>LR989878.1:0-4800000 GCA_905146925.1 Autographa gamma | reverse complement strand
GCTAAATGTGTTGGTAAGCGCATAACTCAATAACGCCTGGACCGATTTCGCTAATTCTTTTTTTTGTTGTTTTTGTTATTGTCAAGAGAAGGATTTTATGAAAAAAAATGGAAAATTGTACGGAAAAAAAAGAATTAATCCCGACCTTTGTTACGATAGTGATTTAGTTGGATTAATCTGAGGCACCGGGAACGGAACCTAGGTATTCACGCGGGTGAAACTGCGGGGCACAGCTAGTATAAATATAAAAGAGAAGTTATATACTTACTCAAAAATCAGTTCTGTCGGTGTGGTTTCGTTTTCTCTCGTTATTTTAGATGAAGTAGCATTTACGCCACCTGGAATAAAATAAATATATTCATTAAACTTGGTGGAAAAATGGCCAAGCTATAGGGTATTTATCAGAAATAATAATTATGTCTAATATATTTCATAATCAGAACAGTCCTATTAGTAACACCATTTATAACTCATGAACGAGTAGACCGATATTCATGATCCTTCATTTGAACATTTCCAACAACCAAACTAAAACAGACATCAAAAATAACAATTTTCAGCGAGTTTTGAGTGAGCTTTATATTTTGCAGTGATTTATCTTTAAACATAACATATCATCACGCCTGTATCCCCGAAGGGGTAGGCAGAGGCGTACCAATGTACACCCACAGTTCGCCGATATATTTAGGTCCCATGTAATAGGGGGCGAGCCTATTGCCACTAACCGGGCACAAATCCAAACTCCGACCTGCTACTGAGAATTCCATAGAAAAACCCAATAACACCTTGGCCGATTCGGGAATCGAACCCAAGACCTCTAGCGTCGCAGGCGCGTCTTTAAACATGTATTTAGAAATATATAAGAATTTTTATCAGTTGCCTGGTTACCATAGCAGTATAGTACAGGCTCTGCTTAGTTTATGATCAGATGACCGGGTGTGTTATCCTGGGATATTATTATTTCAAGTGAATGCTGAGATAACGAGTAATAGAGATGAATGGAAAGCTATAAACATTGTGCTGACCCCAAATAACTTATAGCGAACGGAGCCTTGATTCAGCTTTTTTAAATGCATGTCAGTGGTTAGTCAGTGTACTTGTCATTGTGCCTAATTTTCGTATTTAGATAAGCCTACAACAAAATCTCATTGAACTCTCGAATAGAATGATCGTAATGACCCATAAGTAAGCATTATAACATAAAAATGACCAAGTTAAGTAGGTCATTCAGTCAACTCTTAAATAGCTGAATCGAGGCAATGTAGGCAGATGATCTTAATTTTACATCCTCTTAATTATCTATCAAAAACTAACACCAAAACATCCTACAGCCTAACACAATTACGCTTATTTTTTCCGATCATTACGTCAATGAGCGAAATGTCTACGTTTTTATATCGCCGACGATCGATGCGCACGCATCCTTGGTAGACAGATATATGCAGAAGTTTAACTTGGAAAAAAGTATGAAATATGTAAAATATTCTGCGGTATTAATGTGGCTAGAAATGGTTGGCAAAGGATAGACATAGAGTACGGTTTGAACTTTGAGTTTAATGAAAAGGATATTGGTTTCTTAGGTTTACGCGAATGTTAGACATTGAATAAAACTACTTTTTACGGATTTTTTCGCGGTTTTAATTTTAGATTTAGGTCCCGACGTTTCGACACCTTTGCAGGTATCATGGTCACGGGCAGACTGAATTGTATTTAATGAAAGCTAATTAGGGATTGAATATGTTTTTTTTTTATTTACAGCAGCTAAGCGCAGTCTTTCACTGCTTCACAAAACTTTTGGCAAACTTAAGGCAACAGCCAGAGCAGTAGAAAAACTAACTATGTCAGCAAAGTTTACTAAGGGCACAACCTGTGAGTATTAAACCTCGTGTTAGTGCGTTGCTGACAATAAACAAATAAGTTTTGTTTATTAAGCGACGACGCAAAAAGAGGGGTGTAACTTAGACAAGCCTTTCTGGGGCATCGTAGCTTCTAAACGAATGTACTGTAAAGCGCATTTTATTTTAATTTTAGATTTTTTTTCTAAATTTCTTTATTTTCTTATTTACATTTAATTTATTAGAAGGTAACCTTCTGTGTATTCTTGTATACTGGAGATAGATTTTTTCTGTAGGCCGCAATTTAGCTTCGCCGGCTCACCGCGACAAAGGAAACAGGTTTTTTGCTAGTAAATGCTGTTTTAAGTAGGCTTAGCTGGATTAGCGTAGGGTGTGGTGTTCAATTCTAGGTTTATGCATTTTTTTAGATAAATAGATTTCCTATTCATTTTTGTGGACTTATTTTTACAACACATAGAAATATACCGCGAGGGCTGGTTCGAGGTGGCGCAAGTAAGGTAGTATGGAAGGAATTGGGGAGACCTTTGCCCAGCAGTGGGACAGGATAGGTTAAGAAAAAAAAAAATTTTTTTTTCTTATGTTACTGAAGTTTTTCTTTCAACATACAGTGGAACATAATCCCCTTGAAGTAGAATAAAGAATATGTAATTTTATAATTTATTTGTTTTATCATTATATTTCCATAGCTAACTTTAACTAACACAAATTTCCAGTAGGCGCATTCGACAATTTACAATTGACCTTTTAAAATCTATGCAAAATACACATAACAGGTAAGCTTCTAGTAAATAAACAAGCACCTTTGTCTTCCGCACTAAATCACTATAAATCTTCCATAAAAGGCCAGCATTTTTATAGTAAATAGCTCTAAAGTGGGGCTATTATTGACACTGCCATACTAAGAGTTATATAAAAACTGTACCATACTTGTTTATTACCTTACAAGTAAGGAATTATGTTTTTATTGGTCCTTTAGATTTGTCTGCGGGTTTGCTCGCGTTGATTTTTTAACCGACGACAAAAGGTGGAGGTTTTCAATTTGCCTGTTTTTACATTTATTTGCAAATAATTGTTTGCAATCCAAATTTAGTTTCTCGGTGGAATAGAATAGTTAATTTTTTTTTGGGCCTGTACTGTCCTTCAGGACAAACTGTCTTTCAATATTGCTTAAATAAATGCAATGCAATTGCTTATTTAAATAAAACATTTTTTTACGGATTTTGACACGGTTTATGTTAGATTTTAGAACCCGAAGTCATACAATGTAGGTACGGCATGATGCAAAGGTGTCGAAACGATTCGATCTTAAATCTAAAATAAAGTGCGACTAATATTCGCGTAACCCAATCCACGATTCAAATCTAAGAATTTGTTAAGAAAATTATATTTTTTTTAAGTGACAGCCCTGCGCATCAACCATTGACAAGATAGAAGGCAAAAAAGGCGGGAAATCGTGCGTCAATCGTCTGCTCTTTGGTTTAATACGGGCTTATTTAGTCTAGGTTTTGTCTAGATTTTTTGCAGGTCTGTACTAAAACTAGTTATTTGTGATTGTCTCATAGTCAACGTGATTGTAGGATGTTTTATAAAAAATATTGGTGATCCCAGAATCAACCTTTTAACTTTTAAAGGGAAGCGATTCCTTCATACAGACACACATACCAAAAATACATATACATGTAAAATACTTACATGTATTAGCTGATCAGAAATCAGCTATCTAACAAAACGATTTCTGAATTGATTAAAAGATTAATATTTTTTGTATTTTCATCGATTTAGAACATCATATCCAACCTAAGACAAATAATAAATAAATAAATAAATGGGGACAACATCACATACATTGCTCTGAACCCAAAGTAAGTAGCTGAAACACTTGTGTTATGGAATTCAGAAACAACGAAGGTACCACAAACACCCAGACCCGAGGCAATGTAGAAAAGTTGATTTCTACATTGACCCGACCGGGGATCGAACCCGGGACCTCAGAGCTAGCGACACCTTGATACCGGTGCGTACGCCACTCGACCACGGAGGTCGTCATAAGACACGTCAGAAGACAAAATCATTCAATCAATCTTTTGGTTAGACATTTTACCCTTTTGTGATAACTTTCATATATTCGCACCAGCTAGTCACAGCAGTGTGACTATGATTATTAAAAAACGTACAACAAATATGGAAGTCATCAAAGTAAAGATTCTCTTAAAGAAAGCACATCACATCAAAAATTACAAAGGGTAAAAACTTTCACTGAAATCAATTCCCATTTAACATCTCCTTTCGCTACTGATTATAATCCAGCCTATAAACGACCCACTGCTGGGCACAGGCCTCTTCCCATATAGAGAAAGCACGAGCATTGATCACCACACTTGCTCACTGCGGATTGGCGATTTCAGATCCCAAATTTTAGAATCCAGGTTTCCTCGCGATGTTTTTCCTTCACCGTTTGTCAGAAGTGTCTTGGAATAATTTAGAAAGTACATATAATTTTGAAAAAGCCACATTGGTACTTGCCTGGGTTCGAACCTGCGACCTTGTGCATACAAATCCGTTCATTGAACCGCTAGGCCACCACGACATTAACTGATTATTAACTTTATTTTATGTAAAACTATTATTGTTTGTATTGTTTAGTGGCAATAAATGTCTTTTAATTTACTTAACAAAGATATCTGCTGTCTCACTGGCCTAGTGGTGCTAAGCGCGACTGCTACGCTGGAGGTCTTCGGTTCGATTCCCGGGTCGACCAAGGTGTTATTGGGTTTTTCTATGAAATTCTTAGTAGCAGGTCGGAGTTTGGATTTGTGGCCGGTTAGTGGCAATAGGCTGGCCCCCTATTACATGGGACCTAAACATATCGGCGAACTGTGGGTGTACATTGGTACACCTTTGCCTACCCCTTCGGGGATACAGGCGTGATGATATGTTATGTAATATGTTTTATTTTACAATAATATAGCACCAAACACACAAACTATCAACATAAATATATAGGCCTAAACGATCACTACCAGAAATCTACTACAGGCCTAGCACTAGACGATTTTCTACCACAACTCTATAAGCCTTGTATCGTAAAGGGAAAGTGCTACAATTTATAGCGGCTTACAATATTCTAATGTACAGTCACGAACAAAAATACGTATACACTCTATAATTTTCCATCGATTTCCTTTTCAAATTCAAGTTTTATTTATTTAATATAAGCTACACAGTACAACTTATCGAACGTCAAACATAAAATACAAAAATAGACAGCACGCTAAGGGTCGGTTCATATCCAGCGGAAAACGCACCGCGCACCATCGGCCGCTCAGAACTTCAATTCTAGATTAGTATTGTGAGACGTGCTATGAAAACAATTCATATTCATAGTGTCTTTATGTTACAATTTCGCTGTGTGTATATATTTTTGCTCGTGACTGTACTGCGGGTAACGAAGACAGTTAGTATTTAGGTTCTTGTTAGCATCTGCATATAAAGACTAGATCACTTGGAATGTTTTAGAGAAGAGTACCTTTAAAAGTTATTACCTTTCACTACTCATAAAACAATGTTTTTTTATCAAGTCGAATCTCTCGAAATCTTTGTTTTTTTGTCATCTATGTCTCCTATATCTATATACATATAATAAAAATGTAGAAAAGTGGTGTCTGTACAATGGAAATTTATATAAAAAAAGTATCAGGGGTGCTTAATATATCGATGCCGAATCCGAAATTACAATCATTATTTTTTTTGTCTGTTTGTCTGTGTTTGTGCAGGCTAATATCAGAAACGGCTCATTCGATTTAGATGCGGTTTTCACTAATATATTGTAGTACGCTTCACTTAACATTTAGTGTTTATTTCATGTCAATCGGTTCATAAATATAAAAGTTATGTCATATAACATTCTACACGAAAAGCGATTTTCACAAAAAAACTTATTGATAAGTTTCGTCATCCACGCGAACAAAGTCGCGGGCACAGCTAGTCAACAATAAATATCTGGACCAATTTAGGAATTGGTCCTATAGTTATTAAGACAGGATCTGATGGTTATGCCTTATAATAGATGCTTTGAACCCGGATTTTTACAGTTAATTGAATAATTATATTTCAATTGCTTTTTATAAATTAATTGGTTGTCTAAAAATGAGGGAAAATGGCAAGACACTCTGAAACATAGGTGGATAGTTAAACGAAAGTAAATTGCAAGTCACTGACAAGTCTGGCGATATTTGATACTACGTCTATTTTTTTTTTTTTTTGTAACACTAAATTATACTGTTTTTAAGAATCTATGATTTTGTTTTTAATGAATGTAAAATACTTATGATTAACAGCCGAAGACACTTCTGACAGACGGTGAAGGAAAACATCGTGAGGAAACCTGGATTTCAAAATTTGGGACCCGCAGAGAGCAAGCGTGGTGATCAATGCTCATGCCTTCTCTATATGGGAAGAGGCCTGTGCCCAACAGTGGGACGTTAATAGGCTGGATTTTTATTAATTATTATTATAACAATCGGACTTAAGCAGCGGTAAGTCAAAGATCGTCTGTTCCACCTTTCAACAGCCTTTATAAATAATCAAATAAATAAATAATCAATGCGGACAACATCACATACATTGCTCTGAACCCAAAGTAAGTAGCTATTAAGCACTTGTGTTATGGAATTCAGAAACAACGAAGGTACCACAAACACCCAGACCCGAGACAATGTAGAAAAGTTGGTTTCTACATTGACCCGTCCGGGAATCGAACCCGGGACCTCAGAGCTAGCGACACCTTGAAACCGGTGCGTACGCCACTCGACCACGGAGGTCGTCAATTATTTATCGTTTATAATCAATAAATACGTCTTAAACTTAGGCCTATCAACTAACCCAGTATCAAAAAAACTACTTAATAACTGCAATTGTCAAATTGCTTAATTATACATGTAAAACGGAAAAAACAAGTTGCCTAACGTAATGTCGTCTTTATGGTTCAAAACACAGCATAATGTAGGTATAAGTGTCTTTAATAAGCGCAATTACTTAAAAAAAATTATGTATTGACCCGAGCCTTTTAAATATTCATGTACTATGAAATTGGTACGTGCATGCATACAAACGTTTATAAATGTATGAAAAAAGTGGTGTGATTAAGGGCGTTTGTAAATGCATAATTGATTGCACATTAATGCAGAAAAATCGGATTTAGACATACAATTTTGCAAGTTGTAATTCTACTTTGTGAGTAATTATTTCCAAATATTTATTTGTCGTGTCAAATCTTTGTATCCTGATCATGATTATTTGTTACTTTTGGGTGTAATTTATCTATAATATGCATATATATTCAGAAATATATATGCATATTTTAAACTCAATAATGAATGTTTGACAACTGATTTGAAAAGAAGTAGATACACTAATATACGGCTTGTTATTTTTTGCTACTCACTCAATTTCTGCCCCTCATGTCACTATCACTCACAGACAGTTTTTTGATCTGGTTTTTCTCAAAGATTATTTAAATTCAAAATTCAATGCTTGTTTTTCACTTTTAAGTGTAATTATTTGTTTCGTAATTCATGTTTGTGACGCGATATCCCCGCTGTGTCGATTTCAAAAATAAAGCGTGTATTTTTTTAAGACCCGATTGTCCGTTTCGTTTTTTTTTACATTTATGTTAGTCTTCTTAGTTCCTAAATGATTTATTTAAGTGTATATTCCTACTTCCCGATCCCTTCTATCGGACAGCAAGCGTGTTGCAACTACATAATTCAGAGGCGTCGCGGCTGGCCCGGTTCCCACGATTTACATGGCGAAGAAGCGAATGTGCTCGTTGACTAGTGAGAGGTTTGGGTTCGCTTGCTTTTATATATAGGTAGTAACTGTTACATATTTGTAATGTACAGAATTTTTAATAGTAAAAATAAGTTCTATGACTACTAGTCATAGATGTAGTCACAGCTATTTTCAACGACTTCCGTGGTCGAGTGGCGTAAGCACCGGTTTTCAAGGTTTCGCTAGCTCTGAGTTCCCGGGTTCGATCCCCGGACAGGTCAATAAAGAAAGTGACTTTTCTACATTGTCTCGGGTCTGGGTATTTGTGGTACCTTTGTCGTTTCTGAATTCCATAACACAAGTGCTTGATAGCTACTTACTTTGGGTTCAGAACAATGTATGTGATGTTGTCCGCATTGACCAAGGAAAAACTGAGGCAATGTTGGCCCGTCGATTGTTTTTTAGAAACACAGAGCAATATTGAAAAAAGCCCAAAAATATTTATTTTTCGACTTGGCTACTCATTCTGCTTATTTTAACCTAGCGATGTTTTAATTACACTCCGTAAAATACCTACATGTACAACTTTAAAAAGTAAAGAAAAAAAATTTTTTTTTTTTTTAATACGAATATTAAACATAAGCCGCTTTATAAGACACTTAATACTAATTACCCATCCAAAACCCGACCTCACTAACCTCCACTTAACCTTGACTTTATTTTGGGATTTCAGTAAGATCATCGGTAGTGAAGGGCACTCGTCCACTCGCCTTTCTAATGACCACAATATGGTCTAAGACCCTATCGCGGAGTATCGCGACTGGAAACGGTTCGCGTTGACCATTTACTTTTACCTTATGGGGTTATATGGGAATTAGATTTATGGGGCTTCACAGCGTTTTAATGGTTATTAAGAGTATTGCGAAATATTGTTTGTATGTTTGTAAGGGCTAATGACTGAACTAGTAAGTCGGTTGTGATAAAATATGTTGAAGATGTAAGCCTTAATCTGGGGAAGGACTTAGCATGAAAAATATGCATTTATTAATTTGATTAGATACAAACACATTTTGAAATCACTGTAATCTTAACCTATTTTTTTAAAAGAGTAACCTATGGAGTTTCTTGCCGGCTCTTCTTCATAGGAAAGACACTTTGGAACCGAGCAACTAGAATCAGTAGAGTTAACGTAACGTTTCTTAAGCGCCTTTTTTTGGATTATAAGAAATAAAAATATTTTGATTTTGAATAAAAACACTAGGTTTTCCAAAAACTTTCAATATTTAGCGTTTATTTAGAGTTTTTTTCTTCCTCTCTATTTCTGTATATTTTCAAACTTAGCCAACGCATTGTTTCCTCAGGCTGTCAAACTTTAAAAAAAACAATCATATTTTAATAATTGTACTTCTCTTTTTTATAACGAGAGTTATCTTGCCACATCCAGTGTCTTTACATCATAGTAACGCACTGCATATGGGTTTATGGGCGCAGACCATTTTGTTAACGGGCACCACTTTACTGCGGTTACTCTAAGGAGGATAGTATTCTAGAATAGCCTATAACTGTTATAGCAGACTGATGGTTAAAAACATAACATAAACATATCATCACGCCTGTATCCCCGAAGGGGTAGGCAGAGGTGTACCAATGTACACCCACAGTTCGCCGATATGTTTAAGTCCCATGTAATAGGGGGCGAGCCTATTGCCACTTACCGGGCACAAATCCAAACTCCGACCTGCTACTGAGAATTTCATAGAAAAACCCAATAACACCTTGGTCGACTCGGGAATCGAACCCAAGACCTCCAGCGTAGCGGTCGCGCTTAGCGCCACTAGGCCAACGAGGCAGTCTTGGTTAAATATACTATCAAATGTAATAAAATATAGAAAGACGAAAGACCGTACTTTTGCTCTGGCTGACAAGGTCCATATTGAGCTCACCGTATAATTGACCAGCTATGTAACTTTATGGTATGCAATAAAGAAATGAATACTCACAGTTACCCAATTTGCGATTGAAAAGCGATAGGTTTTGACAGATAGCATTTTGCAATTATAGTCCTGCCGCTGAGAGAACGCGTTCCTGACACAAAACTGTCGCTGTCAAATACTTCGTTTTCCTATCGCTGGTTAGGTAAAACTGCTGCGAAGTAAAAAGTGTTCTCAAAATACCCTATCCTAAAATAACATATTCATACAAAAACAAAATAGTCGCGAAGGCTCGCGAAGAAACATGTATGTTTGTTGCTCTTTCACGCAAAAAACTACTCAACCAAAGTGAACAAAATTTTACAAATTGAAAATTCAGTATCTGGATTAAAGCATAGGATATTTTGTATGTCAATATATACAGAAGAAAAGCCACAGGGCATTGCTATAAAGTTGTCAATCGGGAAAAGCCCAGAGCTGTTGCTAGAGATATAAACAAACTAGCTGTGTCCCGCGGTTTCACCCGCGTGAATGTCAATTCATACACTATCTTTATAAATTATAGCCTATGTGTTATTCCGATGTATAAGCTACATTACTGTAAAGTTTCATTAAAATCCATTCAGTAGTTTTTGCGTGAAAGAGTAACAAACATCCACACATCCATTCTCACAAACTGTCACATTTATAATATTAGTAAGAATACAACAGCTTATAACACAAAACAAAAGCTTATACCCATTCCACAATCGCTATTAAAATCGAACGATTATTCAGATTTACAGCCAAGTCTTCCTTATTTACAAGTCCGGAATCGAATCTGTTCTAATTTATATAAGTAGGGTACACACACTTTCACTAAGCTAGGAGGTAGTAGCTGTTTCATCTATGGCTCTGTACGGCCATAAAAACTGATTTATATTACGAACTTTGTGAATATTGGCTACTTAGGTTTACGCGAATATTAGACATTGTAATGAAACTACTTTTTTAGGATCTTATATAGGTATAAAAAAGACAAACAACAAAATTATTCGAAAGCAGCATTTAAGAAAAACCAAAAAAAAATCAGATCTCTATTTGGTTCCATTGCAAGCTTAAATAAAAGTAGCTTCAATTACTCCTTATAACTTTAGCTATCACGGAGTCCCGTCAAAATCGGTCTAGCTTTTTCAGAGATTAGTCGAAACAAACAAACAGACAGACACAAAAATTAAAAATTAAATATATTTTTATGTAAATATCGTATTATAAATTTATATGCATATAATAAAACACTATTTATTTTAAAATCAAAAACAGATACATCAATTTAACTTATTTGTATAGATTTGGCGCGATAGCCTAATTTAAGGTTCTATACGCTTTAACTAACAAATCAAGCGTGAATACAAAGTATACCCAAAAATAGGCTTAAAATGCAATTAAATAGTATAATAGGTTTATTATACATGATTAATGCATGTTTAATATGATTCTTTAATTATTAGTATGGCGTGCGTCTATCTTGATATAATGGTTCTTATTATGGCAGATTTAAAACGAGAATATCCTGTAGTTATATTGATTGATCGATTGATGTTAATCCATGAATTTTTGGGTGTGGGTAGAGTTATTATACTGAATAATTGATTACGAATAAATGTTAAAATTTGCCTATTTAAATGAAACTCATATGCATCTTAGGTATATAATATTCCGGGCATATTCCGGGACATCTCACACATGGTTGCCTGATCCCAAGCTAAGCAGAGCTTGTGTTATGGTAACCAGACAACTGATAAACATACTTATATACTTCTAAATACTTACCTACATATTATAGATGAATTACACCCAGACACCGAACAAATGATCGCGCTCATCACAACATTTGTCCCGGGTGGGAATCGAACCCACGACCTCTGTTATAGCAGTCAGGGTCTCTAACCACTAGACCAACAGGCCCGTCTAAGGTATTCCCTGTCGATTGCCCGCTGGAGCTGAGCTGAGAATGTTTAGCGATCCCGCGGCTCCAGCAAAGGCGAGAAGGGGACCGGGGTGTTTTTGGTCGGTGCAAGTCCGACCTATCCCCACGTCGCGTCGTGCCCACGACGTGGTTTGAACTCATTAAATTTTCACCCGGCAAAAAAGGTATACCCTGTCAATGACAAATTCAGGGAACTACAATTGCCAGATATATTGTGAAACAAACTTGTCAAAAATACAAATAATCGAATTGAGTACCTCATCCTTTTTAAAGTCGGTTAAAACAGAACTTGCGCCCTATGATTGAATGGTCAATCTTTACACATGAGCTATTTAGGTCAACTGAATAATTAAGTTATTACAGGCAACCTTATTTGTAACATATTATAATAGTTAGTGCATCTCCTTATCCCACAAATATTTTATTAGATTAAACATATATTTTTGCTTAGTCTTTTCCCAGCTGTTTTGGATCGGCTTCCGAGGATAGTGAATAAGATCTCTAGCGCCTCTGTAAGTTAATATATTTTATGTAATTTAGTAAGAGCTATCTATGTACCGCTTTCTCCTGTAACTTAAAACATAACAAACACATTTGGTGCGTAGTTTCGCGCGAATTTATTTGCTCACAAGACATTGTTGTGAAATATAGTCCTGTAGTACTTAAATAGATTTATGCTAAGCTATTTTTAAGCAATGTACAATTTTATAATTAACATAATCGACAAAAGAGGAGTTCGTCTAGTCGTTTAGCTGGCAGACGTACACTCAAATATGTTTACCTTTGTTTTTACCCCATGGAAATCCGTCTTGTACTGCCTTCGCCTTGGGGAAGACGGAGAGGCGTGCCGGTCTCCTACCGGCTAAAACAACCGGAGTGATTCTCCGTTCCCTATTGCCGGGGACCAGGCGGGAACTCATCTTGCATCTCATTTTTCATACTACCCACCTTAATAACTGCCGTACTTAGAAACTTATGACGGGCCTGTTGGTCTAGTGGTTAGAGACCCTGACTGCTATACCAGAGGTCGTGGGTTCGATTCCCACCCGGGACAAATGTTTGTGTGATGAGCACGATAATTTGTTCGGTGTCTGGGTGTAATTTATCTATAATATGTATGTATTTAGAAGTATATAAGTATGTTTATCAGTTGTCTGGTTACCATAACACAAGCTCTGCTTAGCTTGGGATCAGACAACCGTGTGTGAGATGTCCCGGAATATTATATTATTATTATTATAAACTATAATGATTACTTAAGCGATTCCTTGATATAGTAAGCCAAATCTCAAGAGTCGTGAGAGTAGGCCTAAAATCTATCTATAATATCAAACGGTTCCCACTGATCTGAAAAAGACAATATATCGTGTCTTGATTTCATTTGAAACTGCGCAACATTCTAACATTAAAGATAAAATCAACTCCACACATTTGATAGTATCGCGATAACTTATAGCGTAGCTTGCAGTATCGCTCGCGCCATCTGTAATGCGTTTACGAAAATGCTTGCATGGCTTTACTTATAATACAGGGTGTTAACTGCCTCGTTGGCCTAGTGGTGCTAAGCGCGACTGCTACGCTAGAGGTCTTGGGTTTGATTCCCAAGTCGCCCAAGGTAATATTGGGTTTTTCTATGAAATTCTCAGTAGCAGGTCGGAGTTTGGATTCGTGCCCGGTTAGTGGCAATAGGCTCGCCCCCTATTACATGGGACCTAAACATATCGGCGAATGTGGGTGTACATTGGTACACCTCTGCCTACCCCTTCGGGTATACAGGCGTGATGATATGTTATGTTATTAGAATAAATGCTATAATAATTTAATTATATTATTTTTCGCTGACTTTTGATAACTTGACTCCACACCATACGTAAAACTCGTAGGCTACAAAATCTTCACCCCTTTTGGGTAGATATACCCTTTCGGTAACACTCTGTATTACCTAAGATCTAAGGGCTAATTTACATTAACTCAGTAAAGCGTCAAGAATCAGATTGGCTCCAAATTCAATGGAATCAGCACTGACGAGACCAATTTACAGATTGACGGTATTGGGTCAACACTGACTTGATTTGATTTGGAAGGCAGTAGTCTATTTAATGTGTGTCGAGTCGTATGTGATAGGTTTAACTAGATTTCGGTCTGTGGAAGACAGCAGTAGGAGAATGAAAAGATTATTTATTATTATATTTTAGGATTTTGGCAATATGCTCGCCCCCTATTACATGGGACCTAAACATTTCGGGGAACTGTGGGTTTACATTGGTAAACCTCAGCCTAACCCTTCGGGGATACAGGCGTGATGATATGTTATGTTATTTTAGGATTTTACGAACTAGTGATCAAGTGGCTAAAACATCAGTTATCAAAGTATCGCTAGCTTTGAGGACCCAGGTTTGAACCTCGGACGAGTTGTTCTGGATATCCATGGTACTTTATTGTCTCCGAATCAAATAACACAATACAATAGCTTCTTACTGTGCGATCAGAGCAGTGTATGTGAAGTAGTCTACATTTATTAATATAGTAATTAATTATATTAAAAAATAAAGTGAACTAGGTCCAAACGCCGTCGCAGGTTTCTCAAACTTACACAAGTCAACTTTTCAAAACTCTACTTGATCAGAATGAGAATCAGAAATATTTATTTGCTTAAAATGTTGGTACAATGTATAACACGGTAAAAATGTGAAGAACCAGTACATTTTGCCTATAAGGCATGCAAAAATTCTTAAATTTAGAAAAAAAAGGTTACAATAAAAAAAAAATATACTAAAATAACAACTAACATTAAAAAAAATATCTTGTAAAAACTCTGAAATAGAGTAGTAGCAACCATCCAATAATAACAATTTTAGTTTTTTTTTTTAATATAAATAAACCAAATATAAATAAACTAAATCTTTGTGTGGCCGGATCTAGTAATCCGGCCACACAAAGGATTAGTTTTATCGATATACATAGATAACATTCCTATTTCGTTACGTATATAACGACCCTAATTATCAACCCAGCCCTCTACAAAAAGCTTAATTAACACATCAATCATTATACAGCTAAATAAAAAGCAAATGCATAACGTATTTCATTTCTTTTGGGTGTACTCGTTTTTTGGTGATGTAAAAATCGTTTAGTAACTAGTTTTTTACACGAGCCACAAGTCATATATTCTGACTACAAAATCAATAAAAAATAGATAAATGTGGTTATAGAAAATAGAGAAATACTATTATTTATTTATTTACTTAACTGAAGGTTTCGTTTTCAGTTCTAAACGACAAAAAAACTGTTGTTACAAACTATTTTAGAATACAAACAAAAGAAACCTCTTTACGCTATTACATTACAGAATAGACATAGATAAGTACACATGGTGATGAAAAGGGCCAGGTCAAGAGTACCCTAAACCGAAGAGCATGTATGAAGGGAATAATGAAACTGGACGAAACGAAACAAGTGTAAGGATCGTAGCAAGTGGAAAGAAGTGGTCTCTGCCTACCTCTACAAGAGAGGCGTGATTATATGTTTGTATGTAAGTACACGTTACATAAATCACCAAATTTGGAGTTCAATGAAAAGCATTAGAATTGAAATAAGGCTTTCTATAGTTTTTGTTTGCTGTGTGTTTTGTAAGAAGTAATGTTTTAATCAGTTTTGGTCCAGTGGAGTACTGATTGGACTTATGTAGTAGTGTAATTATTAATTCACCTTTATGAAGTCAATTCACAACTTATTGTTTTATCTATGTAATATGACGTAATTGGTTTTAAAAAAAATATTAGATGTTTAAAAATTCAAAAAATCGTCCGACTGTTTTTTACAGTATCTTACCGAAAGGGATCTATTCGAAAGGGGTGAAGAGTAAATCTGGCATAGACTTAATTTACAAAATTTCAGCTCGAAGTAAATAAATAAAATATTTTTTCATCATCATCATCATCCACAGCCCTTTTCCTCCCACTACTGGGCATAGGCCTCCCCTTTTTCGTGCCATATTATACGGTCCTATGCCCCATTTCTTAATACATTCTATTATTTTCATGAATAACTAGCTGTGCCCCGCAGTTTCACCCGCGTGAATCCAAAGGTCCCGTTCCCAGTGCCCTTATATTATTGGGGGGCAGAGATGAATTCAAAAAATCACTATCAAATAACAATAGACACGATTATTGAATATAGGGATTAAATATTTAAAAAAAAACTAATTTTCCGCGCATTTTTTTTTTTATAAAAACTTTCTCTTGACAATAACAAATACAATAAAAAAAGAATTAGCGGAATCGCTCCAGGCGTTATTGAGTTATGCGCTTACCAACACATTTAGCAATTCATTTTTATATATAAGATTCGAAACTGAATAACTACGCAAATAACTACTGAAATACGATGCCAGCAATACACATTATTTTTATCACTGGGATAAAAACACTGTTATTTCGTTAAAGTTAAAGAGAATCTAATTGACAAATATAATCCAAATTAGAGCACCTGTTTATTACACAATCTGCTATCAAGTATCTAGGTATCCTAGTCACAGAATATGCAAATACTTCACGCCCTAACTTAGGTAACACGTTAAATAATTAGTCTTAGGACTCAACAGATTAGTATTTCTAGATTAGGATCTAATTGAACGAGCTGGTATTTGCTTTAGAGATTTGCTCTAAGATTGTATCAAGTAATAAGTCATTTATGTCTTATTTATAACACTACCTACTGATTGTTGACCTACATCAATATTAAGATAAAGTAATGAAAAATTCATGAACTAAATAAAACGTTTAAAAAAAGTTCGTGTTTTAGATGCCTTTTTTGCGGGGTGAAAGTCTAATGAGTTCGACCCACGTTGAGGACACCACGTGGGGATATGTCGGACTTGCACCGACCAAAAACACCCCGTCCCGTCTTAGCCTTTGCTGGACCCGCGGGATCGCTAAGCATACTCAGCGCAGCTCCGGCAGGATGTTTTAGATGCCTGATACATTTGGAAAATTATTTTTCATTTGATTTGAAGAGTATATTTCCCAGGTGATTCATTTGTCATCAATTCAGCTGGGTGCGATCCCAGGAAATTGAAGGCAATGCTATTTTTTATAACAACGCATTAAAAATAATGTCTTTTTCACCAAAATAATACATGTGTTACAAATATATTTTACAGTATTAGTTATTCCCGGTTCAGTTTTTTCATTCATTTTCTTTTAATTGGAATTTAATGTCTCGTACTATGAAGATAGTTTTTATGTGTAATCAATTATTTGTTCTAATATTTACAGTTACTTTTGCTGCATAGCCTTTTCCCAAGCAATATTAATAATAAAACATTTATTATCAGGCTACTAAGGTCTATAGACATATACGTTACAGACTAACATATCTATTTTATACAAAAATTGCTAGTACATATTGATGTCGGCTTTTAGTCTTACCGAATTCAGACGAATACCGCTAATTACCCGCTATTCTACACCATTAAAACCACACTTTACCAATGTATATCATGTAGAAAAGCCATTTAATATATCTCCTACCACAAACTGTTCTCTAAAGGAAATTCTAAGCAATGTATTAGTTGGTGCTCGACATAATATTGTCAAAAACATAATTCTGTCGTCGGATCGCGCACGTAATTATTATAAATACTAATTTATGTTTCCCTAATAAGGCTCTGTACTAAATACGATTTATGGTAAGGATGTAGTCATAGGCGGAAGCGGATTTAGAGTAAAATTCATGACAATGTTTGTTTACTGGGTACTTTCTTTTTATTATTATCATTTATTTTTTAAAGCTCTTACAATACTTAAGTTTAATCAGTTACTATTTCATTAACAGTTCAAGGAAAGTAAAGTATTAAAGAAATACTACAATAAAAAATAAATTAGCTGTATTGGACTTGGTAATGGAATATAAAAATAATTAAAAATAGACTGAACGTTTTAGAATAAAATGTTTACAGATTTACGATTAAAGTAAATCATGTGATATCTTATATTAAGATTTAGGATACTTAATTACCTGCAAAAAAAAAATGCCGTCGACCTAAGAACCTTTCTTTTTTCTTAAAGTCGGTTAACCATAATTATCGAGAAAATGAATACAAAAATCTTTCACACCATTATCAGTTTTTGATATATGGTGTATAAATTCAGCTAGTATCACTATGTGGAAAAAATCCACATAGTCACACTGGTTTGGCTAGCTGGTGTGACTTCATGGAAGTCGTCGAAAAATCCACCACCGAAAATTTCAAACACAATTTCACTAAAACCAAATCGCTACTCCACTCTAAGTTGCTACCTAACATAAAGATTAAGTCATAAATAAGTATTGCAGTGGCAGTTACTGTAACTTATATTTAGTAACGTAAGCATTTGTGATGTCACTTAGTTCGTGTGTAACTGTGAGCTTTGGGATTAACTATTTTGGAGCCAATTAGAGTTTCCTTGGTAAGAGAAACCTTGTAGACAATATTATGGGTAGAATATTTATGAAATAATTGAAATAAAACTACTTTTTTACGGATCTCATCGCGGTTTGTTTTGATTTTAGGTCCCGATTTTGGACACCAGGTATCATGGTCACAGGCAGACCTAAAATAAAAAAATTAACCGCGAAAAAATCCATAGAAAAGTATTTTTTTTTTAATGTCTAACATTCGTGTAAATCTAAGAAACCAATATAGGTATATGAATAATATTATAAACGGGCAAATACCTTTCTGTATAACTATTGATATAAGCGGGATAATTCCTAATAATTAATTATATTAATTTGGACTTAAAAATAGATTCCTGAGTTGGTTTCGAAGATTCTTCTCAGGGTAGTCAGTTATGAAACGCGACTCCGTCTTACAAAAAGATGCTTAAAAGAGTTTTTTTTTATCCTATTTGCAAAGTAATAATTTCAGTTAATTTCCTTTCGATCAGTTAAGCATTTTGAACGTATCAGAAAAAAATTGAGCCATGTGTTTTTATATCATCAATTATTTTTTTTTATATATTTTGTTATTAGATGTGAAAACATACGAAGTCGCGGACGAATATTATTTGAGATATAACACAGAATCCGATGTAATTGACAACATATCTCTTTTTAACTCAGTCGGATAAAAGGGCTATACAGAAGACAAAAATCTATGCACACCTAACCTTAAATTACCTATGCACTTTCACTGCATACCTCCGAAGGCACTAGTCGTGATGTTTATGGGCGTAACACAAATATATAAGATGCGTCTAAAGATGCTAGTTTAGGTAACTCCGCAACTAGGACAAGACTGCACCCATCGTGGGGATAGTGATGTGACGGTGAGTATCGATAACTTGGAAGGCGACAAAAATTGTGTATTAAAATATGTAAGTTAAGGTTGGCTGTATAAACAAATGCTAGGGTTTCGGGAGGAAATAAGATAAGGTGGACAGACGAAATATGAAACAAGATTGTTTATTAATTCATGCTGCTAATGCAATCCTAGGCGCAGGCCAGACAGAAGAGACATAAGACGCAGACGGGGCGCGGACATTTGTCTCTTTCATACAAATGTATAGAAGCGTCGCGACGAAAAACATACAGAAAAGACGGGGCGCGGGCGCGACGCTTCTATACATTTGTATGAAAGAGACAAATGTCCGCGCCCCGTCTGCGTCTTACGCCTGTTCTGTCTGGTCTGCGCCTAATGTATGCACGACAAGAAACATAGCACAATGCAAAAATGTGTCCGAAAAATTTTCGGACACATTTTCGCATTGTGTCGCGAATTCTAATATAAGAAACTTATTATATTAGAATTCTAGGGTAATGTTATTTCATACACATTTCAAATTAATATTTATTCTAATTAAAAAAAAAACTAATGAATAAATACGCAACTACATTAGTCCAAGATAGGTGCTTTAAAACACTTCAGTATTTCATCGATAAATTGCAAATAGAATAATTTAATTCAGGTTTACAAAGCAGTTTTGATAACAAAAACTAAACAATATTGTCTATCAGTAGATCTTTCAGATCCATAAGTAATAATTATAACTGAGACTAGCGACACGCCAACATAATTACCTGTATTAATTAATCTTTCCAATTGGTACGGATCGACAATTACTGTGGATTCATAATTAAATGATACTCTATTGTTTGTTAGGTGTCAAGCGATGTTTACTGAACGGGTTTTGAAGTGACCTAGTAGAATATTTACTGGGGTTTTATCTACAAGTAGGTTGATAAATAGTTTAAAATGTCTGTAAAAAAATCAATCAATCATAAATCATTCTGCCAATCATAGTCCACTCCTGGACATAGGCCTCTCCCAATTTGCACCACAGCACCAGGACCTCCGCTCTCCGCATCCAGTCCCCTCCAGCGACCTTATTCAGGTCATGTAAAAATATAATGTAGAAAATATCACGTACATTGTAGTAAGTAGCTACAGCACTTGTGTTATGGAATTTAAAGACAGCAAGGATAACACATGCAGCAGATCCCGAGATAATGTAGAAAAGTGATTTTCTACTTTGACCAGTCCAGGATCCAAAGCCGGGACCTCAGAGCTGGCGACACCTTGAAAACCGGTGCGTTCGCCACTCAACCACAGACACAGACACACAACTCTTCAAAAGGTAAAACAGTGGTGCTTAATATCTTAGTAAACGATTAGGATACTTTTGTACAGACAGTGATGCATGATAAAACAATATTTAAAACGCAATTTCTTGAGATGAAGTAGATAAAAAACATAAATTACGCAAACTTTTTTAATAATAATTAACAATTAAGTTAAGATATCAGTCGGTAAATACTTTGCAGTATACAAAATTATACAAAACGTGCATTAAAAATATTCTATCGATACTCATTATGTCCCATCACTACCCGCAATTCAAAGAACGGTAACATGACGGGCGCGGCAGATGGACTGCGCTTGCGCACGATTACATATACACGTGAATATTGTTTATTTATACAGTCGAGTTCAACTCTTGTTATTTGTAAACGTTTCGATACTAGAAATAGGTATTTTAGTATAACATGTAATACTGTTTAACCGACTTCCGAAAAAGAGGAGTTTTTCAATTCAACTGTACTTACTATTATTTTTTCTGTTTCAGAAATAAGTATTTTCCTATAAACATGCAGTACATGTAGTAAAAAGGAGGCAATTCTTGATTCGATTGTATTTTAACACGATATCTTCGGCAATTGTGCCCATTTAAGCAAGTTTCAAGAAATCTTGTTAAAATATTTATAGTTAAAATTTATAACACAAAGTTCAGCTCTCGTTATATAACACAATTAGATACTAGAAATAAGTAATTTCCTACAAATATGCAGTACTTTTTAACCGACTACCAATAAGAAACAGGTTCTTTTTAGGTATATTATTTACAATTGCACCAAAAATAGCTACTTTCCTACAAATTTAATATGCAGTTCATTTTGACCGACTACCGAAAACAAAGGTGTTTGTATTTGAGTATATTATTTACAATTGCATCAGAAATAGGTACCTTCCTAAAAATATGTAGTACTTTTTAACCAACTACCGAAAAGAAGGAGGTTTTTTGAGGTACATCACTACATCACTACATAGTATAAAATAAAGTCGCTTCCCGCTGTCTGTCCCTATGTATGCTTAAATCTTTAAAACTACGCAACGGATTTTGATGCGGTTTTTTTTAATAGATAGAGTTATTCACGAGGAAGGTTTATATGTATAATACATGCATAATATAGTAGAGGAACACGGATAATCTTAGAGATTTAAGTAAATGAACAAATTTTTTGCGCTTACATTGCAAACGCTGGCTGAACCCTACGAGATAGATCAAAATAATGTACTACAGTATTGTGCACCTTAAAAAGATCTACAAAAAAGTCCGCGATGGCATATGTCTATCTCTTGAGGATAACCCACAATAACCATTTTTTATCGTTTATTTATAACTTATTTCCGAAAAACCGATTTTAAGCTATACAGTATTAATCCTTATCCAATTAAGTACCTTTAATAAATTGTGCATGTAATATAGATCTTTATAATATGCCTCAACATTTCATCGAAAATTTAAACACCATATACATAATGCCGAGGCAAATAAAAGTATTTAGTTTTTGAGGTTAACCAGCACGTCAAAAATGCTAAGGTATCCATAGACCTTGGGTCGTGAAGGACTCCTGCAGAGTATTTTTGGTCAAAAAACCATGTATTTGATCGAATATTCATATATTCATAGGCTCATAAATTCATTGCTTGATTAGGTTCGACTTTGTCACAGAGATCAATAGGTTAGGTTAGGTTAGATATTGTGACCTTGCAACAGAGCGAGCGAAGCGAGCGACGACGACGTATGTAATTCAAAGTTTTTCTCGAGATTTTAACGAGCATAGTCACCCTAAAATAACACTAACGTCGCATTATAACGATTGAATGATTTGACATTTTGCCTTCGGCATATTACATAACCGCAAACGTTTTTAAACTGACGACGCCGTATGTAAAATGCCATATTATACTATTTGTCTGCGACAGATATATAGTGTAGGTATCAGCGTTGCACCCGAGCAAAGCCGGGGCGGGCCGCTAGTTATATACAATTGCACCAGCAACAGCTACTTTCGTACAAATATTATGCAGAACTTTTTAACCGACTTCCAAAAAAGAGGAGGTACTCAATTCGATTGTATGTTTGTTACGCGATATCTCCAACAATTGTGCCCATTTAGACAACCTTCAAGAATACTCATTAAATATAGTTAAAAGTAAAGTGAACGCATCTTCATATTGTTTTTATTATCAGACATTTAATAATTAGCTATTAATTTAATGATGTACAACATTGTTTTAAAGATTATACTTATTTTTATGGTTATAAGTGAAGGTACAGTTAAGAGGTTTAGTTAACTATCTGACCTTCCATCTTCAATAAAAAGACTGTTAAATTTACACTACCGTTATAAATACGAATGTTTGTATGTCTGTCTGTTACGCTGTCTGAAACCGCTGAACAGATTTCGATAAAACTTAGTACGGGGTACGTTTGGATGACAAGTTGATATAGCTACTCTTTGCCACAATAACCGCCAAAGCTTGTTGAATGTAAAGACCATAAATAGTTATATAATTATGACTTATGTATATAAGACGCGCAAGTATCAGGTAAAAACACTCCATATAAAAATATTGGGAATGTCAATGGATAGAAGCAATTTGATAAACCATCACTTGCATGTGCCAACCAAAGCCTAGATCATTTTCAAAATTATTTGTACCTACTTACTTCATCATCTTATGATTCATACAATTATTTAACTATCTGACAGACCTTAAAGAATTCGTCATCGACTCGTTTTCCTATCTTCACACATAAACGGATTATGAGAGTTAGTTATAGACACCTCGAAACTCTTCAACTAATAATAATATCCTGGGACAACACACGGTCATCTGATCCCAAACTAAGAAGAGTTTGTGCTATGTTAACCAGACAGCAAACATACTTATTGGCGCTTAGATATTATTAGTGTTACGAAACGTGAAAAGGATGTGCTGAAATATGACAAGCGAGTAGACGTTTCTTGACACTGACACAACTACGGACTCTTTTGCTCGCTGTTGTTAATTCTCCTCGGCTGCCTACCCCCGATAGGTCGGCAATCGCAATGAAAGGTGATGATAACCAAGTGCCTATAAAAATAATATAATAATAATATTCCGGGACATCTTACACACGGTTGTCTGATCCCAAGCTAAGCAGAGCTTGTGTTATGGTAACCAGACAACTGATAAACATACTTATATATTTCTAAATACATACATTTTATAGATAAATTACACCCAGACACCGGACAAATGATCGTGCTCAACACACAAACATTTGTCCCGGGTGTGAATCGAACCCACGACCATGAGCAGTCAGGGTCTCTAACCACTAGACCAACAGGCCCGTCAAGTGCATATATATTTATTTATTTCGCGTGATAGATAAATTACACCCAGACACAGAAAAAATGATCTTGCTTATCGCATAAAGATTTGTCCTGTGTGGCTCACGTCACTTACCACTAGACAAAAAGGCCAATCAACTAAAATAAAGTGAAACTTCTCTAACCCATATAGTCAATAACAAAACTAAGAGCTTAACATGAATTCTCACTATCACAACAGGTTTAGATCTTAGTTGTTCCCTTTCTCTCGTAGCTACGCTTAATTAACAGCTAACAGTCGACCACTAAGTTAAGGAACCAAAGGGTCACGAAAATCAACCTTAATGACTTCGATAAACTAGGATATTTTTAAGATATTTCAGATATACATCAAGAACCTACAAAGTTACTAACTTCCAAACGCCAAAATTAACAGAAAAAATCTAATAATAGATAAAAAATTAATTCACAATCAATATGATGTACAATCATGTTTTAAGTAATTATCAAGCACATAAATAAAGAGCAAGTGATTGTGCAAAACACGTCTTCAAAGGTGCACATTTGAAAGCCTAATTCTGAAAGCAGCTTAGCTAATTTATGTGAATTTTGCAATGTTTTCTAAATAAAATTACTAATCTATTATAAAAGATTTATTTTTGAACATATCTAGTTATTTCATATGTTTCTATATATCGAAACAATTAGCTTTTTTCCGCTAATTAATCCCAGTTTCAGATAGATTTATAGCTTTTCTGTTATTCGGGGTGATAAACCAAAAATATTACTTTAAACGTACATACATGGCCACATAAGATTTGTAATTTTCCCATTAACTATCCTTAATTAAAATATTTATAAAGTGATTATAGCTATTTGCTTAATTGTATATTGTACAGTTATTAAAAAATAATTTTTAAATATTTGTGTTTGATCAAATGTTCATCTAGAATATTAGTTATTAAGTAAGGCAATAAAACTTTAGCGAATTGGTTTCGGGAGTTTTTTTCCCTTTATTAATCTAAGTTTATAACAAAATTTAAGTAATATAGTGCGGTGTACTGTACCTTCATAAGGGAAAGGGTTACACAACTCGATAACAGCTCGCTTTATGTAAATACATTTACTTTCAAATGTTCTGATCTACTTCTAACTGCTGATGTTAACTGGTTTTACTTAACTAACTTATTAGTCTTAGTATATCTTCCTTTAAGACAATCTTCCTTTAAGTAAATCCATCTCGCGAACTTTTTTCCCAACTATGTTGGGGTCGGCTACCAGTCTTAATGGATTCAGCTGAATACAGTACGTAATGTGTAATAAGAAAATAATAATAATACCAGCCTATAAACGTCCCACTGCTGGGCACAGACGTCTTCCTGTATTGAGAAGACACGCGCATTGATCACCACGCTTGCTTGTTTTTTAAAATACGTCAGCTTCATATCAAAACCGACTAGACACATACAATGACTTCTTGCCCGAAGACTTAACTTACGAAATAACCAAAATGGGAACAAAGTAGATAATAAAGACGAATTGTTATCTCTATATATTTAACTAAGTTTTACGTTGACCAGCCTTTCAGAAGTCTGTGGGTGAGATCGGTATGGTCAACCAACCATTCGATTTGACCAGTTCAAAATCTTTTTCTCTTAGCAGCGCAAGTGAAGTCAATTACAAAACTTAGTTCTCACATCCTGGATGACATCCGTGTTGTCTTTACGACCTTGCTATAATTAATACGGACCTATCAATTTGAGACCAGCTGACCTGCCCGTGACATTTCCGCCTGTTTATATACATTATTCAAGCGCACGACCTAATTGGCAGGAATGTTTAGTTATTTATGAAGACAAATTGATTTCAGAGACTGTCTGAAATATAGTGACAGAAGGATAGAAAGGGATAGTGTTATCCATCGACGTACTATATACATAGACTGCTACTATCGCTAGGTTCCCCTTGTGCCAAGCGAGAGCAGTTTTTAGTCTGATCCTAGTACATTTCGTTTTTCATTTAAGTTCATTTTCGAGCAACGAGAAACTTATATAAGAAAATATCGATGGTTTTGACATTGTTAGGATAATATTAATGTTTTAGTTAGATTTTTTAAAACGCCAAGCTCTATCTTCATACATAATTCACGACAACACTTCTTCACACTAGTGCTTACGGTTTAAACTCTGATAGGCTCACTCTATAGTTTCAAATGCAACCTCGTTGGTGTTATCCCTTCCCAAAATTGCGTCAGATCATAATGAAAGTTGAGACAGTCAGGCTTATCAAGGGATACTGTTTTACCAGTAAACGAGTTGTGTCGCTCCATATAAAAAGCTTCAATTTCAGCACTTATAAGCCGATCCCATTTTTCGCAAAGCTAAGCAGAATGATGATGACCTAAAACGTATTTGTTTGTTTATAAACATGTGGATAATTATGATTTCTTATGAGGCAAAAATGATTCCTTGATGTTAAAGGTAATTAATAAACATGGTCAATTACGCATGCCTATCCGATACCTATTTACTTCATCACTATTCTTCATTTTAGAACTAACCTAAAGCTCGTATTGTTTCCCAGTAGGACAAAGGCTTCTTCCCTTTTCCAAACACTTTTGTCCTGGACCAGAAAAAGATAGATAGTATAAGGTAGATAGTTCCACCACCAAAAATACATTATAGAAGAAACCTCTCAAAAGACTTTTTAATTTTCAAGGCCCAAAGATCTATCCAACTATCCATAACACGAAAAAGACTTAAATCTATAAATATGTATGTATACACAATCGAGATCCGGCTCGCATCCGTGTCGTCCCGGTCGGCCTCGCGAACGTTCACACGATTTCTCACACCCATTGATAATGGTTCCGTATTTTAAAATCACGACTGAAGAAAGGTCGTTTTAGTATCTAGTGTGAGGTGTGTCCGAATAGAAAATTTTGGTCAGGATTTATTTATTTATTATTATTTATTTATAATTATTAAGTACAAAAAATATTAGAGTTATGTTACATTGGTCCACAAAACTGTTTTGAACAGTTTGACTGTGGACGCCTGTGGATGTCAAAAAGTTTCAGAAAGTTATCCATGTGTGAATCCACACAATTAATTAATTCATTCAACATGAAATTGAAATAACAGTCAAATCTTGCAACATCTGAATAAGAACCACATGAATATTGATTAAGCTAAATTTTGGTATTTTAGAATGTCACCTAGAGGAAAAGTCCCTGAAATACCGGAGATAGCTAATTCTAACCTAACACATTCATTTAATCAGCAAGGAAACTGTATTCGTCATTTTTTCGCAACACACTGGCAGACCAGGAAATCTAAGGCCTAAAATCCATTGAGTAAGTAAATTGAACAAAATCGAAGGTAGCCAGAAACGTAGCAATGCTACAGAGGTCCTGGGCGCAATATGTTAGTTTTTCATCTCAATAAGTATTTTTTCTGTACGTCTGCTTGTCACCTTACCCCTAAACCACTGGACCGATATTTTTATGTACGTTTCAATGGTTTCCTAGATAGTTTGAAAGCACTATTGGACCTAGTATAGTCGGTAGACGTTGCTTTTCCGAGCTAAACGACTTCTACCGGGTTCGTTATAGTTTATTTATGGTTTGAAGTCTTAATTCTTTATTTATTATAATAAACTTACCAGCAGATCTCTGTCGTCGTCTGGGTGTCGGTGGGCGCCGCTTGAGGCTCAGATCTACTGGTTCCAGTTGTATCGGTGGTCCACATGCCTGGAACAATACATAGTTGATAACACATAAATTTTAATGTAAAAAGAATCAACTTTAATGCATTTTATATGGGACAACCTCTGAGGCCAACCCTAGAAAAAATGAGATATCGTGTAAAAGAACAATCAAAATATAAAAAGGAACAGTGGAATTGACAACCTCCCCATTTTGGAGTGTGTTGAAAAACCTAATTTGGATGGTTAGGTCTAGGCAAAGAAATATTAATAAAGAATTTTCATGATTGCATGATGCTGTAGAGCTGTAAGGGCATGGCAAATGCGATGTATCATTACTAAATAAAGTTCTAACTAACATGACTTTTGACCATTTATGTGGTGTCTTATGCGAACTGCATAACCAGCCAAGCTGGAGTCAGACAGTTCCTTTTCAACACATTGATTTATATACTCTAATTAAGTATTTGGGCTTATTCAAATATGTTTAATGATCTTAGTTTCTGTATCTTCGAATCCGTCTTACAATTGCTCGTATTACTAGTAAAAGGTAAAAACCCAAGATTTGTGAACTCCTCCTTAGTGCCCTACACTTTTGTGATGTTTAACCAAGTTAAATGCTCCTTAGAACTAGGTAAATTATAACACAGTACATAAACTTGCATAACATAACACACAGAGAACAGTTCGTCGTTAATCGTGCGTCTTCGTGTGCGGTCGCCGCTTGCGCATTCAATATTGCAAAGAGGGCGGGGCTTCAGTGATAGCTGTTGGATCATTGGTCAGCTTAGGGAACAGCTGTAGACTATAATTTTCTTAAAAAATCCTTCTTAAAATACATGAAACAGGGTAAAAAGAGACTCTAGGTGGAAATGAAAATGGAATTCAGTGCCTAATAGAAGCGTTGCGCCCGCGCCCCGTCTCTTCTGTATGTTTTGCGTCGCGACGCTTCTATACATTTTGTATGAAAGGGACGCGGTAGAGACAAATGTCCGCGCCCCGTCTGCGTCTTACGTCTCGTCGGTATGGCCTGCGCCTGATGTTGAAAAGCAAAAAGCTATCTAATCTTACAAAACGAAATCCCTCGCCGTCTGTTTTTCTTCTATCTATCTGAGCACGATAAACTCAAAAACTACCAAACGTATTTTCATATGGTTTTCATCAATATATAGCGTAATTCAAGAGGATATGTTTTTATTTACCCGTGCGAAGCCGTGTCTTAAATTGTCACACAAGACTTTTATAACTTAGTTTAATTTATTCGCCATTGCCAACATTAATATTCCGGGACATCTCACACACGGTCGTCTGATCCCAAGCTAAGCAGACCTTGTGATATGGTAACCAGACAACTGATAAACATACTTATATATTTCTTAATAAATACATATTATAGATAAATTACACCCAGACACCGAACAAATGATCGTGCTCATCACACAAACATTTGTGCCGGGTGGGAATCGAACCCACGACCTCCGGTATAGCAGTCAGGGTCTCTAACCACTAGACCAACAGGCCCGTCATACATTGAAAGCAACTGTCTCTCAGTTTCATTTAGCAGTCATAATGAACTTTGGGATAGAGATCTGTACTAATCGATATGATATAAACATTTAAGACCCTCTTATTTTACAAACCAATTATATCAATAACTTAAAAACGTATATTTTTAGCACAGATTATGCTGAAAATAAAAGTCCTTAATAAGTACAGTAACAGTAACATCGCTATAACTACGACCACACTACCCAACAAAGTTGCGCACACGCAGCGAGCGTCGACACGCCCCTTCACACTTGTGTAACATCACGATTTTTATCAATTACGGTACAGCAGTCCCCTAATTATGTGTTATTGTGGCTTTAGAACACGATGTCACGGGTTTTCGCAATTTTATGTGGGGGATTAGAATGTGAGGTTATGTATGGTTTTAATAGCTGTTTTGTAGTTTTTGGTCTTGAAGGTTCTTTTTGTAGGTTTATCAGGAATTGAGGCATCCTAGGTGCAATATAAAATTAATACAGGGTGTCCGGTAAATAGTACGACAAACTTTGGTGGCTGATACCTTAGTTCAGGCCCTATCAAATGAACGCAACATATGTTCCCCGAAAAGTTACAGGTTTCGAGTTACAATCGATTTTCGGAAATATTAGAATTTTCTACCTTCCATCAGACTTTTCCATTTTGCTTGCTGATTAATAGTTTTCGATCAGCCACCACAGTTTGTCGTACTATTTACCGGACACCCTGTATAATGAAGTCAAAGATTTTTTTGTTTGAAAGAATTAATCTCTCAAAAAAGTCAGATATTTCAATTCTTTTTCGTTTGCATTTGGTAGCCTAATTATCGAGGAAGGTTATTGGCATATAACAACAGTTTAGTAGCCTTGGGGGAAATGCAAGGTGAGTCAAACTGCGGGACACAGCTAGTTTTAAGATATATGAATACCAAGATCTCTTCCAAATCTAATAGACACACGGTATTGGTCCAAAAAAAAATCTACTAAAACTAGTAGAAACGTTTTTGTTTCAATCCTTTTCTCAAACTGCGTTGTAGTCTTACAGTTTCACTGAAATCAGCTTTCATTATGTAACATGGT
Organism: Autographa gamma; assembly: GCA_905146925.1. NCBI lineage: Eukaryota > Metazoa > Arthropoda > Insecta > Lepidoptera > Noctuidae > Autographa > Autographa gamma. The sequence goes on along the minus strand of LR989878.1, from coordinate 4,770,245 downwards.
CTACCTTTCATAAACCCAAAGCTATTATGTCATAAAACCTACTTACCTCCTTAGCCGTTGCTAGGCAACTAAGCACAATTATACTTAGGTATAGCGTGATAGCAAATAGCATTTATTAAAATGTGGAAAACTGCTGGGAACCTTTCTTTTGACGACCTACGTGGTCGAGTGGCGTACGCACCGGATTTCAAGGTGTCGCTAGCGCTGAGGTCCCGGGTTCGATACCTGTCAATGTAGAGACTCACTTTTCTACATTGTCTCGGGTTAGGGTGTTTGTGGTACCTTCGTTGTTTCTGAATTCGATAACACGAGTGATTTAGCTACTTTGGGTTCAGACCAATGTATGTGATGTTGTACGCATTTATTTATTTAATCTTACTGAATTCAGCTTCCATTATGTTACATGATCCGACTATCTAAACCTCACAAGCCATATTTTGTCATAAAACCTATTTACCTCCTTAGCCGTTGCTAGGCAACTAAGCACAAGTATACTTAGGTATAGCGTGATAGCAAATAGCAACTATTAAAATGTGGAAAACTGAACGTGATGGGCGCGGCTGTTTCATAAACGGATGTTGGCTTCATCGTTATAAGTAGAATATAATGACACAACTAGATAATCAGGAAAAATTTTGAGTTGTGAATTAAAGTGGAGTTTTAGTTAGTGGAGGGTTGGTGGAATATTGAAGGGACAAAAATTTTAAGTAATAAATTTAAGTCAAATAATGTATCTAAACTAGTTCGAGCCGTTAGGGAGCTATCATGCCACAGAGATACACAGAAAAAAAAAACTTTTTTTTTTCTTATAGGCTTACAGTAAAGCCAAATCGAACTAGCCTAAACATGTTACTTAACTGAGTTCCTTCGGCTACCTTCTGGCTTCATCATTAGACCAGCTCGAAAGTACCATAATATTTATTGTATGGTCACTATGGAAACTATTGGAAACTTAGCACGTAAGCATCTAATATCAATCAGTTTTTTCAATTGCAAGTTTTGAGCTAAACATATCAATATCCACAGCCTTTGTCCACCCACTGGACATCGGCCTCCCCTTTTTCGTGCCAGTTTCTACGGACTTGTGCCAGCCTCCTCTAGACTCGACCCGAGACTTTAACTAGCTCCCGGACGATCGATGCTTCTTTTGCTATGCCTTAGCCACCATTTTGTCACCGTCTTAGTCTACAGTTACGTCGTCTGACCAAGTGGCCATACAACATATACATACTCGTAAATTAAATATAAGGTAAAAAGGCCTTTTCTCATATACAGAACAGCCTTAAACCTTACTATATCTGCAAATCGTGCTACACAAAGGTGTGGTACTAAATTGGTTTCCTAATAGGATGGAGGTAACATCCTCGCATTGCGCAACGAGTAGGCGCGACTGACTTAATTATTACCTTTCAATACAACTCTAGTATACACCCAAGATTGATTATTATTTCTTGCTTATATACAACTTGGTATCAACAAGTTACATTTGACGGGCCTGTTGGTCTTGTGGTTAGAGACTCTGACTATTATACCGGAAGTCGTGGGTTCGATACCCACCTGGGACAAATGTTTGTGTGATGATCACGATCATTTGTTCGGTGTCTGGGTGTAATTTATCTATAATATGTAAGTATTTAGAAATATATAAGTATGTTTATCAGTTGTCTGGTTACCATAACACAAGGTCTGCTTAGTTTGGGATCAGACAACCGTGTGTGAGATGTCCCGGAATATTATTATTATTATATACAATGAAGTATCATCACGAGTCAATACTTAATGAAATGACTTTGCAAAGAAGTAAAAGTTTTTATACTTTTCTGACTTGAGCCTATAACATAACATATCATCACGCCTGTATCCCCGAAGGGATAGGCAGAGGTGTACCAATGTACACCCACAGTTCGCTGATATGTTTAGGTCCCATGTAATAGGGGGCAAGCCTATTGCCACTTACCGGGCACAAATCCAAACTCCGACCTGCTACTGAACATTTCATAGAAAGGCCCAATAACACCTTGGTCTCACTGGGCCAATGAGGCAGTAATTTTATAATGCATTCTTTAGTAAACGTTTTGCCAGCACTGGAACGAAAAGAAAATGCAGTTTTTTGAGGTTTAAGCTCAGAGCTAACTGAATTAACGTGTACCAAATTAATCTGGTTACCTAAATGTATTATTTTCTATCTACGCAACATAAATCTTTTCATGTTATTACCATAAGGAAGGACATCAATTACAGCATATAATGACCATGTAAGAGCAAGATGGCACAACAATTTCCTAACTAAGTCACTACCATCATAGCGTGATTGTCATTACACAAACTCAGTTCACATTCCCCCATATTTCACAGTAAGATCACTTTAATTAAATTATTTGAACATAAACCACCCACTCGTGAAATCCGACACGAAATCACACGAAGTTTCCCGAATCAAACCCGAATGGAAACCGTTACGTAACGAACCAATCCCGTCGCGGAATCAGATAACTGACAAATCAATAGATCAATTACGATTGGTGCGTTCGAACGTTCCATATTCAAATCGATGTTCGCATTGGTTGATTTGAATTTAGAATTTGTTTCGGATCAATTTTGCAACGGTTGCATTTTGCTGTCTATTCCCGATTTCGTTAGATATGGAATCTATTACTTATCTATGGTATTGTGAATTGTAAGTGATTATTTAATAAATGTCTTCTGTATCCCCCCGCCCGCCTGGACGCCGTCGCGTGCACACGTATTTTTGCAACCGTCCATAAATTTAATTCATAAAAATAGTTTTTAGTCCACTAATTAACCCTTACTTTTGAATAACTATCCGTATCTAAGTGATTAACGAACTGGTAAAAAACTGTGTAAAACAAATAACTAAAGTAAAAGTTCTAGACAAAAAAGTGAGTGAAACAAATAACAAAAACGGTCATTTTGAAATTAGACGCTCATAAAAGTTGTGTTGTGCCCCGTGACGCGTGACTTTCAAACACAGTGGAGAAGGTCAAAGACTACTTTCGCCTGTTCATCGTTTAGGATACGAAGTACATTTTTGACATCTGAATTAAGTGTCTGTGTAACCGTGCGCTTCAAGTCGCGGTTATCATATTGCAGAAGCGTCGTACGTTCGGATCTCGGCAGAAATTTGTCTTTTTGGATTTTTCATTTTTATTTTGTATTTTTATTTCTATTTATGAGATAAAAGGCTTTTCACAAACAATAAGTTTACATTAACATAACAAAACTATAAAGTGAAGTGTTGTGCGACAAAGACTTAAAATGCCGATAAATAGATCCCCACCACCTACACCTATTCTTTCAAAGAAAAGAGTTACTTTGCCGTCACCGTCGACCTCAAGAAGTCCATTACACCCTAGTACTTCTGAGCCCAATATTATGATGCTAAATACGGAGCCGGACCACGACTTTGCTAACATAACACAGCGTAGCAAACGTAAACGCTCTGAGTCCAGAAACGAAAAGGATATTGTGCTTTCAAATTTCATGTCTGAGATTAAAGCTATGTTCATTGAATTCAAAGATCAACAAAACAACAAAATCGAAAAAATCTACGAATCCGTCAAAGAAATTAAATTACAAAATACACAAATTCAGTCTAGTGTTACCTCTCTCTCCGACTACTATGATAACCTGAAAACTCAGATTGACCAGCTGGAGATACGTCTAGAAAATGAACGGAAGAACAATCAGATCTACTTAAAAACACTCGAAAATAAGTTAGAGAAACTAGAGCAGGGTGCGCGATCGACTTGTGTTGAGATTAGGAATATACCTGTAAACAAAACTGAAACGAAAGAATGTTTAATGAATACTGTGATGAAGGTTGGATCATTGATAAATGCACCCGTGAAAACTCCAGAAGTTAAAGACATCTACAGAATTGGACCAACCGATTCCAATAATAGGACGATAATAGTGGATTTTGTTAGCAACCTACAGAAAGAAAAATTTATACATTTATTCAAGGAGCACAATAAGGTCAGAAATAAACTGTCCACGGAACATTTGCAGATAGGTGGACCACCTAAACCTATATTTGTGTCGGAAAATCTATCACCGAAAATGAAAAGGCTTCTCTTCCTGGCTAAAGACTTTGCCAGTAGCAATAATTATCGCTATTGTTGGGTGACTAAAGGTAAAATTTTCCTACGAGAAAAAGAAGGTGCCAGTCATATTCTAATTAAGGACGAATTAGATATCCCTAAAACGAATAAGACAGAATGACTAGTCGATCTTTTCATCCTCTTTTTTGTAACTCGGTTCGAAGTTCCTTATGTTTTAGCTCACTATTGTTATTGTTACTTTATTTTATTTGATTTTTACATTTTATGTTTTCAAGCGATTCTAATTTTTGTTTACTTTTACCACACACATTTAATTATACAACATTCACACATAACATATATTACTTATACACTTTCACACCCAACATACTTTACTTATACACTTACACACATAACATACTTCACTTATACACATACACAGACTCACCCAAAATGTTACAATTATTTACATAATACAACGGAATTTTGTTTATATCTTAAACGTATTTTCGTAGTGCCCTTTGCTTTCTTTTTATGTTTGGCCTTAAACCTACTCTTATATCGCGCTAAGTCACTATCTTTCAGAGATGTTTTATACACATTGTTATATCATTTAACTAAGTACAAAAAGTTAATTAAAATAAAAGAAAATGGATAACGGAAGAAACTACATCACTGACGACATTGATAATATCTCTGTTTCTAACTCGTATTTTTGCCCCCCTGAGGAGTGTATATCGCATGTAAATAATGTAGGCCACAGTTTAAAATGCCTTCACTTAAATATTAGAAGCCTAGGTAATACATGCAATTTCGAAAATCTAATCATTTTGTTAAATAGAATTAAAATACAATTTGATGTCATAGTACTGTCGGAGTGTTGGTTGAGCAAATGTCCTTTACTCCCAACAATACCTGACTTTGAATCATTTAAATCAGCATATACTAATCAGAATGACGGTGTGGTTGTTTACATCAGACTTCATACTCGTTATAATATTGAAACACCGATTTTTAGAGACGCAAATTGCATTATTGTTAAATTCCAATCAGATGTAGCACTACTTGCAATATATCGTTCACCCTCACATCGAAATATTAATAATTTTATTGATGATCTAGATCTAACTTTAAATAAGCTGAAAACGTTTAAAACTATAATTATACTTGGAGACATTAATGTAAACATTTCACCAAACGGTAACGACATGAATTCAGACCTTTATTTAAATACACTTGCTTCTCATGGAATGCTGCCCGGCCATACTTTTCCCACTCGTAATGATAGCTGTTTGGATCACTCAATAATTAAATCACATAAACCGGCTATTACAATAGTTGTAGACTCTTTTATTACCGATCACGCCCCAGTTATCTTAATTTGCAACTTAAATCAACTTAATATCTTAAGAACTGCCAATATATCAAAACGAACTGATGTAAATGCTTGCGTAGCTGAGTTGGAAAAAACGGATTTTACAACAGTTCTTGAATGTAACAACGACGCTAATGAAGCTGCTTCTAAACTAGTGAATATATTATCTAATGTAGTTAATAATAATTCCAGCACATCTATCGTACCAAGTAGAAAAAGAATAATTAAACCTTGGATAACACCTGGGCTTTTAAAATGTATCCGAAACCGTGACAAATTGTACCGTAATACAAAACGCGATCCTGGTAATTATATACTTTATTTAACATACACACGATACAAGAAATTTTGTAATAGCTTACTAAAGAAACTTAGACGACAATATGAAAGAACGGAATTCCAGAAACGTAGAAAAAACCCAAAGGCTACATGGGACCTTATCAAGGCTGTTACTAATATTCCAAACAAAAAAACCTCTTCATCTGAGCTACTGTCCCTTACTGCTGACCCCACTACTTCACTTGATGCTGTTAACCTTTATTTTGCAAATGTGGGTAAATCGCTAGCTTCTAAATTCACACTACAGAATAGCCCCCAGACTACGCCTAACTTCGAGACATTGAACCCGGTCCCAGACTCAATGGCAATGTTTGATGTTGATGATGATGAGATTGAAAGAATTATTTTAGCTCTGAAACTTAACACTGCACTTGGTTGGGATGGTATATCGGCTGCTGTGATTAGGGCTGCTAGACACATTCTTGTCCCAGTGATTTGCCATGTGTTCAACCTCGTGTTGTCTACAGGAGTCTTCCCCACAGTCTTTAAACGAGCTCTTGTTCACCCCATATACAAGAGTGGAGACAGATACAGTGTCAATAATTATAGGCCAATTTCTGTCTTAACAATTTTGTCAAAAATATTAGAAAAGGTTTTAAATTATAGGTTCGTTAATTATGTAACATCTAAAGACATTTTGGCAGAAAATCAGTTTGGTTTTAGAGCAGGTAAGAGTACAGAAGACGCTGTTCTTGAGTTAACTAGTACTGTTGCAGGTAACTTAAATAATAAACTTAAAACTGTCGCTGTATTCCTAGACCTTTCTAAAGCCTTCGACACTGTGTCCATTCCACTTTTGCTTATCAAACTCCAAAACATTGGCATACGTGGGCTAACACTAGACTTGTTTGAAAGTTACCTGAGTGGTCGCTCTCAAACAGTTAAACTTGGAAACGTTATGAGTAAAGAAGAATTCATCTCTTATGGCGTCCCGCAGGGTAGCGTCCTTGGACCTACCCTCTTTCTCATTTATATTAATGAGTTGTGTCGATTGACCTTACCCAATACCAAAACCATAGTTTATGCAGATGACACAGTATTACTTGTCCATGGTAAAGACTGGCTTGAAACGCGCACGCATGCTGAGTCAGCTTTACAAACAATCATGACCTGGCTCTCAAATAATCTTCTCACACTGAACATCGAAAAAACTAAATTTATTCCTTTTGCTATTAGACCTGCTTCACAGCCCAGTTTAACTTTTACACTTACCGCTCATACATGTTGTCCAATAAATCGCACGCTCTGTACATGTAATACTGTTTCTCGTACTACCAGTATTAAATATCTTGGAGTAATTGTAGACAGTGCAATGTCATTCCAGGAACAAATCGGATCTCTGATCTCCCATACTAGAAAATTAATTTACGTCTTCAAAAAATTGAGATCTTCAGCAGATGCACCGATATTAAAAACTGTCTATTACGCTCTAGCTCACTCAATTCTTAATTATTGTATAACTGCATGGGGAAATTCTGGCAAGACTGTTATGCTTCGCCTGGAAAGAGCACAAAGAGCAGTTCTAAAGGTGATGATGCACAAGCCAATTCTTTATCCTACGCACGAACTATATGCTCTATGCAAAGTACCGACAGTCAGACAAAGCTTTATTATTAGCACAATTTCACGCAAACACTCAGAGCTTGTTTTTGACCCCAATCTATGTAGGCAGAACCGCAGATCAGGTAGAATATGTAGTTTAGAATTTACTAGTATAGTGACAGTAAGACGACAGTACCTCTTTATGAGCTGTATCTTATACAATAGGATAAACCAAAAACTTAACATATACCCTCTAACTGTTCATGAATGTAGAACGACCATTATTAAATGGCTCAGTACACAAAATTATGAAGAAATCGAAAATATTGTTAAAGTGTAATTTTATAAATATTCTAATATTTATCCGTGTACTAACATAGGTATACACACCCACTCTGACACAAACATCACACTACACATACACCACACAAACACTACACTACACACACAAACATACTCACACATAAAATTCTCACATAATTTTAATTATTTGTTTTTAAGATCTCATTATTTTATAACTATTAATAACTAAGTATAAGTTAAGCAATAAGTTAAGTTTGTATAATTTTTTAATGTGGAACACTGCTGTCCCCGTCCTGGAGGAGGGCGCTAACAGTTGCGACACAGTTTTATTCTAAACTAATGTAGCTGTTAACGCACAATTAATGTTGTTTATCGTGTTTATTGTTCCAATAAATGATTTTTGATTTTTTGATTTTTTTTGATCAGATAGATTTAAGTTATGGGACAGTGATTGGAGATAATATCCCATTGATGACGTCAGCTGGGATGCAGTGGAGGGAGGAACAAAAGATAGTGTATTTATGAGGCTTCTTATATTTTATTCAATACCAATAATTTTGGAAACAGCTACGTTTTTACGAGTTGTCATTAATTTTATAATAATTTGTGACAATAAGTCACTGTTTATTCAATACCGAGTTTAAGTAGTTATTACATAAAAGTTATACTATGTTCTTATATTAGATTTAATGATGAATAATAAAGAAAAAGTTAAGAATGAAGTATAGTTAACATCAGTTTCGAAGCCAAGAAGAAGTGCTTCTCCTTTACATTTACCACGGACCTGATGGCAATACATTCGCTATCGCATTCATATTTTTTGTACACATTTGCAAATATGGAAGAGACATATTTTTTAATGAGCATGCGACCACTTCTGTTATGACGATGATGTTCTCAAGAAGATTTTAATATGTTACAACATAACATCTTACTTTATCCATGTAAAATTGGGCTGGCTAGTTTTACTAGTAAATACAGACAGCCTAACCTTTAGTAAAACCTTTCATTACAGGCGTATGGGAAAGTGCATAGGTGATGCCCCCGTCAGCGGTCATGAGTTATGGGGCTGCAAACTGATTGACAAGCTTCAATTATACCTACCATCAAAGAGTTAGTGTTTTTGGACAGGTATTTTTTTTCGTTGTGTGAAAGTTGGTCTTTTTTTTTGCAATAAGTAATTAACTGATTTTGGATTTGGTCCTATTTCGTACCGCAGGTTTGTTCTCACATAAAAAAAAATCACTATCAAAATTAACATTTTATCAAGTGATACATAACAGGAATTTTGTAGAATGTGGGACAAAAATCCAGGACGAAACAGGCACAAATCGGATTTTGATGAAAGAAAAGTTTGTTAAAAGCCCTGATCTAGGATACTTTTCATTCCGGTATGATTCCGTGTGATCATTCAGTGTTTTGCTATATTGTTAAATAAGGATGAAAAGAGCAGAATCTACTATTTCTACCCTAGGATAATCTTGGTTTATTATTTAACTTTGCAGGTACTCTCTGATCAAAAAAACTGCGAAAGAACCTGTATAAATTTGTTCATTAGATTATTGATTAAATCATGGCAAGAGATCTAGCTTGTTCCTATTTTTTTTGAGCGTCCTTTGCCCTGCCGTAGTACAATTACCAGCAGCATTTGAAGTTTTTTTTATGTAATCTTCCTTCATGTGTATAGGTATGTAAACTGGCATTTTTACTAAAAGATTATAACGTTACGTACCTCCATTGTAGAGGGCAGCACGACGCCTCCGCGACGCCCCGCGCCCTCCCGCTCATCCTGAAACAAGATATTATCCCATAAATTATTTGATAAACTATCAAGAAACCTAAAAAAAAGGGGAGTCAGAAAACCTTAAAAGAAAAATCTATACCAGGGACTTTGAGGTCACATTGGATTTAGTCGCACTTGGGCAATTTTTTGCTGAGCAATGATACCCAAAGTAATATAAATATTTATTTGCGAAGGTAGGTATGTCTAAAAAGTCTTAGTGTTTGAATTTAATTTGCAAAACAGCTGAACTAACTTCGCCGGAATCTTGATTCAAACGAGGGAGTCATTTGTCCAGCAGGGGCGATAAAAAGGTTACATAAAAAATTGGATTAGGTATGTAAAAATATTGAAATTATAAAATTTAGCTCTGCAAACCTATCTTTCACCGTCCTACGCACAACCTACGCATACGAAAATAAATACAACATAAAGGCATTAAAATAAACTACGCAAAGTTGAGTTTTACACAAAATCTTAGAACTACTTTCTACACTTACAATTAAATTCACATCTGCATCTTAAGGGAATGCTCTCATACTCAGACCTATTTAACCGGAAACTGTGACCTAACTCAGACCTAACTAAGACCTGACTAAGACCTAGACCACACAATGTATGTGATGTATGTGTGTTATGCTCCTTATACAGAGGGTGGATCTAAAATCACTTGTGACCTTGTATGGAAGACTACATACGGTTGATTTTAATGTACAGCATTAAACATCTACATAATCAAGATTTTGGTAATAAACATGGCATTTTGAAGCTTAACGTCCATAATAATCAATATACTAAAATAAAAAATATGACAGGAAATGTAACAAAATTATCGTCTTAAATGGCTTTAAAAATGACTTTAAAAATTCCAGGGTCCGTAATGCTAATGTAGTGCCTGTGTTGTCTCTGATTCCATAACATAATTGCTCTATCCACTTTGGTTTCCGAGCAATATTTGTGATGTCCACAATTATTTATTCATTTATTATTGAATCGTAGTATTTTTTTAAATAAATAATCCATTTTTCAAGTTTTATTTTTGCATAATATTAAATATACGTTGATTAATGAATAATAGAACTAATTTAATTTACCTGTTTATTTATCAAACTTAAGGCTATCATTACAGGTGTAATTAATGCAGCAGACAAATGAAGTTTCGTCCACAATTTGATTATACCTAAAGATTATCTAGTTGTCTCTATATTCACGTCCAACAAGCTGTCCAAACAAAACGTCCGTATATCACGGACGCGTCCATTTGCAAGTGTATCGTGGGAACCTAACATTTGTGCTTTCACTTCAGACATCTTGCTTGACGAAATAAAACTTATTTAGATACCTTCAAACCACTACGAGAAGGGGCTCGGTTTGACCGATAGTAAAGGTTAAGCAGAGCTCGCCGCGGTTCGTCACTGGATCGTTTTTTTTTGGTAGAGATCTAGGCAGTTAGCCTGACTGACTCTTGGCGAGGACCTTAAGGCCTCCAGCCAGAGCAATAGGAAAAACTAACTACGTCAGCAACGTACACTAAGGGCATCCCCTGCGGGGTTCGGGCCTCGACTTAGAGCGCTTTTCTTTTTTTGTAGAGATCTTTGCAGTTAGCCTGAGCGCAGGCTTTGACTGCTTCACCGGACTTTTGGCGAGGACCTTAAGGCCTCCAGCCAGAGCAATAGGAAAAAACTAACTACGTCAGCAACGTCCACTACGGGCACCCCCTGGGGGGTTCGGACCTCGACTTAGTGCGTTGCTAATCTTAATAAAGCACTGGATGGGTGACCGTTTGTAAACATACCGAGACCTAAAAGCTGTTGGTCCCGACTCTCATACATTGATCTTTGACAGACTTTAAGTCACTAGATGTCACAACTCTTATCACGTTATAGTACCTACTAATGACAATTGTGCAATTCAGATAGAGAGATCAAGTTTCGAATCACGATAAAGTTTAATTTAACTTGTTCAGTCATTTAGTTTTGTGTGCTAGTTTTAAAAAAGCGTTCCCTTATGGTCCTCTGCAAAAGGGAAAGGAGAAGCAACCCGCTGCGGTATTACCTAACATGCGAAAGCAAAGCAATAGCAAAACGATAGCGTTTGATGCTAATATACTTATAATTACTCCTGTCATATGTAAGTTGTATGGCGTATTAGGGGTTGCAAATTATCAAGAGAATTATTTTCACGGATAATTATATGATATTATCAAAACGTGGTTATCTTGATAATTTACAATGATAATTGACCAGTGCAACCCTGCGGGTTAGGTTTTATATATTTATTTAAGTTCCTTTATGAAAAACTGAAAATTACCTAATCAACCACTTAGGACGATGAAATGTCGTCACAATTTTGTGCGAAACTAAGACGTCATGCTGGCTACTTTTTACTAAAATAACATATCATCACGCCTGTATCCCCGAAGGGGTAGGCAGAGGTGTACCAATGTACACCCACAGTTCGCCGATATGTTTAGATACCATGTAAGAGGGGGGCGAGCCTATTGCCCCTAACCGGGCACAAATCCAAACTCCGACCTGCTACTGAGAATTTCATAGAAAAACCCAATAACACCTTGGTCGACTTGGGAATCGAACCCAAGACTCTAGCGTAGCAATCGCGCTTAGCACCACTAGGCCAACGAGGCAGTCTACTTTTTACTATACTATACAAAGTAATATAAAATCTTATAATGAACTGGCGCTTATTATGATAATGCTAATCCGTAGCAACATAGTAAAGGCTAACTGCAGGATGAGCCGTCTAGGTCAAGGTTAAAACAATATGGCTACCGCTATGTATTTGTCGTTCTTACAATTTTATATTACTCCTTTTTCTTATTAAGATAATGACTAATAATAGGTATAATAATTTATAAATTGCTGTTAGTTAGTCTCGCTAAAACTCGAGAACGGCTGGACTGATATGGCTAATTTTGGTATTGAATTAGTTGTGGAAGTCCAGAGAATGTTTAAAAGGTGAATAAATATGAAAATGTTCGGAATAAATTAAGAAAAAAAAAAATCATTTTTTCTAAGTTTATTTCTAAAAACGGGTAGGGTTTCATTATTTTATCGATTGGGGCAGTACGAAGTCAGCCTGGTCAGCTAATGACTAATATAATCAAAAGCATAGTTAGAGTTGTGTTGTGAATTGACAACCTCCGTGGTCGAGTGGCGTAGACACCAGCTTTCAGGGTCGCTTTTAATGTCAAAATCACTTTTCTACTTTTTTAGCATGGGTACCTTAAGATATCCGGAATGTCCAAGTGTAAAAACTTGTGAAGTAAACCTATCCAAAGATAGTTTTGTTTGGACAAGTCTTTTATATTAAGCATTTCTCTCTTTTTCTGTGGCAATAAAATATGTTCTGTTTCTTTCGTTTCCTTATATTTATTTTGAATCATTTTTGTATTGATTATATTCAAATATGTAATAACCATGGAACATTTATTTTTTTGCTTATCATGATCATCATTAAATAAAGTAACAGCACCTTCTAAATTCAAGTTATGCAGGCTGTTAATAAAACTCTGTCCGATCCGTTAAGGTGTTGTTAGGTAGCGATAAATGACAATATTAATGTAAAAATTTAAAAAAGGTGAGATAGAGAGTCTTCTTCGTCACAGATGCTGCCAAATGATCAAACAAAAGGCCTCCTATAATACCGACGAATTGGTACAAATAATTTTTACATCTTTTATCCGCTACAAATCTGCCATCTAACTCAAATTAATTCATAACAAATCATGACTGAGATATTTACTTTACGTAACTTGTTTTGATGTACAACCGGATGTATACCTCTTTACCTTTCATACGATCTTGAGGTCATAAAGTGATCTTTACATACTATGGCCTGTTGGTCTAGTGGTTAGTGACCCTGACTGGTGAACCGGAGGTTGTAAGATCAATTCCGACCAGGATAAATCTTTGTGTGATGGGCGTGATTATTTGGTTTGTTTTTGGGTTGTATTTGTTTATAATATGTATGTATTTAGAATTATATAAGTATGTTTATCAGTTGTCTGGTTACCATAACACAAGCTCTGCCTAGTTTGGGTTCGGAAGGCCGTGTGTGAGTTGTCCCATTTGTTACATACATTTTATCAAAGTAACCTTTTATATATTTTCCATGATCGCATGCATTTGTAGATACACCAGTTTTGAAGGTATCTCTCTGAGGTCCCGGGTTACATCCCCGGAGGATCAATGAAGAAATCCATTTTTCTACTTAGTCTCGAGTCTGTGTGTTTGTGGTACATAGTCTTTGAATCCATAACACAAGTGCTTTAGCTACTTACTTTGGGTTCAGAGACATATATGTAATGTTATCCACATTTATCATTTTCACAATAAAAAATATTCCGTGCCGTCACGAAGAGAAATATCATACCATAAAAGTAATAACAAATTAAAATTGCGTGATTTTCTTGACAAAGAAACCTCATTTTAACAGTTAATTTATTCCATAGATTATTCGTGTTAAATGAAGATCTACTAGCATAATAATTAAGTTCTAATCCATAGAGTAAAAAAAAGTTAAAATTATAGAGTGCACGACGCACGTATTGCTAAAAGCTTATAGCGCCGAACGTAAACACATTTTTGGCTGTATGTAGTAGGTACATTCGTATACTGATTCAAGTTATTTTTCGTGCAATATTATCGGGGTATAAGATAGATGGATCGACGACATAGTTAAAGTCGCGGGTCGAGTCTGCATGAGGCTGGCACAGGACCGTAGAAAATAGCACGAAAAAGTTGAGGCGTATGCCCAGCAGTGGGAGGACAAGGGCTGTGAATGATGATGATGATGAGATAGTATTTCTTCAAAACGGCGCGCTCTGTTTTGATACAATTTATATGATGAAACTTTTTCATACTAGTGCTAACAGTTCATACCTTGATATGTGCACTCTGTAGTTTCTTACTTTGATAGTAATTTTACGAAGGAACTTGTACATACTAATGCTCACGGTTCATACCTTGATATATGCACTCTCTATAGTTTATCTATCCTCTAAGGTACTGATCTCATTAATTTAGCGAGGTCGATAAGTGATGGTTTCGTATCCGGTCTTATGTTGCAATGATGTGATGCGCTTGCGCACGATGAGATTAATGCTAGTTATGGCTGTTGGCTTCGTTAGTATACATAGTTATTTTTACCTTAAAGTTGACTAATGTTTGTATAGATATTTTTTAATTAGATATTTATGTTACACTGAAAAATGACAGAAGAGATGAATTTGTTACCACACTACCGCATTGGGGAAATTATGTACCTGTTATGATAGCTGTGTTTGTGATAGATAAATAAATAAAATAATCGACTTCAAAAGGAGGAAGTTTTCAAGTGTACCAACTGCATGCTCTTATTTTTACATGATGGTAAATAATCTTTAAAACAGCGTCATGGTTTCAGTTATATAAAAAATTATCAAGCTGATAAAAAAATAAGACCGTCCATAAGTCATACTGCAGCTATAAGCGTTCTATCGTTTAATACACATAATAAATGAATACAAAGATGCCTTGAACTTCAGGTATAAAAACAACCTTTATAGCTAGATTCTGTGCGATAAATCTACATACATCCGGGCAAAGCCGCGTTCGAAAATAAGTGCTAATAAATACTGGCTAGTATAAAAACATAGCAACGTTCCAAAAATCAAAATTTAAAAGTTCACGATCCTATTCGAAATTCGTATTCAACCGTCAATTACCAACGGTTTTGGAGTTCTAAAATCGAAAGTTTTGACAGATCATTAATAGATACATGTTTATGATGATCTCTTAGTTAGAGAGTGCGCCTATCAGGGTATGAACCATAAGCACTAGTATGAACTAGTGTTGTCGTAAAAAAAATATCAAAACAAGACGCGAATTTTTGGCAAAACTATCTCAAATCCTTATATTACGCATAAACGTATGTCGTGGCATGGAAAATAACATGTTCATAGTAATAACACGAAGTATACCGCCAAAATTGTGCACTCTATAGCTTCAACTTTTTATACTCTAATGTTACAAGTTTGTGTTGATCTCGTTATAAACCTAAGGTCAGCTAGAGGTGGGTTCGTGTTGTACATCAAAACTAGAGTTGCGACACGATTCAGTTGATGCGCTTGCGCATAAGGCGAAGATCTACGCATAAATCGCAGGATTTATGATTGTGAATAGATTTGTCTGTTAGGTTTTACTACTTTAGAATTGGATATAGAAATACAAGATATTTATATTGTTTAATACAAGCCGGGACAGTGTTGGGAACAAGATTTGACTGAATTCAATACAAATGAATGAAAATAATGAAATTATTAATTCTATATTAAATGCAAGGCAAAGAGAGCAAAGTAAATTCGAAAAAAAAAAAAGAATTATTCACACAGCACTACACACGACACGACACAGCGACTAAATAGTAATCACTAGAAATAGTTTTCTTCTAACAGTTTCAGGTCTTTTTAAATATTTTTTTCAAGTAAATAACAATTTGAAAGGTCTTTTTACTTCATAAGTACTTTTGCTGCCCTTAGTTTTATATTTATTTTAGTTACATACCTACAGTACAGATACCACGATATCAATTTACTTGTAGGTCGTTTTTATTTTTTTGTTTAAATTTTCTTTGTTTTATGTATTTATTATTTTTGATGTTATTGAACAGTATTGCCACTAATCAAAGTTCTAGTTCTTGGTCTAGTGGTCAGATACCCTGACTGCTATACCGGAGGTCGTGGGTTCGATTCCCACCCGGGACAAATGTTTGTGTGATGAGCACGAACATTTAGTCGACGCTGGGTGTAATTTATCTATAATATGTATGTATTTAGAAATATATAAGTATGTTTATCAGTTGTCTGGTTACCATAACACAAGCTCTGCTCAGCTTGGGATCAGACAACCGTGTGAGATGTCCGGAATATTATTATTATAATGAAACGATAGCAATTATTATTTATATCAAAAGGGTAATTTTTAAAAATAGCCTAGTCAGTTTTATATACCCTGGTTGAACTAGATTTATTTCCCACATAAAATCAGAAGGGTTGACAGTGATTAATTGCTTTCTATTAGTGAAGGAAGGTCGATGGCGTCGTGTCCGGTACATCAAACGTATTGCGACACGAGAGCTGCGCCTGCGCATCGTAAGGCGAAGACATTTTAAATAGGTGAAGTACTAATATTTTGGTAATAAGTTTTTATATTTAAAAAGAACAAGCTTTCCTATTAGACAAACAGTCGTGAAAATCAAATTATTTCTGAGGACAAATCAAACAAGCCCAAACTCGATAAGATTAAGTCATTTAGTTGGCACATAGAACTGATAGTCTTAACCATCACTATAATATTCAGAAAGGCAGTCGCCGGGTGTAAATTACTTTATTCAGCTGAATCAAGTAAGACTAGAAACCCCATCATAGCACGGAAAAGGCTAGGCAGAAAGAGTGCAAAGATTAAATAAGTTGTCCAGTGACTTACAATTCAGTTTTCAGTAATAGTGAGACTTCATGCTCTGAAACTTTATGTAACTACTAGCGGACCCGACAGACGTTGTCCTGTCTACATGGTCTACAATAACACAATGATAACAAAACTTTTTTTGAATTTGATCGCAGCGCTAACTGTCGGGACAGACTAAAATTAAAATTCGAATATTATTTAAAATTTGACACTGCGATGGTAGCGCCGTCTGTCGGATCCAATGTAAAACATTCCAAAATAAACAACTACTAATAAATTAAAAAAAAACATTGCCCAGCGGACAAAATTGGGAATCTAAACCATTCCCAGATCCCCTTGAACACACACAAAAAAAATCATCAAAATCGGTCCAGTCGTTTGAGAGAAGTTCAGTGACATACACACTCACAGAAGAATTATATATATAAAGATGTACTAGTTATAACCTGCGGTTTTTCTCGCATACGTTTCCCTGTTCCGGTATTTTATATATTTTTTCTGGCATTATTTGTTTATGGTTTTATGAGTTATTTTGCTATTCGGGGTGTAAAGGTATCCAACAAATTAAAAAGATCATAAAAAGGCTCACTTTGTCTTGAGTTATAAATCATACTTTGCTTTATATAAAAGGATATATGTGAAGATGATCCGTTTGCTTATATTCCGGAACTTGAAATCAAACTCTTCGCCTTAACACAGACAACTTCTAGATAGCAAGGTCGAGCCATCACCGACGCTCCATTTTGGCGCTTGCCACACCTAGCCACCTAGCCCATCTTAACTTAATGCTTATAAGATACGTGATTTATTAAGAGCAAGGTAGTCTAATATATTCATTATAGGTGTATTGGTTTGATGCTGGTAAACTTTATTAATTATGCGTGAGAGAACGGTAACTGCCTCGTTGGCCCAGTGGCGCTAAGCGCGACTGCTACGCTAGAGGTCTTGGGTTCGATTCCCGAGTCGACCAAGGTGTTATTGGGTTTTTCAATGAAATTCTCAGTAGCAGGTCGAAGTTTGGATTTGTGTCCGGTAAGTGGCAATAGGCTCGCCCCCTATTACATGGGACCTTAACATATCGGCGAACTGTGGGTGTACATTGGTACACCTCTGCCTAACCCGTCGGGATACAGGCGTGATGATATATTATGTATGGCGAAGCAGTGATTGAAAAAATGCTACCAAATGATCTTGTTTCAACCTCAGTGGGCCACTTGACTACTTGCTGTTTTTTGAGGGTATAACTGGTTAAGGATAAAAGTACATCCAGATCTGACGAACGCGCACCGAACGAACACGAACAGCTCGCGAGCTGCTCGCCAGAGGTTCGTTCGGTGCGACACTTAGAAATATTCGGGCGAATGCAGGCTCAACATCTGACTAAAGACTACTCGTCAAAACGCCAGATTTTAAGGGAACGACATGTCACCTAACCCAAAAGACCGGCCAAGTGCGAGTAGGACTCGCGCACGAAGGGTTTAAAGGGGCAGAAATACATAATCTTATATATAAGTACCTTTGTACGTCATTTATAAATATGTAATTATTTCTCTTATTACCTACATCTGTGTGTGTGTGTACATAAACTATTAAATAAATAAATAAAAATAAAAATGAATCGCAAAATGTGTTGGTAAGCGCATAACTCAATAACGCCTGGACCGATTTCGCTAATTCTTTTATAAAAATAAGTAATCCTAACCTTTGTTACAATAGTGATTTGTTGGATTTACCTGAGGCAACGGGAACGGGACCTAGGTATTCATGCGGGTGAAACCGCAGCTTTTTGTAAGAAAATCAAATCCTTAGGTATCGCGGTTCATGAGATACAGCCCACTTCTTGAGATATAGAGAAGGCACGAGCAGTTATTGTATTTTAATAAATAGCGGAAGATTCACGTTGGCAATAACTTTGGATATGGGGAATACCCAGCATAATAATGTACACAAAAACTGCTAAACTAACGTACAATTATTTTATCACTATAAGCAATCTTTTACAGAGTTAGTAATGGACCGAGTCGGACGAATTTGAGTTAGTTTTGAACTGTAGACAAACTTTTCGGAATGGACTCATATGTTTTATGTTAACAATTCAAAAGTTTTGTGGGCAGATATAGGCTTGAAAAGTAGTTTCGTATCATACATATCATCACGCCTGTATCCCCGAAGGGGTAGGCAGAGGTGTACCTTTGTACACCCACAGTTCGCCGATATGTTTAGCTTACCGGGCACAAATCCAAACGCCGACCTACTATTGAGAATTTCATAGAAAAACCCAATAATACCTTGGTCGACTCGGGAATCGAACCCAAGACCTCCAGCGTAGCAGTCGCGCTTAGCACCACTAGGTCAACGAGGCAGTTATATAAAAGTAGTTTCGTAATCATAGTTATTTTGCATATTTTTATTGCTATATTAGATAAACATAAAAAAAATATAACCTTATCTACTTTCAGGAATATTTCGCTCAAGTTTACCCAAACAACCTAATTAAACTTCCTACTTTTTTGGAGTCGGTTAAAAGCATATAAAGTGTCATTTGTAACAGGATTAGGACCAGAGGTGGTTTATTTATAACTAGCAATATAGTGTATGTTACTAAGGGATAACGTAGCATTCTAATAGAGACTGATTTTTTTGAAATCGAAACATTAGTTTTTGCGTAAAAACTTACAAACCTTTTGTTAGTAAATATAAGACAAAAATTAACTTACCATGTAAACCATGAAGCGCCTTTTGTGCGATCTTCTTATCACTTCTTGTTGTGAGCTGGTGGACAAAAACAAATAATATCAGCAAATATTCTCCAAAGGAAATATACAAGACTTTTAAAAACAAATTCAAATTGTTAGTTTTGTAAATAGGACTATATCAATCGCTTTCACTTTTCTTCTAGATCTCTAGAGTATTTTAATCTAGATGAGGTCGACTTTAATCGGGCAGACCTAGGCTAAATTAGGGAAAAAGCTAGAAAAAAATTTTTTGAATCATTTTTATGAACTTTAAAGTAGGCTTGACTCCTGAATTTGTTTCGATACTTTTTCTCAGATTAGCCAGTGATAGAAAACTGAAATCTGAAATCTGAAATCTCTATATGGGAAGAGGCCTATGCCCTGTGTCTGTGTATAGCCAGAGAGGAGATTCCAAAACCTCAAAAATCTCATGAATATGTTTTCGAGAAAGCAAAAACAGCACTGCCAACATCAACTACAAAAAAAAAACTTTTTAGGTCTATATTTGGATGCTTTCATTTATCTACAACGCGTGAATGATGTGGTATTTATTATATTACACTTTCACGCGTAGAGATACTTAAGAGCGGGTTCGCACTATGTATTTTCACGGGCCGAGATCGGATTCGGATCGAACGTAGCGCGAAACCGCTCTAACCGTCACTAAGCTTTAAAATGTTATTTAGTCTATCGCCACATAACATCAAGATGAGTTTGAATATTCGGTTATTTAGTAACTTGATCTACCTATACATAATTCTAATAAGTGCAATTCATACTTACACAAGAATGATACAGCCAAATCCATGGTGAAATCATAACTACATAACTAAACATGCAACCTCTTTGCTAAACTTAAAAAAAGATACTGGCCTTTTTAAACGAAACTATTAATCACATTATAATCACATTAAAAATAATATATTCTAAATTTAAATGTTAAATACTGGCCATCAAACAGTCTTTTATTTAATTTAAACCATTTAATTGCTTTTTTTTCGTTTTTTTATCGTTTCATTTTATTCATCCTTGGTTGTTTGAATCTGTAACAAAAGACAAATTGTATTAATTAGGGTAGGTAAGTAACGGAATAATAAATAAATAAATAAAATAAATAAATGCGGACAACATCACATACATTGCTCTGAACCCAAAGGAAGTAGCTAAAGCACTTGTGTTATGGAATTCAGAAACAACGAAGGTACCACAAACACCCAGACCCGAGACAATTTAGGAAAATAACTTTCTACATTGACCCGTCCGGGAATCGAACCCGGGACCTCAGAGCTAGCGACACCTTGAAAACCGGTGCGAATGCCACTCGACCACGGAGGTCTTCAAATATACGTTTTGTTTTCCTGGTGTCGGTAATTAAATAGATACCTAACTGATAATGATTTTCAATATATTCAACATCTTTTAAATTTATAGGAAGGAGTTTTTGAAATATATTTGGGGCTGTGATCTGCAACATTTAACAGACCTCCGTGGTTGAGTGGCGTACACATTTGTTTTGGTTTCGTGAGCCCTAAGGTACCGGGTTCGATCCCTAGATGGGTTAAAGTAGAAAATCTTTTTTCTAAATTGTCTTAATTACGGGTGTTTGTTTGTGGTTCCTTCGTTGTCTCTAAATCTTATAGAAACGTGCTTTGTGATGTTGTATGATGATGACATTTATTTATCATTAAAATATTTCGATTTGCTGGTCATGCCTCGCGAAATTCTACAATTGCTGAAGGACATGTACGCAACATATTTCGCGATTTGTCTCAGACATTTTTCCCTAGTGTCAAAATCCTAAATATTCATCTATCGCTACTTGATACCTTAAGCCGACCACATACGTTTTGACTCAAAATGGCCCTTTAATAATGTAAATCTAGTTATAATCAAGGTTGGTGTTAAACACAATACTACATCGACACAACACAGCCCTTGAAATAAAACTACTTTTTAAGGGTTTTTTCGCGGGCAGACTGCCCGTGACCATGATACCTGCAAAGGTGTCGAAACGTCGGGACCTAAAATCAAAATACAAACCGCGAAAAAATCCGTAAAAAGTAGTTTTATTTCAATGTCTAACATTCGCGTAAACCTAAGAAACCAATATGTAACCCAGCCCTACAGAAAAATAGAATTTCCGGCCCAAAATTAACAGAGACAACGTAAAAAATAACAGCAGTTTAAAACAGATTGGTGTTACTTATCCATTAGTGTGTAAACAGTTACAATCAATATTAATCTCTCTTCAAACATATACCTTGATTGACAGCAAAAAACAATAATTAAATACAAGTGCACTCTACCATACAGAATATATAAATAAACTGCATTTCTTTTCCTTCGAAATGTTTAAAACAATAACACCATTTGGTATAGATTTCACGTATAAATGTTACATGTATCATACATTTATGTATGGCATGCACTGCCTCTTGGCCTAGTGGTGCTAAGCGACTGCTACGCTAGAGGTCTTGGGATCGATTCACAAGTCGACCAAGGTGTTATTAGGTTTTTCTATGAAATTCTCAGTAGCAGGTCGGAGTTTGGATTTGTGCCCGGTTAGTGGCAATAGGCTCGCCCCCTATTACATGGGACCTAAACATATCGGCAAACTGTGGGTGTACATTGGTTCGCCTCTGCCTACCTCTTCGGGGATACAGGCGTGATGATATGTTATGCAGGATAGGTGTTTCAGTGCGTTGCTTCAACCTTAATTTATAATAATATAATACAGTTAGATATTTTGTATGAGCGCACTAATCTCTAGAACTAGAAAAAGAAATTGTTTTTTTTTTTTACATACCTATTCTTTTCATGTCATTTAATTCTTGAAGAAGATTAAAGGCATCATGTCACTTGCCTTGCGAGAAAATAATATGCTTTTAAAAAGCTAAAACTCATTTGAAAAAACTTCAAAAAGATTTTCTTTATATCACCTAGCATGCACACGAACTATCTAGGTTAGTATTTTAAATGCTATTGAAAATGTTATTCTGACCAAATTTTAGTCTATTTATCAACAAATGAACTCTATGAGAAATTAATGTTTTAAAATGCAATTCACAATATAAAAGTATAAGCCTGCAGATGATCAATGCTTGTGCCTTCTCTATATGGGAAGAGGCCTGTGCCTAGCAGTGGGACGTTTATAGGCTGGATTATTATTATTATTTCGAAAGCAAATGCATCTTCGATCACCCTGGCATAGGTGCTTACCATCAGGTCAATATCTAGCCACTATACCAATAGCCATTGATCATTATAAGAAGAAGGTCAATTGTTATTATGATTTGTTATAAATTCAATAACACTTAATTTTAGTTATTCATACATAATACACATGAACAAACTAAAATATTAACTTTCATACTTTCTATTGTTTTCCTAAATTCTGTTGTGGTCGGCTTCCAGTCTCACCGACAGCTGAATATCGTATGTTACAGAGCGACTGTCTATCTGACACACAACACATGTTACTGTCAGCTGTTTTCCAGTCTTATGTGATAATTAAATACAACAATATATATTTTTTAATTCTGGGTTTCCTTTTTCAATAGGTTGTAGAGTACTGAAGATGATTATAATAAAATCTAGTTTGGTTCTTCTAGTCATGTAATAGAAGTAAATATGTTCAACAATAAGGAAAACATAGACATTTTCTTAGAATTGGCTTCTAATGCCTTTTAAAGCTCATCTTTACATAAATACAAAAGTATCAGAAGCAACAGATTTTAATTTACTTTAAATATATTGCAAAATATATACCTGGCAAAAAAATAATTTGTCAACTAATAAAGAAGTATCTACTAGTAATGAATGCAATTAGATGTGTACTAACTAAATAGTAATATTAATACTTAAATTATTTTATTTATTTATTTACTCTAAATGTAAACTTTTTTTACTTTATTCATCACAACTTTCATTTATGGTCTTATTTTTTGTTTAATAACTTTTTAGATGTGGTGAAAGTGTTTATAAAAAATATAATAATCAATATTTATCATAATTTAGTTAAATTAACCTGTTCAGCATTAAAAAAGTGGAAAAATCCATTTATAACACGCAGTAAACAAAAAAGACGATACCACTACATTCTACTTTTAATTTATTATGGATGTTGGTAATTAAGTTCTTTATATAGGTCAATGAAAGGATTTAATGACATAATAAACGATGTTCCGAGTAAGTACATAATAAAAACTTAATAGCTACAACTCTCAGAATGATACTGCACTAAAATATACAATCGTAATAAATTAAAATACACACCTTATTACTTTCATCCAAAAGTCAACGTTTACAACACAATATTCACACACTTACAACAAGACTTTAACACATTTTTACCGAATTAAAAGTCACAAAACCATCAATTTAACAAGTATTTCAAAACTTAATCGCACGAAAAAAGTTTTTCATAAACGTCACGTAAATATTTTCATCGAACTGTCAAAATTATATTACCTGATCGAAAAAATAGAACACGGATACGGAACTCCAGTTTACATAAACGCGGCATCGTGATTTAGTCGGATTATAATTAATAAATTGGCGCAATGGAAAAAAATATACAATTGTTAGTTGCGTTTTGTTTTACTTGTAAGCATATGCGAGGATATCCCAGTTTTTGTTTCGAAATTGTTACGCGCTGTAAAGACCGCTGTCCGGTTGCAGTGGCCTTCTGATACTGTTCAAGTAATAAATGGTTGGGCCGTTCGCTGTCCGCGGCCGGTTTACGCAGGGGCTACAATATACCTACAATGCCACAATAATTATGGCGACAATTACTGTACAAAACATTACCGCTAATGTTTGAGGTCATTTGCATCTTTTTTTTAATAGTTAGATGGCACAATGACCTTATTTTAATAATGCGATGAGCATGATAGCTTAACTACAAAAAGAGAGCGTGGAATTAATAGTTTTATGTTTATTAAGGATTATGGAAGAATAGAATTTTTAATCTGAGCTAATTGTTAGGTCTAGCGGTTTGTTATAATTTATAGTCTGAATTACAGTAAGTAGGTAATAATAAATCTGACATAATGCTATCTTAGTTAAGCACTTAATTGCGATTCATTTGATTCAATTCAAACTAGGAATCTTTATTCATTTCGTCCTATTTGTCGTTTACAAATTGGTTTTCAAATAGAAAATTAAAAATACTGAATAGTCTAATACCTACTACAATGACCTAAAGGGAGTTTTTTTAATGTTTTATATGCGGTAGTATTCGTATTCTTGATAGTCTAGCGTGCTTGTGCCTAGTTAACTTACAAATGAAAGAAAAACCATATTTATGTGGAGTATCAACACACCATTTTTTATTTCACATTTTTTGGTACTTTATTTGGTAAAACTTTTTTGTGATTTTGTACTTTTATTACATCTTAAACAATAAAATACAACGCTACTTCACGAAATAAAACAATCTGACAGGTTTTATATTTTTATTTATAATTACACAGTCTCTTCTTGATCGCCTACTTTTCTCTTCTTTTTGTAATGTTGAATCTTTTCCTCTAGGCTTGCTGTAACAAAAATAAATAAATAATAATAATATATTGTAAAATAACTCGCTAAATAACACATATATTTCTATATGTGTAGTTTATGTACTGGCGCGGATTTTTAGGTAGACCTTTTTTTAAGATGTACATATTATTGTAGTACATTATTTTGATCTATCTCGTAGGGTTCAGCCAGCGTTTGTAAAGGAAGCGCATTTGAGTTTATTTGCGACATCAAAATCAGTGTTTTTATACTGTGCTTATTAAATTTTAATACCACTTTATTAAACCTATCCATTAAAAAAAACTGCATCAAAATCCGTTGCGTAGGTTTAAAGATCTAAGCATACACATGGACAAATAGGCAGGAAGCTACTTCATTTTATATAAAAATATTATTTTTCCGTCGGATATGAACCGTCCCTTAGGGTGCTGTCTCTTATAATGTACTGACGGTCAATATTTGCTCATTGTAGCTTGCGTTGAATAATGTTTTATTTTATTATAATCTAATTAGATTTCTTTTTATACTCACAGCATTTAACTCTTTTCAACAGCGGCGTATAAACCCTTGCCTTAACACCTTGTATCAGGCAGTCGGTATGCGCCATAATGCTATCTCTCTCACTCCCGTTATTTTCCGTATCTGCTGTCTCGCTCGGCATTGAAGAGTATTGCTTCTCCAGTTCATCGATCACGTCTTTAATCATTGTGGTTCTGGAAAAAAATTATAATTGATTATAACAAAGAACCAAATTGAATGAAATTAATATGGGACCACCTCTGAAAATATATACACAATATTTAAAACTATTATTATAGATTCTGTATTGTATACCATTAAAATTAAATAATAATACATTATAACATCGACAGTAAAGCGTATAATGTAATATTATACTTTTATGTGAAAATTAACAGTAACAGTAACAGTAAGTTAATATTTACACTATCCCGCGAAAGTAACTGTTCATCCAGATGTTACGCTTCTACTGCTAAGCTACGCAGCCCAGTTTGATGAAATTTGGCATGGACTCAGTTCTCAAGTCTAAGAAATGACATAAGCCAGGTTTGAAGTATGCGTGTGATTATTTTTTTGCCTGTATTGCTAACTGGCCTAGTGGTTAGTGACTGACTGCTAAAGATCGTGGGTTCAATTACCACCCAGGTAAAATCTTTGAGTGATAATTTGTTCTGTGTCTGGGTGTAATTTATAATATGTGTGTATTCAGAAATATATTATAAAGAGGTATGTTTAATAGTTTTTTGATTATTATAGACAACTACTAGATATAGAGATTTGACACTTAGAAAAATAGAAATAAAAGTTTTTATAATATACATACTGTACACTACTTAGCGTCCATTCTCCCTGCAAATTGATAAGAATCTCTCCCAACTCTGTCTTATCATAAATCCATGGATTCTCATCGGTTAGTTCGTAGGTGCAGTGAAATAGATTTAAAGGTACGTCCAAAGCCATGTTGTATTGTGGTTTTCTGAAAATATAATGATAAATTGTTCCTTATTTAGTAAAAATATGCTATTCAAATTAAGAAAAATTGGTACATGTCTTAAATACTACTACCAACATAAAGTTAGAGGTAGGTAATCATTTGAATGTATACATACACACCTCAAAAATAATATTTAAAACTGCAAAAAAGCTTAACAGGGTTTGCTATTGATATTATTACGAACAACTAAAATAAACTTTACACCAGTGTAAATAAAGCTCATTTTTGTAAATGTCATAAAATTATTAAGTTTTAGCGCAAATTGAATCTTATACATAAGCATTATGTGTGTGTGTGTGCGCGCGTATAAATTGCAAAAGGAGCATATTCGAAGTGTTTATTATTTTATTGCAGAAATCCTTATCAAAAATGTGTTACTAAAAAAGTTAGATCTATAAATAACATCTACCTATACTAATAAACTAGTAACCACTACACACCTTGGATTCTTGTCAACATCGAGTAGTTCAGTGATCACATCAGGTGCCTCCTTCCCCTGGCCGATGAGGAGCAGCACCCCCATCATGCAGCGGATCTGGTGCCACAGGAACGCGTTGCCCTCGATAAGGAGGTAGTACATTGATGTCGCTGGAAATTACAAAAATACAAATAAAAAACTAAGAATTCAAGACAAGAAATAAAACTACTTTTACGGATTTTTTTGCGGTTTGTATTTGAATTTTTGTCTGCCCGTGACCATGATACCTGCAAAGGTGTCGAAACGTCGGGAACTAAAATTCAAATACAAACCGCGAAAAAATCCGTAAAAAGTAGTTTTATTTCAATTCAAGACAATTTTTTAAACTTATTTTCATAAATATAGCTATAAACCATCGCGATATTGAAGGCTTTCAAACAAAATAAAACAGCATCAAAATCTGTCCATTCCTGTAGGAGCAACGATGCCTCGGATAGACACATAGACGGACACGTCAAACTTATGACTTCCCTTTTTTTTTCATCGGCAGTTAAGAAAGGCAATTTATAACAAACACGCTTTTACATAACCTATGTTTATAGTACTAATGAAGACAACGTATAGAGGTTAATTAAATAAAAAAAACAAGTTTAAATATTTTTGTTGGTCTGTCTGTTTGTTCAGACTAATCTCTGAAACGGCTGAAACTTTCATTCACTAACACCAAAAGCTATGAGGGAAAACTTAGTCTCATTCTTTTATTAACGACTATGTAACAGTAATTACAGGAGCAACTTAATATTCATTTCTTTTAAAATTTTATTTATTACTACAACTGCACGTATAGGTCGCGTCACGTAAAAAGAACGCTAGCTGTCAAGATGCGCAGAACGCGATGTATCGGTCTGTTTGGTGGTATGAAGTGCGGGGGGGCACGAGCCGCATGTTTGCCGGTGCGCTATTGGTTCGTAGGACGACCTTCGCCTGCCGAATTGTATACTCATGCGCAAACGTACCCTCCCCACCTTCCGCCAACGTTCTTTTTACCTGACGCGACCTATAACATTAACAATACATACGTCTCTCAGTATCCGCATCATCGACCGCCACGATCTCAGCCCTAACCAGATGCCTTCTGAACTCCGTGACCCCATTGCCGACATCCATCTTACAGAGGTTCCTGTAATCGTTGGAGCCCAACAGTTGGGGGCAGGCAGACCGCATGGCGGCTATGTCGAGCGAGGATCGGGGGAAGTAGTACTTATATTGGCGTTTTGTGCAGTCGAATCTGGAAAGAAATGTTTATTAGTGAAATCTGTTGTTTGATTTGAATTAAAAATATGTGGATCCAAAATGAAAATATTTGAAAAGCATTTTCGGTTTTTATTTGAACCTAAAATATAGAATTTACTATTTGCAGGGCATTTTTAGTTGGAATCAAAGTTAATGGCGGCTCTGAAGTTAGCTACGCATAAGTTTGTTACTGTGCAGCGACTCGCCTCGTGTTCAGAACCGCCATTAAGTTTGCACCGTACTGTAATAATTTTTATTTTTGTGGAAACCTCAATAATTAAAAGAAAACTGCAAAAATAACAGGGTTTGTGATAAAGATGTTAAATATGTTAATAGGTGTTAAAGATGATATATTTTAAGCTTATTAAGAAGAACAAAGTACATGGAGGTAATCAAAGGGTAGGAGGTGACACCACACGGCATATTAAATCAATGTTTTTGGTTTTGGTTACATAGAAAGAGAAAAAAAAAGTGTCAAATATTTTGTACTTATCTTTTAGGGGGAAACCAACGAAATCATCCACCAATAATGGAGAATGGTCCGGTGTTCCCATTTTTTTTCAAACTCATTTGTATACAGAACAGAATATTACTTCCTTTAGGCTAAGGCCGTACAACGGCTAAACCGCCCTAACTTTTAAAAGCCTGATTTTGTGACTAAAGAAAACTAATGGAAGCGGCCGCTCTCTCGATTATTTTCCGTGACTGAACCTAAACCGTAAAGCTTTGCAGTTTTACGGTTTAGGGCTTGCGAAAAATAAACCGAAGTGCGTCCTTAGCTTTACATAAAGTAAAGGAAAAATGTATTTATTTTTCAAAGACCAATTTTCATACAAATTAACCTGTTTACAATACAAAATATATTATAAATATAAGAAACCCCTACCTAGCACTATACTCCGGCTTATCAGCTGGAATCGGAGCCCAGGCCACCACCCTTATGTCTTTGGGCAGCAGTCGGTTCAGCATCTTGCAGTACGGCATCTCTTTAGCCAAGCCATCCGCAGTGTTCTGATGGTCTGCAGGGAATTTACTGCGGAGGGATATTGATATTACCTGGAAAATTTAAATAGATGAAAGTTTTAAATATTATATTTTTTTTTATACATTCGTGCTGGGGGATCGAATTTTTCACTAATCTATATTAAAAAAATGAATTGCTGTTCGTTAGTCGCTAAAACTCAAGAACGGCTGGACCGATTTAGATAAATTTGGAATTGAATTATTTGTGGAAGTCCAGAGAAGGTTTTAAGGTGAATGATTATGAAAAAGCTCGGAATAATAAGAAAAACAAATACAAAACTTTAAAAGGTGTCGAAACGTCGGGACCTAGAATCTAAATACAAACCGCGAAAAAATCCGTAAAAAGTAGTTTTATTTCAATTTAAGCTCTTTTTTATCGATTCAGGCAGTACAAAGTCCGCCTGGGCAGCTAGTTTTAAATAAGAATGAAATAGGGGTTTACAGAAAAGTGTGAATCTGTAAGTGGATATTATTATTATAGGATAATATTTTGTATCTGTGTAAATGGAAGCCTATCACATACATACATGGACTCATAAAGCTTAACCAAATAGACTGATTTTATTGCGATTTTTCCAATTCTAAGCCCTATTTAAGCTGAGTATAAGCTATAAGTTATTTATTAGATATAAATGGGAAATAATATTATGTAATAAATGTAACTGTGTAAGAGTAAATAGATTTTTCGAAATAAAAATTCAAGCTTATTTTTATTATTAACAAACACACATTTTCTACTTCAATCACCAACCTGCCCAAAAGCACTGACACCTTTATCTGTCCGTCCGCACCTATGATAGTTAGACGTATCCCTGCTCTCAATCAGACAGCACTTAGTTAACGCGTAGAAGAGGTGATGCTCTATCGTCTGATTGTTGTCCTCTTGAACGGCAAGACCGTTGTAGTTCCAACCGAAGTAGAGCACTCGGAGGAGGACTCTGCGGTAATTACATCTGGAAGATATAATACATTACTATTATTTTTATGGCACAAAAAAGGGGAGGCCTATGCCCAGCAGTGGGAGGAAAAAGGCTGTGGATGATGATGATGATGATTATTTTAATGAGACAAGAGTCTGCCTTTGACCATGATACCTGCAAAGGTGACGAAACCTCAGGACTTAAATTCTAAACACACAAATTGTATACACTGAATTCACTATTTTATTAATGACACATCTGGTTGCGGGTATAAAACAGGTATATTACCTATATCCCACCCAATTTTATTTAATTTATTTTCTTACAAGACTTATTTGTAGACATAAGGTTGGCAGTAAGATCAAATCCTCAATTTACATTCCAATATTAATGCTTGTTTTTTTTTATAATCAGAATCAGATAATACAAGTCAGAACAGAAGAAAATAAGAATAAAACTTACTTGCTGAAATCAAACTGCCTTTGTCCGCTCTTTGTTTCATCTTTAGGCGGACGCCCTAGATCCCTGCTTATAATATTCTTTAATTGGAAATTATGAGCTTCTAATTGTATTATTTTATCCACAAGTTCCTGAAATAAAACATTAAAAATAATAAAAACAAAATTCAAATTAGGTTATGTCTTTAAAAGTGTTTAATTGCTGTAAATACTTCTTTATCCAATTTCATTAACTCCTCTTTATCTAATCCTCTGATTTTTCTCGGTTTTGGTGGTAGTTTCTCCATATTTTCATTTAAATTTCATATAACGAGAATCGATCGCAAATATGAATGTATTGTTTTGATAATTTTTCAAGAAACATGACATTGACATTTGTGACATATAGCTTTTTTAAAAACGATTGTATTAGCTGCGACACCATGTCTTTTAATTTTGTATAGCTAACATTATGCCAAAGTTCGGTACCTATTTTAAACATATTATTATTAGTGTACTAAATATGAAACACAAAGACAGAAAATGTATCTTCGAATTTCATTTGTACCTATATCTCATTTGCCTACACTGTAAAGAAATATCATTGCTAATAAATAATCCTATATGAAGCCTACGTGATGGAAAAGGCATTTGGTCAGTGTCGGATTTTCACAGTAAACGGTAAATATTTTATGTCAGAACAGAAAAGAGGAAATAACATAGGAAATACATAGGTAATTAGGACGTCAAATAAATAAACCAGCCCTTTGATAAATGATTATATGTACAAGTGCGTAAGCAAATAACACATCGTACGTAACTTGTATTTTGTTAAACAAATACGTTGATTACACAGTAAACACTACCTATATTATATGTTGTTGGCCTTTGAAACAATTACCTATTTTTAAAGTATATTTTTCTAAGCGGAACTAGGATAGATTTTAAAGAGTGTATGTAAGTTACCTACCTAATATTTGTTTGCTAGATATTTCCCTTAAAACAGTGACTGGATGCGAAGGGCGGGAGATCGTGCGCTGTGGCGGTCCTTGGAGGAGGCCTATGGCCAGGAGTGGACTGCAACAGGCTGATGTGATGGTGATGAGTACAAGCAGTACCAAGGCGAAAGGCAAACTAGGTTCTGACATATCTACTCAAATAGATTAAAGTTGTAGGTATTCATTTCAGACCTACGTCTGAAATGAATACCTAACTTTTCCTTCAGTGGTGAGCCTCACTTGAAAGAGAATTACGACATACTCAGGCACTTTTGTGACCTAAATCAAGTTTGCAAAATCTAAAACAATTTTACTGGTCTAGACAACAAAAAATGTCTCTTAATTCTATATGTAATAGATAACTTAATACATTATGCAAGTGCATTGACACGCGATAACACACGCAGCCAAAACCAAATGTTAAAGCAAGCTATTTTTATATATATTGTGAGCAACCTTTACCAAAAAGGCATTACGCTGCAATAGGCCAGATATAGCCACCTATCATTATTATAGAAACTCCAATCAATTCTATTCTTAAAACTAATTATAAGTTCCATTAGAGCATAAAAAATACTATAGAGGGAGCATTTCAGAGTATGTACTGTGGGCACTAGTATGAAGAAATTTTGTCGTAAAAATTCTGTTTAAACAACGCGCTGTTTTATAGAAACGAAGTGTCTCAAAACTTATAATAAATAATAAATGAATGCGGACAACATCACATACATTGCTCTGAACCCAAAGTAAGTTGCTAAAGCACTTGTGTTATGGAATTCAGAAACAACGAAGGTACCACAAAAGAAGGTATTACCCGAATGATATCGGAACCATTTATATAAATGTTTAATTTCAAACAGTTTTTGTCATTTTTCCTATTTTCCGAACGACAGTGTGCTACTGGGGGCTTGTTCTGCCGTTTCTTCTCTCACAGCCAGAGCTCTTGGAAAGCGGCGAAGGGTGGTCGTTGTGGGGTAGGTACTGTCTAGTATAGTGATGGACTTAAAAAAGTGTCACATAGTTGCCTCTTCTAAATAAATAAATGCATTTAGATTTTGGTATTATCGTCGTTGTACGGAAAATAACTTAAAACATTAACCGAAATTAGTAAATACAGCCAAAAATATGTTGATGACGGTGCAATTAGCTTTTAACGATTTGTGCACTCTATGATTCATACTCTAAGTCACCAAAAAACCTTGATAAATACCTAACTAGGTGTCCAAAATAACAGCCCTTTAAAAGTATTTTGGTAACAAATCTGTTTAATATTGATATGTTCGTCACTTGTTTATTGATAGATCTCTATATGGAACGGGGGTGGAAAGTTTCCAAATTGATGGCTTGTTCAAAGTAAGTACTTTGCCTCGATTCAGCTATTTTGAATGCATGTCAGTGGTCGGTCAGTGTACTTGTCATTGTGCTTAATTTTTAACGACCTCTGAAAGGTGTTCAATTCGACTGTTTTTTTTTGTTTTTTTTTACCGTATATCTTTTGAATTTGTTAACCGATTTTGATGATTCTTTTTTTTATTTAAAAGCTGGTGCTTCTTATTTTAATTTGTTTAATTTCTTACAACGGGATCCATAAGAAACCCATATGACTTATTTTGAAGTCGTTTTTTTCGTATCGATACATAACAACATATCATCACGCCTGTATCCCCTAAGGGTTAGGCAGAGGTGCACCAATGTACACGCAGATAAGCCTACGATAAAATCTCATTGAACTCTCGAAGAGAATGATCGTCAAGACTAATTAATGATCGTAATGACATTTAGCAGATATAAATGTTATGAAAGATATTTAGCTTTAATTACGCTACAAAAATCCAAGCTTGGAAACATTATGCAGTAATGCAATATGCAGGAAAGATCATGCATATGCAAACATATACTTTATATGCATAGTACCAACTGAACTGTTCATTCGGTCAATTCAAGCAACTCTTAAACAGTAGAATCGAGTCTCTTGTGACATGTTTTGGTATTTACTTGACCTGTTTGCTCCACGAAAATAGAGGGTTGGATAGAAAGTTTAACTGTACTTGTTCTGAGTCATGAGTTGTTTTTGTTTTAGTAGTTATATTGTTAGCTAGAAAGTGGGATGTGGAGGTCAGATATCCTAGATACCGATGGGGAAACCAGATACCAATTCCTTTTATACTCTTTTTATACCCGAATCTGGGTTAACTTTGTAAATTTCAATACGGCTCAAAATATGGTAAGATCTAAGTTTCCTTCTCCGAGTCTTTTCCCGGGTTTTCAGGGTCGGTTTTCAGTATTACCCAATTCAGCTGAACACCGCGTTTTACATCTATAGATCAATCAACGAAATATTATAGGGACAAAAGTATCAATATCTCAAACGGCTGGATCGATTCTAATAGAATTTGGTATAGACATATATAATACCGTCGCGGGCCAGAGTGACAGTAGGTACATAAGAAATAACTATCTAAATATTAAGTTTAAAATCCTGTGCTAAATAATGTAATATCTTGGCACTGATAAGCACAAATCACATCATCTGATCCTAAATTAAGCAGAGCTTACACAATGGTAAAAGGCGCCTAATAAACGTACTTATATATTTCTAAACACATAGATATCTTCAAACAAAGATATGTCCTGGGTGGGGATCGAACCCGTGACAACAGACTTCAAAACTGAAAAGAAATAAAAAATCCTTCCGCCTTTATTTGAAAGCTTAAACAAAATATTCTTTATAACTTGAAATTGCGCTTTCAAGTACATATTATTTGAAAAGCTACTTAAGTATCGATTTCTTGTCTAAGTCGTGGAAGTTACCTGTGAAGCTCCACAGCTGTAGAATTAACTTATAACCGTATTCCAAGGTTATTGGTCAAACAAAATCATATTTTTCCAGTAATTTAGTACTAAGAAACAGGAATTATAATCAAGTGACATTTGTACACGAGTTAGCTATGATAGAAATTGGTTAAAAGACTTTAAATGTATGGAAATAATCGTAGTTCATTTCTATACAACTCTTTTTCTCTTCTTCTTCTTCAGGCTGTAGTCACCCATAGTCGGGTATAGGCTTCTCCATGAGCACACCAAGTATTACGGTTCCGTGCCAATCGCATCCAGCCCTTTCCTGCCACTTTGGCGATGTCATTGACCCAACGGGTGGGTTATACAACTAGTCGGTAAAAAAAACTTCTAACAACAATAAAACCGACTTCAAAATAAGTCTTATATGGTTTTCTTATAGATCCTACTGTCAAAACTAGACCAAAATTAAATGAGAAACACCAGATATCATATTAAAAAAGAATCACCTAAATCTGCGCCGAGGAATGGGATATTAAAGGCGAGTTACGTAAGTATACCGTCAAGTTCTCTGAAAACCGGGATTAGGGAAGCACAGGACAGGCCTCTAGGGCGGAATAAAATAAACAGTTGGAATTAAATAAATAAAAAATAAATCCGGACAACATCACATACATTGCTCTGATCCCAAAGTAAGTAGCTGTAAGCACTTGTGTTATGGAATTCAGAAACAACGAAGGTACCACAAACACCCAGACCCGGGAAAATGTAGAAAAGTTGGTTTCTACATTGACCCGTCTAGGGATCGAACCCGGGACCTCAGAGCTAGCGACAGCTTAACCACGTACGCCACTCAACCACGGAGGTCGTCGAACGAAAATTAACTTAAAACAAGCATTTATATCATCTAGGATCTCAGATTCTTAGGCCCTGTAAGAACAAATCAAACAAATTATTCTTCTACATTCTAATGAGAACTATCTGGATTCAACTATAGAGGAAACTATAGAAACAGTGATCAAAAAGGGAGCATTCGTTTAAGAGCTACGATGTTACAAACACATACATAAATAAGCAATACATAACAACAGACTATTTAGTCGAATAAAATTATAATTAACTCCAAATATATATATACCTATAGGTACAGGATGTTACGAAACCCCTGTCCGACCCGAAAGGGTGATATAGGGTTCACAATCACATGCCCAAATAAAATACCAAATTTGGAATATTCATGATAATAATGAACTTTGAAATAGCCTCCAAAATCCCTAAATTTTAAGATAAATCAAAAATACACCACCATTTTCGTCGGTATTAATGGTGGCCTTTTGTATGATCATTTGGCAGAACCGTCACTCTCACTAGCAATTTGGAGAATAAAAAAAAATTTAGGTTATAATTCCTTTTTAATTTTTTCCATTTTTTTCTACTTTTTTGTAATAAGATATCGATACCTAACAACCCCTTAACGAATCGGACAGAGGCTTTGTAACATCCTGTATATAGGTACTAAAAATAAATGGATGCTTGAGTACAAAGTCTAATTTAGGCTAAGTAGTTTTCAATTGAGTTACTCAGTCTATATTTTGGCACTGAATTTTATGGTTTCCTTTCAATACGTATAAGTGGTAATTCTATGACGTCACAAATACAATTACGTCATCAAAATTCAATTCCGTGATTGATTGAAAATTTTTGACGAATGTAGGTAGAATAATTTATCACCATATTGGATTTTCAAAGACCAAATGATGAAAGTTAGAGGTTTTAAATCAAAAGGGTTTAATAAATTGAACCACTATGTGGACTGGATATACATTGCTCTTAGAGTACAACTATGCCACAAAAGCACAGTCCTGAGACAATGAAGAAAATTGTTCCATCCGGGACTCGAACCATCCACAATTCTCGCGATCCCATGAAAATTCCTTCACCACAACCGCAAAAGATTGTCACATAAGAAGTCGTGCGAATTAAATAAATTACTGTTACTTTACTTTAAATACCAAATACTTCTTATAGTAATTCTGTAATCTAAAGACAGGCCTGTTGGTCTAGTGGTTAGAGACCCTGACTGCTATACCGGAGGTCGTGGGTTCGATCCCACTCTGGACAAATGTTTGTGTGATGAGCACGATCATTTGTTCTGTGTCTGGGTGTAATTTATCTATAATATGTATGTATTTAGAAATATATAAGTATGTTTATCAGTTGTCAGGTTACTATAACACAAGCTTGGAATCAGACAACCGTGTGTGAGATGTCCCGGAATATTATATTATATATAGGTTTCTTATGCTGTTTTTATTTCTAAAATGGTCCTGTGCTTTGGAAGATGGACACCTTCTCTATATAGGAAGAGGCCTCCGCACGGCAGTAGGACTTTTATAGGTTGGTTTATTTAATTTTGTTACTTTTAGCTTGATTTGCTTGAGCACAGATGCTATAAAACAAAATCCAATAATATCAGTTCTCGAAACCCACCCTTTATTTATGACTCTGTACGTTATCGCTGACGAAATGGATACGAGAATAATGAAAACGTACTAATCAAATTATTTATTTATCACATCACATGTGTATCGCCGTTGTTTTGAAATAATTTCACTTCTTGGTATCCAAGTATTCCATAGGAAATTTCCTCTAAATCGGTTTAGCAATACAGCAGTGAGAGCGTGCCAGACACAAAGATAGGCAGAGTTAACTCTACTTTTACATTAGCGACCCGTCTGCGCGGTACAATGTACTATACATATTATAAGCCTACTTCTTAAATCGGTCTATCAATTGCTGAAAACTGTATTAAAAATAGTTAAAATATGTTGAGTAGTTTACGATAAGATCTACGCGCACAGACAGCGGAAGCTTTTATACCGAAGAATTTTATACCGTGTAAAGATGGTACAATATTGTACTACCCAATATTTGTGTCAATCCAATTGGGTCACATGTTTAGGCCACCCTTTACTTATTAAAGGCTACTTGCGTGCTATGACGTCACATCGACGTGTAGCTTAGAGAATGGATAAGATACAACAGAATGCACATCAAGGTATGAACCGCGGGCACTAGTGTGAACTAATTTAGTCGTGAAAATTGAGTACACGTTTACATCATTTTCATCATCATCAGTAGTCTACTGCTGGACATAGGCCTTTCCAATTTCACGCAACTTAGTTCTATCCTCGGTGAGACATCTTAATAAAACCAAATCAATAACGTCCGTCATTGCACGAAAAATAACTTAAATCAGTAAACGAGTGTATCACATACAACGTTTATTTTAGCAACGTTCAATGTAAAAGAAGGGATGGCTGTATCTAAGGTTTTATTATTTAGGGTCATATTTTTGATGGTACTTTGGCCGGCTCGGACCAGCTTTGTCTAGAAACCAGGGGATCAGAACTTACACCCAAAAACATGCTTGCGCGTGACACTATGAGCTTTTAGCGATAATGCACTCTATAGTTATTTTTATTACTCTATGTCGTATGGTGGTCATCAATGGTGGTTTATATTACGTATTTACGAGTACAAGAAATTCCTTAATTAACGTAG
This sequence comes from Autographa gamma, assembly GCA_905146925.1. NCBI lineage: Eukaryota > Metazoa > Arthropoda > Insecta > Lepidoptera > Noctuidae > Autographa > Autographa gamma. Next base: position 4,732,162 of record LR989878.1, on the reverse strand, counting down.
ATTGGAGTAAGGGACATCAATATTTGGGTGGTAGCGTGTGGGCCTTCGTTTTTAAACCCGACGAAAAAAGAGGACTGTCATCAATTTAAGTTGTTGGTCTGTGTGTGTGTGGCATCGTAGCTCTTAAACGCATGGACCGATTGTAATGTCTTTTTTTGCTTGGAAACTAATGTAATCGAGACGATTTTTAGCTATAATTTGTAAAGATCTGTTAGTTAGGTATTTTAAAAGTTATGGGCAACTCAAATGGTCGAGGGTGTCTGACATTTCAAGATTTTTTCTTTTCTTATTTTTTTTCAATGATTATTTTTGGATTTCTTTTGTGTTTGCTGTCAGCTGTCATGTGGCTCTGACAGAAAAGTCTAGAGTTACACGGGGAGACCTTTGTCCAGCTTTGGGAAACTAAACAGATTACATAAAAAAAAACAATTTGGGATGATAAAGAAAGTAAAAAAAACATTTTCTTACTCATAACCTATGAAAAGGCCTTGAATCAGGAACTATTATTTCTTGGTAATGTCACGGAACTATTTAATAGTAAATAATTATGATTGCTTTATTAATAGTTGATGGATGCTATTATTTCATTATTTATAAACGCACACCGCTATCAGCCGGAAAATGGTAGAAAATGGGAAATGTGTAGAAGATTTTTAGATAGGAAATGAAGATTAAAACAAAGTATTTAGTGGTCAAGTGCGAGTCAGTTTTAACAAAGGGTTCCGTACAAAAATAAATACGATTTAAAAAAGAAAATTGTAATCAGATATTGATACCTAACAACGCCTTCACCCATAGAACAGGGTTTTCTTAACACCCCGTATTTTTCATCACACAGAAAGGAATAGAAACAAAACACAACTTGATTTTATAATAAATATATTTACCTGCCTCGTTGGCCTAGTGGTGCTTAGCGCGACTGCTACGCTAAAGGTCTTGGATTCGATTCCCGAGTCCACCAAGGTGTTATTAGGTTTTCTATGAAGTTCTCAGTAGCAGGTCGGAGTTTGGATTTGTGCCCGGTTAGTGGCCCCTATTACATGGGACCTAAACATATCGGCGAACTGTGGGTGTACATTGGTACACCTCTGCCTAACCCTTCGGGGATACAGGCGTGATGATATGTTATGTTATGGTAGATTAAAAATAAAAATCAAGGGAACGAAAAGCTAAAAAGAGGGTCTAAACTGTGGTATTTTTGGGCTAACTCTGTCTATATGCTACGCTTTCCCCGATAAACAGCTGTATCAATTTTGATAGAACTTGTTATGGGACAGTTTGGAACATAGGCTTACATGGACAGAGCCACGGGCTTAACCTAACATAATTATAAAGTCCGCTTATACCAAATCATTTCAGTCGTTAATATACATATTTCAGGCAAAATTGTCACTCGTCTTGTTATGTATACAATGTCATGTCGCTTATGTTTGTACAAATACTGAACCTAGTGACGTATCACCAAATTACACGGTGCTTCAAGTATTAGGGATGGGATGAGTCGATATCGATAGTTGGAAATATTATCGATTATTTTTGGTGTTGGTTTGAACAACTGCCTCTGCCTCGTTGGCCTAGTGGTTCTAAGCGCGACTGCTACACTAGAGGTCTAAGGTTCGATTCCCGAGTCGACCAAGGTGTCATTGGGTTTTTCTATGAAATTCTCAGTAGCAGGTCGGAGTTTGGATTTGTGCCCGGTTAGTGGCAATAGGCTCGCCCCCTATTACATGGGACCTAAACATATCGGAAAACTGTGGGTGTACATTGGTACACCTCTGCGTAACCCTTCGGGGATACAGGCGTGATGATATGTTATATTATGTTGGTTTGAACAACTGAACATGATGAGATGCAAGCCAATAAGTTTGCATGTTATGCGATCAAACAAATGATACAATGCGATATTCTTAAATAATAATAAATATAGATGAATGCAAGTACAATAATTAAGTGACGAGATCTAAAATCAATATGTTTTGTTCTTATTTATATCATTATCGAATTATCAGACTGTGTAAGATTTGCTAAAAATGATAAAAAGCAAATTATTAATAGAATGTTAAAGGATACAACATAACATATAACAATGATTTCTTTGACGACCGAAATAAACCTACATTACTAACATAATATAAAAGTGTAAAACCCGCATAATACTAACATTTTATAAATAAACATGTATGCACTGCCCTCCAAAACATGAATGGCATAAAGTAAGATATTGCAAATCTGCAATGATAAATAGTTATCTCTGATTCAATTCATCATTGTCAACGCACACATAATGCATTCTCACTGCACTGTGCAGTTACAGATTTGTACATTAATTTCAAAGATACATATTTGAGAAATTGTAAATGTAATTTAGGAAATTACTTATTCTAACACATATTGAAATAATCCAAGAAGGCGAAGGGTAGAATTAAGTAGCTGAATATTTAAACTTTATTTAAAAAGAGTTATTTGTTTTTTCAGTCATCTTGCGACCACGACCTCTGCAACCCGGCCGAATCAAGCCCTAAAGGTATTTATGCATGTACGCGCTAATCCCCTTTCTATAATATTACTGTAAGAAGTACCTAGTTTACAAGATAAAATGTACTTAGAAGATAATATCGAAAAACTCCGGAATTTCAGAATTCTCTACAGATTGATAAATAAGTTATCACAAAGATATGTTATGAGATAAATAAAGAAAACGGGAACTAAATCGGTAAAGCCGCGAGACGCATTATAGTCGTCTTGAAATCAGAAGTAAAAAAAACAAGAGGGGACAACAAGATATGCCTAGCACTGAACGTGAAAGTAAGTAACTAAAGTAGTTGTTATGAAATTCAAAAACAACGAAGGTACCACAACCACACAGACCCGAGAGAATGCAGAAAAGTAGTTTTCTACATTGACCGGTCCGGGGATCGAACCCGGGACCTCAGAGCTAGCGACACTTTAAAACCGGAGTGTACGCCACTTGACCACTAAGGTCGTCAATCTTTTTATTTCTAAACAACAAGATTTATTTTCGAATTTACCTCTTATATACATACTGCGGTTGACTTTACTATCATGCTCTAAATTCTACAACAATAAAAAACCCATTTTATTCACATCAAAAATAAACAAAATAAAGTACGTGCTTGTTGCATTACGTTAGCAAAGATATTTCATAAAAACTGAAACGTTGGAATTTCGACCTTGAAGTGATCTGACGAATTCTACGCAAGAAGAATTCCAGGGCCGCGATTCAGACATTATAAATGCATGTCAGTGATCGGTCAGTGTACGTGTCATTGTGCCTAATTTTCGTATTCAGATAAGCTTGCAATAACTTGTTTGACGGGCCTGTTGGTCTCGTGGTTAGTGACCCTGACTGCTATACCGGAGGTCGTGGGTTCGATTCCAAGTTTGGACAAATGTTTGTGTGATGAGCACGATCATTTGTTCGGTGTCTGGGTGTAATTTATCTATAATATGTATGTATTTAGAAATATATAAGTATGTTTATCAGTTGTCTGGTTACCATAACACAAGCTCTCTTAGAGCTTAGCTATTGATCAGATTACCGTGTGTGACATCTCACACACGGTTATCTGATCCCAGGATATTATTATTATAAAATCTCATTGAATTTTCGAGAGAAAGATCGTAATGACCAATTAATGATCGTAATGCCGAAGTTTGTTTTTAAGTTTTTTGTTAACGTTACTCCTTATTAATTCCTTAATTATTCCTTGTACATAACTTTTACCATATTTACCATTGTAATTGAAGAGCGGGTCCTTCTAGCACAAGTAAATTATTACTTAAAAGAAGGTCCCTGCGTAGGATTAACTGTAAAACTTCAATGGTTGAAGAATAAACAATTTTTATTTTTATTATTTATTATTATTATTAATGCCAATTATCGTAAAAATGGCCAATGTCAATTCAAGCAACTCTTAAATAGCAGAATCGAGGCACTAGTTTTTGTGGTGAAAGAAAAACTCGTTTATAACAGTAGTATTGAAAATTCGTGTAATGTAAACATGACTATCGGTTTATCGATAAAGTTATTATGTTTATGTCTGAGCTTGTATATAAAATAGGTGGAAACTGAGAGTGAATAAGAATTTTGATGGATCTAGTTCAGTAGTGAAAGAAACGGTTTTTATTATTTTAAGATTCAATTTAGTATTTTTATAGATACAGTTACATATAACCTTTATATTTGAATTAAGCAGGAAAATAATAAAAGTAATAAACGATAATAATTAATAGTTTTCTTTGCAATTGTTCGTTAGAATAAGTCTCGATCTTGTCTCACATCACAACATTTTGATGCCTTATTTTAGTTCTTAGTTTTATTTAGTTTATAATTTTTCTTATTTTTGTGTAGGCTTAGTTTTTATATTATTGTTAGATAAATAACCATATATCACAACTTAAACTATTTCATTAATTTTGTTACACAAACGCTAAACTCTTATAGTTAACTTCAAACTTATATTTTTACATAAAATACGTACAGTAGAGTAGGGTACCACATAGCAGTGGTAAAAACTATATTACGTTATTTCAAACTGACTGAACTTTGAAATAAACTAGCCAACACTACAAAACTTTTTAGTATCCAACTTATAAGCCCTTTTAATTACATTAACACCATTATAAGCTCTTAAAATGACTATTTCTCTATCATTAATGGTTTTGTTATCATTGCACTATTTACTAATCGCTAATCACTCGCTTTCTATGACAAGCACGCGATGTATGCATAATTATTAGTTATTGTCGGTTTGCATATAGGGGATGTACAGTTATGTTGTAGTATTAGTGACACAATGGTTTAAACAGTGAATTCAGTTGACTATAATAATAATATAATATTCCTGGACAATTCACACAAACATTTGTCCTGGGTGGGAATGACCACGACCTCCGGTATAGCAGTCAGGGTCATTAACCGCTAGACCAACAGGCCCGTCGAATAGTAGAGCAATATATTTATGAATAAGGAAAGCAGTATAGTTCTAACTACAAGTAGGTAGAAGAAAGTTTGTTTAAGTATTTGGTAATATAAGCCAAGCAATTAATGTAGTCTGAATATTAATAAATGCAGTTACGTATTACTATGCTGATCATAGTTTCCAACATGGTAAGATTCAGAGAGAAAAAACAAAATTACGATTGCATTTTACATTAAAAATAACTCCACCAACTAAAAATAATATTATACTATGAATAATGATAAAACGAAACTAGAGTTAAATATCATTACTAATGATAACATTAAAGTAATTCTATCGCCAAATCACATCCCACTATAAAAACAAAATCTCAAAACTAAAGTCGCATAAAAAAGGAAAATTTAAAAACAGATATCGATAGATTTCCCACCTGCCCATCACTACCCATTACCTTGTCATTCAGGCAGCCATCTTGGATAGTTTATTTGAAAATCGAACGCCAGCGGAAGCGCGCGTATCTGTCATGGCGCGGGAATTATAGAAATGTATCTTTATTTAATAACAAAAGTTTTAGGAAACTAGATGCGGTGATAAATAATAACGTTAATAAAAGTGTAGTGATCAGTTTAGTGTAGTGTTTTTTAGTTATTTAAAGGTAAGAACTGATTCATTAATAAATCACTGAATTGTATGATTGGTCAGGAAATCTATACTTACAGCTTTGATTATATAATGTCTAGATAGAGCGTGGCCCTACATTCATACCAAAGAAAACTAGGACGCCATTTGTGTATGTGTGCGTGCAGGCGTCGTTTTACACTATACGTCAATGTCTCTGTGTGCGTAAATAGTGATACCAGCTATTACAAATTCTCCCATAAATCACATTAAATAAAGACGAATTAATTATTATAAAATATTTACTTATTTTAGTTATATGTTTTTACTTATGTGGTATTATTCAGTTTAAGTGTATTTTAATAATAATAAAAAATATTTTTATTAAGTATTTACTTTTTAAATCAATAAAAAAAAGAAATTTGGAGTTGTGTGTTTGAATCGAGTATTAAATCAACTAATTTAGTATTTGGTACAATATTAAAACATAATGAGGTATAGGTACTTTAACATTGAGTTATTCTTTTTTTACTTTTTTTTTTTTTATTTGAAAAAGTACATCAGCACTATTTTATAAACATAACGATAAACCAACAAAATTACCCACAAAAATGGGGAGAATGAAAAACAGAAACTGGCAACACTGATAAAATATGGCGTGATTTTAATAATCATAAAAATAAAATTAATTATAAAGTTTCTTTAAATAGTGTGTAGTAGTTTTAATGATAGGTGATGTGTGTTGGTATTTTTTAGCCTTCCTTTTTAATTCCAGCACACTCTAGAAGCACATACTATCATTTTATCGCTGTTATGTGGTTATTCCTTAGAGCGCGTAAAACGTAGTGTCACGAAAGCGGCACGATCTGTACTGGTGGCGGGAAAGTACTTAACAACCACTTTTGGTTGTTATTTTTTGACACGTCTGCGCGCACTTGACAGTCCATCTAGACATTATATAATCAAAGACTTACAGCAAGATTGATTCGAAGTATAATTTACTAATTGGATGGAGTTTTCATGTTTTACGAATCTGTAGATTTTAAATAATGTTTTCTATTTATATTTAGTGATGTAGTGCACGAAATTATTCGTGTATTTGCGAGTTTTACACCGGCTTAAAAGATTTCAAGGCTACAATGCGATTTCTACATTATTATGTGTTTAAAAATATGAAGCTTACATAGAAATTATCTAATAATTTATGTGTAATGTTTTGGCACAGTTTAATGACCGAATTCAGATGCACAAGGTTGCAGTTTCGAACGCATTGATATCAATGTGACTTTCGAAGTTATTTATTAATTAGGTTTTAATAAAAAATGATTATATATTAATTAAGTATTCTAAGGACAAAGGCTGTTTAAAAAATAAGTGAAAAATATATATTAAAATCGCTCAAAAAGAAAATGCAGTGATCAATGGTCGTTCTTCCTTGAGGATTGGTATAAGTTTCACTTGTTTGTCTATCTGTGTGTGTCAGTCTGTGCCATCATAGCTCCAAAATTAATGGACCAAAAATCATGCGTTTTTTGATTTTGTTTTTTTTTTTATTTGATCTGTATTTGCAAAGTCATCGGCAATTTTCTAATCTACACAATTATTTTCACACGTGACAGTTAGCTGTTATTATTATTTACTTCGTATCTACCTACTATAACTACTAATTAAATTAATGGTGTTTGAAGTAAACAGCTATAAACTTAATCTTTGCTCTTTGGGGTCATAAGTTCACTTTCTGATATTAGATATTTATTCCACGTTTCAGTTAATCAGATTCTAAAATATTTTATTAGCAGAACTTATAAATGCATTTACAAATAATGTAGTTTCAATATTCGTAATATTTATTTGCTTACTGACGACCTCCGTGGTCGAGTGGCGTACGCACCGGTTTTCAAGGTGTCGCTAGCTCTGAGGTCCCGGGTTCGATCCCCGGACGGGTCAATGTAGAAACCATCTTTTCTACATTGTCTCGGGTCTGGGTGTTTGTGGTACCTTCGTTGTTTCTGAATTCCATAACACAAGTGCTTAATAGCTACTTACTTTGGGTTCAGAGCAATGTATGTGATGTTGTCCGCATTTATTTATCATTTATTTATTTATTTATTTATTATTTTTATTTGTCTATAATCAACTCGGTATATAGTCCGACCAAGCTACATTTTTCAGGGCTTCGATTCAGCTATTTTAAATGCATGTCATTGGTCAGTCAGTGTACCTACTTGTCATTGTGCCTAAGTTTCGTATTCAGATAAGCCTACAAAAAATCTCATTGAACTCTCGAAGAGAATGATCGTAATGACCAAATAAAGATCGTAATGACAGTTAGCAGAATGCCAACTATAGCAAAAATTACCAAATAAAGAAAGTTTTGGACAATTCAAGCAACTCTAAATAATACATAAAACAATATGGCTGGTAGTCCATTACCAAGAAATACATAGCTCTGCTTTTGTATAGCAAAATCGAAGCCCACGTCGTTGGTCGGGAAAAACCATACGATTTCCCAGTAAAAGACTCGCCCCCTACTACATGGGACCTAAACATACCGGCGAACTGTGGGTGTAGGTACATTATTACACTTCTGCCTAGCCCTTCGGGGATACAGGCGTGATGATATGTTATGTTATTAAAAGAAATTCAATTAGAAATAAATTTTGCAGCGCTTGAAATAGGCACCAAGTCTTGCACCAACTGTTTTGGAACATCTTTACAAATAAACACTTTGACTTTGGCTCGGCTATATTTTTCATCTACTAGTCTATAGTCAAGTATAGTCATATAGTAACATAGCTTTTTAGGTCTTGATTTTAGGTCATAAAGTATGGATAGTAGAAGCTAATCAATAAGAGAAGGCCGTCGGAACATCCTTCAACTTTTATTTCAATCGCAGCGAGAATGCGTTCCTGATGTGTCACTTAGTCTTGATTTGTATGGGGAAATAAAAACCGTGTTACATTTTTTATTGTAACCTGACATAATTATGTAGTTTTGCATGATATTCGTATATAGAAAAAATAATTGATATAGAAATATTGGAACGGGGATTAGCGCGTACATACATGCATAAATACCTAAGGGCTTGACGTTTCGACCGGGTTACACCGGCTTTGGTCGCAAGCAGACCGTGTTATTCATTGTAACCTGGCATTATAAATAAATAAATAAATGCGGACAACATCACATACATTCCTCTGAACCCAAAGTAAGTAGCTACAGCACTTGTGTTATTGAATTCAGAAACAACGATACCACGAACACCCAGACCCGAGACAATGTAGAAAAGTTACTTTCTACATTGACCCGTCCAGGGATCGAACCCGGGACCTCAGAGCTAGCGACACCTTGAAACCGGTGCGTACGCCACTCGACCACGGAGGTCGTCAAGACGTAAGAAAATGAAACATGATTTCATTTTCCACTTCCAACAAGTCAATTTTTCACTACTTATAGCCACGTAATATTTATAGAGCGATAACAAATTCTTTCAATAACATTAATAGTGCAGCAGATGCATTTACTATAAACGTGTTTATTTCATGGAACTGTGATCGGTTTAACACGCCTATTACTTTTCCAACATCTGTTTACAGACTGTCGCTATGCTGTGTCTTATTTCTAGTAGATATATATAGATAAAAATGTAGGAATTTGTATGGAGTTTATAAGAGTGGGAAGTGTACTCAAACTATAAAAAAAAAAACCTTTTTGTATCACTAGAGCGGAGGTGTCATGTAACGAACTTACAAAAAAATATACCGTCCAATTGAGAATTTCCTCCTTTTGACATTATTTTAAATTTCATATAGCAGATCAATGATTTTGTGTTAGTTATTGGTTAGTTATGAGGTTCCAAAGAAAAAATGAATAATTTAATCTAACATAAATATAATCATGCCTCTTTCGCATAGAGGTACGCAGAGACCACTTCTATCCATTTGCTACGATCCTTACATAATATAATCTTCGTATACATAAACATTATAACATCCAAATTCCAAAAAAAACTCAAATAATGTGGAGGTTGTCTTTCTCAATTAAATATTATTATCAAAACAAAAAACGCAGGTTGTAATACATCTACTTTATTGAGAAAAACATTACTGCGAAAGCCAAATGCCATATTTCTACAATAGTATAGTATTTAATAGACCACAAAGTAATGTAACGTATATAAAAGTAACTACATATTTTATGTTCACCACATAATAGATATTACGACACTATGAAGTTATAAAACTAGCACTTTTACTGTGAAAATATATTTATTTCCATCTATATAACTCCATCTCTCTTTTGTCGAGCACAACGAGGTTGCATTTGAACCTATAGAGTGAGCCTATCAGAGTTTAAACCGTAAGCACTAGTGTGAACAAGTGTTGTCGTGAATTATGTATGAAGATGGAGCTTGCCGTTTTAAAAAATCTATCTAAAACACTAATATAATCCTAACAATGTCAAAACCATCGATATTTTCTTATATAAGTTTCTCGTTGCGCGAAAATTAACTTAAATGAAAAACGAAATGTACTAGGATCAGACTAAAAACTGCTCTCGCTTGGCTCAAGGGGAACCTAGCGATAGTAGCAGTCTATGCATATCATACGTCGATGGTCGAGCATTTTCCCGCACTATGTTGGGGTCGGCTTCCAGTCTCACCGACAGCTGAACACCGTATATTACAGAGCGACTGCCTATCTGACACACAACACATGTTACTGGGTCACACAGTATTCCATAGTTGGACTGGTTGTCAGAATTTACTTAACGACTGTCAAAGATTATTGTATGACAGTCGGGACCAACGGCTTAACGTGCTATCATAACATACATATCATCACGCCTGTATCCCCGAAGACTTGGGCAAAGGTGTACACCCATAGTTCGCCGATATGTTTAGGTCCCATGTAATAGGGGGCGAGCCTATTGCCACTAGCCGGGCACAAATCCAAACTCTGACCTGCTACTGAGAATTCCATAGAAAAACCCAATAACATCTTGGTCGACTTGGGAATCGAACCCAAGACCTCTAGCGTAGCAGTCACGCTTAGCACCACTAGGCCAACGAGGCAGTTTAACGTGCTATCATTTAGGAACAAAAATTTAATTATTATGGTGCTCATAATATACTTATCTGTAATCCACCAAATTGAGTTTAAAACTAGAATAACTTATCAAAACTGGTATTTTCTCTGTAATTGGAATGTATATTTTTTTCACACTATGTCCAATTACTGAACATACTAATTTTATTTTTTGCGCTTTGTAGAATCCTACTGCGAAAATTATACATATGTCGAGAATTCGTTTTAACAAACATTGAAAATACTCGTGTTTTCACTCAGGGTTGTCTACAATTATTCTTTTTAAATTTTTATACGCCAGTATTTATGTACTAGCTGTTAACCGCGGCTCCACCCACCTGAGAAACGAAAATAGTAAAAAAGTATTTTATGTCCTTTCTTAGGCACGGCACTAACTCTATACCAAATTTTACTGAAATCGGGGGCCCGAGTCTGCTATTGACAATTGTTTGAATCATCTGAGTGGGTGGCGTTATAAGGTCCATTTTAGGTTAATTACGGAGGTAAAGCGTCATTTTGACGTCAAAATTGGCCATTGGGACGGCCAATTTTGACGTTCTGACATTTAGTAGAATGCTAATTATCCTAAAATGGACCTACTAACGCCACCCACTCAGACGATTCAAACAATTGTCAATAGCAGACTCGGGCCCCGGTTCAGTAGTTTAGGCGTAATAGCGTACAACACAGACGGACAAAATTTCACATTTATACTATTAGTGGATTATCTTGGATGAAAACATAGGATATTATTTTATCTTATTATGTCAACGGAAACGGAAACTATGAGAGTAAATTCACGGTAAATTACTAGTGAGATATTTACAATCATGGCTCGGAAACGTGATGTCAAACAACACATGATGTATAGTAATACTTTAGTCTTATGTCACTTAACATCTTAATAATGGTCTGTTGAGTACAAAAGGAAGTATACTCTTAGCTCATTATTTGATAAAAAAATTAAGCAATAAAAAAGAGGATTTGCCGCGTTAAACTGTGTAAGATAAGTTTTATTAATGATAATAATAATCCAGCCTATAAACGTCCCACTGCTGGGCACAGGCCTCTTCCCATATAGAGAAGGCACGAGCATTGATCACCACGCTTGCTCTCTGCAGATTGGCGATTTCAGATCCCAAATTTATTATTCATACATGCGTATAATCACGAATCTTGCCCTTGTAGGGGTAGGCAGAGACAACTTCTTTCCACTTGCTACGATCCTTACACACCTGTTTCACTTCGTCCACTTTCATTATTCCCTTCATACATGCTCTTCGGTTTAGGGTACTTTTGACCAAGCCTTTTTTCATTCACACTCGCCTTATACACTTTTTATGTCAATTCATTCTCGCGATATAGCCAAAGTATCTCAGCATACCTCATAACTCATCATCGTCAAAACATTTTTTTTAATTGTACATTATATAATAAATAACAGGTTAAGCCGCCATTGCCACAGTAATTTCAAGGATGAAGCATAGACTAAACATATACATAGACTGCTACTATCGCTAGTTTCCCCTTGTGCCAAGCGAGAGCAGTTTTTAGTCTGTATCTAGTACATGCGTTTACTGATTTAAGTTAATTTTCGCGCAACGAGAAACTTATATAAGAAAATATCGATGGTTTTCACATTGTTAGGATAATATTAATGTTTTAGATAGATTTTTTAAAACGGCAAGCTCCATCTTCATACATAATTCCCGACAAAACTAGTTCACACTAGTGCTCACGGTAAACTCTGATAGGCTCACTCTATAGTTTCTTATGTACACTCTAAGATGGGTTACCACTATTGACATACACACCTTGACTTTGAAAGCACGTCAAGCCGTTGATCCCCACTGTCATACGTTGATTTTTGACAGTCGTTAATTACAATTCTGATAACCAGTCTTACTATGGGATACTGTGTTACCCAGTAACATGTGTTGTGGAGGTCAGACAGACAGTCGCTCTGTAACATACGGTGTTCAGCTGTCGGTGAGACTGGAAGCCGACACCAACATAATTTGATGTCTAGATGTAAGAATATTTGATAGAAGGCTGTTTTCCATTTATTTTTAAGAAGTTATAATGTGTCGACTGTATGCCAAACCTATCACAAAACAAATATGCCTAAGGCATTTTTTCAGATAAGAGAAGATAAAAACTATTACATCTTAAATCTTTATAATTAACTCAACAAATACGGATATTACTCATTTACATAATAGTTAAAGTATTTACGAAAATACTAGTTATAACCCGTGACCTTGTCTGCTTTAACTCATGGTCTTAAAAACAATAGGTATGTTTAAATTTAAACAACTTTAATTACTAATAATACATATATTTACCTACACACTACATATTTTATTTGGCAAGAAAGTTAGTGTGTTGGTCGTAGCAAGTGGAAAGAAGTGGTCTCTGCCTACCCCTACAATGGGAAGAGGCATGATTGTATGTATGTATGTAAGAATATTAGTTAAGAAGATGCTGAGGTAATTAATCTTACTGCATACTTACAGCTTACTTACTAAGAAATGTCGGTCTACGGATTTATTTAATCTGGTTAATATTTTTATTTCATTCAACTATGTACTTATCACATTTTTACGAGTCCATAATTAACTGTTAAACAGCCTGTCTCGTTTTAAATGAGCTAAATTGTAATATTGTGACTATTTCAAAGTTATTTATATGATCAAAGACAGCAATGACGAACGGTGAAGGAAAACATCATTAAGAAACCTAGATTTAATTAAATCTGCAATCAAGTAAAATGTTTTCGTTGGTGTAAATATTTTTTACATATCAGCCCAAAAAAGACTTTTATGTTTTTAAAGTTTTTGTCTATCTATGAGAAGATCTCTTTTTCACCATGACGTCTAATTTACTGAACAGATTTAGATTCATAGAATCTCAAAATCTTACAGGTTAAAAATATTAGAAAAGAAAAACGGCTCTTACATCATTTTTGGGAGGAAGTCACTCATCATAATCTCCCGAGCGGTTTCCCAACTATGTTGGGCTCGGCTATTAGTCTTACCAGATTCAGCTGAATACCGTATTTTACTTTGAGTGACTGCCTCCACAACCCATTTTACTGGGAAACACAGTATTGAAGTATATTAGTAGTATATTTGGGAGGAAGAAACTAATACTAATATTTAATATTTGTATTACAGCTATATTTTAAAAAGTTGTGACAGCCCTACTCCCACTCGATTTAACTTCTCATAATATTTACAAGGGGCAAGAATTTCTATTATGTTTGAAAACAAACAAGCCAGGTTGTACCGTAAGTGATTGTATCTTTTAAGATCTGAAACAATAGCGAATAGGAAATTGGAGAAATCGTTGCTTCACCACGTGTAGATGAAATTTACCTCTGTGGTCGAGTGGCGTACGCACCGGTTTCAAGGTGTCGCTAGCTCTGGGGCTTGTGCTCGATCCCCATAACATAACATACCATCACGCCTGTATCCCCGAAGGGTTAGGCAGAGGTGTACCAATGTACACCCACAGTTGGCCGGTATGTTTAGGTCCCATGTAATAGGGGACGAGCCTATTGCCACTAACCGGGCACCAATAAAAACTCTGCTACTGAGAATTTCATAGAAAAATCTCAAGCCTCAACCGAAGACTTCTAGCGTAGCCTTTTTCTAAGCCATGTTGAGGTCGACTTCCAGTTTGTTTACATTCAGCGGAATAAAATATTTTGTAGAAAGAAAGTGCTATCTGCCAAATAATATAGTATCCTATGGTAAGACTGGTTGTTATTTAATTACTTTCAAAGTTGAAAGTATGAAAAAGGGAACGGAGGGGACTCAGTATGTTAATGAACACACATTGATAGACACTTCTACATTAGATTGCATAAGTAAAATATGTTCATTTTATTCTATGACAGCTAGCTAGTTAAAATCACATATTTATTGTGACCATCGACGTATGATATGCATAGACTGCCACTATCGATAGGTTCCCCTTGTGCCAAGCGAGAGCAGTTTTTAGTCTGATCCTAGTACGTTTCGTTTTTCATTTAAGTTAATTTTCGCGCAACGAGAAACTTAAATAAGAAAATATCGATGGTTGTGACATTGTTAGGATTATATTATTGTTTTAGATAGATTTTTTAAAACGGCAAGCTCCATCTTCATACATAATTCACGACAACACTTGTTCACACTAGTGCTTACGGTTTAAACTCTGATAGGCTCACTCTATAGTTTCAAATGCAACCTCGTTGATTGTGACACAACCAATGTCTGATCAAAAGGTGGTCCCAATTGCCCTTTGCAATGGCTTTTTGTCTACTAAGAATATTATCAACAGTTATATTATATTTTAAATTACAATGAACTAATAGAAATAGTTGCTCAGCTACGAGTAGTACTCAGTATTAACCTGTATTAAGTTACTTTAAAATAAAACGCACTAACGTAGTTATACTCTCAAGGCCGCAAAGTCGGTTTTAATAATTATCCAACGTTATTTGAGATCTTAAGTTAAATTGATACGGCGGAATATAAGAGCCAAATGTAACTATTTTTTTGTACCCGAAATGAAGTTTCATTTCTCAAATGTTTTTAGGTAATTACTTAAAAGCATATATATGAACTAAAGTCACCGACATAGGTCGAAGAATATGCAAGTTGAAGTGGCAATGGGCAGGCCATATCGCTCGAAGAACCGATAACCGTTGGGGAAGAAAGATTCTCGAGTGGCGACCACGAACCGGAAGACGCAGCGTTGGTAGGCCTCCCACCAGGTGGACTGACGATATCGTCAAAGTGGCGGACACCCGGTGGATGTAATTGGCGAGTTGTCGTTCTAAGGGGGAGGCCTTTGTTCAGCAGTGGACGTCTTCTGGCTGATGATGATGATGATGATGATGATGATATATATGAGATAACAGGTACAAATTTTAACCTGGTGATCGATAAAAAATATAATTTTAACGTTTATATAAGTAAGCGTTTTTTTTCCATAAGCGTTTTTAGTTTACAGTACACTGTAAAATACGACCTAAACATTGTAAGGTTAATCTATTATCTCTTTCAAACTTTAAACTGCCTCGTTGGCCTAGTGGTGCTAAGCGCGACTGCTACGCTAGAGGTCTTGGGGTCGATTCCCGAGTCGACCAAGCTGTTATTGGGTTTTTCTATGATATTCTCAGTAGCAGGTCGGAGTTTGGATTTGTGCCCGGTTAGTGGCAATAGGCTCGCCCCCTATTACATGGGACCTAAACATATCGGCGAACTGGGGGTGTACATTGGTACACCTCTGCCTACCCCTTCGGGGATACAGGCGTGATGATATGTATGTAAATAATATCAAAATCCAACAAAAGTTTCTTAGGAAAACGACTTGCGGAAACGAAGTGGTGTTTAAGTGTAAACCAGTTTTAAATTACTGAGCTATTTATTTTCTCACGCTGTATTGTATACAAAACATAGAAGGTACATAGTGCTTTAATTATGATTCTGATCAACAGAAACTAATTCATGTTATAATTCGGCCGCTGAGGCAATGCGTTCCTGACACATTTCAGTTGGTCTTGATTTGTATAAAATAATCCAGCCTATAAACGTCCCACTGCTGGGCACAGGCCTCTTCCCATATAGAGAAGGCATGTTGGAAACCAGGTTTCCTCACGATGTTTTCCTTCACCTTTTGTCAGGAGTGTCTTAGAATAATTAAGAAAGTACATATAACTTTGAAAAAGCCACATTGGTACTTGCCTGGGTTCGAACCTGCAACCTTGTGCATACAAATCCGTTCTTTGAACCGCTAAGCCACCACGACATTATTGATTTGTATGGGGAAGTAAAATATAGTGTTATATAATTAATTGTGGCCTGGCATAGTGATTTATTTTTTGATGATATTATTAGTTTCATCATGCCCCTGCCCTGTTCCCAATTATTTGTGGTCGGCGTAATGCGTATTCAGCTTCCATTCATCTCTACTCGTCATCCTAGCATTCACTTCTTTCTTCCTCATATTTATTTCTTTCGTTTATAGGGCAAATGAGTGTTAGTGATAATTTTTTTTATTTTTTTGTAGTAAATTCTTCGCCACATTAAGGTTACATTTTTTAGTTCACCACGACCTGTCAGAAAGGCATTGTGTCAGCAGCCAGATAATTAGTTATTTTTGGAAAAATATACCTACAGATCTACTTACCCTATTAATAAACTAGTTTGATCTTAGATCTATAAGTAAACAACAATTAAAATAAAGTCAAAGTTTATCTTCAATAATCTTTAACCTAATTACATACTAGGCGTGCCCTACGGTGTCACTCGCCATTTTACTAAGTTTCCATTTGATTTCCGGTCAGCTGTATCGCATTAGGTGTATTTGTCATTTTCCACCAATGACATAAAAAAACACTGGGCCTCGATTCAGCTATTTTAGAGTTGCATGAATTGACCGAATGACCTGCTTCTTTTCATAATTTTACGATAATTAGCATTCTGCTAACAGTCATTACGATCATTCTCTTTGAGAGTTCAAGAAGGTTTTTTTGTAGGCTTATCTGAATACGAAAATTAGGCACAATAACAAGTACACTGACCGACCACTGACATGCATTTAAAATAGCTGAATCGAGGTCCTGGTCTGTCGTAATGCGTTTAGTCTTCAATCTTCGTTAAGAATATGACTGTAATTGCAGAAAGATTTTCCCTTATACCAGTTTTACATTCAATACTAACCTAGGCCAACATTTACATTAACATAATGAAAAATAATAATAAAACAGTCTATAAACGTCTCAACTGTCACTGCTGGGCACAGGCCTCTTCCCATACAGAGAAGTAACAAGCATTGATCACCACACTTGCTCCTAGCGGTTTTAAAGTCCGGTGAAGCAGTCAAAGCCTGCGCTCAGGCTAACTGCAAAGATCTCTACCAAAAAAAAAAAAAAATTGCTCCTAGCGGATTGGCGATTTTTTGTCTATATGGGAAGAGGCCTGTGCCCAGCAGCGGGACGCTTATAATAACCTTTTGTTTTTTAAGAGTAACCTATGGAGTTTCTTGCCGGCTCTTCTCCATAGGAATGACATTTTGGAACCGAGCGACTAGAGTCAGTAGTTTTTAACGTAACGTTTCTTAAGCGCCTTTTATTTTTGGTTTATAAGGCAAAAAACATTTTGTTTAGTATTTTATAGGCTGCTTTTTTTTATTTTATGAGTGTGTATACAACTAGTCAGTTTAAATAACCCATTTTTCTCACCCTTTTCCCAAATCTTATTAAGATTGGCTTCCAATACCCTAATTCAATCGAACTAATTTACCCGACTGCCCCACAAAAAAGGTTAGTTACTCTAAAATTGTAATGTTATAAACAGTAAGTCTATTCTGTAAATAATTTCGGTATCGAGCTTCACCTGAGTGACAATAAAGCTCACTTCAAAAGTGAACCCAATTCTCATTGATTTAGAATTCAAATTCGAGTATACGTATTTGACATCTCACCGTGGATTCCGCCGTCGAGACATGAAAATAATGTTACAGAATGACACTAAAGATACCTAGTACCATAGACCAAACATATACATAGACTGCTACTATCGCTAGGTTCCCCTTGTGCCAGCGAGAGCAGTTTTTAGTCTGTATCTAGTACATTCGTTTACTGATTTAAGCAAATTTTCGCGCACCGAGAAACTTATATACGAAAATATCTCTGGTTTGGACATTGTTAGGATAATATTAGTGTTTTAAATAGATTTTTTAAAACGGCCACCTCCATCTTCATAGATAATTGACGACAAAACTAGTTCACACTAGTGCTTACGTTCAAACTCTGATAGGCTCACTCTATAGTTTCTTCTATACTCTAAGATAATGGTACAGAATGACAATACAGATACAGTACGGTGCAAACTTAATGGCGGCTCTGAACACGAGGCTCCTCGCTGCGCAGTAACAAACTTCTGCGCCAGCGGGGGTGCGGGGCGAGGTTCTGCACAGCGTGTAGCTAACTTCAGAGCCGCCATTAAGTTTGCACCGTACTGTATCTAGTACTAAAGCGTAATTGTGGTGAGGTCTCTAATAACACTGGTTGGTCTGTCTGTGTTGTCACGCAACCTGTTATTACTACACGTTGATGATCGTCCATTGTTGATGGGTAATCACGATTTTATAGTTCAGGGAAAGCAGAGTTTTGTCACACTAGTTTTTAGTTAGGTCTTTGGGAAAATACTAGGGTTTTTCATGTATAACAAAAAAAAATTGTCGCTGAATGTGTTGCTAAGTGTAAATGTCGAGTGCAGCTGAACCGATTACACAATTTTTTTTTAATATTCTTTGTATGCCAATGGTTCTTACGGAAAAAAAAAACATGCCTGAATAAGTCTAAAAAAAAGTCTTGGTCTCCGCCCCAAATAACAACTATAAAGACATCGGAAGGGAACTTAGTTATTCACGCGTGTGAAACGGCGGGGCACAGCTAGTACTTAATAATAATATTCCGGGACAACTCACACACGGTCATCAGATCCCAAACTAAGCTGAGCTTGTGCTATGGTAACCAGACAACACAAAACAACAAGTTACAAAACTCGACTTATAAAACGTGTTTAAACTTTAAAGTTTTTCATTTAATATCTTTCACTTAATCTTAATTGATTAAATACTTAATTCGAAGCATAATTATAAAAAATATTCGATACTAGGTGTGCCCCGCGGTTTTACCCGCGTGAATGACAATTCATACACTATCTTTATAAATTGTAGCCTATGTGTTATTCCAATGCATAAGCTACATTATTGTAAAGTTTCATTAAAATCCATTCAGTAGTTTTTGCGTGAAAGAGTAACAAACATCCACACATCCATTCTCACAAACTTTCACATTTATAATATTAGTAAAGAAGTAGATAGGCAATTTACGGGTATCCAAATATACAAATGATTTGTTCAAGTTTTATTCTAAAAAAATAAAATTTTTTAGTACTGTCGTGACCTAAAATACTGAATTGTCCGTTCATGATGTATTTCCGTCCCATCGGATTAGGAAAAAGAAAATAAAGTGTTCTTAACACACTTGTCTCATTTGTCTCGTATAATTGCACTTAAATCTTATTATTTGGGTCAATCCAGTGCTTTTGGTAGAGAGTACTTTTAAATGTCTAGATGGTACATGTTGTTAGTAAAACTAAAGCTAAGATTTTTTTGGTATATTATTTTTACTTAGAGACTTTATACAGATAAAATATCCTGTTCCACGGCTGGACTTAAGTCTTACTTATTCCTTTTTTTGATCCCATGTAGAACACTCTATTACTCTACTTTTTAGGACACTAACAGCGAACTAAAATTAATAAAGCAATAGGTAATTTTATGATACATTTAAGTAATATTATTATATGTTATGTAAGAAAAACTGGCAATAGGCTAGCCCCCTATTACATGGGACCTAAACATACCGGGGAACTGTGGGTGTACATTGGTACACCTATGCCTAACTCTTCGGGGATGCAGGCGTGATGGTATGTTAGGTTATGTTAAGCAAAACTAGTACAAGAACCTACTGAAATACATAGTATTTTCAACCAATACGAACGAAGAATAATTAAAAACAAATAGTAAAAAGAACAAATGTTAACCTCAATCAGGACTCGAACCCGGGACTACTACACAACACACCAGTTTTCATAAAATTCCTCACTATTTATATATAACAAATAACAAGAACGAAGCTACGAATAACAATCCCTATTTCAACTAATTCTATTTCCGTTGACAAGAAACATTTGGTCAATAAAAATGTTCCATTGTTTTATTTAGCTTCTCGTTTACTCAGTCATTGTTTTTAACTTTCAAAGGTTTAAGAATACTGTTAACTGTCTTGTTAGACTTTAGTATAAACTGATAAGTAATTGATTATACATAAAAAAGAGAATCGATTTCTTTAAGGATCACCTTTCGAATCACCTAAGGTTAAAAAATAGGTTTTTTGATATCGTTCCGGGGATATCATTTCCGGAGATATCGTGCAACAAATACACAGAATAAAATATCCGCGATTTCAATGTGAATCGCCTTTCGGCTCACCTAAGGTTAAAAAAATAGTTTTTTTTATATCGATCATATTCGGAGATATTGTGAAACAAATGAAATAAACGTCAATCAACACTGCAGAGCGTGCGCGTCTCCTGGCTGTGGGAGAATGGGAATCGGGCCTCTGGTTACAGGCACTTCCATCATCCACTATTGGTACGATTTTGGATAATAATACTTTCCGGCTCGCCATGAGTTTACGTTTAGGTATACCCTGTGTCGCATGTCATCGTTGTCAATGCGGTGAGACAGTCGACAACCTCGGTCACCATGGCCTGTCCTGCAGCAGGAGCTCAGGGCGTATATCTCGCCACTCAAATTTGAATGACATAATTTGTCGTGCTCTTGCCACTGCCGGTGTACCAGCTGTTTTGGAACCCAATGGTTTGGTGCTCGGCGATAGAATAGAATAGAATAGAATTTAGAATAGAATTTATTTATTTGCTCGAAATATGGTGTTTACAGATCTTAAAAATTTATACAGTTCTTCATATTTCGCCTACTTTGTTCGGCATGCAAATTTATAACAACATTATTATTAGATGGCAAGAGACCTGACCTGACGTCGACACCCTTGCGCCGTCCCACGTTCTAAGTTCAGCCGCCTCTCGTGGCGCCGCTGCTGGAGCTGCGGAGACCCTTAAGCGGCGAAAGTATAATAACATTGTGGGTGATTATATTTTCGAGCCGTTTGGGGTTGAAACGCTCGGGTCATGGGGTCTGAGCGCACGAAATCTTTATATAGAACTTTCCAAACGTTTGGTAGAATCTACTCGTGATCAGAGGGCTGGTTTGTTCCTTGCACAGAGAATCGGCATAGCCATTCAACGTGGCGATGCTGCCAGCCTTCTGGGCACGTTCCCCGCCATTGACAAGGATGACGATGAGTTCTTTGACGCCTGTTAGTTTTTATTTGTGTAAGTTTTAACTTGAGTATAGTTAGAGTTTGTTCTTGTGTTGGATTTAATTATGTATTAATAAAATTTGAATAACAAAAAAAATATTAAAAAAACCGCTTCCTTTTATAGTCGAAGTTGCTCAATTTAAATTTTTTTTTTTTTTGCACACTGAATCTTCAGGTAAATAATTTAACTATTGCATTTACTTAATTAAAGTTTTTATTAATTTACCATTCTTATTATCCCTGTTGCTACCATTAATAAAGAAGATGCATCCATAACAAGTTTGTACGTATAATAAGTATTTATAATTATAAGTACACAATCGTACAACATATTCCATTTGGTCAAATCCTTGTCATTGGCAACTTGCCAGAAGTCTGGCTACGTTGACATGTTAATGGCAATGTTCTTACTCATAGAGTAAAAAAACAAGAACTGTAGAGTGCCTAAGTTTATTTTTGACTGTATGTAGTACATTATTTTACAAATTTATGTTATTTTACGTTAAACGACGGACGTTTTTTCGGGAATATCGATGGTTCCTCTATAATTAGGGCAATATGCGTTTTGAGATAGATTTGTTAAAGTGCCACGCTCTGTGTTGACACCATTTTTAATAAGAAACTTGTTCATACGAGTGATTGCAGTTCATACCAATACCAGAGCTCACTCTGTAGTTTCTCATCTATCCTCTATGTTCTTTCCCAATCTAGACAACCTTTAGACAAACTAGAATGCACTAAAAAACCTTTCACGCTTACAAAACCAATTTCACGGTTATCGATAAAAATATGACAATCTACAAAAAGTCAACGACATCGCATGCTAAAATTAATAGCAAATACAGTGTCATATCACATGTTAAAATCGTGAATTTTTAATAAATACAGACACTAATTGCCAGACTATTTATATCTATGTAACTTTCCCATTGTAAAAACCAGAGCAATGTTTTTTTACCGACTTCAAAAAGGAGTAATTCAATTCGACTGTATTTTTTTTATGTTTGCTATCTCAGAACTTTATCTCAGAACAATAAGGGCAAGCCATATCGCTCGAAGAACCGATAACCGCTGGGGAAGAAGGTTCTCGAGTGGCGACCACGAACCGGAAGACGCAGCGTTGGCAGGCCACCAGGTGGACTGACGATATCGTCAAAGTGGCGGGCACCCGGTGGATGCAATTGGCGAGTTGTCGTTCATTGTGGCGTTCTAGGGGGAGGCCTTTGTTCAACAGTGGACGTCTTCCGACTGATGATGATGATCTCAGAACTTTTGACTGGGTGAACGTGCTTCCAGTGAGGCCCCATTTTAATTTGGTCCAGTTACGACAGTGGGATCCAAAAGAAAACCATATAAGACTTATATTGGAGTCGGTTTTTTTTTGACAAGGAGTCTTACTATGGGATACCGTGTTACCCAGTAACATGTGTTGTGGAGGTCAGATAGACAGTCGCTCTGTAACACACGGTATTCAGCTGTCGGTGAGACTGGAAGCTGACAACAACATAGCTTGGAAAAAGGCAGTAGAATCAAATACTAAGCACCATCACAAGACAATGTCAGATGTCCATAGTAATAAGTAACTTAGGGCCAATACTTTTTCTTGTGTAGTTTAATGTCAGAAGCTTTTCTGTGTTTTCCACTTTTGCAGAACTTCTCAAAAAAAATATTCTGGCTTTTATAAGCCGGAAACATGATAAACAAAATGATTACTTATTATTATTTTTTTGCTGAAGGTCTATGTAGTAATTGACCGGCTTGTTGGTCTAATGGTTAGTGACCCTGACTGCTATACCGGACGTCGTGGGTTCGATTCCCACCCAGGACAAATGCTTGTGTGATGAGCACGATCATTTTTTCTGCGTCTGGGTGTGATTTATCTATAATATGTATGTATTTAGAAATATATAAGTATGTTTATCAGTTGTCTGGTTACCATAACACAAGCTCTGCCTAGCTTGGGATCAGATAACCGTGTGTGAGATGTCTCGGAATATTATATTATAATTAAAAAAAAATCAGAAGTAAGAATTTGTATTTAAATTGTTGTAGGTAAAGTCTTTGTGTCCGCGTGAATTTATTGAGTGGGCCGAAGTCTGACATTGTCCTTTTCGTATGATTTACAAATCACTATGTTTGTAATTAATATTAATACATATTTATACACGTGTCTCCTACAATTCTTCGTTAACCTAGGACAATGTGATCATGAAAATTAAAGACAAGTACCAAATAAAACGATATTCCCCCAGTGTTATTAATATTCTGTATAAAGAGACATTTGTATGGAAATTGTATAAATTTCTCCTTGGACATGGATAGCTTGTGAATTGTTTAGTTAAATACTGGAAAAAGTCAGCGTTGAGCTCTAAAAAGACTGGATTAGACGAATATATATATGCGAACGTAACTCTGTCTGTCAATGAATTCCTACCGGCGAAATCTTGACCGATTTTGATGAAAATTGGTGAGAGGTTAGCTATGATCCAGAGAAAGGCTTTCAGCCAGGATAACTGATACATATGTTGGCTTTGTCGCTGTCGGAGACAAAATAATACTTCCTGGTATTCTTTAAAGGTTTATTGGTTACACACGCACAGGTAAGTATAGAGATTTACAGACATTGAGAGGTAAGGACATGGACAACGCGACTTCACTTTAAATTACTTAATACTTTAATAGTTGTTGGGCGGCAACAGTCGCACTAAGTCGAGGTCCGAACCCCGCAGGGGGTGCCCTTAGTGGACGTTGCTGACGTAGTTAGTTTTTCCTATTGCACCGGACTTTTGGCGAGGACCTTATGGCTAAGGTCCTCGCCAAAAGTCCGGTGAAGCAGTCAAAACCTGGCTTAAGCTAACTGTATAGATCTCTTCCAAAAATATTTACTTACAACAAAAGGGCATTACCGCCTGCACAGTTTTTGTCCAAAATTAGACTAGTAACTCTAGAATTATGCATTTCTCTTCATTCTTTCGAATAAATAAGATTCTATTTCCTTAGTATTTTGCCCACACACAGAAGAAACATGTCTATAACTTATCCTGTTAAACCGCTAAGAGTTATAATAGTGTATAATAATATATTATGACGCTCAACGGATTGTCGAAAGGTGAATAATGTTATGTTTCTCTGAAAACGTGTTGTATCTGCTGTGAGCTATCATAATATAAACCTACATAGAGTTTTTTATATAGAACAGTAAGGAAGCCTAGATTTCCCTTCCTTTAATATTTGAATCAAATGTTAAAAAAGGAAAATTACACCTAGACACAGAACAAATGATCATGCTCATCACACAAAGATTTGTCATACTTATAGTTCCTACTCTTAGATAGAGTGCATATCAGGGAAAGAACTGTGAACGCTAGTATGAACTACCGCGTAAAATTAGTATCAAAACAGAGCGCGCAGTTAAAATAAAATTATCTGAAAACCGAAATAATATCAGAAGCATAATTTTTTGCATAAATATCTTTAACTCACGCAGCTTTAGCGATGCACATTCTATATTTTTTACTTTTTTTACGCTATGGTCTTTCTTAACCTTTAGAGCTCTTATTTTTTATTCAATGAAATTGTGACAGGATCGAAAGCAATAACATTATGTTTTCATTCGCTTGGCGCAAAGTGCAATGAAAGGTCAAACAACTGGCCTTGGTCATGCTGCATGAATGGTGGTTGCTAGAAAAAAATAGGAACTGCTTGTCTCATAAATTTGCTGAGGGTTCCTCATAAAATTCATGCCGAATTTCGTAATTTTGGGTCGGGGAAAAAATCGGGAAGTATCCGTGTAACTATAGACATAACATAATAATAATCCAGTCTATAAACGTCCCACTGGGCACAGGCCTCTTCCCATATAGAGAAGGCACGAGCATTGATCACCACGCTTGCTCTCTGCGGGTGATTTCAGATCCCAAATTTTGGAATCCAGGTTTCATCACAATGTTTTCCTTCACCGTTTGTCAGAAGTGTCTTAGAATAATTAAGAAAGTACATATAACTTTTGAAAAGTTACATTGGTCCTTGTCCGGGTTCGAACCTGCAACCTCGTGCATACAGATCCGTTCATTGAACCGCTAGGCCACCACGACTTTTTATAGACATAACATAAATGGCTGTATTTTATTATAGTGTTGACATAGAATCTTATAAATTATTTCATATCTGCAATTAGCCCTCGAGCTTCAATCAGATTTGTTAGACACTGGAATAGTGTTTTAACTAGACGAGTTATGAGTATGAATGTGGATGGGTATACATGCACAGGAAGAACAAAATAGAGATGGATGGATTGTGTGAAAGCTGATATGAGAAAGAAAGGAGTGAATGCTGAGATGACGAGTAGAGATGAATGGAAGCTGAATACGCATTGCGCCGACCCCAAATTTGGGAACAGGGCAGGGACATGGTGAGACATAGAAACTTGAGCTTTGAATCACTACAAGACAGACAGACGGACATCCAAGTGATCCTATAATAAAGAAACATGTCAGTGTACAAATATGTGTGTTCACGTGTGATCTTAAAAGATCACACGTGAATTTCTAAACACAATTTTCACCTTTTTGAAATATATAAACCCAAAAAACACTCCAAAATCAGTAACACAAAAACCCCAATCAGAAAAAAATCTAGTTGAACACAGTAAAATAATTACGATACTCAGTTTAAATTTCATTGAAGGCCCGATCGATATGATTTCAATAATTCAGCTCAACTCGTGTGACCAGCACCATGCCCTATTTGTTTAACGAAGCTACGAAGCTAATTCCAAGTAGGATTTATAAAAGGTCAAACGATTTAAGTGGACTTTTTAAGTATTAGTAGTAAACGTTTTTACTTGGAATAGTGAAATGCAAGTTATGTTATTTATGTTTAAAGAGAGCGCGTGGAAGCGTGCAAATGTATATCTATTAAATAAAAGCAAATTTTTGAAACATACTTAATGATTTGCTTAAATTATAGGTTATACAGCTAAGAACCATCACAATCACGTCGGTTTTCAAACAAACAAACAAAACTGCATCACGATCGGTCCATTCGTTTAGGACCTACGATGCTTATATCACCCCTTGCAGAGAACCGTAGCCAAGTCGTCGCGTCGTGACGTAGAATGGAAATCACTCCTTAGAACAATTTTATTATGAAGATGGCATCTAAAAACATTATGTTCTAAGGGTGCGTCCACATCCGACGAACGAGCATTACGCTCGCGAGCATTCCCCGAACCCACTTGTGTCAATACTTGTAACGCCTTCCACCAAACGTGCGCGAGCTGCTGGCGGTATGGCCGCGAGCTGCTTGTGTAATGCTCATTCCTTAGTTTTGGACGCACCCTGATATCATTTTATAAATAAATAGCCTGAATTCATAGCACTACTATAGTATCACGCAATAGTGTTTGTAGCACAACGAATACGGTAATTAAACACAGCAGCTCTATCAAAACCACGACGGTTCTCTTTCTACACAGACTGCCGATGATAATTTGTATGATACGGTAGTTTATTTGGAAACATCTTGGTTTCCGTGGGCCGCTTTTTGCACACATGCTGAGATGGTTTGGCCATGTTAATAGAATGAATGAAGATAGATCGTCGTAAAAAGTGTATCAGGCGAGGGTGAGTGACAAAAGGCTAGGTCAAGTATGAGGGGAATAATTAAAGTGGACAAAGCGAAACAAGTGTGTAAGGATCTTAGCAAGTGGAAAGAAGTGGTCTCTGCCTACCCCTACCAGGGAAAGAGGCGTGATTATACGTATGTATGTAGCAAGTTGAAAGAAGTGGTCTCTGCCTACCTCTACGGGAAAATGGAAAAAATCTTGGTTTCCTTGAAGATAGTTGTTCATTTATCAATCCGGAAGCGGTATTTAAAATATGATCACACATTTCTATTACAGCTTGTTTACCTATTTTCAAAAGGATCTCCTTTTTTCAGGTAAACCATGGACGATGGCATAGAAGAACCCCCTATCACCCAAGTCACAGCCCGCGTGGACTACAAGGCGCCGCGAATGTTCGAGAAGTTGGACAAACTTGGCCAGAACCTCGAGAATATAGGCAAGAAGGTTGGCCAGAGGTTGGACAAGGTTGGCCACAACTCCCTCTTGGATACCATTAGTTATGAAAGCGAGAGGTTAAAGACTAGTCATAGTGAGCAATCTTCTAGAAGGAACAGCGATGATGGGAAGGGGAAGGAGGGATTCAGAACTGGTGAGTTTCTCGAAGAATTATCTCAGTATATTAATTTTTGTGTCTACATACACATAATCACGCCTCTTTCCCTTGTAGGGGTAGGCAGAGACCACTTCTTTCCACTTGCTACGATCCTTACACACTTGCTTCGGTTCGTCCACTTTCAATATTCCCTTCAATCATGTTCTTCAGTTTTGTGTCTGCCAATGATAAATCCAACAGATCTATTTCAAAAAACATTTTAGCCATCATTAAATTACTTCAGAGGTTCGATGCGGTTTCATATAGATTTTATTGAAGTCGGTTTTCATTTACGTTTTCTAATTTATTTTAAATCCCCACTGTATATATATACATATATTCTGAAATATTCCCCCACTGCGATTTTTGTCTATCTGTCTGAAAGCGATACACTCAAAAACTACTGAAAGGATTTTTATATAGTTTTAAACAATGTATAGTGACTAATCAGGAAGATTCGTGCGTGTAATTCATTAAAGTCTTAATTAAGTCTTAATTACACATGCAAAGCTGGGCAGAATAGCTAGGAATACGAACATAACATTGGTTGTCCAATACTAAATGGACAATATGGTGGATGCTCGCACTGTTAAACTCAGCCTCAGATTTTGACAATACATACAAAATCAGAACCAAAAGAAAGGACACATAGAACTTTTTGCTCCAATAACTGACATCCACGTGGACAAACACACGGGTACAAACTAGTCTAGTTTAATAACATAAGTACGAGGCAATAAAGCTAAAAGGAGCGATCGATCAAATGGACGTTGCACTTGATACGCGAGCGTTTTAACTTAATTTGCAATATAATTAAGTGTCATACATAACTAGCTACTCTACTGTATTCAGAATAATTAATGGTCACTTAAGGGATTCCTGAGTATCAATTAAATTAATTGGTCTCTCACACTTGAATTTTCATTTCAACTATCGATTTTAAGGAATTCCGTAAAGTGATTTAATTTGACTTTTAATTGAGCTAATATTTTCCATAAACCTTTAGTTTTACACAAAGCAAACTATTTAGCGTTTTGGCAGCCAGAACGGCTTTGTATTTTTTTATTTTTAAATCATTTATATCACAACTGACCAATGATCTAAATATTCGTTGTCACTCCATACGTCCAGTTCTTCCTTAAAACAAGCTCCTTCAAGGAATAGATCCAAGTGAAAACCGCTTGGATTTTCTAGGTGACTTTCACCATTCAAGCGAATTTCTATAAGTCAGAAAGTTAAGGGCTGAAGGTTAGTCCACCGCTATTCAATGGCTACTCGATTTCTGTTTGATCTTTTTTGAACAAAAATAATCGTTACTCCATCACTATTTGAATGCAACTCAATCGCTTCCTAATCGCTATTTGATCGTACTTTCACATAACTTCCATTCATCACAACCTCCTGTTCTTCCAGATGGCACGAGCTCAGAGCCACCTACCGCCAACATCACCAACTACAACGCGTGGGGCGAGCTCAGCAGTTCCACTTCCACCACCAGGACAGAACTGAGCCTGTCTGATGGTGGAGACGATCAGGTAAGACCTTCATCACACTATCCTGCAGATGGCACCAGCTCAGAGCCACCTACCGCCAACATTACCAACTACAACGCGTGGGGCGAGCTCAGCAGTTCCACTTCCACCACCAGGACAGAACTGAGCCTGTCTGATGGTGGAGACGATCAGGTAAGACCTTCATCACACTATCCTGCAGATGGCACGAGCTCAGAGCCACCTACCGCCAACATCACGAACTACAACGCGTGGGGCGAGCTCAGCAGTTCCACTTCCACCACCAGGACAGAACTGAGCCTGTCTGATGGGGGAGACGATCAGGTAAGACCTTCATCACACTATCCTGCAGATGGCACGAGCTCAGAGCCACCTACCGCCAACATTACCAACTACAAAGCGTGGGGCGAGCTCAGCAGTTCCACTTCCACCACCAGGACAGAACTGAGTCTGTCTGATGGGGGTGACGATCAGGTAAGACCTTCATCACCCTGTTCTTCCAGATGGCACGAGCTCAGAGCCACCTACCGCCAACATTACCAACTACAACGCGTGGGGTGAGCTCAGCAGTTCCACTTCCACCACCAGGACAGAATTGAGCCTGTCAGATGGGGGAGACGATCAGGTAAGACCTTCATCACACTATCCTGCACATGGCACGAGCTCAGAGCCACCTACCGCCAACATCACCAACTACAACGCGTGGGGCGAGCTCAGCAGTTCCACTTCCACCACCAGAACAGAACTGAGCCTGTCTGATGGTGGAGACGATCAGGTAAGAACTTGGCAGACCTCAAAATGATGTGGACAGTTCTCAATACGTGGCGACTGATTTTTTTTAATCTTTGTTATTTATAGTTCGGCCGCTAAGAGAATGTGTTTTTGACAGGTCTCGATCAACAGGGTAACTATAATAACAAAGAATTTACTAAACATAAAATACTTTCACTTATTGGTCCTTAAAACAAACGTTAATTGTATAAGATTTTTCTATAATTATTCGTTAAGTCAGGTTACAATGAATAATACGAATGAATAATTTTTATTTCTTCATACAAATCAAGACAAAGTCACAGTTAGTCACATGTGTCAGAAACACAGTCTATCAGCGGCTGGACTATACATGACGATTGATAACTATGTAAAGAACCTACTTAAGAATCCCAGATATAATTCAAAGCAGAAAAAAAAAACACTTTAGATACATTAAATACATTTTGAGCATCGTTTTGGTACACAAAACAGCTGTACAGTATTGTAACGATTGGCAAGTGGTAACGGAATTAACCACTTATGACCGTTGCACATCCCACACACATGGACAACGAAGTCGTATTCATGTATTGACGGCATTTTTTTATATAACTATGCTCCTTGAGATGATTTATATTTTACCTTTGGTAAGCCTGATGCTGTGTGTGCGGTTCCCATCAAGACCAAATCTTTGTGTCATGAGCATGATCCTTCCGATGAGGATGTAATTTATCAATAAAATGCATGTATTTAGTATACATATATAAGTGTGTTAATCAGTCACCTGATTTCCATTGCTGGATCTGCCTATTTTCGATCCGATGTCTGTGTAAACACGCTACATACATCCCAATACATTTATGACTTTTCCTTGAACTACCTTAATTATATCACCTAGGTAACAAAACCTCGTCGTCGCAGCCACGAATCAGCCTTACCGGGGACACCTATGCATCAGAAGGGTCCCTGGAAGTCCTCAGACAGCCTGGCTCCGGAGTCAGCCTTCGGTACGTCGCTAGCTGATATCATGGAGAGCCCTGCTAATAAGGTCAGTTTATGTACAGCCATTTTTGAAGTGAAAACTTCTTTGTCGTTCTACACTTTTTTTGTAATGGGTAAAAATGTTAATCTCTCGTTAGGACACGTGACCTGATCGAAAAATCGTAAGACGGATGTCATGTTTGTGTACGATAATGCAGGAATAAATATTGTATTCTAACAAATAGATAGTACTGATAATTAAAGCAATTCGTGCAAAGTTATACCGTAACCATTTCAAAATATCAAAAATGCTCAACGTTAACATTCAAGTTTTCACTTCTGCCAACACTCCTGTCTTTCTTTTAAATGCAAGGTGTTACCGAAAGGGTATATCTATACAAAAGGGGTGAAGAATACTCCTGGTATAGAGTCAGTTTACGAAGTTTCAGCTCAAAAGCCTTTCAAAAACACCTTGTATACTCGTATATTTTAAACTGATGAAGTAACTTTTGCCTTATACATGTATATTCCGAGTTTTAGTGAACGTATTGTAATAATAAAAATATTTATTAATATCAAACTACCAGCCTATAAATATCCTAGTATGTGATAGGTCTTACACATAAGATGTAAAAGTATCTTAATGTCTTAAATTGATTTTTGATTTCATTTTTGATTTTATTTATTGGTTTCAGAACATGCCGTTTTGCAGGCTCGATGACAAAAAGGTACTTTTTCATTTTTGTCTTATATTTCATACTTATATTAACATACTAATTAATTTAACAGTCAAATAAAAAAATAGTAGCGTACGTGCTTATTCGAGTAACTATTTATGTGCCAAATTTCATTCAGAAAAGTTCAATAGTTTTTAAGTTGAAGAGTCCAAACGTCCATCCGAGGCAAACAGTCAATTTTAATAAGAAACATTAGCAATAATATAATAATCTTTACACAGTACAATTATTTTAAATTCACATAATAATTTGATTGTTCAATTTCTGTCATTATTTATCTTTTATCGTCGTTTAAATAATTACGTTAATACACTTTACGATGACTATCACAATTTAATATTTTTAACTGTTTTACTTTTGTAAATATTAGAAGTTAACAAATATAAACTTATTATTTTTATAGAATTCATTCCGTAAAACCACGTTAAGCCGTTAGTCCCGACTGTCATACATAGATCTTTGGCAGTCGTTAAGTCAACTCTGACAAACAGTCTTACTATGGGATACTGTGTTACCCAGTAACATGTGTTGTGGAGGTCAGATAGGCAGTCGCTCTGGGGCCCGAGTCTGCTATTGGCAATTTT
This sequence comes from Autographa gamma, assembly GCA_905146925.1. Classification (NCBI taxonomy): domain Eukaryota; kingdom Metazoa; phylum Arthropoda; class Insecta; order Lepidoptera; family Noctuidae; genus Autographa; species Autographa gamma. The sequence continues at coordinate 4,699,764 of LR989878.1, read as the reverse complement.
TTGAATCGTCTGATTGGGTGGCGTTAGTATGTCCATTTTAGGATAATTACGTAGGTAAAACGTCATTTTAACGTCAAAATTGGTCATTGGGACGGCCAATTTTGACGTCCTGTCATCTAGTAGAATGCTAATTATCCTAAAATGGACCTACTAACGCCACCCACTCAGACGATTCAAACAATTGTCAATAGCAGTTTCGGGCCCCTGTAACATACGGTGTTCAGCTGTCGGTGAGACTGGAAGCCAACCACAACATGTCTTGAAAAGAGGCTACGCAATTTTTTTTTTTATTTAGGCAAAGTTGCGATCAAAAGCTAGTATGATAAAAATAATTGAGTAATAAGGTATTTTATGAGTAAACAATTCGTACGCAAACGTAAATATTTGGTGATTTATGAGGGCCACTCAAACTTAAGTATTTATATCGCGTGATTAAAAAAATAGAGCATACTAAAGCTACTTACTGAATAGGCTTGAAGTTTTAACCGAGTTTAAAAAAGAGGGACCTTATTCGTCTTGAATGTTTGTAAACTACTTTTTGTAGATACCCAACGCAAAGTAAGTTTTGTTTTAACGGGTCTGTCTGTGGCATCCATAGCTCCTAAACAATATGAGGCGGGTTTTTTGGTTGAAAGCTGACGTGATTGAGAATTCATTTATATATTTTCTTTTTTGTGTCTGTTATGGTAATATTTTTTTTTTTCAATTCAAAATATAATCCCACTTTTTATTTATGTGTTTGTTTGTATGATAGTCGTTTTTTTTCTTCAATTCTAAGTGAAATTTCACTTCTTATTGGCATGTTTCAATCATGAAAATATTATGTTGAATTAAATAGTGTGTGAAATCAAAATAATGTTTCATATTACAAAAAGTAAACTGTACATACTAAAAGATACTTACATAATAAAAAAGTTTAACTTTGATATATCACAATTTAAAAGTTAAACTAACTACGCCAGTAAACTATCAATACACAAAAACATAATGGTTTAAATAAGTGTAATCTACACCTTATAACGGCCCGCTCAAGTTAAAATGTTAGTTAAACTACTAAAAACTTTTAGTTGTGTTTCACAATAGTTCTGAATACGACGTACGGTTAAGTTAAAATTAACTTATATACCTACTAGCTGTGCCCCGCGGTTTCACCCGTGTTAATACCTATATCCTATGGAACCCTAACTTTTTAGAAAATTTTATATAGCCTATGTTAACCGCAGATAGTGTAGCTTCCCAACAGTGAAAGAATTATTCCAATCGGTCAAGTAGTTTCGGAGTCTATTCAATTCAAACAAACAATCAAATCTTTCCTCTTTATAATATTAGTATAGATTTGTATCTTAAATAACGCATTGCTTAAAGTTTATGTTTTACCCGATTTGTTTTTATATTATTAAAGCAATTTAATAAATCGATGACGAAATTACCCAAAAATACTAATATATTTTTTTTTTACACGACCTACTAACGTAACTTTTTAACGTCATCACGGAACAGTTTTCAAAATGATTTTTTGAAGTTTAGAAAAAGAAATTAGCAGAATCAAGCAGACTGCTTGCGACCACGGCCGGTGTAACCTGGTCGAAACGTCAAGCCCTAAAGGTATTTATGCATGTTCGCGCTAATCCCCGTTCTATAATATTAATATAAACATGCAGCGCGATAGTTTAAAAGTTATTATTAGAAAAAGAAATATTCCCTGCGGAAACGAATCCCTTAAAAAAATCATAATTTTCATTCTAATTTAGCAAAAATATGAACAGATTGTTAAGTATACCTATTAAACAATTTTTTATTTATTCTCATCTAGGTCGACCAAAACATAAATAAAAAAAATAATTACTTAAATTAATAAAAGTGTTAGATACAAAATGAATTCGTTCAACAATAATAATAACAATGCATTGAGTTCTATCAAATACGGTTTAGTTGGTGAAAATAATAGAAAAGTTGGTGCGTTCAGGACTGGACCTTTTTGGGTGGTAAGTTCAAAGAAAGACAGTTAATAAAGAGATGGCTGGATTGTGTGAAAGAAAGGAAAAACCTCTTATTTACAATATGTAAAGAAACATTAAGGACATTTTAAGATTATATTATCTAAGTGTGATATCATAGCTCATAAACGGATGAATCGATTTTGATGTGGTTTTTCTGGTATGATAGTTCATGTATTCGAGACAGTTTTTAGCGTTTCACATGTTTGCATAATTATTTATGAATATCTGTCCAGTGTTTACATCATATCATACATTAGCATAATTTTATTAATACACAATTAAATCTAATATAAGAACAAACTCTAACTACAATAAAATTAAAACTTACATAAAAAGTTTTGAAAAGCTTATTTCCGAATTTATATTCATGTTTTGCTCAAAAGTTTATGTACTATTTCTAATTAACCTTAAAAAAATACTTCGTAAGGAAATCTACATTCTAAATAATATTTAAACTGAAATGAATGAAGGGTTTCCTTGCTGAATAGTTTCGATCTTTCTGTATTTCCTTTTCCAAGCAGTGAGACAATTACAGCCTGGTACCTATGTATATTTTGAAAAAAATAGCCATAATTTTACTATATATTACGAATATGTTAATAAACACACCTACAATTTAATTAATAAATAAGTGCCAAAAAACGAGATAATAGCTAATTAGTTCATATTATATTCTTAATTCGTAACCATGTTATGTACGCAATCACAAACACGAAATGCCATGTTCCAAAATCTAGGCCGAGCGCTATTAGGTCAAATACTTAGCCTAAAATGTTACATAAAACATTGACATGCTATAAAGTACTATGAACCTATTTATTTATGGATCTCCTCTAAACAATAAATAAGATACCTACATTCAATTGATAACATACATAACATATCATCACGCCTGTATCCCCGAAGGGTTAGGCAGAGGTGTACCAATGTACACCCACAGTTCGCCAATATGTTTAGGTCCCATGTAATAGCGGACGAGCCTATTGCCACTAACCGGGCACAAATCCAAACTCCGACCTGCTACTGAGAAATCCATAGAAAAACCCAATGACAGCTTGGTCGACTCGGGAATCGAACCCAAGACCTCTAGCGTAGCAGTCGCGCTTAGCACCACTAGGCCAACGAGGCAGTTGATAGAAGTTTTATATTTCTATATTTATTTATAACTCCATATTTCAATAAACCAACTCTGCTTTTGACTCTAAATTTTTAAGTGAGTTCGAAAGGAGGTTCTCAAATCCAATCGTGTTGCAATTCAATTGTTTTTTTATGTCTTACACATAATTTCCAACAAAAGAGACCGATTAAAAAAACTATTTACGATAGATAATTTACCTCAGATGTAGTCCCATATTAGTTTCATTGAAGTAATTTTTACATTTACCTATGTAAAAATGACTTCAATGGTTAAATGTTTGATTATTTTTGTTTATAACGTTTGCCTTAAGAGCAATCTTATACAGCTTACATTAAACTATTCCGATTTGTAAAATTTCTTAACTTGCATTATTAATAAACATTTTCTTATAAAGTTATTTTTCCTTTTTCCCGTTTTCCTAGGTCCACCTCCGCGACGACATAAAGTCAGTCCGCTCCGACAGTTCAGAGGAGCGGCGGCCGCGCGGCTGGAAGCTGGTCCGCTCGATGACGTCAGCCGCCGGAGCCTTCAGCAAGAAGGACGCCTTGCCGGGGACGCCGCTGCCTAGCTTTCAGGTAGGGACGATGAGAAGGTGATCAACAACGCTCTATGACGTCAGCCGCCGGAGCCTTCAGCAAGAAGGACGCCTTGCCAAGTGCTTTAAACCAACTATACTAGGGTCCTGACCATTGAAATCTTGATTACCTACCACTTTCCATATTGATACAAATGAAAAGGTTATATGAGAATTCAGATCAAGAATAAGCACTTAACTAAAATTTGACCGGATCTTAAAATATTTTTTTTTTTACAATTTTACTTATTTTTTTAAAATTTTACTTATTAGGAGCTAAGGTACCTCATCGAGATATTTGCCAAATAAAACTTACATACTTTTGAAACAAGGTTTTCTTTAATACTTAGTTCAATTTAAAATAACTTTGTTTCAGTCTAAGTCAGAGAGCAAAAGCTCAGACTACGGCAAAGAGGACAGGAAGCCTTCAATGCCAGCCTACCCCAATGAGAAGGAGGAAAATGTCGGAGAAACTAACTCTGAGGTAAGCTATATTATAGATAAGTTCAGTGATCATACTTAAGTTTTATCTTCTTTTGAAAGATGACTACATCCGTGGTCGAGTTGCGTACGCGCCGGTTTTCAATTTCTCGCTAGCTCTTAGGTCTTAGGTCGCGGGTTTGATCCCCGAGCGGACTTCCCAGAGAAACTAACTTTTCTACATTTTTTCGGGTCTGGGTGTTTGTGGATTCATTGTTTCTGAATTCCATAACAGAAGTGCTATAGCTACTTACTTTGGGTTCAGAGCAATCTATGTGATGTTGTCCGAATTTAACAAATAGACCATTATTTATTTGCATATCCCAGGGTCTGGAGCCAGAATCTCTACTATTCCGTGACGGCAGAAGACGGATAGACATGGTGTTGGCTTACGAGGAAGAAGACTATGGAGTTATGACTGAAAACGAGGCCAGGAAGAGAGAACATAGGAGAACATTCCAGGTAATATGAGTACTGTATTAGGTACAGTCAAAATTATATCACTCAGCAACTGCTTATTGATTTTTTCTTCTATTTTTCAATTGGTATTGTAAACCATCTATGATGATTTTGTGTTCAGCCCTCAAATCTTAATAAAAATATTTTAAATTTTTAATGTCCTCTGAAAACATTCCCAAGTGACGTTTTTACTAATTTAATTCTAACTTTGTAGGTATTTAACTTAATTTCAGAGTAATCACTTGTATTTTTTTAATCAGGCTGGTTGGACTTTTCAGTCTGTCTTTCTTTAGGTCTGTCTGTGGCATTGTAGCTTCAAAACCAGTGAACCTATTTCGATGCTTTTTTTATTTGAAAACTGACGTGATCAGTACGCTTCTAAGGTATAATTTGAGAATTTTTGATCAGCCTTATAAAAAATACCAGCAATTTTCTAAAAAACAAAATGGATGTTCCTAGATTTTCCATTTATTCGTGTACCTTTAACAGGAAAACCTAATAAAAGAGGGTCTAGAACTGGAGCTAGAAAACAAGTGCCTCTCGTTCGACGAGAAGACCTGGTTCCTGAAGATCCACATCCCCTGGAAGACGGAGATGAGGCTGGCTGAGGTGATCGGCATGAAGCTGCCCACGAAGAGGTTCATCACCATCTCTGTTAGGGCTTGGGTAAGTGCTCGATATTTCTTTACGTATATTCATATTAACCCTTTCAGAACTGGCGAAATAATAAAAAAAAAAAAATTATAGTCTCCTTATTATACTTAAGACACACACACATATCATCACGCCTGTATCCCCGAAGGGCTAGGCAGAGGTGTACCAATGTACACCCACAGTTCGCCGATATGTTTAGGTCCCATGTAATAGGGGGCGAGCCTATTGCCACTAACCGGGCACAAATCCAAACTCCGACCTGCTGACTGAGCATTTCAGAGAAAAACCCAATAACACCTTGTTCGAATCGGGAATCGACCTCCAGCGTAGCAGTCGCGCTTAGCACCACTAGGCCAACGAGGCAGTTTATACTTAAGACACATGGAATTTACCAAATTCATGGAATGAAAGAAAATAATTCAGGTCTGAAAGGGTTAAAGTGTCATGCTTGGTCACGTGGCGTACCAGTTTTCATGGTATCGCTAGCTCTGAGGTCCCGGGTTCGACCCCCGAACGGAGCAATAATATTTTTTGTTACCTTCGATGTTTCTGAATTCCATGAGATAAGTGCCTTAGTTACTTAAGTAGGTCCGAAGCATGTATGTGATGCTGTCCACATTTATTAAGTTAAAAGATCGAGTGAAGGCTTTAAGGATCCTATGGCTCTATTACAGCATTATTTTTATTAAGTAGGTGTTTACATTAGTTTCCATTTACATAATTGATAACATTTTAACTATACATGTCCCACTGTTGGGCATTTGCCTCTTGCCATATAGAGAAGGCGCGAGCATTGGCCACCACGCTTGCTATTACAAAAACTATAATATTGAATAAATCTGTATTTTAACAGAGCGACGAAAAACAAGCGGAAAAAGACAAGCGATGGCATTCAAAATGGCGGCGGCGTTGGAAACAGCTGTACGAGTATGAACACTCGAGAATCGAACCTGAACCCTCGTTCTACGGGGCCACGGATCAGAGGGGGGCTAGGAGGGAAGAAATGTAAGTATTATTAATACTAGCTTATTTTTATTTTGATGATCTCCATGGTCGAGTGTTGCTCTGACTTCTGAGGTCCCAGGTTCGATCTCCGGACGAGTCAATGTAGAACCTATGCGCGGGTCTGGGTGTTTGTTATTTCGTTGTGACACATAACACAAGTGTTCTTGCTAGTTACTTTGGATATAAAGCAACATGTATGTTTTGTTAAGCTATTTAAACTATCCTGTGAACTTATCAATTTTATTAATTATTGAAAGTAAATTTCCTCTTCATTTAATATTTTCCGTTCGCTGTATTGCTTGTGTCTGCACATAACAAATTACATAAAAAATAACTATTTTCTCTTTCAGGTTTTTAGTAAAAGACCGCCACACACAGTTTTCACCAGCACAGCGCAGTCTACTAGTCATGCAGATATTATTAAGAGCCAAATATGACAACAATGAAACTAAGGTAAGAATTACCTAGTCTTCTAATTAGTAATAAGTCACTTGGTATAAAAAGTTTACTGTGTCATAGAATTTTACTTTTTTTATAATGCAACAAACTTAATCAATCTGTCATTTTTAACCGACTTCAAAAGGCAGAGGTTCTCAATTCGACTGTCTCTTTTTTTAAATATGCACAGCTCCTCAGAATACTGAGTTTCATAGCACGTTGATGTTTTATTTATTAATTCTTTTGAACAACAGAAGACCAAACTTAAGGTTTGCCAAAGATCTTTTTTTTTTGGTAGAGATCTTTGCAGTTATCCTGAGCGCAGGCTTTGATTGCTTCACCGGACTTTTGGCGAGGACCTTAAGGCCTCCAGCCAGAGCAATAGGAAAAGCTAAATACGTCAGCAACGTCCACTAAGGGCACCCCCCGCGGGGTTCGGACCTCGACTTAGTGCGTTGCTAACAATCTTATTAGAGCAAAACAACAAGGGATGGCTGGATTTAAGTTTTGATTATTTAGGGACATATTTTTATTGCTAGTTTGGCCGGCTCGGGTTTGCCAAAGAGCAATGGAGCGCAGTATTTTAGGGGTTTACGATTGCGTACGAAACACCACCCTTCGGTCAAAAACGCAAATAGCTGATGTCGGTGTTCAGACAGCTAAGTTAAAGTGGAGCTGGGCTGGTCATATAAGTCGCATGGGGTCGGATAGATGGTCAAAACTTGCATTTGCTTGGGTACCTAGAGCCGGTACTCGAAAACTGGGTAAACCGTATCGTAGGTATGAGACATTGAACGATAACTGCCTGAGAGGCAACTCCAGACAGAAAAGACTGTTGCAAATTGGAGGAGACCTTTGCCCAGCAGTGAGACACATAAAAGGTTCTAAAAAAAATACTTTGACATTTTCAGATGGGTATACGAAGACTTCTAAACGACGGCACATATACAGCGTGTTTTCCTTTACACGAAGGAAGACATGAAGTAGATTTATCTGATGGAACTGTCACAGATAGACGAGTAAGTATATTATTATTAAACTTTTATGTAGGTATTAAAAAAACTTATAATAATTTACTTTAACTTATAATATTTTATTTATCATTTTAAAGGTGTTCATAACCCATGGTTTAGATGATCTACACACAAAAAAATGTTTATTTACTTTGTTTTATTTATCAAGACACTTACTTTATCTATTTATTTTCTCAAACCTTTACAACTATAATAACAATTACTTACCTTAATTTTACAAAGTAGGCAGGTAGGCAGTAAGGAGGCACTTTAATTTTAACAATTAAACATGGCAAATATCCCATTATGTGGCTTGCGTACACGTTACACCCTTTATTTGACCTCCGTGGTCGAGTGGCGTACGCACCGGTTTCAACAGTGGTTTCAAGGTGTCGCTAGCTCTGAGGTCCCGGGTTCGATCCCCGGACGGGACAATGTAGAAAACCACTTTTCTACATTGTCTCGGGTCTGGGTGTTTGTGGTACCTTCGTTGTTTCTGAATGCCATAACACAAGCGCTATAGCTACTTACTTTGGGTTCAGAGGAATATATGTGATGTTGTCCGCATTTATTAAAAAAAAAAAAAAAAACACAATTTTTGGCGATATAATCTATAATAATTTACGACATCTTTAAACTCACATACAAATCAATTTTCTCTTGTAATTCCAGTTACTGTACCTAGAATGGGCTCGACCCTCCAAATGGTACAAGAAGCAGCCTCTCTGGCTGATCCGGCGTTACTTCGGCGACAAGATAGGGCTGTACTTCTGTTGGCTCGGCTTCTACACTAAGATGTTGTATGCACCGGCTATTGTGGGGACTTTGTGCTTTCTGTACGGGTTAGCTAGTATGGACTCCTATGATAATATTCCTAGGTAAGTTTTTTTTGGAAGTTAGTTTTGTCGGTTCTGACTATGTGGATATTGTATGTGGTGCACAATAATAAGCTTATGTCTTTTCTTGGGATTACTTTAAATGTGATTTACTACATAAATTTCGTAAAAAATGGTTCAGCGGTTTAGCAATAAAAGCGTCACACAAAGACGGAATTGCTTTCGAATTTTACTTATCGTACCTAGGATATTGACACAGGCACGTTTGTTACGATTTTAAGTGTCAAATAAATAATGTATTTTTCATATAAATTATTAAACTCATTTTGAGCTATTTTCTTGCACCTCCCTCATCGAGATGGTTCCTGCTAAAATAGATTTCTTAAAAAAAAAAACCCTATTATATGAGATTGACTATGTCCCCAGCAAAAAGAATCTGCGACCCCCAGTCTATACATGTAAACCCCAGCTCTCGTAAAAATAACACTTTTCTAAGATCTAGGGTCATTAATCACTGTATATACCTTGTGCCCCCCAGCAAAGAGATCTGTGACCCCAAGGGCCCCGGCAACACGACGCTCTGCCCGCTGTGCGACAAGGCCTGCCAGTACCAGCGACTGTCCGACTCCTGTCTCTTCGCCAAGCTGACGTACTTGTTTGATAACCCGGCGACAGTGTTCTTCGCGATATTTATGTCTTTTTGGGGTGAGTTTTAGTTTATAAGAATGATTTTACATTTATATGTAGTTCAATTTTTTTTTTGTGTAGCCTTTGTAAGGTACGTTGAAATCGCCTTCTAGTTTCCCATATTATTCTAAACGACTGCTACTTCGATTTCATTTACTAAGGCGATGGAAATTGTTTTTTTTTTTTGCCTATTGTATATAAAGTCGATAAAATGCCAATTTTTGAATTTACTTGCACATTTATGTTAAAAGCAATTCTTTTCCCCGTGTATACCTACCACATACATGTTTTCTAGACGTCTCTACAAAACCTAATCCTACATAGCTACAATGAACATCTATGTAATGTATGTATGTAGCATATTATATTGAATCTAACATGATTACTTTATTTTCAGCGACTACATTCTTAGAGTTATGGAAACGAAAGCAGTCAGTTTTAAGATGGGAGTGGGACATGGGAGGTGTCGATCAGGTTTGTACCCTTATTCTTATCAATACATTTACATATAACATGCATGTAGACTATATGCATAAAAGTGGAAGGACATATTATAATGTAAGACCAAAAAAAGAGATGGATGAATTTTGTGTAAGATGCTATGAGAATGAAAGGTGAGCGAGTGCGTTTTAGACCTTTCAGAATTTTTGGTCAATCTTTTTCAATAAAGTATCGTCATTTGAAGTTTTGTTCGTTAAAAATTCAGAGCTCATTCGAGTTCATTGCCAGGTACTTCAGAGCTTGCGAAATATTCCTACCAAAGCTTAGTTTACATACTATCCTTAACAAACAAACCTTTCCCGTCAGGATGAAGACCCTCGACCGGAGTTCGAAGCTTCAGTCAAGACATTCAGAACCAACCCAGTAACAAGAGAGAAGGAACCTTACCTTCCCAACTGGCAAAAGACTGTCAAATATGTTGCTAGCAGTTCTGCTGTGCTGTTTATGGTAAGAAATAATTATAAATATCTGGCGTATGAATGTCCCACTGCTGGGCACAGAACTAAAAATAAACTCTTCCCATATAGAGAAAAAACCTTTTCCCTAACTGGTAGAATCAAATATGTGGCTAGTTGCTCTGCAGTGTTGTTTATGGTAAGAAATAAGACTTTTTTAAAGAGTTTAAAATTCGACAGTGATCTGGCCCAGAATTCCCTCAAGAGCGATTTATGGCAAAAATAAGTTTTTTTTAAAGTTTCAATTTATAGCTTCAATACGAAGCTATAAATTAATCTGGCTAAGTAGTCCCTAAAGATTTGTTAACAAGCAGATATGCAGGGCGTTACATAAAGGATATATCTATCCAAAAGGGGTGAAAAGTATCTGGTAAAGACTATAAAATTTCAGCTCAAAATGATACCGATTTTTCGCCTTACATCATTTCATCACTAGCTGAAATTTGAACTGACTCTATACCGGATGTACTCCTCCTCTCTCTTGGATGAATATAACTTTTAACCCTTTCGGTAACATTCTGTATAAACTAAAAAAACACGACTATGTCCCAAACATGGGAAATGGCTGGCTTGTTGGCCTGGTGATTAGTGACCTGATTGCTAAGCCGGAGGTCGTGGGTTTGATTCACACCCAAGAAAAATCTTAGTGTGATGAGGATGATCTTTTTATCACAAATCTTTTAAGAAATATACAAGTATGATTATCAGTTGTCTGGTTACCATAGTAGATGCTCTGCATAGTTTGGGACCAGATGACCGTTTATGAGTTGTTCCGGGATTTTTTATTATTATTATTTTAAATATACATTTGTCACCAGATCGCAATAGTAATGGGGGCAGTCCTTGGCACAATAATCTACAGGATATCAATGGTCTCCGTGATATACGGCGGCACGGGGTTCTTTATACAACGACACACGAAAATCTTCACCACAATGACGGCTGCTGTTATCAACTTGATTATCATCATGATTTTGACTAGGGTAAGTTTATTTAGAATTTTCCTTAAAGTATAAATAGATAGATAGAATATTCTTTACTGTACGTTAAGACTTCAATTTTTATGCATAACTTTATATAACTATAAATTTAGAAAACTCCAACCAATTCAGGCCATAGCTGATACCTTTTCATATCACATAAAATGATTTGAAACGAAAAAAACCGCATCATAATCTGTCTATTCGTTTAGTATCTACAGTGCCACGGACACATAATAATATGCAAACAGACAGACAGGCCAAACTTATAAAGTTAAAACACCCGTCTCTTTACGTCATGGATAAAAGTACAGACAAATAGATAAGCAGACCGACAAGCCAAACCTAAAGCAAATGTTCTGACGTTTTGAATTCAAAATAAAGTCTATAATACAATCTAAACCCTATTCTTGCCTATTCTACTCTATTTAACTTTATTACTCAAAGCAATAAATAACACTTTCTCTTTACCCAAAACAAAACCCGATCTTCTAAAGACATATCTTTCTTTACTACTCAAAGCAATAAAGATACTAATAACATACTTATTATTTACAGATATACGCCAAAGTGGCAGTATACCTCACAAACATGGAGAACCCTCGGACACAGACAGAGTATGAAGACTCCTACACGTTCAAGATATTCTTCTTTGAGTTCATGAACTTTTACTCTTCGTTGATTTATATCGCGTTTTTTAAGGTAAGATTTAAGTGAAAACTAAAGCGTTCTTGAAGGTTAAAACGTTAAGGTAGTTGTTTAATTTTAACAGGGTTTAGTTATGCTCAGATATAATGCTTTTTAAAATACTTTACACTTTTTCCTTTCAAAGAAAAGAAAAAACATTCTCATTGATTCCAAATGAATGCGTTATCCAAAAAAAAGACTTAGTCTTACTAGGTATATGGGAATCCCAAGTTATATTTGTTTATAGCCAATAGGTAAAACGAGGGAATCAAGAAATCACAGTATAAAAAACAATGGTATTCTACTCAATTTTCTTTTCATTAACAGTCAAATCTAAGGTCAGTCTTCAACTTTTGGAAAAAAAATAACTTATCAATTTATTTACTTTCTAGGATCAATTGTATTTAATACATATGATTATTCGACGACTTCCGTGTTCGAGTGGCGTACGCCGGTTTCAGGCGTACCCGGGTTTGATCCCCGGACGGGTCAATGTAGAAATCATCTTTTCTACATTGCCTCAGGTCTAGGTGTTTGTGGTACCTTCGTTGCTTCTGAATTCCAGAACACAAGTGCTTTAGCTACTTAATTTGGGTTCAGAGCAATGTATGTGATGTTGTCCGCATTTATTTATTATTTTTTTCGTAATGATTTTCATATGAGTAAATAAATAAATCATTTATTTACTTGTTTCCCAGGGCCGTTTCTACGACTACCCAGGCGACGACCAAGCTCGTAAATCAGAGTTCTTCAAACTGAAGGGAGACATCTGCGACCCGGCCGGCTGCCTGTCAGAGCTGTGCATACAACTAGCTATCATTATGATCGGCAAGCAATTCGTGAACAACTTCGTCGAGCTCGGATACCCGTACGTACGTGTGTGTTTGTGTATGTCTAAAGTAATAAATTGCTCGGTTGAATAGAGTTGCTCGGTTGAGTAAAGTTGTTGTTGAGTAATAAATTTCACAAAAAATTTAAGTTGCCTAGTAGAGTAATTTGAGTAATAAAGTAATTAATTGCTCGGTTGAGTGGAGTTGCTGGGTTGAGTAATAAATTGCTCAGCTAAATAACAAGTTCTTCAGTCGTATAAGTTATGCGAGTGGCTCAGTTGAGTTGAGTAATGTTCAAAACCAAAATCAAAAAATATATTTATTCAACTTAGGCTACAAAGTAGCACTTATCCAACGTCAAAAGTTATTACAAAAGGATCCCCTAGGGGTCGGTTCATATCCAGCGGAAAAGGCAGCGCACAACATCGGCCGCGCAACGCCAGAACTAATAAAGTAATAAATTGCTCCTTTGAGTTTAGATGCTCAGTTGAGTAATGTTTGGATGAGTAATATATTGCTCGACAAACTTAAATTGCTCAGCTGAATAACATCCGTTAAAAGGATAATAATTTCGCAGTTGAGAAATAAGCTGCACGAGTCAGAAATTGCTGAATTAAGTTAGGTATGTAAAGCAATAAAAAGACACGTATTATCTAAGAATTTTAATACCTATCTTACTCTAAATAAATAAATCTCTCCCAAATATTATTTTTTGTCATTACTATGAAACTGATGGAAACATGAAGTATCATGATAATGCTACAGAGAGTTTATCGTATTTAGTTAAAACTGTCATTTCTTTTAAAATTTACGTTTATTTTACCCCACTGTCATCCTTCTTAAACCCCACTCTGACCTCACTCGTACCCCACTTTGACCACATTCTATTTCTACTCTGAGCCCATTCCGACCCACTCTCACCCCACTCTTACCCCACTCTGACAACATTCTTACCCTACTCTGACCACATTCTTACCCCACTCTGAGCCTATTCTGAGCCCATTTTGACCCCACTCTGAACCCACTCCGAACACACTTTTACCCCACTCCGAACCCACTCTTACCCCTCTCTGACGCACCGACCCCTCTCTGACCCACTGACCCGTCTCTGTCCCACTGACCCGTCTCTGTCCCACTGACCCCATTCTGACCCCACTCTGACCCACTAAGCCAAACTCTGACCCACCTCTAGCCCCATATTTATCCCACTCTCTACTCACGGCAGCAAGTTCCACAACTGGTGGCGCCAGCGCTCGCACCGCGCCCTCACGCGCGACCTCAGCAAGCCGCACATGGCGTGGGAGCAGGACTACCACCTGCAGGACCCGGGCAGGCTGGCGCTCTTCGACGAGTATCTGGAGATGAGTGAGTAGACCACAGTAGACCAGAACCCTTCTATACAAGTCTTACACAACTGGTGGCGCCAGCGCTCGCACCGCGCCCTCACGCGCGACCTCAGCAAGCCGCACATGGCGTGGGAGCAGGACTACCACCTGCAGGACCCGGGCAGGCTGGCGCTCTTCGACGAGTATCTGGAGATGAGTGAGTAGACCACAGTAGACCAGAACCCTTCTATACAAGTCTTACACAACTGGTGGCGCCAGCGCTCGCACCGCGCCCTCACGCGCGACCTCAGCAAGCCGCACATGGCGTGGGAGCAGGACTACCACCTGCAGGACCCGGGCAGGCTGGCGCTCTTCGACGAGTATCTGGAGATGAGTAAGTAGACCACAGTAGACCAGAACCCTTCTATACAAGTCTTACACAACTGGTGGCGCCAGCGCTCGCACCGCGCCCTCACGCGCGACCTCAGCAAGCCGCACATGGCGTGGGAGCAGGACTACCACCTGCAGGACCCGGGCAGGCTGGCGCTCTTCGACGAGTATCTGGAGATGAGTGAGTAGACCACAGTAGACCAGAACCCTTCTATACAAGTCTTACACAACTGGTGGCGCCAGCGCTCGCACCGCGCCCTCACGCGCGACCTCAGCAAGCCGCACATGGCGTGGGAGCAGGACTACCACCTGCAGGACCCGGGCAGGCTGGCGCTCTTCGACGAGTATCTGGAGATGAGTGAGTAGACCACAGTAGACCAGAACCCTTCTATACAAGTCTTACACAACTGGTGGCGCCAGCGCTCGCACCGCGCCCTCACGCGCGACCTCAGCAAGCCGCACATGGCGTGGGAGCAGGACTACCACCTGCAGGACCCGGGCAGGCTGGCGCTCTTCGACGAGTATCTGGAGATGAGTGAGTAGACCACAGTAGACCAGAACCCTTCTATACAAGTCTTACACAACTGGTGGCGCCAGCGCTCGCACCGCGCCCTCACGCGCGACCTCAGCAAGCCGCACATGGCGTGGGAGCAGGACTACCACCTGCAGGACCCGGGCAGGCTGGCGCTCTTCGACGAGTATCTGGAGATGAGTGAGTAGACCACAGTAGACCAGAACCCTTCTATACAAGTCTTACACAACTGGTGGCGCCAGCGCTCGCACCGCGCCCTCACGCGCGACCTCAGCAAGCCGCACATGGCGTGGGAGCAGGACTACCACCTGCAGGACCCGGGCAGGCTGGCGCTCTTCGACGAGTATCTGGAGATGAGTGAGTAGACCACAGTAGACCAGAACCCTTCTATACAAGTCTTACACAACTGGTGGCGCCAGCGCTCGCACCGCGCCCTCACGCGCGACCTCAGCAAGCCGCACATGGCGTGGGAGCAGGACTACCACCTGCAGGACCCGGGCAGGCTGGCGCTCTTCGACGAGTATCTGGAGATGAGTGAGTAGACCACAGTAGACCAGAACCCTTCTATACAAGTCTTACACAACTGGTGGCGCCAGCGCTCGCACCGCGCCCTCACGCGCGACCTCAGCAAGCCGCACATGGCGTGGGAGCAGGACTACCACCTGCAGGACCCGGGCAGGCTGGCGCTCTTCGACGAGTATCTGGAGATGAGTGAGTAGACCACAGTAGACCAGAACCCTTCTATACAAGTCTTACACAACTGGTGGCGCCAGCGCTCGCACCGCGCCCTCACGCGCGACCTCAGCAAGCCGCACATGGCGTGGGAGCAGGACTACCACCTGCAGGACCCGGGCAGGCTGGCGCTCTTCGACGAGTATCTGGAGATGAGTGAGTAGACCACAGTAGACCAGAACCCTTCTATACAAGTCTTACACAACTGGTGGCGCCAGCGCTCGCACCGCGCCCTCACGCGCGACCTCAGCAAGCCGCACATGGCGTGGGAGCAGGACTACCACCTGCAGGACCCGGGCAGGCTGGCGCTCTTCGACGAGTATCTGGAGATGAGTGAGTAGACCACAGTAGACCAGAACCCTTCTATACAAGTCTTACACAACTGGTGGCGCCAGCGCTCGCACCGCGCCCTCACGCGCGACCTCAGCAAGCCGCACATGGCGTGGGAGCAGGACTACCACCTGCAGGACCCGGGCAGGCTGGCGCTCTTCGACGAGTATCTGGAGATGAGTGAGTAGACCACAGTAGACCAGAACCCTTCTATACAAGTCTTACACAACTGGTGGCGCCAGCGCTCGCACCGCGCCCTCACGCGCGACCTCAGCAAGCCGCACATGGCGTGGGAGCAGGACTACCACCTGCAGGACCCGGGCAGGCTGGCGCTCTTCGACGAGTATCTGGAGATGAGTGAGTAGACCACAGTAGACCAGAACCCTTCTATACAAGTCTTACACAACTGGTGGCGTTTTGTTGACAACTGCCATTCATATGTTCTAAGACTAAAAAGTGAGATCAGTAGACCACAGTAGACAAAATGGAAAATTTGTGAGACCACAAAAGACCAGACTTTTAAACACTCTTTCTGAATCTTTGCTATCGAATAAATTACCTTCCTGCCAAAGAATCAATCAAATTGAGCTGTTAAGTTACTTTATACAAACTCTATCATCACTAGTCTTTTGAAAACTAAGTCTATCTCAAAGTTCAAAAGTTTAGAGTTTCTCTAAATATCCAATTTTTTCAGAGACTTCACTTAACTTTTTACTTCTCCTTCTCTTACATATCATTATTATCTCCCCAGTCCTCCAATACGGGTTCGTGACTCTCTTCGTGGCGGCGTTCCCGCTGGCGCCGCTGTTCGCGCTGCTCAACAACATCGCGGAGATCAGACTGGATGCCTACAAGATGGTGACGCAAGCAAGGAGACCGCTAGCGGAGAGAGTCGACGATATTGGGGCTTGGTATGTATTATTTTATTATATATTTTTTCTTCTTTAATTTAAGAGCCTAGCTCTTGTCGGTGGAGCTCCTTCCACTTCCTCCTATCGAGTGCCAACTCTTGAACTTCCTTATACGTCACAACCTTCACCTTCTCTTTAATTTGACTGATGTAGAATTATTATAAATATTATAATTAATTATTTCTAAATTAAATACACATTTTTGTACTCCTCACATCACAACATATAGACTTTTTCCCCTTATTTAACACCTGCATGATATAAGTACGTACTGTACGTATATGTCACAAATTTTCAGATTTATGAAATTAGTCCGTAAAAAAGCTTTCTCAAATAATTATAATTTCATTCCATACATCATCAGCCGGGGCAACTCAATAGATTCGGGACTTATGGTATTGGAAATATTGACCGTTTGAATATATAAATATATAATAATAATATAATAGTATATAATAATATTCCTGGACAATTCACACACGGTAATCTGATCCCAAGCTAAGCTCTAAGAGAGCTTGTGTTATGGTAACCAGACAACTGATAAACATACTTATATATTTCTAAATACATACATATCACTACATAGTATAAAACAAAGTCCCTTCCCGCTGTCTGTCCCTATGTATGCTTAGATCTTTAAAACTACGCAACGGATTTTGATGCGGTTTTTTTTAATAGATAGAGTGATTCAAGAGGAAGGTTTATATGTATAATGCATGCATAATATAGTAGAGGAATACGGATAATCTTAGAGATTTCTAATGTAAGGTCGTAAATGAACCCATTTTTTGTGCTTTCATTGCAAACGCTGGCTGAACCCTATGACATAGATTAAAATAATGTACTACAGTATTGTGCACCTTAAAAAGATCTACAAAAAAGTCCGCGATGGCATATGTCTATCTCTTGAGGATAACCCACGATAACCATTTTTATCGTTTATTTATTACTTATTTACGAAAAAGCTATTTTAAGCAATACAGTATTAATCCTTATCCAATTAAGTACCTTTAATAAATTGTGCATTCTATATAGGTCAATATTGCCCTTTACAGCATGTTATTTAAATGAATATTTTCGAAGATATTGCAAATTTAAAATGTGGGGACATAGCGGTTGCGGCGATACCGGCCGGAGGGCCGCGCGGGGGCCGGGGGTCGTGCCTATACCAAATAGTGCGTCCAAGGCTGTGCTTCGCCCTACCTAGATCTTTATGATTGTGTAGTTATATTTGGTATCAGCGTTGCACCCGAGCGAAGCCGGGGCGGGCTGCTAGTAATAGATAAATTACACCCAGACCAGAACAAATGATCATGCTCATCACACAAATATTTGTCCTGAGTGGGAATCGAACCCAAGACCTCCGGTATAGCAGTCAGGGTCACTAACCGCTAGACCACCAGGCTCGTCAAAATTGCAGTTGCTCAAAAATTATTATTTTCATATGACAACATACATTGTTTCAGGTATGGAATTCTCAAAGGCATTACTTACGCTGCTGTGGTTTCTAATGTAAGTAAATAAATTGCATTTTTATCCACAAAAACCTTACCTAACCAAAGTATATTATTTATTAATATTTGAATATCACAGAGGTTACTATTTACACAAAACATGATTCTCCAAATACTACTTCCAACAAGCGCCGAACGCAGCATCGTAATCATAACTCCTTTGAAAGGACAGCGGGAGCGCTGCGTTCAATGATAAATGTAAACAGGTGTTAAGAAACCCCTGTCCGATCGGTTAAGGTGTTGTTAGGAATCGAAAAAAGAAAATTATAGCATAAAAAAATTGCTCAAAAGTCGAGCGAGAGAGTTGGCGTCGTCACAAATGCTACCTAACTACCAAACAAAAGGCCCCCAAAAATGTCGACAAAATTCGTGTTATAGTTTTTGTTTTAATCTCAAATTTAGGGAATTTCGGAGCTTAAAATAGTTATTTCAAAATCCATTATTATTGTTTCTATCATGAATTTTCGTTTAGTATTTTATTTGGGCATGTGAATGTGAACCCTTTATCACCTTTCGGGTAGGACAGGGATTTCTTAACACGCTGTATAGAATCTAATTCAAAGACTATGTACGAATGTATTATGTTTAACCAACCCTCACAAAATCTATTTATTTTCAGGCATTTGTGATAGCGTACACCAGTGACTTTATTCCCCGGATGGTATATAAATATGTGTACTCGCCGGATAACACGTTAGCAGGGTATATAGACCACTCATTATCGTGTAAGTATTTTAAATTTCTTATATGTCATCATTTTGTATAGCTTTTACCAAAATTAATTCAAGGTTGGCTTTTGAAATCACCGGCTAGAGTTGAAAATCTGTGTTTTAATCGAGGGCCTATCTTTGTTGTTTTTCTGTGTTAGACTATATTCCTTTTTCAAGCTGTTTTGTTGCCAAAATTTTAGAGACGTCCAATGACAAAGATCAGCACATATCGGCCAGGACCAATAACGCATAGATCATGCGACGACCTAGCAACGACTTTTATAATAGATTGATTCATATGTCTTTAACATAATCACGAACTCTGACAGATCATAAATTCATAGTTTGCTCCTTATATGTACCATATACGTTTTAAAAATGTCCTTTCTCTAATCATGGACCTTGCTCAAACGTGTTCATCATACTCACAAAGTTCCTTTAACCTATACTTAAGCACTATTCCCTTCACAGTATTCAACACATCAGACTACCGCGAGGAATGGGGGGCCGACGAGAACGAGGTGGACCCTGCGGTCTGCGCCTACCGCGGCTACCGGAACCCACCCGACCACGCCGACCCTTACGGCCTGTCACCACACTACTGGCACGTGTTCGCCGCTAGGCTGGCGTTTGTGGTCGTGTTTGAGGTTAGTCTAGAGTAAGACACGTGTCAAATTTGAAGTGGACGCAAAAAATAACGTATATGTCTATTATTTCAAGAATATTGTGTTTATTTATAATTAACTTTACATTGGCTGTATGAAATTCTAAATACCTGACGTGGATTTTCAAGTAGAGCACATAAAAAAATGCATAAGATTTTTACTTCAAAATAACTGCTACCACTGTTTATCACTTGAAGTTTCCTTTATGAAGCCTTATTTTATGTTGGATAAGATAAATTATTTCACTCTACTTTAGAACCTTATCTTTAAGTAGTAAAATGTCAAAAATACACAATTCGTACTTTACAAATAAAAAAGATTGTCTTTTTCTCTTTGAAACATTTTCAATACAACTCTCTTCAAACTAAAATGTCTTTTTTAAAGAATTTAATACTATTTTATTAAATTTCTTTTCGTCCAGCACGTAGTATTCGGTCTAACGGGGCTCATGCAGCTGTTCATACCGGACGTGCCGAGCGAGTTGCGCACACAGATGCAGAGGGAAGCCCTCCTCGCTAAGGAAGCGAAGTACGAGCACGGCAGGAGAAGGCTCTCCACTGAGTATCGCCAGCTGATCACACAGAAGAGTGAGAGTGGGCCGGGTGAGTGGGAAAACTGTTTTTGTTTCATAACATTATAAACACGTCGTAAAACGTCGTTAAACGCGTACATGCATAAATACCTTTAGGGCTTGACGTTTCGACCGGGTTACACCGGCCGTGGTCGCAAGCAGACTGGAGCCCTAAAGGTATTGATATAAAATACTTATATATAGTCCTATTACAAGGGCTCCTTTTTCCTATTAACTTACAGAACCTTATTTTTACTTAAATCTTAATTTATTTTACCTCAATGTTTCCACCTCGCTTCAAAGTTCTATATTAAGGAACATTGATATTAAGGCGAACTTTTCAAAACCTTTCCGACAAGAGTTTTGTACAAAAATATTTTAGTCTCCGTAGTTTTTTTTTTTTTTATGTTTAAACTTTTATTTTGCATACGATAATAAATATAATTAGGGCGCTACTTTGCTATGTACCGAATTATTTGTATATTTATTTAATTATTTATAATATTTAGCTCCAGAACGCGGCACGGGCGGTGCATGGCTTCGTCGCCAATCGCGCGCATCGGACGGACTCGACGCGCATGTCGCAGTAGCCCAACGTCCGCGCGATCCTCACGATCCACACGACAACTGATCATACACACCTTACAAACAACCCTGGAAGAGATTTATAATTCCTATAAGAAAGTCAGTACCTTAGTACACTTTAAAAACATACCATCACGCCTGTATTCCTCGAAGTGTTAGGCAGAGGTGTACCAATGTACACCCACAGTTCACCGGTATATTAAAAACATAAAAGTCATGTTGTGTCTTATTATTTTCGTGTACAGATATTGTTAAAAAAATACATATTTTAGGGGGAATACTATTAGAAAAAGGTATGAAATATCAAACATTTGAGAAATATAGTAAGCTGAACAATCCCTACTTTGTTTCTTACAGTGTCTTAATTTCAAAGTTGTTAGATTGAATCTCGTAATAAAATTACAATTTACTTATATTAGTATTGTGTCAACCATAAAAGCTTATGTCCAAAGAATTAATGATACGAAATATAATAATGATCCTTTAAACATAAACAATTTAAAACATTGGAAAAATAATGTAATTTTAACTGCCATGCTACTTTTAGCGCTAAACGCAGCGTCAAAATGTTTTATTGTAAAAATGATTTCGAAATCAAAAAAGCGCTGCGTTTCTTGCTGTTATAAGTAGCATGGTTGAACTCAATTATTTGAATCTCCAACAAATATAGACGAGCTAAGTGGAAATTAATAGTCTTATTCAATTATTTATTAATACACAATTAAATCTAATATAAGAACAAACTCTAACTATACTAAAATTAATTCAACGTGGCAATGCAGCCAGCCTTCTGGGCACGTTTCCCGCCATTGACAAGGATGACGATGAGTTCTTTGACGCCGTTTAGTTTTTTATTTATGTAAGTTTTAATTTTAGTATAGTTAGAGTTTGGTCTTATTCAATATATGACTTACATAAAACAATGATGATGAATAGCGCTGTCCCAAAAATGTATCAATCAATAAAAATGTTTGTATGTGAATTTTAGAGGCAGTGAAGAGATTTTAATCATGGATAGTACTTAAAAATCAGTCTTAAGACATTACTCTGAGGGTCCAAAATCATATACAGTTAGATAGTAAATATATTTATTGTTAATGTAACTAATTTATTGTTGATGTCATATTCATGCCAAAATTCTGTCGTATCTTAGGGAAACATATCAATGTGCATCTTTAATATTTTTCTACCAAATACTAAGTTATTTTCACCTTAAGATAATTCGTTAAATAAAAAAAATAATATATGAACTATATAAGGGTGTTACCACACCAATCGTTCGACATTCGATCGATTGGATCTTACATACATTGCTCTGAACCCAAAGTAACTAGCTAAATCGTTTGTTATGGAATCAGAGACTACCAAGGTACCACAAATACCCAGTTCCAGTGGTTTTCTACATTGACATGTCTAGGAATCATACTCGGAACCTCAGGTTCCCGAGTCTGCTATTGACAATTGTTTGAATCGGCTGAGTGGGTGGCGTTAGTAAGTCCATTTTAGGATAACTAGCATTCTACTAAATGTCAGAACGAAAACTACTAAATGTCAAAATTGGCCATCCCAATGGCCAATTTTGACGTTTAAAATGACGTTTTACCTACGTATTTATCCTAAAATGGACCTAGTAACGCCACCCACTCAGACGATTCAAACCATTGTCAATAGCAGACTCGGGCCCCGGAGTTGGCCAAATTTTGTAAAACGAAGTGAACGCCACTCGACTACAGAGGTCGCCAAAAGCATAAATGATTTGTATTCTGTATATTTATTTATATAATGTTATGTAAATTATACATAAATCTAGTCTTCTAGTCAGCGTAAATATACGACGGAAATTTTGGCATAAATTTAGTGTAATTAGGAAGACAAATATATAATATAAAGGCTTGGTGTATTTTAATGACGCATTTTACACTTTATTACATAATATAGTAACAATGTATAAACATTATCACTATACAGCGTGGCGCTACAATGGTGACATTAATTTAACACACGTGTAGAGCTAGTGCCCTTTAATCATATTAATTAAAAAAAAAACTAAATGAAATTGAAAAAAAAAAATCAAACAAACTTAATGATAAAAATATAACTAAAATTGGGATCACCCTTGCAAAAAATCATTCATGAAATTACTTACCTAGCTGGCTTACGTTAACTTGGAGCGCCGCCCGCTCGCCGGCAAAGGGATATCTCTTTCCTTTAAAGTATTGCTTATTCATTTTTTAATTGATGCGATGTTATGATCCGTGACGTCGGCAAATAACCGCTGCTCGACAGTTCTAAGTACAGGTTGCTCCAAAATACTATTTTATAAAACTTTAAATAAATCCGCAAAAAACAACGTTTAATGGAAACATAATTTCTTCATGAAACAAAAATGTGAAAACCTATATGTGTGTTAAATTAATGTCACCATTGTAGCGCCACGCTGTATATTATATCTAGAAAAGTGTCAAAATAAAAGCCAAGACTTATATTTGTCATGTTATGATTTTCTCAGGCGATTTCTGACAACGTTATTTTAGCTGTGAACGCAGTATAAATTTGACAGCACTGCGTTCGACGCTAATCCTACTAATATTATAAATGTGAAAGTTTGTGAGAATGTGTGGATGTTTGTTACTCTTTCACGCAAAAACTACTGAATGGATTTTAATGAAACTTTACAATAATGTAGCTGATACATCGGAATAACTCGGGTGAAACCGCGGGGAACAACTAGTGTTTATTGTTTCCTTTTAGAACTACGATGATTCTAGTGACAAATGTATAATACAGGAATATAATATTATTTAAGTTGTGTTTAAAACACTGTAAAAAATAAATAGGAAAATATCTCAATCTTTTAATACTGTTTTTATTTTAATTTATGACTGAATGTCTTTAGCGAAACGCACTACTATTCTCCAAATAATCAGCGCAGAACGCAGCGCTACGTCAAACTATATAAAACCAAATATCTTATTTAATACCTAATCTAAATTAGCCTAAATTAGATCCCACTGCTGGGCAAAGGCATCTATTTTAAATATATTTTGACGTCGAGTTTGACACTGCGTTCGGCGCTGAATTTTTAGGAAATATAATTTTATTTGTAACGGCGTTTAATTTAAAATCATGTGAGGTAGATGTATAATAATATAGGTGAAGCCAATGATATTTTAATAAACAGATATGTTATACACATACAAAACAATCGAAAAAAGTGTTCCGCGCAGCGCGGCAGCTAGCGAAAGAGATAGCGCGATAAAACCCATAAGAAAAAAAGAGACAAATAGTGTTGTTGTTAATGGCAATACGTCCCAATTAGGACGTTTTCGAGTCTTCACGATTGCACGCTTATAACATATCTGTTTATTAGAATATCATTGGGTAAAGCAGAACTCTGAAGCATATTTTTTCGTATGGCTCACTTCATACAAATCTTTTTTCTCATGTGGGTCATTTTTTATCATTTTAAGCGTCCATCATTTGAACCAATTCAACCAGTTTCAAAATAATAAAACGATTTTGATAAAGATTAAATGTCATTTATGGATTGGATGGTTAATAAATTACCTAGTAAACGCTCTATAAAATATGGTATAAAGCTAAACCTGAAAATAGGCTTGGGAAAAGGTTACGCAAAGGGCTCATTTTAAAACCCGCCGTTAGGCTTTTATTATAAAAAATCCGCTACGTTCCCGTCTGTCATGAGGTCGATATGTCAATTTCCACCAATGAGAGACAACCTACTGGCTTGTGATTGGTGGAAATTGACAGATAGAACTCATGACACACTAGCGAACCTAGCTGATTTTTATAACTCTAATTTCTACTGACTTTTAAAATTAAAATTAGTACACTCGGTTCCGGTATTTTTCTTTTAGTTATAAGTAAAGCAGTGAATGTCCCAAAATAAATGTGATACTAGTTATTTTCACTATACAGTAAGGATAATTATCTTTATAAGTTTTTTGTTGATGTGTTGCTATAGTCTATAACTTTTATTGACAGTTTATATATTGAATTACAAAAAACAATGTAATTTAAGACCTTCGACGATTTTAATAGGGTAGATGACTAGGTATGAAAAGTCAAAATTTATTTAGTCCGTCATTCAGATAATCAAAATATAATAGACACGTATTTTTTCTTTTATCAAATCTATAAAAAAATACAAATATAAACCGCTTTAAAGTTGGAGGGGCTTGTGACGTCACGGCTAGGTACAATTTAAGCTTAGACGTGACGTCACGCAAGAATTGTACTCGCTGTATCTTCATAATTCTTTGGTTACGGGACAGATAAAACGTGTCTAATATTTTTTTTTTATCTAAAAGATGGAGATAATAATAATAATAAGTCATCATCCCTATTGTTATACACTATGGCAGTTCGGTGTTCGAATACTCAATTTTCTTTAATAAATTATAATTGTTTCGATTATAATGTTGCAGTTTTATTTTACACCTTTTTTCTATTTTTCTACGTGACGTCTACACTACGAGATGAGTAGACAAGAACGACATGAAAAAGCGAGTCACTAATTATGTATTTATTTTACTTTTACCAATGACTATAAAACCACACTTTTACTATGATAAATAAATGTAGTAAGATGGAAATTCTTTAAGAAACGTACACTGCCAGATAGCTTTCTAGGAAATTTGTATAGTAAACTAAGTACAAAAAGTTAAAGGTGCTTAGGTACAGTACAATAAATTAAAGATATATACAGTAACACAGGGAGTGTTACTGTATATATCTTTAATTTATTTTTATTCTGAAAAGAAAAATAGATAAAAAGAAAAAATACAAAAACTATTTAAAAATAAATTGTATTTAAAGATCTCTTTTTACAAAATAATAAACCTAGTAAAAATATATTAATATTAAAAATAATTTACATTACAATACTAGTATTTTAACATATTTGTTAAAATATCAGATTTACTATAGAAATAATTATAATCATTTTGTTTAGAATGTCATTTTTATCCTGTTTTAAAAAATATAATGCGACATTATTGCATTCATGATAGACCAAATTATAAAACAGATCCAAAGTAAATAAGGATATCAAATTAAAAAAAAACGAACCTATTTGCCAACATCTATACTAATATTATAAAGAGGAAAGATTTGATTGTTTGTTTGAATTGAATAGGCTCCGAAACTACTTGACCGATTAGAATTTTTTTTCACTGTTGGGAAGCTACAATATCTGCGGTTAATATAGGCTATATTAAATTTTCCAAAAAGTTTGGCATCCAAGGTATTAACGCTGGTGAAACCGCGGGGCACACCTAGTCTATTATAAAAATTAAGGAAATATATTAAATTGGTTTAAAAAAAAAACACTTTTTACATTCTGACATCACTTTCTTCAAAATGGCGGCAACCATGTTTGTTTTTATACTTTGTCAAAATAATAATGATTAAAAAACACATATTCATAATATTTTAAACAAAATACCTATTATACCTAGCTAAGACAACACATCGTTTTATGGCAAATATAAATAAAACTAAACCTAACCTAACTAATAAAAAGGAATGAAAATCGTCTTACTTTCATTAAACGATATTATGCGTCATGATTTTGCATATTTTTTTAATGTTCACGAAAAATGCAATGGAAAAACCTTACTTACTCTTAAATTATAACCTAAAAATTTTTTTTTTTTATGTCTTTCATTGAAAAATTGTAAGTAGGAGAAATTACATTACTATATAGGTCATTAGTTATCTTTTTTTTTATATTTGGCAAATAATTACGTCAAACCAAAACAGAACGTTAAAAAAACAAATTAGTTTGGCAGTTCAGAAATTAGTGTTTAAAAAGAAAAAATGCTTTAATTATAGTATAGACTACTATACCTCATTCCCAGACCCTTATTTTCTATAAAATGTCCAGTGTTTTAAGACATTTTGACACCTAAAAATAAACGATTTCTTATTTACAAATGTTGTACATTATTAGGTTTCAGAGATTCATTTCTATTACATATTTATAGTATTTAATTTCTATTACTATTAATATAACAATTTATTTGACTTAATTCCATTCAAAATCCCTGGTATACTAATTACATAATTAATTAATTAACTTCAACATAAATATTAATTAAACTAAGTCAAAGACATTTTAAAAATTATTTAGCTTTTTAGTTTAGTAAAATTGCGTTAATTTAATCGTTACTGTGTTTAGTAGCATTTAGTTTTGGCTATTTTAAATGCATGTCAGTGGTTGGTCAGTGTACTTGTCATGGTGCCTAATTTTCGTACTCAGATACGCTCACAACAAAATCTCATTGAACTCTCGAAAATAATGATAGTAATGACCAATAAATTATCGTAAAGACAGTTAGCAGAATGCCAACTATCGTAAGAATTACCAATTGAAGCAGGTCTTTCGGTCAATTCAACAACTCTTAAATAGCTGATTCGAAGCCTAGAATGCAAACATAATTATATACCACTATTTTAAGCTTCTGAATTAAAACTACAAAAATTTACCAAACATATACCAAAAATAATAACCACAAAGCAAGTAAAAAAACTAATTCAGTAATAAATGCTAGTATTGCCAACCAAAACGAAATTATACTTATTCAAAAAAATACTTTATTTTAATGCAATGTAGTTTTAATTCGTTGTTGGTCAATTTTGTGATTATTCGCTGGTCTTATTAAAAAATGTATATTATTCTCTATATGCCTATTTAATAGGATTTTGGTCAGCATTTGTACTAAAATATGCTTAAAGGCACAAATCGAATAAAAAATTCGAACAAGGCTCAAAATATTTTGACGTAAAGTACCGTTATGTAAAATTTTGTCATTTAAAATGGAACTTTACAGAATTTTGCCAATGTCTTTATTTTATTAACACCTAAGTAATCTATTTTATGTCATGTACTAGTTAAACCTTCTATGGGTGAATATATTATATCTTTTTATTTTCATTCTTGAAAAATAAAATGACAATAACAATACTTAACCTCAAAATGCATCTTGCCAGCTCACAAAACCGTTTCCATGGAAACTCAAAAATATCTTAAAAAATGACACAAAATTTAAAAACCTAAGTTCACGACGCTTGATTCTTCAATTCAGTTTCAGTGGGTATCCTAACTTTGAGTGTAGCACAGGGTTTTTGTTTTCTCCTTACGAAAGTGCAGAGTAAGCAAATGCCGGAGCCCACGAATGCTATGATACAGATTACTGTTAACCCGAGCTGGGCTGCTGCTGTGGAGTACGTTCCGTGGTAGACTAGCGAGCGTAAGCCTTCCGGTAGCTCTTCTACACCCTGTAGAAGAAAGAAATACATTAATATTTAAGAACTCCGTGACAATAGTACTTTTAAGAGAAGGGATCATAATGCGAAGATTGACACAAGAAATATTCTAAAAACATGCGTAAACAAGAATTATAAAACGGTGATAAATGGAAAACTATAGTCAAGATTTACATAAAACTCAAGATTGTTAAATAATTAAGGGACTATAAAATAATAAGGCTTAATAACTCGCATTTAATAGCAATCAATGAATTAGTAGCGAAATCTATAGAAACGTATAATGCATTTATTTTCATTTTTTAAGTATATACAAATACTCTACCATGGATTTGTATCTAGCAGTAAGTATACATTTTTCAGATCAATATTTGTCTTGATCATTCAGAAAATTTGCGAAATAAACGCATAGTTAATTTAAAATGTTCAGTTAATCTGATTAATATTTACTTACCATTTCAATCCAAGCCACTGGTAGAATCAGTCCTTGTCTGAGGTACTTCACAGACGGGAACATATCGCTCTTTCGCACTTGAATGTTGATCTGGATGCTGAAAGGAGAATACAATTTATATAAGCATACTGTATACATACTAAATCTATTAACTTGATATATTCGCTTTAAATAACTACTATAAGTATACACTCTAATTGTAATTAATTGATATATTCGCTTAAAATAACTACTATCCTGTGACATCACTTGTGATTAGTTCATCAGTTTTTAGAAAAAAAATATTTTTGACTCCCACACAGACAGCTTTTTATTTTTGTTAAAAGGCATTTACTTATGGTAATATACCTCACTGAACAAATAAACAACGGCGAGCCCTTCCTAGATGGTTCAGGCACTTTAACATAACATACCATCACGCCTGTATCCCCGAAGGGTTAGGCAGAAGTGTACCAATGCACACCAATGTTCACTTTAATATCGTCCAAAACTTTTAATATGCACTTTTAACCATAATTTGGATAAGTTATACATTTGCCCTTAACACTTACATAAGATTTTTTTTTTAATAATCAGGTTTAGGACTTTTGATAACTTTACCAATTACCCAAAAAATAAGAACATTAATAAAATGTATTTTACCTAGACTTCCCACTAAGAGCGATCCCCAGCGTGGGATGCAGGTCGATATAGGAGTCATGCTTAAGGGGATCCGGCTTGAGGCCGATCACATCCTCGCGCAGCTGCGGGTCGCCGAGGTAGAAGTGAGGGAAGGACACTAATGCTGGTGCTCCTGTGAAGGAAAAAGGTAAATGAAAATAATTGTGTATCGCTTTTTCCTAAAAAAGATCATTGACATAATTATATTAACGGATATATTTACTGAGTATCATGGTTTATTATTTAACATAACATAACATATCATCACGCCTGTCTCCCCGAAGGGTTAGGCAGATGTGTACCAATGTACACCCACAGTACGCCGGTATGTTTAGGTCCCATGTAATAGGGGGCGAGCCATTTGCCACTAACCGGGCACGAATCCAAACTCCGACCTACTACTGAGAATTTCATAGAAATACCCAATAACACCTTGGTCCACTTTTGAATCCTAGACCTCTAGCGTAGCAGTCGCGCTTAGCACCACTAGGTCAACGAGGCAGTCCTTATTTATTTAACATACTACCGAAAACAGTGACCCATCCTTTCATCCTTATTATTTTCAGCAGGCTTTTCTTATGATACCTGAAAAGGTGTCGAAACTTCGAGAACCCAAAAACCAATAATCCTCGTTCAAATTCAGATTCGCAGAAAATTTTCATGACACCTGTTACTCTATTATTAGGGTAATATACCCCCGGATTCTAAAAGGCTGATCAACTTGATCTGTCAAATTAACTGATCACGACTGTGACTGGTTGGCTTAAAGACTAACAACCAATCATACTTACTATGGCATAGGCAGAGACCACTTCTTTCCACTTGCTACGATCCTTACATACTTGTTTCGCTGTTTCGCTTCGTCCATTTTCATTATTCCCTTCATACATGGTCTTCGGTGAAGGGTACTCTTGACCTGGCCTTTTTTCAAGGCTTCTCAGATTTGGTCTCGAAACGTCCGTCTAGGTCTACAACTCTGTCGTCGTTCCAACACTTTCATTTACACTCGCTTTTATACACTCACAACCAATCACAGCGCTTAAAATGAGATTTGACTGATGATTAACAATTTTTTGTATTGATCACTGTTTTAAAAACCGGGGGAAAACCATCCTAAAAATTAAGACATGAAATGAAGCGACTTACCCATAGTACAATCAGTAACATTAATGACTCCCCTAGGGGGGCAGGTAGCGGTGTCGATCTCACAGTAGCACTGGTTGTCGGGGTTGTGTATGGGGTCATCAAACACATCCAAAGGCATTCGGTAGCGGTACAGCTGAATACCATCAGAAATCTGGAATAATAGAAGAAAAAAGGTTGATTAACAAAGAGGAAGTAAAGCTTTTTTGGAGGATATCTATAGATGCAGTTAGCCTAGACATAGATTCAGCTATATTGTCATGCATTGTGATGCATGTGGTCCGTCAGTGTACTTTTCATTGTGCCTAATTTTCGTATTCAGATAAGCCTATAATAAAATCTCATTGAACTCTCGAAGAGAATGATGGTTATGACCAATTAAGAATCGTAATGGCAGTTAGCAGCAATTATCGCGAATTGAGGCCCTGAGCGCAGGCTTTGACTGCTTCACCGGACTTTTGGCGAGGACCTTAAGGCCTCCAGCCAGAGCAATAGGAAAAACTAACTACGTCAGCAACGTCCACTAAGGGCACCCCCTGCGGGGTTCGGGCCTCGACTTTTACAAAGAGGTTCTATTCTGTTCAACTCGACCTCTACACAAAGGAGATTGCCCACGGACAGGCACAAAACTACAAAATTCATATCCAATTTTTTTATGTATATGTGTTGTTTAGTAGCATTTATTTTATGCTAGCTTTGAAAAACGTAATAAATGTTTATTTAATTGAATATCAGTACCTACATCCGCACATTTGTACTTTTACATACAAAGAAAAATAAACTAATAAGTAGGGTAGATTTACCTGTTAAATAATTAGCCGGTTATTCGTGGACATTGTATTATAGTCCTCCGTATTAACGTCTGTTACATTACGTGTTATTGGTTTTTTTTTTTTTTTTTTTTTTTTTTTTATTTATTTATTTATTAAGGCACAAGGTACATTTTAAGAAATACAAAAAGTCCAACAAA
Source organism: Autographa gamma (assembly GCA_905146925.1). Classification (NCBI taxonomy): domain Eukaryota; kingdom Metazoa; phylum Arthropoda; class Insecta; order Lepidoptera; family Noctuidae; genus Autographa; species Autographa gamma. The sequence continues at coordinate 4,668,245 of LR989878.1, read as the reverse complement.
ACTATATTTGCATAGTTTGTCTGCTGGATCTAACATTAAATATAATTTTATTCTTATAGGTAATCTATTTGACTTAAATACTATTAAAGGTATATTATATCTATATCAGTATCTCTATGAGACTATGAGTACACATATATTAGGGCAATGTATCAATTAGATACTTTTTTAGTGCTTTTTTAAATAAACATTTATCTTTTTCGTCCCTGATGTCACCTGGTAAGTGGTTTAGTATGTAGGGTAAACGCTTTTTTAGTGTACGGTCTCCGTACACATTATTAATTTTCGGAATCATATATTTACCAGATGACATCGCACGGGTGTTATACTTGTTACATACATTTGTTAATAATTTACTATACTCATGGTTGCTATGGTTATTAGTTGCGAGAATGTATTTATGTTTAAGTGTTACCGGTAATATTTTACAAATTTTAAAAAGTTTACTATAGTCTTCTTTATATTTATTTTTAGTTTTTTTATCCACTAATAGTTTTAGGAACCTAATTTGTAGATTTTCTAGTTTTTCAATGTAGGATTTAAACGTAAGTCCATAGCAATCAAGAGCATAATCTATCACAGATTGGACCATACATTTGTATAATATTTTAAGTGTACTAGTAGGAACTCGATAACTTAGGTGGTAAAACTTACTCAACAAAGATCTTAGTTTATTGCACAAGAAATGTATATGTTCTATCCATGAGAAATGTTCATCAACTTTAACCCCCAGGTAAGTTACGCACTTTACTCTCTGAATAGGTTTGCAGCTACAATTTATAAGGTTGCTATGAATGCAATCAAATGTGTGAGTGTATAATGGTATAGGATTTTCTTTCAACGGTAAGTAAGGTGAGTGTATAATGATGTATTGTGTTTTTTCTGAATTAATTACTATCCCATTGTCATGCGACCATTTCATTACGGCATCTACGTCTTGCTGGACTAGTCGACACGTTTCGGCGAGGTCCGTACCGGCGCGCAAGGCGCACAGGTCGTCCGCAAACATGTGCGCTGAGCAATGTTGTAACACGTTACACAGGCTATTTACATGCATTAAGTAACATACAGGACCGCTTCCCGATCCTTGCGGCACCCCACACCGGACCAGTTTCTCGTCGCTGAATGTGTCTCCTATCTTGACCCGGTACGAGCGTGAAGTGAGATAGTCTCTGAACCATTCTTTCAGAGGCTTATCCACACCACACTCTTCTAACGATGTCAACAACGTGTTACTTTCTAAAGTATCGAATGCTTTTTTGTAATCAAAAAATATTGCAACAACAAACTTCTTCTCGTTTAAATAGTTATTAATTTCGTTAGTAAAATTGGACAGTAATGTATTAGTACTTTTACCTTTTTGGAATCCGTGCTGTGATTTATTTATTATTTTATTTGACCTTAAATAGTCACCAAGTTGATTTATTATGCATTTTTCTATTATTTTGTCGATACTGGATAAAATGGCTATTGGTCTGTAATTAGAATAATTCTTACGGTCGCCTTTCTTAAATATAGGACGCAATATTGCTTCTTTCAGTTTATCAGGGAACTTATGTTTTTTGACTGATAGGTTGGTTAACTTAGCTATGATAGGACTGATTTTGTTAGCTATTATCTTTAAATCAGACATACGTATGAGATCGCTTCCATGTGATTTTTTAGCATCCATACTTTTAATTATTCTATTTACGTAGTCGTCACTCACTGGTTGCCATCTCATATTTCTGTCAGATTTTTGTACATATTTGTTTCTACTTAACCATTTTTCATCACACATGTGTTTAATTTGTTGAATTTCCTCATCGAATGTAGTGGCAAACCCGTCAGCTACATTTTTGGTGTTTCCCTGAATACTCATATAAGATAATATTGAAGAATCTACAGATTCTTTTCTTTTTCCTAATAATATATTTATTTTATCCCACATCTTTTTTATATTCTTATTACAGTTAATTATACTTTGTCTATCATATGCGTATGTCTATCGTATGGTATCGAGTTGAGCATTTACGTTCCTCAAGTGGGTTTGTTGTGTGATATCGGACTTTTTTTTTGTTGTTAAGTGAGCGAATAGACTCTAGTTTAACGAGAAAATGTCTACACCGGGTCGATATCGGACTAACCGACCACTCTCTCGCCGGTGAGTAAATAGTTGTTTTAATAAACCTGTGTATTAGGATTAGTTAAAATACATTTTAACATAACCACCCCAATGGGATGTTGATTATGTCTATAAAGGTGGGAGCCATGAGCATTGACCACAGTATACCTTAGTAAACCTTAAAGAATTCAACTTTTATAACCTCAAAGTAAGCAACCTAAAATAACGATTTCTCTTGAACCAGGGTGAATATGAAATACGTTTGCATAATATGAAAAGAAATGTATTTATCTACAAAACAAAATGTTAATCACCCTGACACGACAATCTTTTATGGGGGCCTAAACCGCCTAATAAAATGGGCATAGACTTTAGGCTTGCTTTCACTTGGTTATAGACAAATATTCTTATGGAAACTGGAATATTTGTCTAACTATTAAGCCCGTGTTGTCCCACTGCAGGGCAAATGCCTCTCTCTTCTCCACGCACTTCTCTCTTAAGCTAGGATGGGCCAGTCCATTCGGTAGGAGTCTAGTCTCTCCACCTTCTTCTCGGTTTTTTTTTTGGTAGAGATCTTTGCAGTTAGCCTGACCGCAAGCTTTGACTGCTTCACCAGACTTTCGGCGAGGACCTTAAGGCCTCCTGCCAGAATTCGTCTCTGTCTGACACTATATTATTACTATGTGAATATATAACAAGTATGTAAGGATTGTAGCAAGTGGAACGAAGTGGTTTCTGCCTACCCCTACAGGAAAGAGGCGTGATTATATGTATGTATTCATATATTTAACTAAAATTTATGGAAATGATCACATTTGAACGTAAAATCTTTTTCATCAAATAAAAAAAAAATAATGATCATTTTCTATTTTTAGAATCAGTGTTACAAATATGAGTACATGACTACGCAGTCACTCATTTTTTCAGGGCTTTGTCATCATATTTTGTTTACTGTTAGTCAACATTTTAAAAACCTGACATTGAAAGATCGGTTTTACCGAATTTAAACCCAAGCTTGCACAAAAATACTTCCTACCTATGTATTGGTAACAAATTATCACTTGCTAAAACGGTTCAATAAACACCATGATATTATATTTTCTTAGGATTTGGAGACTCATTGTAAATATTTATTTAGGCCCTTAAACGATTTATAAATATATCTTGCAGTTAGCATTTGCGTACTAATCAGTTTAAATTTGATGGTATGTAAATCGTTTTGACCGGCCCTTGACATACTGCTAACAAAGAACCTTAGCAAGGGAATCTACCTAAGCAAAATGCATTGTTATGTTGGGCTTTTTTCAAGTTATATTATTACACCGTATGTTACAGAGCGACTGTCTATCTGACCTCCACAACACATGTTACTGGGTAACACAGTATCCTATAGTAAGACTGGCTGTCAGTGTGTCGAAACGTCTTTCTAACTTTTTGAATCGAAAACTTCTTCCATTAAGGTTCTATAAACGAATTTGTGTGCACAAAGCTACAGGTTTTATTTCAGGCAAATACCAATGTGACTTGTATGTACTTTCTTAATTATTCTAAGACACATCTGACAAACGGTGAAGGAAAACATCGTGACGAAACCTGGATTCCCAACCATGTGGTCTGAAATCGCCCGAAATGAGCAAGCGTGGTGATCAATGCTCGTGCCTTCTCTATATGGGAAGAGGCCTGTGCCCAGCAGTGGGACGTTTATAGGCAGGTAATATTATTTACCTCAACGTCCTTTTCAAACTTGAAGGGTAGTCTTCTGCAGAGGTTGGGGTAGAAGACATAAAGAGTTGTGTTCTTGTCCAGCTGGGATGGCGGGAAAATGGAGCCGTCAGATGCCTCGATACTGGAATAGATAAAATAAATATTAAATAAGTACATATTAATTTACAGGCAGTTACCGAAAGTGTATATCTACAGGGTGTCCGGTAAAGAGTCCGACAAACTGTGATGGCTGATACCTTAGGTCAGGCCCTATCAAATGAACGCAACATATGTTCGCCGAAAAGTTACAGGTTTCGAGTTACAATCGATTTTCGAAAATTTTAGAATTTTCTACCTTGCATCAGACTTTTCCATTTTTCTTGCTGATGCATAGCTTTCGTAATAATTTTTTTGCATCAAATTAATCTTGAATAGTTACTCTATCCTTTGATAAGTCTCATATTTATCTAAAAGAAGAATATATTGGCGATAACGCCATTCGTTTTACAATTTTCACTTTCGGTTTTTCTTAGTGCTCAACTTTGAACTGCAATGGTGAAAAATAAATGTATGTAGGATTTTTGTACAACAATCTTAAAAACTTGCTTGAATATTGGCAATTTTGGGAAGGTACAATACTTGCATATTTTATTTACAAAATTTGACAAAATAAGCAGCTGAAATATACCCGGGCCTATTTTTTGAAATATTACTAATGTAAATCTGAGTAGAAATGCGACGTAACTTAACCATGATCGTCATTGTACGATTAAATGAGGTATTTTCTTCTCGCCATTAACTCTCTATGCCAGATTAAAACATGTTTTAGTGTAAAGTTACCTTAACCTTCAGTATTTTCTTACTAGATAAATCGATTTTATAACACCTTATTTTTCATGCAACAACACTGAAATAGCTGGTTTTAGACGCCCAATTCATCTGCAGTTAACGGGTTCCGTATCATTGTAAAAATTTAAACGAGCATTTTTTTTTTATATATTTTCCAAATTGAAATTGACCACAATTATTTCGTGTCACTAGTTAATCGCTAGAAAAAAATAACTTATTTCACTGGACTATAACGATCCGCGTTAAGTTACGTCGCATTTCTACTCAGATTTACATTAGTAATATTTCAAAACATAGGCCCGGGTGTACTTCAGCAGCTTATTTTGTCAAATTTTGTAAATAAAATATGCAAGTATTGTACCTTCCCAAAATTGCCAATATTCAAGCAAGTTTTTAAGATTGTTGTACAAAAATCCTACATACATTTATTTTTCACCACTGCAGTTCAAAGTTGAGAACTAAGAAAAACCGAAAGTGAAAATTGTAAAACAAATGGCGTTATCGCCACTATATTCATCTTTTAGATAAATATGAGACTTATCAAAGGATAGAGTAACTATTCAAGATTAATTTGATGCACAAAAAGTATTGCGAAAGCTATGTATCAGCAAGAAAAATGGAAAAGTCTGATGCAAGGTAGAAAATTCTAAAATTTTCGAAAATCGATTGTAACTCGAAACCTGTAACTTTTCGGCGAACATATGTTGCGTTCATTTGATAGGGCCTGACCTAAGGTATCAGCCACCACAGTTTGTCGGATTATTTACCGGACACCCTGTATATACAAAATCTATATACTAAATAATTTTGGGCTGAAATACTGTAAACTGATACTTCACTCCTTTTGGATTGATATAGGTACACACACCTTTATAAAAATAAAGAGGAAATGTTTAAACAACAAAACCGATAAAAAAATACCATTAACATGCTATATTATCCTGCGTAACGTAGGCTAATCGTGCGAAGCCGGGGCAGAGTGCTAGTAAAATATGTTAGTTGCTCTGTCTTTCTGTTAAGCTTTCATTGAAAAAAAACGCTTCAACCGATTTTCAATATTTGGATATATTTGATTTCATTATATTTAGTACAAAGGTAATTCTGAATTATACTACCTCTCATATAAAATTCATCGAAATTAGTTGAGCATCTTCCTATTTCCTAAGACACTACATCTAAAATAGGTATACATGCGAAAACTAGTTAATAATTTTTAACCTTAGAGTGAAAAACGTGATTTCAAACGATGGATCCAATATTAATTATATTTGATTAAACATAACCTTAAAAAATAAGATAAGAATTATTAATCACCCTTATCTTAATTATAACAGGAAGACAAACTTTAATTAGTTGAGATAACAAGTTTAAGAATATATGCGACGAATAAGTAACATTTAAAAAGATATAATAACTGACTGACTGCTTCGTTGGCCTAGTGGTGCTAAGCGCGACTGCTACGCTAGAGGTCTTGGGTTCGATTCCCAAGTCGACCAAGGTGTTATTGGGTTTTTCTGTGAAATTCTTAGTAGCAGGTCGGAGTTTGGATTTGTGCCCGGTTAGTGGCAATAGGCTCGCCCCCTATTACATGGGACCTAAACATATCGGCGAACTGTGGGTGTACATGGGTGCACCTCTGCCTAACCCTTCGGGGATACTGGCGTGATGATATGTTATGTAATAAAATAATAAATTAAAAAATATATAACTTTCTGAGCAAAGCCGCGAAATAGAAATAAAAAATGTTTCTATTTGAATCTAAACAAAAAGACAAATAGAAAAGATGAAGTTATTTATTATTGTTATCAACATAAAATAAATAATTATTAAGTATTAGAATTTTGGATATCATAGTTATCTAGTGCAGAATTAATAAAAACATTGGCAGGAAATATGCTGTCAAAAAAGGCGCCAAAATGAAAAAAATGGCGTCGAGCAACAGTATTTTTTTGGTACATAATGTAAATATTTTTAGTTTAATTTCTGAAATAAACAATTACTTCTAATGTAATTTTTATAACTAATTTTACTTAGGAGTATATTTTCTTATTTTTAATCATAGGTCAATGTTTTTTACCCAGCTGACTTAGAAAGAGGGTAATGTTTTTGATGAGCGATCTGTGTTTTCTGTCTTACGTCATTTATCACATTTATTTTTACTATAGGCTCGATTTTTTTAACTGAAAACAAAAGGAATAGGTTTCAAATCCGATGGGAAGTTATTTTTTTATGTGTTAAATAAAAAAAACTCAGAGATAAACTATTTATAAAATGCATAAAAACCTATTTGGTAAATGTTTTTTGACGCCGGTTTTTTTTACATTTATAAGCAATAATTTGCAATCTATGATTTCAAGAAAAGTAATACGTAAGTACATTCTAATTTAAACATCTACTAAAAAACTTGACTTTTATAACAAATATTCTTTTTAACAAGACACATATCCAAGGCGCTTGCTTATCTTGCCCGATAACCTTTTGACAGAGCCATACGCATTACAAAATAACGATAAAATATCTCATTGACTCTAAACTGTCAATGACTGAAAGATTCCATGATCATATGTTTGAGAAAACAATAAAGAAAACACTGATTATAGTCATTTTGTGAAGGGTGAATGTAGTAGAGTATGGTCCGGCCGCTGAGAGAATGTGCTCCTGACACATTTCAGTTAGGTCTTGATTTGTATGGGGAATAGAAATTGTGTTATATTAGTAAGTTTGAATGATCGTATAAAGGACAAATAAGTGACAAGTAATTTATGTTTAGTAAATTCTTAGCCTCATGAAAGTTATGTCTTTCTATTGACCATGACCTGTCAGGAACGCATTTTATAGCGACCGTACTAAAGTCCGGTGAAGCAGTCAAAGCCTGCGCTCAGGCTAACTGCAAAGATCTCTACCAAAAAAAAAAAATCGACCGTACGGTCAATATTTTCGACTGGGCTGCTTTCATACAAAATTCTTTCAGAAAAAAAAATCGATGTAAAAGTACCTCATGTCATTCCTTGGGATTTTATTTTGAAGTTTTCATCTAATTACACATGAGTTAAAAGGAACACCTCTGAGAAAATAAATCCTATAGTTACTTAAGTGACAAAAATATTTTTCTAATCATACAAAATATAGATGTCTCTGTATAAATCAAAAGCTTAGTCGTATTAAGAACATCAAGCTTTTAAAGTTGATTTAAGAGTGGTTAAACCCTAAACCTTAACAGACAGATATACTTTTACATTTCTTATATAACTATGGATATTCTTGGATATTATTATAATTTATAATGTTACCTATTACACTCGGTAGTCCCCCAGAAGTTGAGATGATCTTGTCCGTCGAACTGTTCGATAATATTCATCTTGTCCTTGTCAAACTCGCCAGTGTTGATAGTAAATCGCTCCGATACTGTGCCATTTTTCTGTAAAAATATATTATAATTGTTAATTATATTTCATTTATATGTGTACACTGAATATGGTAGTAGGTATATGTGAACTAATCTTATCTGGAACCTTTTTTACCATATGCTAAGAAATAAATTATATTCTATTCATGTAATAAATTATTTTGAATTGTCAGCATTTTTTGATACCACTGTTTTCTTTTATCCCAAGTGTCCATTTCAAAAAGGCATAAAGATTAAAATAAAATTTCAGGCAGTTAAAAACTGAATTATTTAGTTAAATGTAAGCATGTGTCTGGATAAATGCACATTTATGGTCTGGATGTGATTGAAAAAATCTTTAATACAAACAAAAGATTTTTGTTATATTCCGGAATCAAAAGAAATCTTACCGTAACAAGCAGTCCAAACTTTTCGAATTTCAGTTGTCCGTTGATACTTAGGAACGGCTTGGCAGTGTCTATGATACTATCGTCATAGCCCCACAGGAATCTACATAAACACAAATAAAACTTAGTTAATATAAACCATTTATAGACAATTTTAATAACATGGCCTGTGAGCAGTTTAACCTACTCATCGCGTGTGAAAGATATGTTATTGAAATAGGCCATTAATATTTCTAATATTTCAAAAACTAGGAGACAATGTAATGTAATGCAAACTCTAAACGTCTTTAAAATATTCACGTCCAGATATTAAAAACATTTTCTTTTCGTTTTAAATTTTGATTTCCCACGTATATCCCAAACCCACAAATACAGCGGGGCGCTACAATGGTGACATTAATTTAACACACGTTTAGGGCTAGTGCCCTTTAATCATATTAATTTTTATAGAATTAAATAACTCGTAAATTGAAAATATTTTTTTTCAAACAAACTGCTATTTTATAAAACTTTAAATAAATCCGCAAATAACAACGTTTAATGGAAACATTATTTCTTCATGAAACAATAATGTGAAAACCTATATGTGTGTTAAATTAATGTCACCATTGTAGCGCCACGCTTTATATTCGCACCATAAGTAATTTGTAAGACGCATAATAATGGCTGGAAGCTGTAGAACTTTGAGGTGTATTCCAAAAGTTTACACACACTAAGCTTTCACTCCTTTCTTGCTCATTTCATATTTCACACAATCCATCAATCAATCCATCTGTTTTCCGTATTTTTCAGCATATTGGGCATTTCAGAATAGTAAACTAGGATTGTATTAAATGATAAAATAATGAAACTCACCTATGCACCGGTAGTTTAGCGAACGCATCAGGATGGTTGGCCCAGGTCAGGGCAGAGCTGAGAGTAAGCTGGGCCAAGCTGTTCAGATTCATACTCAACGCTTTGGATATCACACCCTGGAACAATATAATATAATTTAATAGGATATTTCTCTATTAGCAAAGTCGAAGTGGAATAGCGGATAAACGAATTTGTATGCACAAGGTTGCAGGTGCGAACCCAAGTGCCAATGTGCTACTTTCTTAATTATTCCAAGACACTTTTAACAAACGGTGAATGATAATAACAAGAGGAAAGCTGGATTTCAAAAAATGATATCTGAAATGGCCAATCCGCAGAGAGCAAGCATGGTGATCAATGCTCGTGCCTTCTTTATATGGGAAGAGGCCTGTGCTCAGCAGTGGGGCGTTTATAGGCTGTTAATTGCTATAAGGGTTCCTCAGTAGAGATTTAAATAAACCTGAAAATTCGAGTTCTAAAATATCTACTTAAGAATCCCTTAAGTAACCAATACACGTTAGATACAACAGTGAGTCAGTTCGCTACTTTTAATGACAGCCGACTAAAATGCCAGAATGAATCGTGGGCGAAAGCCTCTACAAATTGGGTTCCCAATAGACGAAGGCCGCGTGGAAGACCCAGGCGGAGTTGGAGGGATGAACTAGACGCATACAAAAAGGAGTGGCAACAAATAGCAATCAATAGTAACCCTTTTTTTGTTTGACATCTTTGCAGTTAGCCTGAGCGCAGGCTTTGACTGCTTCACCGGACTTTTGGCGAGGACCTTAAGGCTTCTAGCCAGCGCTCAATAGTAACCGGTGGAAAGAAGGAAGGGAGGCCTTTGCCCTGCAGTGGGAGAGTTCCGGCTTTAAATCTTGTCTGGCGTCTTCGTCATTCATTTATGACGAAGACGCCAGACAACTGTCTGGCAATATTACATAGTCATGATAGTTATGATGATCTTTAGAATACCTACCTACGTCATAATATTAACGTCGAATGATTCAGTGTTTTCAAGTCCTAATTCCTAACGATCATAGTCATTCGCAAAAACTACAAAAAATATAAGGAAAATTTTGCATAATATTTTTTGTCTTACTTAGTACTACTGGCTTTAACATTAGTTCTAGAACTAAAGCTTGTTTCTAAATGTATTAGACTTTGACGTTACCAAATCTATCTTGTTGTCTTATTAACTATTTGTAACAAAACAATTGTTTTATAAACAATAAACCATGCATTGTTAGGCAAACTATACGTCTATGCAAAAATTAAGCTTAATCGGAGAACGAGAAGTGGGCTTTGAAACTTACATAATATAAAATAGGAATTATTAACAATAAAGGTATTGTATTACTATGCCTATAGCATAACATTTCAAAGATAATACAATAGAATTACCAAATTTGACACTAGTGACAAGAAATTTTCAATCTCTAATACGACCAAATCTGAAAAATAGCTTAAAGCGTCGCATTGGGCACATGCCTCTTCCCATATAGAGAAGGCACGAGCATTGATCACCACGCTTGCTCTCTGCGGGCGATTTCATGTTACGTGGTACGTCTGAACTGCCTCGTTGGCCTAGTGTTTCTAAGCGCGACTGCTAACCTAAAAGTCTTGGGTTCGATTCCCAAGTCGACCACGGTGTTATTGGGTTTTTCTATGAAATTCTCAAGGTAAGTGGTAATAGGCTCGCGCCCTATTAAATGGGACCAAACATACCGGCGAACTGTGGGTGTACATTGGTACACCTCTGCCTAACCCGGGGATACAGGCGTAATGGTATGGTACTTCTGCCCACCCCACACAGTCAACAGGTTAGATATAAAGCCATAAATATAGCTCATAACATATTCGCTGTTACTCCAAACAATGATAAGTTATCTACATTGTATAACACATACTGTTATTATATGACCAGGGGCCCAAGTCTGCTATTTACACTCGATTCAATGTCTTCATAGTGTCGTGCCAGCAGAGCCATTTTCGGAAAATTGGTATTCTACTAAACGTCAAAACGTCAAAATTGCGCATTCCAATTTGTACCAAATGTATGAACAATTGGTCACAGTCGTTGAACATTGAACCGAATCGTTCCAATGCGCAATTTTGACGTTTTGACGTTTAGTAGAATACCAATTTTCCGAAAATGGCTCTGCTGGCACGACACTATGAAGACATTGAACCGAGTGTAAATAGCAGACTTGGGCCCCTGTAAGTATGTAGGAAAAGTTGCTAGATATATAGAAAGAATGTTGGCGCCATACTTAGACAAAAATTAAAAATAAAATTACATAGTACCTAGCTATGTAAATTTTTTAAAAACCGCAATCTTCGACCACGGCCGGTGTAACCCGGTCGAAACGTCAAGCCCTAAAGGTATTTATGCATGTACGCGCTAATGTCCGTTCTATAATATTACTTTAAAATCTTTTTAAACCCCCAAAGCACAACAAAGGTTGTTATAAGTTTGACGTAGTTGTCGGTCTGTCTGTGTCTTTCTGTGGCATCGTAGCTCCTAAATGAATCGACCGATCGTGATTCGGTTTTTTTATTGAAAGCTAACGTAATCGGTAAGGTTTTAGCTATAATTTATGAAAATCTAATGTAGTTTTTGAAAATGATAAACAGTTGTCTAAAATTGGTCGGAGTTTTCATCGTTAAATTCATCGTTATTTTGATGCTAGTTTGGTATGATCGGGACAACTTCATATAGGAACCGATGGAAACCAACACTGTTTATTTAATTATAAATATATTATATACAAACAATATAGGAGTATATTATACTTACAAGTAGAGGTAGATTGGGTACAACAACTTGGTCGAAATGCGCGCCATTGCTCTTGTCAGGGAGGAATTGGAAATGGTTCCTCTCCTGGAAACTCAGCTTATCCCCTTGGAACTGTATGTTCACCCTTTCCAATTGTTGCCTGTAACAAAAAAAAATATTTAATAACTTAAAACACAATGAGTCAAAGACGATTGCACGGGGATAGAGTAGTACATTTGTGTAATGCACAAATGCTTGTTTCAGGACTAGGCGTTTTGGTGTATTTAATTAAACAGTAGTTACGTCACCCTAGTGCTTGTTTGTCCTATTTACCATTGGTATAATTTTACAGGCGTAATGGTAGATAGGGCAAACAAGCACTAAGGCGACGAGTTTATAAAACCGCCTTAACACAAGGATAAAATTCAATCGTCTATTTTTTCCGACGCGAAAAGAGGGGCTTATTATGTTATAAGTTTGACGTGTCGGTGTGTGTGTATATCTGAGGCATCGTAGCTCCTAAACGATATATGGTAAAACAGTTTTTGGTTCGTCGAGATGGTTCTTAGCTATTATTTATGAAAACGTGTTTACATTATTATAAAAGCTAGCAGCTTACTTTTTATGCGGGTTTCTTAACACTTATGATTATGATATAGAAAATAATCCGATAAGTAAAGGTGTACCTTATTCGACAAATCTATCTGTTAAGCTACAAAATCAAAATCAAAATATATATTTTCTTGTAAATCAAAAAAAGGCGCTTAGGAAACGTTACGTTACAAACTACTGATTCTAGTTGCTCGGTTCCAAAGTGTCATTCCTATAGAGAAGAGCCGGCAAGAAACTCCATAGGTTACTCTTTTAAAAAAAAGGTTACCTAACTTATTGCTTAAATTGCTACCTAATTTATTGCTTTAAAAGTAAACAAATTAAGTACCTATCTAATCTTTACATTGTTTTTTAAAAAAACCTCTTTCTTATAGTTTTACAAAACAGTGTCAGATTCTGCACTGACAACAAATAAACAGCTACATATAGTATTACATACAACCGATAAGTAGTTTCTTAGAATTAATAGATAAATGTAATACGACGCTTAGATACCAATAAACAACTTATACATTATAATGATCCGTAAATAATTGTGGTTCGCGTCAAATTACATACTTTGTGTACAATTTAATTAACTGAAATAGCAATCTAGTCGGTGAACTTCAGAAAATATACACCTCTTTTGTGTGATCGGTTAAAAATTGTGTTTATTTGTTAATAATTAATAACCTTTTATTCAAAGAAACAATATTTGATATTTGATAATTTCTTTATTATGAATTAATTTATCATATTTTTGTAGACTTTTTAAATATAAATGTCATTTATAACTAACTTAGAGTGATCCTATCAGAATTTAAACCGTAAGCACTACTGTGAACAAGTGCTGTTGTGAAATATGTATGAAGATGGAACACGCCGTTTTAAAAAATCTATCTAAAACACTAATATTATCCTAACAATGTCAAAACCATCGATATTTTCGTATATAAGTTTTCCGTTGCTCGAAAATTAACTTAAATCAGTAAACGCATGTACTGATGTACTAGATACAGACTAAAAACTGCTCTTGCTTGTCAAAAGGGGAACCTAGCGATAGTAGCAGTCTATGCATATCATACGTCGATGGGCGCATTAAAATGGCGCTATTTTTTTTTTACATTTCACATTTGCCGCGCAATCTAACCGCCATCTTTTCCACAGATAAAACATTACACATCTAACAAACATTGATTTAATAATCAGCTGATTATTTGTCCTAATTCATTCATAAAACCCATGTTATTCATTAACAATACAATAATAGTTCAAAGTCTTGTATTTGACGTTAATTTACGTCAAAATCGTGTACGTAGGTGGTAAAATAATCGTCATAAGCCCGCGTTTTATCGATAACCCTAGTAGACATAATAATTACGAACTAATTAACGTATTTGAAGCTCAAAGGTAATTGTGATGACGTTAGTTTGGAGTAATTTGATCCGGGGACAACGGTTGAATACTAGATTTTAGTGTAGGTAAAGCTAAAGTTCTAAAACCCACTCAGTAATATAGTTCAGTCAATAAATTAATTATTCGAAGTAGTTTTTTCAATTTTCACTCTTCCGGAATGTGTAGTTGTGCATAATTGTATATGCTTTCATTGCGTAGAAGACTTCTTATCTCCATGACACACCGTTTAAAAGATATTAGCGAAAAACTGAAAAATATGAACTTTAAACCCCTCCCCCCACTCCGCCTCACCCCCTAGACGTCAGGACTTTTAGTATGTTAACTCTCTAAGCACCCTAAACAATTTTCTGAAGTAATTGCTTAGGGCCTTGCTCACGCACTCTACAATCTCTTTGTTGACTGGACTAATAGGGAATTCCTGAAGAAAATTCTTAGAAGCAACAGTCAACTAATTAAACTCATTTGCGATTAGCATGTTCCGAGGCACGGAATACATATTTATATTATTCGTCGTTATTAATGTAAATTTTTCAAATACTAACTAACGGGTTTTTCGCTGGGACCTAAAACATACCGGCGAACTGTGGGTGTACATTGGTACGCCTCTGCCTACCCCTTATGGGATACAGGCGTGATGATATATGGTTTTTCGCTTTTCTCAGTAAGTTAAGATAAGAACCTGAAAGACAGATTATGGATTAATCATTACCTTGTTATTAGTTTGAGTTTGTCCATAACAGTCTATAATGTAATTTTCTAATAAATTACCACCATTGGAAGATATGGAGTACGTATTTGACTAAGATTTCATACTCACTCCATAAAAAGTAGTATTTATCTGGTAAGACTGAAAGCAGAACTTATTTTTTGTTTTTATTTAGCACATAGGCCTTCAAATGTTTTTTGTTTTAACTTATTTCTACGGCTTATTTGGTACAAAGATGACAGACAGATGACAGGTATCACCACTCCCAAAATTATACCCACATTAAAACATGCCCGGAATAACTAATAAAACAAAAATAAACATCAATTTGACGTTTACCGATGACGTCACGAAAGCAAAATGGCGGCGTTAGCGTTAGTAATATTTTTGCCTCCCGTCGACTAATATCGCTTTTGTTGATTACATATTTATTGATGCTATAACTATCTAGTTTTTTTGATGATAAGGCCAGGAATAGCATTATATTGTGTTATTATAACTTTACTTTGAATATTACTCAAATAGAAACCTTAGGTGGTCTTTTTAATTTAACGAAACTTAATTTACTTAAGGATCTATGTGATATATTCGGAAGATAACAATAAAAATATCTAAAACGGATTTTTTAGATCTAACAGAATAAATTCGATTATTTCTAAGTTTTTTGTATAGCTGCCCCATAGTGGGTGCCATTATCGAAGCTGTTAATAACACCAGCCTGTAACTGTCCTAAGGCAGGCCTCTCATACAGAGAAAAACATTGATTACCACACTTATGAGCCCCTCAGTGGGTGCCATTACCGAAGCTGTTATAACACCAGCCTGGGGCCGGAGTCTGCTATTGACAATTGTTTGAATCGTCTGAGTGGGTGGCATTAGTAGGTCCATTTTATGATAATTAGCATTCCACTTAATGTCAGAACGTCAAAATTGGCCGTCCCAATGGCCAATTTTGACGTTAAAATTACGTTTTACCTACGTAATTATCCTAAAATGGGCCTACTAACGCCACCCAATCAGACGATTCAAACAATTGTCAATAGCAGACTCGGGCCCCTGTAACTGTCCCACTGCAGGTCTCTCATACAGAGAACGAGCATTGATCACCACGCTTTTGAGTCACTGAGGGATGTTATTTCGCCGTAAAGTCTACATTTTTATCAAAGAATTCTCGAATATTTGCAATAAATAACCATATTATTGCTTTATTATATAAACAAATGATCACGCGTTGTGTCCAGTTGTTTTGTCTTGTGATAACATTTAAATAATTGATAAGAGAGGGTTTTTTATTTGTTATAATTATTGGCCTGTGAACTGTGGCAAAGAATTTTGTTTGCAATCATTCAATTATGTTGCAATATTATTTTTATTTACGATACTTTGTTAAAATAGATTTCTTGGTACTATTATCATGAACCCTTACAGCCAAGTGACATTTTTACAATAACGCTAATCGAATCGCTAAATGTATGGAAGTGACAAGTCTAAGTCACGTGTCTTTTCGAAGGGCCATACATATAATGTTTCATTCATTAAAGCTTAGCTTAATTTAAATTGGCTGTAGAGACACATTTATGATGCTATGCCCAAGGCAGAGCCCTGTAGACAATAAAATAAGAGTCTTAAACTCTAGCTTAATTTTTTTTTATCCTATTGAATCTGTTGTCAAGTCATCCGTCAAACCTCATGTCATTGCTGTGATTGGTAGTTAATCTTTTGTTTAACAAATCAATCATTTTTCAAATTCAAGATTGAAGAAAATTTTATAAATCATTTGATTTGACAACTAATTCAATGAAGGGTAAAAAACCGCCAGGTCGCCAGGGGCAGTCTGCTATTCACAGTTGTTTCAATCGTCTGTTTCTAGGATAATTGGCATAATGGCAAAACGTCAAAATTGGCCGTCTGAATTGCCATTTTTGACGTTAAAATGACGTTTTGACATTTTGTAGCATGCCAATTATCCTAAAATGGACCTACAGACGCCACCCACTCAGACGATTGAAGCAATTGTCAATAACAGACTCGGGCCCCAGGTCTGTCATTATCCAACAATGAGAGAAAAGCTAGCCTGTGATTGGTGGAAATAGACAGATAGACATTACTCGACACTAGTGACCCTTGCCAATGTTTTAAATATTTTTGCCATCGCCTTTTATAAACTGGGTATTTTTACGTAATTTTTTCTCAGTATTTATTATTTCCATTATATTTAGAAGTATTATACGTTCCGAAATCGCCTATCCGCAGATCAAGCGTGGTGATCAATGCTCGTGCCTTCTCTATATGGGAAGAGGCCTGTGCCCAGCAGTGGGACGTTTATAGGCTGGAATTATTATTATTACTAAATGTTTTTAACTGTGTTAACTTTAAGTTTTTTGTTGTTTAGTGGATAATGAACTCTTGTAATTTATAGTAAATATTTAATTATTATGTAATATTGAAATATAATCAACAGATTTCTTATAAAACTAGTATTTTGACTTTTGACACTATTCAATAAAGGAAGTCATTAGGTTAAAACAAAAATTTAAAAATTATGATACCAAAAAAATTGGATAACTGTTTTTCTTATGTAATTGAAATTAATTATCTCATTATAATTATTATGTCTTTGTTATAATTAATGTATTGTTAAAGATAACTTGCGTGCATTTAAATATTATCACAAGCCAACACGTGTTGGGTTCGAATCCCGTTCGCTTAAGTAAAGGTGAAGTGGAAAATTGTTTTATGTAATGAAAGCAATTAAAAAATAATCAAGACATTAATAAAAAAATGTAGAGTAATAATTGTTTACATTGTCGTAATGTTAGAGACAAATTACTAGAAATTGATTTAAATTGCTTTGTAACTGTTATTTTCCTATACAAATGTAGATAGAAAAGCTACCTGGACAGAAAATCGAATTAAATAGGTACGCAATTTAGCCGGCATTAAACTTTTTTATGAAAATAATTTACTCTACAGATATATTTTAACTTATTCACCAAACAAATGAAAAACACAATTAGTGAAATAAGTCAGAAAAAGAGATTGACAATCTCAAAATGCCTTTTTAACCAACTTCCAAAAGAGGAGATCTCAATTTGTCTTTCTTTTTAAGACTACATTTAGAGCAATTGTGGACCGAATTAAAAAAAAATAATGGTCATCAGCTGTACATTGAGGAGGTTTTTTAAATGATGTCTGTATTTTACATTTTTGTGCAAATCAAACATGTCAGTGAATACTTGTAACAACTATTTTACAAGTACATATAATTATAGTGTTTTGAACTACGCACCACCCAGGCATCGAACTCCGATATCATTTCCGCCCGATACGCCATATTTCAAGGGTATTTATTATACAATACCAATTACAAAACAGTTGTTCATAAAAACAGTAATTTTAAGTTTTTTTTTTTGCTATTGAGCAAGCTCTGCCTAATTTGATAACCTGCAACTAGACTCAGTAATGTAACGTTTTAAAATAGCATAAAAAAAGCCTACGTGAACTAACAATAAGTATTAGATTTCGGTTTTGTTTTTTTTTGTGAGAAGGCCGAGTGTTTTCCTTAGATATTATTATTATTGAAACATAAATAAAAGCTTAGTAAGAAGCTCACCACACATGGCCAGCATTGCAATTCCTGTAAGCCACGATCTATAATTAATAATAACCTAAGAGTATGAATAAGAAACTACAGAGAGCATATATCAGGGTATGAACTGAAACCGTAAGAAATAGAATGAACTAAATTCGTCATTAAAAAAAGTATTGAAACAGAGGACGCATCAATCATTTTTTGACAGAGATCTTTGCAGTTAGCCTGAGCGCAGGCTTTGACTGCTTCACCGGACTTTTGGCGCATCAATCAATAAATCAGTCTTAAAACCTAACATTACATTGTATAAGTAATGTGTCTGTTTCTTAAGTGTGTACACCTTATGAGTCAATGATACTAAATAAAAAAACTATTTAATTTTTATTATCGTAGTTATATCGGAACCATCGATATTTTCGCATAAACGTCTGCCGTTCCACGGAAAATAACTTAAATCAGAGCGAATGTACCACACACAGTCAAAAAATTGCTTAAGCTCGCCTCTATTAACAATACCTGCACTCTAAAGTTTTTAATTGTTTTACTCTATGGTTACAACCAATTATTACCATCAAGACACTTAAGCTCGTTCATAAGAAAATGATTGACTGTCTTTTGTCACGCAACGATATTAATGACAAGCAGTTAGTATGAGTAGGAAACTATAGTTTCCATTTAATAGCTTAGTAACAAAAGTTTGAATGTGAAATAAAAGTATAAGGGTGAAATTACAATGTGTTTGAGTAATACAAGTAACGACATCTAATAACTATAAATAAAGAAACAACTTCAATTAAAAGAAAAGTATCGGCGTAGCATAACACAAACAGACGAATTAAAAAACTCTCCTTTTTGAAGTCGAACTTTATTAATATTTCTGATTTCTGATAAATTTTAAAACGCTAATCAAATCTACATATATTATGGCTAAGAGCCAAACCGATCACAAAAAACCCCCAAAACAAAATCGCATCACAACCATTCCATTCGTTTATGAGCTAAAATGCCTCAGACAAAAAGACTCAAGTCAAACTTACTCCACTCATTTTGCTTACTTATTGTATAATAGTTTCTTACTACCTTCCTTTTAACTTTTAGATCAATTAATAAACATATTAATTGCTGTCTGCCGCGTCTGACTTCAGACTTTTCTGTCTAAAGCCATATTACATCACTTAAGAAGCAATTGGTACACAACTTAAAATGTAATAAATAAAGAATACTTACGCATATATATAAGGTCCGACTTCCTCGACCCTCAGTCTGTCATCCAGGCCATCCTTGACCCTCTCCCAGTTGGTATAGTTGAAGAGATGCACCTTCATTAACGGCTGCACGTTCGGTCGCTTCCAAATCTTGTAGGCGATCGAGTTGTTTCTTATTACCATGCTCTGGGGGCAAGACGAATAAGGAAAAAAAATAATAATAATCTAGGCTATAAACGTCCCACTGCTGGGCACAGGCCTCTTCCCATATAGAGAAGGAAAATATTAATTAAATTCTAACAAATCATAGAGTAAGCACTAGCAAAAAAACAACGATTTTTGGTCCAAGTAGGCACTTTCAAAACGTAAAATGAGTTTATTTAGGCGGCTTGTATAAAGGTAAATTCATACAGAGAAGAACCTACTAGTAATTCATGTTATTTTACCAGAAAACTAAAAAACGGTATATTGCCAAATCATTTTATATATAAAAATTCACACCAGACATAACAAATGGCCAAGACTATCCACACAACGATTAGTCTTGCTGGGAATCGAACCCACGACCTTCAGTTTAGCAGTCCGAATCACTAACCACTAAACCAACAGGCCAGTCCATTGAATTTACATACATTAAGCACACCCAGAAAAAAATATATAATAATATGTAATCGTGATGTGTCCTATACGATAATCGAACCGAAACATCGTGGTATCACATTTAGTGTAGTAACTTTTTGTTCACATTTTAACCTGAACAAAAAAACTAGGAAACTGTATATATAATAGTAGTATTATTATAAGTACTTACGGATAGGATCGCGTCATTGATGGTGTTCGTAAAACAAAAGAAGATCGTGCCAATCATACTCAGAACGAAGGTTGTTGATAGCAGGAGCAGTACTGTGGACAAATATACAAAATATCTTTGAGATACATTATAATAAATAGTACCTACTACTAATGTAGATAGATGAGGTAAGACGATGTATATTTTAACTAGCGATGCTCCGTCTTTCAAACAAGTAAGAAGCTAATAATAATTTTGAGACTTTCTTATAAAACAAATCAAAAATCATGAAAATCGGTGTACCGGTTCTTGAGTAAATAAATGGTGTAACAAATCTGACTTTGTTTTAAATGATATTAAAAATTATTAGAATACTAATGTACATACATACAGTTCGATACAATATGCATATAGATAAAAGATGGAGAGTCTCATTAACAAAATCCTTAATTATAACGTAAAAAAACGAAAGATTCATTTCATTAGTTTCATCCGGATCTTACAATGTATTAAGACTATAGAGGGTCCGGTTACTAAGTAATAAACGGCCAAAACAAGGTTAAGCTAATATTTACATGCATTGTCCATATCTGAGTTGTAATTAGAGCAATGCTTCGCGATTTTTGTTCAACAATATATTTATTATGAGTATGTTACTTATAATAATAAATAATAATATTAATAATAAAATAATATTCCGGGACATCTCACACACGGTTGTCTAATCCCAAGCTAAGCAGAGCTTGTGTTATAGTAACCAGACAACTGATAAACATACTTATATATTTCTAAATATATACATATTATAGATAAATTACACCCAGACACCGAGCAAATGATCGTGCTCATCACACAAACATTTGTACCGGGTGGGAATCGAACCCACGACCTCCGGTATAGCAGTCAGGGTCTCTAACCACTAGACCAACAGGCCCGTCATTACTTAGAAGAGCTATGCATCGAAGCACTCTGGTTATGATGGTTTGGCGAGCTGGATTTTTTTAATAAAGAGTGGATGACACCGGCGGAGAAATGGAAGGAGGGTAGAGAGGCATTTGCCCGTCAGTTGAACAGAAATTGCTAGTAAAAACAAAATACTTAGCTAGCTATAAGGGATTGCTACACACTATAAAAAAACTGGTGTTTGTTTACTATGTGTAGATAAATATTATCGTAAATATACAAATAATGTAAAAACAACAATAGAGAAGAAATGCTCTAAAGTTCTGCTAATTTATACAGAAATCTCTTTCAGCCAACGAGGTTGCATTTGAAACTATAGAGTGAGCCTATCAGAGTTTAAACCGTAAGCACTAGTGTGAACAAGTGTTGTCGTGAATTATGTATGAAGGTGGAGCTTGCCGTTTTAAAAATCTATCTAAAACACTAATATTATCCTAACTATGTCAAAACCATCGATATTTTCTTATATAAGTTAATCGTTGCCCGAAAATTAACTTAAATGAAAATCGAAATGTACTAGGATCAGACTAAAAACTGCTCTCGCTTGGCACAAGGGGAACCTAGCGATAGTAGCAGTCTATGCATACGTCGATGCTTTCAGCTGACCCACTAAGAGAACTAGTAATTAAGTATACTTAAGTATGAAAGGTATGTATGTTTGTCTTTGCATATCTTTTAAACTCCTAATCTAATTGTGATCTCTGCCCTATCTACTTCAACTTAGTATCAATTTCAATATGATTCACAATTCTACATTAAAACCAGTCAAAAAATCATATCGTTTTACTTATTAATTTAAAATTCTTTTGTTTTTAATCATTAAAAGATGCACAACTACATCTAGAAAAAAATAGTAAAATGTTCGTTGTCTTCGCCTACTCTACATACATACCTACATATAATCACGCCTGTTTCCCGTAGGGGAAGGCAGAGACCACTTCTTTCCACTTGCTACGATCCTTACATACTTGTTTCGCTTCATCCACTGTCATAATTCCCTTCATACATGCCCTTCGGTTTAGGGTACTCTTGTGCCTACTTTGTGGGTTAAAAAATAATAACACAAATAAAAAGCGATTACTGATTAAAAACAAAATGACCTTAAACAAAACTCTTATCGAGAAATCACCCTGTTTATAAAAAATGTTTAATTATTTGACATTAACTGTTATCATACCTTTTCGTCTTTCATTGGTTGGTAACAATCAATTAACAGAATTAATATTCAATTAAGTTTCTTAAACTCTTGATATGATTGTCCTCTTAACTGTTTTTCGGTCAATACCTACCAATATCTATCTTTTAATTCATAATCTAGAAATGGGTATAAGTTTATGATACAGTAGTGCTATTCTGTAACATTATTTTCAATGATATTTTAATAAACAGATATGTTATACACATACAAAACAATCGAAAAAAGTGTTCCGCGCAGCGCGGCAGCTAGCGAAAGAGATAGCGCGATAAAACCCATAAGAAAAAAAGAGACAAATAGTGTTGTTGTTAATGGCAATACGTCCCAATTAGGAAGTTTTCGAGTCTTCACGATTGCACGCTTATAACATATCTGTTTATTAGAATATCATTGATTATTTTCGTATCTCGACAGCGGAATCCGCGGTGATGTAAAAAACGTATTCTCAAATTTGAATTCTAAATCAAGACTGATTGGGTTCACTTTTGAACTAAGCTACTCAGGTGAAGCTCGATATCGAATTTATTTACAGAATAGACATAAAGTACGGCCGCTAAGAGAAGACGTGAATGACAGTTCGTGATCAAGAGAAAGATATAACTTAAAGGCAAAGAATTTACTACTAATAAATAACTATTAATCAATTTGTTCTATAAACGAATAATATCATACATAACAAGATTCCCATATAGAGAAGGCACGAGCATTGATCACCACGCTTGCTCGCAGCGGATTGGCGATTTCAGATCCCAATTTTGGAATCCAGGTTTCCTCACCAGGAAGAGGTCTGTGCCCGTTTATAGGCTGGATTATTATTATTATTATTATAACTAGATTATGCCAGGTTACAATGAATAATATAAACACGTTGTTTACTGTGGGTATAGTCTGAAGTTAAGCTAGAGAAGAATGTCTGGAAGAATAAGGGAAAGGCCCAGCATTGTGATTTTTTAATATTTTTCTTTGACCTACTAATGTTTAATACCGCAAAAAAAGTACTTTAAACTAAAATTGGGGTCTTACAATTTGAATCTAGTTTGGTTTATGTACACAAGTTTTCACGAACCGGGTCAGATTATGCTGATGACCTTTGGACTTAAGTGCCGTAGAAATTATGACAAATTACATCAAATTACAATCCCTTATCGGAAAAACAATCTGTGGATAGGTAATGGGAATTGGTCGTAAGTGAGTCAAACTTCAGGAAGGCTGATGAGGTCATTATTTCACGAAATTTACAAAATTGTGACGTCACACGACATTTCAGACTTTTATATGGTCGTCAAAAATAAATTACTGTAGAGGGTTATTATATTTTTGAGCCGTTTGGGGTTGAAATGCTCGGGACATGGGGGGGGGGGGAAATCTTTTTAAAGAACTGTCAAAACATTTGGTAGACTCTACTCGTGACAAGAGGGCAGGTTTGTTCCTTGCACAGAGAATCGGCATAGCCATTCAACGTGGCAATGCTGCCAGCCTTCTGGGCACGTTCCTCTCCATTGACAAGGATGACGATTAATTTTGACGCCTGTTAGTTTTATTTATTTTAAATATAAGATTTAATTTTAGTATAGTTGTGTTTGTTCTTGAATTCAAAACAGTGGTTATTAGAATGGGTCGTAAATTTAGAGTCAGAGAGAAAATGAGAGTTTATTAATAACCATAAGCACTAGTATGAACTAGTTTTGTCGTGAATTATGTATGAAAATGGAGCTTGCCGTTTTAAAAATATATCTAAAACACTAATATTATCTTAACAATGTCAAAACCATCGACATTTTCGAATATAAGTTTTTCGTTGCGCGAAAATAACTTAAATCAGTTAACGAATGTACTAGACACAGACTAAAAAGTGCTCTCGCTTGGCACAAGGGGAAACTCGCGATAGTAGCAGTCTATGTATATGTTTAGCTTATGGTCGTAAGTGAGTCAAACTTCAGGAAGGTTAATGACGATATTTCACAAAATGTACAAAATTATGACGTCAAGCGATATTTTTTTTTGATATCATATTGAGTGACAAATAATAGTAGAGGGTTTATATTCTGTAGTCCAGCAATATTCAAGGTTGTCTACGCTTGTCGGGGCACGATATACGGTAATTTTTCAATGTCATATGTTCAATAATTGAATTAATGACCGATAATTACAAGAGCTATAGCAACGCCTTGTATACAAGTGGAAATTTTATGGTCTTGTTTCTTAACATACCATCACGCCTGTATCCCCGAAGGGTTAGGCAGAGGTGTACTATGCACACCCACAGTTTGCCGATATGTTTAGGTCCCATGTTAAAGGGAGCCTATTGCAACTAACCGGGCACAAATCCAAACTCGGACTTGCTGCTGAGAATTTCATAGAAAAACCCAATAACACCTTGGTCGACTTGGGAAACGAACCCAAGACCTCTAGCTTAGCAGGCGCGCTTGGCACCAGCGAGGCAGGCAACATTGGTAAAAGGGTGGATAAAATTGTTTTGTTGCCTACTATATTATGATTTCATTCATACATTGAAGGTCTATTAAATACCAAGAATAATAAGTTTTTGTAGAATACGCGTCGACTCTAAAACATGTAATTGTGTTTTAGTTGCTGTTGTTATTTTAAGATTTTAACATGAGTTTACTACACGTTTTCACATAGTTATCTCATAATACGCAACTATACAAAAAACATTGGCATTAAAAATTGTTTAACTAAAAATATAAACTGTTGTAGGAATAATGTGTTTTGTGTATAGCTAGTCAAGTAAATAAAAGAATTAGACTTAACCCACAATTTCCGGAAGGCTGATCATGACAAAAATTAGTTAATCACCTGTCAAACATCATGTTTAACACTATGATAATAATAATATTCCGGGACATCTCACACACGGTTATCTGATCCCAAGCTAAGCAGGGCTTGTGTTATGGTAACCAGGCAACTGATTACCACACACATATTTCTAAATACATACATGTTATAGATAAATTACACCCAGACCAGAACAAATGATGGTGCTCATGACGCAAATGTTTCTCCTGAGTGGGAATCGAACCCACGACCTCCGGTATAGCAGTCAGGGTCACTAACCGCTAGACCAACAGGCCCCTCGGCAACTATGATTATTTGTTGGTATTTTGATCAGCTAATCGGCCAAGAGCAGATGTTTGACAACGGATTAAAATGACAAGCCTTTTAGAGACTACACATAAACTGACTTTTAATCCGTCATCTACTCTAACATTTTGAAGTTGACTGCCTGTCTCATCGGATTCAGTTGTATACTGATATTTTATATAGACCACCTATGAAATGAAATTAAATGAAATAGTTTATTCTTGCAAGTAGGACTATATAAATCACTTTTACAATGTCTTCCTAAGCTAGATGAAGTTGACATTTCCTAACTGACTACCCTGAGAAGAAATGTCGAAAAAAACTCGGGGGTCTTAGTCTCTTTTAATGTCCAGATAATACAATAATAAATTAGCAAATTGGTGTAAACAAATGCAGAGTATTTACTGGACTGGTCTTTAGAGGAAAGAACCAGATCGATCTGACCAAGCCTGTGCCAGCAGACGGCAAGCATGCCCCGAATAGCTCATGCAACTCAACCATTTTTGAGGGAGCTGCACAACCCGGTACACAACAATGCCGCCAGTGGCACCATAAAAGTACAGTCTATTTGACCAATGTCCCAGATAATACAACATCATCCCAAAAGATTACGCTCTTATAAATATATACCTTTTTTTGGTCACACAAACATTAGTCCTGGGTGGGAATTAACCCCACGACCTCCAGTATAGCAGTCAAGATCACTAACCACAAGACCGTCTATAGAGGTATAAACGTCTACACAGAGGAGAGATGGCGCTGCCGTCACGTTAACATCGGCTCCGCATTAAAAATTAACTTAAAAATAGTAAAAGTGCATATTTTAAATAAAAAACAATTAAAATCCAAACATAGTGCTTCAAATATACTATACAAATGTTTTCAAACAATAATACTAAGTAAAAAGTGAACTAAACAAGCAAAAACCATATAACTGAAATAAACCACCAAATAAACTTAAATATTACAAATTACGTGTTAAATAACAGTGATAATAAAACAGAGAAAGCAAATAAACAATAACAAGTGAAAAAAGTGATAAAAAAGTGCAAATTACGAAAATTTTCAAAAGTGGCGGTTATCCAAATTTTTTAAAGAATTGGCTTCACTACTCTCTTTTTAAAAGTCAATTCCTAACTGCAATAAGAAGTGAAAATTCACGATCATAACCACATGATCAATTGGCTCTGCGAGATCTGTGTCAACCTTTGCGATCAGTGCGCGACAAGTCGCAAGTTCGAGACTGCGCAATATCGAAATTTATTTTTCAATTGCAAGATTGTTATTTTTAAAATAATCTTCATCTACTTTCGAAATACAAACCAAAATGAGCTCAGAAAATGTAACATTTCGTAGAAAAAGGCGTAATTCATCGCCAAGCTCAATGGCTTCGACACCGTCATCAAACTATTCAATAGCAAACAGTCTACCAGATTTAACTGAATATGATAAGAATAATGAAGGCATCTTAAAGAACATGGAAGAACAGATAAGGGACTTGAAGGAGCAACTCGAGAAAGCACAAATAAAAATTGATGATTTAGTACTAGAAAATATATCATTACAAAAAACAACCGCAGAACAACAAAAAGAAATTACTTATTTAAAGTCTATCTCAACCGAGACCCCCAAAAATAGCTCAAAAGCTAAGACTATGCCCAAAAAGAAGATGGATATTGTGTGCAAAAAGACATTAGACTTCGTAAACAAAGATTCACCAAAGGATAAAATTACAATATGTCAAAAACGCACTGAAAGGGACATCTACATAAAAAACTCACCAAATGAGATCGCAAGTACAGAAACTAGAAATAAAACAATACCAAGTGCATATGTCAAGAGTGACAAACCGAAAATAATACTATTGGGCGATGAATATGTGCGAGGCGTGTCCACGCACCTTATCGAGAGCAGGAAGAACAAATGGAACGATCGCTATATTGTATCAGCAATAAGTAAACCAGGGGCTGAGAGTTCCCAAATATTAAATAGCATAGACGAACTAGTCCCTACTCTAACTGACAGAGATATTGTCACCATATCTGTAGGTACAAATGATAAAAATCCTACCAAATTGTTTTCTGAATTATGTATAACATTAAGTAAGCTAAAAGTATGCAAACAAGTATATTTGTTAAAAGTTCAATACAATCGATTTCTAAGTGAGAACCTTATAAATAATAATGTGAAGATATTGATACAAAACTATAAAAACTGTAAATTTATAGACGTTAATGAAAAGCCTGCTCAAAGAAATATGTACTATCGGGCTAAAAAACCAAACTACATACAATCTTTTTGCTTTAAATTAAATTTAGAAATAGATTATTTGCAGTATGGTATTCAGTTTTTAAGCAACATTAAAAGAATTGTCTGTACTCCACAAACGCGACCAAACGGAAAAAAATATCGTCAAAACACAATTTTAAACTATTATAAACCTATTAATATTATTCAAACAAACGAAACACTAACCCCGGATCAGGTAAACACAAATCTAAATTCTATTTCACCAACGCTACAGAACCTACGTAATAACTCACCACCACGCACCTTTCGTGAATAACTTTAAAATGCTATTTCAAAATACTCAAAGTTTTAAAAATAAACGTGATTTAATAGATTTCATAATAAGCGAATATAATATACAAGCACTCTGTTTGACAGAAACATGGATAACTGACACAAAGAGAGACCTACTGAATATAACAGAATTTAACTTAACAGCAACGTATTGCCGCAAAACTCGCGAAGGTGGCGGGGTAGCACTATTTTTAAAAGATAATATAGAATTTACTGAACGACAGGAATACACCGATATGAGTGTAGAGTATATCTTTGAAACTTGTGCTGTAGAATTAACAAAAATGAATCTTTTAATTATTGTTATTTATTGGCCGCAAAAAAATAGAAACGTAGATATATTTTATAACTCTTTAGAGAAATTACTAAGATTAATTACGATAAAAGACTCTTGTAAAAAAGTTATAATAGGCGGAGACTTTAATGTCAACATCTTAGAAAAAAATATAAATACGTACAATCTCTTAAATACAATGTCAAGTTTTAATTTCTATCAAATGATAACAGAACCAACAAGAATAACATCTAAAACTGCCAGTTGTATTGATCTAGTGTTCTCTAATACTCAAATTAAAAACGCTATAGAAGTAATTGAACTCGGGATATCTGATCATAAGGGAATACAAATAACTTTACCAACAAATGACAAATCTATAGATTGTAAAACAAAGTGGTACACGTTTAAGAGAAAGTTCAATAAAATTAATAAAAGTAGGTTCAAACTGCAACTAGGTAAATTAAACTGGGATAATATTATAACTTGCGATAAAAACATAAATCAAAACTATAATTCATTTCACCAAAATTTACAAAAAATATTGAATAAATGTATACCAAAAAAGAAAAATGAAATTAAACAAAATATTCCAAAAAAATGGCTCACAAAAGGTATAAAAAGATCATGCCAACACAAACGATTATTAAAAATCTTAATTACAAAAAATAATGACTCTATCCTATATAAACATTATAAACTATATGAGAAAATACTAAAAAAAACAATAGCGACATCAAAAAAGTTAAGCTATATAAAAAGAATGAATAAATCAGAAAATAAAACAGTAATGATGTGGCAGGTAATAAAAGAACGTACGAATAAACTAACTAAAAAAAATAGGAAAAATATTACGCTAAAAGTATCTAATAAATTAACGGAAGATGCCAGCCTAATTGCAAATACATTTAACGATTACTTTGTTTCCGTAGGAAAACAGAATTCTTCTCAAAGTACAACCATTCCCACTGGTCGTCCAGTCATATCTCCCAGTGAAAAATCCATCTACTTAGAACCAGTTGATCCAGGTGAAATAAAACATATAATTAAAAAACTAAAGAACAAACATAGCTATGGCCACGACGAAATACCACCAACCCTTGTAAAATTTTGCATTGAAGAATTAATATTACCCCTAACTGTTTTAATAAACCAATCTCTAGCTGAAGGAATCGTCCCGGACCTATTAAAAATATCTTTAATAAAGCCTGTCTTCAAAAAAGGAGACCAGACTAGTACAGAAAATTATAGGCCGATAGCATTGTTGTCCACTTTCTCAAAAATATTTGAAACTGTAATGTCTAAGCGCCTTTATTTATTCTGTGAAAAATTTAAAATATTTAATGATAGCCAAAATGGATTCAGGAAAAATAAGTCTACAACGTTAGCCGTATATAGATATATACAGGAGGCACTAAATATAATAAATAAAAAACAATATGCGGTAGGAATCCTATTAGATATGAGTAAAGCATACGATCGCGTTTCATACAAAATACTATTGGATAAACTATATTCTATAGGCGTTAGAGGTATAGCACACGACTGGTTTACTTCCTATCTAAAGAATAGAATCCAGTATGTAGAGATAGAACACCATTCACAAGATGGCATTATATCGCAAGTCAGGTCACAAAAAGCAGATATCACCATGTCCATACCACAAGGTAGTGTTTTAGGTTGTATTCTATTTCTAATCTATATAAATGACCTGCCAAAAGAGCTGAATACCCAAACTGTCCTCTTTGCCGACGATATTTCTATAATATTTCCCTGTACAAATGCTGATAATTTAAATACAACTCTAGATGAAAACCTTACGAAAGTAGTAGGGTGGCTAAATGACCATAATCTAGAACTAAACTGTAAAAAAACTAAATTAATTCAATTTCGACCACATCAAAAAAGACAATTAAACATAAACTTTTCATATAATAATATAAATATAGAATGCGTAGATGAATTCCGATTATTAGGCTTAACAGTAGATACCTTTATAAATTGGAAGATGCATGTACAAAACATAACTAGCAAATTATCTCGATTCACATATGCATTACATGAGCTTAAGAAAGCAACAAATGAAAAAACAGCATTAATTGCATATTATGCTTATGCATACTCGTGGTTGAACTATGGTATAATACTATGGGGAAACAGTGTTGATGCAGATAAATTATTCATCTTGCAAAAAAAATGTGTAAGAATTATTCAGAATGTTCAGGACCCTAGGGAAAGCTGTAAATCACATTTTGTCAAATTAGATATGCTCACACTAGCGAGCATGTATATATTAGAAATTGGTAAATTCGTTAGAAAACACCCTACATTATTTCCATTGGCAAGCGATCAACGACCTCAACAACGCAACCTCAGATATAAAAATAAACTAGCAGTACCCAGTTCCACATTATCAATATACCACTCTGGTCCTTTAGCAATGTGTATTAAAATATATAATAAAATACCAAACGAAATAAAAGAAATAGAATTTGAAAATAAATTTAAGAATGAACTGCGTAAACACTTAGTAAAAAAAACTTATTACAGCGTAAATGATTATTTAAACGACAAATAAATAATGTTAAATATTACACATTTTATTTAAATATTATAATAGGTTTAGTGTTAGAGTTCTATGTGTTAGAGTTTTAAATAAAAGTTATGTAGGTAATTAGTGCATAAGTTAATATGTTATAATGTATACTGTCATAAGTGTTTAGATTTAATAACTTAGATATAGATATTTTGCTGTGCCCTAACCGGGTCCATAATGTATGTCCAACCCTAAATTTAAGATCTTTATGTAAAAAAAACATTGTGGAAATGCAATAAAGAATATGAATATGAATATGAATATGACCAACAGGCCAGTCGCGATGAATGCCCTACTGCCCGAATTTCTGCTAGTGACCTATATACGGAATAACCCTCGAATTCTTCACGACAAGTCTTAATACGATCAATCTTAATAAAACCGCCATTAATTAAGATTGATTAATAAAGACGGCAAATTAGTTGCGTGTTTTGGGTAGTGATCTTTGCAGTTAGCCTGAGCGCAGGCTTTGACTGTTTCACGGGACTTTTGGCAAGGACCTTAAGGCCTCCAGCCAGAGCAATAGGAAAAAACTAACTACGTCAGCAAAGTCCACTAAGGGCACCCCTTCGGGGTTCGGACCTCGACTTAGTGCGTTGCTAACAATCTTAATAAAGCAAAACAACAAGGGTTGGCTGGATCTAAGTTTTCATTATTTAGGGACATATTTTATTGCTAGTTTGGCCGGCTCGGGCCAGCTTGGTCTAGGGACGGGGGGAAATTAGTTGCGTGTTTGATACAAATAAAAACTATACTTTTAAATTATAGTCTCATTGTTTACATAGAAGTTTATTGGATAATTAAATGGCTGAAGATTTTATGTCACTTTGAATTGAAGTTAAAAGTAACAACAACAATAAATTATAAGTATTCAGCTTCCAATCATCTGATACTCGTTTTCTCAGCATTCACTCCTTTCTTTCTCGTATCATCTTTCACACAATCCATCCATCATCTCTGTATGGATATACCCATCCACTCATTCATAGTCATTGTAAATACACAATAAATAGTTTTATTATCATTCCAAGATTTTGTAAAATGACGAGAGTCGTTAGAAACAAGGAGAAATTCTTATGACTTTTAAAATACTTAACACATTCTGATAATGTAAAGCTGAGAAAACGTAGAGCACGTCAGCTTTCTAACAAAAAACCCGCATCAAAATCGGTCCATTTATTTAGGTGCTACGATGCCAGAGACACACAGACACGTAAAACCTGTTACACCCTAATTTTTGCGTCGGGTAAAAAAGTATAAATTGGATATTGGATGCGTAAGAGATGATTTGAAAAACAATTTCATTGTAACATGACATCACACTACGCCATTTTTTTGCATATCTCCATTTAATAAGTATTTGTTGTGTTTTGTTTAGTCGCTTCATAGAAAATACGGTGTACAG
The DNA here is from genome assembly GCA_905146925.1 of Autographa gamma. Lineage (NCBI taxonomy): Eukaryota > Metazoa > Arthropoda > Insecta > Lepidoptera > Noctuidae > Autographa > Autographa gamma. Next base: position 4,635,747 of record LR989878.1, on the reverse strand, counting down.
CTGAATCCGGTGAGACTGGAAGCCGACCACAACATAGTGCGGGAAAAAGGCTAGCCAGATAGCAGAAAATTGTTCGTTTTATTTATATTATTTTGCAATTTTCAAAATATATTGATAACTTTTAAAAATATCCTTTATTTCAAAGTCTTTTGTTTTGTTGTTATGTATTGTTATGCCCAACAGTGGGTTACAAAGTGCTACTTTGTATGACGAAATGAACTCAATATTTTATTTAGCAATCTATTACAAATATCATAAAGCAAGTAAGTATATATTATTATTTATCTACAAGCCCAGATAGTCTCAAAAACTATTGTCTGATAGTCGGGGTTATCATAATAATGTTTATTAACTACTTTTTTATGAGGTTACAAAATCATTGAAGTGTTATTGTTTTAAACGTGACTGTTTTTTTCTGCGTAGGCTTTTCCCAAGATTTTTTGAGGTTGGCCTTTCAGCTGGGCCTCGATTCAGCTATCTAAGAGTTGCTTGAATTGACTGAATGATCATCATTTGGTATTTTTTACGATAATTGGCATTCTGCTAACTATCATTACGATCATTTTCTTCAAGAGTTCAATGATATTTTATTGTAGGCTTATCTGAATATGAAAATAAGGCACACTACTTGGAAAGTTTTTTTTACATAAATATGAACACCATCACTGTAAATTCACATACATTGTTCTAATGACCCGTCAGAGGATCGAACCCGGGACCTCAGAGCAAGCGACATCTTGAAAACACGTGCGTACGCCACTCGACCACGGAGGTCGTCAAATGATTAATATGTAATACTATCATTAAAAATAAATACTACATTGGTATAATATACTAAAATATTATTCTACTTTCAAGCTAGTCTGATGATGGAGCCAGAAATTGTCTGAAATCTGTAACGAAACGACGCAATCAAATCGAGTTTGGTCTTGTATGCTTCGTGATTTGATCCTATATTATTGAAAACCGATTTTTTTAAATAACATAACATATCATCACTCGGCACGCCTTTATCCCCGAAGGGTTAGGCAGAGGTGTACCAATTTCCCACATTTCGCCGATATGTTTAAAATGTTTTTTTTTTTTTTTAAAGTACTAATGCTTTCGTTTATTAATTCTCGTCTTTCTAAACATTACTAAGTGCATTGCTATCACTCAAACACGTGGTGCAGGTCAAAGAGCAGTTAATTTAATCAGAGATATTACAATACTGGGACTCTAACCTATTTACTGTACTCCACGTTTATATCAAATGAATGCGTTTTAATTCAATTCAATCTTAAAGGGAAACAGATAATAAATAATGCTGAAAAAAAACAGCCTCGTTGACCTAGTGGCGCTAAGCGCAACTGCTACGCTAGAGGTCTTGGGTTCGATTCCCGAGTCGACCAAGGTGTTATTGGGTTTTTCTATGAAATTCTCAGTAGCAGGTCGGAGTTTGGATTTGTGCCAATGATGATGATGATGTTAGTGGCAATAGGCTCGCCCCTATTACATGGGATATAAACATACCGGCGAACTGTGGGTTTAAATTGGTACACCTCTGCCTACCCCTTCGGGGATACAGGCGTAATGATATGTTATGCTATTAAAAAAAAAATCTAGTTCAAACAAATATTGGAAAATACTCACTAACTACTTAAGTTTGATTAGCTGATAATTAATAATTAATAAGGTAACAATTTTCGCGAAACATAAGTCTCATTTTCTTCCACAATTTGTCAAACACTTTTCATACTTAAAAACATACATAAATATAATCAAGAGACCACTTCTTTCCACTTGTTATGATCATTACACACTTGTTTCGCTTCATCCACTGTCATTATTCCCTTCATACATGCAAAAAACATAAAAAAAATTATAAGTCTTTCCCCCGTTTTCCTGGCTGATCTATTTAATCTGTTGACAAATGATCACGACTGTGATTGGTTTGACCAAAAGTCTAACAACCAATCAGATCTTAACATGAGGTTTGACAGCTGAGTGTTGATGACGTTTGTGATGTTGACGTTTCAGAAACCGATGGTTATATTTTTTATAATTGTAAATATCCTGGGACAGCACACACGGTCATCTGATCCCAAGCTAGGCAAAGCTTGTGTTAGTAACCAGATAACTGATAAACATACTTATAAATTTCTAAATACAGACATATTATAGATAAATTACACACAGAACAAATGATCGTGCTCATCACACAAAGATTTGTCCTGGGTGGGAATCGAACCGACCTCTGGTATAGCAGTCAGGGTCACTAACCACAAGACCAACAGGCCAGTATGCATTTTTTTTTCGTTTTAGTTTAAGCTTAAAATCTTTAACAATCTTTGACATTAGCTGTTTGTATCAATTAACTAATGTTAGTTAATTATAATTAAGGTAATACTTGTCCATTCCTATAGGCCTTATTTATAAGTCATTAAAGTTCATTTTCCTCTACCATTTTCACGTCCGCGTGGTTCTAAATAACATAATTATACTTTTTAATTAATTTACTTTACAATATAAACAGTAGTTGTTTATTCAATATATTAACCTAATTTACTATCTAGGATACTTTGCTAGTACAGGAACTACATTTATTTTGTTGATATTTATAAGAATATAACAAAGCTAGTTTTATTTTGTTTGTGCTAATCTCTGTAACTTTTGCCCTTTGATAGATGATGTTATCCTCATTTACAATATTTTTAATTTATTTTTGGTGTCGTTTTCTACCCGACTGCCGAAGAGGAGTTATGTTTTCACGGTTTCTACCCATTGACTGATAGTGAAGGAAAACATCGTAAGAGAATTACCAAACGATTTATTTTCTAACTCAGATTATTGAATTCATGTTGCATAACAATTCCTTACTATCACTTAGAATAACTATTAAAAAGTCACTTTCATCTGAACTGGATTTGAACCTGCAACCATTTGCATTTGAATCCGACCTTTACACTACTCAACCACTCCGACAATTCCATAGAGAACACTTATTATCTCTAATGTTATCTATTTTATTACTTAACTAACTTAGTACTGCTACTTAAATGATGAATATTTTTAATTTTATAACACAATGTCAATTTAGTTACATCAATAACTCAAGAACGGGAAGACCGATTTTCATGATCTTTGATTTGTTAGATTCGTCTCAACCCCGAATAAAAAAATAACATATAAAACAAAGAAAAACGTCCCAGAGACAGACTCACAACTTATTAAACTTACTTTAAAGATTAAACTATGAGGCACTTAGTATACAATAAAACTTATACAACAACTTACAACAATAATATTTCTTCTCCGGCTGCTTTCCCCAGCATAGCACTGACCACTGTTTTTTGACTCCCGAACATGATAATTGTCCCCTACACCCTGCACACCCATGGAGGTTTGTCAAAATAGTATCCTCCCTAATCAGAATCTTGCCAACACCATTCCTGGGCGTTAAGATCACCATTTTCTCGTCCTCCTTCGGCAACATTGGTGTTGTAGACATAGATTTATCTAAATTTTGGTGCTCCATTTTGTAAATCGCGATTTTAGTTTTGGTACATAGTTTTTGGAGCGCGCGTCCGTTTTGTTCGACGTTGGATACGCGACTGAACTGGTGGGTCATTGATAGGTTATCGTAATGTTTTTTTTTTATGATTTATATGGGTTATCTGTTTAGAGTCCATTTTTGATGAGATTTTTTATGGAAGCATTCCCCTTTTGTTGTAGATTTGACTTTAATGACATTTTGGCGAATTTCTGGGATTTTTCGGTTGTTTTTGCGTTGTGTGAAGTTTGTTGTTGGTTTTAATGATAACGTTTGTGGCTTTGTAAACATAATTAATAAGGGCTAAAATTATATTTGAACTTCTATTATTTGGTTACATAATGAACATATGTTTAGCATGCCTAGTGGTAATTTTTGACGGGCCTGTTGGTCTAGTGGTTAGAGACCCTGACTGCTATACCGTAGGTCGTGGGTTCGATTCCCACCCGGGACAAATGTTTGTGTGATGAGCACGATCATTTGTCCGGTGTCTGGGTGTGTAATTTATCTATAATATGTATGTATTTAGAAATATATAAGTATGTTTATCAGTTGTCTGGTTACCATAACACAAGCTCTGCTTAGCTTGGGATCAGACAACCGTGTGTGAGATGTCCCGGAATATTATTATTATTAATTATGTCTAACACATAGTTAATGTATCAAAACAAAGAGCAAAATAAATTGAATATAATATCATAGGAGTTCAATTACTTAGTGTACAGTTCCTCATATTATCCGTATTTTAACCAACTTCAAAAGGAGGATTTGTCCTTTATTTGTTTGTATGTTTTACGCGGTATTACTGGCAGTTGTTTATTGATTTCAAAAAGTATTTTTGATATTTATCGGGTACACCTACGGGTTATGTATAATATGTATGTATTTAGAAATATATAAGTATGTTTATCAGTTGTCTGGTTACCATAACACAAGCTCTGCTTAACTTGGGATCAGACAACCGTGTGTGAGATGTCCCGGAATATTATTATTATTATATTATTTATGTGTAATCAATTATTTAAAGAAATGTTTATATTGCTCTCATTTATTTTATTATACAGAGAAATAAAGAGCATTGATTTTAATATAAGTTAGGTACTATACTATTATCTTTTACTAGAAAACACTTATTCATTGTTTTTATTTGTGTCGCTATCTATCTTATCAACTCTATTTTGCTGTTTTTTTCAGACGATGTGTAAAATAGATACTTAGGTATTAACATAGTTAGATTAAATTTTACGATCTACAATAAATATTAAAACATGAAACATAGTCACAGTTGGTTAACCGCAAAAAAACGTTAACTGGTAAACATTGTTGTAAATACCAACGAAAACATAGTATAAAACACAATATTTTATGCCTATATTACTACCAAAGAGGATTTGGCCCAATTGTCGACATAGCTTTTTTATTTAACATAATTTTAATTGCTTGAGTAAAGCAAACCTACGGGTTTGATCCCCGCGTCGAACAATTAAAACAATAATACTCTTGTTTATTTTGTACGCTTCATTTACCTTATTGTGTTATAAAGCAAAATATACTTTAAAAATGTGTGGTTACCTACTTAAGTTTAAGTACCGATTTAAGGAAGCAAGCTCAAGAGTTCTCACTTAAATCAATACTAAATAAACTTTTAAGTAACCATTAACGTTTAAGCGTTGTGACATTAAGTTGTACGTCTCAAACTTCAATAGGAAGTATAATGTCAACGAATACAAACACTAAGCAGAGCCTGTACTATGGTAACTAAAAGACTGATAAACATACTTATATATTTATATTTACATTACCAATAATAGATAAATTACACCAGCCTCGGAACAAATAATTACGATCATCATACAAAGATTTGTCCTGGGTGAGAATCGAACCCACGACCTTCGGTATAGCAGTCAGGGTCACCAACCACTAGACCAACAGGCTAGTCAAAAAAAAATTAGTTGTAGATACTTAACGGACGCCGACAATATAATATACAGGGTCTCGATTCTGCTATTTAAGAGTTGCTTGAATTGACTGAATGACCTGCTTCACTTGGTAATTTTTACGAAAATTGGCATTCACCTAACTATCATCGAGAGTTCAATGAGATTTCATTGTAGGCTTATCTGAATACGAAAATTAGGCACAATGACAAGTACACTGACTGACTACTGACATGCATATCGAGACCCTTCACCACTTCCTAAGTGCTCTAGCTGTGGAAGAAATATCGCGAACAACTTTCCAGGCAAAGTCTTTCCGTTCACAATAAAATAATAAAGATCATTTAGGGGCCGAGCTAAATAAACAAGTGTTTGAAAACAATTGGTACAGGAAAAAAACATTCACATACGAGTACTTAGTTTAATTCGTTGTCTTTTTTTTTTGTTTTTGGTAGAGATGTTTGCAGTTTGCCTGAGCACAGGCTTTGACTGCTTGAACGGACTTTTGGCGAGGACCTTAAGGCCTCCAGCCAGAGCAATAGGAAAAACTAACTACGTCAGCAACGTCCACTAAGGGCACCCCCTGCGGGGTTCGGACCTCGACTTAGTGCGTTGCTAACAATCTTAATAAAGCAAAACAGCAAGGGATGGCTGGATCTAAGTTTTTATTATTTAGGGACATATTTTTATCGGCTCGGGCCAGCTTGGTCTAGGGACGGGAGGATAACATTTACGTTACTAATTCGTTGTCTATGATTCCATAAAAAAGTGCTTTAGCTACTTTGGGTTTCGAGCAATGTATGTTTTGAAGACCTCCGTGGTCGAGTGGCTTACACACCGGTTTTCAAGATGTCGCTAGTTATGAGGTCTCCGGTTCGATCTCCGAACGGTTCAATGTGGAAAATCACTTTTGTACATTGTCCGGGGTCTGGGTGTTTGTGTAACTTTCGTTGTCTCTGAATTCCATAACACAAGACTTTGGACACTTTGTGTTCAGAGCAAGGTATGTGATGTTGTCAACATTTATATATTGACTTACAATTCGTTCTCTCTTATTTCTGAGCTTTAAAAAGACTATAGCTTAATATTAAAAAGCCAATAATCTTCCTCAAGAATTTAGCCATCTTATCCCAAACTATTTTTCAGATAAAACTAGTTTTTTTTCAGAGAATAGTATTTGCCTATTTTACAAACAAAGAAACCATTCAGCTATATCTGGCGGGCCTGTTGGTCTAGTGGTTAGTGACCCTGACTGCTATACCGGAGGTCGTGGGTTCGATTCCCACCTGGGACAAATGTTTGTGTGATGAGCACGATCATTTGTTCTGGTCTGGGTGTAATTTATCTATAATATGTATGTATTTAGAAATATATATGTTTGCTTATCAGTTGTCTGGTTACCATAACACAAGCTCTCTTAGAGCTTAGCATGAGATCTGGGGCCCAAGTCTGCTATTTACACTCGGTTCAATGTCTTCATAGTGGCGTGCCAGCAGAGCCATTTTCGGAAAATTGGTATTCTACTAAACGTCAAAACGTCAAAATTGCGCATTACAATTTGTACCAAATGTAGGTCACAGTCGTTGAACATTGAACCGAATCGTTCCAATGCGCAATTTTGACGTTTTGACGTTTAGTAGAATACCAATTTTCCGAAAATGGCTCTGCTGGCACGCCACTATGAAGACATTGAACCGAGTGTAAATAGCAGACTTGGGCCCCAGATTACCGTGTGTGAATTGTCCAGGAATATTATATTATAATATTATATCTATTAAGAACCTACACTTAACTAGCTACCTTTTTGTCAAATTCTAGAGTGCACTAGTTTCTTTAAAATGTAGGTCAAATGTCCTTGCGAATGTTATATAAGTCTTGCGCAGGAAATAACAATTGAAAGTCCTAAAGACCCAAGTGTCAATGGGTTACAGGAGCAATGACCCGATAGGTATGATTTATCTTTGTGTAACAACGTAAATAAGGAATAAAGATAAACACTTTCTTTTTGATCTTACCTCCTATTTATGTTGTAAATATGTTACTTGTTTTATTTTAATAAGCTCAATAATTTATGCTGGTAAAAGGCATATCCCAAGTTATTCCGTAGTTTTTTATCACGCGCTAAATCAAGAGTTGCTTCACTCTTCTTCTTCCAACCCTTTTCCCAGGAAGAATTTAATTTAATTAATTTAATTAAAAAGCCTCGTTGACCTAGTGGTGCTAAGCGCGACTGCTACGCTAGAGGTCTTGGGTTCGATTCCCGAGTCGACTAAGTTTGTCGACCAAGTGATATTGGGTTTTTCTATGAAATTCTCAGTAGTAGGTCGGAGTTTGGATTTGTGCCCGGTAAGTGGCAATAGGCTCGCCCCCAATTACATGGGACCTAAACATACCGGCGAACTGTGGGTGTACATTGGAACACCTCTGCCTACCCCTTCGGGGATACAGGCGTGATGATATGTTATGTTATTATTTATTAAAATAAGCGTATCAACAATGTTAACCAGAGACCAAAACTCAGAGAAACTAACTGAAATCGTTAATAAGTAACCCCAGTAACCTTTAGGGTCCCTGTTTGCATTTATTTGTGGTCAGCGCTATGCGTATTCAGCTTCCATTCATCTCTACAACTCGTCCTCTCAGCATTCACTTCTTTCTTTCTCATATCATCGTTCACACAATCCATAGGTACATATCTTTGTCGGTTTTATTCCTCGATCGTTTTCTAAGTTCTTTTGAGATAAAAGAAACATAGACTAACTAAAAGATTAGTATATAGCTACCTACAGACAAAGGAAAATCTTTACAAAGTTAACTATGGCATCTAATAAGTAATTAAACATGGCTACTATTAATTAAAGAAGTTACTAAATAAATATGTAGTTCACCCCATTCGGAAAGGTCGTGAACACATCTTGTTTTGATTGGTACAGACAGACCGACAATAGATAAGATAGGACTTCGGAAGTAGCCCTTTTGCTCGAAATGTCAGGGATATTTGATTAACAAATGTATTTATGTTTTGTGTTGTAATGTTGAGAAAAAATACGGGCTTGGAACTGGCAAACTAAAAGTAAAGTGAAGCATTCAAATCATGCACTCAGGGGCCCGAGTCTGCTATTAACAATTGCTTCAATCGTCGGAGGTGTAGGTCCATTGATTGAAGCGATTGTAAATAGCAGACTCGGACCCCAGGCTAACTGCAAAGATCTCTACTAAAAAATAAATCTGTCATTCTGAAGACTTCTTGTAGATACCTACAGAAAATGAGCAAAGATAGTTTAATTTGGAAATTGAGATATTTTTAATCCTAGTGGGTTTAAAAATATCTCAGATCTTAGTACTTAGTAATAGTACTTAAGCTATTCTCTAACTAAACATTGAGCAACGAACTAGTCAAGGGTTCAACTGTCGAAAAGCTATAAGGAGATAATTATGGCCAACATATTTAGGAAAGATTTTGTAATATGAAAATTAGGATGACTTACAATGGGGACTAGTTTACTTACCTTGTTTGGTCATAATTATGTTTAAAGATTACCGCTAACTCATTAATAATTAATGTAATGTACAGGATATTTGCTAAGAACAGCGGTCAAAAAGCAAAGTGACAACCGGTATAGCAAAAAAGCCTGCTGAACTTTGCACTCTAGGTTTTAAATCTTGATGCACAGGTATAACAGACAAACGTACCTACCTACTACTACCTACATATTATAAGCAAAATTACTCAGTAATTTTTCTACCATGACCTACGATTTTGTCTGTCATTTCCTGTATTTAAATGGTCTTTTAAGATTTCTTAGAGCGAATTATTAGTCTGAATCACCACGCTTGTATAAATTAGCTGTGAGACGTAAATCATCTTTTTTACTATAACCACAGATTAACCATAATTATCTTTAACTGATAATTGCCTATCTAGAGAAATAGGTGTCTACTATATGAAAACAGGGACCTATTACCACTATTTTAAGTCAGTGAGTGGCAGGTTATTATACGTTCGTTATAGAGGATCCCATCAAAAACATAAATGTAAAAGGCTGCCAAGTTTGATACTATGGCAATGCTTCGCCTATAAAAGAAGTGAGATCCAAATAAGTACCAAATTCCATAAAAATACCTCAAATCATAAATAGTTATATTCGTAAGAATGCACACTTGATTTCCAGCAGTTTATAAGGTACATTTTGAATAAGTATCACGTTACAAAGAAATACCTAAAATTATAATAGTCAGAGAAACGCACACCGGTTTATTTAGTAGTTTACTGATAACATTTATTATTTTCAGTACTTTTCAATGATGTTACTTGGCAAGATTTCACACACCACACACCTTTTCAATGCAATTAATCGACCTTTGGACTGCAATGTGTCAAGTACCTATATAATTTTCTATTAAAACTTGCCAAGTACCATATGCCTTCCCAAGTTCATATTTCTTATTATTAGAAACTGAACATGGAAACGCCAGGAGTTTATAATATCCCTCACTATTGACGATATTAATTGCATTACATCGATGATTTCACAAATCAGTTTAAGGAGTTTCTTTAGTTTTTATATGCAATTCATTCTACCAAACCTTATCTATAGTAATCAATTTTTGATGCACAAAAATAAAGTAACAAAGATAAAAAAAAAAACTCCTTCAAAAAAAATTGTTTGCTTGTCTGTAACACTTTCACACCAAAACCAATACACCGATTTTGATTAAACTTAGTAATGAATAGAATAGAATAGAAAGAATATTTATTTAGTACAGAACACAATTTTATATATTTAAATTAAATAGATAATGATCAACTTTAATCCCGAGAAAGGCCATAGGCATACTTTTTGCCACAATAAATAATACCCACGCGTAGGTATCTGTAATTGCGCATCTTTTTTTTTTCCACAAAACAATTTCATTTACGCGCAAACAAAAAAATTCTCGGAAATGGATCCTAGCATTCATAGCTCATATTTATGTCTATACAGATTATGGAGTGAGATAATTGTGTATATGTTGACCTTTTGCGACCCGCTACAGATAAGCGACCAATTTGTAATGTCTGTACGATCATTAGATACATTACTAAATAAATAGTATTGGGGACAGGGAAATAACTGATCAAGATATTAAAGTTTTGTGGTTCATTCGTCGTTCGTTCATCGTATTTTATTGATAAGTTAATTTTTGTCCGTTGAAAAATAGTACGAGTATATCTTAGGCTTAAAAGGACCCAAATCAATGAACGGATTTTGATGTTTGTAAACTAATGTAAAACAATCTACTAAGATTCCTAGTTGAAACTGCCACGTTGGTCTAGTGGTTGTTAGCACGACTGCTACGCTAGAGGTCTTGGGTTCGATTCCCGAGTCGACCAAGGTGTTATTGGGTTTTCCTATGAAATTCTCAGTAGCAGGTCGAAGTTTGGATTTATGCCCGGTTAGTTAGCCCGGCAATAGGCTCGCCCCCTATTACAGGGGACCTTAACATATCGGCGAACTGTGGCTGTACATTGGTACACCTCTGCCTACCCCTTCGGGCATACAGGCGTGATGATATGTTATGTTTTATGTTAAGATTGCTAGTTTCGAATGAAATCTATTTTATATCACAATTCAAAGGCCAGTCGTTCATTGGTGGAGAATTAAATAATAGACCTGACGCTCGATGCTGCTATTTTAAGTCAGTGAGTGGCAAGTTAAAAAACGTTGCAGTGCACTTGTTATTCTGCCTAATTTTAGTATTCATATATTTTTAATGAAAAATGTACACCTACTTGCCAATGTTGTCATTGTAGGATTGCCAGTGGCTGCTCTTATCTGAATACGAAAATTAGGCACAAAATCAAGTGCACTGGAACTTTTTACCTGCCACTCACCGACTTAAAATAGCGGCATCGGGCCCATGAGACACATGTGAATTGAAATCCGCAATTTTTTTACTATTTTTGTGTAAAACACTATTTGAGTTACGTAGCAGTCTCTAATGCCTGTGTGTGCCATTAATTTTTTTAGATATGATTGGTATTACTGAAGTCAATTCTAGAATACCTGTCTACCTAACATTAATTTAAAAGCAATGTGAACCAAAACATTTGAAAGATAAGTTTAAATGCTACTGCTGTTCTTTCTGTCTCTTCTATTTTTAAGTTTTGAGTTAAGGCGCTACCCCGAGCAAATGACTTTGAGCGTTTGACCTCTAAACCCCCCTCTTTGCCCCTCTACATATACATCGCTACTTTCTATGAAAATACAACGCCATCTGTTTGATATACCGACGTATTAAGTAGTAAAAATAGAAGACTTATGAATTTATAGACAAAAATATAATCAATCATGTTCGCAAGATTAAAAAAAAAGATAAGAGAAATATATTTTATTTGTATCTAAAATTATAACTCAAGTAAGTGAATCATTTAATGATGTAAATTTATTTAGTCAGAAAGGTATTGAATGTCTTTTTACAAAAATCTTTTTTCAACCAACTTCGAAAATAGGAGGAGATTTTCAATGCGGATGTTTTTTTTTTTACGTTTGAGTATTTCTCGAAGTTCGGGATTTCTCAAAGACGGCTGGACCGATTTCAAAAATTATTTTTTTAACCATTTATTCAGTGTGATTCTAACAAGGCACGTATACAGAGCAAAGGCGGGCGGCGAGACTTTTGAAAATTCGGTTCTTGAAGAAAGTATTGCTGTCTCAATACGGCATGATTTGTGAATGTGTGAAAGTTGACAGTGTGTGAGTGTAAAGCGCGCTCGCATGGAGTAGTACTTAAGAAATACTCTACGCACATAATAAAGGGCAATGGCGAAATAATTGTTGATATAATTCTTATGCGTGATATACAAACGTCTTAATTACAGATTTACATGAAATATAGCGTCTAAGTCCATGAAAAAAAATACATTAAATTGGAAATACAATTGATTGAATTGTACTTTGAGTGTTGCCATATGAACGTTAAATCTAAACTAAGCCATACGAATATCTTTGGCTAGTAAACTATGTATAAAAGCTTGCTTTTAGAATATATTGAAGACTTATGAACCTGAATAGTCTAAGGACATATTATTATTTCTACCCAACATCACCGAAATTAATAAATGACATCAAAATACTATTATGAAAACTTCAATCTAGCATGGCAACAACAACGGATACAATCAATGTGAAATTTTGCGTCATGCCAGTGACATTATCTTGCACGTCACTTTGCTTGTGCGCACCAAAATCTTTGTTTGCGCATTTGTTATTTCTATTATTTTGCTTTTTGACTTGGACTGCTTATGGACTTTCGAGATTTCTCCCTGTGCTAGCCAAAAGACTCCGATTACCCACCACTTACGACGAAATTTTGCTGTGATGTTTGACTCCGATTTTAAATTAAATTGGATTTTATTACGTGAAAAAGAACGAGAGAGAGAAGAAAGTCTTTTAAAGCCTCTTTGCACCTGCTGGTTTCCTGGATAATATCGTGATAAGGAAGGATGAAAAATAAATGTATTTGAATTAATGCTGTTTCTTTTTTCATATATGCTTTTGATCATCTATTTTATAGACTATTTTTGTGCACTAAACAATATAACAAGAAAGCCTATAAGAAAACATTAACATACATAATATTATTCTGTCAGGATTATTAAAAAACTCTGATTATAATTCTTTACAAGTATTATCAAAGCTATACCAGGGAAAACCTAGATAATTATATCTCTAGAAATAAGTATAAAACAACCGCATTAAATACTTTGAATAGTATATTTCACAAGGTTTACTTTTTCAGAATCAAAGACTTTTTCAACATATTTCCTATGAATTTCTGTCATATAAATGCAAGGTCCGGCAAAAGTAATTAATTGCTTACGAGAGCCCATTAATTTCACACATAAATAACTGAATTTAATAAAAACAAAGAACGATTCTATCAATTGTATTTCCAATTTTATATATTTTTTTCATAGACTTAGACGCTATTTAAATAAAACTTCAAAAAAGTAACATATTATTTCATGTAAAGTAATTAAGACATTTGTAGACGCATAAGAATTATTTCGACCTTTTGATAGTTGGACATATTTAAACAAATATAAATATGAGATGAAATAAAACTACTAATTATAAACCGCGAAAAAATCCGTAAAAAGTAGTTTTATTTCAATGTCAGATTTAAAAAAAATTCTTAAAACATAAATAAAGCTCGCCCCCTATTACTTACATGGGACCTAAACATATCGGCGAATTGTGGGTGTACATTGGTACACCTCTGCCTAACCCTTCGGGGATACCGGCGTGATGATATGTTATGTAAAACATAAATATGTATTCCATGCTATTTGAATTTTATCACCAGTGCCGTGTGTAAAACTACATAGGGCTATCAACTTAGAGTATACATATGAAACTATAGAGTGAGCCTATCAGAGTTTAAACCGTAAGCACTAGTGTGAACAAGTGTTGTCGTGAATTATGTATGAAGATGGAGCTTGCTGTTTTAAAAAATCTATCTGAAACACTAATATTATCCTAACAATGTCAGAACCATCGATATTTTCTTATTTATGTTTCTCGTTGCGCGAAAATTAACTTAAATGAAAAACGAAATTTACTAGGATCAGACTAAAAACTGCTCTCGCTTGGCACAAGGGGAACCTAGCGATAGTAGCAGTCTATGCATATAGTACGTCGATGCCTATCAATGACTTTTTGACAGTTGTCATAATATTAAATTGTAAATGACATTTCAAATAAAAAAACCGACGTGCTCTCACGTCGAGAGCCTACGGCTGACTACTGTACCCTACTTATTATATTTCTCTATGGACTACTGAATCGCCGCCGCGACTGTGTTTATGTTGTGAAATTGACCATTTTTAGGAATAATTTGAATTATAAAATAGATGTTTGGTCTTTTTGAAAAACAAAGCAGATGAAAATGTTAAGAATTAAAACCTCTATCAGTTGGTATAAGTTACATTAATAAAATACGTGTACATCGTGAGCCTATGCAAGGAATAAATTTTGATAGACCATTTTTAAAATGAGTACTACTAAATATTCGCTGCATTAAAAAGAAAAAGCTCTGTTGAAATTAAAGACAACATATTAAATAATGATTTGGTATAACAGTGAATTTGATATATGTTTTAAATATCGAGTTTATAGCTTAATAAAACTCCGTTTTTGCGCATTTTGCTCGGGGGAGCGCCTTAATAGGCAAAAGGTTATTAACATAAAAACAAAAATATCGGTAAATAGAACGTTTATTTATCAAAAAATAAAATACCCATAACATTGTTTATTCTTAAATATTTTAACTGTCTTCATGATTTTATCTTCCAATTCGTGGTTTCTCCAGTACCTGTAGAAAAAAAAAGTATTTGATTAGCAAGTGATTCAGACACGATTGGTGATTAGTAAAAATAGGTGTTTTCAGACAAAATATCAAAAGGGAACAAGAGTTTTCATCAGGTGTGTATCATTGCGAGCTAGGTGGATCATCATTGTAAATAGTTTTAGGGTTTTTGGTTGAATAAATAATATTAAAAGCACAAAAAACTTTAAATTTACAATTTTTTTAAATAGTCTACAGATTTAAGTTTTAAACAGTACATAAAATACAATAGTTCAAAATTTGATATTAATTTAGATGGGTTATACTGAAGTGTACTTTGAGAAAAAAAAGCAAAGAAAACTATAAATAAAAAAGTTCTTAAAAAATTAAGTACATCTAAGAAGTTTAGCATAATTATTCAACCAAAAACCAATAGGTATAGTTAAAAAGGGTAGTAGTTATGCTTACCTTTATAATGAAGATAATGTAGCTAGGTTCCTTTTCTCAGGAATATCTTCATGTTCCAACAGCAAAGGAGTTGTCTATGCACTACATCGCACCGGCTGCACAAGGTGCATAACTCGTTTATTGGACTTAGTATTCGAATCTACAACAAACTGCCTCCTAGTATTTTAGAATTACCATTTAATTCATTTAAATCGGTAGTTAAAACAAGGCTCTGTACGAAAGCCTACTATACATTAAATGACTACTTAGTCGATAAAAACTGTTGGTCGCCTTGATAGTCACAAGACGGTTCCGTGCGGAATTTCAGGGATATCTATTCTTATTTTATATTTATTGTTTATTTTGACTGCCATACTGATAGTATGTAACTATATTTTGATACAATTATACTATTGTATAATTAACTTTTAATATTATTATTATTATCTTTGCTGACTTGACATATTAGTTTATCGAAACTTATTATTGTTCCAAATTGATTGGCATACACTCTGTATGCAACATTACATTGTTTAATTTATTTTATTATTAATGCAGTTATACGCATGTACATTAGTGTACTATTATAATGCCGCTTTGATAAGGGACTGTGCAGTGAATCAGTGCTTGGGGTTTTTTTTTCCTAATTTGTAAATGTTTTCTTTAAACCGGCAGCAGTTTCGTCATGCTCCCTTAGTTGTCATTGCCTGCGGTGGCGTCTGGGGTCGGGTCTCCTCCTTCCCTCTAATATGGCGAGGGAGGGGATGGCTGACCCTTGCGTCATACTCGTGAACGGGTGCCGCTTGCGGTGACTGGTCGTTCTGTTGACCTTGGTCACCACGTAGATATAATAATTTTTACTCTTTTATAGTATGATACCCATCTACCTTAACTACTCGTTCACTTTGCACGGTTCCTTATTTTTTATTTTTTTTTTTTATTATTTTATATAAATTTTATTGTAATGACAGCGTGCTACTGGGGAGTTTGTTGCGCCGTTTCTTCTCCTCAGCCAGAGCACTTAGGAAGCGGTGAAGGGTGGGCGTTTTGGGGTCGGTTCATATCTGGCGGTGGTAGCGTGTCGTCGGTCGCGTGGCGCTGGGGCGGGCGGACGCATGATGGAGCGTTCGGCCTTTCACACTGACCTGACGCGTTGGTGCGTCAGGTGTGAGAGGTTGGATGTTTTGTTGTGTGTTTGCTCGTTCTGGCGTTGCGCGGCCGATGTTGCGCGCTGCCTTTTCCGCCGGATATGAACCGACCCCTGGGGTGCTGTCTTTTGTAAAAAAAAAAAAAAATATTGACGTTTAATAAGTGCTACTTTGTAGCCTAAGTTAAATAAATGATTTTTGATTTTGATTTGATTTTGATTTCTAACTTGATCATTCTTCTAAGCAGTTGTTCGTCAATGAGTCTTCATTCTTGAAGGTTACCTAGACAAATACTGGAAAAAAGGGCTAGATAATGCTACCTAAAATATTATATAGGCGAAATTGTGCATTATTCCAAAACATCTGACTTGATTTTGACTGCTATTCACATTTTGGTTTTTAAACATCCAATTGCTGATAATTTTAAAAACATTATAAAAATATATACAAAAACATTATTGATAGTTACATTCTAGATCACAATAATCAGAGTAAATTGAAAATTAAGCCTAATTTCCCAAGCTTGTGCTAAATAAGAGAGATTGAAGCACTTTTACTATTATAAACATTCACCCTGCATAAGAGACAAATAAAACAAGGAAAACATCAGATTTTACACGTATATTAACTTAAACGGTCTCCTGTACAGGGGGCTCGTAGCCTTCGGGGCGTTCAGACTTGTCTCCAGCCTCGCCCCTCTTGCCGCTGCCACCTTCTCCGTGCAGTTCCATGAGCTTAGAGATCTCGAAGCGAGGCCTCTTCAGTACCTTAACCTGTATTAAGGAGGACCTTAGTTATTTGTTGGTTTTGGATTGAGTGCTGAGTGGTGATAGGTAAGATGGGGTGGTTCAGACAGAATATCAAAAGGGAACAATGTTTTCATCAGGTGTGTATCATTGCGAGCTAGGTGTGTCATCATGAAAAATCCTTTTGGTTGAGTGGATTATGGAAAATGCTTATAACTACTGGCAATTTTGACCTGAATAGTTTAATATTAATGCATATATGCATGATGCAGATGCAATAATAACAGCAGTTTCTATGATTTAAGAAACTTATTTTATTTATGCAGATATCCACTCAACCAAAATACCTTAGTTAACAATTTTCAACACATAAAAGGTATTTTATATGCAAGTCTATCCATGGCAAATTTACAAAAAAATACAAGCCAAAGAGAAAACTGGCAACACAGAACGCAAGGCACAATATAAATTGAAGTATTGATAACACTTGTTCACCAGTCTATACAACTTAATATAAAATACCTTTTACATATCAAACATTTAGACACAGTTGTTAAAGATCTTACCTTCCTAATGCAGACATCACGGAGTGGGTAGATACCGTGGCAGGCCTTCTCAATGTCCTTAGCGATGGAGTCTGGGATCAGCTTGTTGACAACCTCACGGAGTTCAGAGTTGGTCACGTCACGGGTGATGATCTCACACATCTTCTTTCTGATGGCACGGACCTGGGGATTAAGTTGAGATGGTTAATATTTAGGACATTCAAGTCATTCTTATCATTTCTAAAACTAACTTTAGTCAAATATTAATTTAGATACAAAATCATTATTACATGTCCTATGCTATGACAAAGTTCATGTAAGGTGAAAGGAAGGTGCAATTTCTTATATGTAAAAGATTGAAGACAGGTTATATGCCTTACACACCACAGCCATTACCTTGCAATGTATGTATCAATACAAAAATATTGAAATAATTAAGATATCATTCATTAAAGGGGGAAAATGCGAGTTAAATTGTGCAAGGTCATGTAACAAGTCATTTAGTAATAAATTTCGCGACTAGGTATACAGAAGAATTAATGATAGTTACAAAAAGCATGATGCCATGATTTTCACCAAATAAAATGCTTATACAGGTGGAATTATTAGTTAAAAACTGTAATGTATAGTAGGATTCAATGTTAATGGCGGCTGTGAAGTTAGCTTCACTTCGCTAGCGCTTCCGTGCCTCGCCCCGAACCCCCGCTGGCGCGTAAGTTCGTTACTGCGCAGCGACTCGCCTCGTGTTCAGAGCCGCCATTAAGTTTGCACCGTACTCTAAGCTATATTCTACATAAAATATATATTTTGAGGGTTGCATGTAGCGTGACCACGAAAAGCCAACGAGAGTACGAGAGCCGCGTTCGTGTTCACGCCGGATTATGTCCGCAGCGGCGAGAGGCATATGTCAAGAGCAAGATAGCTACCTAGGCTCTTGACACTGCGTTCTGCGATTATTTACATTACATGATTACCCTTTTAAAGAAGAATCCCGTATTCACCAGTAATACAAAGTATGAGTTTGAAATGACTTAGACTATTTGTCTTGGGACCGAGTCATATATCTTCACCAGAATAAAGGACCAGAAATACATAACAGCCTTATAATGCATTTGTCATTAATGTATCGGAGAATTCAAAGAAACTGAATATGTACCAATGTAGTAATTATTATTAGTTATTTTCATATTACAGACCATTGTTCAGTGGGACAATAAAATAAGACCAATATTTTAGGCTGCTATAAACTAACACAAGACCATGCACAGACCATAGTGGGTAAGCGATGCACAGGTCACTTGAGCTGGCTCCTATCTCGTTTGAAGCAGTTGAACTGATTTCCAAAAAAAACGTGAGGCAAACGTGATTCGTGAAATCGGTAAACAATACACAGCACACTAAGGGTCGGTTCATATCCGGCGGAAACGCACCGCGCACCATCGGCCGCACAACGCCAGAACAAACAAATACGCAATGATAAATCCAACCCCCACACCTGACGCGCTAACGCAACATCAGTTAAGTGTGAAAGGCCGAACGCCCCACCACGCATCCGTCCGCCCGGGCGCCTAGCAACCGACAACATGCGACACGCCTCCGGGCAGAGATGAACCGACCCTAAATCGCCCTTCATGAAGACAAGTATACATGCACAGGTACTAAATAAAAATGGTTTCTTTAGATTTTAAGTACATACCTGAGTGTGCTGGGCGTAGCAGGTCTTGCGCTGGCTGAGCGAGTCCTTGTTGGTGAACCCGATGCAGAACACGCGCAGCAAGTAGCCGTCAGTGGTCTTCACGTCGATGTTGGCTTCGACCAGGGTCTGCCATTTCTTGACCATCCATCTGTGAGGAATAGGAAGCTTTATTGATTGGTGTTATCGATATATCTGAAGGCGTCTATTAAGTCTACTTAAATAAATGTTTTACCTATACTACAACCATTTATTTGAGTAATACAACTAAAAACAATCAAATTAAGATCAGATACAGCTTAATTTTGTCAGACACAGAACTTGTTATGTTGACCGTTCAAAACCTGAACCAATCAAATAGTTTATGAAATGAAATAGTTTATTCTTGCAAGAAGGACTATATAAATCACTCTTACAATGTCTTCCCATTATAAGCTAAATGAAGTCGACATTATACTCTTACAATCGAATGTTCAAGATCGGAAACTGAACTAGCAAGAGACCTTTTGTTTACCCTCTCTATAAAGTCATCAATGGTATGTAATTTTTTATTTAAGTTGTTTCAAAGTGAGGTGTGTAGCAACGACACAAGGTACCTAAGTACATCAGTGTACAGAGATAGATCAGTGCGGCAGCATATGATTTCTGCAGACAAAAACGATATGAAGACCCTATGGTATTCCTTCATATAGCTGGACTGCAGTAATAATAATTGTTAAATGATTATTGTAATATGCTAAATCCTTTCATATATTCTAAAACTTATGTAGGTACAGTAATGGTATTTTCTACCTGCAACCCAATTCCTATGATTTATATGTATAAACAGCAGCCTATATATCACACACTCTTTCCATACATTAAATTCATTTTAAATATTCTCAGAATTAAACCAATCCTTTTTGGATCAGCAGTTTAAGAGACAATGTTTTACATATCAGTTACTGTGACATTGTTGGAAGCGAGACTGCACACAGTACAGTACACTATCTCGCTTTGAAGTAAATCTGCGCTCGTGGGTAGTGTGCATTTAATATAAGATATGTTTTACTTAACCAGTTTGTCACATATCAATAACTGTACCTATTTATATAATTAATCTTACAAACCTGAGCTTGTCAGTGGTGAGGTCCATACCATGGAAGTTGCAGAGCACATTGCGGCCCTGAACATCCTCGGCGATCAGGCGGAACTTGCGGAAAGACCTGGACAAAGAAAGGTAAATCTTTAGTAAACATGAACAATGCTTGACAGTAAGGTCAGTTACAAACAATATATTTAGAACTGATTTTCTATGTTACCGTAATACCATGTAAAATCTAACAACTTTAAGATACAATTGAACTGCTTACATAGTTAGAATACAGTTGGGCCATTTTGGTAAATATTTTTTATTTATAATTTCTCTAATAAATAATCCTGCTCTAAGACATAAAATCCTTAATATAAAACACTTCTCGAGCAGTAATGTAGCATTTAAACGCTTTTTTAGTGAGGTTTATCTAAACTTGAATATTGTGACTAAATTGTAGCAACGACACAAGGTACCTAAGTACATCAGTGTACAGAGATAGATCAGTGCGGCAGCATATGATTTCTGCAGACAAAAACGATATGAAGACCATATGGTATTCCTTCATATAGCTGGACTGCAATACATTATTAACTGTTATTCTACTAAACACTTGATTGTCTTGTCCTAAAATAGGCTAGCAACAACATAAATATTAGAGTTCGCAATGAAACAGAATTTTCAGCCATATATTGGCTGCCCAGACTATTGTTCGTAAATTTGAAGATATTACTAAATTGAAAATTTATTGTTTTTCCACATGTGCACTGAAATAACATGGTTAATAAAATAACCTATCACTTTAGAATTACTTATTTCCCTGGGTCATTGACACACAGCCTTGGAAATGAAAATCTTACTGCTAGGTAAGAATTTTATATATTTCTGTAGACCCATTTAAACTACCTGTTACACAATAGCATATGCTCCCAAATATTCCATGTAAGAAGAAATGTTCTAGCAAAGGACAGACTATTAAGACTAGTTTAGATTATGTGAGAAAAATCGTACAAGTTGCAGTACATTGCCGTCTATAATCGATCACTTACAACAACATACAGTGCAAGTGCTGCAGTGTCGCACAATATTCCTCGCATCGTCTAAACCAGGCCTAACAGACTATGATATTTTTTTTTATATTTTATGCTTTTATTATATTATTTAATTACAAACCTTTCGGCATCAGTATCAGCTTGAAGATCGGCCAGCGAGACTTCAAATACACGGCCCTTCAAACCTTCCGACGCGATTTTGGTACCCTTTAAACAAACAATAACTATTTTAATACAAAAACTAAATTAATTCTAACTTGAAATTAGTGTTTTAGTAATATTCAGTAATAATATCAAAAGGGAACAAGAGTTTTCATCAGATATTTATCATTGCGAGCTAGGTGGATCATCATTTTAGAGTTTTTGTGTTATACAGTGAAACCAATATACTAAGAATGTCCAGTCAAAGTACAGAGTATGTTAAGTTTTCTAGATTGATTGAAATACCAATTAATAATGTGAAAATTACAAGCATTGGCTAGTTTATTATTGTTTGGTTGCATTATCTTCAAAAGGCAGTTATGATTTTACTAAAAAGAAGCAAGTTTGGCATTATCAACTAAAAAAATAACATGGGTAAGTTTTAAAATAACCTTAAACTTACTGGTTATACCTAATTACACATCAGATGGGAGCTTAATAACAATACTTTTAGCTGGAACTTTCTTCAGTAAATTGATTTCACTGTAATGTTTTAGGGCTGTTTGGCTTACCAAAGATCATTGAAATAAATGCCATGGTGTGTAGATCAGGCACATGGCTTTCCATAGTTTTATTCCTGCCTTTTATTACCACATGGCTGTATTAACAACAATTATTATAACTGTTGGGTGACTCTTGATCTATATTTTATCATTTTATTTTACTTTTATTTACACAACACTTGCATTTACACTATTTTGCACGTATCGTAGCTTATCTACACACTATTAAATTAAAATATGAAGTGCCTAGTCTGTGATATAAGGTAGAACTTAACCTAATTAGGTATTAAAGTATGCACATGGTAAGTAACTAAATTAACTGGAAGTATGGAGTGCAAAATGAAAAGTTAGGCCCCAGATAATGATCTTTGATAGCCGGTAACAGCCCTAACAACTGTTAGTCGAATATTTAACTAGGAAAGAGTTAAATTACCTGAGTACGGTTGACAAGGGTGGTTCCCACTTGTCTCTTGGTGAACATAGACGGAGCCTTGACATCGTACCAGTCTTTACGGGTGAAGGGATCCACACTGAAAATGGGAAACGAGTTAACATAACCTCAAATTACAATGATCAAAAAACTTACCACAAGGCGGAAATTACACTTGAATAGGACATTTTCAATAAATGTTGGAACATATAAGCCTGATTTAACTAAATATATTCACTTGGATAAGTAAAAACACTGTAAACCTCAATAGTGAAGTTAAAACACCTTGACACGAGACATGAGATTTGTATCCAAAATTATTTACACCATCACACTGAACACAATATTACTTTAGGGTTTCGTCGAAAGATTATTAGTTATAGAATTGTATTTGAGGTTTATTATAGACTTACATCTTCTTCTTAACACCCTTTTTACCACCCTTCGACAGGCCTTTATTTTTACCAACCGCCATGTTCACTATCAAACTTTAGAAAGACTTTGTTTTGTTTATGGTTGCGGCTCCTCGTATCCAAAGACAACATAGACTTGGCATAACTTTACGTCGATGGCTGTTTTGTCAATGTTTAGTCGATTTGTAAGATTTAGTAATTGGTTTATTTCACTGCAAAACCAATAAATAAGAGAATAGTATTGTAACGTGTAGGTAATTATTTGCGCCGTTAAGTAATGAATACCAATATATAGTTTTCAAAACTAGCAACCGTAAGATTGTTCTTTCTACAGCAATTATTAAATGAAAAATTCGATCTATGCGAAACCCGCAAAATGACGACGTTATTTGTCTTGTTACAAGAATATTGTAATGTTTTCTTCTTTTTAGTCTTTAAGGAACTAATCCTACGATTTATCTCTTCATTAAATTAAACATAAATTCACAAGAACTTACAAGTTTTTCAGTAATGTGTAAATATTTATGTTTTGGCAACATAAGCTAAATTTGAATATGCTCAGGATCCAAATCGTGATCAAAATAATAAAATACGACCTAAAATTAAAAACTGAGGAATCGATCGTGAACACTAATAATTAAGGGTTTCAGAAGTATGACACCATTGATAAACCCCTCTCTTGATTCTGTCATAATAGGTATATAAATATATACAAAATTAAATAAATTTCCTTAGAGGGTTCACAACATAAAAGAAAGTATATGGCAGACCAAGACCTATAATAACAAGACAAGACCTATTTATTATTAAATGGACAGAATTTGCTCAGAATTATTCAGTTTATCAATTATGAAGTAATTAATATTCTAAATTAGTACTATGTTATGAGAAATCCTCAATATTTATTGACCTTAACTATGTGATGAATGAATTTCATTCAATATTTAATCATTGATGAAAGTAATGATTCATAATTTTCAACTCGGGGCCGGCCGGGCGGGAGGGACGAGATAGAGCGAATGAGGGAGTAATACGTACGAATGACAACCATAGAAATAGTTCAGTAGCTTCACTCAATCAACCGCTGCCATAGAAAGCGAGTGTATCGCGCTCACTTAATTTTCTAACGAAAAACGATAAGTAGATCGGTAACCGCCTATATCTGTTGTAAATTAGTGGCGTAAACTCTCGCGTGTGGTGTTTATATATAAACTAATGTGCAAATAAAAGTTTTAACAGTGCTATAGAAGGAAAACATGGGGGCGCGCGTATCCAGAACTGATTTTGAGTGGGTTTACACGGAGGAGCCTCATGCTAGTCGCCGGAAAATAATTCTAGGTACGTAATTACGTCATGTAATATATATAGAAACGAATTCTATGATGTGCAGCACGTATTTATAATAATAATTGAGTAACCGTTACCGTATAGTCTGTCGACCATTGCGCGCACACCCAATTAATTAAAAAAAAACATCTTACATGTCAACGTGTAATCTAAAATTACACAACAATAAAATTACTGTTGCTTACCTGTTTATAAGTTTTATAGGTGCGTTTATTTAGTATTTACTAATTAATACATACCAGATGAATTTTAATTACAGTTTTCCTATATTACTGTACTAGCAAAACCCAAGTACTTACGATTTTTATAATGTTGCATTAGACTTGACCTTAAATTTGTGAGGCCTTGACCCTTGTGCAATAGATTCATTGCCTAGTTTTACTTCAACTTTCTAAACAAACAATATTTATTTAGTGCTAAGTGTACATGGAATTTTAAGCCCAAGCAACAGGAAATTTTCCTGAAGCCATAGTAAAATTTATTACATTTTGTTTTTTTTATTAACAGGGCTAATCTTAACATGACACTTGCCTAAAGGCACATGACCTTATGACCTGGTCACAAGTATTAAAAGTAACAAAAATATATCATGTTTTAAATTTCAGATATTTTATTGTTATGAGTGGGTTATTAAGTATATAAAATGAAAATAAAAAAGAATAATTCTTTGAATACCTGTACTCAGATTTTAACCCTCTTAGCACCAGGCCACAGAATTTATACATACAGCTTCTTTTAATATAATAGAAAACTAGTAAAAATACCTATTTAAAAATTAAACTACAAAAATAATTTAATACGCATCTTAATCTCAAACATAAATATTGGTATTTAGTGTCTATAATGTTCCAAATACAAGTTCTGCTATTGCTGTCTTTGAGGTACCACCTTAGAGTATACATATGAAACTATAGAGTGAGCCTATCAGAGTTTAAACCGTAAGCACTAGTGTGAACAAGTGTTGTCGTGAATATTATGTATGAAGATGGAGCTTGCCATTTTAAAAAATCTATCTAAAACTAATAATATTATCCTAACAATGTCAAAAACATTTATATTTTCGTATATAAGTTTCTAGTTGCGAAAGAAGCGAAAATAAACTTAAATGAAAAACGAAATGTACTAGGTCAGACTAAAAACTGCTCTCGCTTGGCACAAGGGGAAACTACCGATAGTAGCAGTCTATGTATATAGTACGTCAATGGGTACCACTCAAATTCCAAACTCAAAGATTTAAAAAAGAAATCTGTAGTGAACTAAAAATAAGTGCACTCTAGTGCCAAAATGAATTGTTAATGAAACAATTAACATTATTTAGCATGATAGTTGTCTGTTTACAAATTATACACTTATTTACATACAATTAACATTGTAGGTGGCTTAATTACATTGCCATCTTATTTCTATGGTTGTATATCAGAATTTAGAGTTGAAAAATGATTAATTATGTTGTTAATTAATATTTGATACCTCTTTTTCACACTAAACAATTTAAGTGAAAATATATTTAATGATTCTATTGTCTGTGACACAATAGTATATTTAATCCATAATTATAATATACTAGCTGTGCCCCATTGTTTCACCCGCGTTAGATCCCTAACTTTTTGAAAATGTTATATATCCTATGTTAACCACAGATGGTGTAGCGTCCCAACAGTGAAAGAATTTTTCAAATCAGTCAAGTAATTTTGGAGCCTATTCAATTCAAACAAACAATAAAATCATTCCTCTTTTTAATTTTAGTATAGATGTATAAAAGTACTGCTTATTTCTTAAGAAATCTGACCCATGAAAGGAGAAATTGTGGATTTTTGGAGAATATGCTCCAAAAAAGTTATCAATTATATAATTGATAACTATCACACAATAAATTTTCCAATATGTATCTTAGATCTTACTTTCAATGCCATTAAAACTCCATTGGGAAACCAGTTAAATGTGTTGTGGAGGTCAGATAGGTAGTCGATATGTAACATATGGTATTCAGCTGAATCCGGTGAGACTGGAAGCTGACCCCAACTATTGACTATATATGACTAAACAATAGCTGGGAATAATATTTTGATACTCTTGTGTAAAATTGTAGTCTAAAATTAATCAAATTGTATACGCACAAAACATATATTTATGAATTACAAATATACAATGTTAAATTAGTTAGTGTTAGCATCGCAAGGCACAAGTTATTTATTAATATCCACTTAATGGCACTTTAAAATAAACTCCCATGTCAGGGATCGCAAACCAATGGCAATTTTAGGCCACTATAAGAATTGCCATAATTGGTTGTTTAGTTTAGCTGAACAATTGTGAAAACAAGTTACTTTCAGTGTTTCTAATATTAGTATGGTTAAGTTTTTTAATCTGCAACAACTAGAATCTAATTTTATAAAGTACATATTAATATATTTTCATAATTAAGTTGATTATCATCTGCCTAGCCTTTTCCAATCTATGTTGGGGTTGGCTACCTGTCTTACCGGCTTCAGCTGAGTTTTACATGGAGCAACAGCCTGTCTGACTTCCACAACACGTTTTACTGGGTAAAACAATATCCCATAGCAAGACTAGTTGTACTGAATTGTCTTAACTATAAAGGTAGAATTTCTTTCCCGAAAACATTAATATGCATTATAACACACCTAAAGTGGTATTTAATATTTGTTTATGAGAAATGACACATTGTGTTATAAAGGCTTGCAACCCCTGTCCTGTTATCAATGAATATGACTCATGCTATGTCTAGGTCACCTCTAGAAGATTCTAAATGGCATTGTCCTGTCTTGTATTGTGTGAATTTGTTTTTTTTTTTTTTTATTTATATTTTGATACTTAGATAATTTTTAGTTATGTTTTCATACATTTAATTGAATAAATGTCTCACTGTTAGGCAAATGCCCCTTTTTCTTTTATACAGAGATTAATATAAATATCTGTGTTATAATTTAGGAACTTATGTACTTCATTTTCTTCTGTGGCCTTTTCCCAAGCTATGTTGAGGTTGTTTTTCAGTCTTACTGGATTGCTGCAACCCGTATTTTACTTGGAGCGACTGCCTATCTGATCGCCACAACCCGTTTCACTGGGTAACACAAGATTGGTACCTAAATATACTTGAAATTTGTAAATTTGTCAGAAAATATCCTCAATTTTATACTAATATCCAAACCAAAATTGCACTTAGACATGGAAGCAGGTTAAACTTACCCACTTCACGATAAAAAATGCACTCTTCTAGTACATTTGTCATGTCCATTAAAATATATAATAAGTTACCGGAATACATCAAAAATATAAATAAAAATAATACCTTTACCAACAAATTAAAACAATTTCTTATATCTAAAACCTATTATACTATTGATGAGTATTTTAACGATAAGTTTCAACAACAGTAAAAACTATACATACATACATTACAATTCAATAAATTACATTAGAATATATAACAATAATAGAATTAACACAATACCTACATATCATTTTTTTATATTTATTTTAAACTAAATTTTCCTTTTAAATCAAAAAGCGCCTTCATCCTCTCTCCTATTAATTAATAAAACTTTGCTGTGCCTGACAGGGTCCATAATTGATTCGATGTTTTAACATACCAACTATATGTACACATTATGGAATGCAATAAAGTATTTGAGTATTGAGTATAAATGTAGAAGTCAATTTATAGTATAGGTAGATGTTATGTGTACATAGGCCAAGTATGCTGTAACTTTAATAGTGGTGTTATTAACTTCCTTTAAGTCAACCATACAGCAGGTATACGGACAATTTAGGCAATTTAACTAAACAGACATGGTCTGGTTGTAAGCACTGCCATGTAAATAAATAAATAAATGCGGACAACATCACATACATTGCTCTGAACCCAAAGTAAGTAGCTGAAGCACTTGTGTTATGGAATTAAGAAACAACGAAGGTACCACAAACACCCAGACCCGGGACAATGTAGAAAATTGACTTTCTACATTGACCCGTCCGGGGATCGAACCCGGGACCTCAGAGCTAGCGTCACCTTGAAACCGGTGCGTACGCCACTCGACCACGGAGGTCGTCAGTAATATCAAGTGCAAACTTCTGCAATACCTATTTTATAATCTACAGAAAGCTTTACACGTGCAGTAATCGTCATATACCAAAAAGTCATTTACATACTCACCTGAATCACATTATTGTTTACCTCTAAACCATGACGTTTTTATGAATTAAACGAAAGACCGCTGCCGTACCTAGTAATCTGTTAAGTCTTATTATTTGTATAAGCCCACTCATGATATCTTGTCGGTAATTATGTGTACAATACTTATTACAAACGTTGTTGCTATCTAAGATAAGATTTGGACACGGCTAAATAACATTGACAATGGTGAGAATGTCGTGCCGGTGATTTTAACCGACTTTGCAGAGATGGGTGTGTATTTCACCCATATTTATCTTATACTAGCTTTATCCCTGCTTAGATTTCGGTTGTCCTGGCAAGAGTAACCTATGTACTATATTGGTGTAAACTACTACAATAATATGCCAAATTTGGATCAAAATCGGTTGTGTGGTTTAGCCGTGAAAGTGTCACAGACAGACTTAGCTACTTTCTCGTTTATAATGTTGACACTTATCACAATTGCATTTGCTATTTGGATAGCAGGAAAGAAAAGTTTCTACTTTCTTTCTTTCTCAGTTTCTCAAAAGATCCTAAAGCATTATTCCAACACTTGACTACCGGACAACCGGCACCGTCTATCCGGCAACCACAAAACCTATACTACCTTAAATTCTTATCAGTCACACGTGATATTCTCTGCAGATTTCTATTGTTTTATGTTTGTCGCAACGATTAGGTAGACGTTTTATCATAGTCGTATACAATATCATGTTGGTTATCTTGCGGCAACCAGGTGTTCAGATTATAATTGTTTATTGAATACGACGCTGACGATTTTCGAGACTGTGTACAGTTATGTGTCGAAACCCGTAAGAAATTACTTCTGTTTATCCATGAATATTTTTTTTAAAGTGATATACAGAACATACTTAACAAAATATAGGTAACTGAAGATAGGAAAATGATTTGTAAACATAAATGAATGGAAACCAGACATATATTTGTTTATACTATGTAACCAAAAGGTAAAAAGTTGATCTAATTTGTAAATATAGGTACCTACCTAAAAGACTGAAAACGTAACCTTAACCAAAAAGGAAAATAAAGTAAAGAAAGAGGAAAAAAAATAAAGTCAATACGAGGGTATAATAAAGTCAATACAATATACTTAAGTTAGCAAATAGATTGAGCAGTCATAAAGGCTGAATAATGGGCAACCTATTATTGACATACTGTAACCCTTCCGTACTTTGGGAAGCACGCTACAGAAATGGCCTTCAAATAAAATTCCGTCAGGCAGAATTTACAGCGTTTAACTTTTGGTTGCCGTGGACAATTGGTGGCAACCAACGGCTGCAGGCAATTTCAGTCTGGACAAATTTTCCACCTTATGGTTAGCGCCTTAAACATTGGTTGATTAGCCTCGAATCAACTATTTTAAATGCATGTCATTGGTCGGTCAGTGTACTTGTCAGTGTGCCTAATTTTCGTATTCAGATAAGCCTACAATAGAATCTAATTGAACTCTCGAAGAAAATGATCGTAATGACAGTTAGCAGAATGCCAATTATCTTAAAAAATACCAAATGAACAGGTCATTCGGTCATTCAATTGACTGGCAGTAGAATATTAATCATTTGGAATATACCTTACCATATATTTTTCAATGTCTCTGAAATACGTTGATTGCTCTGTAAAATAGTCGAATAAAGAAATATCTTAACGATGGGAATGTTAAAAGTAAACAATTTATTTAGTCAGTCTGCCTGTGGTCATGTGTCACTCTACACAACGTTCAATTAAATAAAGTATTGCTAGACTATTTTAGATCGGTGACACATGATACGAAACGGCCTTACAATGTTATTTAATCTTATGAACCTATCAAAACACCGGTTATTCAAACTATTGATTCAGTGTGTCTATGAGTCAACTCAAAATAAATTGTGATAAACACCTGCTAGATATTAAAACTCTTTTCTACGAAACTATTGATTGAAGTTAACTGTTTTGTTATTTTAAGAAGTAAAGGTTTGAATTATAGGGTATTTTACAAGTATGTGTAATATACACATACTTGTAAAATATCAAATTAATACTACCACAATAAGGAGCCAAATCGTTTGCAGACTGTCGAATTCTGAGAGTTGTCTTTCTTAAACCGACGCTAAGAATTCCTCAAATATTATTTATTATTATTATTAGCTATAATCGTCCCTCTGCAGGGCAAAGACCTCCCTTTATTTCTTCCAATTTTGCCGGTCCTGTGATAAGAATTCCTCAAAGTCAACTTTTATAATGACACAGACTTATACATAGCTCCAATTTATTATTATTAAGAGCAAACATTGATTTTCCATGGACGCATAATTTAAATACACTTATGAATATCAAAATGAAACAAGAAACATAAATCGGAAGATAAATATGCGTCACGTCGTCTTTTTCCATTAATCCCTTCTTCCTTTCCTTGTCTTTGGCTATCTGGGGCCAGTACCGCGTAAAGTCGGTTCCAAATTACTTCAGTCAAATGGACACGACACAAGTAGAA
Source organism: Autographa gamma (assembly GCA_905146925.1). Taxonomy (NCBI): domain Eukaryota; kingdom Metazoa; phylum Arthropoda; class Insecta; order Lepidoptera; family Noctuidae; genus Autographa; species Autographa gamma. The sequence continues at coordinate 4,604,680 of LR989878.1, read as the reverse complement.
CATTGTCAGACTTTGGCTTGATTCCTCGCTATTTGGTGAGATGACATGTCAAACTTTACCAACTAAACTGTCCCGCCAGTAGCCAATAGTTAAACATAAGGAATGTTCATATGTGACTCATTGGACAGGAAAGGGGTTATAGCATCTTCTTTCATCATCATCATCTCAACCGAAAACGTCCATAGCTAAACAAAGCCCTCCCCCAAGGATTTCCACAATGGCCAGCCCTGCATCCTAGTTAACAGACTAATAGTCATAGATATGTGATCATATCTATATGCGTTTACGAAATATTCTTTCATATTCTTCAGTTTTTATCTACAAAGATGGTCATTGTCTGCCGTCCTATGACTCAGCGAGTTATCTTGTCTACAGGAAGTTCCACTTCAAATTCAAGTAGCTATCATGTTAGGTAATCCATAAATGTGTCATCTTCTTCTTAGCATGTCGATGACAATCTGTTTATACAGTGTCGGCCCAAAATTCTGCTACGAGAACTGCATTGTCAGTAGCTTGCATTAAATCGTCCATCGTGCAGGAGTAAGGGCACGAAGGACATGATAACAGGTGTTCCATAGTCTGGGGAGTAATGCCACATCTACAACTCAATGTAGATGTGTCTATGTATCCCCACCTAGAGACTTCCAGGTTAGCCAAGATAGCCCATGTCCTGGAGGAAGGTCTTCTTGTGGAGAGACGGGAGGCAAGGATTAGGCAAGGTGGAGCTGTTTTTCCACAGTGTTGTTCTAATCTGTGAGCTTTCAAGGCGGAGGGGAGGGATGCACTATGTGTCATTGTTTGTCAATAGTTAAATAGCTATATATGCTAGATAAAACCTTTTTCTTCTATATGATGGCTTTGCTAAATATATGCTATGATATATATAAATAGGTAAGGGAATCATCTAAGTTCTGATGGATACAGCCTCCTATTGGTGTCGAATTGTCTTTTTCATGCGTTTGCTGAAAAACGGGCGAGTGGTTCATTAGGTGGTAAGTGAGCACAACTGCTCTGGAACTTCTCCAAACTAGAGCGAGTGGGGATGCTTTACCGGCCTTGTAAAAGTAAGTCCAAAGATCTTCCACTAACTCAAATAAAAGACATTGGTTACATAAATAATCTTCAGATTCAAAATAATTTGAAGGCCTTTTCAGGCACCTTCAAAATGCTAAATGATTATAGTTTCGCTGTTCCTAAATTTCATTCCTATGGAGACAAAATGGTTGATTGGTATTTAGTAACTCCTCAAATAACTATCTGGGACAATATATGAAGTTACATATAATAATGAAGTCCCTATTGAGTTTAAGATTCTTATACTAAGTTACATTAAAACGCCACACACGATATAGAATAGAATAGAAAGAATATTTATTTAGTACGGAACACAAGACAACACAAAGAAATAAACACAAACAAGCAACACAAAAAAACAAGGTCAATAAAAAAGTAGTAATAATAAAAAGTACAAATACACAATTTCAACGGTGTTGTGTTGTGATATAGGAGAAATAAAGAAAGAAAACTTACATTTGGGAAATCTGAAATCGTGATCCATGCTCATTCCTTTTCTATGCAAGAGGCTATTGGCCTGCACCTGCACTATGGGCTAATGTTATGACTATTTGAAAACCATTTGCCTACCTCGTTGGCCTAGTGGTGCTAAGCGCGACTGCTACGCTAGAGGTTTTGGGTTCGATTCCCAAGTCGACTAAGGTGTTATTAGGTTTTTCTATGAAATTCTCAGTAGCAGGTCGCAGTCTGGATTTGTGCCGTAGTGGCAATAGGCTCGCCCCCTATTACATGGGACCTAAACATATCGGCGAACTGTGGGTGTACATTGGTACATCTCTGCCTAACCCTTCGGGGATACAGGCGTGATGTTATGTTGTGAAAACTATTTCTTGCAAATGAGGGTTCTCTGGCCTCATTTAGGATGATTTTTCTGATTTTATATAAATTTTTGTTGGTTTTTAAGTAGGCCTAGCCAATAGCCCTTATGATTCACATATACCTATAACTATAATCTTGTGTAATAATATCTTAGAGAAACGTGTTTTGATAACAAATCTCAAGATCCAAAGATAAGGCACTTTGCTTATCTCAACAATTGGAATTCTATAGCTGATATCATTGATTATACTATTATTAATAGATGATCGGGTTTTGATTAGATTTAGCTGGTTTTAATAGGTTTTTTGGGCTTAAGGAAAATATTATCAATATTTTTATGGTCTTACTTTTTGTTGCAGATAAGTGGCTATTTTAAATAAAATTCATTAATAGATTACCATGTATTTACCAAATTAAAATATTCTTATTCAATATAGGCTACACAGTAGCACTTATAAAACGTCAAAAAAAAAAAACAAAAACAGACACCACCCTAAGGGTCGGTTCATATCCTGCAAAGTTTTGAAGTTATGTAATCGAAAGTCAAAATTAATTTTCGTTTGTTGTAACTCCGTGGTTTCCTAATAGTCATATATAGCCTTTTGTAGGTTTGTATTTAAACTCGTCAGTTTATAATGAAATTGAACCCGACACTCAACTGCAGCTGACAAATTGATGAAAACAGACTACTAAGAGGCCTTTGGCCTCAAAAAAGTCTTAAAATATTTCTTTGCTGATCTCGAAATATTTGGGAACATAAACATAAACCAATTTCCACGTGGAGTCGCGATAAAAGTTAGTACATCTAGATATATGTTGTGATAGTAATTATCACCTTTCTCCAATTCAGATAAAAATATAGTTAGGTTAGTCATAATTTATTAAGATTAAAAGTATCGAACGATTAATGTATGATAATGATCTTCGTGTCTACGTGATTAACTACACGCAACGAATAGAGTATTATTTATTACTAGCTGTGCCCCTCGGTTTCACCCGCGTTAATACCTATATCCTATGGATCCCTAACTTTTTTGAAAATTTAATATAGCCTATGTTAACCGCGATAGTGTAGCTTCCCAAAAGTGAATTGTTTTTTCAAATCGGTCAAGTAGTTTCGGAGCCTATTCAATTAAAACAAACAATCAAATCTTTCCTCTTTATAATATTAGTATAGATGTAAGGATTAATTCTTATTAATATAATAAAGTTAAGTGACCTTGTGGGTCAGTGACCGGTTGTTTTATGAATGAATTAAGGTTTTACTGATAAAGTTCGGTAAACCCACTGTGTAAAGTAAAGACCTTATTAACATAACATAACATCACGCCTGTATCCCCGAAGGGTTAGGCAGAGGTGTACCAATGTACACCCACAGTTCGCCGATATGTTTAGGTCCCATGTAATAGGGGGCGAGCCTATTGCCACTAACCGGGCACAAATCCAAACTCCGACCTGCTACAGAGAATTTCATAGAAAAACCCAATAACACCTTGGTCGACTCGGGAATCGAACCCAACACCTCTAGCGTAGCAGTCGCGCTTAGCACCACTAGGCCATCGAGGCAGTCATCTTATTAACTTAGTCAAAAAAGTAAAGCTGTTCTATGACCTTTTTTTATACATAGTGTACTGAAATTCTATGGTTTCATACACTTATATGTATAAGTGTATGAAACTAATTAACTATGCCTACCTGGTGTATTGTCCCAGATGCCTAATTAGTGCGGCAGCAGAAGACCTAAAAGAGGCTTAATAAAGAGGCAATTGGTCTGGCTATATTTTGGGGATGTAGAAGCTAAATAAAAAATATCATAGACACGCACGAAGGAAGAAGATGTAGACTATACTCATGATTATATAAGGCGCACGAAATAAACCATTGCTTATAATACTTTATTTTTGAGAGTCAAATAAGTTGATAAATACCGAAATCTGAGAAAAAAGCACCGGGTGGTTTTTAAGGAAAGTGGATATCTATTGTCACCAGATACAGCTGGATAACGTATTTGTGGGACCCACACAACTCATTTGACTGGAAGCCGAGCCCAACATAACTTGCGAAAACCTATGTAGAAAAGAGAATCTTGAGACGGACAAGAGGGAAGTTTTGATCGAGATTAATGTCTCCCATAGAGCAGAGTTGAATACCCCATTTCAAAGTAATTTACCAAAAAAGGCCGCTGCGTGTTAGTCATGTTATCCCCTGCAAACCTTTAATAGTACATATAATAGTAACGTAAATGTTATACCTCTGCCTCTAGTCCAAGCTGACCCGAGCCGGTCAGACTAGCAGTAAAAATACGTCCTTAAATAATAAAAACTTGGATCCAGCCATCCCTTGTTGTTTTGCCTTATTAAAATTGTTAGCAACGCATTAAGTCGAGGTCCGAACCCCACAGGGATGCCCTTAGTGGACGTTGCTGACGTAATTAGTTATTTTCTTATCGCTTTGGCTGGAGACCTTACGGTCTTCGCCAATAGTTCGGTGTAAAGCAGTCAAAGCCTGCGCTCAATCGAACCGCAAACAAAAACCGGGGATTTTCTTATTGAGGATAACCCCTGAAAAATAAGAGATACATAATAATTATGTATGAGTCATTATAAATCTTGTACTTTATGATAAAATCTATTGAGATACACAGACATTGTAGCTATTATTATTGATAATATGGATTAATTAGATTAGATGTGATCGTATGATAATATACATTGATGTCTCATTATATTTGTCGCATAATTACTTAACTGTTAACAGCTGTTCTAGATTCTTCTATTAATCACGTTTGGGGAAATAGTCTTGATTATTTACGAGTGTATTATCCTGTTATCAGTTACTATGTCCAATTGAGTAAGAGTCTTAAATGGTCGTGGTTTTTACAATCCAGAGTATTTTTCAGAAAATTTATAATAATTGACTCCATCGTCCATCGTTAAACAACCTATGTAAAAACACCTTTTGGAAAAAGAGTTCTTTTTCAAAACGTGTTTGATATATTTTGATTTACCAATTAGAGGGATGCTTAATTCGTAAGAAGTACTGTAAGAAAATAATTCAAAATAAAAAATAAATAAATTTAAAAAATAAAAATACCCGACTGCATAAAAAACACTTTAATTAAATAAATAAAATAAATAAATGAATAAATGCGGACAACATCACATACATTGCTCTGAACCCAAAGTAAGTAGCTATTAAGCACTTGTGTTATGGTATTCAGAAACAACGAAGGTACCACAAACACCCAGACCCGAGACAATGTAGAAAAGTGACTTTCTACATTGACCCGTCCGGGGATCGAACTCGGGACCTCAGAGCTAGCGACACCTTGAAACCGGTGCTTACGCCACTCGACCACGGAGGTCGTCATCAATTATAAACTGAAAAGTAAAAAACAAGTACTTACAACATAATTGACTGTAACAGTCGGGACCATCGACGTATGATATGCATAGACTGCTACTATCGCTAGGTTCCCCTTGTACCAAGCGAGAGCAGTTTTTAGTCTGATCCTAGTACATTTCGTTTTTCATTTAAGTTAATTTTCACGCAACGTGAAACTTATTTAAGAAAATATCGATGGTTTTGACATTGTTAGGATAATATTAGTGTTTTAGATAGATTTTTTAAAACGGCAAGCTCCATCTTCATACATAATTCACGACAACACTTGTTCACACTAGTGCTTACGGTTTAAACTCTGATAGGCTCACTCTATAGTTTCAAATGCAACCTCGTTGGTCGGGACCCATTCAATAAGCTAGACTAAAATCATTCATTAAAGTGTTTTTCATGCAGTCGGGTTTTTTTTTATTTTTTAAATTTTTTTATTTTTTATTTAACACTTTTTAGTTAAAATCATAATACGTCTTGCTGTTTCTTAAGGTTTCACCAGCGTACTAAGAGAACGTTTGGATAAAGAACAATTTTTCACATAACATTTTTTTATACGTAAATGATATACCATTTTGGAATCCTCGTTACAAGCCCTTTAATTTGATACCCATATTGTAGCAAACATATTTTTTTTCACCTCAATCTATGGCACCTCGTGGCCGCCATGTTGGTTTTTGTTAGACGTGACATATCTAAGAACACTTGGGTAATCGAATACGAATCCCACGATACCCTAATTATCGAAATCCATTCGGCCGTTTCGAAGATATGAGGTATTAAAGAATATGAATATTACACACATACATACAAGATACCCGAAAAAAACATAACCCTTCTTGGCAGTCGGGTAAAAAGGGAAAATGACTGGATTTCTTTCCTTAACAGATAAAAACGAAAAGTAAGAAAATATACAGACAGACATATTTAATTAACCAATAACCTTGACGATACTTTGGGTTACTAAACTATGCATGACGGAGCCGTGTCAAGTGATCCAATCGTTACGTTTTGTTAGTATACAAGACAACTAATTGACAATTAACACTGGTTAGGTATTTAGCTAGTGCTCGCTAATTAGAATTGAGAGAACTAGCTTTGACGTGTAAAGAAGGGCTATTTACCCGACTGCGACGAGGAAGATTAAAGAAAATTCATGTTTGAACTGCCGATTCAAAAGAGGGGTGATATATTATGTTTATTTATTTGTTCTCATGGAGAACCAACAGCTGTTTGCAATAGTTAAAAAAACTTTAAAAGAAACCTAAAGTTAATTAAATTACAGATCCTCACGTATAAATACCTATATTAAATACCTAAATATTTCAAATGTTTAGTGTCGTATGTTAGGCACCTAATGGTACTAATAGGGATGATGACTAATTTATATTTTTTAAGTCCATCATTTAGATAAAAAAAAAAAAAAATAGACACGTATTTTTTGTTTTGTCCCGTAGACAAAGAATGACGAAGATACAGAAAAAATACGTGTCTGTTATATTTTGATTATCTAAATGACGGACTAAATAGATTTTGACTTTTCATACCTAGTCATCTACCCTAATATGTTAATAACACTCCTTTTTTTTGGCAGTCGTGTAATTAAAGGACTGTCAGCACAGCTAATAAATAAATAAGTTTGACGCTTTGGTCTATCTATCTATGGGATCATTGCTACTAAACGAATGAATCGATTTTGATGCGGTTTTGTTTCGAAGCTGGCTTGTTCGAAATTGTTCTTAGTTATAATTTACGAGAAACTGTATAATATTTAAAAAAATATAAGAAATGATGTTCAGGCGAAGGTTTCCTATTTTTTAATTTATAGTTATTCTCTTAGATGTCTGAAACAGTAATAGATTTCACAACGATTATATTTGTTAGACAATCAATTTGGTAGTATATGAGTAACGATCGTGAATGAGGTTGTAAATCAATTAGTCTTAATTGATTTACAACCTCATTCACGATCGTATAATAAGCTATGAGGCATCTTGTTTTATGTGTAGGGGGAATAATTTATCATGAGCATGACTACAGAGACATGTAATTTTTCTGTAGACGGTATTTCTCTTACCAAAAATTTGGGATCTGAAATCGCTAATCCGCAATGAGCAAGCGGGGTGATCAATGCTCGTGCCTTCTCTATATGGGAAGAGTCCTGTGCCCAGCTGTGGGATGTTTATTGGCTGGTATTATTATTATTATTTATTTGGTCTTTAGACTTGTTTATTTAACTTGAAAAATTACATTGTATAAAATTTTTAAATCTAATAACAAATTCTACCAGGTGACTTTAAGTAATCAGAGATTAAAAGCAAAATCATTCCTAATTGAGAACCTCCTCCTTTCTTGAAGTCGGATAATTATTGAATCGTAATGGGAATGTTCCATTGATGTATACTATGTTGATTGAGTGCCCTAACTAGGTCATATACATTATAGGACAATAATTTATCCAAATAGGTGACTCTTTATGCTGATGGGGCGTTTGTTACACTATTTGACGGGCCTGTTGGTCTAGTGGTTAGTGACCCTGACTGCTATACCGGAGGTCGCGGGTTCAATTCCCACCCGGCACAAATTTTTGTGTGATGAGCACGATCATTTGTTCGGTGTCTGGGTGTAATTTATCTATAATATGTATGTATTTAGAAATATATAAGTATGTTTATCAGTTGTCTGGTTACCATAACACAAGCTTGGGATCAGACAACCGTGTGTGAGTTGTCCCGGAATATTATTAAATAATTATTTCTTCTACAGTCAGAGCACTTAGGAAAGCATAATGATATGATATTGAATGATATTATTCGCTATTTTATTTCGCTAATTAATTTGTAGTAAATTCTTCGCCACATGTAAAATTATATCTTCCTGTTGACTACCACCTGTCAGGAACGCATTATCTCAGTGGCTTGACTATAACAGATAGAAAGGTCGTTGGATATTTTTTTATGACTCATTTTTATTATTATTGCGAAATTAATGAGAAACAAAATTGTATTTAATTGAATAGATAACCATTACAAACAGATTTAGTGTAATTACTGATAATTAATTGAAACTGAGATTTGTTTAATTAGATTAAATTAAATTACGATTTAATTTTAGATATAGGTACATTAGATATACCTTCTTAGCACGAAATGAAACTAACATGATGATAATTATAATCATTTCATAAAAATTATGAAGACATCTGGAAATATTATGTTTTAACATAATTTTGTGTAAATATCGACGACCTCCGTGGTCAAGTGCCGTACGCACCGGTTTCAAGGTGTCGCTAGCTCTGAGGTCCCGGGTTCGATCCCCGGGACCTCACAACACACGTCTGGGAAAAACCCAGACCCGAGACAATGTAGAAATGTGATTTTCTACATTGTCTCGGGTCTGGGTGTTTGTGGTACCTTCGTTGTATCTGAATTCCATAACACAAGTGCTTGAGCAACTTGTTTTGGGTTCAGAACAATGTATGTGATGTTGTCCGCATTTATTTATGGTAAAAAATGCCGGTAAATACCACTTCTTGCTTAAAGAAGAATTAAAAAAAAGCATCCAAATATCCAGATGTGTCAGTCCGTACTACAGCTTTGGTGCCATTTTAAGAAATGCTTTGTAGGTCAATTTCGGTTCTCTTATTAATTCATTTTATTGATAATATCGTTGTATGTAATCAAAACATTTATATAAAAAAAAATAGAATTTTTGACCCTAGATAAAATCACGTGCAGCAGTGCCGTAGCTTTGGTGCCATATTAAGAAATTCTCAGGAGGACAAGCTCTGAGTTTTTTTTTTAAGGCCTGCTCTTTCTTATTTTGGACCAAAACGGATGATGTCCTTTATATGACCACCTCTGGAGTATAGTTTAATCGTTAAACTGAGATTAATTCTTAGCAAACATCGATCACTAAAAAATACTTAGTGATCGATGTTCGCAAATGAGATTTTGAACTTGTCATAAAGAAATGTATAAATATTTTTTTAAATTAATCAACTTATTTATTCAATCTTTACACACATTTAAATCTAACATAAGAACAAACTCTAACTATACTAAAATTAAAACTTACATAAATAAAAACTAACACGCGTCAAAGAACTCATCGTCATCCTTGTCAATGGCGGGGAACGCGCCCAGAAGGCTGGCAGCATTGCCACGTTGAATGGCTATGCCGATTCTCTGTGCAAGGAACAAACCAGCCCTCTGGTCACGAGTAGATTCTACCAAACGTTTGGAAAGTTCTTTAAAATTAATTAAATAAGAATAATCAATCTCCAAAGGAAATACTGAAAACAACGAGATTCTAGATAATACTAAGTAATTTCCTTATAGATTATATTTTTCTGTAAAATAATAAATTACTAATTTTGATGTGTATTTTCCTTAATAGTGTCAGTATTACCTAATTTACTTAAATAGGATAGATGACTGGGTATAAAAAGACAATGTAGTAAATACGTCACAGATAATGAAAAAAAAAAGAAAAGTATTTTTTTTTAATCTACTTTGAATAATGAACTTTGTCTAAAATTGATCTCACAGTCAAACGGTTTGTTCTGTTTTGTGGGACACTATTAGTTCTAATACCGTGTACCTTTGTAACTAAATAAATAATAATAAGCGAATCATGAAAAAGGGGCTAATGACGTCATGCTTTTGCACAAAAATTACAAAGTTGTGACGTCAATAAATTTCAGTTATGTTTAGAAAAGTTTTGAGTTTTTGTTTACGTAAACAAGTTTTTATACTACTACGGCGAAGCCAAAAAAGGTGGGTTACATGACTAATGTTTAGGAAAACTTAAAAACAAATTTAAATTAAAAGACCCTACAGTTAAACAAAAAACGCCCCTAAGTTTACGTACTAAGGTCGATTTTCGCTCAAACACTTTTCCCGCCAACAAGTAATGAATGAGCAGTTTATCGTTGACCAGTAATGATAATGCGATAGTAAATAATATTATCAGATAAACAGATTAATATTGACACAGGTGTCGGTGATTACTGAGAAATTGTATTAAGTAATATATGTATAATATTGACCGAATATCGGTCATAGACGCTTATCAAGGCAGTTAGACGCAACTGTGAAAGTATTGACAAACTTCTATTAACTTGCAATGTATGCATGTAATAATCTTAGATATTATAAAAATGTAGAAAAGTGGTGTCTGTACAATGGAAATATATACATAAAAAAATAGCAGGGGTTGTTGTTATATCGATGCCGAACCCGAAATTGTAATAATTTTTTTTTGTCTGTGTGTTTGTGCACGCTAATACCAGAAACGGCTGATTCGATTTAGATGCGGTTTTCACGAATATATTGTAATAAGCTTCACTTAACATTTAGTGTTTATTTTATGTCAATCGGTTCATACATAAAAAAGTTATGTCATATAACGTTCTACCCGAATAGCAATTTTCACAAAAATCTTATTGATATGTTTCTTATTCCACGCGAAACAAAGTCGCGGGCACAGCTAGTATATAATATGTTTGTTTTGGTCAAATTCGCAATCATAATTAGAATCAATTTAGGTCCTGTAGTATGCCGCGCCGCGGTCGGTACGAGGATGGGTGACAAATACTAAAAAAAACATACGTAAACCCCCTCCGTGCCTCGTTAAGCCGTAGGTCCCGACTGTCATACGTTGATCTTTGGTAGTCGTTAAATCAATTGTAACCACCAATCTTACTAAGGGATAGTGTGTTCCCCAGTGAAATGGGTTGTGGAGGTCAGATATGCAGTCGCTACTCTTCTTCGAGGTGGAGCGCCGTGTCCTAAGCGCAGTTATTGGTCCGGACCTTTCGTTCGCGAGTGTGGTCAATGCCTTGCTCGCGGACAATCGCGTCTGGCGGGCAGTGTCTCATTTCTGCGAGATCGTCATTTCGCAGAAAGAGACCTCGGAGCGCGAGCGGGAGGCTGATCCTTCCGCTCCATTGCTCCGCCGACGGCGGGCGGGTAGGGCGCGGACGAGATCCTCCGTAGCCAGACCTGCCCAGAGGGGGATGCAGAGGGCGGGGACGGGGGTCCCTCAGCCTTCATTGCACGCGTCTCCTTCCTTGCTGGGCGGGGGTGGTGTAGTGCCATGCACTGCCCCCGCTGTCCTCCCTCCTACATAGGACGGAGGTCATGTCGGGCCCGCCACTAAGCGGGCAGTCGCCGGGGGCGTTATGGTGTTAAGACTTCGGTTGGACGCGTAACGCCGCCACTAAGGCGAAGGATGGCACCAGGTGTTTTGCCGGAGTAGTCGGAGCCTTTCTCAAGGCTCTGGAAGCCCGGACTCTTGCATCCTCAACCCCCTGGGGATGCGAGGCTGGCTCATAAAAGAGTTTCACCTGACAAAAAAAAAAAAAAAAAAAAGGCAGTCGCTTCTCGCTACATGTAAAATACGGTATTCAGTTGAATCCGGTAAGACTGGCAGCCGACTACAACATAGTTGGGAAAAAGGCTCGGGAGATGATGATATTGATGATGGAGCCAAAGCAACTTTCTGGTGACCATAGCAACTTAAAATTCTACTTGAACGGCATTGTAACAAAACGATGCAATCCTATCGTGTTTGGGCTTGTTAGATTTATCCCCACTTGTTCCGGACGTAGCAACTGGGGATTATATTTTCTATACTAAATGACTGATAAATTAATTTTAATTTTCTTTTGTCCACAGAGAAATACCCTCAAATAAAGAAGCTGTTCGGCTACGACCCCATGTTCAAATGGGTGGTGATCGCCATGGTGTTGACCCAGATCATCTCGCTGCCCTTCGTGGTGCAACTCAGCTGGCCGCTCATGCTGATCGTGGCTTACTGCTTCGGTGGTGTCATCAACCATTCTCTTATGCTGGGTAAGTTAATCTATACTTATTATTGGTTTCTTAGGTTTACGGGTTTACGCGTATGTTAGACATTGAATTGCAGGTAGGTAGGATACCTCCAAAGGTGTCGAAACTTCGGGACCTAAAATTAAAATGAAATGAAATAGTTTATTCTTGCAAATAGGACTATATAAATCACTTTTACAATGGCTTCTTAAGCTAGATGAAGTCGAAAATTAACACATGAGAAGAAAAAGTAGTTTTATTTCAATACTTAGGGCCAGGGCGGGTATTAAAGTCTCAAGGTAAACTTAATATACCCTATTCCCGAGCGATACTTAAACGTTATTTTTGCCCTATAGTCGTCCCCTCTGAAAACCAAGAGTTACTTTTTGCAGTACTTCGCTATGCATACATACTTATTGTAATTAATAATTTAAATGTAAATATTTCAATATAATTTTCACTTAAAAAATAATTGAAAAGAGGAGGTTCTCCTCTTTTTTAAATCCGCTGAAAAGTGAATATATTTTATATTTAATGTACAGGTTTTACGTTACCATAAAAATAGTTTTATGTTTCCATAAAATATCAATTCACTGAGAAATTCAAGAATTACCAGTAAAATCAATTACACAAGCAATTTTTGAGTAACAATTGTCTTACCATGGGATACTGTGTTACCCAGTAAAATGTGTTGTGGAGGTCAGATAGGCAGTCTGTAACATACGGTATTCAGCTGGCGGTGAGACTGGAAGCCGACCACAACATAGTGCGAGAAAATCACGGTACATATTTAGATTATAGTTCCCGACGTTTCGACGCCTTTGCAAGTGGCATGGTCACGGGCAGATTGTCTGCCAGTGACCATGACCTATATATACCGCGATGAATACCGTAAAAAGTAGCTTTACGTCAATCGTTGCTCTTCTTTAGAATATTATTATTAGGTAGATTAGGCTTCTATGTTTATGAATCAGCCAATGTAGTACTTGTCATTGTTATTGTAACATACGGCAGAGTTTTATTCAACAATACTATTATTGGATACAACTACAATGGATACCGACCGTTTATTTCCGTTCTTGGTGTTAGTATAAGCTGATTGCTATACATGTAGGCTAGTTCCAAGAGTATAACATATCTTTACATAGACTAAATTTAACTAATTTCTGCTGCATGTTTGCTTAGATATTATTTTTTTTTTCAGCAATAGAGTGAGTCTGGTAAGGTTTGTATGTCTAATGCATAAATATTATAGCACAGAAAAGCCGGGAAACACCAGATAATGTGCGAAGAAAGGGCGGATCGCTAGTTTATTATGTCTTATAAACAGGCGTATAAAAAGGTTTTACATTAACAAATGAACCCTTGTAAATAATTAACTGTAGTTCAAAGCGACCTACAAGTCAATTAGAATTTTATCGTGTACTGAAGAGCTCTTATAGATAACTTTTATCACTGATCATCTTTTAACAGCCTGTTACCCGTTATAAAATAATATGCCGATATAAAATAGTGTGTTACTTGTGTCCGGCCTGATCTCAGAAACTGCTGAACCCATTTTTATAATTCTTTCATTAATAGAAAGCCGCGCTGTTGATGAGGAGTACATACATACATATCATGACGCCTGTATCCCCGAAGGGGTAGGCAGAGGCGTACCAATGTACACCCACAGTTCCCCGATATGTTTAGGTCCCATGTAATAGGGGGCTAGCTTATTGCCTCTAACCGGGCACAAATCCAAACTCCGACCTGCGACTCGGGAATCGTACCCAAGACCTCTAGCGTAGCAGGCGCGCTTAGCACCACTAGGCCAACGAGGCAGAATGAGGTATTCGTATTTATTTTGTAAAACGTGTTTGTCTTTCAATATGATACGATTACAAAATAGATGGATTGTTTGAAAGATGATATGAGATAGAAAGGAGTGTATGCTAAGATGACGAGTTGTAGAGATGAATGGAAGCTGAACGCATTGCGCCGCATGATGATGATGCGATTTCAACAATCTTGTCTTTATAAGTGATATAGCTAGTTTATTGCTATCTTCTAGTATAAAGTGATCTTGATCAAGATTGACTGTCTAAAGTCTTGATCTGTCACGTCAATCGGTCAATGTTGATCAAGATCACGGATCACGGATGTTGATCTAAATTCAACCGTCTAATGGCTGCCATAGGGTTTTCTACCGACTTCAAGAAAGGAACTGCCTCGTTGGCCTAGTGGTTCCAAGCGCGACTACTACGCTAGAGGTTTTGGGTTCGATTCCCAAGTCTACCAAGGTGTTATTGGCTTTTCTATGAAATTCTCAGTAGCAGGTCGGAGTTTGTGCCCGGTTAGTGGCAATAAGCTCGCCCCCTATTACATGGGACCTAAACATATCGGCGAACTGTGGGTGTACATTGGTACACCTCTGCCTAACCCTTCGGGGATACAGGCGTGATCATATCTTTATGTATATGTTTCAAGAAAGGAGGAGTTTCTCTATTCGACTGAATATTTTCCTATTTAAACTTTAATGTACAATTGTGGTACATTATCTACCAGTCAACCTTTGGGTGAAATGGAGAAGCAGCCGGGATAGGTTACATGGGTTATATTTATTACCATACTTTGTGTTCCCATTGCAATTTGGTTCAGAACTGGTCTGACAATAAAATCCAGCAACCATATTTGTCTCAGTTTGAGGTCGGTTTCTTCCCTCAAACAGGTTTAAGTAAACATTGTCCTTGCAAGGGAAGACGAGGTCAAAACCTAGTACCTTAATTTAAGAGGTTTTTCAAAATACATTAATTATAAAAACACTTCTAATATAACTTGAAGAGTATTGAGACTAGAAGGTTCCATTTAGAAGGTTTTACTGATAGTATTGTTCAATCAAAAGTATGTGAAAACCTCTTGAAAATCTAGGTCAACTATTTAAATGAAGTGGCTATCTTATAGTGCTCTTATGTTAGCAGTAATATACTGAGGGCCTTAGATAATAGTGTGCTCATACATACCATCACGCCTGTATCCCCGAAGGGTTAGGCAGAGGTGTACCAATGAACACCTACAGTTCGCCGATATGTTTAAGTCCCATGTAATAGGGGGCGAGCCTATTGCCACTAACCGGGCACAAATCCAAACTCCGACCTGCTACTGAGACTTTCATAGAAAAACCCAATAACACCTTGGTCGACCTCGTTTGTATCTAGTATTTTTTATAAATTGGTCAACTTGTCTTATTCTGATGTATAAGCTATTAATATTATTGTAAAGTTTCATAAAGATCTATTATATATTCAGTTGTTTATTCGTGAAAAAGCGAACATTCATACCTACAAACACGTTTATAACATCATTCAGGATACCATGAAACAGTGAGTAATAGATATGAATTGGTAAATATTGACAATAGAATAGATGTGTAATAGTCATATTGCGGTTTTTGTTTGTTTTATAACCTACATGGACAAGCCCTAGCTTCGGACGGGTAGACAAAACATTATAGAACACACAAACCTTCCCCTTGTATCACTATACCTACATTGGTGAAAAGTACATGTAAATCCGTACGGTATGTTTTGAGTTTATCGCGATCAGGAAGTCGGACGCGGCGGGGAACTTTGTTTTATTGTGTGTAGTAGAATAAAAGGCTTGAAGACTATGAATGTAGACAAAAGAAGATGTGAACTAAAATTGTAATCGACCCTTTATTGCCGTAGATATCGCAAACAGAGACAAAAAAAACAAAACATAAAAACTAATTGAGAACCTACTTTTTTTGAAGTCGGTCGGAACTTAATTTTTTTCGCTAGAACTAGGTACATATAAAAGATTCTATGCAGTACATAATAATGACAGTTGTATGTAAATAAAAACATCAAATTTATGTTTAGCGCAATACAAGGTTTCCTCAATGTCATGGCTCCTAACATATTCTAAACATAATAACCAAGAATTTATTACTAATATATTTATGTTGAATCATAACTTTAGCGAGGGTTAAGCGATAAAATAGTTTTATGGTCTACACCTAATCAGGTAAGTTTATGTGTACTTCGAATAGTGTAAATTGTTTGAGATGCAATACAAAGCATTTTAGAAAATTAATTGTGTAATTTATTACACATATGCAAAGAAAAAAAAAGGCATCCATGAAAGTGGGACCCTATGAGCACAAAAATATATTTTTAAATCGATCTATTGTATCTGGAGATATTATCTCGTACTAAACACAATGAAGAATTAAAAACACCCTTTTTAAAATCGACTAAAATTCTAGTTGCTCTGTTTTCCAAATACTGTGAACTACGAAATATCATGAAAATAATTTTCATGTTGCATGTTGAAATACAATAATTATGATAATTTAGTACCACAATGTCGGTAATTAACCTCTCAACTATAATTAGTATCTCGTTTTATTTTATATACCGAATTCAAAAAGGTTATCTGTAAAACTCAGTATGAAAGTTTTCTTTATTTATTTTATAAAGCATATTTACGCATGTTGTATTGTTGTCATCTAAGGCATTAAAGTTGCTAAAACAATACAAATAGAGAGCTGCATCAAAATCTGTTCATTCGATTCGGAGATAAAAAGCCACAGAAAAACGCTTTAAAATTAGGAATTAGCATCTATTTCTTCATTGTTATAAAAATGATAATTATTGTTGTCAACCAATGATATTCTAATAAACAGATATGTTATAAGCGTGCAATCGTGAAGACTCGAAAACGTCCTAATTGGGACGTATTGCCATTAACAACAACACTATTTGTCTCTTTTTTTCTTATGGGTTTATCGCGCTATCTCTTTCGCTAGCTGCCGCGCTGCGCGGAACACTTTTTTCGATTGTTTTGTATGTGTATAACATATCTGTTTATTAAAATATCATTGTTGTCAACTGCAATATAAAACTCGAATTTCTTACTATATACATAGTCATGAAACATGACAGACAGCCAGTCAAGGCCAGCTTTTGTCAACGCTATTCATTATCTAGATGACGTTGCTTTAGATAGTCTGCTACTGAGAGAAAATATTGACATAAGTTACCGTCGATTAAATCTTTAAATCTCGGTGATAAGAGAGTGGGTGATAAGTACTTATAAATGTATTCTTAGGAGTCTTGGTCTTGAAAATAAGGGTTTTTTGAAAAAATATCTATAAATTGATAATTACTTTTTTCTTTTGTAATACTTAACAATTTCCATAAAGCATAGCCAATAACTCTCCCTATGAATTCACCTTTCAACACTTCTTTTTTTTTATGTAGATCAACCACTCTGACCATAAAAAAATCTGAAGAAAACTATTTACAGTTGAAAGCGGTCAGATAGGCAGTCACTTGTAAAATTCTCATTTTCTGTTAGTTAAAACTACGTTTTCGGTTCCTATCGTGGTTTATTTTTTAATTTAGTTTCCAACGTTTCGACGCCGTACCTGGTTCCAGTCTGGATAGAATCAGAAAAAAAGCAGTTTTATTTGCTGGCACATATTTAACTGAATTCGGTAAGACTGGAAGTTGAAAAAATACAGTTAGAAAAAGACGAGGAGACAAAGAGTCTGCCCGTGACCATGATACCTGCAAAGGTGTCGAAACGTCGGGAACTAAAATTCAAATACAAACCGCGATAAAATCCGTAACAGTAGTTTTATTTCAATGTCTAACATTCGCGTAAACCTCAGAACTCAATAAGAGACTTTCTTTTACATTTCACATTTTTTTGCTTATCTTATCTTACATAAGTCCCCACTTTTTACCAGTTATTTTTTTTAACCTTCGAATCCAATGATATTCTAATAAACAGATATGTTATAAGCGTGCAATCGTGAAGACTCGAAAACGTCCTAATTGGGACGTATTGCCATTAACAACAACACTATTTGTCTCTTTTTTTCTTATGGGTTTTATCGCGCTATCTCTTTCGCTAGCTGCCGCGCTGCGCGGAACACTTTTTTCGATTGTTTTGTATGTGTATAACATATCTGTTTATTAAAATATCATTGTTCGAATCTGAAGAACTACATTATTAAATAATTATTTCCTCTTTCCAGCGATCCACGAGATAGCCCACAACCTAGCGTTCGGCCACAATCGGCCGCTCGCCAACAGACTCTTCGGTTTCTTCGCGAATCTGCCAATTGGGATACCCGTGTCGATCAGCTTTAAGAAGTACCACTTGGAACATCATAGAGTAAGTTATAATACTTTTATACTTAGATAAATGTTAAAAAGAACCTGACGTCGATGAAAACCTCTGAGGAATGGTAAAAACATTTCATGAAATCGATTGTCAATTACGGTAGATATTGTAACAAACATACGGACGAATGGAGAACCTCTAACTTATGGAGTCGGTTGAAAATACATTTCTACATATTTCATAACAGTCAATTGAGTGAAGTGGCCAATTTAATATATAAACTTTACAGAAAAAATAAGATGTCCCTTTTGATATGGGACCGCTTTTCGAAGTCTGCTAAGAAATACACTTGTTTTCTACTAACCAAATAAAAGAAGTCAGTTAGAATTTATTTACCGTCTATATGTACATATCCTTTTTTATAGACTATTGAAGTATACCAACACTGCATACATAAATCTTGCTAACAAGCCTTCATTTAATCAATTTCTTTCTTCCCAGTACCAAGGCGACGAAGTAATAGACACGGATCTACCGACCCTGCTAGAAGCGAAGCTGTTCTGTACGACCGGCGGCAAGCTGCTGTGGCTCTTCCTGCAGCCGTTCTTCTATAGCTTCAGACCGCTGATGGTGAGGCCGAAGCCGCCGACACCCATGGAGCTGATCAACCTGGTGATACAGCTGTTCTTCGATGCGGTTATTATTAAGCTTTTTGGTGAGTTTTTTTTATTAATTATTATTTTACAAGTACAGGAAAGTTAAAGTAAAGAAGATGATTGTTCTACAAAGGGCAACCTTTTTCTTGGTTATTGAGGTATAATAGATTAAAATGGCCTGTTGGTCTAGCGGTTAGTGACCCTGAATACTATACCGGAGGTCGTGGGTTCGATTCCCACTCTGGACAAATGTTTGTGTAATGAGCCTGATCATTTGTTCTTGTCTGGGTGTAATTTATCTATAATATGTATGTACTTAGAAATATATAAGTATGTTTATCAGTTGTCTGGTTACCATAACACAAGCTCTCTTAGAGCTTAGCTTGGGATCAGATAACCGTGTGTGAATTGTCTTGGAATATTATATTATTATTATTAAATTTTAAATATATTTGCTGTCATCATCATCTCCTTGCCCTGTTCCCAATTATTTGTGGTCAGGGCAATGCGTATTCAGCTTCCATTCATCTCTACAACTCGTCATCTCAGCATTCACTCCTTTCTTTCTCATATCATCTTTCACACAATCCATCCATCTTTTTTTTGGTCTTCCTCTGCATGTATACCCATCCACATTCATACTCATAACTCAGAATTATAAATATTTGCTGTAAATTAGTCAAATACCCAGTTATGTAAGCGATTGTTTACATTTTCCGTGGTAAATGTCGAAATGTTCAGGAAAAACCTATATAAACTTTTATTATCTTTACTAATATGTCGTGGAAATTTTATGATGTCATCGCAATTATTGTTTAGATAACAATAACGTAGAAATTGGTGTGACGAAATTTTACAATTATAGGTAAACTAGCTGTGCCCCGCGGTTTCACCCGCGTGAATGACACTTCTTACACTATCTTTATAAATTATAGCCTATGTGTTATTCCGATGTATAAGCTACATTATTGTAAAGTTCATTAAAATCCATTCAGTAGTTTTTGCTTGAAAGAGTAACAAACATCCACACATCCATTCTCACAAACTTTCACATTTATAATATTAGTAGGATAAAATATGTACTTTGTTTAGAGTTCTAAGACACTACTGAGTAACGGTTAAGGAAAACGAATTATATCATATTACCCATATAAATGTATAAAGGAAGAAAGATACAAAATATTATGTTTAATTATATGGCGAGTTTTCGTAGTTTAGAATTTTCATTTTTATATTTTTTTATTTATTTTATTTATTTAATAATTTATGTACACACAACACATTAATAGATAATATTTCATATTTAAAAATTATGTACAAAGGTTCTGCTTATTTCTTAAGACATTTCTGCCAGCAGACCCGCGAAAGGAGAAGGTGTCAATATTGGCAGTCACAGTGTGCGACTCAAATTATAAAACTACAAAATATAAAACATACATATACACAAATACATACAAATACACAAATACTACTTACTTACTACTTTTTTTTGTTCCCTCTAGTCTCTCTACTACAATAATTATATTTGATGTAAATGCTTAAATACCATAAAGCGGCATTCATTTACTATTTATTTATTTTATTTAAACATTTATGTACACACAACACAGGAATATTTCGTATTTAAAAATTATGTACAGAGGTGCTGCTTATTTCTTCAAAAAATTTCTGCCAGCAGACCCGCGAAAGGAGAAGTCGACAATAATATTATTTTTATGTAATACTATTTTACATAAAGACTTGTAACTTTCACACATTTGTCCCTTTTTACCCGAAAGAAGAAACCAGAAAGAAGGTTATGTGTTAGAAACACAACGTTACCTATGGCGAATAAGTAATTTGGCTTAGAAAGCTGTTTTTATCAGGCGATAAACTTACTTGTGATTGGCGATATACTTGTGATCTTCTAAAGTCTTATATTTCTTTAAAGAAATCTAATATGTATAATTTCTTTATTTCAGGTTGGAAAGCATTAGGATATTTAATTTTCGGAGCTGTAATGGCGATGGGCGTACACCCAGTTGCAGGTTCGTAAATAATTTAAATAATATTTTACATAAGAGATATATTTCTCCTTGTATAAGAGGTTTTAGGGAGTTCATTATCAATAATATGTGTGTATTTAGAAATGTATTTATTAAAATTGATGGTATTGATAAAATAACATAAAATATCGCCAAACTGCAGAACAGTTTGCGATAAATATATATGTATGTTTATCAGTTGTCTGGTTACCATAACACAAGCTCTGCTTAGTTTGAGATTAGATGGCCGTGTGTGAGTTGTCCGCAAATATGATTATTATTTTGTTGATGTTTTAGACAGGAATGTAAATATACAATCAGTCGTAAATGGTTTATCGATATTTAAATTCCATTATTTAAGTCTTGTTTAGAAAATAATGATAATAATCTTAATACCTTGATTAAATGATTTGCTACAGGAAATAACTCTTAACTAAGGAATTTCTTAAACTGGAGAAATACATATTCATTTAATTCTAAATTTTCTGTGTTACTGTGTATGTTGAATATGATTCGATAATTTTTATTTGCTTGTAATATACCTATTGTATGCGAGGATTTTCTTATCAATAATTTTGAAGGCTTTCATTAAAATGTTAATGTCCTTTAATTATAAGCAATAGCAATTTTATTTGTGTTTTACAATGAAAGTTTTTTTTTAATTCTATAGTAGAGCCACAGGATATAAGCATTGCTTAGTTTAAATGTCTTCTTAATGTTACCGTTCGTAAATAAATAAATATTTTTAACTGTGTTCTGTAAGTTACCTTTCTTGAATACCTAAAACATTTTTTATTTATTGGTTTCTTAGGTTTACACGAATGGTAGACATTGAAATAATACTTAAAAAAATACTATTTACGGATTTATTATTTTCTGAATAACTGTCATTGATCGAAATGATAAGAAGAAGAATTTCTGAATTTATACATACAAACAGACACTACTTCTTTGAACTTACTACGAAACAGATACAGGCAATCTGAATTTATATTTATTTTTACAGGCAATCTGAATTTATATTTATTTTTACAGGCAATCTGAATTTATATTTATTTTTATTATGTTTCCAGGTCATTTCGTAGCGGAACACTACATGTTCCGTAAAGGGTACGAGACGTACTCGTACTACGGGCCCCTAAACTGGATCACCTTCAACGTTGGCTACCACAATGAGCACCACGACTTCCCAGCTGTACCGGGGTGTAGGCTGCCTGAGGTAAATAACATTAACATACCATCACGCCTGTATCTCCGAAGGGGTAGGCAGAGGTGCACCAATGTACACCCACAGTTCGCCGATATGTTTAGGTCCCATGTAATAGGGGGCGAGCCTATTGCCACTAACCGGGCACAAATCCAAACTCCGACCTGCTACTGAGAATTTCGTAGAAAAACCCAATAACACCTTGGTGGACTCGGGAATCGAATATACGAGATACTGTTATATTACTATTATGATATAATAATACTGGCCTATAAACTTTCTATTGCTGGGCACAGGCCTCTTCCCATATAGAGAAGGCACGAGCATTGATCACCACAGACACCATCAGAATTCTTCAGATGTTTTTCCCATATCGAATACTTAATTTAATATAAGGTTTAGTTACAACTTCACATGCCATTCTAAAATGAATTTTATTTCCACTTGCAAAAAGTAACACGCATAGCGTCAGACTCTTCAAATTACAGAATGATTGGCTCCTTCAAATAAGCCAAATATATAAACTAAAATAAAGTACCTTAGGTCCATTCGGTCTAGTGTCAAGTGAATCTAACAGCCCCAAGACAAATGTTGGTGTGATGAGCACGATCATTTGTTCGGTGTCTGGGTGTCATTTATCTATAATATGTATGTATTTAGAAATATTTAAGTAAGTTTATCAGTTGTCTGGTTACCATAACACAAGCTCTGCTTAGCTTGGGATCAGATGGCCGTTTATGATTTGTCCCAGGATATTATAATTAATATTAATTACCCCAATTCCCCAGGTAAGACGCATAGCGCCTGAGTTCTACGACAACTTACCCCACCACGACAGCTGGTCGAAGGTCCTGTACGACTTCGTGACGGACCCCGACATCGGACCTTACGCGAGGATCAAGCGCAAGCATCACGGCTTGAAGAGCTAAGTATTTAAGGGTAAGCTGTTGTTGTTTTATATGGGGTCATGTTGTGGGGTAAGAAATTATGGATAGTTGCAAAATCATCTATATCTTCTTCTTATATATAAAAATGAATCGCTAAATGTGTTGGTAAGCGCATAACTCAATAACGCCTGGACCGATTTCGCTAATTCTTTTTTTGTTGTATTTGTTATTATCAGGAGAAAGTTCTTATGAAAGAAAAAAAATGGAAATTGCGCGGAAAAAAAAATAATAAGTAATCAATCAGCGGCCAAACATAAAGGCACCGGGAACGGGACCTAGGTATTCATGCGGGTGAAACCGCAGGGCACAGCTAGTATAGGTCGCGTCAGGTAAAAAGAACGCTGGCGGAAGGTGGGGAGGGTACGTTTGCGCATGAGTATACAATTCGGCAGGCGAAGGTCGTCCTACGAACCAATAGCGCACCGGCAAACATGCGGCTCGTGCCCCCCCGCACTTCATACCACCAAACAGACCGATACATCGCGTTCTGCGCGTTTTGACAGCTAGCGTTCTTTTTACGTGACGCGACCTATACACTATAATTTTTCATTGATTTTTATTCAAGCAAGTTTTTTCTATTTAGACTCCTACATTATCCGAAATAAGACTAAGGCCGCACTACGGCTAAACCGCTGCAGCTTGTAACCGCCTGATTTTGACAGTAAAGGAAACTAATCGAAGCGACCGCACTGACGGTTATTTTCAAAGACAAATTTTTTACCGTATTGTTAGCGATTTGGGCGGTTTTGCGGTTTACCGGATACGGAAAAAAACTATCGTGCAGCCTTAGCCTAAATCTTAACATTTATGTCAGTTTTTTTTAAAGTCCAAGTATATTTATAATACAAACATACTTTCAAGTATTTTTTTCTTATCCTATAATTTCGACCCCATAACATTTTTTATACTAATTTGTAAAACAATAATTGCTTTTCGTTCAGGTAGATAATATTTCTTAATGTTGGTAGAATGCGTTTCCGATGTTTGTCTCTTTGGGTATTTTTGTTTCAAAACATATTATATTTTAATAGTATTTAAAAACATCGCAAATGCATACTGTTGGAACAATGTTGATCTTTTTTTAATTAAATTATGGATTTGATTAGAAATGTATGTATTATTCTTTAATTTAAGTTTTAATTGTTCTAGTAAATACATATTTTGTAGTTTTATACTAGTTTTTTGTGGGGTAAAGAATTTTTCATTTAATTTCCAATAGCAGTTATTTGAACTGCATTTTAATATCTTAATATAAATAATGTTTTGCGGTTTGATATTATTATTACCCCATAATATTTAAATTTTTACCCCACAAAGAAAGTGATGATATTTTTGTTGATTTTACTTTACATTAAATCTTTTGTATGATACCTTTGGATATTGCATTATATTTTAATTATACTGTTACATAATTATAACTATGTATAGCTTCATACATTTTGAGTACTTTGGGGTAAATATAAATAACTTTATTTACCTAACTTAAACTGCATGGTACCAAATAATAGCGTGTAATCTTAAATATTATTTTGACAACAATAGAATTAAAATCATGTGTCCTTTTAACAGTTTCCTAATAAATATAAATAAGGTATTTCATTAAGAAAATACACAAAACGATACTAGTATCGTAAATGCATTTAATATACAATTTATATAAAGGCACAAGATTTTAATTGTTTTGAAAATTATAAGATATTATTTCGCAAAAATGTGGTAACGGGGTAAATTATTATAAAACTTTAATTAACAATTAGATAATTATTTGAATCTCTGCTGTAAGAAAAAAAGATATTAATATATCTAGTTGTTTATTTATAAATTGTATTTTTCTTACTTTTATCGGGATTTTTATATGTTTTGGTGCCGGTGTCTTTAGTTTTCGCAAAATCAAAAAATATTTAAATCTGTTTTTCAAGTATATTAACAAGAACCATGAAACGCAACTAAATGCATTTCAGAGAGTTGTTTTAAAGCTTATTATTTGTTTCTTAACAATTTTTAACACCTACTTTTGTCGACCTCCGTGATCGAGTATCGTACGCACCGGTTTTCAAGCCGTCGCTAGCTCTGAGGTCCCGGGTTCGATCCCCGGACGAGTCAATGTAGAAAGTGACTTTTCTACATTGTCTCGGGTCTGGGTGTTTGTGGTAACTTCGTTGTTTCTGAATTCCATAACACAAGTGTTTTAGCTACTTACTTTGGGTTCAGAGCAATGTATGTGATGTTGTCCGCATTTATTTATTTATGATTTACTTATGTTAAATTTCCATTCAAATTGTTTCTATGTAAAATCCTGTTCTTCCTTAAAACGAGGCACCAAAACAACTTCATTTTAACTTAAATTTCATTGTATATGTATAACTAAAAATATATAATATATAGGGGATAAAACAACTTTTGTAATAGTATTTCGTAGCTATAAACTATCAAACTAGCTTACAGGAATGGGGTAATTTACCCCAGTGATATGTACATGAAATTATAATACTTTGTTACAAATATAATAGACGTATACATATTGAACTGTATTTTTG
This sequence comes from Autographa gamma, assembly GCA_905146925.1. Taxonomy (NCBI): domain Eukaryota; kingdom Metazoa; phylum Arthropoda; class Insecta; order Lepidoptera; family Noctuidae; genus Autographa; species Autographa gamma. Next base: position 4,579,055 of record LR989878.1, on the reverse strand, counting down.
TTGGGGTAACCCAGTTTAATCCTTAGGCTGCTTATACACAGACTACTCGAGCAATTGACTAATGATCAACGTACATGCTCTATCACGCCTGTATCCCCGAAGGGTTAGGCAGAGGTGTACCAATGTACACCCACAGTTCGCCGATATGTTTAGGTCCCATGTAATAGGGGGCGAGCCTATTGCCACAAACCGGGCACAAGTCCAAACTCCGACCTGCTACTGAGAATTTCATAGTAAACCCCAATAACGCGTTTGTGCGACTTGGAATCGAACCCAAGACCTAGAGCGTAGCAGTCGCGCTTAGCACCACTAGGCCAACGAGGCAGTAGACGCCTGTTGCTCGCTTTTTGTTTTGACAAACGCAGGAGTTGAAATGCTTTAAGCAGTCATGTATATATATAGAAGTCCGAAGTATGTTATTACAGGTTAATACAGACTTATTCAAGCATTTATAACAGACTGCTTCAAGCAGTAAATAACTTAAATGTTTCAAGCAAAATGAGAATCATGGACTGTTTCTCTTTCTAAAAAATAGATCTTGTACTGCAAAAGTCATTTAAAAAAATCAGATAAATAGTGCAAACTGAATTAGAACCAGTTCTGGATATCTTATTGAACAGAAATGCATTATACAATACATGCGACCACCTGAGTTTGTTTTGACATTACTTCTCAGGATAGCCAGTTAAGAAATGAAATGAAATTTTGTTATGCAAAAAAGGATAAGAAAATGTCGAATAAAGCGAGCTACAAAAATATAACTCGACATTAAAAGTCATGATACTGATGATACTTTATCTTAGTTACAAAACATTTTATTTTATACTAACGTTCGACTGGAATTGCAATATTATGGTACTTTTGAGCAGATGCAGACAGTCACCCGAACATAGGAACTCTGTTACGAATCTACGCAATCCTATGGTGTTTGGGCTTGTTTTTAATGTTCCATTGTTGGCAATATTATAGTTATCGACAGCTACTATGGCCATAGACATATTTAGAAAGACTATCTATGGGTATGGCATAAAAACGGAGTAAATGTGATAAAGTAGTTATTACTGTTCCTTATTGTAAATAAAATATTTCTTGTTAATCACAAACAATAGTCATTTAGATTACACCCGGTTTTAGAAGTTCTAATTAATATGATAGATCGAGTGCTGTGATTGGTTGATATTTTCTTCAACCAATCGTTTTGACAGATGCAATCGATCAGGCGTTAAAAACCGGGGGCACAATAATACTATGTATCGATCTAGGTACATATTTTTTTAATATTATTTATGTAAGTATATTTTTCTTTTCATTTTATTGTTAGTGTAATACTAAATGTTCTTGTCTGTATAAATAAATTTCTGTATGTTACATTAGTTGATAATCCATGTGTATACAAGGCTAAATATTGAACTATTGCTAATAAATGTATGTATTCTTGATATCTAAATGAATGTCATGTGTCCTTACTATACTCTTAATATAAATACTATATTTCTGAATGTATATTTATGTAATATATTATATTAAATGTTTATAAATCAAAGATATGTTTTATTTATTAATTTATCTTATTGAAATTACTCTCTTGTATCTTTATACTAATGTTATAAAGTATGAAATCGCCAATCCGCAGAGAGTAAGCAAGCGTGGTGATCAATGCTCGTGCCTTCTCTATATGGGAAGAGGCCTGTGCACAGCAGTTTGATAATTATAATAATAATTCCAGTGAAAGTACGAGCATTGATCACCACGCTTGCTCTCTCTCTGTTGGCGATTTCAAATCCCAATTTTGGAATACAGGCTTCCTCACAATGTTCTTCACCGCTTGTCGGAATAGTCTTAGAATAATTAGGAAAGTACATATAACTTTGAAAAAGACACATTGGTTCTTGCCTGGGTTCGAACCTGCAACCTTGTGCATACAAATCTGATCATTGAACCGCTAGGCCACCACGGCAATAATTGAAGCCGTAAATTATTTTAGATGAATTATATTTCATATATTGTAACTAAAAGGCAGAAAAAAAAATAGGAACATCACAATAAAACAAATAATTTTCTTCATTTATTTATTCCACACTTGTATTATACATTAAAAACTGGACGGATCTTATCCTATTACTATCTACAATCAGTACATTGCATAGGTAATACTTAAGCCATCAAAATACTATTAAAGTTTAAATCAAATACTAGAAAAATATAGAGTCCTACAAAACACACTGATTGACGAACTGTCGAATAAAATTCAGATTTTAATGCATTTATTATGCAAAAAGGCCATTGGGCGTAATCTGACCCTGGGGTCTGATTCCGCTATTTCAAAGTCAGTGGGTGGCAGGTTAATGAACGTCACTAAACTCCCGCAGTGGGACAGTTACAAGTTGGTATTCTTACCCGACTGACGCAAAGAAGGGTTTTGTGTTTAACAGCGTATTTGTGTATTTAATATTGGACCGACTTCCAAAAAGGGTGACGCACTCAATTCGACTGTATTTTTACTCACAATTTTTGACTGGGAGAATCAATTTGATTATTATTTTTTTTGTGAAAAATTGTCCTTATCGTGTGGGGTTCATTTTGACAGTGGGATCCATAAGAAAACGATATAAAACTTATTTTGAAGTCAGTTTTTTGAGATAATTATAGATTAATAGCTGTATATATTGTGCGTATATTTAAGGCACTATAAAAGGCACGAACAGTGATTTAATACTTGTTTTATGGCATAACAGCAGTCGTAAAATATTTATGTCAATATTTATACTAGAATAGGGTAAATACTAGCTATGAAAAGTCAAAATTTATTTAAGCCGTCATTTAGATAATCAAAATATAACAGACACGTATTTTTTCTTTTATCAAATCAATAAAAAAATAGGAAGATAAACGGCTTTTAAAGTTCAGTAGTGGGAGTTTGTGACGTCACGGCTGAGTACAATTTATGCTAAAACGTGACGTCGAGCAATTGAAATCGCTGTATCTTCGTCATTCTTTGTCTACGGGACAAAACAAAAAATACTGTGAGTGTCTAATATAGTTTTTTTTATCTAAAAGATGGACTAAAAATAAAAATTAGTCATCATCCCTATTATAAGTATTTCTATAATATTGTGTCATTTACATAATGTTAAAAAAAAACATAAAAAGTAATTATCATTTCGATGGAGTAAAAAATGGAAAAATTCTACTTAAAATTATAATTTGATAGATGGGAATTATTATTACTTAATACTAGATACTTTGTCCAGCAGTGGGACATTGTTTAAAAAATACTTGTCAGAGGTAAACAAGATTTAAAAAGATTTTCAAATGGAATTAGAGAGATAAATATTTCGTTAAAACAATGATTGATCTTAAAACAATATAAAAAAAGGTTTATACACGTATAAATCGATTTTCATAGATAGGTATTTTCTTAACTATTTATTTATTTACCTTATATTATTTGCTTTTAAATCGTCAACTAATAGTATTTTTTGTTAATATTGTCCGTCAACTTAATATATAAGTTAGTAACATTTTATTAAGAATCCTAATTATTATTCTAAAATGCAATATTCTTCACCCGGGACAACTATTTTACGTTTATCTTAAAACGGAATCAAACCTTGAACAATACAGTTTGTATCTTTTAAACACTGTGCTATGTTGTCTTTGAAGATTTAGAGATTTTTCTTCTTTGATTTTTATAAAATATATACTCATAAACATTATTCATTGTAACTTAATTCTTAGTATTATTAATAATAAAATGTGATATAAACAATATTATACATTAATATGAGATTCTGCTTTTAATTGTCTTATTAAAAAAGTAATCTAATTTTAGCATTCTAATTCACTTTTTAAGTGATTGGTGTCATGTGGCTCGAGACCGAAAAGTCTGGAGTCAGATGGTGGAGACCTTTGCCCAGCAGAGGGAAACTAGACCTTTGCCCAGAAGAGGTTACATAAAAAAAAATAACATTGTATTAAATAACTATATAGCTGCCTTTTTATACATTCTCAAGAAAATACTGAATGAGAAAATTTTTGAAACGTGATAAATTCGTTTCCTTTTTTAATAAGACAAGTATATCAGACAATAACTATAAAATACTATTCTTAAACAATAAAAATATAAAAGTATGTTGCCAACTCTGTTTTATACCATACTTAATTAATCAAAAATATTCTGCAACTAGGGTCATTTAACATTTTGAAAGAGCAAAAAATGTCTATAGTAATATTATAGAACGGACATTAGCGCGAACATGCATAAATACCTTTAGGGCTTGACGTTTCGACCAGGTTACACCGGCCGTGGTCACAAGCAGTGAGTCTGCTAGGTAACTAAGTAGGTAGGTAAAAGGGCCTACTTATAATCCAGCCTATAAACGTCCCACAGCTGAGCACAGGCCTCTTCCCATATAGAGAAGGCACGAGCATTGATCACCACGCTTGCTCTGCGGATTGGCGATTTCAGATCCCAAATTTTTGGAATCCAGGTTTCCTCACGATGATTTCCTTCACCGTTTGCCAGAAGTGTCTTAGAATAATTAAGAAAGTACATATAACTTTGAAAAAGTCACATTGGTACTTGCCTGCGTTCGAACCTGCAACCTTGTGCATACAAATCCGTTCATTGAACCGCTAGGCCACCACAACGAAAGGCCTACTTGGAATATTTGAATTGATTATAAAGTCATTTTTCAATTCAATTTTGATAAATTATTTCTATATTGAAAATGGCAACATTAATTGACCACAGATAACACAGAAAAAGAATGATTACTTTCTTGATTAACTAAGTATGGCAACAGAATAAGCTACACACGGACGGAAATTCTATAACAAATAAGGGCTTATTTAAAACAATATCATAACAATACAATTACATACATTTGAGGAGTTAATTATATCAAATCTATTGATATTTTTACTGAATGTCTGTCTATTCTATACAGGGTGTTACAAAACCCCTGTCCGATCCGTTAAGGGGTTGTTAGGTATCGATATCTAATTACAAAAAAAGTAAAAAAAAAAAGTTTTTTTTTTTTCTCCAAATTGCGGGTGATAAGTGACGGCACCGTCTCAGGTTCTGCCAAATGATCATACAAAAGGCCACCATTAACACCGACAAAAATGGTGGTGTAGATTTTGATTTATCGTCAGATTTAGGGATTTTGGAGGCTACTTCAAAGTTCATTATTATTGTTATCATCATGAATATTCCAAATTTGATATTTTATTTGGGCATGTGATTGTAAACCCTATATCACCCTTTCGGGTCGGACGGGGGTTTCGTAACACCTGTATAGACAATTTTACTATTTTTCTTAGTCATTGTAAATGGAAACTACCTTCAATATGACAAAACAATATTCAGATCTACATGCCTACTTTATATAAAAGTATAAAACATTATTATCCAGCCGCTGGGAGAATGCGTTCCTGACACATGTCAGTTGGTCTTGATTTGTATGGCGAATTAAATAACCGAGTTTTATTATTCATTGTAACCTGACATAATGATATACTTTTTAAACGACTTAAAAAAAGGAGGTTCTCAGTACCCGTATGTATGTATGTTTGTCCGCGATTTTCCCGTGTTCGGCTGAACCGATTTTGATGCGGTTTTCAGAAAATAATTTGTAAGATCAAAGTGATGGTTCTCAGTATTTATTATGATCGATATTATTAATTTATAGGGCAAATAAGTAATACTAATTTATTTGTAGTAAACTTTCACCACAATAAAGTTATATCCTGTTGAAAACCTATCAGAAACGCATTCTCTCAGCGGCTTTACTGTACATACCTCAAACCGGCGTTTCTAAACTAGTCTCCAACGACAAAGGCGTAGTTTCATCTGGTTCAGGTAACACAAGGTTCAAAGTTGGGTTCAAAGTGGGGTTCAAAGTGGGGTTCAAAGGGGGGTTCAAAAGATACCTCAAACCGGCGTTTCCAAACTAGTCTCTAACGACAAAGGCGTAGTTTCATCTGGTTCAGGCGACACGAGGTCCAAAGTGGGGTTCAAAGTGGGGTTCAAGGGGGGGTTGTTAGGGGGGTCGGTGTTGTTCCCGGGGGCCTTGTATCAGATCTGCGAGGCGGGCATGGTGGACACCGTGCTGTGCGGCGTGGTGGGCCGCGACCCCGCCAGCGACGCGTTCAGAGACGCCATCGTGCCCATCTGGAGAGGGACACATGTTTTTAAGTATGTAGAATTGTATATAGTTATTTTGAGACTTATTTTCACAGTGGTAAAGTGTTTTTTTGCGTGTCAAGATAAAAGCAATGCTTATGTACGTTTTTATACTGTAGAATTATTCTGTATTTTGTAACTTATCTGAAGTAAGTCAAATATCATTTATGCCTAGTTTATAACGTTATTTGACTCTTTTACAAATGAATGATATTTTTTATCGTATTACTACGTATTACCCATTTTCATGGATCAAAAATAAGTTATATGTATATTCAAACATATGAATTGTTTTTGATCCATGAAAATGAGTTATAAGAAATGCGCAAAAATTTATTGCGAAGGTAATTCTGTTAGTCACGCTTTCATGAGAGATTTGAACCATTTTTATTAAAGCTTAGATCCCAAGTAGATCTAAGACTCCTTTTAACCGCTATATCCTACACTCACATGACCAAAATCTAATCACTAATTATAATAATTTAATAGTGAACTCACCCTCAAATGCGCCAAATCCTCCAACTTAGTCAAATCAGCTAGCTCCAAATACAAGCTATAGACCAGCACCCAGCCGTACACGCCGACAACGCAGAACACGACCCAGCAGAGACACATGAGCACGTTGTACGCGAATATCATGTCGTTGACTATGGAGGCGAAAACGAAGGCTATGAGGCGGAACACTATGAACACGCCGAAGGAGTACAGCCAGGGGACCACGCGTTTCTCGTATTCCTGGGGAAGAAATAATAATACTAATATTCCTGGACAATTCACACACGGTAATCTGATCCCAAGCTAAGCTCTAAGAGAGCTTGTGTTATGGTAATCAGACAACTGATAAACATACTTATATATTTCTAAATACATACATATCTATTTCTATATATAAAAATGAATAGCTAAATGTGTTGGTAAGCGCATAACTCTATAACGCCTGGGCCGATTCCACTAATTCTTTTTTTGTTGTGTTATTTATTATCAGAAGGTTCTTATGAAAAAGTGGAAAATTGCGCGGAAAAAAAAATAAGTCGTCACCGGCCAAACATAAAGGCACCGGGAACGGGACCTAGATATTCATGCGGGTGAAACCGCGGGGCACAGCTAGTAAATCTATATGTTACGGTAAATGTGATTAATTGAAAATTATTAATAATTTTACAAAATTATTAATAATAATCACATGTTTTGGTAATTATTAATAATTCTCGACACATATTGGTAAAAGTGATAAAATAAATAAAAACCCAATGTTTTTTGACCAGCAGGTATTTATTTATATTATTCACTCTTACCCTGACATATACACTGACTTATACATATAAACTTGGTTAATGTTTCTTTAATTTATAAAAATATATGTGATGGGTACATACGTCGTCGCTCGCTTCGCTCGCTCTGTTGCAAGGTCACAATATCTAACCTAACCTAACCTATTGATCTCCGTCACAAAGTCGAACCTAATCAAGCATACTAAATAATCAGCCCCGCAACCCTTGGCCACTTATTACATTTATCACTACTAGGGTTAAATTATTAATAAAAACCGACAAATGTGATTAATTTATCACTTTTACCTCGACTTTCGGTAATTATTAATAATAATCGATAATTATTAATAATCTTCAATTAATCACATTTACCGTAACATATACAGGGTGAATATCAAGTCGTTGTTTTCCCGAAGCGAAATGAGTTTGTATCGGTCATACAATCGATTAATATATGTAAAAAAAATTAGACTCAATAAATGGCGGATTAACAATTGTTATAAACAAAACTCGAAAGTGACTTGACCCAGTAGTAATACATCGCGCTATACCTACGCGGGCGGGCGCGCGGTTACCCCGAACGCCGCGCGGTCGTTGCACTTCGCGTGTAAATCAGCTGATCGCTACTCGTGATTTAATAAAACACAAAACCAATAAGTAATTCAAATTTTCGCTTCAAACTTTTACGGGCTTAGGATCGTCATAAATACTTAAAAAATCAAAATAGGTATCTTTAAAAAAAGTCGGAATTTGATAATTAAGTATTTAACTATTTAAGGCGTAGGTATTTAAAAATGGAATCGACTTATTTACAATGATTTTGATTACCTAACCTACTTTTAAATGTTTATTTACAAAGTACGAGTACTTACACTTAACTGTAGCGGAGTAATTGTTCGAAATGTAAACCACTACGTTCAATGCACAAACGAGCACGTTTTAACTGATTGTCTTTCAGTTTCATTAAAGTGTCTCTGTCACGTCTCACGATATTAAAAGCGTCCACTATCGCACTTATCAAAGAGTCGCGTGTTTGGTGTTCCTCACGATACACCAAGTTCTTGAGCTCAGACTCTACCACAAATAAAAGTCCAAGGGAGTCAAGGCCGGGCTCCTCGGTGGCCAAGGGTGTGGCCCGCCACGAAAAAAAAATGATAAGGATGCAGTCCTTCTATGTTGAGCACTTTCATCGCACATTCATCACTTGACGTCATCGACGTTCGCGCACAGAACACTAACTAAGCCGTAGGCACAGAGCGCAACATTTGGCGGCATTCTATTGTGTTTCGGCGCTTGCCGCGTGCATGCAAGCTAATTTATACCGTATCACCATGACCGAGAGCTTATTTTGCTCTGAACATTTATTATTGATTCTTTCTTTGTAAGTTTGCCGACAACACGTGGCGGCGGCGTGTGCGTTTCGTGTTACCTACAGGTGCCTACGTGATCTCTAGTGAGTGAACTACTATTGATTATCGCTCTTTCGAGTTTATGAATACTTTTTTAATGATGTGAAAAAAAAAACATTATGTTTTTTAAGTTAAACTTTGTATTTCGATAGTACTACTGATGGGTAATCGTCCTGCCGCGGGAAAACAACGATTCAATTTTCACGGTGTATATTTGTATGTTACTTTGAGAGACTCAACAGGCGTCCACAGTCAAACTGTTCAAAACAGTTTTGTGGACCAATGTATTAACATAAGACTAATATTTTTTGTACTTAATAATTATAAATAATAATAATAATAATATCATCATCATCTCCCGAGCCTTTTCTCAACTATGTTGGGGTCGGCTACCAGTCTTACCAGATTCAGATGAATACCGTATGTTACATAGAGCGACTGCCTATCTGACCTCCACAACACATTTTATGGGGAAACCTACTATCCCATAGTAAGACGGGTTGTCAGAATTGACTTAACGACTGCCAAAGATTTTTGTATGACAGCCGGTAACTACTGTTTAACGTGCTTTCCGAAACACGGATAAACACACTACGACCGCCTTCCTTAGCATATAATAGATTGCCGTACGTTGAACTTTGGCAGTCGTTAAGACAATTCTGACAACCAGTCTTGCTATAGGATACTGTGTTACCCAGTAAAATGTGTTGTGGAGGTCAGATAGACAGTCGCTCTGTAACATACGGTGTTCAGCTGTCGGTGAGACTGGAAGCCGATCCTAAGCTAGTGTGGGAAATGGCTAGACAGATAATTCCTGTAGCATCTATAGCTCAAAAGTATGATAGGCAGTTATAAATAGCATGAATATTATGTGAACAAAAATTATGAAAAATACATGAGCTTTTTTAAATAATAATAATGAGTGTTACCATAAATACCTTATTTTTAGCCTGCATAACTAACTACAGGATGCAGCATGAATGAACGAATGAGTGAGTTAGATATGTGAATGATATATGGTGAATGAAAATGTTATTTAAATTAAGGTGTATAATGAGATTATTCACTAAATGAATTTTAACATTCTTATAATTGATTAAAATGTTTTTTTTAAACAAGTGCAATGAAAGGACCACAAAAAAAATACAGATTAGCTACTCAAATTGAAGTATTTCCTTGTAATTGAGTAATTGTAGTAATCCAGCATAAAAATTAACTGAAAGATAACACAATAATTACATTTTTTACCTTGATTTCTATGTTTTGCGTTTAAGTGCATGTTTACTGCTCTTCTATGGTACACTTTGTGATATCTTTTTTCTGGCCCTTTTTAAACTAAAATTATAAAAGTAAAAGATTTGATAACATAAAAAAACAATTCAATATTACCTTTCTAAGCGCATTAATCAGTATGATGCTGGTAACTAGCACAACTACTGACCCCAACCACGAAAATAGCGCGAATATTATCAGCACATTGCGAACTGTAACAATACATAAATAAATATTATTTACTAGATTTTGCTCATGGTTTTACTTGCTTAGACATATATTTTCAATGCAAAACTATGACATACAGAAAATAAAAAGTCACTTCTTTTTACAAACAAGCAACTCTATTAAATGATTTTTTAAAGTAATGATAATCAATCTAAACTATAAAGTTGACTTATATGTATATGTTACCAAAATATGAAGTATTTGTGTAATACTGATTGAATTTTAGATACTTTTGCCACTGAATAAAAAATTAAAATATTTTTGAAAATGTTTTTCTCATTAGATTAAAAAAACAGAACTAAATTCCATGAACTTTAATTAAAACTAAAGATTTTCTTAAAGTCAAGAATTACAAAGCATAAAATAATAGTAACAATTTATTTATTAAGACTAATCCCAGTTCTAACTACACAAAACGTCAAAAGACCTTGTGGCTGGCCCAGAAGGAGATGGCGGGACGAGCTTGACTCCTTTTCCATATCATGGAAAACAATAGCACAGGACCAGGAGAATTGGAAGAAGGAAAGGGGCCTTTGCCCTGCAGAGAGACGATTATGGCTAATAATAATAATCCTTGTTCTTACCTGGGGGGCTCCCAACATACACGAACTGGTAGCTGATGACGTAATATCCGGTGTGCGTGAAGCCCGGTGTCGCCATGTACAGGCAGTAGAGATCGAAGATGCTCTGCCCGAATGTGAAGAGGGCTAGGAACTGGAAAATTAATGTTTTGTTAAGTGTCTGGCCCATTCTATAATTTTTGTAAAGGTTTGCTGTGTTTTAATTAAGTTTATTATCTATTTTATTTACAGAATTCAGTAAAATAAAAACCAATACATGTCTTTCCTGATCAGAGAGACAGTGTGTGCTATGATATTTGTCAGTCTTACATTCGCTTTCCCGAGCTATGTAATTGAGGTCAGTTTCGTAAAAAACTAATATTCATAGGCTATGCGTCTACAACAACTATTTATTGGGTATTTCTGACAAGTAAGTTGACCACGTTTGGGTGTACTGATAGTGCATAATTTTAAATGTTACAAGAGAAGAATAGTTTTATTGCTATAATTCTTTTTTAGAATAACGTTAGAAAGGAGAAATTCTCATAATGATTCTGAACAAAGTTTATGCTGGCAAGTACATATACTGTAATATCCTGAAAATGTATCATGAATTTTATCTTATAAAATATACAAACAATTAATACTTACAAGAGTAAAGAATCCCGTGAGCAGGGATCCCCTCTGCAGATCCAAGAAGTATGCATCATGGAGTATCGGCTTTTGATACCACGGCAGGCGCAGTGATCTCACTGACTTTGATGAGCGGAGGTTAGTTGATGATCTGAAATATTTTGTATGGACATTTATTTATTTTTAATTTTACACCCTAAACAAAAGGACTGGTACAAAGCAGCGTACAAGGCAGCCTTGTTCTGCTTAGCAATTTCTTTTTGGCAAGTATTGGAATAAAAGAATATATACTTTTTCATCCCATAATGAGTGTGATAACTGACTTGTTTCCCAGTAAAATGTGTTGTGGAGGTCAGATAGGCAGTCGCTCCATGTAAAATATGGTATTCCGCTGAATCCGATAAGACTGGTAGCCAAACCCAACATAGTTGAGAAAACGCTTGGGAGATCATAAAGTGTGTGTGATAACTGTTTTAAGGGAAAAGTACAATGGTAGCATCAAATGAATGCAACAGCAAACTGTATATCATATTACAATAGCTATGGAAAATGATTCATAAAATCTATTCTTCAAACAAGCTATTATGTATGCTTATTGCTTCGTAAGAAATGGGCCACTGGAGAAGTAATAACTAATTCAAGGATAAAATGTCCAAAAAAGTATGATTTTAGCCTTTATTTGTATTTAAGATTGTTTATTTGATAAACAAACAAAGATGAAATAAATATCTGCGTCAAATCTATATCAAATCTGCGCGTGCGTTTTAGGTCGAGTGTTGCCACATTAATATATATTTTTTTATATACTCATATTTACGTACTGTTTTGTTGTATTTATTTAATATCTTTATTTAATTGTATTTATTTTATTTTTCCTACATTAATTTATACCCGGCGGACGTCAAACGTCGGCTTCGGCTTTCGCTGAAAACCAGCGCTATGACTCTGCCTCAGGGTCATAGCAATATGCTGAGCGAGGGCCGTTTTACGTGGATGTGACGCATATTTCCCTTAATTACTTAATTTTGTGACTTTCTTTCTTGTACTTTTACTTTTCTATTAACTTGTTTTGTTTGTATAATTCCTCTTTGTGTTTCTGTATGCGTTGTGTCTACGTAAATAAATGTATTTTCTTTCTTTCTTTCTATATTTGTTGGTTTTAGATAACAACAACCATTAGTACAGTAGTCAGTAAGAATGTCTGAGTTAAATAACAATCTTGTGAATAGTTACTTGGATTAGGTAATGACTTGTTAACATGCTACTAAACTGTTACCTATGTGTTTTGTTTGCCTAACATTTCTTCTTATTATATTTTGGGTAACATGCAACAAGTCCATAAAAGAAATAAGATGTTTTGGTACCATGTCTAAACTTATTAAGGAGAAATAAAGTCAAAATATTTAATGAAAATCAGATATTGAGCTAATTCAGTCAACAATTCTTACAAAACAGAGTCTCTATTCAAACATTTGCAATAGTCTGTGGGGATGACAAACTTTTATCAGGTAGTAAGCAAAAGTAGCCTATTTCTAATAAGAACTCATTAAAACAACATAAATAACTTACTTTCCAGTGTAATGAGAATACACTGAAGGCGTAGATCGATAAGTCGAAGGAGTTTTTCTTCCGTACATATTTAATTCGTTACAAATCTACGGCAGTCGACGCCCTACGTGTTTATATATTCAGGCACTTATTTCACAATAATAACACGATACATAACACTACCGGCTTGTTATAATGCCGTACAGATCACATTTAACATGTTTCACTGAGTATTTAATTCATAAATCCTTGTTTTCTTTATTAAGCCACGCCTGTAAAATTGTTTGGCCGAGTTTGTTGCTACTTTCCGTTGTCAATTTCGAATGCTATCCGACAAAAATTGACAAAATCATGTGAAATTTACTGTTAAACTATTTGGCGCTAGTATATACGGCATTGCTGTGTGCTAGAAAGAGACAACAACTTACTATTTAAATGTTAAAGGGCTTCCAGATTTAACCGGTTTTTATTCAACACAAGCGTTTGCGAAGATAGTAACGTTATGTACAACATTCGTAAAGTATGTGTTGATTTTACCAAGCAGTGTTGTTACTGGCCTTTTAGAAATATAAACAAAAGGATTTACAAACTTGACGGGAACCGTCAATAATTTAGTTTCATTAATAAATCAAAACAAACAAGAACATTTCAAAATTTTTCGTTTTTATTTTGAATATTTTTATTAAATTAGTTACAATGGAAGACCTCAGCCATCTTGATGCGATTCTAAACAGCTCAAAACCTGAAAAAGATGAAAAGATTTCATATAACGGTTGCAGAACAAATTGCGGAATATGCTGTAAGTTTTTGAGGAAAGCCTTATTTTTAATAAACGTTTTAGTACTTACTAAAACAAAAATCATTCTACATTTAATGAAACACAAGCTCGTTGTTTTAGAAAACACATTTTTCACATACGAGCTTATCCGTCAGATTTTGATCATCTCACATTATCTTATTCGAAAATGTAGGGAACCAGGGAGCTTTGAAATAAATATGGGTTGTTCTCATTTATTTATTTCTTCTTAACTCTCGCTTCACGATGACTAACATTATGCCAAAGACGCAAGCCAAAAGTTCGAGACATCTACTGCCATTTTATTATGCCATATTTGGCCTATTCATTTTGTCATAATTATTAGCTTTGAACCCACACACTGTAAGGGTAAGACCGCAATACGGGTTTTTTTTCCGCACGTGGTAAACCATTAAACCGAAAACCCGCCTGAGACTGTTAAAAATCAGTGGAAGATAACCGTCAGTATGGTCGCTTCCATTAGTTTCCTTTCCTCACAAAATGAGGCGGTTAAAAGCCTGTGGGTTCAATACAGCATTGTCTTTATCTTTTATTAATACTTTTGTAATCATTAATACTGTGACTTTTTTATTACTTAATCATCAGAAATTTATTTTCTATGTTAATTCTACTCTATTTCCCAGGTATTTGCCGCATGCCTCCTTCCCATTCGAAGTTCTATTATGGCCACGTTTTCTGCACGGACTGTTTCTACAAGTACATTTTCTCCCCAACCAAATCTGATTGCTCTGGTGACGTCGCGAAAAAGGAGGTCCGAGAAGAAAGTTTGGTGCAAGATACCTCGAAATGAGATACTTTTTGCTTGATGCTTTTGTAATAGTTACTGTGGATACGTACTTGTGAAACTAACAGTTTGTTTTGTATAATGTTAAAGTGTAATAAAAATGTGGATATTTGGAACCAGTCTTAACTAAGTGGTTTTGTTGACTTCTGTTTTTGAGAAGACAGCTTCGTCCATAGGTACCTATTTTGTATAAGGGCTCCCATACATAACTGCCGGACAATGCCGTGTGCGTGGCTGAGTACTGGTCGGGAAAAATATAACAGCCATTGATCGACTCGATAAGAAGACAAAATTGCGAATTCTCATCGTAAGGCAAATATCTGCGAGCTCGCGCTATTTAGAACTTTATTTAGGAAACTGAGATACGGTTTTCTCTATGCTGAGATGTTTCTCTGCGATGGGGCGTCGCATCGCATTTTAAGGCATGTCAGTTTTATGTCAAAGCCCTAATTAGATAATAATATGTTTTAATTGTGAGTAAAACGCTCGCTAGGGTAGCGACCCTAGCGAGCCCTAGCGAGAGGCCAGACTAGCGAGTCTGGCATGAGGTCTATCTGTCAATTGTCATTGTCATTGTCGAGCTAACAGCTTCTCATAGGTAGAAATCGACACATGGGACCATACATGGGAAACTTGCGAACCTAGCCGTTTAGTTAACCCATTCAATGCAGAAACAAATTTTTGCTCTCGCTACACAGATGCGGCATGTTTTAGTTGCGATTAGTCTGAATTGTATGAGAGTAGTCCTGCCTTCATCATCTGATGATTCTGATGGGACCGGGAGTGACCGAGGTTAGAGACATCAATTCAAAATATAAAATAGGAAGTGAATACGGGATTATACTAGGTACCTATTCATAGGTTTTTGGAACTAGGGAAGAGGTTTGTGATCCGGATGAGGTCTTGAAACTGCACTTTCTCGGGGGTGAGGAATGAAATAATGATGAATAAAATGTTTGTGTATGATAGGTATGTGTATTGTAGAAGTGTGTTAAATAATTATACCCAAGTAACAAGGGATCTACATGCTATGACCAGCATTAATTAAAACAAACTGCAACATAAGATTGACACCACATTTTTATTCATAAATCTCTCCGCAACAAACTTCTTTTTGTAAATAATCACTGTTTACATATATAGGACCGCACTGCCACAAACACTTAGGACAATCTAAGTGGGTTCTACATAGTTTAGGGTCTTGTAGATCAACCCATCCACAATACGACGGTTCATAACCAGAAACCATCGAAAATTTATCAATGTCATTGAAGTTTTTCCATTTTTTCATGCGTTTTTCAGGTTCGCTTAAACCTCTACCGTGTAGATATTTTGTCAGCTTTTCGATTTTTTCTGCTGCATACACGTTACAATTTTCCACATTTGCTGATTCGTCGATGGCGATACAGGACTCGGGAATCTCAGAGACCTCTGTCCTGTTCTCGAAGGAAAGGTCCCAGGTCCCAAAAGACTCGTCCCCGATCGAAACGGCCGGTGTTGCAGCTGTGAAAATTTTTCATATTCAACTCTTACGCACCTACAAAGGAGTAAAGTTATCAGTTAAACGCACAATCCTAGTACAGCACTGTATTCCATTCCAACTTGTTTTTTTTTAATCGGCCTTAAAGTACCTACTTTGTAGTCTATTTTCACGATCATCTTCGCTTAAAGGGTGAACTGTACTGCGGTGCATTAGGCCTACAACAAATAAAGGCGTAACATATGAGCGTAGCTAAATCTAGACTTATTCCAGATCAGTAGTTTTAGTAGAAAAGGTTTGGGTTGAGAACACAGTGCCGGACAAAAGAACTTTTCCCTGGTGAAGGAGGTATTGGCGCTGATTCTGTTGTCCACGAAATAAACCAAATTTATTATACTAAATCTTTGCTAACTTAAACCAAATAAGATTAAGAAAAAGACGCCACTTAAGTTTGTCCTTTTCTTATACCATAAAAGTGAAAAAGATACCTATAGTTTAGTTGGTGTTTGACAGAATCAGAGCCCAAAACTCAACTTACATTTTTTGGGTTCATTATTCTGAAACCAGTCTTGTGGGCCGGTACCACATCGACAGAAAGGTGGCTGTTGTCCTTGCATCATAAAAATAAACGGAGCACTCTCCTTATTGCCAGCGAGAAATTCTCTCATGTTCTCGGCAAACTGGGTGTTATTCTGCCACTGATCAAAGCAGCTCCGGAAGAATTCTGAAGGGTTATCCTTACTACGGTTTAGCACGTGCTTGTGGAAGCAGTCTTCGCAGAACACCTGCCCGTAGTAGATCTTCAGGTTGTCGGTCGGCGTGGCGTGGCAGAAGTCTGCAAAATGTTTTCAATAGTAGTTTGTAAAGGAAAAAGGGACGACTTTGAGTTACAGTTCCGGCTTAAAATAAATAACATTAGTTTTATGTATGTAGCATATTTTAAAGCAATGTAATCTTAACAACGATGTTAAACATATATATATATAGATATAACAAAATAAAAATATTTTGATTTTGATTTTTTGATTTTGATTTTGAAATGTAGTTTTTTCATTCATAAGGCCCAATGATTTGCAAAGGCCTCTTCCCTTTTTCACATTTCTGTCTTTTCAAGGGCTTCGATTGACTAGTTCGGTAAAAATAAAGGTAGGTCATTCCGCCATCTCCGCCTGCGTTTATCTGGCTGTCGCTACTATATGTTGGGAAAAAGTTATGTACAAAAAATATATTATGAGCCTCATACAAGAGAAGACATATAGGACAATTTTCTTCAATTGTGAAAGACTACCGATAAACTGCTGCTGAAGTATCCCTAAGTTACTCACAGCACTTGGCACACTGTGGATGGAAGCTCTGTCCTCCGATGTCCACCTTGGTGCTGTCGTCCACGCACTGCAGGCAGCGCGCGCAGATGCACCGCTTCTGGGGCTCCTCGGGCGGCTGGCTCTCCGATTTCTCATCTGGAGTTAATGTTAGGTAAGTTTATAGGTCCGGCGTAAGATCGTGAGGTAAACTTCAATACAACTAACTTGATAATACTTGATACTCTGTAGGCTTATTCGCTATCGCTTGTTAACAACCCAAGCGATGTTCAGTAAATAAAAATAACGGTATAAACGCAAACTTAGAATCGGCTATGATCGTTAGACGATGCGAAATTGGTATTTTCATATACCTAGCATTTAAGAAGGAAATTATTGCTTTTGTTGACAAATGTCACAGCGAATACGTCTACAGGTCCTGAGCAAGAATATACTGGAACTTTGTCTAGATTAAAGTAAAAAGAGTCGATCCAAGTCTTCGTACGAAAGAAAAGGGATCTTAAACTTGGAAGCCCCGTCCCTTGATTAAAATATAAATTTTTTCTAAAAGATACCTCCCGCCACAGGCTGACCAGAAGCAACTTCTGGCGTTCGTGACAGAAGAAGTCAAAACATATTCCCGAAAAGCGGGCAACTTTACATTTATGTATTTCCTCATATACTTAAATAGTAAGGACTCTACCAAAGCAACACTTTCCAAACAGCTATTTTAGGCAGACAATTCTCCAAAGAGTCTTCTTAATATGATCCTAATTTACAGAGCTCTCCAAACCATCTACAGATAATTTACCAAAGAGTACACATATCTCAACCCAACCAACCTTTATTATCATTACTATTAGCCTCTTGAGGCTTGCCCCCCGGTGCCCACTGCATCCACCAGCTGTTGGAGTGGATGCGCGGACTCTCGCCCCGGAACCGCGACAGCACGTGCGTCTTAAAGCATTCGCTGCAGAACACGTGCCCATAAAACATTTTCAGTGACGGAGGGATCGTTCGGCAGACACCTAGGGAATAAGATTATTGGTAAACAAAGAAAAATTTAAAAATGTGTTCATTTTTTATATGAATCGACGTCGCTAATATTATTATGCCAAGTTAGTTTTTAGTTCACTAAGAAGTCTTTGGAAGTCTTGAGCGGAAATTCCTAAACAGACTTTGACAATTTGGACATGTAGACACTAACAAAGCTAACGCAAAGCAACATATATATTATAGTAAGTATTTATCTTCGCTAAGAAACAGGCCTTTCGGTCAATTCGCAATGCTTTGCAGATTCCTAGATTCGCAGTTTTATTGTGGAGGGCAAAGGCCTGCCTTCCTTATTCCTCTACTGGAAGTAGTCTCGTCTTCCTGGTAGGAAAAATATGTTCAATTTGCAGGAATGCTTTAACTAATTATCTGCCAATGAAATTAAATATGGTTTATACTTACAGCACATGCTGCATATCCTATGAAAACTCTGGCCTTCAATATCTACTCTATCATCAGAATCGACTGGTAGGAAACACCTAGCACAGAAGCATTTCTTCGGCGGCTCCTGTGTTTTATCCATATTGCTTGATAAATTAGGCTTACGTTCAAATTTTGTTATATATAAAAAATATTTAATTAAATTATTATTGATACTTTAAAGAATCAGCAATTTTATTCCATGGCAGTTGGATGGAAGGTGGAAAATGATTTTATAATAAAAGAAAATCGAACGCTGCCAGAAAAGAAGAATCGATTTTAAATTTTAAGTTTTTCTTTCGTGACGGTACTAACTTTTTTGGGATTATTAAAACCGTTTTGGTTTTCAAAATTAAAGAGGTTTAATACCACACGTTTGTTAACTTTTAATAAGTTGGTTTTTATTGAATTAGGCAACTGTTTTTACAATATAAAACTGGTTTAAAGTTAAGTAAATATTTATCTCCACAAAATTTACATAGATGTCGCTACCATGATCGAAAAATAACAGGCGAATTCCATCACTATAGAAATGACGAATCGTATCTCGATTGTAAAGAACGTAGCGCGTCACTACTGTGTTGCATATGTGTGGTGTACAAAGTTGTTTGTGTTATCTATCATGTTTTTATCAAAAAAGTGATGTTTGTGAACTTGTATGGGAATAAATCTACGCATATTTAGTGGTAAAGTAGATCTATTATCTTATCTTTATCATAAAGTTTGATTCGATGCTAGTATATAAGAGTTAGCTTAGGTTATGACGAACATTGACCGTTGAGTGTAACAGCTCATGTTTTTACATTTTTATGATTGAAAAACGAACGTTTGAATGCGGATGAGGTTGTTAAACGATAAATCACCCACACACTCACTTTAATAACTACTTGTAATGGACTAACACGCGTTATTTGAGTAAATATATTAGTTTGAAAATCGCTATTGAATTGTCAGTTGTGTAAAGAGTTTAACTTTTTTCTGCAATGTGATGACCCCGATGTTTACTGTTGGGGCCTTTGGTTTTTGCGGTGCTAACTGTAATGCCAAAACTATAGAAAAAAAATCGTTTGCAACCTTTTTCGTTTTTGGCAGTTATTTTTTTATAGTGCAAATTAATAAACAGATTAAAAATAAACAACAGGGAGGATTGAAATCGTCATTTAACGCTAAAAAAATCGTAATAAAAATAGTTTATTGATAATATTTTTATTAATAAACATCTCCAAGACAATCTCTTAAGATTTCTGTGACTGATTAAGGCTTATCTACACAATTTGACCCAGTTTGTTACTATATATCAAAGAAAGTAAACAATAAAACAAACAAGGTGTGAAAAAGTGTAATTTTTTAAGTAAAAATAACTTAAATTGACTCTTTTTTGTACAAGTGCAGTGTGTATATTAATATAGTGTGTGTTAAATATAAAACAATGCATCAAAGTGGAAGAAACAGAAGAAATACGTAAGATTTGTTTTGTGTTATAAAGAAGTTGTAACTTCTATTAATATTATTATAACTTGAAACTAGTACAGTTGAAGTTGCAATTATGGTTTCTCAGGCCATAGCATGACATGAAAGGCACAAGTATTTGGCCATTTCAGTCAACAAAATTGATACCGAATTCACTGTTAAATGTGAATCTCTGAATTTGCACTTTGCTTTGGGGATTCATTAGTTTTAAGATGGATACAGACATTATTAACATGTTCAAGGCCTCCATACACCTAATTACAGTATATTATATGTTTTTGTATAACAATGTTTCTGTGAAAAGCCATAACATACTGCAACTCTCACAGGCCTTTTATTTGTCACATTCAAAGCCAAGTGTATCAATGGATATACATTTCTATGAACATTTTGTATATACCATACTTTGTACTCCTATATTCTACTAATTGTAAAGTTTTACAAAATAATTGGATTCCAAAAATATTTTGTTTCATGGGTAAGACCCCATGAAACAAAATATTTTTGCTATGTAAAGTAAATATCTATGCTAAACATCTAAAGCACCATCATTGTGAGTTGTGACACTACAGGCTACTATTATAGAAGCTCCCTAGTTAATTAATATGTTTGTGGATGTAACTATATTATTTTTAAGATTTCTTCATAGACTCGCATAGAATTCACCTACTTTATAAAAAAAATATTACAAGCAATTTAAATAGTGTGTTATTTTTATCTAAATCTATTCATTCTATTTAAAATTCAGGTACAAAAGATTTTATAAATAGACTAAACTAAGTATGTCATTTTAACTCCAATCTATTATTAAAAGTTGTAACTTGTATATCTATTTATGTATACAATGCCATATAAATAAATACAAAGGTAATGATACATACGTAGATGCATATACAATCAAGCTTCTTTCCAAACTTAATCCAACGTAGTCCGGTAAAGCAGTGAAAGCCTCCATGAGGCTGAATGCGGCAGCAATTAAAAAAAAAAAAAAAACATCAATTCCAAAATTTTACTTAGACCCAATATTATTATTTTTTCACGAACAGTGACAGTTCTCACGTTTTTTTGTGTTATTTAATGTCAGAAACTTTTCTGTTTTTTCCACTTTTGCATAGATTAAGTTATGTTCTAGATAATACCAAATGTTTTTAAGAAGTAAGGAATTTATATTTTAATAGTTGTAGATAAAAGCTTTGTGTTCTCGTGAATTTATTGAGTGGGCCGAATAAAATGTACTCATAAGTTTTTACCAAAAATATGAATTAAAATAAATTATTATTTTGTTACAGAATGGTCCATCGTCTGGATGTTAAAAAAAGAAAAATGTCCCGCCATGAGAAAGCGAAAAGTGGCTTTGTAAGTTTATGTAATTTATTTATTCTAGGTTGAAGTGCATGAGTTAGATAGTACTTCAAAAATGTCTCTACATTATCCATTACTTTTAGGAGAGTTACATCTTAATTAGTAGTAATGAGGGTGGTGGGAATTAGAGTAGTAGTCTTTGCCTTAAAAGGTGAATAAATAAAAAAGATTTATTAAAGAATTTTGTGAACATTTATCTAAAAAAAAGCATTGCATGCAAAAATCTTAATTGTGAATCAGGAATTGAATGAGATGAGTTATATTATTTTTGGGTATAGTAAAATAAAAAATAATTTATTTAACTGATATATGAAAACAGACGAAGTTTCGTTTATAATTCATATATCTAATATTAAATTATATGAAATACACAATAATCTATCAGATGTACCACATGACTTAATTTTTCTTTTCCTAAAACTCTCTTAGCATTGTATTTAGGAGTCTGAAATATGCATTTACTTTTTATTTATTTGTCTGACTGTCATTTTTTGCAAATTCTTTTGCGGGACTGCTGGCAAAAAAACTAAGGAAAAAAAGAGTGCCTCTGTAAATTTCTTATTTTATGTACTAATTTAATGTTAGGTATTTACATAAAATATTAACATAGTTTTTCTCTAAAAAAGAGAGGAAGTGGACACATAAATCATACAAAAATTTGTCAAAATAGTTCAAGTCCCTAAAATTCAGTAAAAGAAGTATAACAATAATATTTATGACATACAGATAGTTAGTGGCAATCGAGCGTGTTAATGTCTCGTTCACGCGCTCAAACACCGTGACAGTAATAGGTAAAGGATACTTGTATGGTTTGCAAATAAATAAGAAGTAAAAAAATAATATAAATTGTTTATATATGTTACGGTAAATGTGATTAATTGAAAATTATTAATATTTTTACAAAATTATTAATAATAAACACTCGTTTTGGTAAATGTGAATAAACGATCGAAATTTATTACTTTTAGTAGTAATTATTAATAATTCACTACACATATTGGTAAAAGTTAATAAATTAAATAAAAACCCAATGTTTTTTGACCAGCAGACCAGGTATTTATTTATATTATTCACTCTTACCGTGACAGATACACTGACATATACATATACACTTGGTTAACGTTTCTTAAATTTATAAAAATATATGTGATGGGTACATACGTCGTCGCTCGCTTCGCTCGCTCTATTGAAAGGTCACAATATCTAACCTAACCTAACCTATTGATCTCCATCACAAAGTCGAATCTAACCAAGCATAGGTACTAATTAAACCGCCCCGCAACCCTTGGCCACTTATTACATTTATCACCACTAGGGTTAAATTATTAATAAAAACCGACAAATGTGATAAATTTATCACTTTTACCTCGACTTTCGGTAATTATTAATAATAATAGATAACTATTAATAATCTTCAATTATTCACTCTTACCATGACATATACATAAAAAAGAGTGTCCTGCTTGCTGAGATAAGACACTGAAATGAATTAAAATCTAAATAAACCGCGAGAGAAGCCGTTTAAATAATGGCGTTATTTTTATAATAATGGATGACTACTTAGTTTTATTGCTACACACATTCAGGTAAAAAAAAACTAGTAGATAGACTATTCGAAAAAAGAGGATATTGAAAACACCTGAAGAACTTCAATCTAAATGAACTTTTTCTTCCTAAATAAGTTAGTTATAGTAATCAAGAAAGTCTTTCAATCCAATAAATCAATTGAGTACTCACTACTTACACTCATTTAACTCACAAACAGTAGTTCTGTAACAAACTAGCGTCGTTAAACTCGCTTGATGGTGCTGTAGGCGTGTTTCATAGCATTGCGTGTAAACGTCCAGTTAAGGCGCGGTCTATTACGTGTAGATAAAGGATAATTGTAGGGTTTGTAAAACAATAAATAAATGTAGTTGTTTTTATTTGTAGTAACTTTTTCGTGTTCTTGTGACTATAATACAGACACTCGAAATTTCATATGCGTAGATAAAATATGTTTTGAGTTATAGGGTGGTCGAAATTGGCCCGAAATGGTTCGTGTAATATAACCCACGGCGGTGCGTCGCTTTTTTTGCTCGAACTTGGCGGACACACTGCCGTGTGTCTAGATTTTGCTATAAAATGTAGCAACTTCATATAGATTTCGAGATTCCTTACTAAATAATACATATTCAAGCTGTTTATTGACCCTGAATAAATAAAATAAAATCTTATATCGTCAGATGGAAGATGCGTAATATAGAATTGAGGAAAAGTCTAAGTGTACGGAGTTTTTGTATCTAGAATGCTTCTGAAAATATTCTTGAAAGACGCTATAATAGTGTCATTTACACTCTATGTATATAAATATTTTTATATGTATATTTACTTTTAGGCTTTATCGTCCCATTGCAGGGCAAAGGCCTCTCTTTCTTTCTGCCATTTTTTCCGGTCTTGAACGATTGTTGTCCATAATGCTGAAAAGGAGTCAAGTTCTCTTTCCTGGTAATCAATCAATCAGCCAATCATAGCCTCTTTCCTGGTAATAAATGTATATTACCAGAAAAAATAATTAACGTCAATTATTTAGTCATTATTAACGCCAAACTCCTCTCTATTCCTGCTTTTGAAATCTGTAAAAGATCCCTAGGTTATATCATTTTATAGTAATACTACTAATACTTATCCATTACATAACAAACTTCAAATCTCACACATCTAAACCTGTTAACGAACATTACCACAACACTATTAAAACTAAACAAATATTAACTTCTCTGCTATCGCTACTCGCGATAAACTACGTTTCCGATAGTTTTTCTTTTCAGTTACTTTACAGACGTCTTTCAGTGCACTTGTATATAATAATCATAATAATATATTCGCCAATCCGCAAAGCAAGCGTGGTGATCAATGCTCGTGCCTTCTCTATATGGGAAGAGGCCTGTGCCCAGCATAAGACGTTTATTACCTGGTGTTATTATTATTAATAATATAGTATAAGTGTAAATAAGTGAGTTTTTAAAGGTTATAGTTACTTACAAGGTTGGGAAACCGTATTAGGTGTTATAAGTGTTGCCTTGAGTGATTTGTCATCATACTTAAACGTAGTGTAGATTCCTGAGAAGTATTGATTGTGTTCAGTTTTTTTATGTGCATAACTGTGTGTGGAATTATGACAGTGGATGAAGCGAAACAAGTATGTAAGGATCGTAGCAAGTGGAAAGAAGTGGTCTCGCCTACCCCTACGGGAAACAGGCGTGATTATATGTATGTATAACTGTGTAAATGAAAGGTAGGTATTTGTCTAGATTTAGTTATGTAATGGAAGGCTCTCAAATTGATTCCTAATTATGAGATCAGATCTTACTGTTTGTGTTTTGTCGTCATATGTAAACATAACGTAGTGTAGAGGTTTTATAAGAACTAATGGTGGTTGACTGCCTCATTTGCCTAGTGGTGCTTAGCGCGCCTGCTACGCTAGAGGTCTTGGGTTCTATTCCCAAGTCGACCAAGGTGTTATTGGGGTTTTCTATAAAATTCTCAGTAGCAGGTCGGAGTTTGGATTTGTGCCCGGTTAGTGGCAATAGTTTCGCCCCCTATTACATGGGACTTAAACATATCGGCTAACCGTGGGTGTACATTGGTTCACCTCTGCCTAACCCTTCGGGGATACAGGCGTGATGATATGTTATGTAAATGGTGGTTAGTACGTTTTATTACTGTGCAATGTGCATGGTTATGTACATTGAAGGTAGAAAATTTGTCTAAGTATCGTCTATTAGAGAAAGGCTTATTTCTTGTATGTCAAGGGTTTACTATCATGTTAAAAACGGTCATTGTTGTCCTCTACGCTAAAATATACTAGCATTCAAGTCCCCTATACTTTGTGCACTAAGGCTTCAAAGTAAATAAGTTTCCTTGCAGACAATGAGTCACAGTACCTCCCCTAATATATTGGAGACGATAAGGGTAACTTACAATGTGATTGATTATGGTAGGGTAAAAAACTTCCCGTAAAAGCGCGTCAGAATTATTTTCTCCTTGTTGGTAAATGGACTTGTTGGTTAGTCAGAAATTGGAGAAATTGGATTTGTTGGTATAACAGCGTTTTGCATATATGTAGTTTGATATAAAAAAAATTGGGAAGATAAATTATTGGTTGTAACCGCTTTGAAAATAAAATAGGTTTGTTATGGAAATGTGGGTTTTCCTTGAGTGTGAAAATTTCGTCGCTTTGTCAAATCTTGAGATGAAAGTCGACTGGATGGAAAGTAGATGAGGCTTGTAATAGTTATAATCTACAGCTTTCGTTTTCTTTAGTGGTTTTAACACCACATTTAATAGCAATTAGCAAATTTTACAGTGCGTTATAAAACAAATGTGACAAAAACAAGTGGCAATAGGCTCGCCCCCTATTACATGGGACCTAAACATATCGGCGAACTGTGGGTGTACATTGGTACACCTCTGCCTACCCCTTCGGGGATACAGGCGTGATGATATGTATGTATGTTATAAAACAAATTATGGACAAAGTGATCCTATACGGGTTTCTGTTGAGATATGATATGAGACCCTCGAAGTATATGGGAAGTCGTGTTTTTCATAACACATAACATAACATATCATCACGCCTGTATCCCCGAAGGGTTAGGCAGAGGTGTACCAGTGTACACCCACAGTTCGCCGATATGTTTAGGTCCCATGTAATAGGGGGCGAGCCTATTGCCACTAACCGTATTTTTCAGCCTGACTTTTACGCATATACCATAATAATTGATTTAAACGCGCATTTACGACTATGTATAACAGTTTTACCTCTTCAAGGTAACTGATAAGCTTGGAATTCCATTAAACACATGGCTTACGTCACACCAGCTGTAGGGACATGGAAACTGTCATGGCCGACAAGGTCACGTGTTATATAAAGTAAATTGAACAGATTTGGTGGTAATATAATAGGGAAGACTGGGTGTAGGAAGATAAAATCAGGTATAAAATAGAAAATAATAAAGAAGTATGTTCGTTTTTATTAGAAGAGTATAATTTAAGGCCATAAAGCGGATAAAAGTTTAGGGACTCATTCCGTCAAAACAAAAAAGAGAAATTTCAAAAAGAGTCGTCGTGTGTTTTGGTTTAGGTTAGTTATGAAAAATAACGTGTATGTATAGAAATAAATAACACGTTCGTTAGGACATAAAAAAGTAGTAAAACGTTAATTGTCTCTTTAAATTCTATTTTTGTAATATTATCGAACTATGAAAGAACATGTATCGCAATTTATTTGTCCCATAGAAGTGATCTTTTTGTCGCTAGGGGCAGAAACGAAAAATTACATATTTGAAGTACACCCAAATATTACAGGTGCTTTATTCAAAGTGACTATGCCTCTGTATGTTAGGCCAAGCCCCACTTGCGTGTTATTTCAAATAGGATAGGCTTTAGAGTACTTTGGACTAATTAAAATGCCGACTAAGCCTATCGCGTGACCTGTATTAATACTGCTTTTCCACGATTTATTATGTTTTAAAGGTTACAATTAAAGCTTCATTTACATATCACGTAGAAGAGTGTTAATAATAGAAAAGTAATTGGGAGAACTTAGCTCTCATCCCAAATTTAATTTTATTTTGATCCCAATTTCACAAGATAGAAAACTGTTTGCTTTAAAACGCACAAAAAACAAAAAGCCATTAACTAATCACAAACACTTTTTTTCCGAATGCCGTAGTCAAAATCCTATTTTAGTTGAAGAGGTTAGGAAAGTGAAATAGAAAAAAAATTAAATTCATAAACTCAATGATTATATGTTTTTCCTTTATTTCGTTAATCCAAATTCCAATCTATCTAAAGAGGTTAGAAAAGTAAAGGAAAAGAAAATGGAATATACAAGGTACACAGTGGGAGCCAGCAGATGGAAGACGTTGCCAAGGCCGGCCCAGGAAGAGGTGGCGCGATGACTTAGTCGTTTACCGCGAGGGCTGGTTTGAAGTGCGGGATAAAGTTGAATGGAAGGCCTTGGTTGAGGCCTTTGCTCAGCAGTAGGACACTATAGGCTAGTAAAAAAAAAACAATTTACTTACATGATGATGTAACTATCCTCTAGCTTCGGTATCATCATAAAAAGTAGTATTTAAAACAATGATGTCTACACCTTCCGTCGAGTGCATGCTAATTAGAGACTAATTGTGAGAGTAACTTGGTGACGCGACACTTATGTCATGTAAGATGAGGCTTGCTCGTATGGAGTAGAAGATTTTGTTAAGGCTTGTTCATATTGCTACCTCAACCGCCCAATTACTTAGCTTGATCTGGTGAAAAATTGAAAATCCTTATCGATTTTCTTTGCTCCTGGAAAAAGTGAATGGCTTTCGAGATGCTTTCTCTTACCGAGAATTCGTCTTTTTTGTTTTCTTCTCCTTGGTTTTTCCCAAGCTATGTTGGGCCAGATTTCAGTGTAGGCGGATGCTGATTACCGTATTTAACTCGTATATACAGCGACTGCTTATGTGACCCCCATAAGATTTTTTGGGAAATGTAGCATCGTAGAAAATCTATAAACAGTGGACTAGCCAGGAGTGTATTTAAAATCTACGACAGTTCAGAAAATGAATCAGTCCCCGAGCCAAGTGACATACCTTGAGCTGGTTTGAACCGTAATAAATGGCTAGCTATTCGTTCTTCTCCTGCCTAGTCTTTTTCGAAACTCTGAAGGTTCAGACACTAACTACACAATAATACTTCATTAAAGATGGCCTCACCGTGTCTCGTCGTGAAACCATCTTTACAATCGTCGCTATTTACAAAACAAAAGGCCGAAATAATGGTCTCGATCTAAACGTTACGCAATGTCCAGTCATACCGAACATTTTGTTAGTAAATAATCTAGAATATTCCAAAATCTAGTATTGAATAGTTTGTGCGGCGAACGGTGGTGTGTAGTGTTTTTAATTCGACTTTTTTGAGTTTACTACAAACCTTGTGACGTAAATTGACCCGGTGATAAGTAATAAGAAAACTTAAATATGTGTATCCGTTTTCCGTTTTTCTGCTGGCAGTTTCTGAACTACTTTAAAAGTCCTTTGGTTTCGTTTACGTGTCTTCCATTCATATTTAGTCACACCCACTTTTCTTCAAATACGATTTCAGCAATGTTTGCTGTGTCTTGCATTTGATTGCAGCAAGCCAAACCGATTTATTGAGGAGTGTAAATGAGTACCTATATGATTATCAACAGCAGTCTTGCTTATAGTTAGGTGCTTCGATAAAATTCGGGAGGATAGTAAAAATCAGATACCAGTGTTGCAACTGCATAGGTGGAAAGGTTTTATAAGGCACCACTGCACAATGTACTGCAAGTTACTAAGGCAGGTCCCTAGAATACTGTAATAGAAGTAGAAACAGTGACCCACGTCTGTTTCTAGATTGTGCATTTTCGGATTTTTAAGAACAGCCCTTGAAAAGAAAATAATCCCGGTAGCAACAATCCAAAATGAGTCCTCAAAATTCTCACCACCTAATCAAACCAAAATTAATCGAGTTATTAACACTTGAATATCTACGTTTGTTGCTATCTTATCTGCAGATATAACAATATCATTGAGTGCTCCATTTTGTTTTATTTTTTGCCAACAACGCCTGTGTTTGGAATTTTCGTGTTATTCCTCAAAAAAGTGTGTTGCATGTATTTGTAGATGACGTTTTCGTAACAGTGGTTCCAGATTGTGCGAGTGCTGTAGATATTTTAGTGTGGTAATCAGTGATATTGGTAATTTAATGTCTTTGTAAATATAATCAGGTGTTTCCGGTGATACTGAAAGCCAAACCCGTACAGTTTGGTAAAAGGTAGAAGAAGTAGATGATCATAATTTTCAAGTAGTGTGACATTTCCTTCACATGCTCTTTTAATATGGCTGATATGAGCAGCCGTTTTATGAACAGATGTAGAAAATTGTTTATAGTAATATTTTGTATTTGTAAGAGCATTGCTTTGTTATTTAGGATTTTAGACTGTGTAGGGTCTTAAATTAAAAAGCAGTTTGACTGTACAATTTTATCTAATTTTGAGTCGATTTCAAGTGTAATAATAAACTGGTATTCTTTCGAAAATTGGTGTTTAAAGTACGAAAAGTGATAAATATTTATTAAATGAGTAATCGTTTAAGTCTGTTCCATATATTCCTTTATCTTTAGATAGTATCGGTTACAAGATTATTATTGTTTTGTTTTCATGTGTAGGAAATACTTCCTTTTCTTCGAGTATGAGCGAGTTACATACAATCATTTCATACTAAATTTAATCCATAGTAATGATATCGATGGTTCTTTGTTGTTCTTTGCCATACCTTTTCCTATATGTTGTTCAGGTCGACTTTCAGTCTCATCAGATTCGACCGAATTCTCATCTTTTATAGATGTTTTCAATTCCATATTTTCATTTCTTTCTTCAATATCCCTTAGTATAATATTAGCATAACTTTGTTATTTGTTCTTTCTGTGAATGAATAGAGGTTTTCGTTCCGTAGTTGTACAGTTTATTTCCTATTACAGCTCCTTAAATATTTACTATAGGGTTTATCATGATTGTAGATAAAAATGCTATTGTTTGAATTGTATTTTGATTGACAAGGTCTTCGTCGCTTTTGTAAGTCTTATCTTGACTCTTAATGTGTTAATCCATTTTCCAACATTTTCCTCAGAAATGACTGTATCAAATCATATGGTTTTAATGACTTTAGCTATCTAAAACAAGTTTATGATTGAGATTGGAAGGTTTATCAACAGCGGTTTGGTTCGTTCGGTTTATAATTATGACTCTGAGATCGTATTGTTTTAATAAACATTCACACCTGTTGCAGAAAGAGAATTCAGATTTATGTAGTGTGTCTTTGGATTTTATAAAGTGTGTATCGAGAAATTATCTTATATTTGCCTGGGAATAAGGTACAAGACCATTTATATGTGTTTAAAGGGGGTATTGCTATTGTCTTGGTTGTAAGTTAAATTTTCTCGTTTGATAGCAAGTTTTTTGACTGGTAAATAATTGTTCGAAATAGGAGTCATTTCTAACTTAACCTTTACAAAACTATTGAGATCTCTTCTTGAAATCATAACTATCAAGTAATGTATTTTTAATTATCTGCTTATAGTAACACCATGTACAATATCAAAGACAATATAGAACTGAATAACACCACGACTAGTGTTGGGAAGTGATGTGATTATAAGTGATGATATAGTGATGTAAAAGTGAACTAAAATGAGTGAACGAAACTACAATAGCCTGCCGCGGCTTAAACGCAAGGAGACATGGAGGAAAAAGGGGGTAAGAAACTCAGGAACTGTATTATGACATGTTAAAGCCATTCATTACATAAATTAGAGGGAGGTGTTAATGGTGCTTTATGTCCTTATAGTATTGAACAGACGATGGATATTTTTTTCCATTGACAGATATGACTAGGCTTAACTAAGGGTTGCCGTGAGATAGTTTTCCCGATCTAGAGATTGAATTTTGACATAAGCACCATACAAATAATGACATATTCCAATATAATTGATATGCCATTGAAATTGGTAGTAATGATGGGCAACCAAGGGAGATTTCCATGGACATATTTGTCCCCGGAAAAATTGATAATTATTTACTCCTTTCTTGTCTATAATGGTTCTAAAATGTCATGATATGGTTTGTGTGTAAATGTCGTGATGTGAAGCTTATGTTATGTTCGATGTTTTTGTAAAAATACCTCTTGAATAAACGGCTATTTCAACCATGCTATCCAAAATGTTTGTAACAGTCGTCAGTACCAATTAAGATGAATTAGTCTGTTAAGATCGACTTATGGTTAAAAAATTCTTATAACATTTGAAAAATAACCTTGTTATCAAAGGTATCAAATCTTATTATGATATTTCGTCTCTGTACAAGTTAGGTAACCCAAGAAAGGTCGATACCAGAAGAAAAACCTGACATTGCCAAGTATTCGCATGAAAAGGTATAGAATAAGTCATTTCATGTGAATCATCAATTAGGTATAATAATGTACTAAACATTCAGATTTGTCCTTCCGTTGCACTTACACAACGCAGGTATCGTAGAAACGGAAGGTCGAGAAAATGTCGAAATGTGTTTAACTAAATTTTTCCGTCCTTCTAACATGGGACCTTAGAGCTGACGGTTTGAAGACTTGAAAACCTTAGTGTACGTAACAATTAAAAGGTTTATTTTATTACAATTTTACTCTATCATATAAACTTAACCAGTATCAAAACAAATAATTTTCAATGTTAATACTTGGCACTGACCTGCAGTGATTTCATTTGTGATCTCATCGCTAAGTCAATAAAAACTTCGAGAAATCGCTTTAGATATAGCTAATGCGTTGGCGAATCGCTTTATAATTGGAAAATGTTATTAGATACTTCATAATCATTTCCCTGCCCTGTTCCCAATAAAATTTATTTCTTCTCCACTACTCGTCATCTCAGCATTTACTTTCTTTCTCATATCATCTTTCAAACAATCCATCGATCTCTTTTCTGTCGTGCTCGGCATGGTAACCAATTTTAATCTTTCTCATAAGTTCTTTATTTATAATATATCCTCAAGTGTTTCTTAGATCTTTGGCAGTCGTTAAGTCAATTCTGATAACCAGTCTTAGTATTGGAACCGTAACGCCGCCACTAAGGCGAAGGATGGCACCAGGTGTTTTGCCGCAGTAGTCGGAGCCTTTCTCAAGGCTCTGGAAGCCCGGACTCTTGCATCCTCAACCCCCTGAGGTTGCAAGGCTAGCTCATAAAAGAGTTTCACCTGAAAAAAAAGGTCCGATAGGCAGTCGCTCCATTTTCAATACTAGACTGGTAGCCGACCCCAACATAGTTGGGAAAGGCAGAAAGGCTCTTGAGGGGGAGCCTCAAGTGTTTCTTCAGAAATCCTGAAGGCTGAAAAAGACAAATTTCATAAAGTGTGCCACTCGTAAGACTACTTTTTTTTAACCAGTTGTAATAAATGCTTAAACGTATTCTTACTTAGCCTTATATTAGAGCCTCCAGTTAAAGCACTTTGCAGTAATCAAAACAAATCTTGACCTAGAAATGTAGACATAAATTTCAGCCTAGGATGATCAGTATTCTAGACATATGTCGCTGAAGGTCGTTGTCGGGCGGACGGCATTCCGTGTAACTGTGTCAATTATTATTGTTACCTTTTATGATTCCTATGGTTATGTTGCCAAATGAGTTTGGAAACCGTCCGGAAGTAAATCATCTTTTGAACTACTCTCGAGTCTTTGATTAGGCCCATGCTTGTCATTCCCTGTATACTGAAAATCACCATAATGTTAAGATCTTCTTAAATTTATATCTGTCGCTACGTTAGACCTTAAAGTGAGAGAGACAGCATGACACTTAAAGGCCAATTAAAAATGATTGACGTCGGCTGCTAAGTAGCGAAATTTTAATACAAGAAACAATTATTATATTATTTAAGTGTTTTATATATAGTTTTTATTTAAAATAATTATTTAAAACATGGGTACAAAACCGTATGAACAGTTATCTGTAGGAGCTGAATTAAGATCTCAAAGTTAAGTTGCCTTTGAGTATTCGTGAATTCATTTCTTTAATATGCCTTTGGCAAACATTTTAAAACTTTAATATACATTTATAATTTACTGGTTACACGAAAACTATTGCAATTTGTCTGAAGATTAAAATTGGCCCACGAAATACAATAAAGATGATATATGAAAAAGGTTGTTCAAAATTTTAAGAATAATCTACGTCGCATTGAATGTGACCTATTTCTTTTGATATTCTCAATGATGTGTGCTATTTTAAGTACTTATATCTTCAACTAAATATATTTTGCGAATAGTGATACTTAAAATATTTCTAATTCACTGTGGGTGGTCAATCTGTATCTTTATGGATGGGTAAAATTAATGTTTTGATCAACCTCTGTAATCGACTTAATGACACACGTTTTCAAGGTGTCACCAGCTCTGGCGTCCTAGGTTTGATCTCTAGACTGGTCAACGAACAAAACAACTTTCTACATTTTCTTTGGTCTAGGTATTTGTGGTACCGTCGATGGCTCTGATTGCATATCACAAGAAATTCAGCTACTTCTTTGGATTCAAAGCAATGTGTGTAATGTTATTATTCTATTAATGTGCTATTTTTATAATAAAACTAGTTATAGCGGACGTATGGACTATTACTTAGCGTTTATTATTAATAAACGTTATCTATACTTATAGTAAAATCCCCCGCAGCGAATGTTTATTCGCGTTTGGATAGAAAAGCTCGACTAGGATATTATTCTCCTCATTGGTTTTATTACTTTCACTTATTTTAAGAATGTTTGAACAATAGTGTCCTAATTAAATACCTTCAATTTGAGTTAGGTATTTTTAGATTTTATAGTTGAATATGTAAAATACAGTATTCAGCTGAATCCGTTAAGACTAGAAGCCGACTCCAACATAGAGTAGTTACTTCTTCCTTATCGGGATCACTCTTGACAGAGTGGTTGTGGTCATCACTTCAGGTGTTGGTTGCAAGCTTCACAACACGCCGCCACTCTTCTCTGATAGCCGCCTTCCTCGTGCATTCATGTAGTAATGATGAATTACATACTATAACTTATTACCTACTTTTACTTATGTTAGTTATACAATTAATTATATCGGAAGCAACTACAAAGTTAACCAAACAACATATTTTTTATACACAATCGTGTTGTATTTTCTATACAGTCAACCGCACTTTTCTTCACGATTCATCACTAAATTCGACCTTACAGCTTTAGCAATAAAGGTGACACTGATGTATTATGGTATGTGTGTATGTCTAGACTGTATCTACTGAACCAAGGAACTCCGTTAGCTAGTTGACCTTAGTTCGGTCACGATTGTGCATGGTCTTAGTTTCAGCGATATTGCATATTTTGACTTGTTGTGCTCTTTGGATGCAATTTTACTTGGTAGGATTCAAAGAGAATTGGGCTAAAACACAAAAATGTTTTAGCTGGTCGTACTTGAGCCCCACTTAGACAAAGTTCAGTAAAAGAGAAGAGAATAGAAACAGTTTTTTTCTTTTCTTAAAATCTGTGTATTTGATCAAGCGTTGCCAAGATGCTAGTTTCATTACCAAATTCTACTTTTGTCTATATAAGTAACATATCTATAGCAATAAACATTTTGACAGATATTCTAAATAAACTCAAACTCAAAATCTTTATTTGCATGTTAAGGTCTTACATAGATCTTATTGAAATAACAGGCACTGCTTAACGGCCTTTATGAAGAAATGCACTAATATACAGTTGTCTGTATTAATATTATTATCGGTGTCACTAAGACCCAACCTGAAGCCGTGATAGTGATAACAATATCCGTCATTTTTTGACTTGATAATACAAGAATGTAGAGTGGAATTCCTTTGAATATTAGGGCTGGCAATATTATAAACATTACAAGATGCTGTAAACAATTACTCCTATATCGGTTCAGTAGTTTAGGTGCGATTGCGAAACACACAAGCAGACTGAGTTTCTTTCGCATTTATAATATTAGTAAGGATATCTTGGGACAACTCACACACACACACAGCTATCTGATTCCATACTACGCATACTACATTATAGATAATTTACACCCATACTCCAAAAAGATTACATTGCTCAAGTATTTGTCCTAGGTGAATGGTACTCCCTGAATTTTCAGAACTTTAATTTCATCCTAAAGATTACATTTATCTTTTCAAAACCTTCCATTTTTTTGAGCAAAACTGCTCAACTACCGAGTTATCTAAAATCGTACATATAATAATATTTACTAACATTATGTCATCCTTATGCGCAGGAGTTGATGACGTAACTGTTTGCTATAGTCCTGCATCGGTCACGATTTTTACATCAGTATTAATAGAAGGTTATACTGTTATAAATGTCCATTTTATTTATGTATTAGTCTGTGCATTGCCTTTTTCCTTTGAGTAATGTATATTTTTATGATTTTCATAGTTTATTTGAGGATTTATATTTAAATATAATATACTTATGTGTTGGTGTCCTAGTTGGTTTCTTGAATAAATTTCCTTTTTCATAGGCCCGGGGCTCTCAAATTTGCATATTTAGGATCAAAAGTAGAAATTTTCTTTCTTTCCTTGTCGGGGTCGCTTTTTACAGAGTGGTCGTGGTCACCACTTCAAGTGTTGGTAACAAACTTCATAACACGCAGTCACTCTTCTCTGTTGGCCGCCTTCCTCGTGCATTCATGTAGGTGATGATGAGCCATTTACTACTGCAAAGTAGAAATACATGCCTAAGATTTCCTATATTTGGTGAAGCTCTTACCCTACGTCGGTTAGTAATAGTTTTTGATTATTGGAAATGTTCTACATAAAAATCTTTTAAAATAACTTCGGGCCACCAAGATATTTTCAAAACAAACATATTGTGATATGGATCGTATTATTTGCCAGAATACTGAAGTACACATAATTCAGATTCAAAGGAATTTTGGGCTACCATTTAACATAACCGATATGCCTAACCATCGAAGGTAACTAGACCACACCCTAATGACGATTAAACCTGTTATTTGAACTCCAAATAGATGAAAGGTCAAGTATGAGGCAAAATGGATACATTACAAGGTTTTATATTTAGATATTATGCTTATA
This sequence comes from Autographa gamma, assembly GCA_905146925.1. Lineage (NCBI taxonomy): Eukaryota > Metazoa > Arthropoda > Insecta > Lepidoptera > Noctuidae > Autographa > Autographa gamma. The sequence continues at coordinate 4,542,584 of LR989878.1, read as the reverse complement.
TCTGAGTCATGGTGTTTCGGTGATTCCTGACTTATTACACCCAATATTAGTTTAGTAGCTACCCATAAATGATGTATGAGAAAGAGATATGAAATAATTTGATTAATACTCAAATCAAATACTTTCTTTAGTGAGGATATGTTTTATTAGGTGCTATAGGTTTTGAATAGTCTTTAAAAATGGATTTAATGGTAAATAACTTTCAACGTGCAGTCCCTGTGAAGAAAACGAAAAACTACCCCGTTATTCCTATCCCCTGAGTCCAAAAATAGGCTAATATGAATAACTTAATATCATAATATATAACCTTGGTTGTATAATTGTTATTTTGTGGTTGGTAAATAAACACCGCTGCACCCATTGATATCTTAGAAGCCTCACAATTCTTGAATTGAATTCCTAGATTTTGCTAAAGCGTTTGAGCCGCTCAACTTCCTAAAAACTCGCATGAAACACAGTGAGTCATTTATAATAGTTTATTCCGGTTTACCTATTTATATAATATTAAATAGTATTTCCTTAGTTCACTCTAAAAATAATTCGCGAGATTGTGTCATACTCAATTAAAATCTCTAATTAAAGTGTCCCTCAAGGTTGATTAGTTGGGCCGTATTTATAGTTTAGATTCTATCACACCGGTTTCTTTTTTATCTATAGTCTATTTTAATTCTTGTGTTATTTTTACCTAAAAAAAAGTTTTTGATTATATTTCGAATACCTACAGTATCATAAGATTTTACTTTTCCGACCTTTTTTTTTGTATAATATAATAGTGAAATGAGTTGCAAGGTTACCTATTTACAGAAATGCTTTTGTAAGCATATGACGTTATTTGTATTATTTAGTACCTATCTAAAAATTCTCTCGTTAACAGTATATTTTCAAAAATAGGTTATCAAGTAATAAACGTGAAGAACTACTCATCATCTCCCTGCTCTGTTCCCAATTATTTGGGATCGGCGCAATACGTATTCAGCTTCCATTCATCTCTACAACTTGTCATCTTAGTATTTACTTCTTTCTTTCTCATATCATCTTTCACACAATCCATAAACGTAAAGAATTACTGTAGTTATAATTTTGATAAATCGTAAAGGTACCCTAAGCTAAAGTATATTAATTTGTTTCACAGGATATCTTTATTAAACTTCAACTGTGTTTAGTTTTGTATATAAACATGAAAACGTGTGTAATCAGTAACACTTGCACGCCCTTGACCGAGTCTATTTAAAGATAACACAATTTTGTTGTACGTTTTCATAATGTTACAGTTATTCTTAATCATTGAAGCTACGCGTTTGCCAATGGGATAGATGAAAACTTTGTAATTTACCCGTTATTGAAAGAGGTAAATATATACTTATTTGTGAGATAAAGATGATGATATTTGTCATCGTAGTTCCATTTCCATGCCTTTAGAATAATTGAGGTTTAAAATGAAGGTAGCAAAGTTTTATTATTGTTAAACGTTTGAGAATGTAAAAACCAAAAGATTTTAAGTCTTACGTTATACACATACTTTGCTAGTGCGCACGTGCGGTGCGAGTTTCACTATGAATACGTCAACATAGTGCATGTTGCTCGTTAATACTTGGACTTCCAGCTAGGAAGGCGGTTCACTGCTTTTCTGCAGAGCTGACCGATCTACGACGTGCCTGCTCACCCGCTAGAATAAGCTATGAGTGGCTTCGTCGACGTCGCCAGAACCGGGATCTTTAGGGTTCAACCCGGTTCCACCTGCAATAGCAAGAGGCGAAGAAGCCGCTGACAGTATTTCCATTTATAATTCCATTCTATCTTTTTTTTCATTAAGTCGGTCAGCATATACACTGGACTTTTTCTCTACATACGAAAATATCTTTGTATTTTTCCATTTCAAGGGCACTAGAAAGATTTTTAATTACTAGAAATATTAAAGTACATAAACACTGGTATTAGGTATCGTTTTGTAGTATAATCTGCACAATACTCCAAAGCGGTGTAAAAAAACTCATCCAAGATGATCGCTAATTCGTTAAAGAATGCTCAAATGATCTTCGAACATATGATTCACGATGACGTCAGAATTACATAGGTAATGAGTTAATCGTAAGAGGGAGAAGAGAATATTATAGCTCTTTCGATAATGGTATATTGGCGTTCGTTCAAAAGCGAAGCTTGTTTGTTTTGGCGGTGTAATGAGGTGTGGATACTTTAATGTGGTTTTATTAGGAGAGGTGCGTTAATGAAGATTGTACGTTGTAAGATAAACTGTATATTATTAAACAGATTGCAAAAAATGTATGTGTATATGACTAAACAAACTGGCTGCACTGAACGCCCGAACGAGTGAGATGATTATGAAGATGTTTTGTTTTGATTGAAAGCTGATTCGATCGAAATGGTTCTTAGCTTCTTTATTTAAGCTTCTTTCAAAGTAAATAATTTAGCTGTTTTGTCTTAGCGCTTTTACGAACATTCAAATCACTAGCAGCACTTCGGACACAGTGGTTATTGGCGTGGTGACCTTTACCACTCGGCTTCTTCTGCCGTCAAGTCTGTTAGTTATAAGATATAAATATGGAGATATAGATATATGGAGATCAGTTCAGCCATATAAAACAAAGGTATGTTAAGCAAGAGCTGGTTCGAAGTGGTGCGGGATAACTTAGCGTCACCTTTGCCCAGCAGTGGTACAGAACAGGGGTTCCTAAATTTTTTATTGATATCGCAATATTTAAACATCCATTAGTACTCGTTAATAAGTTCTATTACAGTATATTGTATGAGACATGTTTATTGTTATGGAACATTTGGTTCATACTTAGAAACCATTAAGCGCTATTAACCTTCCATTTGGCGCAATGGCAACGACCTTTTAACATTATACTCGTCGTTCGTATTGTGTGTTTGTGACGATTATATTGTTATTCTATTGAATACTTATTACTTATGTAATGGATAATTTTAAATATGGTTGGTAGTAGTAATGTCGTCACTAATCTTTGAGGAACGATGTACATACATTTTCGGGCCATTTCGGGTCCCAATGTGCTATTTACTTTATAGCAATGATATTTTAATAAACAGATAATATAGGTTATACACATACAAAACAATCGAAAAAAGTGTTCCGCGCAGCGCGGCAGCTAGCGAAAGAGATAGCGCGATAAAACCCATAAGAAAAAAAGAGACAAATAGTGTTGTTGTTAATGGCAATACGTCCCAATTAGGACGTTTTCGAGTCTTCACGATTGCACGCTTATAACATATCTGTTTATTAGAATATCATTGCTTTATAGTCAGATATATGTGTAATAAAAAATATCAGTCAATTATTTTTGCTTTCTACGTAGACACGGCGATACGATTCTTAATGGCGCCTCACGTCACAATATTGTACATTTTGCTCGAGAGCATGTTGTAATTAAACCCCATTCCTGAAACTAGATTCGCGTAATCTGTGTGTCTCTTTGTCACTTTGTAAGATCGAGTGTAATACTCTTGTTTTTACATAAACTTTTAAGGAAAAACATCGTGAGGAAACCTGGATTCCAAAATTTGAGGTCTGAAATAGCCAACCCGCTGAGAGTAAGCGTGGTGATCAATGCTCGCACCTTCTCTATATGGGAGGCCTGTGAATTAAATAGATTTCATATTTTCATACACATTCATCTACCCCATAACCTAATAAGCCACATTCATGAGTTCACACTACGTTTAGAAGTGTTGTCACCGCAAAATAGAGATCGTAGCGTCTTGGAGAGGTGTCAAATGGTCTTTCATTGAGATTTAAATAAGTGTTATGCTATGAATACCGTGGATTTTATTTATTTATTTATTATTTATTTATTTATTTATGTACACACAATAGACAAACAATACTTAATAATACAGATATAAAGGTACAAAGGTACTGCTTATTTCAAATGAAATTTCTTCCAGCAGACCTACGACAGGAAATATAAAAAAAAGAGACATAGACACAGTGTACAAGAAGAAAAATAAAATAAACTAATATTAATAAAAAATAATATAAAATCGCAACATATACACAAAATATAAACAAAACTACTAAAATATATAAAACAAAGTACATGGATAAAAATTAAGCAAGAGAGGAAAGAAAGTGTTCTTTTGTCCTTCTTTTAAAGACAGAAATGGAAGGAGAGTCACGTATATTAGGCGGCAGCGCATTCCACAGTCGGACGGCGTGAACAGTGAAGGAGAAGGAATAAAAATCAGTAGAATGGGGTTGGATTTTGAGGTGGGATTTCAGATGGGATCTACAAAGGACATCGGGGGAACGGACATAGGAAAAACGCTCACGCAAGTAAGGAGGGTAGCAGGGATTATGAAGAATATTATATAGGAGACATAGAATGCGAGTGTTCCTGCGAAGGCGGATCGGGAGCCACTTGAGTTCATTGCGGAAGTGAGAAACATGATCATACTTCTTGAGTCCATAAACAAAACGGATACAAATATTTTGCAATCTCTCAAGTTTATTTAGTAGCTCCTCTGTGGCATCAAGGTAGCAGGCGTCGGCGTAGTCAATGATCGGCTGAATTAATGATTCTTTGAGCTAATAAAATTTTAGTTTTCAAAGGTAGGAAGGTCTGGAGACACTTCAGCGAGTGGAAGGAGAAGTGTACCTTGCGACTTACCTCGTTGACCTGATCACGCCATGACAAATGTGAATCCAAAATTACCCCAAGATTTTTAGCTGTGTTGGAGATGGGGATCACAACACCGTCGAGACTGAGAGGCATCAGAGAGGACAGATCAAGCGCGTTACGGTAATGCCTGCTGCCAATTATTAGAGCTTGTGACTTAGCGGGGTTTATCTGCAGGCCATAAGACCTTGCCCACTTGCTGATGCTAGCCAGGTCGCTGTTCATCGCTTTGATAGCAGATTCCACTTCAGATAATCGGAAATGACGATAGATCTGCAAATCATCTGCATATAAGTGATAATTAGAGGAAATAACGGAGGAGACAGAGTTAATAAAGATGGAGAAAAGAAGAGGAGATAGGACACCACCCTGAGGCACGCCCGCAACTAGATCGCACCAATCAGAGAAAGACTCTTCATGGCGGACGCGCTGCGAGCGGCCTCTAAGGTAAGATCCAAACCAAGCCAGAGAGGAAGAGGAAAAATTGGATGTTTGGAGGAGGCCTAAGAGGATATCAAAGTCCACAGAATTGAACGCCGAGCTAAAATCAAGTAACACGATGATAGATAGAGATTTATTTTCCATAGCCCAGCGAATGTCATCGGTAACTTTGAGTAGGGCAGTCACAGTACTATGACCGGGACGGAAACCAGATTGGAATGGGGAAATAAGGTTGAAGGACGTTAGGAAATGGGATACTTGACGATGGACAACGTGCTCAAGGACTTTAGAGAGAAAGGGAAGTATGGATATAGGCCTGAAATGCGCAAAGGAGGATGGATTTGAAGTTTTAGGAAGAGGCACTACGTGAGCGAGTTTCCAGGCTGAGGGAAAGGAACAAGAAGTCAAAGAGTAATCAAAGATATGAGTAAGGATGGGAAGTAATTGTGGAAGGATAGGGAGAATCATACGGGAGGACAAGCCGTCGTTACCGATCGCAGAGGATGAGATGGCCAATAATGATTTTTTGACGTCCTCTAAGGCCACAGAAGAGAAATAGAAAGGAGGACAGCGAGGTGCAGGGTGACAGGAAAGTTCGAGTAGTGTAGAAGATTTTGTAGCAGTATCAAGAATTATAGGAGGCAGAGAGAAATGATTATTCAGGGCCGTAAGGTCGATATGCTTAAAAGCTTTCTCAGGAGATTTACCAACGCCTACAGACCTGAGGAATTTCCAGACCTCGCCAGAGCTACGGTCAACCAGATTATCATGAAAGTACTTTCTTCTGGCTGTCTGGCATAGATTATTGCAGCGGTTACGTGCAATTTTATAAAGCGACAGATTTTCAATCGTAGTTCTGCGTTCGTATCTTCTCTTAGCTCTGTCCTTCCGAGCCATGGCATCTAGAATTTCAGACGAAATCCATGGGGCCGGTTCGCGCTTAACTTTGACAAGACGCACTGGGGCATGTCGATCATAAAGTTTCAGTATGATATTATTAAAAAGGTACACTTTCTCATCGATATCGCTGGTATCTGCCACAAGGCTCCAGTCGATACTGCTCGCATCACGCTGCAGTGCCTCCAGATTCATACTCTTAAAGCTGCGTAAATGTAATAGCTGAGGTTTACGCTTAGGGGTACGGATACGATAAGAGAGATAGATTAGATTGTGATAGGAGAAACATGCAGGAAGTTGGCCATGATCAGAAACATTAGAAGGAGAAGAGACAATCATAAGGTCGAGCAAAGAGGGAGAACAATTAGGGGAGTGGTGAGTAGCAGAAAGGGGAAGAATGTGTAGATTAATAGATGATAGGAGACTCTGCAGTCTACGAGCACGAGCGTCATCCTTCAATAAGCACGTATTAAAGTCACCCATTATGATGATGTGACTGTACTGGGGACATAGGTTATTCAGCTGTAAGTCAAGATCGTCAAAGTAGTTGACATGTAGATTAGGGCTGTAAAGTACAGCTACTAAAATCTTAGTATGGTTGACCAAAACTTCAAGAAAGATGTATTCAGCCGATTCAGAATAAAGTGAAGGAGAAGAACAAATCATCTTATAAGGTAGATCTGCGCGTAAATAGACAGCAACTCCACCACCGCCCTTTCCCGTCCTGTCGTTGCGAAGCAACACAAAACCAGGAAGTGCGAAGTGAGTTGAAGGAAGGGAAGGCTTTAAAAAAGATTCAGAGATGAGAAGAATGTCAAGATTAACGCTGCTAAAAGATGCCAGAAGATCTGAATAATGACCAGGAACACTCTGAGCGTTGATATGAGCGATATGGAGATTACGAGGGTAATTAGAAAAAAGGTCAGAAAGGTTCTCATGCAGGGAACGCGGGACGGATGAGCCATGGCTGTCCGCACTAATAAAACTTGACGTGGAAGAACACGAGAAAAAGCTATCATTAATAGCTAAGCTATCCATGTATAAATAAATTATATAGATATAAAAAAAAAAAAAGAATTAACTAAATAAATTGAAAATTTACCAAAACTACGGGTTGCTTACAAAATAACCTCCCCGACTCACAATAAATACATACATTAACACAAACAAAAGTAAAATGGAACAAATTAAACGTAACACATATTACGGATAGACAAACACAAAACAAAACTGATATTTAATGCAGTGCACCACAACCGTCACATACCTAGAACGGAACGTAAGACAACGAAACGTGACAAAACATCAATGACAATTGACAGCCGAACATGTGACAGTTGTCAATGTCACTGTCACCGATGTAAACACGTTGAACACCGAGTTACTGACAAGCATAAAAAGTGAAACATAAAACTACTTAAATAAACAAAAGTCATCGTTCAAGAGAAACAAAGACGGTTAAATGAGAAAAAGTTGAAATTGTACCGACATAAGGTTATATTTGAAGGCAGCGGTACAATGCATAAAAGACGGTTTATGAAAATTTAAATCGAGTTACCAAGCAACTTATGAACTTAATTACGGCGACGGGTTTTTCTCTGGACCTTAGCAATGGGTGAAATGGGGTCAGCAGGCGGTGATTTGGGGTCTTCGGTCTGCACACAATCGTCGTTGTTGACTGGATATTTAGCCGATAATCTATGCAACTCGTCCAACGATTCAATTTTGTGGCGTGACTTGTCAGGAGTAATAACCACAATCTTGCCCTCAACTGACCAACAATTAGTCATGCCAAACCGTTTGCGAGCGGCCATGAAAGTCTGGTGTCGCAATTGAGTCAAAAACTCGGAGATGGTGACGCCAGTACCCTTCAGTGATTTTTTGCTGTCCCAAACAAGATGACGGTGTTCAGTGGTATAGAACCTCACAAGAATGGGCCTGGAACTGCGCTTCGCTGAGCCAAGCCGGTGACAAACGTGTAGGTTCTCCCGGCTCAACTCAGTCAGCCTCATTTGATGGTTAAATACTTTAAATGCAATTTCATTTACCTTCTCATCCTTTTCTTCAGCAATGCCGTGGATTAGAAGCACTTTGCGCCGCATAGCAGTTTCATGCCTGTCAAAACCCAATGTAAGCAACTCCATTTGGGATTTTAGTTTTGACAGCGCTTGCAAGACAAAACTCTTGAAATCCTTGAATTCCTGCATGAGGGCCGATAGATTTGGTGAAGAAGTTGCAGCTGAAGAAGATCCGGATGTTGCCAACGCTAGCTTGTCTTCATAAACAGCCATCCTAGTGTTGAACAGTGCCTCCAAGTCCTCCAAGTTTGATGACAGTTTAGCGTCCATAGTGATACGGTCAAAATTGTTGTGTCAGATAATGGATAATAATTATTAGTGAGGAAAGGGGAGTTTAAAAAGCAATTGCGATAATTAGTTCATTAAAATAACATAAAATAAGATTAATAACATAAAATTATTTGGGAGCAATAAATAATAAGTGTTGCACTGTGTCTACCCACAAGCAGAAAAAAAACTTAATGTTGTTCTCAGAAATGACGTGTTAGAAAATAGTATGGGTTTTCTTTTTAGGTCTACGATATATACTTTTAGGGACTGATATAGCCAAAAAAAAGTTCAGTTGAACCTAGCTTGCTTATTTCGGGTTGGCGTGATCTTTTATTTAATGCACTTTTCTGACCTAAAGTTAAATTTTCTGAATACATAATATAGTAGGTCTAGCTAGTTTAATATTAATAATACTCATATGTCTACTAGCCTAGGTTACTGTTCGTTTTAGTTCTATGCTTTTTAGGTTTTAAGTCTTTCTTTCTTTCTTTCATATAAAAAATATCCATTGGAAAAGTGACCAAATCCAGAATGCGTATTTTTTCGACAATATAATAATATAAAATAATGAAAAAGTTCACCTTGAAAAAATCATGCATTACTGTCTACCAATTTAAGCTCTTTATTTTTAATCTACAAGACGAACAAACAAACATATTTATTTCTATTGTTTTATAATATGTGTATGTGACATCATTCCATGTTTTTACCTCTAACGTGTAGAGAAGTGCTGTGCCAAACGTGAGGGCTTAAGAGAGGGTATTCACGTGAGAAATATATTTGGTGGTTACGATATTGTTTATTAGTTATCAGAAATATATTTAGATGTTCAACAGTATAGTAAATTGAAGCTGTATATGAAAACACGCTAGATACGACGTTCAATTTTAAACGGTCCGTAACAAAGCTTATAAGTCTGACAAACTATCCTTATAGGTTGTAGGTTTCAGCATTTGTTAAATATACCAGAATATGTGACAGATTCTTTTAATTATCGGGAACCTACTTAATTGCAAATGAGTTTTTTAGTAGATAGGATACCTGAAAGAAAGAAGAAAGAAAGAAAGAAAAACCATTTATTAACACATAAGTAAAAAGGACGCAACAAACAAAAAAGTTTAGCAAACATAACATAAGAAGAAATAAGAACGCTGCAGTTGCGTCACTTATGTGAGAAAAGGTCAGCGCTCAGCATAGAAGCTGCGTCTCGTGCTCGCAGGCACAAGACAGCAGCGCTGGTTTTCAGCGCTGACCCACGTCTCCTTACCTCAGAAAAAAAATTATGACGCCGTCCCGGCAAAGGGCATACCAAAATTATATGCCTGTAAATAAATTAAGTACCTGTTTTCCTTCCGCCTTTTTCCGTTTGTAAAAGTTGTGTTGTGCGTGTAAAAGTTACAGGAAACTTTAGCGGGTCAAAAAAATAAATAATGTAAGATGCTGAACAGAATACTAGAATAGAATGATAAACATTTGCACAGACCTCAAATTAATTGGGAAACAGGCATGCAGAAGTTGAGACTTGATAATCGACCCCAACAAAGATACAAAAAGGTTGTACCAAAGCAGATAATAATATAAAAAACAAAGCTTATTGTTTACAATACAAAGATAGGTAATACATAATCATCGGATGACTAAATGTATACATTTATTACGATACAGTCTACCACACGTTACCAACAAAAAACTACTTAAGAAAATGGTCCTTAGTACCTTGTCATAAAGACGATATTATTGCATGTTCTCTGCAAAACTTTACGTAGTCAAAAACGACATACGAAAATGGACCTTAGCACGTTTTCATAAAGACGATATTTGTGTATGTTATTTACTAAAACTTTGCGGTCTTATGTACGATGACTTATATTTAAATAAGTATAGTAATACATTTCTTAGCAAAGCCAATTATTTTAAGCAAATTACTTCAGAGTTCAGTTTGTGTCTAGACATTGCGTGCTGCGGTACTGTTTCAGACCGAAAATATCTAAATAACCTGTTTACTTGAATCTCTATCTTATTTACAAGTGATTAGGGTTCTTTTTCAAGTGTTTGTGTTTTGTTTCGTATAATTTTGGAGTTTAGAAAAATTTTGGGAGTGTCTGTAAGGAGTTTTGAGTCTTATTGGAATGAGTGTAAGGTTTAATTTTTATTGGTTTGTGTTTCGTTATTGATTTGATTTTCTGTGAGTGTAAATAAATAGTGTGGTATTGTTTATATTTTATGATTGGCTGTTTGTTTGTTTTAAAAAGTTAATTGAAAGAGTGTGTTAATACTTACTTTTTTGAGCCCCCTATAAAAGTTTATTTTTGAGGCTGGGGAGCTTTTATATTTAGCGTGTGTATGAATTTTATAAGTATCGCAAATGTAACTATGTGTTCTAATATAAGAACAAACTCTAACTATACTAAAATTAAAACTTACATAAATAAAAACTAAACGGCGTCAAAGAACTCATCGTCATCCTTGTCAATGGCGGGGAACGTGCCCGTGTGTTCTATATAATCAATTATCGTGGAGAATGTACTGTTATATTATAAAAAATATAGTTTAATTTAATAAGGAAAAAGACTACCCTAAACTGTCTAAGTCTTGTTTTTTCAATTACCTCATTGCTTGTACATGATAATAATATCATGAGTGAACATATAGAAAAATATAAACATTTCAATTACAAAACTTTTGATAAAACTCAGATACGAGTTATTTATTCAAAGCGCGTACTACCTTGAAGTTTGATAAGTTACACCATACTTCACCATGTTTAGAATATTTTATTACTGTATTGGTTTATTTCATAGTTTCAACTAGAGACAAGAATTATACAAAAAAATATTAAGGTTTATTGAAAATATTAGCAGAGGGTTTCTTAAATAATTGTAGTATGTAAGTTTTCGACTTATGCTAAGCTATAAGCTATAAGCTATGCTGGATTTTGACTGGTAATATGAATTAAATTTTAATAAATGTCGTGAATGTATGTGAGAATGTTTGTGTTTTATGTAAAAATTGTTTGAGGGATTTGGATAAATCTTTACATTACTTTAGCTTACAACATCAGTTAATCTTTCAAGCTCTAATTTGTGACGATTCTAAGATAAAATTGTAAAAGACTAGTTTTCTATACTCCAAATTTATAACACTATTTTCTTATATGACGGGCCTGTTGGTCTAGTGGTTAGAGACCCTGACTGCTGTACCAAGGTCGTGGGTTCGATTCCCACTAAGGACAAATGTTTGTGTGATGAGCACGATAATTTGTTCTGGTCTGGGTGTAATTTATCTATAATATGTATGTATTTAGAAATATATAAGTATGTATATCAGTTGTCTGGTTACCATAACACAAGCTCTCTTAGAGCTTAGCTTGGGATCAGATTACCGTGTGTGAATTGTCCAGGGATATTATAGAGTGTAGAGAGTACTTTTCCATTGTGTGGATGAAATAAACAATATTATCTAGTGATAATTAAAAGTGTGTAAAATAAACTGCCATGTGCCTTAAGTGTGTGTTGTAATACGATGTACACAATAAAAAGTATGGGCGAATACGTGAGGGACCTGTCACCGTTTTCGGTAAGTTGGCATGTGAATCTCAAAGTTTTGGTACTTAATTTTTCAATGTTTATTGTACTAAATATGTATGAAGATTGGAGGTAGTGTAGTTATTAAAGTATGTTATGGATCTGTTGGACAAGGCAGTTTCACATTAAATAAAACTATATATATATTAAACTGTTATCTTATTAAAAAAATCGTTGATTCTTCGTAGAGATACGATATAAGTTTTTGTTGATATTTCTTAAGAAGAGTATTTGTAGATACCTATTATAAGAATCTTCATAGCATCCGACTAAAAAAGCCTTTACTCAGCGAAGAGGCAAAGGAGTAATAATATAACAGTAACCCTTATTAGTATACCAGCAAAATCCTTATTTAATCTTTATAGATAAAGCTTACTAAATAAAACTTATTTCCATTCCTCAGTCTCTATTACCAAACATTTACGTACTCAAAACTTTGAGAACAATTGAATCTAACTAGTTAGCATACAGATGTTTTACACATTAATGACGTCACGATTCTTTGCAATTCGACAATAGACCTTGGTTAATACAATACAAGGTCTAAACCTATAAAGTCCTGTATCCACTCGCTCTGGTGTTGGAGATGATCATGAGAAGCGGTGGTAGCTCAGCATCAGGTGAACTGTGAGCCTTATTTAAACTTCGGCGCAAAAAGAGGGGTGCCATAAGTTCTGTCGGCCGTCTGTCTGTGTAATTAGATCCTAAAAAAGTAGACCGATTGTGATGCGGTTTTGTTTAACATGAAAGCTGATGTCATTGAGATGGTTCTTAGCTATAATTATTAAAATCTGTTCAGCATTTCAAGAGCTATCAGAAATACTCTAAGTTTTGTGAAGATTTCTTATCGATTTGTAATTATGTCAGCGATGCCATGTAATAATCCTAAACCGCAAGTAATTTGTTTCCATAAGTAGTACTTAGAACTATTGTAAATGGATATAGACCACAAATAAATATAGATGGAGCTATGATATATTTAAATATATATTTTGAGTTAAAGTACCTATACAATTTGTGTCAAGTTTTTTTCAAATAATTACTTAAAAAAAAAAAAAACGAAATGCTCTCTGTGGTAGTAAAAAATTTTTTAAAGATTTTATCAGTATATTTCGATTTTAGTTACCGTCGTTTTAACACCTTTACAGGTGTCATGGTCACGGGTAGACTGATTTGGTATTTATCTTGACAGTAACCACCTAAAAAACAAAATCTAAAAAGAAAATGTATTGTTTGCAGTTTTTCAATGAAAAACCCATTGTTTTCGTACATACTATAGTTATTTTAATTCATGTAAACATACTTAAAGTTAACTATTTAGCTATGCAGATTGATTCGAATGAGATCACGGGTGATGTCAGTATGCAAGTTGTCACCTAAACGACCTTGGATAGTCTTATTATAAACTCGTATTTTTGTACTGAAAACTGATTCATACGTTATTTCAGGGTAAGGTTGAGACGAACTTTCTTTAAGAAAGAAAATACAGGAAAAACGAACATTACTTTCGTAATTTATTTAAAAACAAAAACTACGGCTTTTATAAAGTAATATTGAAATATAATAGTAAATAATAATAATTACAGCCTACAAACGTCCCACTGCTGGACACAGGCGTTTTTCAATATAGAGAAGGCAGGAGTATTGATCACCACGCTTGCTCATTTGCGGATTGGCGAATATATTAATATTGAAATATAAATTAAAACTAGTCTGAAAAAGAAACTGAGTGAATACCAAATAACCACAATATTTCGAAAAAGCATTTACTGTGTTACTGTCATATCATAAACATGATATGTACTTTTGCCAGCGAGGTTGCATTTGAAACTATAGAGTGAGCCTATCAGAGTTTAAACCGTTAGCACTAGTGTGAACAAGTGTTGTCGTGAATTATGTATGAAGATGGAGCTTGCCGTTTAAAAAAAACTATCTAAAACTCTAATATTATCCTAACAATGTCAAAACCATCGATATTTTCTTATATAAGTTTCTCGTTGCGCGAAAATTAACTTAAATGAAAAACGAAATGTACTAGGATCAGACTAAAAACTGCTCTCGCTTGGCACAAGGGGAACCAGTCTATGCATATCATACGTCGATGACTTTTGCAAAACTATGTTAGGGTCGGCTTCCAGTCTCACCGGATTCAGATACATATCGTATTTATAGTACATGGAACGCATTTTTACTTCCTCAATGCGTTTCCGCCATTTTCTTACAGGATACTGTGTTACCCAGTAACATGTGTTGTGTTTGTCAGATAGACAGTCGCTCTGTAACATACGGTGTTCAGCTGGCGGTGAGGCTGGAAGCCGACCACAACATAGTGCGGGAAAAGATTACGCAGAAGTCTTTTCCTTATAACATAAGGTTGTATGTTAAGGTTTATTTATCTATAGAATATAGGTATATCAAAAATCAAAATCATTTATTGGAACAAAAAACAAGATGAGTTACATTAATTGTGCGTTAACAGCTACATTAGTTTAGAAAAACTGTGTCGCAACTGTTAGCGCCCTCCTCCAGGACGGGGACAGCAGCGTTCCACATTTTAAAAATTATATAAAACTAAACTTATTACTACGTATACAGAAAGTTAAAAAATAATGAGATCATAATAGAATTATTAAAAAAAAAAATATGTGTGATGTGTTTATGAGTGTGTGCGTGTGTGTGTAGAGTGTATTGTGTGAGTGTGGTGTATGTGTAATGTGATGTTTGTGTCAGAGTGGGTGTGTGTATCTATGTGTATTTAAGTAAACGGATAAATATTTAAATATAAAATTAAACTTTTACAAGATTTTCGATGTCCTCATAATTTTGTTTACTGAGCCATTCAATTATGGCCGTTCTACACTCATGAACAGTTAAGGGATAAATATTGAGTTTTTTGTTGATTCTATTGTACAAGATACAGCTTATAAATAGGTACTGTCGTCTTACTGTCACGATATTTGTAAAGTCTAAATTACATACTCTAGCCGATCTGCGGTTCTGCCTACAAAGGTTTGGGTCGAAAACAAGTTCAGAGTGTTTTCGTAAAATTGTATTAATAATAAAGGTTTGTCTGACTGTAGGGACTTCGCAAAGAGTATAGAGTTTATCTGTAGGAAAAAGAATTGGTTTGTGCATCATGACCTTTAAAACTGCTCTTTGTGCTCTTTCCAGACGAAGCATAATAGTCTTGCCGGAATTGCCCCATGCAGTTATACAATAACTAAGAATTGAGTGAGCTAGAGCATAATAGACAGTCTTTAATATAGGTACATCAGCTGAAGATCTCAATTTCTTAAATACATAAATTAATTTTCTAATACGGGAGATCAGAGACCCGATTTGTTCCTGAAATGACATTGCACTGTCTACAATTACCCCAAGATATTTGATACTACTAGTACGAGCAATAGTGTTGCATGTACAGAGCGTACTATTTATTGGACAACATGTATGAGCGGTAAGAGTAAAACCTAAACTGGGCTGTGAAGCAGGTCTAATAGCGAACGGAATAAATTTAGTTTTTTCTATGTTGAGTGTGAGAAGGTTATTAGAGAGCCAGGTCATGATTGTTTGTAAAGCTGCCTCAGCACGAATACGCGTTTCAAGCCAGTCTATACCATGAACAAGTAGTACTGTGTCATCTGCATAAACTATGGTTTTGGTATTGGCTAAGTTTAATCGACACAAATCATTTATATAAATAAGAAAGAGGGTAGGTCCGAGGACGCTACCCTGTGGGACGCCGTAGCTAATAAATTCTTCTTTACTCAAAGAGTTTCCAACCTTAACTGTTTGAGAGCGACCATTAAGATAACTCGCAAACAAATCTAGTGTTAGCCCACGTATGCCAATACTTTGGAGTTTGATGAGCAAGAGTGGAATGGAAACAGTGTCAAAAGCTTTAGAAAGATCTAGAAACACACCGACAGTTCTAAGCTTATTGTTCAAGTTACCTGCAACAGTACTAGTTAACTCAAGAACAGCGTCTTCTGTACTTTTACCTGCTCTAAAACCGAACTGATTGTCGACCAAAATGTCTTTGGATGTTATATAATTAACGAGCCTATAATTCAAAACCTTTTCTAATATTTTGGACAGAATTGTTAAAACAGAAATTGGCCTATAATTACTGACACTGTGTCTGTCTCCACTCTTGTATATGGGGTGAACAAGAGCTCGTTTAAAAACTGTGGGAAAGACTCCTGTGGACAACACAAGGTTGAAGACATGGCAAATAACTGGGACAAGAATGTGTCTGGCGGCCCTTATCAAAGTAGCCGATATTCCATCCCAGCCAACTGCACTATTAAGTTTAAGTTGTAAAATAATTCTCTCAAGTTCATCATCATCAACATCAAACAATGCCATTGAGTCTGAGACTGGGTTTAGTGTCCCGAAGTTGGGCGTAGTCTGAGGGCTATTCTGTGGAATGAATTTGGAAGCTAGTGATTTACCTACATTTGCAAAATAAGAGTTAACAGTGTCAAGCGAATTAGACGGATCAGAATTAAGGGACAGTAGCTCAGTTGAAGAAGATTTTTTATTTGGAATGCTAGTAACAGCCTTGATAAGGTTCCACGTGGCCTTTGGGTTTTTCCTATGTTTTTGGAATTCCGTTCGTTCATATTGCCGTCTCAGTTTTTTGAGTGTACTACGTGAGCGCGACAAATGGATGTGCGATTAACGCTTATGCGACAAAACTGTACTGCGACTCACCGTAGTTCGAATGCACGCTAGTGCGACACACTGAAGATCGACATCTCGCTAGTGCGACAAACGATTGCGCGACAGTAGTTCGACACTACGGTAGTGCGACACTACGGTAGTGCGACACTACGGTAGTGTAGTACGTTGATGCAGTATTACAGTAGTTTGCTGAGATACATTCTGAATTACATATATATTAAATAAGTAGATATTAAATAATCAAAGGCCGTCGCTCGCTTCGCTCGCTCCATTGCAAGGTCACAATATCTAACCTAACCTAACCTATTGATCTCTGTCACAAAGTCGAACCCAACCAAGCAATGGATGTCTGGGCCTATGTCGGTTCTATACCTATGTTTATGTTCTATTTCGTCAATCGTTTGTCGCACTAGCGAGATGTCGATCTTCAGTGTGTCGCACTAGCGTGCATTCGAACTACGGTGAGTCGCAGTACAGTTTTGTCGCATAAGCGTTAATCGCACATCCATTTGTCGCGCTCACGTGGTACACTTCAGTTTTTTGAGTAAATTATTACAAAATTTCTTGTATCGCGTGTATGTTAGGCTAAGAATATAATTATTAGGGTCGCGTTTTGTATTACGGTACAACTTGTCACGGTTTCGGATGCACTTTAAAAGCCCAGGTGTTATCCACGGTTTAATTATTCTTTTCCTACTTGGTACGACAGATGTACTGGAATTATTATTGACTACGCTACATAATATATTGACTAATTTAGAAGCTGCTTCATATGCTACCTACATTACATTATACCAAGAAATGATGACTCGACCACGAATTAAACTTTTTTATTCTTGGTAATAAATTAATTTGCTGCATATCGAACCTTCTTTTAAATACAATGAGTCAAATCAAAGATATTTATGTTAATCCGTGGTTACATGTCCCTTATATTTTAAGTACCCAGACGCAAGACTTGTTTTTCTGTCTGTGACAATGTAGCTCCTAAACGAATGGACACATTACGATGCGATTTTTGTTTGATACCTGACTTGATCGAAGTCATTGTTAGATATGTACCTATATTTATAAAGTGTCAGCTATTTTTTTTTATATGTATTTATTTAAATTTCAGTTTACTTGTATTGTTATTTGTATATCAAAGAAATAGTAAGATATTGTTAGGGATATTGTTTACGATTATCAAAGAAACGTAAAGAATACTTGAATAGCTCTTGCAGTGTATACGAGCCAAAATTCAATTAGGTAATCGTTCGCTAACAAGCATATTTGGGACATCCATTGTCCATTGTGATACTAGTAAGGTAGTCAATCGATTTCGTTGTATTCAAATCGATCGATTCGATGTCAGTAATCGATTAGCAGTCGCGTCCGTTTGTTTCGCGATGCGTATAGTGTTGCGTAAATGTTTTTTCAAGGTTTTTCTTTTTGTTTATTGGTTTTTCTTTTTGTGTGTGTGGGTTTGTGGTGTTGCATGATTATTTTAGCTTTATTTGTTTTTTTTTTTTTTAAGAATGTGATAGTTAAAATTTTGGGGTTGGGGATGAATCATATTTGGCTAAGGACTGTCCCATGCTCAGAGTATAAATAAATTAAAAAAGAGTGCGCTTGACGGAGTCTGACCTATGAGCACTAGTATGAACTAGTTTCGTCGTATAATAAAACCTAATCTAACCCCCGGTTTTTAATGCTGATCAATATAATATGTTGTCAAATCAATTAACAAATCACTCCTGTGATTGTAACTACCAAGCACAGCGCTGAACATGAGAAAGGACAAGTGATTAATTAATTTTTATGTTGATCAACGATTCTGAACCGGGAGTAAGTTCTTTAAATTCTTGTGCACTCAAATATACATGAACTGTCCGTAAAAAGCACCCTTTTTACCGACTGACAGACAACTCAACAGTTTTATCGTTGCATAGAAAACAGAACAAGTGATCTGAAGGTTTTTGACATAGTTTTTTTTTGTCCTTATAGCTGGACACATGGTTCGGGAGGCCGAAGAAGGGCGGGGCCCAGATCGAGCGCGGCTACGACACGGTCCCTCGCGCCGAGCCCCGCGCCGAGGACGACGAGCCCTCGGCCACCGCGGAGTACACCAGCAAGATAGATGCGCTGGATGACGCGCAGCTGCATCGCCGCTTTGAGGAGATGCTGGTAAGAACCCCTTATGTATATGTTATGAGCACGACGAGCCCTCGGCCACCGCGGAGTACACCAGCAAGATAGATGCGCTGGATGACGCGCAGCTGCATCGCCGCTTTGAGGAGATGCTGGTAAGAACCCCTTATGTATATGTTATGAGCACGACGAGCCCTCGGCCACCGCGGAGTACACCAGCAAGATAGATGCGCTGGATGACGCGCAGCTGCATCGCCGCTTTGAGGAGATGCTGGTAAGAACCCCTTATGTATATGTTATGAGCACGACGAGCCCTCGGCCACCGCGGAGTACACCAGCAAGATAGATGCGCTGGATGACGCGCAGCTGCATCGCCGCTTTGAGGAGATGCTGGTAAGAACCCCTTATGTATATGTTATGAGCACGACGAGCCCTCGGCCACCGCGGAGTACACCAGCAAGATAGATGCGCTGGATGACGCGCAGCTGCATCGCCGCTTTGAGGAGATGCTGGTAAGAACCCCTTATGTATATGTTATGAGCACGACGAGCCCTCGGCCACCGCGGAGTACACCAGCAAGATAGATGCGCTGGATGACGCGCAGCTGCATCGCCGCTTTGAGGAGATGCTGGTAAGAACCCCTTATGTATATGTTATGAGCACGACGAGCCCTCGGCCACCGCGGAGTACACCAGCAAGATAGATGCGCTGGATGACGCGCAGCTGCATCGCCGCTTTGAGGAGATGCTGGTAAGAACCCCTTATGTATATGTTATGAGCACGACGAGCCCTCGGCCACCGCGGAGTACACCAGCAAGATAAATGCGCTGGATGACGCGCAGCTGCATCGCCGCTTTGAGGAGATGCTGGTAAGAACCCCTTATGTATATGTTATGAGCACGACGAGCCCTCGGCCACCGCGGAGTACACCAGCAAGATAGATGCGCTGGATGACGCGCAGCTGCATCGCCGCTTTGAGGAGATGCTGGTAAGAACCCCTTATGTATATGTTATGAGCACGACGAGCCCTCGGCCACCGCGGAGTACACCAGCAAGATAGATGCGCTGGATGACGCGCAGCTGCATCGCCGCTTTGAGGAGATGCTGGTAAGAACCCCTTATGTATATGTTATGAGCACGACGAGCCCTCGGCCACCGCGGAGTACACCAGCAAGATAGATGCGCTGGATGACGCGCAGCTGCATCGCCGCTTTGAGGAGATGCTGGTAAGAACCCCTTATGTATATGTTATGAGCACGACGAGCCCTCGGCCACCGCGGAGTACACCAGCAAGATAGATGCGCTGGATGACGCGCAGCTGCATCGCCGCTTTGAGGAGATGCTGGTAAGAACCCCTTATGTATATGTTATGAGCACGACGAGCCCTCGGCCACCGCGGAGTACACCAGCAAGATAGATGCGCTGGATGACGCGCAGCTGCATCGCCGCTTTGAGGAGATGCTGGTAAGAACCCCTTATGTATATGTTATGAGCACGACGAGCCCTCGGCCACCGCGGAGTACACCAGCAAGATAGATGCGCTGGATGACGCGCAGCTGCATCGCCGCTTTGAGGAGATGCTGGTAAGAACCCCTTATGTATATGTTATGAGCACGACGAGCCCTCGGCCACCGCGGAGTACACCAGCAAGATAGATGCGCTGGATGACGCGCAGCTGCATCGCCGCTTTGAGGAGATGCTGGTAAGAACCCCTTATGTATATGTTATGAGCACGACGAGCCCTCGGCCACCGCGGAGTACACCAGCAAGATAGATGCGCTGGATGACGCGCAGCTGCATCGCCGCTTTGAGGAGATGCTGGTAAGAACCCCTTATGTATATGTTATGAGCACGACGAGCCCTCGGCCACCGCGGAGTACACCAGCAAGATAGATGCGCTGGATGACGCGCAGCTGCATCGCCGCTTTGAGGAGATGCTGGTAAGAACCCCTTATGTATATGTTATGAGCACGACGAGCCCTCGGCCACCGCGGAGTACACCAGCAAGATAGATGCGCTGGATGACGCGCAGCTGCATCGCCGCTTTGAGGAGATGCTGGTAAGAACCCCTTATGTATATGTTATGAGCACGACGAGCCCTCGGCCACCGCGGAGTACACCAGCAAGATAGATGCGCTGGATGACGCGCAGCTGCATCGCCGCTTTGAGGAGATGCTGGTAAGAACCCCTTATGTATATGTTATGAGCACGACGAGCCCTCGGCCACCGCGGAGTACACCAGCAAGATAGATGCGCTGGATGACGCGCAGCTGCATCGCCGCTTTGAGGAGATGCTGGTAAGAACCCCTTATGTATATGTTATGAGCACGACGAGCCCTCGGCCACCGCGGAGTACACCAGCAAGATAGATGCGCTGGATGACGCGCAGCTGCATCGCCGCTTTGAGGAGATGCTGGTAAGAACCCCTTATGTATATGTTATGAGCACGACGAGCCCTCGGCCACCGCGGAGTACACCAGCAAGATAGATGCGCTGGATGACGCGCAGCTGCATCGCCGCTTTGAGGAGATGCTGGTAAGAACCCCTTATGTATATGTTATGAGCACGACGAGCCCTCGGCCACCGCGGAGTACACCAGCAAGATAGATGCGCTGGATGACGCGCAGCTGCATCGCCGCTTTGAGGAGATGCTGGTAAGAACCCCTTATGTATATGTTATGAGCACGACGAGCCCTCGGCCACCGCGGAGTACACCAGCAAGATAGATGCGCTGGATGACGCGCAGCTGCATCGCCGCTTTGAGGAGATGCTGGTAAGAACCCCTTATGTATATGTTATGAGCACGACGAGCCCTCGGCCACCGCGGAGTACACCAGCAAGATAGATGCGCTGGATGACGCGCAGCTGCATCGCCGCTTTGAGGAGATGCTGGTAAGATGGACTGGTTTTTACCGATATCTACAGCAATTGGGGATCGATTTAAAAAATATATTATCGATAGGTGGTCCTTTCATAGAAGTTGTAATTACATAAAACAACATAAAGGGAAGAAAAACCAAGGGACGAAAAGTATATAAAACAGTCCAACATGCATTGACCAAAAAGGTCGCTAACTCAGCACATGCCGTGTTAAGGACACTTTGGGCTGGTTTTTGCTTATCTTGATTTAATCTGCTAAATTAGTTCTAGAGTCATGTTGTTGATTTATTATATACTAATGTATATATTTCCTATTTTACAGGCGGACATGAATCTCAATGAGGAAAAGAAGGAGCCGTTAAGAAAGTACCCTCGCGACCAGAAGAAGAAGATGCTGGTCGCTTACAAGTTCGTTAATACACAGGTTAGTAGCATTCTATATTTATTTATATTATACCTATTATATTGGCTTAAAATGTTAATGGATAGGTGGATGGTGGACCTAAGAAGCTATGAACAAAGCAACTATGTAAAAGAGAAAACATTGGAAAATAAGAGGTTTTTTTGAATCCAGACCTTGTTTTTTTACTTATGAAGTGCTAACAATAGAAAAAATAATTATCAAAAAATTCATAAAATTAAGTATAGAAAAACGTAATTTTAATATTGTCTTTTTTCTGAACTGTTCACCGAAAGTGTTCTTCTATTTGTCCGTCTTTTTGAAATGCACTAAAAAAATATAATAATATAAATCTAGTATTATAAATGTACTGGATTAATACTTGCCAAACCTTTAACGATGAGCTTCATTCAGTATTGAAAACAGTAGATAATTAAGAACTTTTACATGTTAACAATACAAATTCTGCTAGGTCCAGTTCAAAAAAAATGCAACAGTGCAATTATGTTCAGAAATTAATATTAAATCTCCTATTTCCCAGGAAGGCCGCTCAAAATTCGAGAAACCCTCGGACTACGTGACCTACCTGAACCAGCCGGAGCTCTCAGTGGGCAAACTGCACGGCTGCCTGGAGAACCTCAGGATATCGCTCACCAACAACCCTCTCTCCTGGATCGAGGACTTCGGCACCAAGGGCATCGAGAGCCTGCTCACCACCCTCAACCAGTGTTACACCAAGTTAGTTTAAGCAGCTTTTACTTTGAGTTGGAGTACATTAAGAGGCTCGAAACTCAATTTTCAGTACTAATTCTACAATTAAATAATGTAACATTCTGCAAATAACAAGATGTAGAAATTCTTCAAATAACAATATAAGATAACATATTAATTCATCAAATAAGTTAATAATATACAAAATGTACTTTTTTAAATCTAAAAAAAACCTGTGAAATATTGCGTTTTATGGTATTTTATTTCATGCTACTAGTGGAAGAGGATTTTACCGGTAAGTGAGTAATCAGCTGGTACATTGACATAATGTACGAAAAGTTTCTTTTACAATATTTATTATTTTTTTACTTTAATGTTTGGTCATATTTGGTTATGATGATTCAACCCCAAGATATTAACATCCTCCAAGAAATTAATAGCATATTCTGAAACAAAAAGACCTCCCATAGGTACTAATTTTGATATTAAATATATCTATTAATCGCTCTTTATGATATACAGTATTCAACTTAAGCCGGCAAGACTGGATATATATATAATTAAAAAATTATATCAGTTGGTTAGTACGGCTCTGTCTAGTTTGGGATCAGATGACCAGGTGTGAGTTGTTCGGAGATAATGTTTTTATATTATTTTATTATCTTTCCAGTGACTCCCGCTACGACCGAGTGCAGTACGAGTGCATCAGATGCCTCTCCGCCATCCTGAACAACACAGTCGGCATCCGCACCATGTTCGAGTGCAGAGAGGCTCTGCCGGTGCTCGCCAGGAGTCTGGATGCAAGGAAACCGCATTGTGCACTGGAAGCTGCCAAGGTATGACAACATAACATAGTAAACTGTATCCCCGAAGGGTTAGGCAGAGGTGTACCAATGTACACGCACAGTTCGTCGGCATGTTTAGGTCCCATGTATTTCTGACAGAATTTTTGTAGGACTACTGCGTGGCACTATTGCTAGTAGTGCGTTCTGTATGTTTCTCTTACAAAAAATCGAAACAAAATCAAAAGTAAATAATGTCCTCTTGAATATACAACATAAACAGTAACATTTGTTTACCAAAGAACTGAAAAAAGTTTAAATAAGTTTTAAGTTTAACCTTTTAAACTATTGCACTGCATTTTTATACTAATATTATAGAACGGACATTAGCGCGAACATGCATAAATACCTTTAGGGCTTGACGTTTCGACCGGGTTACACCGGCCGTGGTCGCAAGCAGACTGGAGATGCGGTGTCATCGCTCGAAGTAGATGATTTTTCATCTTGCCCAAGTTCTTTAAGTAACCCATAGGGTAGTTGAAAAATGACCACTAGTTTGTCTTGTGACATTTCAAATCAATAGCAAGGATTTAGTTAAATAAAAAACTACGTGTCAAATATTTTTATTAATACACTTTTAGAGTCGTTAACTAATGTATATTTTATGCCATGTTAATACGTTTATTATGTTTCCAGGTGCTAGCAGCCATATGTCTGATCCCCAACGGGCACGAGAAGGTTCTGGAAGCGATCACGATGGCGGGCGAGTCCAGCCGCAAGCTGCGTCTGCTGCCCATCATCGAGGGTCTGGAGACCAAGACTCCTGACAGCTTGAAGGTATATACAGTCATATTTATTCTAAAACACAATCGGTGTTTGCAACCAAAGTGATTGCTGAGCTGATGGATTGTAGAGATGAATGGAAGATGAATACGCATTGCGGCGACCACAAATATTTGGTATAAGGCAATTTTCATTAATCTCTTCATACATGCTCTTTGGTTTTGGGTACTCTTGTATATTATAGGCGCCCTCCAAGGTGTCGCTAGCTCTGAGGTCAGGGGTTCGATCCCTGGACGGGTCAATGTAGAAACCAACTTTTGTCCTAACTACAACCTACATTGTCTCGGGTCTGAGTGTTTGTGGTGCCTTCGTTGTTTCTGAATTCCATAACACAAGTGCTTTAGCTACTTACTTTGGGTTTAGAGGAATGTATGTGATGTTGTCCGTATTTATTTTTTATTTATTCTAATCTTGTATTTTAAATTACAGACAGGCTGCATGCAACTTATGAACGCAATAATAACGGAGCCAGAAGAGTTAGAGTTCAGAATGCATCTCCGAAGCGAGTTCATGAGAACTGGACTCTATGATCTAATAGGTAAGGTTTATTTTACTTTATTTAAGTGTTGGTTTGCAAAGTTAGTTTTCTAGATCCGATTAATTAATAATCGAATTAATTTTTGTAAGCAGTTTTATATGAAATACCTTTTTATTAGATTGGGGTTTCACTTTTCTATAAATCTAATATGTTCGTTTCGTCTTACTGAAAGGCAAATAGATACCTTGCTCTCTTTCATCCATATTTGTATTTGATATAAATCTAAAAATACGCCTTCAATAATAAGAAAACTGAATTGAAAATGATGAAATTTGTATGAGATCTCTTTGGTGTACCTCTACGGTTTGCAAGAATACTTTTTGATAACTTTTGTCATTGCCGGAGCTGACACGCAAAAAATAAGAAAGCAGCTAATTAACAATCTCCTCCTTTTAAAGTCGGTTAAGACAGTCGCTAAGTGGGAACTAATCTGATAAATAAGCTGTGTTATTGTTGATATATTTTAATATGTGCCGTTGTGTCGATGTAGGACAGATTTTTTTTATTATTACTATGTATTTACTAATATTGGGTATGACAGAAGATTTTATTTTTGCTATATATTAATATTTTTATGTGTTATGTGTGAGAGAAGATTCTATTGATGTTATATAATATTATGATGGTACACAGACGAGTTGCGTGCGGGCGCGGAGGGCGCGCGGCAGATCCAGATGACGGTGTTCGACTCGCACGCCGCCGCCGACCAGGACGAGTTCCTGGCCAGGTTCGACGATGTCAGGTATGCACACACTTACTAACGAACACACCCTTGAGTTTATTCCCACATTTCTTCTCAGGGCAGTCAGTTAGGAAACGACGACACCAAGTTAAAAAAAAACTATTTTTTACAATAGATTATGCTGAAGCCCCTCCGTGGTTCCGATATCACGCTAAGCCATTAGTCCTGACTGTCATACGTACGTTACGCAATCGTTAAGTCAATTCTGACAACCAGTATTATTATGGGATACTGTGTTTCCCAGTAAAATGAGTTGTGGCTGTCAGATAGGCAGTCGTTTTATAAGTATTTTTTTTTTTATTATTTTCATATTATTCCTTTTCCAGAGTGGACTTTCACGACGTGAACGAGTGCTTCGAGCTGGTCAAGAACCTTGTGATGGACACGCCGGCTGAACCTTACTTACTGTCGATACTACAGCATCTACTGTTCATTAGAGATGATGATCTTATAAGGTGAGATATATTTCACAGACCTGTTGGTCTAGTGGTTAGAGACCCTGACTGCTATACCGGAAGTCGTGGGTTCGATTCCCACCCGGGACAAATGATTGTGTGATGAGACGATCATTTGTTCGGTTTCTGGGTGTTATTTATCTATAATATGTATGTATTTAGAAATATATAAGAATGTTTATGAGTTGTCTGGTTACCATAACACAAGCTCTGCTTAGCTTGGGATCAGACAACCGTGTGTGAGATGTCCCGGAATATTATATTATATATTGATATGACATGACAATGAGAGTAAGTGAGAAAATGATTATATATGAAGGTCAAAAGGAAATGATTTCAAGAAAATTTATATGGGACCACCTCTGATGAGTACTCCATGAAAATCAAATCGACAATCTCACATTATTGAAGTCTGTGAAAAATTACCAAGGTCTCAAATATTCCGTCATCTTTTGCTGTTTATAGAAATAATAGAAAATTTTAATTTATAAAACTAGGTAAACGAAAATACCTATGTAATACTATTATTATTTAGCAAAAGTTCCTTAATGGGGATGGGTTCCTTCCTTAAAGTTGTGCACTAAAAAAAGTAGATGCGTAATTTTTCTTAGGAATCTGGATTGTGATATCTCTGCATAAAGCCGGAACCCCACAGCGGCGCACGGAGAGGCTGTGCACGTGTGTTCAGCTTCGCTTTAGTACAAAATGTATGAGAGCGTTTCCACCGCAGCGCACGGACATGCTACGCAGCAAATGACGTCATAAACACACGAACGTAGCTCAACCCACGGCCGTGCGACGCATCCGAGCTGCGTGGGTCGGCCATTTCTCTGCGACCCACGACTATGTACAGTCTCGAGCAAAAATATGTATATACATAATATTTTTAAGAAATTATTATAAGAATAAGCAACTATAAAAAGAGGTACAATTAATGTTCCTAGTACATATACATACATTTAAGTTGTGATAAGTATAATTTGTGTCAGAACTAAGTAATTTATAATACAAATAAGTAAAACAGATGTTACTACACAATAGCTAAATTATATTGTTACTTGGAAGAGCTATTGTCTATATTATAAAAATAATATATTGACATTAAGTAAAATATTTTTTTTATTAAAAAAAATATGTGAACTATTTTATTTTCAAGTGTCATCTGTCAGTATGCATTGATTGCTAGATGGCAGAAGAGATTCAACAAAAAATCTCACTAATTTCGTTTAACAATTTCGCATATTATTATGTTACATATTTTTGCTCGTGACTGTACCCCACGCATAGCTATGAGCTGTGTGGGCGACACATCCGTGTCCGTGCGCCGCAGTGGAAACGGAGGCCGACGCCGCCGAACTAATGAGCCCACGCAGCAGAGGTGAGCCACGCATCCGTGCACAGCCTGCGCAGCGGTGGGGTTCCGGCTTTATACAATATTGTTGATCAATCAATGTCTACACCTATTTAATGTCTTTACAATTATTAACCTATGTATATTTCTTTCTAGGCCAGCGTACTACAAGTTAGTAGAAGAGTGTATAACGCAGATAGTCCTGCACAAGAACGGCTACGACCCCGACTTCCGCGCCACGCAGCGATTCAATATCGACGTGCAGCCGCTCATCGATGGCCTTATAGGTAGGTTATATTATAATAATAATGTTACTGGTATCTACGGGCCTCTTCTTATGTAGAGAAGGCACATCAATCCTCCCAATTTTTGCAATACAGGGTTGTATATAATAAATACCTAAAATACATGTTACTGGCTTGTATGGACTTAAAGGTATGTACCTCTTTTGTAATTACTAGACGACTATAGTCCGGCTGCTGGGAGAATTTGTTCATGGCACATGTCAGTTGGTCTTGATTTGCAAGGCGAATTAAGAACCGTGTTATATTATTTATTGTATCTTGAAGTGATGTATAGTTTTGAATGATATTATTAGTTTTTAATAAAAATAAGGGGGGGGGGGGGGGTATTGATCACCACGCTATAACTTCCTACTACAAGATGGTAGAAGTGTGTATCCGCTCATTGATGGACTTATTGGTAGGTTAATAGTATAAGAGTAATGTAACTAGTATAGAAACATCCCACTGCTGGGCACAGGCCTCTTCCCATATAGAGAAGGCACGAGCATTGATCATTACGCTTGCTTATAGCGGATTGGTTTTTCAGATCCTTATCTATGGGTATATGTTACTGTAAAAGCCAGAACTACTAATCATAAGATTTACCAGTATTACCTAAGATTTACCAATTCTAAATGTCCGAAAAGGTTTTTGATTCGAACTTTTAGCACCATTCACTTGGTAAATGTTGAAATTAAAGTCAAGTTAAGTTAAGATTAAAAAAGTGGTACGAAAAAGGGAAGGCCTGAGCCCAGCAGTAAGAGGACAAGGGCTGTGGATGATGATGATGATGATGAAATGTTGAAACGCAGTAGTGTCAATAACGCCGTCCGCCAGACATGCGCGTCTAGCGCGTGTTGCTCGCGAGCTCGCTACGCTCTGACTGATGTTCGTAGTTGCGTCGCCTCTTTATATACCCGAGGTGACGGCAACTGTGTGCGTGAGTGAAGTCGTGACACACTGTAGTGTGGCGCGTGGATGTACTCGCGATGACACTACCGTATCGTTATGTTAGACAGTCGCTTAAGTGGTAGTCATTTATCTTTAATACATTTTTCGCTACATTTAACTAATATTTCCCCTTTGATCACCACCTGTCAGGTTTATACCTTAAAAAATGCGGGGATCACGCTGCCACCGTGTGCTTAGGCCGGTTCATGTGATCTGACGCGTAAGAGCCGCCGCTTTCGCGTCTCGGCCCGCGGTTATTGAGGCAGAGGCTTTAGCGAAGCATTCTGCCGTATGTCTTTAGTGTTACGTCCTTTAAACTGCCATTAATG
The DNA here is from genome assembly GCA_905146925.1 of Autographa gamma. Classification (NCBI taxonomy): domain Eukaryota; kingdom Metazoa; phylum Arthropoda; class Insecta; order Lepidoptera; family Noctuidae; genus Autographa; species Autographa gamma. Next base: position 4,513,577 of record LR989878.1, on the reverse strand, counting down.
CGTAACTGAAGCTTTTTTCTGCTGTTATATTCACGCCACCACAGTAAAAACCAACCAATTTGTGTTTTCCCAGAAAAATCTCGAGCGGAAGAGGAGAAAAAGATCGAAGAGCTCCGTGTAAAGTTAGAAGCCGCTATCGCCGCTCGACAAGAGGCTGAAGCCAGAGCTGCTCACCTCGAGGAGCGCATGAAGTCTGCCGCACCCGCTAATGCTGGCCCCATAGGCATCACGCACGGAAACATCGCTGCTATAGCCAAGGTAATACAGTACACATTCATATAGTGACGTCACTAGATAACATCGAAGAGCTCCGTGTAAAGTTAGAAGCCGCTATCGCCGCTCGACAAGAGGCTGAAGCCAGAGCTGCTCACCTCGAGGAGCGCATGAAGTCTGCCGCACCCGCTAATGCTGGCCCCATAGGCATCACGCACGGAAACATCGCTGCTATAGCCAAGGTAATACAGTACACATTCATATAGTGACGTCACTAGATAACATCGAAGAGCTCCGTGTAAAGTTAGAAGCCGCTATCGCCGCTCGACAAGAGGCTGAAGCCAGAGCTGCTCACCTCGAGGAGCGCATGAAGTCTGCCGCACCCGCTAATGCTGGCCCCATAGGCATCACGCACGGAAACATCGCTGCTATAGCCAAGGTAATACAGTACACATTCATATAGTGACGTCACTAGATAACATCGAAGAGCTCCGTGTAAAGTTAGAAGCCGCTATCGCCGCTCGACAAGAGGCTGAAGCCAGAGCTGCTCACCTCGAGGAGCGCATGAAGTCTGCCGCACCCGCTAATGCTGGCCCCATAGGCATCACGCACGGAAACATCGCTGCTATAGCCAAGGTAATACAGTACACATTCATATAGTGACGTCACTAGATAACATCGAAGAGCTCCGTGTAAAGTTAGAAGCCGCTATCGCCGCTCGACAAGAGGCTGAAGCCAGAGCTGCTCACCTCGAGGAGCGCATGAAGTCTGCCGCACCCGCTAATGCTGGCCCCATAGGCATCACGCACGGAAACATCGCTGCTATAGCCAAGGTAATACAGTACACATTCATATAGTGACGTCACTAGATAACATCGAAGAGCTCCGTGTAAAGTTAGAAGCCGCTATCGCCGCTCGACAAGAGGCTGAAGCCAGAGCTGCTCACCTCGAGGAGCGCATGAAGTCTGCCGCACCCGCTAATGCTGGCCCCATAGGCATCACGCACGGAAACATCGCTGCTATAGCCAAGGTAATACAGTACACATTCATATAGTGACGTCACTAGATAACATCGAAGAGCTCCGTGTAAAGTTAGAAGCCGCTATCACCTATATGCTACCCCTGCAGGCATCACCCACGGGTATATCGCGGCTATTGCTAAGGTATAATCTCTTTGTAATATGTCTACTAAATTAACTTTATTCGGAGCTCTTCGAAAAACTGAAGAGCTCCGACTAAAGTTGACCTTGCGGTATCTCGCTCGAGAATATCGGTGCTATTGCTAAGGTATATACTATATACCTAAGCGATAGGTATATTTTATTAATTTTTGGTACCTTTTCAGTACTATATAGGAAAAGATAAACACATGTTTTAAAGATTTCACTGTTGCTCAGGTTTTGGTAATAGTAGTTGGTATCCAAAATGTCTGACTGCCTCGTTGGCCTAATGGTGCTAGGCGCGACTGCTACGCTAGAGGTCTTGGGTTCGATTCCCGAGTCGATCAAGATGTTATTGGGTTTTTCTATGAAATTCTCAGTAGCTGGTCGGAGTTTGGATTTGTGCCCGGTTAGTGGCAATAGGCTCGCCCCCTATTACATGGGACCTAAACATACCGGCGAACTGTGGGTGTACATTGGTGCACCTCTGCCTACCCCTTCGGGGATACAGGCGTGATGATATGTTATACATCCAAAGTGTCTGCTATATCCAACCATATTTTATTAAAATTTGTCCACCACTTTTACTTTGAAAGTTTAAAAACATCTTACATACTGTTACTATTAGTTTTTAATTGATATAATGTTTGTTCCAGGCTATCGGCAGTCCAGGTGGTTCGGTACCCCCACCGCCGCCACTCCCAGGAGGTATGTCTATGTTATTATCAATTAACTAATTACATTTATACTTCTTCACTAATTCAATGCTCTAAATTTGACAGCTCGAGTTTCCGTCTGTCCTTTTCTAATTATGTATTAGAGAAAAAGGAAAACAGGCTTTAAAAAAAAGAAACTGGGCCTTTGCACACTTCATTTTATAATGATTACGTTGTACGATACAAACAATGGCAATAGCGCAATAATTTAGCACAATAATGTAAAAAAATAACCGACTTCAATAAATTTTGTACTCAGAGGAGGTCAGAAAATATTTTTATCATCAGTAGGATTTCTCCCGATGTGAAAAATCCCCAATTGCCTGTGATATCGCATACCTCATACACTTTGGAACCGTGCACATAAAAATTCTACACATATAAAGATTACTAATAATATAATTTTGTAAAGAACTAAAGCGGTGCTCCCACAGTCAAACTACTGAACTGCTTTTGTGGGATATTGTATTGTACAACATATTATCTAATGTTAAATAAATAAGAATGATAATCATTTAAAATGTTTACTAACTTTTCTGAAGCGCCCTTACAAGGTTTATGATAAACAAAAACATTATGGGTTTCATAAAAAAATTAAGCATACAGATTAATTAAAAACCTCCTTTTTTGAAGTCGGTTGAAAATACTGTATAGTATAAGGCATGATATGTGTCAGCACGCTTAAGTCTATGTGTTGCCCACAGGGGCGGGCCCGCCGCCGCCACCGCCTATGCCCTCACAAGGTTCGTAGCTCTGTTCATAACATACTATTATTATTAATAATTATTATTATTTAATAATAAGGCTTGGCTTTCTTACTGTAGGGATAAGGGACTGGGGTATAGCTTCTTCGCATGTTAGGTTGCGTCCACATCTGACAAACGAGCATGTCTCGAGCGGTTCGCGAACTGCTCGCGAGCGGCTTGTGTAATGCTTGTTCGTCAGATGTGGACGCACCCTTAAGATAACATAACTGACTGATGACCTCCGTGGTAGAGTAGCGTTAGCACCGGTTTTCGAGGTGTCGTTAAATCTGAGGTCTCGGGTTCGATCGCTGGACGCGTCAATGTATAAACCAACTTTTCTACATTGCCTCGGGTCTTTGTGTATGTGGTACCGTCGTTTTCTCTGATCTCATAACACAAGTGCTTTAGCTACTTATAGGTCGCGTCACGTAAAAAGAACGCTAGCTGTGAAGATGCGCAGAACGCGATGTATCGGTCTGTTTGGTGGTATGAAGTGCGGGGGGGCACGAGCCGCATGTTTGCCGGTGCGCTATTGGTTCGTAGGACGACCTTCGCCTGCCGAATTGTATACTCATGCGCAAACGTACCCTCCCCACCTTCCGCCAGCGTTCTTTTTACCTGACGCGACCTATACTTCGGATGCAGAGCAATGTGATGTTGATCATATAATGCATACTTTGTTGACGTAAATGATTAACCGATTGATTTTCTTCCACTGATAATTTATTGTGACTGCACTTAACACGCTTAAATGTAAGCTAAACACAAGCTGCAAGCCTATTTTTTTTAATTGTATTTTGCGAAGAACAAGATATTTTCAAGATTAAAATACAGCTTTTATTAACACTAATATATATTATTACTTAAGAATAGTGTCTTTGCATAAAATACATATCGGTGAATGTTTCTAGAAGTAGAGGTTTTTAAATGTTACTTACTGAAGTTCCGGGTTCGATGCGACGCATCTGCAGCTTTTTTTTCTATTTATGTTCTGTTTCCAATCTAATTTGTTTGTTGTTTTTTTGCGTCCTTTTACTTGTGAAAATAAATGGTTCTTTCTATGCCGGACGCATAATAATTGTTTAGTTCAATAACAAAAATTCCTTTACCTCTCACTTCACATAAAAAATAGCCATCTTCCAATACTTTTCCCAAATTATTTATAACTTTAGCATATAGTAAATAAGCTATTATTAAGTATATGCGCATGATATCTTCGCATGATGAGTATAACACAAGGCTGTGGGTTTCTAGGTGGCGTTGCGCCGCCGCCGCCGCCTATGCCCTCAGGTATGTAGCTTATGTATTTATTTATTATAATTTATTTATATAGATATTAATGCAGTCTGAATGGTAAAACAATTTAAAGATCGATCTTTATGGTTTCTTCTGAGGACTAACAACAGCGAACGTTTATCAAATTGTAATATTTCAAGAAATAAATGATATTTATTCTCTTCTATAAATGAATGAAATGAACTGTATATTAAGAGCTTTTTAAAGAGCTTTTTTTGGTGAAAATAACTTTCTGAACTTTCCGCCAAAGATATTTTGATAAATTAAGACTAATTATGCCATATTGTTTTATTTCAATAAGTTAAATAACATATAGATTCGTTTCTTTTGCTATGAGAAATAAATTGCATGACTTGGCTTACTTACTATTTTAAGTTCTCTTTCTCTTCTCTGCTATAATCGCAGCCATCAAGAAAATAACTGCATGCCAGCTCAAAATACGGTTTCTTTATTTATAGTTCCTGCGTATAATAAGAGACGGCGCTGTCCAAGTATTGCCAAGATCTTTAAATGTTCGCAAGCCATTTTATTATTTTTTTTGTTTGGTAGTAATAGTTATTTTTACCTAGGGGAAGTCGTGGTAGAAAACATAAAATATGTTTTACGCCCTATTTTTGTATGGGCCATTCGTTTTCTGTAAATAGTTTTATGTAGTGTCAGGCCACACTAAATAAAATTGGTAATTCAAACACGATGTACTATATATATTTTTTTTACTTACCACCTACTAACCATTGTGGAAAGCAAATAAAAGTTTTGAGTTTGAGTTTGAGTTCTTTAAGTAGCCTTAGCTAGCTGGACTTCCACTCTCATTGAATAGGAGTGGAAGAATATTGCGCTTGATTTTCCCAGATTATTTAAAACAGTTGTCCGTCCATCACTCCTCGTCCATATACTTTGTATAGTAGACGTCCGACTCCTCACCTGAATTAGAAAATAGAACAAAGAAGTACATAATATTTTGCTCGTGACTGTACACAATTGTTTACACTGAAGTTTTTTCGTACACACAGCAGGCGGAGGCCCACCTCCCCCTCCCCCGCCACCGATGCCGGGTGGGCCCCGAGGGCCCCCGCCGCCGCCGATGCCGGGCATGGGCGGGGCCCCTCCGCCGCCACCCATGATGGGAGGGCCCCGGCCCCCGCCGCCGCCAGGGGGACCTATGATGCCTAGAGTTGTAAGTATAGACTGCCTTTGCTTTTAACATGCCAAACATATTTTTTTTCTTAACCTTTACTGTCCCACTGCTGGTCAAAGGCCTCTCCCAATTTCTTCCATACTACCTTATCCCACGTCGCCTCTCGCCAGCCCTCGCGGAATGCGACTAAGTCATCCCGCCACCTCTTCCTGGGCCGGCCTCGGCGACGCCGTCCATCTGCTGGCTCCCGTTGTGTACAGACCCTCGCCCAGCGGTCACTGCGGCATGCGGCTGACGTCACCCGCCCAATCCCATTTAAGCCTGGCTGCCTTTTTGCAAACATATACCCATAAATAAACTTTAATGTGCTTTTACTAGTATAAAATAAATACGTTTAGGTATTGGACACAGCATACAAGAAAAGAAAAAAATCTGGAATTTAAAAGTAACAGGAATAATTGAGGAAAAGTATAACACTTAAGCGTCCAAATACTGTGTTTATTCCCAATTTACCAATTTTGTAGTCTAGTTATTGGTTTAAACTAACCAAGACTTCACTTCTAACTGGGGACACATCTTTGGCCTGTTAGTTAGTGCACCTGACTGCTATACCGGAGATCGTGGGTCCGATTCCCACCCAGGACCAATCGTTGTGTGATGCATGTTTATTTATTCTGTTTTGTATATTATTATTATTCTTCTTCTTTTTTGTAATTTATCTATAATATATCTGCTTTGTTTAGGACCGGATAACCGTGTGTGTTTTGCCCCATGATAATATATTATATACTAAGTTTCCTATCGTTTCCTAGCCACAACCAGACATCTTACCACACGGCCTCAAACCCAAGAGGAAGTGGGAGGTGGAGGGTCCACTGAAGCGTGCCAACTGGAAGACTATCGTGCCGCAGAAGATGTCCGAAAAGGCTTTCTGGGTTAAGGTAAATATTTTACTTTATTTATTGAGTAGTTTTAATAATACAAATCAAGAGAGGAAGTGAAACGCTTGGTAGTTTGATACACACTGATATTTATTTACGGAACGTCCAAGTTTGAGCCAACTGTCTTCAGACAGTATTTTTACAAAGTCCGGTGTAGCAGTCAAAGACTGCGCGCAGGCTAGCTGAAAAAATCTCTTAAAAAAAAAAATGTTGTACACAAAACTTGCGTTAATTTATGAATAAAAGAGAGATTTTTAGTTTGGCCGAAAAAAGGTGGAATTATTGCGTGAGAGATAATATGAATGCAATATCAATGAGTGCGACAGCTAACAGGATGAATAAAAAAAAAACAGTGCTCCGATCCCTCTTAAATGAGGAAAAGGGTAGCAAGAAGAAGTTATATGTGACAATCATATTAGTTTTCCGTTTGAAACAACTGAAGCGATTTCAAAATTCATTTCTATGTCATATACGACTCGTTGTGGCTAAGAATTATGAGACCTGATTTTATTTAAAATAAACTTTTATTTAAAGAAAACCGTGGGTAATGTCCTGCTAGTATAAAACAAATAAATTAATGTATATCTCCTTCCTTAAAGGTACAAGAAGACAAACTCGCCTCTCCAGACATTTTAAGCGGACTAGCGCAGAAGTTCTCAAGTAAACCTGTAGCTAAGAAGAACGAGGATGCTGTTGATAAGTAAGTTTATAATAAAAAAAACTTGTAATTTTGCCACTGTTTGTTATAATGTAATAGCATTTTTCCTCTCAATTCTTTATTGCCGTCTTTATAATAATAATTTAGTTTTTAATTATCAATTTAATTATCCTGTCTCGTTTAGAAGTTGGAAGAAACGCGGTTTTAATAGAAAAATAACTTCTAAAAGATTTTGAAATGTCTTGTACTCCTTCTGAAGATTTTTTTGGCAGAAACGTATGAAGGACAGCCTAGCAACCAATAACAACTTGTTATGTAACAAAAATACCTTTTAAATAAAATATGGCATTATGTTATTGGGTCCTAGGCAGGATTGCCTGATTTTCTTTAACCAACTTATAGTAATTATGACTTAACTCTCTACTAACACAAAAACTAACAACAAAAATCACAAAACCGACTCAATTCCAGGGTCCACACACTCAAAAAGGTCAAAGACCTGAAGGTGCTAGACAGTAAGGTGGCGCAGAACCTGTCCATCTTACTCGGGGGATCGCTCAAGCACATGTCCTACGAACACATACGCACGTGCGTGTTGCGGTGCGACACCACCGTGCTCACTGCCAACGTACTGGATCTGCTGATACAAGTAAGTCGATTTAGACTAAAAAGTAGGAAAATTTCTAAAAATGGGACCATTCGTAAATGTGGGACCAGTCGTAAAAGTGGGACCAGTCGTAAAAGTGGGACCAGTCCTAAAAGTGGGACCAGTCGTAAAAGTGGGACCAATTGTAAAAGTGGGACCAGTCGAAAAAGTGGGACCAGCCGTAAAAGTGGGACAAGTCGTAAAAATGGGACCAGTCGTAAAAGTGGACAAGTCGTAAAAAATGGGACGAATCTTGAAAGTGGGACGAGTTGTCAAAGTGGGACGAGTTGTAAAAATGGGACGAGTGAAGTATGTACGAGAATGAAGTGACAGAGTCGTTCAAGTATTAGCAGTATGCTAGTCAAAGTCCTGAAGGTGCTAGACAGTAAGGTGGCGCAGAACCTGTCCATCCTGCTTGGCGGCTCGCTCAAGCACATGTCCTACGAACACATACGCACGTGCGTGCTGCGGTGCGACACCACCGTGCTCACTGCCAACGTACTGGATCTGCTGATACAGGTGAGTGGGACGAGTCGTAAAAGTGGGACCAGTCATGAAAGTGGGATCAGTTATGAAAAGGGGACCAGTCATGAAAGTGGGACCAGGTTTGAAAATCGGACGTCATGAATAGGGCATAGGAACCGGGTTTTCCCGGTTCCAAAAGAACCGGGAATTCCCGGTTCTGAGAATATCTGAAAGAACCGGTTCTGTAAACCGGAGAACCGGTTTTTTCGGTTCTTTCGGTTCTTTCTTTCTTTCTTAAAATAAACTTATAAATACCTCAATTCACGCTAAATATCAAGTTATTATCATAAAATATTCTTACAAGTATCTTCTTTAACAAATGAAGAGGAACTTAATAAAAAATTAAGTCAAGCTATTCTGCCTTTGAATCGATATTGAATGACCTGAGTACAGGAGTCAGGGTAGAAATGGCTCTGTTCGGGAGTGGTAGCATTGCCACGTTGAATGGCTATGCCGGTTCTCTGTGCATCGAACATACCAGCCCTCTTATCACGAGTAGACGGCATGATGACAGTTCTTTAAAGAGATTTCATCAGCGGACCCCACGACCCGAGCGTTTAAACCCCAAACGGCTCAAATATACGGCGAGAGTATAATTACCCATTAGGTTATTATACTTTCGCCGTTTAAGGGTCTCCGCAGCTCCAGCAGCAGTGCCGGGAGAGGTTGCCGAACTTAGAACGTGGGACGGCGCAAGGGTGTCGACGCACGTTGCGTCCTACACCAAGGGCCGAACCAATTTCCAATGCAACAATGACATACAATCAGATCTCCTACCATCGCCGCGCAACTAACCATTAGGTTCCAAAACAGCTGGTAAACCTGGCAGTGACAAGAGCACGACGAATAATGTCATTAATATTTGCGTGACGGAATATACGCCCTGCGCTTCTGCTGCAGGACAGGCCATGTCGACCGAGGGAATCGACTGTTTCACAGCATTGACAACGATGACATGCGAAACAAGGTATACCTAAACGTAAACTGATGGCGAGCCGGAAAGTATTGTCATCCAAAATCGTACCAAGAGTGGTTGATGGAAGTGCCTGTAACCAGAGGCCCGATTGCCATTCTCCCACAGCCAGGAGACATGCACGCTCTGCAGTGTTGATTGAAGTATTGATTAATTCTTTCCGTATCAAACTTCAAAGCGGCTCGTCTCACTGCCTCTGAGAAGAACGTTGCTCGGGTATTTACAGCCTCAGTCATGCACAGAACCTGAAAATCAACCACTTTACGTACGCCTAGCCGACCAAATGGGATCGGTAGCGTGGCTTGAGTCTAAGCTCGGTCATCCAACGTTACGTTAAAAATGAACGTTAACGTGGACCGAATAATTTTGTCAACTTTTTCAAAAGCGGTAAATGTTTCCATAACCGTGAAGAACGAAGAAAATATGTAAATTCTAGAGCAATACAACAACAAACTAAAGTAATAGCAGAATTTGAAAAGTCTATTCAAAATTGAATGAATTTTTTTTCGAGTTTATTTCAATATCTTATTTCAAACATCGTTTTCGTTTTCTATAGTGAATTAAAAATAAACAACTTTGAAAACACTGATTATTGCTTAATGTTACTGAAAAACTGTTGTAATTAGGAGTATAATTATAAAAATAATAACAAATGCTTTTTCCAATAAAGTGTGTTTTATCCATTCAATCTTTTTCGATATGGTAGTAGAAAATCAGCTTTTAAACTAAAATTTATCGAAAAGAACCGAAAGAACCGAAAAGAACCGGGTACCCGGTTCCAGGTTGAGTTTGGAACCGAAAGAACCGGTTCCTAAAATAGGGCCGGTTCTCGATGCCCTAGTCATGAAAGTGGGACCAGTCTTGAAAATGGGACTAGTAATGAAAGTGGGACCAATCGTAAAAGTGGGACCAGTAGTAAAAGTGGAACCAGTCGTAAAAGTGGGATGAGTTCGAAAAGTGGGACGAAACGTAAAAATGGGACCAGTCATGAAAGTGGGACGAGTGAGTTAGAGAATGTTGTGTCGGTAGTGTAAGTCTTAGTAGTACACCACAGGTGAATAGGACAAGATACGAAAATGGGCCGAGTTTTACAAGTAGGGCTGGTCGTAGTAGTAGCCCAAATCAGAAAAATTGGACGAGTCTTGAATTGAAGGACGAGGTATAACATTGTGACGATTCTAAAGACAAGGTATCTTTGCATTTAAAGTATGGACAAACCATCCCTTATAGAGGCCTATAAGGGATGAAACTTCTTTAGCTATGAAGCTTCTTTTAGGAGGGAAAATGACCATTTACAGTTATTATTGTTATTATTAAGAGCCTGCAATGTCCCACTGCTGGGCAAAGGCCTCCCCACTCTCCCTCCATTTATCTCTTTCAAGAGCCGCGATTGACCAGTTTGGTAAAAACGAATGTAGGTCATCATTTACAGTTAATTATATATTAATGTTTGTTCTAGTACCTACCACCGGCGGACCAGCTAAAGAAGTTAGCCGACCTAAAGGTGAACAGCGAAGAGTTGACTGAAGCGGAGTTGTTCGCGGCGACGGTGGCCGACGTGAAGCGACTCACGCCGCGTCTGCGCAGCCTGGCCTTCAGGGAACACTACGCCGAGGTCATCTCCGAGGTCAAACCCGTGAGTACTGCTCGATACTAGCAGGAACTAGCGACTCTACGTGAACAGCGAGGAGTTGTTCGCGGCGACGGTGGCCGACGTGAAGCGTCTCACGCCGCGTCTGCGCAGCCTGGCCTTCAGGGAACACTACGCCGAGGTCATCTCCGAGGTCAAACCCGTGAGTACTGCGAGATACTAGCAGGAACTAGCGACTCTACGTGAACAGCGAGGAGTTGTTCGCGGCGACGGTGGCCGACGTGAAGCGTCTCACGCCGCGTCTGCGCAGCCTGGCCTTCAGGGAACACTACGCCGAGGTCATCTCCGAGGTCAAACCCGTGAGTACTGCTCGATACTAGCAGGAACTAGCGACTCTACGTGAACAGCGAGGAGTTGTTCGCGGCGACGGTGGCCGACGTGAAGCGTCTCACGCCGCGTCTGCGCAGCCTGGCCTTCAGGGAACACTACGCCGAGGTCATCTCCGAGGTCAAACCCGTGAGTACTGCTCGATACTAGCAGGAACTAGCGACTCTACGTGAACAGCGAGGAGTTGTTCGCGGCGACGGTGGCCGACGTGAAGCGTCTCACGCCGCGTCTGCGCAGCCTGGCCTTCAGGGAACACTACGCCGAGGTCATCTCCGAGGTCAAACCCGTGAGTACTGCGAGATACTAGCAGGAACTAGCGACTCTACGTGAACAGCGAGGAGTTGACGGAAGCGGAGTTGTATACCTTAAATGACGGATATATACCTATGGTCCGGCCGCTGAGAGAATGCGATCCTGACAGGTGATGGTCAATAGGAAAATGAAACTTAAAAGTGGCGGAAAATTAACTTAACATTAATAACCATCTCTTATTTGTCCTATAAATGAATAATATAATTAAAACCTATTCATTATGCCAGGATACAGTGAAATATCTTACACGCTGTTTGATTCCCAAGCGGCTTAACAATCGATAACCTAGCAATAAATGACACGCACGCCTGCAGATACAGTGGGATCAATAATAATACCATATAAGACTTATTTTGAAGTCGGTTTTTTTGTAAGAAGTATTACTAGAATCTTGAAACTCTCCCACAATCTTCTAATCTATATTCTTTCAACAGGACATAGTATCAGGCACGGCCGCCTGCGAGGAGGTCAAGTCCAGCGATAAGTTCGCTAAGATACTAGAGCTGCTACTGTTGCTGGGCAACTACATGAACTCAGGGTCCAATAACGCCGGCGCGTACGGATTCGAAATTAGCTTCTTGACTAAGGTATGTATAATAAAATATAAGTTACTAGCTGTGTCCCGCGGTTTCACCCGCGTGAATGACAATTCATTCACTATCTTTATAAATTATAGCCTATGTGTTATTCCGATGTATAAGCTACATTATTGTAGTTTCATTAAAATCCATTGAGTAGTTTTTGCGTGAAAGAGTAACAAACATCCACACATCCATTCTCACAAACTTTCACATTTATAATATTAGTAAGGATTAAATATTTTGACCAATATGTACAAAATGGCATTATTTCTGCTTTAGTTTTCTGATTGTACACTCATTTTTGACAGCAATCTTAGCTTCCTTTTGAAATCTTATTATAATAACTCAAGCCTATAAACGTCCCACTGGCTGGGCACAGGCCTCTTCCCATATAGACAATTACATTTATTTACTTAAATAAAATATTAAACAAAACAGTCTCAAGGACTGCTGATAATTTTAGTTTTGAGAAATTGAACTTTAGGTATCCAATGATCCTAAATTAGTTAGGAATTGTTGAATTAATTTTTTGACGCTGAAACTTTGTGAACTCAATCCTATACCAGATGTATTCTTCACCCCTTTTTGATAGATCTATCCTTTCAGTAACACCCTGTATAAATTAATGAAAAATAATACATAGTAATTAAATTTATACCAAACAGTCAGTTACAGAGGACTGAGTCACCAACAAGTACCCTTTTCATTAAAAAAATAACCTTATCCTTGCTAACCATTTCTGTCCCACTGCATGGCAAAGGCCTCTCTACCCTGCTTGCATTTCTCTGGTAGGGCCGTGGTCATCCACTCATAATCTGAATAAAAGACTAAATGTATTTGTATTATTATTTAATTTTAATGGTGTACAATAAAGAATATTCTATCTATCTATCAAAATGACTAAATGACTCCAGGACAGAAAACCCTAATAATGTTCTAATATAAATAGTATAACAAAAATATGTTTGTCCACAGTTAACAGCGACGAAAGATCTAGAGAACAAGCAAACGTTACTGCATTACCTAGTAGAGACGATAGAGAATAAGTTCCCCGATGTACTCACGTTCGCTGAAGAGATGCCGCATATAGACAGGTAGAGTATTTCGTATTAGTTTATTAAGTTTATGCATATTGGTTTCTTAGGTTTACGCGAATATTAGACATTGAAATAAAACTACTTTTTACGGATTTTTTCGCGGTTTATATTAAGATTTTAAGTCCCGACGTTTCGACACCTTTGCAGGTATCATGGTCACGGGTAGACTGAGGTGGTGTTCGTCTTGACGGTTGTTGTTGCTCGTTCTACCTTCATATTTTTATTAATTATTTGTGTTCCGGCCTACGCAATATGAGCTCACGGTGTCTTGAGGTCTTGCAGCGCTGCTCTTGGGTTTGATTTTGAGTTTGTTAATTATTGGATCCCAAGTAGGTGATATCTTCCAGCCGTCTTCTCTATTGAAATTAGGGTGTTTTTTAATCTCAATAGCCTCGCGAAACATCCTGGGTAGGAATTTTGGTTCTTTAGCGAGAATCTGTGGTTTATCAAATCTAATGTAATGGCTGGAGCCTTCAGCATGATCGGCGACTGCAGACTTCGTTGAGCGGCGGTGTTTCACGTCATGACCATGATACCTGCAAAGGTGTCGAAACGTCGGGACTTAAAATCTTAATATAAACCGCGAAAAAATCCGTAAAAAGTAGTTTTATTTCAAAGTTTATGCATGTTTTACATTGATATGTATCAGATTATTATTAACGCATTTATTCTAACATTAATTTGAGTGACTGAAAAAGTCTTAACTTTGTACAATGCAGATAATAAAATAAAGATGTAACAATCATATGAAACATATCACTGTTTTATAATAATATGACTTATTTACAATCACACCAGAATTGCCAAGGCTGCTTGTAGTTTCAACTATTTTGTGTTTTGATAATTAAAAAATGTATACATGTAAAAATAAGAAATCATGATCATTTATAAAAAAAAATTATTAATAAATTTATTTATAATTAACCGACTTGAAAAGGGGGAGGTTCTCAATTAGACGCCATTTTTTCTATATATTTTTGGAGGTACTTTAAGAGATATCTCAACAAATAAATTGCCCGTTGTTTTTGCCGAATGTTTCTATGTAATCAATTACTATATGGTATTTAATAAATAAGAACCTTCGCACAAACATTTGAAAGACCAATCAATCTATCTAAAATCGTACTATCTTTAAAAAAATCATCTTAAATAATATTATTCCCTTCCAGAGCCGCCCGCGTGTCCATGGAGAACCTACAGAAGGCGCTAAAGAAGATGGAGAACGACATCAAGTCGTTGGAGATGGATCTCAACAACTCGCGCGTGCCGCAGTGCCCCGATGATCTGTTTAACGAGTCTATGAGTGTATCCTTTTTATGATAACTACTGGGGTTTATAACCTACTTTAAGATGAGGAGGTCGTTAATTTGTCTGTTGGTTTTTGTTTTGTGTTTGGTATGTGATATTAAGGACAGTATCGATTCTAAATTGAGTAGAACATTTGAAATAGTCACGAAATTTTAACGCAAACTGAACCCTATTTGTTAGCTTTACAGTTATTTTTCCCCAAAACTGGTGTGTTCACATATTTGACACATCAATTGTAAATATATGGAGTACCTAACCTCTATCCCATTGAAAAAACGTTAGAAAGTTTTAACTATACTTTTCTTTTTAGGAAACACCCAATACCCTTTTCAGAATAGAATACAATATTCTTTATACCATCAGAGATAAATAGTTAAAAAGGACTGCAAGCATACAATGTCAGTCTTTATTAGTGAAATGTTAATAAAATCTCGTTTTCTTTTATCATTATCAATACTTAAATCCTTAATTAAGTAGCACAGTCGTTCGCCGTAGAAGCTCGCGAGCAATGCGACCTCCTGCACTCAATGTTCCGCAAAATGGAGGCTCTATACACCGAGCTAGCCGAGTACTACGTGTTCGACCCTCAGAAGTACACGCTCGAAGAGTTCTTCTCAGACCTCAAGACCTTTAAGGACTCGTTTACAGTAAGTTTTCAGCATAGCTCCGGATGGACCGACTAAAGTTACGTGGTCGAGAAGGTTCTTAACAATGACGCTTGAAGATTTGATCAGTTTTTTAAGTTGTAAGCAATTTTCCATCACATTTTTCGGGCATTCTTAATTTTTTTTAAACATAGATACATACATATCATCATGCCTTTATCCCCGAAGGGTGAGGCAGAGGTGCACCAATGTACACCCACAGTTCGCCGATATGTTTACGTCCCATGTAATAGGGGGCGAGCCTATTGCCACTAACCGAGCACAAATCCAAACTCCGACCTTGGTCGACTCGGGAATCGAACCCAAGACCTCTAGCGTAGCAGTCGCGCTTAGCACCACTAGGCCAACGACGCAGTTTTAAAGCACACGGAAATAATTATTGTAAAGCACATGGGGTTTTGGTTAGGCAGCGTTGTGACCTGACCTGCGGCTTAGTCAGTGTTATTGACTATTACAGTAACACTGATTAAGCCGCAGGTCACGCTACAACTACTGTGGTGAGCGGGGGCGATCTGCGGGGGCTGGAGGAGTAAAGACGCTACGTCTTGCCGTTGAAGCGGTTTTGATCTATTATTGCGCGGGGTTTCAAATGAGTTTCTCTAAATTGGAACTTTCATATTTAGAAGGAAGAAACTTTATCAAAGAACTTTCATGTTTAAATAACTTGAGTTCCTGGGAATTTTTGTCTTATTCATCCCAAACTTATTCTTATACTGATCATCCTTACTGCACCAAATTGCTGGCCGAGACATTATTTCACTATTAAACTCCTCTTATGTTTTGCATCGCGGATAATTCAACAAAATTTAATTAATACGCAGGGGTCGCGCGAACTCTTACTATTCCCTCCGCTGCTCGCGGTCGGCCGACCCGCACGCAAGTCGCGCCTACATGGCGCCCCCCGTTCAACTCGTATAATTATTTTTACCGCTCATCGCAGACGCAAGACGCGTCTCGCTAGCAGTGATGAAGCAGTGACGTTACGAAGCTCTTTAAAACAGTGCCTTGTCTTAAACATATGACTCAAGGCATCGTTTGTCAAAGCGATTATCTAGCATTTTCCCTTTCCGTATGCTTCAATTGTTTGCCTATTTAAATATGTTGTCTATGCGATGTTTAAATATAGTATGCTCATTCCAGGCCGCCTACCAAGAAGTATCAGCACAACGCGAGGCGCTCGCCCGAGCCGCTCGAGCTCGCTCGGCGCGGGCGGCGGCCGAGCGCGAGCGACGCGACCGCACGCACCGGTACAAGCAGCTGCTGGACATACATCAAGCGCAGGACGGTGTTATGGACAGGTTAGTGCTTGCTCTATACCAGGCCGCCTACCAAGAAGTATCAGCACAACGCGAGCGACGCGACCGCACGCACCGGTACAAGCAGCTGCTGGACATACATCAAGCGCAGGACGGTGTTATGGACAGGTTAGTGCTTGCTCTAGACCCGACTGCCCAGAGTCTGGGTGAAACTTCAAGATATTCTGGTTGAGACTCTTTGCTATTCACCTGAGAGTTTCTGGTTGAGGCTCTTCAACAATTTTATAGTTGAGGCTCTTAGTTGGTAAACTAAGAATTTCTGGTTGAGACTTCAAGAATTTTTGTTTGAGGCTCTTGGCTATTCACCTAAGAGTTTCTGGTTAAGATTTTAAAAAAATCTGGTTGAGGCTCTGGGCTATGTAACCGAGAATTTCTGGTAGAGGTTCTTCGCTATTTACTCAAGAATCTCTGATTGAGGCTCTTGGCTATAACAATAAGAATTTCTGGTTGGAGCTCTTGGCTATTTACCCAAAAGGTTCTGGTTAATTTCACCCGTGTTTTTGATTGAAGCCCTTGGCTATTAATTTATCTACAAGCCCTGAAAGGTGGCACTGACCTGATAATAAATATTAAAAGGTTTCGAAAAATGATTTCTTTATTAAATGTTCTTTATACTAATGTATGTATTTGTTCCACAGTTTAATGGAAGCGCTACAGAGTGGATCCGCGTTTAGCAGAGAACGGCCGCGGAAGAAAGCGAACCCCAGAGTTGCTGGAGGTAAGATAACTACCACTTAAAGTTAATCCACACTTAAATCTAAGTAGGTCTCATTTTAGGGCCATTCATGTCACACAAGGTGTCTTAATAGGGGTGTTGATTGTGCATTTAGTGAGAAATTCAGTTTAGTCCGTAAATAGGAAAATGGAAAATATTAGACACAAAACACAGACAGAAATAACTAAAAACACACAAAAGACAGAAATAAGTGAAAACTTAGTAGAGGAAGCTAATTAAATTACATCGGTAGGGGATGATGACGTGATAATGGGATAATGACATTTCAAATCAATGTATTGTCTTCAAATTAGGGTTGGTATCGATAAAAGCAAAAATAAAATACGAGTTCAATATAACCTATGATATGATTTAACGGCCATGAAAATAAAATGGTCAACATCCCTTTTTCAAGAGTATTTAGATACCTACACTGTCTGAAATCAATATACTAGATTTTTTTAATGTTATCTTCTCTTCTTAGGCTCAATATTTTATTAAAACACTTTCATATTTTCATTTAGTATGTCACAAGCTAGAGGTTACGTTTATTTAATTCCATCGAAGCTCCAAATCGGTTTTGTATACCTATAAAATGTGGATACCAAAGTTTGATTCAGTATGGGATTTAAATAAAACTACTTTTTACGGATTTTTTCGCTGTTTGGACGAAACGTCAGTGTCGAAACGTCGGGACTTAAAATCTTAATATAAACCGCGAAAAATCCGTAAAAAGTAGTTTTATTTCAATGTCTAACATTTGCGTAAACCTAAGAAACCAATAAGTATGGGATTTTTCTTAAATTAAAAAAAAATATGGCCATATCTAATATGGATTTTGAAACAGTCAATAATTTCAAAACAAAATAATTATTTATTTGTTATGCCCCGAAACCAAAAGAGGGATTTTTATTTTTGGCGTCTATGGCTTTCAGTATGCCTGGGGTATCGTAGCACCCAATGATATTTTAATAAACAAATATGTTATACGCATACAAAACAATCGAAAAAAGTGTTCCGCGCAGCAGCGGCAGAGCAAAAGAGATAGCGCGATAAAACCCATAAGAAAAAAAGAGACAAATAGTGTTGTTGTTAATGGCAATACGTCCCAATTAGGACGTTTTTGAGTCTTCACGATTCTACGCTTATAACATATCTGTTTATTAGAATATCATTGGTAGCACCTAAACCTTTTTTGGTTAAACGCTGACGTAAGAATTGATAAAGATCAGACTAGCATTTTGAAAATTATCAGTAATTTCCCATAAAATTCGGGAGTTCTTTAATTTATTTGATCGTTACGCTAACAGAAGAATTTATCTATTTATGTAACCTCTGGCTATTAGTAACTCATTGTACCCACAATATGCGCACGCAATCAGAGGATGTGAGCGATGGAGAGGGCCTAGTGCATGCCATACTGCACCGGCTGCAAGGTACGTTGCAAATGATGCACCACTCATGTAGTTTGTGCTTGGATATGATGTTATTAAAATATGTCGATCAGTAATCTGTTTGGATAAAGTTTCTTCGCATCAAAGGAACGAGTATTCGTCGCTAAACGAGAATCTGTAGTCGAATTTAATTATTTTATATTAAATATTTCTACAAGCGTTAACGATGATAGAAATCGCTTAAATTACATTATATGTATGTAAATGACATTTCATGTGGATGACAGGCCTGTTGGTCTAGTGGTTAGTGACCCTGACTGCTATACCAGAGGTCGTGGGCTCGATTACCACCCAGGACAAATGTTTGTATGATGAGCACGATCATTTGTTCTGTGTCTGGGTGTAATACTAACTATTTATCCTAAAGGAATTGTATTTGATAGAATTGATAGTTTTAAAGAAACCAGGTCATTCAATACCAATATATATCTTAACACGAATCATTTCAAGCTATACTGTCTTTAAAAAGTATATAAGATATCCGAGATTTCACCAAAAATGATATTTTTGTTTTCTGGGATACAAAAACCGTGTCTATATATACTTATTAAACTTCTGTAGGATTAGAAACCCATCACAGTTGTTCAATCATCTTCTTAGTTTTTTTCCCGCACTATGTTGTGGTCGGCTTCCAGCCTCAACGCCAGCTGAACACCTTATGTCACAGAGCGACTGCCTATCTGACCTCCACAACACATGTTACTGGGTAACACAGTATCTGGTTGTCAGGTTTAACTTGAAAGTATTTCAATAAGTAATGTTTGTATTGTATTCGCAGCTGAGAGAAGAGCGCAGTTGAGCAGATCACGGTCCCGCTCCGGCTTGACGGGCCCACTCACGTCGCGGGAGCTAACCAAGTAAGCTATACTATTATGTACATAGTAAATTACATTTATAGGTAAAATAAACTACTCTAAAGTAAGTGATCATTATTTAAAACACACAAGAAAATCAATTTAAACCTTATGTTGCCCTAGTTTTCCCATTATCAGACTCTGACCTGATTACCAAGGGGCAACCTGGGACGCTCACTGATTAAAAAAAAACCAAGTCGAGTAATCGGTAAACTAACATAGATTCAGTCGTTGTTTTTTATATTAAAATTATGATTGTAGGACCGGTTATTTAACAACAGATATATTTTTTGTGAGTTAAAATTAATGTTTGGCACATTTTATGTTGAAGATCTGTCAAAGGTTCCTACATAAAATGATTTGATTATTAAGCTATTTTGACAAAACTTTTAGTATTAAGAAAATAACTTACAAATATCTAATTATATTTATCTAATATTTATATTACAGTGAATTGCTGGGCAACGCGTGATGAAACTCTCACCAAGTGATATTAGGAATATTATGACTTTAAATAATATGACATGTTCACAGCAAGACGATTAAAACAATCAAATTTACAATTACTAGATTCTGTCCGCGGTTTTGTCTGCTAAAAAGTGTGTTCACGATTAATAATAATCTTGATATACAATAGCATAGAAAAGTAAATTATATGTTACTCCAGGTTTAAATGCATCTGTGTGCCAAATTCATCAATTTTCGTTCATTAGTTTTCGCGTGAAGATGTAACAAACACACGAACAAACAAAACTTCATGGTTTTATGTAAAAAAATACTTTTTGCTGTGGAAATGTCTTTCGTCCAAACATATAGAATTTATATTGTACTTAAGTTTATAATGTTTAAATAAAATTTGAAATTTTGAAGCACAAAACACAATTAAAGAAAAAAAAAAAAGAAAATGGGTGTCTATGGAAATTTGATTATTAAATGCAATATTCTTTAAAGAAAAACAATATTGCGACCAGTGTAACCCGGTCGAAACGTCAAGCCCTAAAGGTATTTGTGCATGTACGCGCTAATCCCCGTTCTATAATATTACTATAAACATGCAGCGCGATAGTTTAAAAGTTTATATTGAAAAACAATATATTCTGAAGGCAATATAAATTGTATATAATAGAGAATAGTTATTAACAATAATATGTAATGGAGACGTAAGATACTTACGCTTAAATTATAAATAATTACTGCATTAATTAAGGCGTCCTATATATTTTATTAACTTGGTTCTGTTATTATTATTAAGAAAAATCACATAAAAAAAAAAAAATTGTGCCTGTATCTACAAGCCATGTTGAATTTCTTTAAAAATTTTGCTCAAAAATACTTTAAAGGTTTTTATATGTCTTTTCTTGGAGTTGAAGCTAACTTTACAGCAAATTCTATCAAAAATGGCTGGTTTAGCGGTGAAAATGTAAGAGATATGAAGATGTATAGAGTTACTTTCACATTTATAATATTAGTATGGATAGATAATGCCAATTAAAAGATACAAAGGTATTTGAAAAGGTACTCTTTCATACATAAATCATCATCTTCCGAGTATTTTCCCGCACTATGTTGTGGTCGGCTTCCAGCCTCACCGACAGCTGAACACCGTATGTTACAGAGCGACTGCCTATCTGACCTCCACAACACATGTTACTGGGTAACACAGTATCCCATAGTAAGACTGGTTGTCAGAATTGACTTAACGACTGCCAAAGATCTTCGTAGGACAGTCATAAAGATCTTTACTGCAATTTAGAAAGTAAAAGAAAACAAACCAAGTTAATAAAATAACTATCTGATATACATATGTTCACAATCATTGTCTGTATATATAGCTATACATTTACTGTTTTATAAGTAGGAGCAAGATTTGCCTTATTAATTAATAGGCCTTAGGCCTAGCTTCGTAAATTAGGGCCTAATAATATGCTTTTTAAAGCCCGTCCTAAATTATAATTATTGCAAGTAAAAATAGGCGCTTTTGTAAAGTCAAGTAAAGTGATGAATAGTATATAGTCTTCCTCGAGAATTAGGCTATAAATTGCAAAAAGTTTCTTTAAAATCGGACTAGTAGTTTCAGAGATTAAGCTTTCAAACAAATTCGTGAACTTTATAATTTTCATATATTTCAGATTATTTTAAAGACAAGATGTTGTTTTGTACTTTCTTAATAATTCTGAAAGGATTTGAAAATATCTTTCTTTTGGTACTTTTAAAATCAACGTTTAGTTTAATAGCTTTCGGCTACAAAAAAAACCTAAATAATAATAATTAAAATAGCCACAACTATAAAAAATAAAATTCAAGCAATTAACGGTCTAAGTGCAAAAGCAAATAATCTAGGAAATATAAAAAAGACATTTTATAATGTATTATAACTTATTTCCTGAAAATAATGATTAATGCATTATTGTAAAGACAAAATATTGCTCATATTTTTATATATTTGCCTAATTATAAATTATGTTGCTATTGTAAGATTTTTAAGTCTACAGACTACAGTAAACAAAATGTACCCTTACTTAAAATATTTCTATAATATTGTGAGGAAACCTGGATGCTAGAATTGGGATCTGAATGAGCAGTGAGCAAGCGTGGTGATCAATGCTCGCGCCTTCTCTATATGGGAAGAGGCCTGTGCCCAGCAGTGGGATTTATAGGCTGGAATTATTATTATTAAAATATTTCTAAAATACTAAAAAAAATGTCTGTCTTTTTAAAGTGTAGTTTAGTGACAAATAGACTTTATATATAAATATTTTTATTTGAGGGTAGATATTGTTTACAAAAGTATGTCCATAAGACGTTGAAATAAAGGATTGTAATTTTATTCGTTATAGGGTACTTGAATATTCTAAACATACGTGAATTTAATGAAAAGACACATTTTTTACAATTTTAGACTTGTATATTTTATTTTTCTCACTTATTTATGATTTTAGACGTTTTTTAAATGTTATCAAGTACCCAAATACTGGTTTTGGTCTTAAACTAGCCGTGAAATTATGTTGGCTGTTAATATTGGCTCGAATATTGGACCCAACATTTCAACTAAACTGTTAGATGAAAATGTTGGGCCAATGTTTGCTTCAACTAGATTTTTAGTTCCAGATGTTGGATGAATAGTATTGGTTAGTGTGGCCAATGTTTGAGCTAAAATGAGTCGTGAAAACTCGAACTAACTCACTTTGTATAGAGAATATTAATTTTTATTTAGTTTTAATACGCATTCGTTTTTATTCACACGAAAACAATGTAAATGTAATGATTTTTATTTGATATTTTACATAATATTAAGAAAATTATGTTCTTTTTTTATTGTGTTAGGTAGATATGCAATCAGCGCCATTTTTATATATCACCCCTTCATTAAAGCTTATGTCCTATACCTTAACCTAAATATGATATTTGAATGTATTTTATCTGATATACAACATGTAACATTAATAGCCCAAAATAAATTTATAATAAATACATGCCCAAAAGACATTTATATATGACATTTTATAGAAAAAAAAGTATATCTTCTTAGTCAGTCTTATTTTCTAATATAGCTATATACTTACCAGGAAAACAAATTATATAAGTCACTGTAAACCGTAATTAAAAACTACTTAATCGATTTTGATGTATAAAAAATATACGAAAAATAAATAAAGCTGATAACCCTCCTCCCTCCTCCTTTTAAAGTTGGTTAAAAAGAATTTGTAAAAAAATATTTTTGAATCCGTTTCCGCTTAATAATATTTTTTTTTTTTGAAAATTTAAATGGCATACAATTCTTGTTTCATGTTGTATATTATTATTAACTAGTAATGCCCCAATATATAAGTAATCATGCACAAATATACAAATAGTAGTTATTGATATAAATTGTAAATTCTGTGCTGTGAATATTTTTGTGTCGCTGACTGTACTAGTATATTATACATGTAAATATATTTTTGTAAAATGTTACATTTTTACTTAATAATAATGTTTTTAAAACTATTTGTGGTTTTACTGGTTTTTACCCGACTGCAGAAAGAAAAAGGAGGGTTATGTGTTTTATCTGTAAGTATGTATGTATATCCACTTTCGTGTCCGTTCATGACTTTTCAAAGGCTCGGCCAGTTTTGAAAAAAATATATTAATTAATAAGTACAAAAGAAGGTCTGCCTCGTTGGCCTAGTGGTGCTAAGCGCGACTGCTACGCTAGAGGTCTTGGGTTCGATTCCCGAGTTGACTAAAGTGTTATTGGGTTTTTCTATGAATTTCTCAGTAGAAGGTCGGAGTTTGGATTTGTGCCCGGTTAGTGGCAATAGGCTCGCCCCCTATTACATGGGACCTAAACATATCGGCGAACTGTGGGTGTACATTGGTACACTTCTGCCTAACCCTTCGGGGATACAGGCGTGATGATATGTTATGTTATGTTTTACAAAAGAAAGTTCAAGTCATTACCAATTAGAAGCTCTTGGCATAGTATACGCCATGAACACTGGTCGCAAAGGTTAAGCTACGCTTGGAGCGGTTGGTTCCTGGATGGGCGACCAGTTTTCCTCACCCCTGGGCTATGAGGTAAAGGAATACTGTAAATGAGTTGACACTTTTTCATTGTCGGTGTCGCAAGCTCTGAGTTCCTGGGTTCGAACCCCGGACGACTCAATGTAAAAAAACCACTTTTCTACATAGTCGGGTCTGGGTGTTTGTGGTACTTACGTTGTCTCTGATTCTATATCACAAGTGCTTCAGCTACTTACTTTGGGTTCAGAGCGATGTCTGTGATGTTATCCACATTTTTTGATTAATCTTTTCTTTCTATGCATAGGTCGCGTCACGTATAAAGAACGCGATTTATCGGTCCGTTTGGTGGTATGAAGTGCGGGGGGGCACGAGCCGCATGTTTGCCGGTGCGCTATTGGTTCGTAGGACGACCTTCGCCTGCCGAATTGTATACTCATGCGCAAACGTACCCTCCCCACCTTCCGCCAGCGTTCTTTTTACCTGACGCGACCTATATGTATTAAAGATTTTATAATAACAGTCTTACAAAGTCACTTTACTTGTCGTCCGCGCTCAACACTCGTGATCTTTCATGACAATATTTATTGCTACAAATAATTTATTGTTCGTATGATAAATGGCCATGTTAATTATTATGGCACTAGCTCGCGGGATTAATAGGAAGTAAGACATTTGTAATTAAGCGTATTATTATTTACGCCAAGATAACCTACACATATTTATTGCACTACATATTTATCTAAGTACAGTAACTATAAATAATTTCGAGGGGTAACGGGCTATTTGGTTTAAGCGACATTTTTGCAACTTTACAGGAGAGCCATTTAAAGTTTGAAATTTCGAAAAAAAAATCATAACACAAAAACTTCTGCAGCTATTTGAACGGGGTAAACTGCATTAAAATTTAATTAAAAATATCTAGTTGTTGATGCTAATACCAAATAAAGCGGACCTTTAATTACAAAGATAAATGTCGCTTAATACAATCTGCCCTTTTTTAGAGACAGGAAAAACGATTTAAGTGACTTCATAACTACAATTGGCTACAGGAGAAAAAAATTAAGCGCCGACGCATTCTATTTACAGAGTAAGCCAAAAAGTATGAAGTAACGAAACCCAATATTAATAGAAGCAAGCTATTTATCTCAACGACCAATTTAGACTAAAATGACTGACAGGCTAGTTTACTTATGTGACATATAACATTGAAATTGTTACGTTAAATGTTCAAGTTTATTAACATCTAAAACTATCAATGGCTGATAAAACAACCTGGATACATCGCAATCACCGAAAATCTCAGGTGCATTAACTCTTATGGACATATTTATGAGAGACAGGGTGACTGGTTTATGTCTCGGTTATTAATATGATGGTATGGTTCAAGTACATACTTTAAAAAAAAATGCGAAAATCACGTCGTTTAATACACTGCCACTTTGGAAACAACACGAAAATAGGGTTGTTTCAAACGCCAAAAAAGTGCTCCGATTTTAATGAAACCGGCATCATTCGACGGAGAAAAATTCGCTGATTCCAAATATGTATATAACTCAATATCACCCAAAATGTCGCTTAAACCAAATAGCCCGTTACCCCTCGATTTATACATGCGTACGATTTCTTCTTATCATTTTATCTAGACTAGGGTAAATGACTGTGTAGGAAAAGTCAAAATCAATTTAGTCCACCATTTGGATTATCAAAATAGACATTTATTTGTACTTCTAATAAATCAATTACAAAATACGAAGATAAACCGCTTTAAAGAGTGGGGGCTTGTGACGTCACGGCACGGTACAGTTTTTGATTAGACGTGACGTCAGGCAAGATATGTACTCCATGTACCAAGTTTTTAATTATTTATTACCTATTGTAGAGCAGGTGCCACCCATGACTGGGTCTGATGGAAAAGTAGAACTAATTTTAAATATCAATAAAGTATTTGTGCTACTATAAATTTAATATTAGTCTAGTTGGAAAATAAGAGACCGATCGAAAGTCGCATTCCATTTTCAGGAGGATCGTAGATATTCTTTATCGTATCAAGATGACGTGAAAACAGTTTATTGTGTTCGCAGATAAATCGATTATACCCCACTGCGGTGAAGCCAAAAAAGGAGGGTTATGTTTTTAATTTAGGTAGCTTTGTAATTACTTTCGTTAGTAGGTATTGTTCTTTTGAGTCTTTAAACTTAGCCATCTTAAGACAAAAAGCAAGAAAGTACAATGTCCATCTTACTGAACACCATGAACTAAAAGCATTAGTTATTGCAACTAATTCACAATGGGCTGTAACCACACTATTAACTCTGCGATGGGCGGGGCCTCACCCGTGCCAAGCCACGCCCACCGGCGCGCGCGCATTCACGTTCCTTCTCAAAATAATATTAAGGTTAGCTAACATCGCCATTTTTCATGCTTATCTAGTTTATTTTAAGGGAAATTAAGAAATTGTTGGTTTATATTAGGTTATATTAATTCAGTTTCTGTTTTTAAGATTTTAGGTTAGGTTCGAATCGAATTGTAAAGTTTTTTTGCTAGATATAGAAAGAAAACTAATTTTAAAACAAATTCTATTGCGATCAATTTAGTTTTTCTGTAATACATAAACTATAAATCAAACCAAAGAGCAGCGCTGTAAGACATCAAGAGTGAGCTCATATTGCGTAGGTCGGCTCCAACATAATTAAAATATGAAGGTAGAACGAGAAACATTAACTGTCAAGACGAACATCACCTCAGTCTGCCCGTGACCATGATACCTCCAAAGGTGTCGAAACGTCGGGAACTAAAATCTTTATAAACCGCGATAGAATCCGTTTAAAAGTAGTGTTATTTCAATGACTAATGTTCGTGTAAGCCCTAAAATATTTTTCACTTACTTCCTTATAAATTAATTCTATATAAATCTTTGCATAAGCATGTAAATGCGGTGCCCCATCGCAAGACAAAGTGCATCTTCTGACCTGCCTATCCTGCACACCGCGGACCGCCACTCTTCAGGGTACGGAAGCCAATGACAGAGCTGTTCAGGTAGGGTCTTGGTTAAATATAATTTAAACATATAAGGATTATTGACTCTAAAAGAAGAAGAATGTAAACAAGTAATATGCTTAAGTATTGGACTGCCTGCCGCCGTCGCCTTAGCTCATAATTAAGGACTCCTGGGTCCAAAACTCAGTGGACGCCGTCAATTTCGTAAGTAAACCATTCATGGTATAGGTATAATAATGTAATAGTATTTGGATACGATAGTTTGATGGGCCTGTTGGTCTAGTGGGTTGTGACCCGGTAGTAAAAACCCAAGACTTCCAGGTCTTGGTTTAGATTACTACCCTGGAGAAATCTTTGTGTGCTGAGCATGATAATTTATCTATAGTACGGATATTTCTAAAAATATAATTATAAAATGTTAATTAGTTGTTTAGGTGACTAGTCAGGGATAATATGTAGTGTGCCAGGGGCCAGGATATAATATTGTAAATAAAGTACAAGTAGGAAATTTAAAGGAAAAAAAAAAGGAATAAATTAAATACTATATAGAGTGTATAAAATGTGTTTAATTCTCAAATATTGAGCAATACATTATCACCTAAATAAATAATATCTAAATATATTTTATTCTAGAATTACATTACCTAAAAACTAATAGACTTAGGTAGTTCTTTGGTTGAATACAACAATATACCAAATAGCACCTAGAAAGCACTTGCATTTTCTATCCAACGTGAAATGCTAAAAGTAGTATATTATCTCCCATTTCTGCAAGGTTGATCAACTTAATCTGTTGTCAAATCAACTGATCATCTGTGATTAGTTGACCAAAAGACTAACATCCAATCACAGTAGTTAATATAAGATTTGACAGGTCAATTGTGAGGAACTATTTTCTTGGGTTGATCACGTTTAAAAACTGCGGGTAGGTATAGGTACCTACTAACTGTACCCCACAAATTCATTACTCCCGTAAGTACACCAGTTTCCTTTATTCATTTTTTCTTTGCTTTTATAGTAATTCTGCTAATCGGGGTGAAGACGAACCGAAAAAATCAGAGATCACGATAATCGGTCCACTCGTTCTTGAGCTATATGTACTAACATCTTTGTTTGGTATTATAATAATAATAAATCTGTTTTTATGGTATATTGATATATATCTATGAGAAAGTGTCATGGCGTGTCTTTTCCGTTGTTGGCTAGAGCTTGCACTATACATCGCAATCGCGCGAGACTGTTCACTCCACACGATGAAGTGTCATCTGAAACAAAATTAAAGTATTAGTTAGTAAATCTGCCTACATGCAGGTGTTTCAGGTGTCGCTAGCTCTAAGGTACTGGGTTCGATACCCGGACGGTAGAGAAATCAACGTGGGTGTCACGGTCCAATTAAATTTCAATCAATCAAGTTCGTTTTTTTTTGCTACGTTATATAAAATGAATGTGGATCATTGTTCTGGAAATACTGAACCCAAAGTACCCAAAGCACTGATGTTGTAGAACCGATGAGAAAGTAGGCACCACAAATCGAGACTTGAGTTGATAAACAACATTGGTATTCAAAGAAAACTAGCGACAACTAGAAAACTTGAGTTTCAGGAATTTGAATATGTCTTTCGTTACTTCTATGAAAAAAATATTTTTTGAAATCGGTCCAGGCGTCTTTGAAAAATCAAGTAACAAACATAAAAAAAAAATACAACCGAATTGAGAACCTCCTCCTTTTTTGAAGTCGTTTGAAAAGGGCCAACACTTTAGTTTCCTCTGTTTACCACTCATGATCTTAGTATTAATTACTTTATAAATTCCCTAAGACAGTAAGAAAAAATAAAGTATTGATAATACTCACTGCTTAGAAAAGGAATCTCTTTCTCTGTCTTGGCTTCTCTCGTGTCGTATCGCTGTGACGTCACCGCTGACTCCATGTAGCTCTTGCAGTTCTCTGACTCCAACTGGGGGCAAGAGAGAACAGCTGTTATTAAATAATTACAATAAATAAAGAAGTATAATTATTGCATACTGTTCTGAAAGAAATTAAAAAGGCGGCTTAGGTATTTAGCACAGACATAAATAGCTGTGAAACAGAAGTAAAATTACTCTTAAAAAAATAAACAATTTCTTATTATATTCAATTTTGTCGTATGCCAATACAACAATGGGCTAAAATTACCACCGAATGGTTCCCAACACACATAAAGCGTCAGCGAGGCAGACCCAGGCGAAGATGGCGGGATGACCTACATTCGTTTTTACCAAACTGGTCAATCGCGGCTCTTGAGAGAGATAAATGGAGGGAGAGTGGGGAGGCCAGTCCCAGCAGTGGGACATTGCAGGCTCTTAATAATAATAATAATAATTCTATTTTGAATCAAACTAATATTTAATTTAAGTAGTGAAAAGCTACGCAAATAGAGGGTATGTATGGACGTGTTTTTGTTAGTGGCGTAGCTCCTAAAGGAATGAACCGACTGTGATGCGGTTCTTCTTACTTGTAAGCTGACGTGAGCGAAATATGTTTTTTGTTAAAAATTTAGTCTACCTTTGATTTATACCATTAAGTATACCATTATACCAATCCATTAAAGTCAGTTTCTTTTTACTATTACGAAAATTGTACGTCATTCATGAAATTATTTTTTACAATCTAAAATTTTATAACTGCCTCGTTGGCCTAGTGGTGCTAAGCGCGACTGCTACGCTAGAGGTCTTGAGTTCGATTCCCACGTCGACCAAGGTGTTATTGGGTTTTTTCTATGAAATTCTCAGTAGCAGGTCGGAGTTTGGATTTGTACCCGGTTAGTGGCAATAGGCTCGCCCCCTATTACGTGGGACCTAAACATATCGGCGAACTGTGGGTGTACATTGGTACACCTCTGCCTACCCCTCCGGGGATACAGGCGTGATGATATGTCATGTTATGTAAATTTTATAAACTGACTCTATCCCAGATGTACTCCTCACCCCTTTTACATATCTATACCCTGTCAGTAACACTGTATACCTCCTACTATTAAAAGCGCAACAATATAAATTGGTTCCATCGCCACATCTAAAACAGTATTTATACGCGACCACACATCTCCATTGACACGGCGACATAAAGTATGTAAACATTCAGTTAGATCTATTTCTATAGTAAGATAGATTCGCGTCAGTGCATGTCAAATGCGGCTGCAATTTGCTTCGAGCACCTGTTTTTAATTATTTGTGTAGTTGGTTAAGTTTAACTGCACTTTTGTAGTAAGTAGAATATAGGATTGACTTTTTAATAGATTTTCTTGCAGTATGTTTTTATATTATAGGTATATTATTAGGTATATTATTACCTATAACCGTTTTTCAGTCTTAAAATGTTAAGTTTTTGCTTCAATTCTTCTAATAAATAAATATTTAAATATAAAAAAAAGTAATGAACGCAAAGGTTTAAGAAGACCACAGATAATTTTAATGACATACGGTATGCGATTCCCGCCAAAATATCAACCCTCTTTACCTAACTGTCAGAGACTGAATTAAGAGGATTAATATTATGTCTTAAAAGTAAATCATAAACTTGGTATAAATAAGATTAAATTGATCATTTAACTGGTTGACTGGTAGAGAATGCCTTATGGCATTAAGTCCGCCTTTGTGCAATTGTACATGAAGAATTAAATAAATAAATAAATAAATTGATCATTTTATATGTTCCGTAGCACAGTTCCGTAGGTTGCCATCAAATCAACAAAAACATTTTATTATAAGAATTACACAAAATGAAAGGAGGTATGCCTAGTTATAGTCCTCTGCTAGAATAGTTCATTTAAATTATTCACCTAGTACCTCCTTAAATTTTAATTTAAGTAGGTACTAGGTAGATCAGTACTCTACCTAAAATTCGAATGCCAACAATGTGAAATATGGTGTTAAGTACAACATTTTATTTTTCAACTCTAATTTTACATTTTCTTCATCTGCCCTGTATCCAATTATTTGGGTGCGTAAATTTACATTATGATTAAGCAAATAAAAAAAAAATCACTATGTTTGAATTTCCTGCCTCCATATGTAGGCTTAGTTTTTATAGTATTGTAAATATTTTAAGGTATTCTGTACATATTGTTTATGCAGATAATAATAAACTATATTGCCTGCATTCTGTGTTTCGGTACATAATTATTACTAATTACAAAAGCTTACTACACAAATTACATTTGCTTATTACATTCGTAACTCAAAACAAAACAAGCAAAATATACTCGCTGCAATTAAAATGATTATCCGTCTATACAGGCAAGATTCTACGAAGTCTATTTCTTAGTCGCACGTGTAGCGATAAATAATCCGCGGACGTGTATAAATGACAATTTAACATCGTGCGACTACCGACAGCGACATGCGACATGCGACACGGTCGCAAAGTCGTGTCGCGTACGGAAATAGACTTTTAGATATTATGTTGCTTCCAGTGTTGTTACTTTTTTTAGAAAGTATTTTCAAGTGTGCATGGTTTGGCCATGTCGAGAGAATGAATGAAGAACGATTGACGAAAAAAGTGTATAAGGCGAGTGTGAATGAAAGTGTCGGAAGGGGTAGACCTAGGCGGACGTTTCTAGACCAAATCGGAGACGTCTTGAAAAAAGGCCAGGTCAAAAGTACCCTAAACCGAAGAGCATGTATGATGGGAATTATGACAGTGGATGAAGCGAAACAAGTATGTAAGGATCGTAGCAAGTGAAAAGAAGTGGTCTCTGCCTACCTCTACGGGAAACAGGCGTAATTATATGTATGTATGTAAGAACTTACAAAACATTATCTGTTGTAATTTAATATTAAGTTTTTTCCTTTTATATTTTTTTTTATTAATTGACGTAGCTAGTTAAAAGAAAGCATTCTAGGTACTTAAATAGAACTGTTTTTTACCATTAATTACAGTATTTTTATGATGACAGATGACAGCGCGTTTTAGTCGTTATAGTGTGCCTGTAACATCGGGATTTTTATTTAATTTGTATGACATAATATTTTCTTTATGCCTAATTCATCATTCCCGAGCCTTTTCCCAACTATGTTGGTGTCGGCTACCAGTCTCACCGGATTCAGCAGAATACCGTATTTACCATGGAGCGACTGTCTATCTGACCTCCACAACCCATTTTACTGAGAAACACAGTATCCCATAGTAAGACTGGTTGTCAGAATATGACAACCAGTCTTATCATATTTACGACTCACAAATCTCTTATAATTACCGAAAAGTAATTCTAGACGCATATTGAAGCGTGGATGCAAAAAGCAACTTTTAAAATAAAAATAGTAAAAGGCGATCTCATTGATTAAACAATGTTACAAACTGTATTGCACTGTGTACTTCCATAGAATTATGCGGTTTGCATTATATTATTTCTTAGTCGCGAATTTGGGAAGTTCGCTTTTTTTAAAGTGAGGCACTATCCCACTGGGGCACCTATCTCGCCTGTACCCTACACCATGTGTTAGGCCTCTCTGTCATTCTCCACTAATTACTGGCCTGTGATTGGTTCCTAATTCCAATTGACAGATACTTCAATCGAAATGAGCGCTCAGAAACAAAACTATTAGAACTAAGTATACACTCGGTTCTCGCTAGCCCTTTTGTAACTTACACATCTACCTTTAAAAGCCCTGTCAAGGTGATTGTAGAGACAAATTTGTAAAATAAACTATTTTATTTCATAACATAGCTTTACCTACTCGTGCCGGAGTTTTTATTCACCATCTGCCGAGCCTTGTCGCAAATACGTTAGGGTCGGCTTCCAGTCTTACCGGATGCAGCTGAATACTGTGTGTTGCAGAGCGACTACCTAGCTGATCTTCACAACATTTTACTGGGTAATACAGTATCCCATAGTAAGACTGGTTGTCAGAATTAACGACTAAATCAAGGTATGACATACGGGACTAAGCTTAACGTGCTTAACGAGGCATGGGAGTCTACTGCTAGGCTAGTCACCCATCCATGGACCAACCCTGAGCGTGGCGTAACCTGTACTATCGGTCAAATCGTACGGCTTACACTCGGCCACGAAGCGCGTGGCGTCGGCCGAAGCATCAGAGCTTCTATTAAGCTCTGATGCTTCGGCTCTTCGAATGCTGCCTTCTCCTGGAGCCAGGATAACATGAAACTCTCACTCACCACAGCGGCCGCTCTCAACGCAGCCTGCAGTCTCTCTATGTGTTGTATGGCGGCTCGCAATATCTCCAGCTTGGGGAGCCGCCCGCTGCCGGCGCGCGCTCTGATGCTTCGGCTCTTCGAATGCTGCCTTCTCCTGGAGCCAGGATAACATGAAACTCTCACTCACCACAGCGGCCGCTCTCAACGCAGCCTGCAGTCTCTCTATGTGTTGTATGGCGGCTCGCAATATCTCCAGCTTGGGGAGCCGCCCGCTGCCGGCGCGCGCTCTGATGCTTCGGCTCTTCGAATGCTGCCTTCTCCTGGAGCCAGGATAACATGAAACTCTCACTCACCACAGCGGCCGCTCTCAACGCAGCCTGCAGTCTCTCTATGTGTTGTATGGCGGCTCGCAATATCTCCAGCTTGGGGAGCCGCCCGCTGCCGGCGCGCGCTCTGATGCTTCGGCTCTTCGAATGCTGCCTTCTCCTGGAGCCAGGATAACATGAAACTCTCACTCACCACAGCGGCCGCTCTCAACGCAGCCTGCAGTCTCTCTATGTGTTGTATGGCGGCTCGCAATATCTCCAGCTTGGGGAGCCGCCCGCTGCCGGCGCGCGCTCTGATGCTTCGGCTCTTCGAATGCTGCCTTCTCCTGGAGCCAGGATAACATGAAACTCTCACTCACCACAGCGGCCGCTCTCAACGCAGCCTGCAGTCTCTCTATGTGTTGTATGGCGGCTCGCAATATCTCCAGCTTGGGGAGCCGCCCGCTGCCGGCGCGCGCTCTGATGCTTCGGCTCTTCGAATGCTGCCTTCTCCTGGAGCCAGGATAACATGAAACTCTCACTCACCACAGCGGCCGCTCTCAACGCAGCCTGCAGTCTCTCTATGTGTTGTATGGCGGCTCGCAATATCTCCAGCTTGGGGAGCCGCCCGCTGCCGGCGCGCGCTCTGATGCGAAGCTCCTCGAATGCTGCGTTCACCTGCACCACAAATACAAGGTAAATAATAATAATATATATTTTTTTACACCCGGGGAAATCGTCATGGACTTCCTCCACCCTGGGGTAGGCGGAGGCTTAAACCACCGGAGTGCTTCATGCTCCCTTATGCTAAAGACCAGGCGAGAAAGCAGTGCAAACTACCGCGATCAAATAATAATAATATCCTCACACACGGTCATCTGATCACAAGCTAAGCAGAGCTTGTGTTATGGTAACCAGACAACTGATAAACGTACTAGTATATATCTAAATACAAACATATTATAGATAAATAACACCCAAACGGACACAAAACAAATGATCGTGCACATTACACAATGATTTTTCCTGAAAATCTGACCCCCGATCTCCGGTTTAGCAGTCAAGGTCACAAACCACTAGACAAAAAGGACAGTCGAAAGGAATATTGCAAAGAGGATGTAGAATCGAAAGTCTAAATAAAAATAACAAGTAAATAATGAGCTCTGAGCTAAACACGAATGTTAGACAACATAATAAACTTTTGAATCAACTTCAAAAGGAAGAGGTGTGTATCGTATGTTTGTTAGGCGATATCAACGCCAATCGTGCTACGAGAATGGATTTCACTTACATTTTTTGTCATCAATGAATGCACATGCAATTAAATTCCTTTCTTTTGCAGTTGTCCTCTCTATTACTTCATTCGCATAGTCCGAAAACGACTACCACCCGCCTTTTTGTTCGACAAAAGCCTCAAGCTTGCCTAAAGATGAAACTGCCAAACATATTATTATAACTATTTTAGTCTGTAAAAATTGCTGAAACAATAGTAAATTAGGCTAACATTCTATTTGCACACAAAATTAGAGTAGATCTAACAAACGTTTGTGGGCGACAAAAACCTATACCGCTTTTTTTTTTTTTTTTTTTTTGGTAGAGATCTTTGCAGTTAGCCTGCGCAGGCTTTGACTGCTTCACCGGACTTTTGGCGAGGACCTTAAGGCCCCCAGCCAGAGCAATAGGAACAACTAACTACGTCAGCAACGTCCACTAAGGGCACCCCCTGCGGGGTTCGGACCTCGACTTAGTGCGTTGCTAACAATCTTAATAAAGCAAAACAGCAAGGGATGGCTGGATCTAAGTTTTTATTATTTAGGGACATATTTTTATTGCTAGTTTGGCCGGCTCGGGCCAGCTTGGTCTAGGGACGGGAGGATAACATTTACGTTACTATTATTTATAATACGCGACGGGCCTCGCCGGCGAGGACGTAATATACGGCGGTTGTGTTTTGTATTGCTACTGCTAGCTAAATCGAATGCTTCTTGGAGAAGCGTTGTTTTATCGTCGGGGTAGGAGAGAGTAAGTCTGGGGCGTTTAATCTTAGATATTACGGAAGGTACGTATCGCGCGGCCGCTACGATTAGCGGGTTACGGTGGGTTTCGGAGGAGTCGAAAAATCGGATCGCGGCGCGTTTCATGAACTGCTTGATTGTTGGCAGCTTTAAGTCACAGTGCAACTGCAAGTTACGAACGTAACCTGGAGCGCCTGTGGCTCTACGCATGAAACGGTTTTGGAGAGTTTGCATTCGTTTGAGTCGATAATCGGGTACGTGAGAGAATACGACGCTGCCGTAAGTCATGATAGGTCTCACGCACGCAGTGTAAATTCTCTTCTTACAAGTAAGAGAGAGTTTACTGCGCTTGTTCAACATACAATAAAGTCGGCCGAGAGCGAAGGCGGCCCGCGCGCGTGCCGCTTTAATATGAGCTATGAAGGTAAGCTTCCGATCAAGGATCACACCCAGGTATTTGGCTTGCTGTTCCCAAGGGATAGGCTTGCCGAAGAGGGTTATAGGTGGAGGGGGAGCGGGAGGCTGCCGTTTCTTGCTAAAGAGCACGGCTGCGCTCTTGGTAGGGTTGACTTCGATTCTCCATTTCGTGAACCACTTCCCGAGGGTCGTGACCGCGGTCTGGAGAGTTCGAGCTATTGCTAAGGGGCTGGTGCCTGAATAATAGATGGCCGTATCGTCGGCGTACATAGCTACTTGGGGTTTGCCACCGCGAGGAATGTCGCTAGCGTATAGCGTGAAGAGGAGTGGAGAGAGTACGGAGCCTTGAGGGACTCCGGCCCGGATAGGGTGAGGGGAAGAGAGGGTGCCCTCAACGCGATAGCGAAAGGACCGATTCGACAAAAAGTTTCGGATGATGAGCACGAGACGATCTGGCACCTCGAGTTGGTATAGCTTGAAGATCAAGCCATTGTGCCAGACCTTGTCGAAGGCCTTTGCTATATCGAAGAAGAGCACACCAGTGAGCCTTCCACGCTGAAAACCAGCGCTTATATGCTCGACTATGCGGTGGACTTGTTGGACGCACGAGTGTTGGGTTCTAAAACCGAACTGCTCGTCTGGTATGAGACTCCTGGACTCGGCGTAGTCCATAAGACGGGAATAAATAATTCGCTCGTATAGCTTCCCAAGTACCTTGAGTAAGCTAATGGGGCGGTAACTAGTGGGCTCAGACTTCGGTTTACCGGGTTTGTGGATGCCGATGACTATCGCCTCTTTCCACTTCTGTGGAAAGAGATTGTTTCCTAATGCTGCATTGAAGATGCCTGTCAAGAGGATTACTAATGCTGGGGGAAAGAGTTTAATCACCTTATTGGAGAGGCCGTCTGAGCCTGGGGCTTTACGTGGATGCAGTTCCTTGATCAGAGACCGTACCTCGTCTACTGTTACCGGCGCGAGTGGGTGTTCCGGATAACCTATACCGCGCGGGAATCGAACCCACAGCACGTTTCCGATCACATAGTGATCTTTGATACCACTCCACCATTATCCACATCTATTTCCATCTCCTAATTTATCTTCAAACACAAATAATAAAATAATTTGTCGTTTCGTTTCAACAAAATACCCCTTTTATATGTAGAGTTGTCTTTTATGTTTTTTACAAACGCTTCGGTGGAATTCAATGGTTCGTTACTAATAAGCTTTGCGATCGAAATAAACATCACAAAATAAGCTTTGAGCTATTTTTGTGGATTTATTGTGATTTATATGATGATCAAAATTTATTTTGGAATCAAAGAAACGATTCCTATATTATAATTAGGTGTTTTGCAAACGCATTGTTGGCTTAGTAAACTGGATCTCTTCAATATCTTAAATTAAATACGTTAGTATAATATGTAATATTCCTGATGGACTTCAGGACAACACACACCCGTTACTCTGATCCCAAACTAGGTAGAGCCCGTACTATGGAAGACAGACAACTGATAAGCAAACTTATGTGTTTCTAAATAAATATAATAATAAATAAATGCGGAAAACATCACATACATTGCTCTGAACCCAAAATAAGTAGCTATTAAGCACTAGTGTTATGGAATTCAGATACAACGAAGGTACCGCAAACACCCAGACCCGAGACAATGTAGAAAAGTGACTTTCTACTTTGACCCGTCCGGGGATCGAACCCGGGAACTCAGAGCTAGCACACCTTGAAAACCGGTGCGTACGCCACTCGACCACGGAGATCGTCGACTTAAAATATATATAAATAGAAAATACATACATATTATAAGATAAATTAAATGCAGACACAGAACTCATCACACTCATTTGTCCTGGGTGGGAACCGAACCTACGACCTCCGGTTAAGTAGTCAATGTTACTAACCACTAGATCGATAGTATAGCCAGTCAAAATATATTCAAGAAACAAAAAATTACTAAACTTAAAAAAAATATATTATTCTAACAAATATATTTAACTAAAAATCTATTACAATAACACAACATATAACATTTAATATCATTTTATGATATCGCTATAAAACATAAGTCTAATAACTTAAAACACTTAAAATTCGAAATGTCACTCCGTCAGTCATTTTGACAGATTTATGGGAACACTATCATAATATTTAAAGCCAGTTACAAAACGTTACGAAGTCTTAAATTTAAAAATAAATCGTCGTGCGTTTGAGCGACGCTGTAAATTTGTTTTTATGTGAAATTAAGATGTAAGTCGTATATCCCCTGCTTTATCGGGCTGCCGGACTATTTTTAGTGTAAAACCTAGTTCAGATGTGCGACAAAATGGGCCGAAAGAATTTTGTAGTGCTTTGATGTGTGTATTGCGCTTAATTGCGTAGTTTGGTATAATTTATATGTAGGTTACTACAGTAGAATATTTTTTACATTAAAACAAAAAAAAAAAAAATAGATTTGCGCTTTTTTTTAGCAAGTGGAAAGAAGTGGTCTCTGCCTACCCTAGGGGAAAGAGGCGTGATTATTTTACCCAATGAACATTATTTTGCAATGTAAAGGGCGCCTCATCGTTTTAATTCGATTTAAAAAGGGGGTTATTTTCGAATTGTTTTTTGTATGTACAGAATATTTTAATATAATAATATCCCCCTAATATTAAATCAATAGCATAAAATTTGGTTACCTTTTTCCATTAACATAAAATCAATGAAATATATGTATATCAGTAGTTTAACTAAAATAAGACATAAACAGTAAAGTGTGTTATAAATATAGGGAGAGAAAATTGTCGTATTTATAATTACAAGTCTGATCCTCTGTACCCGGCCTTAGTGCTAATTCGCGACGATTTTATTTTGTATGTCACGTTCTCACTAATAGCTGGCAAACACAAATAAATTATACACATTTAGATTTTTTTACATTATTGAGTTTACTGCCATCTAATTGTAAATGATATTTATTTGTAGGACAAGTTATAATTCACTATCAAATAAATGACAGTTGGTCGTTAAATAGTCGTTCTAGTCACGTCGTCGTACTGGTACCGTACGGTCGCATTCGATATTTGCACCTTTCGCGTTTGACAAAAATTCCAGTGATTCTCAAACTTTCTTGCGTAGTATCGATCGACTTTGCACAATTAATTTATTACGTCATGAATTCCAACAAGTGTGGCGCCTGTGACGAATCGCTCTCTGATGGGGCTCACTGCACAATCTGTAATCAAGAATTGCACTTCCACTGTGCTGGAATAACAGAGGCTGGTTATCGGAAACTGGGTGATAGAAGGCTTACATGGCGTTGTAGCAAATGTAAAATAAGTAATGCTTCACAGCCACCGTCGTCACCAAGGATTGAGTCAGAATCGCTTATCCTAAAAGAAATAAGAGCTATCGCTCAAAAACTAGCTCCACTGGAAACCTTGAGAGACGAGATAACTGAGCTGCGTTCGGAGTTTGTAGATTTAAAATCGTCACTGACCGAAACGAATACGGAGTTAAAGGAGTTCAATGGGAAAATCAAGGAAATCGAAGAGCGACTAATGCAAGTGGAGAAGGTTCAGGAACAAGTGGATCTCATTCATGCTCGCTTAGATAAACTTGAGGAAGAAAATAATGCTAAGGAGCAGTGGACTAGAATGAACAACATAGAAATAAAGGGTTTGCCTCAAAATAATCACGAGAACTTGTTCGACATAATTGGTAAAATTGGCACTAAAATAAGTTATCCGGTATCTAAAGCTCAGATCAACTTTATTACTAGGGTGCCAAGCCGCGAAAAGGATCATACAAAGCCTATTATAGTGTGTTTCTTGAACCGATACGTGAAAGAGGACTTTATTGCTGCGGCCAGACTATCTCTCAAAACTGCTCCCTTAACTACGGGACAAATTGATCTTCCAGGGAATCAACGGATTTTTATTAACGACCACCTGACATTACATAATAAAGCCTTGCTATCTAAAACCAAGAAGATGGCCGCAGAAATGGATTTTCGCTATGTCTGGGTCAAGCACAGCAAAATACACGCGAGAAAGACCGATACATCTCCTACTATAGTGCTAAAAAACGAGAAAGACCTTATCAAAATAAAATAAACTTGTTTATATTTCGATCAAACCCTGTAAAAAAAGGATTAATGTTGTCAACTAATCGTGCAAAATCAATCAACAAAAATAAGTTTGAGAATCATGTGTTGTTGTGTGCTACTTGCGTATTTCATCAATTACTGTGTCACCTAATTGTGCACCTCAGAACCATTTGTAAAAAATATTGTTGTGCAGTCATTTACTTTCACACCAATTTAGACCTTATAGTTAACCAAATAAAGTACGAATTTAAACGATTAGCCTGCTTGGTTATGACATTTCGCCGTCGCATCGCTTCTTTTGTTCCTTATCTATACTCATTAGTGGTACCTGTTTCGAACTTGACTATTCATAGACACTGCGCTTTACTGTGCTCTCAATATTTATATAAGTTTTTGTTTGCTACCCGCGGCGCGTCTCGTTATTTTTACTATCCATATTGCTTAATTTATACAATAAAATCGACACTTAATCATGTTCTTAATAATGTTATTAATATTGTCGTTAGAAAGTTTATAAAATGATTAGTATATATTACCAAAACGTGCGTGGTCTGAGAACAAAAACTAATTACTTGTATCGTAACGTTAGCATGAATTCCTACGATGTTGTTATATTTACGGAGACTTGGTTGGTGAATAGTATTAACAATAGTGAGTTATTTGATGGCCGATATCTTGTGTGGAGGCGGGATCGGGATTATCGACGAACAGCGCAATCTCGGGGTGGTGGAGTTTTGATCGCAGTGCGGAACGATTTGACTGTTATGGAGCGTTGTGATTGGTGTACCAGCGCTGAGGATTTATGGGTAACCATCGCTCTGAAGAGGCCCAGATCAGCAGTAAGTTGCAACATACATATTTGTAGCCTATATTTATGTAAAGAAAACGCTGGTAACTCATACGCAGTTCAGTTACAAAACTTCCATCATAACCTTAACCACTTGGTTACTACCCACCCTTTAGATACGTTTATTATAACTGGGGACTTCAATTTTGGTAGTGATGTGGAATGGCGTAATTCTAACGATAGCTCAGAATTATATCCTACCAACATATCGTCCCAATACATTATTGATTTCTTTGACAGTATAAATACATGTAACTTGTCGCAGTTTAATAATGAGCGTAACGTCAACGGTCGATTATTAGACCTCGTTTTCTCAAATGGCGCAATAACTATACACGAGTGTTGTGACCCTTTAGCTGTGCCGGTTGACATGCACCACAAGCCATTAATAATTGAAGCGGATTTCCTTGAAGTTCATAAACTCATTGAAAAGCATGGTGTTCAATATATATTTCATCGTGGCGATTATCCTGCAATTACATCTGCACTTGATCTTATAGACTGGAATGTGTTGTTGTCAGCTGGCTCATTGGACCAAGCTCTCGATCTTTTCTATAGTGTGTTATACGAGCTCAGAGACATGCACATCCCCGTTAAACCAATGAAAAAAGTTTCCCATCCTCCCTGGTACACCAGTGCTCTAATAAAAATATTAAAAGAAAAGCAGAAGTGTCATCGCAAGTACAAAAATTACGGCAATTTATCAGACTACCACTCTTTTTCTCTTTTACGTAGCCGAGCTAAGGTTCTAGAGCAGGAATGTTATGACGCTTATATGGAAAAAATTGAATCCTCCATAACTAGTAACCCTAAAGTTTTCTGGGCATATGTTAAGAGTAAGAGGAGTTCTGACTCATTACCCAGTGTATTGCATTATTTGAATAAATCTGCAGACACCGGCGAGGGTATCGCTGAACTGTTTGCTTCTTTCTTTCAGTCTACTTTCCAAGAACCTGACTCAGATTCTGATCAACAGAATATATATGTAGATAGCCATTTCAGTAGTACGGTGAACCTTTGTACGGTAAATGTTTGCCCGTCTACAGTACTAACGCTGCTAAAGGGTCTTGACCCTTCTAAATCTGGCGGATGCGATCTAATACCTCCCGTTTTCATTATAAACTGCGCGAAAAGCTTAGTTAATCCCATTTGTATTTTATTCGAGCGGTCCTTAAGAGAAGGCACTGTCCCTAAGATATGGAAATCAGCATTCATTACGCCAATATTCAAAAAAGGGGATAAATCGAATATTGAAAACTACCGACCTATTTCCAAATTATGCTTATTCTCTAAAATCCTTGAGCGAGTGGTTTATTCACAGGTTTACTCTGCATTTAAATGCCAATTCGGCGAAGAGCAGCATGGTTTTCTTAGAGGAAGGTCAACCACCTCTAACTTAATATTATCCAATGAAATTATAACAGCCGGGATGGAAGGGCGAAGTCAAGTTGACGTAATATTTACTGACTATAGCAAATGTTTCGATCGCATAGATCACCGGGTGCTTCTACAAAAGTTATTATCTGCCGGAATACATGGTGATCTATTCCGCTGGTTTTCCTCTTATATAGATAATCGAACACAAGCTGTAGTCTTGCGTGGGTATACTTCTAAGTGGAATTTAGTTCCTTCAGGTGTACCCCAAGGATCAATATTAGGGCCGCTACTGTTCACAATATTTATCTCAGACATAAGGAAGTGCTTTAAAAACTCTAACATTTTACTATATGCTGATGATATGAAGGTCCTCAAGTTGGTACGGACTTTATCTGATGCTGAGCAACTTCAGAAAGACCTTGACAGTTTTGTTTTATACTGCAAATCTAACAAATTGCAATTAAATGTAGCTAAATGTTTTCATATTATATTCACTCGACAAAAATCTCCAATTGGTCCGGGATACTTTCTGGAGGGTCACAGCATTACTAAAGTGAACAGTATTCGAGATCTGGGTGTACTGCATGATAGTAAGCTTCTTTTTGACGACCATATAGAATCCATTGTGAATAAGGCCTCAAAAGCCTTGGGTTTTATTATTAGATCATGTTCCAGCTTCCGTTCTTTGAAACCAATCAAGGTTCTTTATTGTTCCTTCGTACGCAGCCAACTCGAGTACGCGTCTCAAGTCTGGAACCCGCAGTACGAGGTCTACAAATCACGCATTGAATCTGTCCAAAGAAAATTCTTGCGCTACTTGGACTACAAGGCGGGGCAATTCTCAACTGATTATAAACACCGTTGTAAGCGATACCACTTCTTGCCACTGGATTTAAGGAGGAATATAAATGACATTTGTTTCTTGGTTAACGTAGCAAATGGCTCGATCGACTGTCCCGAATTACTCAGCAAAATACTTCTTCGCACTAATCAGAACAGTCTAAGAAAGCGACCAGTATTACACGCACAGTTCGCAGCAACAAACTATAGGCGCAACACATTCTGCATTCGCAGTGTAAAAGCATTTAATAGTTTACCACCGAACTTAGAAGTTGATTTATTTTGCACTAGTGCACGTAAAATTAGA
Source organism: Autographa gamma (assembly GCA_905146925.1). NCBI lineage: Eukaryota > Metazoa > Arthropoda > Insecta > Lepidoptera > Noctuidae > Autographa > Autographa gamma. Next base: position 4,470,441 of record LR989878.1, on the reverse strand, counting down.
AATATCCTCAATAATGAATACTTTTGTGGCACATAATTAATTAATTAATATGACTTAGTAACGTAACGTAATTAACTTCTAGCATGTAATTGCACAACACATAAATCTTGTTTATTGATTCTTTTATTATTATTACTTTTGTTTTTCTTCTATGAATAATCTTTAAAACGCAGTATATCTCTTTTTTTTTTTTATGTATTTCAATTAACTATATGGAGTGAGATCACAACGCAAATTGTAACTAGCTAATATAAATGTGGAAGCTTGTTATTAGCAATTTTCACCACCTATGTTTGTTACATATAGTTTTTTATTTGTCTGTAAGCTTTCTGTAAAACTAAATAAATAAATAAATAAATTAAATATATTGATTCTGGTTATACTAAAATAAAATGTAATATTAGTTATTTTAGTTTTGAACTGTGTGAGTAAAGGATAGCAGTAGTAAATTAGTAATTACCTACAGGAAATATCTTGAAGAAAATATGAAATTTTTCGCCTTGTAAATTATTGTGTTTTTACCCGACTACAAAAGAAGGAGTTTCTTAATTTTTCTGTATGTTTTTTCGTTTGTTCCGCGATATGTGACAGCGATTGTGGTTCGATTTCAAAAATATTCTTTCATATTATAATATTAGAGGTCTTACAATTTCATTGAAGTTTTTATTTTATTTATGTGTAAGTAATCTATTTATTGCACACATTTGAACTATACTTATATCGTCAATTATAAAATAAATGAACATTATACTGCATTAACTAACGCATAATTTTTAAAAGTCCTCTGGGTTTCGATTCAGATATTTCAGAGTTGCGTGAATTATTAAATTATCGTAAGAATGACCAAATGATAATTTGCATTCTGCTTACTGTCACTACGATCATTAATTGGTCATTACGATTATTATCTTCGGGAGTTCAATGAGATTTAATTGTAGTACACTGCCTAAAAAATAACTGAATCGAGGCCCTGCGTTTCAGTATTTCAGTTACATTAAGATATTTTAATCATAAAACAAAACAGTAAACACATGCCAGAATTGTCAGACGACATCCTTTTTAATGGGATATATCTTACAAATAATTATGATGGCTGCTTCTAAGTATTTTAACAAGACAGGACAATATTAATTTCAGTGTTTACGGCTATGTGCGTTCCTGCACTAAGTTCTTTAGAAGATGCGTACATTATCGGTTGTTTTAACAAGACACTTAGCTGTAATCGGTACTTATTACCCTACTAATATTAAGTGCAAAAGTAATATGCAGTATATGATAGGCCTGTTGGTCTAGTGGTTAGAGACCCTGACTGCTATACCAGAGGTTGTGGGTTCGATTCCCACCCGGGACAAATGTTTGTGTGATGAGCACGATCATTTGTTCGGTGTCTGGGTGTAATTTATTTATAATATGTATGTATTTAGAAATATATAAGTATGTTTATCAGTTGTCTGATTACCATAACACAAGCTCTCTTAGAGCTTAGCTTGGGATCAGATTACCGTGTGTGAATTGTCCAGGAATACTATTATTATTATTATATATTATTATTATTAATATAATAATAATAGTATAATAATTTAGCCGATAATCGTCCCACAGCTGGACACAGGCCTCTTCCCATATAGAGAAGGCACGAGCATTGATCACCACGCTTGCTTTGCGGATTGGCGATTTCAAATCCCAAATTATTAGAAGTGCAAAAGTAAGTAAGAATATTGCGGATATATATTTCGTTACCTTGGATAGGTTTGTATACATAAGCTTCTGTTTTAAGTTCAAGAAAGGAAAAGAAAGTGAAGGAAACCATCGTGAGAAAACCGTGATTCCAAAATTGGGATCTGAAATCGCAAATCCGCAATGAGCAAGCGTGTTGATCAATGCTCGTGCCTTCTCTATATGGGAAGAGGCCTGTGTCCAGCAGTGGGACGTTTATAGGCTGGATTATTAAGCTTACATATCTTTAAAAAAAGTACCGTTAATAATAAAATAAAAGAAAAAAAAACAGAATGAGTGTATAATTATCTATTATTTAGTTAAAGACAAATAATAAAATTACAATGCAATCCATCTAACAGGGGCCCGAGTCTGCTATTGACAATTGTTTGAATCGTCTGAGTGGGTGGCGTTAGTACGTCTATTTTAGGATAATTAGCATTCTACTAAATGTCAGAACGTCAAAATTGGCCGTCCCAATGGCCAATTTTTACGTTAAAATGACGTTTTACCTACGTAATTATCCTAAAATGGACCTACTAACGCCACCCACTCAGACGATTCAAACAATTGTCTATAGCAGACTCGGGCCCCAGAGCATATGAATAACAAAATAATCAAAGCTCTTTAAACCAAAACTTTTTGCATGACACTGCATCAAACCCAGTACACTAAAACACCACGTCACTCAATCCGAAAACAATTAAACTAATTAATAGTTAACCTCGCGCCTAAAATTAAAAGGGTGATTTAACTTGCGCGCGCGCCGGTAATACATCGCGACGAGCTCTCGAGGGACCGAGAGCACTTTAGTTCCAATTTCATTAACATCTAACTTTAAACGCTTTTAGAAACTGTCATGGTGGGTTACATAGATGTTGAGGTTAAGATGGGTAGGTATATATTTGAGTATACATAAAAAAAATATCGAACTAAGTAGCTAAATAATTTGGTTCTTTACTGAAACCAAAATATATAAACATAAAACATGACATATCATCACGGCTGTATCCCCGAAGGGTTAGACAGAGGTGTACCAATGTACACCCACAGTTCACCGATATGTTTAGGTCCCATGTAATAGGGGGCGGGCCTATTGCCACTAACCGGGCACAAATCCAAACTCTGACCTGCTACTGAGAATTTCATAGAAAAAACCCAATAACACCATGGTCGACTTGGGAATCGAACTCAAGACCTCAAGCGTAGCACCACTAGGCCAACGAGGCAGTTGTAATGTTTATTAGGAACAAATCGAATGTTTATTAGTAAATATGTTATTTACTCAACAATTTCCAAACAAAAATATTTATCTCAACCCGGGAGTCAAATCTCTAACCAGCGATCATAGCACTAACCACTGAACCTTAGAGTTTCAATATTTATAAACTCCGCCGTAATCCTTACGCCCGGATATTTGTCGTGTACCCGTGATCCGATAATCCGGGAAACGTGATTTACAGACAAACCCGCGTTATTTATTTATATTACTGAAGAGAACTGTCGCCTAAGATTAAAGAGTTAATTTTGTATCTGATTATTGCTTGTGTGTGTGTGTTTTGTATACTTACTTACTTATAATACACAAATGTGTTGTGTACACTCACATTAGGTGGAGAAAAATAAGTAAATAAAACTTTGTTTTGTTTTTTACTATAAATGATATAATTATTATTATATAAATTGTTCTGCTATGTAGGTAATCATTTGCTTAAATCTCACTATACCCAACAAAAGATGAAATTTAGATGAAAAGGCTACAAGCTTTGCCTTAGTTAGGGACCACTGTTATCTACTTTGTTAAAATTATATTAATTACCGGTAATTTGTCCGAAGTCCTGAGAAACCAGTAATAATTAACAATAACATTCGTTCGATTATTCTTATGTTATAGGGATTTCAAGTCAAAGTTTGTTTTCCTGTTTTTCGAAAATTGCAAAAATAAATCAGTGTTTTCCATTGGACTGTATTTTTTTAATATGTTTCTTACATAGTACCTAGATGTAGCAAGCAGTTGAGGAAAAATTTAAAATATATATCAACGGAAAGCTCTTCATATATTATTTTCATATATTGAGGTCGGTTTCCTAAGTACCTACTGTAAAATATGTAAACTCATAACACTTCATTTCGAAGTCGGTTAAAACACGCCTACATTTCAATCCCCACAAAATCTTGCCAGACTCCAGACAAATCCAGTTAAGATAAACTAACAAAACTTATACAGAAATCGGCAAACTTCTGAAATAAAAGTTGTGAACTAATCGAGAATAACGAGTATCCAATACATTTAGAACTTAGTAACTTAGTAACTATGTCAGAACTGAAATCAATATACAACCTACTTTTAGTCCTCCCCGTTTCTAGACGAAGTTGGCCCGAGCAGGCTAATATAGCAATAATATGGGCCTAAATAATAATATAAAATAATAAATAATAAAATATTACAGCCCGACCGCTGATTGAATGCGATCCTGATAGGTAGTCGTCAACAGGAAAATATGGTACATTGTGGCGAAGAAAATATAATAAGTATTCAAAAATTATAACAGTTTTTTATTTTCCCTTTCCAATAGTTGTCTGGGCTTCAACTGGCTTGTATCAGGAACGCATTCTCTCGGCGCACCATAGCAATAACAATAAAAACTTAGATCCAGCCATCCCTTGTTGTTTTGCCTTATTAAGATTGTTAACAAATTGTCAAGACCTGTCAGAAACGCATTTTTTAACGGCCGAACCATAGTGAGGCGTTGCTCTGGCTGGAGGCCTTAAGGTCCTCGCCAAAAGTCCGTTAAATCAGTCAAAGTCTGTGCTCAGGCTGAATAGATCTATTAAGTGAAGGAGTCAAACCCTGGGGCCTGGGCTTAGGCTAAATAGATCTATTAAAATAACTTACTTTTCTTAACCTCCGTCGCTCCCTCAGTGTTGCCGCTTTTCTCCTGTCAACTGCCGCTGTTTTTCTTTTACAGGCCTTACAAGCCCAAGCCAAACACCTCCGGCTTGGCCCCAAAACATGTTGGACATGACTCTCCTCTTTATCTTCCAGAATCTCCCCGTTTTTATGCTCATTCTTAACCTGGCAACACTGTTCGTTTAAAACCTTTTCTTCTTTGTGGTAATCGTATTCTTTGTAGTTATTGTTGTCGTAGTTATCGTATATTGAGTTGTAACTCATTTTTATGGTTTTAGAATTAAAAACTATGTTATCTAGTCTTTGGTTGGGACTTTTTGGTATTTGACTACCCTCTTTATTACAAGTTTGTAAATATAAGGAGCATAATAGGAACTTTTGTCGTTTTTCAGTCACTTCTGTTTAACTTATTAGTTATGGTCTTTCTTAAAACTTATTACTGTATTGTATGTATGTAGTATATTGAGCAATAGGTATGGACTATTTATATATTTATTCACTTTTAAACTAGGTTTTTTTATTTCATCATTCACTGTATGGTCAACCTTGACGATTTTATTTTCTCACTAATTTCAGTTACAGTTGACTTATAAACAAAGAAAACCTTTTAAAGTATCTATTTCCACATATTTATCACTAATCGACCACACACAAATACAAAATCCACTAAAAACAAAAAACTAAACTCGAAACGCGCGCCAAAACGTGACAGTTCCCGATGACACTATGTTTTTTTTTTCGGGTGGCGCGCACCGCGGCACAGCACACACTGAATTCAGCCGAGGGTTGATCTCAGTCAGAGATTTACAAAATATGCTCGCTATTAATAAACTGTCTAGCACAGTGGCTCTTACACCGCTGAGAGATGCCAATTTATTAGTGTTTAGATTGAAATTGATGCCGGCAATATATCCCCTTTAAATTTGTAGCGGCGAAAGCCCGGAGACATTTTTATATGTGTATCTCGTTTTCAAGTCTCGAATCGATTTTTAATGTGGCTTTTTCGTCGTTTAGTTTTTTTTTCTTTATATCTTATGGCCGTGTTAGTTTTTAAAGGTGATTTTGTATTGATGATAAATCTATTTGGATCAATGGCGGTTGAAAGATTTATTTTGTTAAGCAGTATTTCTGTTCACAGTTCAGAGTTTATGCGTGAAATGAGTTAATATTGTGGTCGTAGCTAATTTTATTTATGTTGGTTTTGTATTTATTTGATGAAACTTACAATATGTGCTTTTATGTTTTGTGGAACGATGGAGGAAATAAAAAAGCTGTTTTATTATAGTTCTTTATTACAACACGAATAAACATGAGAGCCCTTTAAATAATGTAAAATATACAAATAAATTATACAATTATACATTTCGCTGATATAGATAGCCGAACGTTACTTTACCCTTATTGGATTAATAGATTATAGTAATTACTTATATTTGACGTCAATTAAAACAATTTTAAGCTACACAACTTTTAACATACTCCTATCTGGAAACAAAAGAACAACCCCAAATTACCCAATAAAAACAAAACTTAAACACAAAAAATTAAATAAAAAAATACGCAATCAAACTTTTTGCTACACTAACGCCTCTGTTGGCATAAAATGACACTAAGTTATAACCAGAGGCGCCAAAAGGCCCAGACTATTATATTGGGTACTAAAGTTCGCGCATGCGCTGTGGCAAATATAGGGAGCCTGATCACACGGGAAGGTAAGGAGATGTGTTGTTAAATTAAAAACATTAAATATTTTATTTAGACGAAAATATAAGTCCCTCTTTTTTTCTGGAGGTTATATTTAAGGGGCAGTTAGGGGTAGAAATAGCACGTATAAGTGTGTAAATGGATACTTGCTCAGGGGTATTGCAGTACCTCGATTTTCCATTATTAAGTGAGACACGTTTTCGAAGTGACATACCTATTTTTCTTATTTCACTGATACTTTATAAATGTGTTCTTTAGACTAAAATATTGCAAATAAACAATATATTAGTCTAGTATAATATAAGATAAAATTATAGATTACATTTTAAGTAACCGATGAATTTGAACTTGAAACTAGATTCTTATAAACAGTTATAAATGGTTAGCTACGTTTCAGTAAAATTAGATTAAAACAAAAGTATTGGCACATAATAATTGATTTGAGAGAGGTTAATGAGGCACTTCGTATTTACCTGTTTACAACCAAAAAAAGTTAAATCAAATACAACAACAAACATAACTAACATCCACCTCAATCTTAAACAATGTCATAAAAATATTTTTACAGCACAATAACCACTCCACACATTTCTTATTCTGTGAGAACAACATCCCTCGCGATTGGGGTGTGAACCGCTCGAAAGGACACTATAACATCAAAATTAACAAAATAACACTATTTTGTATATAAATAAGCAATAAATTTATTATATAAACGTGTTTTTAACTATATTTTATTAGTGGGAGACGAGAAAACAGTGATTTTAGTGCGTGAAACGTATTTTTTTGAATGGACTATGTGCCTGGTAAGTAAAGATTTTCTATTCTGACATTATTTTTAAACATTCTATTTTTAAATTTGGTGACTCATTGTGTTATTTTTTTCTGTTATTTTTTAGGTAATTTAAGATTGTGGGCTTTGGATATAGCTCGACTTTTATCTAAATTCAAATAATATTTTTTTGTTATGTCGACCCCATCTATGTCCATTCATCAATTTATCATTTCTAGACTAAATTTTATGAACGCTTAGTCTCGGTAATCCTAAAATTAATCTCTTTTACTAAATAGGTAACACAATATTGCTTCTTTTATGTCATAAACGATCAATAATAGACACGACTAAATCTCAATTCCTTTTAGACAATTGAAATAAAAACATCAACCAACCCTTTTCAGAAACAATAGATAAAATAATCTAAAATTTTCTCTCTTATTTTACTAACCCCTATTTAAGCTATATAAAAAATCATTTATAACCTAATATCTGTCAAAATTGTAACCAACCAAAAATCATATCGTCTATATTTCAATATTATAATCATTTAAAATGAAAACATTATTAAATATATCATCTTAGAGTTAAAATATAAACTGGGAATGCCTTATGACCTAATTCGCAAGATGACATTTACTTCAACACGACCTAGGTCACACAACCTGTCTAGGTATCCTAAATAGACATAGACAATTTTGTTGTAGACTTAAAATAGTGATGTAATCATTAAATTAGCTAATAAAACTATAGAGTAGGTTTTTTAATTTACTTAATACAGGTGGAGTTTTTATATGGCTGAATGGCATTTTGCTGTGGTCATTAGCGTAATAACCTAAGTTTTGAATTAGGTCAATTAATTTACAATTAGCTAGAGCTTTTAGTTTTGCCATTGTGTATATTACTATAAAATATTTACGTCGTATAGTCGCTAATAAACTTTATTTATTAATACACAATTAAATCTAATATAAGAACAAACTCTAACTATACTAAAATTAAAACTTACATAAATAAAAACTAAATGGCGTCAAAGAACTCATCGTCATCCTTGTCAATGGCGGGGAACGTGCCCAGAAGGCTGGCTGCATTGCCACGTTGAATGGCTATGCCGATTCTCTGTGCAAGGAACAAACCAGCCCTCTGATCACGAGTAGATTCTACCAAACGTTTGGAAAGTTCTTTGAAAAGATTTCGTGCGCTCGGACCCCATGACCCGAGCGTTTCAACCCCAAACGGCTCGAAAATATAATCACCCACAATGTTATTATACTTCCGCCGCTTAAGGGTCTCCGCAGCTCCAGCAGCAGCGCCAGGAGAGGCTGCTGAACTTAGAACGTGGGACGGCGCAAGGGTGTCGACGCACGTTGCGTCCCACACCAAAGGCCGACCCAATTTCCAAGGTAGCAAAGACATACCGTCAGGTCTCTTGCCATCGCCGCGCACCAAACCATTGGGTTCCAAAACAGCTGGTACTCCGGCGGTGACAAGAGCACGACGAATTATGTCATTCAAATTTGAGTGGCGAGATATACGCCCTGCGCTCTTGCTGCAGGACAGGCCATGGTGACCGAGGTTGTCGACTGTCTCACCGCATTGACAACGATGACATGCGACACAGGGTATACCTAAACGTAAACTCATGGCGAGCCGAAAAGTATTATTATCCAATATGGTGCCAAGAGTGGATGATGGAAGTGCCTGTAACCAGAGGCCCGATTCCCATTCTCCCACAGCCAGGAGACGCGCACGCTCTGCAGTGTTGATTGACGTATTGATCGTCGCTAATTTAGTTTTAAAGTTCTGAATATATTTTTATTGTTTTGGTGTATTTAAGGAACTTTGGAAATAAGCGTAAAATAGGAAATGTATTTGTAAGTACTTTTGATAGCGAAAGCCGAAGCGCAGTGTATTTTTTCGTAGCTATAGAATATCTGTAAGAAATATTAAAATTACAAACATTAGCACAATATAATATTTTGCTCTAAAGTAAATATACTATCGTATTATTTTTATAATAATTGTTACAAAAAAAAACAAACGAATTCAGTAGCTCTTCCTTTTTGCAAGTCGGTTAAAAAAATGAATATTTTGGACAATTTTCAAACATTTCATCACTTCTTCTTTTTATCGCGTATCATTTTCAGTTATTTTTGACTAATCTTATTAATACTTAAATAAAAGTTACAGTGATATTAATACTAAGTAAAAATGTCTAACAATAATATTCCGTTTCATCTCATCTATTTATAACATTAAACTTTGCTGACAAATAACTGAATCACTTCGGCATTTCCTTTTGTCGCATGGAAACACATTAAAATGTTTATTTTTTGTTCGACGCCATAATTAATTAGTCGCGCCAGTGAAACCATTTTATGAAGATTATTTATTTCTGTATTGTCTTTGGACAGATATAGACAATTTCGAGTAGATCAAAAAAGATTATGTGTCCTTACGATAGCTTTGACAGGAAACGTAATATGGCGGCAAAATATAGTAGGTAAATAATATTAGCCATACATTTGTTTTTACTTTGGTATACCCAGGGAATTATGACAGTGGATGAAGCGAAACAAGTATGTAAGGATCAAGGATAGCAAGTGGAAAGAAGTGGTCTCTGCCTACCCCTACGGGAAACAGGCGTGATTATATGTATGTATGTATGTATACCCACGAACTTTAGCTTAAGAGATATCGCTCTTAAGCTAAAATCTTTCAAGCCTTCAATTACATCGCCGCCGAAAAACACATAAGTACTTACCTACATACACCAAAAACGTAACCCCTTTCTGGTGCAGTCGGGTAAAAAAGGATAATAGCTGGGCCTCAATTCAGCTATTTTAAATGCTTGCCAGTGGTCGGTGAGTGTACTTGTCATAGTGCCTAATTTTCGTATTCAGATAAGCCTATAATAAAAATCTCATTGAACTCTCAAAGAGAATGAACGTGATGACCAATTAATGATCGTAATGCCAATCACGTAAAAATGAACAAATGAAGCAGGTCATTCAGTAAATTCAAGCAACTATTAAATAGCTGAACCAAAGCTCTGATGTTTTTTTTTGTAACATTGTCCGTAAATCTACTCTCTGTCACAAGAACTATCATGGTACTTAAAGTGTCATACAACCAAGTCAGACATGATAAGGGTGGTTTTACCTCCATAGTACAATGTCATATTCATATGACAGGCCCATTGAACTGTCAACATGAACTTAGATAATGGACGACTAGAACAACTTTCTGAAGCGGTTGGTTAGATTTAAATCAATAATAAGTAAGCTTTAGCGGTAGATCGAAAAAGTATTCGAACTGAAGTTTGTTTTATATTCTTTATTTCGTTTACTTTCATTTTAGAGTATGCCTAATTATGTTAATAGCCAATAGGCTTGCACTTTAGCTAACTTGTACGTGTACCTACCAGCAATCACAAATTTACTTCTACTTTATGGTATGCAATAAAGAATTGAATCAATATTTCCTTTTTATCGTCAGCAAATTACATCCATGAAAAGAAAAACAAAAGTAAATATAAGTTATTTTAATATTCGTATACACATAAGTAATCATAAGTATATCAGGGCATATCGTGTAACTAAAATACATACAAACTGGGGCCCGAGTCTGCTATTGACAATTGTTTGAATCGTCTGAGTGGGTGGCATTAGTAGGTCCATTTTAGTATAATTACGTAGGTAAAACGTCATTTTAACGTCAAAATTGACGTTGGTAAAACGTCATTTTAACGTTGGGACGCCATTGGGACGGCCAATTTTGACTTCTGACATTTAGTAGAATGCTAATTATCCCAAAAATGGACCTACTAACGCCACCCACTCAGACGATTCAAACAATTGTCAATAGCAGACTCGGGCCCCTGTCTAGTTAAGAACATCCTTATTTTCAAAGTCTGTATTAAAATCAAAACAAATCTCGTAATTTTTTTAGGAACTTAGTAGATAATGGTAACCTGATACAGTTTTCAGAAACGTCGTTGAAAATGGCTGTCTTATCCTCGGCGTTATGTTAACTGCATTTAAGGAGTTTCCAGTTTCATTTGACATAGCTCAACACCTATACTTCACCAAAAGTCACTTTGAACGTTTAGTTCCAAAAAACATTTAGGTTTTCTGATACCTAGCACGTTTTCCAATTCTAAGGTACCCTTAAAATCGGAATAGTTACATAACCGATATATCTAAGTATTTATTGATTTCTGACATTTACGCGAATTTCAGGCATTGTATCCGCTACCATGACAATTGCAAATTCGTTGAAACTTCACGATCTACAATCTAGATAAACCGCGATGGAATCCGTTCAAAAGTAGTTTTATTTCTATCTACTTAAGTATTTGTTTTCCTCTTAATTGACAAACTTAATAAAAAGCTCTATAAAATGTGATTGCGTTAATTCCCTTCCATTATAGAAAAGATGGAAAGGCAATTTCTGGCATACTGAGTAACATAATGCCTCAGTAAATAGTATGTTGACTCCAAAATATGGGCGGCTCGCAACGAATATTGAATTGGCCTACTTATATTTTGTTTGTCTCGTAAATATACATTTAATGTAGGTAAGGTATCCGTGGGGATTAAGTTAAAAGGTGAATAAACATAAAGTTTGAGGGAATATTGGTCTGCATTTGCTTATTAAACCCATCTACTGACCAGCCGTAGCAAGCACGGCTTACCTTTGCTAATTGGTCAATCTGTACAGCTTTTACTTACCCTTAATCTGCATTTGACTGTAGTAATAATCTATTTGTCTATTAGATAAATAACGACTATAAATAAAAAAAACTCCAAGGAATTTTAGAAATAGCTCTTACTTTCTTAATACTTAACAGCATCTTTTAAATTTAATAAAATAAAGTATAACTTAGAACCACCCTGATGACGTCAGCTTTTAACCAAAACAGTTGCGTCAAAATCGGTGCGTTCTTTTATGGGCAATGATGCCAAAGTCATGCCAAACTTAAAACGACGCCTGAAAGGGTTTCTGACCCAAAACACAAGACAAAAAGCAACTACTAAGTAAACTAAGTAAAATTTTACTTCGTGTTTAGTTACCCTTAGTTAGTTTACAATAAAAATAATACTTATTTAATAACCACTATCCTATAAAACAGACACCATTTCAAACTATTTCACTCAGTAAATGGGTTGTGAAGTTCAGATAGCATTCGTTCCATGTTGAAATGGAATTCAGCTGAATCCGGTGAGACTGGTAGCCGACCACGACATAGTTATTAAAATAATGTTTACATAGGCACATCTGTTATGTCAGGTAGGCAATAAGTTATATCTATACTTAATATTGCCTCGTTGGCCTAGTGGCGCTAAGCGCGACTGCTACGCTAGAGGTCTTGGGTTCGATTCCCGAGTCGACCAAGGTGATATTGGGTTTTTCTATGAAATTCTCAGTAGCAGGTCGGAGTTTGGATTTGTGCCCGGTTAGTGGCAATAGGCTCGCCCCCTATTACATGGGACCAAAATATATCGGCGAACTGTGGGTGTACATTGGTACACCTCTGCCTACCCCTTCAGAGATACAGGCGTGATGATATGTTATGTTATGTTATACTTAATATTATTAATGCGAAAATAACTTTGTATGTCAGCTTTTCTGTGTCTTGATTCAGCTATTTAAGAGTTGCTAGAATTGACTGAACGACCTGCTTCATTTGGTAAGTTTTACGATAATTGGCATTCTGCTAACTGTCATTACGATCATTCTCTTCGAGAGTTCAATGAGATATTATTGTAGGCTTATCTGGATACGAAAATAAGGCACTATGACACGTACACTGACTGACCACTAACTTTCATTTAAAATAGCTGAATCGAGACCCTGTCTGTTCGCTTTCACAAGAAAAACTCTGGACGAATTGAAATGAAACTTTGTATAGCGTCAGCTTAGATCCTAAGTGTGGATATACGCTACTTTTTGCAGATAAAACCGCGGGCAGCTACTAGTAAACCGTATCCCCAAAATATTTACATCTTTTATTACATAGAAATAACCCTCTTTATGAAAACATTGCTAAGCGCCAAGAATGCTTGCAAACTTGTACTGGGTTATAATAAGGTAGAAAATATTTGGTACAAAGAATGATTGCGATGTAGATATTATGCTCCAAACCTTACCTTAGAAATGTACGGTACTGTGTCTTAACAAACGATAGTATTTTAAGTTAGGTATTGCTTGATATTTTAGCTATGTAAATGGTATTCAATAATAATAATCCAGCCTATAAACGTCCCACTGCTGGTCACAGGCCTCTTCCTATATAGAGAAGGCACGAGCATTGACCACCACGCTTGCTCTCTGCGGATTGGCGATTTCGGATTCCAAATTTTGGGAACACCATGTTTTCCATCACCGTTTGTCAGAAGTGTCTTAGAATAATTAATTATTGTCTTTAATAATAAATATAAAAAAATATCAGACTTTCATCAAATTACTTGGGGAACCACCTCTGAGGTAAACCTCAGAGGTTTTTTTAGGTTTAAACTGGCAATAAAAATTATCGACAATGGTCGAGGATTATATCATGTAACATAAAAAATAAAGTATTTTCGCCTCTCTTAATCGTTAATCCATATAATACTAACTATATGAGGGCAAAATTTCGTCAAAATTAATAGCAGTTTTTTTCGTGAAAGAGTAACAAACATTAAATCTCGCCAACATACACATTATAAAAAGACCCTGCTTACAACAATATAAATTATTCTAAAAATAACAACATAATATATTATGCTGACTTGAAGCTATTCTGTATTAAATCCCTACAACTTACAGATTTACTACACAGAATAGCTTTCGACCTGTTTTATATTCCTTGCATGCATTGCCTAATATATTCCATATAGCAGACGGTTATGCCGTTAACTTACGAACTAAAATTGGTTTTAGATCAATAACTGAATATATCTTTGGATGCAGACGTTATGTAAGTTAAAAGTTAGGTGTTTAGAGTTATGCAGAGGAATACCGAAAAAGAGATGGATTATGTGAAAGATGATATGAGAAATAAAGGACTGAAAGCAGAGGAAGACCGAAAAAGAGATGGATTGTGTGAAAGATGATATGAGAAAGAAAGGAGTGCATGCTGAGATGACGAGTAGTAGAGATGAATGGAAGCTGAATACGCATTGCGCCGACAACAGATAATTGGGAACAGGGCAGGGAGATGATGATAGGTAGGCTTTAGAGTAGACATAAACAAGCATAAAGAAAGCGTTTCGTTAGTTGCCCGTTGTGTTGGTCGTAAGCTTTTTACCCGACTGCGACGAAGCCAAAATAGGAGGGTTATGTTTAGACTTATGTATTTATTTGTAAGTGCACCCCCATTTGCTGTGCTTTTCATTTTACAGTTCCCATGCCGTAAGATAGCACTTCTGTGTGTTATTGTTTATGGCATTGAAGCTATTTGATGAACAGTGATGTTCTATGAGACGAAAGCCATTTATGCGATTGCTCCGATATTATTAGGATCATTAAATGGATACCTTTTTAAATGAGCTTATTCAGTAAAAAAGTATTTTCATGTCAGTATTTGTATGTCTATGTATTAGAAAAGTTTATGTTAATACACGTAACATTCTTAGCTCTATAACACCAGGCTCTAATAATGTTTTGCAATACTTTGCAGCATAACTTTGCTTATTTAATAAAAGCGTTATAGTTTCAATATAACGGTGTAAATTAAGTTGTAAGTGTTTTCTCGCTCGCTGCATTCTGAGCCAAGTATTGCAAAGAGCTGAATTTGCATGATTTTATTTAACAGCTTTGCACTTGGACTTTATAACGCTGTGTTAGCTGTATATTGTAGGTTATGAAATTTTAAAAGCTTTTGTCTTGTTTTATTAATATGTAACTATGAAAATTTGTTGTTGTGTAAATGTGGGCCATTGTCGTATTCTTTGTCGTAAACTAATTACTAAATAACACTAAGTAACAATAAAATTGTTTATAATAATATTATCAACGGAAATAGCAGAGTGCAGTGATGCAGATTGACGGTTCCAAAAAGGCAATGCATGTTGCGCATATTACCGTTAAATATTACTACAAACATGCAAAAGCTAGTTTAAAAGTTAGTTTAAGTATATAACCTTTCGAAAAGTAATCATTAACAAAATAAAATTATTTGAACTTTAGTAAACAAAGATTTCTTTACTACATTGAACTTTATTGCAGCGTTTGAATTTGGCGCCCAACGTGGGACCGATTAATAATATAGTAATATTGTAACGGGGATTAGCGCGTACATGCATAAATACCTTTAGGGCTTTACGTTTCGACCGGGTTACACCGGCCGTGGTCGCAAGCAGACTGGAGATGCGGTGTGCTGATGCGGAGTTTATACCGATTAATAATGTTCTAAATTGTCTTGTTTTTACAGGTATATCGTAACAATGGGTGTAAGTAAAGATCTCGCGATGATTTCCACCTCCAATACGCAACTCCAGCTATCATAAGTCAGGTGAGTCTATTTTATAATATTTAAGCCTAAATATGTCTAAATTCGTCCATTTTGTGTTATGTATGATAGTTGTAACTTGTAAGTCAGAAAAAAAAGGTTCAAAAATATAGCGTTAGACTAGAAAAAAGATATTTAGAATGTGTAACATTTATAATTTCAAGCTCAAGATGGAAGTGCGTAGAAAGGGGAGAGGAAGGCCTATGCCGTGCAGTGGGACTTCACGGTCTTTATTCATAGATAGATACACTACAGATACCACAATGAAATTGTAGGTAATGCAAAAGTTTTAAGCTCTATTCGATCGACGTAACGGTTTTTTTCTTAGTCAGTTCGCAGGGCAAAAGCCTCACTGTCCGGGCTCCTTCCATTTATCTATGGTTGAGGCTGCTTACAAAATAGATATTAAATAAGACTTAGTTCCTTTTTTTAATATTTTCTTTTTTTAATTAAAGTAATTAATACCTATTCTTTTTTTTCCAGCGGGCCAGCGCGCTGAGCGAGCGAGATAGCGCGATGCACCCTACCAGTAGGTGACGCTGTCGGCTACACCCGCGGAACATGTCATGGGACTCTATAGAGTCGCGTGACTTCCTAGGGTAAGTCTATACCCGTCCCTGTCTATTGCAGCGGGCCAGCGCGCTGAGCGAGCGAGATAGCGCGATGCACCCTACCAGTAGGTGACGCTGTCGGCTACACCCGCGGAACATGTCATGGGACTCTATAGAGTCGCGTGACTTCCTAGGGTAAGTCTATACCCGTCCCTGTCTATTCCAGCGGGCCAGCGCGCTGAGCGAGCGAGATAGCGCGATGCACCCTACCAGTAGGTGACGCTGTCGGCTACACCCGCGGAACATGTCATGGGACTCTATAGAGTCGCGTGACTTCCTAGGGTAAGTCTATACCCGTCCCTGTCTATTGCAGCGGGCCAGCGCGCTGAGCGAGCGAGATAGCGCGATGCACCCTACCAGTAGGTGACGCTGTCGGCTACACCCGCGGAACATGTCATGGGACTCTATAGAGTCGCGTGACTTCCTAGGGTAAGTCTATACCCGTCCCTGTCTATTGCAGCGGGCCAGCGCGCTGAGCGAGCGAGATAGCGCGATGCACCCTACCAGTAGGTGACGCTGTCGGCTACACCCGCGGAACATGTCATGGGACTCTATAGAGTCGCGTGACTTCCTAGGGTAAGTCTATACCCGTCCCTGTCTATTGCAGCGGGCCAGCGCGCTGAGCGAGCGAGATAGCGCGATGCACCCTACCAGTAGGTGACGCTGTCGGCTACACCCGCGGAACATGTCATGGGACTCTATAGAGTCGCGTGACTTCCTAGGGTAAGTGCAAAAAACAGCAAATGAAAAGATAAAAACATATTTTTATGGTTCAGTTTCTCAAAAAAGGAAGGAACACGAAATGAATTATCTGGAATATAAGAATGAATTCTTAACGCAGAAAAAGGTCAAACCGCTACACGCGCTTAAAATACAACACCAACTACCCCGTGTGGCCAGTATTTAGCAACACCAACACCTCACTTGACTTTTCCACATTAATTGTCCCTGCTGAAAAGCTATTTAATGTATATCGTCGGTACTTTTCACCCTAAAGTGCCAAAAACTGCATACGATTAGGGTCATGATTGGGTGCATCATGCGTTTAAATTGTGATAGATTTTACTGTGTAACAATATGTAGTAATGTGTGATAATGTTTGTTGCAGCGGGGTGCCGGCGCACCAGTTGTCGGCGACACGTCTGCTCAGCTCGCCAGACCCTTCCAGACACCATCTCGATGAGCCGCAGGGTAAGCAATACTCTATACCAGTCTTCGAACTTAGCCACGGCAAGAGAATGAGTGAAAAACTATTGACGAAAACAGTGTGAATGAAAAAAGGCCAGGTCAAGAGTACCCTAAACCGAAGAGCATGTGTATGAAGGGAATAATGAAAGTGGACGAAGCGAAACAAGTGTGCAAGGATCGTAGCAAAAGGAAAGAAGTGATCTCTGCCTCTGCTTACAAGGAAAAGAGGCGTGATTTTGAGCCTTTTCCCAACAATGTTATGCTCGGCTTCCATTGCATGGTCAGGTCGAAATATCTGTGTTCAAGCTTACATCACTGAATTGTGTTCTAATTTCACTCTTTTCTTTTCACTTTATAGAGGTATACCCGTTCTCCGAGGAGTTCCGCGGCGGCGAGCGCAACGGAGCCCTACGATGGGGTTCCCGCTTCGGCCCCGCGCACCGCCCCCCCGCCGCCGGCCTGCTGGACTGCTTCCGCGCCTGCAGGTCCCGCCTCGACCAGTACCTCGCCAGGAGGAAGGCAAGTGTCCCACACAACAGACGCTGGTAGAATACTGAAGAGTAATTCAACTGGTTCTGACGCCGAGTCTTTACAAACATTTTTGCTGTCATCTAGGTCAGTTTTATGTTGTCAACCATCACTAGGTCACCAGCTAGCGACAAAAGTTGCAAACTATTCGATTGGAAATGCACTACAAGCTTTTGTCCCAGATGTTCAAAGCTTGAGCAACTAGGACAGAACTAACTGTTTTTGAAGATCCAAAAAAAATTTAATCGTGAAAGTACGCCGTTTTCTCAATATGTTCCTAAAACGTAGCCTACCAAAAAGACTCCTTCTTGACATTCCTGTAGTAATTGAAATATTTCTCTACTCAGATCGAGCGCGGCGTCCGCCTCTACGGGCAAAACGAGCAGCGGCTAGCCGTGAAGGTGTGGCTGTCAGCTCTCCGCGGGGTCCGGCACAGAAGCGACAAGTTTGCACTGCTAGGACATCTATACCAGGCTTACATGGACTTTGGGAAATACAGGTAAGGTTTCAAGATGCAAGAGCTATTGGCAAGTTGGCGTTGAAAATATTAGACCAGACTTTATTATACATAACCTAACGTAAAGTGTAAGCACGATAGAAATTTACATTAATTGTGTCAGCATTCTACTTGCTACGCCTGGTCTTTATTTATTATAACGCATGACGTCACAATTTCGCACAATTTGTGCGGAATATTTACGTCACTAGTAGACTTCTCCTGATCTTTGATTCCCTTTTCCTATATGGTTCATTTTGCAGAAAATACTTATCAAATATAGAATTATTTAATTTATCTAACTAGCAGACTAAATAGATTTTCCCATTTCGTCCCATTTATAATAGAACCATAATTACAAGTTACCCCGATGTACCTGCGCAGAAGCCTTTTTATTGTGTTCGCAAACTTCGCCGAACTGCTTGTTTCTTGTGCGCTATTTGAAGATTTGAACAATTGAGCAGGTTCACATAATCTTTGTTGTTCGTGGTTTTTTTAATCGTAACACAAAGCAATAAGGTCTGTTTTTTATTGAACATAACTTAAATTGGTGTTTGGAAACCGTGCAAACGAATATTGCCAATGGAAATTATAAGAGTGATATTTACACTAGTTACTATAATAACGTCCTTTGAACTACTATTATTTATTTAGCTTTTCGATTCTAATGTTCTTCTCTAACTTCCTCATAGCCGTCCATTATTTAAGAATAACGTTACAATAAATTCAAATAACTAGTGTTTGGCACATTATCAAAAGAAATGCCGGCTTTATTGTATACGCATTTTGGTTGGGCGCCAAAAATGTTTACAGTTTCGTCAAAGTTTTAATTGATTAGTAGTGATTTTGATTGTAAACTAAACTGATATTGGTATTAGAAAAACATTGATTTATTTTTTTTCATAGTTATTTGGGTTATGTATAATTCTATTTTCTAAATTTTCTGTAAATACTTATTGCTCATGAACAGTTGTCGTCTCATATACAATTACAAGTATCGAATGCTAAAAGTTTAATATTGTTAGTAAAAGTTAGTATATCTTCATTAGTTTATTAAAACATAATAAATTAGACAAAAATCTTACTTAAATAGAGTAATAAGTTTTGATAGAAATATTTGTACTAAGCTATCTACTATAAACAAGACTCCTAAAGTCTTTAAAATGGGGATGAGGAAAGGGAAGACGAATCAGGGATATTATCCCTTTATCGTCGAATTGTTAACGTTGTATAATCATACACCGCCAACTGCCAAAAGAGTTGTTTGGTAGCTTACTTTAAGATTATTCTTATTGACAACTAAGCTTGTTAGTTTTGGACCTGGGTCCATTGTCATAATTTGTATTTCTTGTACAGAGAATCCCTAGAATTCGCCAACAAACAACTGGGTATATCTGAAGAGCTGGACTCCGCGCCGATGAGAGCTGAAGCTTATCTCAACCTGGCGAGAGCACATCAGACCTTGGGTGGACTTGACAGGTAAGATTCGGTTCAAGTTTAGGCCTTTAAGGCTTAATTTTACAAAGTTTGCAGATTACTTGAAAAAAAAATATGTATTGATGGCGGACAATGGCCAATATCCATAGACTGACGAAACTTATGAGCGGCATAGCTGCTGAAATCTAAACAAAAAGATTCTTCGTCACAAGACCAGAATCAATCTCACAAACAGTATTATAATGACACACATTGTTTAGAAAGGAACGCATACAAATATATATTTTCAGTACGTGTTTGACAACAGTATATTGAGTATCTGAAACTTGAATATTTTCGAAATTATGACTGATAAAAAAATCTTATGATGATAATATATGACCATAATTATGATTTATGAAAATCGTACTATTGCCCCCTAATGCCGATTAACAACATCATTGAGGTACTTCTAAGTACAGTAATTATTCTTTTAGTAATTTCCCGCATTTTGCTGTAGTTTTGAATTTAATTAGGGTAAAAATCGATTCTTTTTCGAACCTTCGAAATTATGTACTTGTCACACAAAACAAAATAAAAAATGTCTTTTCAGAGCACTATCATACGCAAGGCAAGCGCTATACAACGACTGTGGCGGCGGATCTACTGCAGGATGCGTTCACCTAACTGTGGCAGCTGTCAGCTTAGAGCTGGGCGCTTTTTCCAAGGCTATGGATGCCTTTCAGAAGGCATTAGCTGTAGCTCAAGCGCAGAACGATAACACGCTTTTGCTGCAGGTAAGTCCGATTAGGAAAGTGAAAGTGTGAGGTTCTGGTCCAAGAGTTGTGCCTTGTAGAACTCCAGCTCTTTCTTGAGAGAGAATTAAGCTGTTGCGATTGAAAATATCGTAAAATTACTAACGGCCGTGCATTTTATTTATAGGATTTATTAAAGTAGCAATTCCAAAGTATTTTCGTTATGTTAAGTTGTCATTTTAGTGTTCAACTATATCAAACGCTTGCTAAATGTCAAGACCTTTTTCCACGAAAACAGTTTCGACCAACGTGCACTGCGTGAGCCAATATCTTATGACGTCACTAGCCAATTGTTAAGATACATTCCTTCAACGGTCTTGTCATGTTTTTTGCTGTCATGTAACAAGTGCAAGGAATGTGATGTAAACTATTTCATCGACCCTTTGAGTTGACATTTTGAGAAACTTTTTCTATACTGAAAGTTAGCTTTGCGCTTTTTGGATAGATATACCCTTTCGGTAACACTCTGCAGACAGTTATATGGAAGTTATGGAATTCCGTAAATGATTCGCATACATTCCACCCAGGTATACGTGGGTCTATCAGAGCTATGGCGACGTCTGCGCGACGCCGAGCGTGCAGTAGCGTGTGCGGCTCGTGCTTGTGACCTCGGCCGCGGCCCGCGCTCCGCCGACCTCAACACGCGCCACCACCGCACCGCGCTCTTACAGATGGCCGCCGCCTTGCGAGCCAGGGGCGAGCTAGGCGATGCTCACGACTATTGTAACGTAAGTACTGTGTATATACAAGTGTTATAGTGTCAGCCACGCTCGGCCGCGGCCCGCGCTCCGCCGACCTCAACACGCGCCACCACCGCACCGCGCTCTTACAGATGGCCGCCGCCTTGCGAGCTAGGGGCGAGCTAGGCGATGCTCACGACTATTGTAACGTAAGTACTGTGTATATACAAGTGTTATAGTGTCAGCCACGCTCGGCAGCGGGCCGCGCTCCGCCGACCTCAACACGCGCCACCACCGCACCGCGCTCTTACAGATGGCCGCCGCCTTGCGAGCTAGGGGCGAGCTAGGCGATGCTCACGACTATTGTAACGTAAGTACTGTGTATATACAAGTGTTATAGTGTCAGCCACGTGCCTTACAAAACATGATAGTCAGCTGAATCTGGTTCAACTTACTACTGATCAAAACATATCTCGGAAAAGGGCTATATTTTTTGGGACACCCATTGCCCAGCCTTGTCTATATCATCTTCTTTATAATAATGCCGTTGTACTTTTTAGGAAGCACTCAGATTGGCAGCAGTGGCCGGTGATCAAGGTTGCTACGCCCGCGCAGTGCGCATCGCCGGAGACGTGTACCGCAGGAAATGTGATATTGGGAAGGCTCTCAGGTAAGTGAAAACTTTTAAGACATTTAAAACTGTTTGTGAATCGATTCTGAGTGATTCTGACAAGCAAATAGGGATAAAATGAAAATAAAATGTCCATATTTTCCTTCCCTCATTCTAGGCATTACGAAGTAGCGATGGGCGCTGGCCAAGCTCTAGGCGATCGTTTAGCACAAATGGAAGCTATGGACGGAGCGGCTCGCTGTTTGGAGGCTCTGCGGCTGCAGGGCAGGATCTGCAACTGCAGGCCTCTGGAGTTCAATACCCGGTTGCTGGAAGTGGCTACGTCAGTTGGGGCTAAGGTAGGGTTGATAATAGTTAATAGATTAGAATAACTCTGTATCCTCTTCATTTTATGTAGGTATTACTCATACAGTACGGAAGATACATATGTTGGTAAATAATGATATGCCTACTAGGCTAAAAACATATGCTGCATGCCAAGCAAAGGATGGGCCAAACTAACGACCCAATGGGTGCCTCTAAATGGCAAGAGATAGTGTTTTAAGCTAAGACAAAGGAAGGAGGGTTCAGAGACCTTTTTCCTGCAGTGGGACAGAAATGGCTTACTTTTTACTTATTTAAGATATTTTTTTTGGGTTACAATATAATCTTTCAAAATAGCAAAGCCTCGATATTTTTCAGATTTAAACACAGCGTTTGATACGGTGGGCATGCCTTAAAGTGTGTGTAAAGGATAGTAAATTCCTTTGATTATTCTGATTTTCATTAAATTCGTTGAAGGTCAACGTAAGACACAAAGCAGTATACATTTATAATTAGTAAAACTGTTTGAAATCAAGTAAAAGCTTTGGAGTACCCCTAGGTTTGATATTTGGTCCAAATGCAAATGATGACGGGATTGTGATGATTTGAAAGAAAGTGGTATTATAGTTCGTCAACTTGCTTAGCTTTATCGTTATAGATAAAAGTACCTTATTAGGTAAAACTAAGTGGCGAATCGAAGAAAGTATTATAATGATAAGTTTTGAACCCATTGATGAAGTGTTTAACGACAGCACTGAATGTATTATTTTGTTTGATTTAATAACAAACAACTCTGTGTTTATGCAGATGTTGGTCCGTCGCGTACGTCTGCGACTAGCGGAGATCTACACCGGTCTAGGCGACACCGCGGCCGCAGCGAGACAGAAGCGAGCGGCGGCAGCGTGGGCCGCTCCCGCCTGCGCCCGCTGCCGCCTGCCGCTAGCAGACACACCCGAGCCGCTCGCCTCGCTGCCCTGCGCGCACATCGTTCATCACGCGTATGTATCAAGTTACCCGCTGCAGCCTGTCGCTAATAGACACAGCCAGCCGTGAGCTCTTAGTGATGCGACTCCAGTCATTAACAAGGCAGATCTCTAACAATCGAGTCTGTTAGAGACTCATCCTACACATCACACTCTACGTCTTATTCGCCACTGGCTTGATTATTCATTCAAATATCTTCTTCATATTACAGCTGTATGCCGGAGTCATGGTCCCGGCGCTCGACGCGCAGCCAGAGCGGTGCGGAGTGTGCGGAGTGCGCCTCGCCGCGAGCCCCGCGCGCGCCCCCGCCCGCGCCCCCTGCGCCCCCGGCACCGCGCACACTGCCATCACAGGTAATATTTATGATATTCTAGTTATATGCTGGAGTTGTTTAACCGACTTCAAACGGACGAGGTTCTTAATTTGAAGTAGGTTTTTCTTTGGTTGTTACGCGATATATCCACCGACTCTGGGTCGATTTCAAATTCTTTTTTTGCCATCGATAGTGTACCTCAGAATTGACCCCATATTAATTTAATTAAAATCGGTTCTGTTTTACACTTGTGTTAGCCAAATTTTCAGTAACCACTTCTGTGGTTCATTAACAATATAGGCACCCATGGTACTTTTTATAGATTATATCGCGATTTATTTTAACTATTAGTTACCGACGTTTCTAGCAATATAGACTTTTGATAACCGTTAAAAATAATTCAATTATTTGTGATATTTTTTCAGGATTTCCCATTCGGAACACCACCGACGCTGCGGGATTCAGACCTGAACTCCATAATATCAGACCACAGCAGTCAACAGGCAACATCCAGCGTATAATTAATTTATCCAAAAATTACATAAATATTATTTACACTAAAAACACTTTAATATTACAGATGTCAACACCGAACATCATTTTGACAGATAACGTTTTTAAACAGGCAAAGGTATGAAATTATTCTGCCCGTCATAAAAGCGAGACTTTCTCGTTAATTATAAATAACCTGACGAATTCACCAAATGTTTTTTATTAAAGAATAATATGAGAAATACTATTAAATATTAAATAAATTCTTTTGATATCGCTCGCCATGCGAAGCGGTATAAGTAAGAAATCGTCGTTTTCGGTGCAATAATTAATTTAAATTATATCGGTGTCTAATGAATATTGATAACGTTAATTTAAATATAACAGTCTTATTATGTGGTTGCATTTAATCATCTGTCGCTACATAACACGTTGAAGAAAAAGGGAAAGAAACTTAACAGTGACTCAAAACTGAGTAGGTCTCAAAATTAAGGCGCTGTGTATAGTAAAAATGGGCTTTTTCAAACAGTTTTTTAGCAAACTGTATAAATGTCAGAGCAGCTAAAAAAATATATGTTAATCTTCATCATTTTTGTGAGATAACCTTTATTTCCAAAACACGATTTCATTAATTTTTCTCGATAAAAAAAATTCGTAAACATACCTCTAAAATGGATTTTCAAAAAAGTTTTCCGGTATTACTGATGAACCAATGTTGATAAATTTTTCAACAGAAACGTAATAACTAATAATGAAGATAACCTTTATTTTAGTTTTTTAATTAAGGTAGTATTTTTCCAAATATTCAGATATTTAATGAAAAATAACACATTCCTGACAAACTAAATATGGCGTTTTGTTCGCTTCTCTTTCATTCCTACGCGCACAGACAGTGTGCGCTGAGGCGCAGTGCTAGATGGACCTGTGTCACTTTTTTTCTGATTGACAGATCTAAAATACATGAAAAATCGAAAATAATTTATTGAAATCTGTCAAACAATGACACATAATGGAATTTGTAAAGAAATTACTTACTGTTTTTTGCACATCTAATCTCTTTTCTATTGATCCTCTATAGAAGCGTAATTTGAAAATGTATCATGAAGCTACAATGGTCTAGCGGTTGCGTGCTAATAAAATTTGCGATGCGATTGCTGACCGCAGGTTCGAATCTGGCAACAGAAATTTATTATTTTGCGTTCATTTTTTTGTCAATGATGTATTTTTTGTTACTTTTTGTGTAATTTTTAATAAATTGTTCAATTTTAATAATAAAAAAAAAACAATTTGTAATTATTGATTTCTAATAAGATGCATTTTTTTTCATTTTCATTCATGACAACTTTTTCATGACTAAGCTTATACATGGTGTACAATATTGGAGTAACGAGTAATACCAAAATATTTAATTGAACGCAATAACGTTTGTAATCATTACAATAATGGAGTAAACTGCTGTTTTTTAATAATGTAAGATATTTGTGAGGAGTCATTTATTTACTGAAAAATATTTCGGATCTGACAAATTCAGTATATGTATGGCGTCTTGTGGAAAGACGACGAAAAGTGTGCGCGCAGACAGAGCAAAGTATTTTTTTTTTTTGGTAGACATCTTTACCGTTAGCCTGAGCGCAAACTTTGACTGCTTCACCGGACTTTTGGCGAGGACCTTAAGGCCTCCAGCCAGAGCAATAGGAAAAAACTTATTACGTCAGCAACGTCTATTAAGGGCACCCCCTACGGGGTTCGGGCCTCGACTTAGTGCGTTGCTAACAATCTTAATAAAGCAAAACAACAAGGGATGGCTGGATCTAAGTTTTTATTATTTAGGGACATATTTTTATTGCTAGTTTGGAAGGCTCGGGCCAGCTTGGTCTAGGGACAGGAGGATAACATTCACGTTACTATTATTAATAATACGCGACGTGCCTCGCCGGCGAGGACGTAATATACGGCGGTTGTATTTTGTAATGCTGCTCCTAGCTAAATCGAATGCTTCTTGGAGAAGCGTTCTTTTATCGTCGAGGTAGGAGAGAGTAAGTCTGAGGCGTTTAGTCTTAGATATAACGGAAGGTACGTTTCGCGCGGCCGCTACGATTAGCGGGTTACGGTGGGTTTCGGAGGAGTCGAAAAATCGAATCGCAGCGACTTTTATGAACTGGTTGATTGTTGGCAGCTTTAAGTCACAGTGCAACTGCAAGTTACGGACATAACCTGGAGCGCCTGTGGCTCTACGCATGAAACGGTTTTGGAGAGTTTGCATTCGTTTGAGTTGATAATCGGGTACGTGAGAGAATACGACGCTGCCGTAAGTCATGATAGGTGTCACGCACGCAGTGTAGATTCTCTTCTTATAAGTAAAGTAAATCTGCAATAGGCGGCCCCGTACACGAGTGCACCCGTATCACGACCGACAGGGAAGGATGGCGTCGCATCGTGAAGTGGATTACGGCTGCCCGTAACCAGACTACTTGATGACCACGACCGCTCTGTCAAGAGCGAACCGAAAAAGAAGAAGAAGTAAAGTAAGAGAGTTTACTCTGCTTGCTCAACATACAATTAAGTCGGCCGAGAGCGGCTCGCGCGCGTGCCGCTTTAATATGAGCTATGAAGGTAAGCATCCGATCAAGGATTACACCCAGGTATTTGGCTTGCTGCTCCCAAGGAATAGGCTTGCCGAAGAGGATGATAGGTGGAGGGGTAGCGGGAGGCTGCCGTTCCTTGCTGAAGAAGACCATGGCTGCGCCCTTGGTAGGGTTGACTTCGATTCTCCATTACGTGAACCACTTCCCGAGGTTCGTGACTGCGGTCTGGAGAGTTCGACCTATAGCTAAGGGGCTGGTGCCTGAATAATAGATGGACGTAGCGTCAGCGTACATTTGGGGTTTGCCACCGCGACGAATGTCGCTAACGTTAGTGTGAAGAGGAGTGGAAAGAGTTCGGAGCCCTAAGGGACTGCGGCGCGGATCGGGTGAGGGTCAACGCGATAGCGAAAGGACCGATTCAACAAAAAGTTTCGGAAGATGAGCACGAGACGATCAGGCACCTCGAGTTGGTAAAGCTTGAAGATCAAGCCATTATGCCAGACCTTGACGAAAGCCTTTGCTATATCGAAGAAGAGCACGCCAGTGAGCCTTCCACGCTGAAAACCAGCGCTTATATGCTCGACTATGCGGTGGACTTGTTGGACGCATGAGTGTTGGGTTCTAAAACCGAACTGCACTTCTGGTATGAGACTCCTGGACTCGGGCAAAATCCATAAGACGGGAATAAATTATTCGCTTGTATAGCTTCCTAAGAACCTTGAGTAAGCTAATGGGGCGATGACTAGTGGGCTCAGACTTCGGTTTACCGGGTTTGTGGATGAAGATGACTATCGCCTCTTTGCACATCCGTGGGAAGAGATTGTTGTTCAAGAGGAGTACAACGTAAGCTCTCGGCGTGAAAGTACGTCACTTTTTTATTTGAAATGTCATTTACAATTTCAAATTCTAACAACTGCCAAAATCCTCATTCAAGTATGAGAGAGATAGCTGCCAAACTTTCTGTATCTCACGAGTCTATCAGTACCATTTTAACTAAGCATTTGGGGATGCCACATGTTACCGGTCGGCCAGTCCCAAAAGACCTGAATTTACTCCAACAACTCAATCGCATGAGAGTCGCTGAGGACATGCTAGAACGAGTCAATTCCGACCCGACCGACTGTTGACATTATGGCAGGACCCTCTCCCACGACCCTTTCCCACGACCCTCTCCAGACTCCCTTCCCCTGACATCTTTGGAAAGGGGCTCGGCTTTGTTGCTGCCGCTTAGGGGGATAATGCCCTGTTAAGAGTGTACTTCTCTTCTAATCGCCCATCGTTGGAATTCGAGCGATTTCTGACTGTCCTCTCGGGGGTCTTGTTGCATTTACCGCAGAAGCATGTGGTCGTCCTCGGTAATTTTAATGCAAAGTCACTGGCGTGTTGTAATCCATCGAACGAAGCACAAGGCCATGCTTTGGAGGCGTGAGTGGTTTCACCTACCTCTCCCTCCTTAATAGAGGGACGACGCATATGTGCACGGAGGGTCCGTGGTTAATTTAACCTTCACCACCCCAGCACTTGCCGCCACCGTTGCGTATAGGCAGGTCGAGCTCGTGGAGAACCTATCCGATCAGTCGCCATTTGAGAGGGAGAGGGAGGCGATGTTGGAGGGTCTCAACGCCAATCCCTGGGTCAGACCTTACAAAATGTTGCGCAACAATCTGCACCTCATTACTCCTCCACTGACGGAGACCCTTCAGACTGATCTCATTGGTTCATGCGTTTTTCCCGAGAGCCGTCAACGTTACCCTGCCCAGGTTGAATTCAACCTACGGGATGAGCTCATCGGAGGACAATTCCCTGCTGTCCCCGGAAGAGTTCTGGGGACGCGGTGTCCTGTCTAAGTGCAAGAGGACGGCGCCCAAATGCTTGCCACACGCCTTCTAAAAGCAGCTAATGAGCCTCAATATAGGGCTCTCTTTATAGGAGAGAAAACTTGTCTCTCCTGCACATACCCCAACGGCGCATTGGGAAGGCTAATTTTACGAAATGGAAGACACGGCATATCATACATTCGAGGTGTGCACTGCCTTTGAAGCTAAGTGCCGTGTCCTACGTGGAGTTCTTGGCCCGGACCTTTCGCTCGTGGGTGCGGTCAACGCCATGCTCGCAGACGACTCGTCTGCCTTAGTGTCTTATTTCTGCAAGCTCGTTATTTCCCAAGAAAGAGAACTTGGAGCGCGAAAGGGAGGCTGACCCTTTCGTTCCATTGCTCCGCCGATGGCCGATGGTGGGCAGTGCGCGGACGAGAATCTCTGAAGCCAGACCAGCCCTGGGGAGGACGCAGAGGGCGGGGACGGGGGTCCCTCAGCCTTCATTGCACATATCTACTTGGGCGGGGGTGGTGTAGTGACATGTACTGCCCCCGTTGTCTTCTCTCCTACATATCCAGCACTAAGGCAAATGATGGCACCAGGTGTTTTGCCAGATTAGACAGAGCCTTTTTCAGGGCTCTCTCTCAGACTCTTGCATCCTCACCCCCTTGGACATGCAAGGCTGGCTCATAAATGAGTTTCACGTGAATAATAAAAACAACAAAAGAGGTTTATCAATTTACCCTTTCGTACACAAAAAAAACCTATAAATATACAAGTTTTACAGGTGAGTGTTTGGACTATCTGCAGTGTGAGGATATCATACCACAAAAGTTATTCGCAAAAAAATAATAATTTTCGTTACTATTCGAAACACGCTGTATCTCCAGACTCAACGATCAAGTGTAGTGTACGTTTTTTTTTTTAATATTTTCTCTTGATACTGAAGAAAAATATAGATTGTCATAAAACATATTGTTCAGGTTTTCAAGTATTATAGTTTTTATTTTAGAAAATCAGAATAGTAATATTTGAAAAATTATTCTAAAAATGAATCAACAACATTAAATGCTTTTTTTTTTTAAGTAAAAGCACGATAATATGCAGTAGGTGCATAATACTTTAAAAATAATAATCCAAAAATTTATGATTTTATCGGGATTCGATCCTACTGTTCGCCGCGAGAGCGCAGCTCAAAAGTAAACATAGTCAAGCAGAGCTAAACTTACACCTAAACAATCAGCGAAATAAACCTTCAATATTATAACAGCGTTACGCATCGGACGAATTCGGAAAAAACGAGTAGCAGGGTCGGGGCTACTCCGTCCCGCACCTGCCCGCTTCACCCCTTCAATAACGTCAATGCTGGCTATACACAGCGCCTTAACCACATTTTAAGACTAAAAAGCGTGTGTATTTTGATTGAACTAAAGAATGGTAAGAAAGAAAATATAATGAACGAATGTCCATATCCTTATTATAATTCTATAAAATAATTGTAATATTTGGAAGTATGTACTTTGTCCCATGCCTAAATGTAAGGATACCCATTCACTTGATAGCGATTTTTTTAAATAATTTTAATGCGAATTAGGAAATTTCGTTTTCAGTCTGAGGAAATACGCTTAATATAGATTTATTATAAATGTGATTAGCTATCAGAACAAGGAAAATATCTTTATTGCTTCACTGTAGACTCAAGAAAACGAAAAAAAGACCCATCCATTTTAATTAATAATCCAAATGTTTAAGTCGTTCGTTTTGCTACTTAACTGCCGACCCGATTTAGATGAAAATTGTTGTGAAGATAGCTCAAAGTTTGGAGAAAGAAATATTAAATATGAATAACGCGAGCGGTAGATAGTTTTATTGGATATAAATCATTTATATGGCAATATTAATTTTATTATTTCACTAAAGGTAACTTGAAATATATAATATTATGTAAATAGTTACTTTAATCGTGTATTTAGGATATCGAATCCTTAAAAATACGCTTTATTAAAATCTATTAATTTATTACGAATCGAGTTGTATTCGAAGTACGGGTATCGGTGTGTAGTCATATGTCTGTCAAGAGATAAAGTAACTATTTATTAATTACATAGAAATTATTTACACCCACAAAGTATTAGTATAGTATAGACAGAGAATTAAAATCTATTTAATAACTTAGAAAAGTACACACTGAATAATAGAAGAGTATAATTGGTTGGGTTATATGTTGGCCAAATATTGGCGGCCAACATTTGAGCCGCGATTTTTAAAAGCTATTTTATTTGCCAAATATTGGTAAGCCAATCACCAAACGCATAATGTGTGCGCCAATGGTTGAAGCTGCTATAACAAGCAATATAGGAAATTAGCCGCAATATTTAAATCACAAAAATATCAATATCATAATATTTCTTGAAAGTAAATAAACAGGCTGACTGAATACTATAACATTTTAAAGCCACTTAGGCTAAGGCCGCACTACTATTTTTCCGCACGCGTAAACCGCGAACCCGCAAAACCGGCCGAACGCACAGACTACGGCTAAAAATCAGTCGAGGAAAATAACCGTCAGTGCGGCCGCTTTCATTAGTTTCCTTTACTCACAAAATCAGGCGGTTACAATCCGCGGCGGTTTAGCCGTAGTGCGGCCTTAGCTTTTATTTAAATGCTAGATTGTTTTGTGGTAGCAATAAAAAATAACATACATCTTTTCAAATCCGTTCTTTTTGACAGACAACTGACATAAGCTTGTCAGTATTCTTTTTTTATATTATGAGATAAGCAATGTTGCATACAGGCTGACACTATTGTATTGTGATTATACTTTTTTTATGGAATATATACGCTTGTATAGCAAGGATATATGTTGCCGTTTATACATGTAATACGTTATAGTGTGTAGTTATAAGTCTTACGGATTAATATTTAATTAATTAAAGTATAAAAAAAGATTAAATGAACCCCGATGGTTTAACTTTCAAAATGGCGGGTACAATTTAATTTTTATCACAATTTGTCGATTTTCAAAGTAATCCAGGTTTTTATGTATTGCATTCTTATTGTTTAAATATATCTTACAACTTCATATTTTTTATCAATCTGCAGTGTGTGTAATATTTTGGCGCGAAAAAGTAATATGGCGGATATTAAACTAGGGATGTATTTACCATCGGGGTTTACCATCATAAGCATAGATAATAAATCAAACATTTAATAATTAAAACTGGAATTTAACAATTATTCTAAATCCATAATTAACTGCCAAATTTCTATTGTCAATTAAGCATAACACATATTAAAAATCATATTAAACAGTATTATAGATGCACTGGTTTGTCGGGCACACGAAATTAGGGGCGAGTGGAAATATTATTACTATACTAAAAATAATTATAAATGACGAATTACTCGAAAAATATTACATTCTATAAAATAATCTCCCATTGCATCTGCCTGAACGCAGTAAACACAAAAAGCCAAACTGATTTCCATATAGTTTTTATCAATGAATAGAATAAATGAAGAAGAAGGTTTGTATGTATAAAGCTAGTTATAATAGTCATTAAAGAACGAGCTACTTTTAAAAACTAACTTGAGCTATGTTACACACCATAATTAAATCTCGGATCTCCATAATAAGTTTGCTTTGGTAAACTTTTTCATGAAATGTCTAAGTTTTTAAATAATTATATTTCCACTCGCCCTAACCAACCACTGTTGTATAAATAAGCATGCGTATAGAGAAATATAACTATATCCAAATAGTCCAAAGTCTATTGTCGTTACTTAATGTAAGATTATAAATAATGTTAAGTTTCCATATCTATTCTATACACAAGGTTTTTGTAGAAGTATTATTGATCAAAGACATAATTTATATAAAAAAAGAAAATTATCGATAAAAGGATGGCGCATCACTTGATGGTCAGTTACCAAAGGGAGCGAAGATAAGTCGCTGGTTTTTTAATAGGGATTAAGCCTTGGAATCTCCTACAAAATTAAAGGAAATGTAATAAAATTCACGGGAATAAGCGCGTACATGCAGAAATATCTATTTTTTTGGGCTTGACGTTTCGACTGGATTACACCGGCCGTGGTCGTGATCAGACTAATTTATTAAAGGAAATGCATTGTTAGACGAACTAAGCTTCGTTATTGATAAAGAAATCGTTATTTAGTGAGAGTGTGTTGCTTCCCCGTACGTGCCAACGCATTAAGCATTAGGCACCGACACACACAGTGTGAATTGTAACTATAACACTAAAGAGAAAATGTTCTATAATTTGGGATTCGTATTGTACTGATAAGTATGGTGTGTCAAATTATTGATTGAAATACTTCTACAAAAAATATCTCTATTTAATAAAACACTGATGTAAAACCTCACTTCGTCCTTCACAGTAATATCTTACTTTAGCTAGACAAACTAATTTAGACTAATTTAATTTCTTATACAAGCACAATGTTCAATATGGGCTATTTTATAGATTTATCCAAACCAATATACCGAATATTACATTAAACTTAAATCGATTTTATCGATATATCGAATAGAAGTCTTAAAAAATATTATCGATAAATCTATAAAATGTCCCATCACTACACAGAAGCATTTAGGTAGATAGTAATTAAATTTTAGTTAGGCATATTATTAAAAGTGTCTAAATAAGTCAGTCTAGCTAGCCTGTAAATTTCGTAACAGATTTTAAATAGAAAATCAAAAAAGACATACCATACAGCTTAACAAAATTCGATAGTCGGTACAAAAATTAGGTTTTTAGTCTTAAAAAAAACTGCATAAAACGCTGAGAAAGTCTGTTACGAAATATTACATTAAATAATTAAGTGTTGGGTATAATTATGACTCTTATGCAATGGTTTTGACTTATAATGAGCTCAAGGGCCGTACGTTATCCAAGTTGCGTAAAACAGGGGCTCATAGTCTCTTAGTCTCTGTACAGCGAGCAATGAATATCATCTAAATGTCAAATGAATAAAGGTCGTATTATGACTTTTGGTACTAGTGATAGAGAGAGATGGAGCTATATCACCAGATAATGCTATCTCTTTTCACAGAGAAATTATAATGTTTATGAAGGTATCATAATACGGTCTTAATAAACCATTGTTAATGAAATGACGTCAATTGTCATTAGTTACCCAACTTTAAAAAAATCTTAAAATTAAACTGAATATAAAAAGATTATAATATAGTATTAATATCTATTATATGTACCTGCACGATATGCCTGTGCACAAATTCACACGTTTTGTGTCCATTGAATTAAATGATTCACTATTTTATCTAGTCTTGTTTTTAAATGCAGCAATGGAATGAAAATTAAAATCGTGGATTTTGTGCACAGAAGAGTACCTACTTGTTATGCCTGCCTCTGAAAAACTATTTTACTTACACTATAAAATTATATTTGTTGTACTTTAAAAATCATGACTTTTTGTAAAGAATATAAAATATTTATTGGATCTTAATAAAAAGTCAGTGGTTTTGGATTTTATTAAATGTTGGAAGTGGAAATGTAGGGTATTCAAAATAGAATAATTAATCGTGATTGAACTTGGCTGTTAAATAACAATCTGGCAAAAAAATAATAACTAAAGTTGACAAAATATAAAAGGTCCGTTTTGACATTTAAGAAAAACCCTAGAATGTAACTTGGAACGAAACTGAAAGAAACAATAAAATAATAATTAATTACATAAAGTGTTTGTCATAAAATCCAACGACAAAAATTAACTCATGTCTTTTATCGAATCATCATCATGAGTTTAAACGTAACACCACTAAAATAAAATATCGCAAAGAAAATACAAAAACACAGCCAAGTTGCACAAAACGATTTAATATATACTTTTTCCACTTTCAACATGATATCTATAAAGAAAACCTATTTCGTTGAAAACTAAGTCTAAAATTTAACTGTCTAACGTTCCAAGAACTAACTTTCACACTAAACTAGCTAAATGTAGATAGATTGCACACTATTTATTAGAATTTACAATTTTATTTATTTCATAAGTAGCTATAAGTACTTGTCTCGTGAACTTATACTGAAATATTATTTAAATATCGCAATAATTATTGTATTTGTTGTTTATTGTGTATGTGCGTTTCATTAAGGTCGTATTTTATAAATATTGGCTTTTTATTTGTAAAGCCAAATCATGATTATAGTTTGAGATAAGGCCAACTCTAAGAAAAAATACTTCATTTATGTATCAAGCCAAACATTAAAAAAGTTTAATTGTTATTAATTTGTTTGTCTCATTATATGTGTGTAAAACTGGGCCATGAAATTATTGTTTTTTTTTTGTGACTTGGCCCTAAGCAAAACTTTTATTATTTCAATACGACCTTTTTACTATGTCCATTGCGTTTAGTTATTCTATACTAAAACCTGATACTGTGCCAAATCGTTCCCATTGTGATTTCAAATAATTATTGTTAAAAACTGTAAAATAAATATAAAAAATGTAGTTGTGAAAATCGGCGTTGTGTTACTCGGTCATTTCTAGGATAAAAGTTGAGAGTATAAATGATCGTTCGTTATATTTTAAAATTTTAATTGAAATATATTAATTTGAAAAACTGCTGTTTTATTTATCACCCGCCATTATTTTTAAAACCTAAGGTGCTATTGTCAACCTTACCTACAATGAACAAACTTTCTGTACATGGGAAGACGAGTTCATAATTCCATTAATTACTGAGATAAATTAAAAAAACCTTAAGCTACATTGTTTGTTTACCGCTAGTTGCCTGAGCCAGTTCTCGTACATATTCGCAAAAATATCAATTTTGTAGGATGATGTAGCTTAAAACTATCGAGGTCGTCTAATGCATAATAATCATAGTTTAATTTACCTAAAGTTAAATTAGGATGAGTTCTTTCTCTGTTAGTCTTTATTTATGTAAGTTTTAATTTGAGTATAGTTAGAGTTTGTTCTTATATAAGATTTAATTGTGTATTAATAAAGATATAGTTAAATTAGTTAACAAATGATGTAACCATCCAAGTGCAAAAACTTTCGACTTTTGTTATGTACGCAAGCAAACATAGTACAATAAATTAAAGACTCAAATAAGATGAAATAATAACTACATTCATTATAGTGGTTATCTTATTCGAAACCTAAAACAAATACTTACATTGAATAAATAAGAAAAACTAACTTACCAGACCCAATTCAACAGTAAAATAAAATTACAAAAGTAAAATATACAACACAAGATCGTCAAGATCTACAACCTTTCAAAAACTACCGCCATAATTTGCTTCTTTGACAGGTGTTTCGTTCAAAAACAAGAGCTGTCACTTAAGCTTATATTAGTGTTTCAAACATCTTATCAGAACAGTTCCATTTATTGAAATAAATATTTGCTATTACTCTTTTCGCACTTCTTATCCAATAATGATCTCGAAATAATAATGTTTTTATTTATAAATGCGTCTGCATAAAATTATCAATTATTTTGACAACACACTTTGGCTGTATGCAAGTAAACGTGTGCCAGCCTAAAAAACTACAAAAAGTTGTTTATAAAAAAAAACTTACATTTGTATTGATTTTCGCAGTTCAATCCCAGATTTTTCCCGTGAAAATACAGCTGAAATTTTCACAAAACAATTTTCATCTTTGTATAAACACAAAGGGATTGCAGAAAAGCGTTAAAAAGAGACATTACTTAAACATTAAACCTACTTTTTATACTGTGTAGCCACCCGTAACGATAATTCTGAATATACTTTACATTCTAGTAGTGTTTTACTGAAAATTAAAGTGTTTTAGATAATAATGAGTGCTATAGCGCAACAAGAGTCTCTGGTTAAGGAGAGTTTATTTCAGTTTATAACGAAACACGTCCCGAATGCGGATTTAAGTGTGATTGATGATATAGTTCTCTCATACGTGATTTCGATCCTCGAGGAAGCTTCCCAGGACCCCTGTTTTGATGTAGAAGGTAAGAAAACACTCTAAATATATAAAAATATCTATATTTTAAATATCAACTCTTTAAACGCGTATTTTATTGTATAACAGTCTATTTAAAATGGTTTATTAGTGCATACCTTAGCATTTATCGTTGTTGTTCATTTTGCATTGTTTTTCGTTACCCCACTGTGTCTTTCGATTCGTATTACGTAGTCGCATAACAAAACACGCTCGCCTTGACAGATAATTCATAATTAAAACAAAGAAAATGATATAGGACCTCTTTTAATTGTTGACTGAAGTAGTTCTTGTTTTAAACATTTATTTATTTTTAATACAACTTTTAAAATTTATTTAAACATATTTATCAACATTTTCCAATAATAGTTCACATTAAAAATCCTCTTAAATATTTAAAATTAAAATAACGGTCTTAAAGTCATCCCATACAAGTATATTTTAAATTTAAACAGCCAAAAGTATTTTGGTGTTCATAAAATATTCATATCTATTCAAATCAATGTAGAGCTCTCTCTAACAGCTTCCTGGTAACTGTAAATCTGTTACTAATCGCTATAAACAACAACTATTAGCATCTCATGATATTGCCATGGATTACGGACCAATAACTTGTACGTAGGCCAATATAAACAAGAATATTTGTACGATACCCACATGTTTCAGAAAGCTCCTTAAACTGTAGGTCCTGACTGTTATATGTACATTTTTAGCAGTTATTAAGTCAATTCTAATAACCAGTATTACTATGGGATACTGTGTTTCCCAGTAAAATGTGTTTGTCAGATAGGCAGTCGCTCTGTAACATACGGTATTCAGTTGAATCCAGTAAGACTGGTTGCCAACCCCAACATAGCTTGGTAAAAGGCTAGGCAGATGATGATTTATTTACCTAATAAATATACCTATTGGATAAATCCAATCACAATTCAATTCAAGTAAACAATTGAGATGAATCTACTAAAGCTTAAATTCATCAAAGAGTTAGGCTACTTAGCTCCCTAAAGAAATTCTCTAAAACACGATTGTAGACTGTATTTGTAACACATCACACTGTAAATAAATAAATGCGGACAACATCACATACATTGTTCTGAACCCAAAGTAAGTTGCTAAAGCACTTGTGTTATGGAATTCAAAAACAACGAAGGTACCACAAACACCCAGACCCTGGACAAAGTAGAAAAGTTGGTTTCTACATTGACCCGTCCGGGAATCGAACCCGGGACCTCAGAGCTAGCAACACCTTGAAACCGGTGCGTACGCCACTCGACCACGGAGGTCGTCAAAAGGTGTATTTGTATCACATCACACTGTGATTTTGGTTCTGGTTGAAAATCACTGGTTTCCCAGATAGTTTCGAAACACAATAGGGATTGGGCCTGTTGTCTCATGTTAGCTGAAATTTTGGCTAAAACATCAATCAAATTCAAAATGTTTTTCTTTCCTATAAATCAAAACAAAAGGCGCTCAAGAAACATTATGTTAAATGTACTGCTTTTAGTTACTCGGTTCCAAAGTGTCCTTCTTATGAATAAGAGCCGGCAAGAAAATACAAAGGTTACTCTTTTAAAAATTTAATTGTTACATCCACAGTATAGGTCACATATAATGCTAGGCGACTTAAAAAATTGAGAAGTAAGTTGAGAGATCAACTTGGCTCCTACCAAAAGGACTGGCCCATCCTAGTACATGATGATATATAAGTGTAAGTTGTTAAAGAAGGAGCAGGAGACCTTTACCCTGTTGCATCTCAAACAGGTTCATTATACAGATAAAGATGTCATATTTTGATGGGGGTTTGAGATGAGTTTGACTTCTAATCAAGATCACAGACATCAATAGGCCCAGGATCTAAAATTAGAAGGACTAAAAGGAGGCCTTTGCCCTGCAGTGTGACATTAATAACTGAAAATAAATAATAATAGTAAACACACTATTTTACTTAGCACCTACAACTGAGTTCTATGCAATAGGGACACAACTATTTTGAATACCAAATCAGTTAGTATAAGAATAGGTAATAAATTGAAATACCTATAAAATATAGTAATGTCACCTTGATATCCAAGTAATATAGGTACCTATATAACATAACATATCATCACGCCAGTATCCCCGAATGGTTAGGCAGAGGAGTATGTACACCCACAGTTCGCCGGTATGTTTAGGTCCAATGTAATAGGGGGCGAGCCTATTGCCACTAACCGGGCACAAATCCAAACTCCGACCTGCTACTGAGAATTTCATAGAAAAACCCAATAACACATTGTTCGACTTGGGCATCGAACCCAAGACCTCTAGCGTAGCCGTCGCGCTTAGAACCGCTAGGCCAACGAGGCAAGAAGTGCACGATCCATCAAAAAGGACTCGAGACTTCAAAAAAGGTCGATCTCTGAAAAGACTCCCGAGTCGTCGGGCGCTATGGAAACGACACCGAGCTCTAGGCAAAAAGTCTTGGACGCCTTGAGCCTTGTACATCATACCATACTGCGTATCGCGATCCTCAGCAGTAAGGGACCGAGGAAAAAGAAGTCTTCATCATCATCATCATCCGGAAGACATCCACTGCTGAACAAAGGCTTCCCCCCTAGAACGCCATAATGAACAACAACTCGCCAATTACATTTCGCTCGATGAACCGATAACCGCTGGGGAAGAAAGGTTCTCGAGTGGCGACCACGAACCGGAAGACGCAGCGTTGGCAGGACTCCCACCAGGTGAACTGACGATATCGTCAAAGTTGCAGTTATAGTTCATTGTGGGTTCTAGAAGAAGTCTTGCAAAAGTGATTTTTGCAAACCTCGAAAATTGTCCCATCATCTATAATCATATTTGTGTCTTGGAAGTCAATAAACTACTTCCTATTGGTTCTTCAAATTGAATTTATTGCCGATTATAGGATTTGCGTTGCGCTGCAAATTGGTCGGAAATGCTTATATATAAGGGCTGCAGGCACACGGAGAAGGCGTCAAACATTTTGAGATAAAATTTAAATTTCCGGTAGATGCATTCTTTTTATTTACTACTAAATTTATCTATAATATGTATGTATTTAGAAATATATAAGTATGTTTATCAGTTGTCTGGTTACCATAACACAAGCTCTGCTTAGCTTGGGATCAGATAACCGTGTGTGAATTGTCCCGGAATATTATTATATATTATTATATTACTAGACTCGCTCCGGCTTTGCGCAGGTAGAAAGACTATATAGCCTATTTTACTCAGGGATAAACAAGCATTGACGACCTCCGTGGTCGAGTGGCGTTCGCACCGGTTTTCAAGGTGTCGCTAGCTCTGAGGTCCCGGGTTCGATCCCTGGACGGGTCTATGTAGAAAATCACTTTTCTACATTGTCTCGGGTCTGGGTGTTTGTGGTATCTTCTTTGTACCTATCTGAATTCCATAACACAAGTGCTTCAGCTACTTACTTTTGGTTCAGAGCAATGTATGTGATGTTGTCCGCAATTATAAGTTCTAATGGTGAATCCGTCTAGTAGTTTATGAGTTTATTTGTTACAAATACAAAAAGCTTTCATTTTTGTTCCTTTATAAGTAGAGTGATAAGTAAATTTTACTTCGATTGTAGTTGTTTACCCAACTGTACCAAAAGGAGGGTTATGTTATACGAATTTATGTGTTAAGAGAATTTCTTTAGGAAGCTAGTAGCCTAGACGACTTGATGAATTTAAGCTTTAGTAGATTCATCTTAATTGTGCCTTTAATTAAATTGCGAGACTGGGTTTATCAAATAGGTATATTTATTAATAATAATAATTCCAGTCTATAAACGTCCCACTGCTAGGCACAGGCCTTTTCCCATATAGAGAAAGCACGAGCATTGATCACCACGCTTCCTCATTTGCGGATTTCAGTTCCCAATTTTGGTATCCAATATCAAGAAAATAAATATTTCAAGTATACTTATTTTGACGCAGTCAGGTTTTATGTTTTTAGCAATACCTAAATATTTACGAAATGGTCACCATACAAGCTTTTGAGTCCTGCGTGCGTTCAATCCACCGCTTGGGACACATTTATGTTCCACTAGTATTTGTTTTTAGTCTAGGTTTACTTTGTCTGTCGAATGTTGGTAAAACCACTGGCTATGCATACATAATACACTACCTGCGAAAGGCGTTCTTTAACCTAGTAAAAGAAGAGGTTCTCAATTCGTTGGTATATGTCCAGCGATTTTATATAGATAACTATTTAATTACTTACATATAATTTTTATTTCCTACCTCAAAGGTGTTTCTGTAAAAAAATATAGAAATCTGTTCCTTTTTAATAAAAGACTAGCAAAAGGTATATCCTGCCCCCTAACTCACTGCCCCGATTTAAACAAAAAAAAAACCAATCCTAAATTACCGGAGAAATTGCATAATAAAAAACAACATTTACTTGAAGGTGACCTCCACCACCTCCCTCTAAAGATATAAAGATTCATTATATTTGTTCCAGGGTTTATAGAAATGATGTCAGCTTACGTGCCAGAATTCGCTCACATTGACGCCGGCATCGTCTGCTCGTGGGTACTCGAGTTGGAAGCTGAGCTGTCGCGACGTGACGACACAGATTCACTGTCAAACCATGGTGAGATACTTAGCACTTTGTATATCGATTTCGGATGTAAAAATAATGGTAGTCACCTTAGTATTAAGCTTAAAAAACTCTGTACCTGTGTTCTGTTCAGCAATAAAAATATATCCCTAAATAATTAAAACTTAGATCCAGCCATCCCTTGCTCTCTTGACCTATTAAGACAGTCCGCAACGCACTGAGTCGAGGTCCGAACCCCGCAGCGGATGCCTTTAGTTATGTTTTCTGACGTAGTTAGTGTTTTAAATTGTTCTGGCTGGAGGCCTTAAGGTCCTCGCCAAAAGTCTGGTGAAGCAGTCAAACCCTGCGCTCAGGCTAACCAGAAAAGTTATAAAGGCGAAAGGAGGGTGCCCATTTTTTGATGTCAAGTCATACGTCAATACCAATTGATTTTTTATAGTTGTTAGTTTACGTCGCTGTTTTTTGGGATAGTTTTAATTACTTATGCTTCGTTTTTTTGGCCTATGGTGATAATTTCACCTTTATTACTTTTTGTAACATTGGTTAAAAATGAAAAAATCCGAGTACATGTAAGAGCTCAAACGACCATGTCCAATTTTTTTACGAAACTCCGCCTACCTTATAATTTGTTTATATTTATAGATACAATCATTAATAATGGTTCATTGAGCTTTTGAGCATTTGATCGGGTGAAGGACGGACCTTGCTATTTTTGTGTCTCAAATAGATTGGTTAAAGTTTGCGTTACCTGTAAGCTGTTTTGACAATATTTTATTATTAATTGGCGTTTCAAGATAAAATAGAGATACAAAGATCAAAGTTCTTTTGGAATACTTATTAAAGTGCATTATGCCGCTTAAAGCAGGCTGTTATGCCGCAATTCCTTCCATTCTCCTAGGGTACCATCATCTCCCTGCCCTGTTCCCAATTATTTCGATCGGCGCAATGCGTATTCAGCTTCCATTCATCTCTACAACTTGTCATCTCATTATTTACTCCTTTCTTTCTCATATCATCTTTCACACAATCC
This sequence comes from Autographa gamma, assembly GCA_905146925.1. Classification (NCBI taxonomy): domain Eukaryota; kingdom Metazoa; phylum Arthropoda; class Insecta; order Lepidoptera; family Noctuidae; genus Autographa; species Autographa gamma. The sequence goes on along the minus strand of LR989878.1, from coordinate 4,428,418 downwards.
ATCCATGTATACCCATCCACATTCATACTCATAACTCGTCTAGTTACGTGACTTTCATCCCTCCTCATCACATGTCCATACCACGACAAACGGCGACATCATTCACGGGGGCTACTTTCAAGCTTCCTCTAATATATTAATTTCTTATCCTATCCAATCTCGTTACATCAGTCATCCATCGAAGCATTCTCATTTCAGCAATCGTCTTTCATCCATCCCTTTCACTGCCCAGCATTCTGAACCATACATCAATACAAGTATTCTCTCAGGGTATATAATTCAGATTGTTCCAGGGGTAAAAAACTATTTTTTTTTTTTTTGCAGCTAAGTGTCTAGACATTATATGACCTTCTTTTAAATGTTCTTTTGAGTGGTATTTGTCAGATAATCTTCTTCTTCGATGATTTAAAGCTAACGAAGCTGCCATTAATGTCGCTACCTACTGGGCCAATGCAATATAATCTATATCTACCATCGACACGAAAAGATGAAGAATTATAGATCCTTCTTGTACAAATGTATTATTATCGTTAATTTCAGATGATTCAGCGGGCAGCGATAAAATTAGTTTAACTCTACAGAACCTGAGTGAGATGTTACCACCTATTACTAAGAACAACCGGTGAGTTTAGCTTTATTTACACCTTAAACTAAAACGTATTTTTCTGTAGCTTATAAGAGTAGAATGTATTGATACGTGTTTTTCTTTTGTCTGTTATTCCTCTAATGCAAACAAATCTAGGGATATGTTGCGTTCTTAAAAGTTTTTTTCTAAATTGGCATTAAGTACGTGTTTTGGTCAAATCTTACAAGAAAATGAGAAACCACTTCTCGACACCCGAATGTGATTTAAACATACTTTTTTTGCTGGTGTGATGCTCTGACCATAAAGCAGCCCGCGCGAATGCAATTGTGCCTTTTGTACGGAAATATGTCTTAGAAAAAAATGGGACGAATATGATACATTGGCGCTTCAATGCGCCTCGAATTTTCTGTAATATGAATTAACACTGAATCTGCCTAGCCTCATTCCCAAATAATGTTGGGGTCGGATACCTGTCTTATCGGATTCAGCTGAACACCATATTCTACATGGAGCGACTGCCTATCGGACCTCCAAAACCTATTTTACTGGGTAAACCAGTATCCCATAGTAACTGGTTGAATTGACACTGAAAATGTAACATTTTAAATAGCCCATTGCCTTAAAAAATCCTTGTATACTCACACAATTCTCATAAAAGCTCCCATATTTCCCAATACCCTGACAAACTAACAAGCAATCAAACTCAAGCTCTCACCCCCAGATCCCACTCGAACTCTGAGTCATCGGAGAGCGCTGAAGGCGGTCGTCGATCGCTCTTGGAAGGCGACGAGCACTCCGAGCAGTGTCGAGCGCTAGCGGAAATGTTCCCCAACTCCTGTGCTATGGAGGTGAGAGTTGCTACTATTATCCGGCCGCTGAGAGAATGCATCGTTTGTCAGGAACGCATTCTCTGAGTGGCCGAATTATAAATTGTGTATTACCCTGGTGCTTACAGAATACTTTCTCTCCCCGGTCGGGTAATAATCAGGTGGATCAATTATTTAAGTGATTTATAATAGGTTTAGGGACCCAAGGAGAGAGATAAGGGAGGCATTTGCAGAGGACAGAAAAAGAAAATAAAAATACTCAGTTTGTGCTACAATTTTTTTAACTGACTCGATACTGGATGTACTATTTACCCCTTTTGGATAGATATGCCTTACGATGTCTTACATATTTGAACAAACATCCCCGTTTTCATAGGTTGATTGAACTTTGCGGTAGCACCCTGAATAAATTTCCTTTCCATTTCCACCTTTCAATTGCGTGCATATCATAATTACCTTGCTTTACTATCTAATATGCCAAAAACAAAGCATATTTATATATTTGCGTTTCTGAACGAAAATTTAGACAAAGTATCACCAACATCATCATCCACAGCCTTTGTCCATCCACTGCTGGGCATAGACCTCTCTTTTCTCGTGCCATTCTCGTCCGAAACCGACCCGAGACTTTTTTTTACGACTAAGTATACTTTTAATAACTTGCAATATATAATTCCCCAGATAAAACACTGCGTATCAATAGCGCAAGGCGACGTAGAACGTGCAGCAGCAACGCTGTTACATCGCCGCGAACAAGGACAAGCTCTGTCCGCCGCCGCGCTACACTCTGCCGCGCGACAGCCGCTGTGTGATGACCACGAGCTGAAGAACAGGATCATAGCCAGGTCAGCTGTCACACTCCCCTTCTAGATAAAACACTGCGTATCGATAGCTCAGGGCACGACAAGCTATACCAAATACCAATACCAAAAAAACTATCGATACAGAAAACGGAACCGTCCCAACACTAGTTCTTGCAAGGCCCTACTCAATGTAGACTAGTCTCGGTTGACATAGTAAGTACGTTAGGCTTGCTCTATTTCCTGATAGATGCTCTTTGGTCACTTCTGAACAATTTACCCCAAATGTATTTAGTATTAATAACAAAAAAATCCAGTTTTTGTTCTTGGCCTCACCCAGAATCTTAACCTTAAACCTATATGAAAACCTATATGCGCTTGCGACCACTAAGGCTCAATTTACACTACCGCAGAGAGGAACAAAAGTGACTGTTCTGTGTGTTCTGCAAAGCTGTTCACAATTTTGAAAGATTTCAGCAATTTTCTCAATTTTATATTTCTAATATTCCAGATATTCGTACGTGGACAAGAACTCTGACCAGAAAGAGCACAAGCCGCTCGCTCCTAAGATTGAGCCCAAGAAGATGGTTCGCTACAGAGATAACAAGATCGTGTCGCTTAAGGGCGAGCGGTATACTGAGGTGGGTGGTAAACTAACTTACTTATTTATAGGAAGATTACTGAGGTCTTCTGTCAAGCCATTTTTTAAGCTATGTTGGGTTGGGCAACATACTGGATCGAGCGACTATATTTAAAAAAAAAACTATTATTTTAAAAACTAACTCAAAATTTTCATCTTAAAGATCTAGAAGGAGCACAGATCTTTTGAGGACCTGAAATCAGTTGTGATGAGCCTGTAATCATTTATAATTTTGATAAATATATTAAAAAAGTGTTAATATATTAAGATGCTAAAACCAATAAAAAAATGTTGTAGTTAAAAAAAAAGATTTTTAATCATAAAGGTGTTTTAAAGTAAAACTAACTTAACAACCTTCAGTGATTTATCTACCTACCATTCTTGTCAATGAACCAATATCTAAACAGCTAGAATTTGACATAAGCTCTTGTCCAACTACCCACATTAAAAATACACTAAAATTCCCTACTAATACAAAAAACAACTTCCAGGTACCCAAATCCGGTATCGATGAGGAACACTTGAAGAAACCCAAAAAACAGCATTGCCCTTAACCATTACAACCACGTCAGTACAGTGGACAAGCGGAGCCCGCGCCAGACCCCCAGTGTCCCCACCCAGACCCCAGTGGCCCCCACCCGCCCAGACGTAGCCCCCACCTTACACAACGTAGCCGTCATCTAGTCCTTTGTAGCCCCCACCTAGACTCCAGGGGCCCTCATCTAGACCCCAGTGGCCCCCACCTAGACCTAAGCCCCTATAGGAGTCATGCTTGTAATCTTGTTCCTAGTGGCCCTACTAAGTGTGTCCCCAGTAGTCCCTATGACCCCTCTAAATGTGTCCTCACTAGTTGTGTTCCTTGTGACCCCATATCCTATGACCCCACTGTTCATTGTGACCCCACTAACTATAAGCTCCCCCTAATAAATCCAAGTGGCCCCCATTCCCGTAGCTCCCCTGACCCCACTAACTGTAAGTTATGTCTAAGTGTCCCCCGTAGCCCCCACCCGTGTGACCCCGCACGCCCGCCCCCGGGGCCCCTATCTAACCTAGTGTCATGCGTAACCATTTTAAATTCGACTGCACTTTTGAAGTGTTTTAAATTAATCAGTAGTGTATTAATATTACAATTTAAGGTTATATCATATTTAATTAGAGTCAAAAATGGACGAAAATATCGAGTAAAATTTAAAAGTGTGTCGATGGAGTGCCGTTTTCTAGGGTTGCCAAACTACGTGTTTGAAGTGAATAAAGTAGGTTTAAAAGTAAGTAATATTTGTGATTTTAATATAAAATCTTTGATGAAAATTCGTGATTATCTCGGTATTAAACGCGGGCGGGCGATACGTTTAACTAAGAAAGTGCGTGTTCATAAACTTTACGTTCAACCGCTTAACTCCAGTACTGATTTTGTAAGATTTAATTTTAATACGTCACAATTAGTGTATAATTTTATTGTAAATTTAATTTTGAATGTATTTATTTGTAGTTTTAAGCTTTTAAGGCTACACAGTATTATTTCTGTGGCATCGACGAAGAAAAGTGTTCAGGATAAAAAATATAAGGTAAGGGTAGTTGAAAGGTCGGATGCCATAGATTTGTCTTGCAGAGCTCTGAAATGTCGTGAAAATACGGAAAATGAATCTAAAATGTTCGTTGAAAACCGCCATTTTAGAAGCTCCGTCGGCCATTATGAATTTCCAATAGTTTTAAGTAATGTTTTAGTAATGATCTGTTTACCTGTGATTTCGTATTTTAATTATAATTTTATTATTAAAAATGTGATTCCTAAGATAGGTTTAAAGTTTTTACAGACATCTGTGATTGTAATGCCATTTAATTTAATATTTTACCCTTTAAGTGGTTTTTATATAAGTTTTAGTTTTGAAAATAGTTATTTGAGGCTAACGTTTAATAAAAAAGGTTCGCTTTTGTGATGATTATTTTATTTAGTTTTACTGATGATTTGGTAATGATTCATGTTTGTATGTTTGTGGTCCGTAATCCCAGAAACTTATTCACAATGAGTGTATACTCCTTAGGAAATAATTGGTGTTAATTGTCTGTATCTATACTAAAATTAAGAAAGAAATTACTTCATCGTTATAAAGGTGATAGTTATTAATAATTAGTTTTTAGTCACTGACTGACTAAAAGATAATTTAGTCAAATAATAATGACAATCTGACTTAGATAGACAACAAATAATATGACAAAAAAATTGTAGTATTAGACTATGATTATTAATTTAAAAAAAGTACTGCGAACTGAGATTTAGTCAAGCAAATCAGTTATATTGACTTAAGATCGTCTAAAAGTTGGGTTTGACTATACATAGATTATAATCCAGCCGCTGAGAGAATGCGTTCCTGACACATGTCAGTTGGTGATTTGTATTGGGAAATAAAAACTGTGTTATATTATGCATTGTAACCTGACAAACGATATAGTTTTGAAAGTCAATATTTGTTTATAGGACAAATACGTGATAGTCATTTATTTGTTTAGACGAGCCTGTTGGTCTAGTGGTTAGAGACCCTGACTGCCATACCAGAGGTCGTGGGTTCGATTCCCACCCGGCACAAATGTTTGTGTGATGAGCACTATCATTTGTTCGGTGTCTGGGTGTAATTTATCTATAATATGTATGTATTTAGAAATATATAAGTATGTTTATCAGTTGTCTGGTTACCATAACACAAGCTCTGCTTAGCTTGGGATCAGAAAACCGTGTGTGAGATGTCCCGGAATATTATATATTAATTTTTGTAGTAAATTCTTCACCACATTAAAGTTATAACTTCCTGTTGACCACGAACTGTCAGAAAAGCATTCTCTCAGCGGCCGGACTGTAGTCACTTTTAAACGCGCAATAAAGAATCAAATAAAGTCAAGTTGTATTGAGTGAGAATTAAATGAATCATTATCAATTATCAAGTTATTTAATAAATTATTTAAATAGTTTCTGAAACGACTGATTTATTTACCATTTTTCTCATTGAATGAGATATTTTTTTATTATTATTTCGTGTACAGCGTGGCTGTGTACTTGTCTCTCTATTTATTCTTATTCGCAAGCCTTTTGTGGGATTATTTTTAATATTTTCGTTAATTGATATTTAAACTTGGATAGGTTAAAAAAAATGCCTATTTTAGATCCCACTGCTGGGCAAAGGCCAAAACTCTACTTTTTCTTCCAAAACTCTACTTTTGAGATTTCTTGGAAATGATCAAACAACCTAACCCTAATTCAGATCCCACGGTTGGGCAAAGGCCTCCCATCTCCCCTCCCAAACATTTGCGAAGACAGAGTCATGGACATAAAAGTTATCTTGAAATGAAAACAAGTGAAAGAAAATAATTAACGAAAATATTTATTTATTCCCACAAGGACCAGCTTATTGATTTGGGCTTTTTAATTAAATAATACAATTTTCACTATTAATAATACTTTGAAATGACAAAACCAGAATTAATGTGAATTTCGTATCAATAGCGAAGCATATGCCTAGTTTTATTAGCATTATTTAATTGAAAACAATATTTAATTAAAATTATTTATTCATTTACACACAACATAGTTGATTTAAGTCTTATACACATTGCAATAAAGTTCATTTTAAGTAAAAAGTGTGAACGCACAACATTAAGCCAGGGGCTTAATTATGCAAAAAAATCTTACATTACTGTATTCAGAATGTTCGAAGAAAATGTTAAAATTACTAATATTTCAATCAAATTGAATTTTAGTTTACCTTTTTGTATTAAAATTTAAAATCATGGCCAGTTTTTGCCATTTGTGTACCTACGGAACCGTTCGTGCGCAAGTCCGACTCGCAATTGGCCGGTTTTTCATCGCTCTAGCCATAATTACAATCATCACGCCTGTACCCCCGAAGGGTTAGGCAGAGGTGCACCAATGTACACCCACAGTTCGCCGATATGTTTAGGTCCCATGTACTAGGGGCGAACCTATTGCCACTAACCGGGCACAAATCCAAACCCCGACCTGCTACTGAGAATTTCACCAAGGTGTTATTGGGTTTTTCTATGAAATTCTCAGTAGCGGTCCACTTGGGAATAGATCCCAAGACCTCTAGCGTAGCAGTGAGGGATAGAATCACTAGGCCAACGAGGCAGTAGAATTGTGGGTGAACATTGGTACACGTCTGCCTAACCCTTCGGGGATACAGGCGTGATGGTATGGTATTTTAATAAATAATGTAATTTCAAAGTATTATTAATACGAATAATTGTATTAAAAATGATATTTCGCCAAAATTTGGTGCTAAATCAAATGCCAAAATGCGATAGATGAAGCTTAACAAATTCTCGAATTTAAAATGTTAAGTAATCTATGTCTTAGCTTTGCTAATTTATTTATTTATTTCTTTTAATGTTAATTTAGAACGATTTTGTGAGGGTTTTTGAGCCATTTCTTGCCAATACAAGTATATTATATTAAATATTTAAATATACATAGTGTTAAGAAAATATGTGGTCATTGTTGAAATAATCTTTTTCCCATAGAAATGAACAATTTCCGTCAAGGGAGTAATATTATACCGGCAAATTTTGACGCAGTGGGGATAAGCACGCGCATACTCGACCTAACTCACCAATCTCTAATCGACTCGGTCGACTAACGCACCAATCGCGCTACCGCATACCCCGCGTCCCGCTTGACCACCAAATAGATCTAAAAAACGATTTCTGCGCATCTAACGACTCTTTCCAACTTACTTGCCGGCAATTATAGCTATATGATGTTCCAAAAAAAAAAATCTCCCGTAATGATCAGCTGATGATAATTTTGAAATCTTTAGCCAAAGTTTTTGGTAATTGATGGATTCTTAAAAGAAAATTGTCAATTTCTATAGGCAGAAACAGTATTTCCGATGTGACCACGCATGTACATGGCATTCTGTATAAACCTGCCTTTAATTGTCCCACAGCTGGGCAAGGCCTCTAGTTGAATTTGTAAAATTAATACTTCACTGCATATTAAGACATCAAAAATAAAAATAAATGTTTAAAAAACCCTCATTTTAACTTGTTCTAAATTAATATTTATTTACTATTGTTGAATCTCATTATTTAAATCGAATTTATTACTATTTATTCAAACTTGAATTTATTGTCTTTAATCAAATTACGTATAGCCAAATATCATTCATAGATTTCTATTCTATATTTATTAAAAATCTTTTTTAAAGTCAAGGTACAAAACAGATTGTATAAAAGGCGAATATTTAAAAATTAGTATATACTTCTCTCTCTTTCTTTTACAAAGGAAAATTCTTTGGAAGGAAAGAGATGGCAATATTCTTATTAAAATGGATTAATACGTATATTAGTAATACATAAACATATCTGATCAAAATTAAAGCTTTTTTAAAACGCTGTAAATAGAAAATACAGTCAACGAAAGTCATTCGAATATTTATAATGGCAAATCGTATTTTATTTTATTTTAAGTTTTTTTTTTGTTTAAAGAACTCATGAACAGAATGTAAAGGGCTAACTTTGAATTTATTAGTTAAAATAAAAGAGTTAAAAAAACTGTTTGTGAACGAGTATTTATTTAATAAATAACGAAAAAAAAAAAACAACTTTTTAATAATACTATTTCACCAATATAAGTATTCAAGCAATAAAATAAATTACTTAGTAAATAAATTAAATGAATTTATTATTCGACTTTACATGGCATATAATTATTTTGGACAAAACGTTTTAACTAATTAATTTTGAGCGACTAATCGTTGACTGTTTAATAACTTATTTAAGAGAAAATCATTCTATATAAAATATCTATGAATGATACAAAGCTAACTGCGAGACGCCGATTTAACAACTATAACAATTAATATTAAAATTGTATTTAAAATGAACTACAAAAAAATATAATATTAATACCAGCATATAAACGTCTCACTGCTGGGCACAGGCCTCTTCCCATATAGAGAAGGCACGAGCATTGATCACCACGCTTGCTTTGCGGGCGATTTCAGATCCCAATTTTGGAATCCAGGTTTCCTCACGATGTTTTCCTTCACCGTTGGTCAGAAGTGTCTTAGAATAATTAAGAAAGTACATATAACTTTGAAAAAGTCACATTGGTACTTACCTGGGTTCAAACCTGCAACCTTGTGCATATTAATCCGTTCATTCAACCGCTAGGTCACCACGACGTTAATTGCTTGATTGATAAGTGGTTTATATTAAATACAATTTTAAGAATTAATAAATAATAATGGCGGCAATCACAGGTGCAATAAAAACTGTAAGTCTCTCCCGCATTTATTTTCTATGATTTTTGTATTTAAATACTGTATTATAAATTGTGTATAGTTTTAATGAATTATGTAAACAGTACCGGCTTTAGTAACCAGTCTTTTGAACTACGAAGAGTAGCTGAACAAATGTTTATTTTATTTTATTTTTAAAAATCAAAGATTTTTATATTTTCTTTTATATTCTATTTTTCAAATAGATGACAGTATTTTAAGAAATGTATACGATTGTATTATGCATTTTAATTTGTTTAAATAACTATTTATTGATGACAATGTATTGAATCTCATTAGCAATTCAATTTATGGATAAAAACTATTTTTGAGTGCATATTTCTTAAATTTGGAACCTTTAACTGGCCCACTGCAGGCCTCTCATACAGAGAACAAGCATTGATCACCACGCTTGTGAGTCCCACAGTGGGTGCCATTACCGAAGCTGTTAATAACACCAGCCTGTAACTGTCCCACTGCAGGCCTCTCATACAGAGAACTAGCATTGATCACCACGCTTGTGAGCCCCACGGTGGGTGCCATTAACGCGTTATTTCACCTTACTATTGTAATGTTTTGGTGTTACAATATTTAAAACACCCGCCGTTATGAATATCATAAATAAATACATACCTTCCTCTTGAGTCACTCTATCCATTGGTGAAATCCATACTAAACACTTTTGGTAGTTTTTGAGATCATCACCTTCAGAAAGACAGGCATGACGGACTTGTATTACCCCGACGCAGAAATAAGGGTGTTTTGATTGTCTGTCTATGGCATACGTAGCTCTTAAATGAATGGACCGATTATAATGCGGTTTGTTTGATAAGAGAAGTGATTCTTAACTATAGCGTATGAAGATCTATTCAGCATTTAGAAAGTTATCAGCACTTTTATAAAAGTGGTATGTAGTTCTTTAGATATTATAATTTATAGTTACATATTCATCTTCCTTGTTGCCCTGCCTTTCAATGTTGGTGTCGGCTTCCAGTCTCACCGGATTCAGCTGAACACCGTATGTTACAGAGCGACTGTCTATCTGACCTCCACAACACATGTTACTGGGTAACACAGTATCCCATAAAGTCGTCAGAATTGGCTTTACAAAGTTATATGTTTGTAATATTATTTTGTTATGTATATATAAAGTCGGTACTGTTGGTCGCGTGACCGCGCTCGTTGTCATATCTAAGTCCAGCGTGAACAATTGTACTGAAGTATATCGTTGATATCCCTATAATATATGCTGTTTTATTCTTGAGATAAGTATAAGCTCCCCTAATAATAATAATAATCCAGCCTATAAACGTCCCACTGCTGGGCACAGGCCTCTTCCCATATAGAGAAGGCATGAGCATTGATCACCACGCTTGCCCTAGTAAAGTATATTTTTCATTTCAGAGTTCTTGGGTGTATGCATATTTAACGGACCTGTTGGTCCAGTGGTTTGAGACCCAGACTGCTATACCGGAGATCGTGGGTTCGACTCCCACCCAGGACAAATCTTTGTGTGTTGAGCACGATCATTTGTTCTGTGGTGTAATTTATCGTTAATATGTATGTATTTAGAGATATATACGTATGTTATACAAGCTCTGCTTAGCTTGGGATCAGAATGTAACCGTGTGTGGGATGTCCCGGAATATTATTATTATGTGAGTTTTTGTCCACAGTAACTTTTAAATGAATGATCTTTGGATGTATATCTTAAAATCATTATCATGACAAATATTTGAGAAAAAAATCACATACCCAAAGTAGCTAAAACACTTGTTATGAAATCAGGGCGAAATGACCACAAACCTGAGACAATGTAGTAGTGGTTTTTCTTTATTACCCCGTCCGGAGATCGAACCCAGGATGCAGCTAGCGACACCTTGAAAACTGGAGTACATTCGACAGATTTCATGTATGTAATGAATGCGACTTCTTAAACGACATTTTGAAGTATGATCATATCTTAAGAGATCATCGTTGGGTTACAGGTATGTACATGGAGCTAGGTATAAATTCCACAAACTATTACTAATTCACAAAAACGACGACTTGTTATAAGTTTTACGTCTGTCTGTCTGTGACATCGTAGCTCCTAAACAAGTGGACCGATTACAATGCAGTTTTTTTGCTTGAAAGCTGATCGATTGAGCCTTCAAATAATTCTGAGGCATAATTTATGATGATCCGGTCACTATTTCAAAAGTTAAATCGCAATTTTATAAAGGAGAATGCCCAAAGACAGGCCCACCTTGTGGCGCCGTATCTCAACTTTATGCTATACTTGCAAAATTTATACTTATCTTATTTTTTTATTAGAGTTTATTTTGCGCTAGCATCTAAAAACGTAATAAATGTCTATTTAATTGAATCTCAGTACCTACATCCGCACATTTGTACTTTTACACACAAAGAAAAATAAACTAATAAGTAGGGTAGATTTACCTGTCAAATAATTAGCCGGTTATTCGTAAACATTGTATTATAGTCCTCCGTATTAACGTCTGTTACATTACGTGTTATTTGTATCGAGTTGAGCATTTACGTTCCTCAAGTGGGTTTTTTGTGTGATATCGGACTTTTGATGTTAAGTGAGCGAATTGACTCTAGTTTTAACGAGAAAATGTCTACACCGGTTCAATATCGGACTGACCGACCCTTCTCTCGCAGGTGCGTAAATTGTTTTTTTAATTAAGCTGTATATTAGGATTAGTTAAAACGCATTTTAACATAACCACCCTAATGGGATGGCACTTTGATTCGACGAACCCATTCACTTGGTGGCGGAGATTTTTATTAACATGTTTTTTTTGTAAAGATGGGAGCCATAAGCATTAACCACAATATCAATTCAAATAGTAAGTAAATATCTATTTAGAAGTTGATAAACCTTAAAGAATTTATTTGTATAATCTCTAAGATTAGATAAGATTTCTCTTAAATGAAGTGTGTTTTGTATGTTTTGTAGATGAAATGTATTTATCTACAAAACAAAACGAAAATCACCTTGATACGACAATCTTTTATGGGAGCGAAAACCTCCTAACAAAATGGGCATCCTTTATCGGGCTTTTCCATCGACGTACTATATGCATAGACTGCAACTATCGCTAGGTTCCCCTTGTGCCAAGCGAGAGCAGTTTTTAGTCTGATCCTAGTACATTTCGTTTTTCATTTAAGTAAATTTTCGCGCAACGAGAAACTTTAAGAAAATATAGATGGTTTTGACATTGTTAGGATAATATTAGTGTTTTAGATAGATTTTTTTAAAACGGCAACCTCCATCTTCATACATAATTCACGACAACACTTGTTCACACTAGTGCTTACGGCTTAAACTCTGATAGGCTCACTCTATAGTTTCATATGTATACTCTAAGGGCTTTTCATACACAATTTTCAAATTATATTGGGTACTACCCAGAAAAATGAGTACCTGCCTAAATTACATAAAACTGACAGAATAACAATGAATCAAGGACACAGACAAAAAAGGAAAAGGGGAGGAAAAATTAGAATGAAAATTGTCAAAAATGATTAGCTACATAAATAATTTATTTCTTGATTTCTCTACATTGAGTACTTATAGTTAGTAGTTAAGACGCTGTTATTTTTGATTCGGTCTTCAACGTTACCTGAAATTTTCAGAAAATGTTAGTGACATTATGTTATACACAAGTGCTATTTCTGATTGCATTATAGAGGTGTTAAGGAACCCCTGTCCGACCAGTTAAGATGTTAGGTATCGATATCTGATAACAAATAAAATAAAATGGAAAAAAAACTGCTGTAATTTGTTTTTTTCTTTAATTTTGCGGTTAAATAATGGTTATTTCAAAATTAATTATTATTGTTACTATCAAAAATATTCCAAATTTAATATTTTATTTGGGCATGTGATATGCCCCATATCACCCTATCGGGTCGGACAGGGTTTTGTTAACACCCTGTAAATTTGTTGAGTGAATGAGATGAAAGGTTGATAGCGGAAAGACATAGATTTGATGCCGGGGTATTAAAAATAATATTTACCTTTTTAAAGATCATATTTATGATATCAGTAAAGAAATAATGATTATTAATTTAAAAAAAATCTGTTTGTAGCAAAAAACTTATTAAAAATGGCGCTGTTAATGCGTCAATTTTGTGATTTTTTTAACGTAACACTTTTTATGTGTATACTGCAAGATTATTATATTTATGTTGTATTCAAAACGAGGCTTATTTCTAGATTATTTTCCACTTGTTGCTCTGTCGTGTTGTCCTTTACTAGCATTAGCAGTGTTACTCTTGTAGCGAGTTTATCAAAAAGGGCCGAGCAATACTCTAGCACAAGACATTTTCATGTAATTTCATACATAAATTAAAATTGCATCTTGCCTTATTTATCTAATGAGAAAATGTAAAGACAAAACTGTTTCATGCTGAAGCAATAATGAGATGAAAACAATTAACAAACAGAGTGCTTTTAATTTCTAAATGATAATTTTTTAATTAAATTGTCAAATAAGGTATTTAGCTGAACCCGGTAAGACTGGAAGCCAACCCCAACATAGTTGGGAAAAGGCTCAGGAGAAAATGATTAATTGATAATTAAATTAAGTTAAATGATAATTTATATAAATAAGCACTCTATTCGCCAAAGAATAAATTAAAAATAGCAATAATAACACTATTAAAAATTACCAATTTATTAACAATACGATCTACAGTAAAATAAATAATATAACGAAAACAAAAACATAATACTTTCGGCCATAAACAAACCGATTTGAATACAAAATGTCTATTACAAAAAGTTGCGTCGATCTGCCGCTATAAGATAGTGGCGCTAGTGAGACTTCATTATTTGGCACTTATATTTTCTGTAATAAAATTAGGAGAAATACTTAAGTAATACTTATTTAAATACTGTAAGGTATATTCTATAAAGGTGTTTAATATAATATTTGGTCAAATATCTTTTCAGAAGAGGAAAATAATAATAATAAATTGTTTTATTTGGGAAAACAAAGTACCCATTTTTTTAAACAGTTCATTTTGTTGATCAATATCTACATGGCATGGGCTTTTTGCATGCAAATATAACAATATTCTTTAAAAGTCCTCTTATGATTGCAAAATATGACAAATAGATAATTTTAAATTCCTCTAAAATTATAATAATTTACTTAAGTCTCAAAAACGCCATTTATCTAAAAGCAGCATTAATACTATAGCTGGCAACTAAATAGTTGATTGAAATAATTTAGTGGATATATTAAGAGCAGAGTGTATATCTCAGATTCTAGTCTCACAATCACTCTTTTTGAGCTGTCGGTTAAATTTCCTAATTAAAAAATAGGGTTCAACTGTGTTAAACACTATCTTTTAAAATATTTTTGATAGTGTTCAACATTATTTCGACATTGGATTTAAAATCCTTTTTTTTAATTTGTTATTATACCTAACGGGTATATAATATTGTTCTTTTGAACCACAAGACTATATCATAGTCTTAATTTCCATATTAATATAAAAGAAAGATAAAATTGGGTGCAATTCGCAAAATAAAAATAACATAATATCAAAGGCATACAATTGACATTAATTTGTTTCTAAAGCCATACACATAATGATATACTTGTTGTCTACCATATTACGAGTACGTATTTGACAGCAAAAGTTGCAAAATAATTGCTACAAAATTGCTTATTTAAATTTAGTTGGTTATTTGGCAGAAATATTTATGTACCAAGTATATTTGTTATGTGTATAGCTAGATTTCGGTTTTAGGATTATGTAAAAAAATCTACCCTGAAAAGATGATAACATTATTTTTGTGAGAAGCGATGCAATTGGTTATTTATTTCCTTCAATTAATAATTATGATTGCCATGAGTTGTCAAGATAAATAAAAATCCAATTGGCTGTTAATTCAAGCAAAATAATGGGGTATGACTATTAATTTTTTGGTGTATGTCAGATAGATAAATAAAATATTGGACACGTATTTTTCTCTTTGTAAGTTATCAAAAACTAATAACGAAACAATGACGTCACAAAATTGTGCGAATGCTTAACGGTGGCCCACACTTCTGCAATAAGATTCGCTTGATTGATTTTTATTAAAGAATTATGTACATACATTTACAAAAACTAGACAAGATTGTAAAAAAAAAACTAACATGATTTTGATGAAAAATATATTGGACCACCTTTGAGGTATGATACCCTATATAAAAACGTATACAAGGCTAACTTAAAGCCTACTACATATCTACACATTTTTTTATGTAAAAAAATAATTACTATAAAAATACGTGTCCAACATTTTTATCTATCTATTCATACCAAGACATCTCTGCTCTAAATAATAAGGTCCCTAATCGTCTCTAATATTACCGATAATGGCCTTCACGACATCCGTAGACGAATGCTCCCCACCGACATCTGGTGTCATGATCCTGTAAATACAAGATTAAGATTATTATATATTGTAAAAACATGAGGACAAAGAAGTAGAGTCATGAGCAAAATATGTATGTATAGGGTAATTGTAAAACAAAAACGACATTTTTGTGTTGAAAATGTAAGACAAAGATTCTTAACTATTTCTAATTGAATTAGAACAAATTTTGACGGATTATGTCGCCGATACCTGAAACCTAACAGACTTAAAAAGTGGTTTTATTTAAATTTTTTTTGGACATCTCACACACGGTTGTCTGATCCCAAGCTAAGCACAGCTTGTGTTATGGTAACCAGACAACTGATAAACATACTTATATATTTCTAAATACATACATATTATAGATTTTTACACCCAGACACAAAACAAATGATGATATCATCGCGTGGTATAGGTCGCGTCAGGTAAAAAGAACGCTGGCGGAAGGTGGGGAGGGTACGTTTGCGCATGAGTATACAATTCGGCAGGCGAAGGTCGTCCTACGAACCAATAGCGCACCGGCAAACATGCGGCTCGTGCCCCCCCGCACTTCATACCACCAAACAGACCGATACATCGCGTTCTGCGCATCTTGACAGCTAGCGTTCTTTTTACGTGACGCGACCTATACCCACTCTATAGCTAGTTTTGCCCATCTATCCGGACCCATGCGACTCATATGACTAGCCCAGCTCCACTTTAACTAAGCTGTTTGGACACCGACAACGGCATTTTGCGTTTTTACGCAATATAATAGGTTCATTTAATCCCTGCGGTCCATTGCTTTAAGTTTGTTCTTTCTTACTAAATTCTTATTTTTTTCAAAGTATCACGCTGCATGTTTACAGTAATATAACAAACAAACAAATTTTTATAAAAGTTACGCACAAATTAGTGCGAATCTTTTATAAATACCACTGCCGGTGTAACCCGGTCGAAACGTCATATAAATGCGCGCTAATTTCCCGTGAAATTACATTGGTCTTCTGTTGTTCGGTCATTTATTAAATTCAAAATCATTTATTTAACTTAAGCTACAAAATTGCACTTATTAAACGTCAAAAATACAAAAAGGACAGCACCCCAGGGGTCGGTTAATATCCGGCGGAAGAGGCAGCGCGCAATACCGGCCGCGCAACGCCAGAACGAACGAGCACACGATAAGTGCTCTGGCTGAGGAGAAGAAGCGGCGCAACAAACCCCCCAATTATCATTATGAAGTATTATTATTATATTACGGCTCACCTATCCTCGTTGATAGTCTTGTCGACGGCGTCGCGGATGAGGTCTGCGTGGAAGTGGTGTCCGAGGTGCTCGAGCATGTCCACGGACGCGTTGATCATGGCGATCGGGTTGGCTATGTTCTTGCCGGCGATCGCGGTTCCTAAGAGGGTAACAAGGAATGTTAGGACTTAATACAGCTTATAGCTGAATCATATTTTCATAATCATAATCAATAACAAAGTCTGTTCAACAACTCAATATTTAGTTGAACAAACTTTGTCATTGAACAAAACATTTTTCATTTTCATTTTAGTAACATTGACAATAGTAGACATCGACTGATGACAGTGACTGAGCAGAATTTTTTATCCTTTTTCTATTTGTAAAAATCGAC
This sequence comes from Autographa gamma, assembly GCA_905146925.1. Lineage (NCBI taxonomy): Eukaryota > Metazoa > Arthropoda > Insecta > Lepidoptera > Noctuidae > Autographa > Autographa gamma. The sequence goes on along the minus strand of LR989878.1, from coordinate 4,411,230 downwards.
TTATAAGTGTATCTTTATGCGGAGGCTTGTAATTGTAAATCTGTCAAGTTTATAGTTCTTCTATTTTTTGTTTTTTAGTCCTTCTTTAAAATATTGGTGCCGATTCTCTTGTCACAAATTTCTCTAAACTAGACTAAAAATCACTAAAATTTAGTTTGTTCCTGTCAGACGACGTTTCCCATTCTGAAATTAACTAAAGTGACGTTACCTAAATAAATTATAGTTTGACAGCACTAAGTTATTCAATTTAATGAAAATGGCAATTTTGCTATTCTGAAATTGACGTTTTTCACCTAAAATTTCGATTGTCAAACTAAATCAGACTATTTTTAATCGCGATTAAAAAGGTGTGGAATAAAATTAGTTGTCATGAACTAAAATTTTGAAAGCACCTCTCTGTTGTATTTTTCGATTCTTTTTATGATTTTGAGTTAATTATGGAAGCTTATATGATTGCAGCTGTTGTTGATGCGGCAGAAAGGTTAATTTAGTGTTATTTTATTAAGATACAATACATGCATTCATGTAAACTTACAAGGGATTTTTGTACTCAACATCTATGCCCTTTCTACATTAATTGGAAAAGAAGTGAATAAATCCACTTCTCGTAATCAAACCTACTTCTAGGTTCTGTGTAATAAACTAATACGAAACTATTTATTTTTAACTATTTTTTAGACAAATACAAGAAAGAATTAAATTGGAAAGATTGCGAGACCAATCCAACCCATTCCAAATGACAGAGGAGAAATTTAAAAATATATTTTAAATACTCTTAACTAAATTATTTAAATAATATTTTTAATACACAATTTTATTCATAATTTTTTAGAGCTTTATAATTTTTTGCATCATGATTAAACGTTTATTCCCAGAATATTGTTGAAGGTCATGAGAAAGTAACTTGCAAAACATTACATTTGATATTCTCATATTCTCGTTAATATTTTCTTGTTCTTCAACCCTAAATCCTAATTCCTGAATTTCTGTCATTACTGCTACATCCGCAAACCGTTTTTGCGAGATCGATTTTTTACACTCGTAATCGATATTATCAGGACTCGGCCAACGTTGTGCGTAATTAAACGTTTTATCAATAAAACTGCATAAACACCAAAATGAAAGTGCATGCAAGAAACAACATCCTGAGGCGGTTAACCTCTACCAAGAGGGGAGCATCACCACACGTCCTACGGACAACGGGGATGGCACTCTGCTACTCGGCTGGCGAATACGCCAGTCCGGTATGGAGCCGCTCTCAATAAAGCTCTAACTAGCTTTAATTATCTAAAATAAATAGCAGGATAAATCATGCTACCTGTTTTTCTATTTAAACGGCAGTAACGTTGATTTTAATAAAATTATAGGTAATTTTCTTATTAAAAACCGAAAAAGTATCGCCAAAGTTCTAAATCATTTTCGATTTACAACCCTAGCAGGATTACTATGGTCACAGATAGTAAAAACTAAAAAATAAATATAAACAGTTATACAGTTTTACGCCATCATTATGCTCCCTGAACTACATTAATGATAACTAATATACAAATTTTAAATAATTATTTGATTTTACTCAGGTTTTTTTTGCAATTCAGATCATTTCGTTCACTTTCATTCAGCTTGTGTCTATGGTCTACTGCCATCTTGGTCTATGGCCAACTCAACTTAACGAATGTCAAACTCGATTTTAGTTGTGTCAAAACTGTAATTTAAATTTAGAGAATCTTGTTTTCAGAATAACTTACTTTAACCAACTAACTAAAAATAAGAAATTTTAGTTTTAGTTTAGTTTAGTTCGGTGTACAAGAGAATCGGCACCATTATAAATAAATAAATGCAATATGTCAAGAAAACCTTGTCTGACCCAAATTATGAGACAGGGTTCACAATCACATGACCAAATAAAATATAAACTAGTAACAATAATAATCATCAGACGCTCGAAGTCCCACAATCGACTGACCAGGTTCATTTAGTGGTTTTGTTTTCCTGCTCATCGCTAACGCAAGACACCCTGGCCCAGCTGCCGAGCGGTTATAGTGTAATAACTTACCAGTGTTCCTAGTACCCGGCTCGAAGACAGCGTAATGGTCGCCATAGTTCCTGCCAGAGAGTAGCCCCGCCCCTCCCAGGATACCACAGACAACGTTGGACACGATGGAGCCGTAGAGATTCGTCATCAACATCACGTCGAATTGGTGAGGCCTGGGAGAAAATAAAATTAACGTAAATAAATGCGGACAACATCATCACATACATTGCTCTGAACCCAAATTAAGTAGCTAAAGCACGCGTGTTATGGAATTCAAATACAACGATACCACAAACACCCAGACCCGAGACAATGTAGAAAAGTCGATTTCTACATTGATCCGTTCGGGATCGAACCCGGGATCGAAATCGGAACTACGCCTTGAAAATCGGTGTGTACGCCCTCGCCCACGAAGGTGCTCCAAATAAAGATCAAATCAAAAAATATAATCCTTGCGTAGAATAAAATTAAGTCGCTTACGATGTCTATTTGCTCAGGTCTTTTTAACTACTACACAGATTTAATGTAGCAATATATTTTATCTTTCCTCTAAAATCAGTATTCAAGCTGAAAGTTTATATTATAATACAGTACAGTACATAAACGCCGAGAATTGGTAATATGAAATGTCCCACTGCAGGGTAAGGACTTATTTTTACATAACTAGCTGGCCCGACAGACGTTACGTACGTTATTTTACATTTTTCATTAAAAAAATTAGGTTAGATTAGGGTGTTACCACACCAATCGATCGACAGTCGATCGATGCCATCGATCGACGGCAGAATGGACTAGTCGACGTCGATCGACAGTTTCTACCATACCATTTACGTCGACCAATCCATTCCTCCATCGATCGGCTATCGATCGATTGGTGTGGTAACACCCTTAGAAATAATTTTATAAGGTGGTTAAGTATTTTTAAATTTTCTAATTTTCCGGGCAGATTTCCATATTTTTTATTTCATGAGAACCTTCGCTTGACACTAACAAACACAATAAAAAATTAGCGAAATCGCTCCAGCCATACGCGTGATGCCGTGACCAAGGGAAATAGACATTCATTTTTATAGATATTCCGGGACAACAACTCTCACGCGGTTATCTGATCCCAAGCTAAGCAGAGCTTGTGTTATGGAACCAGACTTATTATTGAATCGTAAATAAATGTTCTGCTACTCACTTAGCAACCAGCTGCATACAACAGTTATCGATGATCATGTCGTTGTGTTCGATCTCCGGGTACTCCTTAGCGAGGCGGCGAGATGTCTCTAAGAACAGCCCGTCAGACAGCTTCATGATGTTGGCTTTGTGGACTGTTGTCACCTGAAATGAACGTTATTGTTAGGGGAATAGGGTTCAAATTTGCTTGTATTATATATTTAATTGATAAAAATAAAGTTAACATTATTTATGAGGAAACAGAGTTGAAATTCGATTGTAAAGTTGTTGGCTGGGTGGAAATTTGTCATCTGGTATAAATTAGATTGTGGAATTGAGTTTAACAAACAGTTGATATTTGATAATGAACCTAAACATTATTGCTGAGGAAATAGAATTGAAATTTGATTATTTAATGAGTTCATTTCCTTATTTATCCACTGTATGGTACATAGGAGAACTTAATGCCCCATGGCTTGCTCTTGTGTACCAGAAGGCCCAGCAGTGGGCACAGTGGTCATGCTCTAGCGTGTGATATGTTGTGACTCACCTTCTTCCTGTTGTTCTTCCTGGCGAACTCGAAGGCGAACCTGGCGACCCTCTCGGAGTTGCTGGCGGTCACCACCTTCATGGACTCCACCACTCCTCGCACCGACTCGTGCTCCAGCATGGCGTACTCGCCTTCGGTGTTCTGTCTGGAAATTCATATTATTAATTAACTTACAATGTAATATCTCACACAGAGACATATGATCCAATAAGAGGCAGAGCCTGTACTGTGGTAATCAGACAACTGATAGTGGTGACTACTTGAATATTTTTTTATGTTCACATATTTCATACAAATTACACCCAGACACAAAAAAACAGAAACTCACAACAAATTTTAAAATATTGCCTATAAGAGTCGCTTACGCAATCTCTGAGCGGTTACCTACATACATACGCCTGTTTCCCGTAGGGGTAGACAGAGACCACTTCTTTCCTCTTGCTACGATCCTTACATAATTGTTTCTCTACATCCACTGGCATTATTCCCTTCATACATGCTCTTCGGTTTAGGGTACTCTTGACCTGGCCTGAGCGGTTAGAGTATAATTACCTGATAATCTGTATGTTAATATCCTTATGCCTGGTGCAGACTCCGGGGTAGGACTTGCAGTTCAGCACATAAGCGTACATGTCGAGCTCGTTGCGGAGCGCCACGTTACGTGATGTTACGTACGCCGCCTCGCTCTTGGTCTCGATGTTGCCCTGTGTAAAAAAAATAATCATTATTGTCATGAGGGGCTTGAACCTAAGTGTAGAGTTTGACCGATAATACAGGTTAAGCCGTGCTCGCCGCGGTGCCGAGACCCCTCCGTGCCTCAGAAACCACGTTAGGCTGTAGGTCCAGGCTGTCATACATAGATCTTTGGCAGTCGTTAAGTCAATTCTGTCAACCAATCTTACTATGGCGACAAATTACTTTGACGACCTCCGTGGTCGAGTGGCTTACGCGCCGGTTTCAAGGTGATGCCAGCTCTGAGGTCCCGGGTTCGATCCCCGGACGAGTCATTGTAGAAACCAACATTTCTAGATTGTCCCGGGTCTGGGTGTTTGTGGTACCTTCGTTGTTTCCGAATTCCATACACAAGTGCTCCAGCTACTTACTTTGGGTTCAGAGCAATGTATGTGATGTTGTCCGCATTTATTTATTATTTATTATTATGGAATACTGTGTTACCCAATAAAATAGATTGTCGAGGTCAGATAGGCAGTCGCTCCATACGGTATATTCAGCTAAATATGGTAAGACTGAAAGCTGACTGCAACATAGTTTGGAAAAGGCTAGGGCAGTAGGCAGATGATGACGCTCATTGATGAGGCTCATTCGTAGTTAACTAAATAATAAGATTGATTTCACATTATGTGATACTATATCCGTATAGGACTCCCATCAATCCCAAAACGCAAGTAAAAGTCTGAACTTATATCCTCCACATACGATATTATTCAACGAAAATCTCCCGCCTGACGATGGCGAGGAAAATAAATATCTAAAGGCTATATATACACAGTTTACACTATCTTTCAGACATATCCATCAGAAAGGTTAGGTCAAATTAATTAATTAAACAGATTAAATTAATATAAGTTGTCTGTCCTATGTTCATATGAAACTTGTCGGACTATAATGAAAAACATAAAATCTTGTAAATTGAACCAATTTTTAATTGAATGCGCTATAAGTATTCTGAAAATGTAATGCAGATTTCAAAAAAAACTGCATTTGATAGTCCGAATATTCGAGGAAGATTCTAGTAAATTCATCAAAATTTCTTTTGGGAATAAACCAAGGCGAGTGAAACCGCGGGTCTCGGCTGGTCGAGAAATAAAACTTATTCCAAACGCAAGAACTCCTAAGAAAAACGAATACACTATTTATATAACATCTATTTAGATACAAAAGCTATTGTTTATAAGAGTATTTATCATAATTAATCTCCAGTCACATGACTAATTAGTCACATGATACTAATTAACACTAAGTCCGGTTCATTCTAAGATGAAATTGATTGGGAAATGAATATACTTAAATGTTGGTATTTCTCTAAGTAACAAGAACATTTCGGAGTGAATTTTGAGCGCGCCTAATAATTGGCAACAGGACACGGAGTTGATTAATGATAAAAACCCTATCACACGCTAAAGGGTGATTTAAATATCGCAATCACACAAAATAAAATATGAAACTTATTCAGGATAGTATAACAATAATAATGATTTTTTAAATAACCACTTTGTGCCACAAACTTTGATCATATCTCTATAAATATCCATCCCAAATATATGCAATAAAAAGAAAAACTGCTTTTTTAAACACTTGAGATAAACGTCTCCTCGCTCTAATCTACTTCAATTACCAACCTAACCGGTTCTGCCATTTTACAGTTCTAAATAGTGTTTCTAACCCAAGATTACTTTATATAAGAATATTAAATTAAAAAATAGTAATACCTTAAGACAAACACCGTTCCTCTTGATGGTGGTGATAGCGTAGTGCACATCTTCGTCATTGTCGACTGTGGGGTCAATGTCTACAACCTCAAAGTCTATGGGGGCTCCGATGTATCTGTAAGATAAAATATTTTATGTTACAGAATTCTTGCCATACCACTGCTAGGCAAAGGCCTCCTTCTATTTTTCTACACATTGTTGCAACAAGAATGAATGAGGAACGATTGACGAAAAAAGTGTATAAGGCGGACGTTTCTAGACCAAATAGGAGACGTCTTGAAAAAAGGCCAGGTCAAGAGTACCCGAAACCGAAGAGCATGTATGAAGGGAATTATGACAGTGATGAAGCGAAACAAGTATGTAAGGATTGTAGCAAGTGGAAAGAAGTGGTCTCTGCCTACCCCTACGGGAAACAGGCGTGATTATATGTATGTATGTTGCAACAAGTAACAACCTTAAAATTATCAAAAAAAAAAATACATCCTGTCACCTCAATTGTATTGATATAAAGTGTTTTCTTTTGTCATTACAGTGGATGACTTTTCCTAGATGATAAATGATACATAATACGCAAGCTAGAAAATGTAATATTGAAGTTGAATACAAAGTATGCGTTAAATAAATCTTCAACATCTCAATAAACAGTACCAATTTCCAAATGTTTTTTGTTTTGATGGATAATGATTAAAATTTAAGTCATTTGATGGCATTTATATAGGTTTGCATTTCAAACTGTTAACCTAAATTTATTTTTAGATTTTGGCAAAGAGCTGTACAATTAATAAACATTCAATTCTATTAAATTGGATGAATTTTAACATAGCCAGCTCCTAGTATATAGTAGGTATATGATTGAAGTGTTTATTATTATTGGGTAATAAAGACTTATAGATTAGATTATTAAAAACAATAATATACAGAGTTGTTTTTACTTTTATCAATATTATTGTTGGACTCTATGGTAACATACCAACAAAATAATATAATAAGCAGACACATACAATAGTAACACTATGGTGTTAATTACAATATTTATTGAAACAATTTAAATTTTGTTCGAGCTAAAGTATTATTTTCATGATAATAGGATCTGTATCAATATTCAAGGTCTTTACACAAAAAAATGGAAGTTAAGTCAAGTATTATGTTAAAATACATTAATTTGCTGAGATTTATCTGGCTATTTATATTAAAATCATGGTTAAAATAAGGAAAATCGCGAAATTGCGTTTTATTATCAAGTCAGCTGATCAATGAAAAAGACATTGACATTTCATTTATAACTTACTTGAAGATGTCCCGGACATAGCCCATGCATTCAGGACCGATTCCACCTCCAGGGAGCATGGTGACGGCATGACGACCTCCGTAATGGGCCTTCGGAATCAAATGCTGCTTCCTCACAACTGGGGTCTTGTGCTGCATATCAAAATCCGACAGCGAGGCAGGCGCCGCCGCCGAACTCGCGTTCGCGACATTACGTATTTCAGGCAGAACCTTTAATTTCGATAATAGTCTTACAGCCATCGTGTATTTTGCGCAAAATTTTTGCCCCAACTGTTAAATAATCACAGGAAGAGGAAGGCGAAAATGGCAGATCGAAGTTCAATTTTTCGTCGTCAGGTGGCGCTGTTATGTCAAAGTTTTTGTAAGGATGGCAGCATTGGTCTTTGTTTGACAGTTTAGTTATCGAATTCTGTTTGTAAACATCGAAGAATTTAGGCAAATATCACTGTATTTTCGTGTTTTTTCTTGAAATCAATCATGTTATAACGTTTGTTATAATAAATCTGAGTAAATCAATCACTTGTGCTCAATTTTCAAGCATTTTCTGAATAAAATAAATATATTAGACTTCACGGTTTGAGGTTGTATGTGGCAACATTGAGCGGCGATGACTTTTTTTCTATATGACGTGAGTTTATGCTTTTCCTTTCTCGGCGGAGTTCTTGAGTACGAACGGGTGGAGAGCGGGCGTCCATTTTGCTTCGCCATATTGAATTTGGTCGGACATCTTTGGACGCCATGTTTAGTCGGACATATTTTATAAACATTTTCGCGTAAATTTCAAATATTTTTGAGCCTAAATATCGAACTTTTTTTCACTGAAAACTGTGGCACTAGTTGTGGTAAATATTGCGTTGGAAAATTCCGTGCCAACGCATCTGTCCATATTTGTCTTCTGGGGGCCGTCGGTGCTTTTGTTACTGGATAAATACAGGTAAATTATTTCTATCGAAAACATAGTACTTTTTGACGTATCGTAACAAGTGTTTTGTATTTTCTATGAAATTACGCGTTTGGTCGTCCTATCGAGGGCGGCAGAATGAAGGTCATTTCATAAGGTATCGATGTGTGTAGCGTTTGGCGTGGTCATTTTATAATTATCTAAAAAATCGTCTGGGTCGCGGGCCCGGCCGGTCGAGTTGCGCCGCCAGTAGACTCGCACCTGCCCCGAGAGATAGTTGTTTGACTCCAGTGCAGCATAATGCGGCACAATAAAATGTATAAAAAATGTTTATCTCTGTGGGAGGCAAAAAATTCTCATAGAAACTTGTACTGTAACGGATGACGTATATTATAACACTATTTACTCTAAAATCACAACTGTTTACGTGTTTCACGATATGTTCTAAAAATAAACTGTGAAATAAACATATTAAACGCACTCAATATAAGTTAGTGAACTGTAGAAATGTTTTATTTACATCGATAATACGATGTTGTCGTAATCTACAAGTACCACCAGAGATTGTTGTTTTTCATTGTCATTATTTTGTCATCTTATCGTATAGGCAAAAGGTATGTGTGTATTCAGCCTCATGAATTAATTATTTTGGTTTGAATGTTGGAAATGTCATTGATGCTCTTATTTAATCAATTACATAAGTATTATTAAATTAATTAACTTACACACTATCTTTGTTATCTAAACTTAAATATTTTATAGCAGTGTGACTTAAATTCAATAGGTTTCACTGATTAAGTAAGGTAAACAATTTTAAAGTGAGTTTTAAACTGGTTTTATAATTAGCAATAGCACTTTGTTAAGAGTTATTAGAGGACAAAGAGTTGCTAATAACAATAATTATAATTTATTAGTCAAAATTTTTGAGACAAAATATTTTAATGTCATATGTTCCCAATAAGATTTTGCTTTGTTTAAATATTCAGTCTGGACACCTCCATCTATTTTATACAGATAAATAACTTTGTCTAGCAGTGTAAAACACAATGAAATATCTAGTTTGAAAAGTAACTATTGCTAAGGAATAATTAAAAAAAATAGTGTTCAGTTGTAGAATATCGAAACATGTATAATTAAATTAACTTATTTATTTATAACTGGTAGCACCTCAAGATTATTCATATTTTTATGTAGTTTCCATAAAACATAAATGTTTTTTTTTTCTAGTTTACCAGATATTTAATACTTAATCCAAATTATTAATTTTCATATGACAAAGCACCAAATATCATAAACCCATAATAATAAATAATGTATGTATCCAGTAGAATTTCTATTTCTATTTGTTATTAAGATTTCTACCAACAACTAGCTTATGTTATGGTTGACTTATAATAGTGAAGGAAAACATCTTGAAGAAACCTGGTTCTCAAAATTGCCAATCTGCAAATGAGCAAGCATGATGATCTATGCTTGTGCCTTCTGTATATGGGAAGAGGCCTGGCCAGCAGTGGGACGATTATAGGCTGGAATTCTTAATATTGTTATACCTATAACTAACCAGTATTTTACATAAAGCAGTTCAGAAATACGGCCCTATGGTCCCTTCCAAAGTGTTCCACCTGTTTTTACAAATCATGTGCTTGTTTTTCTACTATAATAATTATGTCCACTCATCCACTGTACATTCCTAGTCAAATGTAAAACAATACTCGTTTCTAACTTATTATGTAGTTAATATGCAAAATGTTTTAATTACTTCTGTCATTAGTCTGCATAGCTTAATGAGAAAACTCACTCAATCACTTAAGCTGAAGAGTTTCGTATATTTGTGAACGTAATTTTTGCAACTAGCTCTTTAGTTAAAGAGTAGCTAGACTAGCTCTTTCGTCTTAAGTAATAATATATAATATTTTATCTTCCAATACTTGAGTATATAGATTATTTAATAGCATGCAACATCCAACTACTCTTACACAGAAGGTCTTTAAGAGCCTAGTGCTAGAAGCTCTTAACAGCGAGTGAAATTTCACAGATACATATTAAGACCCCACACATTACCCTGTGTTATACCTAATTTATAATTATTTATTGCACACAAAATATGTTACATTAATTAAAGTTGATGTATAGAGGCGATATTAACTCAAAATCGAGTTTTCGTCCAGCGAACCTTTGAGTGATAGTGAGATTACTCTGTAAGAGGTCAGGGAGACAGAAGTGTACAATTTACCTACATATAAAATAAACTACTACCTTTAGAGAATATAACCCTGGGTTTCAGGGGTTCAATCACAAGCACAAAGAACACCCCGGTCTCAGACTTGGATGCAACAACTATGAAACACAAATCTGAGTGTGTGATTTGAATGTTTATAAAACCCCTATGACACAAGGATAAAATTATTTAGAGCATACTTGTTGTTTCGAAGAAAAAATTGTGTCACATACATGTGTATTTTTGGGGATTGAACCCACACACATAATAGTAGTGGCGACATTAACACTTGTGTGTTTCATACAGTCAACATAACATATCATCACGCCTGTATCCCCGAAGTGTTAGCAGAGGTGTACCAATGTACACCCACAGTTCGCCGGTATGTTTAGGTCCCATGTAATAGGGGGCGAGCCTATTGCCACTAACCGGGCACAAGTCCAAACTCCAACCTGCTACTGAGACTTTCATAGAAAAACCCAATAACACCTTGGTCGACTTGGGAATCGAAGCCGAGACCTCTAGCGTAGCAGTCGCGTTTAGCACCACTAGGCCAACAAGGCAGTTAATACAGTCAAACTGAATATAATATCATAAACTATTAGAGCCATAATTGTATGTTGTTATTGTTTCTAAATGTTATAGGAAGGTAGTTATGGTTATGTCACATTTATTGTTGTCAAGAGTGGGGACAATGGTTGATCCAAATATGTCACTGTAGTTTTTAAATACATTTACTCCTGGTGTCTGGCAAAAAGAATCGAGGAGCATCCCGGTGGTGCTGGTTACAATCAGGCTTTAAACTCGGCCTTTTTTAAGAATGGAAAAGGTCCATGAAATTTTAAAAAATGTTTTGTATTGAAATAAAACTACTTTTTACGGATTTTTTCGCGGTTTGTATTTAGATTTTAGGTCGCGACGTCTGCCCGTGACCATGATACCTGCAAAGGTGTCGAAACTTCGGGACCTAAAATCAAAATACAAACCGCGACAAAATCCGTAAAAAGTAGTTTTATTTCAATGTCTAACATTCGCGTAAACCTAAGAAACCAAATGTTTTGTATGTTAGATGGTGGACTTAAAACTAGTTTACATTTGTCAGCAGTAAAATAAATAGACCTGATGGATCAAATACAATTTTGGACACATTAGCCTAGCCTGTCTTAATGAGTATAGTCTAAGATCCATTTAAGTAGTATTTTTTAATGTAATCAAATACTAACCAATGGTAAACTCATGTGTTAACATCATTATAGTTAATTTGATTTGGCAGATGCCACTGCATTACCAAGATTGTACATTGCTCTGACCTCTATTTGTCCTCAAATCAGAACTCATTTATATAACTTTGGGTAAAGAAGTTAAGCTTAGAAACTACTACGATTGGTAGGCACCCTAAGCATAGTATTTTTTAATCAGATAAGCATGTGTGAGTTGTCCCGGGATATATTATTATAATATGGTCAAAACCATTTGCATTATATGTAACAAGCTTAATTGATTTTAAGGAAAACACTACTATAATTACTAGATTAGGCAGGCATACTAATACTGGCACTGAAAAAAGGTTGAAGGTATAATGATGGATATTATAATTAAAAAATCTGCCTGCTAGTCTCCCATGTATGTAGGTCTTTCTGTCAACTTAGACAAGCCAGATTATTGTCTCTTAATTTGGAAATTAATAATTACATTAGGCCTTGTTTATATAGCTGAAACATACATACATACATACATAAATACATGTAATCACGCCCCTTTCCCTTGTAGGGGTAGGCAGAGACCACTTCTTTGCACTTGCTACGATCCTTACACACTTGTTTCGCTTCGTCCACTTTCATTATTCCCTTCATACACGCTCTTCGGTTTAGGGCTCAAACAAAACTATATTTATACTAGAGTTATTATGTAAAGTTTTTTCTTATTAATCAATTGTTAGGTATTGTAGTTCAATGATCGGATTAGTATGCAAAAGGTTAATAGTTTGAACCCAGACTGTACAGTAAGAATTTACCTAAGTTTTATGTAATTTTTTGTTAATTTAATTTTTCTAAGTTACCAAAAACTCATCGTAATTGAATATCACGGTAAGAATCATAGTATTATAAGAAAATTAAGAAAGTTCTCTATAATATTCTAAATCTAGATATTTTCTTTGACACTTACATAACACACAAGTCTGGATTGTTGTGACCTTGACCCCTAAAATTTGTTGGAAGCATAGAGGTCGTAGAAATACCGGCGCAGTTTACATTTAACTAAATTATGTCAAACAGAAACATATGATATTACTATGTAAAATTATTTAGTATTTGATTTGCTACTTACGACTAAATGGAAATACACTTTAGGATTTTCGTACGCCACGCAAGGTTCAGATTCCTTTTTTTTTTTTCATATATGCAAGGGACTGCGCAATATGTAGGTACTCAAAAGAGGTTTTGTTCATACGAGGCATGAGATTCATTTTCGTTAGTCTTTAGCACCAGAAATTGGGGCGCGAGTGTTTTTTGGTAATCGTGTATTTGAGACCGCATTTTAAGCACCAAACAATGACTTTCATTAGAAATAAGTTATACCGGCTTCTGCCATTATAGCATAATATCTCTATATTGATAGCGTAGTTTCTTTAGTCGTTATCCCTTATTCGAAAACTCGACGACTCGTATGACGACTAAGTTATTTACCAATGAAAAGGAGCCTCCAAGTCATGGGGAAGCAGAACCAGACTTGTGTAGCATCTTGTATAGTTGGATGCAAAGTTAATGGCGGCTGTGAAGTTAGCTACACTTAGCGCAGTACCTCGCCCCGCACCCCTGCTGGCGCATAAGTTTGTTACTGCGCAGCGACTCGCCTCGTGTTCAGAGCCGCCATTAACTTTGCACCGTACTTTACCAAATTCCTTATAAAAAAAAATGTTATCAAAGACATACAAAGTTCTTTAGATATGAAAATAGTTATTTACTATAGATATTGTTTGTGTTTCAGGTAACACGGCTCCACCATGATGAACCAGGAGATAATGTGTGAGGTGGAGATTGGCACACACGGCTCCATGGTCGAGATAGAGGGCGATGATCAGGTTGGAGTCAAGGTAAACACAAAAAACCTACAAAACAATACTTACAACAAAAGATATGAGATTAATTAACAAAAAAAAGTAAATAATTTTTAGACAGAAGCATTTTTAAACGCTGAAACAGATAGATATTATGGGTAACTATCTCGATAAATCATATTAACTTTGGAATGGATAAAGAAAAATACATTTGATTCGGATTAGCTGTTTGGGATCTATGGTGTTACAAATACATGGTCGATTTATAACACCGTTTGATTATTAATTTAAAAACTAGCTAGGTTGGACTTATGTATAGTCAGAATACGTTTGATTACACTACTATTACTAAATGTCATAAAATAACCGACTAACTCTGAGGTATACTATGTATTGTAACAAAAAGTAGCTATAGCTAAGCGCAAATTACTCAGCAACCTTATTTCAAGCTCATCTTAGAAATATAATATTTTTTGGAATCCTCCGACAATTACCAGAGACATCGCTTAACAAACATTTCTAGACAAGGAGAACCTGCTCTTCTATGGAAGTCGGTTAACGATTTATCTCAACATGTCTGATGACTGTCTTATCGTTTAGGCGCGATTGGTCCAATTCGCGATTGGACCAATTCACCATATTCGCGATTGGTCCAATTCGCGGTTGGTCCAATTCGCGATTGGTCCAATTCGCAGTTGGTCCAATTCGCGATTGGTCCAATATAAAGTTATTTCGTAATAGCAAACCTTTATGGACATTTACCATCAAGAATTGGTATATTTTAGGTTTTACTGGACAATCTTAGGATTTACTGTGGTTTGCTTTTACAGTAACATGTACATAATATTGTATAATTTCGGAAACATTGGACATTGCCATTTTGGACGAACCGCGAATTGGACCAATTGCGAATTGGACCAATCGCGAATTGGATCAATTGCGAATTGGACCAATCGCGAATTGGGCCAACTGCGAATTGGACCAATCGCGAATTGGACCAACTGCGAATTGGACCTTTTTTTGAACATTGGACCAATCGCGAATTGGACCAATCGCGCCTAAACGCTGTCTTATATGTCGAATCAGCCGGTAATAATCATATCTGTAATTAATATAATGTATAATATTAATTTTTCAGTATGAAGAGATAGAAGCCGGTCAATATGAGGAGTACATCACAGACGACCAGTACGAAGAGGTGGAGGAGCAGGTCATCGGCATGCAGCATCTCGAAGAAGGTAAGATTACGACCTTATGTCAATAGTTTATTTTAATGTCGTTTACTAAGGCTCTAGAGAGACGGACCGCATTTCAACTGCATTCCAACCGCAAATTACAGTTCGGATGCAGTTTGCAAACGATTGCACGCCAACTGCAATTGAACTGCAATCGGACTGCACGATTGGTTTACAGTTCTATTGCAGTCGTGTCAACTGCATTCAAACTGCATCCGAAATGCAGTTTGCAGTTGGATTGCAGTTGAAATACGGACCGTCTGTATAGAGCCTAGGGCGGAGATGGAGGGATGAACTAGACGCATACAAAAAGGAGTGGCCACAAACAGCCAACAATAGACACCTGTGGAAGGAAGGAAGGGAGGCTTTTGTCCTGCAGTGGGACAGTTCAGGCTTTAAATAATAATAATAAATAATATTTTAATGTCGTTTACTAATAGGGTAGATGATTGTGTATAAAAAAAAGTCAGTCAGTTTTCTTTTACCGAATAAGTTAATGCTAGATAAAGCGAATCAAAGAGTGTGTCGTTACAAAAATATACAGGACTATCTAATGGACGATTATAAGAGAAAGTCATCTACCCTATTGTATCTCTATACGCATCTCATTTCATTATTTCTACTCTATTTTTGTATACTTATGGCGCTGATTCTGTGAACACCAATTAAATATAAAGACGTCTAAAATTAAAGCATTTAAATCACTTGAAAATAAGTAAACTATTTAAACATGTAAGTTTGTCCTAATATATTATTGTCTATTATCGCGCTAAAGCTTGTTGTATTCCGTTTAAGCAGTCAACCAGCGCTCAGGCTAACTTAAAGATCTTCCAGAAAAAAAGATCTTAATATAATCAAAACAAATTCTTTATTTTTAGTACAGAATCAGCGCCACTAATTTAGCTATGGTCTGGCCGATAAGAGAATGCGTTCCTGACAGATTGTGGGAATGGGATAAACGAATAATATAATTAAAAACTAGATCATTGTGCTATGTTCCAATTCATATTACACATTTTTTTTTATTTCCCCATACAAACTAAGACCAACTGACAGGTGTCAGGAATGTATTCTCTCAGTGTCCGGATAATATCTATCTATACATAAACCTCATGCCCACACAAATAATTTGACATAGCAATGTCGGCAAACGCTGACAGACTATAAAATTGCAGTCGGCAGTGAAGAGGTGATCCTCCCCGGTATATCCGGCGAAGAGGTACTCAATGCCAGCTCGGACCCACACTACGATCCGCTGTATAATGTGCCGGCGACTAGTAGTAGGTGAGTTTGTGTGTTATGTATTAATATTACTGTATATCCGGCGAAGAGGTACTCAATGCCAGCTCGGACCCACACTACGATCCGCTGTATAATGTGCCGGCGACTAGTAGTAGGTGAGTTTGTGTGTTATGTATTAATATTACTGTATATCCGGCGAAGAGGTACTCAATGCCAGCTCGGACCCACACTACGATCCGCTGTATAATGTGCCGGCGACTAGTAGTAGGTGAGTTTGTGTGTTATGTATTAATATTACTGTATATCCGGCGAAGAGGTACTCAATGCCAGCTCGGACCCACACTACGATCCGCTGTATAATGTGCCGGCGACTAGTAGTAGGTGAGTTTGTGTGTTATGTATTAATATTACTGTATATCCGGCGAAGAGGTACTCAATGCCAGCTCGGACCCACACTACGATCCGCTGTATAATGTGCCGGCGACTAGTAGTAGGTGAGTTTGTGTGTTATGTATTAATATTACTGTATATCCGGCGAAGAGGTACTCAATGCCAGCTCGGACCCACACTACGATCCGCTGTATAATGTGCCGGCGACTAGTAGTAGGTGAGTTTGTGTGTTATGTATTAATATTACTGTATATCCGGCGAAGAGGTACTCAATGCCAGCTCGGACCCACACTACGATCCGCTGTATAATGTGCCGGCGACTAGTAGTAGGTGAGTTTGTGTGTTATGTATTAATATTACTGTATATCCGGCGAAGAGGTACTCAATGCCAGCTCGGACCCACACTACGATCCGCTGTATAATGTGCCGGCGACTAGTAGTAGGTGAGTTTGTGTGTTATGTATTAATATTACTGTATATCCGGCGAAGAGGTACTCAATGCCAGCTCGGACCCACACTACGATCCGCTGTATAATGTGCCGGCGACTAGTAGTAGGTGAGTTTGTGTGTTATGTATTAATATTACTGTATATCCGGCGAAGAGGTACTCAATGCCAGCTCGGACCCACACTACGATCCGCTGTATAATGTGCCGGCGACTAGTAGTAGGTGAGTTTGTGTGTTATGTATTAATATTACTGTATATCCGGCGAAGAGGTACTCAATGCCAGCTCGGACCCACACTACGATCCGCTGTATAATGTGCCGGCGACTAGTAGTAGGTGAGTTTGTGTGTTATGTATTAATATTACTGTATATCCGGCGAAGAGGTACTCAATGCCAGCTCGGACCCACACTACGATCCGCTGTATAATGTGCCGGCGACTAGTAGTAGGTGAGTTTGTGTGTTATGTATTAATATTACTGTATATCCGGCGAAGAGGTACTCAATGCCAGCTCGGACCCACACTACGATCCGCTGTATAATGTGCCGGCGACTAGTAGTAGGTGAGTTTGTGTGTTATGTATTAATATTACTGTATATCCGGCGAAGAGGTACTCAATGCCAGCTCGGACCCACACTACGATCCGCTGTATAATGTGCCGGCGACTAGTAGTAGGTGAGTTTGTGTGTTATGTATTAATATTACTGTATATCCGGCGAAGAGGTACTCAATGCCAGCTCGGACCCACACTACGATCCGCTGTATAATGTGCCGGCGACTAGTAGTAGGTGAGTTTGTGTGTTATGTATTAATATTACTGTATATCCGGCGAAGAGGTACTCAATGCCAGCTCGGACCCACACTACGATCCGCTGTATAATGTGCCGGCGACTAGTAGTAGGTGAGTTTGTGTGTTATGTATTAATATTACTGTATATCCGGCGAAGAGGTACTCAATGCCAGCTCGGACCCACACTACGATCCGCTGTATAATGTGCCGGCGACTAGTAGTAGGTGAGTTTGTGTGTTATGTATTAATATTACTGTATATCCGGCGAAGAGGTACTCAATGCCAGCTCGGACCCACACTACGATCCGCTGTATAATGTGCCGGCGACTAGTAGTAGGTGAGTTTGTGTGTTATGTATTAATATTACTGTATATCCGGCGAAGAGGTACTCAATGCCAGCTCGGACCCACACTACGATCCGCTGTATAATGTGCCGGCGACTAGTAGTAGGTGAGTTGTTATTTATTAATATTACTCCCTTTAAATTCAAGGGGCTCGTGGCTAAGTGTAAGCCGTACGGTTTGTCCGTAAAAACAGGTTACGCCGCGCTCGCCGCTGTTAGGCCGTGGATGGGTGATCATTTATAACATACCGAGACCCCTCCGTGTTTCGGAAAGCACGTTAAACAGTAGGTCCTGATTGTCATACGTTGATCTTTGGCAGTCGTTAAGTCAGTTCTGACCTAGCAGTCTTACTATGGGATACTGTGTTCCCCAGTAAAATGGGTTGTGGAGGTCAGATAGGCAGTCGCTCCATTTAAAATACGGTATTCAGCTGAATCCGGTAAGACTGGTAGCCGTTAAATTGGATTGATTATTGTTACAAATCTCTTTAAATATTAATTTTGCGAAAGCTAAGCGATAGCAAAGTGACGTGAATGTGGATTCCAGAAAATGTCTGAAGCCCTCGCGGCCGGGCCAGAAGGAGATCGGACGATCTTGACTCCTATTCCATATTATTTGTCCTGTTATTTCTTTTGTCCTGGGCAACAGTTGCCCATAGACAACTGTAGCCCAGGACAAAAGAATTGAAAGAAGGAAAAGGAGGCCCTTGCTATGTAGTGGGACGATAGTGACTGAAAATTTTAAAACGATAGGATGAGACGGCGAAAATTTTAAAATTGGACTTAAAATAAAGAAGACAATGTGATCCTTTTTGGTTTCAATTTCCAACAAAAAGCAACTCAAAACCTCTGGTGTCTCTGCTGTTCTTGAACCATAGAATTTTTAAGTTTTTAGATATTGTTTTTCTTTAATCTAGTTAACAATGTTAAAAAATACGTTGGTAAATAACAAACAGCAGCTGCAAACCGATGGCAGTTCTTTTTCCTCACAGATCTCTAGTTATATGGCATCCTATTTAATATATAGTTTAGTAACTAATACGATTGCTATAACATTGCAGACGCGGTCGCGGCCGGCCCCGCGCGGCGCCCAACAACACCAACAACATACAACACCTCATGCCCATCGGTGAGTCGCATTACTTATTCATTTATTTTATTTGCTAGTATATAGCTGGGCTATTGTAAATAGTTGTATTGAGTGACAAATCTTAAGGTGCTCCCTCACGGGGAGCATTCGCGTGTAATGTAACGTTACAGATTTGCATCAGTGAAGGAGGAGAACCGAGCATTAAAAGGCGCACCTTGTAATGATACAAAACGGGCATACATCAGTGAAGGAGAAAAATATGTTACATTACACGCAAATGCTCGTTAGTGAGGGAGGTATTATTGTAATGTAATGCTATCTAAGTCGAAACTGTAATGTTACAATACACGTGAATGCTCCCGGTGAGGGAGCACCTTTAAGTTACAAAAAATATAATATTTTGGTAGTATATACCAAGTATTCAAAAGCAATCTAAAAAATATCATATTGGGGTAAATTTAGATGACATTTTTTTTAAAGTCCTTCTTGTAGGTTTAAGAGTATTAGTCATGCATTTTTTTATTACAGTAAAAAAATGCACCCAAAATTTCATGCAAAAGAAAACATACAAATACATTTATTATCTTCTGGCATGCTAAATATATTTTGTCTTTTCATATTCCATTAAACTGAAAAACAATATGCACATTACGTTGTAAAATATTATGTATTTCATTAAAAAAAATCATGAAATTTTCAAGACAAACATCTCAATATGCACTTTTGCTCCCTAAAGCGACCCATGATATTTTTAAATCAAATTGAACTTGTAAGTTAAAGGTCTTAACAAACGTTTGCAGGCGAGGTCCCCGTGAACCTGATGGAGTCGGTGCCAGGGAGGGGCCCCGCCCGGCGCTGGGAGCAGAAGCAGGTGCAGATCAAGACCATGGAGGGAGAGTTCTCCGTCACCATGTGGGCCACAGGCGATGATGATGGTGAGGAATACTGCAATACTACTCATTTTCAGCCCATGCTGTCCCACTGCTGGGCGAAGGCCTGAAAGACAACATCACATACATTCCTCTGAACCCAAAGTAAGTAGCAATTAAGCACTTGTGTTATGGAATTCAGAAACAACGAAGGTACCACAGACACCTAGAACCGAGGCAATGTAGAAAAGTGACTTTCTACATTGGCCCGTCCGGGGATCGAATCCGGGACCTCAGAGCTAGCGACCGGAGCATCTCGCCATCTCCGTCTGGGCCTGCCACGTGGTCGAAACCCACTAGGATATTTATGAGGAATAAATAATAATTCCAGCCTATAAACGCCCCACGGCTTTGCACACGTGTCTTCCTATATAGAGAAACCACGAGCAATTAATTACCACGTTTGTGATTGTATCTTAAATATATTAACTCTTCTGCTGGCCGTAACCATAGCACCTGTGAAGGTTGTTATCTGCAAAAATATATGTATTTATAGTAATATTATAAAACGGAGATTAGCGCGAGAATGCATAAATACCTTAAGGGGTTTAACCACGGCCGGTGTGTGGTCGAAACGTCAAGCCCTAAAGGTATTTAAGCATGTACGGGCTTATCCCCGTTCTATAAAGACGACCTCCGTGGTCGAGTGGCGTACGCACTGGTTTTCAAGGTGTCGCTAGCTCTGAGGTCCCGGGTTCGATCCCCGGACCGGACAATGTAGAAAGTCACTTTTCTACATTTTCTCGGGTCTGGGTGTTTGTGGTACCTTCGTTGTTTCTGAATTCCATAACACAAGTGCTTAATAGCTACTTACTTTGGGTTTAGAGCAATGTATGTGATGTTGTCCGCATTTATTATTTTTTATTATTATAATATTACTATAAACATGCAGCGCGATAGTCTAAAGATATATTTATATAATTTTGATATGGTTCCGTACTAAAGGGACTCCGGTATTACTGTTACTGTTTGTCGCCGATGATTTGCAGACTAAAATGAACTTTATTTACATTGTCATAAAGTTGATGTTTGTTACAGTGGATATAACAGCAATTGGCCATTATGTAACTTTAGATGTTGTCACTTACTAATATATACTTGTTTTACTTACAGACGACGGTTCGAACCCTGAGCCAGATCCAGACTACACGGAGTACATGACGGGCAAGAAGAATATATTAGGAAATGAAACGATGCCAGGTATATCTTTTATTATTATGATATACAGTAACAATGAAGGGTGGTGGAGGTCAGATAGACAGTCGCTCTGTAACATACGGTGTTCAGCTGTCGGTGAGACTGGAAGCCGACCATAGTAGGGGAAAACGTTGAAGAAGGAATAATAAAGATAAAAGAGTATAGACTGTTAATAGAACACGAACTATATAGTTCTGATTGTGATAAGTAGCATGTAGGTAATTGTTTTTTTTTTCAACCACTGAACAGAATATAATTTTGTTTTACTCTAAAATATTATTTTCATCTTCGGTGTTATTTCAATGCCCTTTGTTTATTTATTTGCGTATGAATGAAGAAAGCTCCTCGACTTTTTTTGGCGATATTGACCTAACTGGTAGTCTGTTATCCAATACACAAAGATACACGGTTATTCAGGTATTATAATTTATTAATAAGCTATATTTTCTGTTCCAGGCTTAGATTTATCAGACCCCAAGCAACTAGCAGAGTTCGCGCGACCCGGACACAAAATAAGACTAAAGAAACCTATGCCAGAGTCCTCAGATAGAACAATAGGTAAGATAGTTATTAAATAATACTACATATTACTCTCCGAATACTAAAATAATTGAATGAGGATCACATACATTGCTCTAAAGTACTTGTAATATGGAATCGGAGACTACAAAGGCACTACGCCCGGACCTGAGTTAATTAGAAAAAGTGCTTTTCTACATTAGCCTGTGGCAATCGAACCCCAGACCTTAAAAATTGGTGTGTTTGCCAGTCGACCAAACATGTCGTCAAAATTAATTCACAACTTAGTTTTCCTTGTTAACTTTACAGTTTATTTTTGTTTCTTCCCTAAAAATATGTATGTGATAATCCCATCCTCATAAAATACAAAAAGGCTGGTTTGTGCAAAATGATAAATGTTATGAATGCCTGAGAGAACTGTGAAAACTTCTGAAGCCACAGTCACGACTTTACAGAAAATATTATCAGTTTTCTTAGGTTTATACGAATGTTAGACATTGAAATAAAACTACGGTTTCCGGATTTTGTCGCAGTTTATTTTAGAGTTTAGGTCCCGACGTTTCGACCCCTTTGTCATGGTCACGGGCACTCGCCTAAAATTAAAAATAAACCGCGACGTAATCCGTAAAAAGAAATAATTTTAAAGAAATTGTTATGTTCATTAAACATTATTTCTATAAATAATAGTATCGTTGTTTGGTTCCAGCCTGCCCCCACAAAGGTTGTACTAAGATGTTCCGCGACAACTCAGCGATGCGGAAACACCTGCACACGCACGGGCCCCGCGTGCATGTCTGTGCTGAGTGTGGTACGTATATACTATTTATATTCTTTTTATTCATTCAAATACATTAAATGCATTCTCTCAGTAGCCGGTCCATATGTCTCGAAACTTTTTATCGTAAATACTATTGGTTATTGAAACGTGTGTTATGAGATACGAGTACTTATGCAAAACTAAAAAAGTCGCATGTGCTATGTAACTTAGCGCATGTCTGATATATACAATTATGATCTTTATTGTTATTATATAGAATACATACTTTATGAATAAAGCATGTATTCCAGTCAATGTTGTCTTCTGTCAATTTCTCTGATAATTATGTCATCTTAACCTAAGCATTTGTCAATTATCTGTTAATCTTGCCCATATTTCACTGTTTTTGTTCAAGTAAACCTATTTCTAACTTAATATTTACTATAAAACCATGATATTATAAATTCCAGGTAAAGCCTTCGTAGAAAGCTCGAAGTTAAAACGTCACCAGCTGGTCCACACGGGGGAGAAGCCCTTCCAGTGCACCTTCGAGGGCTGCGGCAAGAGGTTCTCCTTAGACTTTAACTTAAGGTCAGTTTATATGTACTATAGATACTGTGTGACTCAGTAACATGTGTTGTGGACGTCAGATAGGCAGTCGCTCTGTAACATACAGTGTTCAGCTGAATACAACCACGACTTAGTTTGGGGAAATAATACACAAAAAATATTGAAGTCTGTCAGGAACAGTTACTATTTAGACTTACGTGGGTAAAATCCCGGAAAGCTACTTTGAGTTATAGAACGGGGATTAGAGAGATAATATGCTATCTGCTGCATAAGAATAGTATGCATACATAAGGTATTTAATACATGCATAAATACCTTTAGGGCTTGACGTTTCGACCGGGTTACACCGGCCGTGGTCGCAAGCAGACTACTTATTAGGTATTTAAGCATGTACGCGCTAATACTCGTAAGTCACTAGAAACATGCAGCGCTATAGGTTAAAAGTTATTACATCTAGTTTGTATTAATGTTGAATTAAAACTACTTTTTAACGTTATATGTCGCGGTTTTAATTAGATTTTAGGTCCCGACGTATCCACACCAGGCAGGTATCATGGTCAAAACAGACTACTAATAAAGTAGTTTTATTTCAATGTCTAACATTCGTGTTAATCTAAGAAACCAATTTGTATGAATGTGTATATGTGTTGCAGAACGCACGTGCGCATCCACACGGGCGACCGGCCGTACGTGTGTCCGTTCGACGGCTGCAACAAGAAGTTCGCGCAGAGCACCAACCTCAAGTCGCACATACTCACGCACGCTAAGGCCAAGTCAGTATCACATAATAAAAGTACTATGTATTATACTAGTTATAATCCAGCCTATAGTCGCGAGCATTGATCACCACGCTTACTCTCTGCGGATTGGCGATTTCAGATCCCAAATTTTAGAATAAAGATAATTTAATACTAAAAATGTCTAAATTGTAATAGTAATTCACATCTTGAGATATTATTCTTACAAAAGGAATTAGTTCTGTATGATAGTCCGCTGAATAATTTTCCATTATTTATGCATATGCAAAAGGAAAATAAGGGAATACTTAATTGCCACATTGTTATATAAACAGCTGCTTTAGCCAAAATCTATTATTCTAAGACACAACTTGAATGGTGAAGAAAAGCCTTGTGAAGAAACCTAGATACTAGCAATCAGAATCCGAAATTGCCAACCATCAGCGAGAAAGACAGTAATCAATGCTCGATCCTTCTCTATATGCAAAGAGGAGGAAAGGAGTATCCAGCAGTGGGACTTCATTGGCTAGCTGCTTAAGGCAAAAATTGTATTATGTTATGTTTGACACTTAACTAGTTAAAATGTTGGTTATTTATAAAAGGATTTCCGTTATATGTTGGGGGCACATGAATATAGAAGAATAATGTGACAGATAATCATACTGTTATTAATTACCTTTGTATTTAGCTGTAAGTCTTCCATAGTCTTTAAAAAAATAAATAAGAAATAGGATTACATAGATTTAAATTGAGCCCACAACAACCTTTCTTTAATTTCAATCTTTCTTCATTTCTAGGTCAAGAAATTCGTTATCCCGCAACGGTGGCAATTCCTACGAGTCAGCGAGAACCACTCCGCAGTACGTACAACTGGAGATGTCCCCGGACGACTCCAATCCACAGCTCATCTTCTACACGCACGAGTGAAGGCTGCAAGCAAGAACTCACTACTAAGCAGACAAGACTTGCAAGAAAAGTGGATCAGTGACAGTGGTTGTGTTATAAGCAGTTAATTCTTGCAAGATTTGAGAATAACTGCTCAGTCTTGCGAGACGAACTTACTATGCAGTCATATCTTGTAAGAAAAGTGAAGTGTGTCAGTGACAGTGGTTGTGTTATAAGCAGTTAAGTCTTGCAAGAGTTGTGAATAAGTGATCAGTCTTGCGGGAAGAACTTACTATGCAGTCATATCTTGCAAGAATAGTGATGTGTGTCAGTGACAGTGGTTGTGTTACAAGCTTGCAGTAAATTCTTGCAAGAGTAGTTAATAAGTGACTGGTTTTGTGAGAAGAACTAGTAAGCAGTTATGTCTTGCAAGAGCTGTGAAATGTTAATATGTGACAAGAAATCACTAACAAGCAGTCAAATCTTGCAAGAATAGTGAACAGTGTATAAGTGATAGTGGTGTTACTGCAAGCAAGGATTCAGTAACATGCAGTCAAGTCTTGCAAGAGTAAAAGTGACTAGTATTTGTGATGCAAGAATCGAATAATTATCATAATATAAGACGCTACAAAGTGAGACAAGATAAGACTAATAGTTAAGCAAGACTGTGGAACAGACTTGCGAGTGATCAAGTTTTTTATTTTCTATTTTATGCTTGCTTTGGAGTGAACCAAAGGAATTTTATGTTATGAAATGGTATTTTAGTTTAGCAACATTCGCTTGGTGTTGCGTACTAACAAAATTGTATTTGGCACATTTTTTTAAGTTCTTGCACTGTTTGTTGTATAAAATAGTTTGTCAATTAGGTTGCGGTTTAGGATTTAACTAGTTTTTAAATCTAATCATGGTAGGGTAGGTAGTAAAAAAATTTAACTATGAAAGTTAAATTGTTTTACTACCTTCAGAAATACTGATCAATTTAAAACTATGGTTCAACTGTGATTGGTTGACCAAAAGACTCAAGTTTCTTCTAAAAGATTTGCCCAACAGTGGGACAATATTTAAACTAGTAATATCCTAAGCTGTGACCAAAACTTCTTAACAAAAAATACATTGGAAAAGTTTTACAAATCTTATATTATTTTCTTATTTACTTATAAGTTGGCGTGAAAAACGTTCGCGATTAAAACCTATTTTGTAAACAACCTATGTCAAATATCTCTGTTATCACGAAAAAAAGTTATTTAATATAAATGTCTTTATATTAAATACGTTAATATCAATTGAATCCTTCTATAGGCACTTTCTCTGCCTTGCTTTTCCCGCACTATGTTGTGGTCGGCTTCCAGTCTTACCGACAGCTGAATACCGTATGTTACAGAGCGACTGTCTATCTAACCTCCAGAACACATGTTACTAGGTGACACAGTATCCCATAGTAGGACTGGTTGGCTTAAGCCCATTACTCCAATCAAAAGATTTTACTATCTATAATTAAATAATGATTTAATGACAAAGAGTTTTAAGATAAAGGTTGTTTAACAAATAGGCTACGAATTTGTAAATTTTGTACCATATAAATGCCAAAAAATAATATTGTAATATAATTTTTAGTTTAAGAGGAATGGAATTCATATGTTTAATGCCATAAGTGTTCAGGATACTTCCGATATAGTTTTAATGTTTTGCACAATGTCAATTGCATATAATAATAATTTTAATATCTAGTATACATGTTGTTTTTAATTACTTACCAGATTGTTACTTTATGTAGTCATTTTAAAGCGAAAAGTGATTTTGTTTGACTGTGTACATAATCAAATATCATAATAGGGTAGATGACTAGGTATGAAAAGTCAAAATTTATTAAGTCCGTCATTTAGATAATCAAAATATAACAGGCAAGTATTTTTTCTTTTATCAAATTAAAAAAAAAATAGGAAGATAAACCGCTTTAAAGTTCAGTAGTGGGGGTTTGTGACGTCACGGCCGAGTACAATTTATGCTAAAACGAGACGTCACGCAAGAATTGAAATCGCTGTATCTTCGTCATTCTTTGTCTACGGGACAAAACAAAAAATACGTCTCTAATATATTTTTTTTATCTAAAAGATGGACTAAAAATAAAAAGTATTCATCATCCCTATTGTATGTTTATGTTATTTCCTTCCTTTTAAGAATTCTTGTATATTTAATAAGGAACATTTTGCAGTCATTCAGAATGTATGGTGGGACTCTGGCTTCATTTTCATATATTTAATAAGAACACATTTTTTCATTAAACATTTCTCAATCATATGAATTCCATTCCTATGTATGCATGCAAAAATATAAAACGATCCAATTCTATTTTAACAAATACTAATAGTTGATTTTAGTAAGCCGTGTTTTAATTTAGCTATATGATTAGTACATATACCGGCACGGATCTTGAGTGCTCGGCCGAAGAGTGGGGATCGCTTTGCGCATCGTGCACTTATGACAAATCGTGCACCTATGACCGGAGTGTACTCGTCATCGTGAGGTACGTGGAAGCGCAGCAAAGAACGAATGCCGAGTGACAGCCATGACGCGATGCGCTGCGGGCCAATCACCGCCCTTTATCCCACCCCGCGCCTCACGCGTACCTCAAAAGGGATCTAAAAATCACTTCTGCGCAGGTGAAGGTCAGCGCTCAAGATCCGTGCCGATGATTGTATGCTAGACTAAAATATCCTAATAACAGAATAACTGCCAAATGATTTAACAATATTTTAATAGTTTTTTATAGAAATGCAGATTTTCTTCAATATATTTTTGCATGCATGCAAATGTTAATTTTTAGTTAATTTTTTATAAGTTAGGGAAAAAAGTCGACGCTTCGTCTTACTAGATATATATTAGCAATTTGAGTACTTTATATAATGTCTACTTTTAAGTCTAGATTATTTTTTAGCTGTGGTAACTCGTAATCTTGTTACATTCAACATCAAAACGTTTAAAAGTCGCGTTTAAAACGTCAATAGTATAATTGATTACACATAAATGTAAAAAGAAACCAATTTCTTTGACATTTTTAATATGGGAGTATATGGTGGATATTTTATTCATTAATAGGGTATACCTCAGAGGTGATCCCTTATAAAGGTCATTGGGTATTTTATGGAGGTTTTAAACATTAGTAAGTCAAAGAACAATGTCACACTACTGGGCAAAGGCCTTCCCCTTATCCTTCCAGACACTTCTCTTGCGTAACTTCAGACTTTACCCACAGTAATGCAATAGAAACATTAGTAGGTCAAAGAACAATGTCACACTACTGGGCAAAGGCCTACCCCGTATCCTTCCAGACACTCTTCTCTTGCGTAACTTCAGACTTTACCCACAGTAATGCAATAGAAACATTAGTAGGTCAAAGAACAATGTCACACTACTGGGCAAAGGCCTACCCCGTATCCTTCCAGACACTTCTCTTGCGTAATATCAGACTATACCCACAGTAATGCAATAGAAACATTAGTAGGTCAAAGAACAATGTCACACTACTGGGCAAATGCCTTCCCCATATCCTTCCAGACACTTCTCTTGCGTAACTTCAGACTATACCCACAGTAATGCAATAGAAACATTAGTAGGTCAAAGAACAATGTCACACTACTGGGCAAAGGCCTTCCCCATATCCTTCCAGACACTTCTGTTGCGTAATATCAGACTATACCCACAGTAATGCGACCCATACCATCGTAAACTAGAGACATTAATCTGTATATTTCACCTTATTTTGTTTCTGTACAGCGTGGGTATAGTTTCCATACTAGACTCTGTCTCATGAAAAAGGTACCTTGGGAATGGCGCTAGTGTCGCAAAATAAAATTACTTGATCTTTAATATTTTTTCTATATTACCTTTTTTACATACATACATGCATATCATCACGCCTGTCTCCCCGAAGGGTTAGGCAGAGGTGTACCAATGTACACCTACAGTTCGCCAGTATGTTTAGGTCCCATGTATTAGGGGGCGAGCCTATATCCACCATTTTTACAGAAACAATATCAGATTAAGATGCAAATAATACATATTTAATTGATTTCCTACTTTAATAGTCTGCTCCTACTTCCAAGCTTAATTTTTACCTTTTATTTACACCATTTGCTGCGGGACTTCTTTCATGACAGAGTCTAAGGTGCCCATTGACCTGTCATTGAAGTCAATTCTAAACATTTATGTAAAATCAATTATCCAAACATATACAAGTTGCCAATGGTTGTATAATAAACATATAAAATGAAATCCTTTTAAAAATCTTCCTAAAATGAATATAAAACAAATTATTTTCTTATTTATATAAAGAAACAAATTGCTAGTATATGTTATCATTGTACATTAAGGTTTTTTAAAACGACTGATGCAATTGTATATATTAATATTTTCTTCGTTAATGTCTTGCTGTATTTGACATAATTAGGTAATTTAGACGAAATTGTTGATGGCTTATGTGAGTTATGAATAATAAAGTAGCTTTTATAAGCCATTTTGGTTATTATAATTGTAATTTAAAGGTGGTGATAATCGAAATGGTTTTATCATTTTTCATACTCAAATTTCTTATAATCCATTGCTTAATTAAATCAATAATGGGATCCTTATTATTGATTTAAATTAGCAATGGATTAAGTTGTTTCTAGTAATTTTATAGATCTATCTAAAATTACCTTTACCAACTCTCGAGTATGGCAGTAATGTTTTTAACCAACATCTAAAAAGGGAGGAGGTTCTCAATTTGGATGTTTGTATTTTATAATCTGAAATAAACACTACATATTATATTCAACACATAATCTAAACGATTCTGTAACTACCCTGAATTTATATTAAAAGACCAGTCTTACTCAATGAACAAAAAAGGTTGCATGTCTTATCAAATATATGTTGAAACTCAACAGTTATAAATATTGTTTAATTTGTTAAAAAGTTATAAAGGTCCGTCCTAAATTATGTAATGTTTATTTCAGATATAATATAAAATATTATATTACTGTGAAAATAGTTGATTTGAAACTGTTTTAAATGTTGCCAGCTTTAAATTTGTGAAAAGTTGTCATGTCAATATACAGCATTACATTGAAAATGGTTCTCTATTGTTGAGAGACAAACGAAATAAATTGTAAATATTTATATAAAGTTTGTGTTTTATTTTTTATTAAGTAATCCTTTGAATAATTTCATCTAAAATCTTACATAGCCCGCAGTTTTTACAGCTGGGTGTACTTTTTGGGCTAGTAGGTCTAGGAGTCACAATCGCCGCTGCTGAGCACGAGGTTTTGGGTTCGAACTTCCAACCCTGAGTCGAGCAAAAAATCGTTACTGTGTTTCTCGGTTTACAAAAAGTCAGCACCTACATCGTATGAAGTGAAGAAACTAAGAGTGCACCAGTCTCCACCTACAAAATTGTGTGCACTAGAATGAATCCTACATAAATGTTAGTTCTGACTAATGATTGGTCGCCGACCCCTTTAGATATGGAATATACATATATAGCATTATTCCTAAGGTCTGGTGTGGTACATTTCATTTTGGCGTATATAGTTTAATACCTACTTGTTCGTAAAGAAATATATCTCACTACTCGAACTTTACCAGACCAAAGTTCTGCAGATCATAACTTCACTATTATCTCCACTGCTGAACAAAACTTTCCTCCTGTCCTACCTGCATTCTTCATCCATCTTTCAAAAATCAACACCTTAGAGTTGTTTTAATAATTTATTTAATAAATAAAGAAAAACAAATGTTTTTAAATGTAAATTAACATTGAGATTCATATTGGAGTATTCTCAAAAATACTATCAGAGTTATTTGCAACAACAAAACGCAACCACTTTCCGTTTCCAATTGACAGTGACATTTCATCTGTACCGTCAAGTCAAGTGACGTGTAAGCTGTATTCGTCGGCACCTTTTAATTTCCTCTTAAGGAACCCTAAAAAGCTCAAAATGAGCTTCAAACGAGACAAGAAGGAGGAGGAAGACAGCGGAGGCAATCCCTACCAGAACCTAGACAAGACAATTGTCTTACAAGAAACGAGATACTTCAACCAATCGCCCGTCAATCCCCGAAAATGTTCGCTAATTCTAACAAAAGTGCTGTATTTACTCAACCAAGGGGAGAAGTTTACGACCCAAGAGGCAACGGAAGCATTCTTCGCGACTACAAAGCTGTTTCAATCGAAGGATGTGATGTTACGGCGAATGGTGTACCTTTGTATAAAGGAACTCAGTACATTGGCTCAGGATGTCATCATAGTTACATCTTCGTTGACAAAAGACATGACGGGGAAGGAGGATTTGTACCGAGCGGCTGCTATAAGGGCTCTATGTAGTATTACAGACAGTACTATGCTTCAGGCTATAGAGAGATACATGAAACAAGCGATTGTTGATAAGAATCCTGCGGTGAGCTCCGCTGCTCTGGTGTCCGCGCTGCATCTGTCGTCGACTGCGCCTGATCTTGTCAGGCGATGGGCTAATGAGGCTCAGGTTTGTATTTTTATTTAACATACTTTTGTACATTTTATATAAGCTCCATATACTAATATTAAGTGATGATTGAAGTATTGTAGCATTATTACAATATATTTTTTATTAATTTATTGCTACACTTAAATGTCCAACTGCTGGGCAAAGGCTTATCCAATCTTATTCCTAATTTCACTCCCACAAGCGCTGTGATTAAGCATTTCAATAAAAAAATATGTGGTTAATTTATATTAATCGGGGAAAAAAAAGCAAATAACGACTACATGTCACAAGCAGACTGAATACCTAAAATAAACTTACAGTATAGTACCTAAGTATTAATATTGCAAATGAATAGCCATTATTAATAGAATATTTGTGTAAAATATTGTATGAAACACATTTATTATCTTTTGAAAGTTATGATCGCAATCTAAAATCAAAACATTAAAGTTTAAATACACCATTTGAGTGATAATGTTTTATCGAATTTCCACTAACTGATAGATAACAAAACATGTTCTGTTACTACAAGAATTCATTATTATTTAATTGAATCTATTACACTATATTAACTAGGTTTTGACTGGGGTTGACCAACTGCATATCTCAGTTAAAAGCTGTTTGTTGATGCTAACTACACTTACTCTGTATCAGATTAATTCATATTGGTTCAGTGGTTTAGCCATGGAAGCGTAACAAACAGGCAGAGAATTACACAATCATATTATTATATTAGCATGGACGAGATTATTTTTACTCAGATGCCAAACCAACTATAAACAAATGTTTTATTTAAAACTAAAAAGATATTACATGGGACCTTACCATATCGACAAACTGTGGTTGTACCATGGTACACCTCTGCCTAACCCTTCGGGGATACAGGCGTGATGATTATGTTATGTTATGTAAAAAGATATTTTTACATAATTATTAGATTATAACAGTCTTAACAAACTTTCTTTACCTTGCCTGTGACTACATATTAACAATCCTACATTCAAACCTTAATTTAAAAACATAAATCTATTCCCTTTCAGGAAGCGATAACATCCGACAACGCAATGGTATCCTACCATGCTCTAGGCGTCGTCGCCGGCTCACGAAAGAACGACAAGCTATCAACCGTAAAACTAGTGACCCGCCTCGCTAGGGCTCCACTAAAGTCTCCATACGCCCTCTGTCTCCTTATCCGTCTAGCTGCCCAACTCGTCGAAGATGATGACTCAGACGCAGCACAACCGTATATTGAATTTATCGAATGCTGTCTCCGCCATAAGTCTGAAATGGTGATTTATGA
This sequence comes from Autographa gamma, assembly GCA_905146925.1. Lineage (NCBI taxonomy): Eukaryota > Metazoa > Arthropoda > Insecta > Lepidoptera > Noctuidae > Autographa > Autographa gamma. Next base: position 4,378,643 of record LR989878.1, on the reverse strand, counting down.
AGCAGCTCACGCGATTGTCAATTTGAGGAAGACAGCGAGAGATTTGGCACCTGCAGTGTCTGTGTTACAGTTGTTCTGTGGGTCGTCGAAAGCGTCTTTGAGACTGGCAGGAGCAAGGACCCTTGCTAGGTTGACTACCAAACATCCAACTGCAGTTGCAGCTTGCGCGGTAGATTTAGAAAATTTAATTTCGGATCCTAACCGCTCTGTCGCAACCCTAGCTGTCACTACTTTACTAGCGACGGGCGCTGAGAGTTCCGTCGACAGACTCATGAAACAAATATCGAGCTTCGTGTCAGAAATTTCGGATGAATTCAAAATTGTTGTGGTTAGAGCTATAAGGAGATTGTGCACGAAATTCCCGAGGAAACACCAATCGTTAGCCGCGTTCCTAGCTGGCATGTTGAGAGATGAAGGTGGTCTAGACTATAAGGCGGCCATAGCCGATGCGATCATAGCTTTAGTTGAAGAAAACCCTGAAGCGAAGGAGACAGGTCTCGCTCATCTCTGTGAGTTCATCGAAGATTGCGAGCACACGGCCTTGGCTGTCCGTATCCTACACTTACTAGGCCGTGAAGGTCCAAAATCCCGTCAACCGTCAAGATACATAAGGTTTATTTACAATAGAGTGATCTTAGAGTCGGGTCCCGTTCGCGCAGCAGCGGTTTCTGCTGTCGCTCAATTTGGAGCTCAAAGACCTGAATTGCTACCAAACATAAGAGTTCTACTCTCCCGTTGCCAGTTAGATGAGGAAGATGAAGTAAGAGACAGAGCTATTTACTACAGTGCTATACTAGACTCAGGCGACGAACAACTTATCAATGATTACATAATAAACGTGCCTAAACCAAATCCCGTCTTACTTGAAAAGGCTTTACGTGACCATTTGGCGACACAACCCGAAGAACCTTTCAATATTTTGACGGTACCAGCTGAAGAAGAACAGAAAGACAGTAAAGAAGCAATTGTCGAAATCGAAGTAAGAAAACCAGTACAGATGTCGATCGAAGAAATGTATGCTGAACAATTAGCGAAAATCCCTGGTATTGAACGACTGGGACCAGTATTCAAAACTAACCTCCCTGTTGAATTGACTGAGGCAGAAACAGAATACAGGGTGCGACTTCTAAAACACGTTTACGCACGCCATGTGATTCTACAATTCGAATGCGTTAATACTCTAAATGATCAGTTGCTTGAACAGGTTCATGTCAGACTAGAAATGCCGCCCGAATATGAGGTCAAATCTATAGTCCCCTGCCAAAAGCTTGCCTACGACAAACCTGACAGCGTTTTCGTTATAGTAGAGTATCCTTGCGCATTCATAGACTCTTTGGGTACGTTTGGAGCGACTTTAGAGTTTGTGGTCCGCGATTGTGACCCTAACACAGGCATCCCGGACCCTGGGGAAGGTTACGCAGACTCTTATCCCTTAGAAGAGTTTGAAATGGGTTGTGCGGACCAAATACGAGCTAGAGCGGGTTCAGACGATTGGGAACAGACTTGGGAAAGAGCCGCAAATGCGCCAGAAGCAAGCGATACATTCGTTCTGTCGCAGAATGACATAAATGACGCCGCGAAAGCAGTATGTGAACATCTTGGCTTACCTAAAGGTGCTATTGTAGGGGATGCTGTGAAAGAAATTAGAGGCGGTGGTATTTTCAGGGGCGGAGCGCCCGTGTTAGTCAGGGCTCGTCTGGCCGGCTCAGGAGGCGGTGTAACTATGAAACTAGCAGCAAGATCCCCGAGAGAAGATGTCGCACAACTTTTGTTAGCAGCTGTCGGTTAAGTAAGCGTAGTTTTATGTAACTTATTCCAATGTATTCGTAGTTCAACTAGTTGATGTAATCATAATAATATGCTTTTTGAGGCAATCACACCGAACTTTGGTACCTTTCCTATTTAAAGCCCCAAATTGTTTTTTACCGTGGATAATAATGGCGCTTGTTATAAAGATCATCAAAAAACATGTGCAAACGGTATTATGTATTAATCATATTTATATACAATAGGTTTGGTGTGATTAAGGCCTAAAATAAAACTACTTAATATCGTAGATTCTTGTTTAAATATCTAAGGCGTTTAAAATAGCCTCGGGCAGTCTGAAACACTGAAAATAAGATGACCAGAAACAAATATAAATAAGAAAAATCATAAATAATATTATGTATTTCTGCCTCTGGTCAAAATAAGATACCGTACGATTAGCTGCCCCGATTTTTTTTTTAAATCATGTAAAACCTAGGATATTTTTAATTGTCAAAAAGCAATTTGTAGTCATTTAAAATCACTTTTTGAAATTCCTAATATATTTCTAAGTTGCTTATATTTTGTAAATTTTGTATTATTTTACAATTTACTTTTACTCGTATTTATAGCATTTATTTAGTTATTTCCAAGGTTTATCCGATTTTCCTGAGCTTATATTAATCAGTACAAAAAATGTTTTGCCAATAAAAAATCTGTATTTCCTAACATTTCAAATAATTACTGTTTAGTCTACTTTTATATCTTGTATTCTTTAGCTACTGCAATCCAAAGCCACTTCTCATACAGAAAATAATAATTATTTAACATTTGAGCCTAAGATCACAAAAATATTTACTTAGTCAGGGCCTCGATTCAGCTATTTTAAGTCAGTGTACTTGTCATTGTGCCTAATTTTCGTATTTAGATAAGCCTACAATAAAATCTCATTGAACTCTCGAAGAGAATGATCGTAATGACAGCAGAATGCCAGTTATCGTAAAAATGACCAAATCAAGCAGTCGTTCATTTTCACTAGATTTCACTTGTATTACATTAAATTTTCATTTTTATTGTAAAAATTGTTCTACCATATAAATATTTGCTTACGTCTCACTATACCCAACAAATAATGTATTTCAAAGTATCTTCCACACTCCGGCCCCCAAGATACAAGCATTGGCTTAGTTTGGGGACCACTGTTATCTCCTATGTAAACTTTATAAATTACCTGTACTCTGTGTTAGTCCTAAGAAATAATGTAATAATGAACAATAAAATATATTCTTATAATCCAAGCAATTCTTAAATACCTGAATCGAGTCGCAGTGCTGAACGAGACCCGTCGTGACGAAAAATCTATAAACGTTATGTTCATATTAAAGTCATGTCATAAAATAATTATGAATTTCAATCATCATCATATGAATATTCAGAATTTCAGATGTTAAAATCGTCATTTTTTGTGGTTTAGGTTCAAATATATCAACATAGTACATTATATAATGCATTTTAAATCTGTTATGTCCTGTATTCTATAATAATAGTATTTCAATAAACCTTATTGTATACCTAAATCTTTGTTTTAATTTATTTATAACAAGTATTACACTTAATTAAATCATGTGTCCCACAGCTGGGCCCAGGCCTCTTCCCATATAGAGAAGGCACGAGCATTGATCACCACGCTTGCTCACTAGGGGACGATTTCTGAATATTTGTAATTCTGATTTCCTCACGATTTTAATTTTACTGTTAGTCCGTTTTTGGATAAACATTAAGAAAGTACGGACATTTTGAAAATAAAACAACATAATAATAATTCTCTCTTAATATAATCAACCGTAATATAATAGTATTTTAATAAACAATAACACTAAACTAGAAAAACAAAGGAATCACAAACACTATGTTCTAGAATATTCTAGATTAATCGAAAACAACATTCAGCGCAGATCGAAAGTATTCGTTACTCTATAACTCGAAAACGGACGTACCGATTTTGACGAAATTATAAATACAGGGGCCCGAGTCTGCTATTGACAATTGTTTGAATCTTCTGAGTGGGTGGCGTTAGTAGGTCCAATTTAGGATAATTACGTAGGTAAAACGTCATTTTAACGTCAAAATTGGCCATTGGGACTGCCAATTTTGACGTTCTGGCATTTAGTAGAATGTTAATTATCCTAAAATGGACCTACTAACGCCACCCACTCAGACGATTCAAACAATTGTCAAAAGCAGACTCGGGCCCCAGGTAGTGTGTATTGATAGGATAATTTTTACCCCGATAAGTCTACCGAAAGAAAACTATGCAGGTAAAACCGCGGGTCACTGTATACTGTATAGTATTTACTAAAAGATAGTATAAATTAATTTAACATACATGTTAAATTAATTGCTATGGTTTGTGAACGGACCCTTACAAGGGTCCGTTCACATCTGACGAACGAGCATTACATAACCACTCGCGAGCATGCCACGAAAGCAGTAATGTCAATAACGCCGTCCGCCAAACGTGCGCGAGCAGCTCGCGAGCTGCTACTGTAATGCTCGTTCGGTGCGCGTTCGTCACATTTGAACGGACCCTTAGATATTTAAACGAATGTGTACACTTTCTTCATACAATATACAGAAATTCGTGTAAAAATAGATAAGTCATTCAAAACAAAATTGTACTTTATACTTGTGACATAAGATCTTTTTTTGCATACTTTCCTCACTATATTGTGGTCGGCTTCCAGTCTCACCGGATTCAGCTGAATACCGTATGTTACAGAGTATGTTAATGTTTTTATGTGTCAAAATAAACAATTTTTTTTTTTTATTCTGTAGGTCTATGTTTTTCGATCTGCGCTGATCATATAAAATGTCTTAAATAATCAATGTCTATTATTAATTAGTGTCAAGTTTCAACAATAATATCAAACTAAATTATTATTCAGTCAATGTGTTATTAACATAATTATAGGAACTTAGATTCTATTACAATTAAGCAATGATATTCTAATAAACAGATATGTTATAAGCGTGCAATCGTGAAGACTCGAAAACGTCCTAATTGGGACGTATTGCCATTAACAACAACACTATTTGTCTCTTTTTTTCTTATGGGTTTATCGCGCTATCTCTTTCGCTAGCTGCCGCGCTGCGCGGAACACTTTTTTCGATTGTTTTGTATGTGTATAACATATCTGTTTATTAAAATATCATTGCAATTAAGGCACTATACAGACGGCCACAAATAGAGTACATTACCATATCAGTGGTCGGTCAGCATACTTGTCATTGTGCCTAATTTTCGTTTTCAGATAAGCCTAAAATAAAATCTTATTAAACTCTCGAAAATAATGATCGAAATGACAGTTAGAAGAATGCCAATTTATTATGGTAAAAATGGCCAAATGAAGCAGGTCATTCGGTCAATTCAAGCACTTCTTAAATTACTGAATCGAGGCCCAGCAGGGTTGCACTTGTTAATTATCAAGATAATATTTGATAATTATCAAAAAAGATAATTATCATTGATTTTATGAGTACGTAGGATACGACACTGAGGCGCACACATCACACAGTTTTCTTATAAAATATTAATTTTTAATGAGCTTTAATAATACATAAAATATACAAAATGCTTTTATTTATAAGCAAAAATATTCCGTGGACGGATCCATGAAAATAATTATCTGAATAATTTGCAACCCTGCCTTTCATTAATTATTAATTAGGAGCTTATATTTGTCACTTACATACTTTTGAGCGATTCGATCAAAGTTAGGCTGCCCGCCCGATAATCGGTGACCGATTTCTTGTAGGAAAAAATATAGAACACCGATAGCATTTGTGCAACGCACACGTCCTACGATAAGTAGGTTAGAATTCGGTACTAAGAATCGGCGGAAAAATCGGCCCGATTATCTGACCTACAAAGAGTCTAAAGTGGGCGGGCAGACTTAAGGTAGAAACATACTTATATATCGTGGCGTGGCGTGACGCGCCAGAAGTACATTGGTTTCATACATTTTATATGGTTAGAAACATATTCGCATGTCGACACGACACGTAAGTGTGTTTGTAACCATATAAAATGTATGAAAGAGATATAATCCTCGATCGACGGGCCTGTTGGTCTAGTGGTTAGTGACCCTGACTGCTAGACCGGAGGTCGTGGGTTCGATTCCCACTCAAGACAAATGGTTGTGTGATGAGCACGATCATTTGTTCTGGTCTGGGCGTAATTTATCTATAATATGTATGTATTTAGAAATATATATGTATGTTTATCAGTTGTCTGGTCACCATAACACAAGCTCTCTTAGAGCTTAGCTTGGGATCAGATTACCGTGTGTGAATTGTCCAGGAATATTATTATATTATTATTATAATTCTGGCGCGTCACGCCACGCCTCGAAACGTAAGTATGTTTCTGCCTTTACGCTTGTAGAAATGTCGTTTATTGGGTCATCTTTATTACAAAGACTTAGGGTTCATATTCAATTGCATCTTAAAAATTACATACTTTGTTCGAATATATTATAATATTTGGATGTAGCAGTTTCATCTATAGTAGATAACGCACCAAAATCTCCCATTGTCACAGATACGATGTCTTTTAAACCGATTTCCAATATTTGAGCTTGCTCCAAAAATTTGATTGCCACTTGCCTGAAAATAAAAATAATCATAATTTTTTGTTATTTATTTTAGTTCCTAGTTTTATTTAGTATATAATTCTTCTTATTTAGTGCGTAGGCTTAGTTTTTATATTATTGTAAATATTTTAATGTTTAACTTCTAAAACATAATAAATCAGCCTATAAATTTTCCACTGCTGGGCAAAGGTCTATCATCACACTTGAAAACTGCAGAATGTCGTTTGCAATAAAAAAAAAACTAAATTTTTCAAGACATTTTTAAACTTCTGGCCATATAATAAATTATAACTAAGAACTCGATCAAAACTGAAAAACCATATCAAAATCAATTCATTCGTTTAGGAGCTATAAACACTATTTAGCCCAAACTCTCCATAACTTTTTCAAGGGTCTATTTCAACAGAACAACAAAATAAATGTAAAATCAAAAAAACAGACGATCCTCTTTTTTTTAAGTCGGTTACAGATAGTTTAATTTACAAGTAATAAGACAAAAGTTATACAATACCTGTAATGTGTCATTCTCTTATCCATACTAGCTTCTAACCCAGCTTTGAGTAGTAAACCTTTTAAAACTGTGTCCTCTGCTGATTCCCTTTCAATGATACTGAAAGAAATTATACTAAGATCAGCATATTCAAAGATTTCTTATTTCTAAAATATACATGTTATTAAAATACATGTTTTTTTTCTCGATCATATCATCTTTTGAGAAAATATAATAATCATAAAGTTTAGAAGTTACGTTACCACAAGATGGTACACACCTTTAAAGTTACAAGAACTTTATTATTGATTTGGTAAAAAGAAGCTTTTAATGGAAATACTTAAAAACAGATAACAAAAATACTGCATTGAACTTTAAATAAAATCAACCCAATGATTCTATTATTGGCGAAAATGATTTTTTTGCTAACTTTTCTATCTTTCTTTGGACCCGCCCAAAGATTGTCTTGCGAAGTTGGTCTAGCGGTTAATGACCCTGCTATACCGGAGGTCGTGGGTTCGATTCCCACTCAGGACAAATGTTTATGTGATGAGCACGATCATTTGTTCTGGTCTGGGTGTCATTTATCTATGATATGTATGTATTTAGAAATATATAAGTATGTTTATCAGTTGTCTGGTTACCATAACACAAGCTCTCTTAGAGCTTAGCTTGGGATCAGATTACCGTGTGTGAATTGTCCAGGAATATTATTATTATTATCTGCAAAAGATTTATTTTATTATTTTTCTTTCCTTACCTTTTCAAATGTTGTATTATAAGTTTAAAGTATTCTAAAGATTTGCTAGCTTGATAGTGGTATTCATTTCTCTTGATCTCACTTAATTCTCCCTTACTTATTGTTACACGAAATTTTTCACTGAAAAAAAAATACATTTGTACACATATGGTAATATTCTTTATTTCTTAGTATAAATAAAAATATAATAGTGTAGATGACTAGGTATGCAAGTCAAAATGTATTCAGTCCGCCATTTAGATAATAAAAATCAATAAGACACGTATTTTGTACATTTATCAAATCAATAAAAAAATACGAAGATAAACCGCTTCAAAGTTCAGGAGTGGGGGCTTGTGACGTCACGGGTAGGTACACTTTTAGCTTAGACGTGACGTCACGCAAGAATTGTACTCGCTGTATCTTCATAATTCTTTGATTACGCGACTAAATAATCTAAAAGACAGACATAATAATAAAAATTAGTCATCATTCCTAGTGTAATTGATGCAGGTGACTCCGCGGGCCACAGTTAGTTATCATAAAAAAAACTTTCATTATTTTTAATTCCTATTTATCTACAAAATATATAATAGCCTTCTAGGCACGATCCCCGCCATTGACAAGGATGACGATGAGTTCTTTGACGCCTGTTAGTTTTTATTTATGCCAGTTTTAATTTTAGTATAGTTAGAGTTTGTTCTTATATTAGATTTAATTGTGTATTAACAAAATCTTAAGTCTACATAAAATAGGTAAATTTACTTACATCAATACTTCATGTACAAGTCTGAAAGTGCTGCAGAGTTCGCTGAAAAATAGCTTAATGGTCGAAAGAGCATAAGTGCTGTCATTTTCAAAGCCAGAATCGTTCGTATTATCGTCTCTTAGTAAATTACTTTTCGGGTCATTTTCGTAATAAATAGGGGTATTAGCAACACTAGAATATATTTTAGATATATTTTGGTTAATTTTAGGTTTATTATCGTTAATTTTAGGGATTGATTCAATTTTTGGAATATTTTGGGAAATTTTAGCTTTATTCATATAAATAGGTTTTTCTTGTTCCCTACAAGTTTTAATTGTTTTCCCAACATTTAAAATAATACTTGTATCATCAGATATTTCGGAAACACTCTCATTTATATTATTTTTTATTTCAGTTGCTTGTTTATCGATAAAATTATCGATATCAGATACTGTCGCATCACTATTTTTTAATTTATTATGAGTTTCGTTTTCAGAATTTTCTTCATATTCTTGAGTATTTAGTAATTCAGAATAATCTAGGGCATCTAAATCAAGACTTTCTTTAATTTTATTTTCATATTGATCTATTTTATTTACATGTCTTATAATTTTTGGTCCATCTGAATTATTAGGAATTTCTTTAAATTTAGATTTTTCTTGATTTTTGACATCTTCTAATACGCAATTTGTATTTTTATTTTTGTAAGGATTTTCGATTATTTTATTTGAGTGAGATTTTTGTGGATTTTCATAGTGTGTCGTTTCTAAGTTTTTAATATTAATTTGATTAACTAATTTAATTGTTTTTGGTGCGTTTATTATATCTTCGTTTGTGTTTAAAGATATATTCTTGCTGCAATCAATTTTCAGTTTATTCAGATGTTTACCACTTGTTCTTAAGACATTGTAGTCCTGAAAAAAAAAGAATACATGAAAATATATAATAGTTTGAAAATGTGACAACTGCAATGTTGTCTTTTTAATCGACTTCCAAAAGGAGGTACTCAATACGACGGTATTTTTTTTTATATTTCTTACGGCTTAACTTTTGACTGTGTGAACCGGATTTGCTGATTCTTTTGTTATTTGTAATTTTTTCCCATGCCATTTTAGTCCAGTTTTGACAACGGGATACATAAGATTTTTTTTTTTACTTTTTTGAAATTGGTTTTTTTTTGTAGTAATTATCTTGTGAGATTATACATTATAAAAAAATCCTCTATGTTCTCAAAAATACCGTTTTTTTTACTGAAATTAATATTTATATATGTCACCGGAAAATAACAGGAACCGTACACGTGACTTATTCAACCAATGGCGTTTGGTTATTGCTTACTTATTATTTTACGCTCGACTTACGTAAGTTTATCATTTGACGAAAATGTGAGCGTAAAATAATACATATTATCTCTCGTTTACAATCCTTTACGGTTCTTATTATTTTCCGGTGACATATATATTTCTTGATTTTTCATGTATTCAAGAAGACTATTATACTTACATTTTTTAAAGTTGTTTTTTCATTAACAGCTTCAGTTTTTTCAGCGAATTCTGCCCATTGTGCATAATGCTTCTTTAAATAGTCTATAACATTCGACGGGTCTTTTACAACTAAAAATAATTAAATTATATAAAAAATCATGCAATATTGACTATAAATGGCTTATTGGCTGATAGCCCACGGCTGGGCTAAAGTGACCATAGATTAAATAAATTAGTCCAAATAATTTTGTCCTCTCAACCTGGCTTAAAGGTGTTTGTTGCTGCTATACTGGAGGTCGTGGGTTCGATTCCCACCCAGGACAAATCTTTAAGTGATCAGCATAATCATTTGTTGTGTGTTTGGGTACAATTTATCTATCTCTAAGTAAATAAGTCACTTACTAAAAAAACTGTTACTCATCTATGGACCAACCGTAGTTAACGCAGCTTAACCTGTATTAGCGGTGAAGCACGCTTACACTTAGCCACGAGCCGTTCAATGTGTTATCTCTATATACATATAAAAATGAATCCCTATTTCCCTTGGCCACGGCATCACGCGTGAACGGCTGGACCGATTTCGCTAATTCATTTTTTTGTTTGTTGTGTTTGTTATTGTAAGGAGAAGGTTCTTATGAAAGAAAACAAAATGAAAAATTGCGCCGAAAATTAGTAAATTTAAGAATACTGAATCCAGAACCACCATATTAATTAATCCTGACTTTTGACATAACATTGGCAGAATGCGTGCTGCAAAATTTGCATCTTACCTAAGAAAAATAACTACATAAATAAATGCGGACAACATCACATACATTGCTCTGAACCCAAAGTAAGTAGCTATTAAGCACTTGTGTTATGGAATTCAGAAACAACGAAGGTACCACAAACACCCAGACCCGAGACAATGTAGAAGTGACCTTCTACATTGACCCGTCCGGGGATCGAACCCGGGACCTCAGAGCTAGCGACACCTTGAAACCGGTGCGTACGCCACTCGACCACGGAGGTCGTCTAAAATTATCAATTTGGGTAAAAATTGGTGGCGAGGTAGCTTGTTTATTTATATATACTTACAGTTAGACCTGACTTCGTGCTGGTCGTCATACTCGGAGCGGCTGAGGGGCGCAGTCTTGAACCGTTCGGGATCATCCTCGGCGCTCGCGCTCTCGATGTTGCTGGCGAGGGCCTGCAGGTGGCCCGCCGCGTCTGATAGCTCTTTGGAAGACTGTTGGATGCTCTGCAATTATAATATGTAGTTAATACATATTTTGAATATGAGTATGAATATAACAAGAAACTCAATTAGACTCCTATTTTCTACTAAAATTTAGCAAATTGCTAATTTTTGGTTTGAGGTCGTTTGTCCCTTTTATTAACAATTCAAAAACGGACAGACGGTCGAACCCCTATTACATGGGACCTAAACATACCGGCGAACTGTGAGTGTACATTGGTACACCTCTGCCTAACCCTTCGGGGATACAGGCGTGATGATATGTTTGTAAAAACGGATTTAATAGCAAAAACTACCTTTTAAATAATAAGAAAATATGAAAACAAAAAATTGATAAGAACATTTAAAAAATATTAGTTTTTTTTTCTGAGATTTATGTAAGTAGGTATCAGAGTATAATAAACAAACATCATTTAAAATAAGTATTTTTTAGAAAGTATGGTAGGTTGAAAAGTTATTTTAAGCTTACCTTTAGCTCTTGGACTAGAAAAACTCCATATCCTAATACTGTCATGAAGTCATCCGGCGCTAGGATTAACTTTCCTAAAAAACATATTTATTTAATTAAATAGTTTTTATGTCGCTTTATAGAGTTGCCAAGAAGCGTGAAAAGTATAGCAATCACACAAGTTACAGTATAACAGTGCAATAAAAAATATAAGTACCTACTTTTAATTCAATATTAAGAGACACTGTCAATAATTATTTTAAAACTTTTTTTTAATTAAAAATTGTTTATTGTTCCAAAATCGTTACAATACGTACAGCATGAGACAGCCCATTAAGTAATTGATCAACAATGACAACAACGTTAACAATGATCCAAAACTAATTGTATATTAATATTTAATGTACCTACCACCTAAGTTCATATTTGTGAAATGCAATAAAAGTATTGAGTATTGAGTAATTAACGATACTTGTGTTGTGGCTGGCCCGCTACTTCCCCTGTACTACATTTATAAAATGGAAACTAACAATAATAAAAAGGATACTAATTTAAAACTAGAATTCTATCAAAGAGTTACGCCTGTTGGTTTTTATTTATGTAAGTTTTAATTTTAGTATAGTTAGTTTGTTCTTAAATCACTACATAGTATAAAATAAAGTCGCTTCCCGCTGTCTGTCCCTATGTATGCTTAAATCTTTAAAACTACGCAACGGATTTTGATGCAGTTTTTTTTAATAGATAGGGTTATTCACGAGGAACGTTTATATGTATAATACATGCATAATATAGTAGAGGAACACGGATAATCTTAGAGATTTTAGTAAATGAACAAATTTTTTGCGCTTACATTGCAAACGCTGGCTGAACCCTACGAGATAGATCAAAATAATGTACTACAGTATAGTGCACCTTAAAAAGATCTACAAAAAAGTCCGCGAGGGCATATGTCTATCTCTTGAGGATAACCCACAATAACCATTTTTTATCGTTTATTTATTACGTATTTACGAAAAAGCGATTTTAAGCTATACAGTATTAATCCTTATCCAATTAAGTACCTTTAATAAATTGTGCATGTAATATAGATTAATATTGCCATTTACAGCATGTAATTTAAATGAATATATTCGAAGATATTACAAATTTAAAATGCAGGGACATCGCGGTTGCGGCGGTAACGGCCGGGGTGCCGGGGGGCGCGTGCCTATACCAAGTAGTGCGTCGAAGGCTGTGCTTCGCACTACAGAACTTTATGATTGTGTAGATATTTCGCAGACAAATAGTATAATTTGGCATTTTACATACGGCATCGTCAGTTTAAAAACGTTTGCGGTTATGTAATATGCCCAAGGCAAAATGTAGATTGCCGTGTCACTTTATAATATGCCTCAACATTTCATCGAAAATTTAAACACCATATACATAATGCAGAGGCAAATTGAAGTATTTAGTTTTTGAGGTTATCCAGCACGTCAAAAATGCTAAGGTATCTATAGACCCTGGGTCGTGAAGGACTCCTGCAGAGCATTTTTGGTCAAGAAACCATGTATTTGATCGAATATTCATATATTCATAGGCTCAGAAATCAATTGCTTGATTAGGTTCGACTTTGTGACAGAGATCAATAGGTTAGGTTAGGTTAGATATTGTGACCTTGCAACGGAGCGAGCGAAGCGAGCGACGACGTATGTAGTTCAAAGTTTTTCTCGAGATTTAATGACCATAGTCACCCTAAAATAACACTAACGTCGCATTATAACGATTGAATGATTTGACATTTTGCCTTCGGCACATTACATAACCGCAAACTATTAATAACATTATACTATTTGTGTGTTTGTAATAATATTATACTATTTGTCTGCGACAGATATATAGTGTAGGTATCAGCGTTGCACCCGAGCAAAGCCGGGGCGGGCCGCTAGTAACTAATAAATTAATTTGATATCAAAAAGAGCAGCTCGATTGTGTATGTGTACGTATGCGTGTGTGTATATATGTGTGTGTGTATGTATGTGTGTGTGTATGTATGCGTGTGTGTATGTGTAAGTATGCGTTTGTGTATGTGTACGTATGCGTGTATGTATGCGTGTACACACACGTGTGTGTGTGTGTGTACATGTGTGAATGTGTGAGTGTGCGTGTGTGCATGTTTGTGTATATGGTATGTGAGCGTGTGTGTATGTTATGGATTCCATTTTAGCAAGGTCTGATTAAAATTTTATGAATAGCCAAGAACCATCTCAATAACATTTGTTTACGATAAAAACCCGCATCAAAATCGGTAGATTCGTTTTGGAGCTACGAATTACAATGCACTGTTTATAGTAATATTATGTAATGGGGATTAGCGCGAACATGCATAAATACCTTTAGGGCTTGACGTTTCGACCACACACCGGCCGTGGTCGCAAGCAGACTCTAGAACTAATCCCCGTTCTATAATGTTACTATAAACATGCCCCGCGATAGTTTCAATGTTATTACAATGCACTGAACATTAAAATTATTCTAGTTAAACTTTTTAATTACTTCCTTTTTCAGGGTTTATTTGTTAAATAAATTATTTTTATTACTTACGATTCTTCGTAGTACATTTATCTAGTAGATTAGATAGTTTCTTCACTATTGTTTTAACTTTAGTATTATTCGTGTAAACCATTTGTATACTATGAAAAGTTTCCTGTAGGGATAGTGGCGCCACTGTTTTCCTTCGGAAATCACTATTTATCTAGAAATAAAACAAATATATTTTATATTAGTATATAGAGTAAGGCTTAAGTATTTTAGTAATGGAGTAAGGCTTTTACCCTGCATTGTTACAGTAAATAAGTATAAATTAATTATTTAAGAAAACCCCGACATATTTTAGGAAAATGCTTATAACTTTTAAAATATTATATTTTTATTCAATTATAACTACAAACCATCACGATCACGTCAGGTATAAAACAAAGAAAAAACTATCTATTCGTTAACAAGCTACAATCCCACAAATAAACACACAGAAACACCACAATTTTTTATTCTAGGATTAAAAATGGCAAAATAATTGATATTGGATAGTTTGATTGTCCAAATAACTACTTTTATTTCTTTCTGGCTTATAAAAACATCATCAAAACTTTTACACAATTAACACAGGTAATCTTATTTATCAGAACCAATCAAAATTGGCGAAGTTCGAGTAACATACAAAACAATATAGTTAAGAACCTCCACCTTTTACAGTCGGTTAAAAAACAATCTTACCTGTAACAGCGCATGTAAGACATCTTCTATAATCTGTGTGTAAGTACAGATCCATTCGTCCATTCTCGAGCTGAGCTTTTCGTTCATTTCTTCATTCTTTACCGTAAATCTATGTAAAGATTCATCTTCCAAACTCAAAAGTTCAAAATCATTCGTTCTTTTTTCCGGTATACCAAAAGCCGTTACATTTTTGAATTTTGAAGACGATTCGAATTTATTTGGACTTGACCATAAATTGGTAGGATTTGAGATTTCTTTAGAAATAAATGGATTTTTGATAGTTAAAAGTTTTGTTTGTTTAAAATCTGTCATTTTTAAGTTTTTAACTTTTTGGTTAATATCTGCTGTGTGGTCATTGATTTTTAAAGATTTAGGTTTATTTAAATTAATTGTATTTTCACAGTCAAATAAACTATAAATCGGTTTTTCTTTAGTTGTTATTGGTTTTTTGACTTCAATATTTAAATTATTTTCTTTAACTATATTTTCTTGATTGGGGTTAATTTTTATATTTTTAAATTCGAATGGTTTATTTGGATTATAGTTGTATTTAATGTCGTTTAATTTATAGTTCGTTATGTTAAGTAATTTAGCTCTGGCTTGCAGATATGGGTCGTTGGTGATAAGAATCTGAAAATAAATAAATATTGTTAGCATAAAGGGTGTAACAGAAAAAGTCTTTATTTTTATGACGGGCCTGTTGGTCTAGTGGTTAGTGACCCTGACTGCTATACCGGAGGTCGTCGGTTTAATTCCCACCCAGGACAAATTTTTGTGGGATGAAAATGATCATTTGTTGTGTCTGGGTGTAACTTATCTATAATATAGTAGTAGATGTATTAAGAAATAATGAAATATATAAGTATGTTTATCAGTCCTCTGGTTTTCATTGAACAAGATCTGCTTAGTTTGTGAACAGAAGGCCGTGTGTGAGTTATCCTAGGATTTTATTACGTGACTAAAATTGTCCGAAATAATATTTTCTATAATTATATACTTACCACTAGATGGTTAGAGGTATTTGCTTGGACGCAGCATTTAAGTACACTCTCTGTTGTCACTAAAGAATCTTTCTCATTGGGACCTGGTTGAACTGTTAATAGAAAAAAAAATGTGTCAATCCATACTAATATCATACAATCAATGATATTTTAATAAACAGATATGTTATACACATACAAAACAATCGAAAAAAGTGTTCCGCGCAGCGCGGCAGCTAGCGAAAGAGATAGCGCGATAAAACCCATAAGAAAAAAAGAGACAAATAGTGTTGTTGTTAATGGCAATACGTCCCAATTAGGACGTTTTCGAGTCTTCACGATTGCACGCTTATAACATATCTGTTTATTAGAATATCATTGCATACAATACTCAATGCATACAATAATGCGAAAGTAAAATATGTCTGTTGTGCTTTTACTGCTAAACGTCTGAACAGATTTTGATGAAACTTAGTATTGTCCAAAGAAAAACCGGCACCATCTCGGGCAAATCGTGTAACTACTAATAAATACTACAAAACATTTCGTTTAGGTGGTTTTGTAGACAGGACACGAAAAACACGCAAAAAGACTGAAAATAACCGTCACTGCTGCAGGTTCCATTAATTTATTTTACTCACAAAATCAGGCCATTAAATCGGCGGCAGTTTAGCCGTAATGCGGCCTTAGCCTGAAATATATATTTTTTATTCCACTAATAAATTATGATCATAACCAGTTTGTCCCTTTAAACTTTTTGCTTTATTTATCTATAAATAAATAAATAATACAACTTACTTATATAATGTTGTGGTGGTGAGACAAGTCGCCTAGTTATTTGTCTGGCGTTTTTGACTCGCTGTTGTCCTTGGCAGTCGCCGATACATAGCGCTTCTATATCTGATCTCACTGCGTACGGGATTAACAACTTGCATTTTGTGTCTGGAAATAAAACACTTTTATAAACTAACAAATAAAAAATAAAAAAAATTCTGGAAATTATATAAAATTACCGATTATTTTCACGATAAGATCTATCTCGCTTAAGCAAGCTTTTCCAAAAAAAATAATATAATCATAATCGGTCCATTAGTTTAGGAGCTAAGATGCTGCAGACAGACACACAGACATAGACCGTAATGTCAGTGGTTCTACCCCCTTATATAATTTACGTCCGAATGCTCAAAAGCGGACAAGTAAGATTAATGTAAGGAAAACAATAAAAATATACTAGTAAAAAAAGAATGCAAAAAAAAACTACATACCTGACAAAACAATATTATCTATAACCTCATAATCTAGTAGCAAAACATCAGTATCTACTACTAGAAACCAGGTATCAGTTTGCAAGCCATCTAGATACTTAGGGTTTACAGGTAACACTGGATCAAATATAGAAGTCTCAGTTGCTTTATAATCTGTAGTATTAGGGTTTGTATTCATCTGGAATAAATAAATTCAAATTCAGTTATTTAACTTAGGCTAAAATTACAAAAAGGACAGCACCCTAAGGGTCGGTTTATATCTGGCGGAAGAGGCAGCGCGCAATACCGGAATAACACGGACAACTTCACACATTACTCTGACTGAACACGCAGTAGCTAAACTTGTGTTATGGAATTCAGAGACAACAAAGGTACAACCAGAGCAGATACAATGTAGACAAGTGATGTTCTGCACTGACCCGTCCGGGGATTGAACCCGGGACTAACGCCGGCGACACATTGAAAACTGGTGTGTACGCCACTCGACTATATAGGCCGTCGAACCAGTCAAACTGCTCCAAGCAGTCTATAATAATATAATATTCCAGGACATCTCACACACGGTTGTCTGATCCCAAGCTAAGCAGAGCTTGTGTTATGGTAACCAGACAACTGATAAACATACTTATGTTTGTAAATATTGATTATTTTTATATTTCAGAAACTTGGTATTAAAAATTTAGATTAGTGAAATATTTAGTAGCCTGTAAGTCACAGTAGTCTCAAATATACGGTGGAGGGTAATCGACGAGCAAGCTTTTGCTGGTTTTGTTGGCCGGTAAAGCTCGCTCGTCGTTCACTTTAAACCCGCGGTTTAATTGGTGAAGAGCAAGGTTCGTCAAGCTGATCTCATCAAATCGGATATATCATCATCTCACCAAAATCTGTGTATAGGTCGCGTCACGTAAAAAGATCTGGCGGAAGGTGGGGAGGGTACGTTTGCTGAGTATACAATTCGGCAGGCGAAGGTCGCCCTACGAACCAATAGCGCACCGGCAAACATGCGGCTCGTGCCCCCCCGCACTTCATACCACCAAACAGACCGATACATCGCGTTCTGCGCATCTTGACAGCTAGCGTTCTTCTTACATGACGCGAACTATATCCATTTGAAAGTTCTGTGGTAACCAACCCCCTTTTTTGAGTCGGTTAAAAAACAACACGAGCATTACTGTGAGCTGGTGGCTCGCTCATCGATCACACCCTTTAGATCACATTAAATATAAATGCGGACAACATCACATACACTGCTCTGAACCCAAAGTAAGTAGCTAAAGCACTTGTGTTATGGAACTCAGAAACAACGAAGGTACCACAAGCACCCAGACCCGAGGCAATGCAGAAAAGTTGGTTTCTACATTGACTCGTCCGGGGATCGAACCCGGGACCCCAGAGACCTCAAAGGTCATCAAATATTTTATTATCACAAATATTTTATTTTATTACTTACATTGTTGACTTCAGATAAATTAATATGATTTTCATCAACCTTATCTATATTGCTCATATTGAATGTAACCCTCTTTTTTGGAGTCGGCTGTTGTAATTCAAAGATTTTCTTTTCTAAAACAGACAAAATAAAATTTTATAATTTTTGTATTTTCTTGAAAAATTTGAATGTGCTTACATGGTTATATATATTATGTTTGTGTTATATTTATAACATAAATCAATCATATCATAAGTATTTTTTTAATTAAGTTTCATCAAAATTGGTTCAGTGTTTTAGCTGTGGAAGTGTAACTGTCACAAAGATTACACATTTATATGTATGAATGTTTTGCTTTGACAGTACTGATAAAAAATATTGCATTTTTAATAAAATGTAAAATAATATGTACCAATTTTGATATATTATAATTCTTAAAAGATTTTAACATAAAAGTTTTTACATCAAAACATTATATAAAATAATAATAATTAGAGTCAAAATCATTACTAAATACCCATGTATGCACATGCATAATAAAAATAAAAAATACTGACTTTCTGAGGGTCCATTAACGCCAGCATCAACAGACTTCCGTCTCTTAGCAAGCAATAAAAACCTCAAATCTGTCCTCTCTAAATTCTCCAACACATTTTCCTCATTTACAGTATTTACTGCAATTCCAACCTTATTCTCATGGCTTACAGGTGAAATTACGTTACCAGTAACCTTCTTTGGGCTAGTTGGAGTGATATGTCCTTGAATACTGTCTAAGTCAGTATCTCGGTAGGTTTCAAAAGTAAACGCTCTTTTGGGTGTCGAAGTTCTGAAAGGAGGTCTAACTATTTCATTGGTTTTTTGGTTACATTTATTTTCATGGCATTTACATCTGTTACACAATTTTAATTCGGTCTCCGTAATTTTTTCAATGTTTGTCTGCGTCACTTTGTCTATTAACGGCTTTTTGTGCTCTTGGCCAAACACTGGCAATTGTATCGGCGCCCAAACAATGTTTGGTATTAATTCTTGGTCGGGAGCATATTTTGAGTAAGGTGTTTGACCAAATATTGGCATTGGTTGGACATATGGACTCCTTGGTTCATAGTATGGTCTGAATGTTGGTGTGTTGGTGCTGGATGTTGGG
This sequence comes from Autographa gamma, assembly GCA_905146925.1. Classification (NCBI taxonomy): domain Eukaryota; kingdom Metazoa; phylum Arthropoda; class Insecta; order Lepidoptera; family Noctuidae; genus Autographa; species Autographa gamma. The sequence continues at coordinate 4,359,026 of LR989878.1, read as the reverse complement.
ATATTGGTGCTAGATGTTGGCCCATCTTCTGTTGGTGCATGACAATTATGGCAGTTTTCAGGTAATTTATATTCATTTTCTCTTATACCTTTATTCTAGAAATAAGAAAATAATAAATAAAATGTTTAGAACATTTCTCACAAGTTAGGGAAGGAGGAAGTGTTTTATGTATTTTAGTTTAAATATTTTATATTGTTAATTACATCTATATATCTAATTGAGAAATGCTAATGATTAGATGAAATTGATTTTTGATTAATGTACAGTTTGATTGCTTTAAAGCAAATAAATAACAGTAAAAATAGTCTAAATTATATTAGACACATATTGAGGACTGATTGAAAATAGTTACTAATGTTATTTTTAATTATTCATATTAGATTACATTTTTAATTATATCTTTGGTAAATAATATGATGACAATATGCCAAATATTGACATAGTTCTTATCACAAGGCAACAAAGCTGATTTTCGAATTACGTTTTAAATTGTTTATTTAATGTACATTTCTAAATCGGACTTTCTTATGTATCTCAAACTTAAATAAGAGATTTAGATCAATAATAAGCATTTTATGATATAATACGCACGTGGGCAATTAGAAAAACAATAATAGGTATAATAACTAAGGACACCGGCATTAAAGTTTTCAAAAATTTAAAGCGACTTGCATGAATAAATGTTCTGTATCCAAGTTATTGCTAAGCAGCATAATAACAAGAAGTTTAACAAAGAAAAGTTTGAAAAATAATCATGTTGAATTTTACGTTACTCAACGTCAACCTTGTTTCAAAATACCTACATTGTATTTTCGTAAATATACAAATATCTTGAAGAATATACTTACATCGGGGTCACAACTCCACACAGATTCTCCGGTCACCACATTAAAATAATAGAATTTACCAGGATTGCCTTTTGAAGGGCAAAGTAACCAATTTTCCGAATCATTCGTTTTCTTATTCATATGCATTATGACACTATAAAACTAACTTAAGTAATATATAATGCTGTAAACATTGCAGAATAATAGTTTAGTTGAATTATTGATTATCTAGTCATATTATTGAGAGTTGAACTTGAAAAAGTTCTGAAAATTTTTGCTTACACCCGCGAATTTTTAAGTTTGGGTCAGCAAAAAGTTAGAAGCACTTATGGTTGCGTTCCAAATCCTTCAACGTCATATTCTTTAACATGTGCCGTTATTGGGTAGTCGGTTGGTACAAAACATAGTGAGATTCTTGATATTGTAAAAGTGTAATTATGATTAAACAACAAAATCATGAGATTCAAGCAATAATTAGCACCTCAGTGCATATAATGAAAATTTATTTTGACAGGCACTCAAATGCTTAAGATATCCATTAATCAAGTTGAATCGTTGAACCGTCGAATCGTCCCTCGTTTTATTATTCCTTGAAAGGGAGGGTAACTATTTAAATGTACTATGATTCTAACTTAATGAAAGAGTTGAGGTAGTTTATTACTACTAAAGGATAATTATAAGTTACAAACCCAAGGTAATTTTATAGGACATAAAAGGCTCCCATTCCAAAATCAACGCACCGCGGCTCCGTTCAAATACTTAGCCAACATTAGAAAGAATATTTAAAAGTGGGTAGATTAGTTTGTGTCGCAATTCTATGAATTATTTTAGAAACATGTAGCCTTGGCACCTACTGGCTTTCACCTACCTCGATCCTCGAATTAAAAATTGTCAGAAGCACCTAAATTAGTATTTTAATAAGTCAGCCAGATAAAGTTCAGGGAATCCTCACGGTAGCGCGCGAAATTCAAATTATTGTGCTTTTTTGCAATATACCAGTCATTGTATAGCTGTACAAGAGCTGTACCTACCAAACCAAATATGATTCGCGATTGTAATAGATATTTAGTTACAGAATTATAATAATTAATATCATCAATACAACCCTCACAGTGCATAAAACTCGATCGATTGTCTATTTCATGAGTCTTTTCCTTAAAGTAACTAAACTTCGGAAAAGGATCTAGGGTTTTTTTTGTCAGAAACTATAAATTAAAAACAGCAATTGTAATAAAAGTTTTATTATAAAATAATCTTAAAGCTACCAGTGAGCAAATTGATGCAACTATCTTAAATTAGGAACGATCACAGCTACAAACTAATCCCATTTGCAATATTCGTTACATTTACACCTTTATTTTACATACCAGAAAAAATAGACAGACGAAAAACTAAATGTTCACTAAAAAAACAAGTGCCTGCCTGCATGAAGGTTTAAAAAACCGCGCGTGACACCTCTATTTTTAGCTTTTTAATTTTGATATTTTTGTAGGTTTCGAGATTCGTCTATTTATTTTTTCTGATATTAGCATTTACCGTAAGCCATTTATGAACATATTTGTTTAAATATTGTATCTACCGTCACATTTATTCATATTTAAATTACTTTTTGGGCCCTTGGATAAGGTCTAAGTATTTTATAGGTTTAGTTCACATAACAATATGAATCCTAGAATCAACTCCTCAATATTCTGGGCAGTGCCTGTCTTGATCAAACCAAAGCTAGACTCTGTCTCATGAAAGAGGTCCCGCGGCGAGTCGTGTATAGGTCGCGTCCGATAAAAAGAACGCTGGCGGAAGGTGGGGAGGGTACGTTTGCGCATGAGTATACAATTCGGTAGGCGAAGGTCGTCCTACGAACCAATAGCGCACCGGCGAACATGCGGCTCGTGCCCCCCCGCACTTCATACCACCAAACAGACCGATAAATCGCGTTCTGCGCATCTTGAAAGCTAGCGTTACGCTAGCTAGCTAGCGAACTATACTAAAAGCTAAAAATTAACATTGGAAGTAATAGCAGACTATTAAAGTAGGAAATCAATTTAATATGTATTATTTGTATCTTAATCTGATATTGTTTCTGTAAAAAGAGGTAAGATAGAAAAAATATTAATAATAAAGTAACTTTATTTTGCGACACTAGCGCCATGCCCACGAGACTTCTTTCACGAGACAGAGTCCTAGAGTACGTTTCATCGAATAGTTCCTATGGCGTTATGTTGGCACTTCTGTTTGTTTTACTTTATTCAATACGTAATACAAAGGAAAACACAGGGGTGCCAACATAATCTCATAGGACCTATTCGCTGAAACGGAGTTTACTAAAGTTACTGCACACGTATATTTTATTTATTTATCTGTTTAATTTGAACTTTATTCTATAAAACTTTTGTACTTCATAATTTGTTCAGGATAAAATTAGGGCCCGTTAAGTAATTTAAACATTGGTGTTACCAATAAACGTTGCGTACAGTTTGACGTTTTCGGTAGAAAGTATCCGGGTAAAACTCTGTATCTTTATAACATGACAATGCATAATGAAATAAAAATAGTGATAAATAATGTATAATAAAGAATTATATACTTCATTTCTTCGAAATAGTAAGTAAATAGGAGGGTTTGTCTAGGTAATTATGTACAGTAAGTAACCAAAATGAATGTAGACACTGCGTTTTATAATTCGATAGAGTTATTATCACAAGTCAGACAAAGAAAAAAATTGTACGCAATCGAAAACATATTTTGACATATTTTTTTTTAGTACAGGATTCGATTAAAAAGTAGGGCATTTTAAACCGATTTTAAAAAGAGGAGGTTTTCAATTCCTCTGCATGTTTTTTTTTGTATTTATATTTGCGATGTCACACGGATTGCTTTAAGCTCTTGGTAGTTAGGTAGGTACTCTATCGAATTACAAATTCATCTTCTAATTTTGACATATTTTAATGTCCAAAAACACTGAGGTAGATAGGAAGAAGAAAATTATGCTTTTTATACAATTTCGTATACTTTGGCCATGTCATGTAATTATAATATCAGTCTTTATAACATTGTTACCTTTTCCATTAAAAAAAAAAACATGTCTTGAGCCGAGCTTTACTGTCATTGGAAAAAAAGATGCTACTTTCACTCTGTAATTATATAATTATGAAGAAATTAATATCAGACCATGAATTCTCTACAAATTATACTTCTAATTATTTTATTTTCTTTTAAAGAACTTCGGATTTCTAGCAAAAAAATGTTTTACATTACGCCATCTTGGTTTTTATATTTTAATCGTTTAAAAATATTTTTAAGACCTTTCTCTCAATACACATACATACTTTAAAATCTCAATTAAATTGTAACCTTTTAAACCAAATTACAAAATATAAATGCATTTATTAAATTTATCGACTCAATGACATGTAAAATCTATTGATTTAATAAAATTAACTAGATTTTAAAAACGCTTCTTTTTCGAACACGAATATTTTGCTTTTACTTAATTTTTTACTTTTAAATATTAATATGGATTTTAGACTATCATTTTCTAGATTATTAGTGTATATTTGTTTAATTATTAAAAAGAGGCCTAATAGTAACATGGTTGACGATATTAATATCGATAATGGCGGTAGAATGACTGTTGCGAAGTAAACCGTCCATTTTATTTGTGATGGCAGGCCTTCTTGGTGCTGAAAAGAAAAAAGAAAAATAAATGAAAACGGTTCAGGACAATTAAATAGTGCAGGAGCAAATTGGGGAAGACTTTTGCCCAGCAGTGGAAAAATCACATCCAAGGGTATTTTACTAGTACTCGTTATGACAGCGATTAAGTAGTAAGTACTTAGTTGAAGCTAATATTTGTTCAAAGCTCCATTTTGGTAAATCTAAACGCATTCAAGACTAACTAATGCTTCGAAATTCGAGCACGGAGAGCTTACTCATAATCATAATCGGGTTAATGAACGTTCTAGTGTGTAGGTACCTAATTTTCGTATTCAGATAAGCCCACAATGAACAGTCAGTGGCAATCCTACAATGACAACAGTTATGATAAGAATGTTTTCCATAACATTCTGTAGGTGTTCATTTGTCATAAAACTAAAATCATCTGAATACGAAAATAAGGTACACACTGGAACGTTTCGTTAACCTGCCACCCACTGACTGTAAAATAGCGGAATTGAGACCCTGGTGGCAAAACAAACCTAAGGTAGATTTCCCGAAAACTTTGACAAGTTTTATTATAGTTAGGTAGCCATATCTATCTATCTTTACTTTGCGCTGATGACAGAACCAGCCTGAGCTTTAATGTCGTCTTAGAGTACCGTTTGAGAACATAGCCAATAGTCAATTGGGCTTACATACTAACCTATTATGTGATCAACATTCTCCAAAACGAGCTACTGTGCACAAATATTAAGCAACTTAATAGTAAATACTTACATATTCTCCCCAGAACAAGGGTAGGACCGTGCTGGAGAGCTTCGCGAACTTCTCATCATACCCTGACAGGTCGTGGATTTGCAGGTTACTCTGCATCCGAGCTACGGCTTCAAATGGTGTGCCGGTGTACTGGAATAAGAAATAATTTAGTAATAATGTCGACAATAAAAACGTTTTACTAGTAAATAGTTTTATTAGTCATATGTTTTTTCCCGCCACAAATTCGATGTGTCAAAGAATGTGGCAGAATAACAGAAAGGTCTTTGCTCCTCAGTGCGACAATTTCTATTATTATTAATAATTTAATCTAATATTATTATTAATTATAATATAATAAATTAATAATGTTTTGTTACCTGTTTTTTTTATTATCAGACTCCAGCAAAAAATGTATAAATCACAATGCTTAATAAAAACTACAATAGCGCGGGTTTTCGAGTTTTATACACATGTAGAAGTTTTATACATACATACAATAAGTCTACCTAGATAATTGCAGTTTTTTTTTTTAATTAAGTAAGGAGTCAAAAAAACCTTTTTAATATACTTAGACGTAAATATGAATTTATAGAAAAAAATATATCAGGGAGTTTGTTCATATCTTTGTCTCAGTTTATTTAAGTATACCTGATTTATATTTTTAAGTAACTATGGGAAATAGTGATATACTTACAGGTTCCAATATAACGTAGGAGTTGTGTTTAAATCTGTCTGGTTTGAGTCCTGTCACGTAATGGTCTTTCGGTACACCTCCGATGTAGAAGTGTGGGAAAGACACCACCATGGGGAAATCTGTCAACAGATGGCGCTAAATTATTATCGGCGTAGATTTTGATGATCATAAATAAAACTGAACAGTTTTTTAGTCTAGTTAAAAAAACACGGAGTGTTTCTACGGGGTATGAAAATACAAAATCTATTTGACTCCCATGTGGCGCCATTTTTAATCTGGCACTGTTATGACAGTGGGATCCATAAGAAAACCATAAAGCTAGCTACCGGTTTTTTTTGTAACAATTACAGTAATTCAATTTTGTAAAGCACCATAACATAACATCACGCCTGCATCCCTGAAGGGTTAGGCAGAAGTGTATCAATGTACACCCACAGTTCGCCGGTATGTTTAGGTCCCATGTAATAGGGGGCGAGCCTATTGCCACTAACCGGGCACAAATCCAAACTCCGACCTGCTACTGAGAATTTCATAGAAAAACTCAATAACACCTTGGTCGACTTGGGAATCGAATCCAAGACCTTTAGTGTAGCAGTCGCGCTTAGAACCACTAGGCCAACGAGGCAGTTGTAAGGCAATACTTACTAAAGTAACATTTGGACGCGTCACTTATCCCAGGAAGGAGGCTCGGTTCGGTGTCATAGCAGTCTGTACCATTCGACACTCGATCGAACACGCTCTCGGATAGATTGTACCGGTATAACGGAACGTTGTGCATGGTTAGCTCGCCTGAAAATACAGAAAAATATGGATTAGTTTGAGAAAATATAATAATATAAAGTGTACCAGAAAGTATGGTTAATCGGGTGTATAGAGGAAGAAGACACATATGTGTAGGTAGGGTACCCGAATCAGCCTTATATTATGTATTTTCTGAGGATTATTGTCGTTTATGAGTTATTACACTATGTTTATGTACCCTTCAATATAATGTATATTTGTACTAGGTAATTTATAAAAATCGCATTAAGGATTCATAATGTTTCTGCTCACATACATTTTGGGACATATATAAGTTTGAGTATAATTCGTGCTTATAAGTCTAACCATCGCACTTAGAGGCGTTAATAGTAAGTTAAAAGACGAGTTTCTTTCGATTTGAGTAAAAAATCTCATAGAGAGAAAGACTTACTTAGGGACTTACTTCGATAATAACGAATCCCTTAAGTAACCATTAACGTTAATGAGTACGGTTTTGAGAAATAAAAGTAAGTAGCTACTAAAATAGTAATGTGTCCTTATTGGTAAAAATTACATTCAAGATGTTTTTTTTTTATAAATGTTTACGTTATGTTTCTATATTTCTTAGTAGTTATATGAAATTATACATTGTATGATTGGTAAAATTGTTAGTTTAAGTTGGTACCTGAATAAAATAATGAAACAAGAAACTCACTATCAAAATACAGCGGCATAAGCTTGCACACGGTCTTCCTCCAATACAGCAACACATCGGCTTTGGTCAGCCGCTGAGCGTACATCACGCCTTCAGTCGATCCGTAGATACGGTCTGGACATGTCTGAAATGTCAAAGAAACTGATTAAAATCAATGTCAAAAATCATTTATTCAACTTAGACACAGTAGCACTTATCAAAAGGAAAAGGCAGCGCGCAACATCAGCCTCGCAACGCCAGAACGAAAAAACACACAACAAAACATCCAACCTCTCACACCTGACTTAAATCCATGAAAGGTGAAGGAAAATATTTTGAGGAAACCTGGATTCAAAAATTGGGATCTAAAATCGCCAATCCGCAGTGAGCAATGCTCGTACCTTCTCTATATGGGAAGATGCCTATGCCCAGGACGTATATACATATATAGACTGTTTTTTTTATTATTTGTCTGGCCGCTGAGAGAATGCGTCCCTGACAGGTCGTCAACAAGAAGATATAACTTTGGAAGAAAAGGGGTTACATACCTCAGGATCGAATCCAGGTAGTTGTGGCTCTCCTCGAAACCTGTCGATCTGGAAGAACTCCTTGTGGCCCCACTGGGAGCCGATCTTCACTGTCATCTCGTCAGAGAAATCTGAGTATATCTGGAGAAGACATAAGAAAGGATTACAGTAGAGCTTCTTATGTTGTGAGTTCTACCCTACAAAAGATTTACCTAACTTGCAACTACTACTATTAACGTTTCTTAAGTGCCTGAAAGAGATGAACTTAGAAAGTCGCTTTCATAACTTTTAAATGGAATTTCGGTTAAATGATAGCTATTGAAGGCGCCGCTAGCGCATCAAAAAACTATGGAATTAGCCATTAGGCATTTAGTTGTTTTGAAATCTGTTTCATAGGTACCCCACTCGCTGTCGATCGAGGCTTAGATCCTTTTTTGGAAGAAGTTGATTTGCCCAATCCGGGGATAGATCCTGGGACTTTAGAGTTAGCTACGAAAACTTGAAAATCTTTGTACACGACGACAGAGATTCACAACCTTAAATAGTTTCCTAACAACAGTAATAACATACCAATACGCTTAATTATTCAAAATATGCAATAATGAAAGAAAACTTACCCTATCCAACATACCGGCATTATTGACAGGCACCAATCCAGGAACCAGACTCTTAGACATGTCTAAAACTGGGTCTGTATAGTTCCAGAGATACTCGTAAATAGTCTTCTTGACAAACGGTTCAGACTGATACATCGAGATGAAAGATCTTAACACTGTTCGCACGAAGTAATTCGCGTCGTGAAGGTAGGAGAGGATGCCCTGAAAAAGAACATAATATGAAGTTTAATATAAGTGCTGATCGATGAACGACGACAATGGGTCTAAATGGTAAGAGACATCGCGGTAGGCCAAGACGGAGATGGGACGAACTGGGGCCTGATTCTGCTATTAGAAACATTCATTAACCCGCCACCCATTGACTTTAATATAGCGGGATTGCGGCCCCTGGAGTTTTTTGATAAGGAGTGGATGACCACGGCCCTAACCAGAGGGAAAAATGGAAGGAGTGTAGAGAGGCCTTTGCTTCAGTGAAACAGAAAAGTTTGTAAAAAAAATAATATCTAGGTGCTAGATTTCCAAAGCCAAACTAGTTTTTTGTCGTTTCTATGTATAAGTTAAAAAGATCTAGTGAAGTGAAGAAGTATATTTTTGCCCTGAAACTAGTTTAGTACAAATTGAACAGAATCGGGGCCACTATTATCCGTTATAAAATCAATAAAATGCTATAATACGGATTTGAATGAGAGGCTAGCTAGGCTAGGTACACAATAATCAGGCCCTAGTTTGCAACTGATGTAGCCTTGAGCATTAGAATCCGTTCATTGAACCTCTTGACCACCATCATTTAGATACTATGATAAAACTACAGGTAAAGTTTGTAAGTACAAAGAATATTGTGAAAATTAAGAAAATTAGTAATTAAATTGCAAGTTTGTCCTTATTTACCCTGTCTGTTATCTGATTGTGGTATTGGTTAAAAGGGATACAAACTCTAAGATTTTAGGACCTTTTGTTTAGTGAAATAAAACCTATTTCTTAATATTCTGAATATTCCAACGCAAGATATTTTTTCCGAGGCATAGTTTTGAAATTTTGACAGTTCTTCAAAACCAAATGTATAGAGATTAGACGTTAATTTTACCTATTGATTCAAAGATATCAATCGCTTGAAAAAAAAAAAACAGTCGTGGTGGCCTAGCGGTTCAATGAACGGATTTGTATTCACGAGGTTGCTGGTTCGAACCCGGGCAAGTACCAATGTAATTTTTCAAAGTTATAGCTATGTACTTTCTAAATTATTCTAAGACACTTCTGACAAACGGTGAAGGAAAACATCGTGAGGAAACCTGGATTCCAAAATTTGGGATCTGAAATCGCCAATCCGCAGAGAGCAAGCGTGCTGATCAATGCTCATGCCTTCTCTATATGGGAAGAGGCCTGTGCCCAGCAGTGGGACGTTTATAGGCTGGATTATAATCGCTTGAAAAAACGGCTTTTGGCCCCATTATATCCTTAAGTTTGTTTGGCCTATTAACGTATACGGGTAAGAGTTAGAAAAATATGCAGACAAAGTCACGGACACTAACTAGTATTGAACAAAATCTAAAACAAACTTCGAGTGAAGGGAATCTCACGATTTGAGGTTACAGACAGTTTGTGTAGCGAAATATAAGTTAGTATGTAGTTTACTATCAAATAATACATTAATCATGATTATAGCTCTCATGTTTTTAATTTATTATTAGGTATATGTTCCGTGTAAAAAGATAAGTAGCTAAGTGTTTAATTCTTGAGTAAAAGTTCTTCCCTAACCATTAAAATATAATGAAATTTTTATTCGAACCTTTTAAGCTCTGAAGTATATATTTTTTAACTTGTTTCATACGCTTTAAATACTATAATAATATCTAGGCTTTTTCAAACAACAACAAATAAACATATTGTGAAACCCCCGACAAGTTTAAGAAAATTGTTCAAATTCAAATTCAAATAAGTTTATTTTCAGGTATATAAAAAAAAAACAAAAATTACACAAATACACAAAATGAAATATAAAGAAAATAACTAATTGTTGATGAGTCTTAAAATATTGAACAGTTCTTCTTGAATTATAGCAAAGAACGATCTCAAACACAATTATCGAATAACCGCATCATAATCGGTGCATTAGTTTAGAAGCTACGATGCCACAGGCAGACTCTTGCGACAGGATTGAAAATAGATATCAAATTGCAATGTGGCGAAGAACAAAGTTTTTAATTGTTGCTTCTGCCTCGTTGGCCTAGTGGTGCTAAGCGCGACTGCAACGAGAGGTCTTGGGTTCAATTCCCAAGTCAATCAAGGTGATCTACCGTCGACCGAGCAGGTCGGAGTTTGGATTTGTGCCCGGTTAGTGGCAATAGGCTCGCCCCTTATTACATGGGACCTAAACATATCGGCGAACTGTGGGTGTACATTGGTATACCTCCGCCTAACCCTTCAGGGATACAGGCGTGATGGTATGTTATGTATGTTATAAATATGAGACTTACCAGCACAGCAACATTGGGCACCACGATCGTCTGATTCAAATCGATATGGTTTTGTTCTGGCAAGAATATTGGATATCTCTTCGCTGTGTACGTCATAGTGCTGTTGTCGTTAAACCGCACGTTTTGATGGAGAAGCTTCTCTCTGGAAGAAAAGAGATGGAAATATAAATATATATGTTTGAAGAAAGAGTTAGGTAGAAGCTTGCTTTAAGTTTCTTTTAAACCGACTTCAAAAGTAGGTTTTTAATTATTTGGTGCCATATATGGGATGGGGTAGGTCATAGACTAAACATATACATAGACTGCTACTATCGCTAGTTTCCCCTTGTGCCAAGCGAGAGCACTTTTTTGTCTGTATCTAGTAAATTCGTTTACTGATTTAAGTTATTTTTCACGCAACGAGAAACTTACATACGAAAATATCGATGGTTTTGACATTGTTAGGATGATATTAGTGTTTTAGACAGATTTTTTAAAACGGCCATCTCCATCTTCATACATAATTCACGACCAAACTAGTTCACACTAGTGCTCACTCTATAGTTTCTTATGTTAAGGGGTAGGTATACCTTAGAGGCCTTACCATATAAACCTTCCCATATAAATTTAATTGAAGTAGGTTATTTTATGCCGTTAAGTATGCGTAATCAATTATATAAACTGAAACTGAAAATAAACAACGAAAATTATATGTTTCGATTTTTTTGGACTGTACAGATATTTGATTTCATTCTATTTCATCGAACTAGGCAAAGCCTGTACTATGGTTACCAGATAACTGATAAACATATAAATAAATAAATTATAGATAAATTACACCCAGACATAAACGATCATGCTCAACACACAAAGATTTTTCCTGGGTGGATTGAAACCACGACAAATATATATTTATAATTATGTCTATTTACTAAGCCTCAATTGCATAATAAATGCAACATAAATACATGGGATTCCCAATGATCTGTTATAATAAAAACATGTTGATTCCAACGTTATCCACTTCCGAGTTTATTTTTTTGTGAATACACATTATGGGTTTCATTTGATATAAGCTTGGAATGTAGTGGAAGCTATAACATCATAATATCTTGGGACAACTCACATGGCTATGTCATAAGTGTGAGTTGTCCCATCAGATGACAAACTAGGCGGCGCTCTAATTAGTTTTGTAGGTGAAATTGTGCATAGCTAGTAATTTAAAATCGTAGAATGGACAGTTATGCCAAAACTCTAAAATGTAAATTTTTTTTTTTTAAATTGTAAAACGTTTTGAAAAATGCGACTTATACTGGTTTGTACCGAAATATGAATCAGAAAGGAATGAATATTAAATTGGTATAGAGTAAGTTGACAAAATTTTAGCTCAAATGATGAGTTTTGTTTGAAAGAAATTGGGTATTAATTATTAACTGAACTCACTTCGAGCTGACATTATGTAAACTAACTCTATACGAGATGTAGGTACTCTTCACCCCTTTTGGATAGATATACCTTTTCGGTAACACCCAGTATATGAAAATTATTTTTTAAGATAAGATATATAAATCTATTGCATAGCCCAACTATGTGGTGTTAGCATAACCGCAATAAACATTACTATGATGATAGTTGCATCATTGACCTTAAAATGTTGTGTACGATGACGTCATATTCCACTACATTTTAATATAGTGTTTTACTCTTCTAATGGTTTGAGTAAATTGTTTTTAAGGTTTTTTCCGCCCTTGGAGGCTTATAATCGTTTAGAATAGCCCTCTTCCTGTTCATCATTACTGCTTATGATTATAGCAATTTATAACTGTCTTTTAGGGAGACATAGTCAATTTCCGAAATTGGCTTTGTATAGAAATCAGATGATAAAAAATAAGTAGTAAGGGAAGATTTATTAATTAATGGGTGTGTTTTAGGTAAGTCTTTTTCTAAATACATACATATCATAGATATAATATGTATGTATTTAGAAATATATAAGTATGTTTATCAGTTGTCTGGTTACCATAACACAAGCTCTGCTTAGCTTGGGATCAGATAACCGTGTGTGAGTTGTCCCGGAATATTATTATTAAATATATAGATATTAATTAATTAATATTTTCTGATACTTTTATTTGTTTAAAAACATTGTTAATTTCACTGTGCAGAAGCATTATTTGCACTCTGAATATCTGAAATTATATCCTTGCGAAAGATTTATTTCAAATAAATCGAACCTAGACTGCAAAAATCTTTACCAAAAAAAAACCCGGGGATTGAACCCGCAACACGTTGCACAGTGTAAATTCAAACGATTAAATAACTTACGTAGCTAAGTTCACACAAGACAACGCAACGACCTCTAAATTCATAGTTATATCATAACTATCTGAAGGTCAATCATAAAATATTATTTTCGTCAGTTTACTTAAGCAATTCACTTGATTTTACACGGTGTAAATGGGTAGTATCTATTTGGATTTTAAATAAACGATACGAAATTGATTTGCGGACATACATTTTCAGCAACGTTTGTGGAAGTTATTTCTCTGATGAACACCTATTTAATTTTGAAATGACAATAACAGATCTAGACATCTTTATATGTCTGTCGGTTTTGTTCTTTATTGATTGAGAGATGATTAAGCTTGACATCAAAGAAAGGACGAAGGCTTCCTATTGCCGCGATAGCCGATATTAACGCGAGCAGAGTACTATTATTTTTTGCGACGGAACGGATACGTTATGTATGCCATGCGTTCTTTTGTAATGAATTTTGAATGTATCTTTGATAGTTTGGTGGTGGTTACTAACCAAAGCTGCTTTTGAGAGCCCAAAAAACAGAACTTGACATTATCTTGAAAATCCTAAATCGTTTCATCGCTTCGTCACATAAAATCCTTTTGGAATTTGTTAAAATACTAAAAGGATTTTCTGTAATCGGTTGGGGTTTTCTAGACGATGGTTAGTAGAAGTATATACTTACAAGTAGACCACAGGTCCGATCTCTTCCACATTGAGTTTATCATCTAACCCCAGCATGAATCTCTCGTGGTTCGTGATGTTGAAGACATAAGCTCTCAGCTTGACCTCGTCAGGTGGATCGGCCCACCACTCGTATGGTGGCATTCCTGGAGAAGAGTAGGTATTTAATAAAAAATAAATTCGGACAACATCACATACATTGCTCTGAACCCAAAGTAAGTAGCTAAAGCACTTGTGTTATGAAATTCAGAAACAACGAAGGTACAACAAACACCCAGACCCAAGGCAATGTAGAAAAATTGGGTTCTATATTGAACCGTCCGGGGATCGAATCCGGAACCGCAGAGCTAGCGACATCTTGAAAACGGTGCTCACGCAACTCGACCACGGAGGTCTTCATATAAATATGAAACATTTTGAAATTGCTTTGCCACCAATGCAATTGCAGTTAACAAATAATGAACAATGTAGACAACATTGTATCCAAATCAAATAGCTGAAGCATTTATATGGAATTAGAGACTTGGTACCACAAACACACAGACCTGAGATATTGACCCGTACCGGGATCGAACCCGGGACCTCTGCACTAGATAGACATGGGAAACCAGGGAGTCGACCACGGAGCACGTCATAAAAAGAAATGTGTTATCTATCTATCTTTATGAAGAATAAAGTAGGGTTAGTAAATAAATAAAAATAATGTAATAAATATTGATTTCTGAGGTTTACGCGAATTATCAGTAACAGTAGTTTTTTTCAATGTTATACGTATTTATTTTCTACCATCCACAATTCCTAATATTTCCATCCCAAAACAAATACTTATTGTTCTAAGATAACAGTATCATAACATTGGAAACTGAACAGCTATAGTGATGTCTCAAGTTTAAGGTCAGAGCTAGTGGGTCGAGGTCACAAGCAAGGTCAGTAGTGCGATTCTGTAAGACTTCATTCTAAAATTCGAATCTGAATCCGCAGTGAGTTTCTTGATTGGCATTCTGTAACTCGATTGATAATTCGAATCTGCACTAGCGCCACACTTGCGAGCGTGTTTGCGAGTTGAACTAAATCAAATACGAGATTTTGACAGATAATGTATGAGATGACGTTTTATCTGGCATTCTGTAAGATAATTCCTAAGTCACTTCGACGCTCACTTCACACTCAATCTCGATCCAAAAATAAGCATATATTTTACGAGTGAAAAAAAATTTTTTGCAAAAAAACGATTTTAAAAATGAATAAAAGCACTAAAAGTTAAAAATAATACTATTTTAGATTTAGATTTATTTATTTACTTTCTTCAAATCTTAACACTAGGTTACATTACATTGCCCCACAAAACTGCTTACGCAGTTTAACTGTGAATGAAGTTTATTACCTACCTACATTAATAAACCGAACCTAAACTACTATTAACCTATACTTAATACAATTTAATATTATTTTGGAGACGGTGCCTAGCTAGGTAGGTAATGAAACGACAAGTAATTCCTGAATATATTGATGGGTACCTATTGTGTTTGTAAAATTGGTGTCATGTTATGGGGAAACAGTGTCAATTGTATCGATCTGTTTATAATACAAAAGAAACTTGTTAGAATCCTAGCTCAAATAGACAATACAGAAAGCTGTAAACCATACTTTAAGGAATTTAAACTATTAACGCTACCATCAATATATATACTAGATATATGCACATTTGTTTATAAAAATATTAACACATTTAAAAAAATAGAAGATTCTCATAACATCAATACCCGTAACAAAAATAAATTATGTTTACCACAATCCCGTATTAAAATGTTAAATGAAAGTCCATATTATATGGCAATTAAATTATTTAACAAGCTACCAATAGGTATAAAAATCAAGAATATTTATTAGCATTCCAGAGAAAACTAAATAATATTTAATCCAGAATTGTTACTACTCCATAAAGGAATATTTTGAAAATAACAATTTTTATAAATATAAATAGGAACAATAAATTACTAAATAATTATTAATATAGTTACAACATATGAATATATAAACTATGTATATAAATATGTTCTTTTATATCCCTATTGTAGCTGTGTGTCAGCTAATACCTAACTATAAGTACCTAGAATATACCCTTTGTTTTTTGCTAGTTATTAAGTATGAAATTATATAGAGTCAATAAATTAGATAAAACCAAAAAAAAAAGTTAAAACTGTAAAGGATAAATATATTAATTATTAGATGCTAATTGTTTTAGAATGAGTGTTAGATTTTTATAATAGGTATTAATTATATTGCTATGCTTGTAAAAGGCAACTAAGTAATAAGTCCCACATATTTTTATAACATCTAATGTACACTTAGTATGCAATAAAACTTTTGACTTTGACTTTGAAATGTATTATTTTCCGATTAGAATTAATATTTAGAAGAATGTTTATGTTTTATTTTTTCTGGCTTCTTCTTAGTCTGTAGGTATACTATGCAGTCATTAAGTTTTGTATATTGTTATTCCATAAACTCTACCAGAGTTTCAACCTGAGCCGACGATGGGTGAGAGGAACGTGTCTCAATTGGACTGAAACATTATTAGAACCAGATTAGAAAACAAAATAAACACTTCTATAATTAATACAACAAGGAATATATACTTACTTCATGATTATTTTCCAATTATTATCAAACCAAACTCAAACAAAACAACGCAACTCACAAGATTAATAATATAAATATTGACCACAGATTAGTAATGATATTGACTGTCAGTCATTTTTATCGTTAATTATGTAGATTATATTCACGGCACGAATTTAGAGTTTTCTCTGTATTGTTTACTTATTAGCCGTCTTAAATTCCTTAAAATAAGAAATTTTGATTTAAATATCAAAACAGCTAAAATTCTGAGCCAAAAACTAGTAAAATAAAAAAACCGATAAATCTCGAATTAAATTTTGTTGAGTGTGGCAATCACTAGTGCAGTTTTGCTCGCTTCGGAACTCACTTCACTTCGCAACCGCCTAAGTGATGTTAACAGAATGCAAAATCAAGGTCATTTGGAATGTGATGCGAAGTGTAAGTGAATAGCGAAGTGAGTTGCGAGTTGTTGAGTGAGTTTTACAGAATCGACAAGCAGGTCAGGTAAGATTCTACTAGATAAAGAGTGGGAAATTTATGAGGATATTTCAATAACTCTATTGTTTTAAGAAATTGTCGTAGTTTATTTAGATAAATTAGGTGGATTATCAGGTGATCGTTAGGTTAAAACTAATTAAATATAATTATTTATAATTTTCTTTTTTTGAGGTAACTAACGGTGCAATTATAATTATGTTTCCTTCCTTTTTCTTTTCGAGTTGTGATTTTTCATTCTTTTTTATTTAAATCTGACCAGCCCAAAACATAGCCAAATGAATTGCTTTGTATTTAACATCTTTTAAGTTTTCCAGTGTTTCACTAACTGGTCTATAGTTTGGGGGCCTATCTTCGAAGGAAGTCCTATTTTTATTAACTACTAGCTGACCCGGCTAAAAGCCTAATAGAAACTTTTGTATAAAATAAACGTAAAACAGTTTTTTTTTTAATTTAATTCCGAACATTTTCATATTTATTCACCTTTTAAACCTGTGGATTTAAATAATTCAATATTAAAATTAGCCGAATCGGTCTAGCCGTTCTCGAGGTTTAGCGAAAAAATCATTTTATACATAGCTAGATTAATTTAGTCGGTAAATAACATATTCTTAACACTTACCAGGTCTCATATTCAGTTTTTCCAGTAGCATGAAGTCTAGTGGAGTAAATATGAAGCTACCAACTGATAGGAGGATGAGCAGGACTCCCCACACGCATTGGACTACTGGATCTGTAAAGGAAGGAGGTTTTAAATTTTTAATACATTGTTAAACACGAAATAACTTCAATGAAAAAACTAGTGGATCTATTTAGATGTAATTTATATTATATGGGACCACTTATTCTTTTTGTCGTCTATGGGTGAGAAAAAAGAAAAACAAACAAAAACCAAAAAGATAGACAATTATTGACAACTTCCTCTTTTGAAGTCAGTTGATAGAAATTGAAAGGGATAATAAAACTTAACTATTAGATAATTACTTTGATTATTGATGTAGTTTAAGGCATTCCCAAATATTTATTGGTCCTTTCTTACTACTTAAGGTAAAGTTCTTATTAAGTAATAAATCGCTTCAGTGGTCTGGTTGTGATTTTTTGGCATCAAATAAATGATGCGAAAAATTGTATATCTATAATTTAATTAACTAATTTTGAGCTGACATTCTGTATACTGACTCTATACCAGGGGGCCGAGTCTGCTATTTACAATGGCTCCAATCGTCTGAGTGGGTGGCGTTAGTAAGTCTATTTTAGGATAATTGGCATTCTACTAAACACCAAAACGTCAACATTGGTCGCCCCAATGGCCAATTTTGACGTTAAAATTATGTTTTACCTACGTAACGATTGGAGCCATTGTAAATAGCAGACTCGGCCCCCAGATGTACTCTCCACCCCTTTTGTATAGATGTACCCTTTCGGTAACACCCTGTGTCTATACAGTGTTGACATTTATAGTAAACCTATTTATTTAGTTCAAGGACACAAGTTCAAACGTGTCGTTGACACAAACAGCTGATACAAATCGCTCCATTCTATGTTAATGCGACCCATCTTATTACATGCCTTGACGACAGAGGTTTTCCTTAAGCACTAATCAATAACCTCATTGACTATCTTAGTTCAATGACGTAATAACCGTGACGTCATGTTACCATAGTTACCATTTGACGTAATTGGCGACAAAGTTGTGTTTGCGGTTGTGTAACTGTATTAGTTATTGATGTGTGTCTTATGACGCTGTGTTAAGGTATATATTTGCATGATGTGTTTGTTGTTGAGCGGTATTGTTTTGTTAGGGTTCGTTATTTAGCTTGGTTCTTGTCTATTCCAATAGCGCAGTGGACAAAATTATGTATATCGTGTATGGATACGGGTTTGATTTCTGAGTCAGGCAAATCATTTGTGGCTTTTAGGTACCCATAGCAATAGGATAAATTTTATTCAATGTACATAGAAATAGAAATATTAAACTTTAGTAAAACTTAAGATATTATTTAATGAACTTTACCTACCTTCGACAGTTTTCGTCATTTTTCGACATTATTGGTAAGATAGTTTACCTTTATACTGCATATTTAATTTATCTATTTATACCTCAATCAAAGTTCTTATCACATACGGAACCCACTAACTAGGTTTCGATTCACACTTCACAGTCTCTTAGTATGCAAATCATGGCACAAGTATGTAATATATTCAAAACCCTAGATCGCTCATTGTCATATGTGTAACTAGGCTGTATAATAAGACGCCTCTGCCTTTGACAAACAGATTAAAAATAGAATGAGTTTGTCTATTCAAAACCATAGATGGAATCAGGAAGTTTTGACAGCTCTTGATTGTCATGTCGAAATTATTGGCGGGAATTTTATGAGCAATCAAACAATAGGTTTTTCTGCGTAGTATTTTCCCGCACTATGTTGTGGTCGGCTTCCAGTCTCACCGCCAGCTGAACACCGTATGTTACAGAGCGACTGCCTATCTGACCTCCACAACACATGTTACTGGGTAACACAGTATCCCATAGTAATACTGGTTGTAAGAATGTGGTATACAGACAAATAGTACGTCAGTTACAATAAATAAGTAAAGAACACGTTTTTTCAAAATCTTATATATAAAAATGAATCGCTAAATGTGTTGGTAAGCGCATAACTCAATAACGCCTGGACCGATTTCGCTAATTCTTTTTTTGATGTGTTAGTTATTATCAGGAGAAGGTTCTTATGAAAGAAAAAAAAATTGAAAAATTGCGCGGAAAAAAAGAAATTAAGTAATCCTGACTTTTGTTACTATAGTGATTTGTTGGCTTCATCTCCGCCCCCAATAATATAAAGACACCGGGAACGGGACCCAGGTATTCACGCGGGTGAAACCGCGGGGCACAGCTAGTTAAATATAAAAATAAGGTAGGGGACGTCATTCTTTCGCATTTAATGTACAAAGTTGTGAAATAGTTCAAAGCATTCGTAAGTTCTTGGTATCATGAAATAAGATAATTAATATTAAATACTTTAGTTAATTAACTGCTTCAAAGTTATATGTACTTTCTTATTATTCTAAGACACTTCTGACAAATATTGAAAGAAAACATAATAGGAAACCTGGTTTCTTAAATTTGGGATCTGAAATCCGCAGAGAGCAAGCGTGGTGATCAATGCTCGTGCCTTCTCTATATGGGAAGAGGCCTGTGCCCAGCAGTGGGACGTTTATCAGTTTATAGGCTAGTATTACTATTATTAATATTAAATAAATACTTACTACAACAAAATCCTTTCTTCTTCTTCCCCTCACATTTCATATCCTCCATGCAGTTCTCCACACAGTTATTATCTATGGTTTTGAATAAACTGTTCAGAGAGTCAGTGGCGCTCTCTGGTGTGGAATCCGTGTCTTCAGACCCTGAGGTTGATGAGGAACTGTCCTCGGGAAGCATGTTGCTGACTGACATGGTTGGTTACTGAAACAATAGAGGCATTTATTTAGTTAAGTTTTTGATAGTGATAAAAAAGACAAGTTCGTTGAGGAAAACAGTTCAAATATAGTGTAATAGCACGTGTCTTTACAATAAAAATATTCGTATAATGTACAGTAATCTATTCTATAAACTAAACATACCATCACGCCCGTATCCCCGAAGGGTTAGGCAGAGGTGTACCAATGTACACCCACAGTTCGCGGGTATGTTTAGGTCCCATGTAATAGGGGCGAGCCTCAAACCCAAGGCCTCAAACGTAGCAGTTGCGCTTAGCACCACTAGGCCAACGAGGCAGATACTATAAACTATCCTAATAATTTTACAAAAAAATGCGAATAAAATATTTACAGGACATTATGAAAAATATAAAATATTTACAAGGTACTCGAGTGGGGGTTGAACCTGCAATCATGCCTACTAAAAGAAACACGTTTTCTAAAGTCGCTTAGTAGCAAAAATTTCATAAATAATATTGGCAAAGTCCGGTGAAGCAGTCAAAGCCGCGCACAAGCAAACTACAAAGATCTCTCTCAAAAGAAATCTCAATCGGCTTCCTACTTTTATGGGAATAGACCTATGCCCAACAGTGGACAGCTCACATGCCTAAATCTCCTTTTTTAAAAAAAGCTTCAATTCTATAGCAATTCTCTTTATTAGGTCTATCTTTTTCTCTAGCTTTTGAAGGCAATGACTCACCTAGTTTTGATGAATACGTGTTGATGTATAGAACCTTACTGTGTCGATCGATTCGGCTTCCATTTGGCTTGGGGGTTCGTTGGCCTGATGCCAGTTGCCACCCTGCCCTGGTTGAGAGTCAACAACCATGGGTAACCCATAAACCGAAATGTGACGAAAAAATTTCTACGGAATTCTCAGTAGCAGGTCGGAGTTGGGATTTGTGCCCGGTTAGTGGCAATAGGCTCGCCCCCTATTACATGGGACCTAAACATATCGGAGAACTGTGGGTGCACATAGGTACACCTCTGCCTAACCCTTCGGGGACACAGGCTAGGCATGATGGTATGTTATGTTATATTTCTACGAAATTAGCAAGAGTGTGCATAGCACGGTTTTACGCAATTGAGGGTGAAAAATTACCTAATTTGTATAGAGTAAGCCGTTTTCTTAAAAAACAAAAAAAAAAACTCCGCATACATAGGTCTGTGCCCAATGTAAGTAGCTATAGCACTTGTGTTATGGAATAAGAGACAACAAAGGCAACGACACAATTCAGAAAAGCATAGCAAGCATATTTTGTGCTTTTTTATTTCACATCATATATCACAATATAATAATATCATAAATGTAAAATTCTCGTGTCAAAATGTTAGTTACCATACTCCTCCGAAACAGCTTGACTGATTTTTATGAAATTTTATATGCATATTCAGTAGGTCTCAGAATCGGCTACTATCCTTTTCATACCCCTAAGTGGTAGTAGGCAGGTGCTAGGTAGAAAAAATTGCATTGCAACACACCGGGTGCAGCTCGTCTATCTACATTATGATAAATAATGCAGTTTATTAGAGGGTAAGGCCATAATGACACAGCTAAATATAATAAATCTTAATTCGCCTGACATATAGTTTAATTTCTTAATTACATACCGTCAGTGATGTCGGTCATTTAATATTCTATTGCCCTGTTGGTCTAGTGGTTAGTGACCCTGACTGCTATATCGGAGGTTGTGAGTTCGATTCCCACTTCTGCCTAAGCCTTTCCAAGCTATGTTGGGGTCGGCTTCCAATCTCACTTAAAAATATCAAAATTCAAAATCATTTATTTAATTTGGGCTACAAAGTAGCACTTATCAATCGTCAAAGATACAAAAAAAGACAGCACCCTAGGGGTCGGTTCATATCCAGCGGAAGAGGCAGGATTGGAACTGTTTCCAACAATTATGATCATAACACGGATCTAACGTTAATCAGGAAGAATGCTTGCTACTTAAAACTTAATAACTTCCGACAACACTTGAGAGTAACTTACAATTTGATGTTTTATAATTTGGCAAAAAACTTGCGGAAATGCATTTGCGAGTTGTTTGAACGTATGTTATTCTGTTTGTACAATAAAGTCAGGGTTACTGAACGTACATACATCATCATCATCATGCACAGCCCTTGTCCTCCCACTGCTGGGCATAGGTTTCCCCTTTTTTGTGCCACTTTCTACAGTCCTGTGCAAGCCTCATCCAGACTCGACCCGAGACTTGAACTATGTCGTCACCCCATCTTGCTCCCGGACGACGTACACACATAAATGTCAATAAATACCTCATTTGAATAAGCTATAGTAGTGTTTATTTGTTTTGCGTAGGATGAAGTAATATTAGAAATTACAATCTGACTTCCTTCATAAAGTTTCTGAAGATAGGATTGCCACTGAAAAATCACTGCAGTCATAATTGACGCCCATTTTATAAAACTTTCCATATTATGTACTCTTTTTAGCCGACTTCAAAAGGAGGAGATTCTCGATTCATTCATAAAGGGTGTTAAGATAACCCTGTCCGACCCGAAAGGGTGATATAGGGTTTACAATCACATGACCAAATATACGGTTTTTGGTATATTCATGATATAGGTTGTCTTAACAACCTGTATGTTTTGAATCCAAAAATTCTCTCACAGATAGTTTGGTAAGTGTGACATGACTTTTATGATAAAATTGTAATGTAATTACAGGCGAAGTCACGAACAAAAACAAGTCAATGAATTGAGTGAGCCCATCTGACATATTATGTAGTAACTTAGAGTTACATAGCGGTGAATGGCACCTTCTACACAATTAACACAATACAGGCTATTTACAGAAGGTTCACTCAATGTAATAATTCTAACAAAATAAAAAATCAATAAAATTCTTATATTTATTTTTCATGGATCCCACTGTCAAAACTGGACCGAAACAAAATGGCATGAGACGGAAAGCACGAGCTTTCAAATAAAAATAGAATCATCAAAATCGGTTCACCCAGTCAAAAGTTTTGTGGTAATAAACATAAACAAAAATTACAGTCGAATTTAGTACCTCGGTTTTGAAGGCGGTTGATAAAATAAGACAAGTCTTTTAAGCGCTAACAGGTGAAAAAAACGAAATAAATAATATTTTTGTAAATGCAAAATATGTAAATAAGTAGGCAATTAATTAAGAAAGTGCGTACATTTCCTTTACTTATATCAATTAATCAAACTAATAAATAATATTTTCCTTTACTAATAAATAATAGTTAAACTTCTGAAGTTTCCTGTTTAATAACTAAGGTTAGCTCTCTCAAGGCCAGGTTAAGTTTCGATAGTATTGCAAAACCTTTATAATGCTCTGACTACGTAAACATAATCTAATATGTTGCTAAAATAACGCAAATTATAGGTATAATAATAAATGGACCTCGGCGGTTATGACTGGGACCCGAGTCCGCTATTTTAAGTCAGTGAGTGGTGGGTTAATAAAGGTTTCAGTGTACTTAATATTGATCCTTATTTTCGTACTGCACTGAGGTCCCAGGTTCGAGGTTTGAGGTCCTCAAAAGTCCGGTGAAGTAGTCAAAGCCTACGCTCAGGCTAACTGCAAAGATCTCTACCAAAAAAAGGGTTCGAACCCCGGACGGGACAATATTGAAAATCAGTTTTCTACATTGTCTCGGGTCTGGATGTTTGTGGTACCTTCGTTGTTTCTGAATTCCTTAATGCAGAGGGCAATGTATGTAATGTTGTCCATATTTATTTAATGAATATTGCTTTTTATTAAGTTGCTAGTGTTATATTATTATTTAAGGACATATTTTATAGTTACTTTGGCCGGCTTGGGCCAGCTTCATCAAAGGAGAGAGGAGAGGCGTATAAATGGTGTAACAAACCCTATTTTGTTATATACAGTTAATAGTTACTATGAAACATATAGGGTGCCCGGTAAAGACAAATCGAAAAATCGATTGCAGCTCGAAACTCGTAACTTTTCAAGGAACATAAATTTTGTTGTTCTTTTCATAGCTGTTTACCTATTGCCAGCCCCTTCATATTGTCGGTATCTTTACCGGACAACCTGTATATTTACGTCGGTTTTAAGTGAGAGGGCGATACCCTGGCTTAAATCTAAAGCCTTACGGAGCAGTAATTAATCAGTGACCTTTCTCAATAATATATGCATCAAACAAGTTTTAACTTTTTAGTTATTCTTGAACTGTGTTTACGCAATACTTACGAGGTTGTTGGGTTCCTTATTGCAAGTTAATTTGTTGTTGTTTTTGTTTGTCTATTCGCTATTCTAAACGCTCTCAGAATGAATATTATTCTGAGAGCGTTTACACATTATTCGATACGATATCGGCATCGGACACTGTAAATACAATACCGCGACAAGAAAAATGTACGAAAACGAATCCCATATTCGATAATCGATCGGATTAAATAATAATCCGGCCTATAAACGTCTCACTGCTGGACACTGGCCTCTTCCCATATAGAGAAGGCACGAGCATTGATCACGCTTGCACTCTGCGGATTGGCGATTTCAGATCCCAAATTTAGGAAATCAGGTTTCCTCACGATGTTTTCCTTCACCGTTTGTCAGAAGTGTCTTAGAATAATTAAGAAAGTACGTATAACTTTGAAATGTTACATTGTTATTAATGATACTATCCTCGATATCTTATAGAACAATGATAAAGTATAAAAGTCTTATCCACAATTGTTTATTATGATATTAAAAGACTGGTACTATCATTTATAGCGTCAAGGACAAATACTAGCCCTTTCTAGCCAAGGGACTGTCAAACAACTGGCCCTTCTAGACAAGTGACATTAAATGCACAAAAAATAACAAAAATGAAAAGATATTTAAAATAAAACGTCTGAATACCACAGACTTGAAACTGGTGTTTTTTGCCGCGAAATTCCCTAAATTTGTGATGCTACCACACACCTAAATTTGGGGTGGTAAAACACCATTTTCGTCGGTATTATTGGAGACCTTTTGTAGTTATGATCATTTGGCAAAAACCTGTTACGATGACGACTCTCTCTGTTGCCATTTGACAAACAACAATTTGTAGGTTTAAATTAATTTCTTTTTAATTTTTTTTTACCTTGCATACGGATATCGTTATCTAACAAAACGGATCGGACAGGGTTTTCTTAACACCCTGTATAACATCAATATTATGGCAAAGGAATGCGTATCATTCATATCAAGTTCAATATTTAACTTTCTGATAAAACAAACATTAAACATTAAGGTTATATAATAATTGTACTCTTATTAGTGATTCAGGCAATGTGTTGGTATTTCTAAATTTCACAAAAGATTGGCAACTACCTATTTGCCACTAGAAATCGTAATCAGACCACTGGGTCTCGATTCAGCTATTAAGAAGCTTCATTTTTGCTAACTGTCATTTACAAGTGTACCACGTGAGCGCGACAAATGGATGTGCGATTAACGCTTATGCGACAAAACTGTACTGCGACTCACCGTAGTTCGAATGCACGCTAGTGCGACACACTGAAGATCGACATCTCGCTAGTGCGATATGAAGAAATAGAACATAAACATATAGAACCGACATAGGCCCAGACATCCATTGCTTGGTTAGGTTCAACTTTGTGACAGAGATCAATAGGTTAGGTTAGGTTAGATATTGTGCGCAGGAGAAGGGCGGACAACGCCCTTTTCCGCCCCCCATGAATGGGTCCAGGGGCGAGGGACTTGGGGAAGTCCCCGCCCCCTAACCGCTGGACCCGAGGCGTAGGCGCGCGCGGGTGTCGGCGCGCGCCTCCGAGGCGGAGCACGGGGTAGTCTTACACCTCACTACCCCGTGCACGAGAGGAGGCCCGGACAACCGGGCCAGCACCAGCGTGGGGCTGCGGAAGAATTTGGATTCCCGCGGCCCCACGTGCACGTGCAAGGAGGAGACACCGGGGGGTTTTAGCCGGTAAGAGTCCGGCATGCCCCTCCGCCTCTCCCCAGGCGGAGGAAGTCCATGAGGATTTCCCCCCGAAAAAAAAAAAAAAAAAAAAAAAAAAAAGGGTTAGATATTGTGACCTTGCAATGGAGCGAGCGAAGCGAGCGACGGCCTTTGATTATTTAATATCTACTTCACTATCACTATCACTATCACTACATAGTATAAAATAAAGTCGCTTCCCGCTGTCTGTCCCTATGTATGCTTAGATCTTTAAAACTACGCAACGGATTTTGATGCGGTTTTTTTTAATAGATAGAGTTATTCACGAGGAAGGTTTATATGTATAATACATGCATAATATAGTAGAGAAACACGGATAATCTTAGAGATTTAAGTAAACGAACAAATTTTTTGCGCTTACATTGCAAACGCTGGCTGAACCCTACGAGATAGATCAAAAAAATGTACTACAGTATTGTGCACCTTAAAAAGATCTACAAAAAAGTCCGCGATGGCATATGTCTATCTCCTAAGGATAACCCACAATAACCATTTTTTATCGTTTATTTATTACTTATTTGCGAAAAAGCGATTTTAAGCTATACAGTATTAATCCTTATCCAATTAAGTACCTTTAATAAATTGTGCATGTAATATAGATCAATATTGCCTTTTACAGCATGTAATTTAAATGAATATTTTCGAAGATATTACAAAATTTAAAATGCAGCGACATCGCGGTTGCGGCGGTAACGGCCGGGGGGCCGTAGGGCGCGTGCCTATACCAAGTAGTGCGTCGAAGGCTGTGCTTCGCACTACAGAACTTTATGGTTGTGTAGATATGTCGCAGACAAATAGTATAATTTGGCATTTTACATAAGGCATCGTCAGTTTCAAAACGTTTGCGGTTATGTAATATGCCCAAGGCAAAATGTAGATTGCCGTGTCACTTTATAATATGCCTCACCACAACATTTCTTCGAAAATTTAAACACCATATACATAATGCCGAGGCAAATTGAAGTATTTAGTTTTTGAGGTTATCCAGCACGTCAAAAATGCTAAGGTATCCATAGACCCTGGGTCGTGAAGGACTCCTGCAGAGTATTTTTTAACCGACGAAAACAGAGGAGGTTCTCAATTCGACGCGTATATTTTTTTTTTTTTTATGTTTGATCACTCATAACTTTTTATTGAGAAGTCCGATTTTGATAATTCTTTTTTTATTAGAAAGGGTATACTCCAAAGTTGGTCCCATATAAATTTGGAAAAAGAATTCCTACCCTAAGGGTGGGAAAACAGGGGTTAATTGATTGTTAACGCACTGATCGTAATGTATTACCACGCGTAACTTTTTACAGAGTAGTTCGATTTTGATAATTCTTTTTTTATTGTGTAGGATATACCTAATAGTTGGTCCCATATAAATTTGGAAAAAATATTCCAATCCTAAGGGTAGAAAAACAGGGATATATTGATTGTTCACTAACTGATTTTTATATATGACCACGCATAACTTATTACAGAATAGTCCGATTTTGATAATTCTTTTTTTATTAGATAGGGGATACCTAGAAGTTGGTTCCATACAATCTAACCCGAAGGGTGGGAACATAGGGGTGATTTATTGTTCACTCACAGATTTTAATACTAAATTAAGGTAGTTAGCTATTTTAAAAATAATAAAAAATTCAGCATGTAGCCATTAGTATGTTATAGCCACAAAAAAATATAAAATAAAAACTTTTTAACAAAAAAATAAAACCGCCGAAAAAACTGAAAAGCAAAAAATAAGAAACCTTTTTTTATTTAATCTTAATAACTAAGTTCTTAAACGAATGTGAGTATACCTAAATAATTTTGAGGCGGCGCCAAACTATCAATTAACAAAGATCACAAAATTACCTTAAATTTAAAGAAACAACCAAAGCAAAAATACTATATTCTATAATTATATTCCTTACTTACCACCTACTAATTCCATTGTGTAAAGCAAATAAAAGTTTTGAGTGTGAGTTTGAGTTTGAAACAACTTAACAATGCAATGAAATCTCCAGCCATAAACATAAAAATTTCTAAAAAAAAATAAGTAGGTATCTATATATTGTAATTAATTAATTTGCCTGTTTGGCGCAGACTTGAAATTATTTAGGTATACTCACGTTCGTTTAAGAACTTAGTTATTAAGATTAAATAAAAAAAGGTTTCTTATTTTTTGCTTTTCAGTTTTTTCGGCGGTTTAATTTTTTTGTTAAAAAGTTTTTATGGTCAAAAAACCATGTATGAACGAATCCATGATCGAATATTCATATATTCATAGGCTCAGAAATCAATTGCTTGATTAGGTTCGACTTTGTGACAGAGATCAATAGGTTAGGTTAGGTTAGATATTGTGACCTTGCAACAGAGCGAGCGAAGCGAGCGACGACGTATGTAATTCAAAGTTTTTCTCGAGATTTTAATGAGCATAGTCACCCTAAAATAACACTAACGTCGCATTATGACGATTGAATGATTTGACATTTTGCCTTCGGCATATTACATAACCGCAAACGTTTTTAAACTGACGACGCCGTATGTAAAATGCCATATTATACTATTTGTCTGCGACAGATATATAGTGTAGGTATCAGCGTTGCACCCGAGCAAAGCCGGGGCGGGCCGCTAGTATTTAATATATGTAATTCAAAATTTATCTCAGCAAACTACTGTAATACTGCATCAACGTACTACACTACCCTTGCTAGGTGTCAAACTACTGCAATACTGCACCAACGTACTGCACTACCGTAGTGTCGCACTACCGTAGTGTCGAACTACTGTCGCGCAATCGTTTGTCGCACTAGCGAGATGTCGATCTTCAGTGTGTCGCACTAGCGTGCATTCGAACTACGGTGAGTCGCAGTACAGTTTTGTCGCATAAGCGTTAATCGCACATCCATTTGTCGCGCTCACGTAGTACACTCGTCATTTACGATCATTCTCTTCGAGAGTACAATGAGATTTTACTATAGGTAGGCTTATCTGAATACGAAAATTAGGCATAATGACAAGTGCACTGAACGACCTCTGACACTTGGTTCTCTGAGAAATACCCTGTATCTAATCTAATATAATAAAAATTATTGCCCTAGAAACCGCGTAATAAACATACAAAAATATTGTAAAAACAATATACAGTCAAATGGAAAACCTCCCCATTTTGTAGTCGGTTAAAAATTGATGATATAATAGTTTCCATCTTCAACTACTCGCATACAAATCATTGTATCATACATATTGACTGATAGCAGCAATTTTACATGGTGCAAGCATTACTAAACGAAATTGCTTAAGAAATGCAGTTTCATTTGCTACTTTCGAAATAGTCATCATATAGAATCTTAGGTACACATCAGACGAACGAGCACCGAACGAGCCTTACAGTAACAGTTCGGCTAGCGGCACACGTTTGACGGGATTTACCCGTCTCTAGACAAAAGCTGGCCCGAGCCGGGCAAACTACATATCATATCATCACGCCTGTATCCCCGAAGGCTTGCTTGCGAAGGTGTACCAATGTAAACCCACAGTTCGCCGATATGTTTAGGTCCCATGTAATAGGGGGCGAGCCTATTGCCACTAATCGGGCACAAATCCAAACTCCAACCTGCTACTGAGAATTTCATAGAAAAACCCACACCCTGGTCGACTTGGGAATCTAACCCAAGAACTCTAGCGTAGCAGTCGCAGCTTAGCACCGCCAGGCCACCGAGGCAGTTTAGAATAAAAATATGTCCCCAAATAATAAAAACTTAGATCCAGCCATCCCTCGTTGTTTTGTCTTATTAAGATTGTTAGCAACGCACTAAGTCGAGATCCGAACCCGACGTAAAACGACGTAGTAAGTTTTCCTATTGCTCTGGCTGGAGGCCTTAAGGTCCTCGCCAAAAGTCCGGTGAAGCAGTCAAAGCCTGCGCTCAGGCTAACTATATATTCTATATTCCGGGACATCTCACACACGGTTGTCTGTTCCCAAGCTAAGCAGAGCTTGTGTTATGGTTACCAGACAACTGATAAACATACTTATATATTTCTAAATACATACATATTATACATAAGTTACACCCAGACACCGAACAAATGATCGTGCTCATCACACAAACATTTGTGCCGGGTGGGAATCGAACCCACGACCTCTGGTATAGCAGTCAGGGTCTCTAACCACTAGACCAACAGGCCTGTCTAAACTAGCTAACTATCTGCAAAGATATCTAGCAAAACGTTTGACGGACGTCGTTATTGACACTAGTGCGTTCGCGGCATGCTCGCGTGTTGTAATGCTCGTTCGTGCTCGTTCGTCAGATGTGGACGCACCTTTATAATAGAAAGAATTTACGCTTCTTGCAATGGACGATCAAAGTAGGTTTCATTATTTTTATAATCATCTCATTCTAAGTAAAACATGTAGATGTGGGTAGGTAATTAAACATTGCGAATGTGATATGTTTCTTTTACGAGAAGTTCATTATTTTTCCATCTATTCACTGTTAAGTAACTACTGATTTACGACATAACAATTTGTCTCTGCATCGATTAACACCTATCTAAATCTTTCAGTTCTTCTGAGTAAAATATTTGAAATTAGACATTTGTAAGCATGGTTCTTTACATCTAAGGTTTTCATTATATTTTTCACTTGTTTTAATTAGAAAGGGAAAAACCCAATTTCGGGAAGACAAATCTACAAATTCGCCGTCAATTCATCACCATGTCTTAAATAGTAAATAATATTACTTAGCCTTCTTAGTACAGTATGTAATAACAGAATCAGCGTCATTGCTTAACGAAATCATATTTACCAAAACTACAGTCCGGCCGCTGAGAGAATGCGATCCTGACAGGTGGTGGTCAACAGGAAGACATCTTAAATACATACATACA
Organism: Autographa gamma; assembly: GCA_905146925.1. Classification (NCBI taxonomy): domain Eukaryota; kingdom Metazoa; phylum Arthropoda; class Insecta; order Lepidoptera; family Noctuidae; genus Autographa; species Autographa gamma. The sequence continues at coordinate 4,327,646 of LR989878.1, read as the reverse complement.
TACATATAATCACGCCTGTTTCCCGTAGGGGTGACCACTTCTTTCCACTTGCTACGATCCTTACATACTGGTTTCGCTTCATCCACTGTCATAATTCCCTTCATACATGCTCTTCGGTTTAGGGTACTCTTGACCTGGCCTTTTTTCAAGACGTCTCCGATTTGGTCTAGAAACGTCCGCCTAGGTCTACCCCTTCCAACACTTTCATTCACACTCGCCTTATAAACTTTTTTCGTCAATCGTTCCTTATTCATTCTCTCGACATGGCCAAACCATCTCAACATACCTTTATCAATTTTTGTCACTACATCTTCTTTCAGACCACAACGTTTTCTTCTTTCACTATTTCTTAAATGTGGCCAAGAATTTACTAAATATAAACAACTGTCCCTTAATGGTCTTGCAAATGAATAACTACATTCAAAACCATAGCTAAATTAATTACAAAACACGTTTTTTTATTTCCCCGTACAAATAGAGATCAACGAAAATGTGTATGGAACGCATTCTTTCAGCGGCCGAATAAAATAAACACATATAGCTATGTACCTAACAAAATAATTTAGCCAATGCATCTAATGATGTAAGCACGTTGCTGATTGCCTGAATTGGTTGTTGCATATAAAATTTAGGCCAATTCCTTATTTAGGTCACAGCAATAACTATTGGTTATCGATATGTACCTAAATTGGGGCAATTAAAATAAATAGATTCCCATGGCTGCTATGAAAGTGGTAATCAAAAACATATGACAGTATCGGAGATTCAAATAAAACAATAACAACAATAATCCAGTATATAAACGACCCACTGCTGGGCACAGGCCTCTTCCCATATAGAGAAGGCACGAGCATTGATCACCACGCTTGCTCACTGCGGATTGGCGATTTCAGACCCAAAATGTTGGAATCCAGGGTTCCTCACGATGTTTTCTTTCACCGTTTGTCAGAAGTGTGAAATTAAACAAATGTATGATAAAATATAAGTTTGTGACTAAATCAATTGACAGATCTAGATGAAATTTAACAAAATTATTTATTGTTTTGATAAAAGTATGGTAAGTATACTTTTATGCATATGATTAATTAATTCCGAGCCAAAAAAAAAAGATCGTTCAGCTCCCTAATATTTTGAAAATCAGTTTTATTAAGAGCCACTGTTTTACCTAGTAAGTAGGCTGTGTATCAGGCAGTCAGTCGCTTAAAACATATTGGTACCCGGTGAGACTGCAAGCCGACCCCAACACAGTTTGACAAGGCTTTGCAAGACATTTACAAATTATAAACCTCTAAAAGAAATGCTAAAACAATGTCAAGAGTCAAGGTCACTACCAGTTAACTTTGGAATATATTAAACTAGCTTACGCATGTGGCTCCACCCGTGTGGATATCCGTTATTGCAAAAAGCCCGTCGTTCAAGGTAACTTCCAACAAAGTTTTATTAATATCGATTGAGTGAATTAGCGGCGAAAACGCAACAGACTGACAGATAAAAATACTTTCTTATTTATTATACTACCAATGCTCGTGCCTTCTCTATATGGGAAGAGGCCTGTGCCCAGCAGTGGGACGTTTATAGGCTGGTTTATTTATGGTAGATATACCAGCCTGTGCCACATCCGTGATGAAATTCCAATATACCGTCTATTTTGTTTACGCGCTCTGTAAATTGTTACATATATCCATAAATTAATGTTTTGTTTATTTCTCCTCGAAGTAATTGTGTATCTTGAGAAATAAAGTGATTTTAAACCGGAGTTATTGGTTTTGCGACAATAACAAGCTTACGTGCTTTCTTGGAGTTAAAGGTATGGGGATAGCTTTAACTCCAAGAAAGCACCAATTTTTTACAATATCGGTTATGTAGTTTAGCCGTAAAAGAGTAACAGACAGACAAACAATACTTTATAATATCATATGGTATATCATAGTATGGATAAAAGTAATGATTGCAGGACGTTCTTGAATAAGGTCTAAAAACCAGTTTAAAGAACTCAAATTTCATAATATCGATCGTAATATCACGATGAAATGGCGACTCACCTTGATCGTTTAATTTAATCTATGTTAAAATATCTTTTGCCTTCGATAGCTATGGACTTATGGAAAAACAATATTTTTCAAAATTTTACTATGATTTAGGATACTCGAAAAATTTAAATAGTTACCATAACTTTTAGTAAGAAATATATTACCAGTAAATATAGTAGGTACCAGTAGTCCATTACCAGCCAGTAAAATTTTATTTAAAACGGCGCAGTCGTTTTAAATATTATTCGGAAGCAAACAAACAGACAAAAAATATGTATCCAATATTATTTACGTATATATTAATATTACTACTACTACGTATATTATATTAATATTACTACGTACCACCAATTTTTTTTTTGTAATTTTCCATATAATCTTTCTCAGTTATTTTTTTTCAACTTTTATTTACTTACACCAAATCGTGATAACTATAACCATAGGTTTAACATAAGTAATATAAGAATCAAGGCTTTAAAAGATCAAAGGTAAGGTTTTTCAATATCATCCAATTTTGTTTTAAATGTCAACTCTGAGTATTATCAAGGTGAGGTATCGTGGATATTACTTTCTAAGTTCATCTTAATATTGATCAATGTTCAAGTTACATATTACTGACGTCATTCAATTTTTTGTGGTTTAGTCTCTATATTTTTTAAGATATAACTATTAATATAAAATTTAAAAAACCTCCTACATATTGATAATTGCTGATAACTTTCAAAATACTGAACATCTACATAATGGCAAAGAGTCATCTCGATTAAGTGAGCTTTCAAATAAAAAAACCGCATCATATTCGGTCCATTCATTTAGGAGATACGGTGCCAAATATAGACACAGGCAGAAAGACCAACACGTTTCACTTATAACACCCCTTATTTTACGTCGGGGTTTAAAAGTGAAGTAATAGATAAACTTTTATGTAAAAAAGGTAAGTTTTGTTCTAGATTTTTTGCTGATACAATTTTCGCATTGCTAAATGCAATTTAATTGTACATAATCCTGTTTACTAGAATCTTATAATTATTACTAACCCTCACTGGATTGATATCATAACATTTTAAGTGGTGGGAATCATAGTCATAGAAAATATATAGTTATATTTTTTTCTGTGAATTTTGAAAAATATTTCTTTTTCAATTATATTATATTGTGTAGTAATCTAAAAATATGGTCAAAGCAAACAAGCATGGCGATCAATACTCGTTCCTTCTCTGAATGAAAATCTCTAATTCAAACACAAATTATACATAAATGAATGACTAATTATACCGTCATTAAAACCGGTTTATTACGATACAAAACAAACTTCATTTTTATGTAAATATTCGTAATATTGCCCCAGATTCAGCGGAAAGTAACCTTGAAATAACTAATTAATTCTATATCAGATAAAAATAGAATGATGTTATCTTAGTGACTTAATGTCGTAACCAGTCTTACTATGGGATACTGTGTTACCCAGTAAAATGTGTTGTGGCGGTCAGATAGTCAGTCGCTCTGTAACATACGGTGTTCAGCTGTCGGTGAGACTGGAAGCCGACCACAACATAGTGCGGGATAAAGGCTCGGCAGATGATGATGATGTTGTCTTAATGTCGTACTCAAAGATGTTAATCGTTTCTTTAAAGTTTCTTTAGTAATCATATAAAATAACAATTTAGAAATCCAATAGTTTACTTATTTATATATTTTTACTAGCTGTGCCCTGCGGTTTCACCCGCATAAATACCTAGGCCCCGTTCCCGGTGCCTTTATGTTATTCAGGGCGCAGATGAAACCAAGAAATCACTATCGTAACAAAGGTCAGCATAACTTAAAAAAAAATCCGCGCAATTTTCCTTTTTTTTTTTTTCATAAGAACCTTTTCCTAATAATAACTAACACAACCAAAAAAGAATTAACGAAATCGGTCCAGGCGTTATTGAGTTATGCGCTTACCAACACATTTAGCGATTCATTTTTATATATAAGACTAGCTGTGCCCTGCGGTTTCACCCGCATGAATGCCTATGTCCCGTTCCCGGTCTCTTTATGTTATTCAGGGCGCAGATGAATCACTATCGTAGCAAAGGTCAGGATTACTTTTTTTTTCACCGAGCAATTTTCCAATTTTTTTTTCATAAGAACCTTCTCCTGATAATAATTAACACAACAAAAAAAGAATTGGCGAAATCGGTCCAGCCGTTATTGAGTTATGCGCTTACCAACACATTTAGCGATTCATTTTTATATATAAGAAGATTTAAACCGATAATAAGAAGTCTCCTTACAAGTCACCTTATTTTTAACAGACTTAAAAAGTAGAAGGTTCTCAATTCATGAACAGGTGTGAGTTGGTTAAGTGTTTGTTATATTTATTAGATACAGCAATTGTGCATTGATTATTACTCAATCTTGACATTAATTATTAGTTTAATGTTATGTAGTAGACTTGTTAATAACTGATAATTTAATTTATAAGTTTAGTTTTATTTAAATTTATAGTTTTATATAAGCTTTTTAAGCATTTTATAGTATGTTTTAATATGACCATTAAAATAATAGAGAACGCTCTAAGTTACCAATATTTACCTTATTTTCTTCTGCATTTCTTTACCCTTAATCATAAATTTAAGTCACATGAAAGAACCTTTGTAGTAATCTATTTGGTATGTTTTGTAAATTATTATTATCGTCACTTTTTAATGAAATATGTAAGTTTTGGGTGAAAACGCTTAACTTAAAATGACGTTCAAAATTACTCCTGACAATTAAAATTAGTTAATAGTTTCTTGTGTTGTTATGTGTTTATAAAAATAAAGTTGTTTATACTTAGAATTTCCTATAAATAAACTCTAGAGCCTAGTATATACTATGAAGTTCATCACTTTAAAATCTTACAATCTACAGCTTAGCAAGCGGTTGACCTCGCTGCTTGTGGTTGCCGCCAAACCTAATAACCTCAGTAACCTAAGTTTAGGGTCGACTAACACTAGAATACTTATAAAAATATCTTAGAACAACACACACGGTCTTCTGGGGCCCGATGCCGCTATTTTAGTACTTGTTATTGTGCCTAATTTTCGTAGTAGAATGACAACTATCGTAAAATTGACCTACTGACGCCACCCATTCAGACGATTCAAGCAACTCTTAAATAGCAAACTTGGACCCCTGTACTATGGTAACCAGACAACTGATAAACATACTGAAATATTAATGTTATAGAACGGGGATTAGCGCGTACATGCATAATAATATATGTATAACTTTAGGGCTTGAAGTTGACGCATGTACGCGCTAATCCCCTATAACATTAATATAAACATGCAGCGCGATATTTTACTAATACATTTTTAAATACAAATATTATAAGTTTAAAACATTTTAAGTGTGATTTTTCGACAATCTGTTATTGTCGATAAATTACACCCAGACATAGAACAAATGATTGTGCTCATCACACAAAAAGTTGTTCTGAGTAGGAATCGAACCCACGACTGGCCACGACCTGCAGTTCAGCAGTCAAGGTCATTCAGAATATGTATGTAGAAGTTTACAAGGTGTTACTGAAAGGGTATATCTATCCAAAAGGGGTGAAGAGTACATCTGGCATAGAGTCAGTTTACGATTTTTTAGCTCAAAATGAATTAAATAAATAATTTATATCTAATTGTTAGAATTAAAAGTCATGACCAAACAACTGAAGCGATGTATCGTTAACATTTAGCAAGTAACGTAATAAGATATTGACCCTTGCAGTGAAACACGTTTGTTAAGTTTTATTATTGAATGCAACTTATGCAACTCCCCCGTTGGCCTAGTGGTGCTAAGCGCAACTGCTACGCTAGAAGTCTTGGGTTCGATTCCCAAGTCGACCAAGGTGTTATTGGGTATTTCTATGAAATTCTCAGTAGCAGGTCGGAGTTTTGGATTTGTGCCCGGTTAGTGGCAATAGGCTCGCCCCCTATTACATGGGACCTAAACATATCGGCGAACTGTCGGTGTACATTGGTACACCTCTGCCTAACCCTTCGGGGATACAGGCGTGATGATATATTATGTTATGTAACTTATGCAACTCTATATTATTTTTAGGCAACCCTAACTCATGCAATAGTCGAAGGTTAAAAGCCTTCTTTCTCATAAAAACCTCTTTGATTGTATCTAATACGTTATTTGCGATATTCTTAGACTTATTACTTCGCTCACGGTAACCTCTAATCATGAATCATTACTTAATATGATCAAATGTTGCAAGTTCAGATACATGTTTTGGTGGGTAAGATCACATAATAATATAGAAATAATACAAACATTTACAATAGCTTGTGATTTTTTTGTTAATCAGAGCACTGATTTTTCGTACTACCTATGTAAGTCGATTTTATACAAATATTGTGTTAAACCTCAAAAACGAAACACTTCAATTAGCCGCGGCATTATGTATATGGCGTTTAAATTGTCGACGAAATGTTGTGGCATATTATAAAGTGACACGGCAATATACATTTTGCCTTCGGCATATTACATAACCGCAAACGTTTTTAAACTGACGACGCCTTATGTAAACGGCCGAATTATACTATTTGTCTGCGACATATATACCACTCAGCTATCCGTGCATTCAAACTTAATCTTTGTATAGTGCGGCCGCTGAGATAGTGCTTACCTGACACATGTCAGTTGGGCTTGATTCGTATGGGGAAATAAAAACCGTACGATATTTAATAATGTTTAGAAAATAATGAAAATATCTTCCTTTTGACAATCACCTGTCAGGAACACATTCTGTCAGCGGCCGGATAGTAAGTATAATATTTCATAATAATACGTCACAGAATTTTATGGTCAATAAATTTCATTCATGTGAACTAACAAATCAAAATCAAGGTTTTATTTTATAGCGAATTGGATTTCAACGAATTGTGTAGTTTGTAGGATAGATTGACCAAGTGGTGAAGTTATAATACCAGCCAGTCTTAATACTGGAAACGCCTTTTCTTCTATCGAGGAAACGAGAGTGATGTGATCACCATCAAGCCCCTGTTGGTCTAGTGGTTAGTGACCCTGACTGGTAAACTGGACCTTGTAGGTTCGAGTCCCTTCCAGGACAAATCTTTGTTTGATGAGTATGATCATTCGTTCTGTGTCTGGGTCTAATTTATCTATAATATGTTTGTATGGAGAAATATATAAGTATGTTTATCAGTGTATAAGGCGAGTGTGAATGAAAGTGTTGGAAGGGGTAGACCTAGGCGGACGTTTCTAGACCAAATAGGAGAAGTCTTGAAAAAAGGCCAGGTCAAGAGTACCCTAAACCGAAGAGCATGTATGAAGGGAATTATGACAGTGGATGAAGCGAAACAAGTATGTAAGGATCGCAAGTGGAAAGAAGTGGTCTCTGCCTACCCCTACGGGAAACAGGCGTGATTATATGTATGTATGTTTATCAGTTGTCTGGCTCTGCCTAGTTTGAGTTGTCTCAAGAATAATTAAATAATTTTAAATACTTTAAAAACAACTATGACACTGATATATGTTTCTCTAAGTTGCAATTTTTATCGAACTATGAGAGGAATTATTTACTAATCCTCAAAAACGATAAGCTCACTAGTAGATAATTATTTTTCTAAATTATCAATCCCATCAGAATATAAGAGTAAACGAATAAAGAGCTACTGTGTTCACACACTAGTGCAACGGTATTTACACACTGGTGCACTGAAATATAACCAACCCTGACTTAAATACTATCAAAAGGATATTGTTTCAACAAGGCTAATATTTGGCATTGCCTACTTTATAACAGAGCCTTCTATGAAACTAGTTATACTTAAAATATAAGTTAATGATTATTTATGGTTCAGAGTCATTGACTGTTTCATCGACATTATATACCTACATACAGTCACGAGCAAAAATATGTACACAGCGAAATGTTAACAAATTGGGTGAGATTTTTTGGATGAAATTCAAAAGGAAAAATATTTACATGAGGAGCTGTTCTAAATATTATTTATTACATGTTTTACAATACGAATCTAGAATTATAGCCTGGCCACTGAGAGAATGCGTTCCTGACACATGACAGTTAGTTTTGATTTCATCCATGAAAAATGCCATATTTAGTGGTTTTGAATGATATTATTAAGAACAAACAAGTGATAGTAAATTATGTTTAGTAATTTCTTCACCAAATTGAAGTTATATTTTACTGTGATTACGACCTGTCAGGGGCCCGATGTCGCCATTCTAAGTCAGTGAGTGGCGGGCTAATAAACGTTCCAGTGTTATTTTTACTGTGCCTTATTTTCGTATTCAGATAAGAACTGTCACTTGCAATCCTACAATGACAACAGTGGCAAATAGGTGTACATTTGTTATTAAACTAAAATTATCTTAATGCAAAAATTAGGCACATGTACACTTGAATGTTTATTAACCCGCCACTCACTGACTTAAATAGCAGCATCGGGCCCCTGGAACGCATTCTACCAGCGGCCGGAGCATAAAGAGAAAATCAAAACAATTGTTTGATGTTTACATATTTTTGCTCGTGACTGTACACGTTTGATATCAAAGACAGTAGGTATTGATAATATAGATAATTTCAACGTTCCTCGTGTCTCAAAGCACATGTCTCTTATTTATTATGCCATGTGCTAGTTCACCAGACCTTTTCCTGGGACCTAGATAAGAAAATAACGGGGGATCACAAGATTCAAATCAAATGAATTAAATGTTATTAATTACATGTTTTAAACCTCCTTCCTTTGAATTGAGAACCTCCTCTGTTTAAAATCGATTTATTTAAAACTTACCCATTAACTCTACCTAAACATTTATTTATTTATTTAAAACACTTAATTAGTTTTCACCGCTAAATAGAGTGATTTAATGTGCATTAAAATCTGTTCAGTAGTTTAAAAGATCTAAGCGCACAGACAGCGGAAGCGACCTTATTTTTAACCGATTTCAAAAAGGAGGAGGCTCTCAATTCGACTGGTTTCTTTTTAAACAAAACTTTCTACTGGGTGAACTGATTTTGATGGTTCTTGTTTTTTATTTGAAAGTTAGTGCTTCCCGTGTGGCCCAATTTTAATTTGGTCCACTTATGACAGTGGGATCCATAAGAAAACCATAAAAGACTTATTTGGAAGTCAGTTCTTATACTATGTAGAATGGTCAGTTAATAACATAATATCATCACGCCTGAGTCCCCGAAGGGTTAGGCAGAGGTGGACCAATGTACACCCACTCAGAGTTGACATTTAATAATTGGATGATATTGAAAAACCTTACCTTTGATCTTTTAAAGCCTTGATTCTTAAACCTACAATGTTAAACTCAGTTAAACCTATGGTTATAGTTATCACGATTTGACGAAAGTATGTAGGTAAATAAACATCGAATTTTTTTTTGTTATTTTGTTCAAAACATATCGTCACGCCTGTATCCCCGAAGGGGTAGGCAGAGGTGTACCAATGTACACCCACAGTTTGCCGGTATGTTTAGGTCTCATGTAATAGGGGGCGAGCCTATTGCCACTAACCGGGCACAAATCCAAATTCAGACCTGCTACTGAGAATTTCATAGAAAAACCCAATAACACCTTGTTCGACTTGGGAATCGACCCCAAAACCTCGAGCATAGCAGTCGCGCTTAAAACCACTAAGCCAACGAAGCAGTTATGATCAGTTAATACATATTTTTATCAATCTACATATTATCATTTAACTATTAAATCCAGGTTACATCACACTGTTTTCCTTCACCGTTTATTGCTCAAGAACATTAAGCATCTTAATAGATATTAAGCCTTAATTAATTATGCTGAACATGCGTTAAAATATAGCGCGTATGATACGACCTTGCTCAAATAGGTTGTACTATGATCATATGGTATAGTTGGATTCAAAGTTAATGGCGGCTCTGAAGTTAGCATTACTGGAGTGCGCGCAAGATAAGTCTGCGCGCGGCCAAAATTGGAACTAATCATTGACCGCCATATTGTCCACTGCAGGACCATTCCTATACCAAATTTACCTTGTTTTGAATAAATTATTAGCAATAATCTAATGAATTTTATTTATTTCATCATATATTTTATTGTTTATGTTTGTTGCAATATACTTATACCTAAATAATTAAGTTGAATATTAAATTAGAATAATAACATATTCCTAAATCCCGAAGATCATCCCAAAATTTACCTTAAATAAAGGAGACAAAATATTAGTTGGGCTGGCAACACTAACCACCAGTCGCGCGCAGACTTATCTTGCGAGCACTGTAACCGCAGTACCGCGCCCCGCACCCTCGCTGGCGCATAAGTTTGTTACTGCGCAGCGACTCGCCTCGTGTTCAGAGCCGCCATTAAGTTTGCACCGTACTGTATAGTTGTATATTTTATTATTTATAGTGCAGTAACTAAAACGGGGTGTTTGACGCCAGGGCCTCAAATCAGTTATTTAAGAGTTGCTTGAATTGACCGAATGACCAGCTTCATTTGGTAATTTTTACGATAATTGGCATATCGATCATTAATTGGTCATCACGATCATTCTCTTCGAGAGTTCAATGAGTTTTAACTGTAGGCTTATCTGAATACGAAAATTAAGTACAATGACGAGAACACTGACCGACCATTGACATGCAACTAAAATCTACAAAAAAAAAAACCATACGACCGAATTGAGAACTTCCTCTTTTTGTAGTTGGTGAAAAAGCCCTCATTCATAGCTCATGCCAGCACATGTGAGATGCTCCCGTGTTTATTAACGTGATTATGATAAGGAATCGATTGTTAACATATCACTTATAAAGTTATTAATAATAACTATTGTTTATATGTATATCATGAATTAGATTAACTATGGACAGTCAAAGTGTTTGATGACTTCAAAAGCGTCTGGTATTATAAATAACCGATAGAGAAATCGAAATTACAAACAAAAAATGCATCTTAATCTAATAGTTTTGTGTTTTTTTTAATTGAAGTAGTTTTTTTTACATTTATGTGCAAATAATTAATTATTCGTCAATATTAAATAGAGGATTCTTCCGAAATGCTGGAAAAATCTTTATTTATTAGTTTTAGATATTAATAATCCTAGGTTTTCTCTGAGTTTATCTCTCTCAAATTATTTTTTTCGTCTTCCAATTCTTATCAAAATCAACTTGGTCAAGCAAAGTTCTAAGTTCTCATATGAAGGATTCCAAAAGAAATAAAAAAAATAGGGACCCTGTTATTTAATTTTAAACAAATGAAATCGCGATTTATGTCGCTTAAAGAGTATTTAAAATTAGAGAGAACCAGTAACAGGCTGATAATGTTAAAATTAAAAAAAAAATATTAAAACATCGATAAAAAATCACAACTTCCTCCTTTTCGGAAATTGGTAACTATAGTAGTATTATAGAGTCTGCTTGCGACCACGGTGTAACCCGGTCGAAACGTCAAGCCATAAAGGTATTTATGCATGTACCCACTAATTCCCTATAAAATTACTCTAAACATGGACCGCGATAGTTTAAAAGTTGGTAAATAAATGGTTACTTCATTCTACATTACAAAGTAGTCATACACCGACTTAAATAAATACAACTGCATTCATTGCATGTAATCTGAGAATACTAATAAAAGAACAATTAAGATATTTTAACGAGTAAATATTTATGTACTCTCACTAATTACTAGATTACTTCTTGAAAATATTTACATGTATAACTCTTGACGGATAGATAAGGTCCGACATTTTGAATTTATGGTTTGTTTGTATTTAGACCACTTTCGTTGAATTTCCTAATTCAAATTTTTTTTTGGGATTTCAAATTATAACATATTTTTTTAATGTTAGTTTTTTAAAGACGCAAAGAGTGGGGTGTTGAGTTTGCATGTGTATATGACTGTGGCATCGTAGCTCCTAAACGAGAGGACCGTTAATGATAGCTATAATCTATGATGATCAAAATTTTACTAGTTATTAGCACTTTCCAAAAGTTATCGGGGGATTATTTTTTTATTCCAAATTACTTAGATTGTAGAGTATAGGTAAAGATAAATATCAAATCGTAACAAATCGTACAAAAAGCTTATAAAATATTCACTACGAAAGAAAAAAAGCGTTCATTCAAGTAATTTGTAATTTCATTAACCAATTGAGTTGATTTTTAATTTATTGAGTACATTGTTCTTTTTTATTTAATAATAATATAATTTGTCACACGTGTAGAATATAAATATAACAAAAAATTAAAGAATCGTAAAGAGTGTTTAATAACATAACCCTCCATTTTACGCTTCACCATAGTCGGGTAAAAAAATATTATCGAGGCTTGTTTCATCATTGAAATAATATTTTGTGTAATCCTTAAGTGCCTAATAAAAAATTCTTTAGCAGTAGGAATTGTAAATAATGAAGTAATAATATTGTTACAATGTAAACTGAATTAATCAACATTGTAACATTTATCTAAACACGTGGCGAAATAAATTAATCTATAGTAATTTCTGGTATTAATAATTTGCAACTGCCATATTGCAAGGCAAACGCATCCAAAATATACAGCTTAATAATGTTATGACACTGAACTCTTTTAATGTGGGTCAAAATATTTTATAATACCTACAATAATATTAAAATATAATTTGGTAATTTATATGCAGAATTTTTGGAGGTGAAATAATCAATCATACACGTCCATGTATAATTTTATTAGGACATAAATCAATTCTATGAATATTAATAAAAAAAATAGATAAAAATATTTAATATATCGTTACGTAAAAAAAAACAAAATAATCCTATAGAACTAATATGATAATAATAATAAAAAAATAAATAAAAAAAAAACTAACCTTTTAAAAAACGAATCACCGAAAACAAAAAAAAAACACTCACAAAAAAGTCCATGCACAAATATAAAAATAAAAAACCACAAACAATTTAAAATTCGAAGCACATTTAAATTCGTTTCATTTTATAATATTTTAAATTCGCGCGCGGTCGGCCGGCCCGGGCGTTGGTTGCGAAATGCGCGCAACCTTATGTGTTAAGCTGTAAGCATTCATCTGTCAAACGACCTCTCTTCGTAAATAATCCACGAATCACAATCTTAGTGTTGTAAAGGCACTTGCAGCTAGAGAATATGAGTAAAGCAGCCTTTAAACGTCCCATTGCTGGGTACAGGCCTCTTCCCATGTAGGGAGCACGAGCATTGATCACCACGCTTGCTCTGCGCGCGATTTCAGATCCAAATTTTGGAATCCAGATTTCTCATAATGTTTTCCTTCGCATTGTTAGAATGTTAAAAAAAGTATTCGAGAGAAATATAAAGGTCCTACTTTTATAAAATATAATTCCAGCCTATAAACGTCCCACAGGGCACAGGCCTCTTCCCATATAGAAAAGCACGAGCATTGATCACCACGCTTGCTCACTGCGGATTGGCGATTTCAGATTCCAAATTTTGGAATCCAGATTTTCTCATGATATTTTCCTTCGCATTGTTAGAAGTGTCTTAGAATATAAAATAATTAATCTTGAAAAATGTAAAACCTTTATAACATAATATATTATATTCGAGATACTGTATGTCAGATTTTGTATTGAAGAACAGTCGATTTGAGGATAAAATTAAATGTCTCTGGAAAAATCAGCCATAAGTGTTCAAAGGCTGAATAATTACTTTTCTTTGCATAGACAACAACCTGTCATCCTAAATTAGTCTTTGGATAATGAAATGATGGAATGCAAACTGTACTCGTATTAACTTGGTTTTGTTTATAATAACTGCCTCGTTGGCCTAGTAGCGCTAAGCGACACTGCTACGCTAGAGGTCTTGGGTTCGATTTCCAAGTCGACCAAGGTGTTATTGGGTTTTTCTATGAAATTCTCAGTAGCAGGTCGGAGTTTGGACTTGTGCCCGGTTAGTGGCAATAGGCTCGTCCCCTATTACATGGGATCTAAACATATCGGCGAACTGTGGGTGTACATTGGTACACCTCTGCCTAACTCTTCGGGGATAGGCGTGATGATATGTTTTTTTTTTTATGTAAGTTATGTTTATAATAATATTTCATTTGATTTTAGTTAACTTAATTTGTTCTTGTATCTGAAAGACGCCCATTCTTGCACAGGGCAATGTGCGTGGAAAGGGGATAAGAAGGTATTTCAAATTTAAGTATTGAAGGCGATTTTTATAGTTAAGTTAATCTGTTAGGGTAAAATAAAACAGACCGACAGTTAATTTTTCTTTTTTCTTTTCTCACTATGGGATACTGCGATACCTAGTAACATTTGGAGGTCAGATAGACAGTCGATCTGTAACATACAGTGTTCAGCTGTCGGTGAGACTGGGGCCCGAGTCTGCTATTGACGATTCTTTGAATCGTCTGAGTGGGTGGCGTTATTAGGTCCATTTTAGGATAATTATGTAGGTAAAACGCCATTTTAAAGTCAAAATTGGCCATTGGGACGGCCAATCTTGACGTTCTGACAATTAGTAGAATGCTAATTATCCTAAAATGGACCTTCTAACGCCACCCACTCAGACGATTCAAACAATTGTCAATAGCAGACTCGGGCCCCTGGAAGCCGACCACAACATAGTGCGGGAAAATGCGACACAGACAATACACAGATGAAAAAGTAGGTATATTCACTCATTATCAGACAAATTATATTTTTGTATATATTTCAAATAATAGGTTATCGCTTTACTTTGGCCACGTATGTAATGTTTTTTAATCAGTATTTTTAATGGCCATGCGTAGACAAACAAAATAGTCTTTTAAGATAACTATGAAATAAAAAACTACGTAGTTATGCTTAGATTTTTAATGATGACATAATTATTTTTAGTGATGAAATGACAAACTATACTCAACACTCAAATCTTTATTAGCATTGCATATGTTACATAACAGGTGGTACAATTATCTTATAGTATAGACCAATGATATTCTAATAAACAGATATGTTATAAGCGTGCAATCGTGAAGACTCGAAAACGTCCTAATTGGGACGTATTGCCTTTCAACAACTATCTATTTGTCTCTTTTTTTCTTATGGGTTTTATCGCGCTATCTCTTTTGTATAATTTTGACATGTATGTCAGCTGCCGCTGCTGCGCGGAACACTTTTTTCGATTGTTTTGTATGTGTATAACATATCTGTTTATTAGAATATCATTGGTATAGACACAATATGGACCCGATAGGGCACAGCTTAAAGAAGTTCGAATATGACTTATTATTAGCATTATTATAATTGTTAAGGCAATATTGTTATATCTACAGCTTAAAGGCCATATCGTCTTTTAAACCGACTTCAAAAAAAGAGTAGCTACGTTATCCGACTGTTGTTCAAAATGGTCTACACGGGAAGCACCAGCATTCAAATAAAAAAAGAATCATCAAAATCGATTGACCCAGTCAAAAGTTTTGTGGTATCAAAAAAACCAGTCGAGTTGAGTATCTCCTCGTTTGAAGTCGGTTAAAAACATTCAAAGTTGCATGCATGCATGGTATAAAAACTTTTTGGCGGTAAAAAATAGCGGGAAAACAATTTTTTGATATTTCATACGTAGGTATCATTATAATTATATCATCAAATATATTATTTTTATAATTATAAGCCTATTGTCTCTTTCCTGTTTTAGTGCCAAGGCCTAGACAAGGATGCAATTAATAATTATAACTATTACTAACGTAACGCCATCTTTGCTTCAATCTATGTCAAATAATCACGCTACGCATACAAGGATTAATGACTCATAATAACTGTTAATTGATTATTTAAGAAAAATCCCAACAAAACTTTAAAAAGTAATCATAATATAGCATAACATACCATCACACCTGTATCCCCGAAGAGTTAGGCAGAGGCGTACCAATGTACACCCACAGTTCGCCGATATGTTTAGGTCCCATGTAATAGGGGGCAAGCCTATAGCCACCACAAATTCAAACTCCGACCTGCTACTGAGAATTTCGTAGAAAAACCCAATTGGATAATATAATAATATCTTGGTCGACTTGGGAATCGAACCCAAGACCTCTAGCGCAGCAGTCGCGCTTAGAAACCACTAGGCCAACGAGGCAGTTAGCACAAAAAATAATCAGAGATCTTTATAAATTATGGCTAAGAACCATCTGTATTACGTAAAATTTTAAGCAAGAAAATCTGCATCGAAATCGTTCCACTTGTTTAGTACCTACGATGACACAGACAGACACATACACGTCAAACTTATAATACCCCTTTGTTTTTGCATCGGTTGCCTAATTTTCTTTCTTCGCCCTAAATATACTTTTGTTGAACAAATTGCGATGCGAAAGAATCTGTTGTTTTACAAATATAAGTAAATATCTCTGCGGAAATGTACCCACGACCTTTAGCACAAAATTCCAGCCGCTATGTCATTACACCTATCGTACTATTGATAATTATAATTACTCATATCCAGCTCATACACATAGCTTAAAAAGTTAAAATTATAGAATGCTAGTATCGCTCAAAGCCCATTGTCCCGAGCGTAAGCACATTTTTTTCTGTACGTAGTACATTTGTTTACTGATTTAAGTTATTTTCCGTGCTATGAAAGACATCTATGAGAAAATATCGATGGTTCCGATATTATTAGGGTTTTAAATAGTTTTATTAAAACGGAGCACTTTATTTTGATATTATTTTTACGACGAAACTAGTTCATACTAGTGCTTACGGTTCATACTGTGAAAGACGCACTCTAAAGTTTTTTATCTATCCTCTAAGGTTATATCTCTTTTACTGTAGACGTTTGACATATAAAAAGAACATTGGCCATATATGATTGTCATGCCTCGATCACGTTTTAATTTGACCAAGCCTAAAAAACGTTACCTACTTATCTAAATATTTTTATTTTATACACAAATGCAAATATTGAGAAAACATAAATTAAATCTCTCCATAGTTAAACTTGCAATTTAGGTGCTTTATTAAAAAAAAAAAAAAATACATTGAAAACCGGACTGGCTGCCAAAATTTTCCTTTACGTAATTTATAAATATATTTTTTTCATCCATTATCCATTATCCATCATCTCCCTTTCTTCACGCCTATTTTTGTCGTAGTTAATGAAAAAACAATTTAATTTAAAAAATCTTTTATTGACCATAAAAAACAGGTAATATGCAATTACAAAAATACCTACACAAAAATGTAACAATACATTAAAAACAATGTCATTTAAAATACGTTAAAACATAACCTAAAAAATCCCATTTCATTTTTTTAAACAACAATACTTAGACAAAATACATGTGTAACATTTAATTCCGATAAAAATACACGAGACAATCTTTATAAAATTGTTTTTACCAAACTATGTGAAAAACATTAAATTATTGCGATTTAAACATTGTCGGGTAAGTTCAAGGAAAAATGAGATAACTGACATTATCATTAAACCTTATGTTTAGTCATTGTTTAAATTTTAAGGGGCAAAGTCAATGATATTCTAATAAACAATATGTTATAAGCGTGCAATCGTGAAGACTCGAAAACGTCCTAATTGGGACGTATTGCCATTAACAACAACACTATTTGTCTCTTTTTTTCTTATGGGTTTTATCGCGCTATCTCTTTCGCTAGCTGCCGCGCTGCGCGGAACACTTTTTTCGATTGTTTTGTATGTGTATAACTTATCTGTTTATTAGAATATCATTGGGCAAGGTTGATAAAGTAACTACCGCTTTTAACTCACTTCAAAATACCTCTTATTTTGAGTGACGGTTCTAGTTTTAATTGCCAAGTTATTGGCATTTTATTATTCATAATTAAATCTAATACAAGAACAAACAACTACAACTTTACTGAAATTAAAACTTACTATAAATAAAACTAATACGCGTCAAAAAACTCATCGTCATCCTTGTCAATGGCGGGGAACGTGCCCAGGGGCCCAAGTCTGCTATTTACACTCGGTTCAATGTCTTCATAGTGTCATGCCAGCAGAGCCATTTTAGGAAAATTTGTATTCTACTAAATGTCAAAACGTAAAAGTTGGCAATTGGGACGATTGATCATACGATTTGACGATTGGTCATAGTCTTTGAACATTGAACCGAATCGTCCCAATGGCCAATTTTTACGTTTTGACATTTAGTAGAATACCAATTTTCCTAAAATGGATCTGCTGGCATGACACTATGAAGACATTGAACCGAGTGTAAATAGCAGACTTGGGCCCCAGAAGGCTGGCAGCATTGCCGCGTTGAATGGCTATGCCGATTCTCTGTGCAAGGAACAAACCAGCCCTCTGATCACGAGTATAGTCTACCAAACGTTTTAATTATATTTTTTTGTATAAATTGTTAGTTACCGATTTTTATTGATAATGTACCTATTAAAAAACGGGTAAGTATATAATATAGAAAACCTCTTTCCTATATTGTCTCGGGTCTGGGTGTTTGTGGTACATTCCATAACACAATGGCTTCAGCTACTTACTTTGGGTTGCAGAGCAATGTATTTGATGTTGTCCGCATTTATTTATTATATCACATTTGAACTGCATGCGTTGCCAACAATTGTAATGTGCTTGCATTATCTAAGGCGAGAACATGCACTAGATGCATCACGATTAGGTAATAGACCATTCTTAGTACTCCAGTCATTCTAAGACAAACACGTTTAGAATGTATAATATCTAAGCAATATTATTTATGGGTTTTCCTCTCATCTGTTTTCTAGACGGATAGCTGAGACGTGAAATAAAGGACGTGCCAAGAGCTCGAAACATTTGTTTTTTCTGCATTTTCCCGCACTATGTTGTGGTCGGCTTCCAGTCTCACCGACAGCTGAATACACCGTATGTTACAGAGCGACTGCCTATCTGACCTCCACAACACATGTTACTGGGGAACAGTATAAAGGGACAAAGTATTGTATGATCAACAAATGGAGAATTTAATTCCAAATAATCCTATGATTTTGAAAGAAATAGGTTTCAATCCTAAAAAAGTACCCTCCTAAATAATTGTCAAAGATCACAAATATAATAAATAATAATACAAACAATAAGTTAAAAATAAAGATTGTCATTTATAATTATCAACTGAATATGAATATGATTGTTGTCTCTTCCGGAATAATAGTTACCTTCACCTATTTATCGAGAAGCCCTTTAAAACGACAAATAAATTGTCTTTAGACAAAACAATTTGTTATCATCACTTAATTCCGGAAATGTCTAGTATAAATACTGGTTAATATTTTTAACCGACTTTAAAATGAGAAGGTGCTCAATTGTCGTGTTTTTTTACGTATATCCGATTGTTTTTGAAAGATCATTACGCATTCTAACGCTGCTAGATGCTCCAACCTATTAATTATTACTATTAATATCTATAAATTTCAAAAATTGGAATTGTAAACTACATATATTATAACATAAAAAAGCTGATCAGGTCTTAATAAAGTAGCTAAGAACCATATCAATCACGTCAGCTTTCAAACAAGAAAAACCACAACTTTATCAGTCCAGCTGTTTAGAAGTTATGATGCCACAGACAGACACACAAACTATTTCTACTGTTTAACTGTAGAACTTAGAGAACTTAGAGTTAAACTGTTTCTATTTTCCTCGGTGGTAAAAGACCTATCCCCAAAAACTTTTGTGTTAAAGATATCTATGGTCAATTTACCATCAGCCGCTTACCAGTTACTTGTTTCTCAGTAACACGAAAAAAAACATGTATTTCCATCGTAATTTATGCAAAATATCACTTAATGTACAATTAATACAGCGAAGCGACGTTAATTTGACGTTCTTGTAATCGTTAAACATTCAGAATATTCAAGTAAAGGCGATTCAAATATGATATGATCAACGAGGTTGCATTTGAAACTATAGAGTGAGCCTATCAGAGTTTAAACCGTAAGCACTAGTGTGAACAAGTGTAGTCGTGAATCATACATAAAGAAGGAGCTTGCCGTTTTAAAAAATCTATCTAAAACACTAATATTATCCTAACAATGTCAAAACCATCGATATTTTCTTATGTAAGTTTCTCGTTGCGCGAAAATTAACTTAAATGAAAAACGAAGTGTACTAGGATCAGACTAAAAACTGCTCTGGCTTGGCACAAGGGAACCTAGAAAGCAGTCTATGCATATCATACGTCGATGAATATGATCATCAATGACATTGGTCTGTCAAAATATCAACTGTCAATTGAGAAATAGGTATAATCCAGCCGCTAAGGAACTGCGTTCCTGATGCCGGATGCCTTCCTGTTCTTTTTTATTTGGACTCACTTGTAAAAAATATGTTGCAAAAGGAAAACAAATGGCTAAATTAATGCAATCAATAATTACAGATTAATGTCAAAATGAGTCCTAATACTATGAAACTATATTTCCTAAGCCTAAAACTGATGACATAAAACATTACAAATCTATCCAAAATTCCACACGATGTTGCGAACAACAGAAAACAAATAATAGCATTGAGAACTTCCTCATTTTTAAGTAGGTTAAAAAGAATTAGTAGTTTTGTAAGTACGTAGGAAATGGTTTAAAAAGCCATTTGACAGTTAAATATTCCAACATGGCGTCCAATCGTAACGTCATTTGAATCGTATCACATATTCATCTTATTGAGTAAGACATCAAATTATAATAAATACAAACTTACAAGGTTTCTTTGGGGATTACAAGATATTTTGTAGGTCAATAAACTAGGAGTGAGGTCATATTTATTTATATTATATTTGTTTATTGCACTTAGTTGTCAATTAGACCTAGGCTAACAGTTAGTGTGTTAACTCAGGTTTTTTGCCAACCCAAGGCAAGACTATTTTTATCAGATTTTTTTTGGGTAAGTTTTTATATTTTACATACATAACATATCATATCATCACGCCTGTATCCCCGAAGGGGTAGGGAGAGGTGTACCAATGTACACCCACAGTTCGCCGATATGTTTTGGGTCCCATGTAATAGAAGGCGAGCCTATTGCCACTAACCGGGCACAAATCCAAACTCCGACCTGCTACTGAGAATTTCATAGAAAAACCCAATAACAGCGTGGTCGACTTGGAAATCGAACCTCTAGCGTTGCAGTCGCGCTTACCACCACTAGGCCAACGAGGCAGTCTATTTTACATAGAATTATCTGAAAAAACGAATCAAATAAAAAAATAAGTATTTTGAAATGTCGGAATAGTAAAATTTTTATCAAAATTGTTCAGTAGTTTTTTAGGTTTTAACAAAAAATAAAATAACGTAGCCAATTTTTCTTAACAGACAATATGATATACAATAAAAAGTTATAAATGGGAATTTAACAACATACAAACAAATCACTTTTTTATGTAAAGTTCTAAGTTTATAATGGAGAAGAACTATTTTTCTTACCTGTAGTATATTTTTTTCTACCTATTATTTACTTTTTACGCACTATTCTTTATTATGTAACATGTGTAAAATTATGTTTAAACATAACTTAAATTATAGTTAAAAAAAAACAGATTTATAGTCCTATTAAATATAAATTATTACATTTATTGTATACTTACACAAGTACTTACCAGAAAAAACATATAACTTTTTTATGGTAGTAACGTGTACCAATATTCAGCTGTCGGTGAGACTGGAAGCCGACCCCAACATAGCGCGGGAAAGGGCTACGCAGAAGAAATAAGTATATTTGATTTGATTTTTACCGACCTCAAAAAGGAGGAGTTATTCAATTCGACTGTTTTTTATGTTTGTTACCGAATAACTTTTGAATATAAGAACCGAATTTGATGATTTTATTTTTATTTGAATGCTGGTGCTTCCCATGGGCTCCCATTTTAATTTGGCTAATTCTGACAACGGGATCTATAAGAAACCCATATAAGATTCATTTTGAAAGTGTTTTTTTTTTGTAGACTGCCTCGTTGGCCTAGTGGTGCTCAGCACGACTGCTACGCTAGAGGTCTTGGGTTCGATTCGCGAGTCGACCAAGGTGTTATTGGGTTTTTCTATGAAATTCTCAGTAGCAGGTCGGAGTTTGGATTTGTGCCCGGTTAGTGGCAATAGGCTCGCCCCCTATTACATGGGACCTAAACATATCGGCGAACTGTGGGTGTACATTGGTACACCTCTGCCTACCCCTTCGGGGATACAGGCGTATGTTATGTTATGTTTTTTTTGTAAGAGTTATATTAAATTAACTTCACCTTACATTGTCTTTACTTGACGGAGTTGATTTCGTCTTGTTTTAACGTCAAGGACAGATCTAGACTTTCTAAATCTAGACACACTACTTCATAACCTAGGTTTTAGATTACCTCTACCTAATGATACCTGTGTATCGGACAATCTATGCACTAGATACTAGATTATATAGGGTGCTATGAAATGCGTTGTCACATTAATTTCAAAAACTACTTTTGCCCATTGAACAACTTTCTTCAAAAATATAATAATACTAGCGGCCCGCCCCGGCTTTGCTCGGGTGCAACGCTGATAGCAAATATAACTACACAATCATAAAGTTCTGTAGGGCGAAGCACAGCCTTGGACGCACTATTTGGTATAGGCACAACCCCCGGCCCCCGGCCCTCCGGCCGGTATCGCCGCAACCGCTATGTCCCTACATTTTAAATTTGTAATATCTTCGAAAATATTCATTTAAATTACTTGCTGTAAAGGGCAATATTGATCTATATTGCATGCACAATTTACTAAAGGTACTTAATTGGATAAGGATTAATACTGTATTGCTTAAAATCGCTTTTTCGTAAATAAGTAATAAATAAACGATAAAAATGGTTATCGTGGGTTATCCTCAAGAGATAGACATATGCCATCGCGGACTTTTTTATAGATCTTTTTAAGGTGCACAATACTGTAGTACATTATTTTGATCTATCTCATAGGGTTCAGCCAGCGTTTGCAATGAAAGCTCAAAAAATGTGTTCATTTAAGACCTTACATTAGAAATCTCTAAGATTATCCGTGTTTCTCTTCTATATTATGCATGTATTATACATATAAACCTTCCTCTTGAATCACTCTATCTATTAAAAAAAACCGCATCAAAATCCGTTGCGTAGTTTTAAAGATCTAAGCATACATAGGGACAGACAGCGGGAAGCGACTTTGTTTTATACTATGTAGTGATACCGAAAAAATATACCTATTATTAAAATACTCCTAAATGTAAGGATAAATTTTTTTTTTAGAAGAAATGGCATTTTAATTATGACTGTATTTCTGAAATTGTCAGAAACAAAAAAAAAAAGTAATTTTATTTTTAACCAACTTCAATAGAAGGAGGTTCCCAATTCGTATGAACGTGGTCTTTTTGGATTGTTCTTATAAAAGAGTGTTTAAAATAAATGTCAATTTTAGCACAGAAAAAAGAGTATAATGATAAATATTTTAAACGAAACATTTATATAAAAAAATGTTAGGTTATAGCATCGACGTATGATATGCATAGACTGCTACTATCGCTAGGTTCCCCTTGTGTCAAGCGAGAGCAGTTTTTAGTCTGATCCTAGTACATTTCGTTTTTCATTTAAGTTAATTTTCGCGCAACGAGAAACTTATATAAGAAAATGTCGATGGTTTTGACAATGTTAGGATAATATTAGTGTTTTAGATAGATTTTTTAAAACGGCAAGCTCCATCTTCATACATAATTCACGACAACACTTGTTCACACTAGTGCTTACGGTTTAAACTCTGATAGGCTCACTCTATAGTTTCAAATGCAACCTCGTTGGGTTATAGTCATGTTATGTAATTTTTACACGTTATGATGTTTTAAACTTGTAATATGTCGTTATAAACCATAAATTCGTGATTTACAGTATTCTTAATAAACTCACTTCCGCGATGTTTAGGAAACAAAGGTTTGAAGGCTGAGAATATAAAAGGTCGTTCGTAGAGGTCGTTAGGTATAATTGATGTTAAAACGTAGCTTCTCTATTAACCATTTAAGAATTACATGATTATACATAAATGTACAAAATAAGCGACTGCCTCGTTTTCCTAGTGGTGCTAAGCGCGACTGCTACGCTAGAGGTCTTGGGTTTGATTCCCAAGCCGACCAAGGTGTTATTGGGTTTTTCTATGAAATTATCAGTAGCAGGTCGGAGTTTGGATTTGTGCCCGGTTAGTGGCAATAGGCTCGCCCCCTATTACATGGGAACTAAACATACCGGCGAACTGTGGGTGTATTTTGGTACACCTCTGCCTAACCCTTCGGGGATACAGGCGTGATGGTATGTTATGTTATAAGCGACTTCAATTATAATATGGTTAAAGATGATATGAGAAAGAAAGGAGTAAATACTGAGATGACGAGTTGTAGAGATGAATGGAAGCTGAATACGCATTGCGCCGACCACAAGTAAATGGGAACAGGGCAGGGAGATGATGATGAACTTTCAATGAAATTTACATGAAACCATTTAAATTAGCTTATTTATGTAAGTTAATCTTGGCTGTTTTTAACTCTGTTTTTATCGGTTTCCAATTAGGCTGATGATGCATGGTGATATTAGTTTGTATTTAATATGACATCCCTGCAATAAGGACAGTTACAGGCTGGTGTTATTAACAGCTTCGGTAATGGCACCCACTGTGGGGCTCACAAGCGTGGTGATCAATGCTCGTTCTCTTTATGAGAGGCCTGCAGTGTAAAGTCAAGAGTAAAAAAAATGGCTTCAAATATAAGGCTTTTAGTCTATACATAGTCTTAATGCACTATTACTGTCAATGACAGCGGTTTAACACACTTTAAAAGTAACCAAACAGGTTTATCTAGCTTGGACCTGACCTTCCTTCAACTGACTTGTTACATAACGTAAAGTAACTTTATGGTAAACACTACTTAGTTTAAAACAGTTTAGGAATGATCCTTGGGTAGGTCGAGATTATGTTATGTGATGCATTTAAGAGAAACGTCATTGAATCTGTCACTAAATGTCAACGTGACAATTACAATTTTGCTTTTTAGAGTCCCTGAGTAAGTTCTTCAAAAATTAAAAGAAATCTTTAAAAGATCACTAGGTTGTCTGTCTATGCGTCTGTCGCAGCAAATTAAAATAAATAGTAATTAAAATGAATTTTGTATATTCGAATGTAAGTCAGAGACACAGAGACGTAAAAAATGATTTTTTTCTAATTAAATATCACCGTCTAACAGTCGTGATCAACGGCTTAACATACCTACTTTCCGGGGCAAGAGTTGAATTGGGTATGTTCATGAATGTTCTCCCATCCGATTACTAACCGCAGAGAGCGCGGATTCCGTTTCATACGGTTTATACTTGTAATATTATATGGAAAAAATACTGAAATTTATCTATAACTAGCTGTGCCCCACGGTTTTACCTGCCACCCCCACTTTTTCATACCCAGGCCACGTTCCCGGTGTCTTTATATTATTGGGACCGGAGATGAAATTTTCTAATTTTTCGCGCAGTTTTCCTTTTTTTTCTTTCATAAGAACCTTATCTTGACAATAACAAATACAACAAAAAAAGAATTGACCAAATTGGTCCAGGCGTTATTAAGTTATGCGCTTACCAACAGATTTTGCGATTCATTTTTATATATTAGACTAGCTGTGCCCCGCGGTTTCACCCGCGTGAATCCATAGGTCCCGTTCCCGGTGTCTTTATATTATAGAGGACGGAGATAATTCCAACAAATCACTATAGTAACAAAGGGCAGAATTACTTTAAAAAAAAAGTCCGCAAATTTTCCATTTTTTTTTCTTTCATAAGAACCTTCTCCTGATAATAACTAACACAACAAAAAAAGAATTATGGAAATCGGTTCGGGAGTTATTGAGTTATGCGCTTACCAACACATTTAGCGATTCATTTTTATATAATAGATTTGTATGTATTTAGTAATATGTGTCATAAGTTTTTATCATTTATCCGTTTATCATACATAGTACAAGACCTACCTAGTATAGGATGAGATAGCCGTATATGAGTTGTTTCAAAACATTACCCATTTGACAGGCCTGTTGGTCTAGTGGTTAGAGGCCCTGACTGCTATACCAGAGGTCGTGGGTTCGATTCCCAGAACAAATGTTTGTGTGATGAGCATGATCATTTGTTAGGTGTCTGGGTGTAATTTATCTATAATATGTATGTATTTAGAAATATATAAGTATGTTTATCAGTTGTCTGGTTACCATAACACAAGCTCTGCTTAGCTTGGGATCAGACAACCGTGTGTGAGATGTCCCGGGATATTATTATTATTATTACATTAAATGAAGATTTTTCTATCAAGTAGGTACCTAACACTATCGTGTATTTAGATGACAATAAGTACAGACCACTATTATACCGATATCAGTAAAATAGAGCATTATTCAAGAGAGTTCTCAATGATAATAATATCATAGTTCTATGACCGTAAATACTTGATAATAAGGTCAGAAGCCATGAAGAAATGGTCATTATTCACACTTTATTAGATAAAACTTATTTATGTATTTTCTTTTTGCATTTATTTAGTTGTTATCCAGTCATCTACCCAAAGACTATAAAACCACCATCTACCTTAATAAGGTAATATCTATGTTATCTATTTTAAGTCCTACTGCTAGCCAAAATTTGCTCATTTTATTTCCAGATAATTATTTTTAAGCTACTTGACTTTTTAAATCATTTGAAAAGATAAATTATATTGAAATAAGTAGTCCGACAGTTAGATCCATATATATTAAAAACAGTCTATATTTTTTGCTATTTAGAAATATCAGTTAGCTATGTAGATAAAGCAAATTAAAGGGAAGTGGTTAAGACGTCAAAATTTTGCAAAAAATAATGTACAATCGCGATGTAAGAAATATAACTATGTCTTCCGCAGTTTCATTCGCCTTTCTTCTCGCAAAACGTGATCTCAAATAGCCTATAACCTTTCTTAAAAACTAAGCTATCAAATACTATAAGATTCACTCAAATGTGACGGGTAGTTTCAGAGATAAGCGTGTACAAAAAAAAAACCCAATGACATAATTTCTATGAAAAACTTTAGTTTTATTGCTAAATAAAGTACTGATATTTTCAAGGCCAACTTTAATTACCAAATACTAATAAAACGACACAATAAAACTGAGGCAATATTAAGAAAATCCTATTATTTTTCCGATGATATAACTTAACTATTTTTGCTTGGGCACGGATTGAACCCACGTCACGCGTACACAGTAGGCTAAAGGTCACCACTGAACATGAGTGTACATAATATCCTATTATTTATTACTTCAGGAGATATATTAAATGTTTATTAAAAACAAATGTATAATAATGGCTATTAAAATGATAATAACAGGATTTGTTTGTAGACCTTTGTGGTCGAGTAGCGTAAGCACCGGTTTTCAAAATGTCGCTCTGAGGTCCTGGGTATCGAACCCAGGACCCCAGGACAGGTCAATGTAGATTATCACTTTCTTAATTTGTCCTAGGTCTGTGTTTGTGGTACCTTCGTTGTTTCTGAATTCCATAACACAAGTGCTTAATAGCTACTTACTTTAGGTTCAGAGTAATGTATGTGATGTTGTCCACATTAATTTAATTATTTATTTACGAATATTATACAAATCGCCACGCCACGTATGATATACGTGGCGTACACAGCGGATTTCAAGGTGTTGTTAGCTCTGGGTCCCAGGTTCGATCCCCGGAAGTCATTGTAGAAAATCACGTTTAAATTGTACCGGGTCTGGATGTCTGTAGTAACTCCGTTGTTTCTGAAATTCATAACACAATTGATTTAATTTAATTTTGACTTTCTAGCTAAAAACCATTTAGCCGTATCTACTACAAACACTTAAAAACATAACCCTTCCTTCGCAGCCGGTTAAAATTTAACTAGAGACCTCTAACATACAAGCAGAAACGTGGACCTTAGAAGGACGAAATGGATTATAATTGACCTCACGTTGATTGGGTACCTGTCAGTGACATATAACCTTCAAGATAACTTTAATTATATGCGAACCCAATTGGCTAATAATGCTGTACGCACATTTTAACTTTAGAGGAACTTGTTACTTACCAAAATCGCTCATTATACCATGCTAAACAAGGATCTTAACTTGTTTCTAAATTAAAATGGAAAGGGAAGAACAAGGAAGGGTAATAAAAATAAAGCATTGAGTCTTAGTAATACAAACAAAATATGCTTTGACATTTGGCTTTCCTAATTTAAGGACGAAATTAAGCAGAATCTTGAAAACTTATGCTTAAACATCTTGTAATTACACTTGAGAAAGAAAAGAAAGGTATGCTGAGGAGGTTTGGCTATGTCGAGAGAAAGAATGAAGAACGATTGACGAATAAAGTGTATAAGGCGAGTGTGAATGAAAACATGCCAGGTCAAGAGTACCATAAACCGAACAGCATGTATGAAGGGAATAATGAAAGTGGACAAAGCGAAACAGGTGTGTAAGGATCGTAGCTAGTGGAAAGAAGTGGTCTCTGCCTACCCCTATAAGGGAAAAAGGCGTGATTATATGTATGTATGTATGTATGTAATTACACTTGTAACATAGTTTTGACATTTGGTCAAAACTATGAGCACCCATTTAAACTATATTTTAAACTGCCTCGTTGGTCTAGTAGCGCTAAGCGCGATTGCTACGCTAGAGTTCGCTTGGGTTCGATTCCCAAGTCGACCAAGGTGTTATTGGGTTTTTCTATGAAATTCTCAGTAGCAGGTCGGAGTTTGGATTTGTGCCCGGTTAGTGGCAATAGGCTCGGCTCCTATTACATGGGACCTAAACATATCGGCGAACAGTGGGTGTACATTGGTACCACTGCCTAACCCTTCGGGGATACAGGCGTGATGGTGTGTTATGTGTAAACTATCAAAAGCAAGGGTCCTGGCTGCTATACGGCGATCTTTGATAGTCTTTAAGTTCCCGAAATTCTGATAGATTTACCAAAGTATACTGTCTTTCTCAGTAAATGGGTTATGGAGGTCAGATAGCCGATATACTAAATTTAGGTTGCACAAATCCAGATTTTACTTATTCAAATACGATACCAAAAACAGGAGATCATCACAAAAACAATCAAAATACAATTCTGTATAATATTATCTGTCCACGGAAACGAGCACCACAATTTACATACTTCGTCATGCACATAGAGTTAAAAATCTAAAACTATAGAGTGCATGTATGGATAAATCCCATTGCGCCGTGAATAAGCACGTTTTCTGATTCTAGTTATCTTCCTAAGGCGAGGTCCGAACAACGCAGGGGGTGCCATTAGTGGACGTTACTGACGTAGTTAGTTTTTCCTATTGCTCTGGCTGGAGGCCTTAAGGTCCTCGCCAAAAGTCCGGTGAAGCAGTCTAAGCTTGCGTTCAGGCTAACTGCAATGTCCTTTACCAAAAAAAATGAAGTTATTTTAAGTGTAACGACAGACGTTTATAAGAAAATATCGATGGTTCCTATATTATTAGGGATTGAGATAGTTTTACTAAAGCTGCGCTCTATTTTGATTTCTTCTACGACGAAATTTGTTCATACTACCCACGGTTCATGCACACTCTGTAGTTTCTCATTTATCAGTAGTATTTAGTCATATAATGACGTAGCTATAGGCTTTGTTTAGTCCAATTGATATTCTAATAGAATTGTAGCAGAACCTTCCTTATTATAAATCATTGTGTGAATCTAATACTAATTGACGGCTTTTTGTGTATTGCGTAAGTGTTTGTCGTTTGAATTAATGCATGCGTTGACTTGCATTAGTCGAGCTGTGTTTAATGGGGATTTATCAGATAAAATGACGTGTAAGATGTTCGTACATGATTTTGAACATGTTTTTTTGCAGTTTAGAGGTAGTCTGTAGCTCTGTTCCGATTTGTAACTTACTTGACGTATGACCTCTTCGGGTACAATTCAAAATCAGGATGAAATCAGGTGCTATCAAATAAGAATTTTAAATATAATGCGTAAGTTATCTCGCATCAGGAATTCACACGGGCACTAAAAAAAAAACATTGCGAAAGGCGCTACTAGTTTTTTATTTCAATATTTCACGTTCTAATATTACTAATTTATGTAACTAAATTAATTTATTATTTTGTAATCCATTAACCACTTTCATTCATTAAGTTTAGAAACTTTATAACCTTCAAACTGTTTCATTTAAAGACGTTTTGCGGGCCAAATGACATTGTGAGAAATACACATGCTTAATGTATCCAACAATTCATAATAATCTAATTGTTCAACAACGGATGCCTTTGTAGACGAATGTGGCCACAATTCCGACCATGAAGGTTTTATATTGTTATACTGTCCTTCTTATTTTTAGGTTAGTTTTAATGATGGTGTAAAAAGGGTTGTGTGGGGCAAATAAGGGATATGTATGTGTACTATTTTCAACGAACATCGAAACGAGGAGATGACTTCAATTCGCCTGTACCAATGGTATAATTTTTTTGTGTGTATGTTATGCGATATCTGGGGCAACTGTGGAAAGATTGAAAAAAAAAACTTTTAAGTTCTTAATTCCACAGTAAGTATTTACAGTAAAAGGTTTATGTTACGTATGTTTATTACGCGATGTCTCCTGTAATAGTACCTACTTACAGAGATTTCGAAAGTTATTTTTGCTATGGTAGGGTAAGTATTCTTCAGAGGGGATTCCATATAAATATCATTGAAGTTGGAATAAGATAAAATGTTAAAATCGGAGTTGGTTCCTTGTTATTTTTATGTGAAGGTAATCAAT
Source organism: Autographa gamma (assembly GCA_905146925.1). Lineage (NCBI taxonomy): Eukaryota > Metazoa > Arthropoda > Insecta > Lepidoptera > Noctuidae > Autographa > Autographa gamma. The sequence goes on along the minus strand of LR989878.1, from coordinate 4,296,857 downwards.
TATCTTAATTACTCTTAGATGATAATTAATTTCAAATACAACCGCAATTTGTTATACTAGATAATAAAATCAGCGTATTATTTAAATAAATTGCATAATATAAATTCGGTATTTATTTAAACAAGTCACCGAGCCTATAAACAAGACAAGCCGCACTGCGCATGCGTTGTTTTGAATTAGGAACGCGATGCGCGCGCAGCATGACAAGTGAAACAATCAATCATTTAGGCAGGTTACACTGTGTGGGGTTAAACTTAAACTTAGATTAATCTAGTTTTAACATGTCGTGTGATAAATGAAGATCTTATATATTAAAGAACTTATCGGATAAGACATAAAGCAATTACAATGGTAGTACTAAGTTTTAGAGTATTGAAATATGAAATGATGATCAGATCTTAATAACTTTTAAACTATCGCGCTGCATGTTTATATTAATATTATAGAACGGGGATTAGCGCGAACATGCATAAATACCTTTAGGGCTTGACGTTTCGACCGGGTTACACCGGCCGTGGTCGCAAGCCGACTGATCAGATCTTTTAAAATTATAACTAAGGAAAATTTGGATAGCATTACGTTTAAAGTAGAAAAGGTCTGTATCCTTATCGGTTAATTCGTTTAGGAGCTACGATCCAACAGAAGCTGAAGCGTAAAACTTATAACACCCTTATTTTTGCATCGGGGTTAAAAAGTAATCCAGTATCTCTATTATAATTTATGACAGTTGCATACATAAACTATTACATTGCTTAATATTATTTATTTAATTAGCTATTTAACGACATTTTTATTGTAATTAATTTCGTAACACATATTGTGTTGCTAAAGAAAAACGTAAATTAAAAATAAGTAGGTAATGTATTAGTTTTTATTTTAAACCTAAGTTCTAAGAAAAAAAGAAGGGTATGTAGGCCAAGAACAGTAAATAATCATCCGCTACTAATAAGCAATTATTATTTTTAATTGTTAAACTTTATTGTCCATTTCAAGTTATTCTTTTTAATGTCAGCAATTTGCATGGATCGTTATAAAAAAATACGAATATTAACTTACTTTATTTATTTAGATACCTACTCGTTTATCGCCAAAAAACCGTTGTTTCTTTGTTTAATTTTCTTACTTCGACACAATAAAAATTGGCCTGTTGGTTTAGTGGTTAGTGAATCTGTTACACCGGACGTCGCTGGTTGTATTTTCACCCAGGACAAATCTTTTTGTGATGAGCATGATCATTTGTTATGCAATGCAATCTATGTCTGATAGCCATTTATTTACAAGATGTATTTATAATTAAATAGTATAACATTTAAAGTATGTTTATCTGTTGCCTGGTTGTTTGGGATTAGATGAGATATGGGGATGGAATCCGGTACCTCAGAGCTGGCGACTCTTTGAAACCCCGTATGTACGCTACTTAACTACGGAGGTCGTCAAATATAGGTATATATTTGTTTTTTTAATATAATACCAGCCTATAAACGTCCCACTGCTGGGCATAGGCCTCTTCCCATTTAGAAAAGGCATTGATCACCACTTTGCTCTTTGTGGGAGATTTCAGATCCTAAGTTTTGGAATCCAGGTTCCTCATGATGATTTCCTTCACCGTTTGTCAGAAATGTCTTAGAATATTCAGGAAAGTGCATAACTTTGAAAAAGTCGCACATATTTAACCACAGTTTACCCTACGGTGCCATCAACCGCATCGCTATGCAGAATAGATCATAGACTCTACGCGCATGCGCAGAAGGTCGCTTCGTGCGTGACAGCTGTCAGTCGTCCCGCCATATTGTCTAATTGTCTAATTATGGGCACTTTGGAATAACGAGTATTTTTTTATCATTGATAAAATAAATACTTAGCATTTTTTTACATAGTTTTGCGTGCGTCTAACGGGTTTTGATTTGATTTGACAATAGTTATTAATTATTTAACTCCAAAATTTTTAGTTTATCATGGATTCCAAAAAGATAAACATAGGGTCAAAAGATACATAAATATTATGTATAGTATAGACACCAACAAGTACAGTGCGGCCGCTAAGAGAATGCATTTCTGACAGGTCATGATCAACAGAAAGATTAAACACTAATGTGTCGAAGAATTTACTACAAATTAATTACTAGCGATTAGAATGATACTACTCCTGTAACGACTAGTATAATTCTTAACTAAGTATAACATTATGTACATCACGGCTTTTCATTTCCCCATACAAATCAAGACCAACTGACATGTGTCAGGCACGCATTCTCTATCGGCCGGATTATACTGTCTAGCTTGCTATCATCCTTATTGACCTAACAATATCTACATGCCATGAGCTGTTTCCATGCTTAAATTATTTACAACACGAACTAACAAGACAAAATAATAGATAAACGTAATTAATACAAGTTTGTCTGTCGTGCATCACGCATAGAGCAGTGATTTTATATCTAAAGATAAATCTGATATTACCTCATTTAAATGTGATTAAGAATAATAATAAGTATAAACTAAAAATGTGAGATATTTCCGAAAATATTAAAAAAAAAAACGCTGATTATTTTCAAATAATAGATTTCCATAAACGGTAGCTAAAAATTACATCAATCACTTAAGAAAAACCGCATCACAATTGGTCCATTCGTTTTGGTGCTACGCTTGCAGTTATGATACCCCAATTTGCGTCAATAAAAAAAGGATGTTGACTTGACTTTGTTATATGTTCCTTGGAGATTAATTAAACTAAGAAACATTTTCTTACTATAATTATTGCCTAAACTGCTGATCTTATTTCGACGGAACTTCGCACAATTTACAAAATAGGTAGTTTTCATAATACATACTACATACTTATATAAAAATGAATCGCTAAATATGTTAGTAAGCGCATAACTCAATAACGCCTGGACCAATTTCGCTATTTCTTTTTTGCTGTGTTAGTTATTATCAGGAGAAGGTTCTTATTACAGAAAAAAAAATCGAGTAATCCTGACCTTTGTTACGATAGTGGATGTTGGATTAATCTGCGCCCTGAATGACATAAAGGCACCGGGTACTCGACCTAAGTATTCATGTGGGTGAAACCGCAGGGCACAGCTAGTTATACCTATAAATTCACAGACTCGTAAATCACAATTAAATGTAAATAACACCATACTTTTATCGTGTTAATACTTAATTAACACTTATAACTCAAAACAATACTATTTTATTGCAATAATAAACTTTATAACAAACCTTATAAATATTACATCGTAATAGAGTTTATTTCTAACTCGATGACAAAGTTGACTGGCATGTTGGTCTAGTGGTAAGTGACCCTGACTGCTGAACTGGAGGTTGTGGCTTCGATTCCCACTCAAGACAAATCTTTGTGAGATGAGCACGATAATTTGTTCTGGTCTGGGTGTAATTCATATGTAAAGTTTGTGTTTAGAAATATATAAGTATGTTTATCAGTTGTCTGGTTACCATAGTACAGGCTTAGCCTTGTTTGTGAACAGATGGCGTGTGTGTTGTCCCAGGATATTATTATTACACGTACGTTTTCAAGAATAGATAGATAGATAGAATATTCTTTATAATTACAATTAGCTACATAATAATAAAATCACACAACAGTAAAATGTTCAAGAATGATCGAATCCATGATCTTGAGCTCAGAAACCTACCAACCTACCCACTGTGCTACTGCGACATTATCTTAATTAATGTCAATTAACACATGTCATTGTCAACATCCGCACTTCATTGATCCGATGCGCGGGCGCAGAGTATTGACCGTTTTATCATGAATATATTTTTACATTTATTCATTATTGTTCAACGACATTTTATGATATTTTTTTTGGGGTGCTGTTGTGTGTTTCTGCACAGCTCAGCTAGGAACCATCTCGATTACACCAGCTTACGATAAAAAAAACCGCATCATAATCGATTCACTCGTTAAGTAGTTACAGTGACAGACACACACAGATGTCAAACTTAAAACATCCTGTCGTTTTTCCATCAGACGTTAAAAAGGAAGTTCCCCAAGAAGATACCAAAACACCTAAATCGGAGACAATGTAGAAAAGTCCCATCTGGGGATCGAACCCTGAACCTCAGAGCAAAAGATTTGTCGAAAGTGTATTGGTATGAACGGAACCCATAGTACACGAGTCCCACTCACAATAAAATTTATTTTTAACATATAAATTTAATTCTATCTATATTTTAATATACAGATAGCTTCCAATGCCCACACATAATAAATAACTCGATAAACAGATAAATTGTCTTCCGTTCACTTGTAATAATACAATCATGTGATAAACTCGTGAAAATATTATTCCAGTAACTGATAAATGAATTAATAATAACACCCTGTAACTGTACTGATAGGGGTCAAACACCTTTTCAAGTACAGAAGGAATGAGCATTGATCACCACGCTTGCTCATTGACGGGTTAATTATTCATATTTTTGCTAAACTATGGAATAGAGCTTATTTCTTCCAAACCTCTTAATTAAGCTTTATAAATCATAGGTAAGAACCATCTTGAACACATTTAGCTTTTTAACAAAAAAAGCAATGCATATTCAGCTTCCATTCATCTCTACAACTCATCATCTCAGCATTCACTACTTTCTTTCTCATATCATCTTTCACACAATCCATCCATCTCTTTTTCGGTATTCCTCTGCATTTATAGCCATTCACAGTCATACTCATAACATTTTAGTTATGTGACTTTCATCCATTCATCACATGTCTATACGATCACAAACGGTTGCTTCTCATCTTGCTATATTCGTATGAAAATATCAATAAATAATTATGGTAATTGTAAATTGTAAATTATAAAAAAAAAAAAATGAAAATTAGGAATTGTTAAACAAAATAATTGAAGATTAAAGATGTCGTGGTGGCCTAGCGGTTCAATGAAAGGATTTGTATGCACAAGGTTTCAGGTTCGAACCCAGGCAAGTACGAATGTGGCTTTTTCAAAATTACATGTAAGTAGGTAATTTCTTAATTATTCTAAGACACTACTGAAAAACGGTGAAGGAAAACATGGTGAGGAAATCTGGATTCCAAAATTTGGGATATGAAATGCAGGGCAAGCGTGGTGATCAATGCTCGTGCCTTCTCTATATAGGAAGAGGCCTGTGCTCAGCAGTGGGACGTTTATAGGCTGGAATATTAAACAAAATAATCGGAAAATTGTTAAATGACGCAATTCTAATGCGTACTTTTGACTGTGACGATTCGTAAACCTAGGTATAGATTCCAGATAAATTATTTATAGATGGAACGGTGGTACTATAAATAATCTGGAATTCAGTCTAGATATCGACATGTGGCGCTAGACGTAATGTAGATACTAGGTATGTATAACTACGTAGATACATTGTAACATTGGTCAGAATAATGTAAGTAGTAACATTGCTACGTAAAGGTACGGAAAGAGAAGCATCGTGGTGTAAAATGGAACTAACATCATGATAACATTAAAATCATTCTACTATAAGAATTATGGATCTAAAAACATTATTTTATGAATAATGTTTAATGAACTTTCCAAACGATTGGTAGACTCTACTCGTGATCAGAGGGCTGGTTTGTTCCTTGCACAGAGAATCGGCATAGCCATTAAACGTGGCAATGCTGTCAGCCTTCTGGGCACGTTCCCTGCCATTGACAAGGATGACGATGAGTTCTTTGACGTCGTTTAGTTTTTATCAAATTAGTAATAATGTGTAAAGCTATAGGTTTAATTAATAGTTATGTTTTCAAAATTTTGATATAATTAAATAATAGTAACATAATTTTATGAATATCCAGATGTTATAAAGATGCAACAGTGTCCTCAACATTAAATATAGTGATAATTAAACACACTAGCGCCCTCAAATTGAGGGTGCTTTCCACACAGATTCTATCTACTTTTTTTACAATTTTCCGTCTAAGATTTGGTATTTATATATCCAATCTTATATTAACTTTGTGATAACCTTTCAGTAAATTTTAGTTATCTGGTGATATTTAGGTACGAATTATTATTTTATGTCTAGCTACGTGCGTAAATGAACGTACTCTTGGTAGGTAGCTACTTTTTCAGTCTTTTTCATTATTTAATGTTTAATTTACTACACTGACGTGTTCAATATTTTATTGGAACCTATTGGAACATGTTTTATACTTACTATACTATTGAACTTACGTAAGTGAACTATGTTAATGTTTTTATATAGTTTATAATAATATATTATATCCAGAATCCCCAAAAAAATAGAATAAAACAGCGTTTTACGGGCCTGTTGGTCTAGTGGTTAGAGATCCTGACTGCTATACCGGAGGTCGTGGGTTCGATTCCCACCCGGCACAAATGTTTGTGTGATGAGCACGATCATTTGTTCGGTGTCTGGGTGTAATTTATCTATAATATGTATTTATTTTGAAATATATAAGTATGTTTATCAGTTGTCTGGTTACCATAACACAAGCTCTGCTTAGCTTGGGATCAGACAACCGTGTGTGAGATGTCCCGGAATATTATTATTATTATTGTTTAAATGAATTCATAATTTAACTGTAAGCTTTATTTTATACCTACATTGACTAGTATGTGGGAAATATATGAAGTATGAAGTTTAGAGCATTGACAACTTGTTTTTTCTGTTCCGTGATTGACAAAGTGTACCTAATGAAGAGAATTTACTGCCGCGCAGACACGCTGAAACTTTGTAGCTGGATCTTACGGGCCTAACTTATGCCATATACAAAATAAACACATTCATTATTGTACTTGCTCTGTACTAGATAATGTAAGTATTTTGTATGTGTAACTCTGCAAAATAAATTACTGTTCCCAACCATGAAGTTTTACGACAATAACTGCGCAATGTATCCGAAAAGCAAACACAAAAGCATCTACGAAACGTCAAACTTTAGAACTGTCAAATTCATAGAAAATAAATGTCACTGTCAACTCCCAACCCATCCGGGAATGATATCATTACACCAAAAATGATAATTAACCATTAAAATACAATAACTACAACATTTATAACATGTAAATATGGCAGACAAACTCAGGCAAATAGCTCAAAGGCTGAAAGACAAAGTGCATTTACCAAATTTTACAGCAAATGGCCGTGAGAGAGTCGATCAGATTGTCACCAGATATGTCCCAGCGGTAAAAGTGAATGAAATAGCAGAAAAGCTAAAATACGAGACAGTGACAAAAAAAGTAAGGGACTTAGTTAATAAATATGAAAAATTCACGGGAGTCGAAGAAATTATGGCTTTGCAGAACACCGTCGTTGACGCACAGGTTCGTGAAAAAGTTTTTTTTTGTTTTTAATTTTCCAGTCGCAGAAGGTCAAGGATAATTATGCCTATTAATACTGTTTTTTTTTTAATTTTAGTTTCGTTTCTATGACCTAACATTTCCACTGCAATATGGCATGATAATCAGTTTGTCATGTCAATGCAAATATCAGTCCACAATCTAGATTCTAGACTATACATATAAACTTAGACCTTTTTATCAGATAACACTTATATATATACTATGAACGATTTTCTACACTTATCTGATTGTATCTTAGTAGAAAATGATGAAATTATAAAGACTGCTCCTTGGTATTTTATATACAATATTTAACACTTAGGACTTTATTTCCTGTAGCTAATATCTATCAATTTATGCAATTTATTTATGGAGCTCATCATTACTAAGGTTAAACTACAGATTAGTCTCTTTACAAGGTGAATAATTGCTGAATGGTTGGTCATAGTAGCAGCCAAAAGCCATCAATCATTTAATTAATAGATTTCAACACCATGTTTATCTTCTCTTGGGCAAATACTACCTAATGTTTGAACAAAGATGTATTTTAATCCTTAGATTTCTCTCAAAATGTGTTCTTTTGATTTATTTATTTTTTTGTGACATCCACTATTGCAATCCTAGTAATCTTTCATTAGAAAAACCAAATAGGTACACTTGATTACTTTTTATATTCAACCTCTAAGGTGTAGGCCCCTTTCAGTGTATAACTTTTTCTCTGACATAAACAGTATCTGTAAATACAGGGTGTAAGAAAGGAGGTCTTACTATAATAACCATGACACTTTGTGATATCTGTCTTTGCTTTTTTAAAGGTTATACCTTTACGTTTATTTAAACTTTCATGTACAATTCTGGTGCATAAGGCAGACTTAATGCTTACATATTCTATGTGTATTGATACAGGAAAGATTCATGAGTGCACAAGAGCGGAGACGTGAGCTCGGCAAGCAGTTGGCCAGCATAGAGGCGCGCCTCAAGGAACTGCACGCGGAGATGCAGAACACCATGAAGGGGGACGACAAATACTTGCATCTGTGTACGGAGGAGCATAAGGTATGGTTTTATTATCATTTATTATTTGGTAAGAGACAATGGTATAGTTTAAAAGGTTTACGCGCCAGAGGTTTAGTAATTAGGTCTCTAACTAACCCCAAAGAAGGCTGAGATGACTGGGAATGAAAAGACAATTTTTTTTTTTTATTCTAGTAAAAACCATTTTTACTATCCAATAATCAAATAAAAAAATATTTTTACTTAATATTTTACTTTGTTTAAATTAATAAGAATAATACAAATGACATTGTTTGATACTGTAAAAAAAAGATTGAGTTCTACATAAATATTAGTTACATTTTTATGCAGAACTCAATCAAGGTTATGTGTAAATCAATAAAAAAAGAACAAATAATAATATACTATTTTCATCATTTGATGAAAAGACTTTTCACATTATGAGTGTTACCAATGATTATAATTTTCCCAAATTATGGGGTAATTTGACAGAGTGCGTTTTCTGCAACAGATAATCTATTTTTCTCATATTATTTGATAAATTTAAGTGTAAAGACAATTATAACGTACAAAATTCATATATATTTTTTTTTTTGTTAAAATTACTACTAATCACAAGTTTAAAAGAAAAGATTTTCTAACTATTATTTAAAAACTGCTGTTATGGAATTATTTCGTTTTACTTATATGAATGTGCACATAAATATGTAGCTAAGTCGTGAATGTTTACTCTACATAGCTCATAATACAAGAGCGAGCTCTCCGCGCCCTCTTCGGCGACGCTGAGCGAGAAGAGCGCGAGCTGTTCGCGACGATGTCGGCCGCCGTCAAGCTCGGACACGAGCGGGAACGAGCGCACGCTGAGCGGAACAAGTATTGGTATATTGTCGCTTCTATATTTGGTGAGTGGTGGTTTTAATTGTTTTATACGTAGGGGTAGCGGTCGTTACTGATTTGAATGATGATAGTTATTGACGTAAAGGGTGTTTTTCCCGATTTCTTAATGTGTTAACTTGGCCAATATTTTGCTTTTGAAAATAATTGCGTATATATGTAGGTGACAAAAAGATCATGCTGACCTTGCATTTTTACGATTTGATATGCGTGGTTGATTCCTTGTTTTGCCGCGATTGACCTATAAGACACCACGGACCCCTATATATCTTGAAAGCAATGTGTTTATGTAAAAACGTCGTCCACAGGCACAGTACTAGGCATAGCCGGCTCGTCGATCAACAACCATCTGAAGATGGCCGAGTTCCGCGACATGATGGAGCAGCAGATGGCCCGCAGCGCGAGCGTGCTGTACACCATCGCCGGCGGCGGCTCCGCCAGCAGGGCTGACATCACCGAGGCTATGAAGACTGAGTTTGCTTATCAGGTCAGTTGGCTAGGTACAGTTAACAACCACCTGAAGATAGATGGCAGTTGGCTGAGAAGGCTGGACTAAACAACTTAAGTGTCTAAAGATACTATGCCAAAGTTACGCGACTGAAGTTATGTAGTCGGCTATGACACACTAAGTGTCAAACTTACGCGGCAGAAATTCGGTTCGATTGCCCACGATCTTCATCGGCAATCGAACCTAATTTGGTCGCGTATAATGTGTGTCACAACATGAGTTACCGCTGAACTTACGCCCGACTGAAGTTACGCTGTACGCTATGACGCGACGTAATTTGGGAATATAGTGTCTCAGTAATTCAAATAGCTTTGCAAGCGTAATTGGGACGAATTTCAGTCGCGTAACATTGGCATAGTGTGTTTAGACACTCACAACCTAACCTGGGTGTTTTTTGGTGAATACTTGTTTAAGCATGTAGAAGGATTATAGTCAGAAGTCGTCTCCAGTTAAAATACACGTCTGTTCTTTATGACACGTAACTTGTAGTGGTCAATTGTTCATAAATGATAATATTTGTTTCAGGAACAACTCGCACAGAACCTTAAGCTAATGCAGGAAAATATCAACCACTTAGTTGTTAAACAGGAATCGTTAATAGGTATGTATTATTTTACTTTTAGTTACTATAGGTACTTTATTAATTTCTTTTGCTTAGTCTTTTCCAAAAATAATGTTGGGGTTGGCTTCCAGTCTTACCAGATTCAGCAATGTTAAAGTCAGCATTTAGTATTTTTATCAATTCATAAGTAAGTACGAAAAATTAGTATAAGATAACATATTTTTTAGACAAATTTACGCCAATCTAGTGCCGAGTTAGAGAAAACTGTACAACATCTGAAGAAATTAAAAATTATTTCCTTCTTTGCTGATAATAAGCGTGTTGTAAAAAGCGTAAACAAAAAAAAACTTAATCCAGTATTTAATGTTTCTATTTAATACTTTTAAGATGGTACAATAATGCTATTTACTATATTTTCCTCATATATTTCTTGCAGACCACATACACAACCGCGAAAGAGCGATGGACACGCAACTACGCGACCTAACGCGCGCCATTTCGTCCGCGTCACAATCTAGCGCCAAATCCGACGCGGAAATAGCCAAAGCTCTGTCAGTCGTCCACCAAGACTTAGAGGATGTCGACCAGTACAAAGAGACAGACAAAAATAAAGTTTTACTCGAACCGAGCCAAATTCTGACGGGCGTGGGCGTTATTATGTGTATGGCTATCATTTTCGGCAATATTATTGGTAGGATCAGCTGATTTTCTTGTGGTTCAACAATTTTGAGGTTCCTGTGGTTATTTTTTCGTTTTAGAAAGTCTTGTAAAGTTGAGAATTGCGAAGCTGCTTTGATTTAAAAGTGCCTCGTTTAGTTTAAGTCTGAAATGTCCTGTTTTGGTGATATTTGCTGTTTTTAGTTGCAATAGTATTTTTTTTTATTCGGGCCTTTTTTAAGGTCGGTTTTGATTTTGATAGCTTCCATTTGTACCTTTTTTAAGGGCGAAAAGAGTTACTATGGTAAGCTTGATCCAAAATTTATTTCCTAAATTAATTTGGATAATAAGTTTTTTTTTTTGAGTAAATTTTTTAAAGGATGTTTTCAGACTTGATTTCAGCCATTAACATCTATTAGGTTTGCCATATATTTAATTGATTTATTTGGCTTTTAGTGAAACGGTACTTATTTACATGTAAAATGAAGGTCTGTTTTTTAAAGAATTTTTTAATTAGATCCTTCTTTTTCTGCTTAAAATTATAAAAGTAGCATTCAAACATAAAAAAATTAGTCGTTATTGTAATAATCTATGTTTGTTAAAATATAGATTATGGAAACAGAAAAAAATTGCAAAATTAGAAGTAGGGTGTATATTTAATTTGGTTTGTAATTTCTATTTTTTCTCATTTGAGTAGTTTTGTAAGGGTCTTTTAAATAAAAATAAGTAAAAAACTAAAACCTGGTTTCCAGTAAAAAAAAAGAATTTCGTAACTAAATGGCCTTTTTCCTAGTTTAAATTATAAAGTATAATATCTTTTTATCAAGTATATAAGTACCGTTTATATTAATATTGATTTGATTATCAAAAAACTACTATTCAAATCATATACTGCATATTTATATAAAACAACTAGTCAAATTAGTTATAAATACCGGAATATTTTTGATACAAACATAATTTTAATTTACTATTTAAATAAATTATTTGAGGAGTTGAAGAATTCGTGAAATCTTCAAAACTTATACCAATACTTTGTATTGTTATTCGATTTTGAACTTAATTTGTTTTAACATAAAGTTTAAAACTCCTCAAATAATTATTTAATTCTGTAACAGAATACGCAGGAACCTCGTAAGCGTTGTTTTAGCTTTTAGCGAACGACGCAAAGTGCAATAGAACACACAACTTTCTACATTTATATCTATTTAACAGTTTTTAAATATACTTAATTTTTTGTGTAACATAATAAGGGAAATAATTAATAAAGAATGATTTTAATAACCATTGCTGCTTGTAAACATATGGAGAGAGAGTATATGCTTTGACAGCGCGCAATGGTTACTGAACAAATCTTCTTTTTATATAATTTCAAGTTTAATATCAGAGATCGAATTTTTTATGGTTCGGTTCGAGTAAAACTTATTTAATATTCTCCACTAAACCGTTTATTTGAGTCTTACTTACATTTGAGACGGTCTTAAGTTTAAATGAGAGTTAACGGCGTCTTAAATTGAGTATCTCTTAAATAATCGGCCATAAGTTATTTTTAACAGTCACATAAACGTTTTAGTTTTTGATAGTGATCATTTTGTATTTTATTTATTTTATAGAGATCTCGAAAATACTGTGAAATATTTATTGCTTTCGGTGTTGCCTCCTTAAAGGAGCGTTGGTGTCGCTTGTGTTACCCGTAAGAAAAAATCTAGGGTTAAGAACTAAATTGAATTACTTTTGTATCTTCTGTTTAATTAAAAATACACGCCTTATCTACACGCATGCTGAATAAAAATGTAACGATGTACAATTTCTTTTATATTAGAAATATATGAAACTGTTATATATGCAATAGATTGCCCATGTGTCGGCAAATGACTGGTTTATATAAAATCCTATCGTTTCCCAGTATTTTTAGACTCGGCAGATTCATCGCTTTGTTATAAATATTACTAAATATTCCAATATTTATGTACATTTAATAAACAGTGTTACTAAAATATAATGTGATTGTTTTATGTTTTTTTTTAATTATCCTGTAATTCCCTTATTACTTCAGTGTATTGGCTGAAGAACTCAATTAGTGCATAGATAAAAGGATATTTTTTTCCACATAGTCACACCAGCCAAGAAACTATTTTTGGGCAATAAAGTGGCTGCATTATGCTACTATGGAATATCGTAACTTATGTATAAAGCTAGGTGAAATGGTCAGGTTTAACTCGTAAAAGGTATTAGCATTAATAAATTATATATCTTGGGAAAGTTAATTTTGAGTATGGTATCATACTAGCTCAAAGTCCTAATATCCAAACATGACCTTGAAATGACTTACATAGTCTGTGCTGCTGTCAAAATCTAATGTCAACTTCAAGTTGTTTTGTCGAGGTGTGTTTGCGTTTGCGCCTTACAGCTTTATCGATTTTTAATTACAAACAAAGTTATATTTGTTATTCTGTAATCCTTTGTCATAACAAACAATATAATTCCAGCAAAATGCAAGAAGGTACGTAAACAATCTATCATTGAAACAACCAAAAATATGTCGTTAAGTTTTACATCAAATTCCATCGAGTTTGGTTACGTTTTTTATGTTATTTGACTTGTTTAACAGATTTGGAAGTGACCGGCATCTCTCGTAGTGGCCGTGTAAGGAAGAAGAGCTCTAAACTAATGGATTTCGAGTCTCCTGACGATATTGAGACGCGTTTTCGTCGACAGACGCCTGTGAAGACGTATGTTGGCTTTAGGCCGGAGGATTCACAAGAGTTCTCCTCTCAAGACAGTGCTCCGCCGCGGCAAGTTGAAGAGGCGGGAACCGCGTCAGGCTCGGAGTCGGATTATTATGATAATCCCGTGGAAAATGCTGATAGGTATGATTTACAATGAAATATGCACATAATTGTAATAAAACCACTGTTTTTGTAGCTGCAATTATAGATCGTTGTTAAATTTTTGCCTACTGTTAGTGTCCAAAGTAAAATTAAAACTGAAAAGTGTACACAACTGGTATATTAACTGATGTTATGTGGTTATTAAGACCCATGTAGAATGCAAAAAATATGCTGTATGTTAAACTCAAAAAGGTACAAGTATATGATGATAATGAATTATCAAGCTTAAATAGAATGGCAACTTAAAAATCAAACACTGCAAGAATATTAAATTAGAATAAGTTACCATGCTATAGTTGTAGTAGTATGGTTTGCACAAATGCTTGTTTTAAGTATGTTCTTTGTAAAACTAATTTAAATGTTAGTAAGTCTATATTATGTATGTATATGTCTGGTTACCATAGCACAAGCATCCCTTAGTTTGGGATGGCCATGTGTGAGTTGTCCCTGAATATTATTACTGTAGGAAATATGTAAAAAAACCGTATAACTAATTATTGTGATTATAAACAAAACCCACCTTCTCTACCCCTAACCAGCACGCACCATTCCAGTGGTGAGCCTCAGAACTGCAGCATGGAGTCCGACAGCTCCGCGTCAGATGATGGTACCGCCCGGACTCCCGCTAACTCTCTGTATATGATGGAGAAGAGCAGCAAGAAGAAGCTGATTGTGAAGGACGGGAGAGTTGTGGGCAGGGCTAAGGCGCAGAGGAAGGATAAAGGTGATTTACTCTCTTAACTATTTTTTTTTACATGTTTTTTTTATTTTCAAAACCTAATTCATATATTTTGTATTTATAAATGTTTAATTTTGTAATTATAGGTGTACACACATTTAAAATAACATAGCATGTTGAAACTAAACTGCTATGTTTAAATATAACTAAAAAGGATGTAGGCTTTCATTCAACATTATTCTTTTCTATAAACCTGATTGCCATAATTTCTGTATTAAAGTGTAAATTTTTAATGAAAATAGATTAGGCAACATTTTGTAACTTTTGCTATTTAACATAACATATCATCATGCCTGTATCCCCGAAGGGGTAGGCAGAGGTGTTCCAATGTACACCCACAGTGCGCCGATATGTTTAGGTCCCATGTAATAGGGGGCGAGCCTATTGCCACTAACCGGGCAATTTTGCTATTTAGTTCACTTTTATCATGTTTACAAACAAAAGGAGAGATTTCCTTTAGATTTATTTTTGCCTTGTGACTATTATAAACATACATAGCTACACAGCTTTAAACTGCATAGCCTGTATACATTCATTGCATATTGTATCTCTCAAAGTTGAGTTTACATTGACTATTTAGAACCTTCATACAAATTGCTTCTTCAAGTTTAAAATAAATAACAATATTTTATTTTTGTTGTTTAGGTAAAACCCGCATTACCGCGTACATGATGTGGGCAAAAGAGGCGCGCAACGAACTCTTGCGCAAGCACCCAGACATGGACTTCTCAGCTATATCCAAACGATTGGGCGAGATGTGGTCTAACGTAAGTATATTCAATATTATTACACAATTAAATCTAATTAGAAATATCTCTATAAATAAATAATTATGCAACTTAAATAATTCGTCGTTTTAATTTGGCGTTAATAAAATAGAGTTAACTGATTAAAAAATAAAAACATCTACTACTATATTTTTAGTTATTCTAGCAAAGACATTTCTACCTATATTGATATGTGTAGAAACTCAAACCGACAGAAGATAGAGTTTACTATAGTATGGATTATGAATTCTAAAATTCTTTTGTCCATGTATCTAATACGCTTTTTTGATTAAAACACTGAATTGATTTCCTTCAAAAAATCCTTGGTATAAAGCATTATATAATAAAAATATTTCCTATAGGCTACTTTTTGACGCGGTTATAGACAACCTCGAAAGCAGAGCCGGGGGCAAAAGCTGGTCTTTTATGAAATGCTAATATAATTTTCTTATTGTTTATCAGGTAAACTACAATGAGCGTTACCTATGGAAGCGTAAAGCTAAACGCTTCGCGATGCAGAAGGAACAAAGCAACCAGACTACGAACAAGATTATATCTAATCCAAGTAAGTTATATATAAACTTTTCTACTTATTTATAGGCGGTCATATATAAAATTCTTTAATGCATCTATTAATATCAAAATCAAAATATTTTTTATTTCAAGTAGGCCTTGTTAAGGCTCTTTTAAAACGTTAAATTTACTGACTCTACTGCAGGTTCCAAAATGTCATTCCAATGGAGAAGAACCGGCAAGAAACTCCAGAGGTTACTCTTTTAAAAAAAAGGTTAACATCAATACAAATAATTAATTTACAAAAAAATATCTACAAATATGCGACAACAGCGTAAATGGCAATGTAAAAGATAACATCCAATATAGAAAAAATACCGTTTTTAGGTGATCCATCAATAGTTATCGACTATGTAGGCTGTAATATTTAAGATGTTCGTTGTTTGTCTTTGTTTTTTTTTTTGTAGTGTTTAAATTCCTATTTTTTTTCTGGCGTTGAAGAAACTCATTTTTAAACTTTCGATTCCAGACAATTGTTTTAAATCAAGGTTGCCAATCCATGTTTTTGTTCACCATTCAGTAGCTACTTTTTAAGCAACTACAAATCACTTATCCTACATTATTTTACTTAATTTCTCTTTATGCAATACTGCCTTATATTAATACAAAGGTTGACTGGAAGATATCGCTTTTAGCGATAAGACCGCCATTGCACGCTTTACTGTTGATGTACTTTAATATTATTTAATTTTAATGGTGTACAATAACGAATATTCTATCTATCTATCCTTTTTGTCGTTAATAAAGCAAAAAATTACTAAGGCATGGGTATATTTAATACTTGTTCTCCTTAGCATCATACTTTATCTACCTATTTCTCTGGCTAGCTCGTCCGCTACCGTCGTCAGGTCCGGGTCGCCCGCCGCGCGCCGCGCCCCGCCCCGCGCCCGCGCCCCCCGCGCCTACTACTAACGCTCTTGTGGTGAGTATTATACTATATTAGTGTTGTTATTGTTTAATTTTATGTGTTCTTAACAGGTTAAAAAAGGAACAGGGACTTAATTAAAGGGTCGTAAATAAAGAGAATCAAAGTTCAGAAGTGGGGGCTAAGAATGCGTACGTGCATGCGTTTCGTACTTTGAGAGGTCCGGTGACATATCTAATCAATGTATTATCTTAAGATTTAGGAAACGTAGTAAATGAAAATATACCTGTTAACTCATCATCAACTTCAACATCATCTACTGCCCATGTCCTTCCGCCGCTGGGCATAACCTCTCCTTTTCGTGCCATATTTTACGGTCCTGTGCCAGCCTCATCCAGACTCGACCCAAGACTTTGACTATGTCGTCATGCAACCTTAGCTTTAGCCATCCGGCTACTGCCACAGTCCACCTGCTGTCACTTCGTCTTGCCAACTGGCATGTTCGAAAAAGCTGCTTCGCTAAAATGTAACAGGGCTGGATACATCTGCCACATGTTATACGACCAATCGGCCGAACGACCGACCCAGTGGTCCCTCTAAATGGCAAGAAACATCGCGGTAGGCCAAGACGGAGATGGCAGGACGAGTTCGAGTCCTTTAATAAGGAGTGGTTCACTACAGTACTAACCAGAGAGACATGGAAGAAGGGTAGTGAAGCCTTTGCCTTACAGAAGGACAGAAAAAACTGAGAAAAAAAATGACTGACTGACATTAAAAGACACCTAATCTTCTATCCTGAGCCTCTTATATTAAGCGTATGTAATGTGTTGTCCAGCCGGTAGCGAGCTCTGGCAGTGCGAGCGGCGGCGGCGGCATGTACCGCGTGACGGGCTGCGGCGCCGTGGAGGTGGCCGCACACCTGCGACTGTTGGGCGAGAGCCTCGCCATCATCGGCGAGAGACTCAAGGAGCACGAGGTCAGTCACAGCAACACACTGTTACACACACACACCAACCCACACCTACACACACATACACACCGCCTGCTGGGCGAGAGCCTCGCCATCATCGGCGAGAGACTCAAGGAGCACGAGGTCAGTCACAGCAACACACTGTTACACACACACACCAACCCACACCTACACACACATACACACCGCCTGCTGGGCGAGAGCCTCGCCATCATCGGCGAGAGACTCAAGGAGCACGAGGTCAGTCACAGCAACACACTGTTACACACACACACCAACCCACACCTACACACACATACACACCGCCTGCTGGGCGAGAGCCTCGCCATCATCGGCGAGAGACTCAAGGAGCACGAGGTCAGTCACAGCAACACACTGTTACACACACACACCAACCCACACCTACACACACATACACACCGCCTGCTGGGCGAGAGCCTCGCCATCATCGGCGAGAGACTCAAGGAGCACGAGGTCAGTCTATAAATACTGACTATAAACATTATTATTTCACTACATATAACTATAAAACTCTTTTTCAGGGTCAAATCGCAGTGTCAGGATCTGTGTCAGTACTGCTAGATACACTCCTATGTTCGCTCGCGCCATTGTTGAGCGTTTGCCGCGCGATTCCCGCTATTGCTCCGCCGTCGCGGCTGCTGCAGGATACGCTGCATAATATAGCTTATATTATGCCTGGATTGTAAGGGAAGAAATAAGTTGGGTGTAAAAGAAAATAAGCCTGGATTGTAAAACAAAAGTTCAAGGAAAAAGGTACATTATTCTGTTCCTAATTAATACTTTCTGATTGGAATTGCTTTTGCGCATTTTGGTTTGGTGTTCTGAAATATTGGGCGAGATTATGCTTAGAATTGCTATCAATTTGTCATATCAAACTGGTATTTTGCAGTTAGAAACAAAATTGAAAAATTATGGAATTTCAATTTGATTAAAATCACTATCGATATTTAATGCTGCAAATTTTCGTTTATATTTAGACGAAAGATGTTATAAGATGTCGAAAATCGCGAGAAAACTTTTATATTGATATTAAAAAATCTTATTAATATGTGACTATTAGTTGCTCCGTAAAGGCAGGTAGCTGATATTTGACGGCAAAAAATATTGGATAATTAACTGTCAATTTACAATGTTTTGGTTTTTACCCAATAAGGTTAAGCCCAAATTACAGATTTTGGGTAATTATTACAAGGTAAGTTTTACTTGTAAAGGCCGATTTATGTTAAACAAGCTAATGCTTATCCCCCATTCTTTCAAAATCTTTTAGAATATCAGACATTGATGGGGTGGGGGTAAAATTACCATGCGCTTGTTTGATGTAAATCGACCTTAATAGAAACAGTTTTATTTACCAAAATATTTTAGTTTTATGTAGCTATTATTATTATTAAGTTTTAGTTTTGTGTATAAAATTATCTTAAGATTATGTGTTGACAAACATTTTTTTAGAATCGTAACGTAGATATTATCTAATATTATAATTATGTTACCAGATTTAAAAGGGCTTTTAGTTAATTATCTTAACTGGTATTTTTTTCAACTGTTATAAATATTAATACTTGTAATAATAATTGTTTGATCTAAGCTTTTTGTATGATTATTCATAAATGTGTAAAATGCATCTATTATAGACTTCACTTCAGTAAAGATACATTATTTTTGTATTAGCATATTATTATCGCATACTAAAAATATATTTGAACTTACGATGTAAAAATATATTTAGCGTTTCGGTAATAACATTTTATTTAAGTTTGTTTAATGCCCGGTTTACATTATTCCAGTCCAGCGATCGAATCCAGCACTGGATAGCTTACTGGAAAAATGGAAACCGGCACTGGAATGCACTGAATCAAGTTAGCATTCCAGTCCAGTAACTGGATTGGTGGTCTACTTTTGAATCCAGTGCGACCAATCCAGTGCAACTGGAATAATGTAGACGGCCAAGCCAGTGCCATTCCAGTGCTGACACAGTAAACACGAATTGGTTGTTTATGCGGATTACTGCGTTTGAACATTTTCGGAACTGATCTCTTCTTAAACCGGGCATTATGTAGACGGTAACAGATCCAGTCCAGCACTGGACTGGATTCTCGCTGGATCACTGGACTGGAATAATGTAAACCGGGCATTAATTTAATCCATAAACACTGACCGATACACGATAATAATAAGCATGTATCTTACAAAATCAACAAAACACTATCTCACGTAGAACATTTTTAAGCAACACTAAAGGTTATTAATAAATAATAATTAAGTAATAAAATATCAATAAAATTAAGTTAATACAGCGTATAATCGCTAATTACGAGCTTATGTCATATTATTCATTAAAATGTATTAGAATCAAGTGTCTAATGGCTTATAGTAATATTATAGAACGGGGATTAGCGCGTACATGCGTAAATACCTTTAGGGCTTGACGTTTCGACCACACACCGGCCGTGGTCGCAAGCAGACTGTGTATATTTATGCATGTTCGCGCTAATCCCCGTTCTATAATATTACTGTAAACATGCAGCTCGATAGTTTAATAGTTTCTAATAACTTTTTTTTATGTCACTTGGCTATAAGATCTTAGGCCACTTATACACGAGCTGCTCGGCCGTTAGTGCGACTGCTTCAATCGGTCCGTGTGTAAGCGGTCTTAGTGTGTATAAAATAAATCTGTTTGTATTAGGATAAGTTACATAGAATTAAGTCTCAATGTAGTAGATTCAAATAAAATAAATGTTTTATATTAATGTTGTCGTTTTGTCATTTTACTCGAATATACCTTGTGACTTGTACGCTTATATACTCTGCTAATATTTATTTTCAGAGTTTTTAAAGGGTTTCAGGCAAAATTAGATATAAATACATAAACTATCCAGATATGTTATAAGCATTTGTATTTTGAGGAACTAAAAACATTAAAAGTGGCAATAGGCTCGCCCCCTATTACATGGGACCTAAACAAGTCGGCGAACTGTGGGTGTACATTGGTGCACCTCTGCCTAACCCTTCGAGGATACAGGCGTGATGATATGTTTTTTTTTATGTAAAGACATTTGGTCTACCTCATATATAGGTAAAACTAAAAGTTCTATAGTATAATCCCGCAGCCGATATAAAACCCGATAACTGACTGACGTGTTATTTTTACGTCGCCATGACAATCAGTGAAAACTAAATGTTTTAAGAAAAAGGTTTGTGA
This sequence comes from Autographa gamma, assembly GCA_905146925.1. Classification (NCBI taxonomy): domain Eukaryota; kingdom Metazoa; phylum Arthropoda; class Insecta; order Lepidoptera; family Noctuidae; genus Autographa; species Autographa gamma. The sequence continues at coordinate 4,275,872 of LR989878.1, read as the reverse complement.
AAGGAGTACGCAACAAACATTAAAATTGGGACATCTTCAAATTACAGCTATCTCATATATCCTTTTGTATTTATTTATTATTATTGGATCTCCAACAAAGAACGTAGTATTATTTACTCATTGGTACAACTTGACAACATTTTGTCTTATACCAGCGCGATCAGATTTAAGGTAATTAAATGAAACAAAGCCATAATGTACTTATGTCCTGTATATTCGATACACAAAATTATTATTTACACATTTATTTAAGTCTAGATTCGAAGACATTACAACATAGAGTTTTGAGTTACAATTTATTTTTGATAAGACATCCAATTTTCAAAATGTCTTCATTACAGATTCTTTAATACTATTTAAGAAATGTACTTCACAAGTTTTATTTTGAGTTTCTATATAAACACACCATTAATAAATGTAGACAACATCACACACATAGCTCTGAACCCAAAGTAAATAGCTAAAACACTTGTGTTATGGAATTCAGAAACAACGAAGGTACCACAAACACCCAGACCCGAGACGATGTAGAAAAGTGATTTTTCTGCAACCAAACCGGGGATCGAACCCGAGACCTCTAAAGCTTAGCGGTTCCTTGAAAACCGGTTTGTTTACTACATGACCAGTTCGTCAAATCAATACTATGGAATCATTAAATTTCAGTCCAAAATTACTTTAGAAAAATAAGTAGATGATTTTGTTTATTACATAAAACAGAGTCGAGTCAGTTACTCTTATTTATTATACAGTTATTATTATATTTCTTGGATTATTATATTTTTTCTATTTGGGGTTAAAACGAACCAAATCAAAGATTATTATATACCTACATAGACTGCCTCATTGGCCTAGTGGTGCTAAGTGCGACTGCTACGCTAGAGGTCTTGGGTTCGATTCCCGAGTCGACCAAGGTGTTATTGGGTTTTTCTATGAAATTCTCAGTAGCAGGTCGAAGTTTGGATTTGTGCCCGGTTAGTGGCAATAGGCTCGCCCCCTATTACATGGGACCTAAACATATCGGCGAACTGTGGGTGTCAATTGGTACACCTCTGCCTACCCCTTCAGGGATACAGGCGTGATGATATGATGTATGTGTACATAGATTGAATGTTTAATCTTAATTAGCAGTCGAGTAAAACATTTACAATTATAACAAATTGGCAAAATAATTACAACAACCGCCCCCTACAGTTAGGCGCATCGCAGTAACAGTAAAGTACCTTCCCGGGAACCGAACCCACATCATAGTTGTAGTTCCAAGTGAGTTCCGTACCGGCCTTAATGTGTGAGAGCGCGAAGAACGCCACCCACGGGAAACGTGGGTCGTGCGTGTCCACGAACACGTTCTGCACGAACACGTTTGGGCAGCAGGAGTGCTGGAACACGAATAATAACAGTATTTTTTAAGCTGTGTGTGTAGAATAATTCTGTAAGCATAGTTTGGTTAATAAACAAAGAATTATCAAAATCGGACTACTCAGTAAAAAGATATGCGTGATCATACATAAAAAAAAAAATATACGCGTCGAATTGAGAACCTCCTCTGTTTTCGTCGGTTAAAAAGTTGAATAGAACAACTATAAAATAAAAATTTAAGCGATTATCGGAATTTTTGGAAATTACTGATAACTTTCAAAACTTTGTCCCGATCTTTATATCCATATAGTAACTTGTTCTTCATATACACTTCAGATAAAAAAAAAACATATTATAATCGGTTCATTACTTTAGGGGGTACGATGACCGACACTTTAATCTTATAACAAACCTCTTTTTGCGTTTTATTTAAAAAAGGGAAACTACTAAAGCTGTTAATTAAGAAAATGAATGAACGTATCATTATTAACAGTGCCTCTGCTTTATTTTCTCATCAATACTCAGTTGTCAATGAACCCTTTGGCTCTGACAACCGTTCTAATTATTTAAATAATTATACCTTTTTTGGAAGGAAAACATAGGAGGATTACACCGGCCGTGGTCGCAAGCAGACCCTGTGTCTGCTTGCGACCACGGCCGGTGTAACCCGGTCGAAACGTCAAGCCCTAAAGGTATTTATACATGTTCGCGCTAATCCCCGTTATAATATTACTATAAACATGCAGCGCGATAGTTTAAAAGTTTATAGGAGGATTGTATAATTAGGTTACATTTATATAACAGCATATTAAAAAATACTTACATTGAGATACCTTCCAATATTGCCTTGTACTTTAGCATCCATTATGTAACATGCTTCGTCCTCGCCGAAATATGACCGGACAGATCTGGTAAATAATAAAAATATAGTTAACGGTGCCTCCCGATTTTAGTTTGATGTTTTAATACAAACAAAAATTAACTTTAGGTAAGGGTTTATAAAGTTCATTTTAGACTGACAGACTACTGCTGAAAAATTCTGTAACGCAAACGGAACCATATACGTAAAAAGTACAGTTGTTTTTCCTCAAACACGTGTATACATTTGGCTTATAATTGTGCACGTAAATTACCTGTATTTAGATACGAAGTCATTTGCTCCCATACCCGCTTTGACGGTGAAGCTTGATGGCTCTCTCACTGTGAAACAATAACTCAAGATTAATAAAATGCAATGTAATCAAGGTGTTTTAGAAAGGGGTGACGAAAACATCGGTCCACGCGTTTTTAATTTAAAATTGGTTAAAACGACTTTGTTTTAAATATAACGTACTTATTAAAAAAATCCCTGTCAAGCAGTGAACATATTGTTAAGTATCGATGTAAAAAATTTGGTGTCGTCACAGATCAAACAAAATGCTGCCAATAATACCAACGAAAATAGTTTTACAATTTTTGTTTTAATCTCACAAAGTTCATATGCGTCTAGTGCGACGCACTCTATAGGTTATAGTTGTTCATACTCTAAGATGTAATGATGATATCCTACCTTCTTCATCATCACTGATGGTGATACAGTCCTCATCAGCGTTCTCTTTCTTCTCCTGACTCTTGTCAGAAGCGTCCTTCTCTCCCTTCTCACTCTTCTCCCCCGCCGGCTCTTCTTTAATCTTCTTAGAACTGCGACGTCGCAGGCGTTTACTGTTAAAGAATTCAATAATAAATAAATGTGGCCAACATCACACACATTGCTCTGATCCCAAACTAAGCAGAGCTTATGCTATGGTAACCAGACAACTGATAAATATACTTATATACTTCTAAAAACATATTATAGATAAATTACATCCAGACACAGAGCAAATGATCATGCTCATCACACAAAGATTTGTCCTGGGTGGGAATGGAACGGCCTCCGGTATAGCAGTCTAAGTCACTAACCACTAGACCAACAGGCCAGGCCAGCAAATCGAGACAACATCTACAGGTTGTTACGGAAAGGGCATATCCTGGATGGAAGACTACTCCTGGTATAGAGTCAGTTTACAAAATTTGAGCTCAAATAAGTAGTATACCAAAGAAGTTAGCTAAAGCCCATGTTATGGAATCAAAGGCAACGATACCACAAACACCTAGACCCGTGACAATGAAGAGAAGTGGGTTTCTACATTGACCCGTCCGAGGATAGAACCCGGGACATCTGAGCTAGCAATTCCTTGAAAGCCACACCGGCTTTCAAGGAATTACGCCACTCGACCACGGAGGTCTTTGCATGATGGTGATGATGAAGACTCGCTCTCATCATCAGCTACAACTTACTTGAACTCCATAACTCCTAGGCCGATATACCCTGGCCTGAAGTCATCATCCTCCTTGTCAGTCTTGGAGGCTGTGTCGTCCTCCTCCGATGATGAAGACTCGCTCTCATCATCATCATCGTCATCTTGCTTTAGTTCTTTCTGTGGATAAATCAAAATATATTTGTTATTAAGCTGACTCCAACATTGTTTAAGAAAAGAGTATAGTCCGGCCGCTGAGAGAATGCGTTCCTGACAGGTGCTGGTCAACAGGAAGATATAACTTTAATGTGGCAAAGAATTTACTAAACATGATTTTATATCACTTATTTGTCCTAAAAACGAATAATATGATTCAGAACTATTCATTACGCCAGGTCACAATGGATAATAATGTCACACCGTTACCGTTTTTTTTGTCCAAATGGATAGTGAGAGTGACGTCGTCGTCACAGGTTCTGCCAAAAGGCCACCATTAACACCGACGAAAATGGTGGAGTAGTTTTTGGTTTATCTTAAAATTTAGGGAATTTGGCGGCTACTTCAAAGTTCATTATTATTGTTATTATCATGAATATTCCAAATTTAACATTTTATTTGGGCATGTGATGGTGAACCCGGTATCCCACTTTCGGGTCGGACAGGGGTTTTGTTGCACCCTTTATGTATAAATATGTTACAACCTGTTTGCAAAGAAATAAATGATTTGATTTGATTTATGTTATTCTTACCTTATCTAGTTTCTTGTCGGCTTCCGGTATGTCTTCCTCGTAGCCCTCCTTCATTTGTTCCACCACCTCTATGTAGTCTAACTCGGCTAGGTATTCGTCGCCTTCGTTTAGACCGTCCTAGAAATATTAATCATATTTAATTAACTTTTCAACAAGTACCAATAATAATTTATATAAAACACAAAAGTAATAAAGTGGACGAATTTTTTTTTTTTGAGTTCTGCGGTTTCTGGAACAATAAGGGCAATTTTGTTTTCTAGTAAAATACTAGGGTTCAGCGTAAAACATGAAAATCCCGTGAAACTGAAACACGGGGTACATGTATGTGTGAATCACACGAATATTATATGAAAGATTTTATTTAAATCGGGTCGTTGAATACAACATTATCGTTAAAGCAATTATATAAGAAAAGTTAGATTCATTCGTTTCCCAAAGACAATTAAATGTACGTGTTTTTTTTTTTTTTTTTTTATAAATGCGGACAACTTCACATACATTGTTCTGAACCCAAAGTAAGTAGCTAAAGCACTTGTGTTATGGAACTCAGATACAACGAAGGTACCACAAACACCCAGACCCGAGACAATTTAGAAAAGTGATTTTCTACATTGCCCCGTCCGGGGATCGAACCCGGGACCTCAGAGCTAGCGACTCCTTGAAACCGGTGCGTACGCCACTCGACCACGGAGGTGGTCAAATGATAATCATATTTCGTTAGGAATATTTCAACATTTCTAAAAACTACATAATAAGTAATAAATAATTCAATAGTATTTAATTGCTTACTATATCTTCAACATCTTAATAATTAAATAAAACTTTTATCAATACATATTTCTCTATTTTTAAGTATTTCCTTATATTTATGATGTTACCAGATTAGCAGTAGCGTCGGTGAGTAGGTTCCCGGCGTAAACGCACAGGAAGGAGCCTTTGGGCACGTCGTTGAGAGCGCGGATACCCCAGCCGCGGTTCTCTGTTTTAAATACCTGTAAAATAAATAATATTATTATAAGGATATTATTCTAAGACACTTCTGACAGACGGTGAAGGAAAACATCGTGAGGAAACCTTTGGGATCTGAAATCGCCAATCCGCAGAGAGCAAGCGTGGTGATCAATGCTCGTGCCTTCTCTATATGGGAAGAGGCCTGTGCCCAGCAGTGGGACGTTTATAGGCTGGATTTTTATTATTATTATTATATAAGGATACATATTGACTTAGGAATAATAAATAGCTTTCTATTTATGTATTCGTGCAATTTTTTTTTTTTTAATTAATTCCTATTTATCGTCCCGGTTTTCGCTCGGGTGTAATACAGATATGATTAAGTTAATTGAGTGATTAATATAAGAGCACAAAAAAAAAAAAATAATAATAATAATATTCCGGGACATCTCACACACGGTTGTCTGATCCCAAGCTAAGCAGGGCTTGTGTTATGGTAACCAGACAACTGATAAACATACTTATATATTTCTAAATACATACATATTATAGATAAATTACACCCAGACACCGAACAAATGATCGTGCTCATCACACAAACATTTGTCCCGGGTGGGAATCGAACCCACGACCTCCGGTATAGCAGTCAGGGTCGCTAACCACTAGACCAACAGGCCCGTCAAAATATGTTTGTTAGCACATTTTATTACAAATCAATGAATATCTCAGCTTTTACGTATTGTAAACCGCATTTTTTATATATTAAAATTTTCTCTTGAATCAGTCTTAAACTGTATAAAAATCCGCTGATCAGTTTTAAAGATGTAAGCGTACAGAGAGCGGAAGCGACTTTGCGATGCGATTTAGAGCCAAACGAATTATCTTAAATTTTTATCCACGGTACTGAAAATTAATCTTAAGCATCTTATTAATACTGGGCCTATAATATGGAAATACAGTTTACATATACATTTAAAAAGTAAATAGATTGGTAGAATCTACTCGTGATCAGAGGGCTGGTTTGTTCAGCCATTCAACGTGGCAATGCTGCCAGCCTTCTGGGCACGTTCCCCGCCATTGACAAGGATGACGATGAGTTCTTTGACGCTGTTTAGTTTTTATTTATGTAAGGTTTAATTTTAGTATAGTTAGAGTTTGTTCTTATATTAGATTTAATTGTGTATTAAAAAAGTAAATAGAATAAAAAGTAAGCCACATACCTGCAACTTTAACTGTAACGGATGTTGTGCGACGCGATTGAGACACGTGTCTTTACATTTACACCTGTAAGAGAAAAAGTTATGTCAAACACTAATAAAAAAAGTATTTTCTAAGACACTCATAAATATAGTTATCTTTTATAAATCCATAAAAATATATAAAATTGTCTATTTGTGATTTTTTATTAACAGCTTTTTACGGCTGGACCGATTTTAACGGGACTTTGACTCACAGATAGCTCATATTTTGAGGAGATTCTAGACTATTTTTATATTCAAATTCAAAAATTCTTTATTCAATATAGTAGCACTTAACGAACGTCAAACAATACAAACAAAAATAGACAGCACCCTAAGGGTCGGTTCATATCCGGCAGAAACAGAAAGGCCTACGCCCCACCACGCATCCGCCCGCCCCGGCGCCAAGCGACCGACAATACGCGACGCGCCCCCCGCCAGAGATGAACCGACCCTAAATCGCCCACTCTTCTAGACACTATACTAGACATATCTTATTTACTTACCTAGAGTTACACTCGTATATCCCTGAAGGCAGTGGCTCTGGCAGTCGCTTGTACACATAGCCAACGCTGGGCCCTTCTAGACCTATCGTTTTAGCGCCCTCTAGTGTCATTCGCCAGCAAGCGCATTTCTCCTTGTCCTGGTAACGAAAAAAAAATATGTTAATTAAAAAAAAAAGGTTTATTAGTTAATTTTTTCTCCTCCTAGGTAGGCAGGTAGGTGGGGTCCCAGTTGAGCGAGACCCCGGTGGTTGAGGTCCCAGTTGTGAAGGACCCCGCATAAGTTTCTACCTGTGTTGTGTTGTTAGATAGGTTATTTTTTAACCTATTTATATTAATGTAGTAGTTATCTAGCGCTTCAATGTACGAATTCGCATGCACAAGGTTCCAGGTTCGAAACTAGGCGAGTACTAATGTGACTTTTTCAAAGTTAAGCCTTCTCTTTATGTCAGAGAGGCCTGTGGCCAGCAGTGGGACGTTTATAGGCTGCCTTATAATATAATAATACCTTATTATATTTATACTTACTGCACAGTCATCGGTACAATCACAGCCGCACAGGAACTCGGGGTCCAAGTTGAGAGGGACCCCGGCGGTGGGGGTCCTTTCCGTGTTGTATGAACAGAACTCCGGGAGGGACTCGTCGAAGAAATTCACACAGGGCACTGGCACGTTCTCTTTGCCGTGGGAGAGATCCTGAAAATAGAGACATATTTATTGTTTTAAATGTTGTATTAAGCTTTATTATTGAAATAAGCGGAATGAGCTTCTATGAAATTCAGAAAAAGTTACATGGCATCACCTCTGGGGTATAGTTAATAGATGACAACAATTCATTTTAAAATTGCTTCTTGACTGATCATGGAAAAAAAATACAAGAAAATCATTTTCAAAGTCAGATGTTTTAGAAAAGAAGCCGAACCAAAATTGTTTCATCGTACTTGGGTGCTATTATGTAAAATAAAAAAACACTAACACAAAAAAAATAACAAAAATCCTGTTGTCTTTAGATGCCTAACAATATTGCACATACATTTACATATACGAAAACAAATATTTTATTTCGATTTCAAAGCGATATTTCTATTCTCAAAACTATTTAACTAAATGCCTCACCTTTTTCCCCACCAAACATTTAGACATAACGAATTCCGCCAAGCAATGCGTCATAGGATTGAAGTCAAACAGATCGACCGGCAACTCGCAATCGATAAGCCTCAAGTAGTGATGTAACTCGTTCATGTTGCGCAGGCGACGGCCACACGGCGCGCGGTACATCACTTCGCGCTGGCCTTTGAAGCGGACTAGTTGTCTATGGGTGGAAAAACATAAATGCATTAATTATATCATCATCGTCACGCCTGTATCCCCGAAGGGGTTGGCAGAGGTGTACCAATGTACACCCACAGTTCGCCGGTATGTTTATGTCCCATGTAATAGGGGGCGAGCCTATTGCCACTTACCGAGCACTAATCCAAACTCCGACCTGCTACTGAGAATTTCATAGAAAAACCCAATACCCACCTTGGTCGACTCGGGAATCGAACCCAAGATCTCCAGCGTAGCAGTCGCGCTTAGCACCACTAGGCCAACGAGGCAGTCCTTTATTAATTATATACAAAAAACGAAAAAAAAAAGTCATAGTGGCCTAGCGGTTCAATGAACGGATTTGTATGCACAAAATTCGAACCCAGGCAAGTACTAATGTGATTTTTTCAAAGTTTTTTTTTCTTAATTATTCTAAGACTTCTGACAAACGAAACCTGGATTCCAAAACTTGGGATTTGAAATCGCCAATCCGCAGAGAGCAAGCGTGGTGATCAATGCTCATGCCTTCTCTATATGGGAAGAGGCCTGTGACCAGCAGTGGGACGTTTATAGGCTGGAATTATTATTATATGCAGGGAAGAAAAGAGTGATTGCTGAGTTTAGTGGCTTATCAACTATTACTACTTCAGTACAGCCGCTGAAAGTATGCGTTTCTGACACATGTCAGTTGACCTTAATTTGTATGGGGCCACAAAATACCATGTTACATATATTTATAACTATTATAATTATTATACAAACCAACCAGGGTTGATGATGCAGTTTTGTTGAATGCTTACACTCGTTTATAGGAAAAATAAGGAATAGTAGTTAAAGTTCAGAAAAATCTTCACACGTTCCTGACAAGTCGTCAGGGACTTGTCAGGAACGCATTCTCTCAGCGGCCGGACTAAAAATAAGAAATACCACAGTTGGGCACATCTAGTGTGGACTAAGCACGTTCTAAGCCTTACCTCTCCCAGCCGCTGAGCAAGGGCTTAGCCAGAGGGTTGTAGGTCCTAAGCTCCTTAAGTGTGAGCACATCAGATCGCTTGCAGTGCGGTCCGCAGCGGTGAGGGGACATCTTGTACGGTCGGACTGCATTTTTCGGTGTGTAGTACTAATAAAACAAGAATATTAGTTACTTTCTAGGTATACCAACAGCTTTACATATGTAGTTAATACCAACATTTCTTTTAAGCATACCTATTTAAGGCAGACACAGCTTATACAAGGTGTCACCGAAAAGGTATATCTATCCAAAAGGGGTGAAGATTACATCTGGTAACTAATTTCGAGCTGAAATTTTGTGATCCGACTCTATACCAGATGTACTCTTCACAACTTTTGGATAGATATACCCTTTCGGAAACATAAGGTACATCATCACAGACACTTTCTTAAATTAAGGTATTCCGAGAAGATGAAAACTTTTCTAATACCCAATTTTAAACCCTAAACCAAGAGATTTAAAATCCAAAATCCTATCTCAACTACCTTGTGTCAACGACTCGTCTCGTTAAAATCACTAACAAATGTAAACCTTAACGTAATGGCAATAAAGTCTATTATCGTATAAACTCACCACGACCCGGCTATCCTTAGTCGGTGCGTCGCTAGTGTTCAGTTTGAGTACTTCCGGCCGAGGTGGCGGGATGTGGGAGGCTGTTGATTTCTTGGCTACGGCGCGTTGGTGGCGGATCTCCTAAGGAAATATAATACAAGTGGTAATCTTACCCCCCTTTTCCGAAAGGTTATTTAAATAAACCTGTTGTAAAATCAATTGATCACGACTTCACAACTGTGATTGGCTGAATAAAAAAAACTTTTAGCCAATCAGTGTTAAACATGATTTTGCAAAGGTGATTAATCCTTTTTTTGTGCATTAGACTTAATCAATAACGTTTCAGAAACCGAATGTTAGAGGATTAAAAAATCAACTATAGAGTACGTATAGCTGAGTATGAACTTTGAGACAGTATGAAAAATCGTCGTCGTAAAACTGACGCAACAATAAGGCGCGCCGTTTTATGAAAATATCTCAAAACCTAAAAGTACACAAATAAGATCGAAACTGTCGATATTCTTGCATAAACGTCGCCGCAAATATCATAAAAAAAAAACATTATATTCAATCTGTTTTCTTCGGGGGTAAGACATACCAAACACATATGTAAAATATATTGCTGTGGGCTATTCCCTACTAGTAACTTATCGATCATGATTCTAAAACGTACAATACAGTCTACCTTCAAAATTTACCCCAAGCACTATTGGGGTAAGTTAAAAGGGCTTACCTCGGTGTGCTGCTCGGCCTGGGTTTCAGGTTGTTTGGTAGGCTCCGGTTCGTCCGAGCGCGTATACTCCACGTACGGCATGTTTGACTGGAACAATGGTTTATATTATTTTTGGAATTTCAGGTGAGTTATAAATATGAAAGTTGAGCAGACTTTTTTTGAGTCAAAAACATACATTTTTGAATGAATTTTAAATCCAATGACCGAACTTTCATTGACTTATTTTGGGATACAATTTTCTCTTTATCTAGGGGTCCAGCGAGGTACAGCGGTCCCAGCTGGGTACAGCCGCGGTAGATCCCCCTCTGTACTTACCCCGGGCTGGGCCTTGCTGCGCGGCATGGGGCGCGGGCGGTGGCGCTCGGCGGCCCGCAGCGCGAGGTACAGCGGTCCCAGCTGGGTACAGCCGCGGTAGATCCCCCTCTGTACTTACCCCGGGCTGGGCCTTGCTGCGCGGCATGGGGCGCGGGCGGTGGCGCTCGGCGGCCCGCAGCGCGAGGTACAGCGGTCCCAGCTGGGTACAGCCGCGGTAGATCCCCCTCTGTACTTACCCCGGGCTGGGCCTTGCTGCGCGGCATGGGGCGCGGGCGGTGGCGCTCGGCGGCCCGCAGCGCGAGGTACAGCGGTCCCAGCTGGGTACAGCCGCGGTAGATCCCCCTCTGTACTTACCCCGGGCTGGGCCTTGCTGCGCGGCATGGGGCGCGGGCGGTGGCGCTCGGCGGCCCGCAGCGCGAGGTACAGCGGTCCCAGCTGGGTACAGCCGCGGTAGATCCCCCTCTGTACTTACCCCGGGCTGGGCCTTGCTGCGCGGCATGGGGCGCGGGCGGTGGCGCTCGGCGGCCCGCAGCGCGAGGTACAGCGGTCCCAGCTGGGTACAGCCGCGGTAGATCCCCCTCTGTACTTACCCCGGGCTGGGCCTTGCTGCGCGGCATGGGGCGCGGGCGGTGGCGCTCGGCGGCCCGCAGCGCGAGGTACAGCGGTCCCAGCTGGGTACAGCCGCGGTAGATCCCCCTCTGTACTTACCCCGGGCTGGGCCTTGCTGCGCGGCATGGGGCGCGGGCGGTGGCGCTCGGCGGCCCGCAGCGCGAGGTACAGCGGTCCCAGCTGGGTACAGCCGCGGTAGATCCCCCTCTGTACTTACCCCGGGCTGGGCCTTGCTGCGCGGCATGGGGCGCGGGCGGTGGCGCTCGGCGGCCCGCAGCGCGAGGTACAGCGGTCCCAGCTGGGTACAGCCGCGGTAGATCCCCCTCTGTACTTACCCCGGGCTGGGCCTTGCTGCGCGGCATGGGGCGCGGGCGGTGGCGCTCGGCGGCCCGCAGCGCGAGGTACAGCGGTCCCAGCTGGGTACAGCCGCGGTAGATCCCCCTCTGTACTTACCCCGGGCTGGGCCTTGCTGCGCGGCATGGGGCGCGGGCGGTGGCGCTCGGCGGCCCGTAGCGCGAGGTACAGCGGGGCGAGGCGGGTTGAGCCGCGGTATATCCACTCGCGTCGTCCATCGCCAACGAACATCACTTGCGCGAGCGACGCGTCCACTCGAGATACTCGAGATGGCCACCATTTTCCTAACAATATGTAAAAATTAGCTTGCTGAAAAACTTTTGTAACCCAAAAAATACTAAACAAGATGAAGAAGCTTGAGAGACAAGTTCTTACACCATAAAGACACAGTCGTCGGTGGTCTCGATAGTCGTCGGTGGTCTCGATAGTCGTCGGTGGTTTCGATAGGCGTCGGTCTCAATAGGCGTCGGTCTCGATAGGCGTTGATCTCGATAGGCGTCGGTCTCAATAGGCGTCGGCTCGATAGGCGTCGGTCTCGATAAGCGTCGGTTTCGATAGGCGTCGGTCTAGATAGGCGTCGGTCTCGATAGGCGTTGATCTAGATAGGCGTCGGTCTCGATAGGCGATGATCTCGATAGTCGTCGGTCTCAATATGCGTCGGCTCGATAGGCGTCGATCTCGATAGGAGTCGGTCTCGATAAGCGTCGGTCTCGATAGGCGTCGGTCGCGATAGGCGTCGGTCTCGATAGGCGTCGGTCTCGACAGGCGTCGGTCTTGATAAGCGTCAGTCCCGATAGGCATCGGTGTCTTAGGCGTCGGTCTCGATAAGCGTGGGTGTCGATAGGCGTCGGTCTTGATAGGCGTCGGTCTCGATAGGCGTCGGTCTCGATAGGCGTCGGTCTCGATAGGCGTCGGTCTCGATAGGCGTCGGTCTCGATAGGCGTCGGTCTCGACAGGCGTCGGTCTTGATAAGCGTCAGTCCCAATAGGCATCGGTGTCTTAGGCGTCGGTCTCGATAAGCGTGGGTGTCGATAGGCGTCGGTCTCGATAGGCGTCGGTCTCGATAGGCGTCGGTCTCGATAAGCGTCGGTTTCGATAGGCGTCGGTCTAGATAGGCGTCGGTCTAGATAGGCGTCGGTCTCGATAGGCGTTGATCTAGATAGGCGTCGGTCTCGATAGGCGATTATCTCGATAGTCGTCGGTCTCAATAGGCGTCGGCTCGATAGGCGTCGATCTCGATAGGAGTCGGTCTCGATAAGCGTCGGTCTCGATAAGCGTCGGTCTCGATAGGCGACGGTCTCGATAAGCGTCGGTCTCAATAAGCGTAGGTTTTGATAAGCGTCGGTCTCGAGAGGCGTCGGTCTCAATAAGCCTAGGTTTTGATAAGCGTCGGTCTCGATAGGCGTCGGTTTCGACAGGCGTCGGTCTGGATAAGCATTGGTCTCCATAGGCGTCGGTTTCAATAAGCGTCGGTCTCATTACATCCTAAAGACACATACAAAGGTAACCTAGCATCATTCACAGAAGATATCTGTAATTTAAAGACGTAACAGCCTCGTTGGCCTAGTGGTGCTAAGCGCGACTGCTACGCTAGAGGTCTTGGGTTCGATTCCCAAGTCGACCAATGTGTTATTTGAATTTTCTATGAAATTCTCAGTAGCAGGTCGGAGTTTGGATTTGTGATCGGTTAGTGGCAATAGGCTCGCCCCATATTACATTGGCCTTACTAAATATACCGGCGAACTGTGGGCGTACATTGGTACACCTCTGAAAACCATTCGGGGATACAGGCGTGATGATATGTTATGTACGTTATCCTATACAAATATAACAACAAACTCACCATTCCACTCAGTCTTCAGATGCTGTCCCTCATGCAGCCTGACCATGGGCCTCTCAGGGTACTTCAGGAGGTACTCCATGACGAAGTCCCTGGAGAACGGATGGACCTCCTCCCAAACGAGGGGGGAGCTCTCGCAGACGAGGCGCGTGAAGGGATGGTGGACGTATTGCGCGTAGCCGTCGTCGAAGAATACTAAGTACCTAGGGGGTAAATACGAAAATCACTATCACTACATAGTATAAAACAAAGTCGCTTTCCGCTGTCTGTCCCTATGTATGCTTAAATTTTTAAAACTTCGCAACGGATTTTGATGCGGTTTTTTTTAATAGATAGAGTGATTCAAGAGGAAGGTTTATATGTATAATGCATGCATAATATAGTAGAGAAACACGGATAATCTTAGAGATTTTTGACGTCAGGTCGTAAATCAACACATTTTTTGCGCTTTCATTGCAAACGCTGGCTGAACCCTACGAGATAGATCAAAATAATGTACTACAGTATTGTGCACCTTAAAAAGATCTACAAAAAAGTCCGATGGTATATGTCTATCTCTTGAGGGTAACCCACAATAACCATTTTTTATCCTTTATTTATTACTTATTCACGAAAAGACCATTTTAAGCAATGCAGCATTAATCCTTATCCAATTAAGTACCTTGAAAAAATTGTGCATGTAATATAGATCAATATTGCCCTGTACAGCATGTAATTTAAATGAATATTTTCGAAGATATTACAGATTTAAAATGCAGGGAAATAGCGGCTGAACCGGCCGGGGGGCGCGTGCCTATACCAAAAAATGCCTCTAAGGCTGTGCTTCGCCCTACAGAACTTTATGATTGCGTAGTTATATTTGGTATCAGCGTTGCACCCGAGCAAAGCCGGGGCGGGCCGCTAGTATTCAATATATCAACTCAGCCAATTGCAGTCAAAACTGGACATAGGTATCTTCCAATAAGGGGCACAATCTTACAGGTAAGCCGTAGGTCCTGACTGTCATACACAGATCTTTGGCAGTAGTTAAGTCAATTCTGTCAACCAGTCTTATTATGGGATACTGTGTTCCCCAGTACAATGGTTTGTGGAGTTCAGATATGCAGTCGCTCCATGTAAAATACGGTGTTCAGCTGAATCCGGTGAGACTGGTAGCCGACCCCAACATAGTTTGGGAAAAAGGCTCAGCACATTATGTTTACCCGTATAATCAAGAATCTAGAACTGCCTCGTTGGCCTAGTGGTGCTAAGCGTGACTGCTACGCTAGAGGTCTTGGGTTCGATTCCCGAGTCGACCAAGGTGTTATTGGGTTTTTCTATGAAATTCTCAGTGGCGGGTCGGAGTTTGGATTTGTGCCCGGTTGGTGGCAATAGGCTCGCCCCCTATTACATGGGACCTTGACATATCGGCGAACTGTGGGTGTGCATTGGTACACCTCTGCCTACCCCTTCGGGGATACAGGCGTGATGATATGTTATGTTATGTATAATCAAGATGAACATTTTTTTGCATCCCTGTATAAGTTATTGGCATAAAAACAATCAAAATAACTTGAAATATAATAGTACACTACAAGACTTACCTATAACTATTGACTGGGTTCGGTATCTCGGCGACAACTCCAGAGTAATAAGATTCCCTTTTGTTGGAGTCTTTGAATAGAGCTATGAGACGAGTACCTGTAGACAAAAAGAATAATTAATAAAAATAAATGCAAGAAATTCTTGTTAATTGCCTTGCTATTTAAATGAGACAACTCGGAAGAAAGAAAAAATAAAAAAATATACTGTAGAATTGAGAACTGCCTTCTTTTTTAAAGTCGGTTATTGATGTGTATTTAAAATCTATGTGCGGACTTCAGGCCCACTTTCCTGTATGCTGGATGTGAAGGGAAAGGTAAATTTATCCAAAAGGGATGAAGAACACAGAGACTCTGTGTTCTTCATGGTTATGATTTTTAAATAAGTTTTTCGAATAATTATTAAATTTACTTATTTTAATATGAAATTTTGTAAACTGACTATACCAGATGTACTCTTCACTTCTTTCGGATCAATATACCATTTCGGTAACACCTTGTAATTAGCATCACCACGCTTGCTCTCTGCAGATTGGCGATTTCAGATCCCAGTTTTTGGAATCCAGGTTTCCTCACGATGTTTTCCTTCACCGTTTGTCAGAAGTGTCTTAGAATAATTAAGAAAGTACATTTAACTTTAAAAGTTACACTGGTACTTGCCCGGGTTCGAACCTGCAACCTCGTGCATACAAATCCGTTTATTGAAACGCTAGGCCACCACGACTACATACTTCCTTATTACTTAGATATTAATGTCTTGATCTCATTTAAAGATAAATACCCATTTAGAATTGTAATCCTTTAATTGTGAATGCCAACAGGCAAAATGTACTAGAGCTATATTTTTTAAGTTAAGACTATTATTGTACCCACATTATATGCATATAAAGAAATTATTATTATTAATAATCCCATTTTAGAAGTCAGTTAAATGCTTACAAACTTACCAATAGTCATTCTTACATCCGAAGGTTCAGCGTACGCCACGCATCGTGCCGGTAATATTTTGGCGTTGGTTTTCGTTTTATGGTCGAATTTCACTCGACATAACGAAAATGAATTCTGGAACAATGGCAAATAAATAATATTACTATAGATGAATAGGTATTTGAAAAAAAGTATTTAGAACGGATTTTATCAAGGTACAGATATTATGCTTTTAAGCACAATTAGACAATGTTTTAAACCCAGTTTTTGTAACTTGAAGAAACACAATATTTTATAATATTTAATTAAGGAAATTAGTAACAAAGATAGTTTATATACTATTACACGAGTGGTAGGGAAATTCTTGGTCATACTAAAAAAAACTGCTTTAGCATGTTGGCATATGCCCACGCGGAGGGGAGCAGGTACTAACTGACATGTGTCAGGAGCACATTCTCTCAGCGGCCGGAGCATAGTGAACAGCTACTCACCGGTGTGTTAGCCACCCGCGGCTGTATCTCCAGGATCCTGCCCTTCAGCCAGGGTCCGAAGGCGTTCTTCATGGCGTAGACCGGCATGCCCACGCGGAGGGGAGGGCGGGAGATGCTGCCGGGAGGGGGGAGGTCTGCTGGTGCTAGCTCCATGGATAGACGGACCACTGATATGTCTTTCTGTAAAGGGATGGCAGATTAGACCTCTGCTTAAGACCACGGCCGGTGTAACCCGGTCGAAAAGTTGAACCCTAAAAAGATATTTATACCCTGTAAACATGCAGCGCGATAGTTTCAGTTAGTATGTATATTAGAAAGTGTTTTACTCTTTTTGAGGTATAAGGGGGTGGCAAAAAAAAGTGCTCAAAATGCTCGTATGTGTGTTTTTTTATGATTGTTAGGAGCTATGTACTCCAATTTATGGATCCAAGTTTCCAAAAATTGGGATCTGAAATCGCTAATCCGCGGTGGTGATCAATGCTTTTGCCTTCTCTATATGGGAAGAGAACAATTTGCGCGCTGCCTTTGCCGCCGGATATGAACCAACTTCTAGGGTGATATACTTTTGTTATATTTTTTGAGGTTTAATAAATAATAAAGCCTAAGTTAAATAAATAATTTTTGATTTTGAACAAATAGATTCTTAATTATGCCAGCATTTTCAAATAAAACAGGTACGAGTACCAAAAAAGCATACATTTCAATTGAGAACTTCATCTTTTGAGGTCTTTAAATATGGCTTAGTTTTACCATTTATAAAACAAAAACAGCTGAACCGATTTTAATGAAGTTGGTTTCTTCAAATTTTGGAAAATAAATATTTTAATCAATATATTTATCAGTTTACTTACGTCTTCATCAAGCTTAATTTCATCCTTGGAGGCAATTTTATCCTATAAAAAAGAAATATGTGTCAGTCGAGCAACTTTATTATATTATTATCTATACAAATAAAGTTTTAATATATTTACCTTAGTCGTATCTTCTAAAGGCGCATACCCCAGTGGTATAGCGGGTCGCTTGGCTGGCTGTTCATTCACAGTCGGTTTTCGACGCTTGTCGGCTCGAACCTTTAGCTATTATAGATATTTAAAATTATTATTTTTTTTGGTAAAAAATGTATGCTCGTTTGATAAAACCTCCGAAACAAGTAAGCCTTTTTTGATGAATTCTAAATAACCTTTTTATTCTTACTTTTTGCAGTAACAATGAAGAGGTTATTTAGAAAGAATTGTTCTATATTTAAATCATTAGGCCAGCCCAACATACAAAATTTAAATGTAATAAAAGTATGCAAAATTTCATATTACTGGCAAACACAGAATAGTTTCTAATTTAGGTTGCTAGATTTGACCCAAAACACATACATTATCCTACTAATATTATAAATGTGAAAGTTTGTGAGAATGGATGTGTGGATGTTTGTCACTCTTTCACGAAAAAACTACTGAATGGATTTTAATGAAACTTAACAATAATGTAGCTGATACATCGGAATACCACATAAGCTATAATTTATTAAGATAGTATATGTATTGTCATTCACGCGGGTGAAACCGCGGGGCACAGCTAGTAAGTAAATAAAAGCTTGTAGTAATGATAAAATAGTCTTAAGAAATACTTGAACAAATAAATAATATCAAAAAACTCACCATGGGATCAGCTTGATATGTTTCTTGACCAATAAACTGTAACAAATTAAAATTATTAATATAATAATCCAGCCTATAAACGTCCCACTGCTGGGCACAGGCATCTTCCCATATAGCGAAAAAAAAAAGGTTTATTTTGACACATAAAAACATTAACATAAAATCTTACATAGAGACCTCCTTTTAAGTAATTATTTACCTGTGCTAGGAGGTCTCGAGAAGGCACGATCATTCATCACCACGATTGCTCACTGCGGATTGGAAGCCAGGTTTCCTCACGATGTTTCCCTTCACCGTTTGTCAGAAGTGTCTTACAATAATTAAGTAAATATAATAAAAAAAAAACAAATTTACCCTAAGCGTTAATATGAAAAACAGAAATCATTTTAGATTATCCATATTTACCTAAGAGAGTACAAAGAGTCCGGCCGCTGAGAGATCGCGGTCCTGACACATGTCAGTTGGACTTTATTTGTACAGAGAAATAAAAACCGTGTAAAATATTAATTATAACCTGGCATAATGTTCTGCCTCGTTGACCTTGTGGTTCTAAGCGCGACTGGTACGCTAGAGGTCTTGGGTTCGATTCCCAAGTCGACCAAGGTGTTATTGGGTTTTTCTATGGAATTCTCAGTAGCAGGTCGGAGTTTGGATTTGTGCCCGGTTAGTGGCAATAGGCTTGCCTATTACATGGGACCTAAACATATCGGCGAAATGTGGGTGTACATTGGTACACCTCTGCCTAAAGCTTCAGGGGTATAGGCGTGATGATATGTTATGTTCATAATAAATACTTTTTTACGATATTATACGTTTAAAGGTGAAATTATTGATGGTAATATAATTGTTTAGTTAATTCTTCGCCACATCAAGTCATATCTTCCTGTTGACACCTGTCAGGAAAGCATTCTGTCAATATTTTGGGTACATCAGTACTGTTAGATACAAACCTTGAGGCCCGGCTTATCCACGATGGTTAAAGGCGGTAGTTCTTCCCTCTGCACTTGGAAGGTCGCGTACAGTTCGCGGCGCAGCGTGTCAGTTGCTTGTTGGTAGTCCTCGAACACTTTGTCTAGATCTTTTGTGTCGCCTGTACAGTAAATAATTTTGAAGTAGAGTATATTTAGATAAAAAGTATAAGCATTTATAAGGTACTGATACAGAGCCACGAAAATTCGATAATTGTGTAGTTAACTGAAAAATAAGTAAATTCGATCTGAAGTTTCATAAGATATTTTAGGATTTTTGTATACAAAGCGTATATTTTATTTTTAAATTGATATACATTTTGTTGTCGTCTCTTGAAAACATGGTATATTTTAAAAGTAGATTTAGGTCAAAATTAAAATATAAGTAAAGCGTAAGTAAGAACCAGTTAATATTTGATATTCAAAGTACTGATTAATTCAAAATTACCTAAAAACAGGTATTATTTATAGCTAGAATATCAATGGATTACTTTCTATAAAAACGTCAGTAATAATAAAATCAAGTTTACAGTAATAACACCCATCTTATCTACCTCGGGGTTAAATAATAAATACATAGTACGTTTTTTTATCATTTATTTGATGAGAATTTTTGCGCTGGTGGGCCAATACAGCCTCGTAAGGTACCACAATTAAATAATAAATTACCAAAAGTAAAAATAGTCTAATCCTAAGACTTAAAGATAAATTAAAACAAGACGGCCCGTTGCACAGTACAATAGTACTCACGTTCAATTTGGTCCATTTCATCTTCCAACATGATCTGCGTTTCTTTGAGTCGCGTCTCCAAGTCATACTTCTTCCAGGTGTCATTGAATATATTCGCTAAGTTGTCTTCTAGAAATCTAGGGGAGAAATGAAGAAGAATAAGACTTTGGCTAGGAGAGGAATGACTTAATAAACCCAGGTTTTAAACGTAACTTTCATCTTGATAAATGTAATATTAATTATAAGAAAAACGAAAGAAAATGTTATTATTTCATTTATAGCGGTTTATTATAAAAATAGGGTATTTCGATTAATATTAGAAAAAATCTAAAAAATAAAATTGAGATAGCATAAGCTGTCGGAATCGCAATTTTTTTTTCGTTGCCTTTCCTTCTGTGTTTCGGTTCATCTCCGAAACAGCTGAACCGCTTTTGACGGGATTTCTCCGGCAGATAGCTGTTATATTGGTTAAGTGAGCTAACCAAAGCCAATTACTATTCATTAGTAGGTTATTAATTTAATTTATAAGGTTTACGCAGCTAACTACACATATAGTCTACTTACTTGGCAGTCTTCTCCCCTATACCCTCGCTCGCCGGTTCCACCTCCTCATCATCCTCAGACTCGGAGTCGGAGATCTCCACCAGCTCGTGGGAGTGGTTGCCCAGCTGCAGGTCCAGCAGTGGGGTGAACTCCTTGATGCCCTCGATTAGATTCTGTGGGGATACAAAAACATTATTCATCTTCTATCTGACCTCCACAAAACAGTCATTTGGGGTGTTAAGATAACCCTGTCCGAACCGAAAGGGTGATATAGGTTCCACAATTATTAAATTTGGGGTATTCATGATAGTATCAATAATAATGACTTTGAAATAACGATTTACTGCCTCGTTGGCCTAGTGGCGCTAAGCGCGACTGCTACGCTAGAGGTCTTAGGTTCGATTCCCGAGTCGACCAAGGAGTTATTGGGTTTTTCTATGAAATTTTCAGTAGTAGGTCGGAGTTTGGATTTGTGCCCGGTTAGTGGCAATAGGCTCGCCTCCTATCTACATCCCCATCATATCCTCTCCTATTACATGGGACCTAAACATATCGGCGAACTGTGGGTGTACATTGGTGCACCTCTGCCTACCCCTTCGGGGATACAGGCGTGATGATATGTTATGTTAAATAACGATTTTTGGCCGCAAAATTGCCATTCCCAGATTTGAGATAAAAACTAAATTTACAGCACCAGGTTCATTGGTATTATTTGGTAGCACCTGTGACGACGCCGAAACTCACTCTTGCAAATAGAGAAAAATCAAATTTTGTTCTTAATCATTTTTATCGATACCTAACAACACCAGAACGAATCGGACAGGGTTTTCTTAACATCCTATATACAACATATACCCTATAATTATAACATATAAAAGCTATGATTCCTTACCTGAGCCCTCTTATAAACAGCGTCAGCACAACTCTGACACACCATGTTTCTCCTCTTCCTTCCTGCGTCGTAGTACGCCATGACAGTAGCATCCGCCACTATGAACGGTACCTTAGTGCTGGTGCACGAGTAGTTCATGCACTTGATCGGTTTGTTGTTGTCAAGGGTCGTTTGTGGTGGGGATTGGGGTTCCTCTGAAAGAAATAAGTAGGAAATAGGGTTAAATAAACAAAATTTACCAAAAAAAACTTCAAAAATATCAAGAACTAAGGCAATTGCAATGTGAAAGATGACAATTAACGAATTATAAGAAAGTGGCTAGTCTTAGAAATATATATTCAACTCTAATTATCTGAAATAAATATTAGACAATGTTTCCAGAATAAAACTTAACTAAGTAAATTAAATTGGGATCTGAAATCGCCAATCCGCAGTGAGCAAGCGTGGTGATCAATACTAGTGCCTTCTCTATATGGGAAGCGGCCTGTGCCCAGCAGTGTGACGTATATAGGCTGATAATTGTGTGTAAAATAAATGCACATACAACATTTATTCAAAGTATATGTTAATCGAATGTGTCTTATAAACTTTATAATTGTAAGCTGCAAAGAATATTCAAAAGCTAACTTTTAAACTCTAGCGCTGCATGTTTATATTACTTGACGGGACCAGGTTACACCGGCCAAGAACGCGCTCAATAAATTATTCAAGCATATACACGCTAATTCCCGTTACATAATATTACTATAAACTTAAACATTGAAATGAATAACTTCTAGCTTACCTTTAGGAACATTATCTTCTTCATCGGAATCTAGATTAAATATTTCCAGACCTAGTTTCGGTTTAACTTGAGTTTCTGGTGGTAAATTATTTAGCTGGGAACAAAAACATACAATCAGACAATTTCACATATAATCATTCTAATGATATATAGCAAAGTTGGCTTAGTTACAAGATTTATAACTCACGAATGGTGAGAAGGATTTTTATATTCTTTTATTGTTACCAACACAAAAAATGCGAAGTAAAATAGTAGATTTTCTGTTTCACACTCGGCTATCTGATCTCAAACTAGGCATAACTATATTATGACACCAGATAACTGACAAACATACTTATATATTTCTAAATACATACATATCTTATATATAAAAATGAATCGCTAAATGTGTTGGTAAGCGCATAACTCAATAACGCCTCGACCGATTTCGCCAATTCTTTTTTTGTTGTGTTAGTTATTATCAGGAGAAGGTTCTTACGAAAGAAAAAAAATGGAAATGCTCAGAAAAAAAAAGTAATCCTGATCTTTGTTACTACAGTGATTTTTTGGATTCATCTGCGTCCTGAATAACATAAAGACACCGGGAACGGGACCTACGTATTCACGCGGGTGAAACCGCAGGGCACAGCTAGTTATAGATAAATTAAACCCAGATGCAAAACAAATGATCATATTCATCACACAAACATTTGTCCTGGGTGGGGATCATACCCACGCTCTCCGGTATAGCAGTCAGGGTCGCTAACCACTAGACCAACAGGCCCGTCAAATATATTTAACTAAGTTATAAACGTACCTTAGTCTCCGGTATAACCATGGGTTCAGCATGACTGACAGTCTTAATTGTCACTTCACTGGTGTTCAATCTGGCCTGTGAACAAATAAATATACGTTATATACAAAATACATATAATCAATACTCAATTTTTTTTTTTTTGACAACATCACTTACATTGTTCTGAACCCAAAGTAAGTTGCTCAAGCACTTGTGTTATGGAATTCAGATACAACGAAGTTAATACAAACACCCAGACCCGAGACAATATTGAAATATGATTTTCTACATTGCCCCGTCCGGGGATCGAACCCGGGACCTCAGAGCTAGCGACACCTTGAAACCGATGCTTACGCCACTCGACCACGGAGGTCGTCCAATCTTTATTAGCATTCCATATGTTACATAACAGGTGGTACAATTTCTTATAGTATAGACACAATATGGACCCGATAGGGCTTAAGGCTATTATAATATATTAACATAAGGCTATACAGCTTAAAGAAGTTCAAATAACTAAGTAGACGTTACAAAAATTATAATTATATTTAACATTTAGCAATAATTTAGTGTGAGTGTGTATGTTTATGTGTGTATGTGTGGGTGAGTGCGCGCGTGCGGGTGTGTGTGTGTGTATATACACGCGTGAAGGTATGTGTTGTATGTGTGTGCTTTTCATACACTGTTTATTTCCTAACCTATATTTCTATGTTTTGTTTCATTTCTTGAACGATACTGAATTTGCAATATATATGAAAAACATAAGTTTTAGAAAAAACTACTGTAATGCTTACATATAAGGCTTAGTTTGGGATACCGCTTCATACCTTTTTATGACTTTTTCAACAATACTTATCAGTCTAAAATTAACTTTATTTCTACTGCATAAGAAACCATAACAAATGTAAGAATAAGGTAGACAGTTATATATTTGAATAATTTTTTTCATAGTTAGGACATTGACTAGATAAAGTGAATCAAAGTTAAGTTTTTATTAATTTTAAGTTTAAAATTGTTACACAAACAGGTATTTCATTACAATAATTAATCAAACCAGTTTCACATACTACACCTTCAAACGTCTAGACCTAAATTGATAAAATTAGGTATTGAAGTAGCTGTCACCTAACATACACGCTACTTTACCTTACACCAGCCAAGCATCAGCTAAATAAAAAAAAAGTTGTTTGTTCGTCTGTTGTTTCTACTAACCGGCGGATGCGGCTTCGGCTTAGGCACGCCGCTGACCACGATCTCGCCCTTCTTGCTGACCATCTCCGACGTGGTCCCGCCGCTCGCCATCACCTCTATGCTGGACGGTATGTTCACTGTCGTCACGCTCGGCGAGGGCGAGGGCGGGGGGGAGGGGGGGATGGCTTCTGTCTCTTGTGGCTGGTGGGATTCTGTGAAGATCATGTTTTTAGTTATATAGGTTTAAATTACAATATTAGATAGAGAGAAAGTACTCAAAATACACTCTGACACAAAAATCTACATACATACTGGGCGATATAGGTTCTCCAATCACATGTCCAAATAAAATATTAAATTTGGATATTTATGATAGTGTCCATAACAAAGAATTTTAAAATAACGGATTTTTTTTACGCAAAATTCCCAAAATTTGAGATTTAAACAACAGTTACAACACCATTTTTATCGCTATTATTCAGGGGGTCTTTTGCTTGATCACTTGGCAACACCTTTGACTATATCTCTAGTCTTTTATGAGAAAAAAAAATAGTTCTATAATTTATTTTTTTCTATGTTCCATTTTTTTACGTTCATACATCATATATCAGTTATCGATACCTAACAATACCCTAACGGATCGGACAGTGTTTTCTTAACACCCTGTATAGAAATGGCAATGATACTCAAATTCAATCTAACACAAAAATATACATACATATAGTACGGTCGCTGAGAGAATGCATTCAGTTCAATTCTTTATTGCACACTTTAATGTTACATAGGTGGTAAGTTAATAGTTAATTTTGGACCCTGTCGGGCATAACAAAAGTAGACTCTGTCTCATGAAAGAAGACCCGCAGGTGTGGCGCTAGTGTCGCAAAATAAAATTACTTGATCTTTAATATTTTTTCTATCTTACCTCTTTTTACACACACAATATCAGATTAAGATACAAATAATACATATTTAATTGATTTCCTACTTTAATAGTCTGCTCCTACTTCCAATCTTAATTTTTACCGTTTAGCTACACCATTCGCCGCGGGACTTCTTTCATGAGACAGAGTCTATGAGAGATTCCTGACACATGCCTAAAATTACCATCTAAATGTTAACTGGTTGAACATGCCTTATGGCATTAAATCCATCAGTATACAACTTGCATAATATATTAATAAATAAAGGTAACACACAACCATATAATAAAGAGCCCTATGTTATGGTGCTCCCACACAGCGGTTGTATAACGTTATACAACACTGTGTAACACGATAACAGCGGGTAACAATACTCTTCAACATTTGGTTAATTGTTGTTAACATCAATAACAATTTTTTACATTTTTTTATAATTTGTTTAAAAACAAATGTTATATAACGTTATATAACCGCTGTGTGGGAGCACCATTACGTTCCTTTACATATAGCTAATAAATAGATAATGACAAAATAACTTTTAAAATTTGATCCTTTATTGCCTTAGATATCGAATTTTATTTTTAATTAAATGTTTTTTACAGGTAACATTACTTTTCCCCATTGAATAGGGAACCTCCACTTTTTCAAGTCGGTTAAACAATAAAAGTATGATACATCTTACCGTCTTCAGAAGAGCTACTTTCTTGTAGGTCAACAATATTAACAATTTGGTCCGCCTGTAATGTTTTAATTTCTAACTTCTTAATGCTCGGCGACTGTTTGAAGGGCGACGATTGGCTGGCCGGCTTGGTTGGCGGGGATTTTTGGTCGCGTTCTACAAAGAAATAAATAGGAAAATAAAGAGTAGAACTGAGCGTCCTGCTACCTATCTACCTTTGTAATAATTATTTAAATTGCGGAACATATTATTACACGAAAGATTAAATAAAAAAACCTATGATTTGTTTGTTTTAATGAAAACTAGATTTTCCTTAAGGTTTTTACCCGCGTAAGTGTCCCTGTTCCTTTAATATTATATATTTTTTATTCGGGACTTGTATTATTGGTCGGTGGAGACGAACCCAAAAATATTAAAATATGTTATTTTGTATCGCAAATATTCTGCATTAGAAACTTTTTGTTACCTCTGGTACGGTCAATCTGGGTAACTTAAGCTTTCAGTACAACTTTGACTCACCACTTCCAATTCCGATTAATATTTTTTTTTCTGGCTCTGTACAAAACTTTACGCATAGAAATATTTTTTATTAGATACATAAAGGGCTTCGTTAAAACCCATGTAATATCATTATTTGATAAATGTTAAAAATCCATAGATATAAAATAAAAACGGCGGGCTGTGCGCAACGTCTTTTTAAAAGTGCTCAAAAAACTTTGTTGCTTTGCGATTCTTAGACGCTGAATAAAGGTGAGTTTCAGTTCAGACAATAAATTAAAGTTTAAAAACTTAAATACAATTTAAATTTTCGCAATATTTTTATGGATATTGTTAATATTAGCAAAATTGTGCATCGGGTCCTTTAGAACTATCAAATCCGGGTAACTTTGACTCGGGTCAAAGTTACACTGATAGTTTGAACTAACTCCACTAACGAACTGGGGAAACTTAAATTTTTTTTTTTAAGTTAAACTTACATTAACATGGCGCGAAAAAAGTAGGTAAAAAAAAATCTATACATTACATCATTATTATACATTTCGATGGTAAAAAGCTTAAAATGTCGCTCATGCAGAAGGCGATGGAGGGTTGAAAGCTGCCTAATAAGCCTGATATTATACGCTGTTTCCCAAAAAATGTCGTGAAATATTTGCCTACTACTAAAGTGACCAAAAGAAAGAATTTATCATTGATGATGATTTTCTGTGTATGGAATGGGGAGAGTAAGGCTGGTAAAGAGCTGATTTTGTTATTTTCATTTTGGATTTTTATGTTAGTTTTTATAATTGATTAGGATTTGATAACTTAGTTTTGTTATTAATGAGCAATTTAAAAGACTTATAAGACTGATTAGATCTTAATAAGTTCTAAAAACCCGTCTCCTTTTAAAAACTAGTGATTTCCCTAACTGCGCACTTTATTTTTCATGTTTTCAACAGTAAACCTTTGAGAAAAAAAAATAAAAATTGTTTCTAATGTTAGTTTGTTTCATATTATGGCATAAAAAGAGGGTTAAGACTCACCAAATATAACAAAACCTAATTTAAAACAGCAAAGTCCGTATCATTAAATGGGTGGGGTAAAGTTACCCAAGTCACCGTATAACTTTGCCTCGTTGAATTTTCAATGATTATAAAGCTGTAGTTTAAAAAAAAGATTAAATATTTTTTATTTCTTAAAAAAAGGCATTGTAAAGCCACTGAAAACATTTATTTCATAGTAGTTTGGTTAAGAATTCTATACGTAATTTTAAAAAAAGCTCATAAAGTGGGTCAAAGTTACCCAACATGATTGTATATCTTTTTAAATAAAAAGGTGTTAGTTCTTGTTGGCAGCTCACGTCATGTGTTTTATTTTATAATATATAATATTATAATGATTATAATATTTATAACAGGTTATGGGCCCAGTCCAGAAAAATAGTAAGTGATCTTTGTACAGCACAGTGATAATGGCAGGAAATTATTCTATGAATGTCCCAAAGCTCAAGGGAAGGGACAATTATGATGATTGGGCGTTCGCAGTGGAAAATTTCCTCATCCTCGAAGGCATTGACATCAGTAACAGCGAAGGATTAAGCGCGCAAGATAACAAGAAGGCTAAAGCTAAGATGGTGATGACCATTGATCCATCACTATATGTACACATCAAGAGTGAAACTACGGTGCATAGCTTATGGAAAAAGTTGAAGTCGTTATTTGACGATAGTGGCTTCACCCGCCGCATCAGCCTACTCAGAAGCTTGATCTCCATTCGTCTTGAAAGTTGCGACTCAATGACCGCGTACGTGACACAGTTAGTGGATACGGCACAAAAGCTAAAGGGCACAGGCTTTGAAATCAACGATGAGTGGATAGGGTCCCTCTTGTTGGCCGGATTGCCAGAAAAGTACGCGCCTATGATTATGGCCATTGAGCACTCGGGGATGAACATTAGTGCAGACGCTATAAAGACGAAACTATTGGATATGAGTGCAGATTCGGAAATAACAAAGTCCGAGGGTGCTTTTATTGCCAAAAGTACATATCATCAAAACGCGCGCCATAAAAGCAAAGAAAAAACAAACTTCAATGGCGGCGCGAAAAGTTGTATCAAATGCTACCGGTGTAAACAGCCTGGTCATTACAAAAATCAGTGTCCAAATAATGATAATACCAATATGAATAAAAATGACCGTAAACACAGTAGTGCCTTTAGCGCAGTGTTCCTGAATGGTGAGTTTTGCAAAAGTGATTGGTATATTGATTCCGGGGCGAGTGTTCATCTTACCGCCAACGAAGAATGGCTGTCAAATGTGTCGCGGGATCTTATTATTAAGGAAATTGTCGTGGCAAACAAAGATAAAGTACCTGTATTATGTACTGGAGATGTGCAGATTACGACAAAGACCAGCGACTGTGAATACGATATTACAGTAGAAGGTGTATTATGTGTGCCGAAATTGACTACAAATCTGTTATCTGTTAGTCAACTTATATCAAAAGGAAACAAAGTTTCATTTAACAATTTTGGTTGTAGGATTTTCAACCAAGCGGGAGTATTAGTGGCTACAGCAAATCTGTTGAATGGGGTATATAAACTCAACATGCCTGAATCTTGTTCATCGGCTGCAGTGATGGTGTCCAGTGAGGTTTGGCATCGTCGTTTAGGGCACATCAACAGCCAGTATATGAACAAAATGCAAGATGCTGTAAAGGGATTGACACTTGATAGCAAGACTGACATATCAAAGTCATCATGTGTTGCGTGCTGTGAGGGTAAGCAGTGTCGCCTACCTTTTTCTAAAGAAGGTAGCAGAAGTACTGAACTGCTACATATTGTGCATACCGATCTCTGTGGACCAATGGAAAATCGATCTATAGGTGGTTCTAGATACTTTATGCTGTTCATAGATGATTTTAGTCGTATGACATATATTTATTTTTTGAAAACAAAAGATGAAGCATTGAAGTGCTTTCAACAGTATAAGGCAGAGGTTGAGAATCAACTTAATTGCCGCATAAAGATCTTGAGAAGTGACAATGGGACAGAATACTGCAACAGCAAGTTTGAGGATTTTTTGGTGTCGCATGGGATAGTACATCACAAAACAAACCCGTACACGCCTGAGCAGAATGGTCTCTCAGAACGATACAACCGGACTATCGTTGAGAAAGCCAAGTGTTTACTGTTCGATGCAGGTCTAGCGAAAAAAATTTGGGCAGAGGCGGCAAACACAGCTGTGTATTTACAGAACAGGACTGTGAGCACATCATTAAATTATAAAACACCCTTCGAGATATGGACGGGCAGAAAGCCTGATGTTAGTCATTTACGTGTTTTTGGCAGTACAGTCATGGTACATGTGCCAAAACAAAAGAGATTAAAGTGGGACAAAAAAGCTGAAAATTGTATTCTTGTCGGCTATTCCAATGATGTCAAAGGGTACAGGATTTACAATCCAAAGTCTAATATCTTTACTACCAGTCGAGATGTTATAGTATTGGAGAAGATAGAGACAGAAAATGTTCTGGAGGCACAGGAAAGTTGTTCAGATGAAGTGAATTTGGTTCCAGTGGTGGAAAAAGATTTGACACTTGCGGAAGATTCACTTGAACAATCAGTGAGCTTAAACACAGATGACAGCGGTGAACTGTATGTGCCTTGTGAAGATGATACATTGAATAGCTCTGAATCTGGTATAACAGACAGTGAAGACTCCACGATACTCAACAATGCCAACATATTGAGTGGTCCTCGACGTAGGCAACAGCCAGACAGATATGGATTTATAGGTGCTTCTGGAGAAGATGACAACATATTCGCGGGTGCAGCGGGCGCGAGCGGCAGCGCCGTCACAGGGGTGACGCGCCGCGGACGGTGTAAGTGGTTCAACGTCGCGAAGGGCTGGGGGTTCATTACCCCTGACGATGGCGGGCAAGATGTTTTTGTACACCAGAGCGTCATCCAGATGCCAGGGTTCCGGTCGCTGGGCGACGAGGAGGACGTGGAGTTCGAGTGCAAGGAGTCCGACAAGGGGCTGGAGGCGACGCGCGTGTCCGGGACCCCGGCCATCGACTGCCAGGGATCGCACCGGCGCCCAGTCTCCAAGAAACGGTTCAGAAAGATACGCTGCTACAATTGTGGAGAGTTCGCTAACCACATAGCAGCCAAGTGCAGCATCGGGCCACAACCAAAGAGATGTCACAACTGTAAGAGCGAGGTCGAAAAGAAGAAATAAAAATTGTTTGATGAATATTGCGATAAGTGGGGGTGTTATTTTGTATCGCAAATATTCTGCATTAGAAACTTTTTGTTACCTCTGGTATATCTTTTTAAATAAAAAGGTGTTAGTTCTTGTTGGCAGCTCACGTCATGTGTTTTATTTTATAATATATAATATTATAATGATTATAATATTTATAACAAAATATCCTAAAAATCAGTAACCGACAAAGAATTCTCCTATTTGGCGCAGTCGTTCGGAAGTTTCATTGTTTTTTTTTTTTTTTGGTAGATGTCTTTGCAGTTAGCCTGAGCGCAGGCTTTGACTGCTTCACGGGACTTTTGGCGAGGACCTTAAGGCCTCCAGCCAGAGCAATAGGAAAAACTAACTACGTCAGCAACGTCTACTAAGGGCACCCCCTGCGGGGTTCGGACCTCGACTAAGCGCGTTGCTAACAATCTTAGTAAAGCAAAACAGCAAGGGATGGCTGGATCTAAGTTTTTATTATTTAGGGACATATTTTTATTGCTAGTTTGGCCGGCTCGGGCCAGCTTGATCTAGGGACGGGAGGATAACATTTGCGTTACTATTATTTATAATACACGGGCCAGGAAGTTTCATTGTATAGATTTCGTTTGTACCACTCTAATTAAATCTCCATGTACAAAATCGTACCATATCATGCAATACATGTCTACCCTTCCTCATTGCTATTTACAAAAACCGTTACACATACATTATTATATTCAATAATATCTTGCATCTCCCTCCAACCCTTACCTGGAGTCTTCTCATCTCTCTCCTTCATCTGACTCTGACTGAGTTCTGTCTGCTCCTTCTCACTGTCTGACGTGTCTGACAGCTTGACTGTATCTATGTCCATCTGTTGCTCTTGATCTAATGACTCCTGTGGAAAATAATATTGGTAAATATGTCATCATACAATATTCAAAATGAATAAAAAGTAGTAAAATAGTAAAATGTTAAACCTCTTTTATTAGTAAATAAATATAATTCGACAATTTTTTTAACATTAACTGACATTTAGCAAATATGTCGCATGTAATACGCATAAGACCACTTTATGTTTTTGAAATATTGCATTTGGATAACTCCTGCAAAGATAGTTTTACATATATCGGGTTTTCTGGGGGTAGTCAATAATAAATTAATAAAAATGCTTTAAAAAAAGTAAAATTCGTTTGATGTTTCAAAGGAACTTACTCACCTCAATTTGTTCCTCATTAGTTTCTTCACCATTCTTTAGCAGGCCTTCCTCAGTCTTAGTCTTTTCGTCAATAGATCTATCAATTTCAGTCTGGTAAATAAAGAAATAATAATTAATCCAGCTTTTAAACGTCCCACTGCTGGGCAAAGGCCTCTTCACATATAGAGAAGGCACGAGCATTGATGACATACATACATATCATCAAGCCTGTATACCAATGTACACCCACAGTTCGCCGATATGTTTAGGTCCCATGTAATAGGGGGCGAGCCTATTGCCACTAACCGGGCACAAATCCAAACTCCGACCTGCCACTGAGAATTTCATAGAAAAACCCAATAACACCTTGGTCGACCTGGGAATCAAACCCAAGACGTCTAGCGTAGCAGTCGCGCTTAGAACTACTAGGCCAACGAGGCAGACCCAGTCTAGGTAGAATAATTAAGAAAATACATATAACTTTAAAAAAGCCACTTTTCTAATTGCCTGGGTTCGAACCTGCAAACTTGTGCATATATATCCAGTTCATTGAAAAGCTAGGCCACGGCGATATTTGGAGATGATGCTTAAAGTTATTTTTCTGTTTACCACCTGTCATGAACGTATTCTCTTAGCGGCCGGACTTTAACAAAACCTTCAAACACTCACATTGTCAACCTCCATTTCTCTCTTCTCTTCCGCTGTACTCTCAACATTAGAGATGGTGAACTGGAACTCAGTCTCCTTGACGTCGGGCGAGTCGATCTCTTTCTCTTGTCGCACTGCGTCCGACTCTGTTGCGGCGTTGGAGTCGTCCGACTGGTAGGGGGATACTTGGTTACTGCTTTCTAGAATGGAATAAGATAAATATAATTATAAAATATGGACTGAAGTTCTTGAATATATATTTTTGGTGTAATTTAAAATTAACATGTTCTCAAAAAATGCAAACCTATATAAAATTTTATTATTTTAAAAAGGCTTTTGCTATTAACGATGGTAATACAGTGGGGCCCTGCTAGTAATAAATTAATATAGACATCATCACATTCCTTGTTCTGAACCACCCAAAGTAGCTGAAGCAGTGTTATGGAATCAGAGACAACGAAGGTACCACAAACATAGATCCGAGACAATGAAAAAAGTAGTTCAACATAGCTTGAAAATAAAAAAAGCGTCTTTACTTCGATGGAATACCGATCAACTTATCGGATACAGTAAAAGACCTGGGGATAACAATTGATGCGAACCTTTCGTGGCGTCCTCAAGTTGCCGAAGTTAGCCGTAAAGTTTATTTCTCTTTTCACTCCCTAAAGTCACTTCAATACTTCCTACCTATACAGACTAAGATCACCCTAGCCCAATCTTTAATCCAACCCATCATCGACTATGCTGATGCTTGCTATTTGGATGCTACCGAGGAGCTCCTTAATAAACTTGAGCGCTTACAAAATTTATGCATTCGCTTCGTATTCGGCCTACGCAAATATGACCACGTATCCCACCTTCGCAAGCAGCTCAAGTGGCTCCCAATCCGTCTTCACCGGAACACTCGTATTTTATGTCTCCTGTACAATGTCCTGCACAACCCTTCTTATCCCCCTTATCTGCGTGAACGCTTCACTTTTACCCGACCTCCTAATATCCCTTGCAGAACGCAAATAAAATCCTTGTTGCATTTCCAACCCCACTCCACTGATTTCTATTCCTACTCCTTTACCGTTCACGCAGTAAGGCTTTGGAACGCACTACCGCCTAACATCCGTGATTCCAAATCTATTGCTATTTTTAAGAAACGCATTAAAGAGCATTATCTCTCCTTATGATTGAGTTATTATATATATTAATATTTATTATATATATATGTATTTATATGTATATGAGTTATTTGTAGTATA
This sequence comes from Autographa gamma, assembly GCA_905146925.1. Lineage (NCBI taxonomy): Eukaryota > Metazoa > Arthropoda > Insecta > Lepidoptera > Noctuidae > Autographa > Autographa gamma. The sequence goes on along the minus strand of LR989878.1, from coordinate 4,242,132 downwards.
TGTACGTATATGTATGTTTAATAAAATGATTGTTTTAAATTTTATAATTTTTGTAGTTTTGTATTAAGTCGCACACTATGGCTACCAATATTCACGACTTCTCCATTCGCGGGTCTGCTGGCAGAAATTTCTAAAGAAATAAGCAGTACCTTTGTACATCATTTATATATATGTTATATTTACTAAACTATTGTGTGTGTACATAAATTATTAAATAAATAAATAAAAATAAACTGCACCATAATCGGTTCACACTTTTAGGATTTACGATGCAGCAGATTGACCAACACTTATAACATGCCTCTTTTTTTGTCGCCCCTGTGTCGCTGTGTCACACCTGTTTTCCTCGGAAGTTAGTCATATAATAAGGTTACATACCATAGTGATCATCATCATCATCATCGAGCGCGTCCCCCTCATCATCTCTGACCCTCACAGACTCGGCCAGCAAGCCCAGGCTGTCTGTCATCTCTTGGAGGTCAGTTGTGTCTGGTGCCAGGAGATTTGCAGCACTTGTTGTGGCTGGAAATTTATATTAACGATTTTAAATAAATGTAAAATGAGTATAATGTCATGAAATTTTTACGAGTATGGACCACCGGAGGTGGACCGTAGAAAGGCAATCCACTGTTATACCTATTTTGAGACAAAGTTTTATCACATCTCACTTTTACATATAATTTTTGTATTCATCGTTGACTTACATCATTATACATTGTTTTGGTAAAATTACTTATTTTATCTAGTTATTTATTATCAATACAAGTATGTAATAAGTCAATATTTAATTAATTAAATAATAAATAATTTGTGGTGGCCTAACGGTTTAATTAACAGATTTGTGTTCACAATTTTGGAGGTTTGTTTATATACGAGTATTACATACAAGAAACAGTGCTGCTTTTTACCCGACTGCCCAGAAGGGTTATTGATACTTATCTGTACTTTTTAAATTATTATAAGACATGTTTGACAATTGTGTAAGGAAAAAATATTAATTTAAAATTAAATTTCATTGAGCAAGCGTGGTGATCAATGCTCGTTATTTCATTATATGGGAAGAGGCCTGTGCCCAGCAGTGGGACGTTTATAGGCTGATATTATAATGTTTTATATAAAAATAAATTGAAAGTGTCTAGAACTAATTAAAGGTAGAACTTACCGATACACTCCGTTTCTTTAACTACAGGATCCTCTGCAAATATTCTCTCCATTCCTTCTTCCACTGTTTCTTGTATAACTGTATCTTTTACATTATCTTTATCCAAAACAACAGCATCTTTGATTTCTTCATCTTTATTAACAACAGTTTCTTTTATTTGTTCATCTTTTTCTTTACCATCCAAAACATCACCGTCTTTAATCGTTTTATCTTTATCTAATACAACAGTATCTTTTTCTGACTTATTTTTTTCAACTACATCACTATTTTTTCTGTCTCTACCTTCCAATTGGTCAACTAAACCCTTAATATTGTCATCAAAAGAAGCTATATTTTCAGCTTTACCCATCATTTCGGGGCTAGCAGGTAACTGATCTAAATTGATAGACAATTCTGCATCTATATCAATGAATTCTTGAGAAGGTATTTCCAACATTACATCAGGTTTGTGTAGACTATGGGGTTTTGAATGTATCGGAGAATCTTCTAAATCAATACATTTTGAATTATCATTATTAGTTATTTTTTCTTCTACTTTTTCAACTGTATTAGAAATATCTGTTTTTTCTTCAAAAGGTATATTTTCTGGAGTTTTTGGTGTTATATTAGATAATTCTTTTTTATCATCTATTTTAGTATCTTTTGTTAAATCCTTTGTTAGTATGTTTTCTTCTTTAGTTTCAGAATCAATTTTATAATTATCGATTGTATCTTTGTCATCTAAGATGTTAGCTTTTTCTTTGTCTGATAGAATTTCTTTTTCGAATTTATCAAGAGCAATAGTTTCAGTAGATGGTTCTACATCTAAGCTTGTGCTAGATGTTTTATCTACCTTTTCTTTAACTACTTCATTTAAATCAGCAGGTATTTCATTAATATCATCAGCCATTTTAATTTGATCTTCAACCAATGACTTTGGTTCATCTAAATGAGTAGTTATTTCACTTTTAACACTTTTTTTACTCTGGTCATCAGCAACTGCATCTTCTACATCCATAACTTGGTTTTCATCATCTTTGAGTAATTCTTCATCTATTTTATCTTGATCATCATCATCTTTCTCATTATCTTTTTGTAACTCATCACCAGTCTTGTCCTGATCTTTAATAGATGGAATTTCATCACTTACTACTTGCTTTTCATCATCTTTCAGTAAACTATCATCTATTTTGTCTTGAATTTCATCATTTTTATCTTCTGTTTTATCTTGATCATCAATAGATGGCCCATCATCTGCAACTTGGTTTTCATCATCTTTAAGTAATTCTTCTTCATTTACATCATCTATATTATCATCAACATCCATTTCAAGATCAGGTATTTTAGTTTCAGGACTGTTAATCACTTTTTCTTTGAGATCTTCATCATCATCATCCATTGATACATCTTCTGGTTCAGATATTTTATTAGTTACTGGACTATTAACTTTCACGTTATTGTCATCATCACTATCTTTATTCAAATCATCACCACTAATTTTTGTCTCTATATCAGTACTAAGTTTATCACCTGTTTTTGGATTTTCTGGTACCTTCTTAATGTCTACTTCTCGACTTAGTTCTTTATTTACTTCTTTTTCATCTTCTAGAACTACATTTTCTGTATCAGAAGATTCTAGTATAACATCTTCCGTATTGTCCGTACTATCTTTATTAGGACTTTCTGCTGTAACTACTTTGGCTATTTCTTCAATATTTTCTGTTTCTATAGTTCTATCTATGTTAATAGTATCTTTATTATTTTCCATTTCTTGCAATGGTGAGTTTATTTCACCAATTTCTTTATTATCTTTTATTTCATCAGTTTCAGATTTGTCTTTAGAATTTGTATCAGTTTCTTCTAGAACATTCTCATCAATATTTTCAGTATCTTTAACTACATTTTTACTTACTTCAGTGTTACTTGTATCATCTTTTAAGAGCTGTTCTTCTAACAAAATATCATCATTTACGGGAGATTTATCGTCATCATCATCATCATCATCATCCCATTTTAATTCCATTTCATCAGCATCTGTTATGTCTGCGGAGACATCCATTAGTGATTCTTCTTTCTTCTCAACCAAAGAGGTCTCATCGTCTATGGTACTCGAATCAGGTTGATTAGTGGCTGTATGATCACCGCTTCCTTTGCCAGAATCCAAATGCAGTTCTTGACTTTTTTTGTCTATGTTTTTTAAGTTTTCAATTGCCTTTTCCACTTTATTATCACCGGATTCTTTGTCAATGTGTTCTTCTGTTATATTTGAAGGTGATTTAGGTATAATTTTGGACATGGCGCCAATAGTTTCTGAAGAAACTGTAGGTGTTACATCTTGAACGTCACTTACAGATCTTGTTTCTGTATTTAAGTTCACTAAGTCCTCGTTTAGAGCTGTTTCTTCGTCATTATTATTTCCCTTTTCCTCCGTAGCACTCATTGTGACCGAAATTCAATTTAAATAATCGGTAAATTCCGGGTATTTTGAAGTTTTCATTCACGATTTTTGTGTGAAACTCATTCAACGATAGCTACACGATTGTCCACTATATTTGTAATGAATGAATGGCAGTATCAATAGTAATTGTATTCTAAGAAGCAATATTATTGATGTAAAACAAATAACAATTCTGCACTCCGAACCGACAATAATGCATTTTATTTGACATTTAACTTCAAATGTGACAGGTCGCCATGTGTTGGAGTTGCCACAGTTTTGAAGTTATTCTTCATTTTCTTTACTGTAAATTGTATAATTTGTGTTCGAATTTATATTTAAAATGCAATGTGTAATCTGTTTTCACCAAAACAATATTTAAAGAAATGATTAATGAGAGGGACAAAATGAAAAACTGCTTATAAAGGTATTGCTCAAAAGATTCTTATATTTATAGCCTGTGGATTTTGCGTTTCCTAACCTGAGTTTTACAGTTAAGAGCTTTCTCGGACTTTGAAGATAGAGAAAGCACATATATCTCTTTCAATTCTCTTGAAAGAAAAAACGTAATCGAGATCTGGAACGCAACCATAAATATTTTGTTTGCTTTGATTGACTGCCGATTTCACTTGAAAATTTAACGAAATTATGTAAAATATCGTTTTCATTTAACGTGCTTCGAATAGAAACAAGCAAAACCATATATTTTAAACCCGAATAAAACAAATTCCGACAACGTATTTGTCTTGCAAACCAAAATCTCACCGCCGCAAATTACTCTCAAATAATTGGTGTTTTAAGTGTTTGTGATCATAATTATTGTGTTTGGTTCGCTATTTCTATTGCGAAATAGTATTTGTGCTCATTATTTAGTTTGTCGCATCGTTGACGTGCTCGGAAATCACAAGTGCACACATTGGTTACGTACTGTTTTTCTGTAGAAAAGGAAAAATGAATATGAACAACTTTTTATCGCCTCGTGCGATGGTTGGAGCCGCAATTGTGGGCATCGTTGGGGCTGCTGGCGTATTTATTTACGAACAAATATATGCCGAGAAGAGGCGAGCGATGTTAGGTTAGTAAAAATGTTTTCAAAAACTCGTCAGACGACAAAAAACTGTCTTGACAGCATTGTAATTTAACGGAGTAGCCGTTTTTGTGTTAATTATGCAAATATAATCATTTATTTAAATGCATACATGTTAGAAGAGTTTTTATTAATATCACACTGCACTTGCAATGTCAAACAGGTTATATGTTTAAGTGTTAAATGCATTAAAAAGAAAAAACCTGTTGTATTCTCAAATAATATTTGTTCGTTTAGTCACATTCGATTTTAACGTCTTTTGATCTTATCAGTAGTCTGTAAATATTATATTTTGTTTTTGTTGTCTGGCTAGATAATTTCAAGAATGACATTTATATTATTTATCACTACTTCACAGCCTTTTAGATTATTGCACTTTAGACTCAAGTATTTAATTAAAAAGCTTTCTCTCTCATTTAATTGTTTTAAATGTTCATCTTCATTATTTTCAATAGAAAACACAAATACACAGGCATAAAGCATAATAATATGTGTATGTAATTAAAACATAAAAGTTGTTTTTGGGCCAATCCATACTAATGTAGTAAAACTAATCTCTATGTTTGAACACGCTAATCTCTAAAACAACCAGTGAGTTTTGAAAAAGAATCTTTTGTTTATGAAAACCTTAGAACACATCAGTTCAAGCTCTCTATTTGCAGGCTTACAATTTGGAAAGAAGTTTTGCCCTGCAGTCAGGAGGGCCTTTTTTAATATATAACAATACTAGCTGTGCCCCGCGGTTTCACCCGCGTGAATGTCAATACATACACTATCTTTATAAATTATAGCTTATGTGTTATTCCGATGTATCAGCTACATTATTGTAAAGTTTCATTAAAATCCATTCAGTAGTTTTTACATGAAAGAGCAACAATCATGCACACATCCATTCTCAGTCTCACAAACTTTCACATTTATAATATTAATAGGATAAAATAAAATGTTATACATAGTTAATTTACATGCACATGTGCAAGCACATGTCAGCCATAAGACTCATAAATGGTGCATTGTGCTTGTTTGCCAATGTCATTAAGATGCTGTTGGGTTTTCTACACAGGTATATTATTATTATTTCATTATTTATATTTCAGTGAGAGAAGTAGCAAAACTAGACAAGCAGGTGACTTCGATGCGGTCAGAACTCGAGGCGTTGAGAGAGTTACAGAAAGAAACGTAAGTTTTTTATATCATCTTATTATTTTTATATCCTTTTCCCACCTGCTACTCTGCCTACCCTACCCTATCCTTGTTCCAAATCCATTGATCTTGGCTTTTCTTCCAATCATCATACTATATTGTACTAAGCATTATCTCAGCATTCACTCGCAACTCTACAAATCTATTTCCTAATTGTTTTTTTTATACATTAAGATGCAGAACAATAATATGAAAAATCATATTCAGAGGGGAGGTTAACTCAGTTTTTTTATACTGCAACTTTTTCTACTGAGCTTTGGTTAAAGGTACATTAAATTATCGGAACCTACGTAATGTCAAAGGAATTATATAATGCTCCTAAGTATAAGCTGGTTACTACATCTGTAAGAATAGTTTCATATTGACAGATTTTAACTAATTGCATGTAAAGTATAAATGGTAGTAACATCAGGGAATCAATTTTGATTTTTTTTTTCTCTCAATCAGTTTGATCCAAATGGATTAATTTTGACAAACCTTCCACTCACATATTGCTTATGTAATAGGGGGTAACTTAGTTATTTTTTATGTAACCTGTTTTGTGTCCCAATGATGGGCCAAGGTCTCCCCATCTGACTCCTTTTCTGAGACTTTTCTGTCTGGAGCCAAATGGCACCAATCACTTAAGAAGTGATCGATGTCATCCCGCCACCGTCTCCTCGGCCTGCCTCGTCTGCGAGTAACGCCGGAACTTAGTTTATGTACTTTTATTATTTTAATATTCTTTACAATAGCTAAAATTTTAGGGAACTGGGTAAAAGGTAAAGCCGCAGGTAAAACTACCGCCAACCACTTATAAAAATAACCTAAATAAATGAAATACATAGTGCTACCCCCTTAGCAGAAACATTCGTCGCCTCAAGCAACGCCGCGTCCGCCGCGAGCGCGTGGCTAAGCCCGCGCCCGGCGGAGACGCTAAAGAGGTGCCCGAACAGAGCTATGCCTCCGACTCCGAGTACTTCACTGATTACCAGTCAGTTATGGGTGAGTTGTTTCTTATTATTATTATGTATCTCTTTATATTTGACGACCTCCGTGGTCGAGTGGCGTACGCACCGGTTTCAAGGTGTCACTAGCTCTCAGGTCCCGGGTTCGATCCCCGGTCGGGTCAATGTAGAACTCATCATTCTACATTGACTAGGGTCTGGGTGTTTGTGGTACCTTCGTTGTTTCTCAATTCCATAACACAAGTGCTTTAGCCACTTACATTGGGTTCTGAGCAATGTATGTGATGTTGTCCGCATTTATTTATATTTATATTTATTTATATTCACGGTATATCTTCAAAAGTAGAGACCTGGTCCTTTGACAGGCTTTCATGGCGACATAGGTCCAACACTTTACTCTTTAAGCCATCCATATGATTATTGAGTATATGATGTGTATATTTGTGAATGTTACAATGATCCCATGAGAGCTAATGCAGCACTCAAAACTGAATTAAACTTTAATCTGTAAAATAATAAATAAAAATTAAATTACAGTCCTGTATGAAAAACAATCTGAATTAGTCGGGAATTGTTATACTTTTAAATCTAAGAAATTCCCCGATTGGAAAGACAATAAACAAATAATTTTCGTTTCGTAATATGGCATTGATTATCAAAATCGGTTGAGTTATTTACTTGTTTCGAGCAGACAGAAACGAACATACATACATAGGTGAAACACAATCTTCCTTGTTAGGCTTCGACGTAGTCGTGTACAATAAAGAGCTGGTAATTACCTCTTCATGCATCTTTAAATAACATTTTTGGTAGAGATCTTTGCAGTTTCCCTGAGCTTTGACTGCTTCACCGGACTTTTGGATAGGACCTTTAGGCCTCCAGCCACAGCCTTCAAATAACGTTGGCAAACTCTTCAAGTAACTCTTACCATGTTTGCAACAGGTACAGACGGCGAGCTAGACAGCGAGGAGTTCTACGACGTGCCCACAGACGAGGACGATGACGACACGCTGCGGGAGTCGCTACGGAACGGACACGCCATCAGCGAACTACCTGACGAGGTAAACTATACCTACCAATAGTCTATCTAATTTATATGGGGGCAATATATAATGCATGTGCGCACACGCACATACACACATACTCACCCATACGCTCACAGACACGCTCGCCATTACACACACATAAACACACAAATAAAAAACGTGCCTATAAACGTCCCACTGCTGGACACACGCGTCTTCCCATATAGAGAAGGCACGAGCATTGATCAGTGTTGATTGGCGATTTCAGACCCCAACTTAATATTTTGCACCTTTTTTGTCTCAGAATAATTAACATAACCTTAGAAAAGCTACATAGCTACTTGCCTAAGTTCGAACCTAAATGAATCGCTAGACCACCAAGACACTCAAAAATAAAACACAGAAATATAATTAATCGTGTTAATTGCGTATTTTGTTTATTTACAGGATGCCCCTAAAACTACAGTAGAAACACCGGCCACGCCAGTTAAAAATGCGACCTAACTGTGACAACAACACAGGTGAGTTTGTTTTGTTAAGTTTTATATAAAAATTTCAATAGATGTAAAAATGAGAAACGTGTGTGTGAAATCTTATTAAAATAATAAATAAATACTTCATTCGTTATTATTTCTAATATTATGAATAATTTTTTCGACTTCTTCACCCTTTTTCTGAATAAAAACTTCGTATTTTGTTTTAATTTAAGTGGAAAACAAAAGGATTGGCACTGAAGAAGAAAAATAAAAAAAATATATGCTTGAATGGTAACACCCTTTTTATATCTGGGGTTAAAAACAAATTATTATTTGTCAACCAACTTCAAAAAAAGAAGGAGGTTCTCAATTCGGCTGTATTTTTTTATTCAAACCTTAACTCAATATAAAAATACAAATAATATTATGTTCTCTTCCAGCGGAGTCCAGTAGCGGGTGTTAGTATTAGTTAGTTGGGAAGGGAACCACCGTAGCTAGTTAATGGTTGCGAAGACTAAGCGAATACTTACGAGTTAACTGCGAAATATAGTTAAATATGTTATTGAAGTGGGTAAACGTTTAACTAGGGTTCAAGATGTAAGTAAACTCTGTGGTTAAGTGGTCTATGCATCGGATTTCAAGGTGTTGCTCTCTGAGGTACAAGGTTCGATCAACGGACGGGTCAAAGTTTATATATTGTCTCGGGTTTGAATGTTTGTGGTACCTTCGTTGTTTCTAAATTCCATAACACAAGTGCTTAATAGCTACTTACTTTGAGTTCAGAGCAATGTATGTCATTCACATTCACATTTTTTCTTTTAGTATACAAACAACATCGCCTTGTTTTTTGCTGTTCAAAATTTGCAATTAAAACCTGACATGTCATTTTTTTATTTTTATTTGAAAATACTATCTAAAAGTACATTATTAGTTTGTACAAATGCTCTCTAGTTAAACGTTTATTTCACCTTATTCCAAGTAAAAACTTATTCCATTAATGTAATCAATTATAATCAATTACTTGATTTAAATTACATAAATTATAAGTAATATTCAATGATGATAACATTACTACTAAATTCATACTGTTGAAATAAAATACTGTTATTTTGTTAATCTAAATAAAGTACATTAGTAGGTATAACAATGTGATTTTTCAGTAATGTCACAATATATTTTATTCTTTTAGTTGACTATTAAATATTCCTAGCTAAAATAATGAAAACCTGGCTTTTTTTGGCATATTTTGTTAAATTATTTCTGGCAAAATAAATAGTTATTTTGTCAATATTGTTAATATTTCGTTGTCGTTGAAATACGCATATTATAACAATTGTACCACCTGTTTTGTAACATATCGAATTCTAATAAAGATTTGAGTATTGAGTATAGGTCGCGTCAGGTAAAAAGAACGCTGGCGTTAGGTGGGGAGGGTAGGTTTGCGCATGAGTATACAATTCGGCAGGCGAAGGTCGCCCTACGAACCAATAGCGCACCGGCAAACATGCGACTCGTGCCCCCCGCACTTCATACCACCAAACAGACCGATACATCGCGTTCTGCGCATCTTCACAGCTAGCGTTCTTTTTACGTGACGCGACCTATAACTATAATAAATAACAAGTAAAATATAATAATAGTCGACTAAACGAGTAAAATATGATTGGAAAATAACATGAATTTCAAATGACAATGTATTCATAATAAACCATTTATCTTAGATTAGTCTCTAAAGCTTTATTGAAGGGAATCTAAGCTTTAGTTCTTTATAGGAATTTCATTTTAGTTACACTTGACAATAGATAAAATTCGTAATTAATTCTATTTTCTTTCATGTTGAGTAAATTGGTATATGTAATGCACAAAGTATACTCGAGACTCGTAATAGTTATGTAATACATAATGTTTTTACAATTAATAATAATAATCCAGCCTATAATTGTCCCACTGCTGGGCACAGGCCTCTTCCCATATAGAGAAGGCAATTATGCAGTAAAAAAAGAAGTTTTTACAATTATGCAGTAAAATATTGTCTTTGGGTGTTACCACACCAATCGATCGATAGTCGATCGATGCTATCGATCGACTTCGGTCGACGTCGATCGATTAGTGTGGTAGCTTTTATTGATCGACGGATACTGGTCGACTAACCAATCGATCGATTGCCGGTCGATCGGCATCGGTCGACGGATGCCTAGTAGAAACTATCGATCGACGTCGACCAATCCATCCTACCATCGATCGATGGCATCTATGGGCTATCGATCGATTGGTGTGGTAGAAACTATCGAACGACGTCGATTAATCCATTCGACCATCGATCGATGGCATCGATCGACTATCGATCGATTGGTGTGGTAACACCCTTACTTTTTTTTAACGGCGTCTTACATCCGCCATTTTGATTTGAGATAATTGATAACATACTTTTAAAAAAGAACCGACTAATGTTATTTATTGACGACCTCCGAGAGAAACCCTTAAAAAACTAAAAACCCTTTTTATTTAAATTGATATACAATTTCGAAGATACCGCGTAACAAACATTTTCAATGTTAACACCTCTAATAATCTTATGATGTTCGCACAAATTTAATTCCTTTAATTTTCTAATGACAAGTGTACTAAAATAAACTATATCTCTTAACATATAGCAGTATCGTCGGTGCTATTGCTAATATAAACAGTTTGATATTATGTAGGTTTCTTAACTAAACTATTCAAAGGAAAATTAATATTAACACCAATGATATTCTAATAAACAGATATGTTATAAGCGTGCAATCGTGAAGACTCGAAAACGTCCTAATTGGGACGTATTGCCATTAACAACAACACTATTTGTCTCTTTTTTTCTTATGGGTTTTATCGCGCTATCTCTTTCGCTAGCTGCCGCGCTGCGCGGAACACTTTTTTCGATTGTTTTGTATGTGTATAACATATCTGTTTATTAAAATATCATTGATTAACACCTAAACAGACATTTTGAAACTGGTTAGAAACCTATGTTTTATCAAACTTTTTATTTAAACTATGTATGGTTAACTAACTTTAGCAAGCACTTCGGAAAATCTCTGGAAATAATTCAGGCATTTTAAACCTTATTTTAATAGTGTAAAGACTAACTTTTGCATACTAAGCACACATGATTTTCTTTTACTTGGACTTGCCTTTTCCCGCACTATGTTGGTGTCGGCTTCCAGTCTCACCGACAGCTGAACACCGTATGTTACAAAGCAACTGCCTATATGACCCTTGCTATATAATATTTGAAATAAGTCATATTTCTATTAAAATAAAGTTTAAAATGCCTCATTAACTTTTTCTGTATTCCGTGAGTAAAAGAGATTCTCTAATTAATAAAACTTAGTAAAAAAAAATAGAAAATAGACGATCGACGAGACGACGAGAAAAAAATCAAGGATTGTTGATATTCAAATCTTATGTAACTTCTCAGTGCTAAACGAATTGAATAACTTTTATGGAAGTCGGTTAAAAAGGAATCATTTGATAGTCGCATATTTAATCGAAACTCAGTGGTAAGTAACATGGTGTCTCGGACTTGTTAGGTCACCATCTCCCAAACCTTTTTCTGCACTATGTTGGGGTCGGCTTCCAGTCTCACCGGATTCAGCTGAATACCGTTACCGTACCGTATGTTACAGAGCGACTGCCTTTCTGACCTCCACAACACATGCTACTGGGTAACACAGTATCCCATAGTAAGACTGGTTGACAAAATTGACTTAACAACTGCCTGTATGACAGCTGCAGCAGCACGGCTTAACGTGCTTTCCGTAACACAGAGGGGTCTCGGTATGTTATAATTGGTTACCCATCCACGGACCAACCGCGGCGTGTGCGGCTTAACCTGTATTATCGGCTTACACTTAGGCACGAATCCCTTTTAAGGTATATAGTAGCGACAGATATATTTAAGATCGTCTTAAATTTAAGTGAACATAAAACTGAGTTTCATTTGAGTGTGCGACTATCAATGTTTAACGAAAATAGAATGGAGTTAGGAATTGTATGATTTTATTATAACGTAAAATATTACAAGCTATTTTCTTTAGTAAATTTTTGTGTTTGACTATTTATTTGCTCGTAAACTAACATTGCGTTCTAAAATAATTGAAGTTATTTAAGAAGTAGAAAAATTGGAATTTAGATAGATTAGTAAAAAAGTAAATATTAATTTTGTGTTATTTTAATAAAATATTGTAAATTAATAAACGTGTTTACTGTTTTGTTGGTAGATAATGTTATTTTTTGTAAAGGGTTTCTGTTTTCGGGAGTTTTTGTTAATTGTAAACGCACAAAAGGTGAGGTCGCTATGTTGTACAAACTACTGCACCAATTCGGATGGAATTTAGCACAGAGATAGTTTGTGTTTGTGAAATACAGAAGAATTGTCAGTTTGCAAGACAAATAAATCCTTATTAAATAAAAATTAAAAAAACTATTGTTGAAAAATAATGAAATTGATTTTTTATTTATTAAAATATTCAACATAGCGATTTCACCTATTAATAATTATGTACATAACATGACACACTAAATAATGTATAATGTTAACTGTCAAGCCATGTAATTACAGTGCATTTATCATAGTTGACTGTTTAAATATTGAAGTATATGTTACATTAAAACGCATTTGTAAACAATAATTCTTATTATTACACTTTTTAAATAACATAACATATCATCACGCCTGTATCCCCGAAGGGTTAGGCAGAGGTGTACCAATGTACACCCACAGTTCGCCGATATGTTTAGGTCCCATGTAATAGAGGGCGAGCCTATTGCCACTAACCGGGCACAAATCCAAACGCCGACCTGGTACTGAGAATTAAATACAGTATGCAATCATTTTCTGCCTTTTCCCGCACTATGTTGTGGTCGGCTTCCAGTCTCACCGACAGCTGAACACCGTATGTTACAGAGCGACTGTCTATCTGACCTCCACAACACATTTTACTGGGTAACACAGTATCCCATAGTAACACTGGTTGTCAGAATTGTAGTAGCTAAACTACTGTTAAAATTAAGAAGTAAGCTTATTAATGCGATTTTATGTAATATATACTTCAATAAATTAAATTAAATGTAGTTTTCAAATTTATTTTTGTAACAAATCTCAGATCTTGGCTTTAAATATTCTGTTATATTTTTATAAAGGGCATTTTGTTTGACTGGGTATATTGTTATATTTCAATTAAAATAGTGGTTTAATAGTTTAATAAAGCACTTTTTAAGTAATTACATAATACCTAAATGCGACTAAGGCTCACTATTTTGCTCAAACACTCGTTTTTATCCACTAATATTCTTTGAGAATAAATATTGTCATATTCACTTATTTATGAAAATTTTTAATAATGTTTCAAGTTGCTCAAAAGCTTTTTCCCCGCGTCTCAAGAAAATTAAGTTGAAATATAATGTAAATTTTCAATTAAAACATCTGAATTGTAAATTAATTTTGCAATTCTTTGAGCATTCTTTAAACACTATAATTTCAAGTAATTTTGCAGCTTTCATTCCACTTGCATTAATTTATTTTTATATAAACTTGACTTTCCAAAGATGTTTGTTAAAAATACTCAAAAAGTTAATATTTCTGTATTGTTATACTTCTTTCCAATTATAGAAACTAAATGAATTAAAAACCTAATAAAGAGTAGATACGATATTTAAATAAATAATAGTCTAAATCAATAAAAAGTAGAAATCGGAGCAAGAATTGAAGCGAATGAATTGACAACCAAATGTACTTCAATTATTAATTGAATTGTAATATTCAATTTAACTGTAATCAGCTTGTAAATCAATTAAATTGAATATATGTATACTAATGTAATGCAGTACTCAAAGTTGTTAATAGTTGTAGACATTTTGGGATAACCATATGGTGTTTATTTTGTTATATAAATAAAATAAATATAATTTAAATGGGATTTTGTTTTATTTTACTTTATTACAGTAAGTTTAAAAAAAAATAAGTATTTTTGCCTACCTACCCAACATAACTCGTTTTTTTAGGTTAGGATTAAATACAGCTAATTGCGCATAATTTGACCCGGTTTGGGAAAATTTGTGTACATAAACAGAACTAGATGTAAATTGCTAAGTTATACCGCACTTTTAATATCATGTAGGTATAGTTGGATGGTACCTCGCCCCGCACCCCCGCTGGCGCATAAGTTTGTTACTGCGCAGCGACTCGCTTCGGGTTTAGAGCCGCCATTAAGTTTGCACCGTACTGTATATACCTTTTTATTTTTTTTGCTGCTTTAAACATTAGTAGGTCAAAGAGCAATGTCACACTACTGGGCGGGAAGGCCTTCTCCATATCCTTCCAGACACTCTTCTCTTGCGTAACTTCAGACTATACCCACAGTAATGTTACCCATACTATCGTAAACTAGAGACATTAATCTATTTCACCTTATTTTGTTTCTGTACAGCATGGTATAGTTTCCATACTAAGGCGCCCATTGATCTTTATTCTTAAATAATTCTTAAAAAAAACCGACTTCATAATAAGTCTTATATGGTTTTCTTATGGATGTAGTGATAACTCGACCAAATTGAAAAAAAATGGGACCACGCTAAAAGCTTTCAAATAAAAAAGAATCATCAAAATCCGTTCACCCAGTCGAAAGTTCTGAAGTAAAAAACATAAAAAAATACAGTTGAATTGAATACCTCCTCCTTTTTGAAGTCGGTTAAAAAGACAACATGGTCACTTACATGAGAACGTAGTTACACCAAAACAGTTCTGTTCGTCGTCACACTAACGAAACAATACACTTTCACAATTAACAAACAATATTTTAACACTTAATATAATAATCCAGCCTATATAAGTCCCACTGCTGGGCACAGGCCTCTTCCCATAAAGAGGAGGCACGAGCATTGATCGCCACGCTTGCTCTCTGCGGATTGGCGATTTCAGATCCCAATTTTGGAATCCAGGTTTCCTCACGATGTTTTCCTTCACCGTTTGTCAGAGGTGTCTTAGAATAATTAAGAAAGTACATATAACTTTGAAAAAGCCACATTGGTACTTGCCTGGGTTCGAACCTGCAACCTTGTGCATACAAATCCGTTCATAGAACCGCTAGGCCACCACGACAGTTTTAACACTTAATTAGCGATAATATACTGAGCAAGCTTTTGAACACATTAAATGAGTTAACACTTTTAATTGTTGAGGGTATTTTGTTATAAATCTGTGCTTCTTCAAAAGTGATCATCGACTTGCCATAATATGTTCGGGGCGCGGGTAGAACGAGAAAACTAGCGCGGCGTTTACTACTATTGGTTACTTGCAGACATTCCTATTTATATGTATAATGTAATATTCCGGGACAACTCACACACGGTTATCTGATCCCAAGCTAAGCAGAGCTTGTGTTATGGTAACCAGACAACTGATAAACATACTTATATGTTTCTAAATACATACATATTATAGATAAATTACACCAAAGATTTGTCCTGGGTGGAAATCGAACCCACGACCTCCGGTATACCAGTCAGGGTCACTAATTTATCGTTAATTTTTTAAGTATGTGTGTGAAAGTGATAATTGAAAAGAAAGTTTCTGCTTAGTTATTTAAATAAAAAACAATAATCTTTTTGTATATATTTAGCATTTATTTATCTAAATACACCGATATAAAGAATCTAAATTTATTTCGATCCTAAAAATATTAATACTGAAAATACATTTATCTCTGTCGAATATTAAACTAAAAGTTTAAATTAACTTAAGAAAATTATTTCCAAATAAACTTACATTACAAAATCGATCATTTTCACATTCAACATTCTATAATATATACATATTATACATTTATATACATAAAGTGCTATGTTTGTGTCATTCCAACTGATAAATTCTTTGATGACGTCAAACGACAAATTAATGTATTAAAAAAGTTACAAAGATATTTTAGGTCTGACACTAAGTCATAACAAAACATTATTAATTGAGGTAAAAGCAAACTTAAATAAAATACTTAAAACTAGAACCCATTTATAAAATTAAGAAACCTTATCATTTCTTTACCATTCTTCAACTGTTTTTAAAACTCTGTTTTTTTTATTTATTCCCTGTTTTTTCTTTTGACATTTCAATTTTACCTATCTACAGAAACAACTGGTAAATCAAAACAATTATTTTCAACAATATTAAAACGGTCTTTACGTCAATTTTGTATAAATCATCTTATTAATTGTATAAATTTAACATACATATAATATATTTAATTCTAAACAATCTCACTTTATAACATGTAGATATATACTACATATTTATTTCAGATCTAAATCTTGTTTAATTAGTATAGAGAAAGCTGTATCAATTGTCCACCACAATATTTAACCGACTACAAAAATCGAGGAGGTTATCCTAACTTTAACCGATTTCAGAAATGAGGTTCTTCTATCTTAAATCGGCTTCAAAAAAGATGGAGGTTCTTCTATCTTTTTAAAAGTAAACTTTGTAAACTTAATATAGTATTTCTTTTGAGCGAGGCCTGTTTGTTACGCTTTTACGGCTAAACCACTGAACCAATTTTGGTGAAACTTTGTATGGATTTGAAAACCTTTTTTGGGGTTCACGCTAGCTCCATATAAATTTTTCTATTTGTTTTTTTTTTTGTCACAATCAAACAATTGTTGCAGCTTTCCCTACTATTCCTATAAAAAATGAAAAATTTATCAAAACAAGTATTTTCCTAATAAATCTAAACGGTCAACATCAATGCAGACTTAATTAATTAAAAATTAACATTTCCTAATATGGCCTTTTGTCTATAATAATAATATTAACTAGGTAACTAATAGCACAAAATTCTGGTTAGTACTACGTACGGAAGGTTCACTTCAAAATGCGACCTTAGCTGCAATGAAATGAAGTTTAGCTCGCATTAGATCTTAATGCCAACGCGATTTACCTAAAAATTTCCACTCTCTTTTAAAGGCAAATTTATATCAAACGAGGATAATACTAATTCTATCCCCATCATATATTGATTGAAATTCTAAAAGAATTTGATAGGGTGGCGTATAGAATGAGGTTTTGCTCGTTTGATGTAAATCGACCTGGGGCCCGAGTCTGCTATTGACAATTGTTTGAATCGTCTGAGTGGGTGGCGTTAATAGGTCCATTTTAGGATAATTAGCATTCTACTTAATGTCAGAACATCAAAATTGGCCGTCCCAATGGCCAATTTTGACGTTAAAATTACGTTTTACCTTTAAATTACGTTATCCTAAAAAGGACCTACTAACGCCACCCACTCAGACGATTCAAACAATTGTCAATAGCACACTAGGGCCTAAAATAAGTATTTTTGCCTACCTACCCGACATAACTCGTTTTTTTTAGGTTAGGATTAAATAAGTCATTGGGCATAATCTGACCCGTGTGTGAAAACTTGTGAACATAACCCGAACTAGATTTAAATTGTTAAGTTTTACCCCACTTTTAATTTCATGTAGATACATAGCTTTTTATTTTTATTGCTGCTTTAAACATTTGTAGGTCAAATAACAATGTCACACTACTGGGAAAAGGCCTTCTCCATATTCTTCCAGACACTCTTCTATTGTGTAACTTCAGACTATACCCACAATAATGTGATCCATACTTTCGTACATCTGTCTCTTTCACCTTATTTAGTTTCAGTACAGCGGGGGTATAGTTTCCATACTAAGGTGCCATTTGACCTTTATACTCAAATAATTCTTACAAAAAAAAAAACGACTTAAAATAAGGGTTATATGGTTTTCTTGGATATACCTATCAAATAAAAAAAGAATCATCAAAATCCATTCACCCAAAAGGTCGAAAGATCTCAAGTAACAAACATAAAAAAATATACAGTCGAATACATGCATGCATACTTCCTCTTTTTTGAAGTCGGTTAAAAAGACAACATGGACACTTACATGAGGACGTAGTTACACAAAACAATTCTGTTTTGTCGCTACAATAACAAAACAATACACTTTCATAATTATTAAACAAGATTTTAAAATCAAAATCAAAATCAAAATCAAAAATCTTTTATTTAACTTAGGCTACAAAGTAGCACTTATTAAACGTCATTTTTTTTTTTTACAAAAGACAGCACCCTAGGGGTCGGTTCATATCCGGCGGAAAAGGTAGCGCGCAACATCGGCCGCGCAACGCCAGAACGAACAAGCACACAACAAAACATCCAACCTCTCACACCTGACGCACCAAAGCGTCGTCAGGTCAGTGTGAAAGGCCGAACGCTCCGCCATGCGCCCGCCCGCCCCAGCGCCACGCGACCGACAACACGCCACCACCGCCAGATATGAACCGACCCCAAAACGCCCACCCTTCACCGCTTCCTAAGTGCTCTGGCTGAGGAGAAGAAACGGCGCAACAAACTCCCCAGTAGCACGCTGTCATTACGATAAAAATAATATCAAATAATAAAAAAATAATAAATAAGGAACCGCGCAAAGTGAACAAGTAGTTAAGGTAGATGGGTATCATACGATTAAAGAGTAAAAAAAAAAAAATATTATAATCTACGTGGTGACCAAGGTCAGCAGAACGACCAGTCACCGCAAGCGGCACCCGTTCACGAGTATGACGCAAGGATCAGCCATCCCCTCCCTCGCCATATTAGAGGGAAGGAGGAGACCCGACCCAAGACGCCACCGCAGGCAATGACAACTAAGGGAGCATGACGAAACTGCTGCCGGTTTAAAAAAAATAAAAAGGAATTACATTTACAAATTAGAAAAAAAAAAACAAAACCCCAAGCACTGATTCACTGCACAGTCCCTTATCAAAGCGGTATTAAAATAGTACACCAATGTACATGCGTATAACTGCATTCATAATAAAACAAACTAAACAATATAATGTTGCATACAGAGTGTATGCCAATCAATTTCGAACAATAAGATTCGGTAAACTTACATGTCAAGTTAGCAAAGATAATAATATAATAATAATAAAAAATAATTATACAATAGTATAATTGTGTCAGGGTATAATAACATACTATCTGTATGGCAGTCAAAAATAAAGAAAAAGGAATATAAAAAATGGAAAAAGGTATATCCCAGTAATTCAATTCAGAACCGTCTTGTGTCTTTCAAGGCGACCAACAGTTTTTATCATTCAAATAGTCATTTAATGTATAGTAGGCTTTCTTACAGAGCCTTGTTTTAACTACTGATTTAAATGAATTTAATGGTAATTCTAACATACTAGGAGGCAGTTTATTGTAGATACGAATGCTAAGTCCTATAAATGAGTTATGCACCTTGTGCAGCCGGTGGGATGTAGTGCATAACTTATGCTTATTTCTAGTATTAATATTGTGTATGTCATTGTTTTTAATGTATAGGTGAATGTTTTGTCTAATGTATAATATATTGGCTAGAATAAATTGTGAGGCAACAGTTAGAATCTCAATTTCTTTAAAACGCTCCCTAAGTGAGACCTTAGCGCCTAGCTGGTAAATAGACCTAACAGCTCGTTTTTGCAGAATAAATATAGTTTCAATGTCTGCAGCCTTACCCCACAACAGAATGCCATAGGACATAACGCTGTGAAAGTAACTAAAGTATACTAATCGAGCTGTATCCACGTCCGTTAGCTGCCTAACTTTCCTAACTGCATATGCTGCTGAACTCAGTTTGTTTGCGAGATATGAAATATGAGCTGCCCATTTAAGTTTAGCATCTATTACTTACTTAACACTTAATTAGCGATAACATACTGAGCAAGGTTTTGAACACATTCAATAATCTGTGCTCCTTCAAAAGTGATCATATCAACTTGTCATAATATGTTCGGGGCGCGGGTAGAACGAGAAAACTAGCTCGGCGCGTGCTACGATTGATAACTTGTTTATGCTTAGTGAAACATATATAAGTATGGACATTAACATACATACATATAATCATGCCTGTTTCCCGTAGGGGTAGGCAGATACCACTTCTTTCCATATGATAATATTCCGGCACAACTCACACACGGTTGTCTGATCCCAAGCTAAGCAGAGCTTGTGTTATGGTAACCAGACAACTGATAAACATACTGATATATATCTAAATACAGCGATATTATAGATAAATTACACCAAAGATTTGTCCTGGGTGGAAATCAAACCCACGACCAGTATACCAGTCAGGGTCACTAATTGATCGTTGATTTTTTAAGTATGTGTGTGAAAGTGATAATTGAAAAGAAAGTTTCTGCTTAGTTATTTAAATAAAAAACAATAATCTTTTTGTATATATTTAGCATTTATTTATCTAAATACACCGATATAAAGAATCTAAATTTATTTCGATCCTAAAAATATTAATACTGAAAATACATTTATCTCTGTCGAATATTAAACTAAAAGTTTTAATTAACTTAAGAAAATTATTTCCAAATAATCTGACAATTACAAAATCGATCATTTTCACATTCAACATTCTATAATATATACATATTATACATTTATATTTTATATACATAGAGTGTTATGTTTGTGTCATTCCAACTGATAAATTCTTTGATGACGTCAAACGACAAATCATGTACAAAAAAAGTTACAAAGATATTCTAGGTTTGACACTAAGTCATAAAACACATTATTGATTGAGGTAAAAGCAAGCTTAAATAAAATACTTAAAACTAGAACACTTTTATAAAATTAAGAAACCTTATCATTTCTTTACCATTCTTCAACTGTTTTTAAAACTCTGGTTTTTTAATTTCCCTGTTTTTTTCTTTTGACATTTCAATATTACCTATCTACACAAACAACTGGTAAATCAAAACAATTATTTTCAACAATATTAAAACGGTTTTTTACGTCAATTTTGTATAAATCATCTTAATAATTGTATAAATTTAACATACATATAATATATTTAATTCTAAACAATCTCACTTTATAACATGTAGGTATAAACTACATATTTATTTCAGATCTAAATCTTGTTTAATTAGTATAGAGAAAGCTGTATCAATTGTCCACCACAATATTTAACCCACTTCAAAAAAGGAGGAGGTTTTCGTATCTTTAACCGACTTAAAAAAATGAGGAGGTTCTTCTATCTTAAACCGACTTCAAAAAAGAAGGAGGTACTTCTATCTTTTTAAAAGTTAACTTTGTAAACTTAATATAGCATTTCTTTTGAGCGAGGCCTGTTTGTGACGCTTTTACGGCTAAACCACTGAACCAATTTTGGTGAAAATTTATATAGAGTTAGAAGACCTTTCTTGGGATTCACGCTAGCTCCATAAAAAATATGATAAATGTTTATTTTGCTCACAGTTAAACAATTGATGCAACTTTCGCTACTATTCCTATAAAAAACGAAATATTTATCAAAACAAGTATTTTCCTACTAAATCTAAACGGTCAACATCAATGCAAGGACTTAATTAATTAAACATTAACATTTCCTAATATGGCCTTTTGTTTATAATGATAATTAACTAACTAATAGCACAAAATGTTTGTCAGTACTATGTACCCTATTTTCACTGATTTAAAAGCGACCTTAGCTGCGATGAAATAAAATACAATTTAGGTCACATAAGCTCTTAAAGCTTAACGCGTTTGACCAAAACATTGCCAAATCTCTTTTAAAGGCCAATTTATATTAAACAAGAAAAATGCTCATTCTATCCCCATCATATAAAAAAATAAAAAAGTGTCTTCTGTTTGTGATTATAATTACTCTATCTAATAAAACATAATGAAGATATTAATTAACCAATGTTGCTGTAATCGAGTTACATTTAATTCTAGAAGATTTTGGTAGGGTGGGGAATAAAATGAGGTTTTGCTCGTTTGGTGTAAATCGACCTCAACGTGACTCTATCGCATTTGAGTTGTAGACTTGTAACATTATAAAAGAATGGCGAGCTCAGAGGCTAGAAAATAAATTAAATTCTATTGTTATGTATTGCAGGCAAAGAATGTATTTCAATACTAACTCTAGCTAATTTTATTGGGGTTTTCTGTATTTATTAATGAATATTTAAAACCTGTAAAAAATAAATGTTAATTCTGACCTGTTTTTAATTTTAAGATACAGCTTTCTTTCATTTTTATCTTTTCCATTATTAAAAACGCAACTTTTCTCCTTAAATATTATACGAAAAATGAATCTAAAAATTCATTAGAAATGAATAAATTCTAATTATGATTAATTTCAATATAGCAATATATATTTATGCTATAACTTGTGCGTCTCTATATAACATACCTGTAATTAATTTATCTATCAATAAAATATTCTAAACAAAAATTCATTTAAAAGCGCTTTTTTGTCGTGAACATTGTAAAAAAATGTAGCTAAGTTCAATATGCATACTTAGCTCATGCTTAGTTCTTTTAAGTAGGGCTCAAATTTAAGTACGTTTTATTTAATACTTATTCCAGGTAATAAATTCAGGGCCTCGATTCGGCTATTTGAAATGCATCTCAGTAGTCGCTCAGTGTACTTGTCATTGTGCCTATTTTCGTATTCAGATAAGCCTACAATAAAATCTCATTGAACTCTCGAAGAGGTTGATCGTAATGACAGTTAGCAGAATGCCAATTATCGTTAAAATGACCAAATGAACAGGTCATTCGATCAATTCAAGCTACTCTTAAATAGCTGAATCGAGGGCCTGTATAGCTAATGAACATTAAAATTCAATTTACTTATAGTATACTGAAGGTCTACTCATATTTAAGACGCTCTTAAAAGTCTATTTATCGCTACTTTAGACCTTAAAGTGACAAAGACAGCATGACTCTTAGCGACGACTTAAGTCTGAGTAGCGTTTAAGTATACTGTTATAAACGTCATTCGTCAATTAAATATTCTTTCTGTGGATCTTTTTTTTCTATACTAAACGACATCAATTATATTGAATAACACATAATAATCTATTTTTCTTTCTCTAAACAATTAATTTAAAATTTGTTTTGAAGACCGAGTAAGGTAGATGACTGGATATAGAAATGAATCTATTAAACCTGTCAGTATCATAATATAAGACAAGTATTTTTTGCTGTTACCAATTAAAAAAAAACTAAGTAGATAAATTTATCTCACTCAGAAAATAATGTACATAAAAAGTGACATAGGACATGTTTTGGTTTAAAGACAAAATAAAAAAAAAAACTTCGCCAAAATTTACTAATTATCTATGAGACTGAAATTAAAAATAAATAGTCATCTAGCCTATTTGTCATGATTACTAAGTTAGGTACACATATTTCTAGGAACTTATGTTTTTAGACAAATATCTTTTATACCTAGTTACTTGTTAAGCAATGCAATTACTTATACTAAACACAGATCTTGAATAACAATACACAAATAATAATAGAAATATCTCTTAACATTAAATTAAATATACGCTGAACAACTTATAAAACAGAACAACTTAAACTGCCTCGTTGACCTAGTGATGCTAAGCGCGACTGCTACGCTGGAGCTCTTGGGTTCGATCCCCAAGGTGTTATTGGGTTTTTCTTTGAAATTCTCAGTAGCAGGTCGGAGTTTGGATTTGTGCCCGGTTAGTGGCAATAAGCTCGCCCCTTATTCCATGGGACCTAAACATATCGGCGAACTGTGGGTGCACATTGGTACACCTCTGCCTAACCCTTCGGGATACAGGCGTGACGATATGTTATGTTAACAACTTATATGAACTTCATTTTGAAAATAATGATTATTATTATGTGGATAACATCACATACATTGCTCTGAACCCAAAGTAAGTAGCCAAAGCACTTGTGTTATGGAATTCAGATACAACGAAGGTACCACAAACACCCAGACCTGAGACAATGTAGAAATACGATTTTCTACTTTGCCTCGTCAAGGGAAAAAATAAAAGAAAGAAATCTTTTAAATAGGTTCAGCTATTCTCGAAAAAAATGTAAAACAATTCAATTTTAACCGACTTCCAAAAAGGAGGAGTTTCTTTTTATACATGAGAAGATTATAATCACGAGTTTGGCGTTTATTTAATTTAATGCTAAGATATTATTAGACATATTTTACACAATTATTTCATTAAGTTTTTAATTCTAGTACTTAGCATAAACGGGGTAAATCTCACTAAAATGTTAGCCAATAATTTATTGCTTACTAAACTTTTAAAGCGATGGACATTTTGAATTAATATTATGATACAGTATTTTGGCTATGTAAATTCAGAATACTTCAGAACTTATAGAAAGCACTTTTGGTAGGAGCTAATTGTCAAAAAATAGTTGAATTATACTGTTATATATTGTTATATACTGTTTATTATTAACCAGCCTATATACGTCCCACTGCTGGGCACAGGCCTCTTCCCATATAGAGAAGGCACGAGCATTGATCACCACGCTTGCTCTATTGTTAATAACTTAGAATAAAATTTGCAAATATAAATAATTACTTAATTTTCAATTGAAGTGTCTGTAGATATAATTTGCTGAATATAAACACTAAATTAATTTCGTTGTCTATTTTATTTAGGTCTCAAACTGCATTTACGATATTATAAAACTAGACTGAAAGTTTAATTGAAACATTATAAATAAATTCTTTTAATAGTCCAGTCAAAATAGACATTTCAGTTTGCATTAATTCGCATACAGCTGAAAATTGGTGGAGGCCTCAAGAACATATAAATGAAATATCAAAAGTCCCCAAAAATCCGACTTGTGCTAAAAAAGTTTCACAAGGTCAAAGGTCAATAATATCACCTTTTGGCGTTTTCCTTATTAATGGCAAGTATTATCGCTAAAATAGATCAGACATAAGTTGTAGATCATGCAATTATCTATAAAATTGTCTCAATCCTTTTTCCCTATGTATCACCATTCCGGAGATATCGTGATAACAGGGATTGAAGAATCTGTGTATAATTAATGCAGGTTTTTTTTATCTATTTTAACTGGACTATAATTCTTCTCTGAAACATTCAAACAATAAATTGTATAAAATCGATTATGGCTTTTAAAATCCTGAACATTTTCCGTATACTATAGTTAAGAATTATCATAATCATTTAACTTAAACTTTGATCTGACAATTAGCTCCTTCACCTTTCCAAAACATGAAATTAGCTATTAACTAAATAAACATTTGTACTCTAAATTCAAAATAGGCTTCCTCGAAAATTCTTGTATTGATTGTAAACATTTATATAATAATAATATATACATATATACAAAAATTTGCTTCATATGAAATATTAATTTCAAAACTACCTCTCACAATTCTTAATATTTAATCTACTACAGTGAAACACGGACAAATTGTCTAAGTTTAGATAGTACTTATATACATAGATATCTTTATCAAAGACAAGAAAAAAAGGATGAAAACGTACGCTTAAAAAAGCTGCCTTTTTTAGGCAACTTTGAATATTGCAATCACCATCTCCCTGCCCTTTCCCAATATAATTTGCGGTCGGCGCAATGCGTATTCAGCTTCCATTCATCTCTACTACTCGTCATCTCAGCATTCACTCCTTTTTTATCATATCATCTTTCAACTTTGAATTTTGCAATAAGGATGACAATTGCTTTTCTCTTCTACTACCTCATGTTGTCTCACGGCTGGGCAAAGGTTTGTCTAGTGTCCATAGTTTTCTAGCCCACTTAAGCCAACATATTTATTTGATCTTCTTACATTACATTTGGCTTTCAGAATTTGTTAATCCACGTGGTTTCCAAAAATATTTATTACTGATACATACTATTGATTATTATTATACTGATTGATTTTTTACGATTTATCTTTAAGATGCCTTTAATTGTGTATCTTTCTCTACATAATACAAAAAGCGAGAGACAGAATGACACAATAGCGACTTTTTACTTTCGTACACATTTTTTTTTTCGAGTCTTTGATAACGACAAAAACGTTCTTAATATAATATAATATATCTTACATCTTCTTACATCCTATACACAAAATGTAAGCCTTTTAAAACATCCATATATTAAAGACCATCACATACTTAAAAAATATTAAAGCAACAAGTAAAACTGCAAATCTACTTATGTACAATTGAAATTCAATCTTATTCCTTTGACATAAGATTGCTAGTCTACTAAGTACTTACTACAAAAGTGTTGACACCACATTTAACACAGATAATATTTAAAATGGCCTCTACATAATTAGGTAGTACTTATTAAGCCTACTAATTACTGAAAGGCCGATATCCAAAATTAATAAAATTCTGTCAAACAAAACATCCAAGATTTTTTTAAATTTATCTGCGTAGCCTCTTCCCGCACTATGTTGGTGTCGGCTTCCAGTCTCACCGCCAGCTGAACACCGTATGTTACAGAGCGACTGTCTATCTGACCTCCACAACACATGCTCCTGGGTAACATTACTGGTCTTAAATTTAACAGCTTTTATATAACCGTGGGTAGTTTTTTACTAGGGCCATATACAAAAGCCATTACTGTTCCGTGTTAGAAAGAGATAGCGCTAAATGTCTGTATAGTTCTATCCCTTTCTATGATAGTACTAAATGATCTAAGTTAGGTTTAAATCTAGTATACTTTATTTATCTATAAGCGTCTGTTATTTTGGGGTTTTATAATGCTGCCACTTTTGTCTTAATATTCTGCTTTTAATGTTGATAACTATCTTGTGCAAATATCTGAAAATAAAATAAATAGGTTACTATTTAATTATTATTTGCGTTTCGTCAGAATAGATGTTAACAAGCACGAGTTTTAAAAACAACTGTAATGCTTAGGCGTAAAGGTTCAGTTTACACAACCACATAATATTTGACGACTTTTTCAACAGTCAGTGCTAGTCAGTATAAAATGAACCTTTTTTACAAATTGATCAAGTTGATGTTCACTATGTGGAAATAATATCAAATGTCATTAGATATAAATTGACCTGTAGTACTAGACACTCTAAAATGCACTTTATTTTTACTTGCATAAAGTCGTTATTTGTTAATAATTACATAAATTGTCTAATCACTCTAAAGTGAACCTTATTCACACTAGCATAAGGTTGATATTCACTCACTTTATACATCATTTAGAATAGTAACACGGGGCAGCATCCGAGCTACTATTCCTCCTCCTGCTAGGTGTCTTGCGGCGCGCAGTATAACGTGGGCTGACATAACTCTAAAGTGAACCTTATTCACACTAGCATAAGGTTGATATTCACTCACTTTATACATCATTTAGAATAGTAACACGGGGCAGCATCCGAGCTACTATTCCTCCTCCTGCTAGGTGTCTTGCGGCGCGCAGTATAACGTGGGCTGACATAACTCTAAAGTGAACCTTATTCACACTAGCATAAGGTTGATATTCACTCACTTTATACATCATTTAGAATAGTAACACGGGGCAGCATCCGAGCTACTATTCCTCCTCCTGCTAGGTGTCTTGCGGCGCGCAGTATAACGTGGGCTGACATAACTCTAAAGTGAACCTTATTCACACTAGCATAAGGTTGATATTCACTCACTTTATACATCATTTAGAATAGTAACACGGGGCAGCATCCGAGCTACTATTCCTCCTCCTGCTAGGTGTCTTGCGGCGCGCAGTATAACGTGGGCTGACATAACTCTAAAGTGAACCTTATTCACACTAGCATAAGGTTGATATTCACTCACTTTATACATCATTTAGAATAGTAACACGGGGCAGCATCCGAGCTACTATTCCTCCTCCTGCTAGGTGTCTTGCGGCGCGCAGTATAACGTGGGCTGACATAACTCTAAAGTGAACCTTATTCACACTAGCATAAGGTTGATATTCACTCACTTTATACATCATTTAGAATAGTAACACGGGGCAGCATCCGAGCTACTATTCCTCCTCCTGCTAGGTGTCTTGCGGCGCGCAGTATAACGTGGGCTGACATAACTCTAAAGTGAACCTTATTCACACTAGCATAAGGTTGATATTCACTCACTTTATACATCATTTAGAATAGTAACACGGGGCAGCATCCGAGCTACTATTCCTCCTCCTGCTAGGTGTCTTGCGGCGCGCAGTATAACGTGGGCTGACATAACTCTAAAGTGAACCTTATTCACACTAGCATAAGGTTGATATTCACTCACTTTATACATCATTTAGAATAGTAACACGGGGCAGCATCCGAGCTACTATTCCTCCTCCTGCTAGGTGTCTTGCGGCGCGCAGTATAACGTGGGCTGACATAACTCTAAAGTGAACCTTATTCACACTAGCATAAGGTTGATATTCACTCACTTTATACATCATTTAGAATAGTAACACGGGGCAGCATCCGAGCTACTATTCCTCCTCCTGCTAGGTGTCTTGCGGCGCGCAGTATAACGTGGGCTGACATAACTCTAAAGTGAACCTTATTCACACTAGCATAAGGTTGATATTCACTCACTTTATACATCATTTAGAATAGTAACACGGGGCAGCATCCGAGCTACTATTCCTCCTCCTGCTAGGTGTCTTGCGGCGCGCAGTATAACGTGGGCTGACATAACTCTAAAGTGAACCTTATTCACACTAGCATAAGGTTGATATTCACTCACTTTATACATCATTTAGAATAGTAACACGGGGCAGCATCCGAGCTACTATTCCTCCTCCTGCTAGGTGTCTTGCGGCGCGCAGTATAACGTGGGCTGACATAACTCTAAAGTGAACCTTATTCACACTAGCATAAGGTTGATATTCACTCACTTTATACATCATTTAGAATAGTAACACGGGGCAGCATCCGAGCTACTATTCCTCCTCCTGCTAGGTGTCTTGCGGCGCGCAGTATAACGTGGGCTGACATAACTCTAAAGTGAACCTTATTCACACTAGCATAAGGTTGATATTCACTCACTTTATACATCATTTAGAATAGTAACACGGGGCAGCATCCGAGCTACTATTCCTCCTCCTGCTAGGTGTCTTGCGGCGCGCAGTATAACGTGGGCTGACATAACTCTAAAGTGAACCTTATTCACACTAGCATAAGGTTGATATTCACTCACTTTATACATCATTTAGAATAGTAACACGGGGCAGCATCCGAGCTACTATTCCTCCTCCTGCTAGGTGTCTTGCGGCGCGCAGTATAACGTGGGCTGACATAACTCTAAAGTGAACCTTATTCACACTAGCATAAGGTTGATATTCACTCACTTTATACATCATTTAGAATAGTAACACGGGGCAGCATCCGAGCTACTATTCCTCCTCCTGCTAGGTGTCTTGCGGCGCGCAGTATAACGTGGGCTGACATAACTCTAAAGTGAACCTTATTCACACTAGCATAAGGTTGATATTCACTCACTTTATACATCATTTAGAATAGTAACACGGGGCAGCATCCGAGCTACTATTCCTCCTCCTGCTAGGTGTCTTGCGGCGCGCAGTATAACGTGGGCTGACATAACTCTAAAGTGAACCTTATTCACACTAGCATAAGGTTGATATTCACTCACTTTATACATCATTTAGAATAGTAACACGGGGCAGCATCCGAGCTACTATTCCTCCTCCTGCTAGGTGTCTTGCGGCGCGCAGTATAACGTGGGCTGACATAACTCTAAAGTGAACCTTATTCACACTAGCATAAGGTTGATATTCACTCACTTTATACATCATTTAGAATAGTAACACGGGGCAGCATCCGAGCTACTATTCCTCCTCCTGCTAGGTGTCTTGCGGCGCGCAGTATAACGTGGGCTGACATAACTCTAAAGTGAACCTTATTCACACTAGCATAAGGTTGATATTCACTCACTTTATACATCATTTAGAATAGTAACACGGGGCAGCATCCGAGCTACTATTCCTCCTCCTGCTAGGTGTCTTGCGGCGCGCAGTATAACGTGGGCTGACATAACTCTAAAGTGAACCTTATTCACACTAGCATAAGGTTGATATTCACTCACTTTATACATCATTTAGAATAGTAACACGGGGCAGCATCCGAGCTACTATTCCTCCTCCTGCTAGGTGTCTTGCGGCGCGCAGTATAACGTGGGCTGACATAACTCTAAAGTGAACCTTATTCACACTAGCATAAGGTTGATATTCACTCACTTTATACATCATTTAGAATAGTAACACGGGGCAGCATCCGAGCTACTATTCCTCCTCCTGCTAGGTGTCTTGCGGCGCGCAGTATAACGTGGGCTGACATAACTCTAAAGTGAACCTTATTCACACTACCATAAGGTTGATATTCACTCACTTTATACATCATTTAGAATAGTAACACGGGGCAGCATCCGAGCTACTATTCCTCCTCCTGCTAGGTGTCTTGCGGCGCGCAGTATAACGTGGGCTGACATAACTCTAAAGTGAACCTTATTCACACTAGCATAAGGTTGATATTCACTCACTTTATACATCATTTAGAATAGTAACACGGGGCAGCATCCGAGCTACTATTCCTCCTCCTGCTAGGTGTCTTGCGGCGCGCAGTATAACGTGGGCTGACATAACTCTAAAGTGAACCTTATTCACACTAGCATAAGGTTGATATTCACTCACTTTATACATCATTTAGAATAGTAACACGGGGCAGCATCCGAGCTACTATTCCTCCTCCTGCTAGGTGTCTTGCGGCGCGCAGTATAACGTGGGCTGACATAACTCTAAAGTGAACCTTATTCACACTAGCATAAGGTTGATATTCACTCACTTTATACATCATTTAGAATAGTAACACGGGGCAGCATCCGAGCTACTATTCCTCCTCCTGCTAGGTGTCTTGCGGCGCGCAGTATAACGTGGGCTGACATAACTCTAAAGTGAACCTTATTCACACTAGCATAAGGTTGATATTCACTCACTTTATACATCATTTAGAATAGTAACACGGGGCAGCATCCGAGCTACTATTCCTCCTCCTGCTAGGTGTCTTGCGGCGCGCAGTATAACGTGGGCTGACATAACTCTAAAGTGAACCTTATTCACACTAGCATAAGGTTGATATTCACTCACTTTATACATCATTTAGAATAGTAACACGGGGCAGCATCCGAGCTACTATTCCTCCTCCTGCTAGGTGTCTTGCGGCGCGCAGTATAACGTGGGCTGACATAACTCTAAAGTGAACCTTATTCACACTAGCATAAGGTTGATATTCACTCACTTTATACATCATTTAGAATAGTAACACGGGGCAGCATCCGAGCTACTATTCCTCCTCCTGCTAGGTGTCTTGCGGCGCGCAGTATAACGTGGGCTGGCGGTGGACACCTAGAAATGAACATTATTAAATAGTTATATAAGGATAATCCCCAGTTTCTGATAAATAACATATATTGTTAGTACATTGACCCGTCCGGGGATCGAACCCGGGACCTCAGAGCTAGCGACACTTTGAAAACCGGTGCATACGCTAGTCGACCACAAAGGTCGTCAAACGTCAAAAAAGTTCATTCAGTACATAGGAAACATGTGTCGTGGTGGCCTACAGATTTGTATGCACTATTTAAAGTCACATGTACTTTTTGCTTAATTATTCTAAAGGCTGTGATAAAAGAGCAATAGACTACGGGCCCATGAACAAAATGGATGGGTCATATGAACCACCAGGTGACGTATATAGGACGATAGAAGAGCATAAAATAATAAGATTCAGCACTATGCCGTCACTTGTGATCAGTCCAACTGGGTGCTGGTGAGCATTCAAAAGTGCAGCTAGAGTGAGTACATTTTGGTCATTTATTTCTGTACGACATTGTAACCATCGAATAGATCCATGAAAAATAATAAGAAAGCGCGCAGTGCCGTATAAAAATGGTGGTCCAAAAAGTTGGTATTTTAGTTTTACTTTCTGTCAATTTCCAGGGTAAATTTGGTCATTTGATTCTGTACGGCATCAGTTTCATACTGTTTCAATACAGCTTCTGATCCATTATTCCGCAACGCCGTACAAAAATCTTTGAACAAGGGTAAAAAATCGAGGGTTGCAACCCGCCTTCAGTCCGTGGTCCGAGGGGTGATTTGAACAACATAAAATTATTTATTTCGAAAGTATTTCATGCATAGATAATATTTCTTGAAAGCCGTAAATTTTCGTGGGTACAGGTTACAGGAAAAGAAACACCTTACTCGTTTCCAAGCCGAGTACATCCGAATAAAATACGTTATGACCCACGAAAATTTACGGCATGTAAAAAATATTATCTATGTATGAAATACTTTCAAAATAAATAATTTTATGTTGTTCAAATCACCCCTCGGACCACGGAATGAAGGCGGGTTGCAACCCTCGATTTTTTTCCCTTGTTCAAAGATTTTTGTACGGCGTTGCGGAATAATAGATTAGAAGCTGTATTGAAACGGTATGAAACTGATGCCGTACAGAATCAAATGACCTAATTTACCCTGGAAATTGACAGAAAGTAAAACTAAAATACCAGTTTTGTTGACCACCATTTTTGTACGGCACTGCGCGCTTTCTTATTATTTTTCATGGATCTATTCGATGGTAACAATGCCGTACAGAAATAAATGACCAAAATGTACTCACTCTAGCTGCACTTTTGAATTCTCACCAGCACTCAGTTGGACTGATCACAAGTGACGGCATAGTGCTGAATCTTATTATTTTATGCTCTTCTATCGTCCTATATACGTCACCTGGTGGTTCATATGACCCATCCATTTTGTTCATGGGCCCGTAGTCTACAAGTCACTATTGGTTGTCAGAGCGCCGCGATAAAGGAAATCATCCGAACTCCATAAAGTTTTGGTTCAAATGTAAAAGTGCATGCATTCAGAATTTTTAACCCTGAATAAAATCAAGTGCAGCAGTGAGCCTTAGTGCCAGATTAAGAAATGTTTAGAAGGACAAGCTCTGTCAGAATATCACACCTTTATTATTAGCACCAAAACAGGCGATATCATTTGCAAAAATAGGACCAAATTTGAGTCTGAAATCACCAACTGAGCAAGTGGGTGATCAATACTCATTCCTTCTACATACATACATACATACATATAATCACGCCTTTTTCCCTTATAGGGGTAGGCAGAGACCACTTCTTTCCACTTGCTACGATCCTTACACACTTGTTTCGCTTTATCCACTTTCATTATTCCCTTCATACATGCTGTTCGGTTTATGGTACTCTTGACCTGGCATGTTTTCATTCACACTTGCCTTACACACTTTATTCGTCAATCGTTCTTCATTCTTTCTCTCGACATAGCCAAACCTCCTCAGCATACCTTTCTTAATTTTTGTCTCAACATCCATCATCGGACATACTTCATCCACCTTTCCATGCAATTCTCTTCTTACATTCAACGTAGCGAAGCGGCTCTCCGTGGCCCACTTTTCGCCCCCGCGAGAAACGAGACGTGATGGGTGGCGAACCACATCGCCGCCATTTTGGATAATTAAATTATTTTTATGAATATCCATTGCGTTCCTGCGGGTTAAGGAATTGGGAAAGGATACATTGGAAAGGATAACAAGGTAGGACGGGTTATAGGATGCTACCATCACGGAGGTACAATGAATGTGACGGCAACAGCTAGGGCAGTCCGGGGTCGCGTACCCGTAGTGGATCTAGCCAGCATTCGGACAGATAACTGGTAGATCCACCCCCTGAACCTTTGTTAAGTTTCATTAAAATCCATTCAGTAGTTTTTGCGTGAAAGAGTAACAAACACCCACACATCCATTCTCACAAACTTTCACATTTATAATATTAGTAGGATTACTAGCTGTACCCGGCATGCGTTGCAATGCAATTGTTTCTACCTAGCACCTGCCTACTACCTACGTAGTAGGTAGGGGTATGAAAAATTCAGTAGGTCTGAAAATCTATTATCTGTAGCCGTTTCTCAGACCTACTGAATATGCATATAGAATTTCATAACAATCGGTCAAACCGTTTCGGAGGAGTATGGTAACTAACGTGACACGAGAATCCTACTAATATTATAAATGTGAAAGTTTGTGAGAATGGATGTGTGGATGTTTGTTACTCTTTCACGCAAAAACGGCTGGACCGATTTGGTTGAAATTTGGTATGTAGATAGGTTGTACCCTGGATTAACATATAGGAACGGTATATAGGTATTAACACGGGGCACAGCTCGTTTTATATATAAGAATATTAGTGTCTCACCAGTATATCTGGTGGTCTCGCTGGCGTCGGGATGGTCGGGGTCTGGCGGCGGGGCGCGGGGCAGGGCCTCGTCAGCCCCCGGCAGGCAAGTCTCTACCATCGCTTCGAGGCAGTTCACGAATAGCTCGCTGCTTTCTGCTGTGCATTGATTCTGTGTGGAAATACGAGAGATGACTATAGATAAGTGGACGGAAAGACAAATAAATCAATAAATAATAAGCTCTTATATTTGCTATGTTGCAAAGTACTCGCGATGACCAATGAAACAAGCCCAAACAGGATGAGATTGTGTCATTTTGCCTTTATCATTGTCACCTTCTGGCTTCATCAAATCAGCTCGAAATTATCAAAATATTCTATCGTTATTAGGATGTCCAAAAGTGGAGCAAATTTTGATTAAACGAAGCAAGTTCTGAAGTTGATTGTTAATTTTGATCGCATAAGCATTTTATATCAACACACACAAAACATAGCCAAGAGTTCTGACGTTGAATCAAAACAATTATTTCTATGTAAATATAGTTGTTACCTTAGTGAAGGGCCCCGCGAACCGCCACAGTCCGCCGAAGCCGCAGCTTTGCATGTAGTGCAACTGTTGCTGGCTCGCGTCTTCACTCGCTATCATGTTCTACACATATAGTTAGCGTTAAAAACGATGTCATAAATATAACATACTTATAATTAAAACGGGACTGTCTCCAATGAAATTTATGTTAGACGACCTGTACCTTTATGATGACGGAAACATTTTTTAAATCAATCATCACTTGCCGGAATGTCGCGTAACAAACATACAAAAATACATCATACAGTTAATTGAAAAGCGACGTCTTTTGCAGTCGGTTAAAATGTTTTTTTTTTATTCCTAGCCGTTTCTACTCCACTGCTGGGCAAAGGCCTCTCTACCCACCTTCCATTATTAGACTTGAAAAAATGCATGATTAAAACTAATATTGTTTTCGATCGTCTGAGTTTTGTAAACGACAAGATCATATTCATGTACACCATTTATTTCTATATTTTTTTTTTAAATTCATCGACTCTATTGCGTAGGTAAACTATAATTTTACATAAATGTTTTATCTAATGTATATCACTTATAATATGTTACCTGTATAATACTCTGCACCGCGGACAGTATGAGCTGGTCGTGGCAATGCATGAGCACGTGGTTGATCTTCATGTCCAACAGACTGTGGCTGTGAGCACGAGCATATATTGATCAGACGAGCATTGCATAATGAGCATTCAGTGTTATTGCTTTGTCAGTCGAATTAATATTAGATTTTTATTATTTTTGAACGATTTAAACATAAAGGTCATCTGACATTGTCGATTACATATTTTTAGTAACCTAAATTTTTATATCTGTTGTTAATGTTAGAGCCTGAACTGTTGATATTACTGAATTAATAAGTTCATTAATGTTATTAATAAAGGAATAGTTTTATTTATTCTGCTATGTTTCTGATTATTTCAATTATGCTAATTTTAATGCAACTATTTTGATTCATGAATGGAACTATTATTATAGTAATACTTACATAACTGGAAATACTTTGGGGAATACAACAGATCCCTCTGCTAAGTACTGGTACAGGATTCTTATCTCGTCCTCATCTGTTCAAAGTAAATGATAAAATTAGTAATAAGAACTTTTGTATCAAATCATTGCTTTAAATATTTGTGCTAGTACAATCCTACATTGCTTATATAAAAACAGGATTATATGCTTTGCTATATGTTTTGTTTAAAGAAAACGAAAAATTACAAAAAAAAAGTTTAATTAATCAGCTGAGCTTATACTCAGTAGGATAGCAGTAGAACTTGTATTATAACTAGTTAACAAATTGAATTGATCAGCCGAGCACAATTTGCAGCCATTATCTGAGTACCCAACATGAACTTACCCGTGGTATACTTGACGAGCGTCGCGAG
Organism: Autographa gamma; assembly: GCA_905146925.1. NCBI lineage: Eukaryota > Metazoa > Arthropoda > Insecta > Lepidoptera > Noctuidae > Autographa > Autographa gamma. Next base: position 4,205,738 of record LR989878.1, on the reverse strand, counting down.
CACAGTGAGCACGAGTGCTTGTGTGGTAAAGTCGGACAACACTGATGGGTCAAGCAGACTGTTGCTCTCTGGACTGCTTGTGTCCTTGTCTGTTGATGCTTGCTGTTAAGTAACATGAAAAAATATTTATACTCTTATTCACGATTATACCATGGAATAGGTAAGGCATATAATTATTTTCTTTGTGAATTTTTATTTTTAGTAAATACTTATAAGTAATTAGACTATTTCAGGTGTACCCACATTTTTTAAGGGTCTTTTCATTGTTTGGGTAGAAGCAGGCGAGAAAATCTGTGGCAAGTGTAGAGGTGTCAATTAACAATAGCTGTATATTGTAAGTAAATGTGTCAAACGCATTTTTAGTGTGGGTAATGTTATTTTCTATCAATGTAATGTATTTCCAATACATACTATATAGTAATCTGTCTCCATATAAAAATCAACTGTTTAAAATTCTACTCCTCCGTCTACATACCTAATTTGCTGAAAATGGGGTTTTGCTTCACGTATTAATATAGGTATAGATGTATCGTACCTTAGTGGAGGTATCGGGGTAGTCGCTATCCCCGGACTTGGTGGACGAGGGTCGCTCCGTGTCGTCCGTGCTGCCCGGCGAGCCGCGCCCGTCGTCCTCCACCATCTAGAGTTAATAACAGTATGACGATAATCCTGGGACAACATATACGGTCGTCTGATCCAAAGCTAAGCAGAGCCTGTAGTATGGAACAGGACAACTGATAAACATGCTTATATATTTTTAAATATATTTAGATATATTACGCCCAGACACAGAACAAATGATCCTGCTTATCACAAAAAGATTTGTCTTGATGGGAATCGAAACCACACCAAAAACAACAGGCGTTTGAAATTTTTACAAGTTTTCTCTGAAAAGTTACATGACATTCAACGACAAGATAGAATAAAAAAAGGTCTAGACTTAAAAAAAAAAAGTTCGGTTGACCTATTTTTCTTCTGATGGACATGTCACAAGCAGCAAAATTAAAATTAAATACGTATTGTATATAATTTATGACAATGAAGTTTTCTATCTCACTTACATTATCAATGACCTAACACAAAATGCTCACCCGCACATCGAAGCCACTATCAGCGTCTTGCTCGTTCCTCGCCGCTTCGCCTGTCGCGCCGGCCTGCATGCTATGTGCCCTGCCCTCCGAGTCCTGTGCAGTCGTTATGTTAGTATGCTGCTGTTGTATGTCGACACATATACTGGGGAGTGTGGTCTCGAAATTGTAAGGACATTATTGGTATAACTGTATTTTTATACGACTGCGGCGAAGCCTATTAAGGAGGCTTATATTATTATAGTATGCTTTAACATTGTTAATATTTTTCTGCTATTTCTTTTATAGTTCGGCGTGGAAATTATTTGAGCACTTGAATTTTCCAACTTATATGATATTATAACTTAAGTCAAAAACCAACATAGAAACCAAAATATTAAAAACTATACTAAAAATGTTTACGATATCTGTACATTTAAACCTCTTAAAGACAAGTTCAAATAAGATATTTATGCAGGGATTAAATATTAACCACAATATTTACGTTATACTTTTCCTTGTACCTAAGATTATCCCGCAAATACCCCGTGAATATTTCGCTTTTTTAATGTTTAAGAAACATGAATTATTTTTTATTTTTTTATGCAAGCTCGTTTTTTATTTTGATTATCCAGATATTTTTAACCTATATGTAGGTAAAAAACCTAAATGCTAACCACTTTCCTCAGGTATGAAGGACCGACCAGAGAGAAGTAAAAAATAGTTTCAATATTTCGAGACCACACAAATACGACAAATATCTTGGACATAGGGGGAAACAGATAAAAAACTTCGGGGCAAGACTTGAAAGCAACTATTTTGTTTCAAAACTATTGTTCATCTATATGTTGTTTTATTTCTGCTAAACTAGAAGCGCGCTGTGTTGACCCGGTCGGTCAAGTGTTTAGCGTTTCTTGTGAGATATAGCCGTGTTTAGCTTTACGATTGTTTTGGGACGAAGTAACCCTTATTATTTATTGATAGTTTCCATACTTAGATAGAATATTTAGACAGTATGGGAAACTGTGTTGCCGTTTAAAGACATTATTGAATTGAAAACATTTTGATAGATTTTTGTGCAAATATATTCAATGTTGGAAATGTGTGCCGGTGGGTCTACAGCACACCTGAGCAGTGTGAGTGTGGCATCTTCCCCCAAACCATGGCTCACTTAATGAGTTGTCCAGCGTGCCCCGCCACCTGCACACGCGAGGACCTGTATGAGGCCACGGACAATGCCGTGTGCGTGGCTGAATACTGGTCGGGAAAAATTTAACAACCACTGATCGACTCGATAAGAAGAAGAATGTTGGAAAATTTGTAGGTGTAAAATAACCAATATGAAGTGGTAAATAATCTGCAAAAGGAAGCCATTTTAAACGGGGGTATAATTCTAAAATTAGACATATTAATAATTCAGATATGTTTGTAGTTTCAATTAATTGTGAAATCTTGAAGTTTTAGTTTTATTTCCAAAAAGAGATACAATAAAAATGCATCATTAAGAACTTTCTATCTATTTCGACCCAAAACTTGTTCAGTAAATCGCGAAAAGGCTTATTTTTGTGCTCGTGATATTGTGTTTGTACAAATCGCTGTGAACGTGTAGCGAGTATCGTGTTTTATTATTTAATTGAACATTTTTTTAGCAATAAAGCATTTATTTTAAGTCAGATTTAATTTTGAGTCAGTTGATTTCAATTGGTTTTTGTGTATCTATACTAATATTTGAGAAAGATTATCTACCTATGCTTGTGTGAACAAATTCCAAAGTAGCATTTTTATTTATGTTTATTTTAAATCATCTAGTATTCACTTACGAGTATATTTATACTATAAACATAAAAAATATATACAGGAACTATAACTTTATCTGCCTCGTTGGCCTAGCGGTGCTAAGCGCGACTGCTACGCTAGAGGTCTTGGGTTCGATTCCCGAGTCGACCAAGGTGTTATTGGATTTTTCTATGAAACGCTCAGTAGCAGGTCGGAGTTTGGATTTGTGCCCGGTTAGTGGCAATAGGCTCGCTCCCTATTACATGGGACCTAAACATATCGGCGAACCGTGGGTGTACATTGGTACACCTCTGCATACCCCTTCGGGGATACAGGCGTGATGATATGTTATGTTATGTATAATCTTTATAGTTTCTAGTAGTCCCGCTACAGGTATTTTCATAGATAGAAGAAACGAGCGTTAACCAATTTGAATAAAAACATTTGCTCGTCTGAATATTTAGACTCGTGTTTTATGACAAAATTTACTTCGCTAGAGTCATTAACAAAATATTAAAAACGCAAGATTTTCTTTATATTTAATCTTTCCCACAATATTAGTATAAACATTTATCCTTTTACTTACAAAATTATTTAGGCAATTTAGACCTCTATTTCTATCACCAGTATTCCAACTTCGTGAGAAAGAGACAAACATAGCCTAAATATGTAAGTAGAAGGAAATATTTGTCCGTGTATGGGGTTTAAGGTCTAAAACCATGCGGGGCACACTAGGTTTATTATAAAAAGGGGGTTTCGGGTAATCTATTACATTATTAAAAAGGGGGAGGAAGACAAAATACGTTTTGTGATAAAAAATAAGTATATTATACTAACTGGTGAATAACTTTTGTTGGTAAAAAGTTAGGTTATTTCTATTATAATTGCCCGGAAACCTGTTTTTCGGTATTTACACTGTTTATCCTACATACCTATAATATAAAACGACAATATTGGTTAAAATACAGGATATAATAAGTTATTCCTCATTTAAACCATTTTTATATTTTAAACAGTTTTATATATTTGAGAGAGTAACATAATTAATTCAACATTTTATCACAAAACGTAGAGCTTATAAGTTACAGGTACACAATAAAAATCGTTTACCCTCGGAGGACCAATGGTATCTTTCGATGTCGGTACAGAAAATGACCTCTGCGTCTTAAAAAGCATTCTAGCGTTAGTCTATTGAAAGGGAAGCAGTGCACAAGCATGTACCAACGGTTTATAATCGCAAATAACCGTTTAGTACAAAAATAACAATTAATACAACGGTTATAAGCGATTAGAGAACGGTTATTAACAAAAAACAGTTCAATAGTGACGTTTTAGGTTATATTCGTTAATCACCGTTACAAATATAAGTTCACATGCGTTAACCGTTAATCACCACATAGTATAAAATACATAGAATGCGAAACAGCGATGCAGGACATATATCAGTCATACAAACGATAGAATTCAACCAAATCCGATAGTTGCGTGTAAAAAACAACATGATATGTACTCGTGGATAACTGGAAGACAATAGAATTAGTTGGATGGCGGATTGAAGGTAACAAACTAATGATTAGAGTGGAATGCAATGTTTAGTATGAAAGAAGTAGTTAGGGATGTTACTCGTGTCTTTTAAAAATGTAGTAGGGGTCCAGCGGTATAATAAATAAGTGGTTGCAGAGTCGAACCTGCTACAGGCAAGTACCAATTATGAAAACTTTTTTTTTTATTATGTGGCGATATATTCAAGTTACAGTGTAGGAAACTGGATTCATTAATTTGGAATCTGAGATCGCTTGCAATGAGCATATGTGGTGAAAAGTGGCCTGTGTTCAACAGTGGACCCTTTTTAGGCCGGTATAGGTAAGTATAGTAGCAAATGTTAATCGGTGATTTGTACATGATGTAAAATCAGTAAGGTTAGTCAAGATATGTGTCAATCAGTGATGCCAGTCTTTCAGGATTCATTTTGTCTTTATGTATACACCGTGAAAATTGAATCGTTGTTTTCCCGCGGCAGGACGATTACCCATCAGTAGTACTATCGAAATACAAAGTTTAACTTAAAAAACATAATGTTTTTTTTTTCACATCATTAAAAAAGTATTCATAAACTCGAAAGAGCGATAATCAATAGTAGTTCACTCACTAGAGATCACGTAGGCACCTGTAGGTAACACGAAACGCACACGCCGCCGCCACGTGTTGTCGGCAAACTTACAAAGAAAGAATCAATAATAAATGTTCAGAGCAAAATAAGCTCTCGGTCATGGTGATACGGTATAAATTAGCTTGCATGCACGCGGCAAGCGCCGAAACACAATAGAATGCCGCCAAATGTTGCGCTCTGTGCCTACGGCTTAGTACCTATTACTTATTAGTTAGTGTTCTGTGCGCGAACGTCGATGACGTCAAGTGATGAATGTGCGATGAAAGTGCTTAACACAGAAGGACTGCATCCTTATCATTTTTTTTTCGTGGCGGGCCACACCCTTGGCCACCGAGGAGCCCGGCCTTGACTCCCTTGGACTTTTATTTGTGGTAGAGTCTGAGCTCAAGAACTTGGTGTATCGTGAGGAACACCAAACACGCGACTCTTTGATAAGTGCGATAGTGGACGCTTTTAATATCGTGAGACGTGACAGAGACACTTTAATGAAACTGAAAGACAATCAGTTAAAACGTGCTCGTTTGTGCATTGAACGTAGTGGTTTACATTTCGAACAATTACTCCGCTACCGTTAAGTGTAAGTACTCGTACTTTGTAAATAAACATTTAAAAGTAGGTTAGGTAATCAAAATCATTGTAAATAAGTCGATTCCATTTTTAAATACCTACGCCTTAAATACTTAATTATCAAATTCCGACTTTTTTTAAAGATACCTATTTTGATTTTTTAAGTATTTATTACGATCCTAAGCCCGTAATAGTTTGAAGCGAAAATTTGAATTACTTATTGGTTTTGTGTTTTATTAAATCACGAGTAGCGATCAGCTGATTTACACGCGAAGTGCAACGACCGGGGTAATAATTCGGGGTAACCGCGCGCCCGCCCGCGTAGGTATAGCGCGATGTATTACTACAGGGTCAAGTCACTTTCGAGTTTTGTTTATAACAATTGTTAATCCGCCATTTATTGAGTCTAATTTTTTTTACATATATTAATCGATTGTATGACCGATACAAACTCATTTCGCTTCGGGAAAACAACGACTTGATATTCACCCTGTATATATATTATTATTATTTTAATTACCATTGTTATCACTTTTCAAATGTAAATGCTGGTTAACCTGTAATTGGCAACTGTGTAAGTCCAATTCTTATTATCCTCTTATTAATAATCTCTTATACACAGAAGCTGTTAGTGAACCTTTTTCAATAAATAAATAAATATTATGGTTGAAACACCACTCAATTTTAAGTCTCATGTTGTCGTGCATTTTAAGGTGTATTGTAAGAACAGATTATACGTTTAAGTACTTCTTAAAGTTGAGTTTCATTTGAGTATGGTCATTGGTATGCTATATGGTCAGTTTCTTCAGAAGGTAAAGCCATGCATTTTCTTCTACAGTTACGAGTTAATGTGGATCATTTAATTTATTTATGTAATTACTTGTATTTTATAAACGATGAGGTGGTGAAAGATACAGATTAGTCTTTAAATGACTTGTAAATGTTAAGCTTGTATTGTATTTATTAGCGCAATTTCTTGTGATATATTTTTTTGTGAAGTTGTTCATAAGTTGTCCTGTTTTCAGTAAATATTTAGTTATTCGTGGTGCAATGTTCATTGTTTAGTAAAAGATAGTAATCTTTTTCGGTTTTCGGTTTCAGTAGTAATCTTTTTGAGAGAGTTTTCTGTTTATCCTTTTAAATTATATTGAGATAATCTGTTAGTAGCTAGTAATCGTTTGTATTATTTCATGGTTAGTTAATATTTGCGATTGTAGGATTTTGTTGAGAATGTGCTTTTTGATTTATTGTTTTGTAGAATAAGTAAAGTTATTTCTGTAAGTATAATTTGTAGTTGCGCTTCAATCCGCCACTAAAGTAGAAAAACATAAATAATGTCTAATGTCACTAAATATCACAGACAATGACTGCATGATTCAATTAACAGTTTGTTTAAGATCTGGTACACAATGGGCTATGTAAAACATTTGTGAAAATATCTTGTGACAAATACAAAATATATTTTTTTAGTTAATACAATTTCAACGAGTATAAATTGAGTATTTGCCTGTTTTTACAGTAAACAAAAGGTTATTTATAACCAACTTTTTTGTTATACCAAACTTTGACAATGCTCACGCCTTCTCTATATGGGAAGAGGCCTGTGCCCAGCAGTGGGACGTTTATAGGCTGGATTATATTATATATAAACATTGACAAAAAAAAATGTGTTATGTTTGGTGTAGATGTTTTATCCCACTGTGTACCAGATCTGTTAGTTTATAGTGGTTTCAATGTAAAAATGTCTTTAGTCTTTAATACCTAAGTAAAAGTTGAGTTTTACACTAAATTGAAACATATTTTTGTAGTTTACTCATTGTTAGATAGAAATACTTTTTCGTAACAATATCGCAGAAAAATACATATATCTTAACTTACTATAACTTGAGTGTTGTTTTTTTAATTTTCTAAAGACACCTTATAATTTCATATTTTTTCCACATTATGATTTTCTTTCAATGATTATCAAATTTTAAACACAGAAGCATATAATTCCTACTTTCAAATCAAATGCTAAAAAGCCAATATATCATCTGTTTGGGAAAGACAATTCTTAATTATTTATAAGGTAAGGCATTTTTCTTGTTTTTTTTTTAACTGGTTTTTAAAAATTGCACATTTATTCGAACTGCTAAGTTGTAAGTACGGTTTGAACTTACAACTAATCATAACATAAAAATCTGGACATTCGGTATGTTAATTACTAGTTTAAATTGCTCAGTTCAAGATACGTTTTTAATAATTTTAGTTATTAGGAAAAAAGCTATTTCTTTACAATGAAATGGTAAATCCTGAATATTTTAGCTGTCTTTCTTTTCGTCTGTATTATGTATAAGAACGTTTGATTAAAATTCATACAATCACTCATAATAAAATAATTTCATATCACACTTTGTTTTGTGTCAACTATTATTTTAATGATTGCTTTCCCAAAACAGATTACAAATGAAATAATAAACTTTGTCTGCCATTCCTTGTCTAAACACTGACATACTGTCACATTGACTATCGAATTGATTGCATCACCGTTTACTATCATTATTGATTAATTGATATAATTTCTAGCGATTTGATATAGACTCCTATATTATGAGAGTCAAACAAATATAAGTTTTTTGCCTGAAACCATCTACATATTTTTAAGTTAGTTTCGAACCAGTTTTAGTTTTAAAAAGTCTCTTAAAAAATCTATATATTAATTAGCTTTCACTTAATACCAATGTTTATAAGTATCATTTGTAAAATATGTACCGTTTTTGACGAAATTTTCTCACAAAACTTAGTACCCAAAAGTTAAATATTAATTGATAAAATCCTGTAGAACAATTAGTAAAGTCAATCCAAATAATGATGCAATCAATTCTCTTACTGTTTATCAATGAAGTTAATTGAATAACTTTTAACCACCTTCTAACTTCAAAAATCTTAGTTCTATCATAAGAATATCTCGTCTAAAGTTATTCAACCACATCAATATCATATACTTCCAAACTATGTTACTATACTATATAATATATATTAGTGTATATATTACCTGGTGCGTCATAGTAACGCTGTGAGGGCTGTACCCACCGCTGCCTGACTGCATGGTCGGGGATTTGCCTGTTATATAAGTAGATATAAGATAACTATTCAGTGCACATATTTTATAATCTACTCTAGATTATAAAATATGTGCACTGAATAGTTAGTAGTATCTAAATGGGAGTAAAATACATAATATCGTTTAGGCATCAGAATATGCATAACAATTTACCTGCAGGTTTTTTTTTGTATGTTTTTAAAACGGTTGTACTGGCAATCGTAGATCGATTTACAGTATTCTTTGTGTCGACTTAGTATACACATCAGAGGTAGTCCCATATAAATTACATTAAAGTTGTTTATATTTTTTACTTCACTTAAAAAAAATATTTGTTGAAATCGATCAAAAAACATAAAGCAAAACATACAGACAAATAGGGAACCTCTCTTTTTGAACTCGCTAGTTTTGGTTCTTGTATCTTCTTTAAGACATTTCATATAATTATTATCTGTATTTCTGTTTTTAGGTTTTCCTATATCTTACCACCGTGAGCCGAGGTGATGGCGACCTGGTCGAGCACGTCCCAGGACTTCTGGCGGCGGCTGTGGCACGAGCTGTGCGATGATGATGGCTGGATCAGAATCGAGGACTGTTGATAAAACATCAAGAAATAAATATATGTGAACAACATCACATACGTTGCTCTGAACATAAATCAAGTAGCTAAATCACTTGAACTATGGAATCAGACGCAATGCAGAAAAGTGAATATCTACATAAACACGTCTGTCGATCGAACTCGGGACCTCAGAGACCACGGAGGTCGTAGAAAACAAGTATCACATATCCGGAGTTAGATTGGTCTTTACTAGAGACAGAATTTGTATGGCGCTTTACATACAAGTTGTATCAAATTGCTGACAAGGAAAACTATCAATGTGTTAGGGTAATTAACGGCTTTTTAGGACAGTTGAAACTTAGCGAAAAGAAATAGTGATAAATCGACTGTTTTAACAAAAGGTGGTATAAATACTTGGACAGTGTTCAAATTCCGGGTAGAGAACTTTGCCCAGCAGCGAACAACCTCTGGTTAAAAAAAAACAAGTAACATACAAACAAAAAAGTATCACATTCTGAGATGATGCTGATGCAACATAACGCTAGCTCTTGTACTAACCTGGTGGTGTTCAGCAGCGGGACAATAATGATCGCAGTTGTCTGGCAGCCACTTAGGCAGGGAGTGCTTCACGTGACAACGGGAACGAACCTCCTCGCTTACGCAGACCAACGCTGCAATTAAGGAGTCAATTAGTTTCTACTTTTTGTAAATATAACAATAAGAAAATTATGTATTGATGCACGTAAGAATAGGGTAGATAGATGACTGGGTTGGTTAGGTTAGTCTGACAGTTACGCAACTATTCAGTCTGAAGTTAGGCAATTAAATAATACAGGTTTCTAGGACAGGTTTCTAAGAAAAATACTTAATAGATAAATCTAAGCGAAGTTCAAAGTAGGGGACTAATGAGACAATTTCGCACAATTTTTTTTTCAATTGCGGCATTTTAAATAAATGTCTCGTGTTAAATTAAGAAAAAAACACCTATTTGTCTTGCATTTCAAATAGCTGTTTTTTCTTATTTGCATTCTTGCATTATTTTTGTCATTTTACAGCCGCGCTAGTACGCGACTGGCGCGCGACACTGTGCCCGGCGCCGGGTGACGGTAGCCCTTCAGTAAGTCACAACACTTACCAGTAAGATAAGCCACAGTATCCCTAGTGACATGGAACTTGTCGCGGTGTGCGCTGGCGCAGGCGGCGAGCGCCAGTAGCCGCGCTAGTACGCGACTGGCGCGCGACACTGTGCCCGGCGCCGGGTGACGGTAGCCCTTCAGTAAGTCACAACACTTACCAGTAAGATAAGCCACAGTATCCCTAGTGACATGGAACTTGTCGCGGTGTGCGCTGGCGCAGGCGGCGAGCGCCAGTAGCCGCGCTAGTACGCGACTGGCGCGCGACACTGTGCCCGGCGCCGGGTGACGGTAGCCCTTCAGTAAGTCACAACACTTACCAGTAAGATAAGCCACAGTATCCCTAGTGACATGGAACTTGTCGCGGTGTGCGCTGGCGCAGGCGGCGAGCGCCAGTAGCCGCGCTAGTACGCGACTGGCGCGCGACACTGTGCCCGGCGCCGGGTGACGGTAGCCCTTCAGTAAGTCACAACACTTACCAGTAAGATAAGCCACAGTATCCCTAGTGACATGGAACTTGTCGCGGTGTGCGCTGGCGCAGGCGGCGAGCGCCAGTAGCCGCGCTAGTACGCGACTGGCGCGCGACACTGTGCCCGGCGCCGGGTGACGGTAGCCCTTCAGTAAGTCACAACACTTACCAGTAAGATAAGCCACAGTATCCCTAGTGACATGGAACTTGTCGCGGTGTGCGCTGGCGCAGGCGGCGAGCGCCAGTAGCCGCGCTAGTACGCGACTGGCGCGCGACACTGTGCCCGGCGCCGGGTGACGGTAGCCCTTCAGTAAGTCACAACACTTACCAGTAAGATAAGCCACAGTATCCCTAGTGACATGGAACTTGTCGCGGTGTGCGCTGGCGCAGGCGGCGAGCGCCAGTAGCCGCGCTAGTACGCGACTGGCGCGCGACACTGTGCCCGGCGCCGGGTGACGGTAGCCCTTCAGTAAGTCACAACACTTACCAGTAAGATAAGCCACAGTATCCCTAGTGACATGGAACTTGTCGCGGTGTGCGCTGGCGCAGGCGGCGAGCGCCAGTAGCCGCGCTAGTACGCGACTGGCGCGCGACACTGTGCCCGGCGCCGGGTGACGGTAGCCCTTCAGTAAGTCACAACACTTACCAGTAAGATAAGCCACAGTATCCCTAGTGACATGGAACTTGTCGCGGTGTGCGCTGGCGCAGGCGGCGAGCGCCAGTAGCCGCGCTAGTACGCGACTGGCGCGCGACACTGTGCCCGGCGCCGGGTGACGGTAGCCCTTCAGTAAGTCACAACACTTACCAGTAAGATAAGCCACAGTATCCCTAGTGACATGGAACTTGTCGCGGTGTGCGCTGGCGCAGGCGGCGAGCGCCAGTAGCCGCGCTAGTACGCGACTGGCGCGCGACACTGTGCCCGGCGCCGGGTGACGGTAGCCCTTCAGTAAGTCACAACACTTACCAGTAAGATAAGCCACAGTATCCCTAGTGACATGGAACTTGTCGCGGTGTGCGCTGGCGCAGGCGGCGAGCGCCAGTAGCCGCGCTAGTACGCGACTGGCGCGCGACACTGTGCCCGGCGCCGGGTGACGGTAGCCCTTCAGTAGGTGACCAACTAGCGCGAAGTGGAAGTTGGAGCGGAAACTAGACAGAAATAGACATAAAAAATTAATAAATGTGACAATATGACAATGGGGTGAGGAGGTCAGATAGGCAATCGCTCCATGTAAAACACGGTATTCAGGTGAATCCGGTAAGACTGGTAGCCGACCCCAACATAGTTGGAAAAAGGCTCGGGAGATGATAATCGCATACAATGCTCTGAACCCTGAAAGTAAGTAGCTGAAGCGCGCGTGTTATAGAATTCAGAGACAACGACGGTACCATAAACACCCAGACCCGCGACAATGGACAAAAGAGGTTTTCTAATTGACCCGCACCGTCAGACGAAGGGACACCTTAAAAAACCGGTGTGTATGCCACTCGGCTACGGAAGTCATCGAAGACATTACGACATCGTACAGGGTGTTATTGAAAGGGTAAATCTATCCAAAAGAGGCGAAGACTACATCTGGTATGGAATCAGTTCACAAAGTTTCAGCAAAAAATAAGTAACCCTAATTGTTGTTATCCAATTTCTTAACACCAATTAGGCACATTTTTTTTCATATAATTTTCATACCTATCCTAAAACTAACAGGAATGAAAACGTCACGATAATGTTATATTATATAAATACTTCAAATATGATAGCAAATATTAATAATAAATATAAGACAAACCTCAATCCCACGGCGTGGTCCATTTGCTTGAAATGCCATTCCAGCGGCTCCCGAGTTTCCATCATCACTTGTTCTAACGTCTAGAACAATAAATAATAAGTTATACCTTTAAATTTTAGCTTAAGTCATCATATTTTAATCGACATTAGAAAGAGATAGAATAACAAAAAGAAAACATATTTATTGGATATTTTTTTTTTAATTAAAATTGTCTACAAAAATATCATAAATTAAATCAAGTACTAGGCGCGCATAAAACACTGGAGATCGCCGAGTGCTGGTGTAAGCCGGAGAGCAACAGCTCAGAGAGTGCTAGATGCGGAGCTACGCTGCGAGTGCGACGGCCTTAGTCATTATCGCCGCTTGCCCCAATTCAATAGCGCAAGCGATTAGCGATATTTTTACTGTGGCCCAAGTGTATCGTATATTGTTGATTATTTTGTAAAAATACGATTTCGTAAGTAGGCAGGTAAAGGAAACGTAAAGTCCAAAAAATATATTGTAAATACGCAGCGTGATAGTTCAAACATAGTAAATAAGAGGTAGTTTTATTAGTAGCAAATTCTTCGACACATTAAAGTGACATCTTCCTGTTGACCTCGACCTGTCAGGAAAACATTCTCTCAGCGGCCGGACTATAGTAACTATTGATGATGAATATGATCTAACCTTGTTCTGGAACTGGCCCTGCGACTCCAGGGTGTGGAGGTTCTGCTCCATGAAGGCCAGGCCGGCCGCGTACAGCGTGGGCTCGTCCAGCTGCAGCACTGACAGAGCTACCCAGAACAACGCCTTGTGGATTGGTGAGGCCTGCAGATAACAACATACTTTTAGTAAGTTGAAAAGAAACCTTCGAATTTTTGGTGGCAAACGCGAACACTTCTTCGGAATCGGTCGAGGAGTCATGGACCCGATAAAGAGCGAGCTAGAATACGGCCTCTGAAATGTTGTCCTCCGCCTTCTGCACCTGGTCCGACCCAACATCCTTCAGGACATCGGTCCATGACTAAGAACTTGTTCCAATAAAGACCCTAATCATTTAAAGTGATAGTAAAAAAACGTCCGGTTTTGTAGAGCATATTTTATTTTATGTTTGTTCCTAGTTTCACACTCAAAATTTTACTCAGTATTCTATACATATACTATATCATTAAACACTTTATCCCCAATAGACATAAGACTTAAAACACAATCATCTATCCACATGGTTACATAAATAATAATATTACATACATACATGTCAACTTAACAACATAATAATATTCTCTCAAGTCGGTTAAAGAGGTATATTATCAACTCACCGGGTACAACAAAGGCTGCAGTCTAGTTAGAGACATAATAAGTGCTTCCAACAACGCGAGGTCGTTGAACGACTCGAGCGCTTTAACAAGGATGCGCAGGAGTTGTTTCATGTCGTCGTCTGTTATGTTCTTACCTGTAGACAAAATAATTGATTAAGGGTCTGTTTCACAATGTACCGATAAGTTCTGCAAAAGTTTTGAATAAGCTGTTTGTTATTTATTCGTAGGATAAACACTTTATAATTGAAAATCTTTTTAACTTTAAAGAAATAATGCCTTTGGAGTCAAGAAGGATAATTTATTTTATACTTATTTTGAGGTTTTTTATTGGGTATATGATATTATACAAGCAAAAAAGTGTCGTCATGTTATTTAATAAAGTTATGTCATCTTGTTGTTTTTACTGTTCTTAAGTATATTTTTGTCTTATAATCAGGCACTACTCAAATGCCCCGAGTTTAGAATTTCATACTGACACATTTTATAAATAATTTTACTAATATTGTGTTAACTCATACTTGGTCATCTGATCCCAAGCTAGGCACAGCCTATATTATGACAACCAGACCCCCAGACTGATTTCTAGATGGGATTTGAACCCACAAACCCCGGCCACAGAGAAAGAAAGAAAGAAAAAACATTTATTTGCCATGATTATGACGCATAATTTAAATACACGTAGGAATAACAAAACGAAACAGAGGGCCTTGCGTGTGTTTGTCTCTAGATATTAATATACTATGTTGTATTATAGTATTTATTAATACTTACTTATACATCCAAATACGATCAACGCTCGCGGCTGTAGAGCGGGGTTGAAGCAAAATGCGAAACTCTTTGCTAGCGATGTCCTACAACAAAGAAATACAGTTTGAAAACAAATAATGACCAAAAAATGTGTCTATTTAAATTCATATGCCAATTGATGTTATTTCCACGTGAGCAAACGTGACCGTGACCCGTGACATGCAGGCTGTTACCGAAAAGGTATATTTAAGGCAGTGTTTGCCAACCTGTGGTCCTGGGGGTCCGCGATTATATGTATGGGGGTCCGCGGTGTAATCTCTCGACCATACATAAATGCTAATCTGATTTGAATATCGCTTATTTAGTTCAAAACAGCAACACCAACCTCCACATTATTTTAGTCATTTAGTAGTTCTACCTGGAAAGTTTTCCCGGAGTATAAAAATTGAGATTTTATAGATTACGACGTGATCTTTTCGTTTCACTTTGCCACCTCGTATCTTTGCCTTCTTCTCGTATTTTTTAAATAAATTAATAAATAGTGAAGCGCAGGAGGATGCGCTAGATTTTGTAATAGTGCATTACAAGTGGATTAAGCCTACAGGGGATACCACCGCGATTGTTTTTCCTTTTTTTTTATTAAGGGGGTCCGTGAAAATTGTGCTTGATTTCCTAGGGGTCCGTGGCTAAAACGGTTGGGAAACACTGATTTAAGGGGTGAAAAATCGTGTCACCAGACTGAAATGCCCATACCAGATGTACTCTTCACCCCTTTTAGATAGATATACCGTTTCGGTAACACTCTGTGTGACACTTACCACGTCTGCAGCCAGTCGCAGTCGGGTATATCTCGCATGCAAGCCTCCATGATCTCGAGCAGCGCGTCGGTGATGATCTCGAGCGACTGTAGAGGGAGACGCTCTCTGTCTGTGTGGGTGCCCCCCGTGCAGGCGCCCGCGGCTTCGGGGCACAGCTAGTGTTGATATAAAGACACTTACCACGTCTGCAGCCAGTCGCAGTCGGGTATATCTCGCATGCAAGCCTCCATGATCTCGAGCAGCGCGTCGGTGATGATCTCGAGCAGCGCGTCGGTGATGATCTCGAGCGACTGTAGAGGGAGACGCTCTCTGTCTGTGTGGGTGCCCCCCGTGCAGGCGCCCGCGGCTTCGGGGCACAGCTAGTGTTGATATAAAGACACTTACCACGTCTGCAGCCAGTCGCAGTCGGGTATATCTCGCATGCAAGCCTCCATGATCTCGAGCAGCGCGTCGGTGATGATCTCGAGCGACTGTAGAGGGAGACGCTCTCTGTCTGTGTGGGTGCCCCCCGTGCAGGCGCCCGCGGCTTCGGGGCACGAGTATGAGTGTTCCGAGTACCTGTGACAATTATATTACAAATTATCACAGCGTCAAAAACATGGTCTATACTCGGTGCGTTGCGACGGCAAATGGTCGTGATCTGATCACACACACACACACACACTCGGACACTTATATCGAAAACAGTATTTATCGTTAAAAATAAGAAAAGTATAGTCACACTATCTTAACGGTAGTAAAATTATCACTTTTTTTCGTAACCTGTCGGCGTTTAGTCTTACCGGATTCAAGATCAACTTATGACTGTCAAAACCAACTGCTTAACGTGGTTTACGAAGCATGGAGGGAACGCAATATTAATCGCTTATTCATATCTTATAATGTTCATCTAAGATTCACTGTGAAGTGAGAAAGGGGGAAAACCTTTTTGTCCTGCATTGGAAGATAGTGTCTGAAAATAAACAACAATAAATACAACTCACCAATCATTAGCGTGTCTATTATAAGGGCTTCGGAAGGCGGTGACGGCGGCCGACTTGACCTTGGAGATGCCGAACATCTGGTAGAACTTGGGGAGAGCGAACTCGTCGAGGGAGAGCCGGAGGACCCGCTGGGTGTCCTCTGGAAATATATTTATATCCGGTGAGAGTGCGGCTTTTCAATACCACTCGTGCTAGAGTGCCCAAAGTGTCCGGACACCTGCACTTTGGAGGACTTAAACCTCGCCAATGACGCTGCAGTTAGTGTGACCAACTACTGGGCGCAGCGTATTTAAACATTAATAAAAGTTTACCATCTACATCGTCTCGAAAAGAAGAAGGGTCAAGTTTAGATAACGCAGTTCCAAATCATTTGTAATAAATGAATATATGAAATAAACGACTGCCTCGTTGGCCTAGTGGCGCTAAGCGCGACTGCTACGCTAGAGGTCTTGAGTTCGATTCCCAGGTCGACCAAGGTGTTATTGGGTTTTTCTATGAAATTCTCAGTAGCAGGTCGGAGTTTGGATTTGTGCCCGGTAAGTGGCAATAGGCTCGCCCCCTATTACATGGGACCTAAACATATCGGCGAACTGTGGGTGTACATTGGTACACCTCTGCCTAACCCTTCGGGGATACAGGCGTGATGATATGTTATGTTATGAAATAAAAAAAATTAGTTTATGTGTCCCAGTGGTATTCTCTGGCTTACTAAACACTAAAAGGACATAATAATATGATTATGCTATTTTTGAATTTGAAGGACTGTACACTGAATTGTCAAAATTCATTTCATATGCCCAACTAATAACATCAAACAGATTCCAATCAAATTCTGGTACATATAATACATTAAAATACATAGCGAGAACAATCATGCTCATCACACAGATATTTGTCTTGAGTGGAAATCAAACTCACGAACTCCGGTGTGGCAGTCAGGGTCACTAACTACTAGACCAACAGGTTCGCCAAAATAAAATCGTAAACGTTTGTAGATATCACTTGTGTAGAAGGCTAGTACCTGGTCCAAATACCCTTAAATCCTGAAGAACTGCTTTCCTGAAGTTTCTTCAAGGTCTTGATGGATAAGTTAGACTGTAGAAGCATCTTCATAACCTCTGGTGTGGGTGATAAAACGACATCCAACACCAGAGGTTCTGAGAACGCTAGTACAGTCGTCGAGCTTCTTAACCGACTTCCAAAAAGGAGAAGTAAGACACGCTGTCTTACTACTTCAACACTATGTTAGTTCAAGTTTCTTAGGGTGTTACCACACCAATCGATCGATAGTCGATGCCATCGATCGGTCGACGGATGCCTAGTAGAAACAATCGAACGACGTCGACCAATTCATTCTTCCATCGATCGATGGCATCTATCGGCTATCGATCGATTGGTGGGGTAGAAACTATCGAACGACGTCGACTAATCCATTCTACTATCGATCGATGGCATCTATCGGCTATCGATCGATTGGTGTAGTAGAAACTATCGAACGACGTCGACTAATCCATTCTACCATCGATCGATGGGATCGATCGACGATCGCTCTATTGGTGTGGTAACACCCTAAATCGATGTCCAAAATTGATGTTTAATTTTTCTTGTATGTTTGTTATAAGATATCATCGAAAGTTGTTGATTTAAAAAATCTTCTGTATTTTTCGAAGTTGGTTACTTTTTGGGTAAAGGGTAAAACTTGCAAACTACATTAAAACCAGTTACTTAAGCTTGTTTAATGACACTACAATATTATGTTACTTTCGATCTGGTTAGTATCCATAAGAAGTTTGTAACAAAACGATCGAATCCCATAATTTTTTGATGTGCTTGCTTGATGTGTGAATCGTGATTTTCTTTTGATACAATTTTCAGGTCATCATCATCATTCACGGCCCTTGTCCTCTTAATGTTGGGCATAGGCCTCTATTCTCGCACCATATTCTGCGGTCCTGTGCCAGCCTCATCCAGACTCGAGCCGAGACTTAAACTATGTCGTCGACCCATCTTGCTCCCGGACGACCGACGCTTCTGTTGCCTTGCCTTGGCTAGTATTTTGTCACCGCCTTAGTCTACCTGCTGTCACTTCGTCTGGCCAAATGGCCTGCAGAGCTCCGTTTCTCGTTCAGTATTTTCAGGTGATCTCAACGAAATCCTCAATTCAAAGAAAGGGAACAGCGTTGCCAGCTAACAAATATATGCTGACAGCTCTGTTCCTGGATCTGGTAAAGCTGGCAACACTGTTCCTGGACCTGGTGAAACTGGCAACACTGTTTCTGGATCGGGTAAACCTGGCAACACTGTACCTGGATCTGGTGAAGCTGGCAAAACCGTTAATGAATAAACACGTCAAGCTGGCAACATCGTTCCTGTTCTGGTGAAGCTGGCAACACTGTTCCTAGATCTGGCAAAGCTGGCATCACTGTTCCTGGATCTGGTGAAGCTGGCATCACTGTTCCTGGATCTGGTGAAGCTGGCAACACTGGCAACGCATCTCCGGATCCTGTGGTGTCGGAGATATGGAACTACGAACACCATAGCTTCTGAAAATGCGTCGACCAGTATCGTTGCAGATATCTTGAACACGGCTTCTTGCAATTAGGTAAGTCTTCCACATTTGTTACATATAATAATAGACGTATTTAATTTCACCTCAAAAATTACTAGAACTATTAACAATAATTAATGAATAAAAATTACTAATACCTAGGTTAGCCGAAAAACTAATGCATGTTCCGAGGTTTTTGATAGTTATAGCGATACGACTTAGTTTTAGATAAACCCAGAAACAACAAAATCAAGTTCATCACACAAAGATTTGTCACAACGCACAATGGTTAAGATTGGAACTGACGACCTGCCATTCAGCAGTCAGGGTCACCATCCACTACCTACATAGGATGTGATATGGTGGATAGGACGTGGTACTTTCCTACACCTTCCAGGCCAGTTCTTACTAACCTGAGAAGCTCGGAGTAGTACAAGTGCACAGCGAGTGTATGATGTTGATGACCAGCCCATGCGTGGCGGCTCGCATGGAGACTGTTCCGGAGCAGACGAGGAAGGTCACCGTGTGGAACAGGTACGGCAGGTGGCGGGCCACTACACCTTCCAGGCCAGTTCTTACTAACCTGAGAAGCTCGGAGTAGTACACGTGCACAGCGAGTGTATGATGTTGATGACCAGCCCATGCGTGGCGGCTCGCATGGAGACTGTTCCGGAGCAGACGAGGAAGGTCACCGTGTGGAACAGGTACGGCAGGTGGCGGGCCACTACACCTTCCAGGCCAGTTCTTACTAACCTGAGAAGCTCGGAGTAGTACACGTGCACAGCGAGTGTATGATGTTGATGACCAGCCCATGCGTGGCGGCTCGCATGGAGACTGTTCCGGAGCAGACGAGGAAGGTCACCGTGTGGAACAGGTACGGCAGGTGGCGGGCCACTACACCTTCCAGGCCAGTTCTTACTAACCTGAGAAGCTCGGAGTAGTACACGTGCACAGCGAGTGTATGATGTTGATGACCAGCCCATGCGTGGCGGCTCGCATGGAGACTGTTCCGGAGCAGACGAGGAAGGTCACCGTGTGGAACAGGTACGGCAGGTGGCGGGCCACTACACCTTCCAGGCCAGTTCTTACTAACCTGAGAAGCTCGGAGTAGTACACGTGCACAGCGAGTGTATGATGTTGATGACCAGCCCATGCGTGGCGGCTCGCATGGAGACTGTTCCGGAGCAGACGAGGAAGGTCACCGTGTGGAACAGGTACGGCAGGTGGCGGGCCACTACACCTTCCAGGCCAGTTCTTACTAACCTGAGAAGCTCGGAGTAGTACACGTGCACAGCGAGTGTATGATGTTGATGACCAGCCCATGCGTGGCGGCTCGCATGGAGACTGTTCCGGAGCAGACGAGGAAGGTCACCGTGTGGAACAGGTACGGCAGGTGGCGGGCCACTACACCTTCCAGGCCAGTTCTTACTAACCTGAGAAGCTCGGAGTAGTACACGTGCACAGCGAGTGTATGATGTTGATGACCAGCCCATGCGTGGCGGCTCGCATGGAGACTGTTCCGGAGCAGACGAGGAAGGTCACCGTGTGGAACAGGTACGGCAGGTGGCGGGCCACTACACCTTCCAGGCCAGTTCTTACTAACCTGAGAAGCTCGGAGTAGTACACGTGCACAGCGAGTGTATGATGTTGATGACCAGCCCATGCGTGGCGGCTCGCATGGAGACTGTTCCGGAGCAGACGAGGAAGGTCACCGTGTGGAACAGGTACGGCAGGTGGCGGGCCACGTCCAGGCAGTTGTTGAAGGATAACATGAGCTGGAGGAAGAAAAAAATAAATAAATATATACAATGAAATAAAACTACTTTTACGGATTTTATCGCAGTTTGTATTTGAATTTTAGTTCCCGACGTTTCGACACCTTTGCAGGTATCATGGTCACGGGCAGACCACCAATCTAGTGCAACCAAGTAAATATAGAAAAAAAAAGAAGGTAGAAGTCATCTTAACATCAATCTTCTAGTCTGACAAAGTATCTTAACACTACAGATCTTAGAATGGACTAGCAAACAAAACACTGCACATGAAGCTGAACGACTTATCGGCAGGTGAAATCTCTATTTTAAAACAAGAAAGTTCTTGCATTAAATATAACCGCCAAGGTTGCTAATCTGCCATGGTGTACATCAAATTCAAACAATGAGAGACAAGCTAATGTCTTGTGATTGGTGGAAATTTTTATATAATTTTTTATATATTAAACTCACAAAACCTACAAAAAGAGATTATGGAAATAATGATTGTTATTTGCCAAGTACAGAACTTTGCTATTTTAAAAATAGATATTTTTTAGTTTCCTAAAAGTCGTTCCTAAATGTTACATAGGTGGTCAGTACAGTAAGTTAACAGTTGATTATGGACCCTGTCGGGCACAGCAAAAGTAGGAGAGAGGAGGAATTTGCTATTCATTTTATGTATTATGATATATTTTAATATAATATATTGTGCATAGTTATCCCACTTAATATAATATTGAGAAAAAATATAAATTTACACATAAATGTACAAAAACAGTTTATTCTAAATAACAACAGCATATACTTACAAGATATCTGGCTAGAATGGCGATGTCGTCCCACATCATATGTTGCTCTAACATCGCGGTCGGCGAGTGACAGGTTTTGTCCACCACCTACAAACATAATAATAATATGTAGAAAATATTTTGGAAATATTAAGAATATTAGTTAGCTGAATAATGGATCACACATAAATGAAAAACTGGAATTAATATGGACAATTTGAAATCGATCTACAATTGCAAGAGATATAGGTAAATATACAAACAAAATATAGTCTTTTCAGAACATCCTCTTTTTGAAGTAGGTTGAAAATATTTGGCAATAAGAAATATCATTTAAGGATTTCATTATATAACCTGGTCTTAGTTTCCAAGTTTGTTTAAAACTTTTAAAGATGACACAAATGTATTTTATTGGGAGTTTAGATATCTAAAGGGAACCAAAGTCGCTGTGGGACTTTATATTAATGTATTTATGCCACTGAACTAAAAGGCACTGCGATATCAATCGTTGAAAAAAATCTTAAAATAAAATAGTATTTAAATAATCCTTATAATAAATCTACTAAAGCTCACTAATAATAAAAATATCTAAAAACACATAAGGAATTTGGAATTCGGGTCGTTTGGCCAATTGTGCTCTATTAACTGAAAAGAAAGCAAAAAAAAAAAGCTAAAAAGGATTAAAATAAAATTGTAATATAATTGTATAGTGTATATCATTATAGCAATGATATTTTAATAAACAGATATGTTATACACATACAAAACAATCGAAAAAAGTGTTCCGTGCAGCGCGGCAGCTAGCGAAAGAGATAGCGCGATAAAACCAATAAGAAAAAAAGAGACAAATAGTGTTGTTGTTGAAAGGCAATACGTCCCAATTAGGACGTTTTCGAGTCTTCACGATTGCACGCTTATAACATATCTGCTTATTAGAATATCATTGATAGTGTCATTATAGATATATATTATAGATAGGTTATGAAATAATTTTATGTTTCACTTTTCAAGATTTTACCTATTTTGATTAATCAAAAATATAGCTACGATGACGAACTTTGGATGATTGGAATAATGTTATTTGTAAGCGCATGTTTATTTTAAAATTGCAAGATTTAATCGCGCTAAATGTGTTCAAGCGAATTTAGACTGTGTGTGCGAATATTGCCTGGTGCAATAAGGCCGCCTTTTGTACATATCTCTTTATTATTTTATGTAACATTGTGTTTTACCCGTGTAAAATAAAGAAATAAATAAATAGACTCTTTTTAAATAAAACGATTCTTTTCAAATAAAAACTTAATAAGCATTTCGTGTGAAAATAATCATTAAGTTAATAAAGATACTGTTTTAATTTATTTATAACATTTCCTAGATAAAATAAAGTTGGCATTGTCTAACAAATATTTATATTGTTATTAATGATATTAAGTTTTCGTCATATTATCATCATTGTTATAGATTTACTAATTAGGTAGTGTTTTAGAGTGCCTAGAAAGCGACGTGCGCAAATAAATATTGCAGCAGGAATAAAATAAATCTCTAAACGCCGTGCTTCTGAGTGTTTTAGTGCATATTTTGAGTATTTTAAAATATTAACGATTTTGCCCAGTATTAAAACATTTCAGACTGGCAAATTAAACATAACATTTTAGACTTATCTTTGCTATAAAACATAGCAAGGATTTCTAGGTATGGTTAGAATTTTTTATTTTTCTTAATGCAAAAATAATGTAGGTTAATAAATCTCCAAGAAGATATAAGTAGATTATGTGCAAGCAACTGAAAGAAAAAATCTGATTTGCTCGTAAAATAACTTTTCTGTTTTTATGTTATGATTTGCCCAAATATCTTACAAGATGGTTCTAAGCCAGTTTACTGTATTATTAAACAAATATTGCCTCCAATTTAACATTATATAAAATACTCAAAATACACACCTCCACTCAAAAACCTCAAAAAAAAAAAAATCACTAAAAATAAAAAAATAAAACTAAAAAATAAAAAAAGAACTAAAAAATAAAAAGGTACAACTCACAGTGGCCGGGGTGACGGGACCCAGGATATTATTGGGCAGTTTGGATAGGGCCTGCGGGAGACAAACACTCTATGTACCGACCACAAAGTATACATTTAGAGAATATATAAATTTAAATTAACCATAGACGGAAAAAGAGGGGTTTTTTTAAGTTTTTTTTTTGGTCTGACTGTCTGTTTGTCTGTCTGTGGCATTGTATCTCCTAAACGAGAGGACCGATTTGGATGTGATTGAGATGATGAGAGCATTTCATCATCAGATCAGCATTTTTAAAGCTATCAGCATGTTTCCTAAAACAGTCGGGGTAAATTTTGCATTAATTTACTCGCAATTTATATTCCACACATGTATACAAGCTAGACTTTTAGAAAAAAAAAACAAATGTAATGCTTTCAAATAAGGTTCAAATTGTGTAAAGTTTAAATCTGTAAAATTCCGAAAATAAATGTAAATATCGCAATAGAATTACAGAGCCCGAGTGAATTTCAATTCTTTAGCTTGAAATTCACTCAGAGATACAGCCCGCTGACAGACAAAAACAGACAGACGGACAGTGGAGGCATGGTATATATTAAATTTGCACAAAAACAATGCAATAATAAAAAAAGTCATTTTCACTAAATGTATACTTCTTGTGACTATACACAATTTTTACATAGACCTCAAGTTGATCCGACAAAAGGTGAAATAGTGAAACAGATTTGTAAGTTTTGTTTTTAAGTACTATAAAAGAAGCTAATTAGATAATAAGAAATATCACATCAATGGACAAAAAAACTGACTTAAATTAAATTTACGTAGACCACCAATAAGGCATATACCCAGTCCATAGCGAAAAAAATTTTTGAATCAATTTATAAACAAGGGAAATATCGCATAACATACAAAAAAACATACACACAAATTGAGAACCTTCTCCTTTGGAACTCGGTTAAAATTACATTTACATTGCAACACTATCACACCTTTTGTCCGTCAGAAATAAAAAGAACATACACAGAACAATGTTTGTAACGTACACGTTTAAATACATTGCTAAATAAAAACATTTCCTCATGTTATATCAGAAGTTTGTATTGGCCCTGTTGTATGAAAAAACTGCCCAAATAAAAAGCGACAACACACAAACAACAAACATACATTAAATACATATTTTACAGAAAAACAAAACACAAGAATACCTGAGACACATGAAAGTATGTGTAAACGTAAGTCTTTTATACAAGGTGCTATTGAAATAAGTAATTATATTTTAAATAGTACTTTTGTCTTTATTTAAGACGAAACAGTAGTCAAACAAAAAATTGGCCATACTGTAAAAAAGTATTATCAGCTTATCAAAATTTGTATTTTTCTTATTTTTATTTTGTTTTATTTTTTAAGATAAATTTGTTTATTTCTATGAACAAAAGCTACATTACAAATATAACCACATATTTCCGTGTCACCACATAAACAAGAGCACGAATTCGTCCGAAACATCAAAATAATATCAGAAATATACATCAACCATTCACTCAAACAATATCATACGAGTATAAACATATACATGCAAAGCAGATACACCAATCAGTAAAAACACCAAAAAAATAAAACCTCAAATTCGCCCGTCCTTTTCCAAACCTTATCAAATTCTGCTTAACTTAACACTTACCCTACACATCCGGCCTATGACTTTCTTGGAGACCAGTTGAACGTTGGCTGAGGCGAGAGCGACTGCTGTGTCAGCCATTATTTCTATCATTGGTGAGCCCAGACCTAAAGAAATAGAGAAAATAGGATAAGTAACAAGATTATTAATTTTATACATACATATAATCACGCCTCTTTCCCTTGTAGGGGTAGGCAGAGACCACTTCTTTCCACTTGCTACGATCCTTACACACTTGTTTCGCTTCGTCCACTTTCATTATTCCCTTCATACATGCTCTTCGGTTTGGGTAATAATTATATTATCATAGTAAAAGGAGAAACCGTTCAAGGGATGATTAGGGGTGGAAAATCAAGTGTTTCTTGCTGATACAAGGTGTTACCCAAAGGGTATATCTATCCAAAAGGGGTGAAGAGTACATCTGGTATAGTCAGTTTAAAAAATTGCTGAATGACCAAATAATTAAATGGAAGAAACTAAGTCTCATAAAGCGAAGACTGTGGCGTGAGTAATTCCTTTGACCAGCGGTGAGTTACTTAGAAACAATTAACTATCATTACATAAACGACAAATTTGAGGTACTCTGTGGTCGAGTGGCGTGCACACCAACTTTGAAGTTGTTGCTGTCCCGTGTTCGATACCGAACGCACCAATGTAGAAAACCATTTGGACTTTGTTGGTTTGTTGTGTGAGTTGTCTGCAGGTATTATTATTATATCTCACCAGAGTTGACGCTCCTCTGTATGAAGCTGTCCAGCACCATATCGAAGAGTTCCGGCACGTGCCCTATAGAGCCCCAGATCTTGGCCTGCACTGAGGGGTACATCTCATCTAACTACAACCTAAGTATATCTCACCAGAGTTGACGCTCCTCTGTATGAAGCTGTCCAGCACCATATCGATGAGTTCCGGCACGTGCCCTATAGAGCCCCAGATCTTGGCCTGCACTGAGGGGTACATCTCATCTAACTACAACCTAAGTATATCTCACCAGAGTTGACGCTCCTCTGTATGAAGCTGTCCAGCACCATATCGATGAGTTCCGGCACGTGCCCTATAGAGCCCCAGATCTTGGCCTGCACTGAGGGGTACATCTCATCTAACTACAACCTAAGTATATCTCACCAGAGTTGACGCTCCTCTGTATGAAGCTGTCCAACACCATATCGATGAGTTCCGGCACGTGCCCTATAGAGCCCCAGATCTTGGCCTGCACTGAGGGATACATCTCATATAACTACAACCTAAGTATATCTCACCAGAGTTGACGCTCCTCTGTATGAAGCTGTCCAGCACCATATCGATGAGTTCCGGCACGTGCCCTATAGAGCCCCAGATCTTGGCCTGCACTGAGGGGTACATCTCATCTAACTACAACCTAAGTATATCTCACCAGAGTTGACGCTCCTCTGTATAAAGCTGTCCAGCACCATATCGATGAGTTCCGGCACGTGCCCTATAGAGCCCCAGATCTTGGCCTGCACTGAGGGGTACATCTCATCTAACTACAACCTAAGTATATCTCACCAGAGTTGACGCTCCTCTGTATAAAGCTGTCCAGCACCATATCGATGAGTTCCGGCACGTGCCCTATAGAGCCCCAGATCTTGGCCTGCACTGAGGGATACATCTCCGTCTCCTCAATGGTGAGGGTGATCAGCTTTTCTAAGATTTGAGCCACTTGCTTCTGGCGGCGAGACTCTTCAGACGGTTTGCAGAATCTGGGTAGAAAACACGTGGTAATTTAGAACTTATTTATTTAAGACTAAAGTGAGTTTTGGGACGTGTTCCAGAATGTGGATAGATATAAGGTGCTCATGGTAATTTTCACCATATTATTATTTAAAAAACACTGAGTAGACTTTTTGGACGAACTGCAGAATCTGGATTGTTGGATGACACATGGAAATTAAGACCTTACTTTAAGACTGAGGTGAGTTTTGGGACGGATGGCAGAATATAGTTAAATGTAAATCATTTGCAGTAATTTGAACCTTATTTTTACAGCACTAAGGAGACTTTTCCGACGGTTTTCAGAATCTGGGTAGAAAACACATGGTAATTAAAATTATATTTGTGTCATACTATAGTACGATTGCTTACCTGACTAAGTTGGCGAGCCACGGCGTCATGTATTCTAAGCATAAATGCTTCAGCTCAATAGACGATCCTCGGAAACCCTGGTGAAAAACATATGCAAATTAGCTAGAGGTAAGCTTGCATTGGGGCCTATGAGTAATATTTGCTATGTCCTGTATTTAAGGCTCATTTGCATTGACCCGAAATTGAACCCTTCAGTGTCGGTAAAAAGACAGAGAAACAGAGAACAATATTTTTATATAGATTGTCATGGACACGATATGAAGAAGAAGTGATAGGCGCAGAAAAGGCTTTTTCACCAAAATGTTATAGTATCCCCGAGCATATCCGTTTATTTTTTGACAGATTGCAAATAGACAAAAAAATAAATAAAATTACATTGGTCGGTAGCACCCGAATTAGAGGTGCCGGAGATAAATTGAAGCACTAAACGATGACTTTATATCGATAAAATATAATATATACAAAATGCTAATTCCCACTATGTACTATTGTCAATACGAAAGTAACTCTCTAAGTTTGTTAAGTTTATGGGAACGACCACCTTGACTATTTTTGTATCTAATTATTTTTTTATAGTAAAGATAATAAAACAGTATATTATTGTCTATCATTCAAACTGACCTGTATACACTCTTCTAGAAACTCCAGCGTGAGATGCGGCTCGTTGTGCGCCAGTTTCTCGCTCACGGATTTGATGAAAATCGTGTTGTTTGATGGTATGCAGAGACCTGTATAAAATTCAATATAACCTTATTTAATGCAACACACGAAATATGAAAACAGATCTCTAGTTGCAGGTTCCAAACTGTAATTTTGAAGAAGAACCGACCAAGAACTTCATAGTTAAGACAAACACATAAAGGGTACACTGATGATTTTGGAAATATATATGTTAGGGTCACATGACCCCAGGTTCAGTAGCGTCATACCCATCTACCCTGTTCTACTCTAACCTGAAGTCTCCAGCAGTTGGCCCTCGATCTTCAGATGGAAGGTGGCAGTGAGGGCGCACAGCTGGTTGTAGGCCGCCGTCCTGAGGTTAGGGTCACATGACCCCAGGTTCAAGAACGCCATGTTGAGTAGGGTCCCAGGCACGTCTTTCGGACGGATTTTCTGGTGGACTGTTACTGAGTCCTGAAATAATTGTGTAGAGTAAATAAATATGGAAAACATCACATAATCTGCTGAACCTAAAGTAGCCAAAGTCATTTAGAAAATGTAGAAAAAGGTTTACTATATTGACCCATCCGGAGAACGAAATCGGGACTTCGACACCTTGAAACCAGTTGACCAAGAAGGTAGGTAAAAAAAACAAATGTGTATACAGAAATTTGTGTACAGTACAGAAACATTTAAAAGCAAACATTGGTAACTGGTAAGTCGTGGCCGAAAATAATAATTTGTTTTACCAAATAAATTTTAGTAAACATATACACACTTGCTAGTCTGAAAAAAACGACTGGTTTCACTCGGGGAGTGCCGGCGGAAGAGAAAGCTTGAATATTAAACGTTGTGAATGTGAATAATTTTCACGAATTGTTTTAATTATCAGTATAAAAGTGCAATCATTTATTTGGTGCAATATTATACTTATCAATTGCGCTATCGTGCACAAAAATGAAATCTGTCTTACGAATTTTCGATCAGGTCACGTGTCCTGACGCGAGTTTTACCTTTTTTTACCCATTACAAAAAAGTGTGCAACGACGTTAGGAAGTTTTCTCTTCAATGATAAAAATGGAATGAATATAAGACAAAATAAGGATTGTTTCACACTCACCGGCTGACTCAACTCCCATCTATTCCGGATATGTATGATGGACTGCACGATGTTGTCGCAGTCGTTGTGTATGAAGCTTAACTCGTGTTTATTATGGATATAGCAGGTGATACATTATATTATAAGGTAATACACTCACCGGCTGACTCAACTCCCATCTATTCCGGATATGTATGATGGACTGCACGATGTTGTCGCAGTCGTTGTGTATGAAGCTTAACTCGTGTTTATTATGGATATAGCAGGTGATACATTATATTATAAGGTAATACACTCACCGGCTGACTCAACTCCCATCTATTCCGGATATGTATGATGGACTGCACGATGTTGTCGCAGTCGTTGTGTATGAAGCTTAACTCGTGTTTATTATGGATATAGCAGGTGATACATTATATTATAAGGTAATACACTCACCGGCTGACTCAACTCCCATCTATTCCGGATATGTATGATGGACTGCACGATGTTGTCGCAGTCGTTGTGTATGAAGCTTAACGGTGTCGACTCGTTTATTATGGAGAGGGAGAACTGGTTGTCGTCTACTAGGCACACCTGCAAGGAAATGGTTGGTTAAGAATATAATTGATCACACAAAAAGGTTCAAAAATTCAAATTCAAATTCAAAAAACAACTTCGACGAATTTTTATGGGACCACCCCTATGGTATACTCTATCGATGACCAAAATATTGATTGAATCGATCCGAAATTGCCAAATATTTCACGTTACAAACACAGCATACAGAAAAATATGGGCAAATAGTTACATAATAATATGTATAAATAGTTAAGACTGCTTGTCCAGCTGTGTCAGGCCAGGGTTTATGTTTTTACCATCGACGCATGATATGCATAGACTGCTACTATCGCTAGGTTCCCCTTGTGCCAAGCGAGAGCAGTTTTTAGTCTGATCCTAGTACATTTCGTTTTTCATTTAAGTTAATTTTCGCGCAACGAGAAACTTATATAAGAAAATATCGATGGTTGTGACATTGTTAGGATAATATTAATGATTTAGATAGATTTTTTAAAAGGGCAAGCTCGCACACTAGTGCTTACGGTTTAAACTCTGATAGGCTCACTCTATAGTTTCAAATGCAACCTCGTTGGTTTTTACCATTGAATCCCCATTAATTTTTTTATTTGAAATGATCGAAGCAATTTTATGGCAGAATTCTCGAAGAATAGAATGTGCTCAGTAGCACTTTCACATTCATTTCTACCACATATGTTTTTACAAAGTAAGTACACACCATATATAATGAATATTAAGTATATACGTATAGCAAATCTTACCTCATCAATTTCAGACGCATAATACACGTCATTCAGTAACACGGGCAGACCGAGAACCTTGGTCTTCTCCACCGAAGTTATCTGAAGAGCTGTTGGTCCCACCTAGGAAATAAACAAAATACATATAGTTAAACATGAGATAAGAAAAGAAGAAAAAATTGGGCGATTCCTTTGAGGGTTTAAAACTTTGAATTTACATAATATTTTATCATTATTTGAAACGATTTTCTTAGACATTGTCTTTTTTTCATGACATTTACTTATACACTGTAAAAAATAAATTCACTAAATGATGGTTCCAGATATAACAAGCTTGTATAATTTACTATATGGATATAGCGCCCAACTTACTACAATTTAGCAACCATTTATTCTTCTGCATCATTAATAATTCTGTGGTTATTGGTAGCAACGATTGCATGTTTCACATCTACTTTAAAATCATTTAAAAAAAAATGTTTTATTATATTTACTTTACTTTTACTATGTGGACTTCACAAAACGTCAAAAGACCTTGTGGCCGGCCCAGGAGATTGCGGGACGAGCTTGACTTCTTTTCCATATCATGGACAACAATAGCTCAAGACCGGGAGAATTGGAAGAAGGAAAGGGAGGCCTTTGCTCTGCAGTGGGACGATTATGGCTTAATAATAATAATATTTTAAGCTTTTACTTTTAGATTTTTAGAGCCTGCACAAGCGAAATTTTGAACACCAGAAAGTAAACAATTTTTGTTCAATGTTTTACAGAACACGTTACAATTTTTGGTTTAAATTTTTAATAAAAACATCAATTACCTTAATAGCAACTTTAGTGTCCTTATGCGAGAGTTTGAGCGCGTTATTGAAGACTTTGAGGTCCTCCTCCAGCGCTAGAGTGGCGCCGGGCAGCTTCTGCTGCTCCACGTCGACATACTCGCTGAGCCGGCTGTGGTTCTCGATGAAGATTAACTTGCGGTTGCCCTGGGAGTGTAAAATAAATTAAAGGCGATGAAAAAGTTATATATATTTAGAACTTTATGAACGAAATGATCGGAGGGTGGAGAGGCCTTTGCCCTGCATTGGGACAGAAAAATCTAGAAAAAGTTCACCAAATAGTGCAAAAACTGGACTTCGTATCAAATAAAATTGGTGCCAAGTCTAACCTGGTAAATTAAGTATTTTAGTATAGTTTACATACTACATATTAACTCTAATCAGTGTTTATAAAATTTGAATTTTTATATTGTAATACCGTTGTAGCAAAAGGCTATTAATTTATCTAATGGACCTAACTAAAAATGAAAAATTCGTCAAATTTTAGGTTATACTAGCTGTGCCCGCGACTTCGTCCGCGTGGAATAGTTTCTTTTCGGGCAGCATATTTAGACGTAGGTTTTTATACATATACTTTCGCTTGGGTAGCTATAAATTTACTTTACAGATGCTTCCCTGTATACGATTTTTCTATGTATTTCTATGGATTTATTTATGTACCGATTGACATGAAATAAACACTAAATGTTAAGTGAAGCTAACTACAATATATTTGTGACAACCGCATCTTAATCGAGTAAGCCGTTTCTGAGATTAGCGTGCACAAACACACAGACAAACAGACAAACAGACAAACCGACAAACAGACAAACCGACAAACAGACAAAAAAAAATTAATTATAATTTCAGGTTCGGCATCGATATTATAACAACCCTTGCTACTTTTTTTATTTATATTTCTGTAGCCTATCACTACATATTTACCAACACACAATAACAAAGAAACATACTATTTACACATTTTAATATTCCTAATATCTACATATATTTACATCACAACTATCTACAATCATAAAACATTATAATTAATATATACTATATAACTAACTACACGATTAACCAAATACTTATCTATCACACAAAATTATTAACAATATTATAATACAATACATTCACAACAAACAGACATCGTGCATTGGAAACGAACTACCTGGTTTACTACGTCATCGGACCGCTAATGATGCGCGTGCGCAGATCATACGGCGCGCGGCGCCCGGCGCCAGTCGATTTCGATCATCGGCCGCGAAGCCCGTGTCGCTTGTTTACCGAATGCTTAACGCTTCCTACCGCGCGAACTTGCTTATCTGTACTATCTATTGTGAACTTTCTATGCTATCGCTGTATACTTTCTACTCCTTCTATTTTCTATGGATTCTGTCTTTGCTGTCGTGTGTGTGTGAATATATCTGTGTGCATAGTGAAATATAAGAACATTCTTTGTGCTGGACTCGGACTTATTTATTTATCACCCAGTCAACCTACCCACACCACACATCATCATCATCATCTACCATAACTGGTGACCCCTGAAGGACACAAGCATTAAGGATACCAGATCACCCAGGTACCATAATGAGTGATAGTAGCGATTCGATGAAAACGGTTGGCTCGCGCAAGGACGACAACGTGACCACGCGGCGGACGCGCCGAGTGCGCGTTTCCACTGGCCACAATGATGCCGAGATGCGAATATTAAAAATTAAAGTTCCCCCGTTTTCACCAGAGGATCCAGAATTGTGGTTCGCAATGTTGGAGGGGCAGTTTGATAGCCATGACATCACTGATGACGTCATAAAATTTAATAACGTCACCAACAATTTGGATGTGCAGTATGCAAAGGCCGTGAAGGATATTATTATCAATCCTCCGGCAAAGTACCGCTACGACAAAATTAAGTCGGAACTCATCAAGCGCCTATCCGCGTCCCATGAAAAGAAGGTCAGGCAACTACTGACTCACGAAGAACTTGGTGACCGGAAGCCGTCACAGTTCTTGCGACATCTCCAGGACTTGGCAGGACGTTCGGTACCCGATGACTTCCTTAAATCGATATGGTGCAATCGCCTTCCACACAATATTCAGGCAGTGTTGGCGTCACAACCCACGCATTCTCTAGAGCAGCTGGCAGACTTGGCAGACCGCATACAAGAGCTGACGTCGCCGTGTAACGTCGCCGCTGCATCTTCTAGTGGAGCACAGACGTCTCCGTCTCCTTGTCAGTCAGACGAGATCGCGGAGCTGAAGAGGATGGTGCAGCACCTCACCCTGAAGCTGGAGCAGCATACCCGAACAGCTTGCTGCCATTCCACTGATCGTTCGAGACCACGAGATCGTCGTCGTTCGCCATCGCGACAGCGCAGCCGCTCGAAATCTAGTTACCAGAAGTACCCCGTGTGCTGGTACCACAGTAAGTTCGGCGCACAGGCTCACAAGTGCTTGAAGCCTTGCGACTACACCAAGGCGGGAAACGCCCCAGGCAGTCGGTAGTGGCGACAAACGATTGCCCAGCATACAAGGGTCGCCTCTTCATCACCGACCGCAGGACGAATATCCAGTTCCTGGTGGACACTGGCAGTGACCTTTGCGTCTACCCTCGCTCTGCGCTTCGGGAACGTCGAGCCAAGACTGACTTCGAGCTTACTGCAGCCAACGGGTCGATCATCGAAACATTCGGCTTTATCGAGCTCAATCTTAACCTAGGCTTAAGGCGTAATTTTGTGTGGCGATTTATTGTTGCAAATGTAACTAAGCCAATAATAGGCGTTGATTTTCTTTGCTTTTATAACTTAATTGTAGATTGCCGTAACCAACGCCTACTTGACAATACAACAACCTTGTCATCGCACGCTTCCATCGCTAATGCAGACATATTTTCTGTTAAAGTTTCGACAGGCGACACGCGTTTTCACGCTATTTTAAGTAAGTACCCGGAAATTACACGCCCTGCAGGTACGCCGGTATCTCCAAAGCACAACACGGTACATCATATTAGGACCACACCCGGTCCACCTATCTCATGTACCCCCCGCAGACTGGCACCGGACAAACTTCAAATAGCTAAGCACGAATTTGAGCTTATGCTTAACAACGGCACAGCGCGTCCTTCTGAAAGTCCCTGGTCTTCTCCCTTACACCTTGCACCTAAGAAGGATAACGGCTGGCGGCCTTGCGGCGATTACCGTATGCTTAATTCGCGGACTATTCCAGACCGTTACCCTATTAGGCACATCCACGACTTCGCCCACTCCATTTCTGGTTGTACCGTCTTCTCCACCATCGATTTGATGAAGGCCTATAACCAGATACCAGTTTTTGAGGACGACATACCAAAAACCGCCATCACTACTCCCTTTGGTCTGTATGAATTCCCTTTTATGACTTTCGGTTTGAGAAACGCTGGTCAAACATTCCAAAGGTTCGTTGACGAGATGACGAGAGGTCTAGACTTTTGTTATTGTTTCCTTGACGACTTTCTAGTTTTCTCCAAGGACGAAGCCGAACATGAGGCTCACCTTCATCAGCTGTTTAATCGGATGAAACAGTACAGCGTCCTCGTCAACACCTCCAAGTGCGTCTTCGGTGCATCGGAAGTAACATTTTTAGGTTACCGAATCTCCGCATCCGGCACCAAACCTTTGGAATCTAAAGTCCAGGCCATAACAGATTTCCCAATTCCTAAGACAGTTAGACAACTTAGACGATTTTTAGGAATGCTCAACTTTTATAGGCGATTTTTACCCAACTCTGCAGCCATCCAAGCCCCTTTAAATGCCCTACTCACGGGCAATGTCAAGGCTTCGCAACCAGTTGACATCTCGGGTGACGCTCTGTTAGCTTTTAGTAAATGCAAGGAAAGTCTTGCCAATGCTACCTTGCTGGCACACCCAGACTGTCAGGCCGACCTTGCACTGGTAACAGACGCGTCCGACCTGGCAATGGGTGCAGTTTTACAACAATTTAAAAATGACGTCTGGGAACCACTCGCATTCTTCTCGCGGAAGTTGAGTCCTTCCCAGCAAAAGTACTCGCCATATGACCGCGAACTCTTAGCCATATACGAAAGTATTAAGTATTTTCGTCATATGCTAGAGGCGAGGCATTTCGTGGTGTTTACTGACCACAAGCCGCTCAGTTACGCTTTTAACGAAAAGAAAGCTAATTGTTCGCCCAGGCAGTATCGCTACCTCGACTACATCTCGCAGTTCACGACCGACATTAAACACATCTCAGGGAAGGATAATGTCGTTGCTGATCCACTCTCGCGTGTCGATGAGCTGCAGATGCCAGTCGACTTAGGCATGCTGGCTGCATCTCAAGCGTCTGATGTGGAGTTGACCCAACTTCTGGGAGGAGAATCTTCACTCCGCCTGAAAAAGTTGAGGGTTCCTAACACTCGTACGGAGCTTTATTGTGACGTGAGCAGCCCTACACCTAGACCCTTTGTCACTAAAGACTTGAGGAGACGAGTCTTTGAAAGTCTCCATAGCCTGAGCCACCCAGGTGCTAACGCAACGGCTAAGCTTGTTGCCGAGCGATTTGTATGGCCTGGAGTGCGCAAAGACTGTCGAGACTGGTCTCGTCAATGTTTGGCATGTCAACGCGCAAAGGTTAATCGCCACGTGTCTTCTCCATTGGGCACGTTCGATCTTCCTCGCGCGCGATTCGCCTTCATTCACGTGGACATTATTGGCCCTTTGCCCATTTCACAGGGCTACCGCTATTGTCTCACAGCGGTGGATCGTTTCACTCGCTGGCCCGAAGTCACGCCCATGGTGGACATGACTGCTGATTCAGTGGGGAAGGCATTAATATCATGGGTATCCAGGTTTGGATGTCCTACCGATATTGTCACCGATCGCGGTCGACAGTTTGAATCGTCACTTTTTCAGTATCTTGGAAAAATGATCGGATTCAAACATCGCAAGACAACCGCGTATCACCCTGCCTGTAACGGACTAGTGGAACGATTCCACCGCCAACTGAAGGCAGCCATAATGTGCCACGCAGATTATAACTGGGTGGATACGTTACCCCTAGTGCATAAGGAGTGCATTTAAGGGCGACCTTCAATCGTCTTCTGCCGAGTTGGTGTATGGCGAGCCGCTTCGTCTCCCCGGAGAATTTTTCCAGGCTACCGTTCCTGATTTTACCGATATATCGGACTTCACCTCTCGCCTACGCCAATTCGCAGCTAAACTCCAACCGACACCAGCCGCACGACACAATAAAGACAAAATATTTGTCTACAAAGACCTAACTTCGTCTAGTCACGTCTTTTTAAGGGACGATGCATTACGTGGCGCTTTACAACCGCCTTACACCGGACCTTATGAAGTTCTCGAACGAGGGGAAAAGACCTTTAAAATACAGGTCAAAGGGAAGAGCGTTACAGTATCCATAGACCGCCTAAAACCGGCCTATATACTGGCTGACCCATCTCCCGATCCTATACCAACCCCTATTCCTATTGCCAACCCCCACCCTTCTTCCCTGCCACATCCTGTTCCTATGGGACAAAGTGTCCCAGCTCAGGATGACGTCAGAAGAACGCGTTCAGGCCGTTCAGTTCGATTCCCGGATTTTTATCGCCCGTAGTGACGGTCTCTGGGGGGGAGTGATGTAGCCTATCACTACATATTTACCAACACACAATAACAAAGAAACATACTATTTACACATTTTAATATTCCTAATATCTACATATATTTACATCACAACTATCTACAATCATAAAACATTATAATTAATATATACTATATAACTAACTACACGATTAACCAAATACTTATCTATCACACAAAATTATTAACAATATTATAATACAATACATTCACAACAAACAGACATCGTGCATTGGAAACGAACTACCTGGTTTACTACGTCATCGGACCGCTAATGATGCGCGTGCGCAGATCATACGGCGCGCGGCGCCCGGCGCCAGTCGATTTCGATCATCGGCCGCGAAGCCCGTGTCGCTTGTTTACCGAATGCTTAACGCTTCCTACCGCGCGAACTCGCTTATCTGTACTATCTATTGTGAACTTTCTATGCTATCGCTGTATACTTTCTACTCCTTCTATTTTCTATGGATTCTGTCTTTGCTGTCGTGTGTGTGTGAAAATATCTGTGTGCATAGTGAAATATAAGAACATTCTTTGTGCTGGACTCGGACTTATTTATTTATCACCCAGTCAACCTACCCACACCACACATCATCATCATCATCTACCATATTTCCATTGTACAGACACCACTTTTCTACAATTTTATTATATGTATAGATGATTTTTAAAATTGACATAACTTTTTTATTTATGTACCGATTGCAATAAAATGAACACTAAATGTTAAGTGATGCTAACTACAATATATTTGTGAAAACCGCATCTTAATCGAGTAAGCCGTTTCTGAGATTAGCGTGCACAAACACACAGACAAACAGACAAACAGAAAAACCGACAAACAGACAAAAAGACAATAGTTATAATTTCAGGTTCGGTATCGATATTATAACAACCCTTGCTACTTTTTTTGTTTATATTTCCATTGTACAGACACCACTTTTCTACAATTTTATTATATGTATTGATGATTTTTCAAATTGACATAAATTTTTTATTTATGTACCGATTGACACGAAATAAACACTAAATGTTAAGTGAAGCTAACTACAATATATTTGTGAAAACCGCATCTTAATCGAGTAAGCCGTTTCTGAGATTAGCGTGCACAAACACACAGACAAACAGACAAACAGACAAAAAAAAATTTAATTATAATTTCAGGTTCGGCATCGATATAATAACAACCCTTGCTACTTTTTTTGTTTATATTTCCATTGTACAGACACCACTTTTCTACAATTTTATTATATGTATTGATGATTTTTCAAATTGACATAAATTTTTTATTTATGTACCGATTGACACGAAATAAACACTAAATGTTAAGTGAAGCTAACTACAATATATTTGTGAAAACCGCATCTTAATCGAGTAAGCCGTTTCTGAGATTAGCGTGCACAAACACACAGACAAACAGACAAACAGACAAAAAAAAATTTAATTATAATTTCAGGTTCGGCATCGATATAATAACAACCCTTGCTACTTTTTTTGTTTATATTTCCATTGTACAGACACCACTTTTCTACAATTTTATTATATGTATAGATTTTACTGGGACACACATAAGACTAAGTTGTCAGAATTGACTTAACGACTACCAAAGATGTACATATGAAAGTCGGGAACTACGGCTTAACGGCTCCGAGGCACGGAGGGGCAATTAGCACGTTAAGCCGGATCGGTATGTTATAAATGGTCACCCATCCACGGACCAACTGCAGCGAGCGCGGCTCAAGCTGTACTATCACTCAAACCGTATGCTACATCACAACTAGTCCTTCTTTTAAGACACTACGATGCCACAGAGATTCAGACCAACACTTGAAATTTACACCACCCGTCATTTTTATTGGGGCTTAAAAATCTTAACAAAAATAGCAAAATTAAATAGCTACTTAGTCTACTTACCCTCAAAGGCGCTAATATCGCCTCATGGAACTTAGTATACTCCCGCACCCAGCTGTTACAGTTGTATATGTAACACGCGTGTATGTTTATATACGCCACCTCGGGCAGCACGGTGAACCATTTCTGCAGGAAATCCGTTCTGAAACCGCACGTTCGTTAATAGGGGTTGAGGGTGAGGCGAGTGATTTAACTTGTATGATCCTTTGAGAATTATAAATGTGAGAGTTACTATGTGTGTCACTGCTAAACCGCATAGGCGAATTTAGTTTTTTATACTGATGAAACTCGGTATGGGATAAGTTTGAGTCCCAAGGAAATATTTATTGCTGCGATAACCCACAACCACGCAGGTAATGCAGTTATACATAACTCGGTTAAGTTGGTTTTTGAGATAAAACTCATATACTTTTTTGGAGTTAGAGCTAGACGTATACAAAATTTTATCAAAAGCTGTTTGTAGTTTCCGTGTTAAAAAGTACTTTCGCATTTATAATTACAATAAAAAGTATGGATTAATCAATAATAT
This sequence comes from Autographa gamma, assembly GCA_905146925.1. Classification (NCBI taxonomy): domain Eukaryota; kingdom Metazoa; phylum Arthropoda; class Insecta; order Lepidoptera; family Noctuidae; genus Autographa; species Autographa gamma. Next base: position 4,166,443 of record LR989878.1, on the reverse strand, counting down.
AAGTTATATCACTTAAAGAATTATCTTTACAAGCTCGTAACTATATAAAATTGCATCCAAGCCATGATTTAGAAAAACCTAATATATTCAACTTCAAAAATATGGTATAAACTGATGACAATTTTTTTAAACATGCTTGTAAAGATAATTCTAATTTGCCTCTTATAACAGAAATTAGGTCCAGAAAGCAAAGCAAGATTTAAATTTTAAAAAGATTTTCCCCTAGATAGAATGACAATGATTATAAATTACTCACGAAAAATAACTTACTTATTACGTTCAAATAAAACAATTCATAAACTGTCGCATTCAGAGAAGTTAATGGTAACTTAAGCGATTGTTGCACACAGAGACATACATGGTAGCTTGAGCGATTTATTATTATGAATTTAAATTAATCAACTCCTAGGCTTATCTTATTTATTATATATTTTACATTTAGTTTTAAGTTACAAAACCTTGATTAAATTGGTGCTAAAATGGATACTTACAGTTCCTTCAAGCAACCATTAACATCTCTGAGTGCGACAGTAAGATGTCTATCTTTATTTTCAACATTTTCTTATTTTCTAAACCTCTATTGTCTTCCTATCTAGGAGATTCAGATCAGTACTTTAATAATACATACTGATCTTTTATAAACTTGGGTAATAACAACAAGCATACTACATTACCGCTCAACCACATTAGTCGATATATCACAACTAGAAGCCAAAACGCGTTTACAACTAAATTTAGTCAACTAATCTTGCTAAATTCAGTCACTGAACCTGCAAAATGTAGTCACTAAAGTTGCTAAATTTAGTCACTAAACTTGCTAAATTTAGTCAAATAAATTCGCCAAATTTAGTCAACTAAACTTGCTAAATTTAGTCAAATAAATTCGCCAAATTTAGTCAGGATTTAGTGTTAAAATTAGCTTAAAAAAAGATGTTCGTTTAGATATTTAGCTTAGATCAGTTAACTAAATTTAGTTGTACCCGCGTTTTGACTTTTAGAAGTAATTTAAACTAAACGACTCTGTAACACCATAGGAAATATTATATTTGTCTCTATTATTTTAAACAGAAACTAAATAAAAATCCAAGGATTAAAATTTAGGATCTTGTGTTATTATCAGTCTATAAACGTCCCACTGCTGGGCATGCCTCTTCCCATATAGAGAAGGCACGAGCATTGATCACCACGCTTGCTCTCTGCGGAGTGCCGATTACCAACCAAATAATTTAAATTTCGTTTTTCTTTTATACTTATTGCCAATTAAAATATAGCTAATTATAATCTACTTGAAGCGTAGAGCACTAGGGTTTGTTTAAGACATGCTAATTTAGGAATATTGTTTAAGTTGCAAGGGTACTACAGAAGTCGTTAAGAGACCTACGGATAGCAAGAAAGAAAATAAAGAAAATATTAAACTAAAAATGGGAGAAATAAAATGTATAAATTAAGGTAGAATTTAGTATTTTTTCATATTCCATAACATAATCACATCATCACGCCTGTATCCCCGAAGGGGTACGCAAAGGTGTACCAATGTACACCCACGGTTCACCGATATGTTTAGGTCCCATGTAATAGGGGGCGAGCCTATTGCCACTAACCAGGCACAAATCCAAACTCCGACCTGTTACTAAAAATTTCATAGAAAAACCCAATAACACCTTGGTCGACTCGGGAATCGAACCCAAGACCTCTAGCGTAGCAGTCATGCTTAGCACCACTAGGCTAACGAGGCAATATTATTTTTCATATTCCAACCCTCCTTATTCTTAAGGATAGTTTCATAAGACTTTTAAATATATCGTGTTTTATTTGCTTAAAAACCTTGTCCTTACAATGACCTTAAAAGGACACGACAAAGAAATCCGATTTCAATCAGGCGTTCGGAAGTTATGGCATGACCAAGGCAATTTTATTTACAGTTTTTTTTTTAATCTTAATATAAAAACAAAGATGTTGAAGACATCATCATATTTTATAACGGATATGGTCTAGTATAAAGTTTGAGACCACACTTAAACTCCGTTCAGATATTTTTCAGAGATATTCGTAGTAAAAAAAAATAGGTAAAAAAAATAAATAGGGAGATAAATAAATAAAATTAGGAGAGATAGAAAAAAAATCTAAGGGAATCTATAATGGTACTGATTCTGTTGGTACTAAACCGATTGCATGATCGTCTCTTTCTAATATTCAACATTAAAAAAGGATAAAACATATCATATAATCAATAGGCTCTATTATATAGTGTCGGCCCAAAATTCTGCTACGAGAAAGGCATTGTCAGTAGCTTGCATTAAATCGTCCATCGTGCAGGTGTAAGGGCACGAAGGACAAGATAACAAGTGTTTCATAGTCTGCGGAGTAATGCCACATCTACAACTCAGTGTAGATAAATTTACCCGCGACGGAAAATATTAATTAAGGGTGACAGTTAGTTTTTTGGTTAGTTCGGATACATAGCATAATCATTTCAAAAATACTTTCAATCGTCCTTTAATGTAAGGAAATGACTATTTTTTTTTTAAGTATCCTTCAGCTACATAGAAAAAATTACGTGTGTAATTATGACCTCAGCCCTTCACTGCTTATAAGCACACCTAATAAATAAGGCACTACAAAAGTACCTCACCAAGAAATTAAAGATTCTCTTGACATATTTATTTGCTATTTAAGTTTACAAGTTACTTAACAAATCAATGCAAACTAAATAAATAGTTTGTTATTACAATCGTTAATCCACGTTTTATTTATGTTAATCAAACAAACACGTTTGTCGTATCTCATATTTTTTTCTCGTCTTATTGATGGACTAATTCATCATCAGCCGGAAGACGTCCACTGCTGAACAAAGGCCTCCCCCCTAGAACGCCACTATGAACGACACCTCGCCAATTGCATCCACCCGGTGCCCGCAACTTTTATCTTGGATGGACTTATTATCTTTTATTTATCCCCTTTGCATATAATAAACCTGTCTTTTTTCATCATTTTATCCTTTTTTAACGCATATTTGAAGTAGATTTCCCAACAGAATCAGTTGAATCGACTAACGCCCCCGAGCCTACATAATACGACCGTCACCTGAACCTGTTGTCAGAGTTGGTGTGCGTGAAGTCCACGATCAGCTCGAAGGGCTGCTGGCAGAACGGCTTCAGGGTCAGGATCACGTGGTAGATCAGCAGGTCCGCGTTCACCTCGCCGATCCTGGGAGAAAGAGATTTGTCAGTTCACAGTCTAACCATTTCTACGGTTTTGTTTGTAATTAACCTAAACATGACATAAAACATAACATATCATCACGCCAGTATTCCCGAAGGGTTAGATCAAACCATTACTACGGTTTTGTGGGGTTTAGTATATAAGTTAACTTCAGCGTATGTAAAAAAAAGTCGAAATAAAATCTTTTTTTCTTTTCGGGGAATAACGTAAAGTAAGTAAGTCTATACCTTGATTCTAAAATTCAGATAATTTATGTAAACAAAGGGGATAACAGGTCAAAAAAAATATCTTATTAATGGTAATTCACTAAAAAAGCCGGAAAAAAGGTAAGGTTCTCTTTTGTGTGCTAATTTAGGAAATAATAATTTAAAACATAACATACTGCAATATTTTTTACAAATTTTCAGTTTTAAACAAAGTTATTAATAAAAGCAGTTTTTCTGGTAAAAAGTTTTTTATGATACTGGTAACACTGTAGGAGTACAAAACATTTTCGAATTTCGTCTGATAAAATGTCAAAGTTAATTATTGTTTGTCTTAGCGTCATAACAATACATTCTTTTCTTTCTTTTCTATCTGAATCGAATTCTAATTGAATCTACTGATTTGAAATCAGATTCATGCAATTTTAAATGACCGATGTACCTACCTGTAATAAAATAATTAATTAAATTTGTATGTTTTATTTAACTACGAACTTATATCTTCAACAACACACATAACTCTCATTCATAGATTAATTTTGTAAGTAGCAAGTACTGTCACATGTTGAATGGAAACGGCTGTAAAATTTGGTCTGATTTCGAGAAGTCCAAAATCGGACTTAAAAGGACTGATGAAAATTAGAACTACACAAGACATTGTTTAGCTATGGTATTTTGTTTGCATTATTCTTATAATTAACTTTAATATGTTAAATTATTACAGGAAAAATTTAATGATTAAATGTTTGGTACCACTGACCTGTCACTTTGACAATGACATTACTTTGTTTACATAAATTATCTGAATTATAGGTATAGTATTTTTTATTTTTTTTGACATCTCTTACTTCTCGGCAAACTATTTTAGATTTTACGTCTTATCATGTCTTAATGTAATTATGTATAAACGTTTTAGACATTTTAAAGCTATTTTTGATCAAATGAATATTCCACTTCTTTTTTTTTTGGTAGAGATATTTGCAGTTAGCCTGAGCGCAGGCCTTGACTGCTTCACCGGCCTTTTGGCGAGGACCTTAAGGCCTCCAGCCAGAGCAATAGGAAAAACTAACTACGTTAACAACGTCTATTAAGGGCACCCCCTGCGGGGTTCTGACCTCGACTTAGTGCGTTGCTAACAATCTTAATAAAGCAAAACAACAAGGGATGGCTGGATCTAAGTTTTTATTATTTAGGGACATATTTTTATTGCTAGTTTGGCCGGCTCGGGCCAGCTTGGTCTAGGGACGGGGGAATATTCCACTTCTTGGCAAACTATTTACAGTTGAGTTTTTATTTAATTGTAAATTACATAATTAATAAAGCTTTTTTTTTAATAGATCTATAGAAATAAATACACAACGAAGGTACCACAAACACCCAGACCCGAGACAATGTAGTAAAGTGATTTTCCTCATTGTTCGTTTAGGGATCGAACCTTGACCTAAAAGCTGACCACTGGAAGCCCATTAAACTCTTAAATTACAAAAAAGTATTTTTTCTTAAGACGACCTCCGTGGTCGAGTGGCGTACGCACCGGTTTTCAAGGTGTCGCTAGCTCTGAGGTCCCGGGTTCGATCCCCGGTCGGGTCATTGTAGAAATCAACTTTTCTACATTGCCTCGGGTCTGGGTGTTTGTGGTACCTTCGTTGTTTCTGAATTCCATAACACAAGTGCTTCATAGCTACTTACTTTGGGTTCAGAGCAATGTATGTGATGTTGTCCGCATTTATTTATTTATTTATTCTTAAGAAAAACAGTTAAACACTGTATCTGATAATACGTACTTTTTAACTTCAAATCTAAACAACTTACTTGTATCTCCTAGAAATGAAGTAAAACACGGGATTCCCGAGCTTACTGGTCCCCGCCTGGTAGAAGATGTTGAGGCTCTTGATGCTCTTGAACTCTTCCTTCTTGTGCATGTTGTGCTTCACGATAAACTCCTCGAAGTTCGTCGAGGAGATGTCGATTGATGACCAGCGCGCGTACGACGAGAAGAGCAGGCTGGATGTGCTGGATGAGAAACTGAGAAAGAGATTTATTTGTTGAATGTGGAAAAAGAATTTATATATTGGAAGATGGTAAAATAATGTTGAATAACTTTAGATATATATTTAAAAATATTAAAGAAGGATAAAATAAGTGGCTTCTATATTTTAAATTTCTATAGATCAGACAGGTGATACAATCGAAATGAAATTGGTTTTTATTTGTAATAAAAGTTGTATTAGTCCAACGCTTACTTATGTTAAAAAATTATAAAAATATAAAGTGAAAAAAGAGGTATTTAGTAAACAAGATATTTATTTAATATAATTTATTTTTACGCCAAATAGAAGACACAGTATAACTTAATAGAAAACTGTGCAAATTGGTCATTGAAAACTATTTTCGTATTATAATTTAGATTAGTATAAATACTTACGACTCTATAGGCTTGTGTTCCGGAGGTCCTAAATACGCCAGGAGTGTTGCCATCTGAAATAAAAAGTTTCAAACTGTAATCATGTCACTTTGAATTTTACGGCTCTAATTATAAGTCATAAGACCTTTAGACCAGATCAAGCCATTTCTTCAAACAATACCTTTACAAGGCGCTGCTTTTAATGATCATATTGGGCCGCAAAATCTATCTTTTTTGAACCAGAATAATCAATTTTTAATTCTTTGTTGTACACAAATAGATTACATTGAATATACATATAATAATAAAAGTGGACGTACAGAGGCAAGCTTCACTCAAATTTGAGTTTTCTTCCAGCAAATCAAATTATACTTTAGTATATATAGGCCTGTTTAAACTGGTTTTCATCACTATACCTTGTCGAAAGGCCTCCTGCCGACGGCCTTGTGGTCCCTGCTGCAGGAGAGATAGTCGCCTATCCTTTCCTGATGGTTCCATAGCAATCGGTGCAGCGCCACCACGTTGGCGTCGCTTATGAACTAGTCTGAACCAGTTTAAGCTAGTTTGAACCAGTTGGAGCTAGTCTGAACCAGTTTAAGCTAGTTTGAACAAGTTTAAGCTACTTTTTTTTTTTTTTTAGCTACTTTGATCCAGTTAAAACCAGTTTTTTACACTTTACCTTGTCGAAAGGCCTCCTGCCTACGGCCTTGTGGTCCCTGCTGCAGGAGAGATAGTCGCCTATCCGTTCTTGATGGTTCCATAGCAAACGGTGCAGCGCCACCACGTTAGCGTCGCTTATGAAGGAGAGATTGTGCGATGTTTGGTCGATTGATTCGCAGTCGGACGCTATTTGGATGAAGAACCTAGGGCATAGATAAATAGTTCGTTTTATTAAACTATCAATAAATCATTCAGAAAAAAGAGAATAACAAGTAATTTAAAAAGTTACTGTTTAACGCAGACTATAAGCAAAGTTGAAAATAAGTTGGTTTTTCAAAATAATGAAAAGTTATTTTACGGGTTTAACTTAATATTTTGCGTACGAATGCCATGAATTTGGTAAACTTGGTAATCTAGTTTGAGTTTCAAAATTATTTTATTTAATTTTTCGACTAACGCATACATTGATCTGTGTTCGTACTTTTTACTATGGAATATCCCTCTTTCCTATTCGCTAATAGCAGAAGTGTGTTACAAATGTTTGCGTAAATAACGGGATTAACAAATTAAGACTTTCGTCCTAGAATTACGGAGAAATGATAGCATATTATCGTAGTTAAAGGACTGATTTAGTTAATTTGTATTATATATTAGGTATTTCTCTTTAAATATACGTTGAAAATAATGGTTTCTTCAACTTACTTCCGTCCCGCCTCAAAATGCGCCCTCAAGAAATGATTGAATGGCAGCATATGCTGTTCCTTGGAGAACTCCACGTGGTTGGCGATGTTCTGCAGGATCTTGGACATGAGCATGAGGCCCCGCTTCACGTGCGGGGGCACCGGCCGGGACACTATGCCCATCTCTTGTGGGGACACTGGGGGACACAGATTGTGATGTTGAGGGCTTGTTTCGATTATATATGTGTTTAGAAACGATTACAAATTTTAAATGACTTCTAAAAAAATAGGAAAATTATGTATTTTTTTTTTAAGAGAAATTGTTAGAAACATATATGCAACGAATTTGACGTGTTCTTGAAGAGGAGGGTTGTTCATACTGTCGTTCACTGTTCAAACTCCCAAAGGCGCACTTTACAATTTACTAATTTTTAATCTACGGTTAGTACTCTTCGGGGGAGGCCTACCTTCCACAGTGGACAGTGATGGCCTGATATGATGATTATCGACACGCTAAGAAGAAGATGATAACATGACAAATGATAATACACGATGTTATTTAGTACATAAATAACAAACTCACCAATAGCAGGGTTAATGAACCTCAAGAAGAGCACGGTGCCGACGGCGCCGACGCTGGTCTGCGGGAACTGCGCGAACCGCTTGCTCAGCACCTGGACGGATAGAGCACTGGGATTCAGAACGAACGCTACTGTTTATAATATACACGTCCCACAGCTGGGCACACGCCTCTTCCCATATAGAGAAGGCACGAGCATTGATCACCACGCTAGCTTACTGCAGCCGATTTCAGATCTAAATTTTGTCAGTATAGTCAACCGTTCGTCAGTATCTGTGACTTTTTCAAAGATATATGTACTTTCTTAATTATTCTAAGACACTTCTGACTAACGGTGAAGGAAAACATCGTGAGGAAACCTGGGCTCGAAATCGACAATCCGCAAATGAGCAAGCGTGGTGAACAATGCACGGGCCTTCCCTACATGGGAAGAGGCCAGTGCCCAGCAGTGGGAGGCGTATATGCTAGTTTTATGACATAATTATGGTATTTGCCGTAAACCAGATGAGCTGAGGACGAAAGCAATTACACAGTGGGTCCCGAATGGCAAAAAAAACCTCACGGCAGACCTATATAGAAAAGGCGGGACGAACCCGACTTCTTCGGGCGTACCAGCCCCAAATAGCTAAAGACAGAAATAAGTGGCAATAGGGAAGGGAGACCTTTACCCTGCAGTGGAACACAGCAGGCTCTAAATAATAATATATCTATATATAGCTTAATAAACATACAAAAAAAAAAATAGATTAGTTGAGGAACTATAAATATAAATAAAATTAAAAAGAAATGTAAATAGAATTTGTTAGGTCGTGTACCCAGTACCAACATAGTTGGAAAAGGCTCGGGAGATGATGATGTACCCAGTGACACTCGCGCTATTAAGAGGAATCTAACGACGTACCATTTATCAAAATCGGTTAAGTCATTGAATAGATAAGAACGGACATACATAGGTCAAGCACACTGCCTGCAGCCGGGTCAAAAACCTATATCCATGACAGTTTTCCTAACAAAAATACCACATAACACAACGATACACAAGACGCACAAACATATAAATGGTCACCCATCCAAAACCCGGCCTGACTCACCTGATACAGACAGTGGCACATACTGCGCAGCTGCGGAGGGAACTTCTCCGCAGAGTTGACGATACGGTCGAAAACCTCCTTGGTCAGGTCTATTAGGTTAGACCTGTTCATCTCTATGTCTTGATTTGGGTCTAGCCTGTGAACAAATAATTGATAAAGGAAATTTTAAGTAAATGAATAATGTGGAAAGCATGATATACAATGCTCTGAAGTACTCTAAATGCGTTATGAAATGAGAAAAGGAAGATAATTCAAACACACGTTTTTTTTTTATTATTATTTTTTATATTGACACGTCCACGCCAGCCAGCGACACCTTGAAAACCGGTGTATATGCAACTCGGCTATGAAGGTCGTCTGGCTTACTGTCCGTCTGTCTAGTACCCAAATCACAAAATTTGGTATGGAGTTACATTAACTCAAGAACCTCTAAAGGAAGTTCTGGAGGTAGCCAGCATCTTGCTGCTTGGAGCTGTTCCTCCACCTACCTGGCGGGATCCACCTCGAAGCTGATGTCGGTCCTCTCGTCAGCCTGGTCCAGCAGGTTCTGGAGGTAGCCAGCATCTTGCTGCTTGGAGCTGTTCCTCCACCTACCTGGCGGGATCCACCTCGAAGCTGATGTCGGTCCTCTCGTCAGCCTGGTCCAGCAGGTTCTGGAGGTAGCCAGCATCTTGCTGCTTGGAGCTGTTCCTCCACCTACCTGGCGGGATCCACCTCGAAGCTGATATCGGTCCTCTCGTCAGCCTGGTCCAGCAGGTTCTGGAGGTAGCCAGCATCTTGCTGCTTGGAGCTGTTCCTCCACCTACCTGGCGGGATCCACCTCGAAGCTGATGTCGGTCCTCTCGTCAGCCTGGTCCAGCAGGTTCTGGAGGTAGCCAGCATCTTGCTGCTTGGAGCTGTTCCTCCACCTACCTGGCGGGATCCACCTCGAAGCTGATGTCGGTCCTCTCGTCAGCCTGGTCCAGCAGGTTCTGGAGGTAGCCAGCATCTTGCTGCTTGGAGCTGTTCCTCCACCTACCTGGCGGGATCCACCTCGAAGCTGATGTCGGTCCTCTCGTCAGCCTGGTCCAGCAGGTTCTGGAGGTAGCCAGCATCTTGCTGCTTGGAGCTGTTCCTCCACCTACCTGGCGGGATCCACCTCGAAGCTGATGTCGGTCCTCTCGTCAGCCTGGTCCAGCAGCGCGGAGATCAGCGGCTCCAGCAGGTTCTGGAGGTAGCCGTAGCCGTAGATCTTGAAGCAGAACGCCATGATCTTGCTGCCGAGGGAGTTTCCACGGAACAGGGTCTGCATACAGTCCGATACCTAGAGGACATACAAATAACTTTATTATTTACATATTATTATGTAAAGGGTGCGATTAACGAACGAGCTTTACCGCGCTTTTATTTCCCTCACCACGTTGGCTAGAGCCATCGCTATTCGCTAGGATATTACACTAACAATATATCTCACCTCAACCTCCCTATAGAATATGTTCCAGAGCAGCGGCGCCAACAGATGCTTGGCATCGAACAGCGTGACGAACACTCGCGCCAGTTCGTCCATCTGTGATGTGCTCACCACGTTGGCTAGAGCCATCGCTATGGGTAGTTCGCCCTGTATCAACAAACAATAACAATTAATTAACATATTATATAAGGTGTAAACGAGAGGGGCTCGTGGCTAAGTGTAACGTTGCGTCCAGATCTGACGAACGCGCACCGAACAAGCATGACACGAAAAGCTCGTGACCTGTTTTAGAGCATGGCGCGAACGCATTACTTTCAATAAAACCATTCGCCAGATCCGCACCTTGTGCCGTACATGTTGACCGGTTAGTACAGAAAGACACGCTTACCACGGTTGGTCCGAGGATGGGTGACCCTTTAAAACACACCGAGAGCCCTCCGTGCCTCGGAAAGAGCGTTTAGCCGTTAGTCCCGACTGTCATACTTTGATCTTTGGCAATCTTTAAGTCAATTCTGACAACCAGTCTTACTATGGGATACTTTTACCTAGGACCATGTTTTATGGAGGTCAGATAGGCAGTCGCTCTGTAACATACGGTATTCAGCTGAATCCGGTGAGACGAGAAGTCGACCCCAAAGTCTGGGAAACAGGCTAGGCAGATGATACATGAAGATGTAAAGTAAGTATTTGTAGCTAGGCTGATAATTTAATGTCTGGGTGTCGAACTCCGTGCCCTGCTGCAGAATCTCCGTGAAGACTGGCACAGCTCCTACCTTGTCAGAGATCATGGTGACGAGCTGCACGAGCTGCTCGAAGCGGTCGGCCAGCACTGTCTCGGCCAGGGTGTCGAACTCCGTGCCCTGCTGCAGGATCTTTGTCAGGACTTCCATGAAGGCGGCACGGGTTTGAAGGTCGCGGTGGTAGCCCAGGTCTGTGCAAAGCAGACTGATATTAGAAATTAAATATTTATGAAAGGGTCAAAACAACACATCATTTTCAAGTCATGTTATCGTAGCTGTCGCATATGCAGGATGTTACCGAAAGGGCATATCTACCCAAAAGCGGTGAACAGAACATTTTGTATCTAGTCAGTTTACAAAGTTTCAGCTCAAAATAACTTAATTTCCTAATTGAACTCAGGCACTCACTCACTGGATTGCCCCCAGGCAATTACCAACTTTTGCAATTTATATGCACTTTCTTTATCATCCTAAGACACTTATGACAAACGAAGAAGGATTCCCAAATATTGGGATTTGAAATCGCGTATCCGCAGCGTGGTGATCAATGCTCGTGCCTTCTCTATATGGGAAGAGGCCTGTGCCCAGCAGTGGGACGTTTATAGGCTGGTATTATTTTATTAACTTACCAATACTATGCATGAGGCCCGAGTCTATGTTAGCGCTGAGCAGATTGGACATAGCTTGTATGGTCGCGTTGCGGAGAGTCTCCAGCCGGCCAGGACCCTCAGCCATTTCCACTTCGTTGCAGTCGTTTAGCAGGTTCATGAATAGAGTGAAGTACCTAAGAATTATAATGGTGAAGTTAATAAATGTGGACAACAGCACATACATTACATACTTTTTTTTCCTATGTAAATATTGTACACATTGTCTACAAATTTTATGTCCTTCTCCTTTCGCAGGTCTGCTGGAAGAGATTTCCTTTAGAAATAAGCAGTACCTTTGTTCATCTTTTATCTTATGTCCTGTTCTATGTATTTTTGTTTTCCTGTTTATGTACAATCGGGGACATCTTCGCCTTATCACCTTACCGTCGAGAAACGGTTTTCGTCGCTTGCGCTCTTTCTAACGCTAGCGACACGCGGCGACGCCCCCTTATTTCTGATTTGTGTTTTAATATAGTACCTATAATTGCCAGTGTCATTGTAAAACTTGACACTGTGCACGAGTAAAACAATATATCGTATGTAATGTTCGTTGTTGTCGTCACTAAATACTACGAATGTCTTGACGACTTACGCAATATGTTTCTCTTATGCACATATTTTCATAAAAATGTGGTGTCGATTATGTAAACTATAAATGCTAGAATATTAAGATGATTTTTTTTATTAAATTTTCAGTATATTTGCAAAAATTATGATAATAGAGTAACGAAAAAAGCTAGCTTTACCGACAGTTATGTGTTTACACATAAGTATGTAATTTATCGTTATTCTTACTCGGAAATCAAGGAACTGTTAGGTTTATTGCTCATGTCTCATAATAAGTTTCTAGATTTCTGTTTTTAAACGTCTTGACAGATTTCGACATTTTTCTATTATTTCGATGGGTGATTAAAACGAAATTGTCGATTTTTTACTTCATCTGTTGAGTGTGTTTTCTAAATCTGTTTTTATAAATGGCTGATCTGCGACCGTAGGTTGTAGGTTTGATGACCCACCCAGGACAATTCTTTTTTTGATGAGCACAATCATTTGTTCTGTGTCTGGGTGTATTTTATCAGTAAAATGTATTAGAAATATATGAGGATATTTATCAGTTTTCTGGTTACCATAAAACAAGCTCTGCTTACTTTGGTATTAGATTGCTGTGTGTAAGTTGTCACAGGATATTATCATTATGTTATAGTATTATTATAGATACTATGTCTTTTTTTTATTTATGTAATTTGTTGCATAATGTTATGTTTAAATGTAATTTGGGTTGAGAAAATATGAATTATTATTAAAAGCTAGTCGGGATTTTTATGTTTTTAATATTTTGTTTACTTAATAGTAAAATTGCATCAATACCTTTAAATGTTATTATTAGTTGCTTTGTTTAAGTTAATTTATGTAGGATGTATAATGCATTTTACTACTACTAAAATACTAATTAGATGTAAACTTAAAATGTCTAAATAGTATTTTAATACTATTTACTTACTAAAATCACCGTTTATACTCCACTTTAGAGTTTTTAAGCTCAATAAACCCAGTATCTGAACCTTACCACCTTTCCCTGTGTAGCAGGAATTCTTTTCAATGGAGTCTGGAGTGTAAATTTTGTTGCGCCCTTAATTGTGATAACAATATTTTTAAGTGTGCGTCTACACCTAGGACACTTGTAACAAGGAGTAAACGCGCAACAAGGAGACGATGCTGGTCGGTCAACGACTGGCTCCATGAACTTCAGCATGTTTTTTAGAAGTAAAGAATAAACTTGAGGTAATGTTAGTTTAAATATGATCAAAGACTACTTTGAAAGTCTTATAACATTAAATGTAAAGAAAGTTGTTCTATTTGCTTTTCCTTATGGTAAAGGTTTGTCACAGACTGAAAATAACCACAGAAATAGATGTAATATGAAACTTCATACTATGTCACAATATAATAGCACAATTGAATTTATTGACACTAATGTAATCATTAGTAATAATTATTTTATGACAAAAGATAACTATTATCTTTCTAATTATTATAAGGGACTGATAGCAAGTGCGCTATCATATTGTATTTTAACTACAGCCAAGTGCTTGGCTAAACACACTGCTCCTATTGAGCAGCTTGATAATAGTTGCTTTTCTCAACAAACTTTGGAATTTGTTCCAAGTAATTTAAATTAGATATTAAGACAATAGAGTCTATCTCTGGCGATACTTGTAACCTAGACTTGTTATGCACTGACCCATCAAACATTTTAAATAAAATTAAAACCACAAGTAATAAGCACTATTTTAATATTGTACATCAGAATGTTCAGGGTTTGATGGGTAAAGAATTAGAGTTGGAGTTGTTTATGAACTGTAATAGCATTGATATTTTGTGTATTACTGAACATTGGTTAAAGGACCACCAGTTCATGTTCAGCTTCAACAACCATCAGGTAGCCAGCTCGTTCAGCAGAGTTAATTTAATACGTGGAGGCTCTTTAATTATTGCTCGGAATAACCTTAAGTTCAAGGAGCGCACAGACTTAGTGAGCCTGTCTGTTGAGCGAGTTGCTGAGATAGCATGTATTGAGCTTGAGCAGTTCATTGTATTGAGTGTATACAGGCCCCCATGTGCATCATATGAATCATTTGAGAAACTAATGGAAGATGCATTATTTAAAATCTCTAATTCTAATAAAACGGTTGCCGTCTGTGGAGACTTTAACATTAATTTATTAGAAAATAATTCTGTTGTTAACAGATTTATAACTTTATTTAAGTCTTATAATTTGTATAATACATTTCTGGAACCGACTAGGATAACTGCCACTAGTGCTACCTGTATTGATAATATTTTTACAAACTTGAAGCCAGTTTATAATTCTATTATAAATGTTTTGAATTCAGATCACTGTGGCCAACTGGTTGCATATCCTAAAAAGTTTGTTAAAATCCAACGCAAAATTATAAGCTTTGTTCCTGTAACTAAATGTCGTTTAGAACTCTTTGAAAATAATTTAAATGCAAAATTGCCCGGTTTGTCTTATCACAGTAACCCTGATCAAGCTTATTCCTTGTTATTTAATTTAATTAATTCAGAGTTCAAGAATGTTTTTACTTCAAGATCACTCTCTGTCAGCGATCGCTTTACTTTTAGTGATTGGGCAACACCGGGAATTTTTAAAAGCAGACTTAGATTGTATGAATTATATGATGAAAAAAAATACAATCATAGCAATGTTTTTATGAATTATGTTAAGAACTATTCTAAGACTTTTAAGAGAGCATGTACCTATGCGAAATCCTTGTTCATCAAAAATAAGATAAAGACATCTGGAGATAAAATTAAAACTACCTGGAACATCATTAATTCAGAAACCGGACGAAATAAAATTACAAATCGCGATTTCCATCTAAAAATTAATGATGTTGATATTAGGTCGGACATGGAGGTGGCAACTGAGTTTGAATCCTTCTTCACCAATATTCCGATTTTAACAACCAGAACTCTGTTGTCGTCCCCCACCTCCGCACATTCAATACTTAAAAATTGTGTTGCGGAATGTGGCGCAGGATTTGAATTTACTATTGTTAGCGACATAGACATTTTGGAATCATTTAAGGATATAGAAATTAAAAAAACTGCTGACCTTTGGGGACTTTCTGTACACATTATATCTTCAGTAATTCAAACAATCGCCCCATTCCTTGCAGTGGTGTTCAACTCTTGTGTCGCATCCGGTGTGTTTCCAGACTTGATGAAGTTTAGTAAAGTGATTCCACTCTTTAAATCAGGTAGTACAACTGATCCAACCAATTATCGTCCTATCTCAATTTTGCCCACATTGAGCAAAATTTTTGAGAAATTAATTTTAAAACAATTGTTAAGACATTTTAATAGACACCACTTGTTGCATCTTAAACAATTTGGTTTCACAAAAGGTCGGTCTACTACAGACGCAGGGGTGGAATTGCTTAAAAATATTTATGAAGCTTGGGAGAATTCGCAAGATGCTCTCGGCATTTTCTGCGACTTGTCCAAAGCTTTTGATTGTGTATGTCATGATACACTTATTAGGAAATTGCACCACTATGGTATTAGAAATAAGTCTCTTAGTCTCTTAAGTTCTTACTTAGATAACAGAATACAGAGAGTGGATGTAAATGGAAAAAGATCTAAAGGGTCTGTGGTAACGATGGGCGTTCCGCAGGGTTCAATTCTAGGGCCATTTTTATTTCTTATTTATATAAACGATTTACCTTTTCATGTAAGAGAAAACCATAAGATTCTGCTATTTGCAGATGATACTTCTCTTGTTTTTAAAATAAAACGCCGATTAGAAAATTTTGACGAAGTTAATAATGCACTCGATAAGGTTGTACATTGGTTTAATGTTAATAATTTGCTATTAAACCCTTCAAAGACTAAATTAATAAAGTTTTCGACACCTAATGTCAGGCAACTAAGTACCAATGTACAACTTAATGGAATAGAGTTGGACCCTGTTGAGTCAACTGTTTTTCTTGGCATCACTGTTGATGCCAAACTACAGTGGGGCCCTCACATTGACAAATTATCCGGAAGGCTTAGTTCAGCCGCTTATGCTGTGAAAAAAATCAGACAGATAACTGATGTGGATACAGCCAGAATTGTTTATTTTAGTTATTTTCATAGTCTTATGACGTACGGTATTCTCCTTTGGGGAAGTTGTTCTGATATTAATTCAATTTTTGTGTTACAAAAAAGGGCTATTCGCGCTATTTATAATCTGGGCCCAAGAGTTTCTCTCCGAGAGAAATTCAAAGAGATTAACATTCTGACTGTAACCTCACAATATATATTTGAAAATTTAATGTATGTTCATAAGAACGAATCAAATTTTGTAAAAATGTCTGATGTTCATAGTCTGAATACCAGGAACAAGCATAATCTAAGTGTTCATGCTACTCGGCTCCATAGAGTAAGCAACTCGTTTATGGGTCAATGTATACGCTTTTACAATAAACTTCCCATTGATATTCGTAAGTTACCTATTAAAAGATTCAAGTCATTTATCAAATCCAAATTATCCAAAAAAGGATATTACAAAATATCCGAATATGTAAATGATAAAAACGCCTGGGATTGAGCTGCTCGCTTATGCATCTATCGCTTGTGTATATATTTGTACATATTGTTTTGACATGATTTGTGCCTATTGCATATAATTTTTTTTTTCTTCCATATTGACATGTTTTATGCTTATTGCATATACATTTTTTTTTTCCATCTTGACATTTGTTGTGCTTATTGCATATTCATTTACATTTTGACATGTTCTGTGCTTTTGCATATAATGCTTATACATAAATTTTACATGCCAATAAAATAACTTAATTTCTTCATGTTCTTAGTGTATATTGTATTTATTGTAAGTGTAAACATTATGCAGGTATATTCATTAATCGTCTTGTTTTATTAAATATTCTATACATCATATTCTATTCACTTTTGTATTTTAATCTGGCGATCTGAGTGAGTTGTTGCCCCACATATTTTTATGGTGCCACTGGCGGTATTGTTGTGTACCGGGTTGTGCAGCTCCCTCAAAAATGGTTGAGCTGCATGAGCTATTCGGGGCATGCTTGCCGTCTGCTGGCACAGGCTTGCTCAGATCGATCTGGTTCTTTCCTCTAAAGACCAGTCCAGTAAATACTCTGCATTTGTTTACACAAATTTACTATTGTATTGTCAGGACTAAAAAGAGACTGTGACCCCCGAGTTTGTTTCGACATTTCTTCTCAGGGTAGTCAGTTAGGAAATGTCGACCTCATCTAGATTAAGAAGACGTGTGAAAGTGATTGAATGTAGTCCTATTTGCAAAATAAAGAATTTGAATTTGAATTTGAAACAAAATAAAACAAATTAGATACTTCAAAATATATTTTTATTTATAAGATTTTTAACAATATAAACATAATGAGAGCTACCGTTATTACGCTCACGTGTTGATGCCTCTAGCGTAGTTCAGAAAATGACAAAAATAACTTATAATTAAAGATTCACCGCGCTTGTCGCGTTGTGTTGTTTTTTACAGTCGGTTCTGAGTTTCGAAGTTCTCGTACTAGACAAATAACTCGGTTTAAGTGAAAAGTTGTATTTACTATGATGGTATGTTAGTAAGATGTAGGATATATTGTGGAAATAATATTTAAAGAAATAATTTAATAATTATTTGGTAGATAACTCATTTTGATTAAAGTAAAACTGAATAATAACCGGTACTTAGTTAATTGGTAAATCTCGATCTTTCATCTTTCATAAAAAAACCTTGAATGAGTAGTTCTAACAATATAATGGTTCACTCTTGTTACCATTTGCCATCAAAATTATAACCCAAATCGACCATCGATCTTGGCCTTTCAATTAGCAACCACTTAGCATCTAATGAAGCTTACAGTCAATTACAAGAAGGGATATTATATCTATCTTATTAAAATTAAGTTTATAAGATGAATAAAAAACTTGTGAGGTGTCAAGGGACACCCGGATGGAACGAAGTTCCTTTCGATTAATTAGTGAAGTAATGAAAATATATATTTTTTTAAGTTATAATAAATAAAACAAAAAATTAACAAATATAATGAAATATAAACTTAATCAGTAGGCTCAATTTTAGTAATGGTATTATAACTGATATTATAACTGAAGTAGGAAACATAATGTTTGGGATTCTATTTTATTTAAATGTCTTGAAAAATCTGGATCAATGATAGTATTATATTTTGTTGCTGATTCTGCTGGATTTAATTAATAATAAATTTTATTTAATAAATAATATATTTAATTAAATTGATATTACCGTTTTAATCATTTATTCCCAAAAAAGACAATAAAGCCACTTACATGAGAATACAAAATAACATTTTGTTGAATTATTTTCATTAACCGCCACCGACATAAGCAAATACAATATATTAATAATTTTATTCGGGTATTTTTTTTTGTTTTTTAATTTATCATTAATAATTAAATTAAATTAATAAATTCATACGTAATTAAATTATTAGCAATTAAATTAGATAAATAATTTTATTATTAGTTAAATTAGATGAATGATTTTATAATTAATTAAATTTAATTACTATAAAAAATATATATATACAGGGTGTTACGAAACCCCTGTCCGACCCGAAAGGGTATTATAGGGTTCACAATCACATGCTCAAATAAAATATCAAATTTGGAATATTCATGATGATAACAATAATAATGAACTTTGAAATAGCCTTCGAAATCCATACATTTGAAGATAAATCAAAAACTACACCACCATTTTTGTCGGTATTAATGGTGACCTTTTGTATGATCATTTGGCAGAACCTGAGATGATGCCGTCAATATCACCCGCAATTTGGAGAAAAAAAAATTTTAGGTTATATTTTTTTTTTTCCTTTTTTTGTAATAAGATATCGATACCTAACAACCCTTAACAGATCGGACAAGGGTTTTCTAACACCCTGTATAAAAAAAAATATTAAATTAATTTAATAATTATTAGGATTATTAAAAATATTAATGGAACTTCGTTCCAATTGATTAATTAGCATGCGGACGCCGCACAGCTTACAATAGCTTACTATAACAAAAAGTGTCGTTAAAACTTTTCGCAAGATTTTTTTTCCGATTTTATTTAAGTTTAAACTTTTGCAAGATCATAATATATATATAAAAGTATAACACCGTCGGCTGTGATCAACAAGCGAGCTCGTTGTAAAGACTACGGCTGGTTTTATTCGATGCTTGTCATACCAGATTATAATGCGAGGCGAGACAAAACTGTTATTTCTCGGTGTATTGCTATAGTAACACATTTAGTACTAAAAGTCCGGTAAAGCAGTCAAAGACTGCGCTCAGGCTAACTACAAAGATATCCAACAAAAAAAAATGCACTAAAACTGAAGTGCCTAAAAGCGGAAGCTACATTATGTGATATCATATTATTTATTAATAGCCATGATTATACTTAGAAAAAAAATAATCTACTAAGAAACGAAAAAAAGCTGTCTAGAACTATAAATATTATAACCATAAGAATGACTGAAAAAACGTATTCGTGTTTAACGTCTTGCTTGTAATTTTAACACATACACAAAAAAAAACGCCTTTATCTGGCGGCTCCTTTCGCCCCTCGGTGATCGACGCATAGTTTTTGACAACGCGCCGTGTCGCGCCAAATGCCAAACCGCGGTAAAGCTTGTTCGTAAATCACAGGTTTCAAGAAAAATACAATTACATAATTAATGACGGTCCTTTATCCAGTCAATAAATGTTATTTATTATGCTTACGTCAAATAAACAAATTTTTATAACAATGAAAAAATTACACTTTGTAGTAGTAATAGTAGGTAGCTATTTTACTGAATCCATAATATTTATTTAAATTATTTTTAAATGATGTTTAACAGAGTTTTACAAAAAACTAAAGGGAAGTCGGGCATGCATTTTCTAACTGCCGGGCCAAAAGACGGTTATAATCGAATAAAAAAAAATACCTTGTATCAATTAGATATTCTACTTCAATGGTTTGACAACCAAAATAATACTTATGATTTTAGTGTCGGTCTAACTATCCGAAAAAGACAAACAAAAGGTATATTTCTATTCTTTTCTAACGCATGGCTTGCGCACAGGATAGAGAGAGTTGCATTTTGTGCATTTCATTACAGTTCTTGAGTACACTTTAATGATAACAATAAGCTGTCGCGAGCAAAACTGAACTGTTTTACAATGAGTTTAAGGTTCATAATAAGATGTTACTGTTTTTTTTATTGTTTCTCATAGATTTTTTGTAGCTTTTATTCTACACCCGGCGTCCGTTTAGTGTATTACTGTTAAAATACTATAGTAGGTATATGTATAGTAGTAGTATATATTATATTAACAATGCGAACCAATTTTCCAATGGCTCGCATTATACTCGTATTTATATCTTTAGAGGTTAGAGGAATAAGAAGATTATTGGTGGAACTTATAACATTACTTTAAACCGTCAGGGGGATGAAAATATTCCACGAATGACTTTTTTAAACATAATAAAACTGCTAAGAATTATGCTACTATTATATTAAATATCCTCATCAGAATCAACGTCCCAATTTAATGATAGAAAGTTAAAATAATTGTTACAAGAAAGTTTTAAAAACATCTAGCAAACAAATTTCTACCTATATAGATTGTATGTATTTTATTTTAGAGGCTTTCTGTTTGCCTATTAAATGTTCTGTTTGCATAGAAAAGATGAATTGTTGATCAATGGTCTTCGTCGGAGTAAAAGGGTCCTTCTTAGGTTCTCAGCCTCCGCTGTCAGTCTTCTTCGTTGATGACAAAGTAACCATGTCGTCGCTTCCCGCGGGCAGTTATTTAGTCTTTCATCCTCTTACTATCGTCTTATCCACAGCCTTACTGTAAGAGCGCTGCAAACAAAATGTTTAAAAAATTAATCCATATGTAATAAAATTCTAATAAGTTTACAAAACAACCGAAGACTGTTATCACAAATAGATTTCGAAGAATCAGACAAGTTGGGTTCGAACTCGAGACTGAAATTATAACGGGTAATACCAACCTACTAGACTATCGCTACTCTCTGCTAATTTGGTCATCTATGTAGGTATTACCTACTTTGCTCTTCCGTGGTCTAAATCACCTACACGATATAACAAATTCTCTCTCAAAAATTAAAACGATTATTTTTTTAATCTGCTCCAATAAAAAATTGTTTATTAGCGCGAGCTTGTTTATTAATACATTTTACGGTGGCTACCAGTGGCTAACTTTGATGAAAATATTTGACCTAACCAAAAACAAACAAAATATATTTTTTTTCAATCCAGTATTTATGATTTTATTTCGAAATCATTTGGTCATAATAACTAACATGCGCTTTGCGAAAACAAGTACCCGCAAGCTCTGGTTTATGACTCTTTTGTTAAAAGTGAGCCGACTAGTTTTTTATCAATAGCAGTGGAATTCTATTGTTATAGCTCCGGCCAAACCGGCCGCCTTTGCTACTTATTGTTTCATTTTTTAAATTAAAATTAACACGTTTATTTAATTACTCTTTTAAAGGTTCTAGATCTGATATTATAATAACCGTAAAGAATGAAATGTTATTGAAAAAAAACACCTAACAAAACACTATTATAAAAAGATTATTATTTAAAATAATGTGTATACCCTAAACAAGAACTTAGCCGAACTATCTATTTAACTATAACTTTCTCTATTTAACATATCACTCGTTTGGTATGGTTACATAAATCCCAACAAAAGTATGAATGAAAATGCACTGATTTACTTCATACAGAGCGTAAATGAAGCTGTAGTTCCTTTTAAAAGTATGTGTGACGTGTAATATAAGGAATCACTTTAAAATAATACACGCTTAATAGTTAAGATGTTAAAACATGAGACTAGTGTCAGATGAGTCACGCAATCAATTATAATTATCAATTCTTAAAACATCCCTACTTAGCAGCACAACAGGCATTTTTACACATTTGTGTTAAACACATTATTAAAATGTCACCGTGAACAACACTGAATAAATCTGTTTCATGTTTAGTACAATAATAATTAGTATCTAAAACAATTTTGACCGACTAGAATTAAGTGTTATGTAGTTCACGTTAATAATTTATTTTTCTAACCCACTACTTTGCAGACTCTTTATCTATCTGGGTTTAGGCTGACTTATAAAAACATAATGCTTAAAATATAATTAAAATGTTAATACTTACAAATATTCTCAGGTCATCCGCAATTTGACTAATAATTTTATTCGCTCTTCGATCGTCAATTTTAGATATCACACAAACAAAATAAAAGTTCTGTAAACACGCGCGAGTATTCGTAAACAGTAGTCAAAGTCACGGAGAAAACAGCGAACGTCAACAATGAACAAACAGTGAGGTGCGACTGACGTCCACACAAATAGTCAAAGCATATATTTCCATCTCGTTACTGCAATGTCCTAATTGGTCAACGTCCCAGGAGGGCGGAGCTTCCGTGCCAGTCGCCTGCGTCGAACGTCAAACGAAATCTTCTAAAAAGTGATAAGGCTTCGGTGTCCCCGATTGTACATAAATTGTTAAGTAAATAAATACATCGCTCTGAACCGTAGCTAAAGCAATGTGTTATAGAATCGAGAGACAATTAAGGTACCACAGATAGACAGACGGGAAAATGTAAAAATATGGTTTTCTATATTGATCCGTCCTGGTTTCGAACCCGGAACTTCAGACCTATAGAGACATCTTGAAAACGTTGCCACATACACGTTAAACACATAACACCTTTCTTTTCGCTGGGAGTAAAAAAAATACTGTACATCTTATATATAAAAATGAATCGCTAAATGTGTTGGTAAGCGTCGTTTTTTTGTTGTGTTAGTTATTATCAAGAGAAGGTTCTTATGAAAGAAAATAAATTGGAAAACTGCGCGGGAAAAAAAAACTAAAATTAAGTTATCTTGACCTTTGTTACGATAGTGATTTGTTGGATTCATCTGCGCCCTAAATAACATAGAGGCACCGGGAACGCGACCTAGGTATTCATGCGGGTGAAACCGCAGGGCACAGCTAGTACTTAATATATGAGCTATTCGTTGTAAAGTGACATATAAAGCTCATATTCCACTAACATGCTTTATTCTTTTTTACGAGCTATCTTATAATTTTTATAACATACACAAGAAAACAGTGCAAAATTCAACCTCATACCACAAGACATAAAGCACAAATTCCTATGACATACGTATGATTTCTTTCATCCACACGAACATACCTATCTCTAAATCAAAACACTGAAAATTCAACTCTAAACCACACGCCACAAAGCACATAATCCTCTAACATTCACCACTTACTTCAAGAACAGCTGACTCTTGGCCTCCATGAGGTCTCCGCGGTCCGACTCCTCGGGCTGGAGCGGCAGGCCCTTCAGCAGAGACGCCACGGCCTCCATGCACGCCTGGTCCAGCTCGCGGCAGCAGACCAGGTATCTACGTATAAATGGAGATATAAATATAAATAACTGGCTATGTGATTCACATTTTACCCGCGTATGACACTCTTGTTGTGCATATTAACAGACACATACATTACGTACACAATAGTTAAACTATTGGAATGTTTCATGTGACTCACTGGACAGGGAAAGGGTTTATCAGAAGCTACAATTTCCATCATGATTCAGGCAATCATAGTCCACTGCTGGACATAGGCTTTGCCCAATTTGCGCCACAACACCCGGTCCTCCGCCCTCCGCTATAATTGCCATGTCGAAGGAATTAGTACAAAACAACTCCCGAAAATATCATAAATGGCAGAAAATGCCCAGTGGCTTTGAGATCACGTTGTGTATCATTTTCGCACAGATTTAAAAAAAATTTATAAGAAACATTGTTTAGGTACCCATTTCGGGGCCTTAAATAAGTAGCAAAAGCACTTATGGAATTCAGAAACTACGAAAATTCCACTAACATTCAAAAGAGGTCTTCTACATTAACCAGTTCAGGGTATAACCCACGACATCAGAGCTGGCGATACCTTGAAAACCGGTGACCAGAACAGGACCGTAGAGAATGGAAGTCTATCTCCTGGTGATGAGCTGTACTAATGATGAAGACGGAAGCTTACTTGGTGATGGAGCTCGCGTCTGCCCTCAGCGGCGGCGCTATCTGGTGGCTGGTGCCGAGCACCCAGTCCGTCACGTACTCCACCATCTTGTTGCGGACCTTCATCTCCTGGTGATGAGCTGTACTGATGATGGAGACGGAAGCTTACTTTGTGATGGAGCTCGCGTCTGCCCTCAGCGGCGGCGCTATCTGGTGGCTGGTGCCGAGCACCCAGTCCGTCACGTACTCCACCATCTTGTTGCGGAACTTCATCTCCTGGTGATGAGCTGTACTGATGATGGAGACGGAAGCTTACTTTGTGATGGAGCTCGCGTCTGCCCTCAGCGGCGGCGCTATCTGGTGGCTGGTGCCGAGCACCCAGTCCGTCACGTACTCCACCATCTTGTTGCGGAACTTCATCTCCTGGTGATGAGCTGTACTGATGATGGAGACGGAAGCTTACTTTGTGATGGAGCTCGCGTCTGCCCTCAGCGGCGGCGCTATCTGGTGGCTGGTGCCGAGCACCCAGTCCGTTACGTACTCCACCATCTTGTTGCGGAACTTCATCTCCTGGTGATGAGCTGTACTGATGATGGAGACGGAAGCTTACTTGGTGATGGAGCTCGCGTCTGCCCTCAGCGGCGGCGCTATCTGGTGGCTGGTGCCGAGCACCCAGTCCGTCACGTACTCCACCATCTTGTTGCGGAACTTCATCTCCTGGTGATGAGCTGTTCTGATGATGGAGACGGAAGCTTACTTTGTGATGGAGCTCGCGTCTGCCCTCAGCGGCGGCGCTATCTGGTGGCTGGTGCCGAGCACCCAGTCCGTCACGTACTCCACCATCTTGTTGCGGAACTTCATCTCCTGGTTACAACAAAGAAACAAACCACACATTAATTCGATCGCTGCGCGCATCGGATGCGGACGTGTGCAAAGCGCACGGTAAAAACATGACTGCCTTTATGTCATAGTTGCGTACATTGCATTAAAATTATAAAACATCGCCATGAGTCAACAACTTGTGGCAAATGAACTGCTGGCGTTTCTGCAGCAGAAGCTGGACGTAATGGACGAGGTGTCTGCGATCCAGATCTGTGCAACAAACTTCAGCGAGGACGACGTAGCCGCTGCCAAGCTGCTCCTTTACCGATCGCTCAATAAGAGTGACCAGATGGTGTCCCGCCGGCGTGACGGGACAAAGAAAAGTATCCAAGATATTATTACGCTGCTGAAGGAGACGGATCCGGATGACGTGCCGACATTCGTGGCGAAGGACCTTAACAAGCTCCCGCCCGTCACGTTTGATCATGTTGACGTCACAAGCCTGCTGAAGGACATCGTCATTCTTAAGGCAAGTTTAGCAGATGTGCTGAAGAAGTTAGATGCATCCCAAGACACCGTCGCCGATTTGCGCAACGAAGTCGTAGAGTTGCGCAAAATCGTGTCGAAAACAAGGTCACCTAGTGCATCTAACGTCAACACGCGTCTCGGTGCATGCCTTGATATATCGGGGTCAAGTTTCGCATCCGCCGTGTTGACATCGCCGTCGCCGACAAATGCTGAGTGCGCAGAAAGAACTCCTTGCGCGCCCCGCGATCCCGCTGTCGCACGCGCCGCTTGTGTCACTGACCCGCTGCACGTGCCTGCAACTCAAGCAAAATTGCATCGACGGGATTTCGCAAGCGTAGTGGCAAGAACACCTGCTGCTCCCGTGAGGAAGTCTGTGCCTGAAGTGGCTCCGAAAAGTACCGTCGATGACGGCTTCGTCTTGGTCCAGAGGAGGAAGCGCCGTCATCGGACAGTCAAGAACCGCTGCGGCACGGCCCCTGTGGAGCCTAGTGTGAAGATACGTGCAGCGACACCGAATACTCCGGTGTACATTTCTCGCCTACACTACACCACTAAGGCGGAGGACATCGCTGAGTACGTGCGCCAGAAGATAAAATACATGCCGAGAGTGCAGCTACTGGAGTCGCGCCGCAACGTCAACTTCAATGCGTTTGTGGTGCGAGTACCTTCATGTTTCCTGCACCTGGTGATGGTAGAAGACTTTTGGCCGGCTGGCGTGGTGTTCCGTCGCTTCCGCGGACAGATACCACATGAACGTAAATAAGGAAGTGTTTACTAACATAGGTTTAAGTCTGTATATACTAACACAAAATGTATTTATAAAATATGTATGTTAGTTTTTAAGGTATATATCTATGGGCCTTAGTCGCCTGACAATAAAGATTTTATTATTATTATTATTAATACAATTATATACAAACCTTACTATATGTAAACATAGGAGAAACAAAAGTAACTATTAAGGACTCCCACATAGAACTGCAAATTTGCATCGCATTGCAATGTCTCCAAATACGCATCCCATATTAAACTTTATTAAACTAGAAGTTTGTGCGATTTGGCATCGCATTTTATATGGGAGTCGTATGGCTGTCATAGATTGGCGAGCCACAAAGGAGGAGCCGGCTAGAAGCTCGACGGGAGGTTCGAGCCGGGCTTACCACAACAAGCATTACCGAGGAGCCAACAAATCAAATGCAAAGCTCGCTTTTCGATCACAGCCTACAAATAACAAAGTACTTCACGCAAATATACTTAAGCTCGGGTTTGCAAAACATGCAAAGTTTTCCGTGAAAACTGTGAAAAATTCAATCTTCTTATTGCCCTTCTTGACATTCAGCCCTTCGATAAACATGAAAGAACACTAAATGCTTCCTAAAGGAAGTACTTTAATTAAACTTATTTAAGCGAATAACGTTAGTAGGAACAATATGTTACCTGTCTAAACGCCAGATCGTCTCTTCTCCTCATCATGGCTTCCACCACTTGGCAGAGTTTCGTCTTAATGTGCACTGATAATACCGTCATGTCAAGGTGTCGCACATACCTGTGTAAAAGAGAATAAAACATATACTAATGTAGTAAAGGGGGAGAGAGAGGAAAGTCTTTGCTAGGTACATCGTTATTGGTTACAATTTATGTTCTTAGATGGTAGCCATATACTATTTTATTTCAGTAAATTATAAATTTGTATACAAGGCGTTACCAAAAGGGTGTATCCATCTATGTGTATATACCTATCATCAACGGTGAAGAATAGTCGGGGCACAGAGTGAAATTACAACATTTCAACACATAATAAAATAATAAACTTTTTTTGGTATTTAATATATTTGTCACCCAATATTTGTTACAATACCACATTTCAACGATGATGCAATGTGAATGTTTTTGACTTCGAATAAATTATGAAAAAAAAGTATATAAATAATTTCGGCCTGAAATTGCGTCAACCAACTCTATACCAGATGTACTCTTCATTCCTTCTGGATAGATATACCCTTTCGGTAACACCCTGCATATCTGTGTCTAAATTCAAAACCACTCAGGTAATTAGTAAATGTCTTGTTTTATGTAATTAAAATTAAATACTAACATTAGGATGAGTTATTCTAGAACGAGCACTACACGAGCAGCTCGCGAGCCACTCGTGTAGTGCCTGTTCGTCAGATGTGGACGCACCCTAATATAAAATGGAATAATCTGAACTAAATAATTTGATATCATTGTACGCTGGCACTATTTGACACTAACCTGACTATAGACAACATGAGTGTCTCAATAGACGTAGTGCTGAGATGTTCGTTAGGCTGGCCGCTCTTCTTGATGTCCAAGATGCTCTTCATCACGAAGATCGTGTGCTCAACGAATTGAGTGTTTATTTCTGTTAGCATTACCTGTGGATAAGTAAATAAATAATTAATAAATGCGGACAACATCACATACATTGTTCTGAACCCAAAGTAAGTAGCTGAAGCACTTGTGCTATGGAATTCATAAACAACGAAGGTACCACAAACACCCAGACCTGAGAGAAGTGAACTGTAGAAAAGTGACTTTCTACATTGACCCGTCCGGGGATCGAACCCGGGACCTCAGAGCTAGCGTCACCTTGAAAACCGGTGCGTACGCCACTCGACCACGGAGGTCGTCATAAGATAACTATATATTACTTATATAACATAAGTATATATAGAACACTTTAGGTAGAATGTGGTCTGCGTAGCCTTTTCCCTTTTTTAAGTTATGTTGGGATCGGCTTCCAGTCTTGCCAGATTCAGCTGTGATAAGACAGGAAGTCGACAGCATAGCTCATGAAAGGTCTACGCAGATGAATATTCTTGAGGATTTTCAAGCAAACTTTTACAGTTTTTACTTCATTATTTACTTACTAACCAACCTTAAAAGGAGGAGGTTCTCAATTCATATGTATGTTCAATAACGCGATATGTATGGCAAATGTGAATCGATTAAATAAAAAAAAATCGTTGACATTGTTCACCTTAGAAGTTGTCCCATAACATGTATTAGTAGCCTAGCCTAAGGAGCTGGCCTATGACCCTATGGTAACTAACTCACCTGCTGCTGCTGATCGAAGAACTTATCGATGATAGCTTTGATCTGGTCGAAGAGTATAGGATAGAGAGCCGGCGACATCTCGTGGCCGACCAGTTCCTTGACGTGCGTCTGTATTTGTTGGCCGAAGCGCTCGTTGCTGCAGAGTAGCAGGCGTAGGAGTTGGCCTATGAACCTGTGGGTGATTTGTTTGTGTTATAAAGTATTTTTTACGACAGTTAAAATAGACGAAAGAATAACAGGGAAAACATTTTGCGCTGCAAAGGGCAATGAGTTTTGTTTATTGAATTTGAAAAACAAGATTGGTTGTTACTGGAAAAGACGAAAGAGAAGTGAGAGGAAAAGAAAGACTTTTTGAATTGCGAGGGACAATGGATCATTTTTATATTACATAAAAGTCTCTAAAATAAACTTAATAGTACTTAAAGTTAACAGTAGTACACATTTGAAAAAGAAACAGTAACTTACTGCGTAACAGGACAGTATTGCACTTCTTGAGAGCTATTTGCCAATACATTGTACTTCCTTGAATCTGAAACAAAAATATATTTTGTAGGAAGGTCGGAAAGCACCTAAAACAACAGACATTCAAAGTTCATATTAAACCGTTTACAATAATAATTATATAACTTGTCTTCTAGGCGCCATCATGCTCGTACCATCACTATATGGGAAGAGGTCTGTGCCCAGCAGTGGGACGTTTATAGGCTGGAATTATTGTTATTATATTATATGTGTATATTTACCATGTCCATGTAAATGCGACCAAGTATTGGAAGGTCGTCGTTGCAGACAGACGCCGCCGAGCGCGCACAGAAACGATGTTATGTTCGCCCACTCTTGTATCTGCATCTAAAACAAGATTAATAACATAAAATAAGTTAAATTATATGTAGATACAACGTGATAAATATGCAATAATAATAAATAATAAATGCGGACAACATCACATACATTGTTCTGAACCCAAAGTAAGTTGCTAAAGTGTTATGGAATCCAGATACAACGAAGGTACCACAAACATGCAGACCCGAGACAATGAAGAAATGTGAATTTCTACATTGACCAGTCAGGAGATCGAACCCGAGATCAGAGCTAGCGACACCTTGAAACCGATGCGTATGCCACTCGACCACGGAAGTCGTCAAAAAAAAGGTCGTCAAATAAATATCTTTAAATAGTTGAGTGGACATGCATGGTGAGAAATGTTCGTTTCATCTCTACATGAGAAGAGGTTTTGAGAGATGGATAGACGTTTGTTATGTTGTCACACAAAAACTACTGAATTGATTTTGACAAATTTTTGCACATTTATACTTTATAAGCTGATGTAAGAAATTTGATACTTTTTCCCCTGATAATTCACATCGAACTTCAAAATGCGAAGCTTCGCCAGTTATTAATAATTTACAACACGATTTCTTCCGTCAGTTCAATTTTCAGCCTCTATCTTACAAATTGGTTTCTTAGGTTTACGCGAATGTTTGAAATTGAAGTAAAACTACTTTTAACGTATTTAGGTCCCGACGTTTCGACATCTTTGCAGGTATCATGGTCACGGGCAGACTCCTTGACCATGATACCCGGATGTCGAAACTTCGGAACCTAAATCTAAAATTAAACCGCTAAAAAATCCGTAAAAAGTAGGTTTATTTCAGTCTCTATATTACAAGTCACCACCTACAGGTTAAGCAACCTCATCAAGGCCGGGTTTCGGATGGGTTTACCTCGAAGTCATGTTCGCTGCTGGTGTGGTGCGAGACCCTCCGCTTGGCGACGGCGCGGTGCAGGGCCTCCATCTGGCACTCGTCCATCTTATCGCCCTGACCCTTAGGGTACTTCTGCAGCAGTTTGCAGAGGGAGTCCCTAAGAAAAAACGGTATATTTACTAACGAAGCCAGTCATTTCTTAACCGATGTAAAATATGGGTTCTCAATTCAATGGTTTTGTTTTGCAACCCTATTTCTCCAGCCGTTCAAAGGTAGGACACTATCAGTTTTCAATCTGTGTAGGAGATAAATCACACACAACAATACATTTATTTGAAATGTCTCTTGACGTTATACTTTCGCACAAAACATTCTTTACTTCACTTACCCCCACCCTTTTACTTTGATTAGCTTTATCTACATAGTTTTTCTTATTTAGGGCAAAATACACCAACTTTAAATGTGACTGACAAACATTATTCTATGACTTAAGCTCTTCGCCAAACAGTCCGGTGAAGAAGTCAAAGCCTGCGCTCAGGCTAACAACAAAGATCTTTACAAAAAAAAAGGCGAACTATATAGATTACTATATGATGCTAGTATCAGTCATATAAACTATAACAAAATAAATAACAACTTACCAGCATCGGAAGGTCTCCTCCCAAACCGGTTGGACGCCGTTCACACAATGTTCTATCTTCCTGAGTAGAGCCATTATCCTCTTCTGTAAAGCTGCAGAACCTAACGTATTGAAAATACAGTTTTATGACAAAACAAATAAAGCTTAAATATTAAAATAGGGCAGTAACTCTGTTCTGCTGATCCTAACACAATTAGAATAATGTTTTAATTACAAACTAAATAAAGCTATATAATAAAATAGGGTTAGTAGACTATTTATAACTCAAGAACGGGTGAACAGATATTCAAGATCTTTGAGTGATTGAATTTGTCTCCAACCCGCATGGCAGAAAAACTATAAAAAACTTTGAGAACCGGGACTAGGAAGTAACGCCTGTAAACCGCTGGGATTTCTTGACAAAATTTCATTCGTCCCCGACATGACGTAAAACTGTCGTACATTTGATTTGAATTTCATCTCAAATGTAAAACAAGCCATCTAGGGCTATGGGAAATAGGATCCCAAATAGGCTTGAATGGAACAGTCGGCATTAATACAGGATGACGACTTAGGGCGGCGGCTAATGAACGTCTAGCACGTCAATGGCGGCGCCCGCAGACCTAGTTAGGTGGGTTTACTGTATACCTTCCAACTCGTAGAGGACAAGCGCGGAGGGTTAATTTGTCCAAACCCCTACTCTCTTATGACACAAAACATTATAACGGTGCCCCCAGTTCCCGGCATCGGTTCCAGAAGAGCCGATGTTTATTCTGACAGTAGACAGCGACTCTTTGGAGCCGCGGGGCCTCAAAATCTCCGGGTGGGATTGAATTGTCAGACGACCAAAGCACGCATAAAGGATTCCGATAAACTTTATGTTTTAACATTTAATACAAGAACACTAAGAACGGAAGAACGTTTAACCGAATTAGAGAATGCAATAGATAGCATTAAGTGGGATATTATTGGCCTGGCTGAAATAAGACGAGATGGAGAAGACACCTTGGAGAGAAGCACTAACATATTTTACTACAGTGGAGGGACAGGAAGTAGATACGGCGTAGGCTTTTTAATTTCAAAAAAATGGAAGGACCATATTATAGAGTTTAAAGCATACTCTGATAGAATAGCTATCCTTAGATTCCGCATAGATGAGAAGAAAACCTTAACCGTAGTTCAAGTTTATGCACCAACCACGTCTCACCCTGATAATGAAGTGGAAGATTTTTATGACCTTTTAAACAGAGCGTGCGATGAGAACCGAAGCACATGGACTATTGTACAGGGTGATTTTAACGCTAAGGTTGGTGTTAGACAGGAATACGACAGCAGTGATATACTCGGACCTCATGGATTAGGGTTAAGAAACGATCGCGGAACAAGATTACTTCAATTTGCGTTCGGGCAAAGTCTAAGTCTAGGTAACAGTTATTTCTACAAAAAACCCCAACGTCGATGGTCGTGGCTGTCACCGGACAAAATAACAAAAAACGAAATAGACTTCTGTTTCACATCAAACAAACAACTTATTAAAAATGTAGAAATACTTAATAATTTTAAATTTAGTTCTGATCATAGGCCATTGCGAAGCACATTAAAATTCACCAATACTATTAAACGTGCTAAGATAATTAAAAGCTCAATTAAACGATTAAACAAAGATGTACTTTTAGCTAATCAAGAACAATTCCTCTTAGATTTGTCAAATAGTTTCAGTTTATTAGATAAAGTAAATGACAACAATGTTGAATTGCAATATAGCAATATTAAGGACACAATAAAAAAGGTTAGTCATAAAATTAAAACAGGTAAAGAAAAAACTAGTAAACTCACCCTACAAACAAAAGAACTGATTAACGAAAGGCTGAAACTTCAAATGTATACTCCAGAATATAAGTCAATAGATCGACAAATCAAGCGAAGTATTCGTCGAGACATAAGGCACCACAACACCCGTCTCATTCAATCAGCGCTAGAACAACATACTTCGCTGAAATCGACTATGCAGGGTATCTCAAACAAAGGTCGTCCAACTATCACGTGTTTGAAAGACCACACTGGTAAAAAACATACGGATAGAGGTAAAGTTTTAGATATCTGTACTGAATTTTATAGACACCTATACAGTGATTTGTCAAATAACAATGATACACCAAATACAGACGATTACTCATGCTCTAAAGATATCTTGCCATTCACCGCTTCGGAAGTACACCAGGCATTACAGAGCATGAAGTATCGCAAGAGTCCAGGCGCAGATGGAATAACAACAGAAATTTTAAAAATCGGGGGCCCGTCCTTCTTTCACTTGTGACTAACCTATTTAACAATATCTTAGAAACTGGAATCCTACCACAGAAGTTTTGCCATTCAGACATCATTCTTCTTCATAAAAAGGGTGACAAAACAGACATTGGGAATTACCGCCCTATCAGCTTAGTATCACATTTGTATAAGGCATTTATTAAATGCATCGAGAACCGTATTTCCGGGTATCTCGAAAAACACCAACCACCTGAACAAGCAGGTTTCCGCCGGGGTCTCTCCACTACCGACCATCTTCATTCCATCAATCAACTGATAGAGAAACATTCGGAATATCGGCTCCCAATTTACATGGCATTTGTTGACTACAGCAAGGCTTTTGATAGCGTCAACCACAGATCGATCTTTGAAGCTTTAAAAACCCAAGAAATAGATAACACCTACATTCAAATTTTACAAAACATTTACAGGAACAGTACAGCGGCAATTAAAATCAATTCAATAACGGGACCATCATTCCGCATAGACAAAGGCGTTAAACAGGGAGATCCGCTGTCTCCAAAACTTTTTACAGCCATTCTTGAAGAGGTTTTCCGGACACTGGTAGTAAGTTGGGCGAAAAAGGGCATTGTCGTTGGCCAAAAGATCTTGTCCAACCTTCGATTTGCTGACGACGTCGTGCTCTTTTCATCCTCAGCCGCAGAGTTGACACAAATGCTTGAAGACCTAAGCAAGGCAAGCCTCGAGGTCGGACTTCGAATGAACATGTCAAAGACTAAGGTGATGACAAACAGTATACACCACAAAATCACACTAGAGGGGGCGGAGGTTGCATACGTTGATGAGTATCTCTACCTAGGCCAAATAGTCTCGTTCCAGGCAAGACAAGATAAAGAAGTGGCAAGACGCACTGAAAATGCCTGGAAGAGCTATTGGTCTATGAAAGACCTTATGAAGGGTGAACTTCCCTTATCCCTTAAAAAGAGACTCATGGACGTTTGCATTCTCCCTGTCCTCACATATGGTGCTCAAACATGGTCATTGACTGCTCAACAGAGGTCCGCACTCGCGGTTTGCCAAAGAAATATGGAACGGAGTATCCTCAATATTAAATTAACAGATAAAATAAGAAACACCATAATCCGTTCCAAAACTAAAATTACCGATGTCACACAAAAAGCTGCTACGTTGAAGTGGAAATGGGCTGGACATGTTTGTCGTATGCCAGTACAACAATGGGCTAAAATTACCACCGAATGGTTCCCAACACACATAAAGCGTCAGCGAGGCAGACCCAGACGAAGATGGCGGGATGACCTACATTCGTTTTTACCAAACTGGTCAATCGCGGCTCTTGAGAGAGATAAATGGAGGGAGAGTGGGGAGGCCTTTGCCCAGCAGTGGGACATTGCAGGCTCTTAATAATAATAAGAGTTACTTTTTGTAGTATGTATACTTACTGTGTATGTTTTTGTAATAACATCCTCTTCCCATATCCTGACTAGCAGCTTGTAATTTAAAAGATAAAAAGTTCAACACAAAATTATAATTTTTCAAAGGCTTTCATTTTTAAGGATTGTTCGTTTAGCGCCTTTATTGACGATCAAAAGAAAAAACATTCGCAGTTGATTTTGGTCGGAGATCGATCAAATTATGACGTCACATTCCATGCTGAATAATTGTAATTGTTCCTGTTGACATGGAAACTGACGACATTTTGACGTCACAAACCACAAAAATCTAATCACAAAAAGCAGGGTCTAATGCGATAATAATTACGCTGATCAGCCAACCCCTTTTGGGCCAAACTTAAGACATATTGAATACTTGGCTGTTCCTTATTTTTAGTTATGCTACTTTTTTTTTAATTTTGTTAACTGTAATCGTTTTGTTTTTGAGCTATGTCCAAAGTTAATGGCACTTATTTCTTTCTCTCTTACCTATCTTAGGTTGTATCGTAATGGGATACTTAAAGATTACTGCCTATAAGTATAGTAAATAAATAAAAACTCACCAGTAGTAAGCACAGTAGAAGTATGAGCAATCTCTTGAAACACAGCGTAGTTAGGCAGAAGACACTGCGTCGTGATCTCATCTGAGCCACAGCGTATATCAGCCTCTTGACACAGCAGGGCGAAGCAAGACATGGCCACTAGCACCACGTCCGTGTCGATCGACCACAGGCACATGAAGAATACCACCTGCAGACATAACACTGTTAACCGACTTCAAAAGAGGGAGGTTATGTGTTAGCCTTCTGGCAGAGTAGGGCGAAGCAAGACATGGCCACTAACACCACGTCCGTGTCGATCGACCACAGGCACATGAAGAATACCACCTGCAGACATGCTAATGTTAACCGACTTCAAAAGAGGGAGGTTATGTGTTAGCCTCCTGGCAGAGTAGGGCGAAGCAAGACATGGCCACTAACACCACGTCCGTGTCGATCGACCACAGGCACATGAAGAATACCACCTGCAGACATGCTAATGTTAACCGACTTCAAAAGAGGGAGGTTATGTGTTAGCCTCCTGGCAGAGTAGGGCGAAGCAAGACATGGCCACTAACACCACGTCCGTGTCGATCGACCACAGGCACATGAAGAATCCCACCTATAGGAATAATACATTGACATAGTTGGTGATAAACCCTGTAGTTGGCAATATACCACGAATATATTGTACAGGGTGTAACAGAATAAAGGCCTTACACACCAATTAGTATATAAAATTACGACCGAAAAAACATCCATAATTCGTTTAAACCAAACCTAATGCTTTTATACAAATAAGTTATCTTTACTAAACGTAAAACATTTGGGCGACCGGCAAAGGCGGCTAAAAAGATATTTCCGTCAAAAATTAACACCTACTTTTAATGTCAGAAATCGATCCAAAAGCCCATTCTGAATCAATTATATTCAGGAATTGTGTTTATTCTGTTACACGTTGTATATTTGGCTTTAATACACCGCTCAAAAATGAAATAAGGCCTATTTTTAACTTACCTCCAGTTTAATATGCGCCTGCTTACAGATGGGTATCTGCGAGCCGACGTTGGCGTACTCCTTGTGTTTGGAGAGGAACTCGTTGCGGCAGGTGAGGATGTCTCGCAGCCAGCGGAGGACCTCGCGGTAGTTGCAGATCTGACGCTGGATCAACTTACCTCCAGTTTAATATGCGCCTGCTTACAGATGGGTATCTGCGAGCCGACGTTGGCGTACTCCTTGTGTTTGGAGAGGAACTCGTTGCGGCAGGTGAGGATGTCTCGCAGCCAGCGGAGGACCTCGCGGTAGTTGCAGATCTGACGCTGGATCAACTTACCTCCAGTTTAATATGCGCCTGCTTACAGATGGGTATCTGCGAGCCGACGTTGGCGTACTCCTTGTGTTTGGAGAGGAACTCGTTGCGGCAGGTGAGGATGTCTCGCAGCCAGCGGAGGACCTCGCGGTAGTTGCAGATCTGACGCTGGATCAACTTACCTCCAGTTTAATATGCGCCTGCTTACAGATGGGTATCTGCGAGCCGACGTTGGCGTACTCCTTGTGTTTGGAGAGGAACTCGTTGCGGCAGGTGAGGATGTCTCGCAGCCAGCGGAGGACCTCGCGGTAGTTGCAGATCTGACGCTGGATCAACTTACCTCCAGTTTAATATGCGCCTGCTTACAGATGGGTATCTGCGAGCCGACGTTGGCGTACTCCTTGTGTTTGGAGAGGAACTCGTTGCGGCAGGTGAGGATGTCTCGCAGCCAGCGGAGGACCTCGCGGTAGTTGCAGATCTGACGCTGGATCAACTTACCTCCAGTTTAATATGCGCCTGCTTACAGATGGGTATCTGCGAGCCGACGTTGGCGTACTCCTTGTGTTTGGAGAGGAACTCGTTGCGGCAGGTGAGGATGTCTCGCAGCCAGCGGAGGACCTCGCGGTAGTTGCAGATCTGACGCTGGATCAACTTACCTCCAGTTTAATATGCGCCTGCTTACAGATGGGTATCTGCGAGCCGACGTTGGCGTACTCCTTGTGTTTGGAGAGGAACTCGTTGCGGCAGGTGAGGATGTCTCGCAGCCAGCGGAGGACCTCGCGGTAGTTGCAGATCTGACGGTGGATCAACTTACCTCCAGTTTAATATGCGCCTGCTTACAGATGGGTATCTGCGAGCCGACGTTGGCGTACTCCTTGTGTTTGGAGAGGAACTCGTTGCGGCAGGTGAGGATGTCTCGCAGCCAGCGGAGGACCTCGCGGTAGTTGCAGATCTGACGCTGGATCAACTTACCTCCAGTTTAATATGCGCCTGCTTACAGATGGGTATCTGCGAGCCGACGTTGGTGTACTCCTTGTGTTTGGAGAGGAACTCGTTGCGGCAGGTGAGGATGTCTCGCAGCCAGCGGAGGACCTCGCGGTAGTTGCAGATCTGACGCTGGATCAACTTACCTCCAGTTTAATATGCGCCTGCTTACAGATGGGTATCTGCGAGCCGACGTTGGCTGGTACTCCTTGTGTTTGGAGAGGAACTCGTTGCGTTGCGGCAGGTGAGGATGTCTCGCAGCCAGCGGAGGACCTCGCGGTAGTTGCAGATCTGACGCTGGATCAACTTACCTCCAGTTTAATATGCGCCTGCTTACAGATGGGTATCTGCGAGCCGACGTTGGCGTACTCCTTGTGTTTGGAGAGGAACTCGTTGCGGCAGGTGAGGATGTCTCGCAGCCAGCGGAGGACCTCGCGGTAGTTGCAGATCTGACGCTGGATCAACTTACCTCCAGTTTAATATGCGCCTGCTTACAGATGGGTATCTGCGAGCCGACGTTGGCGTACTCCTTGTGTTTGGAGAGGAACTCGTTGCGGCAGGTGAGGATGTCTCGCAGCCAGCGGAGGACCTCGCGGTAGTTGCAGATCTGACGCTGGATCAACTTACCTCCAGTTTAATATGCGCCTGCTTACAGATGGGTATCTGCGAGCCGACGTTGGCGTACTCCTTGTGTTTGGAGAGGAACTCGTTGCGGCAGGTGAGGATGTCTCGCAGCCAGCGGAGGACCTCGCGGTAGTTGCAGATCTGACGCTGGATCAACTTACCTCCAGTTTAATATGCGCCTGCTTACAGATGGGTATCTGCGAGCCGACGTTGGCGTACTCCTTGTGTTTGGAGAGGAACTCGTTGCGGCAGGTGAGGATGTCTCGCAGCCAGCGGAGGACCTCGCGGTAGTTGCAGATCTGACGCTGGATCAACTTACCTCCAGTTTAATATGCGCCTGCTTACAGATGGGTATCTGCGAGCCGACGTTGGCGTACTCCTTGTGTTTGGAGAGGAACTCGTTGCGGCAGGTGAGGATGTCTCGCAGCCAGCGGAGGACCTCGCGGTAGTTGCAGATCTGACGCTGGATCAACTTACCTCCAGTTTAATATGCGCCTGCTTACAGATGGGTATCTGCGAGCCGACGTTGGCGTACTCCTTGTGTTTGGAGAGGAACTCGTTGCGGCAGGTGAGGATGTCTCGCAGCCAGCGGAGGACCTCGCGGTAGTTGCAGATCTGACGCTGGATCAACTTACCTCCAGTTTAATATGCGCCTGCTTACAGATGGGTATCTGCGAGCCGACGTTGGCGTACTCCTTGTGTTTGGAGAGGAACTCGTTGCGGCAGGTGAGGATGTCTCGCAGCCAGCGGAGGACCTCGCGGTAGTTGCAGATCTGACGCTGGATCAACTTACCTCCAGTTTAATATGCGCCTGCTTACAGATGGGTATCTGCGAGCCGACGTTGGCGTACTCCTTGTGTTTGGAGAGGAACTCGTTGCGGCAGGTGAGGATGTCTCGCAGCCAGCGGAGGACCTCGCGGTAGTTGCAGATCTGACGCTGGATCAACTTACCTCCAGTTTAATATGCGCCTGCTTACAGATGGGTATCTGCGAGCCGACGTTGGCGTACTCCTTGTGTTTGGAGAGGAACTCGTTGCGGCAGGTGAGGATGTCTCGCAGCCAGCGGAGGACCTCGCGGTAGTTGCAGATCTGACGCTGGATCAACTTACCTCCAGTTTAATATGCGCCTGCTTACAGATGGGTATCTGCGAGCCGACGTTGGCGTACTCCTTGTGTTTGGAGAGGAACTCGTTGCGGCAGGTGAGGATGTCTCGCAGCCAGCGGAGGACCTCGCGGTAGTTGCAGATCTGACGCTGGATCAACTTACCTCCAGTTTAATATGCGCCTGCTTACAGATGGGTATCTGCGAGCCGACGTTGGCGTACTCCTTGTGTTTGGAGAGGAACTCGTTGCGGCAGGTGAGGATGTCTCGCAGCCAGCGGAGGACCTCGCGGTAGTTGCAGATCTGACGCTGGATCAACTTACCTCCAGTTTAATATGCGCCTGCTTACAGATGGGTATCTGCGAGCCGACGTTGGCGTACTCCTTGTGTTTGGAGAGGAACTCGTTGCGGCAGGTGAGGATGTCTCGCAGCCAGCGGAGGACCTCGCGGTAGTTGCAGATCTGACGCTGGATCAACTTACCTCCAGTTTAATATGCGCCTGCTTACAGATGGGTATCTGCGAGCCGACGTTGGCGTACTCCTTGTGTTTGGAGAGGAACTCGTTGCGGCAGGTGAGGATGTCTCGCAGCCAGCGGAGGACCTCGCGGTAGTTGCAGATCTGACGCTGGATCAACTTACCTCCAGTTTAATATGCGCCTGCTTACAGATGGGTATCTGCGAGCCGACGTTGGCGTACTCCTTGTGTTTGGAGAGGAACTCGTTGCGGCAGGTGAGGATGTCTCGCAGCCAGCGGAGGACCTCGCGGTAGTTGCAGATCTGACGCTGGATCAACTTACCTCCAGTTTAATATGCGCCTGCTTACAGATGGGTATCTGCGAGCCGACGTTGGCGTACTCCTTGTGTTTGGAGAGGAACTCGTTGCGGCAGGTGAGGATGTCTCGCAGCCAGCGGAGGACCTCGCGGTAGTTGCAGATCTGACGCTGGATCAACTTACCTCCAGTTTAATATGCGCCTGCTTACAGATGGGTATCTGCGAGCCGACGTTGGCGTACTCCTTGTGTTTGGAGAGGAACTCGTTGCGGCAGGTGAGGATGTCTCGCAGCCAGCGGAGGACCTCGCGGTAGTTGCAGATCTGACGCTGGATCAACTTACCTCCAGTTTAATATGCGCCTGCTTACAGATGGGTATCTGCGAGCCGACGTTGGCGTACTCCTTGTGTTTGGAGAGGAACTCGTTGCGGCAGGTGAGGATGTCTCGCAGCCAGCGGAGGACCTCGCGGTAGTTGCAGATCTGACGCTGGATCAACTTACCTCCAGTTTAATATGCGCCTGCTTACAGATGGGTATCTGCGAGCCGACGTTGGCGTACTCCTTGTGTTTGGAGAGGAACTCGTTGCGGCAGGTGAGGATGTCTCGCAGCCAGCGGAGGACCTCGCGGTAGTTGCAGATCTGACGCTGGATCAACTTACCTCCAGTTTAATATGCGCCTGCTTACAGATGGGTATCTGCGAGCCGACGTTGGCGTACTCCTTGTGTTTGGAGAGGAACTCGTTGCGGCAGGTGAGGATGTCTCGCAGCCAGCGGAGGACCTCGCGGTAGTTGCAGATCTGACGCTGGATCAACTTACCTCCAGTTTAATATGCGCCTGCTTACAGATGGGTATCTGCGAGCCGACGTTGGCGTACTCCTTGTGTTTGGAGAGGAACTCGTTGCGGCAGGTGAGGATGTCTCGCAGCCAGCGGAGGACCTCGCGGTAGTTGCAGATCTGACGCTGGATCAACTTACCTCCAGTTTAATATGCGCCTGCTTACAGATGGGTATCTGCGAGCCGACGTTGGCGTACTCCTTGTGTTTGGAGAGGAACTCGTTGCGGCAGGTGAGGATGTCTCGCAGCCAGCGGAGGACCTCGCGGTAGTTGCAGATCTGACGCTGGATCAACTTACCTCCAGTTTAATATGCGCCTGCTTACAGATGGGTATCTGCGAGCCGACGTTGGCGTACTCCTTGTGTTTGGAGAGGAACTCGTTGCGGCAGGTGAGGATGTCTCGCAGCCAGCGGAGGACCTCGCGGTAGTTGCAGATCTGACGCTGGATCAACTTACCTCCAGTTTAATATGCGCCTGCTTACAGATGGGTATCTGCGAGCCGACGTTGGCGTACTCCTTGTGTTTGGAGAGGAACTCGTTGCGGCAGGTGAGGATGTCTCGCAGCCAGCGGAGGACCTCGCGGTAGTTGCAGATCTGACGCTGGATCAACTTACCTCCAGTTTAATATGCGCCTGCTTACAGATGGGTATCTGCGAGCCGACGTTATAATAATAATAATAATAATAATTTCTTTATTTGTATAAAATGTAGGTACAATAATGGTCTTAACTTAAAAAAAATATAGCTCCAGTACATTTTGCCTGTTGGCATACAAAGTTAAAGGCTATGGCTTATAATACTAAACATAAAAAAAAACTTATCTTTAAATGACACCATGACAAAAATAATAAAAATTGAGAAGAAAAGGGTTAAAGTTCGTCATTTAAAAAATCTGTAATAGAATAATAACACTTCTTAGTAAGCAGTGAAGACAGGAGGTGCTTAAATTTTCTTAAGGGCTGATCCTTTATACATTTCGGTATTTTATTAAATATGATAGGTGCCATCCCAACAATGTTTTTTTTTAGCAATGCAGTGTTAAAATTGCCTGTGCATAATAGGTTCCTGTACTTTGACCGCATGGTAGTAGTTCGTGTTCGCGTATTTTTTAATGAAGGAAATAAATGTGGGTTACTTTTAACAAAGATTGCTATTTCTAAAATATAAATGCTAGGAAACGTTAATATATTATGTTGCTTAAAGATAGGAATACAACTATCTGTAACCTTAAGATTAAAAATGGCTCTTATGCAGCGTTTTTGGGCTTTAAATATAGCTTCTCTTTCGGTGCAGTTGCCCCAAAACACTACACCAAACCTTAAGATGGAAACCACCAAACCGTGATAGGCTACCATAAGTGTATCTAAGTTCACTTTTTTGCAGAGATTGTAAAGAACATACGCAGTGGTACCTAATTTTTTACAAATTTCGTCAGACTGTGGTTTCCAGGTTAATTGGCTGTCAATCAAGATACCCAAGAATTTCGCTACGTTAGTCCTATCAATAGTTTGACCGTTGTGATTAATGTTTAGGGTTATAGGATTAATTTTTTGATAAAAGTGCATTATATTAGTTTTATTGAGATTAATTTTAAGATTATTATTGTTGAGCCAATTGATTATTATTTTGAGTGAATTATTTATCTCGT
The DNA here is from genome assembly GCA_905146925.1 of Autographa gamma. NCBI lineage: Eukaryota > Metazoa > Arthropoda > Insecta > Lepidoptera > Noctuidae > Autographa > Autographa gamma. The sequence continues at coordinate 4,123,834 of LR989878.1, read as the reverse complement.
TTTCATATACTTCTTTGTTAATACTGTCTATAAGAACCGTACTATCGTCGGCAAATAGCACACAAGGGTAGTTGATGTTGCGGGGAAGATCATTAATATAAAGCAAAAATAACAACGGCCCAAGTACGCTGCCTTGCGGCACGCCATATTTTATTTCTTTAGAATCAGATAAATATTTGACCTCACGTTTGGATTTGACGCATATATAAGATATTTCTGTATATTGATGGCGTTCGCTTAGATATGATTTTATTAGACTAAGAGCGTTTCCTCTTATGCCGTAAGCATCAAGTTTGTTCAAGAGCGTTTTATGGTTAACAGAATCAAAAGCTTTTGTCATATCGGTAAATATGGCACAAATCGGTATTTTTTTATCTACATTCATAAATATTTTACTTATTAGATCAAATATTGCCATATTTATATTTTTATTTTTACGGAACCCTTTTTGTTCCCCACATAGAATATCATATTTTGTCAGAAAGGAATAAAGAGATTCATAAATCAATTTTTCAAAGACTTTAGAGAATACGGGTATTAAAGCAATTGGTCTATAATTTGTCATGTCTTCTTTATTATTTTTCTTGTGAAGTGGTTTTACTATTGTGGTTTTAAGGCTATTAGGGAAAATTCCAGCGGATATGCTTGCATTAATGATATGGCATAGAGGATAAGCTATAATGGCAGAGACAAATTTTATAACGTTTGTTGAAATACTATCATATCCATAACTTTTTTTGTTTTTTAGAGATTTTATTACTCTTGTTATGTCTTGAGGAATAGCGGGGGCCATGAAAATAGAGTGAGGGTTACAATTTATCTTTACTAAGTCTTCAGTTGGGTTTAGGGGTAGATCTGAGACTTGATCGATAAAGAAATCATTAAATGCTTGGGCTATTTCATTAGGGTTAGTTACTGTTCCATCATGTTTTTTTATACTAGAAATGGGTTCAGTTGTAGTTTTTGTACTATTTATTATTTGCCAAGAAGTTTTTGATTTATTTTTAGAATTCTTAATTAGATAGTTGTTTTGTGCTTTTTGTGTAAGTTTGATAATTTTTTTAAATCTTCTTGAGTATTCTTTAAAAGTAATTTTATTAGCATTTGTAGGCTGAAGTCTTTGTTTCCAGAGCAATTGGCGTTGTTTTTTGCTGCAGATTCTGATACCCCTAGACACCCATTTGATTTTTTTTTCTGTACTTAATATTACTGTTTTTAAGGGGAAGCATAGTTTATATAGTAGTTGAAATATTTCTAAAAAATTGTCGTAGGCCTTATTAGGGTCTTCCGTGCTATACACATCTGAAAATGATAAGCTTTGGAGATGATTTTTAAAGATAATTAAGTTGTCTTCAGATAAGTCATGTCTTAACGTTTTCCAGGTTTTGATTTGACTAAACTTAGGAACTTTAATTGTTAATATTTGAGCCGTGTGATCGGATAATCCAAAGTCTATTATTTCACTGTGACAGGTTAGTTTTGAACTGTGTGCAAAATTATCTAAGCAAGTTTTACTATCCGGCCTGGTTGGTTTCTTTATTTCTAGTTTTAGATTATAGTTCATCAGAAAGTATTCGAACTCCAAACTAATTCTGTTCTTTTTCAAGATATCTATGTTAAAATCTCCGCACAATATAATTTTTTTGTTTACTTTATTACATATTTTCTTTAGTATAATATCTAGCTTTTCATAGAATATGTTGAGATCAGTGTATTTTGGTGGTCTATATACACATATAACTGTTAGTTTTTGTGAAGGTAATTCAATTGCACAGCATTCAATTATACCTGTAACTGAAAATTTCATGATTTCAGGAAGTTCTTTATATTCAAGGCCCTTTTTTACTAAAATACAAGCTCCACCGCGCTTAATGTTTGGTCTAGAATAGCACGCCGCTAGTTTATAGTTAGGTATGTATAGTAATTTCTCTTGGCCAGACATAATGAAATGTTCAGTTATACATATAATATCTAATTTAGTTTGTTTATTTAACAATTCCTGAATGTAAACAACCAATAAATCGGACTTATTTATGAGTCCGGCTATGTTTTGATGCATTATATTTAACTGATTAACGAAAAAACTCGCACCGTGGAAATGATGCGTTTGTTTGATTATCAACGACAATTTCTGGTTGAGAATATGGATAATCAGTTATAATTAACGAAAGATTGTAAAAGATATTTCGCATACCGTGGTCGTTTATTTTCCTATCTATTTTAGAAAACATTGTAAAATCGTAACGCAAATCTAAGTTGGAGTCAAATGCCGTAGCATAGCTATATGTCTGCAAGTCTAAATGAAGTAAATTATTAAAGGTTTCTATGCGCCAGTTAAACAATGTTGAATAATTACTCAATTTAAAAGTAGGGGCACATATTACAATATTCGTATTTTGTATTTTCTGCAGTGTTTCTCTAAGTTCTATTATTATATCTACATAATTGTCAGTTCTATAAAAGTCTTTTTCTCCAATTAAAATAACACAGAAATCAGCCATAGTGTAATCTATCAATTTCTTGTCCAAGTTGCTAATAAGTTGCACTGTGCCACAATTCGGAGAAACATAGTGACATATTTCATAGTTCTGGAATGTATTTTTAGCTATATACAAAATTTTGTTATTTTTATTTGCACTCACAATACATAGTTTTCTTTTAGGTACAGCTTTTGTCGTAGTTTGATATTGTAGTTTTGGTTTTTGGAAAGCTCCATCTATTAGATTTGCCGGAAGAACTGGTCGGTTTATTTGTAATTGCGTTGATTTTGGTGTTGTGACGTTGGCGTACTCCTTGTGTTTGGAGAGGAACTCGTTGCGGCAGGTGAGGATGTCTCGCAGCCAGCGGAGGACCTCGCGGTAGTTGCAGATCTGACGCTGGATCAACTTACCTCCAGTTTAATATGCGCCTGCTTACAGATGGGTATCTGCGAGCCGACGTTGGCGTACTCCTTGTGTTTGGAGAGGAACTCGTTGCGGCAGGTGAGGATGTCTCGCAGCCAGCGGAGGACCTCGCGGTAGTTGCAGATCTGACGCTGGATCAACTTGCCTCCAGTTTAATATGCGCCTGCTTACAGATGGGTATCTGCGAGCCGACGTTGGCGTACTCCTTGTGTTTGGAGAGGAACTCGTTGCGGCAGGTGAGGATGTCTCGCAGCCAGCGGAGGACCTCGCGGTAGTTGCAGATCTGACGCTGGATCAACTTACCTCCAGTTTAATATGCGCCTGCTTACAGATGGGTATCTGCGAGCCGACGTTGGCGTACTCCTTGTGTTTGGAGAGGAACTCGTTGCGGCAGGTGAGGATGTCTCGCAGCCAGCGGAGGACCTCGCGGTAGTTGCAGATCTGACGCTGGATCAACTTACCTCCAGTTTAATATGCGCCTGCTTACAGATGGGTATCTGCGAGCCGACGTTGGCGTACTCCTTGTGTTTGGAGAGGAACTCGTTGCGGCAGGTGAGGATGTCTCGCAGCCAGCGGAGGACCTCGCGGTAGTTGCAGATCTGACGCTGGATCAACTTACCTCCAGTTTAATATGCGCCTGCTTACAGATGGGTATCTGCGAGCCGACGTTGGCGTACTCCTTGTGTTTGGAGAGGAACTCGTTGCGGCAGGTGAGGATGTCTCGCAGCCAGCGGAGGACCTCGCGGTAGTTGCAGATCTGACGCTGGATCAACTTACCTCCAGTTTAATATGCGCCTGCTTACAGATGGGTATCTGCGAGCCGACGTTGGCGTACTCCTTGTGTTTGGAGAGGAACTCGTTGCGGCAGGTGAGGATGTCTCGCAGCCAGCGGAGGACCTCGCGGTAGTTGCAGATCTGACGCTGGATCAACTTACCTCCAGTTTAATATGCGCCTGCTTACAGATGGGTATCTGCGAGCCGACGTTGGCGTACTCCTTGTGTTTGGAGAGGAACTCGTTGCGGCAGGTGAGGATGTCTCGCAGCCAGCGGAGGACCTCGCGGTAGTTGCAGATCTGACGCTGGATCAACTTACCTCCAGTTTAATATGCGCCTGCTTACAGATGGGTATCTGCGAGCCGACGTTGGCGTACTCCTTGTGTTTGGAGAGGAACTCGTTGCGGCAGGTGAGGATGTCTCGCAGCCAGCGGAGGACCTCGCGGTAGTTGCAGATCTGACGCTGGATCAACTTACCTCCAGTTTAATATGCGCCTGCTTACAGATGGGTATCTGCGAGCCGACGTTGGCGTACTCCTTGTGTTTGGAGAGGAACTCGTTGCGGCAGGTGAGGATGTCTCGCAGCCAGCGGAGGACCTCGCGGTAGTTGCAGATCTGACGCTGGATCAACTTACCTCCAGTTTAATATGCGCCTGCTTACAGATGGGTATCTGCGAGCCGACGTTGGCGTACTCCTTGTGTTTGGAGAGGAACTCGTTGCGGCAGGTGAGGATGTCTCGCAGCCAGCGGAGGACCTCGCGGTAGTTGCAGATCTGACGCTGGATCAACTTACCTCCAGTTTAATATGCGCCTGCTTACAGATGGGTATCTGCGAGCCGACGTTGGCGTACTCCTTGTGTTTGGAGAGGAACTCGTTGCGGCAGGTGAGGATGTCTCGCAGCCAGCGGAGGACCTCGCGGTAGTTGCAGATCTGACGCTGGATCAACTTACCTCCAGTTTAATATGCGCCTGCTTACAGATGGGTATCTGCGAGCCGACGTTGGCGTACTCCTTGTGTTTGGAGAGGAACTCGTTGCGGCAGGTGAGGATGTCTCGCAGCCAGCGGAGGACCTCGCGGTAGTTGCAGATCTGACGCTGGATCAACTTACCTCCAGTTTAATATGCGCCTGCTTACAGATGGGTATCTGCGAGCCGACGTTGGCGTACTCCTTGTGTTTGGAGAGGAACTCGTTGCGGCAGGTGAGGATGTCTCGCAGCCAGCGGAGGACCTCGCGGTAGTTGCAGATCTGACGCTGGATCAACTTACCTCCAGTTTAATATGCGCCTGCTTACAGATGGGTATCTGCGAGCCGACGTTGGCGTACTCCTTGTGTTTGGAGAGGAACTCGTTGCGGCAGGTGAGGATGTCTCGCAGCCAGCGGAGGACCTCGCGGTAGTTGCAGATCTGACGCTGGATCAACTTACCTCCAGTTTAATATGCGCCTGCTTACAGATGGGTATCTGCGAGCCGACGTTGGCGTACTCCTTGTGTTTGGAGAGGAACTCGTTGCGGCAGGTGAGGATGTCTCGCAGCCAGCGGAGGACCTCGCGGTAGTTGCAGATCTGACGCTGGATCAACTTACCTCCAGTTTAATATGCGCCTGCTTACAGATGGGTATCTGCGAGCCGACGTTGGCGTACTCCTTGTGTTTGGAGAGGAACTCGTTGCGGCAGGTGAGGATGTCTCGCAGCCAGCGGAGGACCTCGCGGTAGTTGCAGATCTGACGCTGGATCAACTTACCTCCAGTTTAATATGCGCCTGCTTACAGATGGGTATCTGCGAGCCGACGTTGGCGTACTCCTTGTGTTTGGAGAGGAACTCGTTGCGGCAGGTGAGGATGTCTCGCAGCCAGCGGAGGACCTCGCGGTAGTTGCAGATCTGACGCTGGATCAACTTACCTCCAGTTTAATATGCGCCTGCTTACAGATGGGTATCTGCGAGCCGACGTTGGCGTACTCCTTGTGTTTGGAGAGGAACTCGTTGCGGCAGGTGAGGATGTCTCGCAGCCAGCGGAGGACCTCGCGGTAGTTGCAGATCTGACGCTGGATCAACTTACCTCCAGTTTAATATGCGCCTGCTTACAGATGGGTATCTGCGAGCCGACGTTGGCGTACTCCTTGTGTTTGGAGAGGAACTCGTTGCGGCAGGTGAGGATGTCTCGCAGCCAGCGGAGGACCTCGCGGTAGTTGCAGATCTGACGCTGGATCAACTTACCTCCAGTTTAATATGCGCCTGCTTACAGATGGGTATCTGCGAGCCGACGTTGGCGTACTCCTTGTGTTTGGAGAGGAACTCGTTGCGGCAGGTGAGGATGTCTCGCAGCCAGCGGAGGACCTCGCGGTAGTTGCAGATCTGACGCTGGATCAACTTACCTCCAGTTTAATATGCGCCTGCTTACAGATGGGTATCTGCGAGCCGACGTTGGCGTACTCCTTGTGTTTGGAGAGGAACTCGTTGCGGCAGGTGAGGATGTCTCGCAGCCAGCGGAGGACCTCGCGGTAGTTGCAGATCTGACGCTGGATCAACTTACCTCCAGTTTAATATGCGCCTGCTTACAGATGGGTATCTGCGAGCCGACGTTGGCGTACTCCTTGTGTTTGGAGAGGAACTCGTTGCGGCAGGTGAGGATGTCTCGCAGCCAGCGGAGGACCTCGCGGTAGTTGCAGATCTGACGCTGGATCAACTTACCTCCAGTTTAATATGCGCCTGCTTACAGATGGGTATCTGCGAGCCGACGTTGGCGTACTCCTTGTGTTTGGAGAGGAACTCGTTGCGGCAGGTGAGGATGTCTCGCAGCCAGCGGAGGACCTCGCGGTAGTTGCAGATCTGACGCTGGATCAACTTACCTCCAGTTTAATATGCGCCTGCTTACAGATGGGTATCTGCGAGCCGACGTTGGCGTACTCCTTGTGTTTGGAGAGGAACTCGTTGCGGCAGGTGAGGATGTCTCGCAGCCAGCGGAGGACCTCGCGGTAGTTGCAGATCTGACGCTGGATCAACTTACCTCCAGTTTAATATGCGCCTGCTTACAGATGGGTATCTGCGAGCCGACGTTGGCGTACTCCTTGTGTTTGGAGAGGAACTCGTTGCGGCAGGTGAGGATGTCTCGCAGCCAGCGGAGGACCTCGCGGTAGTTGCAGATCTGACGCTGGATCAACTTACCTCCAGTTTAATATGCGCCTGCTTACAGATGGGTATCTGCGAGCCGACGTTGGCGTACTCCTTGTGTTTGGAGAGGAACTCGTTGCGGCAGGTGAGGATGTCTCGCAGCCAGCGGAGGACCTCGCGGTAGTTGCAGATCTGACGCTGGATCAACTTACCTCCAGTTTAATATGCGCCTGCTTACAGATGGGTATCTGCGAGCCGACGTTGGCGTACTCCTTGTGTTTGGAGAGGAACTCGTTGCGGCAGGTGAGGATGTCTCGCAGCCAGCGGAGGACCTCGCGGTAGTTGCAGATCTGACGCTGGATCAACTTACCTCCAGTTTAATATGCGCCTGCTTACAGATGGGTATCTGCGAGCCGACGTTGGCGTACTCCTTGTGTTTGGAGAGGAACTCGTTGCGGCAGGTGAGGATGTCTCGCAGCCAGCGGAGGACCTCGCGGTAGTTGCAGATCTGACGCTGGATCAACTTACCTCCAGTTTAATATGCGCCTGCTTACAGATGGGTATCTGCGAGCCGACGTTGGCGTACTCCTTGTGTTTGGAGAGGAACTCGTTGCGGCAGGTGAGGATGTCTCGCAGCCAGCGGAGGACCTCGCGGTAGTTGCAGATCTGACGCTGGATCAACTTACCTCCAGTTTAATATGCGCCTGCTTACAGATGGGTATCTGCGAGCCGACGTTGGCGTACTCCTTGTGTTTGGAGAGGAACTCGTTGCGGCAGGTGAGGATGTCTCGCAGCCAGCGGAGGACCTCGCGGTAGTTGCAGATCTGACGCTGGATCAACTTACCTCCAGTTTAATATGCGCCTGCTTACAGATGGGTATCTGCGAGCCGACGTTGGCGTACTCCTTGTGTTTGGAGAGGAACTCGTTGCGGCAGGTGAGGATGTCTCGCAGCCAGCGGAGGACCTCGCGGTAGTTGCAGATCTGACGCTGGATTAACTTACCTCCAGTTTAATATGCGCCTGCTTACAGATGGGTATCTGCGAGCCGACGTTGGCGTACTCCTTGTGTTTGGAGAGGAACTCGTTGCGGCAGGTGAGGATGTCTCGCAGCCAGCGGAGGACCTCGCGGTAGTTGCAGATCTGACGCTGGATTAGCTTCTGACTTATGTTGTATAGGACTTGCGAGCTGAGGGAGAAAAATATGATGAATATTGTGATATATAAGTAACGACAAGCAAGGAGAAACACCGAGCTTCGCTAGCAACTCGTTGTGCCGAGGAAAAGGTAATATTTTGCTGTAAGAATAAGTTTGTTACGTGAATTGAGTTTTTTCCATACGACGACTGTTTCCACGCTGTAGTAGACATTATACCCTGTAATGGTCAACATTCCCTATATTAAGCGATATACCGAACATATCCAGACTTGGCACTTCAGGGTTCCACACAAGCACTTAATGCTATAATATAATACTACTCTACTATGTCATATTTAGGTCTAGTGTGCCATTTTACCCTCTAGTGGATAATTTTCCCAACATATATTATGAAAGGTCATATACTGTTCTATAGCTAATATACTCCACCAGAGGGAGATACAAACTCACCGTATATCACCGGTCTAATGCACATGCGAAACTAAACCTATACCTACCTATACCGTATAGTTTGCTATATACCCAGTTGGCCATACCCCCTGTAGTTGGCCATACCCCCTGTAGTTCGCCATACCCCCTGTAGTTGGCCATACCCCCTGTAGTTGGCCATACCCCCTGTAGTTCACCATACCCCCTGTAGTTGGCTATACCCCCTGTAGTTCGCCATACCCCCTGTAGTTGGCCATACCCCCTGTACTTCGCCATACCCCCTGTAGTTGGCCATACCCCCTGTAGTTGGCCATACCCCCTGTAGTTCGCCATACCCCCTGTAGTTCGCCATACCCCCTGTAGTTGGCCATACCCCCTGTAGTTGGCCATACCCCCGTAGTTGGCCATACCCCCTGTAGTTGGCCATACCCCCTGTAGTTGGCCATACCCCCTGTACTTGGCCATACCCCCTGTAGTTGGCCATACCCCCTGTAGTTCGCCATACCCACCGTAGTTGGCCATACCACCTGGAGTTGGCCATACCCCGTGTAGTTCGCCATACCCTCTGTAGTTGGCCATCTACATCATCTAGAGCTCTTGTCCTCCCATTGCTGGACACAGGCCTCCCCTTTTTCGTGCCATATTCGACGGTCCTGTGGCAGCGTCATCCAGACTCGACCCAAGACTTTAATTAAGTCGTCGACTCATCTTGCTCTTGGACGACCGACCATACCCCCTATAGTTGGCAAAATGCACTCACCTTCTATCCCAAAACGTGTTGAGCGGGGCTTCAGGGTTTTCACATATGCACTCTATGCGGGCGATGCAGCGCTTGCAATGCATCCATGGCCTCCTGAGATATCTCTACATATACCGTATAGTTGGCAATATACTTTACTATTTGGCAATGTACCGCGCTATTTGGCAATATACCGCACTATTTTGCAATATACCGCTCTATTTAGCAACACACACTCACCTAATATCCCAGGTGTTGAGCGGGGCCTCAGGGTTCCACATATGCACTCTATGCGAGCGATGCAGCGCTAGCAATGCATCCATGGCCGCCTGAGATATCTCGCCCGTGCCGGCCTGGTGCACTGGCGAGACTAGACCTATACCTACCTATACCGTATACTTGGCAATATACCCTGTAGTTGGCAATATACCGCACTATTTGGCTATATACCTCACTATTTGGCAATATACCGCACCATTTGGCAATATACCGTACTATTTGGCAATATACCGCACAATTTGGCAAAATACCGCACTATTACACACTCACCTAATATCCCAGAAGGTGTTGAGCGGGGCCTCGGGGTTCCACATATGCACTCTATGCGGGCGATGCAGCGCTAGCAATGCATCCATGGCCGCCTGAGATATCTCGCCCATGCCGGTCTGGTGCACTAGCGAGACTAGACCGTTCATTAGCTCCGTGGTTGAAGACTGGATTTCAATGCTGGAGCGACCGGGGTTCTGTAGGAAAAAACACATTTTCTTCGAAATCTGTATTTTACGACATTAATATCTTCAATACTACGGTTATATATAGTAGTATGTTAAACTAAAAAAAAAACACATGTATTTATTATATTTAAAACTAGTTTTAATTTGGGTAAGTACCTAGAGTTTATTTTAGACATTTACTATTGAAAAACGGCATAATCAATTTTAACCCAAACTGAACCTTAGTCAGCATTAGAATACATTTTCTGAAACTTTATTCTTTATAAACGCATTTAAGAAAAAAAGAAAGAAAATTTAACTTCTTTTCACACATAAAGATGCACAAAAAGAGAAAAAACATATTTTTAACATTTGCCTATATGCTTATAATTTTAAACACTGTATAAATCTGCAAAAAAATACCATTCAAAAATGTTCTTAACTAGCTGTGCCCTGCGGTTTCACCCGCATGAATACCTAGGTCCCGTTCCCGGTGCCTTTATGTTATTCAGGGCGCAGATGAATCCAACAAATCACTATCGTAACAAAAGTCAGGATTACTTATTATTATTTTTTCTTTCATAAGAACCTTTTCCTGATAATAACTGACACAACAAAAAAAGAATTAGAGAAATCGGTCCAGGCGTTATTGAGTTATGCGCTTACCAACACATTTAGCGATTTAATTTTATATAGAAGACTAGCGGACCCGACTGACGTTGTCCTGTCTACATGGTCTACAATAACACAATGATAACAAAACTTTTTTTTTTATTTGATCGCAGTGCTAACTGTCGGGACAGACTAAAATTAAAATTCGAATATTATTTAAAATTTGACACTGCGATGGTAGCGCCGTCTGTCGGATCCAATGTAAAACATTCCAAATCAACAACTACTTATAAATTAAAAATTAATTTAAAAAACATTGTCCAGCGGACAAAATTGTGAATCTAAACCATTCCCAGATCCCCTTGAACACACACAAAAAATTTCATCAAAATCCGTCCATTCGTTTGAGAGAAGTTCAGTGACATACACACTCACAGAAGAATTATATATATAAAGATAAAATACTTACACTCAACATAAGCATAGGATCAGAATGTATGAGCTTGACCATACAGAGCAGCAGGTTCCTGTAAGCCGGCATCTCTTCACTCTTGTTGAATTTAGACTGTACCTCCTTGGATTTGAGGGAAAGAGAGATCATACGGAGAGGAGTGTGGACGACGTAGCCCTGTAGAGAGAGAAAATATAAGAAAATCATTGATATTTGTTTTGTAATTTTGTGGCTAATGTGCTGCAAAACTATTTATCCCATAAAGATGAAGCTTGTTTGAGTTTTTACTAACAAATAATAACCTTAAAGTCATATAAAAACACTTTATATAGAATACAGTTTCTTGACAATATTTTAAGGTATGCTGAAAATCTAATATCTCTAAATCTACCGGATATCCAAATTGATCAAGTCTGCAAATGTTCTGAAAACGTTCATTTTAACAAAGAAACCGGCACCTATTCTAGTAAGTTTTAACTACACTACTACTAACTATACACACCTTTTTTCTTAATGTATGATAAGCATTTTTCCATATTTACTTTTAAACTATGGCGTTGCACGTGCAAGCAGACTGAGTCTGCTTGCGACCACGGCCGGTGTAACCCGGTCCAAACGTCAAGCCCACAAAAAAGGTATTTATGCATGTAAGCGCTTATACCCGTGAATTATATTATTATAAGCATTTTTCCAGCTTTAACACTTTTATACATTTAATCGGTCATAGCTTTTTATTTTCTACTTCACAATTGTAAGTATTCTTAACTTCTAAAGCAGAAGTCGAATACTAATACATAATGATCTTACCTGTGTAGCCTTATTCGAGGTGTCAGTGAACATAGCTCTGAGTTCAGCCGCTCTTGGGTACAGCAGCTCAATCTGTGGCCACCACGGTAGACGGGGCTGTTTTATTATCCTGTAATAATAATATACAGTAAGTATGCTATTTATGACAATGTAAATAAACTTAAAACTAGACAAGAGCAAGGTAATTCTGAGTGGAGAGGTGACTCTTCGATTGATTGATTTTGTATTACTTTAAATACCATTGACTGCTTGTTAGCTGGATTTCTAGTAATTTACAATAAATTTTTAGGTGAACAAAGTGGAATATACCATCCCTGGAGGTATTCTTAGGCATATATGTATAATGTTTCAATCTCAGAAAATATAATGAAACAATGTTTTTTTTATTAACATATGTCTGATTCTATGTATGTAAAAAGAAGAATAAACAAAAGAAGTAATTTACTCTGTCTTGAACCAGTGTTTCAGCGTCGTCACAGGTTCCGACAACAGATCAAACAAAATGCTGCCAATAACATAGAGAAAAATGAAGTTGTCAATCACAATGTTTTACACCGTTACTCCTAATTTTACATGATATTCTTTTAACAATTTTTCAAATATATACATCACAACTGTTCAATGTAAAATTTATATTTATTTATGTAAACTTTCATTAACAATTGTGGTACATAAGGCGGACTTAAAGCCGCAAGGCATTATCTGCCAGTCAACCTTTTTATTTATTCACCATTTTTTCTCAAAAACGTACCTAAGCAAGGAGTTAACGATGACGTAGTGGTAAGATATGTGCGTATTAAGGTTGAGACACACTTTGAGAGCATCATTGTTGTGCGGCATTATCCGGAAGAGAGACACGAAGCAGTCGGTCATGAGGTCCAGCTCTGAATACCCGGATATGAGGTTCCCACGGATGTAGGACTTTGATGGGTTGAAGAGGAGGGACTGGAACAAAAGATATAGATTAATATATGGAAAATAAAATGTATTAACGAAATCAGAAAAACATATATAAGTAGACCTTTTCCTCCCTTTTTCGAAAATCTTTAATGAATTTTGTGCCGGTTCCAAATTGCCATTCCTGTAGAGGAAATCGGCCAGAAAATCCATATATACTAACAAGATTGATACGGTTGTTTTTAACCAACTTCCAGATGTGGAGTTTCGCATGATCGCTAAACATAATATGGCAAAAGCACATATTTGTTTTCTAGATTGTGTACCTAGGTGACTCATAGGTCTTTTTACATTTATGTGTATATGTCACCGGACAATAACAAGAACCGTAAGTTTATAAATTTCCTAGGTAATTTATAAACTTCCGTAGGATTCCAAACGAGAGATAAAATGTATTATTTTATGGTCACATTTTCGTCAAATGATAAACTTACGTTTCTTACGGTTCTTGTTATTTTCCGGCGACATATATTATTAATTTAGTCAAAGATACAAGAGGTTCAGAAATGTGCCTCTTCAGGACGCGAAAGGTATGATCAGCAACATGTTACGTGACGCGGGCCATATTGCGTGTTGCTGGGCCATGTTCTGCAACATGTTGGTCTCTCTCGCACTCGTGTACGTGTCATATAGTGGTGTCTCGCTCGCACTCACCTTGAGATCGTTTATAACGGACTTGACAAGTATGAAGGTGACGTTGCCGGAGTCCGCTATGTTGAGGTAGGTCGACGCCTTGCATAGCTTGACGCATGCCGTCCCTCTCGCACTCGTGTACGTGTCATGTAGTGGTGTCTCGCTCGCACTCACCTTGAGATCGTTTATAACGGACTTGACAAGTATGAAGGTGACGTTGCCGGAGTCCGCTATGTTGAGGTAGGTCGACGCCTTGCATAGCTTGACGCATGCCGTCCCTCTCGCACTCGTGTACGTGTCATGTAGTGGTGTCTCGCTCGCACTCACCTTGAGATCGTTTATAACGGACTTGACAAGGATGAAGGTGACGTTGCCGGAGTCCGCTATGTTGAGGTAGGTCGACGCCTTGCATAGCTTGACGCATGCCGTCCCTCTCGCACTCGTGTACGTGTCATGTAGTGGTGTCTCGCTCGCACTCACCTTGAGATCGTTTATAACGGACTTGACAAGTATGAAGGTGACGTTGCCGGAGTCCGCTATGTTGAGGTAGGTCGACGCCTTGCATAGCTTGACGCATGCCGTCCCTCTCGCACTCGTGTACGTGTCATGTAGTGGTGTCTCGCTCGCACTCACCTTGAGATCGTTTATAACGGACTTGACAAGTATGAAGGTGACGTTGCCGGAGTCCGCTATGTTGAGGTAGGTCGACGCCTTGCATAGCTTGACGCATGCCGTCCCTCTCGCACTCGTGTACGTGTCATATAGTGGTGTCTCGCTCGCACTCACCTTGAGATCGTTTATAACGGACTTGACAAGTATGAAGGTGACGTTGCCGGAGTCCGCTATGTTGAGGTAGGTCGACGCCTTGCATAGCTTGACGCATGCCGTCCCTCTCGCACTCGTGTACGGGTCATATAGTGGTGTCTCGCTCGCACTCACCTTGAGATCGTTTATAACGGACTTGACAAGTATGAAGGTGACGTTGCCGGAGTCCGCTATGTTGAGGTAGGTCGACGCCTTGCATAGCTTGACGCATGCCGTCTCTCTCGCACTCGTGTACGTGTCATATAGTGGTGTCTCGCTCGCACTCACCTTGAGATCGTTTATAACGGACTTGACAAGTATGAAGGTGACGTTGCCGGAGTCCGCTATGTTGAGGTAGGTCGACGCCTTGCATAGCTTGACGCATGCCGTCTCTCTCGCACTCGTGTACGTGTCATATAGTGGTGTCTCGCTCGCACTCACCTTGAGATCGTTTATAACGGACTTGACAAGTATGAAGGTGACGTTGCCGGAGTCCGCTATGTTGAGGTAGGTCGACGCCTTGCATAGCTTGACGCATGCCGTCTCTCTCGCACTCGTGTACGTGTCATATAGTGGTGTCTCGCTCGCACTCACCTTGAGATCGTTTATAACGGACTTGACAAGTATGAAGGTGACGTTGCCGGAGTCCGCTATGTTGAGGTAGGTCGACGCCTTGCATAGCTTGACACATGTCACTACGGCAGCTTCTGTCATCTGTTTCGAGTTGTTTTGAGGACCTAAATACAAACATAATATGATGAATATACATAAGACACCACAACAAATATATTTATTAATCAAGAAACTTAAAATTACATAAAAACCACTGCCTATCTGACCTCCACAACACATGTTACTGGGTAACACAGTATCACATAGTAAGACTGCTTGTCAGAATTGTAATAACCAACGCAACTGTTACCGGCAGGACTGGAAGCTAACCCCAACAAATTTTGAAAAAGGCGAACCAGAAGAAATTATATTACTTGACTATGTTACAAGCAATAATCATAATTCTTATCAAAATAATCTTTTCTTTTATGAAAAAGTTATGTCTTAATAATATATTTATTTATATACAAACACATACATGTAACTATTACTACAGATCTTCAAAACCTATCAGTTTTTATATAACTTACTGAGTCCCCGTTTAACTGAGTCTATGAAATGTTTCTTCTTCGTATGTCGCGGGCTGCAGGGGGCGCCACTGTCCGCGTTCACTATCTCTTCTAGGACTTTCTGTTAACAATAACATATACAGAGTCAGTTTTCTCCACTCTTTACTTATAGCTACATATCTGAATGTTATATTCAAGCGAAAATAAACCTTATTAACATATTTTAAGGGTTTAGAACTAATAACTTGATCAGAAGAGTACCACTACACTACAACGCCACTCTATACTTTTAGTTTCATATCTGAACATTAGTCAAGCGAAAATAAACCTTATAACCATACTTACAGGGTTCAAAACCAGTAGCATGATCTGTAGTGGCCACATAGCTACTCTAGATTTCTTGTTATCAGAGAATCTATCCTGTAGTATATCTAAATCTTACTAACAATCGAAAATAAACCTTATAAAAATACTCACAGGGTTCAAAACCTGTAGCATGATCTGTAGCGGCCACATCTCCACTCTATACTTTTAGTTTCATATCTAAATATTATAATTAAGCTAATTTAAACCTTATGTCAATACTCACAGGGTTCAAAACCAGTAAAATGATCTGTACCGGCCACATCTCCACTCTAGATTTCTTATTATCGGAGAAACTATCTTGTAGTATATCTAAATCTTACTATCAATCGAAAATAAACCTAGTCTACATACAAACAGCGTTAAAAACTGGTTGCATAATCTGTACCGGCCACATCTCCACTCTATACTTTTAGTTTCATATCTAAAGCTTATAGTTAAGCAAAAATAAACCTTATATCAATACTCACAGGGTTCAAAACCTGTAGCATGATCTGTAGCGGCCACATCTCCACTCTATACTTTTAGTTTCATATCTAAATATTATAATTAAGCTAATTTAAACCTTATGTCAATACTCACAGGGTTCAAAACCAGTAAAATGATCTGTACCGGCCACATCTCCACTCTAGATTTCTTATTATCGGAGAAACTATCTTGTAGTATATCTAAATCTTACTATCAATCGAAAATAAACCTAGTCTACATACAAACAGCGTTAAAAACTGGTTGCATAATCTGTACCGGCCACATCTCCACTCTATACTTTTAGTTTCATATCTAAAGCTTATAGTTAAGCAAAAATAAACCTTATATCAATACTCACAGGGTTCAAAACCTGTAGCATGATCTGTAGCGGCCACATCTCCACTCTATACTTTTAGTTTCATATCTAAATATTATAATTAAGCTAATTTAAACCTTATGTCAATACTCACAGGGTTCAAAACCAGTAAAATGATCTGTACCGGCCACATCTCCACTCTAGATTTCTTATTATCGGAGAAACTATCTTGTAGTATATCTAAATCTTACTATCAATCGAAAATAAACCTAGTCTACATACAAACAGCGTTAAAAACTGGTTGCATAATCTGTACCGGCCACATCTCCACTCTATACTTTTAGTTTCATATCTAAAGCTTATAGTTAAGCAAAAATAAACCTTATATCAATACTCACAGGGTTCAAAACCAGTAGCATGATCTGTAGTGGCCACATAGCCACCCTAGATTTCTTATTATCAGAGAAACTATCTTGTAGTATATCGAAGAGGGTGTCACAACACTTGCTCAACTCATCGTTAGGCCGACACTGGACTTCAGCAAATTCCTGTGAAAAAAGGTGGGGTTTAACCGATTGTAAAAAATAAGGTGATCCTCTTATAAACTGTAAGTTTTTGGTTCAATTTTTTTGGCAATACTGTTCCTAGTAGTTAAACAAAGATACATATTGTTATTTTTTTTAAAGTTTAATTATTTTCTATTAATATTCAAAATTGTGTTAACTAATTGTAATGTTTGGAGTTGAATTAAACGGATAACTATTTTGACTACATATTGACAAATATTTTGTTGATTAAATTTTTGACTATATAGGCTATATTACATTGCACTTATTATATTTTAGACTTTTAGTATAGCTTACAGAAGAAGCATAATGGTCATATACAGATCTTTGATCTAAATAGATATTTATTCTATTACTAAAATAAAGCAAACTTACTTGTGGGTATGTATCCATCCAGTTCCATATCGCTTTCTCTAAAGACGAAACTAAAACTATGTGCGCTGACTTCCTTAATAACTTAAACTTTTGTATTGATTCTGTAAAAAGAAAATAAGTATTAAACTGTGGCATTTACTGTGGCAAGTACACTGGAACATTCATTAAAATGCCACTCACTGAACTTTAAAATAGCGGATTCGCACCCCTTATCTCGTGTCAAATAAAATCATATTTTAAAGTAAGTATATAAAGTCCACACTGTATAAATTTTAATTCTGAAGAGATCCGAGCAAGCGTGGTGATCAATGGTCGTGCCGTCTCTATATGACGGGCCTGTTGGTCTAGTGGTTAGTGACCCTTACTGCTATACCGGAGGTCGTAAGTACGATTCCCACTCAGGACAAATGTTTGTGTGATGAGCACGATCATTTGTTCTGGTCTGGGTGTAATTTATTTATAATATGTAAGTATTATTATTTATAAACATATCGGAAAAACATATCGGCGATCTGTGGGTGTACATTGGTACACCTCTGCCTAACCCTTCGGGGATACAGGCGTGATGATATGTATGTTTATGTATGTTATTATTATTTATTTATAGTCTATACTGCAAATTTTTTTTATGCTGAAGACAATAGATCTGAGCAAGCGTGGTGATCAATGCTCGTGCCTTCTTTATATGGGAAGAGGCCCATGCCCAGCAGTGGGACGTTTATAGGCTGGAATTATTATTATTATTAGTTTCTGTAGGTCAAGATAAAAGTATTTACCTGTTAACAGCCGTATAAGCCTCAATATATCGACGTTGATGTGTTGTATCAACTCTATATCTGTATAATCGGGGTTTTCTTCCGAGCTAGATGATAGTTCCTGAAACAAACATTTACGGTAAAAAATTACGTTTATACAAAATTCCTTGTTTTACTATGTTTTTTATCGTTTTTCGTTCGTAAAGGATGGATTTTATACATACAGATTTGTAAGGTAAGAAATGGCTAAATAAATTGGGTTTTAAAACAGGCTAATATGGCCAAAGTCGCGTGAACGGCCATTAAATTAGATATGATTCTACTATACCGCTTGTATTATATATTTTTTTAAAACCTGTTAATTTACTAAGTAACGTCACAGCGTGCTCTCATTGCATGTTGTAGATTGCTGCATTATAAAACATTATACAGCCTGTATATACACACCTGGCCATTTGGCCAGACGAAGTGACGGCAGGTGGATTAAGGCGGTGACAGAAAGGCAAGGCAAGGCAAAAGAAGCGTGTCGGTCGACCGGGAGCAAGATGGGTCGACGACATAGTTAAAGTCTCGGGTCGAGTCTGGATGAGGCTGGCACAGGACCGTAGAGAATGACACGAGAATAGAGGCCTATGCTCAGCAGTGGGAGGACAAGGGCTGATGGATGATGATACAGCCTTTATAAACATACCTGCAACCTAGCGCTGATTCTGTTGAACACCGCGTTGAAGAAGTTGAGGCTCAAAGCGAACAGCACCTTGCTGGCCAGCTGACGGAGCAGCGTGTTGTTGACCGTGCTCTCGTTGCGCATGTCCGTGTAGTAGTAGATTGATACTGTAGACAAATATATATAACGATTAAACATTTGAAATCTTCATAAAATAAGGGAGCGTCTACATCTGACGAAAGAGCAGTAAACAAGCAGCTCGTGTAATGCTCGTTCATCAGATGTGGCTGCACCCTAAGATTAGAATGTCTTTCAAATTCCAAAAAACAAAATACCCAAAATTGTTATACCAATGTTTAAATAGTAATCTTTCTGTTTTTTATTCTGGATAATCACAGAAATGGTTGACAAATTTTGACGCTTTTTTTATATCAGAATGTGTGCAATGCATACTCCTCAAAACTATCGACTCATTTGATGAATATAAGGACTCTTAAATAGCCTCAACAAGATCTAACTTACCTATAAACTGGCAGACTTCTCTCAGCAGTATCTTCACGTTCATAGCCTCGTCGTACTTGGCTGTGTCTTTCGGCTGTGAACTTAGGCATATTTCTAAAGTATCCAGTACAATGACTAGACTGTCGTGGTAGCCTTTTTCTAATTCGGTTAGAGGACGGTTCGCGCATATTGCTATTGAGGGTTGGTACTGTGGGATAGAAAGATATATGTTAATTATTTACAAATAATAAACGAAAATAAATAGACAGTAAGCTTTTATGCAAATGACTTAAGAGAAGCCATGTTTTTAGTATGTTTTTGCAATTGTACCATTAGACATTAGATGTTAAGTATTTGCAAATTTATTTTCTTAAACGTTGCAGTTTATAATTCAGGTTGCCATGGGCTACGTTCGAGATTTTTTTCCCGCAATATTTAAAAATATCAAACAAAAAATTATAAACTTGAGATTAATAAAATCAGATTTGGTTTGAAGTTAATTTTTACACTTTAATTTTTATTGGAAAAGTGATATAACCAAAAACTGCATAGAGCAAAAGTATAGAAGTATCACGGTTGGTTAAATAAAAACTAAATGCTTACCAGCTCATTAACCCTCTGCAAGATCTTCGTAAGGCCAGCGATGACCAGCGAGAAGCGGTGCCGGCTGATCTGGACGAGGCATGCCTTGCACTGCTCCTCGTTGATGCGCGAGTGAAGGTTCTGAGCACCGGTCTTGTATGGCAACTGTGTGATATACGTTTATATGTAGATAGGACAATATAACACTAGGTGTCGCGAGAAGCGGTGCCGGCTGATCTGCACGAGGCATGCCTTGCGTTTAATTGACTTAACAACTGTCAATGATCAACGTTTGACAGTCGGACCCTGCAGCTTAATGTGCTCTCCGACGCATGGAGTAGTCTCGGTATGTTTCTAAATGGTCACCCATCCTCGGACTAACCGCGGCGAGAGCCTTTAAGTTTATTTTCTTGTATTTAAAATTTCTTTATGCAAACCTAATCAAAATATATAAGGTCAAGGTCTTTAAAAATATTTAAGGATTCTTCTATTTTTTCTTGTTTACTGGGTGAAATAAATGTATTTGTTTATTTATAATTTAAGTAGACACAAGTGATTACATTTGACAGTACACAACAATTCTATCTTTCTATTTGCTGTGCATGAAAACAGAGCACTGATTTTCAGCTGGCCCCTGAATTCAGCTAGCTACTCACTTTATTTACATAAGATGGGTAAATTAACATTTATATGTTCATGGTTCAGTATACAATTGTTAGTAGATTTATATTATACTTCTTTTTTGATCTTGGTTAAGACAACTACCAGGTCTCCCCTAGGTCCATCTGCAAATCTGTCCCACGTCACTTAAATCAATTCATCCTGTATCCTACAGACATACATATATCGTGTTTATATGTATCTATTATAAGTATGACTGCGAATGGGTATACATACTGAGGAAGACTCAAAAAGAGATGGATGGATTGCTGATATGAGAAAGAAAGGAGTGAATGCTGAGATGATGAGTAGTGGAGATGAATGGAAGCTGAATACGCACTGCACTGATCACAAATAAATAGGAGAAGATGATCATCTATCTAAGCCTTCTAATAATAGCATAGAGCTCTGCTGAATCTGACTGTTAATTAGGGATGAAGACAATTTTTTTTTCTACATCCACCTTTTAATTTAAATAATAAAAAATTTAAGAGACAATTTTTACTAGACATCACATCTACTCTACTAAAAATTGTACCTAGCCGTGATGTCCGTGAAGTTTTTGATCATTGTTTCATCTACCTTATAGCGATAAACTCATTAATAGAGTTAATATAGAAAAAGGCTTGTATATAATTCATTTACATTTTGTCCATGTGAATTGAGGCATGAAAATTTTATAAGTCAACGAAATTGGTAAGGTTAACTGGCAGAAAATACCTTCTGGCATTAAGTCTGTCTATGTATACTCCCCATAAATCATGAAATAAATAATGCAATTTTTATTGATCATCAATATCTCTGAATATTAATATTATTAAACAAATTTAACAGAATTATTAAATAATCAGGAATAACAAGAAACTGTTCTCAATTTAAATACACTTGACTAGTTTCAATGAAATAACACAATTATGAGCCAATATGTCCATAATCAAATTCCATTTCAGATATATTATTTAAAATTCAAATATTAATTAAAAAAATTGTATACTTGTGGGATTTCCTATCACAAAAAAATAAGTTAATTTCTTGGTATCAAGGTAATTGAAGTCCAAAATTTAGCTAACATATTGTTGTCACTAAATCAAGCAGCTTTCAAGAATATCCTCAATTTATTTTTAATTATTTTTTTAATAATTTAAAGGATTAAATACCTACTTATACCGCAAATATTTGATATTGAGACTTTCATAGTATATCATACATGGATATTATAGTTTTATAGTAGCATATGGTTGTAGTAAAATACTGCGAAGGTGTATTAAGGTGGGTGGGACGTTCTGCCGGGCGATCAATACAAGACGATAATATTAATATTTTACCAAAATCAAAAACACAGAAGCAACACGTAATCATAATAACATAAATATATCAATATACTAATAACATTAACATTTATAAGGTATTTAAGTAACAAAATTCCCTAAATTGAACTAAAAAAAATAATTTTGTTTACATCCCTGCAAACTCCATATTTGGGTGGGTCTTATAAATTAAATTAATTGTTAAATTTGAAACTTACCTGCTCTTCGAATCGAGCTATTAATGAATTGGCCCATTCGCCAGGCTTTTGCGTGCCCATTTTATTAATAAAAGATGTATAGTTTGTGTAAATAAATTAAAAACAACAATTCATTTTTTGCACTACCATTATAGATCTTTAATTTCTAAAAACTACTACTGTCAACTTTGAATCAGTGATACTAGGATATAAATGGAATTACTACCATGTACCTACTACGGCTTACTTGACAGCTTCAAATAGGATTACAAAATCCTTCATCGCAATGGATCAATAGACGCTAAACATATAGTAACTTTCCAAATAAAACCAGAAAATAGTTTAAACAAGACGCGAGTGCGTATGTTTAATGAATAAGAATGTCATGGCGATATTTTTTAGACTCATTTAAATTTTTCACACGAATACATTGGATCGTATAATTGCGAATTAACTAAACATTATATTCAATCGTTATCAATTAGTTAACCAGCAAATCAATTTGGGAGCTCTATCCCTTAATTCTACCAATTTGAGATATTTTCTCACTGTGGGATCACCAAGGCCCGGTGAAATAGGAATCAATAAAGTTGGACATGCGTTCCGAAGATCGGTTGTTATAATATTTATAAGTTTACAATTCGTAGAATAAAACCTAAACTATAGGTACCTATGATGTGATGTTATAAAGATACATGAAATGCCTTAGAGGATCTTTTAATCTTCTGCACCATATCAATGGCATCTTGTTTATCCTTATTGGAAACCTATTGTACATCAATAATCTTCATTCAATATGTTATGTATTGATCCATAGGTAGTTAGGATATTACGTATTATACTACATTATCTACCTGAATAGTTTGTTTAAAATATGCTCATCATTTATTTATGAATTTAGACATTATCATTCCACTGCAAGCCAAAAGCATGCCTTTCCTTCTTCCGATTCTCCCGGTCTTTTCCCGGACATTTTTCTTCCATGATATTGAATAGGAGTATACTCGTATAGTACTATACTCATATAGTTACTAAATCAAGTAATCTTCATAGTAGCTGGACCAATTTCAATAAGATTTTACTGGCAGGCTGTTGTCTATATTATCAGTAGCTAAGTAGCTTAGGTTTGCATTGCCATCAAATGTTTACGTTACGTGCAAATGAGTAAATTTGTTTGATACCGGACTTCCTTAAGACATCGATTTAATTATTTTTTCGGAAAGGTTCGTATGTTATGTATTGAGATGATTTCATAAATAAATATAGATATATTTTCTGTTAAAACATATTTTGCATTGGTATTTGATTTGTAATTCCTTGGCAACACAGTTTGGTCATTTTGACATAAGAGTTTTGACAATCATTCTTATTTTCCTCTGTGAGTCTGTGTACAAAAACTCGCTGTCGCTTAATTAAATCGTTAATTTCAACAAGGATACTAAAATATAGCTTCAAATTTTGTGTTTAAACAAAAGCAAGAAGCTTATTATTCACAATGATGGTAAGTTTTCGTCTATTTTCGTAATAATTTAAGCGTAAACTACAAGTTTTGTGTACTATGCCGGGGGGCGTCTTCGATTGACTAAAATTGTTTTATTAAGTTAAATTTCACCGGATGTATTAATTTTATTATTCATTATCATAGAGATAAAGGTGTTATGGTGTGTTCCGTAGTTCTATAGTGTAGTTAAATAATGTAGTACCGTTTTCCAATAATTAAACATTGTGACGTGGTATAATATTTTTTTGTTTTTTCTTTGGCTAGATATCTCTTTCGACCTTGTTGACTGTATTGGTATTTTTGTGTGGTAATTCGTATCTTTCACATTCCGAATGGTTCATGAACGTAAAACATTGTGTGATTCATACATTTGATAAGGGTTTGTCTTTATTTCTTTGAGCTGTTTGTAGATAATCTTTATTATTTGTTGACTTAATTTGATGATAAACAAGAGTTCATAAGGTGTCTGAGTCCAAATAACAGTTTACTTTTTTCAAGACCAAAATAACTCTTTATAAATTACCTAGTACAAATAAATTAAAAGGGTATTCTAGTCTTAAAATGTAGTGACTATATGTTAAGGCTTCCCTTCATTTCTTTAGTTTAATCTCTACAGTCAAATAGCACATCACAAAGTCCCTGTTCTTTACAGTCTATCAGAATATTTTAGACGAAATGTAAAACACTTTAACTGTCTGTTAGTAAGAGTGATCTTTTTACAAGACTTAAATCATGCTAACTCAATTATCACCCATATCCATAAACATAAACACTATGTGTTTATACATACATACAGTAACTTTACTAAGTTGCTAATCTAGAATCTCTATGTACATTATTCACATACATACTTATGTGTGTGAATTACATATTAATATAGGTTAAAAAAATAATTAAGCTTTACATGTTTCTCATTAAGTAAGTGAATAAATAAATAAGTCTGTTAATAAAAAGATTAATTTCATTAACTTTTATTTAACTTACATAGTGATTGAAACATCATATAGAATCTGCAAGATGGAATGGGATCAAACTAGATGAAATAACAAAAATTGTTTTATTACTTAATTTTAGTACATTCATATTAATTTAACAGGACTGCGTGGAAGACACCAACCACGATCCCCTCTCAGCGCCAGCGGTACAGACCCCAGGGTCTCTAGACCCTAAGCTGGATAAGAAGAAGCCCAACGAGAATGTCTGTCTAGCTGATAATAGTCTGTTGGTATGTATTGTTATGTTAAGACACCAACCACGATCCCCTCTCAGCGCCAGCGGTACAGACCCCAGGGTCTCTAGACCCTAAGCTGGATAAGAAGAAGCCCAACGAGAATGTCTGTCTAGCTGATAATAGTCTGTTGGTATGTATAGTTAAGTTTTAGTTGAGTTTTCTGACTATTCTTTCTGAAGTTACGTTAGGATCGGCTTCCAGTTTGCAAAAAACTGAATTGTATGTGCACACAATTTTTCTTTGTTTTTATTTAGCCTTTACCTTCCCATTGCTGGGCAAAGGCCTCCTCAAAGACCTTCCATGACTCTGTATCTTGTGCCACCTCAACACAACGTCACAATGTGACAGCCATGTGTCCTAAATTCTAATTAATCTTAAAAAAAGATTATTACATACATGAAAAATGTTCATAAACATTATTTGAACAATTACCTTTGTACAATTTCAATCAGACTCTAATAAGATATTTTTTACAAATTGTACATTTACCTAGAAACCTTAAAATAAACTGTGTGTGATAAATATTTGCACTAAATAAACCTTGTATGAATTCTTCCAATTTAATCCAACAGGTCGACATATCAGACGCTTTAAGCGAAAAAGAAAAAGTGAAGTTCACGGTACACACTAAGACAACGTTGCCAGAGTTCCAAAAGTCTGAGTTTATTGTGGTGCGGCAACACGAGGAGTTTGTGTGGCTCCATGATAGATATGAGGAGAATGAGGAGTATGCGGGGTATATTGTGAGTAATTTAAACTATTTTTAGAGGTTAGTAGTGTTTTCTGCGTTGAAAATAAAAATATATTTCATTTCAGCTTTTTCTAAATTGCATCAAAACATTCAGTCCTTTAGCTATGTTTTTCAGGTTTGAAATAAAACTACTTTGTACCATATTGGTTTCTTAGGTTTACGCGAATGTTAGACATTGAAATAAAACTACTTTTTACGGATTTTTTCGCGGTTTATAGAAGGTGTTGAAACGTCGTACCCAAAAATCTAAATATAAACCGGGAAAAAATCCGTAAAAAGTAGTTTTATTTCAATACTTTGTACCACTTATATTGCGGTGTATCCGTATTTAACTAGAATTTAGTTCCGTACGTTTTGACGCGAAGGTTGCGATTTTACTCTTATACTCGGGGAGTAAAACCTAAATATATAACGCGATAAAAGCCTTGAAAATAGTTTTATTCATTTTTAATGATTTTTAATATCATGTCTATTGAACTGTTAACAAATAACTAATACTATAGCTAACCACAACACAATAAAGTTAACCTAACTTTTTAAGAGCAGAAAAGTAGTTTATACTCATATGACGACATCCGTAGTTGACGTCCGTCAGATTTGGGGTCCCGTGATCTTTCAGGCGGGTCAATATTTCCAATATCAAACCTATCAACAACCTCGTATTTCCCATTTATGATGTAATTTCCACACGGTCAGATTCCGCCGGCCCCACCCCGGCCAGACTTCGATGCCTCAAGAGAGAAGCTGCAGCGCCTCGGCGAGGGAGAAGGCGCGCTCACACGTGAGGAGTTCTTAAAGATGAAGGAGGAACTAGAAGAGTGAGTATAAAAACGAGAAAACTTTGACTTTACCTAGTAATAAAAAGATCTAATTAAAAACAAGGGCATTGAAGTCGGCGACAGAAGGTTGACAAATCTTCGCTTCGCCGATGATATTGTTTTGTTTGCTCCTACCGCTCCAGAGCTTGAAGTTATGCTGCGTGAACTGAACGACGCAAGCCTTTAGGTTGGTCTTTCTATGAATAGGTCCAAAACTCAAGCAATGACCAATAGGCGAAAGCAAGTTATCGAGGTGGATGGGCAAGTGATACAATATGTCGACGAATACATCTACTTGGTCCAGCTAGTGAGCTTCGAAAACAGGCAGGGCAAAGAAATCGATCGCCGTATCGATAACGCCTGGAAGTGCTACTGGTCTATGAAGGATTTAATGAAAGGCACCCTCTCGCTTTCTTTGAAGCGCAAACTCGTCGATATGTGTATCCTGCCCGTCCTAACCTACGGCTCGCAAACTTGGTCACTGACCGAACAACAGAAGACCAAACTTAAGGTTTGCCAAAGAGCAATGGAGCGCAGTATTTTAGGGGTTAAAAGAACCGATTGCGTACGAAACACCACCCTTCGCTCAAAGACGCAAATTGCTGATGTCGGTGTTCAGACAGCTAAGTTAAAGTGGAGCTGGGCTGGTCATTTGAGTCGCATGGGTCTAGAGCCGGCACTCGAAAACGGGGTAGGCCGAAAAGACGCTGGCGCGACGACATCGATCGCTATCTGCCGGGTTGGTGGGAGATGGCTCCAGACAGAACAGCTTGGAGCAAATTGGGGGAGACCTTTGCCCAGCAGTGGGACACATAAAAGGTTATAAAAAAAAATAATATACACGCCTGCCATGTCAAAAAAAAACTAAATCATTTAATTGCAGTCGGGGGACGGTTACTTAGAATAATTCATTACAGGTCCGACGACTGCTATTAAATGATCTATTTTTAGTTTTTTTTTTAGTGATAAATAATATTTTATAGAGCGCTCAAGGTTTGTTCAAAAATCGTTCGGAACCATTTGCAGGCGATTTCGACTCACACTGGACCATTTTTTAATTTCCACATAGCCTATGTCACTCGGGATAACTCAAAGCTTCTAATAATACCACAAACATTGAAATCGGTCAAACATTTTAGAAGTTATGTTGGAATAAAGAAACTCACAAACATACATACATACATGAACCCTGAAAACATAACACTCCTTTTAAGGCAGTCGTGTAAAAATTGAAGTCGCTTCTGCTGCCGAACTGCTGATCCGATTTCGCTGAAATTTGTTAAAGACATTGTCTAGAGCATGAGAAAGAACATGGCTATAAAAATATATTGTCCTTGTTCACTTGTTCTTGACTGGTCTGTCGGTCTAGTGGTTAGTGACCGTGACCCTGCTAAACCTTTTCCACTCAGGACAAATATTTGTGTGATGAGCATATTCATATGTTCTGTTTCTGAATGTATATATCTAGAAATAGTATTTCGGAATATAAAACTAAGTTTATCGGTTGTCTGGTTACCGAAGTACAAGCTTCGCTTAGTTTGGGATCAGGTGACGGTCATCTGTGGTGACGGTGTGAGTTATCTCAATTCATTTACGAGATTGTGGTTTGTAATGTTCATGTACTAGTCTTTTCGGCTCAAAAACATGTCATTAATCATTCTCATCTAGCTTGATTAGTCTCTGAAAAATCCCCTTTTTTGACGTTTATAGTTTCTTACTGTTGGATACTGTATTTCCCAGTAAAATGGGTTGTGGAGGTCAGATAGGCAGTCGCTTCATGTAAAATACGGTATTCAGCTTAATCCGGTGAGACTGGTAGCCGACTCGAACATAGTTAGGAAAAGGCTTGAGACTCGGGAGATGATGATGATGACGTTTAATGTTTCTTATTTACTCTTTCTTCTCTCTCAGTGAATACCTAGCGACCTTCAAGAAGACAGTAGCCATGCACGAGGTGTTCCTGCAGCGTCTGGCCGCCCACCCGGTGTTCCGCGGCGACGCCCACCTGCGCGTGTTCCTGGAGTACGAGCAGGATCTGTGCGCCAAGCCCAGGGGCCGGATGGACCTCATTGGTGGACTGGTGAGGATATGTATATACTAGTAGACCCAGCAGCACCCGGTGTTCCTGGAGTACGAGCAGGATCTGTGCGCCAAGCCCAGGGGCCGGATGGACCTCATTGGTGGACTGGTGAGGATATGTATATACTAGTAGACCCAGCAGCACCCGGTGTTCCTGGAGTACGAGCAGGATCTGTGCGCCAAGCCCAGGGGCCGGATGGACCTCATTGGTGGACTGGTGAGGATATGTATATACTAGTAGACCCAGCAGCACCCGGTGTTCCTGGAGTACGAGCAGGATCTGTGCGCCAAGCCCAGGGGCCGGATGGACCTCATTGGTGGACTGGTGAGGATATGTATATACTAGTAGACCCAGCAGCACCCGGTGTTCCTGGAGTACGAGCAGGATCTGTGCGCCAAGCCCAGGGGCCGGATGGACCTCATTGGTGGACTGGTGAGGATATGTATATACTAGTAGACCCAGCAGCACCCGGTGTTCCTGGAGTACGAGCAGGATCTGTGCGCCAAGCCCAGGGGCCGGATGGACCTCATTGGTGGACTGGTGAGGATATGTATATACTAGTAGACCCAGCAGCACCCGGTGTTCCTGGAGTACGAGCAGGATCTGTGCGCCAAGCCCAGGGGGCGGATGGACCTCATTGGTGGACTGGTGAGGATATGTATATACTAGTAGACCCAGCAGCACCCGGTG
Source organism: Autographa gamma (assembly GCA_905146925.1). Taxonomy (NCBI): domain Eukaryota; kingdom Metazoa; phylum Arthropoda; class Insecta; order Lepidoptera; family Noctuidae; genus Autographa; species Autographa gamma. Next base: position 4,094,798 of record LR989878.1, on the reverse strand, counting down.
TTCCTGGAGTACGAGCAGGATCTGTGCGCCAAGCCCAGGGGGCGGATGGACCTCATTGGTGGACTGGTGAGGATATGTATATACTAGTAGACCCAGCAGCACCCGGTGTTCCTGGAGTACGAGCAGGATCTGTGCGCCAAGCCCAGGGGGCGGATGGACCTCATTGGTGGACTGGTGAGGATATGTATATACTAGTAGACCCAGCAGTTTCCCTTCCTGAAAGCGGAACCTTCCGACTACAGCGCTACCTACCAGGTGGTACTTTTGGTGCTTTCTAATCACCGAGGAGTCCATGGCAATATACACAAAAATTTCAAGGAATTAGGTCCAGCCGTTTAGAAGGAGTTTGGTGACTAAGGCGTACAGAAAGATGTCAATTGCTGACGATTCTGAGGCTTCGACGTAAATGACTCCGGAGTCGCGTTGGCTTACTCCACATCCAACCAAATCGCATGCTACATCAATGTGCAATTAACTATTTTACATTATGTTTTATTAAAATAAAATTTTGCATTGGTGCCAACTGAAAACCAGCACTGGGTGTTTCACACCTAGCATATGCTGACAGCGACCTTGTCAGTATTAACACACATTCTGAATTTTTGTAACGTGTGTGGTACGTCCAAATCTGACGAACGTGCATTACACGAACAGCTCACGACTATGGCGCACGTTTGGCGGACGGCGTTATTGACACTAGTGCGTTTGCGGCGTACTAGCGAGCGGCTCGTGTAATGCTCATGTTTCAGATCTCTACGCATCCTACAATCCCGTATTTATATATAGAAATATAGAAAACATATTTATTTGTAGTCTAAAACACCTATTTTCTCCCACAGATGCGCTCAATGACAACAACAACAGATGAGATCTACCTCGGAGCTACCGTTCGAGATGTGAACGATTTCTTCGAGCAAGAGACGACCTTCCTACAGGAATACTACTCGCACCTCAAGGAGGCAGTCGCTAAAGTCGACAGGATGACTACTAAGCATAAAGGTAGGTTTAACCCAACGAGGTTGCATTTGAAACTATAGACTGAGCCTATCAGAGTTTAAACCGTAAGCACTAGTGTGAACAAGTGTTGTCGTGAATTATGTATGAAGATGGAGCTTGCCGTTTTAAAAAATCTATCTAAAACACTAATATTATCCTAACAATGTCAAAACCATCGATATTTTCGTATATAAGTTTCTCGTTGCGCGAAAATGAACTTAAATGAAAAACGAAATGTACTAGGATCAGACTAAAAACTGCTCTCGCTTGGCACAAGGGGAACCTAGCGATAGTAGCAGTCTATACATATCATACGTCGATGGTTTAACCACCATTTTTGTCACATACTAGCTTAGCCCTGCGGGTTCACCAGCGTAATTAGGTTCCGTTTCGAACTTGCCTAGCAATCGTGTGGCTCCAGCAATGGTAAAGACGAACCAAAATATAAAAACGTTACTGTAATACATATTATGTATTCTTGTATTTTTGCAATGTTTTGATAATTGATCTTCTATTCGAGGTGTAGACGAATATATAGGAGAATATATCTACGGATTAAAAAAATCATAATTATGTTGTCTTATTTTTTCACGGCGTATCCTCAGTGATCCATACCCTGTCCTTTGAAAAGCTTACGTGATGCCACGTGGCTTATTATTATTAACCCATATTGTTCTACTGCTGGGCTACCTACTTCTATTTTTACACTCGTCACTGTGTTTTTTTTTTTTTTTTTTTTTTTTGTTTGAACAAGTGGCGCTAGTTGCCACGGGTAACATTAACACCGCGTATTTTAAATTATTAAAAATAGTTTATTGTAATTAATTTGTGTAAAAACTTGTAATTTAACATTATTATAGTATAAATACTGTGTGGAAGTGTTATCCCAGTGCAAAAACTATTAAAAGTGTAATAAAAACCAAAAAACTAAATAGTGCATCAGGTTTGTGTATAGAAACAAAACAAGTGAAATATTATAATAAATGAACCGCAATAAAAACAAGGACATACAACATAGTAACAGTGAAATAATAACTGAATATAAGCGCAAAATTATCATCTTAATTGTTATGTATTAGTGCTTAGTATAATCTATGGTCATAGATCTATGGTTATAGATCTATGATCATAGACAGTGTGCGCGGCCGCGCGTCGCGCGTCAAGCAGTCGTGAATAAACCGGGTTACTAGTTATACGTTGTTTTACTTATACACCTCAGTGGCGACGAGGATGGGATAACGATTGTAAAGACAAGCTAGTAAATATATTAATTACCATGTCTATCGGGAAGTTAAACGAGTTTAACGTGCGGTCGGGGAACTGGACAATGTACGTGGAACGTATTGAAATGTTTTTCAAAGTAAACAACGTATAACTAGTAACCCTGTTTATTCACGACTGCTTGACGCGCGACGCGCGGCCGCGCACACTGTCTATGATCATAGATCTATAACCATAGATCTATGACCATAGATTATACTAAGCACTAATACATAACACATCTTATAATTAGCTGGCTTATTTAATCGGCATTAGCGAATAGGACGAGGCTGGGTCGGCTCAGGAGAAGGCAAGGAAGGCAGTGTCCCACTTTGAACCGGTTGTTCTAGGCACTCTTCAAAATGATCCCCTTCCCCTTGTTCTTGATCCCTGTCGGTGGCGGCAGATGCATCGGTGCCCGGACTGCCCAGGCTGGGCGCTCCCCGCTCCTGAGTTACCTCAGCCATCCCTGCTCTTACCGGGCTAGAAGGACACAATAATGAACTCCGTATCCGTGGTTTTAGCTGATCTACATGTTTATGGAATTCCCTACCTAAAGTGTCTACAACCTTATAGTCTGTGGTTCCCATCTTTTGTGACACTTTTCCCGGTAACCATTTATCCTGACCCCTATAGTGGCGCAGCCAGATTTCGTCTCCCGGACGCAGTTGACGAGACCCACTTGCACCATATTTTTGTTGCCGTTCCTGCGTATCCCTGACTTTGTTGTCTCTATCGGGCCGTAAGGCGTCAAATCTAGTACGCAACCTGCGGCCAAACATAAGTGACGCTGGAGTCTCGCCTGTTGTACAGTGTTCTGTGTTTCTGTAGTGAAGTAAAAAATTATTTAAAAATAATTGTATGTTAACATTTTCCCTAAAGGCTTTTTTTATCGCTCTTTTTACCGTGTGTACTGCATTCTCCGCTGCCCCGTTTGAGGCAGGGTGATAGGGTGCTGAAAATATATGTTTAATCCCATTGTTGCCAAGAAATTGAGAAAATTCTTGACTAGTGAAGGGTGGACCGTTATCCGAGACGATCTGTCTTGGTAGACCAAAACGTGCAAACATATCACTCAAAACACCGATTGTGTTACTAGCTGCTGTATTAGGTACTTGACACACTTCTATCCACTTACTCCTGGCATCCACCATCACTAAAAATATTCGCCCCTTTATAGGACCTAAGAAATCGATATGTATGCGGGCCCATGGTTTGTCTGGCCACGGCCAAGGACAGGGCATATGTCGAGGTGGCGCTTCTCTTTCTGCAGCACAGACATGACAACTCTGACACATCCTTTCAATCTCTTCGTCCATACCCGGCCACCAAACGTAGCTTCTAGCAAAAGCTTTAGTTTTGACTATACCCATATGGGCCTCATGTAATTCTGATAAAACCTTATGTCTGCATGCCCCCGGTACGACGACCCTATGACCCCACATCACACAACCTAACTCCTCATATAGCTCAGTTTTACGATTAAAATAAGGTTTAAGTGATACTATTTCATTATCCGCAGGCCAATCGCCACGTAAATATCCTAAAACTCTGCCTAACAATTGATCTCTACTTGTCTGTTTTTTAATCTCATTATAATCCAATAACATAGAATTCTGAGCGAAATGTAAGTGAGTTTGTTCTGGAATTTTAATAGTTAGATTATTCGGCGTAATTGCGGGCAGCCGCGACAAACCATCTGCCCCGTTCTGTTTAGACGTAACATATTCGATATCGTATGTGTAGGCTGATAATTTGATAGCCCATCTTTGAAGGCGACTAGCCGCCATCGGTGGTATACCCTGTTTGGGCCCAAAAATAGTGACTAACGGCTTGTGATCTGTACGTAGTGTAAAACGTCGCCCGTATAAATATTGGTGCAGTTTTTCTAAGCAAAACACAATAGCCAAGGCCTCCCGCTCGATTTGCGAATAATGTTTCTCCGCGTCGTTTAATGCGCGAGACACATACACTACTGGTCGTTCCCGGACTGCGACTGCGCCAGCGCCCGCGTCATTATGCTCACACATCTGACTCAGTACGCCGCCTATGCCTCTAGCGCTCGCATCGCACGTTAAGAATAACGGTTTATTCGGTTCATAATGAGATAAGACGTCGGCGCTAATTAAAATAGATTTTACCTTTTTAAAAGCAATCTCACATTCGTTATCCCATATCCATATCACTCCTTTCTTAAGTAATCTGTAAAGTGGTGCTAATATAGTGCTTAAATTCCTCACAAATTTTGCATAATAATTAATTGTACCTAAAAACGCCCTCAATTCGGTGATATTATCCGGGCGTGGTATATTTAGTATACCTTCTACCTTTCCCGGGTCCACCTTAATCCCCTCGGCGGAAATGATAAATCCTAAATATTTAACTTCGCTCGTCATAAAGAAACACTTACTTTTCTTAAGCTTCATTCCGTTATTATGTAACCTTCCTAACACCTTTTCTAACGTGTCTAAATGCTTCCTAATATTTGGTGATCCAATAATAATATCATCGAGAAATACTTCTACGTTTGGAATATCGTTAAAAAGATTCGCCATAATTCTTTGGAATATACCTGGGCTCGAGGACAAGCCATAAACTAATCTTTTATATTTGAAAAGGCCCTTGTGAGTATTTATAACCGTACAATTATCGGGATCTTCTAATTCTATTTGATTATACGCCTGCGTCAAATCAATTTTTGTAAATATCTTTGCACCGTTTAACTTCACCAGCAAGTCGTTTATGCGTGGCAAAGGATATTTGTCAACTAATAAAACTGGATTTAGTGTTATTTTGTAGTCAGCACAGATACGGAGTCCACCATCAGCCTTACGTACCGGTACCAGTGGAGTCGCCCAGTCCGCACTGTCCACGGGCTCGATGACGCCGGCGCGCAGCATGCCTGCTAACTCTGCCTCCACGCGCTCGCGCAATGCATACGGTACCGGCCTTGCGCGGCAGAACACTGGTGTCGCCCCCTCGCGTATCCGTAACCGAGCCTTGCCTCCCGTGAACCGGCCCAGTCCCTCGGAAAACAAATCTTTATATCTGAATTAAAAAACAATCGGTGATTTAAGTAACATCTTTGTTTTACAAAAACGAAAGCTTAAAAGTCATTGACCCTTTTTCGAAAGTTTAAATCAACCTACAGATTAACGTTTTTCAAAAATAGTGATACTTAAAATACAAACATTATTTTGGCCAAATCTTGTAATTGTCAAATTGGTGTAGCGGTAGCGATCCCAACTTAAACAGTCCGTCGCAGCTAGCCTTAAGTTCTAAACTGGGATTGTACAACTTCGCTTTTTGTGTTTATTCTCAACAGAATACAAAATTGTAAATTAAAACTGGAATAAGTCGTCTATGAACGAAACAAGTATACAAGATTGAAACAATATTGTCGTGCGTAATAAAATAATAATTTGATAAATAAAGATTATAAGAAAACATTGGCAATAGCGACATCTAGTACCTATAGTCCCAGCAAAAATAGTAACATTGATTCTTCAAAAAGATTCTTTGTTTCCACAAATAGATGGCGTTATATTAAAACAAATAGCATCATATTACTTTATTTTTTGTTATGATGGAGGATAACGTAACAATACGTCGCCAAAAAACAATACATAATGATACGCTGGAACTTTCTTTTGAATCGACACATTCGGATGCCGGAAGATCCAGTTTTCCAGACCTATCGACGTGTTATGATAATGATAAAGCAGATTTAAATGAAGAGATACTGAAGCTTAAAATTGAGTTACAAAATGCACAAATCAAAGTAGAAAAACTGGAAGAAGAAAATATGGCGCTAAAAAAAGCCCTAACAGAGAGTAACAAAACTCTTAATACAGAAAAACTACAATCAGAAACTCAAAAAAAAACATGTAACACAACAAATAAAGCAAAACAAGTAAAACCAAATACCCAATCCGAAACTTTAAAGGGTAAAAAAGAAAACAATACACACATCACAAAAAAAAGGACGTCATCATTGCTGATAGTGTTACTTAAAATAAAAATCCTGAATTCCAGCAACCTGTTAGAAAGAAACCATCAATATGCTTGGTGAGTACCAACAACAAGAATAATGTACTATCGATAGCAGAAGACACTTTTCAAGGCAGATATGACCTATGTCACTATTTAAAACCAAACGTTGGTATAGAACAGCTTTTAAAAGGAATAGAAGCCAAAGTAATTAATTTCAATATGAATGACTTCTGTATCATATTCATCGGAGAAGAGGACTTCAAGAACACTAATAACTACATAAATATAATCTACTATATAAGGCAGGTACTACAGCAAATACAGCATACTAACGTTGTAATATGTCTACCTACCTATAAATATTCGTACACTGCTAGTATTTACAATTGGCGAATAGAAACCTTCAATAATTTATTATATATGGATATAACGACCCACGGACATTCATACTTGTTGGACAGTAATCTGAATTTAAAATGTGACTACAGTATGTTTAATAAATATACAGGATCCCTAAACGATTATGGATTGCAAACTATATTTAATGATTTAGTAGCCATAACAACTGGATTTACGCAAGATAACAGACAAAATAATAAGTATGATTACGTGGAAGAAACTTTACCATCCAAGAACACATTTTTTCGTGAATAAAAACTTAAACATTATGCACCAGAACATCGCCGGATTGTTAGCCAAATCTGATATTCTTACAGTTAGTTTAAATGAGATGAACGATAGAAATATGCAAATTGATGTCTTGTGTATTACGGAACACTTTGTAATGGAAGGATATGAAGAATATGTAAATATACCTAACTACTGTTTAGCAGCATGTTACAGCCGAAAAGAGAGCAAACGAGGTGGTGCTTGTATCCTCGTAAAAAAGGGTCTTCAATGTAAAGAACTTCCAAAAATATCAAAATTATCTTTATCCGGAATATTTGAATGCTGTGCCGTCGAACTAATTAAGCACAAGGTCATAATTGTATGTGTCTACAGAGTGCCAAATGCAAATAACTTTAATGAATGTATTGATAGATTAGAAATATTACTATGTATTTTGTTAAAGAATTGTTACAAAAAAAATATTATTTTAGCGGGAGATTACAATATAGACATATTAAAAAGAAACAAACAATCCGTCGAATTTGAAAATGTGCTTCAAAGTTACAATTTGAAACTTGCACTTAATAAACCTACACGCCTCAAGAGTCAAACTTGTTTAGATAATTTTGCGCATAATTTCAGTAAGTCATGTAAGGCTACAATTATAGAGCTGGCGCTCTCTGACCACACCGCTCAAATAGTAGAATGTCCTGTCAACTCACTATGTACCATTGATCGATGGTATACAATTAAAAGAGACTACAGTGAAGAAAATGTTAGGAAATTTTTATCATACATTAAAAGTCTATCTTTTAGTGAGGTATATAATGCAAATAACACCAATGAAGCATATAATGCCTTTACTGATGTTTTTTCATTTCTATATTGTCAATGCTTTCCACAAATGCGTATATCTATAAATGTAAATAAAAAACTAAAATGGATATCACACTGCGTAAAAATATGTAGTAAGAAGAAGCGCAAATTATTGTGGCAATACAGATTTAAACCTACCTCTAAATAAAAATACATTTCAAAAATATTCAAAACTATTTAAAAAAATTATAAACAAAACTCAATATGCTCAAAATGTATATAAAATGAAGACTTCGACAAATAGATCAAAAACTACATGGCAATTAATAAACCGTAACAAAAACAATGCACCCAGGAATAATATTAGCAGACTTCGTATTAATAATAAATATGTAACTGACCCTAAAGATATAGCGAATCTGTTTAACAACTATTTTATAGACAAGGTTCAGCCTATAATTATGTCAGATGGTAAATCAAAAATTAATATTTCAAATAGTAGTAAGTCGATGTTCATGGCTCCAAGCCTACCGCAGGATATATTAAAAATAATTCTAGCATTGAAAAATACAAATAGTGTAGGATATGATGGTTTCTGCACGAAAGTACTCAAAGCTGTTTCTTGTGAAATATGCAAACCTATAAGTCATATTATTAATTTAAGTATAATAGACGGCGTATATCCAAACGCTCTTAAAAAGTCAATCATAAAACCTCTTTTTAAAAAACAGGATAATGAACTAATGGAGTTTTATAGACCGATCTCGTTAATACCCATATTTTCTAAAATATTTGAAAAGTATATCTATAAAAAACTTAATAATTATTTAGAGAAAAATAGAATACTTTGTGATGAACAGAAAGGTTTTAGAGAAAATAAAACGATTAATATGGCAATTTATGAGTTTTTATACGTTGTCATGTTAAATATGGATAAGAACAATCCAGTCTGCGCTATATTCTGCGACATGACGCAAGCGTTTGATTTTGTCCACCATAATATACTGCTAAGAAAACTAGAAACGTATGGTGTTAGAGGCAACGTTTTGCAACTTTTACACTCATACCTTAGTAAGAGAATCCAAGTAACAGAAATCAATCGAATTAATACTAATACTAAATGGGAACAATCATTTTTATCAGACGAACGTAACGTTCACTTCGGAGTTCCACAAGGAAGTGTACTGGGACCTCTTCTTTTCACGCTTTATATAAATGATTTTCCTAAGTCCATTGATCATACCATGACGCTTTTCGCTGATGATAGCACTATAACAATACCTTGTAATGAAAAACATGACTATAAACAGGATATAAATAATACTATAAATAAATCAGTTAACTGGCTAGATACTAACAACCTAAAAATAAACATTAATAAGACCGTGATCATGCATTTTAGTCAACGTTCAGTACACGACTCAAATATTGACATTGAATACAAAAATATTAATATAGAAAAAGTTAACACCACAAAGTTTTTAGGCTTAACGATTGACCGGAGTCTTAATTGGAAAGCTCACATAGACACATTATGTAAAAAAATGAATAAGTCTGCATTTGCTCTTTATACACTGTCTCGGTCACTAGACATTGATGCACTATTAACTGCATACTACGGGTTAGTTGAATCCAATCTCAGATATGGCATTATTTTTTGAGGTAACTCAACCGAGAAAGAGTCCATATTTAAAACCCAAAAGAGATGCATAAGATCAATGCTCAAATTAAAAACCGAAGATAGTTGCGAGCCCTATTTTAAACATTATAAAATATTAACTCTATCATCCCTCTATATTTTTGAAGTAGCAGTATTCACGAAATCCAATCCACATTTATTTCCTCGTATGGAAGATGTTGTTTCTAGAAGCAGGCGTGACAATAGCAAGCTTTGTCTACAGACATGTAGGACTGCACTTATGCGCAAAAGTATCTTCTGTATGGCTCCCATCATATATAATAAATTGCCAAAGACTTGGAAAGAGCTAAATAACAGTGCTTTTAAGAGAAAACTTAAATTGTTTCTAACTGAAAGGGCATATTATAACATTAAAGACTTTCTTAACGAACCTAACTCAGTTTTCATTTAAGTTGTGATAAATATATTTGTTTTTTTTTTTTTTATTAATTTAAAGCAATTATTATTTATAAGATAGAGTGTTATTGTTAAATTTTAATTTAAGTACATTTGTTATTTGTTTATGCTGTTATTCAACTTAAATAGTTTTAATGTATTGTATGTTTGATTCTCTACTTATATTATTTTTTTCCCCATTTTGTTGAGGTCTATTTGATTTTTTTCTATTCCATTTTTTGTACCTTTTTGTAAATATTTGCATGCCATGGAAAATGGCAAACATGTTTTTTAAGTCCTTTATCTAATTTGTCATCTTACATGCACCAATTTCTGTATGTACACACATGTTTAAGCGAATAAATGATTATTATTATTATTATTATGTGACTAGCAACATTCATACACTTTTCCAAAAAATGTATTCATCAATCCGCCACCGTTTTCGCTGTCTGTACATTCTTGTAAAATATTTATATTTTTCATCAGAGGTAGCAGACGCCCACATAAGACTGTCATCGTGCATCACACAGCTCGCGACGAGAGAACAACCGCCCACTGAGAGGTTCCTAACAAGGGCGGCTGAAACATTCGATAAATGCAGGGTGAGTAACTATGCTATATGCAAGGTTTTAACGAAAGGGGATAGCAGTCCAAAAGGGGTCAGGAGTACATCTGGTACAGAGGCAGTTAGTTAGTCATTTAATATTTAATATCTATTTTTTTCGCATCAATTATTAGGAACCAAAAATTTAACCAACCTTTTGTGGATAGTTATACCTTTTCGGTAACACCCGTATTGCACAGGTATTTTTAACAGTCTGGCTATTATATAACATGCTCTGCCAACGTTGGGATCAGATCGATCGAGTTTGAGTTGTCTCTCGATATTATTATTTATTATTAACATAGAACATGGCTATGTTGGGGTCGGCTTCCAGTCTGACCAAATTCAGCTGAACACCGTATGTTACAGAGCGACTGCCTATCTGACCTCCACAACACATGTTACTGGGTAGCACAGTATCCCATAGTAAGGCTAAGGTCGCACTACGGCTAAGCCGCCGCGGATTTTAACCGCCTGATTTTGTGCGTAAAGGAAACAAATGGAAGCTGCTGCAGTGACGGTTATTTTCCGCGACTGATTTTTAACATTATTGTGTGCGTCTCTGGCAGTTTTGCTGCTTTACCTAGCGGTTTTTGCTAGCCTTGACTGGTTGTCAGAATTGTGAAGTTTATTATTGTCTTATTCTGTAATTATTTGCTTCTATTTGTAGAAAATCGAGGGTCGCATGGCATCAGACCAGGACCTGAAGCTAGCCGACACTCTCCGCTACTACATGCGAGACGCGCACGCGGCGAAGGCGGTGCTGGTCAGGAGACTGAGGTTAGTAATAATGTCCCACTGCTGGGCAAAGGTCTCCCCCGTCTGACTTCAGACATTCCTGTCTCGAGCCACATGACACCAATCGCTTAACAAGCGATCGATGTCATCCCGTTTTGTCGGCTTGCCTCGTCTGCGAGTGAATACCTTATTGTATACTTACATTATAAGCAAAATATCTTAAAAAATAAGGTTGAAGGTTGGGTTTCATTTCCACTCAGGACAAACATTTCTTCATCATCATTCAGCCAATCACAGTCCACTGCTGGACATAGGCCTCTCCAAATTTGCGCCACAACACCCGGTCCTCCGCCTTCCGCATCCAGTCCCCAAACATTTATGACCCGGACAAACATATTTGTATGATGAAAATGATTTTTTTTTCTGTCTGTGTGTTATTTATCTGTAGTATGTATGTATTTAGAAATATATAAATATGTTTCTCTGTTGGCTGTTTACCATAGCACAAGCTCTGATTAGTATTGGTATCAGATGATCGTGTGTGAGTGGTCCCAGTATAAAGATTACCAAATTACAAAATTGTCTATTACAATTGTAAATAAAATTAAATGCTTTATTAACGTTATTTTCTTCCAGATGTCTAGCGGCCTACGAAGCAGCCAATAGGAATCTAGAGAAAGCTAGAGCTAAGAACAAAGACGTCCATGCGGTAAGTTTATCATATACAATATACATCCATACATATCATTTTGTTAGCCCACTGCTGGTCAAAAACAATCCAGCCATTTTTGAAAGGCAGATTTACTTAAACTGTTGTCAAATTAACTGATCACGACTGTGATTGGCTGACCAAAAGATAAAAAACCAAACACAGCGCTTAAAATGAGGTTTGACAGATAATTAACAAATATTGCTGTTTTTTTAACAATGATATAAGAAAATTACATGGTATGTCAATAAATCTTCCAATTTGGTTTAAATCAAAAGTTTCATAAATTATAATAATTAATTGTTTTGTTATAATGTTATAAGAATCACGATTTTGCGCGTTTTTGTGTTTAACACACCACGGTATCTGAGATGTTTGTGTATGTCACTGTGTACAGATATGCCAATGAATATCATTTATTTACTAAAATAGTTTATTTTATACAATGACCTAAATATGCGAAATTCTTTGGTCTACTGTAACCAGTATTGTCTTGTGTCTGAAATATGTTTCTGTGAATAACGCAGCCTTTGGACGTCCAAGAGGTAAATATTTTATGTTAGTAGGTAGTTAGTAGTAGTGTGTAGTATATGTGTAGTAAAGGCAGAAACATATTTATGTGTCGTGGCGTGGCGTGACGCGCCAGAAGTGTATCGGTTTGATACATTTAATATGGTTAGGGACATACTTACGTGTCGTGTCGTGTCAACATGCAAATATGTCTCTAACCATATTAAATGCATGAAACCGACATACTTCTGGCGCGTCACGCCACGCCACGACACGTAAATATGTTTCTGCCTGAAGTGTAGTGTGCTAGTTATTGTGTTTTTGTAGTGAGACTGCAAAATAATATTGTAATCTCTCTTTACTGAAACGTAAATTTCAAGTTATTACAATTCGCTCTCGGTTTTGGATATATTACAACTTTGACAAAGTTATGAACGACTTAATTCTGAGATGTGTTCGGCCGTAAGGTGAATGTTTTTTGTTTTATATCATGTTTTTAGGCTCTGTTAATGAAAATATTTTTTTCCATAAATTCGATATATTTGTGCTTTTAAGCCAGAAAGGCTAAGTGCCCACTACGGTTTTTTTTCCGGAAGCGGTGAACTACAACCGCAACACTGCTTGAGACAAACACAATACGGTTAAAAATCTGTCGCGGAAAATAATCGTCCGTGCGGCCGCTTCCATTAGTTTCCTTTACTCACAAAACCAGGCGATTAAAATCCACGGCCTTTTCGCCTTAAAAGTCGAAACAAACCTCTGACTTAAAAAATACTTAAAACAATATGTATCACACTCACTATTTATTTGGACATAATTTATCAAAATATATCGAAGCATGCCAATAAATTTCGTAGATAATATAACCTAAACACAAACATATACTCACTCTATATCACAATACTAGGCGGAACAAGCTCAGGCCGACGCGTGCGCCAAGTTCGAGCAGCTGTCTGCGCGCGCGCGGGAGGAGCTCCTCGACTTCCGCACGAGGAGGGTCGCGGCTTTCCGGAAGAGGTAGTGTATAGCATTACTGTAACATATACGCGCTCTATATACACAATACTAGGCGGAACAAGCTCAGGCCGACGCGTGCGCCAAGTTCGAGCAGCTGTCTGCGCGCGCGCGGGAGGAGCTCCTCGACTTCCGCACGAGGAGGGTCGCGGCTTTCCGGAAGAGGTAGTGTATAGCATTACTGTAACATATACGCGCTCTATATACACAATACTAGGCGGAACAAGCTCAGGCCGACGCGTGCGCCAAGTTCGAGCAGCTGTCTGCGCGCGCGCGGGAGGAGCTCCTCGACTTCCGCACGAGGAGGGTCGCGGCTTTCCGGAAGAGGTAGTGTATAGCATTACTGTAACATATACGCGCTCTATATACACAATACTAGGCGGAACAAGCTCAGGCCGACGCGTGCGCCAAGTTCGAGCAGCTGTCTGCGCGCGCGCGGGAGGAGCTCCTCGACTTCCGCACGAGGAGGGTCGCGGCTTTCCGGAAGAGGTAGTGTATAGCATTACTGTAACATATACGCGCTCTATATACACAATACTAGGCGGAACAAGCTCAGGCCGACGCGTGCGCCAAGTTCGAGCAGCTGTCTGCGCGCGCGCGGGAGGAGCTCCTCGACTTCCGCACGAGGAGGGTCGCGGCTTTCCGGAAGAGGTAGTGTATAGCATTACTGTAACATATACGCGCTCTATATACACAATACTAGGCGGAACAAGCTCAGGCCGACGCGTGCGCCAAGTTCGAGCTGGTAAATGGCCCACTGCTGGGCAAAGTACTAAGGTAAATGTCCTACAGCTGGAAGTAGGAAAGGCCTCCCTGTCCCACTTCTAATGCATATATCATTATAATTATAAATAGTCATACCAGACAAGTAGGCTTTGACGCACCGTGGGAAAGCTAGAGAGTTTGCCCACATTTGGGCAAGACATCTTCCCATATAAGATCCCTTGTTGACCTCTGCAATATGGTCGAGTGGCGCAACAGTTTTTAAGGTTTCGTTCTGAGGCGTCCGGGATTCGATACCCCGATAACCCGGACTGGTCAATATACAAAACTAGATAGTCTCCTATGTACAAACCAGTTATTGAGAGAACAGATATGACCATGCTAAAGTACTAGTTTTTTTATACATTCAATTATTTCCTCTGATCTGTATGTATAGCTTATCTTTTTCTTGTACCGAAAGTTTCATTAAAGTTTTAATATACAACCTTAACATATTTGCAGTCTACTGGACCTAGCAGAGTTGGAGATCAAACACGCTCGCTCCCAACAGGAGCTGTTCAGGAAGTCCCTGCAAGTGCTCAAGGAGTGCCAGTGAACATGTACGTTATGTTATTCCAATGTATGTAGGTTTGAGCCTATTGTAAACTGACTGTAAGGTTTTTCTATGTAGCATAAATTTATTTATTTATCATCTACTAGCTGTGCCCCGCGGTTTCACCCGCGTTAATACCTATATCCTATGGAACCTTAACTTTTTAGAAAATTTAATATAGCCTATGTTAACTGCAGATAGTGTAGCTTCCCAACAGTGAAAGAATTTTTCAAATCGGTCAAGTAGTTTCGGAGCCTACTCAATTCAAAAAAACAATCAAATCTTTCCTCTTTATAATATTTGCATAGATGGAAGACTTACAACTTATAAAACAGATAAAAAATATTACGCGAGACAGCTAGCCAAAGATAAGTCTTCGCTTATAAAAACAGAATGTAAGAAGAAAATGATGAACAACACAGCGCTATCCACAATAAAAAAAACAATAAATAAGAATGATATAATTATAGTATCATGTCGAAATGTTACTTAGTTGCAAGACTTAATCGATATCGGATAGTCGATAAATGGCAAATGATATTGGTCAATGAGCTTTAGTTAAGCGAGGGATAAAATTGGGTAAATGACGATTTCTTCAATGTCGTCGATTAAAAATAAAAGTCAAGTCCTTTTCAGTATCGTTAGTGAGTGTGGCATCTTCCCCCAAACCATGGCTCGCTTAATGAGTTGTCCAGCGTGCCCTGCCACCTGCACACGCGAGGACCTGTATGAGGCGACGGACAATCGTGTGCGTGGCTGAGTACTGGTTGTTAAAAATTTAAAAGCCATTGATCGACTCGATAAGAAGAAGTATCGTTAGTCGTTATCGAATAATCCTATACTATTTACTAAGGAGGTAAAACTAGGTTCGTCCATTTCACCTACAATTGACGATCGATTATTGTGGTATCACCCTTAAATATACCTACTTTATATATTCTGCCTTCATTTAATAAGTCCTTAGTTCGTTGCTCAATAAAATCTTGCACTTTTCTATGAAACTAAAAGCTTTTCAGTCAGTAATAAACAAGTCGGCTCAACCTTACAATATAAGTAAAATTATTATTTAAATTACTCTCTTAGTAGAAATATTTATTGTATGTATATTTCAAAATATTCTATACATTGTAAAAACATCCATAGTTGTACCTATGTATCATTAATTCAATTCATAATTACTTTTAGGAAGCAAAAACATGGAAAAAAAAAAATATTAAATAGCTAAAACACAATATTACAAAATATAATTTTCTTAGACACAGTGTCGTATAGATTTGTAATCGATTAAATTGAGATTACTCGATTAAAAAGTTATTAAAATATCTCGATATAGCATTTTATACATATGTATGCATTTTAGTTAGATGTATGTCATTAACTGATTATTTAATATGTAATAGAATTAAATGAAAGTGTCTACACATATGTACACATTTTTCTTAGATACTTAGAATTTGTCTGCAGGCAGAAATTACGTATTGGTTAGTGGACTATTAGTTAAAAAACCGAGCATGATAGCCAATGGAAAATTGAGTTTGCCTTAGAGTATAGAAAAACAACCTATAGAGTGCGCATATCGGAGTATGAACTGTGAACACCAGTATGAACAAGAATTGTTGTATAATTTGTGCCAAAACGGAGCGCGCTGTTTTATTAAAAGTATTTTACCACCTAATAATATTGGAACTATCGATATTTCCGTATGAACGTCTGTAGTCAAATGTGAAATCACTGAAATCAGGAATCGGTTGTACCACATACAGCCAATTAGCTTATGCTCGACGCAATGGGCACGCACTCTATAATTTCTTCTGTATGCTCTTAGATTGCAACAAATGGTAGAGTGGTCAAATATTTAAATTAATTGTTATTTCCAAATGTGTACACACTTTACTATTATGACAATTTTCGGGTATTTTAGTTGATTTAAATATTAAATGTAAACATAAGAGTTGATTATGCTAATCATAGATTAGTAACTCGATTTAGCTTTTTTTTTGTACGGTGCAAATGTATTTTTTATATTTATGTTATTTTTTTACGTGTAACGTGGACCAAAATTTATTTTGTTTATTTTTTACTATCATAAATGCCCCATGTAATTATATGCACTATTATACAATTTAAGAATTTATTGGCGATATAAACATATGCGATTTCTTATGTACCAAAAATGGCTACAATTTAAAGATCAAATAAATTCAATAATTAAGTAATTACGCTTTTTATTACAGTGTGCAGATGAAGAAAAAATCTTTGTATGAAATTCACGTCAATACAATAATATACTTATTAGTATAAGTAATCAAAATATATTAAAACTATCTTACTACAAAGTCAAACAACTGTTTATTCTTACATAATTCTGACAACCAGTCTTACTATGGGATACTGTGTTACCCTGTAACATGTGTTGTGGAGGTCAGAT
This sequence comes from Autographa gamma, assembly GCA_905146925.1. Taxonomy (NCBI): domain Eukaryota; kingdom Metazoa; phylum Arthropoda; class Insecta; order Lepidoptera; family Noctuidae; genus Autographa; species Autographa gamma. Next base: position 4,077,729 of record LR989878.1, on the reverse strand, counting down.
AGACAGTCGCTCTGTAACATACGGTGTTCAGCTGAATCTTGAATGAAATGACGGGCCTGTTGGTCTTGCGGTTAGAGACCCCGACTGCTATACCGGAGGGCGTGGGTTGGATTCCCACCCAGGACAAATGTCTGTGTGATGAGCACGATCATTCGTTCTGTGTCTGGTGTAATTTGTCTATAATATGCATGTATTTAGAAATATATAAGTATGTTTATCAGTTGTCTGGTAACCATAACGCAAGCTCTGCTTTGCTTGGGATCAGAAAACCGTGTGGCGTGTGTGAGATGTCCCGGAATATTATATTATATCCGGTGAGACTGGAAGCCGATCACAACATAGTGCGGGAAAAGACTCTAAAAATATGTTTTTTTAATAGTTGTTTGAAGATTTTTGTGGTATAATAGTAATAGACTTTTTAGTTGTATATTAAACTATCATTATGTAAATGTGGTGTTAAGTTTAGAAAATCACTTGTTTTGGCTATGCAATTATTTTAAAGCGATTCGTTTGTAGTAAGACAAGATTCTGATCTTCCATTTATTCCACTCTGTAATTTTCAGGTATTTAATGGTGATTTAAATAAGTTATTTTGACATTTAGAAACCATATTTATTCATCCAGTGATAGTTATTATTTTTACCAAAAAATAATAATATTGAAATATGCACATCATAACTTCAAAAAATATGTTGTATAATATATTTATTTGTTTTAATAATTTTGATTTTAATCTAGATTTTCTAATGCTATTCCTTTTGTCCTTGTCTTTCTATAAACAATCGCTTAAAACAAAGTCTTCGTACTTGTATGTATCTTGTAAGAGAAACGTGTTATTTTTAAATGTTTATATTTTAAGAAAATATATGATTATCCATATTTAATTTGGGTTTTATTTAAATTTTACTATCCTTTTCCTACCATAATGCTTTGATAATAATCTGTAAAAAACAATAATTGATTCGACATAAATCATTATACGGGACCCCCTCCATGGCACCCTATTATAGTCTTTTTTAATCGATATATCGCGTAGCAAACATACATTTCATTTAAAGCCGATACTGTCCCACTGCAGGGCAAAGACCTCCCTTCTTTCCACTAGCTTCTATTGATTGCTATTTGTTGCCACACCTTTTTATATGCATCCAGTTCATCCCTTCATCTCCGCCTGGGTCAGCAAACATAAAAAGGGGGAAAAATATTCGAATTGAGGATTTACTAGACATTTCTGTCCCACTGCAGGGCAGAGACCTCTCTACCCTCCTTCCATTTCCCTCTGGTTAGGGCCGTGGTAATCAACTTCTTATCAAAGAAATCCAGCTAAACAAAATTATATGCATAAAAAAAAACAACATTATTAACAAAAATTATGTATTTAATATTTACACAATATACATTGTACTGTACAAACTCTTAAAAGTAAATAGTGTTTTATTTTAATGTCTTGAAAATATATTTTTCATTGATTTGTGATTTAATGATAAGTACCTATAACGGTACCGATTTTTGTCAAGTTGTCTGGTACGAAGGTCAACTGTCAAGGGCGTTTAGGGATCCTTACTCGTATTTGTTATTATCTCCTAAGATGTTTATCAGTTGTGTATCTATAGTAGAGGGTATGCCTAGTTTGGGATCAGATGGCCTTTTCAGATACAACTTTTTAACTCCTGACGAAAAAGAGGGCTGTATTAAATTTTACGTGTAGGTATCTATGTACCATCGTAACTACTAAACGAATGGACCGATTGTGATGCACTTTTTTAAAATTCGAAACTTCAGTGTTTGGGATCGTATGTCCTGCAAGATTTTTAACCCCCGCCGAAAAGCAAGGTCTGTTATAAGAGTCACGTGTATTTTTGTGTCATTATAGCTTCTAAACGAGTGGACCGATTGTGATTTGTGATTTGTACTTTCTTTACATTTTTTTTGTATAATCTACTTTACGATTTTACGTATAGCTTTGTACAACTTTTTAAGGTTATGCGTATATCTCAATAGCATAATCCAGTCTATAACTCCTCTGGCTCTTAAGCCGGAGCTCGACGTATCTGTAGCCGACGCCGCCGGCCGTCACGTTGACTGACGCCTCGCTGTTCTGGTAGTCGTAGCAACTTATTGCCTGAGAAAACAAATAAAATATTGACACTGACTACACAGTTCACGAAAACACATAGAAGAAGATTTGAAATATGAAGCAGATTACACTAGATTGTCACGAAATAGAACAATTTGATCAATTGACTTATTTTTCGTAGTCACGCAGTTAAATGTCTATTTTCTCATAATCACTAAAACGATTTTGATTATGCCTGAACTTGTTCTCAGTGGCAAATCCAGTCGGGCTTAGGCATTCAAGCAAAAAAGGATCTGAGTTTTATCCCCATGCTTAAAGTCATCTGATTCACAACGCTAAATAAGCACTTTGTTTGCCATTTTTAAAGTAATAAATTTAACATGTTTTGCATAGGGTTCACGTTGCTAAAAGCCATTCATCAACATTTCTCAATCCCTCAAAGCACCTGCTAAATCAACAAAACCGTCCTATTTCTAAATTGGTTAAAACAACTAAATAAATACCTTAATCGGCAACGTTCCGTTATACGTGAACGCCTTTATCCTCTTCTTCAACGGTATCGCTTCATATTTCACCCTATCACGAAACACTAGCTTAGTGTCCTTGCTTTGCTCGCCAAAGAAATAAGTAGAACTCATCACTGAGGTAACTGTCATTATTAGCACACACAATGTTATAGTTAACTTCATTTTATTTAAAACACTGTTTTTTACTTAGGCACTATGTTTTATCGTCTTTGCTTAGATTTTGAGCGGGAAACACTGAAATAAAAGAAAATGTATTATTCGAATTTAATTAGAATTTATTAGAATTTATTATGTTTCAATGGTTGACTGAGTTTTAAAAGCTAAAATCTAGGTATATTGTTCAGAAACAGCTAGAAAGTAAAAAATAAAAACAATTTAGTAACACGAAAAATATACATACGAAAACCAAAGTTATTTAAATATTGAAATTGGGATATCACCTCACAGATAACATTTATAAACAAACGAACTGGGAGTATTAATATTTCATTTTAAACAAATTCCTACGCATTGTTCAATTGTTTAAAATATTATGTGTTCCATTTCCTTCCCGGTAATCTGGTATATTGGTAAACCTATAGGTATTATTTATATCATCACTGATAATTTAAAATAAGGTCTGATTTAATATCATAAATACGCACCTTATTTTTATACCATACAATATTTTGTACTTAGGTAGGTAGATATGTACCTGAGTGTTTATGTAATTTTCTTTAATTTCAATTAATTAAATAATATTTTCAAATTTTTCAAATTTTCAGGATTTCAAGTCGTTTTTTCTTTTATTTTTAAGTAATCGATTTGCAAATGGGTACTTCATTTTTTTGATGTTTAATTTTGTTTATATATTTGTTACGGGATATATTCGTCATCCATAAAGTACCTTAGCGGTGCTCTATATGCATTTCACAGAAGTCAGTTGCTTTTTACAAATGTTAATTTTTTTTTTTTTTAATAATCTACATTTTTGTTTCTTGTAAGCGAAGCTATTAAATAAAGAACCTAGAACCGCTTGTATCTTCCAGAATACGCTAGGCTCACAATATGAAGGTCGATATACACCTACTATACATAGCTATACATAACTACACATATAGTGCATGAATAGTCACCGCGGTTACCGCACTGGCCTATATAGTCTAATTGAATAGGTGCACCTCGAAAATAGTAGAAGCTGCTATTTTTAGATGCAAGTTACTTGCAAATATAATAAAGAAAAACTACTAAGTAGAGTGGATCAAGTCATGATTCAGATAAAGGTGTTAAACCTTCGGGATTGAACATAACTCAAATTAAATATGAGACATTAAAAGTGTTCGTTTGTTACGCCTCCATGCCTGAAATACTAAACCGATTTTAATGAAATTTTGTCGAAGTCATGGGCCTGTCATGAAAATCTGTTAATTAGAATTTCCATGAAGGTTTAGTAAACAAACTGACTTTTCTATATAGAATTTTAATACACGTGTTAGACGAAAAAAATACTTCAAAATTAATCTCTTAACAAACCAACATTTATAAAGACGTTTATTTTAAGTGGTACTGACTTATGTGCCTTCTCTATATGGGAAGAAGCCTGTGCCCACCAGTGGGACGTTTATATACCCGTGTTATCATTATGTTTACAGCTACGTTAGGTGCATTTTCAGATTTATCTCTTAAGCATAATTTCGTCAAGATAACCTTTGCGTCAATAAAAGAGATAAATGTATCGAAAAATTGTATTTTTTGCATTATTTGTAGTCAGCTATTTATTTTGTATTTGTATAACATTTTTACGAATGTAATTATGGTATATCTGCAACCAACATAAATGAATAATAGTCACTGCAAAACCTACTTAAAAAAAACCTTCATAATTTAAATAAGTAGATATTAATCGTCTACCTATAACTTATATCTATATCTACGTAAAACAAAATCTTTTTTACATGTGTATATAGTATACTTACATTTCACTATAATTGTACACAAAATAATTACACTTAATTATTACAAAAAATCACATCATTCACAAATTCTCCACAGAATGTTTTATTTATCAATTTAATTAGTTTTCACAAATGTAACACAACACGTTAATATTTAGACATTCACAAAGTAAACCTTTAAATAAAGATTTTATTTAAAAACATACACCTCTCTTATTTTCTTAAAATCACAAGAAAAATGATTGTTTATTAATAAATAATGAATATTAAATGCGTTTAGTTCGCGAGACGACTGTCTGGTTAGCGCGCTTACTCTGATATGCAAAGTTATCAAAGAGTTGTCATTTTTAAATCGATTGGCTAGCCTTCAGAAATGTTAACACCCTACGATTATAGTACTAATAAATATTTAAAACCTTGATGTTCAAGGCCAAATTAAATAGGCGGATTTTCTTTTGATTTTTTCTAGGTTATCTACGATAATCCTACCAATATTATAAATGTGAAAGTTTGTGAGAATGGATGTGTGGATGTTTTTTACTCTTTCACGTAAAAACTACTGAATGGATTTTAATGAAGCTTTACAATAATGTAGCTTATAGATCGGAATAACACATAGGCATTTATAAAGATGGTGTATGTATTGTCATTCACAGCTAGCTAGTTAGTTATAAGTGGAGTTTTGTAGGATCGTGATATTTTTGATAGAAGCTTTTGAGAAAACTTCAATTTTTTCCCATTTTTATTGTTTTATTCATTTAATTCAGGGTGGAAACGGATCCACCTGCGTTAAAATTACTAGTTTTAACTAATTTGCTACTTGATAATGATAACGTGGAATATTACCTTCGTCAAGTAAGCTTTTAAGTCCTTGAAAGTATTTTTTTATCTACCCCTAAAGCATTCTTTACTTTTTTACTCGTCATCAAGGTATTGAAATAGATCATTTTCATAATAAAGTCCTGGGATAATTCACACATCAAAAACTAAGTCATCTGATTGAAAACTAAGCAGACCTTATACTGTGGTAACCACAATACTGATAAGCATACTTATATATTTCTAAATACATATATTATAGATCATTTAAAGTAATAATCTAGATTATCTAGTTTGACGACCTCCGTGTTCGAGTGGCGTTTACACCGGTTTTCAAGGTGTCGCTAGCTCTGAGGTCCCGGGTTCGATCCCCGGACGGGTCAATGTAGAAAATCACTTTTCTACATTGTCTCGGGTCTAAGTGTATGTGGTACCTTCGTTGTTTCTGAATTCCATAACACAAGTGCTTTAGCTACTTACTTTGGGTTCAGAGCAATTTATGTGATGTTGTCCGCATTTATTATTATTTATTTATTTTTCTGAAAGTGAAGTTTCAAGTAAAGTCTTGTAATAGTTACAGTAGTTACCAAGGTATTTTAATAGATCATACTTATCCTGGGACATTTCACTTTCATGTAAAATATACGTATTATAGATAAATTATCAATTTAGTTTATACCTACAGCTAACTAGGTACTAAGTAGGTAATCTAACGCGTAACATTAGTGCATTTATATCGTACGAGCTTTCCAATTACCAAATACCAACACCTCGAAGGATGTATCAATTTAATGAAGGTCCGACACACGCACTGACGCTGGAGAAACGCAATAGTTACTGTTAAACAACGTATGTTGTTATACAAAGGTAATGCCCTGTCACACGAAGTGTTGCGTTGTCGCCGCGTCTCCGCGTCGTAGCAAAATAAAAGTACTTTTATTCCAAGTAGGACGTTTCAGGGACTTTCAAAACGTTAAATGACTCTAGTTGCGACGACAATGTGCGACGCAATGTTAACGCTGTAGTTAACTAAGGGCTCACACGTAAACACGATTCAATTAACATGATAAAGAGAAATCAATATTATTAGAAAAGTTTTCCTCGCTACGACGTCATATTGTTGTTGTGTGTAATAGGTTTGAGCGGTTGCTCTGTTGCTGGTTTTTCAGGCATGTCTATTAATTTTTGGTATTACGAAGATCTCTCAAACCATTTAGAAATGATGAGAGGACTTTTAAAAAACGTAGAATAAGATATGCCAGGGATATTAATTAACAGATTGCACAAACGATACACGTCTTGCTGGTCAGACTGCACAAACGAAACTTGAAACGCTGCGTTGTCAAAAGTCTGGGTAAAAATCGTCTGCACCAAATTGTCATCTTGAAAAACGCAGTGACAACGCGACCTCCCGAGTGTAGACACCCTAAATCTCCATAAATCGGCCTATGTAGTTTCGTCACACGTTATAAGATGCGTCAGTTTTAAATTCGAAGATATATGACCGTTTTGTGTGTGAGCTGCAATGGCCTACATCCTGTTGATTCGCTTAAATGACGTTCCAAGAATTTTTGTCATTGTTTGTTCCTCTTTAGGTCTAAGTCATGGTAATTTTGTATGGCGTGATGTTGATTAGATGTCGCTGAAGAGGGCAAAAAAAAACAACCAACGATAAAAGGAGGAGGTTCTCGATTAGGCTACTTTTTTTGTTTTCTGTTTTGATATTTAGGTAGTATGTCGATTGGTTTACGCGGGTCGATAGAAAAGTGAAAGTAAAAACTATTTTTTTCAGCCGACTTCAAAAGTTGGAGGTTCTTAATTGGACTGTATGTTTATTTTATAGAACCGGCATCAATAAAACGTATAAAGGACCTTTTAGGCCATTCACAATTGTCAGGTATATCGCGAAACAGACGTACAAAAATCATCATCTCACTGGTTTGATCTGCGAGTCCGGCAAGTCAATAACAATTCTTCCAAAAAAAACCGTCTTCAAAATAAGTCTTGTATGGTTTTCTTATGAATTCCACTGTTATAACTGGATCAAATTAAAATGGGACTACATTGGCACCACCTTCAATTAAAAATATAATCATCAAAATCCTTTCACCCAGCCGAAAGTTATGAGGTAACAAACATAAAAATAACATATAGTCGAATTGAAAACCTCCTCCTCTTTTGAAGTCCTTTAAGAATCATCTCACTGGTTTGATCTGCCATTCGGGCAAGTCAAAAAGAGATTACGTGTCCATTATAAAATGTGTTCGCTGACCTTTTAATCATTTAACAATGAACTTGCTGGACTTGTAAAGTGACAATGACCCCTGTGCTGATTTCAACATGTTTGACAATACATACATATAATCATGCTTTTTTCCCTTGTAGGGGTAGGCAGAGACCACTTCTTTCTACTTGCTACGATCTTTACTTGTTTCGTTTCGTCCACTTTCATATTCCTTCATACATGCTCTTCGGTTTAGGGTACTCTTGACCTGGCCTTTTTTCATTCACACTCGCCTTGTACACGTTATTCGTCTAACGTTCTTCATTCATTCAGACATGGCCATACCATCTCAGCATAACATTGATTTTTGTCACTACATCCATCATCTGCCTCGTTGGCCTAGTGGTGCTAAGCGCGATTGCTACGCTAGAGGTCTTAGGTTCGATTTCCAAGTCGACCAAGGTGTTAAGCCGGAAACCCACAGCGGCGCACGGAGAGGCTGTGCACGTGTGTTCAGCTTCGCTTTAGTACAAAATGTATGAGAGCGTTTCCACCGCAGCGCACGGACATGCTACGCAGCAATTGACGTCATAAACACACGCGTAGCTAACTCGAATAGGCGGAACGTAGCTCAGCCACGTGGCCGACCCACGCATCCCAGCTGCGTGGGTCGGCCATTTCTCGGCGACCCACGACTATGTACAGTCTCGAGCAAAAATATGTACACACATAATATTGTTAAGACATTATTATAAGAATAAGCTACTATAAATAAGAGGTACAATTAATGTTCCTAGTATATATAAATACATTTAAGTTGTGATAAGTATAATTTATGTAAGAACTAAGTAATTTATAATACAAATAAGTTAAACAGATGTTACTACACAATAGCTAAATTATATTGTTACTTGGAAGAGCTATTGTCTATATTATAAAAATAATATATTGACTTTAAGTATTTTTTTTTTATTAAAAAAAATATTTGATCCATTTTATTTTCAAGTGTCATCTGTCAGTATGCATTGATTGCTAGATGGCAGAAGAGATTCGACAAAAAATCTTACTAATTTCGTTTAACAATGTAGTGTATGTGCACTTACCCTCTCACTCTCACAGACAATCACTGTCTCGCTCGCACCACGTCGGGACACGAGAGCTTAATGGCGGGAGTGTGAACGTGTTGAGAGTCTGTGCATTAAGTGCGTAAGCGAGCCTGTGTAGCGTATTATAATTATAATTAGGCAGATCTTACAAGTGGCGACGAGCAAAAAGGTATTTTATTAGTTTTTTATAAAAATATAAAAATTGATGATTAAAACAATAGTTGACTTATTGTCAGCCGCGTAGAAGCGGGAACTTTTAAAATTACCAGAGGAATTTGGTTTCCAAATGGGTTGTAATTTCAATTTGCTTTTGTTGCTTCTGATTTAATACTTAACTATCATGCCATCATAAAAATTGGGATTAGAATGTACTTTTTAGGGATCGAAAATCGTATCCTGTAATATAATCTCACAATAGACAGAAGTATGTTTTAATTGATCTATGAATCTATTCGTAGTACAAATACAGGAAAGTTCATGAAACGTGTTTGTTTACATTAAAATAAACAGGCATAGTTAGTAGATGTATAGATGGATAATAAATATTTTGGTTTATATAATAATTTAATAATTATTGCATAAAAAAAAAACAAATTTTTAAACATAGATAACATAAAAAAAAAACAAAAGTTGTAAACTTGTATTTAGGCATTGGTCGTACAGCCCGGTTATACGGCCTGATTATATTGTTTTTTTTTTTTTATATCGATGAAAAAAAAATGCGTTATATTAATGACATTTTGTTTGAAAATTTATATCTAGTTTAATCTTATATTATTGTTGTTTTGCTTTCTTTTATATTTATCTTGTGATAAGTTGATAAAAAAAAATATGTTTAGAGATGTGTGAATCGAGTTTTTTTTATTATTGTACATTATATTAGAGGTTGTTTTTAATAGAGAAATATAAATAGAAAATATTATATACCTTACAATTATATAGGGTTTTAGTAAATTTTTATTTTTATTTGTAGGTACCCAATTATAGGGTGTGTAATTAATATAATGATTTAATGCTGCCATTAAATTGGTAGGGTGCTGCCATTAAATTGGTAGGGTGCTGCCATTAAATTGGTAGGTTGCTGCCATTAAATTGGTAGGTTGCTGCCATTAAATTGGTAGGTTGCTGCCATTAAATTGGTAGGTTGCTGCCATTAAATTGGTAGGTTGCTGCCATTAAATTGGTAGGTTGCTGCCATTCAATTGGTAGGTTGCTGCCATTCAATTGGTAGGTTGCTGCCATTAAATTGGTAGGTTGCTGCCATTAAATTGGTAGGTTGCTGCCATTAAATTGGTAGGTTGCTTCCATTAAATTGGAAGGTTATGTTATGCTATCATTAAGTGGGGGTAGCTAAGGTTGCCATTAAATTGGTAGACATTGTTGGTTGTTGGGAGATCAACGTCGTGGGTAGGATAAGTTTTACTAGATATGATTGCCCACAACTGGATATTTTCAGGTTCTACTCTTGAGGCCAAGAAGTGAAGAGACGTCCGCATCATGGCAAACTTTATGCCTGGGCCAGACAAACTCGATGTGGAAGGTGATACCTCCACTGTAGGCAGCCGTTGGGAGCGCTGGAAAAGGTCTTTGCTAATTTACCTTGAGGCTGCTGACATTCAAATCGCTGTAAAGAAAAGGGCCATTCTGTTGCATTTTGGAGGGCCAGGACTTCAGGAAATTTACTCAAATTTACCAGGAGCTAGTGCAGTCATTTCTGCATCAACTGGAGCGTCGGATACTGCAGCGGAAGGTCAAAATGTTTTCGATATTGCCTTGGAAAAACTTGATGAGTATTTTTTGCCTAAACAAAGTAAAGTATATGAAAGACATTTGTTTAGACAATTAAAACAAGAAACTGGCGAAAAAATGGAGAAGTTTCTAGTGAGATTACGTAATCAAGCGGACAAATGTGGATTTGAGAAACCGGACAATTTCATTATCGATCAAATAACAGAGAAATGTACGTCAAAGGAACTGCGCAAGAAGATTTTAACAATGGGGGACAAAGCTACTCTAAATGAAATAATGACGTTAGCGAACACCTTGGAATTAGTGAGTCACCAACTGGATGTATATGGAAATGAGGGAAATGGTGTAAAAAACCAAGAAGTGAACCAAATTATTAACAAAGGCTATAGAAGAGGTCAGAGCCATTCTAATAAATTTAGGACTAGTTCAAATAACAATTCACGCTGTACTAGATGTGGTAACAAATTTCATGAATCCACTGATGCGAACTGTCCAGCGAAGGACAAAACCTGCCATTCTTGCAACAAAATAGGTCATTTTTCAGCGCAGTGTAAATCTCGAAGTCATGAAACAAAACCATTAAAACGGAGGTACAATGGAAACCATAATACTAACGTAGACAGTAGAAAGAGACCAAAGAATAGAAAACCGAATAATGTTGACATGGTGGATGATGAAGATGTGGATTATGTTTTTCAAATAGACAATGACTCTACTGTTAGATGTATGGTGGGTGGAGTTGGAATCGACATGCTCATAGATTCAGGTTGTAAGCCAAACCTGATAACAGGAAAAACATGGGAAACTATGAAAAACTGTGGAATACAGGTAAAAAACCAAATTAGAGATGCCAACAAAATTCTCCTCGCTTATGGTAGTAAGTCTCCTTTAAAAGTGAAAGGCTCATTTGAGGCCGAAATTGAAGCAAATGGTCAAAAACATTATACTACTTTTTATGTAATTAGTGGAGGAACAAGAGACTTACTTGGGAAAACATCAGCATTGAAATTAGGGGTATTACGAATAGGTATCGGTATTAATCAAGTGGAAAACTTGATTACACCGTTCCCAAAATTCAAAGATGTCCTAGTAGAAATACCAGTTCATGATTCCGTGAAACCCGTTTCTCAACCGTGCCGAAGAGTACCTATACCTTTAGAAAAGAAAGTTGACGACAAAATCAAGGAACTTCTTAATGAGGACATAATCGAAGAGGTAAAAGGTTCTTCTCGATGGGTTTCACCTATAGTCCCGATCCTGAAAGAAAATGGAGACTTAAGATTATGCGTAGATATGAGACGCGCTAATAATGCAATAATGAGAGAGAATCATCCTCTCCCCACTATGGACAAATTGCTTCCCAAAATAAATAAAGCCAAATTCTTTACCAAACTCGACGTAAAGAATGCATTCCACCAGGTTGAAATCCACCCCGATTCCAGACATATAACCACCTTCATAACTCCGAATGGTTTATATCGCTATAAGCGGTTAATGTTTGGTATCACATGTGCACCGGAGCTATTTCAGAAGATAATGGAGAGAATGTTGATTCAATGTGATGGAGTAATAAACTTCATTGATGACATTCTGGTGTACGGAGATAATGAGAAAGAACATGATATCAGGTTGAAGAAAGTATTGCAAACATTGAAAGACAATAACGTGTTACTTAATGACAACAAATGCATTTTTAAGACAGCTAGTGTGGATTTTCTCGGGCATCATCTCGAACCTAACGGTATAACACCTCTAGACAAGTATGTAAAGAGTATCATGGATTTTCGTGTGCCAAAGACTATAGAAGAACTTCAAAGCTTTTTAGGCCTTCTCAACTATATTAATAAATGGATTCCAAATCTAGCTACAACATCAGAACCTTTGAAAGAGTTACTTAGGAAGAGATTGGGAAAAAATGCCAACATTGAGAAATTGTGGTCTAGGACACAACAAGATTCCTTTAACAGTTTGAAACAAAGACTAACAAAAATCCAATCGTTGGGGTATTATGATGTCCATGATAAAACCCAGGTGATAGCTGACGCAAGCCCAGTAGGATTAGGAGGTGTTCTTGTTCAAATTGACGCAAATGGACCACGCATAATTGCGTACGGAAATCGAACCCTTACAGATTGTGAGCGGCGGTATAGCCAAACCGAGAAGGAGGCTTTGGCTTTAGTTTGGGGGGTTGAACATTTCAACATTTTTCTGTTTGGCAAGGAATTCGACCTTGTTACAGATCACAAACCCTTAGAGGTCCTTTTTGGAAAGAAATCCAAACCCTGTGCACGTATAGAGCGTTGGGTTCTGCGCCTTCAATCCTATAAATATAAAATTATGTATAAGCCAGGAAAAAACAACATCGCCGATCCTTTGTCACGATTGTGCAAATTGATTAACAATCCTTCGGATGGAGAAGACACACATGTGTGTCAGGTGGTTAACTATGCGAGACCCCAGGCAATACCAATGAGCGAGATTGTAAGTGCATCTGAGACTGACAAAGAAATATGTGGTGTTAGGAATGGAATTTTTCAGAATGCCTGGGACGAGACCGTGAGAAGCTATAAAATATTCGAAAAGGAGTTGTGTTTCTTTGAGAGTATCCTGTTACGTGGAAACAAAATCGTGATACCAAACCGTCTCCGCAAAAGTGTTTTAGATGCTGCACACGAAGGTCACCCAGGCATTGTAGCAATGAAGGGTCGTTTGAGATCGAAGGTTTGGTGGCCACGCATCGACAAGGATGTAGAAAATTTAGTGAAATCATGCAAAGGGTGTACCTTGGTGGCTTTACCAAACCCACCAGTTCCCATGAAGCGGCGAGAACTGCCATTGGGACCATGGATCGACGTAGCAATGGACCTTTTAGGACCGCTTCCAAGTAATGATTATTTGTTGGTTGTTATCGACTATTACAGTCGATACAAGGAAGTGAAAGTGACCAAAACAATCTCAAGCACACAAATAATTAAAATATTGAAAGAAATGTTTAGCAGACTTGGGTTCCCCGTTTCTATAACAGCCGATAACGGGAAACAGTTTGTAAGTGAAGAATTCCGTGATTATTGCAAAGAATGCAATATTCGTCTTTACAATACAGTTCCATATTGGCCTCAAATGAACGGGGAGGTTGAAAGACAGAACAGAGATATTGTGAAAAGATTACGGATTGGTCGGACAGAAAAAAAGGATATTAAAGAATGTTTATACGAGTATCTGATGATGTATAATAGCACACCCCACTCGGTTACTGGTCGGACACCATCAGAATTGTTTTTCCAAAGGCAAAACAGGGACAAGATACCCGCATTAGGAAGTACAAGTGAAAAGATAAACGATTCGGACGTGAGAGACAGGGATAGGGTTCAGAAGGAGTTAGGAAAAGAGTATGGAGACAGGAAGCGGAAAGCTGTTGAGTCAGAGATAAGTGAGGGTGAAAAGGTTTATGTTAAAAGCATGGGAAATACAAATAAATTGACACCTAATTTCAGTCCAAGTCAGTATACTGTGGAAAGTAAAAATGCAGGAGATTGTGTTGTGAGGAATGATGAAACGGGACAATCGTATCGGAGAAATATTATTCATCTGAAGAAAGTAGAAGGGGAATGGCAATCCGTAGCTCCTGAAAAGGAAAATCAGGAAGTGGCGAAAAGTTCCGATGAGGAACTCTCGTACTAGACCTATGCATTGTTCATTTTGTTTTGTATCTTGATTACTTGTTGATTAAGTTCCGATGAGGAACTCTCGTACTAGACCTATGCATTGTTCATTTTGTTTGTATCTTGATTACTTGTTGATTAATAAAAAATGTGATAAGGAAGGAATGTAGTGTATGTGCATTTACCCTCTCACTCTCACAGACAATCACTGTCTCGCTCGCACCACGTCGGGACACGAGAGCCATAATGGCGGGAGTGTGAACGTGTTGAGAGTCTGTGCATTAAGTGCGTAAGCGAGCCTGTGTAGCGTATTATAATTATAATTAGGCAGATCTTACAAACAATTTTGCATATTATTAAGTATACATATTTTTGCTCGTGACTGTACCCCACGCATAGCTATGAGCTGTGTGGGCGACACATCCGTGTCCGTGCGCCGCAGTGGAAACGGAGGCCGACGCAGCCGAACTAATGAGCCCACGCAGCAGAGGTGAGCCACGCATCCGTGCACAGCCTGCGCAGCGGTGGGGTTCCGGCTTTATTAGGAATGTGAAACTATGAAATTCTCAGTAGCAGGTCGGAGTTTGGATTTGTGCCCGGTTAGTGGCAATAGGCTCGCCCCCTATTACATGGGACCTAAACATACCGGCGAATTGTGTTTGTACATTGATACATCTCTGCCTAATCTTTAGGGATACAGGCGTGATGGTATGTATGTACATACATCATCTGACATACTTCATCCACCTTACCGACCATTCCTCCTCTTACATTCAACGCAGCGGTTCTCCGTGGGACGTTTTTCGCCCCAAATACATGGATAATATATTTTCATCGACAAGATACCTCAGAGTTGATCCCATATAATTTTCATCAAATATCGATTCATTAGTTTCACTTTTTTTTTTCTTCCCAGTTCTTTCAAATCACATTGCGTATGTTGTTCTGCTCTGATATTATTTATAACATTCAATGTGTAATCTAAACATCAATACCTTAATAAACAGTTTTTTTTTGGTAGAGATGTTTGCAGTTATCCTGAGCGCAGGCTTTGACTGCTTCACCGGACTTTTGGCGAGGACCTTAAGGCCTCCAGCCAGAGCAATACGAAAAAACTAACTACGTCAGCAACGTCCACTAAGGGCACCCGCTACGGGGTTCGGACCTCGACTTAGTGCGTTGCTAACAATCTTAATAGAGCAAAACAACAAGGGATGGCTGGATCTAAGTTTAAGTATTTTCTATTTACTTATTAAGTTCGAGTCTGAGAACGTAGGTGTGAAAATCAAACATGAAAATTCAATACTTACTTTATTTAATTCGTTCCATGAAAAGTAATCGATACCGCACTTAGCTGTCTAAGTGTCGATGCTAATCATTGGGTTCGATTCTCGGAATTGCCTTTCAGAACCTACAATTTAGCTGTATATCATAAATTATTTCTACAGACTACATTATAGAGAAATTGTAGATTAAAAGGCAGTATCAAGGTCTCTATAATCAGGAATATTACCTTTACTTAACTTCAGTAAACACTAGCAAACATTTTATGGTCGAAGAGTCTTTGCCCAACTGTGTGTATACGATGGAAAAATAATGTAATTCCCAACAAGTACGAAATGCGAAAACTGTATCACATTTAGTTCATTCGTTTTGGTTCAACGATGACACAGACAGTGAAATAGAGTTAATGAAACTTAACAATAATGTGTCTGATACATCGGAACAACACATAGGCTATAATTTATTAAGATAATGTATGTATTGTTATTCACGCGGGTGAACAGCTAGTATTATTAAGATCGAAATTACTTTAATGTGACGTGGATCGTAATCAGTGTCAATTCTAATTCAAAGTTTTACAATAAAACTACTTTTAAAGGGTTCTATCGCGGTTTGTTCAGATTTTAGTTTTCGACGTTTCGACGCCTTTGCAGGTATCATGGTCACGGGCAGTATACCTATTTCAATATCTAACATTCGCGTAAACCTCAATAAGCAACAATTACTACTATTATTAAAATAATGTTCCACATAACTTTATTTATAAGTTTAAATAAACACAAACGAACGCTCCCGTAAAAACGCGTTGCCATGACAACCGTTTGCCACAACAAAACTCAATCTCCAAAACAAACGAGCGAATTAACTTCATAAAAGATTTATATAAAAAAAAGGTTTTAATTATAATTATAGTTATTAATTATAATAGTTTTAAGTTTTAATGATAATGTAGTGAGTGTAATTCAATAAATAATTCATCTTTGAGTTAAGGTAAGTTAATGTTTGTCCTAATTATTTTTTAATTGAGTGTCCTCATTTCTTTGCAAGCGTTGTGATTAATGTTTTATGATTGTGTGTCAAGGAATATTTACATGTGTTTATGAATATATAATTTACCTGTAGAATATTTTAGAAGATTTGACTTTTTACTTAAAAATTTCTTTTTAATTTCTTTTCTTTAATTTCTTTAATTAAATATTATCAATAAACCAGATTCTAAATTAATGCCGTTTGTTATGTACTTAGTATTTTTTTTAGTTTTCGTTTTGGTAAGTCTATTTTATGTACGGCAGAACGCGCGTGAAATTAATTTTTAAAAGTAGTTTACTTTAATCTTATTATTTTTATGACTTATTTTGTTTATGTAGTACCTAAAATGTAGGCACCTATAATAAATTAATATTTTTTTTTTTAAATTATTTATTCCTTTGAAAATACTGGTGTTTGTAAGCCAAATTAAATTAATTGCTCTGTTTATTGAAAATATATTTCATCTCTGTAATAACACAAAATATAAAAAAAATACATAACTAATTTATTCAATATTTTGCAGATATATCACCAAAAATAACAGTAATAATTATCGATATAACAGTTACAAGTAACTGTTTCTACATATTATATCAATAATGTATCGGTTGCTGGGATGGGTCGTCATGTTGGTGACGTCACGGGTCCACGCTAAATGGGTGGAGGGAAGGATCGATACGAAAGACGTAAGTTTATTTGTTGCTATGATATAAAGAAAGAATTACGAGTAAATACACAATAATCGAATTAAAAAAATATATATTTTGTCGAGCGCCGAACCCTCTTTTTTGGAAGTCGGTTAAAATCAATTTCCATAAGTCCATACACCAAAACTGTGCTAAAAAATATTAAGGTTTGTTTTTT
Source organism: Autographa gamma (assembly GCA_905146925.1). NCBI lineage: Eukaryota > Metazoa > Arthropoda > Insecta > Lepidoptera > Noctuidae > Autographa > Autographa gamma. The sequence goes on along the minus strand of LR989878.1, from coordinate 4,060,454 downwards.
TAAGGGTCCCTTACTCAGAAGGTAAAACGGGACCCTATCTCTAAAACTTTCCTGTCTTTCTGTCACCAGGCTGTCTCTCAAAGAATCGCGATAGCTAGACAGTTGAAATTTTTACAAATTATTTACTTCTGTTGCCGCTTCAACAACAAATAATAAAACCAACACGAAAACTTATTTAAAAACTCTCATACAACGGTAGTACACGCCCTACACCCTCGGGTGCGAGTCCGAATCGCACTTGTCCGTTTTTTATATCTTTTATTCTCGGGATGAGGGAAATCTGATAAGGTCATTTTATAGTGTAATAAAGAAACTCACATGTTCATCCACACATGAACTTTGATATCATTTAATTAACAGCGGACATTGAAACAGTCATACATACATATAAACAATCATACACCTCAAACCCATACAGCTCTTTCATATCTTCGTCACAGTCACTTAAAACGAATTTGGATAAGTATTTGTGACTGGCCTGTTGGTCTAGTGGTTAGTGACCCTGACTGGCAAACAAGAGGTCGTGGGTTCATTTCTCACCCAGGAAAAATATTTGTGATGAGCATGATCATTTGTTTTGTTCCCGTGTGTAATTTATCTAAAATACTAGTATGTATGTATTTAGATAGATACTACAGCCTCTTCAGATGACCGTATGTGAGTTGTCCCATGGTATTCCTCGCGGTAGTATTGCGAAATGCGTTCCCGCCTGGTCCCCGGTAATAGGGAAGTGTGAAGCACTCCGGTGGTTTTAGCCGGTAGGAGTCCGGCACACCCCCCGTATTCGCCATGGCGTAAGGTAGTCCATAGAGGATTTCCACAGGGCCAAAAAAAAAGATAATAGTATTATATTATTTGCGTAAACCTTAAAAAGCAATATGTGAACTCTTCTTATTTTCCAGAACTGGGCGTTCCTCTCTCGTTTCTGCTTCCTGTCGCTAGAGGGTCAGTTTGAGTACCTCATAGAGTACGATAAGGACATGGGCATACCTAACTTACTGCTATACTACGATGATGATAGTCAGTGGCCGTCTGTGTATCATAGTACTAAGGTAAGGGTATAATATTGCTATTTAACTCTTGGTGTAGAAGAGGGGTATGTATCGTAGATCGTGAATGAATGCACCCAGTTTGAGCGCAAACATCTTTTATGAATAGGAGTAAGGTAAAGGTATAATACTGCTATTTAATTAATCCTCGACGTACAAATGAATCCTAGATCATAAACGAATTGACCAAGTTTGTTTCAAATGTCTTTAGTCAAAGAGGGCTACCGTTATTGCGCTCACTAGTCGGCGCCACTAGCGCAAACTGGAATTTGACGTTTCGGACATCATGTGTTACTAGCGCTTCTGGCGGCAAATCGCTCATTGGATTGGTGCTAGAAGAATAGCAAATTGACGGTTTTAGCTTGATACCACCCTGTGTGGTGGAAAAGCTTGACCGTGTTCTTTATTAATAAGAAGAAACACCATTTCTAAAAATTTGAAATAAAGTCTTGTACCTAATCCTATCCTATGGCATTTATTATGTCCATTTTCTATACAATTACCTAGATCAAATTCGAAATAAAAGTTAAACACTTTCAAAGCATTCATTTTGTTTCCAGACCTGCAAAGAACGGGAAGAGGTACTAAACCGAGCCGGACAGAACCAGATCATAAGACTATCTCACTGGTACCCTGATACCGAGTACTCTGGCTGCGTCATCACCAAACACAATAAGGAAATACCTGCTTCTAAGAGGTGAGATGTTCTAGACTGTATAAGGATACGTCCACAAGTGACGAACGAGCATTACACGAGCCACTCGCGAGCGGCGCACTCAGGTGTATCAGCCAGCGTTATTGACACTAGTGCGCTCGCGTCATGCTCTCGAGCTCGTTCGGCGGATGTGGATGCACCCTAATAAACATTATTTTAAGAGGTACTTTGACATTCTAGAATCAGGTTATTTCCAGGGATTTAAAAGAGATGCTATTTAGGCAAATAGTTGATACATCTCTTTTACAGAAGAGATTTATTACACAAATATTTGCCACTGCGAGACGTACCGTGGGTTCGATCCTCGCATGGGACAAGCATTTCTGTGTTAGAAAATATAGATGATATTGTATATTTACCCTGTTCAACCTGCCTAGTACGATATTTACATGTTATTGGATTGTTGTGCATAATTAGCTTATATTGTTCTAATGCGACGAGATAATCTACGTTTGCATGCACTGGTAGGATTTATCATATTTTTCTTTTAACAATTTGTCTTTGTTTTGTCTGCTAGTACCTTAAGTATTTAAGCGTTTTTATATATTTGATGTCTTAGAAATCATTATAATTGTCTTTGGTCGACCATGATACACCTATTTAATCGAGTCTTGAACTCTAAAACGTTTTGTTTGTTATAAACGAGGCATTATCCTTAATTTTTATCACTTTTAAACGTCCTAATAGTTTTTAAACTACGAAATAACAATAAAATAATAGTTACACTCAAATACTCAACCCACGTAACGGGCAAAGGATTAACTGAAATATTTAGGCCATTCTTTTATACAACGTTACCCGACTGCGAAAAAGGGTCATGTTTTGTATAAGTTTATTTATTTATGTTTTTTTATCATATACATTTATAATATCATAATACAAGTATGCAATTCGTTCAATGGCACATATCGAGGTCTTATTTTAAATATAAAAATAATTTTTAATTACGTGTAAACTAACAATAGACTTTTTCCTGTGTTAGATAAATCAAGTAAAAGTGGCAATAGGCTCGCCCCTATTACATGGGACCTAAACATATCGGCGAACTGTGGGTGTACATTGGTACGCCTCTGCCTACCCCTTCGGGGATACAGGCGTGATGATTTGTTATGTATGTTATGTTTTATTTTCAGACCTATTGGTTTCTTAGGTTTACTCGAATGTTAGACATTGAAATAAAACTAGTTTTTACGGATTTTTTCGCAGTTTATATTTAGATTTTAGGTCCCGACGTTTCGACACCTTTGCAGGTATCATGGTCACGGGCATGCTACCTGCAAAGGTAGTTTTATTTCAATTTTCAGAACTTTTATAAGACATACTAATTAGCCTATCCCTTAAATATCTACAGTAACATAAACCTTTTTCAGTTCAACAACCGCAAAACCGACAGACCCACCAAAAACGAAGAAAAACAACACAAAACTCCAACCAGAACCATCTTACTACGACCAATTCTTAAAGACCACGCCAAGTACGAAAACCATAACAGATTCCAACACTACGTGGTACGAGTTAGTGCCGACCGATGACCTGAATGGCACTACAATGGTACCAGAAGACGAGCTATGGGAGAGTATTGGTCCGAGGGAGAATGGAAGCCATTTTGGCAATTTGAATGATGAAGTGGAAATCTTGTTTGATAATCGGAATGGGAGTCGGGTAAGTACTTTGAGTTTATGACATCTTTGTAAAGTAGAGGAAAGAAAATTAATCTTTGTTTGGTTCATGTTGTTATAGCAAGAAATTTTTAGGTTATAATTTCCTGGTTTTTCTGACATATGTGGTATGTAAGGGGAACGTTTCTGAAAACTAAAACAGTAATAGTCATTAACGCTTTTGACGATGGAGTAGAAAATACAATCCGAATAAACAAAAACGATTTTTATAGCGTTTTGTTACCATTATTCCCGCTAAATAATGTTAAACGAAACGCAAATTTTATAAAACATTCGTTACCATTATTCCCGCTAAATAATGTTAAACGAAACGCAAATTTTATAAAACATATATCGCACTACTAAATAAAAAAAAAATACCTAATTTCCTATCATCAAAGCTGTCAATAACTATTTCGTCCGTCTTCGTTTTTGGAAGACTTTCGTTGCCTTTATGACCTGTATATGCAAGTATGAAATAAGTATTATTTTTCATATCATTTTAGCACAAAATCAAGCGCTCCATAGAGCTTTACGAGCGCTTTCTCCGCCGGCGCCTAAACTCACAGCCTGGCAGCAGTGGTCCCAGCAGTGGTCCCAGTGGTCCCAGCAAGGAGCACCTCACCGTCACCTGCCACAACTCCAGGCGGTTCCGGTCCGCTAGGGAGCGCTGGTGGTTCATAGCCATCAGTAACTGTGATAACAATAAGGTAAACAGCAGTGGTCCCAGTGGTCCCAGCAAGGAGCACCTCACCGTCACCTGCCACAACTCCAGGCGGTTCCGGTCCGCTAGGGAGCGCTGGTGGTTCATAGCCATCAGTAACTGTGATAACAATAAGGTAAACAGCAGTGGTCCCAGTGGTCCCAGCAAGGAGCACCTCACCGTCACCTGCCACAACTCCAGGCGGTTCCGGTCCGCTAGGGAGCGCTGGTGGTTCATAGCCATCAGTAACTGTGATAACAATAAGGTAAACAGCAGTGGTCCCAGTGGTCCCAGCAAGGAGCACCTCACCGTCACCTGCCACAACTCCAGGCGGTTCCGGTCCGCTAGGGAGCGCTGGTGGTTCATAGCCATCAGTAACTGTGATAACAATAAGGTAAACAGCAGTGGTCCCAGTGGTCCCAGCAAGAAGCACCTCACCGTCACCTTTTTTTTTTTTTTTTTTCGGGGGGAAATCCTCATGGACTTCCTCCGCCTGGGGAGAGGCGGAGGGGCATGCCGGACTCTTACCGGCTAAAACCCCCCGGTGTCTCCTCCTCGCACGTGCACGTGGGGCCGCGGGAATCCAAATTCTTCCGCAGCCCCACGCTGGTGCTGGCCCGGTTGTCCGGGCCTCCTCTCGTGCACGGGGTAGTGAGGTGTAAGACTACCCCGTGCTCCGCCTCGGAGGCGCGCGCCGACACCCGCGCGCGCCTACGCCTCGGGTCCAGCGGTTAGGGGGCGGGGACTTCCCCAAGTCCCTCGCCCCTGGACCCATTCATGGGGGGCGGAAAAGGGCGTTGTCCGCCCTTCTCCTGCGCCCGGCGCGCCTTCTGCGGCCGGGGAAGAGAGACGAGATCTCCCTCTCCCGTTCCGCAGTCTCCTTCTGCGACATCACGTCCTCGCAGAAGGACACCACCGCGTCCCACGACTCTGCGCTACCGACCATACTCTGCACTACGGCCGGCAGCGACAGATCGCCTCCTACTTCATTTGTGAGGACACGGCGCTGCTCCTCCCAAGCTACACACTCAGCGAGCGTGTGTTGCGCCGTGTCCTCCCCGCAATGGACGCAGTGGTGGCACCGAGCGTCCGGCTCCCTGCCCATGCGACACAGGTACTTGCCGAAGCACCCATGCCCCGACAGCACCTGCGTCACCCTAAACGACAGGGAACCGTGCCTTCTCCCGAGCCAGTCGTTGAGTACTGGCCGGATCGCCTCGACGGTAGCGAGGCCGGCGGCAGGGCGCAGAAGCCTTTGCCGCCATTCCGCCACCAGGACCTGACGGAGCTCTCCTCGGCGCAGCTCGATCTGCCGCTGCACCGGCGTCGAGCCCCGCGCCCGCTCTTCCTCGCGCCATCGGTACAATGACGCGAGTACTTTCGCCTCCAGGTCCCAGGGCGGGGATCCGGCCAGGACACAAGCCGCCTCGTAGGAAATCGTGCGGTACCCGCGGGCGACTCTGACGGCCATCGCCCTCTGCGGCTTTCGCAGAATCTGAGGTACCGGGTTCAATAGCCGACCGGGATACAAAACTACTTTTCTATATTACCTCTTTTTGGATACGTTCGTTGTGTGATTCCAAAACACGTGCAAAACAAGTGCTTTAGCTACTTACTTTAGGTTTAGAGCAATGTATGTGATGTTGTACACATTTATTTATTGATCAGATATTTAAATAAGTAAATCTTTTCAGGGTCTGGACGTAAGATACAAGTTTCTGATGACGAATGGCATGGACGGTGACTTCTGGCACGAACATTTCTCCGCCGATGAATTCTGTAAGTTTTTCTAGATTACTTCAAAGCATAACAGTAAAAAAATACGATTAATATACATAATCTTTGAAAAATACAAAAACTTACCTTATCTATCGTAAAGTAGTTAAAATGATAAACTATAGAGTAACTAGAAAATAATTACTTAATTCCAGACCCATATAAAATCTTAATGCCCTTTCTGTTTGCGCTCATCTCCAAAATAACTTAACCAATATTAATTAAACTTTGCTCACATAAAACCACACCTGAAATCGCGAAAAAATAACCAATCTCATTCATTTGTGTTCGTATAACTTGTCAAAATGTATGAAATAGCTGATTTTTTTCGCGATTTTGTATGTGGGCCCATAGTAAAAGTTTGTCATAATGTTTGGCACAATAACCTCTTAAGAAGTTGTCGGTGTTATACAAATAACCCTGTACACATGACCGGGGGCCCAAGTCTGCTATTTACACTCGGTTCAATGTCTTCATAGTGGCGTGCCAGCAGAGCCATTTTCGGAAAATTGGTATTCTACTAAACGTCAAAACGTCAAAATTGCGCATTACAATTTGTACCAAATGTATAAACTATTGGTCACAGTCGTTGAACATTGAACCGAATCGTTCCAATGCGCAATTTTGAAATTTTGACGTTTAGTAGAATACCAATTTTCCGAAAATGGCTCTGCTGGCACGACACTATGAAGACATTGAACCGAGTGTAAATAGCAGACTTGGGCCCCAGTAACTTTATTAATTACTTTATTTCACAGATGTCCTCCCCGTACTCCTAGCATACACATTCGCGTACGTAATCGTAATGATCGCGGTAGTGATGTGCAGTGTCGAGCTTAAATCCCGACACCTCCTCCACTCGACATACAAGTTGTTCCTAATGTCGATAGTGGCACAACACTCGGGCGTTATGCTACAAAGTTTGGCGTATATACGGTACGCTGCCAATGGTTTTGGCAGTGATGATGCTAGGATTGTTGGTGAGTTTTTAGTTTTTAACCGACTTTAGAAAAGGAGGGTGTCAATGTGATACTTGTTGATCTCGTAGCTGCAAAATCAAATATGGTTACATTTTGTATGTGTGTTTCACCATATTTGATTGGAGCTTACACCAGCTTTCAAAATGGAGCTGGATCTACGGTCCCAGGTTCGATTCCCGGATGGCTTATGTAGGAAACCCTTTCTTGTACATTTTATCGGGTCTGGGTATTTAACACAGAACTTAAGTTTCAAAGCTATGTATGGGATTTTGTCCTCATTTACTAATTCCATCTATATCTATAGTCGTCCGTACTTTTGTACTAATATTATAAAAAGGAAATATTTTTATTTTGCTATGTAACGAATGCACAAATAAACTCAATAACAAAAAAAAATATTTCAAAAATTATTTCACTATTAATATGCTACATTAGTTATGCTAAGTCCTAATTCATGTAGTTTATGATAAGTTTAGTACTAGCCCTCATATTTGCTATGCCTGGAAAAGGCCGTTAAGCTGTGCCTGTTATTTCACTAAGACCTATGTAAGACCTTAAAATGCAAATAAAGATTTTGAGTTTGAGTACATTATGCTTAGGTAATATAAGCTACAATACTATTTATTAAACTAATTATTATTTTTTATTTCCAGGTCAATTCCTCTGTGGGCTATCAGAGATGACATTCCTACTCCTCTTAGTATTAATGGCGAAAGGATACACTATAACTAGAGGTCGTCTCAAGGTCGGCTTCACAGTCAAACTGACAGTCTTCATGTGTTGTTACGTAGTCACTTATATTGTGGTGTTCGTGTATCAAGCTAAGGTAAGAAATAACTAATAGTACCACTAAAAACATTAAATGTAAAAAAAGCCAATTCTCTCTATGCAATAAAAAGTTTAGAGATCTTCATCACGCCTGTATCCCCGAAGGGTTAGGCAGAGGTGTACCAATGTACACCCACAGTTCGCCGACATGTTTAGGTCCCATGTAATAGGGGCGAGCCTATTGCCACTAACCGGGCACAAAACGAAGCTCCGACCTGCTACTGAGAATTTCATAGAAAAACCCAATAACACCTTGGTTGACTCGGGAATCGAACCCAAGACCTCTAGCGTAGCAGTCGCGCTTAGCACCACTGGGCCAACGAGGCAGTCTACATTATAAGCATCGAGTTTAGATACTAACTGAATAAACCTATTGTTTTTCTAGGCATTTGACCCGGGTGAAGTGCTGTACCTATACGAGAGTCCAGCCGGGTATGGGCTCATAGTGCTGAGGATCACGGCCTGGTGCGTGTTCGCGTACTCCACCTTCTTCACCGTCAGGAAGTACCCGGACAAGGTAAGATTATTTAATTAATAATAAAAGAACAAAAACTTTTAGGAAACCCCGACGATTTTATTGAAATAAAAACCATCATTTTCATATATAAGAACCAGTTTGATTACAAGAAAAGAAAACGTTTTATAACCGGCCCATTTGTTTAGGAATAACGATGCAACAGACAGACAAAGACGTCATTTGTTTAGGAATAACGATGCAACAGACAGACAAACACGTCAAACTTATAACACTCCTTAATTTGCGTCCGTTATTTAAAAATAATAATGCTAGTGGACGAAAACATGAGTTACTTGTCATCCGTGATTTAAATAGTATTGATAGGAGAAGAACAAGAAAATGCTCTGCTGGTAGCGTGACCTTTAGAGGGGGAACCAATGTAATTAAGGGATAACTTTTCATTAATTCGATTTTGTTTATTGTTACAGAATACATTCTACTGTCCTTTCTTCATTTGCGGCACTCTGTGGTTCTACGCGGGACCTTTATTTATACTGACTGCCAACGCATATATTGGTAAGACATTAATATTATAACTAAACCATAATAATAATTTTACTACAAATAATTTGGATTTCAGTGAGGTAATTTTAATCTAGGGTGTCAGCTACCTCCTTACCAATTTTTATCGAAAATGGCCTAGCCGTTTAAGCGTGAAGAAGTGACAAACATAATCACAAAATTTCACTATAATATTAATTTTATAAAATCTAGTTTTTCCTAGAGACATAGACACAGTGTGACAAGAAAATAATAATATAATAAATTACATAAAATAACAAAATACAGTAGACCAAAATTACTAAGATATAAAACAAAATATATAAATATATATATAAAATAATATATAAATGGATAAATATTAGATAAGAGAGGAAAGAAAGTGCTCTTTTATACGTCGATTGAAAGTAGAGATGGAAGGAGAATCCCGGATGTTAAGCGGCAGCGCATTCCACAGTCGGACGGCATGAACAGTGAAGGGGAAGGAATAAAAATCAGTAGTATGGGGTTGTATTCTGAGGTTGGATTTAAGATGGGATCTACAATGGACATCGGGGGAACGGACATAGGTAAAACGCTCACGCAAGTAAGAAGGGTAAAGGGGGTGATGAAGGATATTATACAACAGGCATAGTATTCGAGTGTTCCTGCGAAGGCGGATTGGGTGCCACTTGAGTTCATTGCGAAACTGAGATACATGATCATACTTTTTCAGTCCGTAAACAAATATGTAATAAATGTTTTTCTCTGTGATGTTTTTTTAACATAAATGATATTATTTGCAGACAAGTGGGTGAGAGAGAGCGTCGTAACCGCCGTTCTTCTATTTATTACATTCTGTGGACATATTATGTTTCTGGTAAGTTCTACTCAAATATATTATGACCTTATGTTTAACTTGTCAAAAATTATTGCTAACAAATTATTCTTTACATACATTTGGTAAATCTGAATGTATTTCAGTTTCAAAGTTAAGTAATGATAACATTGTTTTTAAAACAATACTAAATAATATTAGAAATAGTTGAGAATATTGGAGATCTATTTTAACCTACTTCCAAAAGGAAGGGGTGTCGTTATTTGGCTGTATCTATTTTTATGTATGTTCTTAAGTAAACGATTCTATTATTTTTAACAGTTGCTGACGTTACCAGTATTTGCAAACAAAAACTTCCCTTATCACGTAAGGACGACGCAAATTGGAGTTATGGAGGTAAGTAACTTAGATACCTACACAAACATAATTTTTCTTCGATATCCTTTTCACTCACCCCAAAATCTCCAAATACCCGTCATTGTCATTTATTTCCTAGTTTTTTATATTGTATTTGAGGCATGACATGGCCTAGTCTGGGTATTTTTGATACCCTTACCACGTATATAGAAACGACAAAGTAAACAAAATAGGACAATACAACAGCCCGTAATATAACACTTTTTTATTATTTAATTTATTTAAGTACGTAATTGCATATTCTGTGTGAAATTTCAGGTGACAGGTAATGCAGCCATTAACAGCTTTGGTCGCAATGCCTACCACCCCACTGATTCCGCGCCACAAACTGTTATTATACCACTCACAAGGTAAGATTATATATTAAACTCCTTATTTTGCTTTACGCAAAACCTTTACATAATCGGTCAATTCGATTAAGAGCTTCTATGACCGACCTCCGTGGTCGAGTGGCGTACGCACCGGTTTCAAGGTGTCGCTAGCTCTGAGGTCCCGGGTTCGATCCCCGGACGGGTCAATGTAGAAAGTCACTTTTCTACATTGTCTCGGGTCTGGGTGTTTGTGGTACCTTCGTTGTTTCTGAATTCCATAACACAAGTGCTTTAGCTACTTACTTTGGGTTCAGAACAATGTATGTGAAGTTGTCCGCATTTATTATTTATTATGCCACAGACCTTGGAGTCACGACGATTTATAATACCCCTCTTGTTGTATAGAGTTTTCAAAATAAAAACAAAATGACGTCAACCTAAAAGAAAATTAGGTGTTTTGTGGTGTGGCATTCAATTTTATTAAACATCCCTAATAATACCCTTTTATTAATTAGTCAAATGATCTTATATTACACCTTACATGAGCTGTGCTTGGAATACATATTTTTATAGGTTTCTTTTTCTGAATACAGCCAAACTAAATAAAAAAAATCTTAATTCCCAAACTGAATGGATAGCCTTATATTATCTTCAAAGCCCATATTTGCTACCCATCAATTAATTAGTCTATATTCTTTTCAGACGCACAGAAGAATTAATAGGCAACATGTACACCCAATACATGGCGACAGCGCCCCCCCTCTCCTTAGACGATCACCTACCCAAACTCAACGGTTTATCAAAAAGGATCGACTCAATATCCCCGAAAAGACACCTAATATCCCAGGATAGTACTGAAACCAACTCTTCAGGGGATATTAAACCAACTATCCTGAAAGACGAAATACCAAAAGAAATATTTACGGTTGAAAGTCAGATATCCAAGATGGAGGCACCAGTGTTGCCAGTTAATGATAGGTTTGTGTTGCCAGATAAAAATGTGGGGGATTTAGAGGATTTGAATAGGGGTGATTTGCCTAATGTTTTGAGGTCTAGGAGGAATATTTTGGAGCCTATTAAAAGAGATGAGAATGTTCCTTCTTGGTCACTCGCTAAGGGACCGTGTGTTGTTGGTATGCAGAAGAAAATTAATACTGATGAGGGTAAGATTTTTTGAGGATATCTTTATTAAATAAATAGATGAATGATTATTAGGAAATAATCTGAAGTAACATTATAAAATAATATTAGATATATGATACGCTTTGCCAAATATGATGAACCAATTAGACAAGGCGAATTAAAGGCTTTAGCGCAAAACGGTTACGGTAATAGGAAAAAAAATGGTTTTACCTGCATTAGATAGGAGGCGATTCTCAATTCATCTGTATGTTTGTATGCTCGTTACACTATATTTATGGAAATTAAGGATGAATAATATATCTGAAATGTGGTCCTAAATAAATACCACTAAAGATTTATTTTTGTCTTACAATTATGTTTAATGCCCTTAAGCTGTGCCTGTTATTTCAATAAGATCTATGTAAGACCTTAACATGCAAATAAAGATTTTGAGTTTGAGTTTAATTAGTTAACAACATGACATACCATCACGCCTGTATCCCCGAAGGGTTAGGCAGAGGTGTTCCAATGTACGCCCACAGTTCGCCGATATGTTTAGGTCCCATGTAATAGGGTGCGAGCCTATTGCCACTAACCAGGCACAAATCCAAACTTCGACCTGCTACTGAGAATTTCTTAGAAAAACCCAATAACACCTTGATCGACTTGGGAATCGAACCCAAGACCTCCAGCGTAGCAGTCGCGCTTAGCACCACTAGGCCAACGAGGCAGTCTCAATTAGTTAACAAATTGACTATAAACTACTCATCTAACTATAGTTTTACTTACTTAACCGTTATTTATTCCAGATTCTCCCGACTTAAACGGGCTAATAATAAACGGTAAGCGGGTCCCTCCAGTGCGCAACGGCCTGCAGTCCAGTTCTGGAGAGATCTCCACAATCCTCGAGGGTCGCGTCCAGAGCTATCCTAATGCTGTCAGTAAGGCCACCATAGATCTGTTCACTGTTGGGAGTAATAAGGGATAATTGGAAGGTTTATATTCTTAATTTTTACGTAATAACACCCGTTTAACCATTACTAGTAATGTGAATAGTAGAAGGAAAAATTAGAGGGGCTCGTGGCTAAGTGTAAGTAAGGGTGCGTCCACATCTGACGAACGAGCATTACACGAGCGCTAGCCGTTCGCGAACCGATCCTGTAGGCGTATTCGATATCGCTTGTTGACAACCCAAGCGATGTTCAGTAAATAAAAATAACGGTATAAACACAAAATTAGCATCGACTATGATCGGTGACCAATTATTTAATAGTATATCTCGTTAATAATCGACGTTAGACGAAATTGGTATTTTCACATAGTATTTAAGAAAGAAATTATTGCTGTTGTTGACAACTGCCATAGCGAATACGCCTATACGAATACGCTCTCATACTATGATCTTTGGCAGTTGTTAAGTAGTCTGACAGTCTTACTAGGGTACTTATAGGATACTTAGATTACTAGGGTGGATAGGTAATCGCTCTGTAACATACGGTGTTCAGCTGAATCCGGTGAGACTGGAAGCCGACCACAACATACTGCGTGAATAAGGCTAGGCAGATTATGAGTAGAAAGCAGTATTAAAAAAAAACTCATAATAAGAAGAATAAAAAACTTGGTTAGGTTTGGTTAAGCTTAGTTGGTAAATCGACCGGTATGCCCAACCAGTTTTCTTGGGTTCGAGTCCTTTCTGAGGTCTCAAATTGTTCCTTCTACTATTGATATTTACAAGGAAAGGTTATTATAAATACTCAACTGAGAATTTGCCCCGAAATAATATTTTGTTTATACCTAAATAATTGAAATAATTTTACGCGTGAATGGTTGTTTTGTCTAGTCATATGTTTAAGGCGGTGGCTCTTATATGTATTTAAAATTAATTGATCATTAACTGGCCTGTTGGTCTAGTGGTTAGTGACCCTGACTGCTATACCGGAGATTGTGGGTTCAATTCCCACCCTGAAAATACTGACAAACATGATCATTTATTCTGTGTCTAGGTGTAATTTATTTATGACATATATGTATGTAATAAGAAATATATAAGTATGTTTATCAGTTGTCTGGTCACCATAACAAGCTCTGCTTAGCTTGGGATCAGATAACAGTGTGTGAGTTGTCCCGGAAAAAAAATAAAATTTCTAACAATTTGTTTGGTCAACCGCCGAATAAGTAAATAATATTGTATATAAGTATTATCCCCGTAGTAGTTATAAAATAATACTATAATTAGTTAATAATATACATATTATACTGTTAGTTAGTAGAAAGTTTGCATTTGGGAATGTGTGGTTTTCTAGTCGTAGTTTTAATAAATAACTTTGTGAATCATGTGTTGGCTTTATTGATCATCATCATCTCCCTGCCCTGTTCCCAATTATTAATGGTCGGCGCAATGCGTATTCAGCTTCCATTCATCTCTACTACTTGTCATCTCAGTATTCACTCCTTTCTTTCTCATACCATCTTTCACACAATTTGTCTTTATTGATGTCATTCTTTTTTATTTTTTTTCTACCTTACTTTGTTATGATTTTATATTCGTAAAAATAATAAGTGTAAAGCAGACAAAGCCTGCACTCAGGCTAATTGCGGTTGACAACTTCAAAAGATAAATAAATACATTTTGTTTTCTTAGGTTTACGCGAATGATAGACATTGAATTTCTGCCCGTGATCATGAGCTGGAAAGATGTCTAAATGTCGGGACCTAAAAACCAAAAATATACCGCGAAAAAATCTTTAGTTTTATTTTGAGATATTCAATAAAGAAAAAGGACTAAATTTGTTATTAGTAATCAGAAATTTATTTGTTTTGGTCTAGTAGATATTTTCCCCTTTATAGCAATTGCTAATTATGAAAAATATGCCAACTTGGGTGGATAGTAAATACAGTAAGTAGATTTAGCAAGGGTAGTAGAAAATAATTAATATACTGTAAAAAAAAAACTTTATTGTTTAGATAAACATCAGTGTAGTAGTTTGGTCAGTTCTACACAAACATAATTAATATTTAAGCTATTTGATATTTATTGGGGTAAGCAGGACTAAAAGGTATTACAGAAAAGTAAAAATGAATCAAATTCAATTGAAAATCATATGGGACCTCTAAGGCCATAGACCTTTTTCAAATCCATCGACAATTGCCAGATATATCGCGTATCAAACATACATAAAAAAAGTAATTTTAATTTGGCTTATATTTAACAAATGTTGTGCGCGATATTAGAATAACTATAATGTATGACTACTAATTATTCAAAGTTATTTTCTTATGTACTTTCTTAATTATTCTAAGCCACGCTAGAGGTCTTGGGTTCGATTCCCAAGTCGAGAAAAATGTTATTGGGTTTTTCAATGAAATTCTCAGTAGCAGGTCGGAGTTTGGATTTGTGCCCGGTTAGCAATAGGCTCGCCCCCTATTACATGGGACCGAAACATATCGGCGAACTGTGGGTGTACATTGCTACACTTCTGCCTAACCCTTCGGGGATATAGGCGTGATGGTATGTTATTTGTTTCTCTCCTAGCTCTGCCTACCCCACTATAGCATTACAATATAAAATCTACGATACATAGTGAATCACCAATTTACTCCCATTTCTTGAATTCAACGCCATCTGGCGGTTTCATTTCCACCTTGTCTTGGCCGACCTGGTTCCAATTTGTGCTTAGGACTGTGCCTCCGGATTCCACCTGTAAGATATTATAAATAAAATAATGGCCGTTATGGCAGTTAGTAATAAAAATAATATCAGTAAAAAGAGTATATCGCAATATTGCTTATTTTTCAAAATTATGAACTAAGTTGTTTTTCAAGACAAAGCAGACAGTCATGGTAAAGTAATTCGGTAAGGATGCATGGGCCATTTGTATTTAAACCTATATTACATGATTTAGATGAAATGTTATAATGAAGTTGTACACTTAAAAGATATTTTTTATTTACTGTAGTTTCCAAAAAATCAAAAGGAAGATTATAGTAGCAGTATGTCTATTTGTAAAAAAATACTTTTAAAAATGCTTTAGTTAAAAGTCATACCATATGCACCTACTTTAATTTAGAATTACAATACAAATAAATAAAAAAACTAAAACATTATCTATTGCTTTATCTACTACTACAAGAAGCTGTCTCTCTCTTTCTTTCTCTATTTATCAAGTATACCCACAAAACTCTTGTTCATAGCTCTTCTGACTTCATCGGAGCCTTCTCCGTATATCTTCTGGAAGAGAGCGTTTAGCGCCGCGTCGCCTTCTGGCTTCTCTTCTTCTTCCTGTTAGCAGAAGATAGAAGAATTATCAATAAACTTTTAAAGTATCGCTTAAGTTGTAGAACTGACTAGTGGAGTAATAGAAAAAAATAGATATATTTATTACATATGCATATATTTCATATGCTGTATAGGCTATACAACATATAATATGTCAAACACTAGTTTGAAAAAAAAACAACCGTAATTCTTGTCTTGAAGGAAGGACTTGGGGGAGGCCTTTGCCCAGCAGAGGGAGAGTATAGGCTAGTTAAAAAAAAAAAAACTTGTCTATATGGTTCAGTTTGCGCTACAACTTTATATCTTTTGTGACTTTCGACAACACTATTCAGTCTAAATCAAACACTCACATAAAGTTATAGACTAAGAGGAAATAACAACAATTGACATAAAATATTTTTTTGCAGTTATACAAGTTATTTGTTAAGTTTTGTTTATGTTATGTTTCCTTACCATTTTCTTAATATCCTTTTCAATCTTATCCCAGTCTTTTTTAAATAGTTTCGGCGGCTGCTGTGGTCCAGATGCGTCTATTACAGCTGTTAACAAAACGTTAAATGATAAACTAGTTTTTACACTCAATTTATAACAAGTAATAATTAAATGTAACTGCTTTTGTACGTTTTATATAACAATTTGTTAATAGCATAATTGTAAGTACAAAAAGAACACGAAAGATTATTCATTCTTATTTTCATGTATTCAAATAATCTAATGACCAAGTAAATTATTGTCTTATAATATTTAACTAAGGAAATAAATAAATAACCCGCACGGTTCCACTGAGAAAACTACGAATTTGTAAGTATAATATAAGTTGATTAATTTAAGATTTATTACACCATATTATTGTTATTACACAATAAAATTAGAACTCTTGTATCCAAATAAATGGTTAATTTAAAGCATTACACACCACAACGTGGGTTTAAACACCACCTAATTTCCTGACTCCAAGGACTAGTATTTCAATACAGAAAATATCCAGTAACTATTTTAAGGTTACTCCCTGTGTTTGACCCCAAGACCTATCATACTGCAGTTGCACTCACCCTGCGGTATAGCCTTAACATTATCCTCGCTGCGGTCCCCCTCCAGCTGTGTCCACCTCAGACCTTCCTTCTTCCGCAGCTTGACTTCGATCTTGGAGGGGGAGACCACGTGGGCACACATGCAGGGCACCACCTCGTGCGCTAGGTCCAGTTCTAGACTGTATTCTGAGTCTGAGTCGGGGATTGGGCTGGATAGTGATAGCTAGAAGATAATTTAAAGTCAAAATTTATTTACTTTTGCTTTATTTATTATTGTATTGTAAGTTTTAGGAGACTTATAGACACATAAAAGGTGCCAAAAAGGTAGGTATTTCATTTTTTAATAAATAACTTTATAAGTAGCACAATCTTTTCAATAAATAAGACTTAAGTATTCTTTTATTATTCTTTATATTAGGATGAGGGGAAAATATTATAACATTCTTTATTAAAATAAAATAAAAATATCTATAACCATCCATATTGCTAAAGTACAATAAAATGAGGCAGTGAGGTTTTTTTACAATTCATTCAAAGGTTTGTTTGGTAATGAATGATTGTACTGATGATTTAATTAAACATAAAATTGAAGATATTTGAAAAAAAAAAGTCGATACTGTTCTTTCAAAAGCACCCTGTGTTCCGAATATTATTACTGTCCATAATTTTTTTAATTAAAACTAGTTAATAATTGAATAAACTCAAATATTTACATATAAAAATACTTACGCTTCTTTCCCCATAGTGAACTTTAACTTTATCTTTGGGCGCATTCTTTATAAGTATAGTGATGACCACCTGTGCCTCCGTCTGGTACCAATCATGCTTTATTTTTGGTCTTATCTGCAGAAAAAAGAAACCATAAATTAGTATATTGAACATAATAATTAATTTTATATAACTGTGTAACATAGATACAATGAATAATACAAAAAAAAATTGGAGAAGACGTTTTGTTTGTTTAAAATCAGTTCTTCTCGTTCTTTTCGTGTCGATGGTAGATTTAAATTAAGTGTATATTGGTCCAGTTCCTTGCAACATTAATGGCAGCATTGTTAGCATGCTTTAAGTCATCTAGTCTGGTTCAAGTCTACAAGGGCAGGGTACGGACACTTTGGGCACTTTAACAAGTGGTAGCTTAAACACAGTAATCTCTGGGAATACCCAGTTGGATTGCAAAAACAAAGTAATTGTGTAGATGTTTACTTAGTAAAATTCTTAAGGTTCTAAGACTAGTTAAATTAATTAGTCTTGGGAGAAAACTGTGGCAAGTAAAACTTTGGAGTATAGTTAAATAACTAAAATAAAAACCTACATTAAAATTTATATAAATTAATGTTGGAAATGGTGAAATATTCAACATCATTTGAAGAAGTTATTGTAGTAATAATTACAAGAATAAGAAAAGAGAAAGTTAATTAAATACAATTAAAAGAATGATTCATGACTTTCACTGTCTTGTAATTAAGAAGACTAGATTAATTATATAGAAACAGACCACATAATAAAACTGTAAGAAATTGAGAAAATACAATATTTAATAATAAAATTATTGCTTTTCCCCGATGTTAAGATTCCATTCAATGTTTTATATTTGGTCATTACATAGATTATCATTAACTATAATAATAATAATAATGTTCCTGGACAATTCAGACACGGTAATCTGATCCCAAGCTAAGCTCTAAGAGAGCTTGTGTTATGGTAACCAGACAACTGATAAACATACTTATATATTTCTAAAACATACATATTATAGATAAATTACACCCAGACACCAAACAAATGATCGTGCTCATCACACAAAAATTTGTCCTGAGTGGGAATTGAACCCACAACCTCCGGTATAGCAGTCAGGGTCACTAACCGCTAGACCAACAGGCCAGTCAACTTCATTAACTATATCAAAATCTGTTTAATATAGTGGTAATCTACATACTATGTAATATTAACGAACAACTTTAGATATAATTACGAGTCTGAACCTATTTCAATATTGCATAAATGGCATAACTGTTTTGTCAATATTGTTACTATGGTATTAGTATAATCTATACTCTATAACAATGTCTATATAACATGAACTGTACATATTAATAACTATAACAACTATGTCCAGAACCCATTTTACAAGTATTTAAATCCAAACTCATATTACGAGAGGATCAAATTGATTACATGAAAAAGCACCCAAATTTAGATATATATTGCAAATATTAGTCAAAATACTATGTACTACTATCATAAATTTATACAGATTAGTAATCAAACAATTTAAGTTTTCCTAAGACAGTAAAATATGTCTAAAGTTTAGCGTATTAAAAAAAAGTATGAACGGAGATGATTTAGATTGTCTTTGCTTACATATTTCTACAATTTATATTACTGTATAGGTAGCATATTATCTAAAAGAAGAATCATATTGTAAAATTAAGACTCTAAAATGAACTTCTACCAATATGTTTATGAAATATGGGATACTTTTTTAAGTTTTTTAGGAATATTTTAGTCACCCAGACATGCAGAATCATATGCAAGTAATGAGTATAATAAAAATATGGAACTTATAATCTTTGAAGACAGCCAAGAGTTCTAGAATAGAAAACTACACACAAAAAGCATTTCTTTATCTCAAAATCTTTAAAAATAGAAAGTTTATATATATCAAGTTAAGTACGGATAAAGGCTTACCTCAGGAGGCGCGATAATTTGGTTTTCAGTCATCTTTTTAAGTATAACGCCGGGTGAACTAATTCTCCCAGAATACGTGAAAAATATTTATTTTTGTAACAACAGCAGCGAACTCGAATCAGCAGATTTTTCTAGACTGATGACGCGTTCAGAATGTTACGTTAACATCAAATGTACAATATTCCAACTACTTACAGATCCTACTAATTTATTTAGATTTCTTTACAAACCAATTAATTAACTTAAATTACTTTAAATCTAAGTTTCAATTATTATTATCTTAACTGAACTTAAATTTATAAACTATATAAATAGCAACGATGAAAATAAAAATCATCACCTGAGAGAGTATAGGTTTTTAAACGTCTCGACGGTGATATTTCATAACACGCAGTTTTAACTAATTTTGTAACAAAGTATTTGTGTACTGTTCACCCATGTTATTCTCCCAAACATTTAAATTTATGTAGTTTTAGGTAAAAAGTTAACTGTTCTTTAAATAAAACACGGTCATGTTATATTCATGCTGCAAATTTCATCATCTTCCAAAATTCTTGTAACACGAAATATAATGGAATTACAACGTCAAAGTCAAATTTGACAATTTTCAATGTCAAGTGTCAACCAAGTTCAAAAAATCAGACTCAAGAATACTAAGAATAGTGAATTTATTATCTTACGCATGATTTATTTAAGCTAGTTATTATAGTTAGCCGCCGCGGAACCTCTTCCAATACTTATATTTATATTCGTATGATGCGGGTAAGTCGTATTTATTCTGTATTTTTTTGTTTAGTTACGAGGTTAAGTTTGGTATATCTACATATTTATTAATTGCATTGTGTTTGCTATTTATCTTGCTATCTCCTTATCACAATGTCAATACTGTTCATAGATATAGTGGCTGTTTTAATCTCGCGAATATTGATTGCTACCAGTAAATGTGTTGTTTTTCTTGAATTGATGAAAGTTGATGAAAGTAACAATATTATACTTACTTAAATGTAATTTAAATAA
This sequence comes from Autographa gamma, assembly GCA_905146925.1. NCBI lineage: Eukaryota > Metazoa > Arthropoda > Insecta > Lepidoptera > Noctuidae > Autographa > Autographa gamma. The sequence goes on along the minus strand of LR989878.1, from coordinate 4,040,045 downwards.
ACATTACATGCTATCAATTGACCGGTTTTTTTATTTATTCACAAAATCGTATAAATTAGTTTTCAATTAAGTATTTTATAGTTTTTACTTCTTGAATTTTTTAGGATAAATAGCATTTTTTATGTTTAATAGTATTACAATTACTTCTGTTATGTACAGAATTGGACCATCAAGCTCCTAACAACATTATCACGACTAGATTTCACGAGACAAGCCTCTCAACACATGATGACGGACTCGAAGAGGATAGCTGTCTGTCAGATGACATCTGTAGCGGATAAGGCTAAGAATCTAGAGGTTGTGGCCGAGTTGATACAAAATGCTGCCAAGGAAGATGTTAAGGTAATACTTTAAATGTTTTTATAAATATTATGTTTAGTAAAATATTTTACATTAACTAATTATTAATTGAGAGCAATCAGTAAAATAAAAATATATTATAATATAGGTAATTTAATGAACTTCTTGCAAGATTGTATGCGGGTGATATAAGTCTACTACATACATACATACATATAATCACGCCTTTTTCCCTTATAGGGGTAGGCAGAGACCACTTCTTTCCACTTGCTACGATCCTTACACACTTGTTTCGCTTTATCCACTTTCATTATTCCCTTCATACATGCTGTTCGGTTTATGGTACTCTTGACCTGGCATGTTTTCATTCACACTCGCCTTATACACTTTAATCGTCAATCGTTCTTCATTCGTTCTCTCGACATAGCCAAACCTCCTCAGCATACCTTTCTTATAAGTCTACTAGAATAATAAAAAAGTCGCATTTGTTCACCTGGGTGATACCATTCCAAGGTGAACAAATTACACGAAAAAAGTGAACTCATTCTACCAAGGTGATATCACCTGGGTGAATTGAGTTTGAGGCATAATGAGGAGACACAAGTCTACTTTGTTATAGTTTAAACAAAGTGGAATATACCTACCTATTTTCTTCATTATTTATTAAAACTCGTTGACTTTAAATTTCTTGTTTACTTTCAGATGCTATTCTTCCCTGAAGCCTGTGACTACCTATGTGACAATAAGACGGAGACGTTAAGCCAAGCGGAGCCCATCCTAGGTGGTGCCACCGTCGGCAGTTACAGACAACTGGCCGCACAGCATAACGTGTGGTTGTCTATGGGAGGGATACATGAAAAGGTTTGTATACATCCTGTGAACAAAAACTATGTGTTATAATGACGGGAACAAGCGCGTACATGCAAAAATCCCTTTTTTGGGGCTTGATGTTTCGACCGGGTGTAGGAGGATAAATATTTTTATGGCTTAATAAAGAAAACAGAATATCAGGATATGTTATCCTGATATTCTGTTTAATGGTGCTAAGAAAAAAGTATTAAAATTTTAAATTGTTTAGTCAATTACTATTCTTGTTTTATTCGGAACCTACACCAGATTAAGTTGTCTAGTTCCAAAGTCTTTTAAAATAAATCGTATTAAAAACTGACAAATTAAAATGTCGACTTTAGTTTCGTTTTTCTATTAATAATATCATTTCATTTTTCTTTCCAGGACTCCGCGGACCCTTCAAAAACCTACAACACCCACATAATAATAGACAACAAGGGTGAAATAGTACAAACATATCGGAAGCTACATCTATTTGACGTAGAGATCCCGGAGCGTAACGTGAGGCTGAAGGAGAGTGATGTGTCGCTCGCGGGCGGCCATATTGTGACGCCCGTCGACACGCCGGTCGGGAAAGTTGGTATGTTATTGTTTGTTAACTAGCTTTATGTCACACACACACACACACACGTGTGTGTCGCTCGCGGGCGGCCATATTGTGACGCCGGTCGACACGCCGGTCGGGAAAGTTGGTATGTTATTGTTTGTTAACTAGCTTTATGTCACACACACACACACACACGTGTGTGTCGCTCGCGGGCGGCCATATTGTGACGCCGGTCGACACGCCGGTCGGGAAAGTTGGTATGTTATTGTTTGTTAACTAGCTTTATGTCACACACACACACACTCACACACACATATGTGTCGCTCGCGGGCGGCCATATTGTGACGCCGGTCGGGAAAGTTGGTATGTTATTGTTTGTTAACTAGCTTTATGTCATACACACACACACACACACGTATGTGTCGCTCGCGGGTGGCCATATTGTGACGCCGATCGGGAAAGTTGGTATGTTATTGTTTGTTAACTAGCTTTATGTCACACACGTACGTATGTGTCGCTCGCGGGCGGCCATATTGTGACGCCGGTCGACACGCCGGTCGGGAAAGTTGGTATGTTATTGTTTGTTAACTAGCTTTATGTCATACACACACACACACACACACTCGTATGTGTCGCTCGCGGGCGGCCATATTGTGACGCCGGTCGACACGCCGGTCGGGAAAGTTGGTATGTTATTGTTTGTTAACTAGCTTTATGTCACACACACACGTGTGTGTCGCTCGCGGGCGGCCATATTGTGACGCCGGTTGACACGCCGGTCGGGAAAGTTGGTATGTTATTGTTTGTTAAGTAGCTTTATGTCACACACACACACACACACACACGTGTGTGTCGCTCGCGGGCGGCCATATTGTGACGCCGGTCGACACGCCGGTCGGGAAAGTTGGTATGTTATTGTTTGTTAACTAGCTTTATGTCACACACACACACACACACACGTATGTGTCGCTCGCGGGCGGCCATATTGTGACGCCGGTCGACACGCCGGTCGGGAAAGTTGGTATGTTATTGTTTGTTAACTAGCTTTATGTCACACACACACACACACACACGTATGTGTCGCTCGCGGGCGGCCATATTGTGACGCCGGTCGACACGCCGGTCGGGAAAGTTGGTATGTTATTGTTTGTTAAGTAGCTTTATGTCACACACACACACACGTATGTGTCGCTCGCGGGCGGCCATATTGTGACGCCGGTCGACACGCCGGTCGGGAAAGTTGGTATGTTATTGTTTGTTAAGTAGCTTTATGTCACACACACACACACACACGTGTGTGTCGCTCGCGGGCGGCCATATTGTGACGCCGGTCGACACGCCGGTCGGGAAAGTTGGTATGTTATTGTTTGTTAACTAGCTTTATGTCACACACACACACACACTCACACACACATATGTGTCGCTCGCGGGCGGCCATATTGTGACGCCGGTCGGGAAAGTTGGTATGTTATTGTTTGTTAACTAGCTTTATGTCATACACACACACACACACACACACACACACGTATGTGTCGCTCGCGGGCGGCCATATTGTGACGCCGGTCGGGAAAGTTGGTATGTTATTGTTTGTTAACTAGCTTTATGTCATACACACACACACACACACACACTTATGTGTCGCTCGCGGGCGGCCATATTGTGACGCCGGTCGACACGCCGGTCGGTAAAGTTGGTATGTTATTGTTTGTTACACGCTGGTTTTCAAGATGTCTCTAGTTCCGAGGTCCCGAGTTCAATATTCAGACGGGTCAATGTAGAAACCCACTTTTCTACATAATAATAATAATAAAGTCGTTTATTTCTTCTCGCACAATACACTTTTAACACAATCTCGGGTCTGGCAATTTGTGGTACCATCGTTGTCTTATTCCATAACACAAGTTCTTTAGCCACTTACTTTGGGTTCAGAGCAATGTATGTTCTAATTCAATTTAGAACCTATTCTATGTAAATAAAGTTCATTTTCCCTCGCCAGGCCTGTCAATATGCTACGACCTCCGCTTTCCAGAGTTGAGCACGTCTCTAAGTATACTGAAGGCTGAGATCCTGACGTATCCGTCGGCGTTCACGCAGCCCACCGGCGCGGCGCACTGGCATGTGCTGCTGAGGTGAGTGGCTTCGATTCTCAGGATGGGAAAAGTGTTTTTAGCAGAGACAATGATTTTAATTTTAAATGGAACTATGTTTGAAGAGAGTTATTTACTGATTAAGAGATGCTTGTGAATTATAAGATTTTTTTAATTTCAATACTATTTCTGAGATCGACATCAATTTAACAAAGATGAGATTTTGTATCGAATGTAAAGGTTTACATTATTTTTGTCTCTTTGGGAATCCTGACGCCACATTAGATTTGATGAATATGTGTAAAATGTTGTTATATATTAAAATGCCATGCAAAATGGTATAAGGACTCGATTCTGTTATTATCATTGCACTGTTTACTTATTCTAACTCAACTCAAACTTAGTTGTGAAAACAAAAAATAAATTACCTTTGTATTTAAACCGTAATATTAATTACAATCCATGTTATAAACCTAGCTGTGCCACGCGGTTTCACTTGTGTGAGTACCTAATCTCCGTTCCCCATGATATTATAGTTATTCTGTTACATATTATGTTAGTTTTATATATTAAGATGTATATTTTTCGCGCTCCCAGAGCCCGAGCCATAGAAAACCAATGCTACGTAATAGCAGCCGCCCAAGTGGGGACCCACAACAAGAAGCGGAGGTCCTACGGCCACGCGCTATGTGTGGACCCCTGGGGGTCCGTGTTAGCCGACTGTGAGGAGGAGAGCCCCAGTTATAAGGTCGTGGAGATCAGTGCAGACAAACTGAAGGAAGTTAGGGTTAATATGCCCGTTTTTCAGCATCGAAGGTTAGTAGATAAATTTAAAAATGTTGACGACATCTGAATCCAAAAGTAGTTGAAACACTTGAAAAAATGTTGACAACATCTGATATTGCTCCGAATAAAAGTAGTAAAAAATGTTGACAACGTCTGACATTAACTTGAAGAACCGTTGACGACACCTAAAATTGACTTCTAAAAAATGTTGTCGGCCTTTGAAATTACTTTGAACACAAAAGTAGCAACAACACTAGCAAAAATGTTGACGACATCTTGTTTTTTTTACAGCGTTAATTAGACAGCATTTGATAGAATAGGGTGTTACTAACCTTATTTATCTAAAGAATAAACTGTTCAATAAAACATATTTTGATTTTTGATTGATTGATTGATATGATCCAAATCGCTGGTTCAAGTAACAATTAACCCTCTCCCTACCAGACGCGACATCTACTCCCTCTACACTCTAAGCGTCCGCAAAGACCTGCTCCCCGCCCACTCGTCCGCGCTGACGTCCGACACGTCCGACGCGTCCGTCACGTCCAACGCGTCCAACACGCCCGGGACGCTGGAGCCCTGCTACACGTTCGGCCACGTCAAGGTGCCGGAAACGTGCGTGTTCTATACGTCCGAACTTACGTACGCGTTTGTTAATTTGAGGTGAGTCTTTCTTTGCTTTTTTCGTTTGTGTGATATCTATCTATACATGTATATCCATGTATATATAAAAATGAATTGCTGTTCGTTAGTCTCGCTAAAACTCGAGAACGGCTGTACCGAATTGGCTAATTTTGGTATTGAATTATTTGTGGAGGCACGAGAAGGTTTAAAAGGTGAATACCTGGACCTGGGTTTAGTTTTTATTGACATTTAAAACACTTGTAAATATAATAGTATTAGTGGCAATAGGCTCGCCCCCTATTACATGGGACCTAAACATACCGGCGAACTATGGGTGTACATTGGTACACCTCTGGATAACCCTTCGGGGGTACAGGCGTGATAATATGCTATGTTATGTTTATTACATAACAGAAAAATAGAGATCAAACACTTACAACAATACTAAAATTAAAACTTACATAAATAAAAACTAACAGGCGTCAAAGAACTCATCGTCATCGTTGTCAATGGCGGGGAACGTGCCCAGAAGGCTGGCAGCATTGCCACGTTGAATGGCTATGCCGATTCTCTGTGCAAGGAACAAACCAGCCCTCTGATCACGAGTAGAGTCTACCAAACGTTTTGAGAGCTATTTAAAAATTATTTAATTTCTTATCTGTTTATGATGTTAATATTCCAGATGTGTGATCCCCGGGCACGTGCTGGTGGCTCCCATTCGCATGGCGGAGAGGAACAAGGACCTCACCGAGGAAGAGGCGACAGACTTCTATAAATCCATACGAATTGTACAAGCGGTATGTATTATTTATTTATTAATATCTTGTAGTAAATCTTATCTCTAGATAAAGTTTCGCATACAAGGAGTGGCAACAAACAGCTAACAATAGAGACCTGTGGAAGGAAGGAAGGGAGGCCTTTGCCCTGCAGTTGGACAGTTCAGGCTTTAAATAAATAAATAAAATAATATAAGGTGTATAACTTTTATTTGTTGCATTCTTGAACAATAATGGGTGACAATTTGTAACATACTGAGACCCTTCCCTGACTCGGAAAGCACGTTAAGAAGTAGATCCCGACTGTTTTTTTTTTTTTTTTTTTCCTTTGAGTTTTGGCAACCCACTGCAGCCTCAGGTGACAGCAATTTCTGCCAGTGTCGTGTAGTGACCTTACATGGGTAATTTAACGGCACTAATACTTAAACTTATTACAGCTGTTTTCGATAATATTTAAATGCCTGAAACCATACAAATATAAATGTTAGTAGATACTAGTACTTACCATAGATAATATTTACAAGCACGTAGATTAAATATATATAACTATTATAACTTTATATTGTTAGTAGAGATAAATTTAATAAAAGCACGAATAATTTGGGGATTGGGGAAAAAGGAAAGTAGGTGGCGAACATTTACCGGTTTCTGGATATTTAATTTATTTATAACATGATCCATAGTGTAGGCATCGTTACTGCGACAGTCAAGGAAAATATGATCCAAGTGACCCTCGTCTAGACCGCATTCGCACAAGGAATTATCGCGTACTCGGATTTTATGAAGGAAAACTGGAGTACAGCAATGACCAATGCGGATACGACATATAACAGACGTAACCACCTTTGGGACCTTTTTGAATTTGTAAAACCAAGGTTTAGGGGGAATTGAGGGCTGAATTGCTGCATACGCTCCGCCTTTGGCCTTACTAGTCTCAGACCAGTAAGACTGCCAGGCCTTGAAGAGATCAACTTTGGCTTTATGGATCAAGTCATAAACTTCAATAGTGAAGTGTTTCCTGTCTGCCAAGCTGCTCGTAACAGCCGCTTTGGCAGCTACATCCGCACACTCATTGCCCGCGATACCGATATGCGCTGGGATCCATACCAGTATCACCTCTATGTCCTTACTGGAGAGAAAATACAAAATGTTTTTTATTTCTGAGACTACTGAGCTACGCAGATTATCCTTTAAAGAATTTTTAACGATTGCTTCCAGGGCACTTCTGGAGTCCGAGAAAATAACCGCTTTGGAAATATTTGTATGTGAAGAAATATATAAACATGCCTCTAAGATGCCAATGCACTCACCAGTGAAAACAGATGACTCTGGAGGGCACTGGAACTGAAGAAATATTTTGGAATTCGAATTGTAGACTGCGATACCAGTTCTACCATCTGGGGTTAGTTTAGACGCATCCGTATAAAATTTATAATGATCTGGCCACTTATTATTGGCGATATATGAAAAAAGATCATTAGCCTGAATAGTTTCCTTATTCAGACCAATGTTGGGAACAAAATTGGGAAGAAAATGTAGGGAATTGTAAGGGGAGGAAAATACTGGAAATTTACTACACTGGCGAATTGGGGCAATTCCTCCAACCATACGAATCTTTCTTAGAGAGTTTAGAACTAAAGGTATGTCCTTGTGTCTCCAGTATGTACTACGTCTGCTTAGGTCGTCCAGAGTGGACAGTTTCGGCAATAGCTTGTGTTTGGCGTTTAAAAAAGTCTTGTACATAAATTTGTCAGCAAGGTATTGCCTACGAAGGAGAAGGGGAGGGTCGCCACTCTCAACTTGCAATGCGTTTGTCGGGGTGGACCTCATGCAACCCAATATAATGCGAAGAGCCTTTGACTGGATGGTATCCAACTTAGCCATTGCAACTTTGCTGCAAGGCTCTAACCAGAAAGTTGCATACTCCAAAAGGCTTCGAATTGTGGCATTATAAATGAGTTTGAGAGTAAAGGGGTGAGCGCCCCACCAGACACCCGCGAGAGCCCGCAACAAATTAAGCTTGTTCTCACATTTATTGTAGACGTAGTTCACATGGAAAACACCGGACAGTTTGGAATCCAAGATGACACCGAGAAACTTAACCTGGTCATCGACTCTAATAGGGGACCCATCAATTTCAAGGTGAACATCTGGAACAACTCTTTTCCGAGTAAAGACTAATACGGAGCTTTTAGGGGTTGACAAACTGAGACCATGAGAGACTAGCCAGTGATTTAGAGAGTTGAGGGATACCTGCATGGACCCCGCAGCTTGGTCGATAGATGCCGTTGGTAGATAAAGGCACAGGTCATCCGCATACTGCAAAACTTGACAGTCGCTGTTCAGGGACCTATGAAGGTCGGAGGTGTAGATGCTATAGAGCAAGGGGCTGAGGACCGAACCCTGAGGCAGGCCTCTCCAAACCGTTCTGTGGTCAGAAATGATACCAGGGACGTGAAGCTTGACGTTACGTCCAGACATGAGGTTGCATATGCATTGACACATCTTTGTCGGAATGCTCAGCTGGCGTAATTTACTTCTGAGCACGGAAAGAAGGACACTGTCGTATGCAGCTGAAATGTCTAGGAAGACCGCCAAAACGGACTCGTTTTTTGAAAAAGCGATCCGCGTATCTGTAACGAGAACACCAATGCTATCCATAGTGCTGAATCCCTTACGAAAACCAAACTGAGACTCTGCTAGAAGGTCGCGACTCTCCACCAACCACTCCAACCGGTTTTTGATGAGGTGCTCCAGAATTTTACCAATGACGGGTGACAGGGCAATCGGTCTGAAGTTGTTAGGGCTATTAGGAAGTTTTCCGGATTTTAGGATGGGGATAACGAGTTGGGTTTTCCAGGTATCAGGGATGTAAGCGAGTGAAAAGCAGGTGTTGATCAGGGATAGGAGGTACTGGCGACTAAGGACACTAGATTTTTTGTAGAAGGAATAAGGAAATCCATCCACCCCTGGGGCTGAGTCTTGGACGTGGTTTAAAACTACTTCCAACTCACGCAACGAAAACGGTAGATCCAATGGGTCGTTGGCTGAGGCGGGGGGCATGGCGGAAGAAGGACATTCCTCGGTAAGAGGAACATAGGGAGGGGCAAGTTTATCCAGAAAGGAAGCTGCTAGATCTTGCGGGATGGTAGAGGGATTTTGAGCTGAGCAGCCACGGCTGTACCCCTTAAACTTCGTCCAAATGACGGAAGATGGAGTTGAAGGAGATAGGGATGCACAGAATTTCTTCCAACCTTCGCGTTTTTTCTTTCTAAATAGACGCCTGGATTTAGCAACAATCCGGTTATACTCCATCAAATTGGTCATTGACATAGCCCTGACGTAACGAAGCTCCACTTCCTTCCGGGCTCTTATCATCTCAGTACACTCTCTGTCCCACCAAGGTGGAGATGACAACTTCCCCGAAGCAGAGTTCTTCAGTGGAATGCTATGGTCAGCAGCCAAAGAAACGGCAGCGGAAAATTGCTCCATACAGGCGTCCAGGTTGTCCGGTGAAATTTGTGGCAGGGAAAGGACTAGGTGGTCCAGGGCTTGGGAATAAGAGTCCCACTTAGCGCCTGGAAGCTTATATTTAAGGAGAGGAGGCTTGCTCTTTTTAGGTAATGACCTATTAATCAGAGTGGAAACTATTGGATAATGATCACTACCGTGTGTCAGATCCAATCTCTTCCACTCCATTTGACCTGTCAAGCTGGCCGAGCAGAGAGTAAGGTCCACGCAACTTCTATTGTGGCCTGGTCTGGGAAGACGGGTCACCGATCCATCGTTGATGACACACAGTCCGAGCTCGTCCAATAAATCGACAAGATCTAACCCCGGGCCATCACAATGGTCGGATCCCCAGAGGGAGTGGTGGGAATTAAAATCACCCAAAATTATTGTGGGTTTTTGGACGTTACAAATATTCTTAATAAATTGGAAGCAAAAGGGATTTGGGGAGGGAATATAAATGGAGATAATATCCATGCCAAGAAGGTTTACACCTACGGCACTAACCTCATCACCATGTGGGGGGAAAGAGAGGGGGGAAAAGGAGAGGGAGTTATTTACAAGTATAGCAGCCCCGCCATAACCGTCTGAACGGTCATCACGAAGCACGCTATACCCAGGAATATTAAAATGGAGACGTGGGGTTAACCACGTCTCTGAAATGGCAAAAACTGCCGGGTTAATCAAGTTAATCAGGTGAGTGACCTCATGTTTTTTCGGGAGGACACTCCTGGCGTTCCATTGAAGGAGATTGAATTTTGCGGTTGCGGAAGCAGTTCAATATGTTGTTGGCGACGTGGTCCGGTATGGGGTAGGAGGAAAGGATTGAAGTGAGTAGCATCACTATCTGCTCAACAGCTGAGACGTTCTCATTCGGAGAGCTGGGATTATTGTTTAGGGCACAGCCGTTCTCGGGTTGGGGGAAGGCAAAACTATTTATAATATTTTGGTGGGCGCGCTGGTCATACCCAGGGGCTAGGGGAGCATGGGTTTTAGGAGGCAGAATGTAGGTCCGTTTGTAGGATGTGGTAGTGGGGGACTGGCGTGGGTTGGAAGAGCGAGCTGATAAGGGGAGGGAATTGGGAGCAGAAGGGGCTGATGCTACGACATCAGCAAAGGACTTTATAGCGGGGGGGAAAATTCTGGCTGCCTCAGAGTAGGACATATTTTTCTCGGACATGTAGACTTTTATGTTACGTTGTCTTAAGTACTCTGGACATTGCCGGCTCGTTGCAAGATGGCGACCATCACAATGCAAGCATTTGGGCTCCTCTGAAGAACAGCCATCTCCAAAGTGATCCTCACCACAGCGGAAGCACCGTGGTTTAGACCTACATTGGGTCTTGGTGTGGCCGAACTTGCAGCATCCAAAACACTGAATGGTGGGGAAGTGGTATAGCTCAACGGGAAGGGAGTTATGGCAGCAGAATACGCGTTCAGGGAGGGCACGGCCATCAAAGGTTACGACAACCGTGGAGGTAGGAAGCCATTCCGATTTTCCGTCATTGGTAATTTTTCTATTCATCCTCCTAATTTTTAATATTTTTCCGAATCCAGAAGGGGAACTTAAGTTATCAGAGCATTCAAGGTCTGACCAGTCAGCTGGGACACCCTTGACAACGCCCATACGGGTTATATTAAACGTGGGGATCATCATAGAGAAGCCTTTTTCCTTTAAAAATGCACAATCAAGGAAAGCATTGGCATCTCCAGGAGTTTTAAACTCCACAGAAACGCGGTTCCTACCTATTTTTTTTATGCCGTCCTCCGTGATATTTTTTATTTTGTTTTTTAGTAGCAACTGGCCAAATCTCACCGGATGCAAAGTTGAACCCGCCTTGGGGTCCACCTCCGCATACGACGCGAACACAATATAGGGGGCAACGTCGGTCATATTATATTTAGTACGGGCAATGAGTGAAGGAGCAACAGTTCTGTCACGTTTGGTAACAGTTGGTTCTGTGTCGACTTCTGTATCCGAATTGTTTTGACGTTTTCGCTTTTGTTGTGCAACTTGGGTTTCCATCGCCTCAAAGGAGGACAGAGGGGCCGTTACCACAGGGGTATATTGTAAAAGGTCTTGGGATGGGGCATTGGGGTCAGGTTGGGGGGAAACATAGGGATCTGGCGGGCGGCCCGGAGGCCGATCATTAACCTCCATGTTTACACGGAGTCCGCCGCATAAAACAAAGCAGTACGCTGTACTTACCTACAAACTACGCACACAAAACACAACACAGACAAAGCACACACAAATAAATACAAAACACCCAAAATAAAATCGAAAATAAGCAGTTCTACTGCCGAAAAGGTTAATAGAAAAAACTCCACATGCGATAGCCACGAGGCACAAACCGGAAGTCCCCATCCCGACTGTTATACGTTCATCTTTGGCAATCGTTAAGTCAATTCTGACAACCAGTCTTACTATGGGATACTGTGTTACCCAGTAACATGTGTTGTGGAGGTCAGATAGACAGTCGCTCTGTAACCTACGGTGTTCAGCTGGCGGTGAGACTGGAAGCCGACACCAACATATTTGGGAAAAGGCTCGATAGACGATTAAAGTTATATACCTTTTGCAACCACGTGTCAGACACGCATTTCTTAGCGGCCGGACTATAAGTATTTTATATGAGGTCTAAAACTTATTTAAATATATATTTGTTTTAGTTAATGGAAAAAGTGCATGCAGCAGACTCATGCACAGTCACAATGCAAGATGGAAGGAATGCAGGACAAACTGTTAAGGTATATTAATTAATTTATTATCCTCTTGTAAATAAGGTTTTACTTTAATATAAAAAAAAAACATAACAGATTAAGATGTAAAGCACAGATATTTAATGCACACACGCAAAAATATCGGTTTTATAAGTTAGATGTGTCTGTGGCATCGTAGTACCTAAACGAATAGACCGATAAGTGTAAGGTATTTCATATTTTTTTGTATTGAGGATGACAAGTCCCCTATCCCCAACATAACGGAAATTCTAGATTCTTAGACTTATAACAAGGATTGACCTGAGAAAGGTTGCTGGAGGGGACTGGATGCGGAAGGCGGAGGACCGGGTGTTGTGGCGTAAATTGGGAGAGGCCGATGTCCAGCAGTGGACTATGATTGGCTGATTGATTGATTGATTGAACAAGGATTCTATAACGTAGAGTTAGAGAAGGATAGTAGAAAGTATACAGCTTTTTATATTAAATATGTTTTTTGTTTGTTTCAGCACCTACATTGCCATATAATGCCGAGAAAGAAAGGAGATTTTATTGAAAATGATCTAATATACCTGGAATTGGCTAAACATGATCAGTGAGTATTAATTACTTTATACTATTCAATACTAGGATGAAAAAAGTTAAAAGATTTTCAAGATTAAATTATTGTTGGATTAGAAAACAAAAATATGTTAAAGCTTTTTTTTTTAATATTAGGAAAAAATATTAGGTTTTTAAATAAGTTACTTTTTCTTCCTATCAGGCTAGCAATTAACGTTAATAAATAATTTTGATCTAAAACCCACCTTATTTATTGATTATTTATTTATTTATTTATTTATTTATTTAAACTTTCATGTACAATTATGGTACATATGGATTATATCAATTACTTTAAGGTACAAACCCGGTCACCCGGGCAAGCCACCGCGAACGCGGGAAGAAATGGACCAAGAAGCACAATATTTAAGAGCAGAGCTACTAAAGATGCAAAACGAATGCAAGAGTTAATAGAACACTATTTTTTTAAGTCGGTTAATGGGAACCCACTTTAAAATATCCGCCCACGTCCGATAATCAGTGACTGACTTTTTGTAGGAGGACAATATAACACTGAATACAATAGTGCAACGCACACTTCCTACAAATAGAAGGTCATATCGGTCAATCGGGTGAAAAATCGGCCCGATTATCTGACCTACAAAAAGTCGGTCAGAATTCGGTACTAAGAATCGGCGGACAAATCGGACCGATTATCTGACCTACAAGAAGTCGGACGTGGGCGGGTAAAGTTATAATTAAGTGTAAATATAAGTAAATTAATGTAACTAGGCTGTTTTTGTTGATAGTTTAGGGTTAAGTATGAAATAATGTATATTTCTGTATAGTAATAAAATGTATTATAATTTTTGCGTTTGTTTCATTTTATGATATACTTTATCTCTGATATAGTTTAAATAATATATGTCTTGCTTTCCAGTGCCTCACCTTATTAAGGAAATAGGATTGAGTGATACATCGTCGAATAGAGTTTTTAATGCCCTACAACTTTTTTGATGGTGGTAAATATCGAATTGCTGTGAGACAAAAAATATGGCTAAAGTGTCTTTTATATCTTCGATAATACAAAAATGAGAGCAAGCGTGGTGATCAATGCTCGTGCCTTCTCTATATACGGGAAGAGGCCTGTGCCCAGCTGTGGGACGGTTATAGGCTGGAATTATTATTAATACAAAAATGAATCGCTGAATGTGTTGCTAACCGCAAATCTCGAGAGCAGCTGCACCAATTCCGCTAATTGTTTTTTTATAATAATAATTTATAGACGAACTCAACAAACCAAAAATGCAATCGTTCATGATCAAAGTATTGTAAGGAACTCGACCTTCGTTTTATATATATAAAAAATATTTTTAATAAGCGCGTACATAAATACCTTTTTAGTGAACAAAATACGCACACGGTCAGTGTAGTATGTAGGGTAGTTGAAGAAAAGGGGGTAGATGAAAAATCATCTACTACGTGTACGGAGTGATGACACCGCATCTCCAGTCTGCTTGCTTGGAAGTTTGTGACCGACCGCCACGCGAGGTGGACGTCTATGTAGCGTCCCTTCCGCGATTCACCAGTCATTCCGATATTAGTAGTGTTTCAAAAACTTGAAAACAGTGTTGTTTTAGTGCAATAATGACGTCGTTTAGTGTCTTATTCTGTGATTAACTCGAACGCAGTGTCATTTATTGTGTTTGCAAAGTTGTGAAGTTTTTACGCCACACGGATTTGCCAGTTCCTGCCTAAACCCAGCAGGGAGGGTCACACACCCCCGGGCGATCCTACCCGGGGAGTTAGATCAAGCTAGGTTTTTTGTAGTTAGGCGCGCCCTCTCTTTATTCCCCATGTTTAGTGTTTAGTTTATATTGTCGTGTTTTTCCTTCTTGTTCCTCGCGAGAATGGATCCCCTCTGGCTCCGTTTTTTCGAGGAGCAAATGAAATCTAGGTTGATCCAAGACCTCTTCCAGGCTTGGATCCGCAACTCCGACCCTGCCGAACTCGCGAAACTTGGCGGTCCCTCTTCAGTCGATACTGTCAGGGATTACTCAGCTTATCATCATCATAATCCGCTTATCTCTCCGACCATTGTCGCGCCGTCCCTTGATTCGTCGCCCATTGTCTCGCCGTCCTTTGCCTCGCCGCCCATTGTCTCGCCGTCTTTTGCCTCGCCGGCCATTGTCTCGCCGGACATTGTCTCGCCATCCATTATCACGTGTAATCCGACTCGTCCCATTGTACCTGCCTCGCCGCGATGCACACCTGCGCGTGACTCATCGGCCGCTCCATCCCGCCCCCGCTCTGCTACCCCGTCCCTTATCGATGCCGAGATGGCAAATTTCGAAGACTCTGGTGATGCTCTAACAGCGTCCGATTCGTCTTGCTCGACCGATGGCTTCATCGAAGTTGTCGGTAAGGGCAAAAAACGCACCCGAAGGGCAAAATCCCAACAGGTGCCCTCCAAGTCCGCCAAAACTGACGCCGCCTCTTCCGTTGACATGTTGGCTTCAACATGTACTTCCCAGCCCTCTTCTTCCTCACCGGCCTCACCCGCCGCTCCTACGCCCTCACAGCCCATTGCTTCAGCCCCAAAGAAGGGCAGCCCGGTCCCTCCTCCAATCTTCCTTCAGGAGAAAGGAAAATGGACCGAGGTATCCACGTGGTGCTCGCAGAACCACGTAAATTTTTCAAGTGCCCGTTCCGTCAAGGACGGCATCAAAATCACCGTATCCACAGCGACCGACTTCCGGTCGCTCACCCGCATGTTGCAGGAGAGAGCCCTGCCTTATCACAGTTTTACCCTCCCAGAGGAACGAGTCCTCCGCGTGGTAATTAAGTCCGTCCCCGTCGAGTTGTCCTCAGATGACATGCTCAAGGACCTCCGTTCGCAGGGCATTCCAGCCCTCGAGGTACACCGGATGTACCGCTCGCGAGGCAAGTTACCATATGAGATGGTCCTTGCAGTCACCGAGAGATCGGCTGAAGGCAAATCCATTTTTAATATAAAGTCAATTTGTCAACTTTCGGGAATTAAAGTTGAAACGCCACGAAAAACCGGCACTGTCGGTCAGTGCCACCGCTGCCAGTTATACGGTCACTCGCAGCGTAATTGTTTCGCGCGCCCTCGTTGCGTGAAGTGCCTCGGTGAGCATGGAACGCCTGATTGTCCCCGGCCCAAGGACCGCACCCAGTGCGCTGAGCCCCCTAGCTGCGTTCTCTGCGGCGAAAAGGGTCATCCAGCCAACTACCGCGGCTGCCCTAAGGCCCCTAAAACCGTCGTGAAACGGCCTGTCGCTCGTGCAACGGCCCCCGCGCAAAATCCCGCGACCGCTCCGCCGCGTCTTAGCCCACAACGCCCAACCGGGGCCTGCTGGAATAGAGAAACGCATCTCCGCGCGTTTCCGGCCCTCTCCTCTCCACCGAAGGAGAGCATTCCAACCTCCGCGCTTCATGGACCCTCTGTCCCACACATTCCTCTCGCCGCGTTCAAACCCGCGCCTACACCGAAACCCGCGTTAGCGTCACCGTCGGCCGCGGCCCTTATGGCCCCGACGTTCTCGGCCGACATCACTGCGTCGGTTAAAAATTACATCGAGGTCTACGAGACGTTTGACTTTAATCGCATCCGCCTTATGGCTGAGGCGATTAGAGCCAACCCCTCGCCTTTGCACGCGCCCTTTATTAGGGAGCAGTTCAGCGACGTATTCGCCGCATACAAAGCCGCCGCGTTCTAATGGCTTCAACCACTGGTAAATTCAAACCCCGTTCCCTTAAATTAGGCTTCTTTAACGCGCAAAGCATCAATAATAAACGCGATGAAATCGCTACTTTTCTTCGCGACCACCAACTCGACGTTTTTCTTGTACAGGAGACCTTTCTTAAACCGTCTCATAGAAACCCGCGAATCGCGAATTATAACCTAGTCCGTAACGATCGAACCAGAGCCGCAGGCGGCGGCACGCTCATTTACTTCAAAAGGTCACTGTACTGCGTTCCGATGGACCCACCTACGCTGTCGCACATTGAAGCCTCTGTCTGTAGGCTAGGCATGACCGGTCATAGACCTCTGTTCTTAGTCTCAGTTTATATCCCTCCGTCACCTCAGGGGGCCGACTTACGACCTGACCTGCAAGCTCTTCTTGCTCTCGGCGACTCCGTCCTTCTGGCGGGAGACCTGAATGCAAAACACGAATCGTGGAATAGCCACACTCGTAACATCCGCGGTAGACACCTAGACCTTCTTAGCTCCGAGTTAAACTTTGACATCATCGCGCCTATGAATCCTACGCACTTTCCCGATAACGTAAATCACTGCCCCGACATCTTAGATATAGCTTTGCTTAATAACGTTAACCTAGCGCTTCGGTCCATTGAAGTTATTCAGGAATTAGATTCTGACCATCGACCAGTGATCATGTCTTTCGGTCCGCGTGTAGGTCCCCCAGACGCTGGTCAGCCCATCCCCACCAAGATAGTTACGAACTGGACGAAGCTTGGGACTCGCCTTAAGTCAGTCCACTCCGCGCATCTCGACTCAATCCCAGACCACGTAAAATCCGCGATGGACGCTATAGGCGCGATCGACTCCCTCACTGAGCACGTGCAGTCCCTGGTGAACGAGTGTTCACGGTCGGTACCTCTGACAGAAGACGCTCGTTGGCTCCTTCCGGACGATGCCCGTGCCCTACTGACGGAGAAGAACGCGGCTATACGCGCCTACGACGCTTATCCCTGCGACTCTAATCGCGTCCGCATGCGCTCTCTACAGCGTGCTTTTAGAAAACGCATAAGGATATTGCGTGACGAACGCTGGGATAAGTTTCTCGACCAATTAGAGCCCAACCATCACGCGTTTTGGAATCTCCAACGTAAATTACGTAGATGTACCGAAGTTACTATGCCCCCACTGAACCGTCCGAATCAGAGCCCTGCCTTTGAAGACGACGAGAAAGCGGAATGCCTAGCCGACAGCTTAGAGGCCCAGTGTACGCCTAGCGACCTTCCGGTCGATCAAGCTCACCTTGCCAGAGTTGACGCTGAAGTCGAACGTAAGGCCTCGCTCCCTCCTTCTGAGGATCCGGAACACCCACTCGCGCCGGTAACAGTAGACGAGGTACGGTCTCTGATCAAGGAACTGCATCCACGTAAAGCCCCAGGCTCAGACGGCCTCACCAATAAGGTGATTAAACTCTTTCCCCCAGCATTAGTAATCCTCTTGACAGGCATCTTCAATGCAGCATTAGGAAACAATCTCTTTCCACAGAAGTGGAAAGAGGCGATAGTCATCGGCATCCACAAACCCGGTAAACCGAAGTCTGAGCCCACTAGTTACCGCCCCATTAGCTTACTCAAGGTACTTGGGAAGCTATACGAGCGAATTATTTATTCCCGTCTTATGGACTACGCCGAGTCCAGGAGTCTCATACCAGACGAGCAGTTCGGTTTTAGAACCCAACACTCGTGCGTCCAACAAGTCCACCGCATAGTCGAGCATATAAGCGCTGGTTTTCAGCGTGGAAGGCTCACTGGCGTGCTCTTCTTCGATATAGCAAAGGCCTTCGACAAGGTCTGGCACAATGGCTTGATCTTCAAGCTATACCAACTCGAGGTGCCAGATCGTCTCGTGCTCATCATCCGAAACTTTTTGTCGAATCGGTCCTTTCGCTATCGCGTTGAGGGCACCCTCTCTTCCCCTCACCCTATCCGGGCCGGAGTCCCTCAAGGCTCCGTACTCTCTCCACTCCTCTTCACGCTATACGCTAGCGACATTCCTCGCGGTGGCAAACCCCAAGTAGCTATGTACGCCGACGATACGGCCATCTATTATTCAGGCACCAGCCCCTTAGCAATAGGTCGAACTCTCCAGACCGCGGTCACGACCCTCGGGAAGTGGTTCACGAAATGGAGAATCGAAGTCAACCCTACCAAGAGCGCAGCCGTTCTCTTTAGCAAGAAACGGCAGCCTCCCGCTCCCCCTCCACCTATAACCCTCTTCGGCAAGTCTATCCCTTGGGAACAGCAAGCCAAATACCTGGGTGTGATCCTTGATCGGAAGCTTACCTTCATAGCTCATATTAAAGCGGCACGCGCGCGGGCCGCCTTCGCTCTCGGCCGACTTCATTGTATGTTGAACAAGCGCAGTAAACTCTCTCTTACTTGTAAGAAGAGAATTTACACTGCGTGCGTGAGACCTATCATGACTTACGGCAGCGTCGTATTCTCTCACGTACCCGATTATCGACTCAAACGAATGCAAACTCTCCAAAACCGTTTCATGCGTAGAGCCACAGGCGCTCCAGGTTACGTTCGTAACTTGCAGTTGCACTGTGACTTAAAGCTGCCAACAATCAAGCAGTTCATGAAACGCGCCGCGATCCGATTTTTCGACTCCTCCGAAACCCACCGTAACCCGCTAATCGTAGCGGCCGCGCGATACGTACCTTCCGTAATATCTAAGATTAAACGCCCCAGACTTACTCTCTCCTACCCCGACGATAAAACAACGCTTCTCCAAGAAGCATTCGATTTAGCTAGCAGTAGCAATACAAAACACAACCGCCGTATATTACGTCCTCGCCGGCGAGGCCCGTCGCGTATTATAAATAATAGTAACGTAAATGTTATCCTCCCGTCCCTAGACCAAGCTGGCCCGAGCCGGCCAAACTAGCAATAAAAATATGTCCCTAAATAATAAAAACTTAGATCCAGCCATCCCTTGCTGTTTTGCTTTATTAAGATTGTTAGCAACGCACTAAGTCGAGGTCCGAACCCCGCAGGGGGTGCCCTTAGTGGACGTTGCTGACGTAGTTAGTTTTTCCTATTGCTCTGGCTGGAGGCCTTAAGGTCCTCGCCAAAAGTCCGGTGAAGCAGTCAAAGCCTGCGCTCAGGCTAACTGCAAAGATCTCTACCAAAAAAAAAAAAAAGAAAAAAAAAAAAAAATCCAGTCTGCTTGCGACCACGGCCGGTGTGTGGTCGAAACGTCAAGCCCTAAAGGTATTTATGCATGTACGCGCTAATTCCCGTGAATTATATTACTATAAACATGCAGCGCGATAGTTTAAAAGTTAGTAGTGCAAATGAGACAGTTATTCAAATAGAGACATTTTAAAATCTATCCCGAACTTATTAGAGAAACAATACGTTACCCGAAAGGGTATATCTATCCACAAGGGGTGAAGAGTGCGTTTGAAAATGAGCTAATAATGATTTAAATTATTAATTAATTAAAAAAAAAAGTTCTCGTGTATATATGTAACCCTTAACATATTCTTATATCTAGCAATTTAAATATGAATTCAATTTCCCTTGGTCACGTCATTTCATTGACTAGATTAAATAATAATAATCATTTATTCAGATAAGTTTCATAAAAAACACAATTTCGTTGAGTCACAAACTAAGTTATACTTGTATCTTGTGACTCTAGTTACCGTTACAAGAAGACGAGTTACATTAAAACACAGTGATAAAATTTTAAATGGCTACAAATTTAAAAAAGAATAGGTCGATACTTTACGTTATGTTCCATAATGTAATGACAGGGCATTTCTAAAATAAAAATAAAAGTATAAAAATGTCTTTGAAATCTCACATCATCCCTGCTAAGTGCGGGTAGCTAGCACTATTAGGTACTAAACATGTACACTGTACAGTCACGATCAAATATACACTTGGATGATTGGTAATTTAAATAATTCTTAATTATAGTAACATTTCCCTCTTCGATTTTCAACAAGAAAGTTCTCGATTCAGTTTATCAATTTCGTCGTATATACATATTATTGCTCGTGACTGTACATCCAAAGTTTTCAACTACCCTCCAATTACACGTCGACAACACTTGTCCCGACAAACTCCGAACTAAATTGTCCCCGTTGTATCTACAAACTAGTTGGGATTGGATCGCGAAATTCAGATTTAAACTCAATTAACTATATCATAGTAGATTACTCATGCAAAATACGAGATAGAATAAAAAACCGGCTTCAAAATAAGTCTTAGCTATACGGTTTTCTAATGTTTCCCACTCTCAAACTGGACCAAATTAACGGGACCACACGAAAAGCACCACCTGTCAAATAAAAAATAATTATAAAAATCGGTTCACCCAGTCAAAAGTTCTACGGTAACAAACACAAAAACACAGGCGAATTGAATAACGCCTCCATTTTGAAGCCGGTTCTAAAAACTAGGTATGTCTTTGGCCTCGTTTACGGAGACGCGGGGCGTCGCGCTTTGCGATGAGCGGCGCGGTCTGCACTGAATTCAAATATATGGAGTTGTATGAGTGCGTTAAGAGTTTACGGAGAAGCGATTTTATACGCGTTTGTTTGAAATAGGGCGTTTTTTGCGGCGGACCCCACTGCGTGCCGATTCACGCGCCGCCCCACTGTAAACAGCAAAAACGTCCGACGCGCCGCGAGACGCCACGCGACACGCGACGCCAGACGCCCCGCGTCTCCGTAAACGAGGCCTTAGGGACCTTTAATATTTTATGAATGTCATTTCGCACTTTAATTAGTAATACATTTTACAAATAAATTTCGATAATCAATCGATATTTCAATGATCCAATTGTAATACAGTCCTAACTTACATAAGTAAAGCGATATAACAAAACCACTTATACAGAGTACGTTATAAAATACTTAGCAACTTATCAATTTCGTCAGGTGGGCGAAACGTCGTTACATATCGGATCCAGTAAAGAGGTATTAAGCTCGGTATCCGATTACAGAGGTCCCGAAGACCCGTTAGATAGTGATGTGACACGGTTAACCTGCGGATATAAGTTCTATATTAAATTTACCCATACAAATCAAGATCAACTGACATTTGTAATTAATAAATTATTAATTTAGAATTATTAATAATAAATTATTAAATTAAAATATTAATTTTTGCACCGAAATATCCGAAAACATCAGTCAAAGAGGGATGCCTATCTGTTTTAGATTGTTAACATAAATTTCGGATGTATAGTCCGGCCGTCGAGAGAATGCATTCCTGATAGGTCGAGGTCAACAGAAAGATTTAACTTTAAGGTGGCAAAGACTGTACTAAATAAATAAATAATGTTTTTTTCTTACAATCCAATTATATAATTTAAAGCTATAAAAGGTTTTAATAATAATAATAATTCCAGCCTATAAACGTCCCACTGTTGGGCACAGGCCTCTTCCCATATGGAGAAGGCACGAGCATTGATCACCACGCTTGCTCTCTGCGGATTGGCGATTTCTGATCCCAATTTTGGAATCCAGG
The DNA here is from genome assembly GCA_905146925.1 of Autographa gamma. Lineage (NCBI taxonomy): Eukaryota > Metazoa > Arthropoda > Insecta > Lepidoptera > Noctuidae > Autographa > Autographa gamma. The sequence continues at coordinate 4,018,032 of LR989878.1, read as the reverse complement.
TTTCCTCACGATGCTTTCCTTCACCGTTAGTCAGTCAGTTACAAAAGTTTTAATTAATAATAATGATGAAAAGTAGAGATGAATGGAAGCTGACTACGCATTGGACCGACCATAAATAATTGGGAACAGGGCAGGGAGATGATGATGAACACAGTTTTATATTTCCTCATACAAATCAAAACCAACTGAAATTTGTTATCAACAAATTATAAGTAGGTATAGGTATCAATTACATAATTATGCACCAACATTGCATTTTCGAAAAAAAAACAATCATATGCCGATAGTAATAATTCTTCTCGGAGTAAACAGTAAACATGCTAAACTTTGTGTTTATTTATTTAGTTAGAATCATATTTATTAACGTTAACCAAAATATCCGTGTAAAGCGAGAAATTATGGAAACGTTTGGGATGAATATTCATATTTGTAAATTCAAATTATGTCCGTGCTGTGAATAACTAAGCTCTGTAATTTGATACGTGCAAAAAGTGTTTTTACATGAGTTTATGTTCTAAATTTAACGGATTTGAAATGTTCCTTTTCCTTGTTCTTTTCTATATAGAAACTAATTCCGCAATTCACTTGTTACGGAGGTTTCAGAATCATTCAAAACACAAACTTAAATGACTGAAAACAAATATGGTGGGTTACACAAAATATGTCCCACGTGGAGATCGAAACCATAGGGTCTCGATTCAGCAATTTAAATGCATGTCATTGGTAGGCCTCTGTACTTGTCATTGTTCCTAATTTTCATATTCAGATAAGCCTACAATAAAATCTCATTGAACTCTCGCAGAGAATGATCGTAGTGACAGTTAGCAGAATGTTAAGTATCGTAAGATGACCAAATAAAGCAGGTCATTCGATCAATTCAAGCTACTCTTAAATAGCTGAATCGAGGCCCAGACAATTATTTACCAATTAATTCATTCTCCTAAAGTAACTAGCTTATTTCTGACAATTTGATCGATATAAAACGTTTCGAAGACACATTAGTTACACGGTGTCATCATCCAAATTATAATAACTTAACATTATTTTACGGCGACATGTGCGTATCATTAATGGACATCGTTTGATAACTTCGATATTATCCATCAATATTGAGACAGTTATTAATATAAGGCTTTCAAACTGTGGTAAATTAAACCACGTAAGTGTATTTATATGTACCACCAGCTGTGCCCCGCGGTTTCACCCGCGTGAATGACAATACATACACTATCTTAATCAATAATAGCTTATGTGTTATTCCGATGTATAAGCTACATAATTGAAAAGTTTCATTAAAATCCATTGAGTAGTTTTTGCGTCAAAGTGTAACAAACATCCATACATCCATAATACAAATGCAATTCAAATAATACTAATACAATTTAGATATACATGTTAACGTTGAAAATAATCACTAGTTAATAGTTAAAAATATCTCAAAATATCCGCACATAAATTTTTCGGATAAATATCCGACACCTTCACATCACTAGCCAATAAGTAGTAAATAGTTTGGAGGCCGGTCCGTTGTGAAGCGACTACGAAAGCGGGTCTTCAAATATTTATGACCTTTCAAAAGGGTGTTGTGTCGAACTGTAGATACTAGTTGGAAGTTTCCTTATTTTACACCGACTTCAAAAAAGGAGGCGGTACTCAATTCGACTGCATTTTTGTTTGCCACAGAACTTTTGATTGGGTGAACTGATTTTGAGGATTTTTTTTATTTTTAAGGTGGTGCTTCCCGTGTGCTCCAGTAATTTGGATCCATAAGAAGTAAAGACTTCAAAATAAGTCTTATATTTATTTATTATAGATCCCACTGTTATAACTGGACCAAATTAAATGGGACCACACGGGGATCTTTCAGATAAAAAAAAGAATCATCAAAATCAGTTCACCCAGTCGAAAGTTCTGAGGTAAAAAACAAAAAAAAAACAGTCTAATTAAGTACCTCCTCCTTTTTGAAGTCGGTTAATAAAGAAAGTCGTGGTGGCCTAGCGGTTCTATGAACGGATTTGTATGCACAAGGTTGCAGGTTCGAACCCTGGCAAGTACCAATGTGGCTTTTTCAAAGTTATATGTACTTTCCTAATTATTCTCAGACACCTCTAACAAACGGTGAAGGAAAACTTCATGAGGAAACCTGGATTTCCCAAATTTGGGATCTGAAATCGCCAATCCACAGAGAGCAAGCGTGGTGATCAATGCTCATGCCTTCTCTATATGGGAAGAGGCCTGTGCCCAGCAGTGGGCCGTTAATAGGCTGGATTATTATTATTATTAATAAAGAAAGTAAATTCTCAGTAAATTTTAATACTGGGGTAAAGCAAACGTTTTTCTTCGTAAGTTGTGTAACAGGCATAAAAGTGGGCCTGAGGCCATAAATAAACCCTTTTCGTACAAAAACACTTATTGTTTAGCTGTTTTTGTGTCTCGGACGTGTGATAAACTAAGCATTACTGCCTTCGTATTAAAACTGTAACAGGGAAAGAAGTGGAAAATTCGCAGCTTTTATGTATCATTTTGCTTCAGATATACTTACAAAATGAATAGTTATTTCGCTTGTAGTAAGATTCAAATCGTATGACTATGAAATTTTGATAAAAATTTTACGTAACTACATAACATAACATACCATCACGCCTGTATCTCCGAAAGGTTAGGCAAAGGTGTACCAATGTACACCCACAATTCGCCGATATGTTTAGGTACCATGTAATAGAGGGCGAGCCTATTGCCACTAACCGGGCACAAATCTATCTGCTACTGAGAATTTCATAGAAAAACCCAATAACACCTTGGTCGACTCGGGAATCGAACCCAAGACCTCTAGCGTAGCAGTCGCACTTAGCACCACTAGGCCAACGAGGCAGTCAAAACATAAAGTTTTAATACATAAGGCTAAGTTACATACAGTTAAAATATTTATTTTATTTTATTTAATAATTTATGTACACACATAAACATTGGTTAAAGATTAACATATTGATAAATTATGTACAAAGGTGCCGCTTATTTCTTAAGAAATTTCTGCCAGCAGACCCGCGAAAGGAGAAGTCGTCAATATTGGCAGTCATTGTGCGCGACCTTATTTACGAGAATTACAAATTATAACACAAAATTAATAGTTTTATAAAACCTAAAAAAAAAAACATGTCATATACGTACATATATAAATTTCAGAAATTTCTTGAAGAAATAAGCAGCACCTTTGTACATAATTTTTAAATACGAAATATTCCTGTGTTGTGTGTACATAAATGATTAAATAAAATAAATATACAAAAATACTTTTTACCTACCGATGGAATAAATACATTTTAAATTTAAACCCTTTAAACGCTATTTAAACAGAACTTGACAAATACAGATCAATGCCCCATGAAACGATTATATCCTAATATTTTATTAATAACCAGTATTACAGTCACGTCAAATAGCGGGTTGTGTGACAAAACCCAATTGATTATAGTCGTTAATATTAATATTTAATTTGATAACCCTATCACACAGACCACAGTTTACTGGTTTATCGATATATTTAGTAAATGACCTATGCTATGAATAATGTTAACTTTTTTCCGTATATTTTTATTATCTGACTGGCTTGTTGGCCTAGTGGTTAGTGACCCTGATTGCTGTACCGGAGGAAGTTAGTTCGATTCCCACTTAAGACAAATCTTTGTGTGATGAGTATGGTCATTTGTTCCTGTGTCTGTCTGTTTCATCCTTTTCTAAGTCAAAATCGAAAAGGTTTTATGTAATCTTGAAAAAATCTAGAAAATATTAAAATGTTGCTCACTTATTTTGTGAATGCTGGTTGACCAGTTATTGGCGATTGTGTCTTAGACATAGCATTTAATATACTTATGCATTACTGTAAACAGAAGCTGTTGGTACACCCTATTAAATAAATAAAATGATTATAGTTAGATAATTCACGGGAATGCGTATGAATACCTTTTTTTATTGGGCTTGTCGTTTCGACCAGGTTATACCGGTCTTATTCCTGCGAATTATATTACTATAAACATGCAGCGCGATAGTTAAAAACATAAAAATGTATTTCAATGTAAGCAAAGCCACGGTTACCTCTAGTTTCAGTTATATTTAACCTGTCAAAATCGTGTAGCTACCCAACCTTTGTGGTAACAAGCCCAATCAATATCATTGATGAATTATTAACCAAACGTATTGTACTAAGTTACACCAAGTTAGCCAAGTTACATACTCCTTGTTAAGTTAGCTTTAAGTTATTGTTTGATAACGAATCTTAATAAGGTACACTCAAATTTATAGACGACAATTTCGATAGATTGGGTATTTTAGGAGATTTACTATTTTAAAAAAGGGCATTAAGCAAAATGACATTTAAAAAAACAACATCTCCCGAGCCTTTTCTTAACTATGTTGGGGTCGGCTACCAGTTTTCCCGGATTGAGCTGAATACCGTAATTTACATGGAGCGACTGCCTGTCTTATACAAATTTTAGGTTTTTAAAGCAGTTAGTAATATTGACTAATTTTATTTAATTAATGAACCAGCCTGTACACCCTGTACAGCGCACCCCGTATAGCGACACCCTGAGCTGTTGCTGTACACCCTGTACAGCAACAGCACAGCCTGTACAGCGGACAACATCACATACATTGCTCTGAACCCAAAGTAAGTAGCTATTAAGCACTTGTGTTATGGAATTCAGAAACAACGAAGGTACCACAAACACCCAGACCCGAGAAAATGTAGAAAGGTGACTTTCTACATTGACCCGTCCGGGGATCGAACCCGGGACCTCAGAGCTAGCGACACCTTGAAAACCGGTGCGTACGCCACCCGACCACAGTCGTCAAATTGTTGTGTGTATGTGTTTGATATGTCAGTAATTTCTGGAAAATTTCTCTAGTCGATATATCTATCACAATTTAGGTACATTCTATGTAAATAAATTTGTTAATTTATTTACATAGAATGTAAATACCCTTAATTTAAAATTATTCATTACGTTCATGTTTTTAGTTGTATTTAACACGAAACCCGGTAAGGTCGCAGCAACATAACCAAAGTACAGGCTGGTTCATTAATGAAATAAAATACAAACAAAAAACATTCATAATAATATTATATATAATATCCTCCTCGCTTGAAGTCACTTAAAACAATGCGCTGGTCAGTCTGAACTACTACGACCTTAAATAACAAAAACCTTGTCCAAATTTAACAAAAATCTCACTACCAACAAAAGTCCTTTTGGGGCTTTAATCAAAAGTTTTCCACTTAGCTTTGTGACCTTTCAAAAACTTTTAGTCATACAATTATGAACACTAAACACTATGCAGGGGTGCTTATGTTAAATTGGGTTAAAACCTGCATTATTAATATTGTCAAAATGACTGGCCTGTTGGTCTAGTGGTTAGTGACCCTGACTGCTATACCGGTCGTGGGTTCGATTCCCACCCAGGACAAATCTTTTTGTAATTAGCACGATCATTTGTTCTGTGTCTGGGTGTAATTTATCTTATGTATTAAGAGATATGTAAGTATGTTTATCAGTTGTCTGGTTACCATAACACAAACTCTGCTTAGCTTGGGATCAGATAACCGTGTGTATTGTCCCGGAATATTGTTACTCCCATAATATTTTGAGGTTACAATTTTATCCCACTTCTAAGTAAGGATAGTATCTTCTTCTTCCTGCCCTTTTCATAATTTAATTGGGGTCGGCCACCATGTTTTTTCCTTCTATTCCACTCTATTGGCTGTCATACTCCCATTCACTGGTTTTTCATTCATATTGTCTCTCACGCAGTCAAGCCACCTTTTTTTCGGCCTTCCTCTTCCTAAGTAAGGTTAGACATACTCATGATATGATGTATCATATACATAAGAATAGGAGTATGTTCATCATCTGCCTAGTCTTTTCTCAACTATGTTGTGGTTCTCTTCCAGTCTCACCGACAGCTGAACACCGTATGTTACAGAGCGACTGCCTATCTGACCTCCACGACACATGCTACTGGGAAACACAGTATCCTATAGTAAGACTGGTTGTCAGAATTGACTAAACGACGGACTCACATACTATGTGGTTGCTTAAATTGAAACAAACAGACAAATAAGAAATGTTTAACATAGTTAGCAGATTCCATTCGGTTTTAACCGAAGATAGTTGGTATTTACTTTTAATTAGAACAGTTTCAGCGAATGTTTTCGGTTCAATTAATGGCGCTTGTTACATGTACAGTTTTTATTTATTTAGTGAACGTACGAGTTGGTTGCGATCGTGTAGTTACAGAACTTACAGAACTTTTAGTTATTTTAACTGTCATGTTTAAAGGAAATTTAAGTAAAGTGTATTTTTATGTGAAATAACATAAAATTGTTTATAGTATAGCCTATGAACGTCCCACTGCTGGGCACACGCCTCTTCCCATATAGAGAAGGCATGAGCATAGATCACCACGCTTGCTCTGCGGGCGATTTCAGATCCCAATTTTGGAATCCAGGTTTCCTCGCGATGTTTTCCTTCAACGTTTGACAGAAGTGTCTTAGAATAATTAAGAAAGTACATATAAATTTGAAAAGTTACATTGGTATTTGCCCAAAAATGTTTATATCGGGGTGTAATAAAATAAATTTTAGACAATACTGCTATTAACAGTGTATTAAAGTTAAATATACAATAATTTACATATTTAGCATTAGTATACATTTCAAGTAAACAGGTTTCGATGAAGCCTTTAAAGGTATAACATATATGTTATAATTTGCAAAGCAAATCGTTGTACCGTATTATGTATACAGGGTGTTACCGATAGAGCATATCCATCCAAAAGCGGAGAGTACATCTGGTATAGTGTCAGTTTACAAAATCTCTACTATATAAAAATAAGTCAGGTTTTCCTTCCTGACGCTATAACTCCAGAACGCGCGAACCGATTTCCACGGTTTTGCATTCGTTGGAAAGGTGTCGGGCTCCGTGAGGTTTATAGCAAAGAAAATTCAGGGAAAAATGTCAACAGAAAAGCGTGAAAAACTTTTTTTACATACCATCTGGTGGCGAAACAGAGTTCGCCGGGTTTGCTAGTTGATAGATAAAAATGATATCAATTATTTAACTAACTCATTTTGAACTAAAAATGTTGTTAAGTGACTCTATACCAGGAGTACTCTTCACCCCTTTTGGTTAGATATACCCTTTCGGTAACACCCTGTATAGGGTGGTTTACAAATGGGTGCTGTGCTAAATACATGAGAAATTGTATTGAGATGTTTTGGTTACATATATTAAGCTGTACTCTGAATATTAATATTTACTCGTGTTACTATGTAATTTTAGTCAATAATATATTTAGACAAGATATGCTACATAATCCTATAATATATTCTATAAGTTTTCCTTTACAAGACATTTGTGTTCTCATATATTAAGATAAGTTTTATGAAATTTTATCTTTTAATCTATATACACAGGTTCAGATTTGTAGAATTAATACCCTTAATAACATAAAACTATTTCAGTGTAATTAGAAAGTAAAATAAACATTAATTAAATACATAACTGAAGAGAAACTAAAAATAATATCTACATGCGAAAATAACCCAAAAAAAGGATGCGTAGCACCCACGTAGCAGTTGCGTAGCATATTCGTAGCAACTCCGTGGCCCACACGTAGCGCCTACGTAGCATAAATTATCTTGCTACAACTTGGAAATTATTACTTATTGGACTCGAAATAATTATGTATGAAGCTAGAGATATTTAGTAAAGGTTTTAATAAAATATAAAAGCCTTATGAAAGATATGTCATCTCCATACAATAAATGTAAATTAAGCGATTTCTTTTATCGTTTACGTTTGAAGAAATGTCTGTAGGTTACAGGAACTGATAAAAAAACCTACGCAAGTAAATATAGCACCGTTTGATATACCACATAACATAACATACCATCACGCCTGTATCCCCAACGGGTTAGGCAGAGGTGTACCACTGTACACCTACAGTTCACCGGTATGTTTAGGTCCCATGTAATAGGGGGCGAACCTATTGCCACTAACCGGGCACAAATCCAAACTCCGACCTGCTACTGAGAATTTCATAGAAAAACCCAATAACACCTTGGTCGACTTGGGAATCGAACCCAAGATCTCTAGCGTAGCAGTCGCGCTTAGCACCACTAGGCCAACGAGGCAGTGGTTCCAATTTCATATACCTCTCTTGCATTATCCCTTATACAGGTTATATTCAAATCCAAGTAAAACCGATGAATATTTAATACAGCATTGTTCTCCAACATATAGAGAAAGGCTCTGCTCTATATTCGGTATATAGAGCCTTTGTGACGTCACATAATATATTGTTCTATACTCAGAAGGTTAACAATGTGTACTTTTGAAAGGGATTGTAGGAATAATTTTCAAAGGATTTTTCATTGTTTTTTTGTTACTAAAAAAAATATTATGTGAAGAGTCGACTTGCTATTTAAATAATTTTAATGAAAAAATAAAAACTTAACAAAACAATGACAAAATCAGAAAATGTCCGTTATGTTTTTATTGATGTGCCCTAAACCGAAGTGCATGTATGAAGGGTATAATGAAAGTGGACGAAGTGAAACAAGTGTGTAAGGATCGTAGCAAGTGGAAAGAAGTGGTCTCTGCCTACCCCTACAAGGGAAAGAGGCGTGATTATATGTATATATGTGTGTGTTTTTATTGAACTATCTTACTCTCCTATTTTACTAGAAACTACTAGACACAAAATATTTATTCCTGGTAACATTTTACTTCACAAAAATATTTTCAAATAAAAATATAGTGTCGATAATATTTGCGAAACGGCAGAAGATATCTGGCTCAAACGCAATATAAATTTACTAGAAATTTCCAACCTTTAACATTTTCAGCAAACATTTTAAAGAATTTTTAATGCCTGAAATTTTCTCCTCTCGGAGTTTCTAAGATGAGATCTTTCAAATTATTTTAGAACCACAAATTGTTTATGTTACAGTTTTCGAACACTCTGGTAATCATAGTACCTTTTTAACCAACTCAAAAAAGGAGGAGGTACAGAGGCACAGAAATGTTTACTGGGTGAACGGATATTTAATGATTCTTTTTTTATTTGTAATATGGTTTCTATTTATTTTGGTCCAGTTTTGACTGTGGGATCTATAAGAAAGGACTTATTATGAAGTCGGTTTTTTTTGTTACAATTATTAATATACCAGTGTCTTTTTCATTATATACAAAGCTTAAATGTCCTGACTAAACACTAATGTATACATACTGCTTTATGTGTTACCTTCCCCTTATGTAATACATAACCTTTACGTAATTCATACTGCCTTATGTTTGATATTTGTACACTATAAATAAAAATTAAAGAAACTATAAATTAAATAAATCCTAAAAAATAAAATCAAAACCATGATACAAATAAATAAAAAATATACAAAAAAATATTAATTACAAATAAATATAATTGTATATTTATATATACATAGAACATGTGTCCAAGACAGTTTTTTGTCGCAATACCTTTATATAATAAATTACGAAAGAACTTGTTAAAATTCTGATTCACAATATAAATTCGTGTAGATCTTAAATTATAAAACATTTTGATTATATAGCTTTCTATGCATAACAAGGAAAACATCATTTATAGGTTATGTTAAAGTAATCAAGACCATTAGTTAAAGATAGAACTAATCTATTTACTTGTAAAATACTAATATAATAATAATCCAGCCTATAAACGTCTCACTGCTGAGCACAGACCTCTTCCCATATAGAGAAGGCACGAGCATTGATCACCACGCTTGCTCTGCAGGCAATTTCATATCCCAATTTTGGAATCCAAGTTTCCTCACGATATTTTAAATACTATTACTATTAATCACCTACAAAAATAAAAGATATATGCTCAATATTTTTAACCGAAGCCTTCCTTTTTCCATTGGAACATATCCTTTCTGTTTCAGTCATTCAGTGTCTACCAAGCGGTCATCGAGCGCAGTCGTGTCACATTTTCTCGCGGAGCGCGGTATTCTCGAAAAGTTTTTGTGCCAGTGCTGTGTAGTGTATTGTGTTCAATAGTGTGAAATACAGTGTTTTTTGTCGTGAAAAAAGGATGGTTTTTAAGTGTAGTCTGCTGAAATAAGGTGAGTTTAATTTTTTGATACTACCTCTTTTTTTAAACTATTTGGTGTTGTTTTTTTAAGGTTTGTTTTACTGGCAGGTAACGTTTGAATAACGAATGTATTTGAATTTGGAATTGCGTTTCGTTATTTTTTTATTTTAAAATTGGAATTCGTTGTTTTTTATTGATTGCCAATGTTATGGTATTTTCCTATATGTTTTAATGTATTAGCTGTATGTAATAATGTATGTATAAAAATAATATTACGACGTTGTTTAAAAATAATATAGATATAAGATGAGTACGTTCGGTAAAAGACAAAGGAGACTAGTAAAAGAAAATGCCAATCAATGCCCAGCTTTGGGCTTTAGTACCTTACAAACTGATGTTATTAAAATATTAATTTCGTTAAGTATATGTTATGCGGTATTTGGCTTTCCATGTTTTGTTTTGTGTAGCTTCCTACATATTATTAATTTAGAATAAAACTTTAATCAATTAATTTATAACTTCGTACTCATTATTGATTTATTCATAATACACATGTACTTTAATATCATAATATAGAACCTTTAAGGTATACCTACCTTATAAAAGGCGACAGATAAAAATCGATCGATACTTGCCGGCGATATCGCCTAACAACCATACGAAACAACAACCTCCTCCTTTTAATTGTCGGTTCACAACATAACATATCATCACGCCTGTATCCCCGAAGGGTTAGGCAGAGGTGTACCAATATACACCCACAGTTCGCCGATATGTTTAGGTCCCATGTAATAGGGGGCGAGCCTATTGCCACTAACCGGGCACAAATTGTCGGTTCAAATAAGCTATATAAAGGTAACATTTGAAGAGTTTTATTAGCATGCAATATAAACATTACTTAGTATTTCTATACAACTACTTCAATAGATATTTTTATAGATAACGTTTTATTGTACCAAAATAAATATGTGACAAGTCATAAAAACAATGATAAATATCTCCCTTTTTTGAGAATATTGTTCTTTGTTATGGGTATAGTATGTGTTGTGGAGGTCAGATAGACAGTCGCTCTGTAACATACGGTGTTCAGCTGTCGGTGAGACTGGAAGCCGACCACAACATACTGCGGGAAAAGGCTTGAATATAATTATAAAAGAAACTGTCTTCTTAGTTAGTATATTATAGTCTATTTCGAAATTAAATTCTTCTCCTTTATTTTTGTAAGAATTTTATCCTATTTTTGTTTTTATCATAACAATGGATTCACATCTGTCAAATGTTTTACGTGATATTTTCCTTTAATTTATATTAAAAAAAATAATGTATTAGTTATGCTAAGTCCTAATTAACGTAATTTATGATAAGTTTAGTACTAGCCCTCATATTTGCTATGCCTGGAAAAGGCCGTTAAGCTGTGCCTGTTATTTCACTAAGACCTATGTAAGACCTTAACATGCAAATAAAGATTTTGAGTTTCATTTTGAGTTTCTCTATATAGGAAGAGGCAAGTCTATAATTGGCTGTTATTTTAACATTGCTTTCAACATATACAAGAATAAGAAAACGATTTAAAAACCAAACTTTACCTACTCGATGAAAAATGTGTAATCCAAGTATTGATTAAATTCTTATCAGCCAAAATCCCACTGCTGAACAACAGCAACATATGTATTGAAATTCCAACAAATTCAGCCCTTTTGTATAGAATATTTATAAGCTCTCAAGTACATTGCATAACTGTTTATCTGTTATGCTCGATGACGTAAGAACCCACAAGTGTTCACACTGGCCCAACGTTGGCTATTGATTTTAAACTTTGTACAAGATAATATGAAGTTTAGATTTGAAGTTGAAGTTAGTTTTTAAAGAGTAAACCGGGACCCTGTTACTAAGACTTAGCTGTCTGTCTGTCACCAGGCTTTATCTTAAGAACCGCGATAACTAGACAGCGGGAATTTTCAGATTATGTATGTCTGTTGCCGCTATAACAGCAAATACTTAAAACGAAATAAAATTTGTATTTAAGGGGTGCTCTCATACATCGTTGGTACGGAACTCTCCGTGCGCGAGTCCAACTCGCACTTAGCTGGTTTTTATTATGTTTAGTGCCAGGGAATAACGGAAAAGTACTCAGAAGCTTGTATTAATGTGTCTTTTTAAAAGGTATATGTACTTTCTTAATTATTCTAAGACACGTGTAACACACGGTGTAGGAAAACATCGTGAGGAAACCTGGATTCCAAAATTTGGGATCTGAAATCGCCCGCAGAGCAAGCGTGGTGATCAATGCTCGTGCCTTCTCTATATGGGAAGAGGCCTGTGCCCAGCAGTGGGACGTATATAGGCTGTTACTATTATACTTTATTCAGGAAGCTTTAAAATTTAAGATGAGAGATGAGATGTTGTCATTACAAGTCATTGTGAAAACGATTTTAAGTAATTTCTTTACTTATTTTTTATATTGTAACAGTGAAAATGTAAAGTAACCCTTGCTAAACTCGATCAATATTATGGTTTCTATTTAGATACTTAGATTTCACTGACCATTGAGTGTCTATTTGACCTCCACCGATTGACTATATTTCTTAGTAAGACTGATTGTCCGAATTGCAGGGTCGTACATTGAGCGCACAGATCAATGTGGTTTCTGAACTTTCTAGAACTCAGTTTGAATTGAATGGTAACACATCCATCTTCTATTAATAGTAAAATATATTGAAATAATAAAAACTTAGATCCAGCTATCCCTTGTTCCTTTGTCTTTTTAAGATTGTTAGCAACGCCCTAAGTCGATGTCCGAACCCCGCAGGGGGTGCCCTTAGTGGACGTTGCTGACGTAGTTAGTTTTTCCTATTGCTCTGGCAGGTCTTTAGGTCCTCGCCAAAAGTTCGGTGAAGCAGTCAAAGCCTGCGCTCAGGCTAACTGCAAAGATTTCTACCAAAAAACCAAATATCCATCATCGATGAAAATGAAATTGTCTTATTTTGGAAATAGGATATACAATTATACATGTCTTATTTTTTGAGCTAGCTAGTCGTTAAACTGACTACTCTGAAAATATATTATTATATTGAAACTAACTTAGCGGTTTTAATCTCGTTGAAATAAAACTATTTTTTACGGATTTTTTCGCGGTTTATATTTAGATTTTAAGTCTCTCTCACACAGTCAGTCTGTTAGGTAAGATTTTGAGTTTAGGTTTTAGTTCTTTTCTTATTACATATCTCAACAACGTATTCCATATGAAATATCCACCATTACATACAAATCAATACATATTAACTATTCGTAGGAACCATAGATCATTATGGAGCACAAAAGCCTCCTTTTGGCAAAGGCTCAACATTGTTAAGTCATAGACAATGCCAGGCTTTGGAACAAGTGGAATGGTTTACCTAGAAGCTTAGTTTACTTGAAATGCTTAATATCAAGATCTATGAGCTTTTCGTTGTACGATTTACAATTGTGGTACATCTATTAATTGTGGCACCTTTGTTGTTTCTGAATTCCATAACACAAGTGCTCCAGCTACTTACTTTGGGTTCAGAGCAATGTATGTGATGTTGTCCACATTTATTTACTTATTTATGTATTAAATATTATTTCAGGTGTTCACAACATAGGACTTAAGGGGTGATAGGTACTTTGAAATACTAAATTGTTTCATAAAGTATTTTTTGTATACTTACTGGTAAAAGGTTACATCTTATTTAGAAATATTTTATATTTATGATGTCTTCATATAGGTCCTTTATGTAAATGGCTTGAAAAAAGTTATTTATAAAAAAAAATTAACAATTATGTTTGTAAAAGAAAATACATTGTTTCAGATCACCTTACTTATTGAAAGACAAAGCTTAAACAATTTGTTATTGCCTCGTTTCGTTATAGAGTACTTTTGGGTTCCATCATCCGACTAGCTAAAAGTACCATCTTCATCATCATCATCAGCCTATAGCAGTCCACTGCTGGACATATAAAAGTACCATAATAACTGCATTATCATCATACATTACATAAGTATGCACAATTACATCTCAATCGTTGTTCAAAAAGCGGTTCTAATCACCTTTATTTTGCAAAAAAAAATATTATATTCTAGTTAAATCTGCTATAAAAACAAACACTTACAAGTATACTACAAATAAATCTTACATAAATAAGATTGTTATTTTTTTACCTACATAAAAAATTTATGATTAAACCTTTTCTTTCATAAATACACTGTAAGTGAATAAAAGAGAATCATAATAAAAATAAACAATAACACAGCAATGCTTCATGTTCACAAAAAAAGCATTATCCAATAATATCTATCGTAGAGAATGTCCAATATCTATTTTCCTTCAATAAAATTGCATTCTTTATTGTAATAAAAGTCTGATATTATTTCTATGAAGGAAAATTATAACATGTAGTATTATCGTGTAACCTAGATCATAGGGTACTAAGAATTTGTAGATTTTATTAAATAACTTGCAATGTAATGTATATTTTTATGTAATAACTGGCTGTGCCCTGCGGTTTCACCCGCATGAATACCTAGGTCCCGTTCCCGGTGCCTCAGGTGAATACAACAAATCACTATCGTAATAAAAACCTTCTCCTGGTAAAAACTAACACAAAAAAAAAGAATTAGCGAAATCCGTCCACGCGTTATGGAGTTATGAGCTTTATGATTTGCTTTGATGCGTTTATGAGCTATTATTAACAACACATTTAGCGATTTATTATTTTTATATAATAGATAATACTTGCCGATAAACGTTCCACTGCTGGGCACAGGCCTCTTCCCATATAGAGAAGGCACGAGCTGTGATCGATTGATCGTATGTTTGTCATATGAGTCAAATATTGTTGTGACAGGTTAAAAATATTTATGTTCAGCTTATTTCAGACTATGCATTAATATAATAGGCAGCATATAATTTATAGCACACCAATATTGCTCACTAAGACGTTTTTATTTAGCTTTAATATACATTAAATAAGTTTATAGTGAGAGTATGCAATATACTATGATATAATAGTATATAGTGTAATCTGAAAAGTGCCTAAATTAATGACAGTGAAATTAATTTACGGTGACCATTAATCTAATCTGATGATGGAGCCATAGGATTTTTGTGAGTATAAAAACAAAAACTCTGTGAAACTACATTTGTTTTTATGAAAACCTCTATTTTTTAGAGTGCTACAAAATTCTATTGACAGTCAAAATACAACAACTACGGCCAGCTGTTTATTTTTCTGTTTCCATGAATTACAAAAGAATAGACGTGTCCAAGCTTTCATGCAATATGGACGTCACATTTTCCCGCACTATGTTGTCGGCTTCCAGTCTCACCGGATTCAGCTGAACACCGTATTTTACAGAGCGACTGCCTATGTGCTTGGAAGAGGGTGATACTGCCCTTGGTAAGACTGGTTGCTAGAAGTGACTAAGTATGACAGTAGTAACCATAGAGTATATAGATAAGCAAGCTTAGAGTGCGCAATCGCTAGCGACGCGTTATGCCGATGGTGAGCAAATTTTTGCTGTACATACTAGCTCGTTTGGTGTTATTTTAATGGCCTTGCAAAAATTTCGATAGTAATATTGTAATTATAGGGGTATTGTTATGTTCTAAGATAGTATTTATAAAAGGGAGCACTCTATTTTGACATTTATTTAGCATACTCCTACCGCCACTTGTTCATACCTGTTCCCACGTTCATACTGTTAAGCGCACTCTATTCACCTACCTATACTCTACGAAATGCAATACGAACGTATAAAACTCTGTATCGGACAGCCCGCATTCCGATGTTCCGGTTAAACCGGGTAGAACCGGGTAAACCGGACATATCTTGTCCGGCCGCATCCGGTCCGCGCACGTCACGTCATTCTCAATTGAAAGTTCATTCTGTAGCTGCGTTTCAGTAGTTTTTATACTTGTATGTAGCATGTAATGTACTGTTTTAGCTTGTAGGTTTAATAAAAAGGTAGGTAGATTAAAGGTATTTACTAATAAGGGAAAACTTTAATAAGATATACCTATTTCATAATTTTAATATAGGTACTATATTTTAAAATATTTGTTAGAATTATCGCGGCTCTTGAGAGAGACAAATGGAGGGAGAGTGGGGAGGCCTTTGCCCAGCAGTGGGACATTTCAGGCTCTGATAAAATATATGTAAAAGTAACTCTCCGTTTCCCACGTGTCACGTGAAAGACAGAAATCAATATGAAAAATATAATAAACATACATACATACATATAATCACGCCTTTTTTCCTTATAGGGGTAGGCAGAGACCACTTCTTTAAACTTGCTACGATCCTTACACACTTGTTTCGCTTTATCCACTTTCATTATTCCCTTCATACATGCTGTTCGGTTTATGGTACTCTTGACCTGGCATGTTTTCATTCACACTCGCCTTATACACTTTATTCGTCAATCGTTCTTCATTCGTTCTCTTGACATAGCCAAACCTCATCAGCATACCTTTCTTAATTTTTGTCTCAACATCCATCATCTGACATACTTCATCCACCTTTCCATGCATTCCTCCTCTTACATTCAAAGTAGCGAAGCGGCTCTCCGTGGGCCACTTTTCGCCCCCGCGAGAAACGAGACGTGATGGGTGGCGAACCACATCGATGCCATTTTGGATAATTAAATTATTTTTATGAATATCCATTGCGTTCCTGCGGGATAAGGAATTGGGAAAGGATACGTTGGAAAGGATAACAAGGTAGGACGGGTTATAGGATGCTACCATCACGGAGGTACAATGAATGTGACGGCAACAGCTAGGGCAGTCCGGGGTCGCGTACCCGTAGTGGATCTAGCCAGCATTCGGACAGATAACTGGTAGATCCACCCCCTGAACAAAAAGAAAGAAAGAAAAATATAATAAAAGTAGTAATAAAATGTCTTCGGGGTCTCAAACTATTCAAAATTGATTTTCGTTTTCAAAAGACCTCTAGACATGGTCCCCATACTAATACTAATAATAAATAAAAAATAATAAAAATTGTTTATTCTTCAACCATTGAACTTTTACAGTTAATCTTACGCAGGGACCTTCTTTTAAGTAATAATGTACTTGTGCTAGAAGGACCCGCTCTTCAATTACAAATTACAAATATGGTAAAAGTTATGTACAAGGAATAATTAAGGACTAATATCTTAGAAGACAGTATTGTTTTTTCCTATAGCTCTGACTGGAGGCCTTAAGGTCCTTATCAAATGTCTTGTGAAGCAGTCAATACCTGCGCTTAGGCTAACTACAAAGATCTCTCCAAAAAAAAACACTTTCTTTGATAAATTCATGTCGTTTTCCATTTTAATAAATAAGCAAAACTCCAACTACCATAAGGTCTATGTTTATACTTCATTTACATTATTACTTAGTCTATGGTGTCCACGATGTAATTAAGTTTTAATTTATTTATAGTTCGTCCTATGCATAGTAAAGGTCAACGTACTCTCACTAGGGCAACGACTTCAAGTTAAAAATAACATGAGCACATTGTGTTACACAGTTCGTGCATACAGGGTGTTACCGAAAGGGTATATCAATCCGAAAGGGGTGAAGAGTACATCTGGTATAGAGTCAGTTTGCAACATTTGAGGTCAAAATGAGTTGATAAAACAATTGATATCCAATTCGTCAGTCATTTGACACAAAAAATTATATCCAGGGGCCCGAGTCCGCTATTTCAATTCAGTGAGTGGTGGGTTAATAAACGTACCAATGTACTTGTTATTGTGTCTTATTTTCTAATTTGACGGGCCTGTTGGTCTAGTGGTTAGTGACCCTGACTGCTATACCGGAGGTCGTAGGTTCGATTCTTACTCTGGATAAATGTTTGTGTGATGAGCACGATCATTTGTTCTGTGTATGGGTGTCATTTATTTATAATATGTATATATTTAGAAATTTATAAGTAAGTTTATCAGTTGTCTGGTTACCATAACACAAGCTCTGCTTAGCTTGGGATCAGATAACCGTGTGTGAGATGTCCAAGGATATTATTATTAATTCGGATAATTTTAGTTAAATGACAAATGTATACCTGCTTGCCACTGTTGTCATGGTAGGATTGCAAGTGACTGTTCTTATCTGAATAAGAAAATAAGTACACTGGAACGTTTTTAACCCACCACTCACTGAATCAAAATAGCGGACTTGGGCCCCAGACTGCTGAAGCGATTTATCGTTAACATTTTGCGAGTGACGTAATATTTTATCAACGATTGTTTGGTACATTTTGCTAGCTATCTGATAAATTGTGTCAATACCAAATGTCCTCTTCACCCCTTTATGTTATAAGATGTATACGATCTCCGTGGTCGAGTGGCGTACGCACCGGTTTCAAGGTGTCGCTAGCTCTGAGGTCCCAGGTTCGATCCCCGGACGGGTCAATGTAGAAATTCACTTTTCTACATTGTCTCGGGTCTGGGTGTTTGTGGTACCTCCGTTGTTTCTGAATTCTTATACTAATAATTCTAATACTTACTTTGGGTTCAGAGCAATGTATGTGATGTTGTCCGCATTTATTTATTTATTTATACCCTTTCAGTAACACCCTGTATATGATGGAAAGGTTTACTGCGTCAATAGTCGGAAAATTTAATTCTTTTGTAAAACGTTACTATTATTAGAATTTTTCTGATATTATTATATCACTTTCTGCTTTTAATAATAGATAATGCAGCCCTTTTCCATGTAAGGCTTAGTTTCGAAGAATCAGTTTTTCAGGGAAAACTGAAATCCAGGAAAAATGGGTTACGTAAAGCGATTATCCATCTGCATCTACAAAATGCACTGATTTTCTTTTGTGTTTTTTTGAGTCTTAAATTTGTTATAAGATACTAATAATCTTTGTGCAAAAACACTCTTTTGCGAGTATATTTGTAAGCCTAATAGGCAAAACATGAACGTGCATTTTATAGAATAATTTTAAACACTGCACTTTTTCGTACAAACTCTTGTTAAAAAAAAAAACATGGTGCGCCGACCCCAAAATCCCAAAATAAATTTGGGAAAAGGGCAGGAAGAGGAAAACTCATGTTAATGATATACAAAGAAAATAATCTTTAATTTTATAATACAGTATACCTTAGTAAACCTCAGTTTATAGAGAAAAAAAAAAAAAAAACCACTACAATTTCTCAACAAATATGCCAAATAACAGAGCGCTTTCAATATAAAAAAACAAGTCTAACCACCCATCCATTTCCAGACCTTATTAACAGTTGCTTACCATTATCAAACGTGTTAACAGTAAACGCTCTCATTCATTTGAGTGACATAGTATAAGACATTATTTATCTATATTAATCTTAGTATACGTCTGTCTGTGTGACAAGGGTACGTTGAAGACTTATGGGGTTCCTAAAGTGTATTGTAACGGGGACCTTGACCTTTTGAGCCTTGAACTAGAATAATGAACAAAGAAATAGTAATACATAAAGTTATTTATAACCTATGAAATAAAAACTAAATAATTATAAGCATGATTAGGGTGGTTGTTATAAATAAGTCGATCAATGATGATAAATGAGAAACAATTTTGTAAAGTTTCGCTGAAAGAAAATAGATAAAAAAAATACTTACTTACTAAAGAATCCGACTTCAGAATAAGTCTTTTTTTTTTATATAGTTCTCGTAATTGTCAAATCTGGACCAAAATGGGACCACAGCGGAAGTACTAGGTTTTAAATAAAGAAAGAATCATCGAAATCGGTTCACCCAGTAAAAAAATCTGTGGTAACAAACAAAAAAAAAAATACAGACGAATTGAGAACCTCCTCCTTTTTTGAAGTCGGTAATAAATAACAAACATTTTGATTTTTGGAGATACGCCTTGGAGTCGAACACAGTCTATTAAAAAAAATTATGTACGCTATGTCGCTCTGATGATTGTGAATAATCTAAAAATCGCTCACAAGATAAAATCGATCAAGCCGTGCACACTACAAAAAGTGCTAAAGAAATATACAAACAGACTTGAAAAACATACCCTCCTTCTGGGTTAGTCGGGTAAAAAACCGAAATGTCAAAAGGATACATAAAATTATTTATCATAAGGAATAAATTAACACAACCTCGCTTTTCTGCAAAGTCGGTTAATGGACAGAATACGGACACGGTCAGTGTAGTGTGTAGGGTACTTGAAGAACAGGGGGTAGATGAAAAATCATCTACGTCGTGCACGGAGCGATGTCACGCATCTCCAGTCTGCTTGCGACCACGGCCGATGAAACCCGGGCGAAACGTCAAGCCGAGAAATGATTTAATAAAACAAATAGTCAAATATTAAATAGACTGCCTCGTTGGCCTGTGGTTCTAAGTGTAACTACTACGCTAGAGGGTCTTGGATTCACTTCCCAAGTCGACCAAGGTGTTATTGGGTATCCTATGAACTTCTCAGTAGCAGGTCGGAGTTTGGATTTGTGCCCGGTTAGTGGCAATAGGCTCGCCCCCTATTACATCGGACCTAAACATATCGGCGAACTGTGGGTGTACATTGGTGCACCTCTGCCTAACCCTTCGGGGATACAGGCGTGATGGTATGTTATGTTATAAAATAGAAAAACAAAACGACTTAAGTGAAATGAACTTTAACAAAACGGAGTTCAAATTAAATCATGATTTATCCTCAAAAGTTCATAAGATTGTAATTTTTTGTATTCACGTTACAAAAGGTTCTTTTCATGTTATGTTTTCTTTGTTCCTTTATATTGAGTAAA
The DNA here is from genome assembly GCA_905146925.1 of Autographa gamma. Taxonomy (NCBI): domain Eukaryota; kingdom Metazoa; phylum Arthropoda; class Insecta; order Lepidoptera; family Noctuidae; genus Autographa; species Autographa gamma. The sequence continues at coordinate 3,997,151 of LR989878.1, read as the reverse complement.
AGGTAATATTTAAGGAATTTTCAGCTCCGGGCGTTTATAAGGTTTTTTGTATAAAGGCTTGTAACTTATTATACAGGGTGTTCACTGTCTGGATGTATATTTTTAGTCATTTTCAGGCGAAATGTGTAATTTTAATTAATGTTTTGTTTGTGTTAATATGTTAACTCCTGTATGTAATGCGTAGGAGGATATTTTAAAGATACATACAGTCGAAATTGTAAACTCCTTTTTTTTTTAAAGTTAGTAAATGTTATAAAGTAGAAGGAAGGGAAAGATGATGTTATCTTACGCACAGAATTAAAAACAAAATACTGCAAACCACTTTTTTGCGTATTTTATTTATTTGCGTTCTACGTGCAATTTTAGGAAATCCAGTCAATCATTATACACACATAACTATTTTCTTACTTTTGAAACAAACTGCGTACTTGCCCATCACAAAATTATTAGGCAACTTAAACCAATTTCATCCTTATTTAAATTAAAAAGCCTCTAAATCTTTCTATCCAAGAATAAAAATACGTGCTCGCTTAAAGCCATGTAATCTATAGCGAGGTGGGGGTTAAGTTCGACACGTATTCAGCTTAGAACGAGCTATGCTTTTAAATCTTCACCTGCAGGAGAGGGTTAACCATTTTGTGGGCGAGTTTATTGTATACAGGGGCCCGAGTCTTCTATTTTAATTCAGTGAGTGGTGGGTTCAAAAACGTTCGGTTTTCATGACTTTAACTTCTTTCATCCTATGCCTATAAGTTTCTATAGCAAAACTTTGATATCCAAGGCTGAAACACTACTCAATTATGCACGACATTATAATGTTATTCCCAGAGAATTGCCACAACTCAATTTAAAATACACCATAGTAAAATTGTAGGTGTAGTTAAAACACAGATTCGTATATTATGATCCAATTAAAAACAAATGGAGTGTAGTATACAGGGTGCTACCGAAAAGGTATATTCTATATAAAAGGGGTTAAGAGTACATCTGGTATAGAGTCAGTTTACAATATTTCAGCTCAAAATGAGTTCATTTAATAATTGATATCCAATTTTTCATACTAATTATTTGACACCAATTTGTGATCTTATTCGCTCTCATAAAGACACACATTTTTTAACGTTCTAAACTATGTTTTGCGTCATATTATTTGAAACATTATTAATATTATCTCTATATTTAATTCTCCACTATAGAGGCCTAGTTTTAAGTCACGTTTAGCCAACGTAAGTACAATTATACCTGGTCACCTATTTCCCCCGAGCAAGTCGGTTAGGTCTAGATGGCAACGTGAACGGAACGTGACCTGCAAGGCTAAGGCGCTTCACAATATCACCTGTAAGGAGAGGTCGTGGAAATAAGGTTCTATCTTTTTTCTAATATACAAAAATCAATGATAGTTTACTTACAATTAAAAGTATATAGATGACATTTTGTAAACTGACTCTATACCAGATGTACACTTTACCCCTTTTGGATAGATATACCCTTTCAGTAACATTCTGTATCCGTATCCTTACTAATATTAAAAATGTGAAAGTTTGGTTGAATGTAAGCATGTTTGTTACTCTTTCACGCAAAAACTGCTGAGTGGATTTTCATGAAACTTTACAGTAATGTAGCTTTATCAGAATAACCTATTGTTCTTATTGCCCTCAAAAATAATGAACGCATTTGGATAAAATTTAGTATACAGACAGTTTGAAACATGGATTAACACAATTCATAGATTTAACTCCCCATAAGTTAGCGGACTGTAATTTTTACTTACTCTTAGACACGTCATACTAGAATTTTAAACTACAACTAGTATTGTGTAAGTCTAGTTAAATAAGACTTTTTAAGGTCACATTTAAAAGGGTACAGTGGGAACGAAACGTGACAAGAAAATGTATTGTGTGACAACGAACGGGCTGTAAGATGCTCCACTTTATTGTTTACATTTACTGCAGTACTTTTTTCTTTGTATTTGTTCGTGTCAAATATACTTGGTTATATAGCTTACAAGGGTAAATAAACCTCCTTTTTAAATGACTCTAAACATTGGTGAAAACTATATGAAAAATTGTTCAGAGAAAATCGGCTGGGAATGAGTTTTATAATAATCGTGTTTATAAATAGTATTTTATGTAATGAAGACTTGAAAAGCGTGGTGACTAATGCTTGTTCTCCTAATGGCGTGAAAAAAGAATTAACTATGGGGTAACAAATGGGTAGGAATATGCTCTACTTTTCAGATCATTACGTCATTATTTTTCCGTCGTACGTGTACGTTTTTCGATTGGGTGTGTTGCCTTGTCAAATGCACTATTTAATATTTGTATATGCAACATGCATATTCAAATGTTGTCTACTGAAATAAATAATAATAAAATCTTCAACTAGAAAGCAACTGAAAAATACAACGAGATGTAACTTATTACCGAGGAAACTTTTTTAATTGTATTTTTTTAAAACGGGTTTTTGTTGGTTTAAATATTTCAATATTTATTTAATTAAAGTTGTTGTTTATTTACCAAAAGATAACCAAATTACCCAGTCAATATGTTGTGGAGGTCAGATAGACAGTCGCTCTGTAATGTATAGTGTTCAGCTGAATCCGGTGAGACTTTAAGCCGACCACAACGTAGTGCGGGAAAAGGCCATATGTTAGGCAGGAGAAAATTACTATATTTTTAACTTGACTATCTATTTTAGAACATCAATTAATTTAATCGTAGTTCACTCTTTATTAATTCATACTTTAGAATTAGTTTTATTTTTGATAACCATTCATTAAGTATATATGCCGCATGCGAATGTGGAGCTCCCAACCAAACCATGCCCCATTTACTGAATTGCCCAAAGTGTCCGTACACCTGCACTCTGGATGACTTAAGGCAGGCTAACGATGCTGCCATTAATGTCGCAACTTTCTGGGCCAATATACTATAATTTTAAAAATCTTCCATCGACACGAAAAGAAGAAGAATTAAGTATTTATTTAAATACACATTTATAATTCCTAATTGCTGTAAAATTCTGTTTGGTTCAGTAATTATGAGTTATTTAGTTAGTTATTATGACAGGCTTCTTACTTGTTAATCTATTTTTAATTTGATTACTTGACAAGGGGTAATTTGTGGCGTATAAATAGGAAGTTAATTTAATAATTTTAATTCTTATGCGTGGGATTTGAAATTCAGGAAATGAGGAAGTTGACACTAATTATAAATATGATGGTGTTGTAAAATTGTATTTTTGGGTAACAAATTCAGGAAATCATTTTTTTTTATGTAACCATTTTAGTTTCCCACAGCTGGGCAAAGGTCTCCCCCCATCCGACTCCAGACTTTTCGGTCTCGAGCCACATGACACCAATCACTTAAAAAGCGATCGATGTCATCCCGCCACCGTCTCCTCGGCCTGCCAGGAAAACATTGATTTTTCATTATTTATTTAGACGAAATTATTTTTAAAATACGTATCTTATTTAATTTATTTTCTAAGAAGAAAATAAAAAAAATATTATCTCTTGACAACTCGCACATGGCCATCTGATCCCAGACTAGGCTTAGCCTTTACGACGTAACCGATAAACATACATACATAAAATCACGCCTCTTTCCCTTGTAGGGGTAGGCAGAGACCACTGCTTTCCACTTGCTACGATCCTTACACACTTGTTTCGCTTCGTCCACGCTATTTCCTTCATACATGCTCTTCGATTTAGAGTATTCTTGACCTGGCCTATTTTCATTGTCAATCAATCGTTCTTCATTCATTAATTCCACATGGTCAAATAACAACTGAAACCGATAAACATACTTATATATTTCTAAATACATACATATTACAGATAAATTACACCCAGACCCAGAATAAAGTAGGTTAGCATAGTTTCACTTCCTGACAATATATCTGAGATATCTCAACAATAGTAGGTTTGTAGATAGAGGAATCTGAAGTATATTGCAGATGTCTAAACAAGAAAAGTCGTAAGGGTATGGTCTTAGTGACGGGCGATAGCGATAGCGAGAGACGATAGCTAAAAGACTAAATAAAATTACCGACGATTTAGAAGCAAATCAGGATCAAACATTACATCTTTTGCAAATTTAATTAGTAGGTTCTTAAATATATAGACGTATTTATGAGTGAGCTGACTTGTAGAGCGAAGTCAAGGGTAAGACAAGCATAGCTTAAATGACTAAAGATGCAATAAAAAAAAAACTTTATCAAATTTTATATTTTTTTGATGAAAATACTATATTTTTTAAGAAATGACACTGTTCTCTTGAATTTGTATTAATCTTAAGATGATTCGCTTTATCCGTATTTAGTTACACACCATGAAAAAACCAACGATTAAATAAGACTACTTACCTTAGTCGACACATAGTTTTGACAGTAATATTCGTCTTTCTCCGCTATCATTGGGACTTAACCCTTACTGCTAGTCGTGTGGTCATGAGTGAGCAATAAAAGACGCTACAACTTCACATGTTTGCAATGTACACGGATGGCAGTCACACCGAACGTATGTAGGTTTGATTCCCTGCGTATACACGAACAAACACTGGAGATTTCAAGTAGTTTGTTCAGTAAGTACATAAACTTATGTATTTTGTTTTAGAAGCGTAAGGTTACATAAGATTTTGCTTGATAATAAATTTATTCATATAATAAATGCAAAAGGTTGTGTGGAAGGTTGCTTGTTCCTCTATCACGCAAAAACAAATGAACGGGTTTTCATAAAATTTTAAATATATGTAGTTTACAGTCTGGATTAATATATAGGATACAATTTACATATATAAATCTAGAGGAATAAGAACCACGTAGGTCAAAACCCAGTAAATTGGTCTCAGATCAAATTATAACTAATTAAACTAAAAATCTAACACAATGCAGTCTTCCGAAAAATTGAAATCAAGAAGAAAATTTTAAAGTGTCTAGACACTTAAAACTTTTTAAATATACTAAAACAAAAAGTCCTGTTAAAGAGGATATCCTGTCCGGTTAAAGTTACCCGGTTAAACTTTATCTTACACTAACTAGTTCCGAATAATTTAATCCTTTAGCAGTTCCTAGGAACTTGTAAACAGGAGTAAGTTTGTCGGAATTCATTCTCTTAGAAATTGATACTCTTTCAGTTTTGGTATTCGATAATTATCAACTTTTGCGGCCATGGTTGTTGTTTTAATTAATATTTGATTTAGTACCAATTTTAGACCCTAAAAGGAACCATTTAGATTTCTGTAATTTATCTTTTAAAGCAAATAAACTTTCATATTCCTGAATACTAATTTACTTTAATAAGAAATAACTTAAAGAACCATTGAATCCCTTACATTGATTTAAATAAACAAACTTAAATAACTAAAATCAGGCAATTTCTTAATCGGACAACTAATCATAGTCTGGCCGCTGAGAGAATGCTTTTCTGACAGGTCGTGGTCACCAGTAAGATATAACTTTTACATGACGAAAAATTTTCCAAATTTAAATAACTATCACTTATTTATCCTACAAACGACTAATATTATTCAATATGCCAAGTAACGATGAATATAATAACACGATTTTTAATTTCTCATAAAATCAGGCTAGAATGTGTCAGGAACGCATTCTTTCAGCGGCCGGACTATAATTTTGGTTACCTTTTCTTTCTTGGTTAAAACAAACTTATACATAATCACAACTCGCTTCGGTGTAACACCCAGCCATCCCATTATTATTCCTCCGAGACACAAACTACACATTGTAGGCAAAATTCGGTATGAAGTAAACAAAAACAACTTTAATATTATTACGGCAACACCCGTCGGGGAGGCGGCAGAATAACTTTTGATGTTATACATAGAGTATATAAGCAAGTATAGAGCGATCATCCGCGTCTCGGAATGTCGTGGTGGCCTAGCGGTTCAATGAACGGATTTGTATGCACAAGGTTGCACGTTCGAACCCAGGCAAGTACCAATGTGGCTTTTTTAAAGTTATATGTACTTTCTTAATTATTCTAAGACACTTCTGACAAACGGTGAAGGAAAACATCGTGAGGAAACCTGGATTCCAAAATTTGGGATTCAGATCCCAGATCTCTAATCCGCAGAGAGCAAGCAATGCTCGTGCCTTCTCTATATGGGAAGAGGCCTGTGCCTAGCAGTAGGACGCTTATAGGCTGGATTATATCCGCGTCACGGAAAGCACGTCAAGCCGTTGGTCCCGACTGTCATACGTTGATCTTTAGTTGTTAAGTCATTACAAGTCTGACAACCAGTCTTAGTATGTGTTACCCACTTACCCAGTAATGTAAAAAATGTGTTGTGGGGGAAATATAGGCAGTCGGTATATAAGCTGACAGGCCTGTTGGTCTGGTGGTTAAAGACCCTGACTGCTAAACCGGAGGTCATGGGTTCGATTCCCACCCGGGACAAATGTTTGTGTGATGAGCACGATCATTTAATTTTGTTTGGTGCCTGGGTGTAATTTATCTATAATCTGTATGTATTTAGAAAAATATAAATATGTTTATCAGTTGTCTGGTTACCATAACACAAGTTTTGCTTAGCTTGGGATCAGACAACCGTGTGTGAGATGTCCCGGAATATTATTAAAAATACGGTACTCAGTGCGTGCATCGCCAGTAGCCCATTGTGAAGAGCTAAAGTCTATTTTTTTGCTTCAAATACTACCCTCGTTTCGGACGTTTTTATACGAAAATATCGTTGTTCTCGATATTATTAGGTTTTTGCATACTTATAATAAGAAGACGCGTTCTGCTTGGACACATATTTATGTACGCTTGTTCATACTTTTTCACAGTTCATACTCTAAGTGCACTCTAGTGTACTTATTTATGCTCTGTAGTATTACGATGTAATGTTTGGTTTTTGGTCACGACAAAAACATTGAAATAACTTGGTTGGGACATGCTAATGGAAAAGGGTTTTTGTAGTCTTATTATATTCTGTCAGTAATATTAGGAGAACAAAGGATTTTTTGCAGATTTAATGAACTCGTCTTTGCAAATAGCGTCTGGTTACTATCAACACTATAAGTAGGGATATATATAAAATAATAATAATCCAGCCTGTAAACGTCCCACTGCTGGGCACAGGCCTCCTCCCATATAGAGAAGGCACGAGCATTGATCACCACGCTTGCAATCTACGGGCGATTTCAGATCCAAATTTTGGAATCCAGTTTTCCTCACGATGTTTTCCTTCACCATTTGTCAAGTAGGGGTACGTATACAAAGGTTTTATTTCATCAGTACTTTGATTACTAGATTTGACATCAATTTACCGGTTGCTAAGCAACGAGAACTGAACTATCGCGTTGCTTGAATATAATAAAATTACGTAACGAAAATGTAATAAAATACCGTCGAGCTAAAGGGAAATTAAATTAATTCATTTTGATTCCTCTTACGTAATTTAATTGTTACCTAAATCAAATAAATTACTAAACGGCGATACTATTTATCACTTAACTAACATCTGTTAATATTGAATGCTGAATACTGTTCCTAAATTAATTAATAAATACAAATTCGTGTTTAAATAATAAATTTTATATTAACGTCACGAAAATATTGTTCATTCCATTTCATTAGTTCTAAACTAACAATATCGTTTTAACAATAACAGATTCGATATCGGTATTTGAGTCCGATACGATATATAATCCAGCCTATATACGTCCCACTGCAGGGCACAGGCCTCTTCCCATATAGAGAAGGCATGAGCATTGATTATCGCGGGATTTGATTGATGATTGGGATCTGAAATCATCAATCCGTAGAGAGCAAGCGTGGTGATCAATGCTCGCGCCTTCTCTATATAGGAAGAGGCCTGTGTCCAGCAGTGGGACGTTTATAGTTTGTATGATTATTGTTATTTATTTGCTCGTGATAGCGTATCGGAGCCCGATATCGTATCGGATAATACGAATATCTCAATCTTTCTTAGAGCGGAATACTTAATATTCTGTTCCACAGAAGGATTTGTTTGACATCAATCTTAATTTACGACACGCTAACCAATAAGTTATTACGTCAAGCTTATTTAAGGTCGTGGTCGCTTATATTAACATTCTAATAGGGCAGATTAAGTTAAAATAATGATATTCAGACTTAAATTTTATATTTAAAATATTATAATAATCATCTAGATACTAGACAAGTAGTCATTCATTATTAATGTTTTTTTGTATATATATATTTTTTTATTATTTTACCATACTGTACACAATTAAGTCTAATATAAGAACAAACTTTAACTATACTAAAATTAAAACTGAAATAAATAAAAAAAGTAACATGCGTCAAAAAACTCATTGTCATCCTTGTCAATGTTAATTGTAAAGTATAAAATTAATTTTCTGTTAGTTACGTTTTGACGGCTAAAATGTCGAATCGATTTTTATGAATCTTTTCGGGTAAGTTTGAATCCCAAGAAAAGGCTGGATTGCAATGTAAAAATCATCGGATTATACGCTTCTATACAGAGTGTTACAGAAAGATTATATCTATACAAATGGGGTGAAGAGTACTTATTGTATAGAGTAGGCTTACAGAATTTCAACTCATAATCAGTTAGTTAAATATTAATATCCAATTTTTCGTATCAATATTTTGATACCAAAAATCATTGAAGCGATGTATCGTTAACAATTATTAAATTAGCTAGTGACGCAATACGATGTTGACCTCTGCAGTGCAGTAACACGTTTATTATGATTTTTGGTGTCAAATAATAATACATGCATACATACATATAATCACGCCTGTTTCCCGTAGGGGTAGGCAGATACCACTTCTTTCCACTTGCTACGCTCCTTACATACCTACTTCTTTCGATTTATCCACTGTCATTATTCCCTTCATACATACAAATAATAATTGATAATCTTAAATTAAATTAAATTGCCTCATTTCGAGCTGAAATTTTGTAAACGGACTCTCAACCGGATGTACTCTTGACCCCTTCCGGATAGCAATACCCTTTCGCTGACAGATTGTATAGACAAAATGACATGCTCTGTATTTCCACATACATAAAATAAAATGGAAAATTATTAATAATAATAATCATATTCCGAGACATGTCACACACAGTGGTCTGATCCCAAGCTAAGCAGAGCTTGTGTTGTAACCAGACAACTGATAAACATACTTATATATTTCTAAATACATACATATTATAGATGAATGACACCCAGACACCGAACAAATGATCGTGCTCATCACACAAACATTTGTGCCGGGTGGGAATCGAACCCACGACCTCCGGTATAGCAGTCAGGGTCTCTAACCACTAGACCAAAAGGCCCGTCAAATTAAATATGTATGTACACATGGTTCGTCGGCTTAAACTACAGAAACTTTGATTGACCTCAATTCTGATTACCATAACAAGGGTTACATAAGTTTCGTAACACAAACATCCTTACAGACATTTTTGACATATTATGAGGTTTAAGACATAAGAACTATTTAGTGAGAATAATTATCCTCTCCTTTGAAGTAATCGTCATTTAATCATTCAGTATAAAAGTTTTTTTTTTAAATAATCAGTTCTTTAACAAATGTTATAAAGGGAAATCTGACTCAAACATTCAAGTACAGCTCAAAAACTACTGAACCGATTTATAATATACAATACTTTGAACGATTATTATTATTTTTTTACTATAAAAATTTAATTTAATTTTATTACAATTTTGGTCTTACCGACAGAACACTTTGGGACAAAAGAAATAATAAAATGTATTCTAACAAAACATTTAATTCTATGAATACATACTCAACAGCAAAATAGTCTGTATGTTGAACCCTAAAAAATCTTCATTTACATATTAGTTGTTAAACAACCTACTTCTACTTCCCAGTCGGTTAAGGACACAACACAGCCTCTATTTACCAGAATCTTGATTTCCCAGAGAACATAATAATATTTATTAAGACTCATTTAATAAGTTATCTCCGCCTGTAATTTTCTACGAAGCCTTGTGTTCGCAAATTGTCTTGACTAGCATCCTGTTTGTGATGCAAATTGCTACCAAGTATGGAGATATCCTAGTAGCGTTATATACTGACATACATTCTCTTACATATAATTAAATAAGAAATAGTTTATCTTAATATATATAAATCTCGTGTCACAATGTTTGTCCTCAATGGACTCCTAAACCACTTAACCGATTATAATAAAATTCGCACACCATGTGCTGTTCGATCCAACTTGAGAGATAGGATAGTTTAAATCTCAAATTATAGTCGCAATTTTAATTTATTGCTAATTATTTGTCCGTTATTATTTGACAGTCACAATTATCTTTTAACTCCAAATGATTCTAACAGATGTCGATACCTTTCGACTGGGTTGAGTAAGTAATCAATAGATGCCGCTGCTATAGTAAATCAACGAACGTGATCTGCATTGCACCCGTGCGAAGCCGGGACGGGTCGCTAGTTGTGTATAAAGAAATGATTTTTACATATTATCATCATCATTATTCTAAGACACTTCTGACAAATGGTAAAGGAAAACATCGTGAGGAAACCTGGATTCCAATATTTGGGATCTGAAATCGCCAATCCACAGAGAGCAAGCATGGTGATCAATTCTCGTGCCTTCTCTATATTAGAAGAGGCCTGTGCCGAGCAGTGGGACGTTTATAGGCTGGAATATTATTATTATTTTATCATCGTCATCCACAGCCCTTGTCCTCCCACTGCTGGGCATAGGCCTCTATTCTCGTGCCATTTTCTACGGTCCTGTGCCAGCCTCATCCAGACTCGACCCGAGACTTTAACTATGTCGTCGACCCATCTTGCTCCCGGACGACCATACGTACATCCTACTAATATTATAAATGTGAAAGTTTGTGAGAATGGATGTGTGGATGTTTGTTACTCTTTCACGCAAAAACTACTGAATAGATTTTAATGAAACTTTACAATAATGTAGGTGATACATCGGAATAACACATAGGCTGTAATTTATAAAGATAGTGCATGTATTTTCATTCACGCGGGTGAAAGCTAGTTACAGTACAAGTGGGGTACAGCTAGTTTTTACATATATTTTCCTTAAATATTTTATGTCTTATCAGTTTTTGTTACTTCTTCTTCTTTTCGTGTCGATGGAAGATTCAAATTATAGTACATGGGCCCAGGGCCTCATAACATAATATAACATATACGCCTGTATCCCCGAAGGGGTAGGCAGAGGTGTACCAATGTACACCCACAGTTCGCCGATATGTTTAGGTCCCATGTAATATGGGGCGAGCCTATTGCTACTCACTCACAAATCCAAACTCCGACCTACTAATGAGAATTTCATAGAAAAACCCAATAACACCTTGGTCGACTCGGAAATCGAACCTTAGACCTCTAGCGTAGCAGTCGCGCTTAGCACCACTAGGCCAACGGCAGTCATTCCAGTCAGCCCAGGGCCTCGATTTAGCTATTTTAAATACATGCCAATGATCGGTCAGTGTACTTGACATTGTGCTTAATTTTCGTATTCAGATTCTGATAAGCCTACAATAAAATCTCATTGAACTCTCGAAGAGAAAGAACCTAGCACACGTTTATTTTGCAACGCCCACGAGTGCACGTGAAATAAAAATGCTGTTATCATTAGATAAAGGTTTTCATGAAACTTCACTGCACTTAGCTAATTAAAGGCTATCTTATCAGTATCCTATACCACACAGCTTTCGTAACTACAAACACAAAAACATTAGAAATTCGACCTTATACCATTGTGATAAGGTCCTCTGACTTTTAGAATGGATGTAAACATGTGTGGTCTTGTGTATGTGGGAATCGCACTGGATTCCAACTTCTATGTATAGTAGTGAAGTTTATTTCTTTCCTTATGTTATTTACGTTTTCCTGTATTTTCTGGAATAGGCTTTTGAATCTGAGTAGAAAAGTTTTTTTTTTATTCATTCCATTTTGTCTGAATTAATTTTCGAAGGTACATTTAAATAATATAAAAAATATTATGTGTATTTTATTTTAATAACACAGGATTCGAACTCTCAACTTTGTTCTCACATTATTGATTATTTTCATTTTCTTTTCTATGTATGAAAATAGGTATTCTTCTGAAGATGTAGTATGTACGTTGTTTTTTATATTTATAAGATTATTTAAATATTTGTAATTAAGTAGCTGTATATATGTTCTTTTAAGTTAAAATAATCTGGCACACGAATTTAGAAATTCTTGACATCGATTGGGACGTAATTTTACTTTAATTATTAATAACACAATATTATGGTACTTTTGAATTACTCATGGTGAAACTAGAAGGTTATTTAGAACGAAATTAAATGTGACGAAGGTAGTAATGGAAGCTAAACATACCTATTGTATTGCGTCGACCACAAATAATTGAGAACAGGGCAGGGACTGTGATGATGATGATGACAATTTCATTATGAACTGAAAAAAATGAATATGTAATAATATTCCTGGACCATTCACACACGGTAATCTGAACCCAAGCTAAGCTCTAAGAGAGCTTGTGTTATGGTAATCAGACAACTGATAAACATACTTATTAAATATATTTCTAAAAACATACATATTATAGATAAGTGACACCCAGACCAGAATAATTGATCGTGCTCATCACACAAACATTTGTCCTGATTGGGAATCGAAACCACGACCTCCGGTATTGCAGTCAGGGTCACTAACCGCTAGACCAACAGGCCCGTCAAAAGGACTAGGACTTGTCGATGATATCATCTACGAGTCCCATATTGATTTCCACGACACCTTTTTTCAATATACCTGTACAGAACTAATCAGTAATCGAAGCGGTATACAATTAGCCAACGTTATCAAGGTTGCATTATCTAACATATTGATCTTCTGTTGAGACTCGTGATGACGTCACGGTGTGATAACAGAACCTAAATATAGTTTAGTTCTGGTTTTCTTTTAGGGTTTGTTTAAATGGCTTCTGGTTTTTATTATACTAGCGGACCCGACAGAAGTTGTCCTGTCTACATGGTCTACAATAACACAATGATAACAAAACTGTTTTTTAATTTGATCGCAGCGCTAACTGTCGGGACCGAATAAAATTAAAATTCGAATATTATTTAAAATTTGACACTGCGATGGTAGCGTCGTCTGTCGGATCCAATGTTAAACATTCCAAAATCAACAACTATTAATAAATTAAAAATTAATTAAAAAAACGTTGTCCAGCGCACAAAATTGTGAATCTAAACCATTCCCAGATCCCCTTGAACACACACAAAAGATTTCATCAAAATCGGTCCAGTCGTTTGAGAGAAGTTCATTGACATACACACTCACAAAAGAATTATATATAAATACTAGGTACTATGAAATTACTTGCCAAATCAACTGATCTGTAAACAATGTTTTGTTATGTGTTTGCGACGCGATAATTCCTGAAAAAAAGAAGGATTTTACACAACAGCACATTTGATATCTTATTTTTTTTACATTTGATCGATATGGGAGGGTCAGTCTCAAATAAATAAATTAAACATTATAAATAGATCAAAATCGATCAATAGTTTTTTTTATTTGATTTGAAGTCGTAAACAAGTTTCTTTGTTTGTTATTACATTATTACAATTAGAAATTAAACTTAAGATATTTACAATAATAAAAAAACTAAGCCTACACAATAAATAAGAAAAAATATAAACTAAAATAAGACATCAAAAAATTTATCCACATCGCTGTCGTTTGTAAGTTAATTTAGCAGAAATCGCAAATAAATAAATAGTTTTAATACTGGGTAACGGTATAACAATTTTGATAAATTCATGCAATGCAATTCAATTGAACTGGTACTATATGTAACACAAATTTCGTCCTACCCTTTGTTCTCAACAATTCGTGAAGTTACCAACTTAGTATCAAGTAAATCTATCTCGGTTATAACTCTTAAGAAATTCTCAACACTTGCCAAGTTATCAAAGAGCTTTTAATACTTGCTTTGTATAAAATACTTTATACTTCGTTTTCATTGTAAATGTAGATTTTATCCCACCAAAAACATTCAATGTAAAAAAAGCCAAGTCTCTCTATGCAATTATATTATATTGGAAAATTAAATAAATAAATATTTATATTAAAATATCTCGATTATATTCAACTATTGCTGTCTCCTGAACTTTGATGCTTTTAAAATCGATATTTACCAAATATAATCCACCCAGACTTGTCACTCTTGAAAGAGCCACGTATACTTGACCATAGGTGAAAACGGAGGAACCTATGTCCTTCATCGCGTGGCTTAGACTTAGCCCCTGGCTTTTATGGTTATTGCATAAGCGATGCATATAGGAAATTGTTGACTATGCGGCGCCGTGTCTCATCTTAATCCTGTACAAAGTTCATATCTTTTTTTTTATGTATATGCGTTGTTTAGTAGCAATTATTTTACGCTAGCATTGGAAAACTTAATAACTGTTTATTTAATTGAATCTCAGTACCTACATCTGCATATTTGTACTTTTACAAACATAGAAAAATAATAAGTAGGGTAGATTTATCTGTCAAATAATTAGCCGGTTATTCGTAAACATTGTATTATAGTCCTCCGTATTTACTTATGTTACATTACGTGTTATTTGTATCGAGTTGAGCATTTACATTCCTCAAGTGGTTTTGTTGTGTGATATCGGACTTTTGTTTTGTTGTTAAGTGAGAGAATTGACTCTAGTTTTAACGAGAAATGTCTACACCGGGTGGATATCGGACAAACCGACCACTGTCTCGCCGGTGCGTAAATTGTTGTTTTAATCAACCTATGTATTAGGATTAGTTAAAATACATTGTGATTTTAGCATAACCACCCCAATGGGATGGCACTTTGATTCGACAACCCCATTCACTTGGGCCACCAAGATGAGATTTTTACTAACATGGAAATGTCTGTAAAAGGTGGGAGCTATAAATAGTAAACGAATATCTATTTAAAAGTTGATAAACCTTGAAGAATTTAACTTTTATAACCTCAAATTCAGCAACCTAAAATAAAGATTTCTCTTGAACCAGGGTGAATAAATGGATATCGTTTGCATAACACTTATTCTATTGAGCATGTCAACGAAGTCAAAATCATTGGGCTGTCGCAAATTAATTGTGAGTTCATCGTATATAAATAGTTCATTCCACAGATTCGGCATACTGAGGGAACCTAACAACCTATTAGTTTCAGTAGATGAAAGTTTTTTAAAAGGTGAAATTTTCTTACCGGCGGTAGCTGTAAGAGATCCCCGAATACTAAGCTATGTAACGAAATCATAGCGCGATTTAGACCAGGTACACAGCCATCTATCGATCGAGCATAGAATATTTATAGTATTTCATTATGTGGATGAAAGATTGTAGCTTTATTCATTTCATTTTAACTTAGCTTTGTTTATTAATATGTTAATTCAATACATTATTACAATTTATTGCAAAGAAGTTCCTTATCGCGGGTTGAGAAAGGGGGCTAGACGGAAAAAAATCGTATTACGAAAAGTTGTAACAAAACTTTTTAATGACGTCATTAGTAAACAGTCTTATGATTAAGACTTTCGATAGGTATCCTAACTTCTCAGATGGCGGTGTTGACACATGACGAGTTTGCTTAGGGGCGGGTCTTGCGTTCAAATCCTAACAATAAGCAGTTGTCTTTTTGCGTTTCCAACTTATCATAATGTATTTAATTTAATAAATTGTTTAATATTTTTTTATTTAATAATTAACTAAATTAAATTAAAGTAACTTCGTTCCATCCGGGTGTCCCTTGACACCTCTCAAGTTTTTTCAATAATATAAATCGATTTGTTTTACTTTTTGTACATAAACGAAGAACAAAGTTAACAATGCAGTCAAAATTCATACACCATGTTCTTGTAAAACCGCAAATGTAAATTTGTTTCCTAATATTTACTAAGGTATATAATTTCTTAGCGTTTTTATAATTTTCCCTTTACTTGTAGCTAAAAAACTATCTTGGTGCCAAATTTCAAGGTTCTAAGTTTGCTAGAAGTACCTTAGACTTTTGATGATCGGTCAGTCAGTGAGTGACAAAATGGTGTAACTTTGATCGCTCATAATTCTAAAACTATTGGTTCAAATGTCATGTAATTTTGAGACTAAGCTTGTTTTAATGCTTTCTCTAGGTCATCGAAAACCTAAACCCCTAGCATTTTCCGTTTCGATGATACAGGGGGGGTGAAATAGCCGCGAAACGCTTCGAGAAAAGTATGGTACGGCTGTGCCCGTTTTTTTTTTTGCCTGAGACTTGGCAGGGGCACTGCCGTGCCCCCAGATGTGGTTTTCAACTGTTTGAAATATAGCAGTTTGAGAAATAAATTTTGTTAACCGACTTTAAAAAGGAAGGAGGTACTCAAGTCGACTGTATTTTTTATATGTTACCACAGAATTCTTTACTGGGTGAACCCATTTTTTATTTATTTGAAAGCTTGTGCTTCCCTTGTGGTTCCTTTTTGGTATTATTTTGAAGTCTGCTTATGTTAGAATGATTTAAATGTTGCGACGCACCTTTGCTTCAATGATCATCATCTCATCTCCCGAGCCTTTTCCCAACTATGTTGGGGCCTGCTTCCAGTCTTACCGGATTTAGCTGAATACCGTATGTTACAGAGCGACGGCCTATCTGACCTCCACAACTCATTTTACTGGGAAACACAGTATCCCATAGTAAGACTGGTTGTCAGAATTGACTTAACGACTGCCGAAGATCTACGTATGACAAGTTAAGCTTAGGCTCTATTACATATATAATGATATTCTTTCCCCTTATATACCAAGATAAAACGTTGATTTGTAGCTAGAGACTGGTTTGTCGTGCCAAAACATAAAGATTTGCTTTGTCTGCTGAACAATCGATATTATAACCGAAACGAGGTCAAAGAGGACGAAGTTTCATGTTAACTGCATGCCTTTGCAGTGTTTGTATTTATTTATTTATAACAGGCACATCGAAAACATAAACACAAACGTAAAAATAAACATTACATAAGTCTTATACCTAGTGTTTACATCAATTACAGACGTGCACAACACTTAACATAAAAGTCTTCACAGTGTTCACAGGTAACTATGCTATATCACTTTTAGTTTCAAAACAACAATACAGCTATATAAAAAATAATAAAAATAAAAATATAAATCATCCTGGCAAACAATTACTTATCACTATATATATTGACCGATTTGTTTGAAAGGCCTTAAAAATATTAGGTGGATAAACAGGGTGTTACCGAAAGAGTATATCTATCCAAATGGGGTGAAGAGTACTCCTAGTATAAAGACAGTTTGCAAACATTCAGCTCGAATTGTGTTAGTTTAATATAATTGATTTATATACAGGGTGTTACCTAAAGTTTATATCAATCTAAAATGAGTAAAGAGTACTCCTGGTATAGAGTCAGGTTAAAGGATTTCAGCTCAAAATGAGTTAGTTAAATAATTGATACATTTTTTTTGCATCAATTATTTGACACTATCCTAATCAGGCCGCTGAAGCGATCTATCGTAGCATTTATTCAAATAATATAATTCTAAAAAAAAATCACATAACATAACAGATCATCACGCCTGTATCCCCGAAGGTTTAGGCAAAGGCGTACCAATGTACACCCACAGTTCGCCGGTATGTTTAGGTCCCATGTAATAGGGGGCGAGCCTATTGCCACTAACCGGGCACAAATCCAAACTCCGACCTGCTACCGAGAATTTCATAGAAAAACCCAATAACACCTTGGTCGACTCGGGAATCGAACCCAAGACCTCTAGCGTAGCAGTCGCGCTTAGCACCACTAGGCCAACGAGGCAGTTACTTATTTGACACCATAAATCACAAGACCGTGAAACAATGTATCGTTAACTTTTAGCAAGTAACATAATAAGATATATTATCATTCAAATAATAATAATATATACTCAATAAAAAGAACACAATTTCTTGAAAGCTGTTACAATAGTTTTATTTTATTTTCAAATGTATAGCATTCGCTATAAGATCTAATATCCTTTGTTATTACTTGAAATATCTACGTCAATGCTAAGTTATTATCAATCTCAAAAGTTTGAAGATTTGTGGCCTGAATAGCGCCTTCAGAATTAACTGTTAATGTTTTAAGCCAAGATCAAGATTGTTAGCAATTGTCTCAGAAGATAAAGATAGCTAGAATATAATTATATTGTGCTTAGATTAGGCTTTTTATTGAGTTGGGGACAAATAGTGAGAGTGTTTTATTAGACGATTTAACTGTAAATCTTTTAATATAACTACCATATGTATATTTTAATAATGTATTGTTCATGAATGTAAGAAGAACTTTAAAGGACTTTGTATGGGAACACCTCTTAAGTAGGTATACCCTAAAACCAGTAGGTATACCAAAATGCCTTATGCCATGCCACTGAAGCCAATAATTTTCAAAAGTTTCCACAAAGAACAGAAATATCGTGTAACAAAAAAAAACATACAACACCTCATGTATATTTTAACACCAGAATAACCCTTATAATCTATATTTAAGTAACATAAAATAATTAAAATCCTGGACCTTTTTGAAGTCGGTTATAAAATACTTATTGTCGAACATAGAAACTCCATTTTCTTTGGGAATTGGTAAAAAAATTGTATTTTGGGGGTCTTTAGTCTTCTAGAGAAGTAGGTACTACAGAAGAATATACAATGGGTAAGAAGGCCCATCTCCCCTAAGCAACGTAGTACACATATTTATTTTAAACCCATCTACACCATCTTAAACCAATTTAATATCAACCAAGTTTTAATTTCAACACAAACAAAAGACAGATTCTTCCAAAACTTACCAAATTTGTTCGAAAACTCAAAATCTGGCAACCCCAAGACGAGCGAAGTTTTCGCGGCACTTTAAGTGGCAACTTCGCACATCGCTATTTCTCCCAAATGGTAGTTGTAATAAGTTATGAAATTTGAACTCCTAAACTGCTGTAATTTTAATCAAAGGAAACATATTTTAAGGATAAACTTCTTATATCTAACTTGAAGTGGATTTTCAAAAGTTTCATTTCTATTCAATATTCATCATCATCATCATATTTGCCCGGAATCACTGCTGGGTATAGGCCCCCCCTTTTTTCTGCCATTGTTCTCTGTCTTGCGCGTCCCTCATCCAGGGGCCCAAGTCTGCTATTTACACTCGGTTCAATGTCTTCATAGTGTCGTGCCAGCAGAGCCATTTTCAGAAAATTGGTATTCTACTAAACGTCAAAACGTCAAAATTGCGCATTGGAACGATTCGGTTCAATGTTCAACGACTGTGACCAATAGTTCACACATTTGGTACAAATTGTAATGCGCAATTTTGACGTTTTGACGTTTAGTAGAATACCAATTTTCTGAAAATGGCTCTGCTGGCACGACACTATGAAGACATTGAACCGAGTGTAAATAGCAGACTTGGGCCCCAGGTGGTTCCCATTACCTTAGCTATGTCATCAATCCAACGTGCTCTCGGTCTTCCCTGACTTCTTTAATATTAATGCATTTTAAAAATATACTTGCTCATATATTATAATAATTAATAATAATAAATGCGGACAACATCACATACATTGCTCTTAACCCAAAGTCAGTAGCTATTAAGCACTTGTGTTATGGAATTCAGAAACAACGAAGGTACCACAAACACACAGACCCGAGGCAATGTAGAAAAGTGACTTTCTACATTGACTCGTCTGGGGATCGAACCTGGGACCTCAGAGCTAGCGACACCTTGAAAACCGGTGCGTACGCCACTCGACCACGGAGGTCGTCAAATACATACATACATACATATAATCACACCTCTTTTCCTTAGGGGTAGGCAGAGACCACTTCTTTCCACTGGCAACGATCCTTAGACATTCGTTTCGCTTCGTCCACTTTCATTATTCCCTTCATACATGCTCTTCGATTTCATTTGCTCCTACATAATATTATCAGTTTAAAGTGATAGAGACGGCATGACACCCTCGCAAAAATAAGACGAAACGATTGACGTAAGGATCATCAAAATTGGTCCACGCGTTTTGCCTCTAGGGTGCCACAAAAGCACAAACATAAATCCATGAACAGGTAAACACATTACCCTTCTCATATCGTGCAGTTAGGTAAATAGTAATAGCTATATTTATACATACACATTTTATAATACCGAAGAGCATGTATGAAGGGAATTACGAAAGTAGACGAATGGAAACAAGTATTTAAGGGTCGTACCGAGTGGGAAGATATGGTCTCTGCCTACCCCTACAAGGGAAAGAGGCGTGATTATATGTATGTATGTATTTTATATAGTAAACAGAAAATATAATTATATCTCGTTGAGTATCATATTATTGTATGTTCATACATTTTTGTATATTATAATATGATTTTAATGTTAATCCTGTATAGTTATAACCAGACTCACCCTTATTATATTTAACAAAGCAAAAAAAAACATAAATTAATTATTCATGAATTTATTCACCGAATATTCATTACATCATTATTTTTAATTCTGACCGTAATCTATTACTGTACCATATAATTATTTCGCGTATAATGATATATTACAGGGTGCGGGAATTCTTTATAACGCAATTAAAACACCCTTAGCATACCGCGAATTAAATAAATCACGTTAGGCTGTAGACGTACTGGGCAGGTAAACGCCGCGGTTTTAAACGGCTGCTTTTTGAGAATGTTTTTTTGTGCTGTTGAGTCCTTTGTTATAGGCTTAATTTGTGATAGAAATACACATATTAACAACAAAAACAGTAATCTTTTTATTTACTAGGCGTAATTTAATTATTGTTTTTTTTTTATGTTTGTAGTAGCTAATGGTTTATAACCGACTTCAATAAAGGAGGAGGTACTCAATTCGACTGTATGTTTTTTTTTTAAGTTTGTTATCACAGCAGTTTTGACTGGGTGAACCGATTTTGATGATTTTTTTTTTGAAAGCGGGTGTTTCCCGTGCTCTCCCATTTTATTTTGGTTCTTTTTTGACAGTGGGATCAGTAAGAAATAAATAATATTAAATAAACAGTCGCCAAACCGTTCCATGCACTAAAACCCTTATTTTCAAACAACTTGTTTGGAATAATAATGTTCCCCGTTTTAATTCTCCTTATACTATAGTTACGTATTTTAGAGCTTGTCATGAAAAGCCTTTTAAGAATATTAATGAGATTACTTGAGTCCAGAGTTTGACCAAAAATTTGATGAGTTTAATTGCCTAAGAGAAAACTTATTAACACCTACAGCACAATGAAAAAAAATTTATTTAAATTTCTTCATTTCTGTTTTTTAACACATGACTTAAAAACAGACGACAATCAAACAAGTAAGTATATATAATTGATTACACAGAATTGTAAAAAATAACTAAATTCAATGAAATTTGTATGGAACCAACTCAAAGGTCGGTAAAATCGGTAAAATTGATCCAATATTTCGTAAAAAAACATACGAAATAAAACATACCGTCGTATTGTAAACATCCTTATTTTGAAGTCAGTAAAAATTGCATAGTAATTAGTTTTTAGATATGAAAATACATTTGGTTTGATTTTTTTATTTAGGAACCAACTAATCTTAACAGCATTTTGAAATTTTTTTTTTCTCTTATATATATAACCCTAAAAACAACACATTTCTCACCCTTCGAAAATAGATTTGGGACTCTCCGAGACACTTTAATATCGAACGAATGTGTTAGGGATGTACCTTAGCTAGGGATGTCCCTGGGGATGATGAATAAAAAATCTGACACCGCTTCGTCTGAAAAAGATTTCGTGAAAAGGAATATTTTCGTGTTGTGGAAATATTTGATTTGGAGAAACGAATATTTTATGTTTATGTGTGTGAAATCTTACTTATGTTTGGTTGCAGTTCGTTTTAAGATAAGTCTATATGTCTGATAAAGGTAAAAGAGTGAATCGTAAGGAACTTTGTCAACCGACTTCAAAAAGTGGAGGTTCTCAATTCGTCAAGTTTTTTTTTGTATTTATGTTACACGATACCTACAGCAACTGTAAATATATTTCTAAAATTATTTGAGTCATTGACATTGTGTACGTCAGAGGTAGTACCGTACCATAATTAAAATCGATCCAGTAGTTACGTATTTTTAATTTAAGTATTTTTCATATTTATGTGTAATAATATATATTTATGTTTGTATCAGAAACTCTTTAAAGATTCTAGAACTCTCTGCGATCTTATTTAGCCTTGTTTAATTTGTAATTAAAATTTAATTAAACTTTCTTTAAACCTCTCTTAAAGTACAAACGTTTTAACATACCTACATATTTTATAAATACAACACGGAGCGTGTGAATCCATTTACAAAAAAAACTTATCCGAAACTGGACTTATAAGGGTCCAATGTATTATAACAACAGCTTACCCAAACGGGTAGCATAAGCCTTAAGGATATACTTAACCATAAATACATTTAAATTGTAACTCTATCACAGAGCAGTAAGGTTTATTTTCGTAGTTTTACGATATCAGAATTGATGTTTTGCATTGAAGGAAATAGATTTTGTCTGCGTAAAGATGAATTAAACTTAAATGTTTGTCTGTTATGCTCTTAAATTAATTATACAACCTATTTTCATGAAATTTTGACTGGACTTAGCTTGACCAAAAAAAGGACAATAGTTTACGAGTATTTTTGTATTTTACCAACAACCACACAAGCCAAAGCAAGTCACGGGTGAGAGCTAGTCTTGTCCATATAATGAAAACAGAAAGCATGTTAGAACGTTTGTATGATTGTTTATCTTTCACACAAAAACTACTCAACTGATTTCAACAAAATATAACAAACAGATAGTTCAAACCCTAAATTAATATATTATAATTCTCAAGGTGACCATCATCTCCCGAGCCTTTTCCCAACTATGTTGGGGTCGGCCACCAGTCTTACCGGATTCAACTGAACACCGTATTTTACATGGAACGACTGACTGATTCCACAACCCATTTTACTGGGAAACACAGTCTCATAGGAAGACTGAAATTATAAATGTAAAGGTAAGCCACTTAAATACAGATAGGCTTCGACGGATACCAAGGAGGGCTAACGGAGTGGAAGTTCCGAGCGAACGATCATACTCCCTCCGTTTAAAAATACTTCGGTTTGCTCATGTAGCAGCGCCATCTGTTGGTCGCATTTGTGAAGTAATAATATTGTTGTTAATGAAATAAGCTTATATTTGTTTTACATAAAGTCGGGGTAATCCCTGCTTTGCATGAGTGGTGTGAAATTTTCAAAATATTTTCGTATGTTTTTTCATTTACTTTTATAAAACATTTTGCTTGCAATAAGGGACATATAAAAATAATTCGAATTCGGGGTTTAAATAGAGAAAGCAAGTTTTTGTTAATAAATAGGCGTTTAAAAGCTTTACGTTATAAAATACTGACTATAGTTCAGTGCCAAAGTGTCCTAGAGCCGGAGAGAGACTCCATAGTTTTTATAATCATTATAGACTAGCTGTGCGCCGCAGTTTTACACGTTACCGTAAGACATACTCGTATTAAATTACTTTTCTGTTATAGTAATTTTGTAATTCACGATGTAGACAAATCTAACAAATCATAGCTAATGAAAATCGGTCTACCTTTTCCGGAAAAATGTATGGTGTAACAACTCTGTCTCTTTAATAAGTATTTTACTACATTAGATGTATTTCACTTAACATTTTTTACAGTTTTTACCTAAAGTATATACCTGATATACAATAAACTGATTGAAAAAAATACTTCAATATCCATGTTTATATCATTTTGTAAATGGGTGCAGGGTGATATATGTCTACCCTTTTTTTTTTTTTTTTTTTTTTTTTCCCGGTGGAAATCCTCATGGACTTCCTCCGCCTTGGGGAAGACGGAGGGGCGTGCCGGACTCCTACCGGCTAAAACCACCGGAGTGCTTCTCCGTTCCCTATTGCCGGGAACCACGCGGGAACGCATTTCGCATACTACCGCGATCCCCTGGCAGGGAAGCTCCATCTATGGGAACCGCTTCATTTAAGGGGAGGTACTCTACCCCCTTCGCTTAATTAGAGGCGCGCGGAAGCACCGCGCACGCCGTCTGTGGCCTTTAGTAGGCAACAAACTTCCCCAAGTCTGCTACCCTAGGCCGGTTATGGAGCTTGAAGGAGGGCAAATTGAGCCCTTCTTCTACCCCTTGCTCGCCGGGCGCGGATCGGAAGAATGCTTGTAGCCTCTCTCTCTCTTTCCGCGCCCTCTTTGAACGCCATCACTTCTTCACAGAAGTCAGTGACGGCGTACCAAGACTCTTCACTTCTAACCATAGAGGCAACTACGGCCGGAAGCGAGAGGTTTTCGCCAATAATATCAGCAAGTTTCCGACGCTGCAAGGCCCAAGCAGGACAGTGCTCGAGCGTGTGCTGCGCCGTGTCTTCGCTGTCACTGCAGTGGTGGCATCCTGGGGTGGGCTCCCTCCGGACTATACGGTGAAGATATCTGCCGAAGCAGCCATGCCCCGTCAGTATCTGTGTCGTCCGAAAGGTCAGCGCCCCATGGTGCCTGCTAAACCACTCGGGGAGCACTGGTCGAACGGCTTCTACGGTCCAAAGACCAGCCCCAGGCAGCACCAGTCGAGCTGCCCATACATCCAAAAAGGCATCATGGAGCTCCTTCATCAAGACATTGATAGCCCTCTGGGGAGGTCTTTCACCATAACTGAGCAGCTCTTTTCGCCACTCATGTGCACTTGAAAGGATTTTGGCATCTAGGTCCCAAGGAAGGGTTCCTGCCAAGAGGCACGCGGCAACGCAAGATGTTGTGCAGTAGCCGCGAATGACGCGGACAGCCAAAGCCCTCTGTGGTCTGCTCAAAAAAGCCACCCCTCGCGACGTCACGCATTCTGCCCAGATGGGAGCCCCATATAGTGCCATGGAACGCACCACCCCAAGAAAGAGTCGACGACAACTTGTACCTGGACCTCCCAAATTAGGCAGCAATCGCCCTAGTGCGGCTGCCGCTTTCATAACTCGAGGCCCCAATTGCTGGAAGTGGGCATCGAAGCTCCACCTGCTATCGAGCACTAGACCAAGGTGTCGCATAGTGGCTGCAACTTCTATTCTAACCCCACTAATAACGATGTGGGACCCCCTTGGAGGTGCTTTTCTGGGCCCATGAAAAACTAAGGCCTCAGACTTCTCCAGCGCCACGTCTAAGCCCAACAACTTAATGCGTCCGACAACTTGTGCGACTCCTGCCGTGGCTAGATGAGCAGCATCACGGTATGAGCTCCCCTGAGACAACACAAGGGTGTCGTCAGCATAACAAATGACGCTGACGCCCGGAAGAGAGTCACTACGCAAAACCCAGTCATAGCCTATGTTCCAAAGGAGCGGTCCAAGCACCGACCCCTGAGGAACCCCGCAAGACATCTTTCGTGACGCAGGTCCACTGCGGCTCTCATACGAAATTGCTCGGTCTCCAAGATAGGCCCCGACTATGTGCCGAAGGTACTTCGGCACACCGTGGTATCGAAGGGCTTCCGCTATGACACTCCACGGTAGGGTGTTAAACGCGTTGGCAATGTCCAACGATACTGCTAACAACACCCCACCACCCGACACTGTCTGGTCCGAAAGCGTCTTGATGCGGCGGATTGCGTCTATTGTCGAACGATCCTTTCGGAAACCGAATTGATTGTCGGACAGATCGGGCCCTACCGTCGACAGATGCCTAATGAGACGAGCAGCGATAATGCGCTCGAAGAGTTTTCCCATCTCGTCCAACAACACTATGGGACGGTATGCGGATGGAGCATCTACTGGTCGTCCCTCTTTACGGAGCAGCACGAGCCGTCCCTCCTTCCATAGCTGTGGAAATTCACCTCGCTGCAGACAAGAATCGTACAAGCCTTGCAGCCGGGGCCTCAAAGCATCGAGTGCTATTGACAATACGCGGCCAGGCACACCATCGGGACCAGGTGCAGTAGACTTCCCTTTGAGCCGCAGCTCAGCTGCACTTAGTTCGGCACAAGTTATCTGAGGCACATGTACACCAGAGCCGTCGGCAGTCTCGTCGTGCATTGGAGGAGGAGTGTGGGTTGCCCTAGACGGAAAAAGGGCTGCAGTAACACACTCAAGGAAGCATGGCTCTAGCGTCTGCGTAAGTGGAGGAGCCCTCGGGCGAAGTTTTCCCCGTACCATGCGATACGGACGTCCCCACGGATTGCTGTCAAGAGAGGCCAACAGTTCTTTCCTAGCCTCTTCTTTTGCCTGACTAATAGCTACCTGAAGAGATTGCTTTGCCTCTCGATATGCTTCATATAGTCGAGCTTCTTGGTTACGGTCGATGGTCCTTCTTCTACGTTGCCGCGTATACTTCCGTCTCGCAACTATACACGCTGACCGCAAGTCCGATAGTTCCTGAGACCACCAGTAAACTTGGCGTCTTGGTGGCAGAGGCTTCGACCGCGGCATAGCCGCATCGCAGATCTGTGACAGCGCTTGCCGGAAATAAACAGCCTCCTCGTGGACCGTCATGGACGCAGCTTTTGGAGCACTCCAGGCTTGGACAATGGCAGCCTCCTTGACGAGGTCGACGTCCAACTTGCTCAGTACCCATCGTGGAAAGATTGATGAGAGCGGCCTGGACGTTGATACCGGTGCAGCTGGAGTTGACACCTTGAATCTTATGTAGCGGTGGTCTGAAAGAGTTTCAACCTCGTCAAGAACTCGCCAATTTTGCACATAACGTGCGACAATCGAACTGGCGATGGACAGGTCTACGATAGACCCCCCTTGCTGCCGAACGCAAGTTTGTACTGTACCTTCGTTGAGGAGGCACAGGCCAAGCTCTAAGAGCCACTCCTCGACGAGTATGCCACGCGCGTCAGTGGCGGGGGAACCCCAAATCGTTGATTTTGCATTGAAGTCCCCGAGAATTAGCACTGGTAGGGTCTGGTGCTGCCCTATTAGTGCTCCTACATCACACAGAAAAGACTCAAATTCCGCAAGGACTCTGTTGGGAGAAAAATAAACCCCCAAAACCAATAAGCCTTCCACCAACGCTGCAACGCAACCAGAGCGCTGTGATATGACTCGTAGAGGAACTCGCGCTGTTATGGCAACCAACCCCATGGAATCTCCCAACCAATTATCACTAGGCGGTACAAAGTAGGGCTCAGCTATCACCGCTACATCTATTGACCACTGCGCAATGCTCTGGACCAGTAGGTCCTGTGCCCTAGCGCAATGGTTTAGGTTCACTTGCAAGAATTGGTGAGCCATGCTTAATGAGACATGGATTGCACCTCACTAGCGACCACGACGGCCGGTTGCTCGGAAGAGGGCTCCTTGTTAGGAACATTTCTGCCTTTTTTCGCTTTTGTTACTGTCTCCTTACAAGTTTTAGCGCCCACAATGTGCGAGGCGGCAAGCCCCGCTGTGTCACAGATCGGACAGTGCGGATCCAAGCTGCACTCCTTGGACTGATGGCCAGCTTTTCCACAGCGAAAACAGAGACTGGAGCGATCCACCACATCAGTGCACATCGCCGCAATGTGCCCCCTTCGCAGGCATCTAAAGCAACGTGTTGGCCTTGAATCCAGGAGTCGCACATGGACTGACACGAGACCGATCATAAACACTTTTATTCCCGCAACTTTCTTTGCTGCGGCTACGGGACACCGCACAACCACTGAGCCACCGCTCATTTCGTGTTCACGGATACGACCAACTGAAATATTTCCAATGGGACACTCGCCAATACGTGCAACGGTAACAGAAATCTCTTCTAAACTCGCAGAATCATCCAATCCCGACAAAAGAAGCTCGGCACACTTTATGGGAACGGAGACTTTTAAAACGTCGGAGCCAACAGCTTGGCGAATTTGCTCCGCAAGAGCACTTGCCTTTGGTCCACTCGCTGCCCCTGGAACCCGAAGGATTCGCGCCCCCGTAGCCGCCTTCCTAAACTTAAGGCCAAGGTCGGCCGCGTCAATGTTTTGTTTCGCTTGATGCAAAACAGTGGCATAAGTTATACCACGTTCCACCGCATTAGGCTGCAGTTGTAACACCACAGCTGAGCAACCTGGAGTCCGCACCGTTTTGGGCTTTGGCGCCTTTGACTTGTTCTGCGTCTTTGGTATTTGCGTCTTTGAAGTCTTGGTTGTATTCTTGGCTTTCCTCCTATTCACCACAGTCCAGTCTTCAATGACGGTACTTGTGCTTGCCATTGGCTCCGAAATCATGGCATTTATGGAGGGAGGGCACTTATTCGCCTTTTTCTTCTTGCCTTTCTTGGGCTTAGTAGCTTCAGGTTGGGCAGGTGTGTAAGATTGAGGCAAAGTCAGCAACGGTGACACCGGCTTGGTTGATGTTGCAACCTTTCTAACATCAGCAGCCAGTGGTGGTCGTAGCCGCTTTTCAGGCAATAAGCGCTCTTCTAGACCGTCAATTCGCGCGTTCATCATCGCTCCTACCTGGAGCATAATAGCACGTATGAGCTCTTCCTGCAGCACGGCTGGAGGGGCTGATTCGACAGAAGGTGTAACAGAAGTATCCTTAATTGGAGCAACTTGATTTCGGAGCTCAGCCAGTTCCTTGCGCAAGTCAGCCAGTTCTTTCTGCAGGCGACCATTATCTTCCTCTAATTTAGACGTCTTCCTCTGTAGCGCGGCGGTCTCCTCCGTGACCGACCATGTGCCCAGTGTCTCCACAGAGTCTTTTATCGTCAACACTGCGTCTTTAAGGGCTCTTTGAAAAGTCCCTTTTAAGTTGCCAGATTTTAAGGCAACCTTTTGGACAACTTCCAGACTGGCTGAAACAGCATTCAGAATGGTTGACGTGGATTTTTCGGATTCACAACTACCTTTCTCAGCTAGGACCTCCTTCATGCGCAAAGCTGCAATGCGCGCGTTCTCAGTTGTCATAGCCACTTCATCATCAGCCTTAAGAAACTTCCCTTGTTCCTTTTCGGCGCTACGGAGCGCTCGAGCTTTAGCCAGACCTACATACTCTCCAGTAGTAGGAGGGCGGCCTCGCCCTCTCTTCAATGCTGTGCCCATTTTTGGCGACGGCATATCTTCATCTGTCGAGACCGGTTCCGAACAAGTGTTCGCAGTCGATCGCGGCCTTTTCCTGAAGAGCTTACTCCTTAAGCTCTTCGTACTCATCATACTTGATGCGGTATCGGAACCCGATACTGCACCCGCCTTCTCTTCGGTAGTTTTAGTATTATTGTTGGTTTTTTTAGTATTATTTAACATCATAATAATTCCCACGAGTATGGGGGAAATAAAAAGTTCGGCCGAGTAGAGCCCCCTGTACTCGACTAAGCGTATTACTCCAACAGTGTCCGCCGGTACTGTGGAGGTGCTCGCTAGCGACTGATATTCTCGTCAGCCATTCATACCCTCGTCACGAAACAACGAAACGAACGAATGAAAATCCTCTCGTCACGAGCAACTTAAGATTCGAGGAATTTTTTACAGTGGTTATCTTCCACGTGGCCCAGCCGGTGAAGGCAAGACCCCCGTTCCCCTAAGGTCCCAGACCCTCGTTGGGGGCTACGGTATGACTGCGGTGGCCTTATTCAAGACCGTGTACGGAGGCAGTGTAAATGCACTCCGGACCCGCATTTGCGCTCAGGCACAGTGATCTAAAACAAGGACACCATGTAATCGCGCCGCCCGTAAACAGGCTCTCCACAATTTGTCCAACGGTAACCGAAGTCATGTCCCGTCAACAGATAAAATGCTGACCGAACCCGTCAAACCATCTCAATTCAACCCTTTCCTTTTCGATCGAAAAGGTAAAAGGGGAGAGAACCCAACGCCCGATGCCGCTACTCAGAATAAGTCCGAGACACCACCGGGCCGCAACCATAATTGGTTGCCAACACGGCCACAACAGCACCCAACCAGCAGTAAATACTGACCAGGACTGCTGCAACCAATCGCGTCCTCATCTCGAAGACCGATCCCGCTTTACTGGCTTCGTTCGCGCCGGTATTAAACCCGGTACCGCACATATCTGTACGGCATTCCCTTATCCACGACCTAGGGACGCGCCCGGTAGGGGCCCAGTAACCCCTGTCCACAGTAGACTCCTTTCCTGTGGTTCCGGGGATATATGTCTACCCTAATAATCCAAAAAGTCGCATTTGTACACAGGTGATATGGCTCAGGTGAACAAAGTGAAATATACCTCTTTAATACAGTCGAATTGAGTACCTCCTACTTTTTGAAGTCGGTTAAAAATACCTGCATCATACCACTATAATATTATTATCTAAATCACTGCGCGAAACTACACTATCTCCCTAAATAGGTAGAGGGCAGATAAGCGAAAGCCTTAAGGTAGGGACAGTTGGTTCAAGGTCGCAGCAACACCCATATGACCAAGATCAATACTACCTACTTACTGCATGGCACGGGGGTAAGGTATCGAAACTTTTGTTCTCGGGTTTTAGTAAGAATAAGGATATTTTTTTCTGTTTTTGGGTTTTTTTACGAAGGATTGAATTTTGTTGGATTTTAAGAGGACGTTATTTTCTCTATAGTATTTATTTATTAATATATTCGATGATATATGAATTTGGGAACGAATTGATATCCAAATAATAGAATATTATTCCGAATAAATAACAAAGGGAAAAAAGTGTACTGAATTGTATTTTAATTCTGGCGAAAATGCGTGATTGAGTGATCATATTTCAATTCTGCTTGTGCCCATAGTAATGCGCAAACTTTCGTAAAAGAAATCATAGCAAATTTCCAAAAAAAAATACACATTAAATTGCGGCAGGTAGTCAATTCTTATCAGTATTTAAAATATGACCAAGACTTCTAGTAACACCCTTTATACAGTGTAGGAACTTAAGTAAAAAAGTATTTGTTCATGTTTTAGTATGTAGTCTTTGTAAAATGTATAAAAAAGTGTTTAGGAGTCTTTCTTTTTTATGTAACGTGCCTATTTCCATGTAAAAATATCCTTACATAGGCAACTAGCTGAAACAACAATTTGTGCCCTTGGGAGTAATGTCACCGGTTGACACCGACCTTGAAATTTATCAAAACATGTCGTAGGTATAATTATTTCAGTCGAGTCATTAAGGCTGTTTACAAACAGCCTTATTGTCAGCATGTAAAGAGCTGATAATAATCCAAGTCTTACTTGGTATTTATTACCCAGTAAATGAGTTGTGGAGATCAGATAGGCAGTCGCTCTGTAACATACGGTGTTCAGCTGGCGGTGAGACTGGAAGCCGACCACAACATAGTGCGGGAAAAGGTACTACCTTCCAACACAGTTACATATCAATTCAAGAATGTACATATTATTTTCTTATACTCATTTTGCACGCAAATTGTTTCTTATATTAAAATTTTTTGAAGCCTATTTCGTGGCTACGGTTTTTTTATCAAGTAAACTGGTGTAGAGATTGACTAGCCCATAAATATGGTGTCGATGTAGACTGCACGGCACCTACATTACTTAATTTCCGTTAGCAAACCAAAAAAATAGGCAGAAAAATTTAAAGTTATCGGAAATTAGGTAATAATACACCGCATGTGTTGTTAACCGAAGAGCATGTATGAAGGGAATTATGACAGTGGATGAAGCGAAACAAGTGTGTAAGAATTGTAGTAAGTGAAAAGAAGTGGTCTCTGCCTACCCCTACGGGAAACATCCGTGATTATATGTATGTATCTATCTGTTTTTTGTGTTTGTAGTTTTCTCAGAAATAACTAAAGAAATGCCGTTTTTAGTACGTCAATCTTAACAGGATACTTGAAACCTGAACTTCTGAATTTCAAGAGATTGTTAAGGTCATTATTTAGACCCCAAACTTCAAAGCATGCTTTGAAAGCCTATATGTGGTTGTTAGTTCCTATATGGGGGGGTTTTTTATTAACAATTTGTTTAAAACTACATTTACTGTCTAAAAGATGTTATTAGTAAGCATTCCTTGAAAAAATATACGCGTCGAATAGAGAACCTCCTCCGTTTTCGTCTGTTAAAAAAAGCAAAAAAAAAGGAAAGTCTCTCTACTTACACCCCTAATTAGAAAAGGTATTTTCAAAAACCTTAGTTGTACATCATTGTTATTGGGTTTATCTATGAAATCCTCAGTAGCAGGTCGGAGTTTGGATTTGTGCCCGGTTAGTGGCAATAGGCTCGCCCCCTATTACATGGGACCTAAGCATACCGGCGATCTGTGGGTGTACATTGGTGCACCTCTGCCTAACCCTTCGGGGATACAGGCGTGATGGTATTTTATGTTTACTTGAACACAACATTGAGGGTGTTTTTCCAAGGTATTATTCAACGGTTCTATATTTTGTTAGTTCAGTGACTGTTGTCAGGCTAGACAGATAGACTAGACAGTAAAATATGTTGATTTATTTGACATGCAATATGCCATGCTATTTTTTTTGACAACTATACGAAGTAAAGAATACATTTTAAGTGAAAGAAAGATAGTCTTATGTAAGGTCAAAGAGAACAAAGGGATTTTTTATTCCCTATAGTATTTATTTAGAAGCTCTGAAACTAAAATAAAACCAACTTTTTAAAGGTTGTTCTTATGTTATAAGCGCGTAACCTTTTCTCTCAGGCAGTGTTTTTGTCACTTATTAAGATTAGTCTGTAATATTCCATGATAAATAAACTACATTTTTGACATAAAAAAATTAATATATAACCGTAAATTGTAATGTATTTTTTAACCAACTTCATAAAGGAGGAGGTACTCAAGTCGACTGTATTTGTTTTATGTTTGTTACCTCAGAAATTTTGACTGGGTGAACTGATTTTGATGTTTTTTTTTTTATTTGAAAGGTGGTGCTTCTCGTGTCCCATTTTAACTTGGTCCTGTTATGACAGTGGGATCCATAAGAAAAACATATAAGACTTTATTTTGAAGTAGGTTTCTTACTCAAATATGTAATTAACTTAACTACTCAACACTAATTAATAATACAATCAAACAAATTGCCCAAAACATAAATGTAATTACTCCAACACCTACTTTAATTTTACTTCTTGAGTAAATATTGACTTTAAGACAGTCTTGAGTGACCTATCCATTAGTTATTATGCCCTACAGTTAGACATTGCCTAATGGTTCTCTATGATAGATGACCATAGTTCCTGCCACAGCCTTGGTTAGTCACGCTAGTATACTGGATCAATAGATCATCATAACTTTATTAGAACACTAACTTTGAAAAGTGGACAAAGCGAAACAAGTGTGTAAGGATCGTAGCAAGTGGAAAGAAGTGGCCTCTGCCTATCTCTACGAGAGAAAAAGGCGTGATTATGTACGTATGTATGTATGAAACTTTGACTCCAATAGCTTAATATCTGTTAAATAATTGGGATAAAGAGTATTCTATGTTTTAATTGAGGTTATAAACTTTCTATTTGAGGAACTTTATTGAAATCGGACTTGTAGTTTTGGGTGATAGTGGAACAAACATACATACAAACAAACTTCTAGTTTAAAAATATCGTGCCTTCAAATTGAGAACCTGCTACTTTTGAAGTCGGGTTAAAAATCTAAATATACATACCTACTGTATACATCCATAAATATAGGGCAAACACATTATTATTAAGAGCCTGTAATGTCCCACTGCTGGGCAAAGGCCTCCCCACTCTCCCTCCATTTATCTCCCTCAAGAGCTGCGATTGACCAGTTTGGTAAAAATTAATGTAGGTCATCCCGCCATCTCCGCCTGGGTCTGCCTCGCTGACGTATTTTGGGAACCATTCGTTGGTAATTTTGGCCCATTGATGTTTTGGCATACGACAAACATGTCCAGCCCATTTCCACTTCAACGTAGCAGCTTTTTGTGCAAACACATAATCCTTCTTTTTTTAATTCGCCGCTATTGGTGGTAAAGGGACAGTACGTCTAGACATAATGAAATATCTGTAGCTATAAATGACGTCAAATGTCTGTTTACCGTAGTCAAATTGTCTGGTTATAAGAAAACAACTTTTGTAAAAGAATAACAACTTGATTGACAAATGGACGATAATTACACGGATTGTTGTCGAGCCATCTGTGGCTCACAAATTATAAAATATTTCTTAGAAAATAAGTAAAAAATAATTTTGACTTATTTTGTCTTTTTTAGGGTTCAGCGCAAAAAGGAGGTCCGTTTGCTAGTATGTGACAGCCTAGTCTCTAAGCCAGTTTACCGATTGTGATGTGATATTTTTTGTTTTATAGTTAAAGTGATTGAGACAGTTCAACTCAGTGTCTTGAAAGTTTGTAGTAAGTTCATAAAACTGGAAGTATTTTTTTTTTAATTAATGGATATTTATATGTAAATAACATCAAGCCTTTAATTTGGCGATGATCCAAAATGAAACTTTAAATGAAAATATTATTATTAGCTTTTGATATATTTTAAAGATATTTGATTTTAAATAACGACTCTATAAATTATTGTTTTTGTCGATATATGGTATACATTATTCTTGTATCGGTAAAAAGGTACAAACCCCAACATTAAAAACATTTTAAGAGACCCTTTTTACGTCGAACCTCAATATTGCTCTTCTTTTGTGATTCAAATTCCTAAGGTTAATGATTGGCTGGATTTGTCAAACTCAGTCGTTAACTTAAGCAGGGTTTTTATAAGGTAAGCCTCAAAATCAGCTGATTTATAATAGGGATGATGACTAATTTATATTTTTTTATCCATCTTTTAGATAAAAAAAAAGGACACGTATTTTTTGTTTTGTCCCGTAGACAAAGAATGACGAAGATACAGCGATTTCAATTCTTGCGTGACGTCACATTTTAGTATAAATTGTACTCAGCCGTGACGTCACAAACCCCCACTACTGAACGTTAAAGCGGTTTATCTTCCTATTTTTTTATTGATTTGATAAAAGAAAAAATACGTGTCTGTTATATTTTGATTATCTAAATGACGGACTAAATAAATTTCAATTCAATTCAATTATTTATTGCATACCATAATGTTACATAGGTGGTCAGTACAGTGAGTTAACAGTTCGTTAAGGACCCTGTCGGGCACAGCAAGAGTAGGAGAGAGGAGGAATTTGCTATTCATTTTATGTATTATGATATATTTTAATATAATATATTGTGCGCATTTTATATAATTTTGACTTTTCATACCTAGTCATCTACCCTATTGTTGAAGTATTTTTAAATGAATGTTGAAATAAAATGGTGTTAAGTTTTGGAAGATTGACATAAATATTTTTTAACTTTGATCCTTTTGGTCTGAATTTTGAAATCTTATGTCATATTATTTTTAGTTTAATTGAATTGTTGTAGTGATTCTATTAAAAACCAAAATTGTGGCATTTGTTTTATTTCAATAATGTTATATTTTACTGACATATCTTGTAACAAAAAAAAAAAAACATTACGAAACATTGACAGTTGTTACAAAAAAGAGATTTGAACAGTTTTACCAAGTTAACACAGAATAATGCATAAATTTATTTTACTAAGGTGTATATGTCACCGGAAAATAACAAAACCGTAAGTTTATAAATTTCCTAGGAATTTTTTAAACTTCCGTAGGATTCTAAACGGGAGATAAAAATGTATTATTTTACGCTCACATTTTCGTCAAATGATAAACTTACGTTAGTCGAGCGTAAAATAATAAGTAAGCAATAACCAAACGCCATTGGTTGAATAAGTCTCGTGTTCCTTCTCACAATAACTAATAATAAATATAACCGTAAGTTTATAAATTTCCTAGGACATTTATAAACTTACGGTTCTTGTTATTTTCCGGTGACATATATATATAGAAATCGGCTATTTTTGATTTCGGTAATGTAACTTGGTGATACCAGCTGTGCCCCGCGGTTTCATGCATAAACTATAATATTGTAAAGTTTTATTAAAATCCATTCAGTAGTTTTTACGTGAAAGAGCAACAAACATCCATGCATACATCCAAACAAGCTTTCGCATTTATAATATTAGTTTTACATAAAAAAACCCATCTATTAATTTCAGATTCAGTGGAAAATAGGCTTAAACCATCAAAGCCAATTTCATAAAAACTGCCATAGCTAAAAGTGCTAAAACCCTGCATTTACAGTACGTTTTTCTGACATAATCGTATTACTTGGTTCCCCTACTGCCGTCCCCAGTGACCTAAATACTGTGTCTGTCAGATCTATAGGGCATGAGTATTATTACGACTTTACCTTGTGGGGTAAGTAGGTGAAGCAATATGCCGACGAAAAGGTTAAGGTGCTTGATAAGACCTCCACACATTGAGTATAAAATAATTAATTACAAATAATTGTAAAAAAGAATCGATTTCGATGGATTTGATATAGAAACACTTCGTAAAGCGAAACAAGTGTGTAAGGATCGTAGCAATTGGAAAGAATTGATCTCTGCCTACCCCTACAAGGGAAAGAGGCGTGATTATATGTATGTAACACTTTTAAGCAACACGCTGCAAATGTTAATTTCTTTAAACTCGCGTAACAAACATGAAAATGGCATGCGAATATTTTTATCGATATCTTGAAAATAATCATTTATTTTTGCAGTTTTTATGGTAACGTTTGAATATGATAAGTAAAACACAATATTCATTATGTAAACTCTATGCCTTCTCTCCTTTATTTTGGCATGTGTGCAGTTAGCCTAAGCTCAGGCTTTGTCTGCTTCACCGGACTTTATTAAGTTTTCTCAAACAACCAACTTACTCCTCCAGATTTTAAAGATGTAAAACTTTTACTTTCCACTTTGGGCTTACATTTTCTTAAAATAACCAACATTTCTCCTGAAAAAAAAATACAAACATCCGAATCGAACCACCTTTTTTCATAGTCGGTTAAAACATAAACAAACCATTAACATCTATATAAAACAATCAAGGGAATGCATATAGCAATGAATTATTGTTTCATTATACGTTGCGTGTTTAGCGACTGTTACAGTTTCTTAGTAAATTGCTCTTACACTGAATGTTAGAAGAAATAGGAATGGATGCGGCATGTGAAATGGAATTTATGTTCAATATTAGGTATTAGGTTTTCTCGCACATGATAAGTAATAATAATAATACTAGCTTAAAGATATCGGTGTCATGTGGCTCGAGACAGAAATGTCTGGAGTCAGACGGGGGAGACCTTTGCCCAGCTGTGGGACACTTAAAAAGTTATGAAACAATATATATGTATTCCACTTGGTCTTGCCTTTTCACATATAGGGAAGGCACGAGCACTGATCACAACGCTTCCTCATTTGTGGATTGGCAAATTTTAGACACCAACTTTGTTTGATAACTTATAAGTATGTATTAGACAAGTTTCATGAACTCATGACACTTGTCATGATATCCATTGGTATCAAATATTGATTTTGAGCTAAACTTTTGTAAACTGACTGTATACCAGACGAATTCTTAACCTCTCTCTAATTTTCTGATGGATACTCGTAAAGAATTATTTTACAGACTTATACTCATTTCATTGTTATAATTATTGTATTCAAAACTGCACTATTTACAAAAAATAGCATAATATACGAAATGTATATTATGCTATTTTTTCAAATTAATTTACCTAAACATATCCATTAAGATTCTCACATCTGAAAAGGGACTAAAATAATTTACTATTCAATAACACAATGCAATATAATACAGAAAGAGACGGATCGTTTGTATTCCGGCCCCTTTTAAGGTTTTTGTCGGTTCATAACAATGAACGACGTGTCAAAAGGTATATAATACACTTATAGTAAAACAGATATTATCGACTTTAAGTCAAGGCGGTATGGTTAATTTTTGTGTAAAAATTCAAGTTGAAAGTAGTGACAGCTACGCATAACTTAGTAAGCTATAACCGTCTTTAAATCAAGGTGGTAAGGTTCATTTTTGTATAACATTCCAAGTTAAAAACAGTGACAGCCCAAAAGTGTGAATGTTTGTGTGTTTGGATGTTTGTTCGTCTTTCACGCAAAAACTACTGAACAGTTTGTGATAAAAATACATACAATAATAGGTTATGAAATGAATTTAAACATAGGATATTCTTTTTTTTATTAATTTTTGGGAACGTGGTTTTATTTACTTTTGTTGTTATTTATTTAATAACTTCACAGATAAATCTTTTTGTAACCTCGAAATCTGAATAACAGCTTTAAGTTAAATAACTTAATTACTTAGTTTAAATAACGTCTTAAAGTTTGACAAGCATCAATTATAAATTAAGTCAAGTTAAGTCAGTTAAGTACATAAACTTAGGTAACTTAAAATTTCATACTTAATTCAATTGAAAACCACTTAAAAATTTCTAAAATGTTCGTACATATAGACAACAAACAAAATAAAATATTGAAAAAGGCAACTGCCTCGTTGGCCTAGTGGCGCTAAGCGCGACTGCTACGCTGGAGGTCTTGGGTTCGATTCCCGAGTCGACCAAGGTGTTATTGGGTTTTTCTATGAAGTTCTCAGTAGCAGGTCGGAGTTTGGATTTGTGCCCGGTAAGTGGCAATAGGCTCGCCCCCTATTACATGGGACTTAAACATTTCGGGGAACTGTGGGTGTACATTGGTACACCTCTGCCTACCCCTTCGGGGATACAGGCGGATGATGATATGAAAAAGGCAAAATATCCAAATGGAATTTAAGTGTTCATTCTAAAACAGTGTAAAACTATTTTCAAAGGAATCCAATGAAAAACAAGCCGGTTCATGTTACACGACAGCCATTGCTAAACTAGCATTCTTAGTAATTTCTTTAGTCGAGCCTTATTTCCAGCTATGTTGTGGTCGGCTTCCAGTCTCACCGACAGCTGAACACCGTATGTTACAGAGCAGCATATTACATAACTGCAAACCTTTTTAAACTGACGACGCCGTATGTAAAATGCCATATTTTACTATTTGTCTGCGACAGATACATAATTACAAAAAATACACCTTCAAAATACACTCGAAAAACATAAAAGTCTGCCCAAACTATGAAATCGAAACGTCGGGAACTAAAACCTAAATGTATACCGCAATAGAATCAATAGAAGTAGCTCTAATTCAAACCTAACTCTTCTGGTGCAGTCGAATATCATCTGCTACCCTGTTCCTAATTATTTGTGGTCGGCGCAATGCGTATTCAGCTTCCATTCATCTCTATAACTCGTCATCTCAGCATTCACTCCTTTCTCATATTATCTTTCACACAATCCATCATCCTTTTTTTGGTATTCCTCTGCATGTATACCCATTCACAGTCATAAAGACTTCTTCTATATTCATCATCATCTCCCTGCCCTGTTCCCAATTATTAGTGGTTGGCGCAATGCGCATTCAGCTTCCATTCATCTCTACAACTACAAATTAATCTCTTTTTCAGTCTATCACTGCATGTATACCTATTCATAGTAATACTCACAACTTGGCGCGATAAAATTTAATTATTTTTTTTGCATGATTATTTTAACATTTTCGTACAGACGTAGAATTTTGATTGCACATAACTCTCTTTATTGTATTGCCAGTAAAGTTAATTAAATGGTTCAGTTTAGCCAAATTAATTGATGTTAGTTTAAACTTAGTTAGGTAATTATTAGGTTACTTGGTTTATTTAGTGATTCCTGAGGCATGTGTAGGTAACACGATTCTGAAGACTTTGGTATGTTTTAAACTATCTCCTTACATGTTGTATCTTGAACTAGATACATTCCGGGCGTTCGCCCGAGTTAGTACCCGTTTAATTTATTTTTCGTAATTTATTACTATATTATTTGTTTAGTTATTTTGCCAATTGGGGTGGAGACGAGTCTAATAATGCAATGCTCATAAAAATCGGTTCCCTCGTTCTTGAGTTATTAATAGTGCAACTAACCTAATTTTGTTTTATATAAAAACGAGTTTTTACTATTAGGATGTAGGTTATTACAACAAAAGGTAGCTTAAGTTTTTTCGTTACTACACATTGTTATTTTATCTATTTTAAATCATACTTTAAGCCGGACAAACATTCAGAATGTCCTTCATATATAAAATAAATCTCAATACACAAAAAAAAAAAAACAATTTTACAAAACAGTTTTTCCATTCTATTTCGCGTACGGACCCCTAAAAAGACAATCGTGAAGTATCGGCAAACAAACTAATAACAATTTATTGAATGTCTCTCTTGTAGGTAAGTTGGGAAGGTTCCCGCGCTCAGACGCAAATATTTACGTTCTCAAGTCGAAAGATGTCAATTGGATGGCGTTATGTAAGATAGAACGAAAAATAGATTTTATTTTTGAACTTTTTGTAAAAGTTTTGCGGTTAGAATTTGTTTTGAGAAATGTGTTATTTAAAGTAGGAATC
This sequence comes from Autographa gamma, assembly GCA_905146925.1. Taxonomy (NCBI): domain Eukaryota; kingdom Metazoa; phylum Arthropoda; class Insecta; order Lepidoptera; family Noctuidae; genus Autographa; species Autographa gamma. Next base: position 3,956,766 of record LR989878.1, on the reverse strand, counting down.
TTAGGTATTATAGTTCCGTTTTCTGAAGAATTTCATTGTTAGTACAGACAATTAGTCTTAATAGATGTAATATTTGTATGATTAATTGTAAATATTAAAAATATTGTTCGAAATGAATAAATAACTTTTAATTAATTACTCATTAAACTTTGCAATATACGTTGTAAAGGTGTACGTCGCAAAGGCAGGCCGGTAATATCTATCATTAAATTACTATCTATAAGCACAGTTCTATATTTTCCAGCAAATTGTTTACATTTATTTTTCTTGTGAGTGCATTAAATATATCAGCTTTTATGATACCTTAAACAGAAAAACAAAAATATCTTTAAATTGGTTCTTTTTTGCATAACTACACCCTTATTGACGTTTGCCCTTTTCACGATGTTACGTAAATATTTGCTGCTCGTTCATTCTTCAGTCACTTCTGAAAAGACAAGCACTGTATAGACTATGCTTGACTAAATATGTACTAGGTACAGTAGTAAGGCAGATAGGAAGTCGCGGTAGTTTAGTAAGTATCATGTTAAGGTAAATAAATACGTCATACTTCATGGTTCAAGTTTAATTAAAGACAGTTGTCGTTTTCGCAATATAATACGATAAAAGCCTCCGACGATGAAAATTGACGACCTCCGTGGTCGAGTGGCGTACGCACCGGTTTTCAAGGTGTCGCTAGCTCTGAGGTCCCGGGTTCGATCCCCGGACGGGTCAATGTAGAAAATCACTTTTCTACATTGTCTCGGGTCTGGGTGTTTGTGGTACCTTCGTTGTTTCTGAATTCCATAACACAAGTGCTTAATAGCTACTTACTTTGGTAAGTTTGTAGTGTAGTTGTTGTTTAAGTAGTGGTAAACTAAGTAAAGTAGCGACAGATATACATTTAAGTACGTCTTAAAACCAAATTCCATATTACCATAGAGGCATAAGAATTTATAGTGCTGTGCCCGACAGGGTCCTGTAAATGTACATTATGGAATGCAATAAAATTGAATTGATTTTTTAAGGAATGTACCAAAATAGTCTAAAGTCGGTTTAAAGGCATCGCTTGTTTTATTTTTCTGGTTGGAAATACGATTATTATAGTAAAACCTTCTACAAAGAGATGTTTGTCTTAGACTTAGAGTATACATAGGAAACTATAGAGTGAGCCTATCAGAGCTTAAACCGTAAGCACTAGTGTGAACAAGTGTTGTCGTGAATTATGTATGAAGATGGAGCTTGCCGTTTTAAAATATCTATCTAAAACACTAATATTATCCTAACAATGTCAAAACCATCGATATTTTCTTATATAAGTTTCTCGTTGCGCGAAAATTAACTTAAATGAAAAATGAAAAGTACTAGGATCAGACTAAAAACTGCTCTCGCTTGGCACAAGGGGAACCTAGCGATAGTAGCAGTCTATGCATATAGTACGTCGATGGTCTTAGATAAGTTATGTCGACAGGTTTTGTAATTCTTTCCTCACAAGTTAAAGATGTATTTCTTTCCTTAAAAGATAAAACAAAATATTGTATTTGTATGTTTAGTCCTACATGTTTAGTTTTGGGTAAGGAAAAGATGAAAGAAGTTTCTAAACAAAGTTTTTTTTGTATAATAATGTTGTATGTTTTACATATTGTTTTTAACTTGCTATGTAAGTATGTATGTGTGTTTGTTTAGGCTAAAACTTGCGATGTTTTTTTAGAAAAAAAAAAAATAGTTTGTTGATCATCATCCCTAGCCTTTTTCTAACTATGTTGGGGTCGGCTACCAGTCTTACCGGATTCAGCTGAATACCGTATTTTACATGGAACAACTGTCTTTCTGATTTCCACAACCCATCTGACTGGGTGATCCAGTATCCTATAGTAAGACTGGTTGTCAGAAACATTTAGATTTGATTATGCATTAGTTTTATTTTACGGTACTTTCGAGCTGGTCTGATTATGGAGCCAGAAGGTAGGTATAGAAACTCTGTAACAAAACAACAAAGTCCCATCATATTTAGGCTAGTTTTTCTGACTTTACTGTAAACTTACTGTAACCTTAGCTAATGAAAAACTAGTCGTATCTATACACAATCGCCAAAGATATCTCGTAAAAAACATTAAAAACGTACTGTCGAATTGAAAACCTCCTCATTTTAAAGTCGGTTTAAAAACATACATGAACTCAAATATGCGTTTAAACCATTAGGTTATATCTACCTCAAACCCGGCTATTCGCAAAATGTATGCTTGAAAGCGAATTATGCTGAGTCTTGTTAATTATTGGAATTCAGAGCGATGTAACATGATTGAATTCTCCGATATAATGCACATTGCACATGCCGTTGTGCTGTAGAGTATTAATTAGGATCTGTGCATTGATTTATTCACTTGATACTGTTACATACATAATAATATTATCACGCCTGTATCCCCGAAGGATTAGGCAGAGGTCTACCAATGTGGTGTACATTTCGCCGGTATATTCAGGTCCCATTTAATAGGGGGCAAGCCTATTGCCACTAACCGGGCACAAATCCAAACTCCGACCTGCTACTGAGAATTTCATAGAAAAATCCAATAACATCTTGGTTGACTTGGGAATCGAACCCAAGACCTCTGGCGTAGCAGTCGCGCTTAGCGCCACTAGGCCAACGAGGCAGGAAAAATATTTTAAACCATAATTTGTATCAGAATTCATAGATTCTGATACAAATTATGGTTTAAAATTGACAGATTAATTACAGGTAGATAATATACTGACAAGTTTTCGATTACCAACTACGCCTAGGTTATAACATCAAAAGTTTGCCTATTTTTTGATATTTAAGCTTCCTACATTCAAAATAATTTTATCGGTTTAGTAATTAAATAACACACAAACAATTAAATTAAAAAAAATCCTTATCACGGTACTTTAATACTAAGTCTAGACCTGATACCTTAGCAACAAGCACATTTATTAATTAACAATAACTACACGACTAGAGCAGGACAGCACTACTCAGGTATCTAATGACAAACACCGGCCGAAACAATTACTTACTATGGTACAGCAATACCATTAGCTATCGATCCGTGTAGATATAGCATGCGACCGACGGTTACTATGTAGAGATTACAGAAGTCAAACCAATATGTTATAAATACTCTGTGAAATTACTGCGAGAATATAACACACTACTACACTTAAATATATACTAAACTATAAATATTACCATACTACAAGATGTACTAAATCTTGCAAAGGAATTCTTGTGTTGGCAACTAAATTTAAAAATAAAGCATTATATATTAAAAGAAAAACTGAAAGGCTTTTTCATTGTGAAGTTTATGATTTATTTAAAACAATATTTTTTTTTAATGTTCACAAACTTAACTAGGTAAGAACACACAACAGTAAAAGTACACTACAAAAATGAACACACAACTAATAGAAATAATTAAAATACGAGTAAAGTGTCAATAAATCACCCACATCGCTGTCAACAGAAAGTGTGCTTAAAAGGCTGGCATTAATTTTATTTTCAGAACAAAAACTATTAATTTTTAGTATTTTATACCTAGGTATATTATGACCGAGATAGCTGTTCGCGTAGCTACTACACTAGTCCACAAAAATCTAGCCACAATTCTATTGATCACTGGAGAATATGACTTACATTTATTTACAGAAGTATTTAGCTTTCAAATCCACATATTACCTTATAAATACACAAATGAACACAATGGCACGGGACCGTAGAAAATGGCACGAAAAAGGGGAGGCCTATGCTCAGCAGTGGGAGGACAAGGACTGTGGATGATGATGATGAACAGTTTCGTTTCAGAACAATATCAACTGCACCTTCTGCCAATTTATGTCTATTGGCAACAGCACGCACTATCACCATGGATGACAAATTAGGCCACGGAGGTCAAAGAGGGGCCCTTGAACCAAAACCATGGTGTCGTATGTAGGTTATATTGTGAATATACCTTTGACAGAAGAGAGATGTTTTTGGTAGTAGACATCATACAAATCATCACGCCTCTATCCCCGAAGGGGTAGGCAGAGGTGTACCCATGTACACCCACAGTTCGCCGATATGTTTAGGTCCCATGTAATAGGGGGCGAGCCTATTGTATTTTGGTAGTAGAGATATCAATTTAGACCGGTGTAAGGAAATAATTAATTTTATATCTAGGAATTTTGTCCGTAGTATGTTTTTTTAGGTCAAATCTTTAGATAGCACTACTGCATATTAACATACGCTAGTGACAATGTTATATTGGTTTAATTTATATGATTCTCATTTTTGATGAATCTACACAAAAAAACATAGTATATTGATTAAATCACCTAAAAAAACATACTACGGACAACTTCCTAGATTTAAATTAATTTCCTTTGCACACCTGTATTAATTGATATTTTTATTATGACCATCTTTGATCACAAAACCTGTGTTTAACCAATGATTTGATTTGATTGATACAAAATATAACAAAAACATCTCAATTCATTATTTTCAATGTCAATCTATTATTTATTGCTATTATATTAGTAAAATACTCCTATATAACTTTACAAACCTAAAACAATAGTGTATTGTAGTTTATTTTAAAGCCGTTTAAAAATAACTGTTTTCCTTAAAGTATAAATTGTTTTAGATTATTGTAATTCTATTATTTACACAAACATATTCGATGATGATGATGATGATGATGACGGGCTTGTTGGTCTAGCGGTTAGTGACCCTGACTGCTATACCGGAGGTCGTGGGTTCGATTCCCACTCTGGACAAATGTTTGTGTGATGAGCACGATCATTTGTTCTGGTCTGGGTGTAGTTTATCTATAATATGTATGTATTTAGAAATATATAAGTATGTTTATCAGTTGTCTGGTTACCATAACACAAGCTCTCTTAGAGCTTAACTTGGGATCAGATAACCGTGTGTGAATTGTCCAGGAATATTATTATTATATTCACTTATAATCTTTGTTACTTCATTTAATCCTATAGAACCTCGATAGTTAGAGTTCGATTCACAGTTAATGGCGGCTGTGAAGTTAGCTACACTTAGCGCAATACCTCGCCCCGCACCCCCGCTGGCGCATAAGTTTGTTACTGCGCAGCGACTCGCCTCGTGTTCAGAGCTGCCATTAAGTTTGAATCGAACTATAGTAATAATTATACCTACATGCTACCTTAAATAATTTTATTGTAAAGTTGTGTTATATTTTGATCAAATAAATCTTTGTAACATTTAATGATCCATAGTAAAGTAAATAAATAAAACATCGTTTTATTATTATTTATTTCATAGAGCCACATATTAAGAGACATAAAACGTCCAACAACTATATTTAAATAGTTTTTCTGTTGGATCACAAATAAACTTAAATATTTTTTAATCTCTAGCTTATTAAAATAACACGATAAACATTCTCACACAATTAACTCAAACACCTTTTTTATTTCCTCAAACAAAATAAAACACCAAAAATAAAATGTAACAATGTTTATCATTTATAAACTATTTCCGCTTGCGTGTTTATATTTAAGGTGCTAACATGTTAACCGTTTGTTAAAATGTAATTTATTATGCGAGAATTTGGTAGAATTTATAACCTTATAAAGAGGTATAGTTGATTTTATTAGGTTCTGGTTCTTTTTAGATTAACAAAGGAAGTTATTTATTTGGCTGTATGTTATTACGATTTTGTATCGTTTTTTTCTGTGCAAGGGTCTGTTAATAAATTTATTTAATTTTTTAATATTAGATAAGATACTTCATGAACCAATGTATGTAAAACACATTATCGCTCACTGTTGGGCAAAACCTCTTTCCATATAGAGTATGAAAAAGCACTGATCACATTTTTATAATCGTACGAACGCTTTAATTTTTTTGGAAAAACATTCTTATTGACTATTTCAAATACATTTGGTATTGATTTTCTAAGCATTGAAGAAATAAAAACAAAGTGTTCTTATGACACTTGCGTCCATATTTTTTTACTACTTATTGTTACAATATCAATATAATAACAGCAAAATACATTTAATATTTCCAAAAACCTTTAAACTCCTACCGCTAACTAATCCCAGTTGTGTTTGACACTAATTACTTCCATCTGTCTCGTTGGAATTCAATTAAGCCGAAATTTATCGAAATCAACCGATTTCGGGGTAAAACGAGGGATTTGTAATGTATAGCATGTTGTTATTATTTGGTAATAATATTAATAATATTCCGGGACATCTCACACACGGTTATCTGATCCCAAGCTAAGCAGAGCTTGTGTTATGGTAACCAGACAACTGATAAACATACTTACATATTTCTAAATACATACATATTATAGATAAATTACACCCAGACCAGAAAAAATGGTCGTGCTCATCACAAAAACATTTGTCCTGAGTGGGGATCGAACTCACGATCTCCGATATAGCAGTCAGGGTCACTAACCGCTAGACCAACAGGCCCGTCCTGTCGTCGTCATGTGGTAGAAATGTATTTGTAGATTATTGGTATGTTAGAAAATTGTTTATGTGACTGTAATATTTACACCAACATTGAAACTGCCAACAACCACTGAAGTAAAAATATCCTTAGTTATTCTTTATAATATTAGCTTTAGGATTGTGAAAGTTTCGTTAAAATCGGTCCAGCCATTTCAGTTATTAGTAGGAACAAACAGAAAGACGACGACAGATGTAGGTAGGTACTAACACATTTTCAAATGCATTTAGTGAAAAGCTATTCATTTTAAATTATAAACAGCCATTTTAATTTAATTTATTTGTAGAAGTAGAATACAAAAAGTTATTTTCTAACGCGTCATAATTTATTTATTCGACACTTTGCTCTTATTAAAAATCGTTACTTAATTCTTAAACACAAAATAAAATTCAATTTCCAACATTTTCATATTATTTTATCTAAAACAACCTCGTTAAGGCTAAGTAACAGATTGTTAACTAAAGCCTTAATAATCAATTTGAGACCTAAGGGCTAAGAAATAGAGTATCATTTTGTTTGATATAATCAAACTCAATTTAAAAGATGATGTTTAGTTTTACGAGTATTATCATGAAAGCTTAAGAGATAGATGATAAAACCTATTTTATAATAAAAACAAATTTTAGATAAAGTAAGGAAATAAACGAGGGAAGCCTGGATTCCAAAATTTGGGATCAGAAATCGCCAACCCGCAGAGAGCAAGCGTGGTGATCAATGATCGTGCCTTCTCTATATGGGAAGAGGCCTGTGCCCAGCAGTGGGACGTTTACAGGCTGGATTATTACAAGGAAATAAAAATGTATAATAGATTACGTGGTCTTGAATTACCTTTCAATAATAAGCTATGTTAAGTTTTTTCTCAATAGTAAGCATGGAAAATTACGTATGCAGTGTGTTACCGGAAGGCTTCACCCCTTTTGGATGTATATGACCATTCGGTGACACCCTGTATAACGAAGACCTCTTGATAAAATTATTATGAAGAATGATTCATATAAAATACACTGTACTGTCATATCAACACAAGAAATAAAAGTTTTTATGTTTTTACAGCCCAAATATCTTAATAAAATATGATCTATTTGCTGGAAAAGTTTTATCAAAATCCGGTCAATAGTTTATTTATGCTTCAAATCATAACAAACACACATACAGACTTTACCTTTAAAAGATTTCTAGTGAGATGTCCTTTACGGTACAAGATGTCATTATTTATGTATTTCATAATCTTTGCTGTATACCAAAGCTAATCATTCCCGAGCCTTTTCCCAACTATGTTGGGGTCGGCTACCAGTCTTACCGGATTCAGCTGAATACCGTATTTTACATGGAGCGACTGTCTATCTGACCTCCACAACCCATTTTACTGGGAAACACAGTGTCCCATAGTAAGACTGGTTGTCAGAATTGACTTAACGACTGCCAAAGATCTTTGTATGACAGCCGGGACCTACTGTTTAACGTGCTTTCCGAAACACGGAGGGTTCTCGGTATGTTATCAATGGTCACCCATCCACGGACCATCCGCGGCGAGCGCGGCTTAACCTGTATTATCGGTCGAACCGTACAGCTTACACTTAGCCACTAGCACCCAAAGCTAATGTATGACCTGATTCCCTTTGAGATGTATAAACATACAGGAATCAGCATTTTCTCTTTGGTAGCGCTAATTAGTTATTACGAACCATAAATATGAGAATTAGTAACTTAGATCATATTTATGTTACTTTGATTAAGTGAATATATTTCCGTACAGATCAAAGAACCTATTTTTTTACTATTTTTAGAATATTCAATAGCCTACTTAAATAAAATTTATATCCCTTCTCGGAAGTAAATTGAGAAAATTGAGTACCTCCTCTTTTTGAAGTAGGTTAAAACTACTGACTTAAGAATAGTGAAAAAATAAAGTTGTTTATTTTATATACTTTGGGCTAGTCTTAGTTTGTAACCTATAAAAAAAATATGTTTATTTATGAGATTCAAATACTTGTTTTTCTTACTATTAGAATAGAATAGTATATTAATTTATTTGGAAGAATATTGTTACAATAGGTGTTACATAAAGTGAGGCCCATAATATCCTCCCGTTTCCAGCGTCCAAATATTGTACAGTCTACAACGAAATAGGAAATTATTACATTGTAAACAGCGTTTAATTACATTAACTCCATATGACATTGTATCCCTTTTAGAACTGTCTTAGACTGACCCAAATAGTAAATTCTACCGATTTCCAAGCTCACGGTCATCTGTTCTATTCCCGGTTTAGGCTATTTGCATGCTTGCACTTTCGAGGTTATACATATAAAAAGAAATGGACTTAAAGAAAAGGAGATTTTTAAACGCTGGCAAAATACGATGCGATTATCTTAGAAAACTCTTGCATTCTTCGTGAAAGAACTCTCTTCTCTTCTCTCTTTAATAATATAAGGTTAAATCACACCACATTGTTAAAGGAAAATAACTGCTGCTTTAAACTTTACAATATATTATTATTAACATGGATTCAACGTCACAATTACAATACTTTGGAAGGCCAGCGACGCCATAATGATTATTATTAATTTATATAATGCAAGAGACTACTACAACGAGAATCGCACGCGCCGCCATTATGCAAACTAGTGTTGACAGTTTTTCCGGTACTAGTGACGCGACGTATTAGTCGATTCTAATTTCAGTTATCAATATTTATAAACAATTTAGAGTCGACGTACATTACAAAAATATTACATTGTATTTTTCCTTTATTTTTCACTTTACTCAGTCTAGGCATATAATATAAAAAGCTCTCATTTAAGAAACGCCCAAAACTTTCCATCTAATTATAATTCCGTAGCTTCTAAATAATTAACTAAAAATCAGAACTAATTAGAAAATTAAAGCTACAATGGCGTCTCCCCCGCTGATTGGATTGCAATTAAAAACTAATTTAGAAGCGTCGTGTAACGTAATGGCTGTTGCTGAAAAGGTATAAGTTTTATACTATTTTTACTGAAACTGGGTGGAAATGATATCTATAAAAAAATATTAGAAATAGCTCTCATTTTATTTATTAATACACAATTAAATCTAACATAAAAACAAACTCTAACTATACTAAAATTAAAACTTACATAAATAAAAACTAAACGGCGTCAAAGAACTCATCAAGAAATAGTATATTTTCTGTCAATTTAGGAGTTTAGGTTCTAAGACATATAAAAGTAAACATAAAAAAGTAGGTATGGTATGGTATAGTCTTTATTAAATTACCTGAACATGGTTACAAAACCGTATGAACGCCTATATCGCGCATGTAAGCATAAATTAGAAGTAAAATGGTAGGATATTCAGAAATGGTCCCAATATTAATGAAATAAGTCCTGATTTACGTGAAATTGATGGATTAAATTCGTGTATTTTTCTGTGTTAACAGCAAAAATACAAATATAGTTTTGTAACCTTTAGTAATCTTAACATCTTTTCCCTTACGATCGTTTTAATAATTTCATCGTAGAGTAGGTTTTTAAAAATCAAAAGAAAAAAGAGATAAACCTGCGTTCAACAAGACACTTAATTCTCAATTGTAATTAATAATTAAATTAACTGTTACAATAGTTAATATTTTCCCTAAAAGTGATTTCTAGAGTGAATTTGTAAATCAGATTTAAAATTTCTTGAATACCACCTTTTATATATTTTCATATAGGTACGGCACTTATTTTCAATAAAAAATATATTTCCATTAAATTCCTAATTGAACTTAGATCTAACAACATCAGTGCGACTGTACTAAATGAATTACATAACAGAGTAGTTCTAAGCAACCACTCGCTAAGGCTCTATAAGGCTCTGCAAATTCTATTAAGGCCAATCAGGGCCTTGCCTTGGGACACTTGCTATTAGATGGCAAGTGTTACGTAATTGAGGCACTATTGGTAGATGTATATTGGTGGGGGTTGGTTACGTAATAAGGACCTATTTTTAATTATAGGAGTATCGATACTGTTAAAATATGTAATACCAAACAGAAAAGGTAAAGACATTGGCATTATGCATATTATTTATTTTATGTAAAGATAGTAGAGTTTAAAAAAAAATACATTTTGTTCTTATAATTAAAGATCCTCGCCAAACATTTCGTTTAAAGGCGAGAAGCGCTCCTTTCTATTTCTTACCAACTAATTAAGTACTTTATATAAAATTAAGAAGAAAACTAAAATCAAAACAAAAATACACATTATAAAGGGTAAATAATAAAGAATACGATAAAGATTAAAAAGTTAATTTCTATTTTGTTGCAAAAACGAGGAAATTGCGGTAAATAAATAAATATGTGTAAAGACGAAAAAGTGTGTATTCTGTAATTTCCATTAAAATATTCTACAAATAAGTCACAATATTCATGTTTTGATAATATAGCTTAGGTGAAGGGTAACATCGTGAGGAAAACTGGATCCCAAAATTGGGATCTGAAATCACCAATCCGCAGAGAGCAAGCGTGGTGATCAATGCTCGTTCCTTCTCTATATGGGAAGATGCCTGTGCCCAGTTGGAAGTTTTAAAGAGGCTGGTGTAATTATTATTATGAAAAGCATGTAGTTAGATTATTATCTATTAAATACTAACAGTATCAAATAAACTAAAAAAATACTTTCTGAGTTGAAAGATTATTGTATAAAAAATAACACAGTAAAAACTCTTTTCATACTATATTGTGATATCCTATCGGATACTATAATGACATCATTATTTTCCTCTTTCCTATAACCGGAGGAAAATTCTCCGTGCAGTTTCTATTATAAAATTAATTTCCTTTATTAAGAGCAATTAGCTCACGCGTCTTGAGACGAGGTTTATTACTGAGACCTTCGTTATAAAAATAAGGCTGTTTTGTTCACGCCTTTATGGTTTAAAGTGGTTTAAGTGCTTATGTATCACATTATAGTTAATGCTGGATGTATTAACTTATTTAGAGTTATCATTCTGTGAGCACGATCATTTGTTCTATGTCTGGGTGTAATTTATGTGTAATATGTGTATTTAGAAATATATAAGTATGTTTATCAGTTGTCTGGTTACCATAACACAAGCCCTGCTTAGCTTGGGATCAGATAACCGTCTGTGAGATGTCCTGGAATATATAAAAAAATGTAGAGTCATTAATTAAATTGCTTTAGAAGTAATTTTGACTTTGCTCAGGAGTGGGACAGTTCAGGATCAATATAATATAATTAATTAAAATGATATACTCGTATATACCTACTCCACTAATGCCTACATAACCCAGTGTATTAGTACTCGGCCCAGTAGATCCAACCTTTTTAAATTAGTTATTTTTTTAGATTTACATTGTATTTAAAAATTTAATATCATTATTTTAAAGTTAATTAATTACATTTAAAGTGTCACTTAAATGATAAGTCACTGTTAAATTATGTGTTTCTCATTCAACACCAAAAAGATATTGAAACTGAGCAAAAAATACCTATTTTTACCAAAAAAACAGTTTTTATTTATTTCAGTAGACATATAAATGGCAATAGTCCATAGTTAATTACATATATATAATATCTATTTGCCTGGTCGTCTGTCCGTAGGGAAATCGACCCTTAATTGAATGAAATTAAACTTTGTGTGACCTATATTGGCCTTCGGTACAAAAGCAATTTTTTTTAGGCCTGATTATGTTTTTTATGTGAGAATCGCTTTATTTGAAGTTATTTTATTAAGTTACTAAATATTTTGGAAATGGTAATTGCTTATTGTTACTATTGCATTTAGTTACTTAATTGTCCTATAACCAAAAAATATGATTCAAAACTATACATTACGCCAGGTTGCAGTTGAATAATTATGTAAGGAAAGCATTCTCTCAGCGGCCAGATCAGAAACATAACATAACATATCATCACGCCTGTATCACCGAAACGTTACGCAGAGGTGTACCAATATACACCACCAGTTCGCCAATAAACGGACACAAATCCAAACTCCGACCTGTTACTGAGAATTACATAGAAAAACTCAATTACACCTTGGCCGACTTGGGAGTCGAACCCAAGACCTCTAGCGTAGCAGTCGTTCTTAGCACCACTAGGCCAACGAGCCATAAACAAAAACAATAAAATACTCGTATTTTCTTGGTACTAGACAAAGCCTTACTTACTTAATAAATCTAAATAATATGCCTTTTGAAATGAATACTTATCCTCAGAGCTTTTCAGATGTCTTAACCACATCAATGTTCTAAATTGTTCCTTTTGTTTCAATTGTTTAATCTGATCCTATTTAAACCACAACACATATTATTTCTTTTGTATTTAAATGTGTATTTTATTTCGAAGTTGTAAGATTGACTTTTGCTTAACTTGCCTTTGTCTAATTCTTTGGATTCCCTTACTATAGCAATGATATATGTAACTTAATATTGTAAACACTTATATCTTGGTAAAGAAAGATATTTGTTATATATCTACCGCTTGTCAGTACTATAAAAAATCAAGTTCAAATTGAGAACAACTTGTTTAAAATAACGTAATATGAAAAAAAAAAATATTTTTAAGAGCAACTTTCTCGTAGATTTTTTCGAAGTACAGGTTATTGGTGGCATAGCGGTTCAATGAACGGATTTGTATGCACAAGTTTGCAGGTTCGAACCCAGACAAGTACCAATGTAACTTTTTAAAGTTAAATGTACTTTCTTAATTATTCTAAGACACTTCTGACAAACGGCGAAGGAAAACATCGTGAGGAAAACTGGATTCCAAAATTTGGGATCTGAAATCGCCAATCCGCAGAGAAAAAGTGTGTTGATCAATGCTCGTGCCTTCTCTATATGAGAAGAGGCCTATGCCCAGCAGTGGGACGTTTATACGCTGGTATTCTACCTATAACACTTGGTTAAAAACGATTCAGTAAATAAACTGCCCGGATTCAATTTTACGATACAGGCAATCGTGACGTCATCTGAAAGAAAATGGCTGCCATCCCTGTGGTATCGATACGGTATTTACGTGTAATACCCACTGGGAACTCATTTAATATCCTGATTATATAAGAAACTTGTGGATAAGCTGAAGCGTTTTAACCGACTTTGAAGATGGAGGTTTTGTGTTCATACAGGGCGTTATTGAAAGGTTATGTCTAAAAGGGGTGAAGAGTCGATCTGGTAAACAGTCAGTTTATAAATTTTCAACTTACAATGAGTTAATTAAACAATGTAATGTTTCGCATTAAATGAATCATTTTTTGTACGAGTATGTCTTTTAAATAAGTAGTTTTTTTATTAGTAGGATTTGTGTGTGTGTGACCATCAAACATTCAAGTACATTATGATTGCGAAAATTTATTGAACTTATTTCTTTATTTCAGGTAAATAAAAATTAAGCATCAAGGTGGTTTATGGTATGGTAATTTGGTTATATATTTGTGTTAACAGTTTGTATCATCATCATATCGTTTATGCAGTTATTTAATCGACTTCAAAATTAGTTTGTTTAAAGTCACTTTAACCTTAGAAAAATGTTCAACATTCCTTCATTTTCCACATCAAAATTCATTTAAAAATAAAAGTCCTTGTAAATAAAATAAACACATATTTATATAACTCTACCGAGACCCATGCTTACGAAGCGTAGTTAATTTGGCTCTGAACATTAATACACAGATACATGTGAACGCAGAAGTGGATTGTCATGTTTTGTTTAATTATTTTTGGTTTTAATGTGCAAATTATTTTTGGTAATAGGTGTGTGAAAGGCAGTGTAAAGTATACTTATTTTGTAGGAATTCTGAGTGTTGGTTATTTCAAAATATTATATTTCATTATCATATAGGAATATCATATATCATATTAGGAAACTTCAATGCAAAAATGATGTGCCAATTTTTGTGCCGTTTCCCAATTAAACTATTATACAATTATAATCAAAATAATTTAGCGAGATTTTAACTCCATTTCTAACTTGAAAACTAAGTCATTTTGTTTTTTTTATTTTGGGATCTAAATGTGTCATTACATTTAAGATTGTCACTTATTAACATTTTTATAGAGCCAGTTTATTTAGAATTTGGTAATTTCGGTATTAAGGAGAGCTCGGTGTACAAATATTTTCCTTTAAATTGAAAAGTAACAGACTTATTCATGTATTTTTTTTTACACCAAAAAACTCTGCAAATTACGCAGACATACACAATTTCGTTCTCTAGGTTCCTAATATTAACATAATCATATTTTTACTACATCATAAATAAAATAAAACATTTTCGTAAAGCTTTTGTACGCGCCATTACTCTTAGTTGCTTACGTTCAGCCGCACGTGCGAACAGACAAATTTTATATACAGGGTGTTACTATCCATCTATCTATGTTGACGGGCCTGTTGGTCTAGTGGTTACCCTGACTGCTATACCGGAGGTCGTGGGTTCGATTCCCACCCGGGACAAATGTTTGTGTGATGAGCACGATCCTTTGTTCGGTGTCTGGGTGTAATTTATCTATAATATGTATGTATTTAGAAATATATAAGTATGTTTATCAGTTGTCTGGTTACCATAACACAAGCTCTGCTTAGCTTGGGATCAGATAACCGTGTGTGAGAAGTTCCGGAATATTATTATTATTATCCAAAAGGGGTGAAGAGTACATCTGGTATAGAGTCAGTTGACAACATTTCAGCTCAATGTGAGTTAATTTACTACTAAATTTTCAATTTTTCTCATCAATTAATTATTTGGCACAAAAACCACTGATGTGATGTATCGTTAACATTTAGAAAGTGACGTAATAAGATCTCTTGTCCGTGTCCCTTTTAGTACTCTGACACGTATGTTCTATTATGTAATAATGACTACGAAATATTAGATACGAATTATTAAATAAACTCATTTTGATCTGAAATTTTGTAAACTGACTCTATACCAGATGTACTCTTCACCCCTTTTGGTTAGATATACTCTTTCGGTAACACCTTGTATATAGCTGCGTACATAACATATTTTGTATGTATTACGCATCGGCCATATTTTTATACAATGTACCAAGTTATAAACCTGGTTTCATTCAAGTAGAATTAAAAGTAGTTAAAAGAATAAAGTTTTTATTGCAGGACAATCTTCTGATTGTCTTTTCATGTTTACATAGTATCATCAAAAATTGTGTAGACATTTTGGAGATTAGCCTACACAGACTGATATTTTGATAATTCTGACGTTTTAGTTTACGAATATCGGTTTTGCTTGTAAGTCTATAAAAACATGGATCATCATCATCTTTCATTTAGACCATAAATGCGGACAACATCACATACATTGCTCTGAACCCAAAGTAAGTAGCTAAAGCACGCATGTTATGGAATTCAGAAACAACGAAGGTACCACAAACACCCAGACCCGAGACAATGTAGAAAAGTGACTTTCTACATTGACCCGTCCGGGGATCGAACCCGGGACCTCAGAGCTAGCGACACCTTGAAACCGGTGCGTACGTCACTCGACCACGGAGGTCGTCGAAAGACTATAGACAAAAAGTTCCAGAAATACTTTCTTATTAAAATATGGTAAAGGCTACATTTTATTAGTTTTTTTTTTCATTCTTTAGTTATTTTAAGACCCTACCAGCACACATTGCCTTATATTTAAGCATGATTTCCTTTGAACCCAAGTCCTATAACATCCAAAATTGAAAAAGGTTTTACCTAATTGTCAAAATTCTATATAAATATATTGCCATAGAAACATATCATTGATATTGACAAGAGGAACGGTGACGTCATCGATTGCTTTTCAAGTGACTATCAATCGTAACTGTCATGAAACACTTGACTGACAAAAATGTACGGAGGAAAAAGAGATTAAACATACCTACATAACATTACTACATGTCGTGGTGGCCTAGCGGTTCTATGAACGGATTTGTATGCACAAGGTTGCAGGTTCGAACCTGGGCAAGTACCAATGTAACTTTTATAAGTTATATGTACTTTCTTAATTATTCTAAGACACTTCTGACAATTACTTATTCGCCAATCTAC
The DNA here is from genome assembly GCA_905146925.1 of Autographa gamma. NCBI lineage: Eukaryota > Metazoa > Arthropoda > Insecta > Lepidoptera > Noctuidae > Autographa > Autographa gamma. The sequence continues at coordinate 3,940,260 of LR989878.1, read as the reverse complement.
AGAGAGCAAGCGTGGTGATCAATGCTCGTGCCTTCTCTATATGGGAAGAGGCCTGTGCCCAGCAGTGGGACGTTTATAGGCTGGATTATTATTACATAATATTGGTGATATAAAATCATGAGTTCGTGATATATGTATTATTTGGATGAAGATATTTTGTTCAAATTGCTATCTTTTGTAAAAATTATCACGTATTATTAAATTCTAAGGTACAGCAACCCTTTTCAAGGTTAGATTTTTGATGGGTAAATAACCTTTTTTGCTAGATAATGATACATTATTGTAAGTACTTTGCAGTAAAATAAAGAAAAATATTATTACGAAGTAAAATTATAGATTATGGAACGTATTAATAAAAATCTAGTTGATTAGCAACGGATTAGCAAATTCTAATTTCATTTTTTATAGAGAATTTGTATTTAGAATCTACTAAACAGTGGTTCATCTATATCGAGATTTTTATTAATATTAGTGTATGTGTATAACATCAATTAAAGTTAAGCCGTCCCTTCTAAGGCCAGGTTTATGAGGGGTGATCAGCTTTCTCTAAATATATCTATAAAAACACATTACAGCTATCATTGATACAGAAAGAACGTTGTATGTGCGTGACGTCATCGATAGGTCTGCGAAGCCTATCAATCGTGGCTGTCGCGTGAAATTCTTTGGTAAGCGATGAACTTTACTTAAGCGATCAATAACTGAAGCTGAAATGGTTTTGTGTAGCTTTTGTGTGGTAACAGAAGTATAAAAGAAATAATTTGTAGTTTTTGTACTAAAATAAAGCCGTTTTTGGGTGTGTGCTGTCAACTTATATTCATTAAAGACTAGACTGAAGATTATTCAAGGAAAGGACAAATTAAATGTGATTACCTAACCATAGTTGAGCAAGGCTAGATGAGGTCAGACTGATTTTTAGATTGACACTTTTGTACATAGATAACTAAGATATGCACGTTGATGTAAAAAATAGGCATTTTGCTGTGCAGTTCTTTGTAAAATTGGGTATGATTTGTATTTTTCTCGATTACACTCGGAGTAGTGCTTTAGCACAAAAATCTAGGCACATAGAGTATTTATGAATATAGCTACATGAAATAAAAACATTAGAATAGAATAGAATAGAAATAATTAATTTGCACAATCTTTTTTACCGAAGTTTAAAAACATTGATTTCCCCTACATTGACTAAAACAAGCGTAATAGTCCATAACAATGTTAATTTGTTCCGGGTTGTAAGGCAAAGATATAAAATTATATAGTACCTTGGAAGTTTATCGTTTATCATAAAATTGACCTCAGATCGATTGCTTCGATTTCAGAAGGTTCGTAAAATTCAAGGATAAATGTCAATTTTAGATAATTTTGTATAAAGAAGTTTTCATTCTTCGTTCTTTTAATTTAGATATTGGTAACTGATATGAAAGTTATTCATCCGATGGATATGTTTAAAATAATATTAAATGAAAAATATAATACGTAATTTTGTAATAAGTTAATTTTACGAAAATTAAAAAGATGTTATATCTTTTTAAGACCCTTTTATAAATTAATTTGATAATCAAGTTAAAATATATACAAAATTTTCATCGTCATATATTTTTATATGTATGTATGTGTGTTTGTTTGTCTATACAGTTCGCTTGAATAAGTCTTATTTGATATATTTACTACTAGTTTAGGAAACTGATACACTGCATAAAAATCGATTTAGTAGTCTTTAAAGTAGCAATCACTGGAATAAAGCTGTTTTACTTACCTTATTAACTAAAAGAATTCTATTTTTAATGCAGTTAAATCTTAAAACTCCTTATTTTTCTTAATACATGTGTAACATCTCATAATAAATATTCCTAACTTTAAAACTCCAGTTATATGAGATTCATATCATGTATGAAGGCTATTTAAATATTTCATGCAATATCTCAAAGGCTTTCGGAGACATCTTACAGCGATCTTTCAGTAAATATTCTTTACATATTCAGTGGGGAATGTTAAATGGTAACATTTTGATGAAATAGCGATATTTTACAAAAATAATTTAATGTATCTTTAGATTTAACATGACGATAATTGAATGAGCATATTTATAAAGTCTTAAATAAAACTAACAAATGATTACCTCAGTAATCTACCGATGAACTTTTTTTTTCGAATTGAATCTGCTGCTTTCGGCAATCGCAAAACAAACATAAAAACATACGGGCGACTTAAAGAAATCCTATTTTTGAAATCGGTTTATGGTTTAAAGAAAATATTATGTTTTTAGTGCATCTAGGTACAAATTAAGTCGTTGATACTATTAATTCTAAATGTAACATTTCTTCTAGTTGATATTAAGACCTAGTACATTTTATAGCTTCATGTAACTATTTAATATTGATTACAACACATCTAAGATATCACCACCTTATCCCGAAAAAACTTGAAAGATAGACACAATTCTAAACAAAAATATAACCCTATAAGGTACAGAACCTTAAAAAGCAATAAACACTCCGCATTTTATTACTAAACCCCTAACGAAACTACCCGACTCAGAATTAGTACGAACAAGGGGATGAATTACCTTAGAATAGGGGCTGAAATAGGTTGCATGGGGTTGAATTATAGACTAAACATATGCATAGACTGCTACTATCGTTAGTTTCCCCTTGTGCCAAGCGAGAGCAGTTTTTAGTCTGTATCTAGTACATTCGTTTACTGATTTAAGTTAATTTTCGCACAACAAGAAACTTATATACGAAATTATCGATGGTTTTGACATTGTTAGGATAATATTAGTGTTTTAGATAGTTTTTTTTTAAAACGGCAAGCTTCATCTTCATACATAATTCACGACAAAACTAGTTCACACTAGTTCTCTGCCTGCAGTTCTCCGACTGCCTCGTTGGCCTAGTGGTGCTAAGCGCGACTGCTACGCTAGAGGTCTTGGGTTCGCAAGTCGACCAAGGTGTCATTGGGTTTTTCTATGAAATTCACAGTAGCAGGTCGGAGTTTGGATTTGTGCCCGGTTAGTGGCAATAGGCTCGCCACCTATTACATGGGACCTAAACATATCGGCGAACTGTGGGTGTACATTGGTACACCTCTGCCTAACCCCTTCGGGGATAAAGGCATGATGATATGTTATGTTATCTTGTTTTAATACGGCAAGCTCCATCTTCAAACATAATTCACGATAAAACTAGTTCAGACTAATGCTTACGGTTCAAACTCTGATAGGCTCACTCTATAGTTTCTTATGTATACTCTAAGGGTTGAATTAACAGCCATGACGTACGTCCTGAATAATGTTGTTAGGACTTGAGATTATAGTGTGGGAGCTAATTGTGTTATGGTGTAATAAAAGAGATTTTCTTTTGCTCGTTACGAAAGGAGCGAGTTGAAGTCATACGAAGGGTTCCGTAGTAATGCATAAGATTTAATAATTCAATACTTAAATCTAATACAACAACAAACACAACTATACTAAAATCAAATCTTATATAAATACTAGCAGACCCGGCAAAAGTTGCTTTGCCATATAAAAATAGAAATTAAAAAAATTGTCTAAAAAATAAAAAAATTAAATTAGGGGTGGACGGACTACCCCTAACATTTAGGGGGATGAAAAATAGATGTTGGCCGATTCTCATAGATACCGGATAAGCACAAAAAAATTCATCAAAATCGGTCAAGCCGTTTCGGAGGAGTATGGCAACGAAAACTGTGACACGAGAATTTTATATATTAGAAAAGAAACTAAGATGCGTCAAAAATGGGTCCGTTTCCCACCATTAACAATGATGTTGGTGAATTTAATAATAATGTAGTTGTTTTATATTTGTATTTTGGTCAATGAAAACCTTCTCGATTTTTAGAAGTGGGTTATTTTTTTTAGGACTCAGGACATCATATCAAAATTAAATTTAATTACTCTATGTAAATAAATAAATAATAAATAAATGCGGACAACATCACATACATTGTTCTGAACCCAAAGTAAGTTGCTAAAGCACTTGTGTTATGGAATTCAGAAACAACGAAGGTACCACAAACACCCAGACCTGAGACAATGTTGAAATGTTATTTTCTACATTATCCCGACCGGAGATTGAACCCGGGACCTCAGAGCTAGCGACACCTTGAAACCGGTGCGTGCGCCACTCGACCACGGGGGTCGTCAAATTATTATTGGTGAAAACGTATCGTTGACAAACAGATGCAGTGGAGGACTTTGTTTTATAAAAATATTTTCAAAGATTTATAAATAACAACCTTAAAAAAAAACTCAAGATTAGATACAATAATACATATTTGTTCTTAAATTCATAATAGAAATACTAACTCTGTATTTTTTTAACTCTATCTACATACATATAACATACACTTTCATTAGATACACTTAACTGATGGACAGACGGACAGACAGCGGAGGTTTAGTAATAGGGTCCCTCGGCATCCCTTGTGTACGGAACCCTAACTGTGAGATGTGGGTGTGATTATAGCCTTCCATGGTGGTTGAGTTCTTGTGTAAAAGTAGGCTATAGAGTTCTTATTACTTTAATAGTAAAAAACCTTTTGAAATAACATATTCTAAATCTACCATTTAGAATATGTTATTTCAAAAGGTGTGATGTTATGGAAAAATATGCTTGAATGAACTATTGTTAGACCTATTGTAGCATATTCTTACAAATAAATGTTTGGATTTGACTGACAGATGTATTTTGAAAAAAAAAACACGTTGTCCAATAAATTTACAAGTTTTAAAATAATCATCATGCAAGTATGAAACAGACCCTTTCGTCATAGAATATTGTATTTTTTCTATAAATAACATAAGTGATTATAATGTAAAAAAAATGAATACTGTTATTATTTTTTCAATTGAATATAATATTTAACATCAGAAATAAGTTAATGACGAAACGAAAAAAAAAAAACATTCAAGTTACGTTGTAAAAATAACTTTTTTCTTAACTAAAAATACCTTCAAAGATAGTGCTTCTTTCGCATAATAATAAGTATGTATTTAAGTACTTTAAGTAATTTTTAAAGTAAATTTTAATTCAGTTGTATGCAGACCAGATTTAGTTGAAAACTACTTGTGAATGCAGATACATGCTAAATTATGCAGTTGCAGTGTCTAGCAATAATTTTATGATTTAATTTTTATAATATTTCTACTAAGTTTTCTGTATTTCTTTCTTATTATATTCAAGAAATGGAAAGTTAGAAAATTCTAACTACGTTTTATAATTCAAGAAAAGTTTTGAGTTTTTTGGCGCCTGTTAGGTTTTATTTATTGAAGTTTTAATTTTAGTATAGTAAGAGTTTGTTCTTATATTAGATTGAATAATGTATTATTTAAATAAATTAATATATCATAAAAAATGTTAAATATGAAAGTAATAACTATAGGTGGTTACTTTTATATTAATTATAGAGACGAGAAATATTTTCTGTGTGGCCAAAACTAAAAGAGTAATACATAAATATTTATATTGTGCCCTGGATTCATTTTTATAACCACAACAACAAAAAAAATAAAATGTTTATAATTATTAAAACATTTTTAATAATTATGTTATAATACTAGCTAAATATAATATGAAAATCTCAAATTGTAGTCAAACAAAAGTTTTTATTATTTCTTGCTATCAACATGCATTTTCCTTAGAAACCTTAAATTAAATAGCAGTCCATAAAACCTTATCCACCGATAAGTAAAATTGTCAAGCAACAAAAGAAAATTACCGTGAATTAGCGACACGCTACGGTGCTACGGTACTACGGTACTACGGTGCTACGGCGCTACGGTGCTACGAAGCTACGAAATTTCGTAGATATATTTTAATGTTGTAAGAAATACGCCAGTTACAGACTAAATTAACTTTAAGCATTGTTTTTGAAGGAACAGGCTTAGAATTAAATATTTTCTTTGTAAGTTTGACACGGGGTTTTATTTATTTCTTTATTTCAGAAATATGGTTTTATTTATTTATTTATTTCAGAAATTTATCTTAAAATATTAACAATAATATAAAAACTAAGCCTAAACAAATAAGAAAAACAAAAAAAAACTAAAAAAGAAAAATTAAATACTAAATAAAACAAATTTTCTTTGTTTTATAAGGAACGGAATATTGATAAAATTTGAATCTCTTTTGAAAGAAAAACGATGTATAACTTTATAGCCCAGGTCTAAGCATATGAATATGCTATTACAAAACAAACAATAATGTGGGGCAGAAATACTGAAAATATATTAAAAAAGATACAGAATATAGAATCTTCAGAAGTTTTAAAGGTCTTTCCTTTGCTTACGTAGTAGTTTCTTTTTCATAAAATTTCGCTCTACAAAATGAAAGGTTACATTTCCATATTTTAGTTTAGATTTTTACTAACTTTGCTATAAAGGTTGAATAATAACTATAAAACCACATACATACATATCATCACGCCTGTATCCCCGAAGGGTTAAGCAGAGATGTGCCAATGTACACCCACAGTTCGCCAGTATGTTTAGGTCCCATGTAATAGGGGGCGAGCCTATTGCCACTAACCGGGCACAAATCCAAACTCCGACCTGCTACTGAGAAATTCATATAAAAACTCAATAACATCTTGGTCGACTTGGGAACCGAACCCAAGACCTCTAGCGTAGCAGTCGCGGTTAGCGCCACTAGGCCAACGAAGCAGCCAGTACTATGAAACTGACGAGTATATACGGTAAAATATAACAAAGGCACACACTGTCACATGTATAGAGCCTACGTGTTAAAGATTAAGAGACTCCATATATTATACACATGTTTCCACCAGAACCTTTGATTACACTCAATAAATAAGGAACGTGACCATGTTCCCAGACTTCATAAAGAAAATCATCTTTTTTTATTATATCCCCTGCAGAGTAAAAGCCTACCACAGCCTTTATTTACGATACAAAACAGCTATATAATTGATTGGTTCATACTAACAGTCGATTTTATGATTATGAAGCCTATTTCTCTGGTTTATTCTAAGGCTCTTACACACGTGCGACACTAGTTTTTGATATCCGACGACTTTAGTCTGTATGTGTAAACTTCTACGAGTATAGCTTGGATACTAAAATCGTTGGGTATGTAACATAACATACCATCACGCCTGTATCCCCGAAGGGTTAGGCAGAGGTGTACCAATCTACACCCACAGTTCGCCGATATGTTTAGGTCCCATGTAATAGGGGGCGAGGCTATTGCCACTAACCGGGCACAAATCCAAACTCCAACCTGCTACTGAGAATTTCATAGAAATACCTAATAACAATCGCGTGGCAATCGTGTTTTGGCACTACTCCCCGTTCTATAAAATTACTATTAACATGCAGCGTGATAGTTTAAAAGTTACTATTGCATCTTCTTGTTGACCACGACCTGTCAGGAACGTATTCTCTCAGCGTCCGGACTGTTGTAGTCCATGTATACACAGCCTTATTGTTTATGATTATGACAGCAATTTGTCAGAGACTACAGATTGGCAGGTTTATTACTTTGACGCGGAAAAAGGTTCTATACGAATGTTTGATGTAATTTCTTTTGATATGACAGATCGTAAAGGGTGCTGATGAATATGTATTTGACAAAATAAGGTAGCGCGAATATTTGTCATTTATTGTTTTGAGTAAGTAACAGGCAACTCAATTTATAAGAAATTGAGTTACTTTTTTGTTGGTTTCTTACTTCATATGACTAATTATTTTGGTTATAAAAAACATTGGCCACAAGAATAATGTCTTAGGTCAACTCACACACGGCTATCTGATCCCAGACCAGGCAGAGCCTGTATTGTAATACGACAACTAATAAACAACTTATATATTCTAAATATACACATCAATTATTGTGGATAAACTGTAAACACAAATGATCATGCTCATCACACAAAGATTTGTCCTGGGTGTGAATCGAACCCACGACCTTCGGTTAAGTAATCAGAATCCCTAACCACTAGACCAACCAGTCATAATTAAGACCGACTTTATACAACCCCATTATTTTTTTACTTTTTTGGAAAAGTATGTTTTTATTTTTAATGAAGCAGTATTTTCGCTTCATTTAGCTATCAAAATATTTGCTCACACATAATCTCAAAACTCAATGTCGGGTCACAGGACTCTGTAAACAGAGGTCTGTAATGTTGAACAAAAAATAAATTATGTCGCTTACATTTCAGCCTAAATCAACATTCATAATGGATGAATTATTTTGGAGTTTAAATCTTGAGGTTGGTTTTATTAAGGCTTTTTTGGCAAAAGGAGTTTGAAGATATTCCTTTCTTAGATTTACGCGAATGTTAGATATTGAAATAAAACCACTTTTTTTTACGTATTTTTTAGCGGTTTGCAGGTATCATGGTCTGAATTAGCCCGTGACCATGATACCTGCAAAAACGAAACGTCGGGACCTGAAATCAAAATAAACCGCAACCAAATCCGTAAAAAGAAATCGTTTTATTTCAGAGTTTGAAGATAGCATTTATTTTAAAGACGGTAAATAACACATCATCATCATCTCCCGAGCCTTTTTCCCAACTATGTTGGGGTCGTCTTCCAGTCTCACCGGATTCAGGCGTGTACCTAATTTATTACGTGACAAATAAAACGTGAGCTTTTATGTATTTTTCTGTTGCAGTTTAGATTCCAAATTGGAGGAGATGCATTTTGTTCTTTTTTACTTCTGAATTAATAAAAATAATTTGACATGGTGTCAATTAACAGGAGCTGTAAATAATAGTTAATATTGTTAGTTATTTTTATCAGAAAATATAATGTTTTAAGTGGGGACGTAAAGCATCAACTATGTGATGTAATTCTGAATAATATTGTAAATAAATAATTTTCTGGTCTTTCTTTTTAGATTGTAATCTAAAACTTCTAAAAAACAGCAATAAGATTTCTTTTCTATTTTTGATATTATACACTCTCTTCCTCTTTTCTCTCCCTCTTATGTAGTTGAAGACAAAATCCAGTATTATTAATAAGTGCTTGTCCTCATAATCTAATAGGCCAGGCCTATAGCAAACTCTATCTATTGTTTGACCCAGAATCCATTATAATCTGTTTATTAAATTTATCCTATCGGATATCGATCCCAATTTTAATTTGATTTGGTTTGGACATGAGCCCGGTCGGAGCAGAAATTATGCGTGGCGTCAACTCTGTGTTAATTGAATAGTCTTTTATATACAGAGTGTTATGGACATGTTTAAACATATTTGGAAGACAGCTTCTGTTACTAGAAATAAAAAAATGGTTTCTTAGGTTTACGCGAATGTTAGACATTGAAATAAAGCAAAGGTGTCGAAACGTCGGGACTTAAAATCTAAATATTAACCGCGGAAAAATCCGTAAAAAGTAGAAATAAACAACTTTCTTTAAGTAAACTATGTTAATAAAACAAAATGCTTAATATCGTCTCATCAACTGATTCAATTGTACTTAGCATAGGAGCACAAACAAATACAAAAAAATAACACAAATACATTTCTGGTTTTGATTGCGACCACGGCCGTTGTATCCCGGTCGAATCGTCAAGCCCAATAAGGTATTTATCATGCATAAAAACTGCCTCGATGGCCTAGAGGTGCTAAGCGCGCCTGCTACGCTAGAGGTCTTGGGTTCGATTCCCGAGTCGTCCAAGGTGTTATTGGGTTTTTCTATGAAATTCTCAGTAGCAGGTTGGAGTTTGGATTTGTGCCCGGTTAGTGGCAATAGGCTCGCCCCCTATTACCTGGGACCTAAACATATCGGCGAAGTGTGGGTGTACATTGGTACGCCTCTGCCTACCCCTTCGGGGATACAGGCGTGATGATATGTATAAATACCTAATACGCGTTAATTATCGTTATATAATATTACTATAAACATGCAGCGCGATAGTTGAAAAGTTACTGATTTGATTTTGATGAAATTTACATTTAACTACAACAGAAGTATAACATGATTACAAAATAATAAATGAAATTGACATTTACCCCAAATTTTGTAAAACAAACAGAAAAACAACCTTTTGAAATAAAATACTGTTGAATTAACAACCTCTTTTTAAAGTCGGTTACAAAGTCGGAAACCCAAAAATACAACCTTTAGTGGCGGCTGAAATTTTTAACCCAAGAATAGTACCATATTTTGGAGTTCAGACCTTTCCTTATTATCTTGTACGGAAGAGGTCCAACAATTATACGCACAAAGAGTTCTTTGTTTTAATTATGTTTGGTTAGGACTGAAATATGGGTCACCCATTCAGGCTTTAATTATAAAGTTTTTTTTTCCTCTGTGGGTAGTCACTGTGAACAGACGTGTTTTTGTGTGCTCCTCTTTTAATTATTCTATCACTATTAATTTTTCTAATTTTTAAGTCATTAAATGAAACAAACTTAGCAAGTACCCCGCACCACCTTCTTGCTATTTGAAATATTTATTAAACAACACACGGAAATGGACAACAAATTTGCAAGCAGTCTGGCGGATCTGGAGCAGCTGTTCCACTCTCGCATGGCCGAATATGAAGATAAGCTGGTCAAGGCTGCTGCGGGAACTTCTGCGGGAACAGGCTCAGCAGCAGTCAGCATCACCTCCATAGGCAGCGAATTCAGGGACTTTAAGACCTTTGTCTGGCAGGCTCTGTCAAAGTTGAAAGCTCAAGTTGAGTTGCTTGGTCATGGTTTTGACAGGCATGAGACTATAATGCGTAGAAAAGTGCTGCTGTTCCATGGGGTGCCTGAAAAACCAGATGAAAATCTCCATGAAGTGGTGGGTGACATAGTGACAGGCAAGTTAATGTTATCTGAATTTAAGGGCAGTAATACCTTACATGTTTGCCACCGCCTGGGCTCTTCCAGACAGAAGACTCGACCCATCTTAGTGAGATTTTTCAAAGTTGAGCATCGGCAGCTTGTGTGGGATGGCAAGACACAGTTAAAAGGTACGGGCATCACTGTTTCTGAATTCCTGACCCAGACTCGACATCAAGCCTTTCTTGCTGCTCGCAAACATTTTGGTGTCAAGAATTGCTGGACCACTGAGGGAAGGATTGTGATCCTTTGCCCGGATAAAACTCGGCGGAAGATCGAGACGGCAGGTGAGCTCAACGAGTTAACGACCCGCTTCCCCTGTGGCGCTGTCGAGTCCGCCGGCTCCGATGCTAGCTCTCCTAAAGTCGTCAAGGAGGCCACCAAGGCTCTGCGAAAGACCAGGCGTCGGAACTAAAGGACTTATGCACTCTGGTTTCAAATTGTTGTACTTTATTTTATTTCCTATCGCGCAACCTCAACGCTTTCTTGTGTCGGTACCTCGATTCAACTTTTCATTAACTTTTATTTCGTTATTTTAAATTTATTCCATTTGTTATTGTAGGTACTTTTAAAATTGTTGTGCACATAGATATTTCATTTTAAATTGATGCAGCACTATTTGCTTTATTGTTTTAACTCAAATAGTACACTTTATTTGTTCACTTGCACACAAATTTTTCTCTGTGGTTATTTCGTAGTGACATGACAGCAAGGAAATATTGAAATGTCAAGTTGACATCTGCTTGCTGCGTTTTGTTACGACATGTGTGAGGTTGCGCGTGAGCGTTTTATTTTTACTTGTTTAGCTTCTTGTCTTTTAATTTGTTTGTAAACGCAACTTTATTTTTATAATTGTTTTCGTTTTCTGTGTTTGTTGTAGTGTTTAATTTTTATCAATTTATCAGCGAGTTATGGTGGTCGTTGGTATTGCTAGTTTATATTAATTCGCGGTTAAATTATTAGCATAGATATTTAAATTATTTATTTATATTCATAATTATTTATTTATTTTGACTCTTCTATGGATGACCTTGATGAGTTAAATGATAGTTTTTTTTCATGCTCCTCTGAATCTTGCGGTTATGTTAGTGCGGATGACTTGAATTCTCCTCCCACTTTACACGATCAAATTTCCTCCCTTTTCTTTGACCGTCGTAATAACTTCAACATTGTGCATATTAATGCCCAGAGTGTTCCGAGTCACTATTCCGACCTTCTAGCATCTTTTAGCAATGCAAATGTCGACGCAGTTCTGATATCGGAAACGTTCCTCAAACCATCACTCCTCTCTACTCAATTTCCTCTTCCCGGCTTTGTTCTTATTCGTAATGACAGAACCGGGAAGGGAGGCGGTGGTGTTGCCATTTATTTGCGAGCCGATTTATCGCATAAAATTGTTCTGACCTCACCCTCTCTATACTCTGAGTCAGCTGAATATCTTTTCCTTGAAATTTCTTTAAAATCTTCTAAAATTCTTCTTGCTGTTTTCTATTCCCCTAACTTACGAATTGACTATTTTAGCTCTCTTGACTCTACTCTGAGTGAACTGTGTCCTGCATATAAAGAGGTTATCATTATGGGCGACTTTAACACATGCCTGCTTAAGAACGATTCTCGTTCTTCCAGGCTTACTTCTCTCCTTTCTTCGTATGATTTACATATCTTGCCCCTCTCTGCTACTCACTTTTCTCCAAACTGTACTCCATCTCTATTAGACCTTGCAATTGTTTCATCACTTGACAAGGTCACTAAGCACGGTCAACTTACGGCAACTTTTTCTTATCACGATCTTGTCTTTTTATCGTATCGTGTTCGTACTCCCAAGCAGAAGCCACAGTATCTTTATCTTAGACAGTACAATACAATTGATATGGAAGCTCTGCAAGCTGACGCAGTCGCACTTGACTGGTCGCCTGTCACTGAGAGCCCGTGTACAGATCAAAAAGTGTCTTGCTTTAATTCCATGGTTCTTGGCTTAATGAACAAGCATGCACCAATTCGTCGGATTAAAATAAAACATAAGCCTGCTCCGTGGATTACAGCTGAAATTAAAGCACTTATGGCCCGCAGAGACAGGGCTAAGACTAAACTCAAGGGCAGGCCGTCTGAAGTGTTCCTTGATTACTACAAGGTACTGCGCAATCGCTGCAGTCGTCTGTGTAGGGATGCCAAAAGACGCTACTTCCACGAATCTCTTATTAACCGTAGTTCTTCCGACGTCTGGAAATTTTTAAAAACTGTTGGTATCGGCAAATCTGCAATCAAATCCTCCATTGACATTAATCTTAATGAATTAAACAATTATTTCTCTCTCCCACCTATCCATTTAGCTCTAAATGTCAAAACCGATACTCTCTCAGAACTTATGAGCTTGCCGGTACCAAACTGCCCTCTTTTTTCTTTTAGTTCCGTTTCTGAGGCTGACGTTGAAAAATCATTACTTGCAATTTCCTCAAATGCAGTTGGCAGTGATAATATGTGCTCGAGAATGATTCGTCTCATCCTTCCCTGTCTGCTCCCAATCCTTACCCATATTTTTAATCATTCCTTATACACTTGTAATTTTCCATCTGCCTGGAAACAGGCACATATCATTCCCTTACCCAAGATCTCCAATCCTTCTCTTTCCTCTCATTTCAGACCCATTTCCATCCTTCCTTACCTCTCCAAGGTACTCGAGCACATCGTTCACAGGCAAATCACTGGTTTTTTGACGTCAAATTCTCTCATCTCCCCTTTCCAATCTGGTTTCCGTTCTGGCCATAGTACTGTCACTGCTCTGTTGAAGGTGACTGATGATGTCCGCTGGGCAATGGAGAATAAGATGATGACGGTCCTTGTCTTGCTGGATTTCAGCAGCGCCTTCAACTCGGTAGACTTTGATGTACTACTTGGCATCCTTAAATCTCTTAATTTCTCTTCCACATCCCTAGCCTGGTTAGATTCTTATCTTCGGGGTCGCTCGCAGTGTGTTCGCCTCGAAGAATCTTATTCTGAGTGGTGTGACCTCACGGCGGGTGTTCCCCAGGGTGGCGTTCTTTCTCCTCTTCTCTTCTCTATTTTCATCAACTCTGTAGCAGGAGTTATTTCCTCTAGCTTCCATCTTTATGCAGACGACTTGCAGCTTTATCGTCACTTTGGAGTGGCTGAAGCAGACTCTGCTATTGCAGCTATGAACAAAGACTTGGCATCCATTTGCGCTTGGGCTAATTCTTATGGCCTTAAAGTTAACCCTTCTAAGTCTCAAGCCATTATCATAGGCAGCAAGTCTATGCGGAGTCGGTTAAGCTTATCATCGATGGCGCGTCTGTACTTTGATGGCGTCCCTATCACCTTCTCGGATACCGTAAAGGACCTGGGGATTGTAATGGATGCGAATCTTTCGTGGCGTTCTCAAGTTGCCGAAGTTAGCCGTAAAGTGCATTTTTCCTTTCATTCCCTTAAGTCTCTTCAACATTTCCTACCTCTACAAACTAAGATCTCTCTAGCCCAATCTGTAATCCAACCCATAATCGATTATGCTGATGCCTGCTATTTAGATGCTACCGAGGAGCTCCTTAATAAACTTGAGCGCTTACAAAATTTATGCATTCGTTTCATATTCGGCCTACGCAAATATGACCACGTATCTCACCTTCGCAAGCAGCTCAAGTGGCTCCCAATCCGTCTTCACCGGAACACTCGCATTTTATGCCTCCTCTATAATGTCCTTCATAACCCTACGTATCCCTCTTATTTGCGTGAACGCTTTACTTTCACCCGTCCTCCTAATATCCCTTGCAGAACGCAAATAAAATCCTTGTTACACTTCCAATCCCACTCCACTGACTTCTATTCCTACTCCTTTACCGTTCACGCGGTAAGACTTTGGAACTCGCTTCCGCCTAACATCCGTGATTCTAAATCTCTTCACATATTTAAAAAAACGCATTAAAGAGCACTATCTCTCCTTGTGATTGAGTTATTATATATATATATATATATATATATATTTAGTTTATAATATGTAGTATTTGTGTATATGTATGTATTTATATATTTGTTTTATTATTTGTAGCATCATAAATTGAGTCGCACACTTTGACTGCCAATATTGACGACTTCTCCTTTCGCGGGTCTGCTGGCAGAAATTTCTTGAAGAAATAAGCAGCACCTTTGTACATAATTTTTAAATACGAAATATTCCTATGTTGTGTGTACATAAATGATTAAATAAATAAATAAATAAATAAATAAAAAGTTCATTATTTTGAAGTATGTTGTAGTATGTAGTGTAATGTAAAAAAATTAGGGCTAAGTGTAAGCCGTGGCTAAGTGTAAGTGTAAGCCGTACGGTTTGACCGATAATACAGGTAAGCCGCGGTCGCTGCGGTTGGTCCGTGGATGGGTGACCATTTCTAACATAGCGAGAACACTCCTTGCCTCGGATAGTACGTTAAACAGTAGGTCCCGGTTGTCATACAAAGATCTTCGGCAGTCGTTAAGTCAATGATAATAACCACATAGATCTGTGACAGCCGTTAAATCAATTTTGACAACCAGTCTTACTATGGGATACTGTGTTACCCAGTAACATGTGTTGTGGAGGTCAGATAGACAATCGCTCCATGTAAAATATGGAGTTCAGCTGAATCCGGTTAGACTGGTAGCCGACCCCAACAAAGTTTGGTAAAAGAAGGCTAGGCAGATGTTGTAATTTAATGACTGGATAGTGGACACGAGTACTAAAGTATGCAAGTTTGAATCTAGGCACGTAATCATGAATCTATAGGAGTCACTTCTAATATTGTAAATGAGAAAGTAACTCGTGTGTTACGGCTAAATTACTGAACCGATTTTGATGAAACTTTGAATGGGATTAGCTTGGATCTTAAGAAAGGACATACGGCCATTGGCCTAATTTAGGTTTTCCATTATTTTTTACGAGAAAATGTGTTCATTACCTGCTTAAAATTGACATTATATATTTTGTATTGATTGTTTGGTTTTGAAATAAACTACTTCAAATGAATTCTATCGCGGTTTATTTCGATTTTAGTTCCCGATGTTTCGATGCCTTTTTAGTTGTCATAGTTACGGGCAGACTAGACCGATAGCGATAGATTCCGTCAAATGGTTTTGTTGAATGTCTAACATTTGATTAAACCTCAGAAAGCAATTTGTTTTTATCAGCCAATAAAATGTATTTTGAAAACAACTTGACACTGTGCATTGTCATTGACGACCTCCGTGGTCGAGTGGTGTATGCAGCTCTGAGGTCCCGGGTTCGATCCCCGGACGGGTCTATGTAGAAAGTCACTTTTCTACATTGTCTCGGGTCTGGGTGTTCGTGGTACCTTCGTTGTTTCTGAATTCCATGACACAAGTGCTTAATAGCTACTTACTTTAGGTTCAGAGCAATGTATGTGATGTTGTCCGCGTTTATTAATTTTATTATTATGTCTACAGAAAATGAAGAATGAAATAAAAGCAATTCTATTTAAACCTAAACACCAGTACGGGCCAAATGAAATTATATCTTATTAAGGTATAAACGGAACAATATTCCCTTAATATAATAAGCCTTCCGCCTTAATTAAATAACGTTAATTTATAATTTATTTGAGGGTAGACGCGGGTAAGCCCTTAAATGAAGGCAGAAGCTAATCTGTGGGATCATACATTTATGATTTAGTTCATGATTATTTGTAAGGTTTAAACGAAACAAAGGAGTTTAGGATTTAATTGTGACTGGATTTTATTGTTTTTTTTTTGGTTTGCTTTATGTTTACATATTATTAAAAACTACCGTCTGTCTGTCTGTCTGATTGCGATTTACTTGGAAACATTTTACATGATAAAATAACACATGTTACATATTAATTCTTTATGAAAAAAAAAACGACTGTTGTTTTATGACTTTTTTTAACATTTACCGGAGATATAGCAATTCACTTGTAAAAAACATACTTTTGAATTGAGAATCTCCTCCTTTTTATAGTCAGTTAAGCTGTGGTCCAGCAGGGTTTAATTCCGGGTCCAGTCTATGTAAAAAAAACACTGTTCTACATTGTCTTGGGTCTGGGTGTTTGTGGTACCTTCGTTGTCTCTGATTCCATAACCCAAGTGACTTAGCTACTTTGGGTTAAGAGCAATGTATGTGATGTAGTCCACATTTATTTATCTATATCTTTTATTTAGTCAATACTTTATTGTGGATGTATAGTTAAGTTATATAATTTTATTATAGTAAATGAAATTTGAACACAATGAATCGAATAAACGCGTCCTCAACTCTTTTTTTTTTATATGTTTTTATTTATCTTTTTTCCTTTATAAGGCATGTGAAGACACAATACTTAATTTAACCTTTTAAGTACAACTTAAGGGTCCCCGCTTCTTACATTATCGCCTTACTCAATAACAAGAGGGTCTTAAGATTCATCTCGACGCAAACCGTTAATATCAAGGGTTTGAGGGCTTTTAGCAAATTGCGCTTTTCTAAGCATTTTTATTACTTTATAGGTAGAGAAGGCTATAAAAGGTGTATAAAACGTTTTATAATCTTAAATAAATATTTAATAAGCTGATGGAGATCTTGACCCGATCTAAGTGAAGTAAAATGAAGGTTAAGCTGCGCTAGGCGAGGTTGATCAGTGGATGGGTTACTGTACACTATGCCTAAGCAGGATCTGCGCTAGTCGAGGTTGGTCTGTGGATGGGTAACTGAACACTAAGCGAGATCGGTTTTTTTTTTCTAATATATGTCTAGTAACGATTATTAGTATTGATTTTTAATGTTACCTGTGTTTTGTATCGGACCTTTTATCCTATTATTCTGTACCTGGAAAAATCTAAAGAAACTGTATAGTGTTTTTAGTTCTTCTGCTGATAAAAGGCCTCTTTTCGAAATATCCAGTCCACTTTTTCTTACTGATTACATATTTCTATTTCTAAAAGCGTCAATCATCACTTTTTAACCGACCTCAAAAAAGGAGGAGGTAGCCAATTGACTCGGTAAATCGATTTTAATGATTCTTTTTTTATTTAAAAGCAGTTGCTTCCCGTATTGTCCAATTTTATTTTGGTCTACTTTTGACAGTTGGTACCATACCACCGGAATAAATAAAAGACTTATTTTGAAGTCGTTTTTTTTGTTAAGAATTATAAATAGACATAATGTTTTAATGTAACGATCTCTGCTGACGTCAAAATCTACGCAATCATGAAGTTTTATTATTCTATTATAATCAAAAACCCTATATCTACAACGGCTGTTTAAAACCGACCCTTTCAAGGACAAGACCTCATGATACTGCCTTTGTTATAAATTGCAGGCTTTTTTGTAAAACGCCTTTGTTGGATACCGGGTCTATTGTTACCTTTGTTAATTTGATTAAACAAAGACAAAGGTTTGAATTTGTTGAATTCATTTTTGGTGGGTTTGTTTATTGATGTAATTTTTATTAATTTTGATAAATTGCAGTGAAAATTTGGATATCTTAAATGTTACTATAAAAATACAAACATCGGAATTGAAAACCTCATCCTTTCTAGAAGTCGGTTAAATAGAGAAACGAGCTTCTATAATATCTTTTCATTTTTATGAAACATTTATAAATACTTTATTTTGATGCCTTAGTTGATAGGTTTTCAAATTCCTGTATTTTTTTATTCAAAATACCTATTTTAGGACATTTGAATTATCAAAATTCATGTAGCCGTTTTTAAGGTAATAGGTAATAAATACAATGACACAAAAAAAAAAACATTCATAGCATGTATAAAGGCCTTAAAACAACCGTAACTTAGCAGTCAGGTAAAAAGAAAACATAAACATACTAAGGTAAAAACATGATACGCTCAAAAAACAACCCTCACTTACTTTGTCAGGTAAAAAATACAAACAAACATAATTACCTAGTCCGGTAATCGAACCTACACCAAATGTATACTTAGGTCCACATGTAATTACGGCACTTTATGTTAATCTTTAAAGTGTCGTGCGGACGCCATCTTGAATATTTTATCAAAATGGCGGGTATACGTGACGTCATCACGTATTCTGTTTTACCGACTGTACGTTTGCCTATGGAGAAATTTCTTTTGTGTTTATTTTATGTATGTAAGCGTGTAATGGAATTATAGGACAGGGGTATAAGATACATTATTCGGGATGATTTTAAATTAAAGTACCAATGTACACCCACGGTTCGCCGATAGGTTTAGGTCCCATGTAATAGGGGGTGAGCCTATTGCCACTATCCGGGCACAAATCCAAACTCCGACCTGCTACTGAGAATTTCATATAAAAACCCAATAACATCTTGGTCGACTTGGGAATCGAACCCAAGACCTCTAGCGTAGCAGTCGCGCTTAGCGCCACTAGGCCAAGGAGGCAGTTAAAATTAAAAATAAAATAATATAATAAATTAAAGTAAGTAACTCAATAAAGTTTATTTACAATTCAATACTTAAATCGAATATAACAAACACTTAAAATAATAAATAATATCCTGGGACAACTGTCACTCGGTTATCTGATCCCAAGCTAAGCAGAGCTTGTGTTATATTAACCAAACAACTGATAAACATACTTATATATTTCTAAATACATTCATAATATAGATAAATAACACCCAGACACAGAACAAATGATCATGCTGATCACACATTTGTCCTGGGTGGTAATCGAGCCAACGACCTCCGGTATAGCAGTCAGGGTCACTAACCACTAGACTAACTGGCCCGTCCAAATTAGATCTTATATAGACAAATAAACCTAACACGCGTCAAAAAATTCATCGCCATACTTGTCAATAGCGGGAAACGTGCCCAGGTAAGTAAATTAAAGGTGTAGCATATGTAAATTTTAAGTTTCAAACTATCGCGCTGCATGTTTATAATATTATTTAATGGAAATTAGCGCGAACATGCATAAAACCTCTTTGGGGCTTCATGTTTCGACTAGGTTCAAGCCCCATATAGGTATTTATACATGTTTGCGCTAGTAACTGTTTGATAATGTTACCGTAATATATGTGAGCGGGTTTTGAATTTGAGTAATAGTTTACGCAAACTGTACCTACGTATGTTACTTCTTAACAGCTAAATCACATAACTGCCTCGTTGGCCTAGTGTTGGTAAGCGCGCCTGCTACGCTACAGGTCTTGGGTTCGATTCCCAAGTCGACCAAGGTGTTATTGGGTTTTTCATTGAAATTTTCAGTAGCAGGTCGGAGTTTGGATTTGTGCCCAGATAGTGGCAATAGGCTCGCCCCCTATTACGATGGGACCTAAACATATCGGCGAACTGTGGGTGTACATTGGTACGCCTCTGCCTACCCCTTCGGGGATACAGGTGTGATGATAATATATATGTATGTATGTAAAATCTAAAAAATAGCTTTAAATAAAAAAACTTTGATTTAATATTAAATGTGTTAAATATGTTTATACCTACTAGAAATTTTCAGACATAATGCATTCAAAAAAGAAACGTTTCTAGCAAAATATACCACACTTATAGAAATCCTAAGTAAATGCATATGTATAACAAAAACCCGTGATCAAATAATTGACGATAAGAAGTGCTTTTCATCAATATCAGTTCAGTAATTTTGGTGTAAAGAAGTAAGAAGCATACAAACACAATACTGTTTAGGCTATGTATTATTGATTTCCATACAAATTAGCTTAATTTTTCGCTTGTCAGTTAAAGGTCAAAGTCATTGTTTTATTAGAGTTTGCGTGCTACAAATGTTTAGCTCCAAGTTACATTAATTAATTGATAAAATTGTGTCGCCCTTAGTTTCTTTATTAATGGTGCTAGGTAGAAGTTTTTTATTAAAAAAAGATTTTGTGGACGTGTTGTTTCTGTCTGTCGTTTTCGTTAAATGCATTGTTTTGCCATTACATAGTATTAAAAAAAAGTGTTTTAGTTTTAACTTAATCATCATACAGTTTATAATTATTATATTATATTTTATAATATTAATACTATCATAATTATGTATTGTCACCCATTTAATATAAGTATGGAATATATCACAATTATATCAAGAGTTGGTTTAAATTTAGCTTGCAAGATTTTGTATAAAGATACATACCTACACAGTACATTGCAAGTCAAACAAAAATTCAAAATATAATATAAAAAGTATAACTCTTATTTAAATACAAAACAGTGCCTTTAAAATATGACACGAAGCAGACGTGTTTCTAACTAATTACGAACACGTTTCTGCTTTAAGTTGGAGCCCAAATGGCGCACACCGTGGGGCCTGACATTAATATTTTTAAGTAACATTTTCTTATTTGAAGCGTATTTTTTTGGCGTTGTATGTTTTTGGAGTAATATTTTTAGGGTTTTTTACTTGAATACGCACATGGCCAGATATTGCAAAAGACAGACAGGCTTAGAGGACGGAGGGGGAGGCCTTTGCTCAGCAGTGGGATCTGATGAAGGCTACAAAAAATCTGTTGGTATATAAGTATAAGTCAAACGTTGAGTTGATGTAAAACCGATTGGGGTGTAATGGAGTTGTCTTGGATGTGATGAGCAACGAACATACAAACAGATGTGCCGTGCCTAACAGTGGACAAAAGAACTGAACGTGAAGAAAAAATCAAAGTTAGGTTAGTTTATACAATTTTCAGAACAGTTGGATTGCTTTATTTTCGAAAAGATAAAGGAAATTTAGTTTTTGTGAAACCAAATACGTTTGATATGAATTTACCTTGTAGGTATTCAAATATTCCGTGACATCACAGAATCTCAACTAAAAAAAAGTTTTTTACTAATTATTTTCAGAAAATTAATTTCCTACCTTAATATTTTTACCAATATTATATAAAAGACGAAATTATCTGATAGAGTATAAAATGAATTACCTTTTTCCACATCATCTGTAATGAGATTTGCGTCTTTTCATGGCTGTAATTGAATCAATTATTTGCCCCACGTTGTGCGCCAATAACCGTTATTGACATTCTTGCTGAAGATGGCGGTTGTTATTTTATTTAGAAATTATTGTCATTTGTGATTATTATGTGGACGGGAAATTATGTTTTTTTTGTTATTTTATGTTACGTTGACTAACTTTAATAATATTAAGAAATTGTGTATGCGAGAGTTTAGTTGGTTGACAAAACAAAATATGTTTGTTTTTTTCTTTTACAGTGATTTTGTTAGAGTGTAGGGTATTTTATATAAAACATCAAAGTAAAGCTTAATGTTCATCTATATCTAATTTAAAGCTGAAAGAAGATTCCTAAGGGTATCATTAATTGTAAAAATGAAAATTTCGTTGCTCGTTGGATTAATGATCATCTTTGAAATTCAGTAATTTTGCAATTAAATTGTGTGATAAAAATAGCAAAGGAAAAACCAAGAAAACGTATTTATTAAAATTATCCTTTTCAACATACGACACTTCTCTTAATTAGTTATAAATAAACACCAAAAGCCTCACAGTCAAATCTTTTGACTTCTAAACATAAAGCCAGCATTGACGTAGGATTTCTATTATACAGCTTTGCAAACGGAACAGACCAACAAAGAGTATTGTTATCCTAAAACATAATAAGACGGTACAGTAGTGTGAATACTTAGATCTTGACTGAGTAAATGAGGAAAATGGCTGTATAGAATCAGGTTTACAGGCTACACCAAAGCAGGATGAGCAGAACGCAGTGGAGAAGATTTTTCAAGTTAATTTTTTTTATTTTGTAAATAATCTACACAAAACTACATCAATCACTTTCAAACGTCTTTTTAACCTCTCGTATGCCGCAATAAATAAGACAATAGAATTCAATCGTGTCTCGCGTGGATCTGCGCTTCCGGCATACAACGGGTTAATCTTGATGAGGTCGACATTTCCTAACTCTTTCTTTTTTTTTGCTAATTTGAATCGATATTAGGAGTTCTTTATTCCAGCTGGTCACTCGTGACGTTTGAATAAAGAATTCCTATTGGTGCTCGTCTCCGTTTAGGTGGATTCCGACCCTTAAGGATTGATCTTAAAACTTGAAATTAGGAAACGGTTTTATCAATTAACTTTTCTTAATTGTGCGATATGATGTTTGTCTATTTAGTTGAAATCTTGCAACTTAGATTAAAATCACCATCCGAAATGATTTGATGCCAACAATTTTAGTCTGAAATCTTCAATCCGTAATGAGTAAGTTTTGTGCTCAATGCTCGAGCATTCCCTATATTATTATTATAATAATATAATATTAATATCAGAAATCCAGTTAAGATAAATTTGGCACGAAGTATTTCCTTCATAGCTAATTATTATGTGCTCTAAGAGCCACGATACGACAGGCGTTAAACGTATTATAACACGTCTCTTTTTCCGTCGGGGTTTGAAAATGAATGCTGCTGCGTAGATAAGCTAATATCTTTTGCTAGTAAGTCTAAAATTATTGACTGACTAAAAAGAAGGGTAAAAGCTTGCTTGAAATTTATTTTGCTCTTACAAAATACGAATGCCAAACATATTTTCTTGTAAAGTGGGTCGTAAATTATAGAAATAATATAATGTTCTTGAAGTAAAATAGAAAAAAAAAATGTAAGTTTCTTCCTGTATTTTGGTTTCATAACGAAAGTAAAATATGTGGAAGTATTATAGAAGATATTATCAAATAAAGATTTACGAACTCTCAATACGTTTCTGCCTCGTTGGCCTAGTGGTGCTAAGCGCGCCTGCTACGCTAGAGGTCTTGGGTTCGATTCCCGAGTCGAACGAGGTGTTATTGGTTTTTTCTATGAAATTCTCAGTAGCAGGTCGGAGTTTAGATTTGTGCCCGGTTAGTGGCAATAGGCTCGCCCCCTATTACATGGGACATAAACATATCGGCGAACTGTGGGTGTACATTGGTACGCCTCTGCCTACCCCTTCGGGGATACAGGCGTGATGATATGTTATGTTATCAAAACGTTGGTAGACTCTGCTCGTGATCAGAGGGCTGGTTTGTTCCTTGCACAGAGAATCGGCATAGCCATTCAACGTAGCAATGCTGTCGGCCTTCTGGGCACGTTCCCCGCCATTGACAAGGATGACTTGACATAGATGTATTTTTTGATGCGATTAGTTTTATTCATTTATATAAGTTTTAATTATAGTATAGTTGTAAGTGTTTGTTGTTCTTTATTTATTTAACAATTTATGTACATAAACAGTAAAAGAAAAATGGAACAGGACATAAGATAAAAGATGTACAAAGGTACTGCTTATTTCTAAAAGAAATCCCTTCCAGCAGACGACAAAGGAGACGGACATGAAAATGTTGTTATATTAGATTTAAGCATTGAGTTGCAAATAAAGGAAGTTAGAATATAAAAAAAAAATATTAATGAATTTCTAGAAGGTATTATTTAAAAAGTTACAATATCGGATCCTATACCCACAAATCTGTGACCCACACTTGTGCCAAATATATTTTTAGGTTGAAGGTCAAATATTTAGATTTTGGTCCAGCAACCGGTCAGCAGGTAGCCAAGGCCAGCCGCGTGAAATTTTTTTTTAGGGGTCCATTTGACCCGAAACTTCAACCCTCCGTATTTTTGTTAAAACAAGACTTTCTCAGGGTAGTCGTAAAAAGTAATATTTTTCGGTGATGTTGTAAACTTTTTATTTTTGTAGGTTATTCCCTATTGGGAATTTCAGTGCCTTGAAGTTTGTGTGTTTTTGGGCAAGGAATATAATTAAAAAAATGGATGAAAGATAACTGGTTGATACAATCTTTAGTACTAATTACATTTGTTATATAATTGTTGGCTTGAGAATAAATAAGACTGATATAACGCCGCTTTTTTGATTGATGGTATCTTATGATAGGCTAAGATAGATAGGATAATAATTAACATTCTAAAAGGCACGACTTTATCTTAGCATGGGGTCCTGTGTTACCCAGTAACATGTGTTGTGGAGGTCAGATAGGCAGTCGCTCTGTAACATACGGTGTTCAGCTGTCGGTGAGACTGGAAGCCGACCACAACATAGCATCGAACAAAACTACAGAAATTATAAGTAGGTAATTTATAATGATCAAGTTTCAACCTTAATATTTTCCATCTCGTAATGTTAATAATAAACTTCATACAATATTATGTAAAGTAGGTTTTACATTTGTTCATGAAATATGTCGTATTCAAATTTCCGTTGGCTCTTCAAATAACGTTGACACATACCCCAGAGACACGACGTATGTTAATATTACATAATGTATGTCAAGATGGCTTAGCGGTGTGGTAACCCGATTTTGTGTGCACGAGGTCGTAGGTTGAATCCCAGGTTATTAAATTGCGACTTTTTAAAAGCTTCATGTCGTATGTTTCATGATTACCCAAAGATATTTTATAACCTGTTAGAATGGGTTATTTAAGCTACATGTAAAGTAGGTACTAGAATTCAATTGACCACGGTAGTAGCATTTCTTTAAAAAAAAAAGAAGAGACTGGAAAAAAAATACCGATACACAATCTTCTAAAATATTGTACTCTTTAGTGTAGTTCGTCCCAAGTCCAAGCAATTAAAAAAAAGAACAAAATACTAGTATATTTTTTATTATATAAATCACGGACTACATAGATTTAAAATATTCACACACTTTCATCTTGTCCATTCAGTTTCACTTCATAAAATCCAATTTATCTACTTAGATTTACATCTACTTATGTCTCTGTCTACCCCTTTACACAAAAACCAGCGTGAACATACACACATATGTTTAAAGCATGTCGTTTTATCTTTTAAACTCGCTCCCCCGGGCTATCAACAAAGTGCCGCCTCACATTAACATATCTGGTATGTCATGCTTAAATGTCAAACATTCGTTATTTTAATTATTCAGTTTTCAATTGTTTTATTCAGGAATAGCTCTTTGAGTAGACGGTGAGGCTCATTTTCATTGAAAACTATTAAGCTACATTATACTATTAGTAATAAAACTCTCCATAATAGATATCGCGGCTCAAAACGGAAGTTTGGGGGAAAATATTATGAGAGGCGTGCTTTGGTTAACATCATTAAAACTGTCTATAAACTAATAAAATGAAAAATACAAAAAACAACAGAAAATACATGTTTTATTTAATTTTCTATACCTCCAAGTGTCTTCCTCTTCTGGACACCCGATTATCCATATTTTCTGGGACTCCCTGTATAAGGTTATATCTTAGGCCGTGAAATAAACATTTAATAGAAGTCGGTTTCCTTACATCAAGACATAATCAAGTAAAGATTACGCAAGGCAAAAGAAGCGTCGGTCGTCCGGAGCAAGATGGGTCGACGACATAGTAAGTCTCGGGTCGAATCTGGATGAGGCTGGCACAGGACCGTAGAAAATAGTATGCGAAAGGAGATGACCTCTGAAAGAAGATGATGATTTCGCTGTAAAATGAAGCTATCCACTTTTCTACATAGTCCCGGGTCTGGGTCTTTGTGCTATCTTCGTTGTCTCTGAATTACATAACACAAGTGTTTTAGCAACTAACTTTGATACGCATTTATTGATGATGATGAAAGATAGAGTTATGGATGATGTTAGATTATGAGATTATTTAATCGAATACTACCCATGGCTGGTAGTAAATTCTTGTTAAATCAATAGTTCCGTAGCTAAATAGCTGTAGCATCGGAACATGACAATGCGTCGTTCAGTGAGATTATTGCTGATATTGTGAATGTCTGTGGTCAGTTGTACCGCATTGTACAGGAATGATTAAATACTGGAATGTGGATTGTGGAGGATAGATACTGATAATGGTTCAATTTATTTAACTGTGAAATTGTAATATGGTTTTTTTGATAAATGTTTGGCTTTTCCTGCAGTAACATCAACTGGATAATAGGGATTACTAATACACGAAGGTACGATCGAATGTATCAATTATAAATATAAAAGTTTTTGACATTGCTGTTATCTTTTACTCGAAAACTACTGAACAGATTTGTTTTTGTTTGAATTTATAGTTAAATTAAAAAAAATACTTCCCTGATAATATAAATGCCGGATGTACCGTTCACAGGTTTGGTTTATAAATTGTCGTTATCGAAGCCTTTCACTTAGAGAAATGTGTTAATGTTGATAAACATAAATAAATAAATATGGAACAACTTTATCCCAAAAAAATCTTGCAAGCTAACTCAGAATTCCCATCACATAGAAAATATGGTACACAAAAAACGAATATACATAGAGCACATAACATTTTGCAAATTACTTGTATTCCCTTAAGTAATGCAGATATTTTTGACGCAGCCATTTATCTTCCATGTTTATTTTCTGTATGATTATATATCATCGCGTTATATTCTCAAAGGATTATAGGGAGATATTGCAAACTCGAATTTACGTATTATTTTCAACTCGTCCATACTTATATTAAAAATGTTCAACATGAAACTTTGTTATTACAGATGTTCGTTACATGGATTTGTGCCCGGTTAGTGGCAATAGGCTCGCCCCCTATTACATGGGACCTAAACATACCGGCGAACTGTGGGTGTACATTGGTGCACCTCTGCCTAACCCTTAGGGGATACAGGCGTGATATGTTCTGATATGCTATGTGTACGTGTATATAGATAAATCATAAGCTGGAAAAAGGAGTTTGTTCCTTTTATCCCAATAAATTATCGTTAACAGGAACAAGGGTGAAATCGCGTGACTCTACGTGTTAGTAAACAAGTAGTAAGTAAACATATTGAGTAAAAAACAACTGTTTCTGTACTTGAAAACGTCATGATTTAGATTAAGGTACTTAATAAAGGACGATGACCTTTTAATGGAGCTTTTGTCAAAGTGTAAGCCAGATGTTTTGTATGATATATTTTTTTAATCTTCACATACATTGCTCGGAACCCAAAGTAGCTGAAGCACTTGTGTTATGTAATTATTATTCAGAAACAACGAAGGTACCACAAACACCCAGACCCGAGACATTGTAGAAAATATGGTTTCTACATTGACCCTTCCGGGGATCGAACCCGGGACCTCAGAGCTAGGGTGCCTACGCCACTCGACCACGGAGGTAGTCATATTAAAGTTAAGCTACGCTCGCCGCGGTTATTCCTTGGATGTGCACTTTAGTCATTACAATTCTGAGAGCCTGTCTTACTATGGAATGCTGTGATACCCAGTAACATGTGATGTGGAGGTCAGATAGAGTCGCTCTGTAACATACGGTGTTCAGCTGGTGGTGAGACTGGAAGCCGACCACAACATAGCTTGGAAAAAGGTTAGGCAAGAATTATATTTCAGCTCTGTTGGTTAAAACCTACATATATATAATTATTTTAACTATACGACCATTAGTACATGTCTGGAATACTATTCACTTCAAAGGTCCAAAACCTTAGAGGACATACAAGAAACTACAGAGTGCACATTTCGTAGTATGAACCGTAAGCACTAGTATGAACTAGTTTTGCCGAGAAAATAGTATCAATACAGAACGCGTCGTTTTAATAACACTATCTCAAAAATAACTTTTAAATTATCGTGCTGCATGTTTATGACAACATAATTCACGGGAATAAGCGCGTATATGCATAAATACCTTTTTTGGGGCTTGACGTTTCGACCGTGTTACCCATTCCGTGCAAAAAGTTGATGATTTTTCATCGACCCCAAAAAAGGTATCTCAAAACCTAATAATATCGGAACCATTGATATTTTCGCATTAACGTCTGTCGTTGCACGGAAAACCCCTGAAATCAGTTAACGAATGTTGTACTACATACAGCCAAAAATGTGCTTACGCTCGGCGTAATTTGCTTTTAGCGATACGCACTCTCTATAGTTTTACTTTTTTTTAAACTCCATGTCCAAATCCCTTTTGGCTAAAGGTCCGAAAGTTTCCAGACAATTGAACAGTATTGAGGTCGATTAAACCCATTTACTGTAGGCACATACTTAGTTCTTTTCTCTATAATTTATTGGAATAAAATGGCCTGGACAAATGTGTTTTAGTAAAGGAACATTAGACAGGTTCGTTGAGATCGCTTCATTAAGTTCATATAGAGACCAGTTTTCGTCTAGGAAATTGCCAGTTAAGATTTTTTTTTAATGTGAGTCTAAGCACAATATAAAAGGCTTATTGTTTATCAAGTTAAATAAAACTGCTTATTTCAAAAGAAATTTAATTTGTAGAATTGATACGGGATTTGATTCAAGTAATTTCTGAAATTATTAGATAAAAAAAAAACAGAAATATAAGGTTTCAAATTAGGGTACACGCTTTACATGTCTTGTCGATAGCGCACGACCAAGGTACAAGAAGTGTAGATAGAAAACTTTTAAATTAATATACCTATATTGTAAATATCTACAAAACATTTACATTACATCCTATTCCTCATTTAACTAGACTGTAATATAAATGAGTATAGGTCGCGTCAGGTAAAAAGAACGCTGGCGGAAGGTGGGGAGGGTAGGTTTGCGCATGAGTATACAATTCGGCAGGCGAAGGTCGTCCTACGAACCAATAGCGTACCGGCAAACATGCGGCTCGTGCCCCCCCGCACTTCATACCACCAAACAGACCGATACGCGTTCTGCGCATCTTGACAGCCAGCGTTCTTTTTACGTGACGCGACCTATACTATATATTATATATTTCTTACTTTTACGTAGTCAGGTTATATCTTTTTTAATTAATAAAAAACCTATACATAACACTATACACTCTAACAAAGTTCTCTTTTTGTGAATTAATCAACTCTTCATAGTTTCACAGAAATTAATAAAAACCTCGCTTCGGTAAATTATTGATACCTAGAATTGATAGTCGTTGTAAAAAAAAAACTTTTTCAGATGAAACGTTAATAAAACAAATAAAATGTTGGTCAGTGACCTCCGTGGTCGAGTGGCGTACGCACCGGTTTGCTAGGTGTCGCTAGCTCTGAGGTCCCGGGTTCGATCCCCGGACGAGTCAATGTAGAAAGCCACTTTTCTACATTGTCTCGGGTCTTTGTGGTCACTTTGTTGTTTTTGAATTCCATAACACAAGTGCTTAATATTATAGCTACTAACTTTGGGTTCAGAGCAATGTATGTGATGTTGTCGCGTTGTCAGTGACCCTGACTGCTATACCGGAGGTCGTGGGTTCGATCCCCACCTAGAAAAAATCTCTATGTGATAAGCACGATCATTTGTTCTGTGTCTGGGAGTAATTTATCTATAATATGTATGTATTTAGAAATATATAAGTATGTTTATCAGTTGTCTAGTTACCATAACACAAGCTTTGCTTACCTTGGGATCAGATAACCATGTGTGAGATGTCCTGGAATATTATTATATTACCTATTTGATCTAATTCAAACTGCATAACTTTACATACACGTGATTTAAATACTAAAGGAAGAAAATATTATAAGCACTCTCTGAAAGACCATAAAAATGTGTATTATATTTAGTTCTTGTTTTATAGTTCTTGTTGGCTATAAAATTATATAGCTTAAGTTCACAACCTATTTCAATACGCGATAAGGTTACCTTACCATAGAAGAAAAAAGATAGATAGTGCATAGCTGTCTACTTTTTTTCTTTTCACACCGAGTGTGAATGAAAAAAAGACCAGGCCAAGAGTACCCTAAACCGAAGAGCATGTATGATAGGAATGATGAGAGTGGATGAAGCGAAACAAGTATGTAAGGATCGTTGCAAGTGGAAAGAAGTGGTCTCTGCCTACCCCTACAAGGGAAAGATTCGTGATTATTATTTATGTATGTATGTAAAAAGCGGTCTATGTTTTTTTCTTCTGTGCCTGTGTATATGAAAATCATAGAAGTCGTACTTATTTTAAAAATATTATATATTATTTAAGTCTGGAGTCAGATGGGGGAGACCATTGCCCAGCAGTGGGAAACTAAAGAGGTTACATAAAAAAATATATGTATGCGAATGGGTGTAAAACGATAATTCTTATGTAAAATTAGAGACCTTATTTATGTGCATAAATATATTAAATATTTATGCATATAAATAAAGTCTCTTATTTTACGTACATTACACATTATATTATGCTGTTTGCATACCTAAAAATTATTGGTGTTTGAATGTTTGATATTCCTGCACGCAAAAACTACTAAACACATTTCGCAGATAATTTCCATGTATATGTCACCGGAAAATAATAAGAACCGTAAGTTTATAAATTTCCTAGGAAATTTATAAACTTACGGTTCTTGTTATTTTCCGGTGACATATATAGGTAGTTCATAACCTGGATTAATACAATACGTGTACTTTTTCTCACTTAGAAAAAAATCCGAGTAAAATTGTGTTTTTTTTTTAACATAAATTACAAAATAAACGCAATGGACATCCTAACTTAAT
The DNA here is from genome assembly GCA_905146925.1 of Autographa gamma. Classification (NCBI taxonomy): domain Eukaryota; kingdom Metazoa; phylum Arthropoda; class Insecta; order Lepidoptera; family Noctuidae; genus Autographa; species Autographa gamma. Next base: position 3,909,100 of record LR989878.1, on the reverse strand, counting down.
TTCAGCACTTCAATTTTAGCTCCTTATTTACAGTTATTCTACTCCGTCCGTTTCCTTTCTCCTTATTCTTTCGCAGTTCCATGTAATCTTAAGAATGGGGTCATACAGTGATCTCTTTTACGACTATATTCTCGTAAAAACTTACGACTTTTGTCATAGCTAATCTGTTGAAATGGTTTATCATGCAGTAAGTATGTCTTTAACCCTGTTTAAGAGTCGTTTTAGTTTAACTTATGTTAAGATATAAAGGGATGTACTTAGATATTGTGGAGGTCAGATAGGCTGCTTGTTATAAAGTATCGGTATTAAGGTGTGTTTAGTGATACTGTAAGCCGAAAAGAACCTGAGGAAATATTGAGATAGAAAAATATACATTATTCGGTTTGTTTCGAACCCAGGCAAGTACCAATGTGGCTTTTTCAAAGTTATATGTACTTTCTTAGATATTCTAAGACACTTCTGACAAACGGTGAAGGTAAACATCGTGAGGAAACCTGGATTCCAAAAATTTGGGATCTGAAATCGCCAATCCGCAGAGAGCAAGCGAGGTGATCAATGCTCGTGCCTTCTCTATATGAGAAGAGGCCTGTGCCCAGCAGTGGGACGTTTATAGGCTGGATTATTATATATTCGGTTTGTTTCAAGCTAGGAATGAGCAATACGGATTGAATTAAATATTATTAATATTTTTTTACATTCATCTAGTTTTTAGATTTTTTTTTCTTTTTCTTAGTAAGGTGTTATGACGTTCTTTAATATAAATGAATTAATTATTAATTATTGATGTTTTGCTAAATATTATTTTCTATTTTCAGGTAATTTCTTGTTTTATGTGACCTGAATTATAAGTTGGAGATTGGGCAAGTTAGGTAAGTACATTACACATTGCTACTATGTACTTGATTTTTTCATTTATTTAACGTCGATAAAATTGACATTATGATTATATCGTATTTTAAATCTCAACAATTTTAAAAGTCCCAACTTTATTTCAATTCTCTAAAATATCTTCAATAAATAAAAGAGCATTGAATTGAATAGAACTCAATCTCAAGACTAAACATTTGCTGAAAATCTTGGAATTCAAGAGATTGGACACGTTGCACTGAATAAATAAAGTATATTTTCATTCGTTTAGCTACCTTCGTGTAGTTTTAACTCTATTTGAGACCTTTATTTATATTCGATTAGTATAAAAGCTATATAACTTAAATGTAACTGGAAACTGGTTCCGATTATAATAATAATAATATCCTGGGACATCTCACACACGGTTATCTGATCCCAAACTAAGCAGAGCTTGTGTTATGGTAACCAGACAACTGATAAACATACTTATATATTTCTAAATAAATTACATATATAGATAAATTACACCCAGACACAGAACAAACGATCGTGCTCATCACACAAACATTTGTCCAGAGTGGGAATCGAACCCACGACCTCCGGTATAGCAATCAGGGTCACTAACTACTAGACCAACAGGCCCGTCGTCGATTATTTATTTCAACCTCTATTTAATCGCGTAAACGTTTCAACTACCTATTTTATATACTTCTAATACTACAATGACGTCAGCTACTATTGAAGAAAGTAAATTAGTCTTTGATAAAAAAAAAACAAAAAAAAAACAGTTACAGATCTTTTTTAACTATTTTTTTTATTTGCAATTAATTTATATTCTTTAACGCTTAATTATTTACTGTTTAGTAATTGTGTACACCACAATGATATTCTAATAAACAGATATAAATCTGCCGAAATGGGCCTTGCCAGGATTTCCGCTTGGTTGAACTCTCATCTATTGTCACTAAACACCACCAAAACTAAATATATTGCTTTTACAAAATATAAAAATACCCAACCAGGGCTTAATTATTCTCTTAAGATACACAGTTGCCATAACCCCTCGAGTACCATTACAAATTGTTCTTGCAAAAAAGTGGAAAAAGTTACTCATATTAGATATCTGGGTGTTATGGTCGACCAACGTTTGTCTTGGCACACACACATAGAAACAGTCATGTCCCGGATTAGAAAACTCATATGGATCTTCAAGACCTTAAGATATGTAACCTCTAAGACCCTTATAAATCAGATCTACGTATCTCTGGCCCAATCAGTTTTAGTGTACTGTATACCAGTATGGGGTGGAGCTACTAAAATTAAATTTCTCGAACTAGAGCGTGCACAACGGTCTCTCCTAAAAGTCATGTATTCTAAACCATACCGTTTCCCAACCGAAAACCTATATATGTATAGTGGTCTCCTGACTGTTAGGAAGTTATATGCCCTACGAACTATTCTTAAACTACATAAAATACTTCCGTATGACTCTGGCTCCCAGAAAAAGAGAAGGAATTATGTTGTGGCACACGTAGTATCAGCTAAATCAGCTTATGCAGAAAGACAGTACTCTAGACTATCTACAAAGTTATATAATAAGATAAATAAAATATTGAAAATCTATCCTATGACTATTAGAGAGTGTAAGAAAACCCTAATAAATTGGCTGCAAAGCCAGACTTACAACGACATGGAAGATCTTTTGCAAACAGTTCAATAAGGTAGACAAAACACACACATACGCACGCACAGACACACATACACACACTCACACACACTCACACACACTCACACACACTCACACACACTCACTCACACACACACACACACACACACACACACAAACACACACACACACACACACACACTCACACACACATCTTTATTTTTATACTTTCCTTCTTTTATATTGATGTTAATAGTTACTCACCTACTGTTATATAACTTGTCATGTTCAATAATTTGGTTATGAAGAGCGGGGTCTCCTAGCACAGGTATTCCATATACTTAAAAGGAGGCCCTTGCGTATGATTAATTGTGAAAGTTTTAATGTGACAATGAAATAAAAAGTTTTTTTTTTTTTTTTTTTTTTTTTTCTTCTTTTTTCTTCATTTTGAAGTCTCGGTTTCTTTCTACGTATTGTTTCTTGTCCGTATCATTTTATTTACATAGATAAAGTTAAAAGTAACATAGATGATTCATATCTTATCGCTTGAAGGACTGATTTCCCACGTCGCAAACTTCTAAGACAAATGTACTACAGTGTTAGTTTAAATTTCCCCAGAGATATATTGAAGTTAATTAGTAAACTGTCTTGAAAAACGTGTTTACCACTATTTACATACGAAGATAGGTTTTTGACTAGTAACATGTGTTGTGGAGGTCAGATAGACAGTCGCTCTGTAACATACGGTGTTCAGCTGTCGGTGAGACTGGGAGCCGACCTCAACATAGTGTGGGAAAAGGCTACGCAAAAATTGGATATCAATTATTTTGCATCTCGTTTTGAGGTGAAACGTAAATGCTGTATACTGACTATAAAAGATACATTCTGCACCGTTTTTGGAGGGATATACCTTTTCAAGATCAAGCTAATCGATAAAAAATAAAAAATGTACATGACATACATGTGTTTAATTATCATGTTTACCTCAGTTAGATGGAGAAATAATACTGTTTTATGGCTTTCTTGAACCGAGGTATTTTGGGCTCGAATGCTAGGTAGAAGTGTCCTCTAAGGCTTTTTAACTTGAACGGTAAAGGAATAAGGAATAGAAGTCAATGATCTGCAAATCCAAGGTAAAAAGTTACTTTGACAGCTAGATTACAAGAATTTAAAACAACCGGTTTATAAAACATTGATCGATACGCAAACTAGGTAGTCACCTGTCAAAGGATTTTATGATAAGATTGGTTGTTAGTTATTTGGTCTAGAAATCATAGTCTTGATCAGATTTGTCAACAAAGTAAGTTCATCAGCCTTTCTGAAACGGGGGGTTAAGCCGAGATCAGTTAAAAGGCACTATTTATTGAGGGATGAATTAATTATTGGGTTGCTTTTAAAACTATAAACCCTGAAACTAAGCCTATTGTACACAGTATCAATGTCTCCTTTAACAAGTGATTCGATGTATTACAAATTGAATACCTATATTATGTAAGAAGATGAGATATTTAAATGACACTTCTAAATATGTTTAGGGTCAAAAGTCAAGTGTTTAAAGCTAGTTTTAGACCCTAAATGTAGAATATTAATTAATTTACAAGATCTGAACCCACAATATATTGAAAAAAGCGCTTATTGTTATATCATGCGGTTTAAGTCTGTCGTACATAATTAAAGTAAGACTACTGAAACAGTAAATGTGTGTCTGGAGACGCAATTGTTTTATGACATACGCCTTGCGAATAAGTTAGCTTGCAATATTCAGTCATCTTGTCTAGTTAGTCATTAAAACTGAATACTGCGTAGTTAGGGAGCTATGCTCGGGGTTTCTTTGCTCGACAGAATCCGGAATACGGAAATTCGCCAAAGAACTAAAGTCACCGACACAGCTCGAAGAATATGCAAGTTAAAGTGGCAATGGACAGGCCATATCGCTCGAAGAACCGATAACCGTTGGGGAAGAAAGGTTCTCGAGTGGCGACCACGAACCGGAAGACGCAGCGTTGGCAGGCCTCCCACCAGGTGGACTGACGATATCGGTGGCGGGCACTCGGTGGATGCAATTGGCGAGTTGTCGTTCATTGTGGCGTTCTAGGGGGGAGGCTTCTGTTCAGCAGTGGACGTCTTCCGGCTGATGATGATGATGATGATGATGATGACCGCGTAGTTTAATAATTGCCTAATAACTTAGCAGAATGGTAACAATAATTAAGCAATTATGACAGGCCTGTTGGTGTAGTGGTTAGTGACCCTGACTGCTATACCGGAGGTTGTGGGTTCGATTCTACGACAAATGCTTATTTTTTCAAATAGTTAGTCTGCTCATATTTCAACATAAGTTAACTTACCAAGAAAAAAAATTGTCCGAGTTTATATTTTCTTTATATTCATAATATTGAATTTTATTTTATAACTTGTATGATAGCTTGGGTGATTATTTATAAAGCCTTTTGATCTCGTAAAACCGTGTATGAGTCTTTAAGTTATTACTTTTTACATAACCGTGGTATTTTAGTAGCCTTACAAAACGGTCCACGGAATATTTCTGATATCTTTGTAAATATGTACCTTATCATGAAGATACATATTTACAAATGTGTTATGAATTTTAATTTGACAACTAAGCATTTTCTAAATCTCACGTTTGCATTATAATTTTTGAGCATTTTTTTACCATTAGTTAAAGGAACTTCTCAAATCGGTTTTTTTGTCCTTAATGGGAACAACACCTTTGTTCATATAAATTTCTGTGAATTCGTTAGTTTTTCACATTTAAATGTTAACTTATATATTTTTTTAGCAATTATTTTCTAAAACCTTTGTAAATCAGCGTCTCATTAATAACGATAGAATAGGCGAGAAATTCATTAATTAAGTTTCCAACAAATAATAATTGTTCTTAAAAAGAAGTAACTTACACAAAGGAGCTTTAATTTGGATGGTCCCTCGTTGGGCGCCAATAAGTATTTTCTGACTACCCGCAAAACTTCGGAAAGAATAATTTTCTTCTATTATGTGCGCGTTACTTAATTATACTTCAAGGTTATCGAATGGATAGAAGTAATTTACGTTTATGTTATTAAATCTGAAATATTGTGGTGATTACAATAGCAGTTTTATTGAAGATAAAGAAAATATACTATAACATAAAAAAATATTTATTTCTTTTGTACTTATATATTTTTCGACATGTTTTGTCCACCCAGTATTTATCTTCGACCAGAAAACGACAAAACATCATCTTGCTTAAAATAAATTTCAGTTATTTTGCCCTTTGGCCGTTTTCGACGACAAAACAATATCATTTTTCAAAATATCCTTTTTTATTTTAAATTCTTTGAACCGATATTTCTTTGCAAAAATTGTGATGAAATTATTTTCCTGCCATGACAATAATTATTTCGTCGAAACATATTTAAAATCACGCACACAATCTTTAGGGATTCCAGTGATTTTAATATACGAGTGTGGGACAAACAGTCAATCAATCCACATGAATAAACAAACCAATTTCTTCTATACATTGACAGTTTTTTTTTAGATAAATATAAGCTTTATTTTGTAAAGAAAATTGAAAATTTGCGTTTATAGGGACTTAATAATATAATTCAGTTTTGATTTTGGGCGTTAAATATTGATGCGAAAAATGTGACATATTTTTTTTTTCAATCTTTTTGGGCTGACATTTTGTAAACTGACTCTATACCAGATGTACTCTTCACCCCTTTTGTATAGATAGGGTTTATCTATACAAAAGGGGTAACAATCTGTAGAGAAGCAGTTAGTTGAATGTAATTCTGTGTGCCATGATACTTTTTATTGACAACAGAATAAACATGATCTTCCAAAAAAAAAACTGCATTTTTTTTTATATAGATATAATCAATGTATGTACTGTCAGGATTGAAATTTCATTTCAATTATCTGCGTTATTTACGCGTTAAGAGATAACTCCCACACACTAAATAAACAGATAATATGTTATCATTCGATAAATTTTCCTTAAAAATTAAATTAAATACTTCACGTATAACTGAAAATTGATACTAAAAAAAGAATGTAGGCAAATTTAATTACAAAAGCGAGCTCTCAACTTAAGAGATACTTATTAGGCGGTATAATGAAGGGCCTGAGAAAAAGCGGTACTTCTTAACGGCTCTCAGCTTCATTAAGAGCCCTTCATAAGGATTCCATCATCAGTATAGTGCCGAGCAAAAATATTATCCACTCCAATATTTTATTTATTTTTAATTTCATTCTAGATTGATATTGTGAAACTTGTTAAAATAATACTTATGTTTAAATTCTAGATTGATATTCTACAACGTATTAAAATAATAATTTATCTTTATTTCTTCCACAACACATGACTTTATACAATATTTTTTTAATATTATGAATATATTATTGGAAACAGTTACTTACTAATGCATATTTTTCTTTTTCTTTTTGTTTTTCATCACAAAAATCTCCCTAGTTTTTTTACAAGATATTTTTCTTTGTGACTGTACTTTATTGGTGAATACTTCGTTATGCTGTCTCTTTCATTTTGAGGTCTAAAGTAGAGACAGGCAGACTTTTAAGAGCATCTTAAATTTAAGTTGCTTTTAAGAGTTAAGCCGGAACCCCACCGCTGCGCAGGCTGTGCACGGATGCGTGGCTCACCTCTGCTGCGTGACTCATTAGTTCGGCGGCGTCGGCCTCCGTGTCCACTGCGGCGCACGGACACGGATGTGTCGCCCACACAGCTCATAGCTATGCGTGGGGTACAGTTACGAGCAAAAATATGTATACATAATAATATGCGAAATTGTTAAACGAAATTAGTGAGATTTTTTGTCAAATCTCTTCTTCATCTAGCAATCAATGCATACTGACAGATGACACTTGAAAATAAAATGGTTCAAATATTTTTTTTTATAAAAAGAAATATTTTACTTAAAGTCAATATATTATTTTTATAATATAGACTATAGCGCTTCCGAGTAACAATATAATTTAGCTATTGTGTAGTAACATCTGTTTTACTTATTTGTATTATAAATTACTTAGTTTGAGAAACAGATGCAGATTTAAAGTTCATTTTACTATCCTTTAGGTACATGCTTAATTAGTTACTCAATCAGGACGCCAGATCCAACGATATTTACGCCAGTGAAACTGCGGAAAACAGCTAGTTTAAAATACATTACTATTAATAATAATAATAATATTCCTGGACAATTCACACACGGTAATCTGATCCCAAGCTAAGCTCTAAGAGAGCTTGTGTTATGGTAACCAGACAACTGATAAACATACTTATATATTTCTAAATACATACATATTATAGATAAATAACACCCAGACACAGAACAAATGATCGTGCTCATCACACGACATTTGTCCAGAGTGGGAATCGAACCCACGACCTCCGGTATAGCAGTCAGGGTCACTAACCGCTAGACCAACAGGCCCGTCATATTTACATATTTATTTACATAACTATCATTACGAGATTTACAGCTTACGCAATTTTATAAAATTAACAATCAACAAAACTATGTACCTATATCAATATTAAATAATGGTAACCTAAATAATAAACTACACTAGATAAAACTTTATGTGACATATTTCCATGTTTTTTCTCAAGAATTTTCTGACTGTAATTATCATCCGCCTTGAAATAAATCTGTAATATACTCAAGCGTGAATCTTAACCCCAGATGACAGTCGTAAAAGGGAATATCAAGGGTTTACTGTCCTTGCCACACATTTTTAGGGTTCCTTACACAAATTGGAACAACGGAACCCAATTACATATTCAGACTCGTTTTTCAGGTTTGAATTATTTAGCCGACTGTTTTTTTTATCATGATACAATTTTATAATGGTTGATTGCCTTAATAACATTAGACAAAAGAGGCTGACTACAAGATGGTTGCTATACCATCAGGAACAGATTGATTAAAAATCAATTCTTACAAAAAAAATAGTAACTTAAAAATAAGACTTATATGGTTTTCTTATGGATTCCATTGTCATAATTGTACCAAATTGTCAATATGGGACCAAAGAACCACCTTTCAAATAAAAAAAGAATTATCCAAATCCGTTCACGCAGCAGGAAGTTCTGAGACAAAAAAAAAATAAAAAAAAAAACTAATTGAATACCTCCTCCTTTTTGAAGTCGGTTAAAAATGGCTGATTGTGTATTTATTGAGAAAACTCTATTTGCGTGAATCTGACTTAACTTTGCCGTATTTTTGTAGTAATTCTACTATATGTCGCAATTCGAGAATCAATGAGTTCTCTGATCTTTCCAAATTACGACGTCTTGGGGAGAAAATATTGTAGGTATATCACGACTTTCTGAAGAAGTTGAAAGTATATAATATTGGAAATAAATATTTGTATTTTATTACTAAGTGTAAATTAAGGTAGCAAAGTTTTGGGATAGTAGACTTATAAAGATATTATTTTAAGGGTGTTACTGAAAAATATTTTTTTGTCACTTAATTGATGCAAAAAATAGGATATCAAGTATTTAATTAACTCATTTTGAGCATTTCGTAAACTGATTTATACCGAATATACTCTTCACCCCTTTTGTAGGTCCAAAATCCTTGGTAGGCGTCGGTCTTGGTAGGCGTCGGTCTTGGTAGGCGTCAGTCTTGGTAGGCGTCGGTCTTGGTAGGCGTCGGTCTTGGTAGGCGTCGGTCTTGGTAGGCGTCGGTCTTGGTAGGCGTCGGTCTTGGTAGGCGTCGGTCTTGGTAGGCGTCGGTCTTCATAGGCGTCGGTCTTGGTAGGCTTCGGTCTTGGTAGGCGTCGGTTTGGGTAGGCGTCAGTCTTGGTAGGCGTCGGTCTTCATAGGCGTCGGTCTTGGTAGGCCTCGGTCTTGGTAGGCGTCGGTTTGGGTAGGCGTCAGTCTTGGTAGGCGTCGGTCTTGGTAAGCGTCGGTCTTGGTAGGCGTCGGTCTTGGTAGGCGTCGGTCTAGGTAGGCGTCGGTCTTCATAGGCGTCGGTCTTGGTAGGCCTCGGTCTTGGTAGGCGTCGGTCTTGGTAGGCGTCGGTCTTGGTAGGCGTCGGTCTTGGTAGGCGTCGGTCTTGGTAGGCGTCGGTCTTGGTAGGCGTCGGTCTTGGTAGGCGTCGGTCTTCATAGGCGTCGGTCTTGGTAGGCCTCGGTCTTGGTAGGCGTCGGTTTGGGTAGGCGTCAGTCTTGGTAGGCGTCGGTCTTCATAGGCGTCGGTCTTGGTAGGCCTCGGTCTTGGTAGGCGTCGGTTTGGGTAGGCGTCAGTCTTGGTAGGCGTCGGTCTTGGTAAGCGTCGGTCTTGGTAGGCGTCGGTCTAGGTAGGCGTCGGTCTTCATAGGCGTCGGTCTTCATAGGCGTCGGTCTTGGTAGGCCTCGGTCTTGGTAGGCCTCGGTCTTGGTAGGCGTCGGTCTTGGTAGGCGTCGGTCTTGGTAGGCGTCGGTCTTGGTAGGCGTCGGTCTTGGTAGGCGTCGGTCTTGGTAGGCGTCGGTCTTGGTTCGCGTCGGTCTTGGTAGGCGCCGGTCTTGGTAGGCGCCGGTCTTGGTAGGCGCCGGTCTTGGTAGGCGCCGGTCTTGGTAGGCGTCGGTCTTGGTAGGCGTCGGTCTTGGTAGGCGTCGGTCTTGGTAGGCGTCGGTCTTGGTAGGCGCCGGTCTTGGTAGGCGCCGGTCTTGGTAGGCGCCGGTCTTGGTAGGCGCCGGTCTTGGTAGGCGTCGGTCTTGGTAGGCGTCGGTCTTGGTAGGCGTCGGTCTTGGTAGGCGTCGGTCTTGGTAGGCGTCGGTCTTGGTAGGCGTCGGTCTTGGTAGGCGTCGGTCTTGGTAGGCGTCGGTCTTGGTAGGCGCCGGTCTTGGTAGGCGCCGGTCTTGGTAGGCGTCGGTCTTGGTAGGCGTCGGTCTTGGTAGGCGTCGGTCTTGGTAGGCGTCGGTCTTGGTAGGCGTCGGTCTTGGTAGGCGTCGGTCTTGGTAGGCGTCGGTCTTGGTAGGCGTCGGTCTTGGTAGGCGTCGGTCTTGGTAGGCGTCGGTCTTGGTAGGCGTCGGTCTTGGTAGGCGTCAGTCTTGATAAGCGTCGGTCTTGGTAGGCGTCGGTCTTGGTAGGCGTCGGTCTTGATAAGCGTCGGTCTTGATAAGCGCCGGTCTTGGTAGGCGCCGGTCTTGGTAGGCGTCGGTCTTGGTAGGCGTCGGTCTTGGTAGGCGCCGGTCTTGGTAGGCGTCGGTCTTGGTAGGCGCCGGTCTTGGTAGGCGCCGGTCTTGGTAGGCGCCGGTCTTGGTAGGCGCCGGTCTTGGTAGGCGTCGGTCTTGGTAGGCGTCGGTCTTGGTAGGCGTCGGTCTTGGTAGGCGTCGGTCTTGGTAGGCGTCGGTCTTGGTAGGCGTCGGTCTTGGTAGGCGTCGGTCTTGGTAGGCGTCGGTCTTGGTAGGCGTCGGTCTTGGTAGGCGTCGGTCTTGGTAGGCGTCGGTCTTGGTAGGCGTCGGTCTTGGTAGGCGTCGGTCTTGATAAGCGTCGGTCTTGGTAGGCGTCGGTCTTGGTAGGCGTCGGTCTTGATAAGCGTCGGTCTTGGTAGGCGCCGGTCTTGGTAGGCGCCGGTCTTGGTAGGCGTCGGTCTTGGTAGGCGTCGGTCTTGGTAGGCGCCGGTCTTGGTAGGCGTCGGTCTTTATAAGTGTCGGTTTTGGTAGGCGTCGGTCTTTATAAGCGTCGGTCTTGGTAGGCGTCGGTCTTTATAAGCGTCGGTCTTGGTAGGCGTCGGTCTTTATAAGCGTCGGTCTTGATAAGCGTCGGTCTTTATAAGCGTCGGTCTTGGTAGGCGTCGGTCTTGGTAGGCGTCGGTCTTTATAAGCGTTGGTCTTGGTAGGCGTCGGTCTTGGTAGGCGTCGGTCTTTATAAGCGTCGGTCTTGGTAGGCGTCGGTCTTGGTAGGCGTCGGTCTTTATAAGCGTCGGTCTTGGTAGGCGTCGGTCTTGGTAGGCGTCGGTCTTGGTAGGCGTCGGTCTTGGTAGGCGTCGGTCTTTATAAGCGTTGGTCTTGGTAGGCGTCGGTCTTGGTAGGCGTCGGTCTTTATAAGCGTCGGTCTTGGCAGGCGTCGGTCTTGGTAGGCGTCGGTCTTTATAAGCGTCGGTCTTGGTAGGCGTCGGTCTTTATAAGCGTCGGTCTTGATAAGCGTCGGTCTTTATAAGCGTCGGTCTTGGTAGGCGTCGGTCTTGGTAGGCGTCGGTCTTTATAAGCGTTGGTCTTGGTAGGCGTCGGTCTTGGTAGGCTTCGGTCTTGGTAGGCGTCGGTCTTGGTAGGCGTCGGTCTTGGTAGGCGTCGGTCTTGGTAGGCGTCGGTCTTGGTAGGCGTCGGTCTTGGTAGGCGTCGGTCTTGGTAGGCGTCGGTCTTGGTAGGCGTCGGTCTTGGTAGGCGTCGGTCTTTATAAGAGTCGGTCTTGGTAGGCGTCGGTCTTTTATAACCTTACATAACTGTGGTACATAAACAAAAATTGGAATTCCAATACAATTACTGTCATTTTAATTTATCGTTTTACTTGTATATTTTATTCAGCAATATACTATAGTGCTTCTAGCTACCTATCACTAATTATTCATGAGTTATACAACGCAGGACGGCTTTAGCATATAACAAAGGTATTTAAAAATATAGGTTTTAAACTGATCTAATCATACACTACCTTAGTAAAGACCTAAAAAGGGATTACGAAAGATCATAACAATATTAGCTAAGCTTTCGTTTATCAACTCTCAGGACTATTCAAACAAGGTGAGGTCTGACCACAAAGGGCCCAGCAAAAAGGTTTTAAGCTTTGTAAATGTTCTGCTATATATTGTGTGTCAAATTACGCCGAGTTTGAGCCCGACAAGTCGTTTGACGTTTGTCAAAACAAAGGAGTAAGCAAAGCAGATTATGATCCTATAAATAAATTCACTAGTGTAGGAAATTAAACCAAAAATAATAGAGATACAATGACTGCTAAATAACAAAATAGACAAATACAGTTTTATTACTCTTCAAAAGTTAATGAGTAAATGACAAATCCTATTTATTATTTTCTGAGAAAACTTACGTCACCAAAAGAGAATTGGCATTAAATGTAGCTATTGAGGGCAATTTAGGAACCAATAATAATTAACAATTACAACTAAGGCTTCTTATACGTATATAGCTTTAAGTGTACAACTAGGACTTCGACTAAACAAACTTGTTACATACCTACTTAGTTTATAAAAATGACAAAAAAAACAATGATGCAGTTGCGTTTACTGTTCCATAAATCTTTTCTCGCGATTTGTTACTTAACAAAAGTTAAAGTCCACAAAAAAAACTTTTTTATCATATCATATCGTATGATGTTATTAATTCTTATGCAGGAACGCTCGTTAACCAGTCACCTTCCTGCTGGAGCTGCGGTGAGAATGCTTAGCGATCCCGCGGCTCCAGCAAAGGCGAGAAGGGGACCGGGGTGTTTTTGGTCGGTGCAAGTCCGACATATCCCCACGTCGTGCCCTCGACGTGGGTCGAAATCATAAGATTTTCACACCGAAAAAAAAAAAAAAAAGTCACCTTAAAATATTGTTATTTCAATTATAGTTTTAATAGTCTTGACGACCTAAAAACGTCTTTCTTTAGCCTTCTTTAATCAGCTTTTATTACATTTGCACTTGTGCAGGTGTTGGCATATTTCCATACCTACAAAAGCTCGCTTTCACCGTTAATTTGCATGTTTATGCTCAGAAATTTCTAGAATATTCTCCTCAAAATGTGTGAGGAGATTTATTTAAGAGTTAACAGCTGTTCTCTGCAATTAATTGTTCAGGATTTCGTGACAACTGAGCTGGTGAGATGAATCGTAATTTTTGCTTTTATTGTTTGAATTTTATTCTTAACAACCGACTTCTAAAGAACAAAGGTTGCTATTCGTTGATGGTTTTAATATTATTATGGCTGGATGAGGCTCCACAGGACCGTAGAAAATGGCACGAAAAAGAGGAGGCCTTTGCTCAGCAGTGGGAGGACAAGGGCTGTGGATGATGATATGTTTGTTACGCTACATCTACAAAAATTAGAGCCGATTAAAAAAAAATGTCTTCAATATGGTATGACTTCGGGATAGTCCAAATTAAATTATTTTTTACACATGATTACAATAAAATACGTATATTCAGTTCCTTAGACAGTTTTTAAGAAATTTCCCTACTAAATTTATTGTGGACTTCAAGTAGTTGTCGCTCAATAAAATACGGTATTCAGCAGAATCGGGTGAGACTGGAAGCCGACCCCAACATAGCTTGGGAAAGGCTAGGCAGAGTTATTTTAGGCTTACCTGACCTTTATCCATGAGTCATTCGGGCGTTTAACTCACTCAAGTGGATCTGGAATAATCAAAATGTCATGTCATATTGTCAAAGAGTACTTGGGACATTAGGTACTGTTTTCATAAGTCGGTGTATGCTGATTTATTAACCAAAAACTATTTTAAGCTATTTGTTAACCTTGTGATCACTGTTTGAAACGATAAAGTTACAGTTATAGATAGACGAGAATGAAGGTATTTTAAAAAGGTCACCTATCCATAAAATATATATTATGTGCGACGTTATGCAACTTATTCTTTAGAATCTCATCATTTAGGCAAGAAATCAATCTTTATTAAACAGATTTTATGCTTTGAAATGTAAAACAAGTTGTCAAACAGTGGGACTTTTTAGGCTCTTAAATAATAATATTTATAATAATAAGCTGAAAATAACATCTGTTGAGACAAATAGTGTAATTCAGAAAAATAATACACAACATGATTATTTAAAGTAGTAAATTGCTAACTCGATAAATTGAAGCATTGTATGTAGCATACTCTAACACTATGTTACCTTCATATGCCTATCCAAGCTTTTAGCGTGATTAGATCTTGAACTAAGTAAATAGGTTTATATTCTAGAATCTAGATGGTAGTCTAACTGATAGGTATACCTAGTTAGGTCTATAGAGAGCCTGAATTTGTATACTCGTTTGAAGATGCGATGTTAGCTATATACTAAAAAAAGTTCATGTTTCATGATAAAAAAAAAATAAGGTTCATTTAAAAAAGAAAAGCCCACAAACGTCCCACTGCGGGGCACAGGCCTCTTCCCGTACAGAGAAGGCACGAGCATTGATCACCACGTTTACCAACTGCCGGGTTTAGTTTAAATTTTTAAGGTTAATAAAAACATTTAATATGCAAGATATTGATGAAATATCCCACTTTGGATATATATTGCCAAAATAAAAATGACTACTTAGTTATTATATAGTGTTATAATAGTAATATATTAGTGTTTTTTTTTTGTGCTAAGTCCCCAGTAAAACAATACAAAAAAAAATACCTATACGATCAATCACACAAAATAATTGATTAGTTCGCCTTTTATTGAAGGAGACTATCAAATAGTTATTGACGTTGATACCTGTCAGAATAAGCCACTACAAACAAAAGTTGAACGATATTACTGTCAATCTATCATACAGTTAGGGCTGCGACACACTGTTGTCTCATATTTATTACATAGTTTGAATTTGTTATATGAAACTTTGTAAAACCGATAAATAATAATAATAATAATATATAATATTCCGGGACATCTCACACACGGTTGTCTGATCCCAAGCTAAGCAGAGCTTGTGTTATGGTAACCAGACAACTGATAAACATACTTATATATTTCTAAATAAATACATATTATAGATAAATTACACCCAGACACCGAACAAATGATCGTGCTCATCACATAAACATTTGTGCCGGGTGGGAATCGAACCCACGACCTCCGATATAGCAGTCAGGGTCTCTAACCACTCGACCAACAGGCCCGTCAAATAATCGTAGGTTAATAAAAAATAACAAACGTGTCACCATACTGTAAGGCTTAATAACTGAATATGTCGCTAGCAAAATGTTAAGGTACATCGCTTCAGTGGTTGGTATTATCTTGGTGTCAAATTAATTAAAGAAAGAAAGAAAAACTATTTATTATCACATAAGTAAAAAAGGACGCAACAAACAAAAAAAACTAGACAACATAACAAAGGAAGAAAGAAGAACGCTGCAGTTGCGTCACTTATGCGAGAAAAGGTCAGCGCTCAGCATAGAAGCTGCGTCTCGTGCTCGCAGGCACAAGACAGCAGCGCTGGTTTTCAGCGCTGATCCAATTGATTTTGATTGAAAAAAAAAATGGATTCAGTTAGTCTGAAATTTTGTAAACAAACTCTATACCATATGTACTCTTCGCCCCTTTTGGTTAGATATAATCTTTTGGTGACACACAGTATTTAGTTAAATAGTGGTCCCCTGTCATACACACCCGTTTTTAACCGACTACAAACTAGGAGAACTACAAGCTAGGCACTATATTTGTAACCTCAGGACTTTTGACTGGGTGAACCGATTTGGATGATTCTTTTTTTATTTGAAAGTTGGTGCTGCCCGTGTTAATTTTGTTATAATTTATTTTGGTCCAGTTTTCATAGAGGTATGCTTATGAAACAAATAAGAGACATATTTTGGAGTTGGGTATTTTTGTTAGAACTATCAAACAGTCGCTAGCTCTTACGTCCCAGATTATATTATTACGAGCCATAATCGTCCCACTGCAGGGCAAAGGCCTCCCTTTCCTTCCAATTCTCCCGGTCCTGTCCTGGGCTATTGCTGTCCATAATGTGGAAAAGGAGTCAAGCTCGTCCCGCCATCTCCTTCTGGGCCGGCCACGAGGTCTTTTCCCGTTCGACGTCCCAGATACAATAGTTATAATTAAAACACCCTTATTTATATTAGGTTTTAAAACGTAAGTACCTTCAATGATCTACATGTGTTATCACCCTAAACCTCAAGAAATTCGTATATGAAGAAATAAGCCACAGATATCATTTTCAAGATTTGAACACGTCAAGAGAATTGATAAGGGCAGACATGACTTGCTTTGATATTAAGTAAAGGAAAATATGTGACTAGAATTTACAATAATCACATTCACAGCAGTATTTTTCTTCAGCTATGAATATAGATTAAGTTTATTTTACTGATATCTACTCAATTTAATGCTAAATCTAATATAAATAAATAATAATATCCTAGGACAACTCACACACGGTTATCTGATCCCAAGCTAAGCAGAGCTTGTGTTATGGTAACCAGATATCTGATAAACATACTTATATACTTCTAAATGCATACATATTTTAGATAAATTACACCCAGACACAGAACAAATGATCGTGCTCATCACACAACATTTGTCCTGGGTAGAATCGAACCCACGACCTCCGGTATAGCAGTCAGGGTCACTGACTGCTGAACATAAAGTGGGTTCGATTTAAACCCAGAATTAATCTGTGTGTGATGTGTATGGTCATTTGTTCTGTGTCTGGGTATAATTTATCTATAATACGTATATATTTAGATTATTACTATGTTTATCGATTCCCGGTTATTATAGTACAGCCCCTGCTAAGTTTAGCATCACCTTTTGTTCATTTATTTTCGATCATTGATAGAAAAACACAAACTAAATGACAAGATTCCCCTTTTTAAAGTCAGTTACTATTATTTTGTAAAGATAATCAGTCCTATCCATAATTAGTTTGTAAATAAATAATTAACCTTCCACCAGTTACTTTTATTTAATTCTCTTTATAGATTATAATACATAATCTCAAACCAATAAACGATTTTCTTTATCCTTAACCGTTCCGAAAAGGGTATCAGAAAAATACGGTTTTCCTAACCTATTACAGTTAAAATTTATTGGGGATCGGTAGGCGTTAGTGGAATAAGCCTATTTCTTTGAAATTACAATACAGAAAGGAATAGCCTTTTACAGGATAAATATATTTATCCGATTTAGAGATTATGGAAATAAATCTACCTTTTTCTTCTATGATAAACTTGTTGTGAAGTATTGTTCTTAGAAAGATAGTTAAAAAGCATTTTTATTATAGTATCCATGTTTGTATCAACCTTTTTTCCTATAGTAAACTAGTTTATAAATCCAAGTTTCTAGGAAAATACTTGAACAATAATACGTAATACAATTTTAGCTTTCCTTTTCTGTAAAAGGTTTAATCAAATTTGGTTAAGTTGTTTTCAATATGGTAGACAGTTGAACCTCTGAAATTGTTTTAATTTTTCTACAGTAAGATTTTGAAATATTCCTAATACGACATTAGTAAACAACACTAACATTTTCGTTTTAATTTTCCATGCTAGTAGATTCATTATTTTTAAAGCTTATATTAGTGTTAAAAGTCAAAGTTTTGTATGTTATACTTGATGCGGCCTAAGAAGATATGGGTGACAGTTTAAATATTCCTTGCTACGCAAATTTCTTACAAGTAAACAATGGAGAAATAAAACGAAATAAATTATTTTATACCGTCAAAAGAATGAATTTTAAATAATTATAAACGAAACTGATATTATTTATATTATTGACTCTAATATATTTTAATGCCTGTTAGTTTTAATAAAGATAAAAATATTGCATAATAATGTCAGATACATGGAACGGAACTTTTGTCAATAGAGATTGACACTGTTGAATCGACATCTAATCGATGAATCGGAGCGGCCATCTTGTGATCGTATTATTTGTAGAAATCGTCAAACGTCAGTACGAGTGCATCTGCCTTGTATGCGGTTTGTGTTCGTTGCGTCTACTTTGAGTTTTTGTTGATTGTGATTTTCGTTAAGTTTTTCGTTTTTGTTAAGCCCGTTGTTTGTTATTATTGTTTTTTTTCGGATCTTACAAGATACAGATTCAGAAACGAGCTCACAATCGTCGAGTTCTGACTGTAGTGAATAATAATATAAAATAAATTTCCAAATCTAAAATCGATAAATTCGATTTCACTTCCTTTACGAACTTATTCGATATGTTTAAACAATCGATTAATTTTCGTTAGGCAACTTCACTACGATTGTCAACCATAGACCTGTCACCCATATCTTCTTAGGCCGCATCAAGTATAAATACCCACATTAAATTTATTATATGTCACTACATTTCTTTAACACCCACGTCTACATTACCAAAAATGTCTTAAAAGTCCGGAAAAGTCCAAATTAATTGGTTCTTATTCAATTGTGAGCTCAACGGGACATTCTTAACTTGAGTCGCTGTTAACTTGTCCTTAATTAACTGCCTTTAATAAGACGCTTAAAACTTTTCTCTTGACAAAGAGAAAATTTGAGTAGCCTATGTGATATTTACTTTTAATTTTGCTATACAATTTTGAACCTTATTTTTTGTCACCACGGTCGATTTTTGAAGATCATTTCTAATGTATCATCGTCGTGTTTTGGAATTTTGGTATACAATTTTGAAGCGTTACGTGGTAGAAATAAGGTTTATTTTTGTGTGGCGTTTGTAATGTAATATGGCGGTATATTTTGGAATTTTATTTTTCATTTGTTGAAGTATTTCGTTCTGTATTTGAAGAGTACGCACTTACAAGTGTTTTGAGAACTTTATTCAAATAATGATGTTCTTATTTTGAATAATTTAGTTTGATTGGTCAATTTGTTAGAGGTTGAATTTTTATTTTTATTATCTTAATATTTTGAAGGCTTTTATTCGAACGCAAAAAAAGATTTAATATTTGACAAGAATCGATGAAGTATTTTCATTTCTAAAGGTCGATTTAGTGAAACGATTGAATGCTCATTTTATCCCCACTCTATCAAATTATTTTAGAATTTCAAAGTTATATTTGTTGTCTCTGTAGTTAAGAGCTTTTTGTAAAATAACTGTACAATTTGTATGCAACTACATAATTTTTACGTAAAACTTTTTTTGAGTTTGGAATTTAACAAATAAAAAACATTTAGTAACATACCTAGGTTATTCAATTTATCATATTTGAAAACAAACACATTACATAATTTGAAAAAAACATTCACTCAAGTAAAAACATGTGAAACTAAGTAAAAAAAGCATGTTGCAAAAATTAATCGCAGATTTGTTCCGTCCAACAAAAACTGAAAAAAAAGCATATTTCCATTTTCTTGTTTTTCGTACTCGATCCGAATCGATTTGTCAATCACTCGAACCAAATCAGGCTGTCATGCAACGAATGACATATTCGAGTGACTTCCAATTGTTCGGTAGCTTTCAATTTACAATTCAGATTTAGATTTGTATTCACTTGAAATCATGTCATGTTGAATTGGCTTAAATTTTTTAGGATTTTCTGTATCGATCTCCGGCCATATTGTCATCGATAGGGTTAGAGGTAATTCCTTATAAATTTTATTGGAGAAGCCTTAGATATTTAAAATATAATAATAAGGGTATTTTTATTTCACTCAAAGCATACCTATCTTCTTGCTACCTATACATAAGAAATAAGAATTAATACAGCGAAAGTCATTATTAATACCAATTTTTTTTTTTTTACTTTTGCATGGTCTTTCCCGCACTATGTTGTGGTCGGCTCCAGTCTCACCGACAGCTGAACATCGTATGTTACAGAGCGACTGTCTATCTGACAATCAAAAACCAGCTGATGGGATAAATCAATATCCTATAGGCAAACTGATTGAATTATAATGACGCTACAGCTAAGGAAATAATTAAAAAACAGAGACTCCTAAGCGTTAAAACGAATTGATGATCGTTCCTTCTCTCTAAATTAAATTGCTATAGTTGGGTTTGTTACAACTTCTATATTTTGAGAACTGGTGGACTGCTTTTCATGATCTTTGATTTTTTCTGTTCATCTCTATCCCAAATGGCAGAAGAACATAGAACCATCTAAAAATTTACAAAAAATAGAGTCTAAATACGCGAATGACGCCGCGAGGAATCATTAGTACTCTTATAGTACAAAATTATATTATCACTATTTTATTAAGGTCCAAATAGTACTAATGACTTATAAATAAACGAGGAAAGTGCAAATCTCGAAAAAGGTCGCCAATCCCACTAATTACGTCGCAAATCTTCAAAGATTAGTTCGGCTTAACGGTTTATGTTACTATACTTAATATAAAGCTCCTCAGCTTAACTTATGGGTTAAAAGCTAGTTTTATACTAGTGGTAAAGTGGTAAATTAATTAATGAATTTTATTCTCAGTAGCAGGTCGGAGTTTGGATTTGTGCCCGGTTAGTGGCAATAGGCTCGCCCCTTATTACATGGGACCTAAACATATCAGCGAACTGTGGGTGTACATCGGTACACCTCTGCCTACTCCTTCGGGGATACAGGCGTGATGATATGTTATGTTTATGTAAATAATAATATACTGAAAGTAAAATATTTTCTAAGGATAACGTCTTGTAAACTTACTAAGTAAACTAACGTTTATAAGGGGTCCCAAATGTGTATGTGATGTAACATTTTCCTAAATTCAGAACGTTGTTTTTACTCTGACTGTTGTTTTTGTATATAATTTTCTTTATATATTCTTGCGAAATGACGTAAAATAAGTTGTTCTTTCATGAAAATACACAACATTCCTAATTACTAAAATAATAACTGTGAAAATGCTGATTAGATTGACTCAAATTCCTGCTAAAAACCATCTTGATCACGTCCGCTTTAAATTCGTTTAGCAATTACAGTGCCACAGACGGACATATTATAGATACACAAACTCACAGATATACATAGACACAAATACACAAACAGACAAACCAAGTTTAAAAACAGTTGTGTTTAATTGGTACATTACAAGCATAGACTGAAAATGTGTAATAGTCTAGTTAGTAGTTGACTTCCAGTCTCATCCGACTCATCTAAAAACTTTATATTTTATAGAGCGACTGCCTATCTGACCTTCACAACCCATTACTGAGTAACACAGTATCCCATAAACAACTATCACAAAACAAATGACTATAAAATTTCAAAAAGCGTTTAAACCATCGGCATCGTGAAGAAAATAATAACAATATAATAATATTCCGGGACATCTCACACACGGTTATTTGATCCCAAGCTAAGCAGAGCTTGTGTTATGGTAACCAGACAACTGATAAACATACTTATATATTTCTAAAGACATACATATTAAGTAAATATTAGATTAGAAGAAAAGAGACAGAACTATCTACTAGCATAGCTCTATCCCTCTCTAACACTGAAACGATAGTTCGTAGTAGTAATATACTAAGTTACAATCGATTTAGTATCGCCTCTCAAACTAAAAGCTTTGAGTACAGAAGCTAACTCGATTGAACTGCATTCTGCGGGTGCATGTTATTGTATTTGCAGCTTACAATCGATTTTATGGGTTATTCTGTACCGTTGATGCGATTCAGTCGCGATTCTGTTACAATTCAGTGGCGATTCCGTCACGATTTAGATTCAATGTCAGGTAATTTTCAAAATAAATTTTAAGTCTAGTCTTTTAAAGGCTATCGCTGATTTATCATCATCCCACTGCTGTTTGTTTGGAGGCATGTATGGATGTTTATTACTCTTTCACGCAAATACTACTGAATGAAAATTAATGAAACAAATTGCAATAGTATAGAATATAATAATATATCAGAATAAGACATAGGATATCATTTGTAAAGATAGTGTGTGAATTGTCCAAAATATAGCATTTTACACGGGTGAAACCACGGGGTACAGCTGGTATATCATAAATATTCTTCCTTAGATTTACATTTAATGATGATGAAACTGGTTTAAATGACTTTATTAATTAAGCAACATAGGCAGTATCTCTGTCTGATTTATTCGTGTAAATACACGCAACACGCACTGCCTCTTTAGCATAGTGGTTGTAAGCGCGACTGCTACGCTAGAGGTCTTGGGTTCGACTCCCGAGTCGAGGTGTTAGTCAAGATGTTATTGGATTTTCTATGAAATTCTCAGTAGCAGATAGGAGTTTGGATTTGTGCCCCGTAAGTGGCAATAGGCTCGCCCCCTATTACACGGGACCTAAACATATCGGCGAACTGTGGGTGTACATACATTGGTACACCTCTGCCTAACCCTTCGGGGATACAGGCGTGATGATATGTTATGTTAAATACACGCAATCAATGTATAAAAGATTTTACCTACAAAGTAGTCATCTTTTAGGTCTTTTTTACGTTCCATACTGCATAAGTTTACAATTTATAATCAATGTTTGACATTCCCAGACTTTTATACAACCTTGTATTTTACAGCTCGCGTTTCATTTGTTTACATCAAAGTTTCGTTTTATGTGAGTTGTAAAGTTTCTGTGCTTGTTACTAGACTGAATAAAATACTGTATTAAGATCCTTACACAATTTTGGATACCTTATTGTAAATGTGAATGGAAATAATTCTATTTTTTGAAAGTTATACAATACATTGATTAAAAAAATATACGAAATTATACAATAATAAATA
Organism: Autographa gamma; assembly: GCA_905146925.1. Classification (NCBI taxonomy): domain Eukaryota; kingdom Metazoa; phylum Arthropoda; class Insecta; order Lepidoptera; family Noctuidae; genus Autographa; species Autographa gamma. The sequence continues at coordinate 3,886,224 of LR989878.1, read as the reverse complement.
AATATGGACAACATCACATACAGATGATTATAACATAAGAAAAACTATTGCCTTAAACTTAAAAAAGATTTTTGTGTTTCAATCGTGTCGAAAGACGATTATTGGGATTTATAATTAAAATATGACATTTAAATTAATTTATTATACTGTTATTTCATCCTTTTTTAAAAGCCGGGTAACTGGTTGCGCACATTTGGTTGCTGGTAAGTGTAAAAGCCCTTAAAAGTGTCGCGACAGATTTATTGCTACACAATTGGGACCTTGCCCCAGACAAATAAAATTTATTTCACTGATTTGTCTGCGAACTGGTCTCTGATCAATTGACTTGTTCTGAAGGCTTTTTAATTTGTTCGGTATTGTGTATGGTAAGGCATTATTAATTTTATTATTCGGTATCCCAGTCTTCTATATCTTTCTTTCTTATTCATAAAATAACTTCGGGCTAGTTACTGCCTGTAAGTCGAAAACGATTTTTAAGATGTTGATTACTTTAGTTTCGCCTATGCTTCGAATAGCGTCAATATTGTAGTTTTTAATAAATAAAATGGAGATGTTATTAGGGTGCAGTTTCATGAAAAAAAACCGACTTAAAAATAAGTCTTATATGGTTTTCTTATAGATCCCACTGTCATAACTAGATCAAATTAGAATGGGACCACGGTCCACGGAAAGTACTACCTTTTGAATAAAAAAACATCAAAATCAGTTCACCCAGTCTAAAGTTCTGAGTTAACAAATATAAAAATACAGTCGAATTTAGTGGCTCCTCCTTTTTGAAGTCGGTTAAAAAGGAGTGATGCATTCCATGATACATAATTTCGACAAAAAATGAGTATAACAAAATACATCGATAATTGATAATCAATTTACAATAATTATGTTATAATATTATTATGTTGTTTCTATAGAATGAATGTAAAATGAAACATTTGTTATACAATGTTATTAAAAAAACAAATCGGTAAGATCAATTTCCGTGTCGCGTGCATTTGTTTCCGTGAATATGATTGATGAAATTGGAAACGGTGAATTGATTTTGTTTTGTTTTGATTGAATTATTTGATTGGTTGGTGTACAGTATAGGTATAAAGAATGTTGAATGTAAGGTATTGGGTTCGTTTCCTGGTTTGGGGATAAAATATTTATCCTACTCTGGCGAATTTTAAAAGGAGTAGTATGTGTTTGAAGTGTAGTTTTGTATGTATAGATATCTGCTGTTTCGTCAGCTTGTGACCACGCAACGGCTTAGCCGATTTTGACAAAATTACGTCATTTGATTTTTCTTTATTTTGCCTGTCTTACTGGGTACAAATTATTATAACACTATATATATATTTTTTGTTTTGTGATCGATAGTAATTTCTTAATTTGACCATTTGATAACTAACAGACAGACAACTTTCGCATTTATAATATTAGTAGGAATATGAACCAGGTTTCATTCTTCTATTCTAGGTTAGACCTAATTCCAGACAAGTCTTATTTACCTAGATTCAGATAAAAGTTTCTGAAAAAGGAAAAACAAGACGATAACATTTAAGTCGTCAAATAAATTCGGGAATAATCGTAAAATTCCCAGAAATGGACCAAGGCCAGTGTTTGTAATAAACTTTGCTTGTTTGTGTCAAATAATAAAATAACACTATACAGGGTGTTAGGGAAATGGTCATGTACGAAATACAGCTAATACATGTAAAAACGAGCAAACCGTTTTTTTTTTGTTCAGAAGTTTTTCTTCATTACCAATAGTATTGTCGTAATTGACGGGTTTAAAGAAAACAACATTTTATTCCGCAGTTAAAATTATAACAACTGTTTATGAGTAATTTGATGTAAAATGATTTATTTCCAAAAGTGCACTTATATCATAATGTTTTTTTTTGTAATGGCAATTATAATTTAACTGGTCACATACGTTAATGTATGTAATTAAAGATACAAACTCTTAAAATAATAAAACTAAGTTATATTTCAATACGTAAATATACAACATTTATATTTTATTCATGGATACTAACGTAAATTCGACCTAAAATAAAAGTCATTAAGCTTTCAAATATCATAAATTGGACACACATAGTTAATTATACAAAGTTAAAAGGTACTTAAATCATAAAAATCTTACATAAAAATGCTTTTAATAATAACTCAAACTTATCACGTAAAAACATCTTAAAACAAATTACACCAGCAATCTTTCTTTTGTTTTATAATCTTAAAGCAAAGTCTATTTTATCTAGACTTCAACAATCTAGATGGTTCAGCTTTCAAGATAAATCTGGATTAATTAATGCTTCAAGTACTAAAGCTAGTGCTCAAGGTTAGTACCTAGGTATCCTGGATTTACGCTGGTAATAAAATACGATTTTCTTAAGGGGTTTAATTGGTTTGACAGCTAATGAATGCTTTCGACGTAGTTTCTTTTGCTAATAAGTTAGTATTTTATGTTTAAAGAACGGTCAGATAATGTTACATAACAGTGGTATGGTGTTTCGGTATAAGTTATCTTATTATTATACAGGCATATCCTACTAATATTATAAATGTGAAAGTTTGTGAGAATGGATGTGTGGATGTTTGTTACTCTTTCACGCAAAAACTACTGAATGGATTTTAATGAAACTTTACAATAATGTAGCTTATACATCGGAACAACACAGGCTATAATTTATAAAGATAGTGTATGAATTGTCATTCATGCGGGTGAAACCGCTTGACGCAGCTAGTTTACCTATATAATTTTGAAAAAATACGTGTAATTTACATAAAACAGAAAAATATAAAACTGAAACTTACCTATTTATACTTAAGGGTCTTGTTATTATTATTATTATTATTATTTAAAGCCTGAACTGTCCCACTGCAGGGCAAAGGCCTCCCTTTCCTCCTTCCACAAGTCTCTATTGTTTGCTTATTGTTGCCACTCCTTCCCGTATGCGTCCAGTTCATCCCTCCATCTCCGCCTGGGTCTTCCACGCGGCCTTCGTCTATTAGGAACCCAATTTGTAGAGGCTTTCGCCCACGGTCCTTCTGACATTCGGCACACGTGTGGGTATTAACAAGGGTCTTGTTAATACCGGAATTTTTCTAAATACAATTATTTAGACAGACTAGAAACTACCACTAATATTGAAAAAGAAAAACACTTTTAAACCAGAAACGGAGACTTTAATCCACATAAAGTCATTCTTTTACTTTATTTTACTTTTAAATTCTAACTTCAACCATTTATTAAGTGTTAAAAAGAACCTCTTCGTAAACCAAGAGAACTCATCACTATCACTACATAGTATAAAACAAAGTCGTTTCCCGCTGTCTGTCCCTATGTATGCTTAGATCTTTAAAACTACGCAACGGATTTTGATGCTGTTTTTTTAAATAGATAGAGTGATTCAAGAGGAAGGTTTATATGTATAATACATGCATAATATAGTAGAGGAATACGGATAATCTTAGAGATTTCTAATGTAAGGTCGTAAATGAACCCATTTTTTGAGCTTTCATTGCAAACGCTGGCTGAACCCTATGAGATAGATCAAAATAATGTACTACAGTATTGTGCACCTTAAAAAGATCTACAAAAAAGTCCGCGATGACATATGTCTATCTCTTGAGGATAACCCACAATAACCATTTTTATCGTTTATTTATTACTTATTTACGAAAAAACGATTTAAAGCAATACAGTATTAATCCTTATCCAATTAAGTACCTTTAATAAATTGTGCATGCAATATAGATCAATATTGCCCTTTACAGCATGTAATTTAAATGATTATTTTCGAAGATATTACAAATTTAAAATGTAGGGACATAGCGGTTGCGGCGGTACTGGCCGGAGGGCCGCGCGGGGGCCGGGGGTCGTGCCTATACCAAATAGTGCGTCCAAGGCTGTGCTTCGCCCTACAGAACTTTATGATTGTGTAGTTACATTTGCTATCAGCGTTGCACCCGAGCAAAGCCGGGGCGGGCCGCTAGTTATTTATAAACATTAAGGAATGTTAAATGCGCATCGTGAAAACTTTATAGAGAGAAGAACTTTGAATTGTGCTGCATTACTAAACGTTTATGTCCAGTTAATTCCGTTATAGAAAGAGGTGGTATAAGTGTGAATGAATAATACTGTATTAAAAAAAAACCTAGGGGAGGGAAGGGGTAGACCTAGGCGGACGTTTCTAGACCAAACCGGGGACGTCTTGAAAAAAGGCCAGGTCAAGAGTACCCTGAACCGAAGAGCATGTATGAAGGGAATAATGACAGTGGATGAAGCGAAACAAGTGTGTAAGGATCGTAGCAAGTGGAAAGAAGTGGTCTCTGCCTACCCCTACGGGAAACAGGCGTGATTATATGTATGTATGTATGTACTATTTTTGCCTAGCTTTTAATAATTGACCTTGCTTGTTTTTAACACGGGATTATAAGGTATACAAACAAGAATTAATACAAAAATATAGAACTTTGTTTAAAAGCCTATGGTACACAGGGCATTCACAAAAGTTTTTCATTTCTTATTATATAAAAACATTAACACATTTAGCTTTAGATTACAGAATCAGAGACAGTTAATATTGTTCTTATTTTACAAACGTGAACGTTTAATATCATTGGTGTAGAACATAACCATTTACGAAAAATTACTAATAAATCGCTTAAAAAAACATTGTAACACATAAGAAAAGAAAATACCAGTCTGTAGGTATAGATAATTTCTGATTTGTTACAAGACTATGTTTTAATTTTAGCCATAAATCATGAAATACATCAACTTCAAGCAAATAAATACAACAGATTTACGAGAGTTTTCCCAAAATCTGGAATTTCCCAATTGGGTCAGGATTTAATTCCAGTAGTTGGGACAAAAGTAATTTAAGTTTCTTGTTCTGGGCACAGCAGAAACTGTTAATTGCTTAATTAAGTAGTTTTGAGTAGATCGATGTAGTTCGAGAGCTGTTGGTTTATGTCTTTCAGACTATATAACATAAACAGTAGTTTAAAATGTTCAACACAATTTTGAGCAAAATGACAAAATTGATTACATTATCACGTTACAAGTTAATCTTTGGCCCATATGTTTAAATAGTTTTATTTCAATACATCATTTAATTTTTTAACAAAGAAAAATTAAAAGATTATACTTTAAATGATAAAAAATATAGTATCTTACATCAACACACATAACCCTTTGATACCAAACTAGAGAGAGCCAATACTCTGGTGAGAAGACAACTAGTAAACATTATTTTATATTTCTATATACATACGTCATATTAAAGAAAAAAACGTTTTTAGTTATAGGTCGCGTCACGTAAAAAGAACGCTAGCTGTCAAGATGCGCAGAACGCTATTTATCGGTCTGTTTGGTGGTGAAGTGATGAAGTGCGGGGGGGCACGAGCCGCATGTTTGCCGGTGCTATTGGTTTGTAGGACGACCTTCGCCTGCCGAATTGTATACTCATGCGCAAACGTACCCTCCCCACCTTCCGCCAGCGTTCTTTTTACCTGACGCGACCTATACTTATAGACTTACAACTCAATCTGGAACGTTATATATTTTATCAGTTGCCAACTGGTTTGTTTTCACTCACCGACCAATTATAATTAATTATTTTCTCTCACCATTTTTTTGGAACTCTGATACAGGATGTTATATCATCACATCTAAAACGTCGTACCGCACCTCACTGCAATGCTTCATATCTTATTAGGTCACTTGCTAATATATCGCTTAAGGTAGTTTATTTTTTCAAATGTTTAGATATTCATTATTAAATTAAATATTAAGTAAAATAACCATACCAGATGTACTCATCACATTTGGATTGGGATCGATTCCTCTTTTGGATAGGTATGATGGTATAACCTTTTGGTAACAGCCTGTACAGCGAATATAAAGGGTTATGACTTGTAACGCTATAAACTCATTAATGTAATTGCCTATAACAATGAATGTAAATTACATTTCCATGGATATAATAGAGCCAAGGTAGTACGGTCGAGGAACATTAATATTTCAATTATGTATGATTCTATTATAAATGGGGTATTTGAATTTAATTTTAGTATTTGATCGGTATAATAATCGAATTGATATTTAATTCAGGGCAAAGGTTTTGCAGCGGAAGAATAAAGAGAAAATTCCTAATAAAATTTATCGCTTAGATATTTTTTATTACATACAATTAAATCCAATACAAGAACAAACTCTAACTATACTAAAATTAAAACTTACATAAATAAAAACTAACAGGCGTCAAAGAACTCATCGACATAAAAGTATTTTGTTGCGTTTTTTCAAGTTACAACAAAACAGGGAGATTTGGAGAAAGAAAGTAGACGCCTTTGCCCAACTGTGAGATCTAACGTAGGCTTAGGAAAATATACATTATTTGCAACCTTATCAAAATAATATACATCAAAGCGATGTCTTATAGAATATTTTTACTATGACCTATATATATTATATATATATATATATTTTCTTTCGTGTAGGTTTTCAATATTTTCATACATTTTACAAAATATCTTAAAAAGTATAATAATCCCCAATAGCTATTTTTACTGCACCAAACTTTAATGGCTATTTAATCTGTTTATAAAAGGCATAGCTAATTCAAAATCGATAGTTACATTACAGGAGTCAGTATTAACTATTCATAGGGTTAAATTGTCAATCAGTTAATGGAAACGTATTATTATAATGTTTACTACTAATTTTGTTTGTTAGCAAAGAAAGTTATGTGTTTTTTGTACAAGAACTGAAGCATATTTTATTTAAATTGTAAGTAAATGTAATATAATAACTTTATTCCCTAGATATGTAGAGCACTTAATGCATCTTTACAATAAAACAGTAATGCTGTTTTATTCTCTACCCTACATCATTTTTAAACATATGTTGTGTCAAATAAAACCAATTTCAATTAAATTATGTATGACCACCTCTGACTTTAGATAGAATAAAGTTTTTGAAATCGATCTTTAAATTCGGTTAACAAGCAATAAAGCTATTCAGTTACGTCATTCAGTTCAGTAGATAAAATTTGCAGGTTATTTATTTTGGCCCTCTAACACCGAACTATCAATCGATACTCGCATCTCACTAAGTGACACTGACGAATAATTTAATTGGGCGTCAATCGATATTCCAGTGTGCCCAGTCAGCTTGTTTAGACAAGTGACCACTGTGTCTACAGCCTCCTTTACGCTCCGAGAAGTAGGATTCATCTCAGGCAGTTGTAATATAGATTGAATTGAGGATTTTGGTGTTATGAAACTAATTGTTAGACTGGTCAAGGCTGGTACAGAATTTTAATTTAAAATTAACGTTATGAGATTTCATGATGTAGTTTACTCATTTATTATATTATCACGTTTTTTAGTCAACTTATATTAACACACACAGTTCACTCAAAATAAGAATTAAAAAGTAAAAAAAAAACAACAAAAATCTTATAAAGAGTACACATGTTGATGAAATTGAAATCTACGTATTTTATAATGCTACCTGTTTATTTATCATTAATTATAAACAATATGTACAGAATTTAATAATTAGCCATGCTTCGAACTAAGGTAAATGTAAATAATATTGATCCGCAATATTATATTGACAAGTCTAATTGCACAATGAAAGTTTATTGGTAGTCCAAAAAAAAATACGACCTCTGGGAAAACATCCTAAACGAATTTAAATTCCCAACCACTGGAATAATTTCCCAAACACACCATATCTTACATATACATAACCCACATATCCTAAGATATTACTATTACATAGACATTCACAGAAACTACAATACCAAGGACAAACATTATCATAAATTTAGTTTACATACAGACCTACACATGATAATATTGTATCGGAAACCGCTTTACTTGCTTGGTCGCTTTACATACAATATAATAATAATGGGTATACAACTGCCTCGTTGGCCTAGTGGTACTAAGCGCGACTGCTACGCTAGAGGTCTTGGGTTTGATTCCCAAGTCAACCAAGGTGTTATTGGGTTTTTCTATGAAATTCAGTAGCAGGTCGGAGTTTGGATTTGTGCCCGGTTAGTGGCAATAGGGTCGCCCCCTATTACATGGGACCTAAACATATCGGCGAACTTTTCGTGTACATTGGTTCACCTCTGCCTAACCCTTCGGGGATACAGGCGTGATGATATGTTATGTTTATGTTATGGTATACATATCGAATATACTGTTAAATATTTAAAAGCTGTTGACGTAATATGCAAATCAACATTGAAATGGATCTTCACAATTCTGTATATTTTGAATAACGTGGGATATTTGGATAATATTGTAACGTAGGTACCTTTCGGTAAAAGAATTTTATTTGTATGTGAAACGTGTATTATATTATACTACACAATATAGGTAAAAAGTTAGCATTTATACAGGGCGTCACCAAAAGGGTATATCTATCCAAAATGGTGGAGAGTATGTCTGGTATAGAGTTAGTTTAAAATTTCAGTTCAAGTGAATTTATTTAATAATGTCCAATTTTTCGTATCAATTATTTGCTACAACCCGCTTTCACCTTCTATATTTTCATGAATAAATTAACGATCCCATCGTAAAAAGTCCACTCCTAAAGCAATTATTTAAATCAAATAATCATAACGTTTATAAATCACAAAAACCCACACATAAATTAAAAATTCCTCACACAAACATTTTACGACACTTTTCAGCGTATTGATTAGGAAATTCCCATTACACCCATTCCGTTTTTCCTATTTGGTACGCAATAAATTCCCATTAGGTTAATGATGGAATGCGATGACAATGTCTTTAATTATCCCGTTAAAATGTTTATGAGTGTCATTACGTGTTAAGTGTAGTTATAAACATTTAACCCTGTGACTTCAGTCAGTTGTTTACTAACCTACTAATGTTTACGCGTAATGCGTTTATTAAGTAGTTTGTTACAAGATGGTGGATTATTTTATGTTTTTGTTGATTAAGCTCTTGTTTTCCTTGCAACCAGTCTTGCCTAATCTAATATTATACTCAATTTCTCTGTAAATAGTTAGTAGAGATCAGATAGGCAGTCGTTCTATGTACTGTGTTACGTGCTAGGAAAAGAGTTGCTATAAGTTTTATATGTTTCTTTGTGGCGTCATAGCTCCATAAAGAACGGACCGATAATGATGCGGTTTATTTTTAAAGCTACCGTGATTGAGTTCTTTTAAGCTATAATTTGCGTCTTTGAGTAATCTGTGAATATACAATAAAAGAAAAAAAATTGAAGAATTTAATTCGGATAAAGATCCATGTTTCTTATTTAAAAACGGTAAAAAAGCGACATTGGTCATTGAAAATAAAAAATACAATCATCCGAATTGAGAACCTCCTCCTTTTTTTAGAAGTCGGTTAAAAATGCTAGTTTAAACCTGACGTAATTAAGCTAGTTTCATGTCACAGTTTCATCATCATCATCATTCAGCCAATCATAGTCCACTGCTGGACATAGGCCTCTCCCATTTGCGCCACAACACCCGTCACAGTTTGTTGTAGAGTGAAAGTTTAATGGAATTATTGATGACTGTCCAGGCTATTAGCTGGGTCAGGCTGTGTTTACTGGAGGACTAAATTACATGGATAATGCTTGTTTGAACATGTTCTGGTATATAGGATGTTTTGAAAGGTTTAAGGTTGTTTTTAAATTGATTATTTAGCTTTTGTAAAACATTACATGACACTATGAGATTATGGTTTTGTCTAACAAAAGCGAATAAATATATATTTTTTCTTGCTGTATTCTTTTTTTTTCTTTCTATTCCTATTAGACATGGAAATTATGTATATTATTAAATACTCAGTTAAATAATTTGGCTAATTATAAATTCTCGAAAATATAATAACACAATATAAGGCCTTATCTTAAATTGTTATTTGAAACAATTTAATTTATTTTTAAAGTAAAAATTTTTATGCGTCTTGTCGAGTTTTAAATACATTAATTAATTACAGATGAAAGATATAATTTTCTTGTACACCATAATATATAATACCTGGCTTTACTGAAAATCTGATAGCCTTTGTTTACTTAAAACATGTTATGAACATCGTTCATTGTTTAGTCTGTCCGTGTATCTACAGTGACCTTTTTCAGTTCAATAAACTATTGAACATTTTGTTAAGTTTAAATTATTTTCAGAGTACATATACTCAATACTCAATACTCAAATCTTTATTAGCATTCCATATGTTACATAACAGGTGGTAAAATTTCTTATAGTATAGATACAATATGGACCCGATAGGCCACAGCTTAAAGAAGTTCAAATAACTAAGTAGTCGTTACAAAAATTATAATTATATTTTACATTTAGCAATAATTTAGTGTGAGTGTGTATGTCTTTGTGTGTATGTCTATGTGTGTATGTGTGGGTGAGTGCGCACGTCGTGCGGGTGTGTGTATAAAATAAATATAAATAATAACTACATTCTAAGACTTCGTTGTCTGTCTGTCCGTCGATTACCAGGCTTTATATCAAGAACCGCGATAGCTAGACAGTTGAAATTTTTACAAATTACAATATATTTCTGTTGCCGCTATAACAGCAAATTAAATACTAAAAACAAAATTAATAACATATTTTAAGGGTGGCTCACATACAAAGTTGGCCCTTCGTGCTCGAGTCAGTTTTATTTATTTATGATACTTAGTTCGGCAAATATTATTATAGAAACACAAAAAACTATTTCAAGTTATAATCTTAGGAAAAGTATTTTCTTACTTAGTTTTCTATTTGCGGAAAAGCATATTTTCATGTCTTGGCCAAAGCCTGTGGCTAAAGTTTCGGAATCCCTCTGACCTTCATAATTTTCTTTGAAGCGTCAAGGTCAGCTCGCCATCTCCGCTTGCTAATATAAATTGAAACAAATATTTGACCAAAAACGTCTTACGTTTAAGATAATATTGTTGGTGGTTATAAAAAAGCTCTTGAAAACATTAAAAAAATATCATTACTGATACTGAAAGTGTTGGAAGGGGTAGACCTAGGCGGACGTTCCTAGACCAAAGCGGAGACGTCTTGAAAAAAGGCCAGGTCCTAGGGGTCCTTAGGGAAGTACCCTAAACCGAAGAGCATGTATGAAGGGAATTATGACAGTGGATGAAGCGAAACAAGTATGTAAGGATCGTAGCAAGTGGAAAGAAGTGGTCTCTGTCTACCCCTACGGGAAACAGGCGTGATTATATGTATGTATGTTACTGATACTGCTTTTGCAGACTTTTTTAGGTTTTATATGTAGCATTTAATAAGTACTCACAACTGTGAAACAATTCTAAGGTATTAACATTTTTTTTTTACTGTAACTTTGGGTATCCTTCATCCAATCGATCACGAAAAGGTTTGAAATATAAATACAATTACCGAAGATATCGCAAAGCAAACATACAAAAAATCTGTTGAATTGAGAACCTCCAAGCTCTCCAGTTGAAATCGGTAAAGACAGGAAAACCAGTCTTTTAGGCGATTTTATAGCTACTAATTTACTTAGAAAATTGTGTTATAAAAAGATAGTCGTTCGACGTAAGATATGCAATTTACACGAAAACGATGAGACTGGAAGCCCAACTCAGCCCAGAAGAAGTAGGTACTTTAGTGTCGAGAAGTAGGCATACCTACATATCATCACGCCTGTATCCCCGAAGGGGTAGGCAGAGGTGGACCAATGTACACCCACAGTTCGCCGATATGTTTAGGTCCCATGTAATAGGGGGAGAGCCTATTGCCACTAACCGGGCACAAATCCAAACTCCGACCTGCTACTGAGAATTTCATAGAAAAACCCAATAACACCTTGGTCGACTCAGAAATCGAACCCAAGACCTCCAGCGTAGCAGTCGCGCTTAACACCACTAGGCCAACGAGGCAGAGAAGTAGGCATATTGGTATATATTAAACAAACTTACTTAGGTTTCCTTTGTTTGTTTATAATAAAACACTACACAAATTTTACCAAAAGACTACGCAGAAGAATTAAATAGGTATCTGTGTACCAAAAAGGTTCTATATAACCTCTAGTAAGTACTTGACATTTTCTAATAAATCTTCAAAAGACAAATGAAGCACTAAAACAAATTAAAACACGTCTCGATAAAGTTTCGTCTCTCGTTTGAAGTTTATTAAACATTCAAGAATTCAGTCTCACTGCAGTATATTACAACTTACTAAGTAAATTAAGTAATACAATCCCTTAAGTTAAAGTCATCAATTCACTAAGTTTGACTAAGTTAAATTGGTAGTGTTAAAAAGCTGAGTGGTACAAATTTGAGTGTTTAGTCAGATTAATATGTTTTACTGAGTGAGGGTAGCTTTTAATGCTGTGTAAAGTACATTTCAAACAACGCTACAATAAATAAATAAATAAATACGGACAACATCACATACATTGCTCTGAACCCAAAGTAAGTAGCTATTAAGCACTTGTGTTATGGAATTCAGAAACAACGAAGGTACCACAAACACCCAGACCCGAGACAATGTAGAAAAGTTGGTTTCTACATTGACCCGTCCGGGGATCTAACCCGGGACCTCAGAGCTAGCGACACCTTGAAACCAGTGCGTACGCCACTCGACCACGGAGGTCGTCAATAATTATACAAATAGACGAAGGCGGCATGGAAGACCCAGGCGGAGATGGAGGGATGAACTATCAACCCCTGCATGCATATAGCAAACATGCGCGTTATATCGCCATCACACAAAAAGGTCAAATATTAATTAAGGACTCACTCAATCATCTCCCAAGATAATATTATCATATGTGACGTATATGTGATTATTATTGTCATATGTGACGTCATCACTTTGATTGTGACGGTAACAGGAAATGCGATATTGGCGTCACATTATATTGATTTAGAGAGAATTAGGACAATAGTGGTATATTATAGGTCATAGTTAAGGTTATCTAGATTAATAGATAATACTGAATAGTAAATACTGAAATGCAACTAATAATAATATATTTCGACGATTGGTGGGGGACGTTGCTGACGTAGTTAGTTTTTCCTATTGCTGTGGCTGGAGGACTTAAGGTCCTCGCGAAAAGTCCGGTGAAGCAGTCAGAGCCTGCGCTCAGGCTAACTGTAAAGATCTCTACCAAAAAAAAAGACGATTGGTGGACATGGTCGAGTGTCATACGCACTAGTATTCGAAATGTCTCATCATCTCTGAGGTCCCGGGTTCGATCCTCGTAGAAAACAACTTTTCTTTCAAAAATTGGGAATTATTTATTTCCCATAATAAGGAATTTATATTCTATCGAAAAATTTTGTTGTCAAATAAAAACATTCAATTTAATAGTACTTTTTCCTGACTTGTAATTATAAAAGCAATAAACCGACTAATTGCTACACAAAACCTTAAATAATATTTCCTTTGAAATCATTAAATAAACATTTTAAATGCAAAGAAATCTTCATTTTTCCGTAATCTTCCCTTACATCTTTTTCATTTCATTAAATTCCTTTCAATTAAGATAATATCTTTTTTAATCTTTTTAAATTGCTTCTAATAACGAAATGTCGGTGTCACGAACGAAATTCTTTGAAGATAGTAAAGTTAATTATATTCTTCGTACTTGTTAATTTGTCGGTTATTTAAATAATCAAAAACATACCCTATGTGTTTAAGTATAAAGTTGTATTTACTCTGTGCCAGACTTCTTTTCATATGGAAAAGGTAGGAAAATTAATTATCACGTTTGCTCACGGGTTAGAGAATTTTAGCTATTCTTATATTTAGTCTTTTCCCAAAGCTATTTTGGTCGGCTTTCAGTCTTACCAGATTCAGCTGAACACCGTATGTTACAGAGCGACTGCCTATCTGACCTCCACAACACATGTTACTGAGTAATACAGTATTTCATAGTGAGACTGGTTGTGAGGATTGTCAATCGTATTACGTTTGGTCATTAATTAATTACATGCTTTTTAAGATACAAAGGGTCGGTTAGGAGAATCACCCATCCACGGACTAACGGCAGCTAGCACGGCTTAACTTTCATTTTCGGTTATTCCGTACGGCTTACACTTAGCCATAATATTTCAATATAGTATGGTATTGTAAATGGAGCACTACATAAATAAAATCCAGTTTTCGTAATATTTTAAACTGCAGTAGTTAGCTAGAATTATCTACAATAAATACTAACATACCTATAGTATTCAAACCTGCATCTGGTCATTGACCCATTCGAGTTAAAGAGACAACCTGAAATACACCCTAACACCTTACTAATAAGCTTCATTTTACATTAACTTATACCGCCAATAGTTAATTAAATAAGCTCAATAAAGCGCTGACAACTATATCAATAGCTCCTCGCTAATTGGCAACTCGAGCTCAGCTCATCATTTTAGGTTCAGTTATTTATTACGATAGTCAGTTTAACAGATTAGACAGAATACGGTTTATGAAATTACGTGTATTAAAAGTAAATTAAATTAACAGTATTTAAAAAAGAAATTACCTTTTGCAGGCATTAGTAGCAAAGCACTACTACTAATACTTATTTGTGCATATTTTTTATGCTAATTGTGTAAACGTGCATTTAATAATAGTTGACTACACAAAAATAAAAAAGTTCAATAATTATTACAAACACAGAATATGAAAACATGTAATGTGACCCACTGTTGAGTAACAGACAAAATAAAGTAATAATAAAAAACACAACAAACAATTGAAAACTTCCTTCTTTTGAAGTCGGTTATAAATGCTAATACATCCTACAATACCACAAATACCATTTGGTGCAGCCCATAATACATATTTCTACCTTAGATTTGAATCCCCAAAGTCTTGTAAGCAAGCAAAACTTATTTACAATCTGTTGAGACAAAGAGACATGCAAGATAACTATTGTTGTCTATATGCAAATCATGTAACAACTGCAGTCCCACAGGTAGGGTGCATATGCATGCATGCAGCTGAACATAATTGTTATACATTGCACTCATGTTACTGTGTGCTGCATAGTTTGAAGTAAATTCTAAATAATCTTACAATATTCGCTTTTCTTAAATAAAGAGGAAAGAATAGATGTCATCAATTGTACAAGATTTTTTTATATAAAAATGTATCATAACAGTTGGTTTAATCCTAAATAGGGTTTTATTTTTAATACCACTGAAATGGAGTATAATATTTTAAGCATATTGCCAAGTGAAAACAAACATAC
This sequence comes from Autographa gamma, assembly GCA_905146925.1. Taxonomy (NCBI): domain Eukaryota; kingdom Metazoa; phylum Arthropoda; class Insecta; order Lepidoptera; family Noctuidae; genus Autographa; species Autographa gamma. The sequence continues at coordinate 3,871,017 of LR989878.1, read as the reverse complement.
ACGGTATACATGCAGAGGAAGACCAAAAAGAGATGGATGGATTGTGTGAAAGATGATATGAAAAAGAAAGGAGTGAATGCTGAGATGACGAGTTGTAGAGATGAATGGAAGCTGAATACGCATTGCGCCGACCACAAATTATTGTGAACAAGGCAGGGAGATGATGATGATGCCAAGTGAGAACAATAAGTTTTCTTGTTATTCGAAACGACATCGCTATCGGTGGCAAGTATATGCATGTATATATAAACGCCCGAACTACGGTAAATCCTAAGATTTACCACTACATTTTAAGATTTACCAATTCAAAAAGGTTTCTGTTTCGTCCTTTTACCACCTGATTGGTGGTAAAAGTTCGAATCGCAAACTTTATTCGGACATTTATAATTAAGAACTGGTAAATCTTAGGTTTTAATGGAAAATCTTAAGAATTACCGTAGTTTGGTCTTTTACAGTAACATACGAGTATTACAGTACCAACGTTAAGCTTTAACTCGAATATCGACAATCTTAAATATATTTCTCTCTGAAAAAGAACATTCAAACCAATTCTACTTCCATCTCATTTTAAACGAAGCCTTTATCAAAGGCGTTAAGCTTACCTTCTACATTCTACCTTCAAATTCATTCGATCTAAAGATTATGTAGATTGAAACTCTAAGAGTATTAGAAGCAATAGAGACTTGTAGTTATTTGATTGAAAATCCTTCTGTTAAGGATTATGTACAAGCAATTTCAGTTATGTAAGGAATGCAGTTCTGCTTAGTATTTATTCTTTACTGTAGAAATACATGTGGTGAATTCAATTTTAAATTCAATTCTTTATTGCATTCTATGTTATGTATAATGTGATTATGGGTTTAACCGAGGCAAGAGTGGTATAACCTTTTTTTTTAAGTATGCAAGTAAATAATTGCAGGTTGAAAGACAGTCTAAAATACCATTAGACTGCTTTTTGACGACCTCCATGGTCGAGTGGCGTACACACTGGTTTTCAAAATGTCGCTAGCTATGAGATCCCGGACGGGTCAATGTAGAAACCAACTTTTCTACATTGCCTCGACTCTGGGAGTTTGTGGACCGTTGTTTCTGAATCCCATAACACAAGTGCTTTAACAACTTTCTTTGAGTTCAGAGCAATGTATGCGATGTTGTCCAGAATTATTATAAAAAAAAACATTTGCTTTCAAAGTTGCATGTATTTTCTTTATTATCTTATAACACCGTGTACCAAATTACTTACCACTTAAGGAAAACATCGTGAGGTGATCTGAAATCGCCAACCCGCAGCTGGCTTGCTTGGTGATTGATGTTATTTATTGTCTGCATAAACTAAATGCTTATTGAATTATTTAACAGATATTCTGGTTTCACTATACTATATAAAATTTATAAAATTATGCTAGAAAGAAAAAATTCCAGTAAATAAAATTAAAATGATAATGCCACAGAATACAAAATCAGAAATACTGTATGTATGTTTGTCCGACCATCACGCAAAAACTACTTATTTAAATCAAACAAAATTTTGTAGAGAGATAGTTTATAATCTAAAATGAAACATAGGATACTTTTTATCCAAATAAATAGTCGGGATCAAAAATAAAGCGGGTAATGTCGCAAGACAAAACTAGTTGACAAAAATAATTTATTTCCATTGAACGCGCGAACGCGACGAATAATTAAAATCTACATGTCAAAGGGAACACTTGATTTCGTTTGGATCATAGATTTTAATTTGGTAAAGGTTAATTAAAAATATATTTGCATTGTTCCATGCAAATTGATTGCGTGATTTGTTTCTGATATAATAAATAAATAAATGCGGACAACATCACATACGCAATGTAGAAGAGTCAGAACCCAAAGTAAGTAGCTATTAAGCACTTGTGTTATGGAATTCAGAAACAACGAAGGTACCACAAACACCCAGACCCGAGACAATGTAGAAAAGTGACTTTCTACATTGACCCGTCCGGGGATCGAACCCGGGACCTCAGAGCTAGCGACACCTTGAAACCGGTGCTTACGCCACTCGACCACGGAGGTCGTCGTGATATATTTACAATGAGTGAGAATTAATGAAGAACGATTGACGAAAAAAGTGTATAAGGCGAGTGTGAATGAAAATAGCCTAAATCAAGAGTACCCTAAGCCGAAGAGCATGTATGAAGGGAATAATGAAAATGGACAAAGCGAAACAAATGTGTAAGGATCGTAGCAAGTGGAAAGAAGTGGTCTCTGCCTACCCCTACAAGGGAAAGAGGCGTGATTATAATGTATGTATATTTCCAATAAACATTGATTGAAATAAAAGAAAATTTGGAAAAGACTTCAGCAGAAGGGTATTTTACGTATGGATAGTACGAATTCTGTGTTCGAGTGACGTAAGCATCAGTTTTCAATAGTGTTGCCAACCTAGGTCTCAGTTTGACCCCTGGATGGTTTAATGTAGATAATCAATTTTCTTAGTTATAATCTCAGACCAAGCTATTTGTGGTTGCCTCGTTGGACTAGAGGTTCTAAGCGCGACTTCTTCGCTAGAGGTCTTGGGTTCGATTCCCAAGTCGACCAAGGTGTTATGGGTTTTTCTATGAAATTTTCAGTAACAGGTCGGAGTGTGGATTTGTTCCCGGTTAGTGGCAAGAAGCTTTGGGTGTACATTGGTACACCTCTGCCTAACCCTTGGGGGATACAGGCGTGATGGTATGTTATGTTAGGTGCCTGTAGTACCATATTTCTGATAGCATAACACAAGAGCTTTAGCAACTTACGAGTACTTTGGGTTCAGAGCAATGTACGTGATTTGGTCCTTTTTTATATGACGTTCCCACCATTTTTTTTTGTAAAGTACAAAGAGGTCCCATCTGAAAAAAATACTGTTATAAAGAATTATCAAACATAAATGCTGACAAGAGTAAAAACTTCACCACAGAATCTTAAGCTGACTGGTCAGTTTTCACACCGACAAACATATACCCATCTCCTTCACTCTTAGGTGATTGATACGCAAGGAGGATTTTCTGTCTCTTTTCTGCCTAAAATCAAAATACGGACAGCTAGATTCAATAGATCGTGCCTTGAATCTTTATTAAGGGATATTGGGACATTGGAAGTGGTAAATAAGGTTCAGAAGGTCAAGGTCGAATTAGGAACTTTTTCGAGTGCTTTCGAAACGTTCGTGGAAGAAATAAGTTAGGATTTTTTAATTTTGGGATGAGTCAATGTCATTGCAGCTCCTGTTAGACAATATCTTAGATTTTTTTCTAATTCTACTCAACTAAGCCTAATCTGATAAACGGCTAGTAAAATATTAAATCTAAATTAGACACATTACTACCTATAGTTAACTTTTCTTATGATGCCTAACACCTAAACAAATAAATATCACAATACGTATTGTGATATACTATATATAGATACTTGTTCATCATCATCATCATCCACAGCCCTTGTACTTCCACTGCTGGGCATATGCCTTCCCTTTTTCGTGCCACTTACAACATGCTACTTCAAAAAAAAATTATATTAACTAAACCATGTTATGTAGATATAAATGTGGTTCCTCTTTATAATTCCCTATTATTATACTACTTGATACTGAAGTGCTTTTTAATACCTAAAAAATAAAACATGAAATTATTTCATTGCACTTCCATACATTTTCTGTACAGTGAAACCTAAGTAATAAGAATTACGCCGCTTAATTAGTAAGTTAGAAAAGTAGGTAACTAAATAAGACCCTAGAAACAATGTAATTAAGGCTGTGTAGGAATGTGAGAAGAATTGAAAGCAGCACTTAAAGAAATAATTAATTGAATTAGTGATTCAATTACTCTTTTACTACAAAGTGTATAAGAATACTTATTTGTACTTTAATTCCAAAGCAGTCAGTAATGACTGCTTCAAGTTACGATTGTATCTTGTCTACCCCTTGAAGCGTTTTGTGTAACTACGAGTATGGTGGTATTTTCTTTAAAAAGAAATTAATTTACTTTTATGAACTTGCCTTTTTAAAAACATGAGTTGAATGATCGCAAAAGGTTAATAAACATTTCCACCCATTGTGATGTCGCGGTCATTATAAAAAGGTACTTCTATTCTGTTTTTTACCCGAATGCTATTGTAAAGTGCATTACATAAATGGATGGTAATAATTGATTACACATAAACGTAGAAAAGAAACCAAAACCTGCAATGAAAATCATGTGGACTAATCTTTGGATCACAAAAAAAATATGGTTTAATTCAATCCACAATCTTATGTTACTACACAAAAATAAACAGTCAAACCTTTTTAATTTAAAGTCGGTTAAAAATCCTCTTTTATTCTGTAAACAATGCACCTACTTCCATCAAACAACTTCTAAGTAACTTTCGCTTCACCATTAGAGACCCCAGAGGTCACAATGACTCTAATTCTAAAGGACGACCTTATCATTGTGCGAATGATAAATGACCTTAGAGTGATAGACTCTGAACCTCAGGATTATCCCAATGATAAATGTACAGATCTTAAGGATTACTTTTTGAAGGCTGTTGAAGATGTATGTAGGTATAAGACGGTATTTCTTGAAGGGATATTGGGGTCATAATAGTTGGCTAAAGAGAAAGCGAATGAGTTTCTATTAAAACTTTATGTTTGAATCGAGATTTAACATCACCCAAGCTGAAACTACTACTATCAACAAATTAAATAAGCCATTTCATTGTTTACTAGTTGTGCCCCGCGGTTTCACTCGAGTGAATGACAATTCATACACTATCTTTATAAATTATAGCCTATGCGTTATTCCGATGTATCAGCTACATCATTGTAAAGTTTCATTAAAATCCATTCAGCAGTTTTTGCATGAAAGAGTAACAAACATCCACACATCCATTCTCACAAACTTTCACATTTATAATATTAGTAGGATTTATTGAACTGATAGGAGTATGGAATAAAATATTAGTTTAAGTATGAAGTCAAAAAACATCACAAAAAAACACACAGACAAATTGAGAACTTCCTCTTTTTTAAGTTGGTTGAAATCAGAAATACACAGGTCAGTTACTTACTCACATAGATTAACATAGAAAACAATAGAACCACAGGGAAATGCTAAAATTATACTTATACCTGAGATCACAAAATTAATTAAATAGCATTGTATTTCATAATGCCACAATCAATGAAATCATTTTACAAAATCCTGTCAAGTAATACCTTATTCTTGCTATTGGGGGTACTGTTTACCCCCTTAACGACAGGTTATGTTAATAGGTTGAACTTTGAATACGGCACAAGTGGGCCTATTTGAAAAGAATACACCTTAGAATCGTATTGTGAAAAGTTTTGGAAAAGGGGTAAAAGGCTTTTTTGAGTACCGTTTTTGATGTAATTTTAATTAGACTAGTTTTTGCTCGTGGTTTTCTTGCTATGCTCTTGCGTTGCCCTACTTTCAACAAACGCACCTTACCTTACCTTGCTATGTATTTTTACCGCGGCTCCGCCCGCGTTATTGCGGTTAATAAAAACAACGTTCTTTCTTTAAGGTCAAGTTATTTTGGTACCCAATTTTATCTAAATCAGTTTGTCCGTGAATTTTCTGAAAAATCCATCAACAATAATAATAATCTACACTCTTCAGAGCGTGTTTTACTCGATACAAATTAAATAGAAAAAGAAACAATAAAATTAACTGTACTGTATGTCGAAATGGTAATTTTCAGTTTTGGATTGACGGTGCCTGCGGTAGATAGTATTTTATTTTATTTTATTTCATATAGGTCCTTCACAGCTGACAATGTTATCATCTTAACTTATAATCATAACAATACGCCAATTACGAAGTACACAATGATATTTAGATGAGAGAAAGACATGTTACTTACTACAGACTAACTTGTTAAATTCTGGGTGTGGGTGTGTGTGCCTGAGGGTGTGTGTATGTGTGTGTGTGTGTGAGGGAGTGTAGGAGAGTGGACTGGAGACAAAGTTGTGAACAAATCCCCTCACACATTATGAGAGGCTGAGGCATGTTGGTGATTCTTCTTCTTCTTCTTTTCGAGTCAAAGATCCAACTCAAATTCTGTCTGACCAAAAAGATGCAACCTGGATGGCTCGGTTGCTGGCCTCCATCACGTCCTGGAGAGTGCAGGTGGTAGTGCAGGACGGGCAGGACAAAAGGTGTGCCATGTCCTGCGATGGAGCACCACACTCGCATGCCACTAGTGTTGGGTCGACGATGCCCCACTTGCACAGGTTAGTTGTTGGTGATTGAAACCGAGAATACAAGGTAAGAAGAAAAAAACTAATTATTTTTTGACAGCGCTTCTAGTATGATGTTTCTGATGTATGTAGTATCTTAACAAGAAACACATTTAAAGACGTATCTATCTATAGATACATACATTATTAACTTAGGCATTTAAAAATATTCTATACTTCTCTTTAAGTCTAGAATAAAAGCGTTAAAAAGCATTTGCATTACACTAGATACTAGAACAAAGTATTTCATCCATTCTTTTCTGTAGGAACACTGTAATTGCGAAAGTTCTGCAGTCTTTTGCTCAACTCGGTCGAAGGTTGGATTTAAATGAAATTTAAACCAGAATTCAGTTAATAGTTTCCGTAGAGAATGAGCTCTAGGTTTTACAGGGTGTTTCTGAAAGGGTATATCTCTACCCAGGGGCGCCGACTCCATGGGTGCTCGGGTGCCCTAACACCAACAAGAGGTAAATAGTGGGTGCCAAGCACCCACTATAAAAATAACTCTCATTCTCATCTTTTTAAGTAAATCTAAATATTATAGTTTTTTTTCTTTTCGCGTGATACATCATCAAACAAGTCCACAGATTACCCATAAATACCGCGTGCGAAACATTTTGTTCCTTTTCGTTAAATTATCTTTTTGCTAAATATCTTGTATTGTCTTGCGTCTATTAAATAACAAAAATGCTATATGTATTTAGGTATAGAGTACCTAGGTATGTTCTTAAAAAAGCTGGAGCACCCACGGGAATTTTAAAAACTCGGCGCCCCTATCTCTGATAGATATACCCTTTCGGTAACACTCTGTATATAAGTCAAAAGTGCAGGAAAATACAAGAAAGTTTTTTAGAACTGTCTGAAAGTTAATTGAAGAAAGTCTTGTTTTCTGAAGTTAAGAATTAAATAATAGGTTTTTGAAACTTGTTACAAGAAGTTAAGACATTGCATTTTGTATTTTGTGTATGTATTTGAAACACTGGTATAGTATCAATTTAGATGAGAAAAACCTGAGACAAATTCATTTAGTTTGTTTCAGTTTTTACGGATCTTAATAAAGTCATTTTCTTTTAATTTGTTCATCAAAATCTTTTGATATATAGATTTCTGACGGTGAAGCTTTCTACCATAAAAAAATATAACAATCAAAAAATATTAAAACCAGCAGGTAGGAATTCGTTACCAAAGTAAACCATAATATAACTTAAACATAACATATCATCTCGCCTGTATCCCCGAAGGGTTAGGCAGAGGTGTATCAATGTACACCCACAGTTCGCCGGTATGTTTAGGTCCCATGTAATAGAATGCGAGCCTATTGCCACTAATCGGGCACAAATCCAAACTCCGACCTGCTACTAAGAATTTCATAGAGAAGCCCAATAACACCTTGGTCGACTTGGGAATCAAACCCAAGACCTCTAGCGTAGCAGGCGCGCTTAGCATCACAAGGCCAACGAGGCAGATATAACTTAAATAACTACTATAATACAGAATTACATTACATACATATTTATCACGCCCATATTCAGTAAGCTAAATAAGTTATACATACATAAACATTTTACATAACCTTACGCCTACAACTCGCTATCATAACAACAAAGTTTTACCATTTCAAGTATAGACATTAACACAGATGGTATTTACAACTCGCTTTGTAATGCGCTGATTTGAATTTAAGGGTGAATACAGACAAGCGTTTTTCACATCCTCAATAATAATTGCATTATACCTATGCCACATAAGCTTTCTCCAAATATTATATAATAATCAATTTTACAGTGCTTAGTTTTCTTGAAAAAAATACTTTTAAAGAAGGAATTATTAATATTCATAAACTGGAATCTCATAACATCTATCTAGCTTTTTCCCGCACTATGTTGTGGTCTCCAGACTCACCGACAGCTGAACACCGTATGTTACAGAGCGACTGCCTATCAGACCTCCACACCACATGTTACTGGGTAACACAGTATCCCATAGAAATACCGATGTCAGAATTGACATAACGACTAAACTTACTGAAATGACTTTCTGAACTTATTGCCGAAGCTTAAATTACTTGTATCCATACTTTTATTTTGTTTCCCAGTATGAAAAAAATATCAACTTTAGATGAGGTTCAGGGGTTCCTAGGCTTGTTATACCTATTTAAATGAGATATTCGTATGATTTAAATAACCTTTTTTATACTAAAGTATTTCTCTATTTCATATCATCATCACCTGACCACGGTACTTAAAAAACCTAGTAAATTTATTAAAGAACCGCCACATCTGAACCCAGCTTTACTCTTCACGCAACACAAACTTTGCAATCGCGTGCCCCAGTCGTTACATCACATTCAGTAAGCATCTTGCTAATGCCTACCAATGACGTCACGAGTAAGGTAGGAGGTGGAGTAAGACGTTTTACTGTAAAAAGTCTACAGGAGTTTTACCTAATTATGTTTTATACGTAGAAAATTAAAAGCAAGCAGTATTTGCGACCACGGCCGGTGTAACCCGGTCGAAACGTCAAGCCCTAAGAGGTATTTTAAATGTAAGTTTCGCGCTAATTCCCGTGAATTATATTAATTTTATTAGTAAACATGTAGAGCGATACTTTCAAAGTTAGTAAGTTGCTTTTCTTTTGAACAAACTTTAAACTTGCCGCGCGGCACTATTTGAAACTAGCCGAAACATAATTGCATAAACACTAATCACACATAAACTACTAGCTCGCCTTTGATGTAATTTATATGAGACGACCTCATAGATATTGTTTTTAATCATTCTACGGTTGTCGTATATATCGCATGAAAAACTTGCATAAAAATACAGACGAATTAATAACCTCCTCTTTTCTGTAGCCGGTTGAAATGCAATCAAAGAGCAAGCATTTTGCAGTCCTACTGTTAAACAGAAAAAGACAAAACGTACTTACAGATTAATTAGCAATACTGTTAGCTTTGACTACCTTAGAAGCCTCTTCAAGCACCGTCGAAGCCTTTAATTGCGCCTTTTAGACTGTAATGACAACCAGAACACGGCATTTTAAAGACATATTTGCATAACAAAGGAATTCTTAATTAAAGTAAATAAACTGGCTGATTGGCCTGAATAAATAAATGAATAATATACAGATTTCGAAATTGCGATTTTAACAAACGTTGAACAATGAACATTTTTATTTTGTCCCACGGGAATATATTCAATTCAGGATCTGAAACAAAAAAAATGTTAAAATTCTGTGTAAAAGAAATCTATTTACGTTTATTTATTTTTATACAATTTAAACATTTTTTGTACAAACAGGTAACATTTTAAACAGCAGTCAGGTCTCTAAATATCTGATATATACGAAATGACAAAAAAAAAATCAATTTAAAAGCATGTGTTTTTATAAAGATCTGAAAGAAAAGCAAATCGTGCTGAAAACGGATATCCTTGATACGAATCTAATTGTTTTTATTACATTACCTAGGAAGCGTAGTGATCAATGCTCATTCCTTCTCTGTTCCTTTGCCCAGCAGTGGGACTGTTCCTGGCTTAAACCTTATATACCATACGATAGTTTAACTTCCCTGAAACATAAAACCAAACACGGAACCCAATTAGATCAGTCATACGTCAAACTAAACTAGGTTAAGTACACATGGCAGAGACAACAGAAAGTACAAAACTTATTATAGTCATGAAAAAAAACATTTATTTGTCCAAGTGCATGTCAATAAATATACAAAACAATACTATTGTATCTATGTCAGTATGATCATTTTGCCCAATTGCTGTTTACTAGCATTTATCATTACCTCATCTATTGCATAGTTACTTTTTTTCTGTATGAGTAAGATCTAAGTGATTAGAAAATAGCAAATAATAATAATTAGATGGTCTGAATCATAATATCATAACCACATCATAAAATTTAAGAGATTCAATAATGTATTAGGCGTATTTTAGCTTTTTACCCCATTTTGTAGCAAAGTAGGTGTTAAGTTTTAGAAAAAAACATGATTTTCCACAAATAGCGTGCAATAATATTACTTACGTCATGAAATACCTACTCATATTATGTTTTTATCATAATTTAAAAATTGCAACTAAATAGATCAAATAATTCGACATTCGGTTGCACACTGTTACCAAAAAAACTCATGTACCTACTTTGTTTCGACGAGAGTAGATTTAAAAATCAATCTCTGTGTAGTATATTTGAACAGCTTAATGAAACATTCATTATTGTACAGAGTGATATTTCTGTTCCCATTCCTGTTTAGTACCACTATTTATTTAGTTACCAACCTTTTAGCGATTCTGTTTGGGTAAGATCGAAAAAGCCGGTCCGAAGTGCTTTAAATGTTAAAATAAATATTTGATTTTGTAATGTAACGGTTATTTGTAGTTATTTTATGTACTTCAACAAGTTACTAGAAAACTTACGAAAGTAAGTACCTTTAAGTGACCTTTAGAACCCTTGAAAATGTATTGTTGAGGGTAACAAATGCGCTCCGTGGTTGAATGTAATACACACATCGGTTTCAAGACCTCACCAGCTCTGAGGTCTTGGGTTCGATCCCCGGACGTGGCAATGTAGAAAAACCACTTTTCTACATTGCCTCGGGTCTGGGTGTTTGTGGTACCTTCGTTGTCTCTGATTCCATAACACAAGTGCTTTAGCTACTTACTTTGGATCCTGAACAATGTATGCAATGTTGTCCACTAATTTACTTGTCTAATTTATTCTATAGAAAATTCCACCGATCTTTTAAACTCATTTATTTTTACAAAACAAGGAGCGACGGATGGTACATGTAATTCATTTTTGACCTCAGACCTTGAGTGACGTAACAAGGGTCTCTGACGCTGTCAACCCTTGTTTAGAAGACCAATGACGTAAGGTCAAAGGTCACAAGGATAGGGCAGTTCATCTTGCCTGGAAAAGTTTTTGTTTTTGACCCCCGACGAAAAAGAGAGGGGTGTTATTAGCGTGTATGTCCGTGGTATTTTAGCTCCTAAACTAATGGACCGATTGAGATAGATACGAAGAGACAATTAAGCCGGGTAGATATTTTTATGTATAACTAGCTGTGCCCCGCGGTTTCACCCGCGTGAATACCTAGGTCCCGTTCCCAGTGATATTTTATTAGGGGGGGCGGAGAGGGATCCAAAAAATCACTATCGTTACCAAAGTCAGGATTACTTAATATGGTGGTTAAGTATTCTTCAATTTTCAAATTTGCCGCGCAATTTTCCATTTTTTTCTTTGATATGAACGTTCTCTTGACAACAAAAAAAGAATTAGCGAAATCGGTCCACGCGTTATGCGATTACCAACTCATTTAGCGATTCATTTTTTTATATATAGATATAACTACATCCAATAGCAAACACAATACAAACATAAAGAAACACAACTCAGTTTTGTCAAAAAAATGACACAACAGCAAAAATAATAAAAATAGTTTTACTACCCTTTGTAGACCGTTTTGGTTCGCTCTACCGAAATCAATAGAGACATAGTTTGTTTGCATTTCAGTTTTAAAAGCCTGTGTTTCAGACCTTTTGACTCTACAAAAAAAATGCAACTTGTTTTGTTCATACTATGTTTTTTAAAGTGACTTTTATGTTTGAAAGCTGTAGTCATAAATAGACAAAGAAACTGGACTATAAACGTCCCACTGCTGGGCACTGGCCTCGTCCCATATAGAGAAGGCACAAACATTGATCACTACGCTTGCTCTATTGCAGATTGGTGATTTTAGACTCCATTTTTTGAAATCCAGTTGCCTCACTATAGTTTCCTTAACAATCCTTAATGTTTTAGAATAATTAAAAAATTACATAATAATATAGCTTTCTTAAAAAGCCGCATTGTGACTTGCTTCGGTTTGAATCTGCAACCTTGTGCATACAAATCCGTTCATTGAACCGCTAGGACACCACGAAATTTAGTTTTATGTAGTCATAAGGTATGTTTCATGTTTTTTATAGAATTGCACAAAATGGTTAACTATATCTCTGTGTCTGAGGGATCATTTAAATATATCATCACATATATTTACAGCAAAATAAGTGAATCATTAAATATGAGATTAATTACATGGGAAAATTGATCAGCTTATCGCATTGTTCATCATCATCTCCCTGCCTTAAGCATCAGTCCATCTACTTGTGGTCGGCGCGATGCGTATTCAGCTTCCTTTCATCTCTACAACTCGTCATCTCAGCATTCACTCCTTACCTTAGCACAAGCCATCCATCTCATTTTCGGTCTTCGTCTAAGGCCATTATTCTATCCAAATCTCAACCTTGAATCAGCCTTTAACAGAAACAATACCCTTTATATCTTAAAACATCAATACAAAGCGCTTTGCTTTATAATTTATAGGCTCATAAAACATTCGAGCAACAATATCAAGCGATAAAGCAAATGACTGAAGCATAATGTCGTCTTGTACTTTATTGGGATTAAAGCGATGGAAGCTCTGAGAGGTTCAAATCCCGTGTTTAGTAGATAGAGACTTAGGACTTGATGAAGTATTGTTGTCATTTAGATTTGACTGAAAAAGTATAGAAATTTGCAAAGTATAATGAAGCTTTTCTTCTCATAATACTGAAATGATGTATATGTCACGGTAAGAGTGAATAATTGAAGATTATTAATAATTATCTATTATTATTAATAATTACCGAAAGTCGAGGTTAAAGTGATAAATTAATCACATTTGTCGGTTTTATTAATAATTTAACCCAAGTAGTGATTAACGTAATAAGTGGCCAAGGATTGCGGGGCGGTTTAATTAGTATGCTTGGTTAGGTTCGACTTTGTGACGGAGATCAGTAGGTTAGGTTAGGTTAGATATTGTGTCCGGAACTACAGGAAAGGAGTCTACTGTGGACAGGGGTTACTGGGCCCCTACCGGGCGCGTCCCTAGGTCGTGGATAAGGGAATGCCGTACAGATATGTGCGGTACCGGGTTTACCCGGCGCGAACGACGCCAGTAAAGTGGGATTGCTCCTCGAAAGAGGACGCGATTGGTTGCAGCAGTCCTGGTCAGTACCTATGGCTGGCTGGACGCTGTTGCAGCGGTGTGGCGTGTGCGGTTCGGTGGCGTCTCGGAATTATTTTGAGTAGCGGCATCGGGTGAATTTTCTGCTCACTTTTAGTAAGTCGGAAATGGCGCGGTCTGGTGCTATCTGGACCGCCGTGGTGTGCGACCATTAAAATCGCGGCCCGCTGGCATCCTGGACTTATTCCGGTTAGTGGCAGCGGGCGTTAGGTGCTCTCTCCTACCTTTTTGGTCTAAAAGGAAAGGATAGAGGAGTGCGGTTCGACGGGCTTTGCCAGCATTATATCTGCTGATAGAACATGACTTCGGTCATCGTTGGACAAATAGTGGAGAGCCTGTTTACGGGCGGCGCGATTACATGGTGCCCTAGTTATAGATCACTGTGCTTGAGCGCGAATGCGGGTCCGGAGTGCATTCACACTGCATCCGTACACGGCCTTGAATAAGGCCACCGCAGTCATACCGTAGCCCCCAACGAGGGTCTGGGACCTTAGGGGAGCGGGGGTCTTGCCTTCACCGGCTGGGCCACGTGGAAGATAACCACTGTAAAAAATTCCTCGAATCCTAAGTTTGCTCGTGATGAGGGGATTTTCATTTCTTTGTTACCGTTGTTTCGTAACAAAGGATGAATGGCTGACGAGACTATCAGTCGCTAGCGAGCACCTCCACAGAACCGGCGGACCCTGTTGGAGTATTACGCTTAGTCGGGTATAGGGGGCTCTACTCGACTGGACTTTTTAGTTCCCCTGCACTCGTGGGATTAAAATATGAATTTAAACCAAAATAAAAATAAAAATGATGAAAGGGTGGGTGCAGTATCAGGTTCTGATACCGCATCGAGTTTGATGAGTGTGGAGAGCTTGAGGAGCAAGCTCTTCAGGAAGAGGTCGCGATCAGCAAAGAATACTGGTTCTGAGCAGATATCGTCGGATGAAGACATGCCGTCACCAAAGGTGGGCACGACTGTGAAAAGAGGAAGAGGACGACCTCCAACTACTGGAGAGTATGTAGGTCTAGCAAAGGCCAAAGCACTTCTTGCTGCTAAAAAAGGAAGGGAGAAATTCCTTAAGGCTGACGACGAAGTGGCTGAATTGGCTGAATGTGCTCGAGTCGCAAAGGCACGTATGACGGAGATTCTAGATAAAGAGGGAAAATGTGAGACTGAAAAGTCTAGTTCATCTATTCTTGAAGCAGTCTCGACAAGTCTGGATGTGGTTCTGAAGGTTGCCACGAAGTCCGGAAATCTAAAGGGCACGTTTCAGAGAGCCTTGAAGGACGCAGTCTCTTCTATCAAAGAAGCGGTCGAAACGCTGGGCACATGGACGGTGACGGAGGAAACCGCCGCACTGCAGAGCAAGACCACTAAATTAGAGTCGGAAAATGCGCGATTACAGGGAGAGCTTCTGGATCTGCGCAAGGACCTTGAGGAAATCCGAGCGCAGGTATCGCCAGAGAAAATTGTTTCCCCTGCTCCTGTTCCTCTTCATGATGCCACAGCCAGTACTGTTCCACAGGAGGAGCTCATTCGTGCCATCATGATCCAGGTCGGGACTATGATAAGTGCGCGATTCGAAGGTTTGGAGGAGCGATTGCTGCCAGAAAAGCGTCTGCGACCGCCGCTGGCCGCTGATGCAAAGAGAGCAGCTCCGGTAGTCAAGACTGCACCGTCGCTGGCGGGGCCGTCTCCTGCACAACCTTGTGCAGGAAAATCTGGCATAGGTAAGGGCAAAAAACCTAAAGAATCAATCAACAATCCTCCCGTTGTCGCTGCTTCCTCCACCTTGGACCCTGTGGCGTCGACCAGTGCCGCCAATGAAAGTTGGACAACGGTTACCAGAAGAAAGGGTAGCAAAGCTTCCAAGGCGCCTAAGACGGCCATTGCCCAGAAAGAGTTTAAAAAACCTAAAACTAAAAGTGGCCAAAAACAATTGCGAGTACCTAGTTCGGCAGCCGTGGTTCTGCAGCTGCAACCGTCTGCGGAATTGCAAGGTGTAACGTATGCATCTGTGTTGGCCGATCTTAGAAATAAGGTTGATGGTGCCGGCCTTGGAATTAAGTTTAGGAAGGCGGCAACCGGCGCGCGCATCCTGCAGTTACCGGGGGCTTCGAGTGGATCGAGGGCTGATGCCCTGGCAGATCAGATCCGCAATGCGATCAGTCCTGATGTTTTAAAGGTCTCCAGACCTATCAAAAGTGCTGATTTGTGCATTTCAGGCCTGGACGACTCTATGACTTCCATGGAGGTTGCTGCAACAGTCGCTTGCTTGAGTGGGTGCCCAGTGGATTATGTAAAGGCTGGTAACATCCGTGAACATGGTATGAGCGGTGGTTCCGTGATTGTGAAATGTCCTGTTTCCGCAGCCAAAAAATTGGCTAGAGCGGAGCTACAGATCGGGCTAGTGTCTGTGCGGGCCCGACTCCTTGAGTCTCGACCAACCCGTTGTTTTCGTTGTTTGCGGAACGGACACGTCGCGGCTCTTTGTGGGGATGAGGTTGACCGTTCTGGTTCCTGTTTCAGGTGTGGACAAATGGGCCACTTATCGAGAGATTGCAGTGCGTTACCACATTGCCCTATATGCGCCGCAGATGGGAAAGATGCGGCGCATAAAATAGGTGCAAAAAAATGCAAGGAAACTGCCCTTAAAAATAAAAAGGTGGTCAAGGGGTCGCAACCAAAACTGCTTCCTCCTGTGTCACTGGCTGGCACAGCAGCGGATGAGGTGTGCATGTCTTCTTAATATGGCTCATCGTTTCTTACAGGCCAATTTAAACCACTGCGCTAGAGCGCAGGACCTTCTAGTCCAGAGCATGGTGCAGTGGTCTATAGATGTTGCTGTGATTTCCGAGCCCTACTTCGTCCCGCCCAGTGACAGCTGGCTTGGGGATACAAAGGGTTTGGTGGCCATAGTGTCAAGGGCACCGCTTAGGGTCGTTGCACAGCGCCCCTGCTTCGCTGCAGCCTTGGTGGAAGGAGTGTTGATTGTAGGGGTGTATTTTTCGCCGAACAGGGTTCTTTCTGAGTTTGAGGCTTTTCTCAGCGATCTTGGGGCTCTAGTTGAGCAAAATCGCCCCTATCCAGTGCTCATCCTAGGGGACTTCAATGCCAAGTCTATGACTTGGGGATCTCCCTCCACAGATGCACGTGGAGCCCTAGTAGAGGAATGGCTTATGGAATCTGGCCTATGTCTTCTCAACAGAGGCTCGGTACAGACGTGTGTGCGGCAACAGGGGGGATCTATTGTAGACCTCTCTCTAGCCAGCCCGACTGTAGCACACAAGGTACTTAATTGGAGAGTTCTCGATGGCGTGGAAACACTGTCAGACCACCGATATATACGGTTTGAGTTTTCTGACCCATCAACACTGGCCCCGACGACCAGAGGGCACTCTTCAGTGTTTCCGCGGTGGGTACTCAGCAAGCTAGATGCCGAAAGCCTTAAAGAAGCAGCGATTGTTCAAGCCTGGATTGCTCCATCGACCGGGCCCACTACGGTTAATGACGAAGCGGCTTGGTTTCGACAGGCAATGACGCAAATTTGTGACGCGGCTATGCCTCGTTCCAGACCGTTACCTCCGAGACGACAGGTCTATTGGTGGTCTCAGGAGCTGGCGCTGTTGCGCATTGTGTGTATAGCTGCGAGGCGGGATTACACGCGGCAGCGGAGAAGGAGGGTCACCAACCGCGACATTGAAGACCGTCTCTACGAGGCATACAGAGGGGCAAAGGCCAGCCTCCAGGTAGCTATTGGTCAGGCCAAGAATGCGGCTAGGGAGGAACTGCTAGCGTCCTTAGATAGAGATCCATGGGGGCGTCCTTACAAGATGGTTCGAGGAAAGCTTCGCCGGTGGACTCCCCCACTTACACAAACATTGGAGCCACAGTTCTTGGAGTGTGTTACTGCTACCCTCTTCCCTTCTAGGGTCCACACTCCTCCTTCTATGCGGTCTAGCTTAGAAAGTTCGGATAGAATGAGCACTGAGGTGCCTGTGATCACTGACTCAGAGATGGGTGTGGCTGAACTGCGCCTTAAAAGAAAATGCACTGCTCCTGGCCCTGATGGAGTGCCTGGTCGTGTGTTAGCCTTGGCACTCGGAGTCATGGGGCCTCAACTTAGAAACACCCTAGATAAATGTCTGCAGCAGGGGGTATTTCCACAGTTGTGGAAAGAGGGTAGACTCGTGTTGCTCCGCAAAGAAGGACGGCCCGTGGATGCTCCATCCGCGTATCGGCCCATTGTTTTGCTTGACGATGTGGGCAAGTTCTTTGAGCGAATTATTGCTGCGCGCATCGTCAAGCATTTATCGAGGATAGGGCCCGATCTTTCTGATAGCCAATTTGGATTCCGAGAGGGTCGCTCGACAATTGACGCGATTCAGCGCGTCAAAACTCTTTCCGACCAGGCAGTATCGGGAGGTGGGGTTTTGCTAGCGGTATCGTTGGATATTGCCAACGCTTTTAACACTTTGCCTTGGAGTGTTATCATGGAGGCTCTACGATACCACGAAGCACCAGCGTATCTTCAAAGAATAATCGGAGCCTACTTGGAAGACAGAGCGGTGATCTACGAAAGTCGCAGCGGGTTTGCGACACGGCAAATGTCTTGCGGAGTCCCACAGGGGTCAGTACTGGGTCCGCTCCTGTGGAACATTGGCTATGACTGGGTCCTCCGAGGTGCCACCCTCCCGGGCGTCAGTATTGTCTGCTATGCCGATGACACGCTGGTACTCTCCCGGGGGTGTTCGTTCCGTGAAGCGGCCCGTTTAGCCACGGCAGGAGTGGCGCAGGTCGTCGGCCGAATAAAAATGCTGGGCCTGGACGTGGCGCTAGAAAAATCCGAGGCCCTTGCCTTTCACGGGCCCCGAAAAGCGCCACCAGCTGAGTCCCACATCATTGTAAGTGGGGTTCGCATAGAGGTGGGGTCCACAATGCGTTATTTAGGGCTGTTACTCGACAGCAGATGGACCTTTGACTCCCACTTCGAAAAATTGGGGCCTCGAGTTGTGAAAGCGGCGATCGCGCTCAGTCGCCTGCTGCCTAATGTGGGAGGTCCGGAGACAAGCTGCCGCCGACTCTTCTTGGGGGTGGTTCGCTCCATGATGCTGTATGGGTCTCCCGTGTGGGCGGAGAAACTGACACGGCGAGGTTTAGCTCTTTTGTGCCGCCCGCAGAGGGCTATGGCAGTCCGGGTTATTCGCGGCTACCGTACAATATCCTGTGTGGCCGCGTGCCTTCTAGCAGGTACACTTCCCTGGGACCTGGATGCCAGAGTCCTCGCGAGTGCATATGAGTGGCGAAAGGAGCTACTCAGTTGCGGCGAAAGGCCTCCACCTCGAGCTGTAGAGGTATTGTTAAGGGAGCTCCGTTTTGCCTTCTTGGAGGTATGGGCAGAGCGTTTAATTGTGCCTGGAGCAGGCCTCAGGACTGTGGAGGCGGTTCGTCCCGTCCTCGAAGACTGGGTCAGCAGACGCCACGGAGCACTCTCCTTCCGGATGGCACAGGTGCTGTCGGGACACGGATGTTTTGGCAGTTACCTGTTTCGTATAGCGCGGAGGGAACCCAGCCCCCGGTGCCACCACTGCAGCGATATCGAGGACACGGCGCAGCATACACTCGAGCACTGTCCAGCTTGGGCGGTACAGCGCCGGTTCCTCGCTGCGGTAATAGGTGATAATCTCTCGCTACCGGCCGTAGTAGCTTCGATGCTTAGGAGCGAGGAAGCTTGGAGCGCCGTTACCGTCTTTTGTGACGAGGTAATGGCGCTCAAAGAGGGCGCGGAAAGGGAGCGAGAGATTATATCTAACCTCCCGATCCGCGCTAGGCGCACAAGGGCTAGAAGAAGGGCTGACAATGCCCTCCTTCAGCCACCATAAATGGCTTACGGCGGCAGACGTGGGGACGTCTGTTGCTTTAAATTAAAGGCCAAAGATGGCGCGCGCGGTGCTTCCGCGCGTCTTCTCATCAGTGTAAAGGGGAAGTTATCCCCCACAGTCTCATCGTAGTAGCTCCGGGAAGGAGCCTCCCTGCTGGAGATCGCGGTAGTTTGCACTGCTTTCCCGCCTGGTCTCCAGCAGAAGGGAAGGGTGAAGCACTCCGGTGGTTTTAGCCGGTAAGAGTCCGGCATACCCCTCCGCCTTCCCCAGGGTGGAGGAAGTCCATGAGGATTTCCCCGGGTAAAAAAAAAAAAAAAAAAGGTTAGATATTGTGACCTTGCAACAGAGCGAGCGAAGCGAGCGACGACGTAGGTAGCCATCACATATATTTTTATAAATTAAAAAAACATTAACCAAGTGTATATGTATAAGTCAGTGTATATGTCAGGGTAAGAGTGAATAATATAAATAAATACCTGCTGGTCAAAAAACATTGGGTTTTTATTTATTTTATCACTTTTACCAATATGTGTTGAGAATTATTAATAATTACTACTATAAGTAATAAATTTCGATTGTTTATTAACATTTACCAAAACATGTGTTTATTATTAATAATTTTGTAAAATTATTAATAATTTTCAATTAATCAGATTTACCGTAACATATATACATTCCTCTGGACCAAAATCACCTAAGTAGTTAAAATAGGAGTGTTATACAATCAAAGACAGCAAAGAAACCACAAACACAAATATCTTCCTGCCTGAAGAGCGAACTCCAGACCTAAGATCTGGCGATAAAATAAAAAAATAGTGTCTGTGTACGGGCCTCACTCGACCAAGGAAATTTTCAATTTCTTTTGGGTCGAAAGACGAGACCCACATTTCATATCTGCAATCTACATAACAAACATTAGTATAATATTATCAGTTAACAGATAATCAAAAGCAACATTAGGCGAAATAGAGTTGCATTTAATTCTCACTCATAAAGTTATGAATTCAGTACAGTTCTACAACAAAAATACAGAAAAATACACAATTTTAAAACAGTAAAAAGCACAATAGCCGGCAACATGAACCCTACATAATTCAGTGTCCCAAGTGAGTAAAAATGTAATTAACCTAAAAATACATACATTTGCTAACAGCGTTATATTTTTCCTAGAAGTGTCGTTTAGAAGCTTTTTTGTAGCGAAGTTAATATTGACTTTACATTTTAGTTTATAACTTAGTATTTGTTTTGTAGGGTTTTACTTTGTTTATGAAAATAATAAATGAGAAACACTTCGTTTCTGAAAGACTTTTCAGTTGTTTATGATGACAAATTATAATGTAGTTTAGTAACACAATATTTTATTTAGCAAATTATGTTATCTACTAAAAACAAAATTACACCTGCGTTAAAAGATGTACATTTTTATGTTTATTGAACTTTTTACACTATGTATTTACTCGTAATGTAAAGACTCATTAATATAGAAAATAATGCATTCACTGTACTAAATAAAATAAATACTTAGTAAATTTTCTACTTTTCTAATCGATGAAATATTATTTTTAGGAAAATAATTCGTTGCGCCCCGTAGTTAACCACAATGTTTAATAAAATAAATACTTAGTAAATTCTTCTATTTTCTAATCAATAGTTGATTATTTTTTGCAATTTAAATCCATGCATGCAGCATTTCATCTCATTAACAAATTATGTATCTATCTACTTTTCAATTTCATTACAAAATATCGATTCTAAAACTAACCCGCTTCCTGCACTAAATAACATACTTAACTCGGTTCCCTTATTTAACGACAAACTGCATAACTTGGTAACTTTGCACTTCACTCTATAATGCTAATGAAGTATGCAACTCCAGTATAGTATCGATAGTTTGAAACTGTGACCTCTTTAGTAACGTAGTTTGAGATGTAAATTACTGAGTCACTTCATGTGAATTTTAAAAGTCTTTTGTACGAGTATTTTCTTTTGTTTTCATGGTAGAATACTCTACAATATTATAAAAAATAATTAAAACCCCAATTAATATGTTATATTGATTGGGGTTTAAATTTTTTTTATTGATAGAAAAGAATGTGAACATTTGTAAATACTGTGTTATGTTTGTTACGCGATATATCCAACGATTTGAAAATCGATTTGAATTATTGTTTTCATCGATAGGATATAATATTGAGGTGGTCCCTATTTTCATTTATTTATTTATTTAACATTTAAAGTAATACATAACATGTGAAGAACATTTATTGAGATTTTATTAACATGTATGCGTTGGCAATCAATTAAGCATTTTAATTTAGATTTTGAGTTAGTATTTTGCGTTGATGCAGTGTTAAAACATTAGTCTAAATGCATGTACTGAATAAAAACTTTCCGGTGACATTAGGTACTCTTTTTAATATTTTAATACACAGTTTACAAATTTGCGCAGAATTTCAACAAATCACTAATAATATTGTTAATAGCGTACCATATTAAGAATCATAGCTTGGCTCGCTTTTCAAATAAGTGAAACAACTTCAAAAGCTTGTATAAAAATATGTAAATATATTAACAAAAGTACTGTAAATAAATTTATTGGTACATTTGTTCCGAAACTCGGTCGCTGTGAGGGAACGGAAAATGTTCAGTTTTAACCAAATTCTTGTTGAATTGGTCCAAGTATTGAAGAATAGCGATTGTTGAGTATTTTACATTTCTATTTTTTTTTTCTGTAATGAGGTACTATTAATTATTTTTTAAATCACATAAGTGCATAGTAACGTAGCATATCATCACGCCTGTATTCCCCGAAGGGTTAGGCAGAGGCGTACCAATGTACACCCACAGTTCGCCGGTATGTTTAGGTCCCATCAATAGGGGGCGAGCCTATTGCCACCGACCGGGCACAAATCCAAACTCCGACCTGCTACTGAGAATTTCATAGTGTATAGTAATATTATATAACGGGAATTACCTGTGTAACCCGGTCGAAACGTCAAGCCCTATTTTGTCATTTACTTTTATATGTCAAACATTCGTAAAGGTTTACGATAAATTGTCCTGAATGATAACCCCTTTGTCTAGGGTATTGCAAAAAGGTTGAACACCAATGTAATAGTCGTCCTAACAACGTTTAGTATCAAACTGTCTGTGAATTCTTTGGGTCTTATTTAATATTGATTGGTAAAAAAGGGTTGTATTCCTTATTATAAGTATTTTAAATCAAATGAGATGACACAATACCTATAACTCTAATTTTCTTGACGCTGTAACCTTTTTCCATTCTCTAGAACATCATATTTTACACATATTAAATACTGGTGAATATACATACATAGGCTTATATAATCACGCCGCTTTCCCTTGTAGCAGTAGGCAGAGACCACATCTTTCCACTTGCTATGACCCTTACACACTTGTTTCGGTTTGTCCACTTATGTATGTCCACTATGTGTCCACTATGTCCCTTTATACATGCTGTTTGGAATATGGTACGCTTGACCTAGCTTTCTTTTACACTCACCTTATACACTTTTTCAAAAGTATTTAACTCGGTAATCTACTAAATCAAAGGCTATTAAAACAATATTTTTATCCGCTAACCGCTCATACCTTGCACCACACCTTCCTCTCACCCTTATAAGACCAAATTGCTACATCTATCTTTTTCATTGTCTTATTGTTAACGTTAAGACACCATTTTCTTTTAAGCATTTTACTTTTCTTTGTCAGCGCTAAATCAATCCAATATACGTAAGGATTGGTTCTGTTTGATTCTTTATATGTATGTTAAAAAGGGTTTCTTTGATTGTAAATGTAATTTTGTTTCGTTGAATGGTGACTTGAGCATATTTATGTTTTGAGATTGTTGTTTTAATAATTATAATAATTCCAGCCTATAAACGTCCCACTGCTGGGCACAGGCCTCTTTCCATATAGGGAAGGCATGAGCATTGATCACCAAGCTTGCTCTCTGCGGATTGGCGATTTCAGATCCCAATTTTGGAATCCAGGTTTCCTCACGAAAAGTACATATAACTTAGAAAAGTTACATTGGTACTTGCCCGGGTTCGAACCTGCAACCTCGTGCATACAAATCCGTTCATTTAACCGCTAGGCCACCACGACACTACTATTGTTGTTTTGCTTTTAACTAACGACGAAAAAAGGAAATATAATTGTAACTAGTGATTTTTTGTGGAACTTTATGTCTGGGTGTGTCTGTTTGTAGAATGATAGCTACCAAACAAATGGAAAGTTATTGATGCGTTTTTGTCTTTTTAAAATCTGATGTGTTCACGATAGTATTTATATTTAGTCATTTAAAAATTAACAGGCCACATCAAATCAAAATCAAAATATATATTATATATACTTTCCAAAGGGTTTTCACTGGTACATGGTATTTTTATAGATTTTCAATCCTTCTTCCGGTGGTGTTAAAAATAAAGACTAAAATATATTCAAGTCAAACCAAGTCAAGTCAAGTCAAACAAATATACATAAATTAAAGTATTTCCCTTAAGTTGCGAAATGTTTGCGAATCCCGGAAACATTTTGCTTTCTCCGTTAAATGTAAGATAATCCCGGATTTCTGCAGATTTTGTAAGATGTATTAATGTGAGGTGTAAACCTTGGAAGATAAACTTTGCTTTGTTAAGTTAATTTTAACTTGAAATGCGGATTTCGAAATAAAATAATGGCTATTTGTATATATACAAGTACTCTTGATTTCTTACGGAATAAGGGGATTGATACTTTCTATTTTCTAAAAAAAAATAATCTTGGAAGACTACAAACGGACACTAAAATACTAAAAGAGTTAGAAATCTTAACCGACTTCAAAAGAAGAAGATTCTCAAGGTCTCGGTATTTTTTTATTTTGTTCGTAAGTTTTTAACATCTTCAACAATTGTGAACAGATTTTCATGATGATGAAAATCTCTCATCTCCCGGGCTTTTTCCCAACTATGTTGGGGTCGGCAACCAGTCTTTCCGGATTCAGCTGAAAACCGTATGTTACAGAGCGACTGCTCTGATCTGACCTCCGCCACACATTTTACTGGGAAACAGTCTCCCATAGTTTTAATTGTATAATTGTGAGTAGATTTTAAATAAATTAATTTTGATTTGATTTGACTTTCGTACTTCAGAGGTTGTACCACATAAATCTAACTGTATTATAAAGCATAATATAATATGTAACTTACTTTTTTTTTCAGTACTTAAATCTAATACAAGAAAAAACACTTACAACTATGCTAAAATTAAATCGTATATAAATAAATAAACCTAACACGCGTCAAAAAACTCATACCTAGTCATCCTTATCAATGTCATAAAGTGAATTTCTCATAAAACTACATAATTTAATCCCTCATATAAGGTGCGATAAAGCAATGAATAACAGCTTACGGTAAGACATTTTTACCGCTAAGTCGAATTTTATTCCTTTTCTCATGTCTTCAATATTTCCTTCTTATGTGAAAACGCGAGGTGTTTTCTAAGTAAGAGCGCGGGCACACGATGCGATGCGGCGCCGCACCGCAAAGATTTCGCGGTGAAATCTTTGTCAGTGGGCACACGAGCGGTGCGGCGCCGTACGCTGCTATGCCGCAGCGGTCCCATAGTAGCATTGGACCATCGACGTATGATATGCATAGACTGCTACTATCGCTAGGTTCCCCTTGTGCCAAGCGAGAGCAGTTTTTAGTCTGATCCTAGTACATTTCGTTTTTCATTTAAGTTAATTTTCGCGCAACCGGAAACTTATATAAGAAAATATCGATGGTTTTGACGTTAGGATAATATTAGTGTTTTAGATGGATTTTTTAAAACGGCAAGCTCCATCTTCATACATAATTCACGACAACACTTGTTCACACTAGTGCTTACGGTTTAAACTCTGATAGGCTCACTCTATAGTTTCAAATGCAACCTCGTTGCATTGGACAGCCTGTTAATGAATATGGATCGTAACAACAGAGTGGTGTGCCCGCGCTCTAAGATAATCCTAAGACATGGCGCGATTGCAGCGCCCTTGAGAATAATCTTCTTACCTTTGAATAACAAAGTTGTTTTGTTTTGTCTGTTTACATTAGAATTCGTTTGATTTGTTTTTGTTTTTATTGATTTTTCAAATGACATAAATAAGGAATAAGAAATGGCACGAAAAAGAGGAGGCTTGTGCCCATCAGTGGGAGGACAAGGTCTGTGGATGATGATTAAATGAGAAAAATAAGGATTACAGTCTTGCGCTAATTCAACGGGAGTTATCGCAAAACATGCATAATTGTCTTTTTTGGGTACTAAACGTTACTAAAAGTGAGGATTTTCAAGGATTGTACGTGTGACGTCAATTTATAAGTCTTTATTTAGACCACTTGACAGATTTTCGTATAACTTGCACTGATCTGTAAGTTTATGTCTTACAACATGTTACATATATAAAACGACACATAATTATTTTTAATCGGATTTCTATAATTTTTTAATCAGTAATTTTATATCAAACGCTTCTTGCTTCACTCCTAAATATAAATTTAAATATAATTTTTCTCTATCATTAACATCATCAAATTTACTAAAAATCTTATTTAAAAATCTTTCCCACAAAATAACTTTCATGCTGAAAATTTTCTACTTGAAATTTTCAAGGCAAGACTTCATCACATTGCAGAGTGTTATAAAGTACGTGATGTCACGCAGCCTCCAATATAAGACGACGCAAAGATATTTTACTGAGAAAACCAGGATATTTCAAATATTAGAAAATGCTGGATTTTAGGTAAACTTGTAGGTACTTTGGTTGCGTGATTTTTACGTTAAAATCTGTTTAGTGATTGTTGAAAATTAAATTATAGATAACTAGCCAGCGTAGGATTCAGTTGTATGTACTATGTATATTTTTTGTATGCTTATCCAAGCTTTTCACATACCAAGTTTAATTAAAATCGGTTCAGCGGTTTAGCTGTAAAAGCATACCAAAATGTAGACATACAAAGATATTTTCTCATTAAAGTACCATTATGGTTTGTATGGGACTATAAATGGATTATAACATAGATTTTATTTTATGTTTATATGTAACAGACATTTCACATGGTTTGCTGTATAAATATGTAAATTAACATCTATTTATTCGTCCACGGAACGATGACACCGCGTCTGCTTGCGATTGCTTGCGACCACGGCCGGTGTAACCCGGTCGAAACGTCAAGCCCTAAAGGTATTTATCAATGAGGTTGCATTTGAAACTATAGAGTCAGCCTATCAGAGTTTAAACCGTAAGCACTAGTGTGAACAAATGTTGTCGTGAATTATATATGAAGATGGAGCTTGCCTTTTTAAAAAAATCTATCTAAAACACTAATATTATCCTAACAATGTCAAAACCATCGATATTTTCTTATATTTAAAGTTTCTCGTTGCGCGAAAATTAACTTAAATGAAAAACGAAATGTACTAGATTCAGACTAAAAACTGCTCTCGCTTGGCACAAGGGGAACCTAGCGATAGTAGCAGTCTATGCATATCATACGTCGATGGTATTTATGCATGTACGCGCTGTTCCCCGTTCTACAATATTACTATTAACATGCAGCGCGATAGTTTAAAAGTTTAAAAGTTATATCTATTTATTCTTCAACAAAATGGCGTTAAACGGTAGTTAGTCCCGATCAATACGGTATAATAAAACAAAATGCGTTCCACAGTTTTCACGCCATAGCAGCTAGTTTTACGGTCGATTGGCCTTTTATGAAAGGGTAAAAAAACCTCTTGAGTGACGTAATGGCAGTTTTATGTACTGAAGAAATGTGCATAAGGTTTTGTGATCGAGTTTGTGGCAATATATTTATGTTATCACGCTTGTATAAAAGATAAAATGGGTTTTACAAGATGTTAACATAAATCTCTTTCCGAATTGGTGGAATGATTTTCGATAAGAATTTATCGGAAATATTATGAAGATAAAATTTAGTATTTAATAACATTATTGATTACACATAACGTAAAGATCGTATGCCGTCGACATACGACATTATACTTTTCTTTATGTCGGTTTTAAAACGTATCTATCGAGGAAATGAATATAAATCTTTCATACCACTATCAGTTATTGATACAAGGTGTAGAGATTTGGCTGAGGTGATTATGTGAAAAAAAAAAAACAAAATAATCACACTGGGGTGTGTCTATATGGAAATTGTCGAAACTTATTATAATTTCTAATGAGAAACAAACGAAATAATTATTAACTTCATTCATTTATTTATGTAGTAAATAATGCACGGGAATAAGCGTGTACATGCATAAATACCATTTTTGATGCTTGACTTTTCGACCGGGTTACAGCGGCCGTGGTCGCGTGTGGTCGTGATAATTTAAAAGTTAATAATTATTGATATATGAAAATGTTTTTCACAGAAGTGAAATTAGAATTTCACTTTCAAAATAAGCTTTCTTTTTCCTACGAGAACCTAGAAAGCAGGAAAACTAGCAGCGTTAACATTTTCAGTATTTATACGGATCGATACATAAAAAAACGTCTATCCATCCGCGCCGTAACGGTCAATTGCATTTCTGCCCCATAAGGCCCTGTTCATACTAAACGAGCCGACTATGAGCGACCCTGTATAACCATATACAGGTTGTTGCCGAAAGGGTACATCTGGTATAGAGACAGATTACAAAATTTCTGATCAAAATGAGTTGTTTTAATAATTGATATCGAATTTTTCCTATCTATTATTTTGACACCGAAATACATTATAAGCATGTCACTGCACAGTAAGGGTCAATATCGTATAACGACTACTACTAAATATCACCGATACAATGAAATAGCTTGGGTAGTGATGTTTAGTGTCAAATGATAATTGTGAAAAATACGAAAAAATGACATTTATTTAACTAACTAGTTCTAAACTGAAATGTTCTATAATGACTCTGTACCAGCATTACTCTTCACAGATTTTGATACGCTTTAAGTAACACCCTGTTTTTCAATATACAGCGTGTTGGGGTGAAGTACATATAGTAAAGAGTCAGTTTACATAATATTTCATCTCAAAATTACTTAATAATTAGACTTTAGAATATAATATCATTTTTTCAATCAATCAAACCGCCTCGTTGGCCGAGTGATTCTAAGCGCGACTGCTACGCTAGAGGCCTTGGGTTCGATTCCCAAGTCGACCAGGGTGTTATTGGGTTTTTCTATGAAATTCGTAGTAGCAGGTCGGAGTTTGGATTTGTGCCCCGTTTGGTGGCAATAGGCTCGCCCCTTATTAAACGGGACCTAAATATACCGGCGAACTGTGGGTGTACATTGGTACACCTCTGCCTAACCCTTCGGAGATACAGACGTGATGATATGTTATGGTTTGTGAATAATCATGCATGAATAAAACGGTTTTTATTTCTTCATACGAATCAAGACTAACTGACATAATTTAAGTAGTCAATGACGCAATCTGTCAGCGGCCGGACCATATTTTCACGTTCAGTTTTGACGTTCACGATGGATCTCATAGTACTCAAGTTCGGTTGCTATACGTTTAGTTACTACCTATACATCTAGTATACGACTATAGGTTTAGTTACTATGACCTTTGACGGGCCTGTTGGTCTAGCGGTTAGTGACCCTGACTGCTATACCGGAGGTCGTAGGTTCGATTCCCACTCAGGACAAATGTTAGTGTGATGAGCATTATCATTTGTTCTGTGTCTGGGTGTAATTTATCTATAATATGTATGTATTTAGATATATATAAGTATGTTTATCAGTTGTCTGGTTACCATAACACAAGCTCTGCTTATCTTGGGATCAGATAACCGTGTGTGAGATGTCCCGGAATATATTACTATACATCTAGTATACGACTACACGTTTAGTTTGGACAGAGCCTTAGGGGTAAAAAACACATGGTCCCACGTTAGGTGCGACATCGCAATATGCAAATCCCTTCAATTCGTCCTCTCGCGCGTGTTTCAGATCGTGACCTGAATTCTAGGCGGACTGGATTTCTCAAAGGTTTTGAGCCTTTTTGAGGAAATTTTATTGTAATTAGTTTTTGGGAATGTGAAGAGTGATGAACTTGGCAGTGTAAAATGTTTGCCTTTGACCTCATTTTTTTCGTTAAATAATGTGACGAAGTGTACTGAAAACTGCCTAAGTACTGTATTTTGTAGCACTGAAAAGTTTGGAATGAGCGTAATTTAAACTTGTGTAAATAAATTTATATCCTTTGACATACAGAAATACTTCATGTTATTATTAGTTTATGAACCTTTTTGCACAGGTATTATTATACACTGAAAGTAGGTCCTATTTAAGGTTAAATGTTATTGTTGTAAACGTTGAAGAAAAATAAATGTTTTTTTGTGAAACAAATTTTGAAACATCATCAAAATTTTTAGAGCTATAAGTATCTATAGTCTAAAATACGAAGAAATACACCAACAGGTCCGGTGAAGCAGTCAAAGCCTGCGCTCAGGCAAACTGCAAAGATCTCTACCAAAAAAAAAAAAAAAAAATACACCAACAGCTCTTATCTATCCAAGCCTATTGTATTTGTTTAATACAACCTTAAATATTAATAAATATCACTGTCATTTGAGAACCAGTGAACCAAGCGGTGTCACATTAATAATTCTGTTTAAACTTGTTTTAACAATGATATCGTGATAGCGGTATTTTACTACAAAAGTTTAACATTCAACAAAGTATCTTTATAAATGTAATATTTATTTATATGATTTAAATGTAGGTTTAAGTTAATAACTTTGTATACAGGGTGGTAAGAATACCCTGTACGATCTGTGTAGGTGTTGTTAGGTGTCGAGATCTGATTACAAAAAAGTTAAAAAAAAAACTAATTTCTTTTTTCTTTTCAAAACTCGAGAGTGTCGTCGCCGTCGCAAATACTGTCATATGAAAGAAAGAAGATGGAAAAAAAAACATTTATTCATCATGGTTATGACGCATAATTTAAGTACACAGGTGTAACAAAACGAAACAAAGAAAAAAAAAACATAAATGGGAAGATAAAATATGCGTCACATATGATCAAGCAAAAGGCCTCTAAAAATATCGACAAAAATCTTTGTTTTAATCCCAAATCTAGGAATTTTTGCGGACCTAGCGAAGTATATAGAGAAAATAATGGTAGAAAATGTATGTATAGCTTCTTTACTAACTGTATAGACATTTTTGAGTTTTTTTTCTTCATTGTATACTGACTTTTTCGGAGGGAAATTTTATAAAAACATCCACAATGGGACTTTAGCCCGTCGGTCAACAGTGCTGCAAAAGAAAATATGATTATTATGACTTGAAATTTTGTGAACTGACTGTATGCCATATGTGCTTTTCACCCCTTTTGGAAAGATATACCCTTTCAGTGACACTCTGTATAGGTTTCATACTTAGAGTTGATATAAGAAACTAGAGTGAGCCTATCAGAGTTTGAACGTAAGTACTAGTGTGAACTAGTATTGTCGTGAATTAAGGATGAAGATGGAGCTTGCCGTTTTAAAAAACCTATCTAAAACACTTACATTGTCCTAACAATGTCAAAACCATCGGTATTTTCGTATGTAAGTTTCTCGTTGCGCGAAAATTAACTTAAATCAGTTAACGAATGTACTAGATACAGGCAAAAAACTGCTCTCGCTTGGCACAAGGGGAAACTAGCGATAGTAGCAGTCTATGTATATGTTTAGTCTATGGTTTCATATAATAGTTACTCTTTAGCCATATCTTTGTAGTATGACTGACAGACATTCAAATAGATCTTTAATCAGTCATCCTTCAAATTTTCTTGGAAATGACAGAAATTGCGTTCCGAAAATGAATATTAATTAAAATGTACGAGTACTAGAAGGTTATCCATTAAGGTCTACTAAGGTCAAGATGATTAAAGCACCTTTGAGGACTCATTCTTTGACCTCAAACTTGACATTAAACAGTCTTGCTCATTTTAGGTGTTGAGCATTTTGATAAATGGAGGAATTGAATAAGTAATTAGGACAGGTGTTCTGTGCTTCTATATTTATTTTAAAACTTTCATTTTTAGTCAGATTTTCGGTTTTTAGACATTCATTAACTAAAAGAGAACAAATACAGTTTACTTAAATTGAGCAAAGTTATTTAATAAATTTTATATATGTTGGTGTTATAATGAGTTATTTAAATAAAACTAAAGTCTAATATTTGCGTTAATTATTATGCGACCAAAAATCATAAAAACTTGTCACCGCACTGCAACGGTCTTATCTTATTGTGTCACTTTTTTAATGTAAATAAGTTGAGTAATGGATTTGAAAAATTGGTTATCTATTATGTAATTAACTCATTTTGAGCTGAAACTTTTAAACTGACTCTATACCAGATGTGCTCTTCACCCCTTTTGGGTAGATATACCCTTTTGTCGTATAAACACAGTATTTGCCGAGCGGACTGCGGGGGTCCGAAGTAATAGAGTTACTTTGATAAAATTAAGATATTAAAACCAGTAGGTTTCAATAAATTAAATAATATATTAAAAGAATCTTTCCATAATATAATAAGCTACCCCTAATCGGTATTTTCTTAGTAAATCTCATTTCAATCACTTAATCAATCATTCAATTTCGAATGGATTTTGGAAATTACCTGAATGTGTTCATTCGTGTTTGAAATTAGAATCTGGTTGGCATTGAGTTTAGTTCACTAATCTTGAAAGGGGATGTCGTTCAATCGTAAGGATCTGACTAGGGCATCGAGAACCGGCCCTATTTTAGGAACCGGTTCTTTCGGTTCCAAACTTAAGCTGGAACCGGGTACCCGGTTTTTTCGGTTCTTTCGGTTCTTTTCGATAAATTTTAGTTTAAAAGCTGATTTTCTACTACCATAACGAGAATGGGCAAAACACACTTTATTGGAAAAAGCACTATTAACATTTTTATAGTTATACTCCTAATTACAACATCGTTTTTTAGTAACATTAAGCAATAATCAGTGCTTTAAAATCATTATATTCGAAGTTGCTTATAATTCACTATAGAAATCGAAAACAATGTTTGAAATAAGTTATTAAAATAAACTCAAAAAAAATTTCAAGCAATTTCTAAAAGAATTTTCAAATTCTGTTTAAATTCTGCTATTACTTCACACTATCACTACACACAGAAGCTACAACAGCTAGTTCTTCACGATTATCGAAACATTTGCCGCTTTTGGAAAAACTCTACAAAATTATTCTGTCCACGTTAACGTCCATTTTTAACGTAACGTTGGATGACCGAGCTTGGACCCAAGCTACGCTGCCGATCCGATTAGGTGGGCTAGGTGTACGTAAAGTTTCCAGTTTAGGCTTACCAGCATTTTTGTCTTCGGTCCACAGTACTGAAAATGTAACCAGGCAAATCTTAGGGTCCACTCTGGTTGATTTCCAGATTCTGTGCATGACTGAGGCAGAAAATAGTTGCGAATTGTTCTGCCCGGGCGTAGATCTACCCGAGCAACGTTCTTCTCAAGGCCAGTGGAACGAGCCGCTTTGCAGTTTGATACGGCAAGAATTAATTAATACGTCAAACAACACTGCAGAACGCGCGCGTCTCCTGGCTATGGGAGAATGAGAACCGGGCCACTGGTTACAGGTAAATCCGTCAACCACACTTGGTACGATTTTGGATGACAACACTTTCCGGTTCGCCATCAGTTAACGTTTTAGTTTTCCTTGTTTCGCATGCCATCGTTGTTATTGCGGTGAAACAGTTGATTCCCTCGGTTGCCATGGCCTATCCTGCAGCAGGAGCGCAGGACGTATATCCCGTCTCGCAAATATTAATGACATAATTCGTCGTGCTCTTGTCACTGCCGGTGTACTGTTGGAGCGCGGTGATGGTAGGAGACCTGACGGTATGTCATTGCTACCTTGGAAATTGGGTCGGCCTTTGGTGTGGGACGCAACGTGCGTCGACACCCTTGCGCCGTCCCACGTTCTAAGTTCAGCAGCCTCTCCTGGCGCTGCTGCTGGAGCTGCGGAGACCCTTAAGCGGCGAAAGTATAATAACCTAGTGGGTTATTATATTTTCGAGCCGTTTGGGGTTGAAAAGCTCGGGTAGCGGGGTCCGACTGCACGAAATCTTTTTAAAGAAGTGTCAAAAGGTTTGGTAGACTCTACTCGTGATCAGAGGGCTCGTATGGTCGATGCACAGAGAATCGGCATAGCCATTCGACGTGGCAATGCTACCACTCTCAAACAGAACCATTTCTACCCTGACTGTAGTACTCAGGTCATTCGAAATCGATTCAGGAGCAGAATAGCTTGACTTAATTCCTTCCTTAATTCCTTATTAAGTTCCTCTTCATTTGTTAAAGAAGATAATTGTAACATTATTATATGATAATAACTTGATATTTAGCGTGAATTTAGGTATTTCTAAGTTTATTTTAAGAAAGAATGAAAGAACCGAAAAGACCCTCAGAACCGGGAATTCCCGGTTCTTTCGGAACCAGGAAAACCCGGTTCTTATGCCCTAGATCTGACCTACCTGAGTTTAGGAAAATTTATTTATTTCTTTGATATAGAGGCTAAGTTATATGCCTAAGCATAAGGCTTAAAAAAGGTGCTATTTTCAAGGATTATGAAGCGTGTTATCGAACAGTAATAACTTGTGCTTATTTTGGAGTGTCTGATCAGATTCTGATTAGTTTTTTTTTATTAATTTGACATTGCTGGTGACTAGAAAGAAGAGTTTATTACCTACTTTACATAACTTTGAGATTTATACCTAACTACATAAATGCAAACTTTATTATCTGCACTTTACGCAAGTTTGAAATTAAGGCTTATATTATGTAGGTATTGTTATATACATCCATTCGAATCGTTTACAAAAGCGAACTATGTTGGGGTTAGCTTCCAGTCTTCCCGGATTCAGCTGACATATTTTACTTTACGTAGAGCGACTGTCTATCTGAGTTGCACAACCCATTTTACTATCACAGTATCCTATGGCAAGACTGATTATCTTATTTATAGCGAATTATAGTGACTGTCTGACTGACTCAAATTTCAAGTCATAAATGACAGTCGGAACCAACGGCTTTACGTACTTTCCGAGGGGCGGAGTTGTTTTAGTATGTTTTTAAATGGTCACCCATCCACGGACAAGCCATGTCAAGCGCAGCTTTTAAGATGAATTTTTGTAAACTTACTCTATACCCGGAGTACTCTTCACCCCTTTTGGATAGATAGGTATACTCTTTAGGTAACACTCTGTACAGTCACATGTTGTATAACATATTAAATTCTTGGGTTTCCGAATGTAAATATTTGCAAATGATTCGCAAATCACAAATATGACGGGCCTGTTGGTCTAGTGGTTAGTGACCCTGACTGCTATACCGGAGGTCGTGGGTTCGATTCCCACGTCAAGACAAATGTTTGTGTGATGAGCTCGATCATTTGTTCTACGTCTGAGTGTAATTTATCTATAATATGTATGTATTTAGAAATATATAGGTACGTATGTTTATACAACCTAATTTATTTTTTATTCCACCGACACTATATAAATAAATGCATTCAAAATCACTGTATTTAGATCAATATAAAATAGATTTATAAAATCAACACGTCACGCTTATCAGTTGTCTGATTACCATAACACAAGCTCAGCTTACCTTGGGTTCAGATAACCGTGTGTGAGATGTCCCGAAATATTATTATTATTATAAATCTACGAATTTCAGCTATGTGAAAGTAATACAACGATACCTACTATCAAGTTTCATCCTCTAATTATTTCTTCAAAAGACAAACTTTACGGAATCATTATACTTTATGAGCGATAAAATAAAAGAACAACGATAAACAAGTTTGCATTTGTAAAACATTTTAATATTACCGCTTCTAAACTTTTTCAATTATATTCTTCTTAACTTTTTGGGAAAGTTGAATATGGATGACAGGTTTTAGAAATTGAATAAAACTACTTTTTACGGATTTTTTCGCGGTTTTAATTTTAGATTTAGGTCCCGACGTTTCGTTCTAAATCTAAAATTCTAAATCTAAAATTAAAACCGCGAAAAAATCCGTAAAAAGTAGTTTTATTCAATGTCTAACATTCGCGTAAACCTAAGAAACCAATAGGTTTTAGAAATATAGAATTTTATGGTCGTTTGTATTAATGAATAGATTTTGGGTATTTGAGATTTTATATTTACGTGGATAAATATCGCAAAAAACAGAGAGGTTTGGAAGAAGATAGGGGTGGCCTTTGCCCAGCAGTGGGATCGAAAGTAGGCTAAAAAAAAAAAGATTTTATATAGGATCCACGAGAACGTGTTGTAAAATTTAAAATACTGTTTCTGTCTATGTGCTGCATTCATAACAAAACTATTGGGCTTAAAATGCAGTTTCTGCCTATGTCCTACATTCATAAAATAGATACCATGATTAGGTGATTAATAATTTTGTATGGTAATTCCATGTCCTTTGGGAATTTCTTTCTTTCTTTGGCTTCTTTTTTTATGTGTATGTGCAGAAAGTGTATTTCATATTATATTACCATGTATTTATGTAAAACCCTGTATAAAACATACCGCTGCGCTTGGCTTAAACCGTAATTTTGCCTTTGAAATAATGTCGCTAGAAAGCCAGATAGAGCTCATTAAAAGAATTTTGAGTATTACTTCCATGCAACGAGGTTGCATTTTAAACTATAGAGTGAGCCTATCAGAGTTTAAACCGTAAGCACTAGTGTGAACAAGTGTTGTCGTGAATTATGTATGAAGATGGAGCTTGCCGTTTTAAAAAATCTATCTAAAACACCAATATTATCCTAACAATGTCAAAACCATCGATATTTTCTTATATAAGTTTCTTGTTGCGCGAAAATTAACTTAAATGAAAAACGAAATGTACTAGGATCAGACTAAAAACTGCTCTCGCTTGGCACAAGGGGAACCTAGCGATAGTAGCAGTCTATGCATATCATACGTCGATGCTTCGATGATAGCTAATTTATTTATTTTTGTTGATAGATCATTGCAGTTATTCTGAGCATAGGCTTTTGCTCTGTCACTTGTCTTTTCAGAACATAATTGCGTGAAAAAAAAGAAATAATGAATATTGCCCTACATTGGTATACTACAGCTTATTCAAATTAGATTAATATCTAAACAAACCCAGGAATAACATAAGTATCTCCATCCCTTTATAAGATCACTTACACACGAGCGCACAGTTTGATGTGGGTCCGCATTTAGCTGGCAGCAATGCTCAGATCTTGTGTGGATAGCCCTTAGGGCTAAGATTAGATGTTTTGAGGTTAGCCAGCCGGAATTGAGTTATAATTACGGTGATTTTGGGGGTCATAAAGGAAGGTATTATATTATTTGATGTTTAAGTCAAAATATCTAGGGCAAGTCATTCATAATGAAATGCGAAAGAAATTGCGCCAACCAAAGCGGAATCCTGCAAACTTAGCAACCGAAATCATATTTTTTTTGTTAGTTGTAGTGGGATTACAATAATAGTGGGAGTAAAATAGGATTCGTTCATTCAGACGAATTGAATAAGAACCTAAGACTCTGAGATCTTCATTTTTAGTAAAAAAGTTATTTTCACAAATAAACAGTTAAATATAGCATACGAAGAAAAGTCGAGCTCATGTCGTTTACAAGAAAAAGTAGATGTCTAAAATTGCAATTAAGAATACTTAAGTTATGGATTTAAGAATATATTAAAGTGGTATACAATCATAATGATTAATTTATCATAATTTAAGTTCTACATTATTGAAACTTTTGTGTCTATTCCCTAAATTAAATCTCATTGTTTCTTAATATTCTCGCAGATGAGACGCAATTTTCATCTACATTTTATCAGAACGTCAAAATATCGAAAATGAAAGTCAAAGAATAAGATATTCAAATTGTCGTTACATAATAAATTGGTACCGTAAGGTTCAAAATGAAGTAAATTTTACTGTCTTGATTACTATGAAAAAAATAATTTTGGAACAAAATGGCGCCCGCTTCATCTGAGTTAAATTAAATTGGTGTCTTGGGTTTCCTTTTATATTTCTTTAAGAATTTCCTTTGGAATCTTCCTGTACCTTTTGGACGTTTTATAAGGTTCTTTAATGTTTTTGTGTGCAACTAAGAACAAATCCTACTAGTTTTTTTATGGTTTCAAATCTTTTGTTGTTATTTGAGTATTAGTATTAATTAAAACTGGTAGGTCTGAAAATAACGCAGGAATTTTGCGCTTAAATTAAATATAATTAATGCAAATTTGTACTTAAATAATATATCATAAATTACTAAAGCATTTAATAAACTAATCCGAGGTATTTCTTTATAGGCTATTTTTTGTAAGAACCAACTACAAATTCTCTTACATACCTTACAACGCCATCTATGCGTTGCGAGTGGAACAATTCCTACATTGCGGCAAAGCTTAATAAAAACGAATAATTTAAGTATTTATTCTTTTGTACATTTTTATTTACGAGTGGTTATTTCTCTATATCTATAATTAGTGTATATTTAAGTTTTTTTATTGGCAATCTCCCTCTTTGTATTGGGTTGCTACACAACAAAGAAATTCAGTTAGTTCACTAAGCAACGGGATGGCCTTGACCCTTTTCAGGATCTGGCTACTTATTTATTTTTATGTCATAAATACATATAAATTTTAATGTGATAATAATCGACGTTTTACTAATTGGTTTCATATGTCTTAAACACTACACAAAAAATTACAACCTAATTGCGAACCTCCTTCTTCTAGAGTCGGATAAAAATTTACAACAAATGTAAACCTCATAATTCTTTAAACTTAGTATAAATACATTATCCACATACACATCCTATACATTCCTGATTACATTGAATTATACTGGTTAACAGAGTATCCCACTATCTATGAATAATAATAATCCAGTCTATAAACGTCCCACCGCTGGGCACAAGCCTCTTCCCATATAGAGAAGGCACGAGCATTAATCACCACGCTTGCTCACTGCAGTCGATTTCAGATCCCAATTTTTGGAATCCAGGTTTCTTGATGTGTCCTTTAGATTATCTATAACTATTAAATATTATTAACTATTAGAATGTATTTATTATTATTAATATAGCTTCAACGTTTCTATATGATGTGAGAATCGATTTGTATTATTTCAGAATGGCTCCGCAGTTATCTTCGTTCGGGCGCGTTTGAATGGGCGAGTTCACTTGCTTGGTTACTTGCTTGTGGGAGAAAGTGGCTTAGTGTGAATAAAGTTGTGCTAGTGTGTTTACAGACTTTTGAACAAATAACCAAAAGATTGTTATGTTATTAAAATACGATTATGACATTAAAGAAAATATATTATTACATCAATTGAAAATGAGGTGTTTAAGAAGTTGAATGAAATTGCATGATTTTTTTACACTAAAGCAATTATCAAGTCATATATTTCTTTAAAAATGTCTAAGTCGCATTTTAATCCGTATAAATAAAGGATGTCCTGAAATAAAGGCTTTCTCAATAATTAAGCTTTAAAATAACAATCATTTGATACTTAAAATATTCTACTGGCGGCCATCCTTTCATCTTGATCTTTCGTCTTCCATACTTTTTGTCTTCACCTATTGTTAACCCATTCTGCCTTTTTTATAATACTCTTTCTAGTATTACAAGCTTTAATTTGTATCTCGGCACAATTCGAAAACAAGTTTAGAATGAAAATAAATCCATTATCTGCCCAGCTTTATCCCCAAAATATATGTTGGGGTCAATTTCCAATCAAAATACAACAAAGTCTCTCTATGAAGAACACCGATGACAAAAACCGTATTTAATTTTCACTTGTTGTTTGCGTTGTTGTTGATTGATGTTTTTCTTTTATGTAACTTGTTCATTTTCGCACTGCTGAGCAAAAGTCTCTCCGCCTGATTTGTTAAGATTAGTTGATACACGGAACAAAAAATTTATGAGACAAAAAAATGACAGTTACCTCTTAAGAATTTAAGCAAAAACGGATATAAACTGTTACGTAGAAAGATATTTTATAATACTAGTATTTTCACAACACTTACTCTTCTACCAGTGATTGAGCGTAACTACTGGCGCGAGTCGACTCGCCCGCTACAACGCACTCGGGTCGATGTCAGGCCGCGCCGCATCGCAGTCCGCATAGGTGGGTGTAGGGCCATAGTTACAGCGATTTTATATAGGAAAATAAACAAAGGAAATAGGAAAGGAAATTCTTATTTATTCAATGCGGTGGTAATGATTCTTTACCTATTTGTAGAGTATGTGAATATTTTGTAAACAGGATAAGATTTGTAATATTGGTTTTAGTTACAATACAAGTCAAACTGTATCTATACATATACATACTACACAAAAATCTCGCTTCTCGTATGTACATCTTTAATTTGTTGGAATATTGAAATATGAGTATTTGTGTACAATAACGAATGATAATAAATAGGTAGAAAAAAATATTTCCAGCAATGAAAGATTATATTAATGCTATAGAACGGGGATTAGCGGGAACATGCATAAATACCTTTAGGGCTCGACGTTTTGAGTGGTATTTATGCATGTTCGCGCTAATTCCCGTTCTATAAAAAAAATATTATGTTATTTTATTTTTGACTACCAAGCCCTTATTGGCCTCTAGTATCTCTGGATAAACCAAAATATATAATTACTAAAATTAAATTGGTACAGTATTTCTCCATTTACGAATTTAACAATCCCACAACTTTTCTTACTAACACAAAAACTCCTTTCTCGCTTGTCTCATGGCCGACCATTTATAACATATCTGTTTTTGCGCTCGCAATTTAGCGTGAACCTCACTGGTTTGACTCCGGATTGACGTAAAAAGGGTTTTTCTAGAACATTTCTAAACATACCCTTAGCTCTTGACTTTAGATTTACAACTGTAGTAAAAAGGGTTATTTCAGATGAAACAAAAGATTTTGTATGGTTTGTAAGTTTATGAGCATCTTAAGTCTTTTTCTGAAATACTGTGGGTATGAATTGATAGGTGTTAAACATACAATGGTGTTGGTTTTATTTACTAATGAAATAAATAAGAATACTCTTGTCTCTCTTTAATATACCGTGTTGGACCATGATGGTGATATAATTGGGAACAGCATAACATAACATACATATTATCACGCCTGTATCCCCGAAGGGGTAGGCAGAGGCGTACCACTGTACACCCACAGGTCGCCGATATGTTTTAGGTCCCATGTAATAGGGGCAAGCCTATTGCCACTAACCGGGCACAAATCCAAACTCCGACCTGCTACTGAGAATTTCATAGAAAAACCCAATAACACCTTGGTCGACCCGGGAATCGAACCCAAGACCTCTAGCGTAGCAGGCGTGTTTAGCACCACTAGGCCAGCGAGGCAGTCATTCAGTCATTGGGAACAACTATGATATAAAACATATTTTTTGTAGTATTCTCTTTTGATAGTGAAATGCTGATAATTAAATAAAAGTTTGTTTTATGTATTTCTTCGTTCCCACATTGCGTTTTGGTCACAAAATATAATAGCTACCGGCCATTGCTGCACGAGCGTAGCAAATAAAAATAGCCTGTTACTGAAGCCTAATTGATTATTATGATGAAGTTTTTTTTTTAAGGGTTCAGGGCGTGGATCTACCAATTATCTGTCCGACAGCTGGCTAGATCCACCACGGGTACGCGACCCCGGACTGCCCTAGCTGTTACTGTCACATTCATTGTACCTCCGTGATGGTAGCATCCTATAACCCGTCCTACCTTGTTATCCTTTCCAACATATCCTTTCCCAAATCCTTATCCCGCAGGAACGCAATGGATAATTATAAAAATAATTTAATTATCCAAAATGGCGGCGATGTGGTTCGCCACCCATCACGTCTCGTTCCTCGCGGGGGCGAAAAGTGGGCCACGGAGAGCCGCTTCGCTGCGTTGCATGTAAGAGGAGGAATGGATGGTAAGGTGGATGAAGTATGTCAGATGATGGATGTTGAGACAAAAATAAAGAAAGGTATGCTGAGATGGTTTGGCTATGTCGAGAGAATGAATAAAAGAACGATTGACGAAAAAGTGTATAAGGCGAGTGTGAATGAAAAAAGGCCACATCAAGAGCATACCATAAACAGAACAGCATGTATGAAGGGAATAATGAAAGTGGACAAAGCGAAACAAGTATGTAAGGATCGTAGCAAGTGAAAAGAAGTGGTCTCTGACTACCCCTACAAGGGAAAGAGGCGTGATTATATGTATGTATTTTTTTAATCGATTCTTTATAATCTGTTAATACCTTACATTTCTCTCCTATTTGCAATTTTACCACGAATTTTGCTACTGCAGTATTTTTAGGTTGCTACAAAGCATTGTTAGCGATTTCATCTAATCTGTAAAAAATCAGTAACGAATTCTTGAAACTTAAATGATAACTAATTATATTAATCTACTAACATAGTAGAATAATTACAACAAACAGTGTCTCCGTATGTGAAGTCATTTTGATATAATTTGTAGCTATTAAGGCCAGTTACGACTTTGGCAGAGTTTCAACATTTAGACATAATTATATCTTAACTAGATAAAGCTCCCAACACTGAAACACAACTTAACTTTAACAGAGATAGCATAAGACTTAAATTTGAGTTGCAATTGCAATTCAATATTTATAACATATCTTCACGCCTGTATCCCCGAAGGAGTAGGAGGTTTACCAATGTACACCCACAGTTCGCCGATATGTTTAGGTCCCATGTAATAGGGGGCGAGCCTATTGCCACTAACCGGGCACAAATCTAAACTCCGACCTGTTACTGAGAATTTCATAGAAAAACCCAATAACACCTTGGCCGACTTGGAAATCGAATACGAGACCTCTAGCGTA
The DNA here is from genome assembly GCA_905146925.1 of Autographa gamma. Classification (NCBI taxonomy): domain Eukaryota; kingdom Metazoa; phylum Arthropoda; class Insecta; order Lepidoptera; family Noctuidae; genus Autographa; species Autographa gamma. The sequence goes on along the minus strand of LR989878.1, from coordinate 3,828,927 downwards.
ACAGTCGGTTCTATATTTTTGTCCTTTCAATTTACTGCAGGCAAGTGAAAAATATACGATTTTCGTATGTACCTAGTAATTTATTCTAATTATATTATTAAACAATTGGCCAACAATAGAGACTTGTGGAAGGAGGAAAGTGAGGCCTTTGCCCTGCAGTGGGACAGTTCAGGCTTTAAATGATAATAATAAATAATATTATTAAATCAAACCAAATCTGATGGTCAAATATCGTCAATAAAAAAAACTAAAAACTATGATCTTTATCCCCAATATACTAGAATATAATTTATTTTCTTATTGCGCGGTAATTACAGATGTTACAAATTATAAAATAGATCACATAAACTAGCGTATCCGGTGTAGAAATACAACAATTAGAATAATAATATAGTAATATAATCACGATATCGTGTAACAAACATAAAATAATGAAAATATACACTCTAATTGAGAAAAACCTCCTTTTGAAGTCGGTAAAACTACTTAAATTCTTAGCTAATAATCCAAGATAATAAACTCTAAGAAAGTAAGTATCTACCAACTCTTTTTATAAGTTTTAATCCCTGGGTACTACACCCAACAGAAGTAGAAACTTTTTCACGCAAATATCGCCTTTATATTCAAAGCCTTAAGGTCTAATTTCGTAGGTCTTTGTTACCTTACCTTACTAGATTTTCAGCTAAACACTTGTACGTAGTTTTTGGCTTTATCCCAAACATTTAAATGTTGAAACTACATTTCCTATTTCACTTTACAATAGAAAATGACCGTTTGCGGATGTAGCCAATTGCAGGATGCTTTTTTGGGCAAAAAAAAAACAAAAAAATATGTTTTTTACAATCAATAAAATTATTTAATAGTTTTATTTAAATAGGAGTTTAGTTTGAAGACGTGTCTAATTTAATAATAGTCATGTTTGCAATAATATAGTGCTTGTAAATAATTATCCTCAGAAAACATTGATAAAATCATTTTCATAATATTTAACAGCTTTGAGTAGAAATATGATACATGCAAGAGTTTTCTAAATTACATATTATTATGATGTAATCGAATTACCCCCTTTTTTGTCCATCTTTCAATAAGATGTAGGTGGTGAAGAATAATATATTAAAATGAAACTTTTCCTTAGTAATATGATTTTTTTCTAAATCATCAACAGTACAATTCAAAGGTTTCGCAGAATTTAAAAAAAAATAATGACCTACCTATTTTAAGGGTTGGTCAAGAAAATTCCAATCTGATTTATATTTTGGACTAAAAACTTCAGTGGCATACTCAACGTAAGCATTAAACCTTATTTTCGTTTACAATAATTTTTATTCTAATTTACATAAAATTTCAGCTTTTTCAGTCCGCCAATTACTTTTTAAAGCAAATTACATGCATGCAGTATTTTATTAGCATAACCGCATTTTGGCGCGAATCCAGAATTTCCAGTAAATGTGCAATACTAATATATCTTTGCGGTTGTGTAAGACTCTATGATTATAGCAATAAGGATGAATTTTCCTTGTGTTTATTTTTTATTTTTGCGGTTGAGTTCTTAAGCCATTACTATGATTTAAAGGTTTATTTTTTAAGGCCTTACACTAGAATTTTGTTTAGTTTTTGCTGAATTTATAGGCCAGGCTTTGGGCTAATGAATGGATTCTGAATTAAATTTAATGGTTTGGTCAAAGCAAAGAACCTGAAAATTTTTCTTGCTGATATACGTCTGGTTTTATTTTTGTGCAATTTCATACTTATATTTTGATATTTTATACGAAACTTAACTAGAAGTATCTAAAATAGGATCAAAAGCCGTATTAAGAAACTTAAAAACAAAATAAGAAGAAACACTACATTCGGAATACATAGTTATCATGTAAAATAAAGGTTATTACAATTGAATCTGGTAAGATGAAAGAAGCTAATCCTTACATAATTCTATCTTCCTTATAACGTCCAATTAACTCTTGAGCAAAAGTGTGTTATATTTAATTTGCCAATTTATTCAAATGTTCTTTATTCAATTTAGGCTACACAGTAGCACTTATCGAACGTCAAACACAAAATACAAAAGATAGACAGCACCCTAAGGGTCATTTCATATCCGGCATATAATATTTTTGATTTAAATTGGCAAACCGAAAACTTAAAATATAAAACTGAAGAGGCTAAAATTAAAATACCACATTTGTCAGCATTGCATAATACTACATAATCACTTCCAAAGAAAAATAAAGTTCTAGTTTGAAGTCATCCACATAATATAACATATCATCACGCCTGTATCCCCGAAGGGGTAGGCAAAGGTGTACCAATGTACACCCACAGTTCGCCGATATGTTTTAGGTCCGATGTAATAGGGGGCGAGCCTATTGCCACTAACCGGGCACAAATCCAAACTTCAACCTGCTACTGAGAATTTCATAGAAAAACCCAATAACACCTTGGTCGACTCGAGAATCGAACCCAAGACCTCTAGCGTAGCAGTTGCGCTTAGCAACACTAGGCCAACGAGGCAGATTTTAAGTAAGCCACTTTCTTTCTTTTCAATTCCTTCTTACCAGAACTTACTAACCTTTTCTCCTCTTCCGCAGGCCATCATGAAGGGTCGCGAGGTAGTGTTCCTGGTGATCCTGGGCTGCGGTTCGCTGGCGGTGCTGTTCGCGGTCGCCGCCTACCTCTATATACGGCGCAGGAGGAAAAAGAGGGAGGACGAGGAGGATGGCACTACTTGTGCGATCAGGTCAGTTGTAACTTTAATAATTTTAAAGAGAAAAGCATGTTTTTATCCTTGGTCTAAATGTGCCGCTGACTTATGAAAGTAGGCACTCGTAGACACTATTTTGCTTGGATAATAACAACAAACATTTCTACTTCCTCACGGTTTTTTCACAACCCCTACCATATCTCTTAAATTATATTAGTCACAAAGAAGCCTAATAAATTTTTACTTGAATACATTATTCTACGTGCAAAGTTCTGAATTTTTAACAAGTTCAAAAAATGAATTGGGTACTCATAGATTGGGTACTCTTGTGTAAAATTAAATTGAAATTGGCTCGACTTATATGGCAGACAATAAAAGGAAAGATATACTTCTCGAAACTGCTATTACGTATCTTGCAAGAGTCATTCGATAGCATTAATTGATTAATCGTAACATATTTTTTGTCAAACGCTTTTTTGCAACATTAAATGAATCTCAATGTGAGCCATGCCATTTTGATTTTTAAAATAAGTATTTCGAAAGTTGTTAAAAAAATAGATACAGGTAGGATTTTTTTTATAATTATGTCGCTTAAGGGGCAGAAGTATTGGTCCTACAGTGGAGAGGCACAGCATTCTTAAGTTGAATATCAACAAACGTTTCTCTACTTTTCAATTCGTGCTTTACTTACACAATCCCGTTTCTGGTGTTATATAAACTTTAATACCACATCCTAACCTCTTAATCCCTTTAAAAGTCCAACAAATCTACACAAAACACCAACTCCTAAATTCAAAACTACAACCAATAAAATATGGAGTCCCAATACAGATTCCTATCCAAAACGACCACAGTTGCTAAACAATTTATCTAGCATTCAAATATTGGTAACCAACCAGGTTTGGTTGCCAAGATCCGAGTGCCAAGTCGTTATAGACACCGATTACCTATAATAAAGTGCTAGGTGGAGTCCGTTTCAATTTGTTGGTTGTAAGGTCAAAGAGATGTAGAAAAGTGACGGTTTAATATTTAATATAAACATCAGTATTGAAATTAATCGACTTCTATGAGATTTTTAATGGGATCTCTGAAAAATCTGTACAGGGAAAAAAATAATAGAATCGATTCGAAATTTCCGAAGATATCGAATAATGAAAGTAAAAAAAAAACTACAAAACAAATAGTGGAATTGAGACCATCTTGTTTTTGTAATGTCTCCGTCATATAAGGTCTAGATAGATAAATAGATAGAATATTCTTTATTGTACACCATTAAAATTAAATAATAATACAAATACCATCAATAAAGCGTACAATGGCGGTCATAACGCTAATAGCGATATCTACCTCTACCTTAGAGTTGGTCCCATATAAATTTCACAGAAGATGATTTCATTTACAATTATTGTTGACATATTTTTTGTTAGTTTTCTTTTTATTCTCTATTCTCTTTCTGTATAGAAAGTTAAGTTAGTATGACTTGCAATTATTATTGTTTAAGGTATCCACTTGAGGGTCTGGATATTCGGCTAATACCAAGAAAAAAAATAGTTGTATCCACGAAGTCAGTATTTTCACTTACAGAAGCTACAATACTATGTGGTTAAAACTCCAAAGCCTTGTAAATCCAGTCCACTTTACACATAAATCAAAAAGCCTCTATGAGCGTTACATTTGTAAAATAACTTCCAGTCGTTTGCCCTCCATATCTCCCATGGTTATCGAGTATGGCGCCCAGCCAGCGTCATATTTTATATCGACACGGCTCTGACTACTCTAAAATATTAGTTCGTATGAGGGGAAGCAAGATTTTAAGGAATAGAGGAGTCTGATTGATTTTGTGACTGAGTTATGTGTTGATATAGGTACGAAATTATAAAATGAAGTTGAATTATAATGAATGAGAAATAAAAAATAATATAAAATAATGCTTAATAATAGTATTTTTTTGTTCCTTATTTGATGACTTTGTGGAAAACACATTTTACATACAATTTCAGTAAAGTACTTTTAAATTATTAGGATTCAAATCAAATAAACAATTGAAAATATAACAATCTTATTTCAAAGTCACTGAGTCAAAGTAAGTAAGATTCATGAAAAATAGTGTTAGGCAGACTAAAAACAACCCTTAAGGATTGGATGATGACGAAGCAGAGATGAGATTAACTATTTTTTTTTCTTATCATCTAATTACAAATGTAAAATCGGTTTTGCTAATATGACTATACATTTGTGCCCGTTTCACGCAAAAACTGCTCGGATTTTTTTAATAGAATCTGAAACACTATGGTTATGGATCTGATTATAAAGACCGTACACAAAAAAAAACAATTGAATTGCTAACTTCCTCTTTTGAAATCGGTTCAAAATACTTGATAACAGAATTGATAAAATAAGTTCGAAGCATGCATGAGAAAGATATTATTATGGTTCTAATAGTCCGTTCATAATATCGTTATTTGTTTTTTTTTATTCGCTTATAAAGTGATCCAAAATTTATAAAGCTTAAGAATATACCTTATTACTTTTTTCACATCCTACTAACTTACTCCCAAATCAAGTTTATTCTACATTCTAATATAACTACCTCAAGTAGTAAAAGGATTACCCTATTATCCACAGAATATCTCAGATTGCTTGAGAACAGTTGAGCACAAGGAAATATAATAAGAATAACGTGCAATCCTAAGGAAATACTTGTATGCAGCTGTCGCGAAATAAAATATACATTTTGCGTTTATGCAAGATTGCTTTTGTGTTAGTAAAAGTCTAGTTTTATGTGTTAGAATAAAATTTTGAATTACATAGTTCAGTGAAGGTTTTTTTTAAATAATATTTTTTTACATTTTTGTTAATTAAATGCATTAAATGTTAAGTATTTCTTACCGTGTCCTCTTACGAAGTTTGTACATAAAATTTGTAGTGCTTATAATGTCAATTTCATTTTTACGACATATGAAAATAATCTGATGTAAAAATTAATTGTAAATCGATTTAAAAGAAATTGTAATCGGTATGTTCATGTATGTACCGTGGAGATGTCGTGGTGGCCTAGCGGTTCTTTGAATGGATTTGTATGAATAAGTTTGCAGGTTCGAACCCGGGCAAGTACCAATGTAACTTTTCAAAGTTATATGTACTTTCTTTATTATTATAAGACACTTCTGATAAACGGTGAAGGAACACATCGTGAGGAAACCTGGATTCCAAAATTTGGGATCTGAAATCGCCGATCCGCAGAGAACAAGCGTGGTGATCAATTCTCATGCCTTCTCTATATGGGAAGAGGCCTGTGCCCAGCAGTGGGACGTTAACAGGCTGGATTATATGTACCGTCAATTCAGTAATTTTTTTTTTATTATTATTATTCAAGGCGTTTGTTTATTTATTATATTTATGCGCCGGTTTGTGAGCTTTCTGAATAAGAAGATTCTTAAAAAATAAAACAATTACGAACCACTATTATCTCTAAGAACACAAATCAGTGTTCTAAAGATTAATTAACGTTAACACTTCTACAACAAATAATGAACTAAAAACTTCTATTTCACCGATTACAACAAACCAATTTAATGGAGAAAAGCCTGACTCATTAATCGACTTCTTTTCGACTTTGAAAGTTCTTAACTTTGTAAACTGACTTAAAGTCCGTATACTTCGACAAAGGGCACTTTGTATAGGGTTGTAAAAGGTTTTTCAAGCCATTTAGGAATTGGTTTAATTACTTAAAAGAAGAAATAAATAGTAATAGGTAAATTTAATGGGTTATGGATAGCGCGGAAGAAAATTATGTCGTTTTTAGGTTAAGAAATATCAATGTTTAATTGATTTGTGTCCGGTTAGTGGCAATAGGCTCGCCCCCTATTACATGGGACCTAAACATACCGGCGAACTGTGGGTGTACATTGGTACACCTCTGCCTAACCCTTTGGGGATACAGGGGTGATGATGTTTTCTTATCTTATGTAATGTTTAATTGCATTTCTTACATAGTTATACCAAATTATTTAGGGTGCAGAACAGTGAACAGTACCTATGGATTTTTTTTTTAATTTTGTTGTTATTGTAGTTACTATATTATTCTTTGAAATAAAGCATTATACAACGAGTAACAGAATAAACGCAATCCCTGAAAGTAAATGGTTCAAAATGGGCTTTTTAATCGATTTCTGGCATTAAAAGTAGGAAATGCAATTTTTTTCTTAAATATCTTTTGAGCCGTCCGCACCGCTCGCCTAAATGTTTCACTTTTAGTAAGAATAACTAATTTGTATAAAATCACAAGGCAGAAAGGCCATACATAAAGAAAATTCATTGGAAATATGAACATGCATTTCCTTGATAATTTAGTTTCTTTATTCGTACAAATATATTAATCAAACATTGAATGAATAAAGATATCCTTGGTTTTAACATTTTCAAATAGTCTTAACTACATCTAAAAACCCTTATATGCAAAATAAACACCAATTCATGCTAACTCGTGCAAGAAATCATATGCTATAGCTACTCGAGCATGAAGATAGGTTCAGTAAGGGTCAGTGAGGGACAAAACGTGATCGTATTAACGGTATAATTGTAGGTAATATATCTTGGAAATACCTTTTGTAAGGATCGCCTTGGAAAAGGGTCGAAAATGCTTTTTTGATTTCCAAAATAAATTCTGAATCTTTTAGTTATAGTATAAGAATATAACTTTAAATTAAAAATGTAGGAAACTTTTGATACATTAAGCCTGTTTAGAAGCTGCATATGCTATTTGACAGACAGACCACACAGAAACAAAAAAACACGTCAACCTACAGCACCTGTCTTCTTTCGTCGGGGGTTAAAATAAAAAAAATATCTAAGATTTTAAAGATTTCGTACGGGGTTTTCTTATATTCCTGGAGTTATTGCATATTTCCTTATTTTACTATTTTAAACTCATTTAAGAATCTGATCTGTTTGAATTATAGGAACCCTATTATTTATTTTTATTCCTTATTTAAAGCCTGTGTCCAGCAGTGGGACGTTTATAGGCTGGATTATTATTATTATTATTAAAGCCTGAACTGTCCCACTGTAGGGCCAAGCCTCCCTTCCTTTCTGCCACAGGTCTCTATTGTTTGCTGTATGTTGCCACTTCTTTATAGGAACCCTAGATACGTTTAATTTGTTTTAGATATTATTGTACGTTTTACCTTATATTCTTCCCTTTTAGTTAGTTTTTCGGTAATAACTTGTAACAAACTCACTTCTAACTGTTAAGTAAAGTGAACGAAGTTGTAACTGACTACTAACCGCTTACTTTTGTGGTGAAACCACCTTTACGAAGTAAGTCTTAAATAAACTAAATAAGGTTGCTTGCAGACTTTCAGAAAATTCACCGTATCTACTACAGATATAATCACAACTGATAGTAGTACAAAATTCAATAACGCTTTGCCGTTAGATCACAATCACATAGATTAACGAGTCAGGGAAATACCAGATTTTTACTTTATCCGGGTCTGAATTGCCAAGCCCTAGCCATAATCATTATATCCCAGACCTAGTGGTGTATGAAACATTTATGGGGAATTTTATTTTACTTTTATTTGGGAAACAAAAAGATATAAATTACAATCATAAGTATGAATAATAGGTACTACAGGTAAGGTATCTATTTGTTAGGCGATTTACTTGTGCGTTTATATGTTATTAAAAAACGGTTGAACAATTTTTCAATTTTTTTGCGTGGTCTTTTCTCAAGCTATATTGTAGCCGACGAATTTCAGTCTCACCGGATTCAGCTGAACACCGTATGTTACTGATCGACTGCCTATCTGACCTCCACAACACATGCTACTGGGTAACACAGTTTTAACATTATTACCTCTACGGAACCGTATTCTGTCTCAAAACCGGGAACTTTTAAAAGTGTATAAGCGGCCTAACACGCAAGTAACTTAGTTCAAGAGTTGTACATTTAGTTATAAAGGTTCTGGCCATTGTTGAGACTTACAAAGTATCAAAGTTATAGTTCTTAACAATAAGATTGTGGTCATAAGTAGGCTGTCAAAGACAAAATATTCTTGACTATATTTCGCGAAATGAAATTATTGATTTGTGCAAATTTTGTCAAAGAGGTAACGACTTAAAATTCTTGTTTTTTTGCTCTTGTGTTTTACCTAAAATATTGTTTACATCGTAGCTAAACAGTTATGTAATATACAACTACGTAATAATAATTTGTGTTGATTCTGACGAATGATTACAGTACTTTTTTGTTTTATGCCAAACTTATATACTTTATTTATTTATTTATTTAGAAATCAAAAACTTAAAACTACCTTTACAGGTAGGTACAATATAAAACCCAATACTTATAATCATTACATATACATAAAAAAAACTATAAGCCTTAACGTGAAAACTAAATACACATTAAAAAGTAAATAACAACAGTCACAAATCAAACATTATTAGAAACCTCAAAGAACTTTAACATTTCGGCAAAAACCTCAAATTTATAGATAAAAACAAATTCGAATCGACGGTAAAATACGTGACTTGGGTAAAAAGAAATGCCTTTCGCTGAAGAAAATAAGATTAATGATCCTCTGTGCATGAGGTCTTTAGAAGGGTTTCATCGATAATTTTGAAATAATGGTGATGATTTTGTGGAAAAGGAGAAAAAGGTGGTGTTTTTTTAAACATGTGTTAAGGGGGATGACTTACTAATGTTTGTCAAGATATTTAATTAATTGATTGTAATGAGTGAACTGTTTGCATACAGAATATAAAATATTAGGTGTATTTAACCTACATTATGAATTATACTAGCTGTGTCCCGCGGTTTCACCCGCGTGAATGACAATTCATACACTATCTTTATAAATTATAGCTTATGTGTTATTCCGATGTATAAGCTACATTATTGTTAAGTTTCATTAAAATACATTCTGTAGTTTTTGCGTGAAAGAGTAACAAACATCCACACATCCATTCTCACAAACTTTCACATTTATAATATTAGTAAGGATAATACTTTTTGTTTTTCAATTAATTAAATTCAATGTTCAAAAATGATCGGCGGTCAGTTTGATTCAGTTATAAGTTCCCTATATTTCTTAATGACCGCAGTTGTATATAAAGATACGGTGTTTTTTTGTTTTTTTTAATTAAATTATTGTTGATAAAAAACAGATATCAGTATCATAATAGTTCCTCAAGGAAGAGTTTTGGCCGAAAGGAGTCATGTATCGCCGATTTCGTGGCCAGCTACGTGAGACCAGTCACTTCGTCTACTTTAGGTTTTAGTTAATTATGTTATATATATTTATAGTATTTTTAAATTGTATGTTTATCAGTTGTCTGGTTGCCATAGTACAAGCTCTGCTTATTATTAGATGACCGTGTGGTTGTAATATTATTGTATATATTTATATGAATAAATGAATATGGATAATAGGATATGTGTACACGCGAGCACCCGTACAATGCTACAGATAATGATATCCGCGTAGCTGAGTACTTGTCCGGAAAAATTTATAGTGTCATTTATCGACACCCTAAGAAGAATTATAACTGTATAATTATCCCTAAGTTTTCCTTTCCATATTTCCTAAACCTTAATAATACTTACAATTCCAACCTACATTTGTCCCAAAAGCTATCCAAAATATCTTGAACAGTCCACAATAGCTGGCCATGTTATCCACTTATCTACAAACAAACATACCGATAAATCTCTCAGTCAACATCTATAAGATTCTTATACGATAACTTTCTCGGAACTGCGATGTTTTTATAGGATAAATATTATGTAGGGATATGGATTTTATAAGTGGATACTGACCTTTTGAGAAAGGTCAAGGTCTACATAGTAAAAGTAGAATAACAATAACAACACAATTTGAAACTGACTTTGTTTCTCTCTAGTCAACGCATGAAAATTTTTCATATTTTGAAAAAGTGAATCGATTTTGATACTGCAATTTTATTCATTTAATCATTTATATACAACACTTTAACAAATAATATTACATATTTAAAACTGAAGTACAAAGGTGCTGCTTATTTCTTCAAGAAATTTCTGCCAGCGGACCCGCGAAAGGAGAAGTCCTCAATATTGGCAGTCAGAGTGTGCGACTCAAGCCTGCGCTCAGGCTAACTGCAAAGATCTCTACCAAAAAAAAAATGTGCGACTCAATTTAATGCAATGTTTTTGAATTAATGAAAAGAAAGAAAAATCCTATGAATCGTTTTTTTTAGGTTTAGTTAAGCATACATAAAAAGTTAAATGAGTTCAACACGCGACTTAGTGTGTATAAAAGAGTTTTAAATCCATTTATCTTTCGACGTATTTAATTTACTTACAGATATTGACCCCGCAGTAATGTACTCGTATTGTCACAAAAATACCATAAAACTAATGAAAACTTCAATCTAAACAAAAAAACTAACTTTATAAACATCATAAAGTGCAACTTAAGATAAAAACTCTCAAATCTATCATTAACAGTCCAAACCTCAATCTTACATCTTTACGACTTTCGGTAGTAAGCAGAGAAAGTTTTAACAGTTCTGTTTGTGAGAAACATTGTTATCTGGACGAAAACATCGTAAGAACCAAAGGTTTATTATTTTCTAAGGTCTCGTCTCATAGGGAGGGATATAAAATTCTTTATTTATTTGTCAGTAACGTCGCAAAAGGGTGCTTGTTATAAGTTTGAGGTGTCAGTCTGTCTGTATATGTGTATGTGGCAACGTAGCTCCTAAACGACTAGACCGATTATGATGCGTCTTGAAATCAAGTCACAATTTTGCCTTAGATCGCGCATTAATAAACATACTGGAAAATTAAGAACCTTCTCTTTTCAAAGTCGGTTAAACTTTTGGGTAGGTTGGTTTGGTAGGTGGTTGGTTGTTAGGTCACTTGCTTCCTACCTTTATAACGGACTTTAAAAAAAGAGGAGGCACTCAATTCAACTGTATTTTTTTCAATGTTTTTTTTTTTTCCACAAAACTTTTGTCTTTATGACACGATTTTGATGATTCTTTTTTTATTTGAAAGGTGGTGCTTCTCGTGTGGTCCTATTTTATGTTGGTCCAGTTTTGACAATGGGATCCATAAGAAATAAATAAGACTTTTTGTTAGAATTATTGAAGATAGTATCGGACCTATTAAAGTAACAGGCTGGGTAAAAATGTAACTAAGTGGGGTCCATAAATATAACAATAGGCATACACTTCCTCATTCCCAATTTGAGGGTAACCCAATTATAAACCTAACTTACTTCCAACTATCGATTCTAACTATCAATTACAGTCCTAAGGGTTGATTGTCTTAATAGAACCTTCAAGATTATCAAGGACAAATTTGAAAGCCTTAATAATAGCCTGTCAAAGTTTGGAAACTAAATTTGCTTACTACGCACTTTTTCATGTAAATTTAGACCAATTTTATGGTGAATTTTCAGAATACATATTTCATGTCTTTTGGTATGACCTAGAATTACTTTAAGCCGTAGTAAGGTTTTCTTTCTATGCGGACAAAATCACAGACTTTGCTCTGAACCCAAAGTAAGTAGCAATTAAGCACTTGTGTTATGGAATTCAGAAACAACGAAGGTACCACAAACACCCAGACCCGAGAGAATGTAGAAAAGTGGCTTTCTACATTGACCCGTCCGGGGATCGAACCCGGGACCTCAGAGCTAGCGACACCATAAAAACCGGTGAATACGCCACTCGACCACGGAGGTCGTCAAAGAAGGTTTCGTTTATTGGCTTTTGCCGTCCTGAAAATATAGAACAAACAATATTAAATTCATTGTTTATTATTATTTATAGTAGTTTATTACAATCTACTAGATTACTAGCCTAACCTAGTTTGGCATGGGTAAGTATATGAGTAGATGATGAGATTTTTAACAGATACTCTTTTTTCCCCTTTCCGAAAACTTATTCCTTACAATAAGGAACATAACAAAAATAAGCATTATTCAGTGCAGTTTCGTAACAAGTCAGGATTTGATGAAACAATATGAATTTGCTAATATAAGCTGACAAAAGGAGCTTATCTCTTTGCTTGGAATTCTATTTCTACACAATTTTTATCACAAATTGTCGTGTAGTTTGTGTTATGTTTTGTGTGAGGAGTACAGCAATCAAACACGGTGGTTGGACAATGACTGGTTTATTTCACTTCATGCATCATTCACATAGATTATCTTAGAACTACCTCCACAAGCGTTATTATTAAGATTCTCAATGAAATTATTTACGTATACCTACAGTTTGTCCATGAAAGCATAAAAGAGTAACATTTTCACATAGATATTCAACTCATTTCTCTATAATAACGTTACCATTATCCAAGAAAACAAAGGCTTAATACAAAAATATAAATTTCATGATATTTTTGCATATTTCCACAGTTCCTGGCTCTTTCAGTATCGTTTAGCTGTTCAATATTCATTAAAGTATTAGCATTTTAGCATAAACATCAAGATAAATAGATGCACAAAAGATACGAGAAAATCTAGATTTCTGATCGACATTTTAGGATTAACTTTTTTTTTTTATAGAATCTAATCACAATAATTCCAGCCTGTAAACGTCCCACTGCTGGGCACATGCCTTTTCCCATATACAGAAGGCACGAGCATTGATCACCACGCTTGCTCTCTGCGGATTGGCGATTTCAGATCCCAAATTTTTGGAAACCAGGTTTCCTCACGATGCTTTCCTTCACCGATTATCTTTTAATAAACATTTTTTATATTAATATTATCTCCATTTGTTTTTAAGTTGGGTGGTTTCGGAAATACGTTTTCTGTTTCAAGAGATTCATACCCTATTTTACACAGAGTAACTGATCCACAATTCATTTTACTGGGTGTATTTTATGTGTACTACACATACAACAATGTCTCATAGTGAGACTGGTTGCCATGTTATGGCTTCATCATCATCATCATATCAGCCCGGAATCATTCACTGTTGGGTATAGGCCTCCTTTTTAAGCCATTGTTGTCTGTCTCATTTGTAATGACTTAACGACTATCAAAGATCAAATTATAACAGTCGGGACCAACGGATATATTATTTTAAGTATTATCTAGTTCAAGATAAACTGTGCCAATAAATTTATACACATTAAGGTCCTTTATACACGTGGATACTCTTCGACTCTCGACGATTTTAAGGGTATGGGTGACGGGCGAGCCACTAGCTCACGGTAAAGCTCGCGGTACTTTTAATCGCGGCTCGTCATCCCTGAAAACCGGGCGAGCAACATGGTAATGCGTCGCGCTAAAAATATAAAAATAGATATTATAATAATCCAGCCTATAAAACTTTTTATGTGGGTTATGGACCTGAATTAAATGTTTTTTTTTTTTATAAACTTTTCACTGCTGGGCTTTTCCCATAATTCTACACTGAACCGCTAGGACACCACGACATGGTTAATTTAAAAAAAAAACGTGTTGAACTGCAAGTGGGCTTCTTACAAAAAACCACGGTCTTGAGGTGATCCACGTTCTAACGGTGAGTCAACAAAACCGCGGTGATGCTCGCTAGTCGATCACACCCTTTAGTATCCAAGCGACAAACATAAAACTGATTCAAACACTCGCCAAAAGTTGCCAATGTAAGCATCTAAGACTTGCGTCGCCACGTGTATAAAAAGCCTTAATCTTGGCCCAAATGTTTAATGATGGTCTGAAGATAAATAATTATTATCGTCCAACATAATTGGCAATTACGGAAAAATGCTTCCCTCATGTTTTGTTTTGTTATTCAGATAAATAATGACAAAGCATAATAATAATTTATTTTTTCTGAAGATATTGCTAACAGACAAATTTGGTAGCTTGTATTTTTCCCACTGTAGGATAAATGGCTTTTCTTGTAACTGTGTCTGATTGAGTATCTGGGATTATTGGAAATGAAAACCGTTAGATAATTGCCTTTGTAGAAATTTTACCTTTTTTTAGTATTATGGTTTTTCCTAACATTGAAGTATTTTTATTGGCTTTTATACGAGAGGGATCTCAATTCGAATAAATGACTTTTGTATAATAATAATATAAAAGAAAAGAAAGAAAATACATTTATTTACGTAGACACAACGCATACACAAACACAAAGAGGAATTATACAGACAAAACAAGTTAATAAAAAAGTAAAAGTACAAGAAAGGAAGTCACAAGATTAAATAATTAAAGGAAATATGCGTCACATCCACGCAAAACGGCCCTCGCTCAGCATATTGCTATGACCCTGAGGCAGAGTCACAGCGCTGGTTTTCAGCGAAAGCCGAAGCCGACGTTTGACGTCCGCCGGGTATAAATAAATGTAGAAAAAATAAAATAAATACAATTAAATAAAGATACTAAATAAATACAACAAAACAGTGCGTAAATATGAGTAAATATAAAAAATATATAATAATGTGGCAACACTCGACCTAAACGCACGCGCAGATTTGATTCATTCGTCCATCCATTGTCTATGCGAAGTTCTCAACAACGCTGGAGGTTATGCAATTGCAATGAATAAAGGAATGAACCAAATATCATTCCGGGACATCTCACACACGGTTGTCTGATCCCAAGTTAAGCAGAGCTTGTGTTATGGTAACCAGACAACTGATAAATATACTTATATATTTCTAAATACATACACATTATAGTTAAATTACACCCAGACACCGAACAAATGATCGTGCTCATCACACAGACATTTGTGCCGGGTGGGAATCGAACCCATGACCTCCGGTATAGCAGTCAGGGTCTCTAACCACTAGACCAACAGGCCCGTCATATCTACCACAATCCTTTACAAAAACAACATTTTCGACTTTATCTTGACTACCAAAACATGAGATATTTAAACTACCTCAAAACTTATCAGTTGGCAGAACGCTATGATTTATTTTGATATGTGATATCTTCGGTAATTACTTATGGATAGATTACCAAACATATTTTTTCTTCTATAGGGTCTTTGGTTCTTCAATAACCTATAATACCTCATTGGTTCTATATACATTTAATTAAAATCGTTTTTTTTACATATTTTATGTGTAATCGATTTTAATATTATAATTTACTATAACTGTCCCATTATTTAAAATAATTTTGATAATCATTGCTTTAAATACAAATAGTCGTTTTAAATCTCTGGAACAACGGCAGATTAAAACAGTTAACCCCAATTTATGCAAAATTAAAAGAAAATTTATTCATAACAACCATTTTCAGTCATTCATGAATAGTCAAGCACCCATTCTGAAATATTGTTAAAAAAATATTACCCACTACGATCAAATACCGGAAAATATACAAACTGTTACTGAATATCTATCCAAAAGGGGTGAAGAGTACATCTGGTATAGAGTCAGTTTACAAAACTTCAGCTCAAAATGAGGTAATAAATGATCTCTAATTTTTCGATCGATTATTACATCCTTTTTGGATTGATATACCCTTTAGAAAACAGGCTTTACATAATTCGCATATTGGTTTCTTAGGTTTACGCGAATATTAGACATTGAAATAAAACTACTTTTTACGGATTTTTTCGCGGTTTATATTAAGATTTTAAGTCCCGACGTTTCGACACCTTTGCAGGTATCATGGTCACGGGCAGACTGGGACTACTACTACATCTATTTGTTTTCTGCAAAATAGAAGTATATATTATGTCGCCTATAAAAATCTAGATATATTCGTGGGACGACGGAACCCAAAAATAACTATCTTATTCAAGTAAAAAGCCAATAATAGTTCATAGAATAAATTAAGTATAACATCATGTACAAATCAAGGTTGCTGACAAACAACTTATTGGAACTTCGAACTTTTAAGAAAAACGTGTTTTTCCTTAATAAAACTCAATAAAAAATTAGGTTTTATTATTCTTTTACTTACAAGCGTCCTAACTACTTTTTGATTTGTTACTCCATAAAAATATACCATCGACATACATATAAATCCAGAAACATTCGTGAAACTACGGAACCCAAATAAAACGAATCACTTCTGAAAGGGACCCTTGGGGACAATGTTACACAAAGACCTCTTTTCGAGTGCACTCATTGCGACTAGTTTTATTTTTCTTATGTATTTGTCGTAGGTTTAGGAATTATAATAATAATATATATTTGTTATCTGAAGGTACTATTGTAAAGAAAGTAGGTTGTGAAATATGAATGTCTTTTGAATGTTTTCCAAAGCAAATACGTAAAAAATATGACAGTGTTTAAATTGTGTATCAAGAGTGTTTAATTAATACATACGAGTAGGTGCGTGTGTGTCTGTGAAACCGTAGGCTCCTAAACGGATGGTCTGATTTTGATGCGGTTTTCTATTTGGAAGATGATAATGTAATATAAATGATACTAAAGCATAATGTGTGTAGATTTGTACAGCAGTAAGAAAATTATCAGTAGTTTTCTAAAATTTTAAGTAATTACAAATATCAAATTTTTAGTTTTAAAACACTTTTCCGTATTAGTTAGCGACCTTTGCCCAGCTGTGTGAAAACTACAAACTAATATGAGTATCACTACAAAATCCTTTCAATAATCAATTCTCTTTCAAACAACATTAATGTAATAGAAAGTTCAGCTTTTCGCTATTACTTAAAATCTAGATTTTAGAGCTAAAAGCTAGTATTACTCTGAAGATTAGATGAGCTCTCTAGGATATTGCGAAGTCTAGGTATTGTGAATATTGCAGTGTTTTCAGTTATAGTAATGAGGATAAGGAAACTGTACTGAATTGAAAATGTACGAATGAAATGCTTAGTAGATTGAACAATAATGGAGTAAGTTTACTAAGAGAAGGAGATTGTAGAAATTAGAATAATTTTGGGGTGTTGCTTTAAAGTTTTTACAAAAAATATGATTACTCATATGATCACATGTGAATAGCACTGACTTTTATGTTTATATGGGACACTATTTATGATAAGTACACTCGAACAATGACAATTTTTTTGCAATTGATAGTCTTTATACGTGGAAAAAAATAAAAGTACTGTCGAACTGAAAATCTACTAAACTTGTGGTTAAAATTAAATGTTACTCTGTATCGGAACTCGTTTTTTATACTTACTTTATAGAGACCTTTTTCTATCTAAAATAACCTATCTCCTATTACCAACCTAAAACAAACGTAGCATCACATAAGAGCCAAAAAATAACCTTCTTTTCAAACTTCAGTAAAAAGCTTTTTAAGCGACGATAACCTCTTTTTCTGAAGTCGGTTACAAGCCTGAACAACAGTTAACCTCTTACAATTTACATAATCTTCTAAAGTTAACGACTTACAGATTCACGCAATCAAATCTAAAATATTACCTCCACTTCGTTATAAATGGATTGAATTAACTCAAAAATCTTACAAAACGTCACATCTGACAAAACTTACTCATTTAAAATACGAAAATTTACTTCCTAACTCTCACAATTTTGAACCCTATAATAAGGACCTTAAAGCTCAAAATAAAATCAACATTACCTGTAACATCGAAGTCAATTTTAATAAGTTGCCAAGCGATTTTGTATTCTATTTCCTGAAGCATAGATTTTATTTTCATTTGCATTAGTTTACAAGTAGTATCTAGTAAGAAATGTAAGTTCGTTTGTTTTACAGAAAGTTATTTGACAAGAAAATAATGTTTCCTGAGATTTTAATCTAAGTTTGTAAATAGAGCTAGTTGAATAATTGTTCAACTTATAACACTGTGTTGTATTAAAAACTCATAAACTACGTAAACCATGATTTGAGAATTGTTTTACAAAAAGATACATATAATCTCGCCTCTTTCCCTTATAGGGGTAGGCAGAGACCACTTCTATCCACTTGCTACGATCCTTACACACTTGTTTCGCTTTGTCCACTTTCATTATTCCCTTCAACTAAAGTAAAATAACAAAAAATACCCCTTTTTAAATAGTGACTACCTCTAAGGTCATTGTACTCTACCCATGACAAAAAATAAGATACTTATTGATCTACAAATGCAGATAAAACGTAAAAACCATACAAAAAAAAACATACCTATAGTGAAATAGAGCACATTCTCCTTTCGTAGTCGGTTAAGAACGCAAACAAGTTTAACCTTCAACCCATACAAATAAAACCGAACTACAGAATTACACATAATTTTGTTTGTAAAGAAATGTAACTTTAATAATATGTATGTAAGGTTTTTTATTATTTACATTGAGTTCGTATCTTTACTTTGGTTGTAGACAAACCATTTAATTGTTATTATTATTCATACTAAAAAGTCCATTTATTTCTTACGGATTTGATAGCATGTTATACTTTGCCCCGCTGCTTCGCTCGTGTTAGTACCTAATCTCTATTAAAAAACAAACCCAGATTAATTATTCCTTATAAAAATATGCTAGTGAAAGTCTCGTCGAAATCGGACGAACTGTTTCAGAGATTAGCCGTAACAAACAGATAGACGGACTGTGAATGATCTTTTTGAAATTGCAAACAGACACTCCACATGTATTTATTTTTAGGTTTAGATTGTAAATTCTTGTTCGTACATAATAATATTTCATGTGTTCTGTTTACACATTAATATATAAATTTAAAGCAATCTTCCTTTGATATTCCAAAATTTGGGGTCTGAAATCGCCAACCCGCAGAGAGCAAGCGTGGTGATCAATGCTCATGCCTTCTCTATATGGGAAGAGGCCTGTGCCCAGCAGTGGGACGTATATAGGCTGCATTATTATATTATTTTTTATTATTATATATTCGTTTGTATGTTTTACTTTCTTACATTTTAACTTATGACTTTAACCTTTATTAACTGAAAGGTTGAACAACTTAATTTTTCGTCTAATCAACTGACCACGACTGTGATTATTTGACCAAAAGACTGACAGCCAATCACATTATAACATGAGATTTAACAGATGATTAACAAATTTTTGTTTTAATCAACGTTGCAGAAATTCTAATAATTTCTTGCAAAAATATTTACAACAATATAGGTCAACATTAAACGTGATTTTCAGCAAAACGGGGCCTACAAAGAGGTCGAAAATAAAAATAATTGTTCACTTCAGACCTCTTGACATAAGCGGACCCTAGAAACAATGGGTGTTACAGTGGCTTACATATATATGTTTCTAGAACTTTAAACATAACATATCATCACGCCTGTATCCCCGAAGGGGTAGGCAGAGGCGTACCAATGTACACGCACAGTTCGCCGATATGTTTAGGTCCCATGTAATAGGGGGCGAGATAGCCACTAATGGGGCACAAATCCAAACTCCGACCTGCTACTGAGAATTTCATAGAAAAACCCAATAACACCTTGGTCGACTCGGGAATCGAACTCAAGACCTCCAGCGTAGCAGTCGCGCTTAGCACCACTAGGCCAACGAGGCAGTCGAACCTTATAGTATTAATAATAAATAGCAGTATAAGGTGTAATAAGTTTACATACATACATAATAGTCACGCCTCTTTCCCTTGTAGGGGTAGGCAGAGACCACTTCTTTCGACTTGCTGCGATAATAAGTTTATGGTGTATATTGATGAAATTGTAATAATAAGTAATGGAATTACTTTTTGTGTACAAAATAAAGTATTTGAATATCACGTAAAGTAAGTATTTTTATATATATATCTATCAGTGGGACAATCGTACTAATGTGAATTATCCTTTACCATATTAAGATGTGTACGTAGTTTTTTTTTTATGTTGTTTCCTGTTCGCAAAATGTTCACTTGAGTTTTTTGTTGTTTCTGGCTCTAAACGTGAGGACTTGTAATTGGCTTACTGTTTGTTCTTCCATTATTATCCTGTTTTTATTAGATGTTTGTTAGTCCTCCATATTTTTTAAATAAATAAATAAATAAATAAATCACTTATTAAGTTATTTTATGTCCCTCTATCTAGTCTGTTTTTGGATCATAACTTTGCTAAACTTTATACCTACTAATACATGATGTAGAAATGACCTAAATAAGATTTAATTTCTTACATTATTCAGATTAGTACTGGGAAAGAATTAAAATAAAGCCTCAGGTCACAATCATAATTTCAAATGAGTAATTCACAGTATTTTATATATTTAAAGACTCATTACAAAACAGCTGATAAAATGAAATACAATTAAGTACTTTTGTATAACTAACTTTTCCTATTGTTCTCAATTTTCTTTCTCAATCATTTATCAGTTTTTCACAATTTTTGATTATCTCATTTTGGTTTCCAGCTTACCATTAGATAATTAATATTTCGAGACAAGTCACACACGGCCATCTGTTCTCAAACTAAGCAGAGCTTGTGTTATGGTAACCAGACAACAGATAAACATATTTATATATTTCTAAATACACATATTATAGACAAATTACACCCAGACACAGAACTCCTCACACAAAGATTTGTCCTGGGTGGAAATCGAACCCACGACCTCCAGTATAGCAGTCAGGGTCACTAACCACTAGACAAACAGGCCAGTCATCGACATATCTGTTGACCATAAATATGATTTTATAACATTGTTGTTTACACAATAAATTAAACAGTAAAATATCTAGAAATCTATTACCTCATAATAAACTACTAACACCCAAACAAACAATACCATCTAATAAACAAACTTTCCTATTACAAAAAATAACAGGCGAAACCCCGATCAAAAGTATGTTAAGCCACGGCTTACAATGTATACCGCAATCAAAACACCACACTCAAAAACCAACCATAACTCCATACACATAAAGTCGAAATTCCTTTACACAACTCGAACCAAACTTGTAAGGGTGATTCGAGAGATTCGTAAAATAAACGGATATAGACTTTATTTGTATTGAGGTAAAGTTCAGTTTCGTGTTTCGTTGTTTTCAAAGGTACTTGAAACTGTAGGAATTGGACTTTATTTTCATGGGGTTAGAGTTGGTTTTTGCGTGAGAATGTTTTCAGGAGTTGAGTCTGAAATCGTATTTGGTTCAGTTTGGCTGTGTATTTCAGTGATCATAGTTGTTTCGGCAGTTTTCGGTCATTTTAATACGAATTCAAGTGTTTGTTAAGTTCGTATTATTTAGTGGTTTATTGTGAAGTGAATCATATAATATTTTTTGGATTTTATTTTATATTTCGTGTTCTGTTTTTTGGGGAATAGGAAATTATTTATTAGCAAAATATATTTAATAAAAATACCTCGCTATTAATATATAATATAATTTAAATAAAATTAGTTATTTCAATTACATTTATTTTTGGTTTTGTTTTTTATTTGTAATTATATTTTTGTAATTTTGGATTTAAATAATTGATAATTCCTAATCAGATTTGACTGGGTAAATAAACATTTTTTTTATGTCTATACATTTATTTTCTTTTTCCTTTATTAATCTATTTATTCATCCTTAATCTATTTTTACTATACAACCTTCATATACATTTTTATGCGTCTATTTATCAAATGTTTTTCACAAAAATAAAAATATTTACCCACAATCCCAATAAATTATTAGTTAGTACTTCACCTTGGCTTAACGGTCTTGTTTATTAGGGGCTGGGCAGAGGTCCAAGTGTTTGGTAGTAACAACTGTAGTTACCTTTATTTCACTTCTTGTTCACTTATCTTGTATTGCTGAAGTTTAGTAAACGAATAAGATTTTATTTATCAGAATAGAAATCACTTTTAGAAACCATGTTGTATTTTTCACGTATAATTTTTTGCTGTGTGCATTAGTATATTATCATAAAGGAAACAAGAATAAAATAGTACTGTAGTTATACTGCAAAAATATTGTAAAAATGTCATGGCGAAACAATTATTTTAATTATTTATCATTATTGCCGCGCTTTGATAATTGCAAAGTAAAAAAAAAATGTAAATCACAAAATGTATTGAAAACCTGAACTTAAAAAAAAAACATTCTGATAAATGCATTTTTTAAATTACAATATTTTCTTGCTGTGCGACCATAAAACCGTTTTGTAAAACAATTTTGTCAATAAACAAGGATCTATCAGAAAAATAATTATATGAACCTAGACATTACTAGTCTATTTAATTTTACCTACTTTACAAGCATACTGAAACAGTGAAACAAACAAAAAAGCATCTAAATATTTAATAACTTAAAACAAAATCGAACCTAAACCCTTTTTTAAACAGACAAACACACGTTATATTTTTATCTCGACCAATTCAGCTTTTAAATCTAGATTCAAATCTAGATCTAGAATATTCTGAGCGTTGATTCATAGCGTTGCAGATACCTGAATCTAAAAATAAAATCTAGACTTCCATATAAGGCTCATAATGTATTTATTAAGATTGCTTTGAACAGTATTTTTCCGGTATTATTTTGTAAACCGAAGAGCATGTGTGAAGGGAATAATGAAAGTGGATGAAGCGAAACAAGTATGTAAGGAGCGTAGCAAGTGGAAAGAAGTGGTCTCTTCCTAACCCTACAAGGGAAAGAGGCGTGATTATATGTATTTATATTAATTGTTAAAGGCTAAGAATAAAAGTATGTTGGCTTAGACTAGTAAACAATACAATTCCATGACACTAAAATAAAACAGAATTTTTGCACTGACTGACACAAAACATTAAGATTATTGCCATCAATTTTAATTAGCGAGTTAAAGTTATATAACCTATTTTTAGTCTATAAGTATAAA
Source organism: Autographa gamma (assembly GCA_905146925.1). NCBI lineage: Eukaryota > Metazoa > Arthropoda > Insecta > Lepidoptera > Noctuidae > Autographa > Autographa gamma. Next base: position 3,805,559 of record LR989878.1, on the reverse strand, counting down.
ATTTCCTTATTATATAGCTGCAAATGCTTAAAGTAACGACTGATAAATATTTGACTAATATAGAAAACAAAATCTTTAACTTCAAGAATGAATGATAATATTAAATAAAAAATAAACTGTGAAATAGCTTTTAAGTTCAATAAAAATATTAAAGTAGGTAAAACTATCTTTTAGACGGATTCTATCACGATTTCCTATTTAAACTTAATTGACAAAAATATTGTGGGTATCATAGCATAGTTAGTTTGGAACACAATAAATATAAAAATATGAAGGTAGAACTAACAACATCTATTGTCAAGAAGAACACCACCTCAGTCTGCCCGCGACCATGATACGTATAACAGCGTTGTAAATTAACCAGATAATTGTTTTCACGGATTATCCATTCACTTAAATAGCTATAAAAGTATTTTATTTTAATTTACTATTAAATTATGTTAAATTTGTATAGGAATTTGAATTAGTGTGATAATGTGTGCTTCTCGGTGGCGGAACCTAGCCGGCACTATTTCGCGACACTTATTTTTTACCCTCAATGATAATTATCCAGTGCAACCCTGTATAAAATGTTGAAAAAAAACGCGATATAATCCCTTAAAATTAGTTTTAATTAATTTTCATTATTAAAATCTAATCTTACATTTTATTTGACTAAAAAGTGTTATTTCTAAACTAAATCTTTATTTTAGTGAAAACACAACTAACTGAATCCTTATGTGTTGGCTTTTAAAAGCCCTTTTGTGTATCTGAACCGTTTCCAAATGAGAAGTGACGTTTAGTTAAAGTTAACTGATACTTGCAAGTGTGTGTGTACAAGTGCGGTTAACGCCAACATGAGTCTACGGAGGTAAGTTTAGTATTATAGTTATTTAAACTGATTTTCGTAACGAATTTAAGAAGAAGACTTTTTGTAGGTTACTGTATCCTTACTAATATTATAAACGTGAAAGTTTGTGAGAATGGATATGTGGATGTTTGTTACTCTTTCACGCAAAAACTACTGAATGTATTTTAATGAAACTTTACAATAATGTAGCTTATGCATCGGAATAACACATAGGCCATAATTTATGAAGATAGTGTATGTATTGTCATTTACGCGGGTGAAACCGCGGGACACAGCTAGTACTCCATATTTCCGCATGTAGACTTTAATTATTGTCGTACCGTGGTCGTACCCTACAGTTCATAATATGTACTTATCTTTAAGTATTAATAAGTAAAACTACACTTGTCTTTACATAGTATAAAGCAGTCGTTCCCGCTATCTATGCGCTTAGATCTTTTAAACTATGCAATGGATTTTGATGTAGTTTTCAGAAATAGACAGAGTGATTCAATAGGTAAGTTTATGTAAAACTTATTCATATTATAGTACATTGCACCGCGATGCCGGATTTAGCCTTAGTTATTGTGATAATCTTGGTCATTCTGAATTTTCTCATATTCTCCTAATTCATGTACAATACAGTATTCAGCTGAATCCGGTGAAACTGGAAACCGACCACAACATAGTGCGGGAAAAGGCTTCGCAGAAGAAAATGAAAAATAATAGTTTCAGGCGAATTTAACACTCATGTAACTAGCCGTCTGGTTAACACTTTAGAACCACTCAAAACATTAACATAATTCTCAATATAATAATATTTAGGAATTAAATTCTCACACAATAGTCCCTAGAAATAGTTTGCTACATATTCTAGATAACATAACATATCATCACGCCTGTATCCCCGAGGGGTTAGGCAGAGGTGTACCAATGTACACCCACAGTTCGCCGATATGTTTAGGTCCCATGTAATAGGGGACGAGCCTGTTGCCACTAACACACACAAATCCAAACTCCGACCTGCTACTGAGAATTTCATAGAAAAACCCAATAACACCTTGGTCGACTAGGGAATCGAACCCAAGACCTCTAGCGTAGCAGGCGCGCTTTGCACTAGGCCAACGAGGATATGCAGTATTCTAGATACTCAAGTTAATTCAAGTTGCTTTGTTTTGTTTCTACCTAATTAGTATAATGCATTCAAAAACCAACAGTTTGAAACAATATCATTAAGGTAGAGTGTTCTTGTGTGTAGAAGTATATTTGCGGTCTCACTTGTGTTTGTTTTTTGTCTGACACTATGTGGTTTCTATTTAATAAGCAATTTTATGAAAAAAGTTATATTGCTGTTTCAGTTTAGTATAGGTACCAACGTACATATGATTAGGAAAAACTCCTAGGCGCAGGCCAGACAGAAGAGACGTAAGACGCAGACGGGGCGCGGACATTTGTCAACAAAATGTATAGAAGCGTTGCGTCTCTTCTGTATATTTTGAGTCGCGACGCTATACATTTTGTATGAAAGGGACGCGGTAGAGATAAATGCCCGCTCCCCGTCTGCGTCTTACGTCTCTTCTGTCTGGCCTGCGCCCTATTATAACAAACAATGATAAAATTTATCAACACAGCAAAAAATGCAATGCAGTAAAAATACGCGATTTTGTTTGGTCATTATTGTTTTATTCTTATTTAAATATATGCTCTATTGATTTAAATATCATTTAAGACCATTATTTAAGTTACATTAACCTTATAGATACGAAAAAAAATCATTTACAAAATGATCTTCAACTGCCGTAAATATTAAGTTTTATGACATTCGCCGACGATAAGTAAAACATATATTGAAGTACTTCTAAACTAGTTAGTTAACATATTTTATCGATTGTTATTCAACTAAAAACTACTGGTAAACAGTAACCGTTGGGGCTAACTTTTTGAGGGTAAAACAATATTGTTTTTAATCCTATAACCGCTTTTCTACGTAACACAGATTAGCAATTATAAGTGGATATATAATTTTCAAACAATAAATATTATTCCTTAAAACATGGAAAATTACAGGCTCGTGTAAGCCGTACGGTTTGACCGCTAATGCAGGTTAAGCCGCGCTCGCTGCGGTTGGTCCGTGGATGGCTGACCATTAGTCAACATACCGAGACCGATACCGGAATTTATCTAAAATGTTCTTTTCTCAAACTAGGCAGAACCTGTGCTTTATAACCAAACAACTGATAAAAATCCTTATATATTTCTAAATACATATTATAGATAAATTACACCCAGATATATTTTTTGTCACTTACGAACATTGCTTGTCATTTCAATTCATGGGTATACACATGAATTGAAATGACACCTACCTACCTACTATAAGCTGTTGAATAAATTACTGCGTAGCACCGGAAGTGCTAGTCATATTTGAAATACAGCTTTAGGGTTTTCCAGTAAAATTACCTCTTTTATTTTTGATAATTAGGGCAATTTTTTTGGTATTTTGTATAATTAATACACAATTAAATCGAATATAAGAACAAACTCTAACTATACCAAAATTATAACTTACATAAATAAAAACTAAAAGGCGTCAAAGAACTCATCGTCATCCTTGTCAATGGCGGGGAACGTGCCCAGAAGGCTGGCAGCATTGCCACGTTGAATGGCTATGCCGATTCTCTGTGCAAGGAACAAACCAGCCCTCTGATCACGAGTAGAGTCTACCAAACGTTTGGAAAGTTCTTTGAAAAGATTTCGTGCGCTCGGACCCCATAACCCGACTTATTTATTTATATATTATTATGCAGAAGCAGTAATTTCAAATATAACTCATCATTTCTGTAAGAGCCTGTATTACACGATACATGCTCTTACCAGTATATGACAATGATAATTTTATGACAGTAACCTAATATACGAATACATATGGAACAAACATGAGATAGATTAAATAACATATTTACATGATAATACATTATCTTACAAAACAAAGGCAGCAAAGGGAAGCTTGATCGAATTTGCCTTTGTATATTTATTTATGCTTTTATGTTGAGTCAATGTAATAAATTGTAATATTGTTTTGGAAGTCCATTATGTCGTTATGGGCCTTTTTCAGACATTTTTGAAGGGCGATATTTTTGTCATAAGTATCAATGATGCCACTTACCATAACAATGAGTTCATTAACCTCTTTTACTATACAAAACTTTCAAAGAAAACAAAAGAAAAAAGGAACAACATCATATACTTTGTTCTGAATCCAAAGTAAGTAAGCACTTGTGTTATGGAATTCAGATATATCGAAGAGACCACAAACACCCAGACCCACACCAATGTAGAAAAGTTATTTTTCATCATTTTGAAACCGCTATGTATTTAAACTAGACTAAACGGAGCAGGAAGGTTCTCGAATGGAGACCACGCTTAGGCAAACGTAGTGTGGGACGCCCCCCGGCTAGATGGACCGATGACCTGAAGAAGGCAGCTGGCAGTGACTGGATGCAAAGGGCGGGAGATCGTGAGCTGTGGCGTTCCTTGAGGGAGGCCTATGTCCAGCAGTGGACTGCAACACGCTGATATGATGATGTATTTAAACTTGGTGAAATCCGCAATTGAGCAAGCGTGGTGATCAATGCTCTTGCCTTCTCTATATGGGAATAGCCCTGTGCCCAGCAGTGGGGCGTTTATAGGCTGGTAATATTATTATTATTTTGAATTTTCTGTTTATTGCCGACTCACAGTTACTGTTGTCATTCACCGTTAGTCAATACTAAAAGTCAGAAAGTACATAAAATTACATTGAAAAAGTCTAATTGATACTTCCCTGGGTTCGAACACGCAACTTTACGTTCACGGCCATGACAACATGATTATTTTCTATGATACAGTCAAAGTTGGAAGTATTTTGATTCAACTTACAAAGGAATATTCTTTTCTATTTACTAGAAATATGGCAACATTTGAAGAATGTTTTTTTGTAAGTAATGTCTGTTTAAGTTCCCCATAGTTACATGAAATAGTTTTACCATTTTTGTATGCTTTTATAAGACGTATTATTTGCACTAAAATGTCTAAAATTAGTAACTAATAGATATGCAAACGCCATTATAATAAAGCAAAAAGTTTTTTCATTTGAACGGTGTGAAATAGCCAATCGGATCTCAAACAATACTTTTGCGTTTGATATCAATATACTTGAAGAAGCTATTTATAATCACTGTAATCTAGTAGACATAACTTCACACTAATAAATTATCATAACAAAAGAAACTCATAAAAACTCATTTATACAGTCATGTTTTAAAATTAAGTCTCAAGGTAACGCTACCACATTTATACTATACTAGGCCATTCACATATATTTTATTATCCAAAGAAGTTTCTATATTATTAAAGCATAAACCCAAAGACTCGAGCTATCAAAATAACTATAATACACAACTTCCCAAATCCCATTTTCTTCCGCTTCACAAAATAGGGTAAAAGTCCCAATTATCGGACGAACAATTTATTATAATTTCCCGAAAATGAAACTCAGTATTTTAAGTAAAGGTGAAAATAATTAAGATACATTATTTAAGCGAGTAACTTAAGACTTCTTTACGAAGTTTATTTATAATTAAGGTTCTTTTTGAGAGTGTTTTAAACTGTAATTTGTTGAGTCATAAATTATGGGCGACTTTGTCTTTGCTTGTAATTGGATGAATTATTGTTTACTGTTTAAATAGATGTCAAAGTATAGTGATTTATTGAATAGGATTTCGTAATCATGGGGATCTTTATTCGATGTAAAGATAATGATTCGTAAATTTTTTTTTTATTTTTAAGATTTTTGTTCAGGCCCACTGAGATTGCTGCTTATTGTTTTTCACGATTGCTCTTTCTTCTCTATCTGTGAGATATTTTCCTACGATGGGTAAATTACGGCCTGATTTTAAAAAATATTTAATAATAAGACATAAACGATTTTTATTATAACGCACAACAGCTAAATTTTTCATTTAAACTAACTCATAGCACAAACATCTCCCAAACTGTTTTAAACCAATCCACTAGGTACCTTTTAATACTAAAATCGATAACCATAAATAATAAAACATCGAACCATGGAAATTGTAAAACAATATTGTGAGGCCGATAACAGGTCCATTCACCCTACAATTCTGAATCACGCAAGCTTACTGCGTATACAGTTTGAGGCAAATAGACGTTTTATTATCTATTCTATTGTATTATATCGACGGGTCCTACGTATACTGGTGTAACCCGCAAAACAGCGAAATACGTTTTTTTGCACCAAAAGCCTTAAAATTACCTTAACTTTATATCCTGTAAAAATTATATTAAATTATCAAGTAATTTCAAAGATACAAACTTGTAAACTAATATAAGTGACATGATTTTCTGCCACACGACCATCTACACTGGTATAAGTCACTTGCACCAGTGTAGGTAGTCGCGTGCGACGCGACTCGTGGTCGGGAGCACGTTACAACACTGGTATAACTGCGATGCGTTTTAGGTTACATATTCATTTATTAAAAAACTATTCAGATTTAGTTTGTCTTGATTTAGTAGTGGTAACATGTCACAACAATGAAGCGCTCAAGAGGTCAAGTAATGATAGATTTATTAGAAAAAAAAAATAGTAAAATAAACACTCCAGGAAATTACAATAAATAAATATTAATTGACATTTTAAATAGTATGATGATATATTTTGTATTGTTTGATCATATATGAAACAAAGTAACTCAATCTTTCGTTTTTGATTTTAAGTTTTGCTTCCCTTTTTTGAAAACTGGAAAATAATTCCATGGGGGAACTTTAAAAAAAAGGAGGAGGTTTTCAATTCGGATTTTTTATGTTCGCGCATATCTCCTTTGCTTTCCAAACCGATTTGAAATATTTTTTTTCTTTGTTGGAAAGGGTATACTTCCCAAATGGTCCCATAGTCACCAAGTCGGGATCTGATGATGGAATCTTGGTGAAATCGAGGGAACTCTTCAAATGTTATAGCGTTATATAATGTTATAGGAAAGCGTACAGCAAATTTGGTTTTTTCTACAGCAAGTGAAGCATTTGCCGTTCAAAAGAACCATTCTACCATCAGATCTGATGATGAAGCTACGATGGCCTCGTGAATGTAGCCGGAATTCGTTGTTTGTGAGATGCGTGGCACTGCATTTGGTTTGATGGAAATTATCATGAGAATGATGAATGGGTGAAGGCCATATTATTATTAATATCTAAGATTTAAAATATATCACTAAAAATAAACCAATAAAAAACTTTGTGCAAAGAATAAACTTACTTTAAAAATCGATAATAGCACTAAAAAGTTAAAAATAATACTATAACCTACCTACCTAACTATATTAATAAGCCAAACCTAAACTAGTATTAACCTACAATACAACTTTATAATTTTATGGAGTCGGTGCCTTGCTAGGTATATATAATTACCGAAAGTTCCTAATTAAGAAGATTAAATTTTTTAGTTTTATTATTTTTAAGATGGCAAGTCCATCGATTTTATTTTTCATTAAGAGTGCCGCATAGAGGATAGTAATATTATTATGAGTGCCATAATAATATTAACGTCCGATTAACAACACCTATTAAGCATAGGTAGGTCTGGAAAAGACTTCAATTTTGTATTTTTATTTCATTTCCTGTCTCACCCTTTAAATATTTAAGTTTAATAACAAATAACAATGCAGAAAACTGTTGCAAGTAGTTTTCCAGTACTGAGTAAACTGGTGTAAGTGTTTAAAAGTCGATAAAAGAAGATGTTATTGTTAATATTATAACCTCATATTAATCAGTAGATTGGAAATAGCATATTAAAACAGTAAAATTCTTAAATTTTCCTTTACTATAAGAATAACCAAGTACATTGTATACTGGTATAAGTGGCCACTTGTATCAGTTTACAGGTTTTACCATAATAAATTAAACAAGCTACATCAATGCAAGTGACACTATTTTCCAAAGTATAAAAAAAAATTAAGAAACAATAATGCAATCTTGTTTCTTAGAGATTCAAATATAACATCTCAAAATTTCAAGTATTTCTACTGATTTATGACAAAATTACAAGCTTTAGAACCTTTGAACCGCTCTCCTGAACAGTTGTGTTTTTGCACTTGTACCAGTATACGTAGGACCCGTCGATATAATGGTTGATAGTCTGTGGTTTAGATTTCCATTATAGAAACTTCACTGGTTATGTAGGATATGCCTAAATGTAGTAATTTTAGGTTTTATGTATTCAAATCAATATAATTGGTAGCTGTAAGTGTACTTGTTCCATAATAATAAAACCAAGTTGTTTCCTTAATGTTATTATTAAAGAGTAACATTAGGTCCAAAATTTATCAAAAATAATTTTCATCTTAGTATATAAAACAAAGTCGGGTTTGTTCTGACAATTTTAACTCGATAACGGCTAGACCACAAAGGGCCAATATTCATTAATTTTGATTATTTGTCTATTGCTCCGTCCCGAATAGCAGAATAACTATCTAAAATCATTACAAACAAAATCTAGGTACTCGTCAAACAGGTAAATATGGGCCCAATATCAAATAAAACTAAAAAAAAGTATTAGAAACCTCTAAAAATACCTTACGAAAATTTTATACTTTAAATCACAATAAAAATGTTAAATTATAATGACTAAATGCAGTCAAAACGCTTTCAAACAAACGTGTTAATGCCTGCAATACAGATTGCTATCGTAAACTGCATTTGCAAGGAAATGCACGCAAACTGAAATAATACATTTATTGCACGCAATCACGTGTATTCTAAAGTTATAATTATTTTGAAACTTATGAAGGCTTCATATTTATGTTGCAATTAACTTAAAAAGGAAAAAAGGTTGTGGAGGTAGTTGGTCTTATAAAATATTAGTATTGAACTGAAATTGATAATATAAGCCAAACCTAATATAGCTAGAATACAGAACCTAATAATATCCTAAAAATATATCCAATATAGCTTGGAAACATGATAGGCGGAATTCAAAATTCAAATTCAAATTCTTTATTTTGTAAATAGGTAGACCTATACATACAATCACTTTTACACTTTCGTCTTCTTAATCTAGATGAGGTCGACATTTCCTAACTGACTACCCTGAGAAGAAATGTCGCAACAAACTCGGGGGTCACAGTCTCTTTTAGTCCTGATAATGCAATAGTGTTGTGTAAACAAATGCAGAGTATTAACTGGACTGGTCATGGAAGAAACAAAAATCCTGATTTATTTTTTGATTTAAAACACAGACCATTTACAACACAGAATAGAGTCTATTTTTATAGTTGACAAGAAGATTATAAATTAAAGATAGTATTTAGCTATTTACTATTGTAAGTATTTTATTTTTGCTGAATCTAGTCATTTAATCATTGCTTACTTTTCAGTATCTATTTAATTGGTATCTAGATAACATTAAGAATATTGAAAATTGTTAATTAGTCCTCTCGCAATATTGAAAACTAACCATCTCATTGTAATTATGACAACCCAACTTCTTGACGGAGCCTGTTGGTCTAGAGGTTAGTGACCCTGACTGCTACACCTTAGGTCGTGGTCATTTCCACCCAGGACAAATATTTGTGTGATAAGCACAATCATTTGCGTCTGGGTGTAATTTTTCTATAATGTGACGTACCTATTTAGAAATATATAAATATGTTTATCAGTTGTCTGGTTACCATAACACAAGCTCTGCTTAGCTTGGGATCAGACAACCGTGTGAGAGTTATCCCGGAATATTATTATTATTATAATCGGGTTGCAGGGCAGATACTAACGAAGATGTTGGCATGAAATATACTTACTTCAATCCTTGCTTTGAAATTTTATTATTTTTAGGTTCAGTTAATTAACAACTCATGAATGCAAATTACAATTTGACAGTTTATAATATATTATCACAAGAAACATATCATCACGCTTAACTTGAAATGATAGCAGAATTTGTAGCTATTAAAAACAAAATTTCGTTAATTAAAAAAAAACATAACATATCATCGCGCCTGTATCCCCGAAGGGGTATGCAGAGGTGTACCAATGTATACCCACAGTTCGCCGATATGTTTAGGTCCCATGTAATAGGGGGCGAGCCTATTGCCACTAACCGGGCACAATTCCAAACTCCGACCTGCTGAATCTGAGAAAATCGGAGAATTTCATAGCAAAACCCAATAACACCTTGGTCGACTTGGGAATCAAACCCAAGACCTCCAGCGTAGCAGTCGCGCTTAGCACCACTAGGCCAACGAGGCAGTATCAATAAATATAACGAGTCACTAGAATCGTTATAAACACGTAACATTTTAGGAAGCCCACCATATTTTCACTAAGACTATAATCACTCAATAGCCTTCCAGTTATAAGTATACAGAGTGAGGCAAAAGTTGTGAGTTACGGCCTAACTTAGTCCAATATCTTAGGGGCAAGGAAAATAAATCTAACGACTCTTTGAAAATACTTTATTTTGTTAGGAAGTCAAACTTTTGTTTGTAGAACTATTTTGTGCGTATGTTGTATTATGTATGCTGGATAAACGTTTACATAATGTGGTAGATGAAAGGTACGCAAAGCTAAAATATATTTAGTACTTCATTTAGATAATCTATAATATAAAAATGAATCGCTAAATGTGTTGGTAAGCGCATAACTCAATAACGCCTGGATGGATTTCGCTAATTCTTTTTTCGTTGTGTTAGTTATCATCAGGAGAAGGTTTTTATGAAAAAAAAATGGGAAGTTTCGAGGAAAAAAAAAAAGTAATCACCGGCCAAACATAAAGGCACCGGGAACGGGACCTAGGTATTCATGCGGGTGAAACCGCAGGGCACAGCTAGTAAAACAATAAAAGTCATGACTTTTGGTACTCTTTAACCAAGGGACTAATATAGGACACATATATTGTGCTTTTTTAAAGAAAACTCAAAGTAGATGACGCAACTCAAAGTTCAGCAGTAAGAGCTAATCTGGGGGCACGGCAGTGCCCCTGCCAAGTCTCGAGCAAAAAAAAAAAAGGGCACAGCCGTACCATACTTTTCTCGAAGCGTTTCGCGCCTATTTCACATCCCCTGTATCATCGAAACGGACAAAGCTAGGGGTTTAGGTTTTCGATGACCTAAAGGAAGCATTAAAACAAGCTTAGCCTCAAAATTACATGACATTTGAACCAATAGTTTCAGAGTTATGAGCGATCAAAGTTACACCATTTTGTCACTCACTGACTGACCGATCATCAAAAGTCTAAGGTACTTCTAGCAAACTTAGAACCTTCAAATTTGGCATCAAGATAGGTTTTTAGCTACAAGTAAAGGGAAAATTATAAAAACGGTAAGAAATTATATACCTTAGTAAATATTAAGAAACAAATTTACATTTGCGGTTTTACAAGAACATGGTGTATGAATTTTGACTGCATTGTTAACTTTGTTCTTCGTGTATGTACAAAAAGTAAAACAAATCGATTTATATTATTAAAAAAACTTGAGAGGTGTCAAGGGACACCCGGATGAAACCAAGTTACTTTAATTTAATTTTGTTAATTATTAAATAAAAAAATATTAAACAATTTATGAAATTAAATATATTATGATAAGTTGGAAACGCAAAAAGACAACTGCTTATCGTTAGGATTTGAACGCAAGACCCGCCTCTTGGCAAACTCGTCATGTGTCAACACCGCCATCTGAGAAGTTAAGATATCTATCGAAAGTCTTAATCATAAGACTGTTGTCTAATGACGTCATTAAAAAGTTTCGTTACAACTTTTCGTAATAAGATTTTTTTTCCGTCTAGCCCCCTTTCTCAACGCGCGATAAGGAACTTCATTCCAATAAATTGTAATAATGTATCTAGGGGCACAACAGTGCCGTCTCGGGCAAAACGGGCACGGCCGTACCATACTTTTCTCGAAGCGTGTCGCGGCTATTTCACCCCCCCCTGTATCATCGATACGGACAAAGCTAGAGGTTTAGGTTTTGTAAGCCCCCTTTCTCAACAAGCGATAAGGAACTTCGCTCCAATAAATTGTAATAATATATTGAATTTACATATAAATAAACAAAGCTAAGTTAAAATGAAATGAATAAAGCTACAATCTTTCATCCACACAATGCAATGCTATAAATATTCTATGCTCGCCCGATAGATGGCTGTGTACCTGGTCTAAATCGCGCTATGGTTTCGTTACATAGCGTAGTATTTGGGGATCTCTTACAGCTACCGCCGGTAAGAAAAAAATCACCTTTTAAAAAACTTTCATCAACTGAAACTAATAGGTTGTTAGGTTCCCTCTGTATGCCAAATCTGTGGAATGAACTATTTATATACGATGAACTTACAATTAATTTGCGACAGCCCAATGATTTTGACTTCGTTGACATGCTCAATAGAATAAGTGTTATGCAAACGATATCCATTTATTCACCCTGGTTCAAGAGAAATCTTTATTTTAGGTTGCTGAATTTGAGGTTATAAAAGTTTAATTCTTCAAGGTTTATCAACTTCTAAATAGATATTCGTTTACTATTTGAATTTATTAATACACAATTAAATCTAATATAAGAACAAACACTAACTATGCTAAAATTAAAACTTACATAAATAAAAACTAAACGGCGTCAAAGAACTCATCGTCATCCTTGTCAATGGCGGGGAACGTGCCCAGAAGGCTGGCAGCATTGCCACGTTGAATGGCTATGCCGATTCTCTGTGCAAGGAACAAACCAGCCCTCTGATCACGAGTAGATTCTACCAAACGTTTGGAAAGTTCTTTGAAAAGATTTCGTGCGCTCGGACCCCATGACCCGACGTTTCAACCCCAAACGGCTCGAAAATATAATCACCCACAATGTTATTATACTTCCGCCGCTTAAGGGTCTCCGCAGCTCCAGCAGCAGCGCCAGTACCTAAACGTAAACTCATGGCGAGCCGAAAAGTATTATTATCCTAAATCGTACCAAGAGTGGATGATGGAAGTGCCTGTAATCAGAGGCCCGATTCCCATTCTCCCACAGCCAGGAGACGCGCACGCTCTGCAGTGTTGATTGACGTATTGATCAATTCTTTCCGTATCAAACTGCAAAGCGACTCGTCCCACTGCCTCTGAGAAGAACGTTGCTTGGGTAGATCTGTGCCCAGGCAGGACATTTCCCAACCATTAACTGCCTCAGTCATGCACAGAATCTGAAAATCAACCAGAGAAGACCCTAAGATTTGCCTGGTCAACTTTTCAGTGCTGTGGACAGATGACAAAAATGCTGGTAAGCCTAAACTGGAAACTTTACGTACTGTTACGGAGTGGGTCGGAGGATGGTTTTTAAAAAAAACTATTTAATACACTAAAATGAGAATATATTGACTTATCAATTACGTATTACAAAGATAGTATGTCCGACGGAAGTCCAATCCAAAACTGAGGAAAAAACCATTGGAATCGATAAAGAAAACAACGACGGTTTCATATTGCATTGACGTCAATGCAATATGAAACAATGCAATCTGAAAACTAAGCAGTTTTAATTTATATTTTAAGTAATAGTTATTTCGATATAACAACCCCCCCGTTAAGTTCGATCATCACATTTGAAAGTGATGAGAGATGTCATTAATATGTGTTAAACCTTGGGCGCTAGATTGGATTCACGTCGAGGCATTACAATATATATAACTAGCGGCCCGCCCCGGCTTTGCTCGGGTGCAACGCTGATACCTACACTATATATCTGTCGCAGACAAATAGTATAATATGGAATTTTACATACGGCGTCGTCAGTTTAAAAACGTTTGCGGTTATGTAATATGCCGAAGGCAAAATGTCAAATCATTCAATCGTCATAATGCGACGTTAGTGTTATTTTAGGGTGACTATGCTCATTAAAATCTCGAGAAAAACTTTGAATTACATACGTCGTCGCTCGCTTCGCTCGCTCTGTTGCAAGGTCACAATATCTAACCTTTTTTTTTTTTTTTTTTTTTTTTTTTCGGGGGGAAATCCTCATGGACTTCCTCCGCCTGGGGAGAGGCGGAGGGGCATGCCGGACTCTTACCGGCTAAAACCCCCCGGTGTCTCCTCCTCGCACGTGCACGTGGGGCCGCGGGAATCCAAATTCTTCCGCAGCCCCACGCTGGTGCTGGCCCGGTTGTCCGGGCCTCCTCTCGTGCACGGGGTAGTGAGGTGTAAGACTACCCCGTGCTCCGCCTCGGAGGCGCGCGCCGACACCCGCGCGCGCCTACGCCTCGGGTCCAGCGGTTAGGGGGCGGGGACTTCCCCAAGTCCCTCGCCCCTGGACCCATTCATGGGGGGCGGAAAAGGGCGTTGTCCGCCCTTCTCCTGCGCCCGGTGCGCCTTCTGCGGCCGGGGAAGAGAGACGAGATCTCCCTCTCCCGTTCCGCAGTCTCCTTCTGCGACATCACGTCCTCGCAGAAGGACACCACCGCGTCCCACGACTCTGCGCTACCGACCATACTCTGCACTACGGCCGGCAGCGACAGATCGCCTCCTACACAATATCTAACCTAACCTAACCTATTGATCTCTGTCACAAAGTCGAACCTAATCAAGCAATTGATTTCTGAGCCTATGAATATATGAATATTCGATCATGGATTCGTTCATACATGGTTTTTTGACCATAAAAACTTTTTAACAAAAAAATTAAACCGCCGAAAAAACTGAAAAGCAAAAAATAAGAAACCTTTTTTTATTTAATCTTAATAACTAAGTTCTTAAACGAACGTGAGTATACCTAAATAATTTCGAGTCTGCGCCAAACAGGCAAATTAATTAATTACAATATATAGATACCTACTTATTTTTTTTTAGAAATTTTTATGTTTATGGCTGGAGATTTCATTGCATTGTTAAGTTGTTTCAAACTCAAACTCACACTCAAAACTTTTATTTGCTTTACACAATGGAATTAGTAGGTGGTAAGTAAGGAATATAATTATAGAATATAGTATTTTTGCTTTGGTTGTTTCTTTAAATTTAAGGTAATTTTGTGATCTTTGTTAATTGATAGTTTGGCGCCGCCTCAAAATTATTTAGGTATACTCACATTCGTTTAAGAACTTAGTTATTAAGATTAAATAAAAAAAGGTTTCTTATCTTTTGCTTTTCAGTTTTTTCGGCGGTTGAATTTTTTTGTTAAAAAGTTTTTATTTTATATTTTTTTGTGGCTATAACATACTAATGGCTACATGCTGAATTTTTTATTATTTTTAAAATAGCTAACTACCTTAATTTAGTATTAAAATCTGTGAGTGAACAATAAATCACCCCTATGTTCCCACCCTTCGGGTTAGATTGTATGGAACCAACTTCTAGGTATCTATCTAATAAAAAAAGAATTATCAAAATCGGACTATTCTGTAATAAGTTATGCGTGGTCATATATAAAAATCAGTTAGTGAACAATCAATATATCCCTGTTTTTCTACCCTTAGGATTGGAATATTTTTTCCAAATTTATATGGGACCAACTATTAGGTATATCCTACACAATAAAAAAAGAATTATCAAAATCGAACTACTCTGTAAAAAGTTACGCGTGGTAATACATTACGATCAGTGCGTTAACAATCAATTAACCCCTGTTTTCCCACCCTTAGGGTAGGAATTCTTTTTCCAAATTTATATGGGACCAACTTTGGAGTATACCCTTTCTAATAAAAAAAGAATTATCAAAATCGGACTTCTCAATAAAAAGTTATGAGTGATCATACATAAAAAAAAAAAAAATATACGCGTCGAATTGAGAACCTCCTCTGTTTTCGTCGGTTAAAAAATACTCTGCAGGAGTCCTTCACGACCCAGGGTCTATGGATACCTTAGCATTTTTGACGTGCTGGATAACCTCAAAAACTAAATACTTCAATTTGCCTCGGCATTATGTATATGGTGTTTAAATTTTCGATGAAATGTTGTGGTGAGGCATATTATAAAGTGACACGGCAATCTACATTTTGCCTTGGGCATATTACATAACCGCAAACGTTTTTAAACTGACGATGCCTTATGTAAAATGCCAAATTATACTATTTGTCTGCGACATATCTACACAACCAAAAAGTTCTGTAGTGCGAAGCACAGCCTTCGACGCACTACTTGGTATAGGCACGCGCCCTACGGCCCCCCGGCCGTTACCGCCGCAACCGCGATGTCGCTGCATTTTAAATTTTGTAATATCTTCGAAAATATTCATTTAAATTACATGCTGTAAAAGGCAATATTGATCTATATTACATGCACAATTTATTAAAGGTACTTAATTGGATAAGGATTAATACTGTATAGCTTAAAATCGCTTTTTCGTAAATAAGTAATAAATAAACGATAAAAAATGGTTATTGTGGGTTATCCTTAAGAGATAGACATATGCCATCGCGGACTTTTTTGTAGATCTTTTTAAGGTGCACAATACTGTAGTACATTTTTTTGATCTATCTCGTAGGGTTCAGCCAGCGTTTGCAATGTAAGCGCAAAAAATTTGTTCGTTTACTTAAATCTCTAAGATTATCCGTGTTCCTCTACTATATTATGCATGTATTATACATATAAACCTTCCTCGTGAATAACTCTATCTATTAAAAAAAACCGCATCAAAATCCGTTGCGTAGTTTTAAAGATCTAAGCATACATAGGGACAGACAGCGGGAAGCGACTTTATTTTATACTATGTAGTGATGATGAAGTGATAGTGATTTTGTAATATCTTAGAAAATATTCATTTAAATTGCATGCTGTAAAAGGCAATATTGATCTATATTACATGCACAATTTATTAAAGGTACTTAATTGGATAAGGATTAATACTGTATAGCTTAAAATCGCTTTTTTCGTAAATAAGTAATAAATAAACGATAAAAAATGGTAATTGTGGGTTATCCTTAAGAGATAGACATATGCCATCGCGGACTTTTTTGTAGATCTTTTGAAGGTGCACAATACTGTAGTACATTTTTTTGATCTATCTCGTAGGGTTCAGCCAGCGTTTGCAATGTAAGCGCAAAAAATTTGTTCGTTTACTTAAATCTCTAAGATTATCCGTGTTCCTCTACTATATTATGCATGTATTATACATATAAACCTTCCTCGTGAATAACTCTATCTATTAAAAAAAACCGCATCAAAATCCGTTGCGTAGTTTTAAAGATCTAAGCATACATAGGGACAGACAGCGGGAAGCGACTTTATTTTATACTATGTAGTGATGAAGTGATAGTGATTTTGTAATATCTTAGAAAATATTCATTTAAATTACATGCTGTAAAAGGCAATATTGATCTATATTACATGCACAATTTATTAAAGGTACTTAATTGGATAAGGATTAATACTGTATAGCTTAAAATCGCTTTTTTCGTAAATAAGTAATAAATAAACGATAAAAAATGGTAATTGTGGGTTATCCTTAAGAGATAGACATATGCCATCGCGGACTTTTTTGTAGATCTTTTGAAGGTGCACAATACTGTAGTACATTTTTTTGATCTATCTCGTAGGGTTCAGCCAGCGTTTGCAATGTAAGCGCAAAAAATTTGTTCGTTTACTTAAATCTCTAAGATTATCCGTGTTCCTCTACTATATTATGCATGTATTATACATATAAACCTTCCTCGTGAATAACTCTATCTATTAAAAAAAACCGCATCAAAATCCGTTGCGTAGTTTTAAAGATCTAAGCATACATAGGGACAGACAGCGGGAAGCGACTTTATTTTATACTATGTAGTGATAGTGATAGTGATTTTGTAATATCTTCGAAAATATTCATTTAAATTACATGCTGTAAAAGGCAATATTGATCTATATTACATGCACAATTTATTAAAGGTACTTAATTGGATAAGGATTAATACTGTATAGCTTAAAATCGCTTTTTCGTAAATAAGTAATAAATAAACGATAAAAAATGGTTATTGTGGGTTATCCTTAAGAGATAGACATATGCCATCGCGGACTTTTTTGTAGATCTTTTGAAGGTGCACAATACTGTAGTACATTTTTTTGATCTATCTCGTAGGGTTCAGCCAGCGTTTGCAATGTAAGCGCAAAAAATTTGTTCGTTTACTTAAATCTCTAAGATTATCCGTGTTCCTCTACTATATTATGCATGTATTATACATATAAACCTTCCTCGTGAATAACTCTATCTATTAAAAAAAACCGCATCAAAATCCGTTGCGTAGTTTTAAAGATCTAAGCATACATAGGGACAGACAGCGGGAAGCGACTTTATTTTATACTATGTAGTGATGAAGTGATAGTGATTTTGTAATATCTTAGAAAATATTCATTTAAATTACATGCTGTAAAAGGCAATATTGATCTATATTACATGCACAATTTATTAAAGGTACTTAATTGGATAAGGATTAATACTGTATAGCTTAAAATCGCTTTTTTCGTAAATAAGTAATAAATAAACGATAAAAAATGGTAATTGTGGGTTATCCTTAAGAGATAGACATATGCCATCGCGGACTTTTTTGTAGATCTTTTGAAGGTGCACAATACTGTAGTACATTTTTTTGATCTATCTCGTAGGGTTCAGCCAGCGTTTGCAATGTAAGCGCAAAAAATTTGTTCGTTTACTTAAATCTCTAAGATTATCCGTGTTCCTCTACTATATTATGCATGTATTATACATATAAACCTTCCTCGTGAATAACTCTATCTATTAAAAAAAACCGCATCAAAATCCGTTGCGTAGTTTTAAAGATCTAAGCATACATAGGGACAGACAGCGGGAAGCGACTTTATTTTATACTATGTAGTGATAGTGATAGTGATTTTGTAATATCTTCGAAAATATTCATTTAAATTACATGCTGTAAAAGGCAATATTGATCTATATTACATGCACAATTTATTAAAGGTACTTAATTGGATAAGGATTAATACTGTATAGCTTAAAATCGCTTTTTCGTAAATAAGTAATAAATAAACGATAAAAAATGGTTATTGTGGGTTATCCTTAAGAGATAGACATATGCCATCGCGGACTTTTTTGTAGATCTTTTGAAGGTGCACAATACTGTAGTACATTTTTTTGATCTATCTCGTAGGGTTCAGCCAGCGTTTGCAATGTAAGCGCAAAAAATTTGTTCGTTTACTTAAATCTCTAAGATTATCCGTGTTCCTCTACTATATTATGCATGTATTATACATATAAACCTTCCTCGTGAATAACTCTATCTATTAAAAAAAACCGCATTAAAATCCGTTGCGTAGTTTTAAAGATCTAAGCATACATAGGGACAGACAGCGGGAAGCGACTTTATTTTATACTATGTAGTGATTATGTACTCGCTATATTAATTACAAACAAGAATAGAAAAGGTTACAATGAAACATCGAGATTTTTACTATTTTTAAGATTAACCTAAGATAAGAAGACATGGAAATAGCTAGTAAGGAAACAGAACAATTACTCTAAAATTACGATCGTTACTATTGATTATCTTTATTTAATATTTTATACCAGACTTATGAAAGTCGAGAGTAGGGTTAACAATAAAGTAACTTAGATACTATTTATTAGTTGAAATACAATTATTAAAATATAGATTAGATGATAACAATGTAGAAAGATCCAACCATGTGCATTCATTACAAATTAATTATTGTGAGTTTTGCCAAACAGGATGTTTCTCTTAATAGGGGTTGGCGTCACCCGCATGCCTTCTACAGACTCTGACTCGTCCTCATTGCTTGTTGTTACTGTATCGGCATGAATTACGGTTTGAGAACCGGGAACTGAATTATTTTTGTTATTATAACATTGATTGAATATTTGAATGCAACATGGAGCGTTAGTTGAAAGAAGGAGCTTACGGCTCTTGTATAGGATGTATAACAAAGTTAATACAGAGATGCATAGGCTAAAAGACAAATAATGAGTGCTGTAAGTTTGGAAATGAGATGGATTTTCTATTTTATTAATCTCTTCTTCAAAAGAGTCCAAATGTATACTGGCTCGTAATAGAGAATCGAGGTTGTCTAAGTTGTTAAGTTTTGAATAGGGTAATCGCTGTAAAGTTTTATTTAACTTGGATCGCTCACAACAATCATCTTGTAAGATATTGAAATTGGATATTTTATTAGTAACATTTCCAATAACTGTTTCGCCTACAGCGGCGAATTGCAACGTTTTGTAAAAAGCCCTACAGTTCCTGGGCAAGGTCAAGATACCGGTACCAAACAAAATAACGTCGGAATTTATATCTTTATCATTACAAGTTACATGACACTTGCCAGGTTCGGATTGTACGAAAATCCAGCGGTTTAGAGTTAATTTATGAAATAGATCGATTGAGCCGTGAATAAGTTTTGTTACACACAAGTCAGGAAGTTTACTGATTACATCACTTAAGAAAATCGTTTCACACGTAGGATTCGCGATCGCTGAAAACACATTAGTTAATATGCACACATAACACTTATCACTTATTACTTTGCACTTGTCTATGTCTGTTATGAGTGAGTAAAACATTCGATCAGCTGTGATCGCTACATATGAGCTGGTTGGCTCGATAAGAATGTAGGTATCGGGTTTCGACATATCGTAAGGAACAGGTAGGGGAATTATTCTATACAGGTCATAGGCTTGTGGTAATATTAGAGGGATCTTAACAACAATAATAACTTTATTTAAATGGAAAAACACGCTAGTTGCGAAATATCGATTAGCCCGTGTATATTCTGTAACGTTAAAGGTATAGGGAGTTCATAATGGTTAGGAATATTGTTCCTATGCTTATCTAATTCACTATACAATTGATGCGGGCTGAGTACCGTCGGATGCAAAACGTTGAGTTTCGCGAAAAGAATTGCATTATTAATATCCTCAATATCGAAAGACAAGGTCATTATGATAGACTCTAGTGAATGTAACAAAGAACTTAACTCGGATTTAATTTCTAATTTATCGTTACTATTTGTTACCGTTTCTAATATTTTATGGATTGTTTCTAAATTTCGTAATATGTGATTTTCGTTTTCATTCACCTTAGATATAGTGTTATTGAAGTATGATATAGTTGACTTAATTACGTGAATATTGTCTTTCATGAGGTGAGCAAGGCGTTTTTCATCCGTCTGTACTTCTTCTATGGCTTTTGAAAATCTTAGCGCATCCTCAGAATCTAAAGTGCCAAAAATAGTTTTCAGCAGTGAGCCACCGAGGTCCATGAGACCTCTTTTAAAACGCTTGCTGGGTTTTTCATCAGCCAATAAATACGATATAGAAGAGAATTTGCTTACGTTAAGAATGTGACGATTTTTTAAAGCGGATAACGAATTAATACAGTCGGACTGTATTTTAAAAGAAGTTAATGAGTTGCAAAATACGTTAAGTTTTTCAAATAAAAATTCGACCTTATCTAAATTAGGTTGTACATGACTTATATCTACGTATGCTATTACATTCCAATCACTATTAGTAAACTTAATATCTAAGAGCTTATCAAAGTAGAGGCCGGGACTGCTGACGATAGAAGAAACATATTCGCATGTGATCGGCGATAGCAGCGTCGATCTGAAATAACAATGAAGCGCTCATGTATCATTCGTTACGTTGCTAATTTTATACTGTTACATCACCGGCCGGCTTGATTTCGTCATAGTGGTGACGTACGTGTTTACGGTTAATAAGTAGTGTAACAGAATGGTTGCCATTCAACTTTATTATCTTGTAAGGACCTTTCCATACTGGAGATAGTGCCTTATTCTGCTTATGGTGACAACGGACGTATACCATATCACCTGTTTTATAGGATAATGGTTTCGTGCGGGAATCGTAATAAGTTTTAGATTTTTCTTTAGAGGTTTGAATATTTTGGAGAGCCTTCTGACGACTGTAGTATAGTCGATGATTAAGGGCCCGGATGTAATCCGTATAGGTGTTAGTATCGAGTGTATCGATACTTGAAGGTAGGTAGGGTTTGAACCCGAAAAGCAATTCCAGGGGTGAGTAACCTGTGGTGCTATGTATATTAGAATTATATGCTATCATAGCACTAGGGATATAAAGGTCCCAAGTATGTTGATTCTCACCTATATAAGATCTGAGATACTCTTTTAGAGTGGAATGACTGCGTTCAAGGGCACCGCATGTCTGAGGGTGATAGGGAGATGCGAACACGTGTTTAATGCTAAACAGCTTCTCAAGTTGTTTGAAGACATCAGAGCAGAAGTTGGTGCCTTGATCGGATATTATTAGTTTAGGGATTCCCATATGGGATATGAATAGGACTAGAGATCTCGCAGTTTCTTCTGCGGAACATGATTGCATTGGATAGGCCTGAGAAAATTTAGTTAAGTCATCTTGCAAAGTAAGCAAAAATTTATATTTGTGTTCATGTGTTTCAGGGAGCGGACCGACTAAATCAAGATAGAGTTTTTCATTAGGTCGAGATGCTGTGGACGTGATAATCATGGGGGCCTTATTTGTCTGCCTAAGAGGTTTATTAATTTGGCAAGAGCGGCAATTTTTCACATGATCCTCGATATCTTGCCTCATGTTTTTCCACCAGAATTGGGTTTTGATCCTTTCAAACATGCGCGAAATACCCGGGTGGCCAGCCAGAGGAGAATCGTGATTATCTCTAAGAATGCGTTTGACCTCGTCAGGGGTCGGGTATCGTATAGAATTACGGTAGATGTTGACTTTAATGTTTGTGTTGTGAAATAGAAACGATAAAATATTATAAATTTTCGTGTAAGATAGTTTCGTATATGGATCTGTAAAGTCTGATATCGCGAATTCTTTTTCTTCTATGTACCAATACTTTATCATTTCTCTATAGTCACGAAGGAGGTTAAATATGTCTTTGTAACTCATTTCGTCATAATGATTTATTTTTAGAAATAAATGAGTGAATAAATGATTATCGTTAGAAGTGGAGTAGTAGGTGTTTAGTTCGCGTTCTATGTCGAAAATATTAGGTTCGCTAGTGGAGGCGTCCATAATATCCTTGCAATAAGGCACAGATTCGTCTAGGTCAATGGATGTCGGATAAGCAATAAGTTTACACTTCGCTTTCATTAAGGACTCGTTGTGTTCTCGGATGACGGTGTCGAATGACACATCGGGGTGTTTTATAATTTTAAGGAACTGCTCGTAAGTTTCCGATATGGATGGGGAATCGTTTGAGTCTTCTTCGCTATTAGATGTCGGTGCCGGATTGCAGATAATTGAATCGGAAGCTCCGTTATCTTGTAACACATTTACAGGGAACCGAGATAAAGCGTCAGCATTTGCGTTTAGTTTACCCTTCTTATAAACGATTTCGTAGTCGTATTCTTCGAGTTTCAAACGCCATCGAATAAGCCTAGATCCTGGGTCCTTGACATTGAAAAGCCATACTAAAGGTTTGTGGTCAGTAATTATTTTGAATTTTCGACCAAACAAGTAAGGGCGAAATGTTCTTACGCCGAATAAAATTGCTAGGAGCTCCTTTTCAATAGTTGAATAGTTGCCCTCGGCCTTATTTAGGGTGCGCGATGCGTACGAGACGGGTTTGTCAGAACCAATTGCGCCCTGAGAGAGTACTGCTCCTATCGCATAATTAGAGGCATCAGTAGTTAAAAGGAATGGTTGCGTAAAATCAGGATACTGAAGCAGAGGCGCTGAAGTTAATTTGTCCTTGAGGGTGGTAAACGCTTGTTCTTGGCTATGCGACCATTGAAATAAAGCGTCCTTTTTCAGAAGGGCGGTCAATGGCTTAGTGATTTGGGAGAAGTTATTAATAAAACGACGATAGTAGCCGACTAGCCCTAGAAATGATTTTATGTCCTTCGGATTCTTGGGAGTAGGGAATTGAGAGACGGCTTTGACTTTCTCGGGATTTGGACAAACACCCTTATCTGTGATTATATGGCCAAGATAAGCGACCTCGCGTCGTAAGAATTCGCACTTGTCCGGTTGAAGTTTTAAATTAAATTTTCGGATGCGGTCAAAGACTAACCTGATTTTTTCCATATGAGATGTCAAATTACTGCTATAAATTATGACGTCATCAAGATACACATATGCGTGGAGGCCTTGGAGACCAGAAAGAACAGTATTCATCAACTTCTGGAAGGTTGATGGGGCGTTTTTAAGCCCAAAAGGCATCCGCAAGAATTCGTAGTGCCCTGTAGTGCTAGAATTAGTGTTTATCGAGAACCCCGTTTTTTGTGCGTCTA
The DNA here is from genome assembly GCA_905146925.1 of Autographa gamma. Classification (NCBI taxonomy): domain Eukaryota; kingdom Metazoa; phylum Arthropoda; class Insecta; order Lepidoptera; family Noctuidae; genus Autographa; species Autographa gamma. The sequence goes on along the minus strand of LR989878.1, from coordinate 3,781,500 downwards.
GGGGGTTCATTCTGATCTGATGGAAGCCACTTGACAGGTCCAATGTGCTAAAATATTTTGAGTGGCCTAACTGGTCTAAGATATCAGTGATAAGAGGCAAGGGGTAACTCTCAGAGACAGTGACGTCGTTCAGACGGCGATAGTCTATTACTATACGCCATTTTCTTTTTCCAGACGCGTCCATCTTCTTCGGGACTACCCAAACAGGTGCGCTCCAAGGTGACGTTGACGGACGTATAATATCTTGATCGAGCATCTTGCGGATTTGTGAGTCCACTTCTTCCTTGTGGCACTCAGGGAAACGGTAGGATTTGACATGAATAGGGGGCGCATCGCCCGAATCTATAGTGTGCTCGATCGCGTTTGTGAATGATAAAGGTTCACCCTCTAAGTGAAAAATGTCGGTGTACTCAGAACAACATTCTAGCAAGGCATCCTTTTCTTCGGAGTTTAGGTGAGAACAGCGTATTAGATTTAATACCCTTTGTGGTCTGTCAGATTCAGAATAGGATAAAGCGTTAACGGATTCTGTGGTGATATCAAGTTCAAGAGGTGTTAACTGGACCTTAAAATTACGGACTTGGATATCAGAGTTAGTAGTATTTAATACGGTTACATTAATTCTTTTATTCGGTTTTATGGTTACAAGACAATTTGCAATATAAATACCTTCGCTAATTGAGTGATCTAATAATAGGCCCTCATTGTTTTTATAATGTTCACGCGAGTAATTAGACACTGCGCATTCGATGACCGCTTCGGAGCGAGAGGGTATGACGTAAGTCGGTTGAATATAGTTTATGTCCAGACTCTGTCCGCAAATATGAACCGATTGTGAAGTGTAGTCTATATTGGCCTTGAAATAATTTAAAAAGTCGCTACCAATGATACCGTCGTATTCTAAATTAATATTATCGTTAACTACATGAAATTTATACTCGTGGCAATTATTATTCCAAATAAAATTTATTTGACACGTACCTAAAGTTTCTGAATAAGTGCCAACGTTATTAAAGCCTTTTATCTTCGCTATTTCGTGAGATAATTCAGGCACCTTGGTTAGACTTGACAGTTTGACTAAACTAATACTCGCTCCCGTATCGATAAGAAGACACAACGGATGAACAGAAAGGGAAGTACTTATATATACGTGTGGCAAAGATACCTTCTTCGAGTGTGAAGATATCTCATAGACAGGAATTTCAGGGTTAATTTTAAATTCCTCTTTAGTGTAGTGCGACACATCGGATTCATTGTGAGAGGGAAGGTTAGGACTCAACGATACAGGGACTCGGTTAGAGTCGCGTCGAGGTGAAATGGTATTTTGACTCGACGGAACAGCAGTTCTCTGTGAACTGTGTCGAGATGAGACAGAGTTTTGACTCAGCGAAACAGGGACTCCTTTTGGAGCTTGCTGAGGTGAAGCGGGCTTTTGACTCAACGATTCAGAGGCTCTTGGAAGAGTGTGTTGAGATGCGATAGGGTTTGGACTCGACGAGACAGAGACTCTCGGAGGAGTATGTCGAGATGAAACAGAGGGATGACTCAACGAAACAGGGACTCTCTTTGGAGCAGGTTGAGATGAAGTATGGTTTTGACTCAACGATTCAGAGACTCTCGAGAGAGCGTGTTGAGATGAGATATCATTTTTATGCAATTTATGTGTAAAGGTACGAGTGCCTAATTTATTCGGAAAACGACGGCACGTATTCGTAGTCCGAGGGGTTAGTTTAAAGAGTTATTGGAATCGTCACCGTTTTCACAAGGAATATAATAAGGTGTCGGTGACGGGGCCGATGACCGTGCCGATGACGTCGGCGACTCGAATGAAATATGATGCATCGCAGCCGGTCTATCGCGATTCTCAGAATTGGATGTATTACGCCGTTCATTATTATATTTTCTTTTGCGACATTGAGTAATATCGTGACCCCTATTTTTACAATATTTACAGAAAAGTTGAGACCCCGAGTTATTAAACGATGTTGATGGTTGAGGGTCCGACGGAGCATGTGGTTGACCCGTGCGCTTTTGTCTCTCCCGGCATTCAGAGTCCGAGTGCCCGGGTTTACCACAGATCCTGCATTTAGGTTTAATAGATGTTTTATATACGAGGTTTTGGATCTTTTCTTCTTCGAGAGCCACGTTAATCGCATCATTAAGTGATTTTGGGTTTCTGCATCTGACATTATTACTAAGTCGTAGATTTAACCCTATAGTGAAATGAAATAATGCCAAGTCTTCGGTCATAGCGATACGACCGGGTATATCCCTTTTTAAGGATTCAGAATTAAAAATTTCTGATTGAAGATCGGTAAGGCAACTTTCTACACGAAGTGCGAATTGCGCAACAGTTTCATTTGCCGATTGCTTGCACGACTGTAAATCTAGCAACAAATGATTGTAATGTTTTCTCTCACCGAAATTTTGTTTAAGGAAACATTTCAATTGATTGAAATCCTCGAATATTTTATTAGAGCATGCGATCTGAGCTTTACCTTCTAGGCGCGATAGAATGTATTTTGTTAATAAAATGGTTTGACTCGGTGATGCTAGATCCAAGGCGTTCTGGCAATTGGTGAGAAAAGCGGTAAGAGTTTCACGCTCTCCTTTATAAGGGCTAATAAAATCACAAAGCACCTTGATAGGAAACTGTTCGCTCAACGAAATTTTCGCTGTTTTCTTAGAGGTAGTAGTTTCATTAGATTCTGTCGACATTATGAACTTAAAAGAAGATCGTACAAGGTAAATGTGTAACACAAATATTTAGGTGTGGATAGGATTTACGATATGTGATACCTTAGATAATAGGAATACCTACTAGTAATTTAGAATGTGGTAGCGATAACAGTAAATCAATGTGTTTTACTCACAGACACAGGAACATGAAGTCGATACGCATTTCTTGGCACTGGATTAGCACGATTACTGGAGCAGGAGTACAGCGTCTCGGCCAGCAGCAGCGTGGACGTCAGGGACAGCAGGGTTTGGCGGCGCACGACACCCGAGCGTGATCAACGCTTACACGTGGCAGCACCACGTGGCAGCACCGCGTGTCAGGGCAGCAAGGGCAATCACCCGCTCCTTACGGCGATATCACGATGACAGAGCTCACGTATGTTGAGCCCTCCGGAGATGGAAGCAGCGAAGATTCTGGACGATCGGCAGGCTTACGCAAGAAACTCGTAAGGCTTACTGTCGCGACTCGTTTTAGGGAGATGGCACTGAGTTTGTCGAGGTGTGGTTTTACTTAGCGAAAATAAGGACACCCCGGAGTTGGATTAGTTCGTCGGCAACGTGAAGTTCGTAGAAGGTCACTTTTCAGTTTTTAGGATAACCACGACCCGATAGGGAATACCAGTGGAACGGTTACGACGATATCAACACTGGTATCCCACTTCTGACACCACTGTTACGGAGTGGGTCGGAGGATGGTTTTTAAAAAAAACTATTTAATACACTAAAATGAGAATATATTGACTTATCAATTACGTATTACAAAGATAGTATGTCCGACGGAAGTCCAATCCAAAACTGAGGAAAAAACCATTGGAATCGATAAAGAAAACAACGACGGTTTCATATTGCATTGACGTCAATGCAATATGAAACAATGCAATCTGAAAACTAAGCAGTTTTAATTTATATTTTAAGTAATAGTTATTTCGATACACCTAGCCCACCAAATCGGATCGGCAGCGTGGCTTGGGTCCAGGCTCGGTCATCCAACCTTACGTTGAAAATGGACGTTAACGTGGACCGAATAATTTTATCGGCTTTTTCCAAAAGCGGTAAATGTTTCCATAATCGTGAAGTTCTATTTGAATTGATATTGTGGTAAATGCTAATGGCTCCCACCTTTTACAGACATTTTCATGTTCGTAAAAATTCTCATCTTGGTGGCCCAAGTGAATGGGGTTGTCGAATCAAAGTGCCATCCCATTGGGGTGGTTATGCTAAAATCATAATGTATTTTAACTAATCCTAATACACAGGTTTATTAAAACAACAATTTACGCATCGGCGATACAGTGGTCGGTTTGTCCGATATCCACCCGGTGTAGACATTTCTCGTTAAAACTAGAGGCAATTCTCTCACATAACAACAAAACAAAAGTCCGATATCACACAACAAAACCACTTGAGGAATTTAAATGCTCAACTCGATACAAATAACACGTGATGTAACATAGGTAAATACGGAGGACTATTATACAATATTTACGAATAACCGGCTAATTATTAGACAGATAAATCTACCCTACTTATTATTTTTCTATGTTTGTAAAAGTACAAATTTTAATATGCAGATGTAGGTACTGAGATTCAATTAAATAAACATTTATTACTTTTTCCAATGCTAGCGTAAAATAAATGCTACTAAACAATGCATAAACATAAAAAAAGATATGAACTTTTTTAGCATTAAGATGAGACACGGCGCCGCATGGTCAACAATTTCCTATACGCATCGCTTATAATATACCCACCCATAAAAGCCAGGGGCTAAGTCTAAACCACGCGATGAAGGACATAGATTTCTCTGTTTTCACCTATGGCCAAGTATACGTGGCTCTTTCAAGAGTGACAAGTCTGGGTGGATTATATTTGGTAAATATCGATTTTAAAAGCCTCAAAGTTCAAGAGACAGCAATAGTTGAATATAATCGACTCAAAAATATTTACCGCCCAGACTTGTGTGCCTTAAAAATTACGAAACATCACAATACAGGCAACAGAGTAAGAGACATGGAATGGGCTCTAAGCAAAGCAACAGCTGAAGCACAAGTAATAATTAAAACACCTAAAAATAAAAGAAAGAGACCTACCAAAAATTAATGAGATCCCACCAAAAACATTCCATGTAAAAAAAGCCAAGTCTCTCTATGCACTTCTATCGTAAAAAGTTTTGAGATCGCATAGGAGCCAAGCCCTGTTTAATTTTATTTGTAATAATAAATAAATATTTTGTGACTATTTCAAAAGTTTTGTTTGCATTGCAATAATAGTGACTTGGCCATGAGCACAATAAGGTACAAATATAAAACGGCATATTTGGAGATTTGAAAGTAAATAAAATTTATATCAGGACACCTTAACTGACAGTCTGTATCATCCAAGATCAGTGAACTGCACATGCACTATGGCGCATGTTCAGTGCATAGTGATCTCAAATTCTAATTAGTTACAAAATCATTTTAACAATATTTGCAGGTAATTACAAAGAGCAAACGACATTTAACTTGTGCTCATGGCCAAGTCGCTATTATTGTAATGCAAACAAAACTTTTGAAATAGTCACAAAATATTTATTTATTATTACAAATAAAATTAAACAGGGCTTGGCTCCTATGCGATCTCAAAACTTTTTACGATAGAAGTGCATAGAGAGACTTGGCTTTTTTTACATGGAATGTTTTTGGTGGGATATCTTTATCGTTATTCAACAAAATAATATATAATAATAATTTATTTCCAGAAAAAATAATAAATACACGAACTTGTGATGATATGAGAAATTTAAAACCACGTCCTGGGTTTAAGGTAACTAAAATAGAAAAATGGTATTCAAATATTGTTGAACAATTGCAAAAAAAAAGTTGTGTACCCCCTATATTTTTGATTCTGAGGCTGGTAGCCGACCTCAACATACTGCGGGAAAAGAAATGAAGATATGCAGTACTGTTACCTACTTATAATATAAAAGTTTTCGAAATCATTAGTAACAATATTCCCTATTAAGAAAACTACTGAATAATACAATATTCCTGTATTTCAAAGAAACTCGTCCATATACTTAGTAATAAAATATTCTGAAGAAATAATGAGCGAGATAGTTTGTTCCTTCGCTTCAATGAAGAAACGAAATCTTCTGTTATTGATAAAATTGTGATTATTGGAGTAGAAAAACTTGTATACGATGATAAAAGTTTTTGTGATTATTGTATAGGAAGAGATGGTAATTGTTTTACTTTACTAATCAGATGCACCTATAGTACTTAGTCACTAGTTTTTTTTTCTCTATGTACTTCTACATAAAAAAATAGGAACAAATAAATTAGGTATGTTATGAGTGGAGTCATGTTGACACTTTTGCTTCGCATAAATTTCATCAAAATCTATCCAGTAGGTACATTTGTTTTTTTTTTAATTCAAGTCGGAGACTTATTTACATTTCTATGATGTGCAAATCTGCATTAACAAAAGTGATAACGTGTGTCTCTCACATTATCTCCCTAAGCCCTCTTACGCACTTGCGGTTAACCGCGGGGGCGGCTAGCCGTGCGATCCAGTTTTAATATGCAACCGCTTGGCGGTTAAGTAGGTACAATCACAAGCGGTTGCATATAAAAACTGAAAATGCGGCTAACCGCGCGGCTAGCCGCCCCCGCGGTAATCCGCAAGTGCGTAAGAGGGCTAAATCAATACCTAAATACCTTTTAAAAACGTTTACTTACTAACCCATTTATCCGGTCCTTTTCTTGCTACATACATAAACTAGCTACTTAGGACATTGAACGGTCAAGTCTGCTATTAACGGCATCTAAAGTGCTTCCGAAGTTTCCGCACTTATTATATTAAGAAATGGGTATTTAAGATTAGTATTATTTATAATGGTATCTAGTAGTTAAGATTGTGTTTTTTAAATACACATTTTTTTATATTGGTATTTTTCATTAAATAATCGTAATTTATAAAATAAGGATAAGAATGATTATGTAAGCAAAGATAAAACATGTACGAGTTAATATTTTTTACGAACAATAACACTTTTTTTAACCGACTTGAAAAAAGCGGGTTCTTAATTCTAATGTTTGTATGTGAGGCACTAAAACAATGTCTGCGAATTTATTTAAAATATACAAGTGGCTTTGTCTTCCTTTTGTATAGTCTTTGCTTACCACTTTGTACTCGATTTTTTGTATTAAATAACACTCTAAAAAATTACTTATTCCAAATCTCTCCTATAGTCTATTAAGGTATTTGAGATGGGTGAACAATTATCTAGATCGTAAATCCTAGTCCTCGATATTGTCAATCTTCTGTCTAATTTATCTTGATATAGGTATACTAATAAATCTAAGTGCTATGCTCGAGCTTAGATGTTCAAGGAATGGTTTTTGACAAAAGGTTGTAGGTTCAGTTTCCATGGTAGAAGTTTTCGCCTGAATTTCGGTTATCGATATAAAAGAGTATCTTATATCTACTATATAAAAATAAGTCGGGTTTTCCTTCCTGACGCTATAACTCCAGAACGCACGAACCGATTTCCACGATTTTGCATTCGTTGGAAAGGTCTCGGGCTCCGTGAGGATGATAGCAAAGAAAACAAAAAAAAATCTTCATCTTTTAATCACCAAACGAAATGTTACCTCCATTAAACGAATCCATATGGTGGCGAAACGGAGTTTGCCGGGTTTGCTAGTTATCTTGTATCATTTGAACATCTGTGAGATCACAATTCAAAGTAAGTGATAATCGATTTAAATTAGAAGACAATCGAGGACCTGTACAATGCTACAGATTATATACGTAAATTAAAAATAGTGTTCTGACGAAAGGCGGCTCAAAGGTTTACCTAACAATAATTGCAACACTCAAACACTATTCTATAAACACATACAAAACAATGTTATTATGAATAATATCTTCAGCAAATAAACTAGATATCTAGTCCCACTTATTCAAGGCTCTTGTTATTCTCACATTTGACAAACAATACGAAAGGTAAGGGCCTATTTTCTGAGCCTAAACTATCTCGAATTACATAGATGTATCCAGGCCAAAATAAATAGACAAAGGTCCGACCTTGGAGTACAAATAAAATATAGAGCGCACCTGTTAGAGTATGAACTCTGAGCTCCAGTATGAACAAGCGTCGTGGTCATATAAGTGTCAAAACTAAGATTCGTGTCGTATTAATAACATACATAACATATCATCACGCCGGTATTCCCGAAGGGTTAGGCAGAGGTGTACCAATGTACACCCACATTTCGCCGATATGTTTAGGTCCCATGTAATAGGGGGCGAGCCTATTAATATTGTCTTTAAATCAAATATCCAATTAATTACTCTATCAATACTGGAACCATCGATATTATCGGATGGTAAACCGCTAAACGAGAAAGTATTTACTTCAGAAAATTTGTTTACGCACAGCACAATAGGTCACTAGCTAATAAGCGCACTCTATGCTTGCTTATTTAAACTCTAAGGCACCAACCAATTACTTACCGTTTTATTATCATTTCATTTAAGTCTATGTTTGACAAAGATACACTACAGAAAACAAAAGACAATAAACTTTGTAGATATAAGTAGTTGACCTTTTCTATGATGCTGATTTTAAAGCAAATTTTTGACTGGAGGTGTTTGAGTAGATTACACGCCGTTTTTCAAGGTGACGCTTGCTTGGGGATCCCAGGTTCGATCTCCGGCCTGTTCAATGTAAAAAACCAGTTTTCTGCCTTGTACCGGGTCTAGCTGTTTGTGGTAGTGTTACCACCACTGGGTTGGTATTAACTAACCTTCAAATATATTTATCAAGATCCTCCCAAACGTATATAATAATATGTATACGTTTGGGAGATACTACAATAATTATGAAACGTATCTGAAATTTTGTTACATATTCACATATTTTTTTTAAAACTGCCTTTCTTTTTCTCTTCTAAAGCTTTTTGACAGATAAACAGTAACTGTCTGCTATTATATGCCATAATTATTTCTTAATTCTCAAAAAAAACTTTAACCCTTAACCGTTTATTTCAATCGTTTTTAAGCCTTCAAAAATATTTCACAAACGTGACTTACAAAACATTTTTTACGTAACACTGTAAACGTTTTCGCGCCATTTATCACACAGTTTACAAAGGGAAGGGAATAAGAACAGGCTGTATACAAGCAAATACGTGATGTACCTTCGACTTATTATCTTTGGAAACATTATTTATGAGGTTCCAGTAGAAGCCAAGTGTTAAGACAAAGTTCTATATGTGTAAGTCTTGCTTGTACGACAAATTATAAAAAAAAAATACACAGGCCGGAGCAATAAATTAAAGTAGTCTTTAAATAAATATGCATAAAGTTTAAAGCAAAACAAAATTCTAAACTACCCAGGACTAACGGTAAAAAATGCAATCCTGAAAAAATCAGAATTAAATAACCACCAAACATGTTTTTTTTCTTAAGACTAAGAAAATTTCCTTGCAGTACGACTACATGATCATAACCCAATTAATACATTGACCATAATATCATTAAAATGATACTAATTTTGCACCATTAAATAAATATGAAAATCAAGATGGCCACCAAAATGGCGTCCACAAGCTACTAATTAACAGCTGGCAGCTACAGTTGTTGCCTAATAACTGTCATGGCGTGATCCAAAATGTCTGCCGCTGAATTATGGCGATATTCCCTTAGGGCACATCCGATTATACGTGTGTTAGCATACATGATATATTGGTTACAGAAGTTTTGATAGTTTAACTGTAGAATATTCAAATGTTACGCTACAAATCTGGCAGTTAGGGTCGATTAAAAAAAATTCGTCCATTATACGTCAGAGGTAGACATATATAAATTGTAGAGTAGTTTTTTTTTAGATTAATGTAATCAATTATTGGAAAGTTAATTTTATATTTTAAGGCGGTGTTATTATGGTAGATTATTTTTTGTAGTGGACTTTAATAAGCTGAGTTAATCTCAAATTGTTATATTCATGTAACAAACTTAACAAATAAAATATACGTAAGGTTTGTGTAGGACTGAGGTGATAGTTGGTTGATAAATGCAAAGTATACGGACTATTCTTTCGAGGTAACTATTGTGATTCTCAATTGGTCAATTTACCAACAGTATATAAACATAACATAACATATCATCACGCCTGGTAGCGCCATCTATCTGTTTAAGACGGACTACTAGTCGTCTCATCCATATTTCGCAATATTAGTTCCATTCATTCATTTGACCACTTTTGGAATGAGCGATGTGAACCCCGCCGCTTCCTTACCAATCCTTTCGCACGCCTGGCGCGTAACGCACGTACGCGCTTTCGCAAAAAACGCTGGAAATAAACGAATCGCCGAGAGGAGACACACGATATCGCGCCCGTGTCGCTCCTGTGCTGCATCGCCTCCTTACTGCTGCTGCCGGATAGCGAACTTTTGTGATAATCCGCCCGCGGGTGTGGACGTGACAGTTTTGTGATCGCATCGGGAAGAACGCCGCCCGCCATCTTGGACTGCCCAACGCTGGAGAGCCAGGTATGCGTGCTTTTTCCCATACACCTACATCGCTCGCTCACCTCTTGGCGATGATCAGCCATCCTCCAAAAATACAGTCCACTTAAATCTTATACCTCGTTTATTTCCAAACCATTTTTTGGTCCTTCGAGCCGGATTCATATATCCGTATTCCCGCTCGCGTAGGTATCTTTTATAAGTGCCTACCTAGGTAGTTGTAGCACCTAGCTGCACTCCTAGTTCATAAATATATACCCATTACGTGGTTATTCCCGCACCCCCAGTAGGTAATATACTCAACGTAGCTACCTACTGACTTACAATAATAATTATAAACTAGGTATATAGTCGTTTTGTAAATTCATAATTTCAAGCGCCTTTTACCACCGCCTTTAAAGTCGTTGCCTTATTATTAGGTACAAGTACTTACTTTCCGCATAACATAAAACTACAGCATAATTTTAGGTTATTTACTTCTACCTACATTTGGTATATAAAATGTCGCAACAAAAGAAATGTACTTCTGACGAGAATGAATTAGCTATCTTAGAAGCTAAACGCAATGTTTTATTTGAGCGCATGCAAAACATTTACGAGCGTTCAAAAACCGCCAAAATTTCCGATGTCAACAAAGAATCATTTCTTAGTTATTGTATGACAATAGACGATATTCGAACCGATTTTCATAAATTATTAGACGCTTATAACGCACAATTACTTTCTATTAATCCTGAATCTAAACCAAATTATCAGGCGTACACCTCATTTGAAGATCTTTATTGTATCATAAAACGTATACAATCGCAGTTAGATAATCGACAGTCCGCGAAGCCCAGCGCCGGACCGGCTGTCCGAGCACCGAAACTGCCCGCGATTGAACTCGTGTCATTCGATGGCGATATACGAAACTGGCCATTATTTTATGCAAGTTTCAAGTCTACAGTGCACGATAACGCCTCGCTGACGGACGCTGACAGGTTGTACTATTTAATAGGTAAGCTGTCGCCGAAAGCGCAATCTACATTCGCAGGTGTCACACCAAGTGCTGAGAATTATCAGGTCATTTTCCAGTCACTTCTTGATAGGTATCAGGATACTCGCATCCTCGCGTCTACTTACTTTGATCAAGCTTTGAATCTTAAATTGTCTGGTCCCGCGTCAGTTTCGAATTTCCAACTGTTTATTGATAACTTTGTTACCGCAGTAAATTCCCTTAAAAACCTAAAGTTAGAAAACCTTGCAGACTTTATGTTATTGCAACTCGCATTAAAAAAGTTCGACACGGAAACCGTTCGTGCATTCGAGATGACCGAACGTCAAAATAAAATACCTACCCTAAATAGTTTTCTTTCATTCATTAAAGATCAGTGTCGAATATATCAGAATACGCAGCCTAGTTCGTCTAGCTCGTCTAGTAATAATAATACAAGTAAACAAAACTTTAATAAATCGCGAAGTAGTAATAATAAGTCGGTCCCTAACCCACAATCTTACGTAACATGTTCGGATTCCGCAAATAACTCACACAAGTGTCTGTGCGACAATATTGTTCACGACCACCTTTTTAAATGTCCAGCCTTTAATAATTTAGATCCGACTGCTCGTTTTAAATCCGCTAAAGAAAATAAAGCTTGTGTTAATTGTTTGAGTATTAAGCATAAAACAAGCGATTGTTCTAGTAAAACTAAGTGTCGCTCATGCAATCAACAACATCATACGTTATTGCATTTTAAGAAAAAATCTCCGTTATTTGACCCCGGTAACCTTAACGTAAACGTAAATCCTAGTCCAGCTGTTTCGTTCTCTGTACCGCAGGCACAGGCCGCTCGTACCACGGCGCCTGTCCTTCCCGCGTCTCAGCCCGGAGTTTCTTTGTGTACGACATCCATTGCGCTCGCACGCCGGCAGTGCGCACGCACTCAACATACTCAGCGCGAAGCAGAGCGTCAATGTAACGCGTCCACTACGATATTATTAGCGACCGCGCAAGTTATTATTTATGACGTGAACAACACACCCCGCGTGGTTCGTTGTTTACTTGATAGTGCATCACAAAGTAGCTTCATTACTTCGGATTGTCTCAAATGTCTTGGACTTTGGAATAACTTTAAAAATACTAACTTAGTAGTTAAAGGGATCGGTGGTTCAGAAAAATCTTGTAAGGGTTCCGTCGATATTAAAATACATTCGCGTTTCAATAATGATATTAATTTCAACGTTTCGTCGCTTATTGTGGAACGTATTACGGACACGTTGCCTAGCGCTCACGTGGACGTGTCGTTACTCGCGCACCTCGAGACATTGCCGCTCGCTGATGCTCACTTTGCGCAGCCGGGTAATATCGATGTTTTGATCGGTGCTTCAGTTTTTCCGCACTTACTACTACCTAATGTTGTACGTAGTGAGCAATATAATTTACCTCCCGCTATTGAGACGGTATTTGGCTATGTAGTTATGGGTGCCGTACCTACGCTGCATAATACACATTATACTACGTCTTGCTGTTCTGTTCTTCAAGAAAATAATATTAATTCTCTTCTTAAGCGATTTTGGGAGCTTGAAGAGGTCTCCGCACCGCCCTCGTTGAGCCGTAAGGATCTCGAGTGTGAAGAACATTTCCGCGCTACCACTGTTCGCGACGATAGTGGTAGATATGTTGTAGCGTTGCCGTTCTGTGGCGACCCGTATTCTTTAGGCGACTCGCACGCTGCTGCACTTAGGCGCTTATACTGTTTAGAACGTAAACTCGATGCGTCGCTTAAATTACGCGGTGCTTATAATGACGTCATGCGTGATTACATAAATAAAGGGTTTTTAAGCCCAGTTGTAAACGACGAGGGCAATTCTCTTCCCGCGTATTATATTCCGCATCACGGCGTGGTTCGCGAGGATAAGACCTCCACTAAACTTCGTGTGGTTTTAGATGCTAGTTGCCGAACTACATCGGGTCAGTCGATCAATGACATTTTGCATGCCGGTCCTGATCTACAGGGTGATTTATTTAACATCTTAATTAAATTCCGCCTTTTCAAAATTGCACTTTCAGCTGATTGTAGACAAATGTTTCTCAATATCGGCATTCGCGAATCCGACCGTAGATTTCAACGAATTTTATATCGGTTTGACAATAGTGAGCCTTTAACCGTGTATCAATTTAATCGCGTTTGTTTTGGACTTAAGTCTAGTCCATATCACGCGTTACGAGTTGTCCGCCAGTTGATCGCTGATGAAGGCGACAACTTTCCCGCTGCAGCCGCTGTTGCTGCTTCCGCTTTATACATGGACGACATTGTCTGTAGTGTCGCATCCGCTCCGCAAGCAGTTTCGCTTTGTGAAGAGCTTATTCAGCTTTTCAAACGAGGCCAATTTGACCTTGTCAAATGGACAAGCAATTCCAAAGAGGTTCTCGCGCACATACCTGATTCGCATAAAGCTTCTCCGGACATTGAGTTCGAGAAGTCCGCACATCACAAGGTTCTTGGTTTACGCTGGGACAGACATTGTGATAACTTCCGCTTTGACATCTTATCACCAGGTGATAAGTGTACCAAACGCGCAATGCTATCCACAGTGGCTCGTTTATGGGACATAATGGGTTTTGTGGCTCCTACCATTTTGTATGCCAAGCTCTTGATCAAGGAGCTTTGGTTAGCAAAATGTGATTGGGATGACACTCCTCCCGACCATATTGTCGCTGCTTGGAAACGGTTTTGTGCTGAGCTTCCCGCACTCAATAAAATAATTGTGCCGCGCCATCTAGGTTTAGTAGATGGATGTTTTGTTAACTTAATAGGTTTCGCTGACGCCAGTGAACGCGCTTATGGCGGAGTCATATATTTGCAAGTCCGCATTGGATCTAACCACTCTGTGCAGCTAGTTTGTGCCAAGTCTAAGGTCTCGCCTGTCAAAACCATTTCGGTTGCGAGACTGGAGTTGTGCGCGGCTCTGTTGCTGTCTCGGTTGCTTCGCAAAGTTCAAGACACAATTGCGCCCCATCACTCCATCAATAAGATGTATGCATTTTCAGACTCCAAAGTAGTGCTCGCTTGGATTAATTCTTCTCCGCACCGCTGGCAGACCTTTGTCGCCAATCGCATTACTAAAATAATTGAACTCATTCCTGCTACTTGTTTCAATCACGTCGCGGGTATTGAGAATCCTGCGGATTGCCTGTCTCGTGGTGTTACTCCGGCTAATCTTCTGGATCATCCTTTGTGGCATCATGGCCCTTCTTGGATTTCTCGTGATCCATCAGAGTGGCCTATACATCCAACTGTCCACGATGCAGAGGACGAGGATATACCTGAGCGGAAGTCTGTCTCTCATCCCGTGACCATTGAGGTTGCGGAATCTCTTATTTACGCACTCGCGCTACGCATGTCATCGTGGTCTAAGTTACTACGTGTCATCGTTTATGTCTGTAGGTTTATTAAGAAATTACCTAATGGAACTTCTGTTTCAAGCTCTGATCTTGAGGTCGCAGAGTATACATTGTTGCGCGCCCTACAGGCTGTTCATTTTAGTAAAGATGTTCAAAATTTAAAAAATAACATTCCTTGTTCTCCCGCTCTTCTTAAACTCAAGCCGTTTCTCGATGAGCACGGCATCATACGTGTTGGCGGTCGTTTGTCAAATTCGGACGTACCTTACAACTACAAGCATCCTTGCATCCTGCCGCGTCACGACCATGTAGTCAACCTTCTTGTTGATTTCTATCACAAGAAGCATCTCCACGCAGGTCCAGAGTTACTCATGTCCTTACTTAGGCAAAACTACTGGATTCTCGCTGCACGACGAATAATCCGCCACATAATTCATAAATGTAACACCTGTTTTAAATTCCGTCCGCGTCCGATCTTTCCTCCAATGGCAGATCTTCCTAGCCAACGTGTCAACCAGGTAGATAAAGCGTTTACACATACCGGTTGTGATTACGCAGGACCACTGCAGTATACACCAGTTCGTGGTAGAGGCGTCAAAAGCCGTAAAGCTTGGCTATGTATTTTCACATGCCTTACAACTCGCGCTACGCACATCGAAGTTGCGACGGATTTAAGTACGGTTTCATTTCTCGCAGCTCTAAAACGTTTTCTTTCGCGACGTGGTCCCGTAAAGTGTTTATACACGGATAACGGCACATGTTTCGTGGGTGCAAGTTCTTATCTACGCGATCTCTATAAATTTCTCAATAAAGAGTATAGTTCACGTCTTCAGGAGGAACTTTCCATTAATCGCATTGATTGGAAGTTTATTCCGCCTGCTTCACCACATTTTGGCGGATGTTGGGAAAGCATGGTCAAAGTAATTAAAACGCATCTCTTCAGAGTCATAGGTCAACAAATCCTTTCTTACGAAGAGCTTTTAACTGTCCTCGTGCAAATCGAGGCACTTGTTAACTCGCGCCCGCTCACAGCACTCAGTAGTGACCCTGCTGAACCATCCGCTTTAACTCCCGCGCATTTTTTAAATACTGTGCCATTGTCGTCACTTCCCGCGCCTGAAGCAGACTCTTCTAGCTTGCTTCAGAGACATACTCTTCTTGACAACCTCGTACAGTCGTTTTGGCGGCGCTGGCGCTCAGAATATCTTCACCAACTTCAGGCTAGATCTAAATGGAATAGTCCTACATCCCCTATACAGGAGGGTACGTTGGTAATTATTATAAATGATAATTCAGCGCCGCTTTCATGGCCACTAGGCATTGTTGAGAAGTTACATACCGCAAAGGACGGCACAACCCGCGTCGTTACTGTAAGGACCGCTAAGGGTAGCTACGTGCGCCCTGTTGTACGTCTCTGTCCGCTACCGACTCAGTAAGATCTAGCTTGAAGTTGGATCTCTTTCTTAGTTTAGGTATTTAGTTTGTAATTCAATTATAATTTGTTCCGCTTTGTTAACGCAATTAATTTAAAATATTTTAACGCTCGCTGTCTTAGACTGTGTATAGGTTATGCGGTAGTACACCTTACATATCTAGATTATTATTATTATATTTCTTTTAAAGGCAACCCTTTAAGGCCGGGGGGAAATGGTAGCGCCATCTATCTGTTTAAGACGGACTACTAGTCGTCTCATCCATATTTCGCAATATTAGTTCCATTCATTCATTTGACCACTTTTGGAATGAGCGATGTGAACCCCGCCGCTTCCTTACCAATCCTTTCGCACGCCTGGCGCGTAACGCACGTACGCGCTTTCGCAAAAAACGCTGGAAATAAACGAATCGCCGAGAGGAGACACACGATATCGCGCCCGTGTCGCTCCTGTGCTGCATCGCCTCCTTACTGCTGCTGCCGGATAGCGAACTTTTGTGATAATCCGCCCGCGGGTGTGGACGTGACAGTTTTGTGATCGCATCGGGAAGAACGCCGCCCGCCATCTTGGACTGCCCAACGCTGGAGAGCCAGGTATGCGTGCTTTTTCCCATACACCTACATCGCTCGCTCACCTCTTGGCGATGATCAGCCATCCTCCAAAAATACAGTCCACTTAAATCTTATACCTCGTTTATTTCCAAACCAACGCCTGTATCCCCGAGGGGGTAGGCAGAGGTGTACCAATGTACACCCACAGTTCGCCGGTATGTTTAGGTCCCATGTAATAGGTGGCGAGCCTATTGCCACTAACCCGAGAATTTCATAGAAAAACCCAATAATTTAACACCTTGGTCGACTCAGAATCGAAACCAAGACCTCTAGCGTAGCAGTCGTGCTTAGCACCAGGCCAACGAGGTAGTTTATATCGACAGACAGTATATACCGACCAACAATATAAAACAGTCCTTCAAAAACATACCTGTACCATATACTAATAAAGCAAGAGCATTTCCCTGTGGAAGAGAGACAACACACTTCACTTTACCTATCCCCATCTCGCTTCCACAGCGCGGTTTAAAACCTCATAGTTCAAGGCACTTATCAAAACTGAATTTTCAATTCAAAACACAAACTATCTGTAGCTACAAATTTTAATAATGCTTGCAAACAACAATAACTATTTTATTGCTATATAAATTCACGAAACGGATCGGCCTTGTTCATGTAAAATTTGGCTCGAAACTCATTCAGATATATATCTATGGACTATGGTACCATACCTCCATTTGAATAGAGATAAAATCATAGGGTTCTGCCAACTGATAAGTTTTGAGGTAGTTTAAATATCTCATGTTTTGGAAGTCAAGATAAAGTCAGAAATGTTGTTTGGGAAAAGGATTATGGTATATTTTTTGGGAAGAAATCTAGGTATTAGGGCTTCCACACATTAACTGCGAATTTTCATCGCTTAGCAAATATCTGCGAGTTCGCGTTTCATTTTGAATTTTATTTAAACCGACTTTATTTAACTAGATGTTCCTGCAATGTGGAATCGCATTGATTGCAGTTTTGTATGAGACCACCTTATACAGCCCCTTCAGTGGTTTTAAAAACGACTGAAGAAATAACTATATTCTATTTATTGAATGTTTTTTTTTTAACAATTTATTTTCATCAATTATTCGAAGACGCTTTGACTGATTTGGAAGATCTTTTTTTGGTATTTCTTCCCTGATGGTCCTATGGTAATCAGGTCAGGATTCAATAATGGATTTCCAGAGAAATCGATGGCAACAAAAAATCTGTATCACCCAGTAATATGTGTTGTGGAGGTCAGATAGGCAGTCGCTCTGTAACATACGGTGTTCAGATGTCGGTGAGACTGGATGCCGAACACAACATAGCTTGCAAAAAACCTACATTTAAGTTTCTTTAACCTTTGGCATTACCACCAACCATGAAATGATTTCAGCATCCCTTAACGAAATCGCGTTTCAAACGAATTACTCTCCAGGGACAACTGGTAACCTTCGATTTGGCTGGTTTTCTATCCAATTAGAGACTTTCGTTGGAGAGCAAAAATTGGGGTTATCTATAGAAATAAGCTTGGTCTCTAGAGACTAACACCAGATCAAGGTTAAAAGAATTTGAGAGATATAAATTTTCTAATCGAGGGATTTATTTTTTTTCCTAATGATTATATTAAAAAAATACAAGATGTTTAGGATTAGAAAGAAAGAAAGAAAGAAAGAAAGAAAAAAATTATTTGACACAGCAAAACACAAAAAATACAGAAAAAAAAAGACAGACAAAACACTTTGCAGAATGTGTGCCTAGCGGCTGTGCCAAAAAGGTCCAGTTCAGCATATGTCAAGCAGCTAATGCTTGACGCTGGTTTTCAACTGAACCTATGATGGTGTGGCGTACGGATGTAAACCAGTTACAAATATACATAGGTACTTATTTACAAAATATACACATAAATAAATACAAAATAATAAGAAATAATACAACGTTATATAAAAGATAGACGTACAAAGGAGTTAAACATTATAATATAGGTAAACATAAACATAGATAATTGTGTATAGCACACGGTGACCGGGCGCACGCGCCACATTTCGCTATGTTGCGTGCCGGCATTACACCGCTACCCGCGTAATATTCATTTAATTGACTACGATCACCGACCACGGTCGTACCCCGCGAATAATATTATATCAGTATACATATTATTATTATCAGTATACATAGTATACAGATTACATGTTCAAGAACATGTTTCAACAATTATACTTCCCAATAAAACACAGGTGATCTTATGCTACGAGTATATCTAAGAAAACTAACGAAAAAAACTAGTCACGTATTTCTAGAAGTTTTTCACCCCAATGTTGAATATAAAAAACAGCAAAAATATCCGTTCGCAAACAAAGAAATCCATTTGAATTTGACCAAGGACACAGTGACATAGCAAAACCCAGCATTTTACGAAAATTGCATTACGTACTCAAACCAATTCGTCTTGTCATATTTCTTTTATGTTTCACCCAATTCTTTATTTCACTCATAACCCTTGTCAAAAGATATTCTGAAAGATAGACTATAAAATAGGTAGATAAAGGTACGCTTACAAAAATGTCTAATAATTTTAAGATGATGGCATCATTTGTGTCTATAGTATTAAAAACACGACAAAAGATTGGTTTAAAAATACAAAAATCCTCAACATCAATATTACGAAAAGTTGGCTTGAAACTGACACTGTTCCTTAAGTTTAAGTTAACCTAAGTGAATTAAAAAACAAATGTCAAATCTAATTAGAAATGTATGTAGGCAAAAAGACACGTACATTTATTTGAAACTAATAAAAGACATAAAATCATTATCATGTTATGTATATAAATAATATAATAATATGTGTATTACAATTCATGTGTTTTACTCAGTCAATCATTATTTAGAAGAATTTCCTTCAAATTCCTTCTTTTCAAGACGTTTAATACGTTATAATTATAATCGCAATTATCATCTATCACTTAAAAATGATCATAAATAAATTGCAAATGTATATCGCCATTGTGACTTTAATTACATTTTGGGACTCTTTATTTTTACAGCTTGCTTTAACCTTATATTATAAAGTGAAATAAAGACTAAAATATAATTTATTTCAGTCTTCATTTGACTCATAACCCTTATCAAAACGTTCCCTAAAATTTATCATAGAATTGGTGTTATACCAAGCCTCGTGGGTCCACTAATGCAATTTGCAAATTGAGCCGCTCAAAATTTAGATGTGCTCAATTTCAACGCCTGGTGTAGTATTCCTTTATGTACTGTAAATTGTGTTATGTTAATTTTAACGATAGTTTAGAGTATAGTAGCTTAGTCAAAAACAGGAGTTTACCTAGGTAAGATAGAATGAGGTTTTTGTTGATCTGTGTGTCTGTTTGTAATACCGTAACTCATAACGAGTGACACCGTTTTTGATGGTTTTTTTTTATAAGAAATAGTTTTAATCAAATTCAGTATTTGTTCTTAAGTATAAAAGATGCATCCGATGCAGTATATTTATATATTTCATCTGGTGCATATATTTTTTCCTGGACCACGCACTTTATGTCATTTTTCATGTCGTTTTGACTTCGATATACTTTTTGCCAAACGTTTATAGACTTATAGAATACATCAAGTGGAATAACTGCCTGTGAAAATCCACAACACGTATTTTAGGTATGACAGTATTCTTCATCAGACCTCTTCATAATTACAAGGACTTGATGATTTTCAATTCGATAGTAAGATCGCCGGGACCTATTTATTCCAAAAAATACATTATTAATCAAAAATAATTACTATGTAACTTTTCAAGGATACTAAACTTTTTCGCCAATTTCCCGCTCACTAGATTTTTCTGATAATCAAAAAGTTAGGTATATAACAAACTTTTCATCTTGATAATAATATTAAAAAGAATCTGTACAGTTATTTAGAAACCTTTTGTAGGTCAGATATTAAAAGGCAGATACTGTTTAAACAAAATTAGGTACAGCAACAAACGAGGTATGTGTGAACAAATACTCTCTCGTTAAATATATTTCTTGGTCTTTGCTATAAACTTGCAGCGATTTATAAAAGAAAAGAATCGCTGTAGCTGATTTCTTTTTGGACTGTTTTGCCACAAAAATACCACCTCTTTTCTGTATTTGTTTTTTTTTGGCACTGTCTAGCGAGTGCTACAAAAGTCAATCATTGCAATTTCTGTAAGCCAGGATGTATACATGGATAACCAATGAATACCATCGAGATAATTAAGCTTGGTATGTACCAGGAACACGTTTAATTTAGTAAGGTGGCAGTTCTCAATTTGATTGTAGATGTATGTTTCTTTGTATTTATAATAATAAAATTTAAAAAAAGCCTCTGAGGTCCTTTTTTTATACGTAGCCTCGAAGTCGGTATCTTTTTACATCCAAGTGTAATCAATATTATATTTTCTCCGCATATTTTTCCTGACCATCAAAAAATCTTCGAGACCTCAAAACTTTAATGCTTTTCATCACGTCTCAGTAATGATCTTTGACCATCGGTCAGGATGAAGTCAGGGTCAGGTCAAAATAGCTTTTACAATTTCATATAAGTTTGGAACCTTGGTAAAGTCCATATTTTGATTAAAGGACTAAAGGCAAGTACTAGTCTAAGTCTACTTTTGAAAGTTGCTTCAGGACACAACAAACTTAAGGTGGACTAATGGACAACTTATATACATGAAAAAGACCTTTGCTCTACCAAAGACTTAAATAGCTAAATCTATTAAAATCTACATTTTATATGGTCCCTAAATTAATAATTATTAACTTTAATAATTGTTATACTTTAAATGTACAGTGTTAATTTAAATTATTTAGTAACGCTATTAATAGTAGTTTTTTATAACACATCAGTTTTTAAACCATTTCCAAAAAAAAATATTGTATGAAACATCTTTATTTAATAACGTAACCACTTAAAGATTATTTCTTTTTGTTTTGTGTTCAGGTATGATATTATTATAGCCCCAATACAATAAAATAGCTTTCCTCTCAAATAACAATAAGTCAAAAAAACACATCAATATTTCCAATTCCCAAGCGCCCAAAGTTTTAGACAGAGATAGGAAGTGTTTCCATCTCACTCTAGATAACTTTGGATAAGTCTGAAGAGAATAAAATATTCAGTGTCACTCTAACAATTGGCTGAAAGTTTTGGGACTCGAATTGTTAATAATTAATGTAAGTGGGATCATGTGATGGTGAGACCGATTCGATCCCAGGTAGCTTGTTATAAGATTAATGGAAAAGCACACATCACCACAAATGAGAGAACCGGAAAAAACGCCTCGGCATAAAATTAAGAGTATAATAAGCCAGCCTATAAATGTCCCACTGCTGGGCACAGGCCTCTTCCCATAAAGAGAAGGCGCGAGCATTGATCACCACGCTTGCTCTCTGCGGGTTGGCGATTTCAGATCCCAAATTTTGGAATCCAGGTTTCCTCACGATGTTTTCCTTCACCGTTTGTCAGAAGTGTCTTAGAACAATTAAGAAAGTACATATAACTTTCTGAAAAGTTACATTGGTACTTGCCCGGGTTCGACCCTGCAGCCTCGTGCATACAAATCCGTTCATTGAACCGCTAGGACACCACGACTTTAAAATTAAGAGTATGCAGTATCCAAATGCTTTCATACAAGTTTTGATGAAAAAAATATTTTTATCATCAGCTTCTAATTAAGTTTATCTTACAGTAATAGTGAAGAAAAATTAAACAAGCCCAAACACAATAGGATTACATCGTTTAGTTACGGAGCTTACACCCAGCTTCTGGGTCCATTATCAGTTCAGCTCAAAAGTATGTATTTGACCTCCTCTGATGTAGGTATATCTTTATCGAAGCCACCGAGATTTTTTGATTACCCATAGAAAAAATAACAGACAAAATGAGAACCTTCTCGTTTTGAAGTCAGTCTTTGGTATGATATATTATTTGTAACCTTGATTGCAAGTAGGAATGGGTTATAATCAGTTCAATGGATAATTTTACATTATAAATCTTCATTAAACCAAATCACGCTTTCGTCTCCATGTTATAGGGGGTAAGCCTATTCCTATTGCCGAGTGACCTAAAGCGAGTTATAGTTAAATAAATAATAATAATAAATGCGGACAACATCACATACATTGCTCCGAACCCAAAGTAAGTAGCTATTAAGCACTTGTGTTATGGTATTCAGAAACAACGAAGGTACCACAAACACCGAGACCCGAGACAATGTAGAAAAGTTGGTGTCTACATTGACCCGTCCGGGGATCGAACCCGGAACCTCAGAGCTAGCGACACTTTGAAACCGGTGCGTACGCCACTCGACCACTATAGTTGAATTAACAGTTTTCCCTTAGTCGCCTTTTACGACACCCACAGGATAATATGAGGTGTTGACATACTGTATTCTGCCCCGTACAAATCTTACTTTTTACTACATTAGTTTACACGTAGATTTGAATCAGTTCAGAACGGCATATTTGAGAAGGATCTCAAAGTTGTCTTTTGTAACTTGCACCGCACTCGCTGAACTAATAAAGTAGGTGCTAAGCTGCGCGCCATCTGCCGCTGACGGTCCTTTACCAACAAATAACCTGGTCCTGTTTAAACTGAACTCTAATGATCAACAACAGATGTTATTGGTTAAGTAGGAGTTTATGTGCTTTTTTACTGAAAATTGTTGAAGGTTTTTAATCAAATAGGGAATGAGATTTGAAAATTTGTTTTTTTTTTTTAAGTTCCTAAAATGTTATTTTGGGGTTTTTTAATGAATTACATATTCAGGTAGGTGAATCAATTTATCTTTACCTTGTAATTCTTGTGCTTACCTGTCTCTATAAGAATATTATATACCAGACCATTTAAATATTAATATTTCTATTAATTATTGATTGCGTTAACTACTACCTCTAATATCTCTACCTGTAATATCTTATAACTTAAACCACATGTCGTCAGCTAATAAACTCGACTAAACGTTCGCGACAGCTGCTGTTGACAAATAACCTAGTTCCAATAATATAGAGCCTTCAATTTTATAGAGCCATCAATTTGTATCTCTTATCTCTAGATTTGGACATTTTTTGTGGAGAGGCAACAGCCTGGACATTATTTGGGATGAAAAGTGGAAAAAAGGAAACGATGAAAAATGATTGGAGGATCTGGTTGGTTATGAAAATGTAGAGAGATGGATGGAGGATGAAAAATTTAATATGTAGGCGGTAAGAGACTGATTGGTGTTATGAAAAGTAAATTGCCATTTGGTCCTGTCTATGTTAATGTCATAAACAGAACTTATTACCAGACGTAAAACTTCTAAAAAAGGTTTTTTTTTTAAGTTGTTTAATATTTTTGTTGCTCTGGTTTCGTAACAGGTAAAAAAACTGGCGTGTCTCGGAAAATACATACTATTCATCCATAACTTTGAACTAACACCTCTGTCACTGTTTTGATAGTTTTAGATTGATAAATGTGAAGTAATATTTATAACTTTCAAACTATCGCGCTGCATGTTTATATTAATATTTAATTTTAAATAATTTTAATTGAAGTAATATTTATTAGCAATTTCTTTAAATTAAACCATTTGTTTATGATTTTTTGATAGATTGATATCAATCTATCAAAAAATCATAAACAAATGGTTTCCTAAAATATCCTCAGCATTTCAAGTGTCAAATTTTTCAGAAAGCACATTATATCATATTTCACCTTTCACATTATTTCCCTAATGTGATATTCTCAATATCCTGGGCATTACTCATACTATTTTCAATCTTTCTTCAGCTTTAGAAAATTGCGCTAAATCTGAGAAGCTAATATATTTTGTGCTTGAACATCTGTTGTCGACAGATCTTAACTCGTAAATTACCTGGCTTTGTTTGGATAAGTTCAGGAAGTATGCTAAATAAGGTTTTTGTGCTCTGAATATATTATTTAGTTGGTGAAAAGAGGATGAATTTAAAGAAAATGCAAGCATGTAACAAAAAAAACGTAAATGAGATATTTCTGAATACTTAGGATGTTAATAATGTAATACTCGAAATGTAATATAGTATATATACATAAATAAAGGGACACAAGTTATTAAATTCAGTAAATAGTTTTCCAAAGATGTTATATGTCACAAAAAGTTAACAGCTTAGAGTCAACTTACAACATTTGCAAATAATAATAATATCTTGGGATAACTCACACAGCCATCTTATTCCAAATTAAGGCAAGCCTGCAACATGGCAACCAGACAACTGATAATAAACAAAACGTTGCCAACGATAGATCCAGGAATAGAATCGAATTCACGACCTCCAGTATATCAATCAGGCTCACTAACCACTAAACCAACAAGCAACTCAAAAATCCACCACTTCCTTTTTCTCTACATAAAAAACAAAAGCCAAGCGAAATTAAATAATACATTCCTCTCGCCAAAGGGAATGCTAATTGCCTTCCTCAATTCAATATGCAGGCTTTATTGAATAATACAGACTGTTCTACAGGCTTTATAATGGCTCGGTCATGAGGGTCCGTTTATAATATAAGCCTGGAATAGCCTTTAGAGCCTTTGTTTCCAACTGAAAGTCTTTGGAGAGATTCTTTTTGGTGTTTCAGTTGTGGTGATTGAGATTTTGGATAGTAATGTTCTAGTTTTCTAGAGCTATAACATGTCTTATTTTTCACAACTATTCAAACAAATTATTATATTTTTAACCGAATTCAAAAAAGGAGGTAGGTACTTAATTTGACTTTATTTATTTTTATTTATGTTTGTTCCCACAGAACTTTTTACTGGGTGACTTCCCGTGTGGTCCATTTTAGTCCAGTTTTGACAGAAGGATACATAAGAAATGAATCTTAGTTCAATTCTGTTTTTTTTTGCATTGTAATTACATGACAGCAATAGACTCTATGGTCACTCATACACGAACTGCTCTAAAAGTTAGTCAGTGACCAACGCACACGGACTGCGCAAGCTGCCAACCGCTCTTTCACGCTCGCTTTTTGAAAACAGTCAAAACAAAAGCTGTCGAACTGCTTAAACCAGTCAGTAAGCGCGCAGCCCTCTGTTTTCCGTCAAATTCGACCTTCGCCATAAATCACTTCTATTTGTTATTTTTATTGTCCCCTTTTGTTTTCGTTTGATTTTATGTAAACAAGCCATTCATTTATCTTGCCATGTTTTCTTCTCCACTTAACACATCAAGATTTACTTACAAATACAGAAATAGGAATATGAGGTACTTGCAAAGGTTTAATACCTTCGTTGTCTCTGATTCCATAACACAAGAGCTTTAGCTACTTCGTTTAGGGCCAGAACAATGTAAGAAGGTATGTAATTGGACGACCTCCGTGGTCGAGTGGCGTACGCACCGGTGGTCAAGGTGTGGCTAGCTCTGAGGTCCCGGGTTCGATCCCCGGTCGGGACAATGTAGAAATCAACTTTTCTACATTGCCTCGGGTCTGGGTGTTTGTGGTACCTTCGTTGTTTCTGAATTCCATAATACAAGTGCTTTAGCTACTTACTTTGGGTTCAGAGCAATGTATGTGATGTTGTCCGCATTTATTTATTTGTAATATTCTCCACATATATTTTGTACCGAGTGTTACCGAAAGGGTATATCTATCCAAAAGGGGTGAAGAGTACTCCTATAATAGAGTCAGTTTACAAAATTTCAGCTCAAAATGAGTTTGTTAAATAATTGACAATTAATGTTAGCATCAATATTTTTACCACCAAGTACAAGAAAATAAAGACATATCCTACCAAGTAAAGCCCAAATATTTTCACTACAAAAAGGACCATTTTCGTACACTTTCCTAGGTAAGTTCTATATAATATGGTATAAGACCATATCTGTAACGTATCTTCATCACTCGGTAATAGGATTTGCGACTGACAGATGTGGGTTGAAAATAGGTTCTATTTGCGTATGAATGTATTGTAGAGCGCCTTTAAACTAAGCTCTTGCCATTTTTGTAAGAATACTTACCTTTTATTGTTTTACCTGTATGGTTGCTAGCTTTATACAATACGATTATAATCATTATTATGAAGAAAGAAGGGTTTTTGGGTAAATATTGAGTTTCGTTTTACATACCATCCAGTAACAACTTATGTCAATTAAATAAACGAATGTGAACAACATCACATACATTGCTCTAAAGCCGGAAGCTGTAGTGTCTATCTTATACTTAGAAAAATGTGTTATGGAACCAACGACAAAGAATTTACAAACACCCAGACCCGAAACGAGTAGAAATAAAGTTTTCTATAGTGAACCGTCAACGGTTCAAACACAGGACCTCAGGTCACTTGTTTTCCCTACCTTGGAAACCGAATTTTACGGCACTCGACCACAGACGACATTTAATATTTAAGGCAGTTGGTTTTCAATGCAACATAAAATGACTTTTAGTTGCATTTTAACGAACTTTAACTTTAGTATGAACACTATTTAAAATACTCTTCTATACTGTTACATTCATACTCAAAGGCTCTATGTACCTCATACATACACATGTAGTACACGGTTCTTCACTTACGGCCGGTCGCTTCGGGCGGCGCTAATAGACAGTGATTCGCCTCAATTTACGATTTCACTACAATAAATTTATATCGGTAGAGATTTTTATATTGGTATAAGTTTAGGTAAGTTGGTGGAAATAATAGGGAATCACATTTTGTGGCGGTTTTGTAAAAACATTATTTCAATGTATTTAATTTTGTAACATATTGTTGACTTGTTGACGAAAGGTGTTAGAAAATTGCGTATATAACTAACTAAGCGAAACAAAAATACATTTTGAATGTTTTATCAAAACACATCAATATTGTTATTTTATGGACCTTATTTTAACGCCATTTTTCATTTATTAGGTATACCTAATAGTAGCATTGATAAACTTACAATGTGATTATTAGTTTTTTAACAATTTCTGAAGGGAAGCTTACGCTATATCCCCGGAAAATTTGGATCGATTTAATTCTGAGTCATATTTTTTTGAGGTCTATGTGGGCATATTTCGACGGGCCTGTTGGTCTAGTGGTTAGTGACCCTGACTGCTATACCGGAGGTCGTGGGTTCGATTCCCACTCAGTACAAATGTTTGTGTGATGAGCACGATCATTTGTGCTGGTCTGGGTGTAATTTATCTATAATATGTATGTATTTAGACATATATAAGTATGTTTATCAGTTGTCTGGTTACCATAACACAAGCTCTCTTAGAGCTTAGCTTGGGAACAGACAACCGTGTGTGAGATGTCCCGGAATATTATTATTAATATTGTTGACTTGTTGACGGAAGGTGTTAGAAAATTGCGTATATAAATCTAACTAAGCGAAACAAAAATACATTTTGAATGTTTTATTAAAACACATCAATATTGTGATTTTAGGGACCTTATTTTAACGCCATTTTTAATTTATTAGGTATACCTAATAGTAGCATTAATAAACTTACAATGTGATTATTAGTTTTTGAACAATTTCTGAAGGGAAGCTTACGCTATATCCCCGGAAACTCGGATCGATTTAATTCTGAGTCATATTTTTTTGAGGTCTATGGGCCCATTTAAATTTCATCATCGAAACCATTTTTATGACATCAAAGTTAACACACAATAACATGCCGTAAAAGCTATATCAAATGACCATTTGCATACAAAACACACTACCACCCCATAATATTACCATTCAAAACGACATAAGAAAACCCACACCATAATATTTTAACTCCATAGGAAATGACTATTATGGGGGCTATGTAAATACCATGACAAATTGGCCAGACCTTTACCATGAGCTCTTAAAGCAAGACTGTTTTATTGAACGAGCGGGACAGCGCTATGCGCAGTGTAGTGCTGTCTCGCTTCCACATCACTACAGTAGTGTTTTAAGATATCGTGGTACGGAATGGCCTTGGTATTTAATGGTTTTTGTAGCTATAGATATTATTATATAGTACCATTTGATTATGATTAACTGTTATGTCGATTTGTATAGGAAAGTAAATATTTGTTAGTGTGTAGGAATTGGGTTAGGTACCTTTAAATGTATTCCTACTTGATATTGAGGTGAAAAGTTGGTTAGTTTGAAAACTTTAATAAATGTTATCTAAATGAAAATATCAGTTAAAATAATCTACTAAATCGAATTAATATGGATTTAACTTAGAAATATCTATCACAAAAATCGGTCTACAATTGCCAGATTGCGTAGCAAATGCGTACACAAAAAAACATGTCTACCTTTTAATTGAGTACCGCTTTTTTGAAGTTGGTTATTGAGAAAACATTATGTTTTGTACTAAACCTTACTTTCAAAAAATATTTTCTCATCCCCGAACCAAACAATATGGAACAACATTTTACATATTAAAATCCACTGATTTATACAAAACAAAATTCTTAATTAAGTTGTGATCATTATAATTCCAACACCGACCTTTGTAAGCGGTTTAGCCAACCCCAATCCCTTGTTTTAATAGGAATCGTAATAGATCTCAGTACGCGATAATTTTGGGTTTTAATTGAGTTTTATTACAAAATTATACCTTTTAAATTAGAAATATGCTATCTTCTACATTATAAGCGGTTTGTAATTATTATAATTGGGTCATTAATCATATCCTGCAATCGAAATGAAAACTTAAAGGAATTATTTCATGTTGAAATAACGCCATCTGTTTTCTGTATTTAGAACTAAGCGTGAGGTTGTTATTGTTTGCAACCCGCTTTCTCTAGTGCCGTCTTTTGCGCATAGATGGCAGTAATAGAAGTGATAATTTATCTAAATTTAAACGGACCCTTCAATGCCAAACTAAATCTGTACAACCCTTTACATTTATTGCAAAAAAATACCTACTTGCCTAAAAATACGTAAACTATTTCTTCTGCTCAGTATTTTAATAAGATTAAGCGGCGAAAAAAGTTATTAAAATAATGTTTTAAATGAAATGACTGACAAATTTTCACACTATTTTACTGGATTACAATATCCTTTAGTAAGTCAGTAATTAAATATATTTATAAATATACCATATTGTCTAACAGTATATTTTTCTTTCACAGAGCCGACCAGTCTTCCTCGGATGGGGGCAGAGAGAAACACACAAGCAGGTTAAATGGATTCCTGAACCTAAAGACACCTCTAATCAGTACCAAGACTCTTGGGTAAGTCTAGATTTAATTTTTCATACTAAAATAAGCAGTAATGTAGACTTCCTTCTAGGTACTTACGTTATTTATGAAATAATTACGGCTTTTGAACTGGGATTATTTTAATAAGCCTGGAATCTTTGGTACTGAGGATTTACCGCATTATTACTAAAATAAATTATTATTTATGCTATTCTAAAGGCATCTTACAAAATTAAATTTTCCTACATCCATGATTTTGACGCTGCCGCGCTGTAATAAATATAAAGCACTTATAATATTTACGTAAAACTCTACTATACATTTTTAACATATAAAATAAATTATTAATCATCATTAAACTATAAAAAATATAACATTGAATGTAAAAAAAAACAAAAATATTACAAAGTCGACAGATGTGTTTTAGCGCCATCTTCATTCAATTTACTGTACTCAATGCGGATTTTACACTTTGTTTAGTTCACAATAGCGAGCATAGATGGCGCTATTTAAAGCTTTCCCAGTTGTTCCCTTTTACGTAACATTTGACTTTCCTTTGTTTTATAAAGCTAGCTTAAGTTTTATAGAAAGGTTTTATAATGTAAGCTGAATATAAAAGACTAGCGCTTTGATTAATCCTGATACTAACTCTACATAACTTTAACTATTCTAGTTCAAATACGTTGAAACAGGGATTTTAGTCTGATTACGTAACCAAACATTTTGAAGCTTTATGCAATGTGCAAAAAGCCTTTTGAGCTGTCTCTACATACAGCGTGTTAGGAAACCCCTGTCCGCCCCTTAAAGGGTAATATGGGGTTCACAATCACATGCCCAAATAAAATATTAAATTTGGAATATTCATGATAATAACAATAATAATGAACCTTGAAATAGCCTCCAAAATACCTAAATTTGAAGATAAATCAAAAACTACACCACCATTTTCGTCGATATTAATGGTGGCCTTTTGTATGATTATTTGGCAGAACCGAAGTGGCGATGCCGTCACTCTCACCCGGAGGAAAAAAAATTTTTGTGGCTATATTTTTTTTTAATTTTTCCATTTACTTTATACTTTTTTGTAAGTAGATATCGATGCCTAACAACCCCTTAACAGATCGGACAGGAGTTTCTTAACACCCTGTATATTGTGTATTTCGATATTTTTCTCATTAATATTCAACAATATTATCAAGGCATAGAATTGTAATAAAAACTGATATTGGATGCTGATTACAATATTTTATTACATTACCCTTTAAGCTTTACTTGACCATTTTTTACTACGCTTTCGTATTTTTTCGATTTATTTAGGGCTTTATCGAAAATCTAGTTTTTGCCTGTCTGGAGCCAAATTTGAATATTTTATTCATATTCATGATCATACTCTCTATTACAACCAACTTATATGTATAAATTACATAGTAAATGGTTTACTTGCAATTAAGTTATATAATATTTAAAATTTATTAAGCAATATAAACAATATGTACAGAATACCTTAAAATATTTACAATACCATAAAAACTAAGCCTACACATTAAATACGAAAAAATATATACTAAATAAAACTAAGAACTAAAATAAGGCGTCAAAAAATTCACCCACGTCGCTGTCGACTGGGAGTGTGCCCAAAAGGCTGGCAGCATTGCCACGTTGTATGGTATTAAAAAGGACTATTGTTTTAAAGACACATTTATGAAATAAATACTAAATGCGAAAATGTTACCTAATTCTCATTTTGCTTTGTTTTGGAACAAGATATTTTCATACCATTAATTTATATATTTTTTTTTTACCAACATACTTACGTAGATTACATACCATCTTAAAAATATAAACCTGGAACATAACACACATAGAACATTCAACATCTTAACATAATCTTATCAAAAGACAAGCCGTCTTAATATCTCTCACGTATGTTAAGTAACATTAAATACAATGTATAACAAATAACATACACACGTCAGAATCTTAACTCTAATCTTGTATATTTATACATTTGTATACGAGACAATTTTCAGACATTCTGGTAAGGATGGTAATGTTTCGGATATAAATACGAATATGTGAATATTATAACCTGATTTTGACACTTTAGATCCGCAATGCTTATAAAGTATTTTTGGATTATAAAATAGTTTTGGTTAACTTAAAAGTAATTTTAGTTGATAGTTTTGGATAGGGATGTTTAAGGTTTTAGAATCTGAAAAAGAATATTGTATTACTGCATGTAGCATGCAGAGAGGTGATAGAAAAATAATAATACCAGCTTCAATCGTGCCACTGTTGGGACCAAGAATCTTCCTATATAGAGAAGGAACAAGCATTGAACACAGAAAAATAAACCAACAGAGAATGTCTATTTTATCATTTACTAAAATAACCTCTGTTTTGATTGGATTTTATATAACCTATCGTAATCAGAAGTGTAGAATCCGTTTATTTTTCAACACTAATTTCAGATACAGTTTCAGATACTTTTCGGATCCGTTTGTATCCGAAAAGAAAATAATTTCAGTTCTAAGAACCTCCCTATCTCAAGTCACGTATATAGCGACCACAGTTTACCGCATCCCCCGCTAGAGGGCGCTGCATAAGTACGTATAAATATTTCAGCGGAATATGTCAGGTAGGCGCGCCGTGAAATATGGGCCGGCACGGGTGACTTCGTTAGTGCTTGGTTTGAGTGCTGAGAGGGGGCGGGCGAAGGGTTGAATATTGATATAATATGTTGAATAAGTATACAGCAGCTCTACTTGTGGTTTTATTAAGTCTCTTAATGTTGTATTTTGTAAAAACAGTACAGAAAGTATTCTTTGAGACAATAAAACTGATATTTCGTTTTGAGACACAAAAAATTTAGTTATTTTTAATAGAATGTAGAAAAAAATATTTCGCCCTTCCCTTGATAGAAATAGCCAATACTTTTTCATACCTGATAATAAAAGTTGTTTAGCAGGCCTACCTCTAATTCATTGTGAGTCAAAAATAATATTACAAGCCAAGAGTCAATTAAAAAACATCCCGAGTACAGTCTTTGACTGAATCCCCAAACTTTGTATTTGCAACTGTATGTATCTTATAGTTGTCTCACCCGCTCTACCTCCACATTCTAAGCCACAAAACATCAAGGAAAAACAAATAAAAAGCAGAATTTATTAGAAGCTGCGACGCTCTGTGATTGACAAGTACCACCGAGATGATTCTATGACTCTCGTACGTAATATGGGCTGGTATAAGCAAAAATGAGGAAAAACTATACATTTGTGTTCTTTTGTTTTTGGCTACTGTTTAGGATTCTGACGAATAGGGTACTGATATTGCCACATGACATAATATAACGTAACATCACGCCACCATCCCCGAATTTTTTGGCAGACGTGAACCAATGTACACCTACAGTTCGCCGATATGTTTAGGTCCCATGTAAAAAAAAATTGCGACAGAAACAGCTAAAAAAGAAATTATCAATAAACTTATAAATAATCTTAATACTACTCTTTTGTTGTTTAAAAAAATCTTGTTAGTTATAATGCAGGAAGTTTCTAATATCATTTGAATATCGTAACACTAGCCAAAGCACACTTTTATTTTGGTTTCAGTGTAGAACCACTTACTAATCGTAGTTTTATTTTTGTGGTTACTGGCGAGTAAAAACCTTAATACCGCTGTGGTCACGGAATACACAAAAAAATAGAGCTTTTAACGCTTTTGCTAGTTTTAAAAGTAATTTTCATTTATGCTCGTTTTAGCGGTTAAACAGTTAAAAAGGACAATAGATGGTGATAGTAGTAGATTTTTTAAATGGCTTTGTTTTGTAGAGACTTTCATACTGTTTTTTGCGTGAAAACTTTCAACAAAATTTCATACTTATATGCAAACATTTTGATTTAAAAAAAAAATGTTCTTACTATACAAATATCAAATCACTAGGTACGTATATTTTAAATGATATGTAGACGTTAAGAAATAAATTACAAATATTATGAAAATTAAATAGATTAATATAGATATTTTTTTTTGTTTTTCATACAAACAATGAAATCCCTACATCTACAGAAATTGTGAAAAGGAATACGATGCGTTTTTAACACAAAAGAAAATATCAACTGAAGTTGAAAACAACCTGTATCAGAGTATTCCTTGTTTTATTTTGATCCAATTAATCTTGTTGGAGCTGCAGTAATTAACTTGATGCAAAAACGAAGCCTTTCTTATGAAGAATACTTGTGACCTTTATAAAAGTCTTTAGTAATAAGAAAACATTGATTTTATGTACATAATCGAAAAATTCTAGATTCTGTATTTTCGCGTAGAGTGTGCTACGTCGTAGCACCGTAGCATACTACGCCGTAGCACGGTAGCAATCTGCTCTAGTGCTACGCTGTAGATTAGTTTCGGTAAAATTGATATTAATTCTATAACATACTCTGTTTATTACGTAGCTAAGTTGTTTGTTTAAATACATATATAGCTACATTAGTCGTGCAACTACAGCCTGTTACCGTCCTAAATTTTTGTATGTGTGCTTCCCGATAACTGAAAGTCGCCTGAACCGATTTAAAAATTCCCACTTTTATTTGAAAGGATAATATACTTTCTGACTGTCCTATAGTTATTAAGGCAGAATCTGATGATGGGATCCCAAGGAAACCTACGGCAACGCTAAATTTATCACATAAAAAATATTTCAAAAGATCACTATGTCACCTTTCTTTAAAACATAAAAGAACAGAACGCATCCCTTAATAAAACTATCTTTCCCAGTATAAAATACAGACCAAACATCACCTCTTTAAACTAAAAGACACTAAAACCCGTTCAATAATTCACGACAGAGCCATCTGTTATCGTAGAAAAGCATTGACCTCTATGAATTTCATGTTCTATTCATGTAGGTTACATATCGCCACAACCTCTTTGGCCGTTGATCTTATCTGATTTAAGGAGGCTTTTTGATTCGATTGT
The DNA here is from genome assembly GCA_905146925.1 of Autographa gamma. NCBI lineage: Eukaryota > Metazoa > Arthropoda > Insecta > Lepidoptera > Noctuidae > Autographa > Autographa gamma. Next base: position 3,746,725 of record LR989878.1, on the reverse strand, counting down.
GAAGTTGGGTAGGTCGTTTATTGGGCTTTTCTTGTGGAGAAAGGTTTTTTGTTTGAGGTCAGTAAATATGCTGGTTATACCGGTTTTTCTTGAATAGTTTTGTGTCTACTACACAGTAGCACAATTTCAACTTATGTTTAGATTTTTAGGATAAAACTAAATAATTTCTTATCCTTAATTTTGTATCCTAACAAAGAGAATGAAGTAATAAAATATTTACCCTTACAGTATTATGACAAACTTGTTCTCAGCTTAAATAAATCATAAAATAAATAATCGCATTATTTATTCAACATTCAACCTATTTATTTAGTACATTTTGAGCTGTAACTTTGTAAATGGACTATACCAAAAGTACTCTTCACCCCTTTTGGATAGATATACACTTTTAGTAACACCTTGTATAACATCATTACTTGTAATAGCATTCCATAAATAGAAATACACTCTAACAAAAAGAAAGTCGAAACTATTTCTAGTTCAATTTCTTCAAAGAAATTCAAAGCAGTAATATCTAATGGCATAGGTACTGATTACAAAACTATTCGATGCTCATTCATTGCAGGCGCTGCAGTAACGCCATCTGTTGGCAGAGAGATGTAACTACTGACCTCAATTAGATACGAGTTTTACTTTTAGAAAACTTGTAGTATTTGACTCAAATTTATGTTTGTTATTAGGTACTGAAAAACTGTGTGTTTGCAAAGGAAATGTTCCTAAACACGGTGTTCATAATTAGATTTTTATACTCTACATTATAACTTACTTCTTATGTGTATTAAATAAAACATGCTTTTTATTGATTTATAGTTACATTTATAGTTAAATAAACGGTCAATAAAAACACATAAAATATAAATTAACAACAAAATATACTGAAATAAAACTACTTTTTACGGATTTTTTCGCGGTTTATATTAAGATTTTAAGTCCCGACGAAACGTCGGGACTTAAAATCTTAATATAAACCGCGAAAAAATCCGTAAAAAGTAGTTTTATTTCAATGTCTAATATTCGCGTAAACCTAAGAAACCAATAACAAAATATACTATTAGACTTAACATTAATTCATACACGCTTAGTAAAAAAAAAGAAATATAATAGCTAAAAATACGAAAAAGTAAAACTTTTCGAACTGACGTCATTATTGTGATTTAAGACCTATTACATAGGTTTAGGTAGGTAGGACTTCTCTTACCTTTATTATGAACCTAAAAACAGTTATTGCATGATGAGTTACCTAAAATTTTGATAAATGACTATACATTTCAGGCATTGAAGAAAAACTCTTCATAAATCTAAAATACAAAATAAAAGTCTATTGTGGTCCATAGAATAGAAAGTCAGAAATATTAATAAAACCTCCAAAGGATCTAATATTTATAAGCAAAAGCCTTCTAGGACATAAATAAAATATTATTTCAGGAATATTTTTCATGAAGTTCGTGGTTATATCAGTTTTGGTGAAGATATTAAAAATATTCTTAATGCATATTTTATAGTCGATTGTAAGGTTTTATTCATACATATTATAATCACGCGTCTTTCCCTTGTAGGGTAGGCAGAGAGACCACTTCTGTCCACTTGCTACGATCCTTGCACTCTTGTTTCGCTTCATCCACTTTCATTATTCCCTTCATACATGCTGTTCGGTTTAGGATATTCTTTACCTGGCCTTTTTTCATTCACACTTACTTTATACACTTTTTTAATCAATCGTTCTTCATAAATTATCTCGACATGGCCAAGATAAATAAGGTTTGTTAAAAGTTTTATTTATAAAATAGTTTGATTTGATTTGGATTTTGATTTTGATAAATCTAGAAAGATCTTTTAGAAACAAGTATTTAGTTACTGATAGTCAATGTGTAAGCTCTACTAAATGAATAGAAAAATATGCTTGATATTAAAATAATTATATAATGGTGTATAATAATAATAATATAAATTTTATAAGGCTAGATCTACTTAAACAGATTTTATCGAAGTTCCATTTGAAGAAGTATTTAATCATTGATTTTTTTTTGGTGAATGCTGGGCGTTTTGGGGTCGGTTCATATCTGACGTTGGTGGCGTGTTGTCGGTCGCGTGGCGCTGGGGCGGGCGGGCGCATGGCGGAGCATTCGGCCTTTCACACTGACCTGACGACGCGTTGGTGCGTCAGGTGTGAGAGGTTGGATGTTTTGTTGTGTGCTTGTTCGTTCTGGCGTTGCGCGGCCGATGTTGCGCGCTACCTTTTCCGCCGGATATGAAACGACCCCTAGGGAGCTGTCTTTTGTAAAAAAAAATGACGTTTAATAAGAGCTACTTTGTAGCCTAAGTTAAATAAAAGATTTTTGATTTTGATTTTGATTTTTTCCTGGTTTAGTTTAAAATGCCAAGTCAATCGACTATCATTATTCTTTCTTTAAATAAAATCAAAATTAACACACATTACGCAATAAATTCTAACATTTTAGTAACTGATTGAAAACAAGACACGATCTATTGTCATTCAGATAATGTATTGAATAGAATATTGGACTACTTCGAAGAAAATCACGTACGGAAGACACGTGTTCAAAATGTATGACGTGTGTCAGAGAGAGAGAAAAAAGAGAGAAAGAGACAAAGAAAAAAGACGGGCCTGTTGGTCTAGTGGTTAGAGACCCTGACTGCTATACCGGAGGTCGTGGTCGATTCCCACCCGAGACAAATGTTTGTGTGATGAGCACGATCATATGTTCGGTGTCTGGGTGTAATTGATCTATAATATGTATGTATTTAGAAATATATAAGTATGTTTATCAGTTGTCTGGTTACCATAACACAAGCTCTCTTAGAGCTTAGCTTGGGATCAGATAACCGTGTGTGAATTGTCCAGGAATATTATTAATATTATTCAATAGAATATTGGACTACTTCGAAGAAAATCACGTACGAAAGACACGTGTTCAAAATGTATGACGTGTGTCAGAGAATTTGGGTCAGCAGTAAAAGTACTACACAGGTTTGTAGGACCTATAAATATATAATTTATTCTCTTTAAATTAGTTTAGCAGTTGGATTAAGTGATTTTCAATTGATTTTTAAAGGTTTGAAATAAAACTACTTTTTATTTTTTCGCGGTTTACATTTAGATTTTAGGTCCCGACGTTTCGACACCTTTGCAGGTATCAAGGTCATGGGTAGACTCCGTAAAAAGTATTTTTATTTTAATGTCTAAAACCAATATTTTAAAGGTTTTTTTGAAATGTATGGTAAAAACTACTTCACTGTATTTTTTTAATGCATTGACAAAGTAGCTTGAATTATATTTGATATTAATTTTAACATCATACTATCTCATGTTCTTGAGAAAAAATATCATGAAAGACAGACTGATAGAATAGCAGATAGACGGACAACGGAGTGGTTCTTTACAGGTTCCTTTTTACTTTGACATACTAAACCCTAAAAAAAAATGATTAAAAACTGATAAATTGAAAACGTCCTTCTTTTGTAGTTGGTTAAAATTACACCCAAAGGCTACTAATATTTTCATATTATTATAGACTTTACTTAACACTTACAAATATAGTCTTAAGTAACAAATCAACAGTTCCCAAGATTTTACATAATTCATAGCGTTCAGCCATTAATTGTGTTAGCAACTAAGATCCAATCGTCATGCAAATTTATATCTTACTCCATTGAATTAGAGTTCAAAGTTTGATAATTGAATTCTGAATCAGCGCCAATTGTGTGGTACGGTCTGTTTGATTGTAGAATAATTTTGTTAATGTTATTGAATGTAGTGTTTCCGGTTTTAACCAAATTGAAAAGGGGGAGGTTCTCAATTCGACTATTTGTGTGTGTGTGTGTGTATGTTCTTCTGATTTTAACAGACTTCAAAAGGTGGTCATATTTTTTTTGTCTGACTTCATAATATTAGCGAATTAAAAAAAAATGAGTATGTAGATGTGGTCGCGGTCCGTACCCCGCAGGGGGTGCCCTTAGCAGACGTTGCTAACGTAGTTTTTCCTATTGCTCTGGCTGGAGGCCTTAAGGTCTTCGCCAAAAATCCGGTGAAGCAGTCAAAGCCTGCGCTCAGGCAAACTACAAAAATCTCTACCAAAAAAAAAGAGCTGGTCCCATGTGTTTTTCCTAATACAGTTATGCTTAATCAATTATATTAAATTATTAGAAACTTCTTATGAAATCTTTCTTTCTAGATAATCTGTAATTCAATAGGAATAAGATAAGTATCTTAGACAAGGAAATCCAAAGTTTCCGGTACATCCTGATATTATTTCCCTGTGGATTGGAAAACCTTGGAGGGGAGGTAATTGAAGAAGGCTTTATATAAACGTAGTAAAGAGAGTAATGTAAAGGTAAAAGGAAATAGGTAAAGTCAGGAAAAAATCTTCGAGTCTAAAACACGTTTTAGTTTTATAGATACAATTTTTTTTAGGTTTATACTAAACAGGTCATGTAAGATAAATCAGATTTTTGCAAGAGTTTACAAAATGAACCCTATTTTCATTCTTCATAAGTGTTTTCAGTTGTTTAATCTGTTTTTTTTTTGTAATATTAACCTCGATTTCTGAAAGGTTGATTCACTTAATCTGTTGTCAAATCAACTGATCACAACTGTAATTAGTTGACCAATAGAACCAATCACAGCGCTTAAAATTACATTTGATATTGGATTAACTAATTTAACTGCAAAATTCTAAACAGGTCCTAATTTTATATCATATGAAAATGTATTATTATTTTAGAAAGTGTAATGCAAGTATAAATTCATCTGCTGTTCACACAATCTGTCTGTATGTCATACCTCCTAAACCCAGCTATTCATCTTAGTTATCTGCGAAGTGACAACTGGAATAGATGTTACGTTTGTAAGTGGCTACGTTGGTTATATTTCATTCTATAGTCACGATAATATTACAAAATCATTGATTCTAAGGTAATAATGTTTTGGGTCAATTCATACTCGACCATCTGATCCCAAACTAGACAAAAAGCTATTAATAATAGGTAAAATATAAACTAACAATACACACTAAAATATTTTGTCCTGAGTGAGCACAAAAACCACACCACCTTCTGGCTTAGCAGTCACGGTCAGTAACCACTAGACCAATAGGCCAACCAAAGTTAAGATCAGCTTATAATTATATTTTATATTCCACACATTGTGATAAATAGCTTAAATCAATACCTATCAAATCATCCTCAAATATAAATGTACTATTTACTAAGGTTCAAATAATTATCAATTAAACCTAGAGACCCTATCTATTTTGATAGTACATACATACATACATATAATCACGCCTGTTTCCCGTAGGGGTAGGCAGAGACCACTTCTTTCCACTTGCTACGATCCTTGCTATTTTGATAGTGTCATTGGATTTCCCTTATAATGCACAGTAACAGACAGACTTAAGCTTACTATCACTGTAGTATCACAACAGCTTTGGTAAGGGATAGGATGATGAGTTAATCTTGACTGCATTAGTGTATAGTTTAATTGGTAATAAAATCTTCCATAAGCAATTAAATTATAATAATAATAATAATATTTCGGGAAATCTCACACCCGGTTGTCTGATCCCAAGCTAAGCAGCGCTTGTGTTATGGTAACCAGACAACTGATAAACATACTTATATATTTCTAAATACATATAAAATACATATAAATATTATAGATAAATTACACCCAGACACCGAACAAATGATCATGCTCATCACACAAACATTTGTCCCGGGTGGGAATCGAACCCCCGACCTCCGGTATAGCAGTCAGGGTTTCTAACCACTAGACCAACAGGCCTGTCAAAATTAGATAATAAATTATTTTAGTGCGTTTCTAACTGCTTGACGAGGACATTATAACTTACAAAAAAGGAAGGAAGGAATAAATGTATCAAAATTGCAAAAAACAATAATTCCAAACTAATTACATTCAAATATTGTATTGGTTTTTAAAACTTTATTGTCAAAAAGTCAAATCAAAATGAAGGGCTTTTATTTATAAAAAAATAATTCCAGAATTTTGAATTTTAAATGTAATTTAGAATGAGTAATGCCGAAATAAATAGTAACTATAAAAGCCATGTTTTAAGCCGGAAACCCACCGCTGCGCAGGCTGTGCACGGATGCGTGGCTCACCTCTGCTGCGTGGTTGATTAGTTCGGCGGCGTCGGTCTCCGTTTCCACTGCGGCGCACGAACACGGATGTGTCGCCCACGCAGCTCATAGCTATGCACGGTGTACAGTCACGAGCAAAAATTTGTATACACATGCGAAATTGTAAAACGAATTTTGTTAGATTTTTTGTCGAATCTCTTCTGCCATCTAGCAATCAATGCATACTGACAGATGACACTTGAAAATAAAAAAAGTTAAACTATATATTTTTATGACGTCAATTGCTGCGTAGCATGTCCGTGCGCTGCAGTGGAATCGCTCTCATACATTTTGTACTAAAGCGAAGCTTAACACACGTGCACAGCCTCTCCGTGCGCCGCTGTGGGTTTCCGGCTTTAATGTTTCTTACATGGGCTTGCTTTTTTATACATTTTCACGGGTAAATGTAAGCACAATTTGTATAAAGAGTTAAAGTATCATTATTTCATTTGAGTTCAACTAATTTTCCAATGATAATCCATAACAATTTTGTTTACAAAACACCATCATCCTTCAACTCTGACAAATCGAATAATCGTCCATTACCAATAATTTTATATTCGACGACGAAAACAGTAATACGCTGTCAAGTAAGGGTTATTGATTGGTAGAAATCCGTGGTAGGAATCTGTGGTAGAAATCGTTAGCAGATGTGTTTCAAAGTAATTGAAGATTGTAACAAATTACTATGTCAACGCCAGGCCTAAATGTTATGGCTGTCTTTAATAGGTATTTTTCTAGCAAAATTACAATTAGTCTTTATATTATACTAGCAAACTGCCCCGGCTTTGCACGTATAGACAAGAAATTATTGATTTATAAACATGTGCTCTTGAATCTGAAACTGAAAACTGAATTTTTTTTTCCATTCTTGAAAAGTGTCAGATTGTCAGACAAAGATAGACATTGCTGGAATACTTTGTTTTAAAAATGTATATATATAAAAAAAAAAACAACAAAGGGAATATTTAACAAAAGGTGCGTTCCTTACCTCTTAAGAACTTTCTTTTGCTTGACCGGGCACTGGACAAATTACACAAAAACATTGACATAGTTTGTAAAGTAAAGAAAAAGCAGATTTAGAAACAAAAATCAATTAGTCTGACATTATACTTACATGAAATAAAATTATTTGCAGTACTTTTCTTTATTCTTTAAAATACATACAAAATACATTTAAAATGTAAAATGTAGTTTCCAAACGACGTGACATCGGGACCAGGGTCCAAGCTGCCGGTGGTTAGGACTCCAGAGACAGGAACCTCCTCATGATAATACTACTACTTTATTGTTATGAATTTTATTATGAACACCTTTTCTGCCATCTGTTTTCCCTTGCTATGTCGTGCTCCGCTTTCAGTCTTACCAAATTTAACCAAAAACCAATTTTTATCGACCTGCCAATGTGACCAAAACAAACTTACAAGAACTCTAGTTTAAAAAGGAAAGTGTTAACTCTTCCAAAGTGAGGCTTCACGGCTTAATGACACGACCTACCTCGAAAGCCTCCTTCCGCTCGGATAACTTAAGGAAATCTCTACGTGACTGAAATAATAATCAAAAGAATATATCTTTTAGTGTACTTTCAAAAGAAACCGCGTATTTTGTGGCATTTTTCATTTTTAGGAGCTTTGTCACATGATTTTTGCATTGCAACATAATTTATGTATTTTTATATTTATGTCGTGAGAGATATTACTATTCTGTAATATTGTAACACTTACGTCGTGTTTTTTAAATTACATTTTCAAATAATATTTATTAATTTAAAAAATAGTTACAAGCGAAACTAACAGGAAACAACACTAAAATAGTAATTAAAACTTAATCTTAGTTTAGAAAAAGTTATGTTTTGTTTAGACCATATTATGTGCTAGAAAAAATACCAAAGTATACCTCCTTTTTTAATTATACGAATTTTCATTTTAACAAATTATATTTCGCCACATTCGTCTGCAAGAGCACTGAAGAAACACAGTTCTTTAGTTTAAATTTAAAGATTAAAAATATATATTCTAACCATTTTGTAACCATTTTCAGAATCCCAAGAATGTTTTATACATTACAAGAGAAATTCAAACTTATGTTAATATCAATTATTGGAATACCGACTAAACTGCGGTCTTCTCCCGACAATGATTTCCACATTCCAATCTACAACACAACCTAATTTCAATCTTACTTCGAACACTTAAGGTTGGTTTCAGCTTGCTGTTAAATTTAATCTGTCTGGTATAGAATAAGCAATCTTACACTGAATTGATGAGAATGAAAGTAAAATAGTATTTGAAACTTGCTTCGTCTTACCTTGGAATGTTTGTTAAGAGATATATATTAAGGAAGAGAATTTAATTTCGTTTAAGAATTTAGGTCACGATAAAGTATTTATATGTATATAAGAACATTGACATAAGACTGCCTCGTTGGCCTAGTGGTGCTAAGCGCGACTGCTACGCTAGAGGTCTTGGGTTCAATTCCCGAGTCGACCAAGGTGTTATTGGGTTTTTCTATGAAATTCTCAGTAGCAGGTCGGAGTTTGGATTTATCCCCGGTTAGTGGCAATAGGCTTGCCCCCTATTACATGGGAACTAAACATATCGGCGAACTGTGGGTGTACATTGGTACACCTCTGCCTAACCCTTCGGGGATACTGGCGTGATGATATGTTATGTATAAAAACATTGTTATAATACCGGCCTGTATCTGTCCTACTGCTGGGCAGAGGCCTCTTCCCATATAGAGAAATGGACGAGCAATGATCACCACGCTTGCTACCTTTTCAACGATTTTATATTTTGTTTTGGAGCCTAGGTTTCCTCACGTTATTTTTCTTCACCAATAGTAAGTTAATGGTTTATAAAATACATAACATCAAAAAAGTTACTTTGGTTCTAGACGGGGTTCAAAAATACAACCGCATATGATACCTGCTAGATGTATGATACCATTTTCTGCATTAAAACATTTTAATAGCATTATTCAATAATAAGATAGTTGTCTTGTAAACTTCAGTAAATCGAAATGCATTCCCATCTTGTTTTCGGTAAAGAGAATGGGATGAAGAAGCAACCTAGCATTTTGCCGGCGGCCGTATTATGTATATAGCAAAAGCAAAACATCAGCAAATTTTTCACAATTATTGCTCTCAAACTGCTGATTCATATGATATTTCTAAACCGACCTTTTTGTTTTTAACTGGGTTATTCTATATTAAGTTCAAGTAACAATTAGCCCAAAACACCACAAATAGTTAATGAAATAAGCCTGTTTTTCCGTCTATATTTTATGTTTCCAACTTGTCTTGAATAAGACATTGTATCAGTATCGTTGGCGAATCAATTATGTTCCAGTTATCTTTAAGTAAGGAATAATTAATGGTCTGGTTTATAGAGGAGATATAAGGGTGGGGTGCTACTGATAGCGAGTTGAGGTTTTTCTTTACTTTGTTTTCTTTTAGTATCGTATTGAAGAGATACTTAGTACTTGGTTAAGGGTTATTCTTTTCTTTATTTTTCCGTTTTCTTTAACTTTCATGACGATTTTTACTAATATATTGTCTGGATAGCGTAATGAACAAATCTTATTCGTAGTTTGTACGTAATTTCGTGTCAATATTTAATATATGCTGCCAGCCTTCCAGGGCACGTTTCCTGCCATTGACAAGGATGTCGATGAATTACTTCACGCTTGTTATTTTATTTAGTAACAGAAGTTTTAATTTTAGTATAATTGTAAAGTAGGTTTAAATATTGAATTGTAAATGAAAAAAAATATTAAAATATATAAAATATTGTCTTGAATTTAATATGTCCATATATTATTATGTTACACACCAAAAGATTTATAAAACAAATACTTAAATATATTTTTTTTGTCTGAAAAGAAAGAACAGTGAGAAAAGGCTATTTAAAAATATTTTTATATTCACATACCTAGTTATATTTAATTGCTGGTAACAGGACTCCACCCCAAATCTGTTATATTTCTTTTATGTACTACAGTAATTAATTATTGAGGAATTTCGTATTATGAGTTCTATTAATTTATGTATGAACACAAATTCTATTTCCGAATCAGAAGATATTGTTAACTTTCAATATGGAGTATAGTTTTTTTTTTTTTTATAAGGCATGAATCCTTGCGTAGAGCGTTGACTACACAAGTCGAGGTCTGAACCCAACAGGGGGTACCCTTAGTGGACGTTGCTGACGTAGTTAGTTTTTCCTATTGCTTTGGCTGGAGGCCTTAAGGTCCTCGCCAAAAGTCCGGTGAAGCAATCAAAGCCTGCGCTCAGGCTAACTGCAAATATCTCTACCAAAAGATATTATACATCGGAATTGTCATTTACGCGGGTGAAACCGCAGGGCAGATCTAGTAATAATAATAATAATCCAGGACATCTCACACACGGTCATCTGATCCCAAGCTAAGTAGAGCTTGTGTTATGGTAACCAGACAACTGATAAACATACTTATATATTTCTAAATACATACATATTATAGATAAATTACACCCAGACGCAGAACAAATGATCGTGATCATCACACAAACATTAAAATTTGTCCTGGGTGGGGATCGAACCCACGACCTCCGGTATAGCAGTCAGGGTCACTAACCAATAGACCAACAGTAATAATTATAATTGGTGATAACAATTCTACCTACCCCAAAATGGTTTACAGTCGTTATAGTACATAATTATCAGCTGTGACCCTGTTTGTCATTTAAAAGGCTTTTGTTTAATCATAGAAACGTGCTCAACATATAAATATTATTGCTAAACCTTTTGCAATTAGGGACATTTTGGTTTATTTCGGTAATTTAGAATGGTATGTAAATTAAATAATTTATTTATTGTACTTTCATCGTAAATTTTGGGATATTTGTAAGTTGTGTTGGGAATTTAATTATTAATCTGAACTGATTTGAATGATTTTATGTATTGAGTTAACCTGGAAAATACACTAATTTTGTTATTTTGATTAATTTGGATAGGTGTTATATAATTAATTTGGTAAATTAGATATCCAATAATAAATTGTGATTTTAGTAGATAGATTAACAGTTCCGATGGAATAATAACATTAATATTATTTGTTTACTACAAATAATATTAATTATTTTTATATCTAACGTATCGAATAATTTATGCCGAAAATTAGATATCAATTATCAAATTAACTTATTTTGAGTTGAAATTTTGTAAATAAACTCTATACCAAATATACTCTTCACCCCTTTTAGATAGATATACCCTTTCAGTAACACCCTGAAAACCAAGTATTAAATATTTTCGCTTGAACGATGCGTCAAGCGTCTCGATGGACGTTTATCGAACCTATCCATCTTGTATACATACCTACATATAGTTAGTTATTTACTGCATAGCATCAGACTATTGCAAGCAATAAATTTTGGAGCTCATGTCACCGTTTTTAAAGCAGCTTTATAGCGCGAAAGAGAGAGGAAAGGGTAAAAGGGATAGAGGTGTTTTATGTCAGGTCAATATTGATGTGTGAACTGCCTCGTTGGCCTAGTGGTGCTAAGCACGACTGCTAAGCTAGAGGTCTTGGGTTCGATTCCCGAGTCGACCAAGGTGTTATTGGGTTTTTCTATGAAATTCTCAGCAGCAGGTCGGAGTTTGGATTTGTGCCCGGTTAGTGGCAATAGGCTCGCCCCCTATTACATGGGACCTAAACATATCGGCGAACTGTGGGTGTACGTTGGTACACCTCTGCCTACCCCTTCGGGGATACAGGCGTGATGGTATGTTATGTTATGTTATGTGGTATTTTAAGTCAGGTCCAGTATTGATGTGTTTATACTGAATATTAATTTTGTTTATCAGAAATTCAAAATAAAGTTGCCAACTCGTAGATAAGCAGGCGTGGTGATCAATTCTCATTCCTACTCGTTATGAAAAGAAACATGGGACAGCTGTAGACTCATATTATTATATTAATGTTATTACTATTTGATTCTTCATTAGCTTTATTAGGTAGTAAAGACCTATTTAAATAGCTGGCGTTCTTAACTTGTTTTTGGTAAGTCTCAATTATAATTGCTATAGTGCTACTACAGCTGAGTAGATTTTTTTTTTGGTAGAGATCTTTGCAGTTAGCCTGAGCGCAGGCTTTGACTGCTTCACCGGACTTTGACAGCTGAGTAGAAGCGCTAAAAGTTGATTTGTCAAATGATAATTTTCATCACTAACTAAACAATATAATGCTAATATTTCATGGGATAAGTTGAAGAAGTTCGTGCATCTTATTTAGACTTTTTGCAACACAAAACATGACGTGAAATATGCCGGATCAAATACATTTAGGTATAGTTATGAAGTTTTCTAATTATGTAGAATAAGTTGTGACGACGACCTCCGTGGTCGAGTGGCGTACGCACCGGTTTTCAAGGTGTCGCTAGCTCTGAGGTCCCGGGTTTAATCCCCGGACGGGTCAATGTAGAAAGTAAAATTTCTACATTATTTCGGGCCTGGGTGTTTGTGGTACCTACCATAACACAAGTGCTTAATAGCTACTTACTTTAGGTTCAGAGCAATGTATGTGATGTTGTCCGTATTTATTGATTATTGAGTTGTATTGTTGTAATTAATTAAGATGCATTGTAAATACGGTATCAGGTGAATCCGGTAAGACTGGTAGCCGACCCCAACATAGTTGGGAAAAGGCTCGGGAATGATGATGAAGAGGCTTTAATGAACTCTCAGAATACTTACCTATATTAAATACACGTGTTAGTTTAATTAGTCTGACTATTTCAGACGTTAATTACGAACCGATTTCTGACTGAGTATTTAGATAGGTGAAACTTGGCGAAATAGCTAAGCAAATAGTTTGGAATCTTGTATAATCAGCTCTGGTATCTAGTTCATTAAAGATTGCTTATTTACGAAGATAATTAGTAAGACAGAACTATACTAGTGTTTTAGTATGATTAGATTTAGGTTCTTGTATCTTTTACTAGGCCTTTTCCTAATTTTATTAACTGTCGGCATGTTAATGTTCACCTAATTTTTTGTTATTTTTGTCCATTGTGTTATGAATAGTGTAATTGGTGTATGTACCGTTCTATTCTAAATGAATAAATAAATAAATGTTTTTACCGAATACTGTTGATTATAGCGATATTGTTTTTTTCTAGTTTTGAAACTCTAATTAAGGAAAGTTTTCCGACTTACACTTAGTAACATTATAAACATATACATAGTTATATATATAGTTATCCATCTAGGAACCAAACCAAAAAGTAATTTTACCGATCTTTCCGGATCATTTGAAGATGCATAGGCTGATCACTAAAATTTGTCACTAAGCTTTTCCGATGTCAAAATTTCGCTAACATTACAGTGGCCAACCCAAACATAGGTAGTTCATGAAATAATTTCTGATATTTTAGGTCGAAATTTCAATACCTTTAGTCTTATCGTGGTCAGGGGCAGGCTGAGGTGGTATTCGTCTTGACAGTAGATGTTACTCGTTCTTCATATTTTTAACTAATTATTTATGTTCAATTATAAACATCGTGAGGAAACCTGGATTCCAAAATTGGGATCTGAAATCACCAATCCGCAGAGCAAGCGTGGTGATCAATGCTCATGCCTTCTCTATATGGGAAGAGGCCTGTGCCCAGCAGTGAGACGTTTATAGGCTGGAATTATTATTATAATTTATGTTCCAACCTACTCTGTCAAACAAGCATTACATAAGACAGGTAAGGCGAAAAATATAATCCTCTGACACAAACTAATGTTCTGTATCTGAATCCTTTTAATCTTGAAATAAAACTACTTTTTAGGGATTTTTTCACGGTTTATATTTAGATTTTAGTTCCCGACGATTCGTCACCTTTGCAGGGCAGGTATCATGGTCACAGGTCGACTGAGTTTGCGTTCATCTTGACAGTAGATGTTGTTTGTCCTTCGTATTTTAACGAATTATTATGTTCCGACCTACATTACATAATACAGCTAATAAGTAAAATATAATTCTCTTACACAAGAGATTAAATCCTTTTAATCTCTCATCCGTTAAAAAGATACTGAACCTCTCTAAACGTAATCTGTTCTGTTCTAATCGGGTACATGTAACTTAACCGTAATCCCGGGGGACCGGTTCAGACCATTTAACATGAGGCGAAGGTCTCTTTGTTAGCGGGAAGCGATTTACGGAAGAAGAATTTTCTTTCACTCTAAAATGGAGATGGGTTTAGTAGTTCTTTCGGAAATATTATTTTGAAACCTGGATACTAATAAATATAATCTAAGATGCGGGCTATCGTGTTGGTCAATGCTCGTTGAAAAAGGCCCAGGATTGGAACATTTTATTGGTCGATATTAAATGTTTGCTAAACAGTCTCTTCATTAAAATATGTGCCATTTCCTTGTGGTTAATTAATCTAAAAAAACACATTAAGAATACATTTTTTATTAGAACTGAAATAACCATAGGTTGGAAACAGGGTCCTATATCTGGTACTCCAGTGAAGAAAACGATATTTTCGATATACCCTTTCGTCCAAGAGTCCATGAGAATTGTCATCAACCATCATCAATTTTGAAAACTCTTGTTAATATACTACCTGAGACCAAGATTACTTGTGCCGAGTGATTAAATGACTTTTCAAACAAAACCTGAATCTATTTAGTAGACTTCTTTTAATAAACATTATGGGTAGGCTTTATACTTCCTACTTTGAGTTCGTCGCACCAATCCGTTGAATTGTAACCAATTTACTTCCATCTGTTACTAAACATGCCCCATTGGATAAGGGACCCATAATAATGAACTGTACGAAATAGCTACTTTTCTATATATTGGAAATAATCTTAAAATTTCAGTTTTGGTTTTCAGATTATAAGGTTGTTATTTTATGCGTAAATTGCAGCAATTTGAACGCTTTATAACAAACAAAGAGACAGCTTAGACCAAATTGGTTTTCACATTCTCATATAACAGGTACTTGTCAAAAAAGGTCTTGAAAAACTTGAAACTTGTTATAAAAGTTATAACAAATACCCTCAGCCAATTTATACCTGGATTAATACTATGAAGTCTTTTGACAAGAAACAAACATTTTCGGATAATCCGTAGGTAGTTAAGTTACTATATCTTAGTCAGAACATAAGCAACATACAAATAAGAAAGGTGACAAAAAATAATCTAAAAATAAAATACAAAAACTAATATCTTCTAAAATGGAACAAAAATAACCTATTTCCTCTTCCCAATGACCGCGACCTTTAAGTTTGCATATGAGAACTAGCACATTGTTGTTGCTATATACACGTTAGTAAATAGGTAGGCAAAGACAAAGCCACACGTGACCGCAAAGATATGAATGCTGAACTTACTTCGTACGGTGGACAGAAAAATGGTAGGTAGAAACTTAATTGGGAGAAATTAAAAACTTTTTTCATGGGAAAATTTTGTAAAGTGATATTCAGTGTGTTTGATATAGGTAATATAAAGCAAGAAAACAAGATAAGTAGGTTTTAAGTATATGCTGTTATATTACTACTTGATTCGTTAGCTAAAGATATCATAATAGGAAGAGATTAAAAAAGCGTAAACCATGGTGATAAAAAAACATGGCTAGTCAAAATAATCACTTGTTACTTTAGTGTATTATTAAATTGAATATTTAATAACTGACAATGTTAAGTTATTAACAGCTTTCTATAAACAAAAGAGTATAAATTGTACTTGTAAATTACATGCATGCAGACAAAAATTACATACCCATTTGGCACATTTCAAACTAAAGCCATATATTTAATTTAACCTTCAATTCTTATACAACTAACTTCCTAGCCATTTATCGTACCTCTACAAGAAAAGGAAAGATAAATTGACTTCAATACTAGAAAAGGCAATACCTCTCCATTAAAGCAACATAATGTCAAAGCGATTAATGACACTAGGATTTACAAAGGCTTTCGACTAACTGTTAAGGGTAACGTCCGGAGGCTTATTGTAATTTTCTAAACGTGACCTGACTTAGATTAAGTTGGAGGTTTTTCTTACTTTCTATAAAGGAAAAGGGTCTTAAATTGCTTGTTTTGAGTTTGGTTTCTTTTGATATTTAAGATTGAGTGGTTTGTTTTTGGTGGTATACGTTAAGGAGTTCCACAGGGATGCATAATTGGGCGCAATTTAATATACTTAAATACATGAAAAATGCATTTCAGTTTCAATAGCTCTTTGACTGTATTTCATCTTCCACTTTAAATCTTTTTAAGACTTATTAGACTTATCCAGCTAAATTCCGCTATAATACACACAAAAAATCCTGACAAACCTTACAAAACTAATAGCCAAAATAATACACTTAGGTGCTATATTATAATCTGGTATACCGAACGTAAGAGTAGAGACCTTCCTATTCCTTACATAATGGGCTTAAATATTTAAATAGAATACTATTAAAAACAGTACTAGCCAGGTATCTGATATCTCTAAAACCGAGTACACCTGAATTAAACCTCCCACAATAATCCCAAAACTAATCAACAAAAACATTACCCAAATAAAGAGGAAAACCTTTTTTTGCTATCTGTATCTAATGACGTCACAGCCAGTGTCTCAGTTTATTCCGGCTGAATATTTCAGGCTGTAATTAAAGCTTCTTTTCAGCCATTCACGGTCGTGGCGCGCCCTTAATTCGAGACCGGGTATGTAGTATAAAATATTCAGTAGATCAACGTTGACATGACATAGTATAGTGATAATCTTTGTATGAAATATGGAAATGGTGTTTTGTGACTCTTTGATTTTTGAGCTTTTCATGACTAAAAGATAATTTATTTTAGACGTTAGGGGTTTAGACGTTAGAGGTCCCATAATTTCATCATATTCGATTTTGTAGTTTTTCATTTACGTCGTTGTATTTTTTATTTTAGTGCTGTAAATTATTATTCATGCCAATTAATACAAAATTGTATCCAACTGACAGAGTTGAGTTGAGACAGACTGGAGAGTTTGTTCACCGTTTCTTCTCTCACAGCCAGAGCACTTATTAAGCGGTGAAGGGTGGGCGATTTAGGGTACTGGATGGATGTTAATATCATTGACCTTCAAAAATTTTTACCCAGTAACCCATTTTGATTAAAAGGATTTTGATTGCTCAGTTTAAGAGATGGAATGGTTAGGTATTCTACCAGTCTTACTAAGGGATACAGTTTAGATGGGGTTTAGGATACCTAATTATAATGGATTGTCAGATAAGAAATCGATTCATGTGAATTAGTGGTATTCAGCTTGATCTGATGAGACTAGGAATGAACCCCAAAATAGTTGAAAAAAGCCTAGACAGATTGAAAAATGTTTTCCAGCAGAATAATCGTTTTTATATTTTAAACGTGTAGGCGGTGAAAAATTAAACTGTTACATTGTATTTTTAGTTTATCTGTTATTTTATAAAAGTCCTGAGTATTAGTCAGTGTCAAACGAAATGTGTAGGCGAAATTAAAGTTTTTAAATATAATTTTGAACCTTTATCTCGTCACAAAATGGACAAAAAATCGTTTTGTGCCGTCTGACAACTAAATGAAGTACAATATTTAAAATACCAAAAACGAAACTGGAAAAAGGTAGATAGGTATTAATAAGGTATGTTTAGATGTTACTACAGACAGAGAACAATGGAAAAAAAATGGGGAGAGGCCTATACCTAGCAGTGGGTGATTCCGGGCTGATACGATGATGATGAGGAATACCTGCTTATAAAATATTTTCATACTAAAATCTAAATTATTTCTTTCATAAATCCAGTTGGTAAAACCACAATACTAAATTAACGTAAAGAATATTTCTAAGATATACAATTTAGTTTCAAACTAAATATTTTTAGAAATTATCTGATTTTGTTGCGGTTTGCTTTTCTTGGATTATTTGAAGTATCCTTATCTCTGTTTGAGTAGCTTGTCATTTCGGTGTATTTTAGAAAACATGTTTTTGATATCTAAGATCGAACAAGGACTGCTTGAAGCAATTTGATTGCTTCGAGCGGTCGAGAAAATCTGATTGATTGCACTTGAAAAACCGTCATTAATTAAAATATATCTATTGAATCGATTTTGATGAAATTTATATGGGTCTATTGCTAATTGAAATCGATGCACAAATGTAAATATGGGGAAGCTGTTTGTTAAATGCTCGTTCGGTACGCGTTCGTCAGATTTGGACGCACTTTAAGTTACATTTTATAGAAAAAAAGTAATAATAGGGCCTGTTTTAACAAAATACAAAAGAATTTGAATGCTTACCCATCCACAGGCTTACAGCAACAAGCTTAGTTTAACCTGACAAAATGTTTATGTTTAAATGTTTCTTTTAAAAGCCACTTTATTACTATTTATTTTCTTTTCATTTTTTCGATTTTTTCATAAATATTTAGAATCACAAAAACAACATTTTAATAAACAGTAAAAATGGCAAAGTTGTCACTTCAAGTAATTACATAGTCATGAAAGAATATTAAATATTCATTGAAATACAAAT
Organism: Autographa gamma; assembly: GCA_905146925.1. NCBI lineage: Eukaryota > Metazoa > Arthropoda > Insecta > Lepidoptera > Noctuidae > Autographa > Autographa gamma. The sequence goes on along the minus strand of LR989878.1, from coordinate 3,728,047 downwards.
TCAATCAAAGTTTGAAACAAGTTAATTGGAAAACTGTCTTTCTAATGATTATATCAACAACATTGATGAAGATGTTTTAACCGACTATAAGAGAAGTAGGTTTTCAAATCGACCATGTCTTTTTTTAAATTTGTTATTTGATATGGCTTGCGTTTGCGAATCTATTTCATTTTTATGTTTTTTTTTTTATCAATAGGTGTTTTTATGAACCTTAGATGAGGTCCCATATAATATACTGAATACTGTATTGGATACTGGATTAGATACTGGACCAGATACTAGATACTGGATACTGCATTTTTTTTAAGTTTTTGTTTAAAAAAAGATCTTATTTTTCCTCATGTTAAGTATCTTATGCCCTCGAAAGAAAACCCTTTATTTTCGAAAACGATGAGTATGAAGCACTTTGTTAAGACTTGACTTACTGTATACAACTTTACTGTGACACAGCCGATTAAAAACTTCAATTAAGTGTGATTTTTAATAAGTGACCCTCTGTCTAACGCTTCTAATTACTGTGATAACAGTGATAACAGTTCCCAATGTTAAGTCAATGGAACTTTGTTAGGGATTAGGACTAGTATATTCTAGTTTAGCTTTGTAGTCCAGTCAACAAAGTGATTGTAGAGTGCGTGAGCAAGGCCCTAAGCAATTACTTCAGAAAATTGTTCAGGGTGCTTAGATAGTTAAAATACTAAAAGTCCTGACGTCTAGGGGGTGAGGCGTAGTGGGGGGAGCGGTTTAAAGGTCCCATTTTTCAGTTTTTCGCTAATATATTTTAAACGGTGCGTCATGGCGATAAGAAGTCTTCTACGCAATGAAAGCTTATAAAATTATGTACAACTTTTACCTTGTGCACTTTTTCAAATTCCTACCTATTTTCGAACTACACGTTTCGGAAGAGTGAAAATTGAAAAAAACTTCTTCGATTGAATACTACCTTTTGTATACTACTTCTTTCACGTTATTTGTGGATCTAGACACGCGGCAGCGAGTCAACCCAAGTTCAAGTAAAAAAACTGGCTAACCAGCGCCAAGTGTATCATTACACGAACCACTTGGTGCCACTTTTGACCCTTGTATAACTCAAAACTTCTTTAACGTAAACACATATAACTAAGTGTGTTTAATAATATCCATAAGGACATCTAGAAGCCCCAATTTCATGAAGCTAGCTCAAACGGTTGTTAAGATATGAAGTCAAAAAGTCGTAAATTTTAGCACTGACTGACTAACATAATAATATAGTACCTAAACCTAACCTACTTCCAGATGACCTAGAAGAATGAAATTTGGCATCCAGCTCGGTAATTGTGTGTAAACGTAGGAAAAAATCTAAAAACAAAAAAAAGTAAAAAAATAGAGGGGGTCCCCATACAAAAAAAAAAAATCCTTTATGTTAGCGTTGGAACCGTTACAAACAGATATTTGAAACTATTCCAATATATGTATTATTATATTTAGCAAAAATAATTATACATATATTGGAATAGTTTATGACTTTTTGACTTTCATATCTTAATAACTGTTTTAGCTAGCTTCATGAAATTTGGGCTTCTAGATGTCCTTATGGATATAATTAAATACACTTAGTTTTATGTGTTTACGTTAAAGAGGTTTTGAGTTATAGAAGGGTCAAAAGTGGCACCAAGTAGTTCGTGTAATGATACACTTGGCGCTGGCTAGCCAGTTCCTTTACTTGAACTTAACTTGACTCGCTACCGCGTGTTTAGATCCCCAAATAACTTGAAGGAAGTAGTATCCAAAAGGTAGTATTGAATCGAAGAAGTTTTTTTCAATTTTCACTCTTCCGGAACGTGTAGTTCGAAAATAGGTAGGAATTTGAAAAAGTGCATAAGGTAAAAGTTGTACATAATTTTATAAGCTTTCATTGCGTAGAAGACTTCTTATCGCCATGACGCACCGTTTAAAAGATATTAGCGAAAAACTGAAAAATGGGACCTTTAAACCCCTCCCCCCACTCCGCCTCACCCCCTAGACGTCAGGACTTTTAGTATGTTAACTATCTAAGCACCCTGAACAATTTTCTGAAGTAATTGCTTAGGGCCTTGCTCACGCACTCTACAACTCCTTTTGGGTGATTTATTGACTGAACTATTGGTAGGGATTAAGGAATTTTCTTTGACTAAACTTCGATTAGCAAACTTTGATTAGCTTATTTTTTTTTTAGACTTAAAATATTTACAGTAATATAAAAACAAAGCTTACACGATAAATAGGAAAATTATAAACTAAATAAAACTAATAACTAAAATAAGGCATCAAAAAATTCATCCACATCGCTGACGACCGGGAGTGTGCCCAAAAGGCTGGTAGCATTGTATTTTTTTAGTATTTTTATATGTTGGTTAACAGCATAATAGTATATCACCTAAGTTTGGTAGATACGTCAAATCTATACATAATATACAAAGAACAATATTAAAATTAAAAGGCGGCGTTTAATTTTAAAAAGGCAGGGTCGTCTTATAATAATATCCCTGGACAACTCACACACGGCCATCTGATCCCAAACTAAACAGAGCTTGTACTATGGTAACCAGACAACGGCTTAATATACTTATATATTTCTAAATCTAAAATATTATAGATAAATAACATCCAGACACAGTACAAAAATCATGGTCATCACACAAACATTTGTCCTAGGTGAGAATCGAATTGTATCTAATAATGCGGCCTCGATAATAACACGGTGCAATAAGGCCACCTCGCATTTTATCGCCGTACAAAAACCATGCCACCTTTCAGGAAAAATAAAATTTTCAACCTAAATAAATCAAATTCGTTACAGCCAATAACCCGAAAATTGAAATCGTATGATAATCGACCGATCAAGAAATGTATTTCAGCAATCAGATCGATCGAAGCCTTAGGGATCGAAAGGGCCTCCAATTCGATGTGACCCCAAAAGGGGACCCCGAAATTAACTTGAAATGGCCCCTTGTTACGCCATAAAAGGTTGGATTACGAAGATATGGGAAAAGTTTATCTTTTGTAAAAGATTATCTTTTTAACTTTTTCTTTTGATGGGTAACTTTTATTGGTATTGGAAGGTCGTTGTAAAGTATTTTGAATATCCTTTCAATGGGAATGTCATTTAAAATAAAATAACATTTCATATCTGAATTTATTACATTTAGATGACTTCAAATTATTAAAACGAACAAAAACTCTTTTTTTTGTATACTAAAAAACAGACTGTTATCAAAACAATAGCAACAGCGTTTTGGTGATATTGATGTTATTGGCAATTTGATAGAAATGCGTTTCACATTTTCAACCAACTTCTTTTGTTTTGTCCATAATTATTATGTACATACAGGTAACTAGTTTTTTTTTTATCATCCTATTTTACGCTTTGTCAAAAGATCTGACTATTTTGGGTTATTAAAATTATCTGCAGTATGTCATTTTTTTGTAGTAGTCAGATAGGCAGTCGCTCTAAAACATACTGGTATACAGCTGAATCCGGTGTGACTGGAAGCCGACCCCAAAACGATAAAGAAAATTCTACACTACATAATATTACTATACCAATATATCAAGTACCAAAACTAATAAATAAAAGAAGGAATTCTAATAATGTTTTTTAGTCTTGAAGATTATTTAAATGGTTAATTATAGACATTAATTTTATTTCATCATTACGCGCAGCTGGTTTCTACAAAATGATTGTACTTTTTTTAATTGAATACAGTTGAAAACTAAAAAGAAAAATGGGTTCTAGTAAGATTTTATTTTGTGTTTTATTAATTAAATTCTTGTCATTGTTTTATTATTTAATGTAAATATTTGTTGTGTTTTCAATAATTTATTTAAATAACTAAATAGTGTAGCGGTTTTAATATAAGTAAATGTTTTTAACCAACTTCTAAAAACGGAGGAGATTCTCAATTGGATTTGATTTTTTTTACATACATAATACATATAATCACGCCTGATTCCCGTAGGGGTAGGCAGAGACCACTTCTTCCCACTTGCCACGATTTTTTTTTGTGTTTTAATAATTTAATTTATCTATTCGTTATGAACATGAATTTTATCATTTGTTGTTAAATTCAGTGATTCCTGAATTGATTATTTAAAATCGTCTTAAACTTTTTATTTTGTTTTTAATAATTAAAAAGTGACATTAAACCTATCTCAATAGAATGATTGAATTATGAACTTAGTACTTTAAATACACAAAAATGTCAGGGCCTGAGTATACAAACAAACTAGCTAGATTAGTTTAAAGATAAAAAAAAATAAAGAAGTTCAAATCACTAAGTAGACGTTAAAAAAATTATAATTATATTTTACATTTAGCAATAATTTAGTGTGAGTGTGTATGTCTTTGTGTGTATGTCTATGTGTGTATGTGTGGGTAAGTGCGCACGTCGTGCGGGTGTGTGTGTGTGTTTTTGTGTGTGTATATACACGCGTGTAATAATATAGATATAGTATACCTATACAACATTTATGTATATATTAGGATGACATAGAAAAACGATTCTACATTAAGGATATCAACCGATAAGAGTCCTATTCATCCCTCACTGGCTTATACAGGGTGTTACCGAAAGGGTATATCTATCCAAAAGGGGTGAAGAGTACATCTGGTATAGAGTCACTTTACAAAATTTCAGCTCAAAATGAGACAAAGACAAAGACAAAGACAAAGACAAAGACAATTTATTTTGCAAATATGGGTACAATAAAGTTGTTTAGTTACATAAATGTACATAGATCAGCCATATTTTACCAATCGGCATGCAATATATTTAATGAGCATTACATAATAGGTAGGTACTAGTTTATTCTATCATTCTCCCTACTAACAGTCGGAACACTAAAATCGTTATCATTAAGGAAATCTGAGATATTGTAATAGACTTTACTTAGCAGAAATCTTTGAAGTGTTCTTTTAAATATTCTTAAAGGAAGTTCTCTCCAGCTTTTAGGCAATTTATTAAATATTATGGGAGCCATACAAAAAACACTTTTGCGCATAAGGGCTGTTCCTGCAGTCTGAAGGCATATCCTGCCATTATCGCGTCTATTTCGAGGAATTACATCATTCAATAGCCTGAAACGATGAGGATTACTTTTTACGAAAAGCGCTACTTCTAAAATGTAAAGAGATGGTAATGTGAGGATTTTATACTTTTCAAAGCAAGGGACGCAACTATCAGTTGGTTTTATTTTAAACATAGAACGTATGCATCTCTTTTGGGCCTTAAACACCGTTTCCCTTTCTGTCGAGTTGCCCCAGAAAATAACCCCATACCGTAGATGAGACTCTGCTAGACCATAGTAGGCTGTCAGCAGTGCCTCAACACCTACTAAAGACGACAATGTATGCAGGGCGTATGCGGCTTTACTCATTTTCTTGCATAAGTTTTCAGTATGAGGTTTCCAGTTCAATTTTTTATCTATGTGGAGCCCTAAAAATTTCGTCGAATCTACTTGTGCTATTGGTTGGTCATTGAAATTTATGTTTAAATTACTCTTGCCATTTATCCGTTGACTGAAATGTATTATATTAGTTTTAGATAGGTTAATTTTTATGTTATTCTCCACTAGCCACTTCACTATTAGATTTATGGATTCATTGATTTCCTTTTCGTAGGTTGCAGCGTTTATGCCCGGTATCGTTATGGTGCTATCGTCGGCAAATAGTGTCATAGGTTGAGGTATGTTTCTCGGAAGGTCGTTAATATATAATATAAATAAAAGAGGACCTAAAACACTGCCCTGTGGCACACCATACGAAACCTTACGTTCAGTGGATTCAAAAACTATTTCTCTTTTACTTTTCATGTCAATTTGATTTATATTAGTTATTTGAGTTCTATTATGTAAGTACGACTTAATGAGGTCATTAACCTTACCTCGAATACCGTAATCCTCAAGTTTATTTATTAACCTGCCATGATGCACATAGTCAAAGGCTTGTGTCATGTCACAAAAAACTCCACAGACCGGTTTCCTTTTATCTACGGAACATGTAATATTATATAAAAAATCATAGATAGCCATATTAATTGTTTTACCTATTTGGAATCCTTTCTGTTCCTCACATATAATTTTATCTTTTTGAATAAATGAATTTAATTCCTTATATATGTACTTCTCAAAAATTTTAGAGAAAATGGGAATGAGTGAGATAGGCCGATAAAACTCCATTAGCTCTTTATCTTCTTTCTTAAACATTGGCTTGACTATGGAAACTTTTAGAGCATCAGGATACACTCCAGCGCTAATGCTGAGATTAATTATATGACTCAAGTGACCGCAGATTTCATCCGAAACATGTTTTATTATTTCAGTCGCAATACCGTCATATCCCACACTACTTGTATTATTTAAGGACATTATGATTCTTTTAATATCATCTGGTATACTTGGAGCCATGAACATTGATTTGCTACTACTAGTACGGTCTATTGTATGAATTTTAGGGTTGTGGCTGTTACTCAGATTTGGCTGTATTTTATCAATGAAAAAATTATTAAAAGCTTCCGCTATCGTTTTGGGATGGGAAATGACGTCGTTACCTATTTTGATTTTACTTATATTGGACTTAGGTACATTATACTTTGTACGGTTAATAATTTGCCACGCAGTTTTTGATTTATTTTTTGATGTTTTTATGTTGTAATTATTTTGTGCTTTTTGTGTTAATTTAATAATTTTTTTGTATATTTTAGAATAATTTGATAATTTTGTTTTATTACTATTGCTACGCTTAAGTCTAAACTGCCATAAGAGTTTCCTTTTCTTTTTTGAGCATAATTTGATCCCTTTTGACAACCACTTAGTTTTTCTTACAGTATTTATTTTAACGACCTTCAGTGGGAAGCACAGATCATATAATAACTTGAAAGTCTCAATGAAATTATTATAAGCTACATTAGGGTCCTCCGTGTTATATATTTCTGAAAAGGTTAAACTCTTAATATGGTTTTTAAATTTAATTATATTCTCCGGACTATGGTCCCTTCTAGTTGCGTACCAATGCTTAATACGACAATTTTTTTGTACTGGACATTTAAATAGCTGTGCTGTGTGATCCGACAATGCAAATTCCAATACCTCAGTCTTACAAGAGCTAACATTATGCGCAAAATTGTCAATGCATGACAAGCTTGCCATGCGCGTAGGTTGTTTCAAAGCAAGTTTGAGATTGTAACTCATTAAGAGACATTCAAAGGCATTCGTTACACTATTTTGCTTCAGCACATCTATGTTAAAATCTCCGCAAATAACAATTTTTTTACAGCGTGTACTAAGAACTTCCTGCAAGATCATTTCAAGTTTATCAAAGCACAGATTTAAATTATTTACGTTTGGAACTCTATATATACATACAATTTTTATATTATAACTAGTAATTTCCACTCCACAACATTCAAAGATGCCTGGAGTTGAAAGCCCTGTTATTTTTGTTAATTCTTTCCACAGTATCCCATTCTTAACGAGGATACATGCGCCTCCCCTTTTTTTATCTACTCTACAATAATGTGCTGCTAGGTTATAGTTTGGTATATACAATAAATTTTCAAATCCTTCCATAATAAAGTGTTCCGTTATACACAAAATATCAATATTAGAGCCTTTTTGAGATAGCTCTTCTAGACATACCAACAAGTCATCTGCTTTATTAATTAAACCTGCAATATTTTGATGTAGTATGTTAATATAACTATTAGCGAAAAAACAATTCATTAACATCAATAGCATTACATGACATCGAGTGCGGCAAATCTAACTCATCACATAGAGTAAGTTCATTAATCATTAAGCTTATATTATGGATTATATTAGCCATGCCACGATTATTTACAGAACCGTTATTTTTTGCAAACATAGAAAAATCATAATCAAGATAGAAATTAGAGTCAAATAAGTAGGCAAATTTGTATGTACACGCATCTAAATATAACAAACTATTAAATGTTTCTATTCTTGAATTAAACATGGCAGAATATTCACTTAAATTAAATGTGGGAGCACATAATATGATATTGGTGTGCTGTAGTTTTAACAGCGTTTCACGAATACTAATGGTCAGTTCCACATAGTTATTGGTTTGACGAAAGTCTTCTTCCCCGATAAATATCAAACAGTAGTCGTTACTAGTGTAGTCCTTTAATTTTAGATCCAAGTTACGGAGAAGATACTTTAAACCACAATTGGGTGTCAGGTAGTGGCAAATTTCATAATTATGAAACTCGTTTTCAGCAATATCTAGTATTTTCTTATTTTTATGACTACTTAGTATACATATTTTTTTTTTTTTAATCTTAATTCGTGTAGGACTTTTATTCAAATCAGCATTTTGGGTTTCATTTTTATTTTGAGTATGACTGGGGGCATCAGCGCCATCTGTGTCAGATTTATCTAACTGTTGACAGGTTGGCGATATAGATTCCTCATCTGCAAATCCTCTACGTTCACTTATCTTTTCTGTATTTGTTTTCGCAGCCTTATTAACTGATGCTGACGTTCTCTTACTTTTTGGTGTTTGTGGCTTTAACTTAGCAGGAGAGCATGCCACTTTTTTGAGCAGTACGTTCTGCTTCTGTAATTCTTGGTTAAGGCGATTGAGGTTCGAATTTTCCAAAATTAAAGAATCTATTTTGCCGTGGGCCGCACTGAGATCCAGTGTTAATTTTTCTAATTGGTGTTTTAACTTCGTAATTTGGTCGTCTTCATCATCTGAAATATCAGGTAAGCTTGTTGTGGTGCCATCTATCGGAGAATTTGTTGACATCGTGTCATCATTTTCATCTGGGCTGAGTTTACCTAATAGTTGATATCTAAATTTTTGCCTTAATTGAAATGACACCAAAAATCGTAACAATGCAAAGGTATGCAATATCTTGTTACGTCACTTGCTAAATGATATTAGTATCAAATAATTGCTATTGATATAAGTTCTCATTTTGAGCTGAAATTTTGTAAACTGACTCTACACCAGATGTACTTCACCCCTTTTGGATAGATATACCCTTTTGGTAACACCCTGTAGATAAGGCACGATAATGTGTATACAAGGTTATGTCAGTGTTAGATAAAAATAACACCTTCCTTCGCCTTGAATCAAATCTCTTGGGTGTGTTTACCTTTACATACCTACTAGGCTTTTTATCTAGGTTTTATGGAGTAAGAGGCTAGAGTAAAAAAGGCTAAATATTACATGGCACGTTGTCGTTCCTTATAATTTTTAATATGAAAAAAGTTGAACACATAATTTAAACACAACCCGCTTTAAAGTCAATGCATTTATCTAAAGGCACGCAAATAACAATGCATAGAATCTTCAGTCCATACTAATTTTATCAATATTTTTTTAGTAACTGTCTGTCTGTAACGCTTTTACAGTTAAACACCTGAACCGATTTTAATGAAACTTGGTATGGAGTACCTACTCTTGGATCCCAAGAAAGAATATCTTCATTTTTTTTTACGCGAGCGGAGCGGGTAGTGCTTAATAAAACTTATATATAAAATTCTAATGTCACAATCAAATGTTAGTTATCATACTCCTCCGGAATGGCAGAACCGACTTTTATAAATTTTTATATGCATATTCAGTATGTCTCAGAATCGGCTACAATCTATTTTTCATACCTCTAAGTGGTAGTAGGTAGGTAGTACGCAGGTAGGTAGTCATTTTATAATAAACTAGCTGTGCCCTGCGGTTTCACCCGCATGAATACCTAGGCCCCGTTCCCGGTGCCTTTATGTTATCCAGGGCGCAGATGAATCCAACAAATCACTATAGTAACAAAGGTGAGGTTTTTTTTCCGCGCAATTTCCCATTATAACTAACACAACAAAAACAGAATTACCGAAATCGGTCCAGGCGTTATTGAGTTATGCGCATACCAACACATTTAGCGATTCATTTTTATATATAAGATTGGAACCATAATAAAAATGTACATGATACCTTATTATTTAGTAAAAGTGTGGTGAAGTTCAGATAGACATCGCTCCATAAAATAACAGTATTCAGCTGAATCCGGAAATAATGGACCCATTCCTTGCATAGCTTGGAAAAAGCTAGAAAAGGAAATAAATGATTCTATTATCTTGTCAATGGTAATTGGTCCCCTGAATGACAAAAAGACTGCCACAAAATTACTCGACTAGCTCGATTTGGAAGCGAAATCGATCGATTTAAATTGTCTGTGTTCTAAAGTTAGTCGAGTCTATTTTAGTTCGGTGGAACTACTGGTTTATAATAAATGGGAGTCTGAACTAAAACATTATGGAATAGACTGAGCTGTATAATATATTTTATAGTAACTTTATGCATGTTTATTTCTACAAATAATAGCGAATTAGCTACTAATTTTATTTTGCCCATATATCTATTTCTTTCAATGAATGAATTCTTATATTATTTTACATTATAATACTACTGTGCAACGCGGTTTCTCCCGCTTAAATAACCTCTTTTCCCAAAGGCAGCTTATTTTCTTTATATTTTTATTTCATTCTTCTATTTGGGACGGAGACGAACCCAACAAATCAAAGGTCATGGAAATCGGTCTACCAGTTTGAGATATAAATAGTATATCCTGACTTTCTTTTAAAAATATATTATTTGTTTTTTTTTTATGTCAATAGGATAATCTACATTTATTTTGTGACATCTACTTTTCTCGTGCCTCTATATGGGAAGAGGCATGTGCCCAGCAGTGAGACGTTTATAGGCTGAAATTATATTTACTTTATACCTATTGTTCGTACGAATAAGGAAAAACGTTAGACATAACTTTTCCCGCCAAATAATTCAAGATGTCTTCCTTAGAGTGACGTTTACTGTAATAAGAGTGATATTAAGTATTAAGTTCCATTGTGTTTCGTTATTGTGTGAAGGCTATATAATTGTGTTAAAGGGACAAGTCTAAATAAAAAACTGTCCTTCATAATACTTAATTTTATATAGGTATAAGTATGTTTTAGGGAAGATTTTCGGGTATTTGTCTTTGGCTAGCTTCTTTATAATAATTATCCCCTATTTTTATAGGCTTTCATATAGTATTAATAGTAGTATTTACTTTTTTTTATAAACTCTGCTTTATGGCAAAATTTATGTTCCAATACGCAAAAATCTAAATAAATTGTTAGTTGAAATATAATATACTTTGTAGTAACGTAATAAAATAAATTAAATACTTGCTCAAAAATAGATGAATAGAATATTCCTTATTTCACACCATGTCACTTACATTATTACAAAAATATATAAAAAAATACTTAACTCTTCCTTCTAAAAACGGGCTGCTACAAAACCTTTTGTTTATTCCTTTCCAATATTTTTTATTTATTCAGATACATCAAAATAAAAACAAAATAATAATATAAGGCTTCAGCGCTGAAACTTGAAACACTAACTGCAGTCTAACGCCTGGCGTTAGCTAAAATCAATTGTTCGACAAAGGTATTTGATACCGTCAAAGCTTTGTGATGTAATTATTTTAATAGCTTCAAAACTACATGGTACTATAACACTAGTGTAATTTTCTACTCTATTCTCTACTCTACAAAATAAGATCAAGCTTAAAAAAATATTTGTTTATAAACAAAATATTGTAGAAACTTATTTACGATTGTAATATCTCTTTATGAATACACAATTAAATCTAATATATGAACAAACTCTAACTATACTAAAATTAAAACTTACATAAATAAAAACTAACAGGCGTCAAAGAACTCATCGTCATCCTTGTCAATGGCGGGGAACGTGCCCAGAAGGCTGTCAGCATTGCCACGTTGAATGGCTATGCCGATTCTCTGTGCAAGGAACAAACCAGCCCTCTGATCACGATTGTAAAAGTATATATTGTTTAAACTTCGTTTAGGTATCTGTTTTCATATACCAAAAGAAACTGTACCTATACATCCAAGAATGACCTTATATTTCAGCCCAAGATATAACCATTTAATAATGAACCGTAATGACCCAAATTCAAGTCGATTGCCTTCTGACCTAATTATCCCGGGTTCGATTCCCTATAATTATAGTTATAAATTCTGTGTTATTGCTGACTCGAGGTCTGTTGAAATAGCTTAATGACTGGATTTCTACAAAGTTGCAAGTTTCAATCAATGCTACTAAAGCGATAAGTCTTTTTTTTAAGTTATTTAAGGGAAAGAAGTTAAAGAATATGTTTTTTTTCATTACCCTGAATATGCGATTAACGGTGACAAATATATTATGAAACTATAATAATTAGGTTGTTTATATTTTTGATAAGCTTTTCCCCGCTGTTTTTTTGGCTTCTGTACTATGTATTTGTAGTAATTATGTTATTCAGGGGTGAGAAGACTCTAACAAAAAAATATCATGAAAATCAGGTCTCGCGTTCTCGAGTTATAAAAGTCGTATATTTGTATGAAATTATATTTTGCTTCAAACACAGTCTACGGTAATTCTTGCTGAATTAGCCTTATAAGTAAAAGAAAAAAAAAACTATAATGCAAGATTTATAACTTACCTATAAACCTACAACACCAAGGTATTTAAGACTTTAATTTAAAGTCCCGTGAAGCAGGCCCTTGCTTAGACTAACTGCTTAGATCTATTACCAAAATAACAAAAACATATTATCTTTCTCACTCAAAGACAAGACGTAAAGCCAACATTAAACAGAAAAACACGCAAGCGAAAAAGTATGTACGGATCGTAGCAAGTGGAAAGAAGTGGCCTCTGCCTACTACTACGGGAGACAGGCGTGATTATATGTATGTATGTATGTATGTATGTATGTATGTAACACACTAAAGGACAAAAAAAAATCTTTTTCTAAGCAACTAGATGATGGAAAACAGACCTTATTAGTTGACTGCGACGTGACCCTAATTTGTCAAAGTCAGCGACCAAACTGGATTAGAAGCAAACAGTACATTATGTATAATACATATAGTAAATAATTATGCCATCAGAAAGTAGTTATAAACTAACAAAGGCGACGAGTGATTTGAAAATGATATAAAAACTGGCCGAGTGCGAGTCGGACTCGCGCGAATGTTTCCTTACCACCGTTGTGTGAGAGCCCACCTCTTTTTTTTGTATTTGTTAGCATAGAGTCGCGGTTCTTGAGATAAATCCTGTTGATAGACAGATGGACAGCGAAGTCCCGCATTTAACCTTTGGTTACGGAACCAAAAAATATGTGTAGAAACAATGCCAATAAATGCTGAAGCAATGAACAAACGTATTAGAATCCAGGTTTCAAAGTACATAAATTAATTGAAAAAGTCACATTGTGATTTTTCTTTCATGAATCCTATTATATAAAAGAAAATGTTAGAATATATTAGTTAATAACATCTCTAAAGGACGACTGTTTTAAATTGAATTTACTTGAAAAACATTGTATTGTAACAGCCTCATTTAATTTATCAACTTAAAACCTCCATATAAATTATTAAATTTTATATTGTTTACCTTTTTCATTTTATTAGATACATTTGTACTGAAAATAAATGTTTATTTTTAAGTATTTTGACATAGTGGACATTGCCTCTTAATAAAAGAACGTAATATATTGGACTGTAGGTGACTAGTACTACAGATTATAGAAACATTTTGACGGATAAGGTTTAATAAAAAGTCGTTTTGGCATAGTAATTTGCCTATTTATGGATTTAACTAATTAATGATGTTAGAATAATAAATGATAATAAAATGATCTATACGTGTCTATTTGTGATAAGTCAAATAAATAAATAAGACGAGTACACAGTCTTGTAAAATGTATCTTTGTAAAACATTATTCATACAAAAGATTGACCTCATAAACTTTTCAATAATGAATAATTTTTAATAATATTGTGTTTTTAAACGAAATGGAGCTTTTTCATTGCAATAAAATACAAAAAAAAAATCAGTAAAACCTCAATATTAAATAAATAAAAATATAATCTAACTAGACATAAAATATACAATCGAAAGCGAACTCCCAAAAACACAAAATAAATCACACGAATTGGCGTAGCGGCTACGAGATTTCGTAGCGTGTAGCATCCCGCTACGCGCATCTACGGTCCCTAGTTACATACCGAAACTCGTAGAGGCCGGTTGTTCGCTACTCTCTCTCGCTTTTCAGTCTCTTTCTTGTAAAAAAACAGCCTTTCTCTATTCGTCTTGAAGCAAAATATTTCAGTTAGTTGTTCAGTGTTGTTCGTGTATTATTTATTTATTTATTTTTCAATGTGATCGTGTGCGAAGATTGTTATGTAATAGGTGAGTATATAAGTTTGTTTATGTATAAATAACTTGGGAATTCCTGTTTCAATTTTTTATATTTGTTGGGAATTTCAGTTATTTGTGTACGGATGTTTTTTCGGCCGAAAGTACTTTGTTTGATTAAATATTTTTGACGAGTTTTTTAAATTGTTTTGCACTTTTTTATAGTGTCGTTTTTAATTACTGGGAGTAATTAAAATATGGTGTTTTGTTATAGTTTAAAAGTAAAGGTAGGTTGTAAATATTTTTGAGACAATGAACTTACGTATTCGAGCATTGACGATATCAAGGTTTATTAAAAACAAGTTTAAGTACTGAAAAAAACTTATATTGATTCTATTTATTCAACATATTACGGGTAATTTACGGATATCTTTTGTAAATATTTATTATTATTACTTTTTTAGAAGCTAGCAAGAACTATTTTAATTACCCTAACATATTACAATTAAATGACAGTAAAGCAGATAATTTATTACCATTATTTTACACTTCACAATTATTTTATTTTTTATTTATTAAATATCTTGAATATACTAACCTGTTATTTAAATCAATAACGATATATACCTTACCTATATAAGTACAATAATAAAGTGATATTTTAAAGGAAATTAAAAACAAAAATACGTCCGTCTTTTCTCGTATTGTCTTTGGGTACGCTACCAGTCCCACTGGGTACTGCTGAATAGCCTTCTACCTAGCCTTTTCCCGCACTATGTTGTCGGCTTCCAGTCTCACCGGATTCAGCTGAACACCGTATGTTACAGAGCGACTGTCTATCTGACCTCCACAACACATGTTACTGGGTAACACAGTATCTCATAGTAAGACTTGCAGTCATAATTTTAGTATCTTATCGACTGGAATTAAAACCACTCATATGAAATTTATGGGACTACCTCTGAGGTATTTTATAACGAATCAAAAAACAAATTATATTTGTATACTATTTTTGAAATCGATCCACTATAGTCATATACATCGCGTAACATACATACAAGCAAAAAATAATACATACTGTTGAATTGAAAACCTCATCATTTTTAAAGTCGGTTAAAAACTATTTGATACTGCTTAGTATATTATGTACTTTATTTCTCCAATTAATTAACTAACAGAGTGTGTTACGTCATGTTTATAACTAAAGTCCAGTGTCCCTTAAGTGTTGTGGAAGTCATTACAGTAATAGCTGGAAATGGAAACTATACATAACATACCATCACGCCTGTTTCCCCGAAGGGGTAGGCAGAGGTGTACCAATGTACACCCACAGTTCGCCGATATGTTTAGGTCCCATGTAATAGGGGGCCAGCCTATTGCCACAAGCACAAATCCAAATTCTTTTAAAGTAAGTAGAATTAAAGTAGTAAAGTATTTTTTTTTCAACAAAATACATAATCCTATTATTATTATTGTTTTACGTTTGATTTACTTTCACCAAAATTAGTTTTTATTTTGAGATGAATTCATATTTTAAGGTTGAAAACGTTCTGCCTTTTTATACCAAAACACATTATATTGGATCAAAATATGTTAACTAAATTCTTATTGAAATAAAACTACTTTGACGGATTTAATCGCGTTTAGTATTTGAATTTTAGTTCCCGACGTCCTAAATTCTTATTACTAGTAGTATTCAATGCGATAAAAGGCTTAATGTCAAATATAATTTATGTACTGTAAAGAGGCTTTTCTGAAACTGTAACTGAGCTAAGCTGACATATATATGTTACTACCTTCTATTATCCTAAAAACAACCACTTAATATATTTATAAGATAGCTTGAGTTTTCGGTTATAATGTGATTTAAAAAAAAAACATTATGTCTAATTGAGAACTGCCCCTTTTAAAGTCGGTTAAAAAAACGATTCTGCACAAAACATAAAAATTCTTAATTCAAATGTACTACTAAGTAAAAAATTGTAAACCCTTTTGGGAACTGAAAAAGTTTTCTTGAAAAAAAAAAAATCAGTTATTTTTGACAAATAGAGCCTTTTCTTGTTTTATGAAGTTACTTTAAAAGTTTGTTAACCAATGGTTTGTGAAGAAATGGGTTGTTTTTAACACTGTGATGACAGAAATTGCTTAATGTTTTTTGAATTTTATGGCGTAGAAATATTTATAGGAGTTTTATTGTTTTTTTGTTATGGCAATAATTTAGGTATTTTTATACCTGGTAATCCAGTTTGTTTACGTAGAAAAAATGTTTGGACATTATATAAAATACCACTACTCTCATTCATGTTTTTTTTAGTCTTTAGTCAAATATTCTCAGTGTTACCAAAGGACTAAAAACTAATATAGATTTAATATTCTTCCACGGCTTCGGTGTACTAGTTTGCAATATGAAAACAGTTAAAAAAAAAACAAGTCCTCAGCATTTGTCTAAGGACTAATAACAATTAGCTTTATATTTTCTACGGTCTCGGTATAATAGACTGTATTTAAAAAAAAAAACAAATAGCGGTCATAAAAAACATAGTACATCTTTTGACATTGATTTTGTAGTCTCGTGTGACTTATAACAGACAATAAGACTGAACTTAAAGGTCTAATCAGTCCTCACAATTTCCGTACTCATCCCAATCGATCTGTGTAACATAGTAAGACCCTTCCGTGTCACGGAAAGCACTTAAGGCCATTGATCTTGACTGTCATTCCATGACAGGTGCCTAACCATGGGATGCTGTGTTACGCAGTAAAATGTGTTGTGGAGGTCAGATAGGCAGTCGCTCTGTAACATACGGTGTTCAGCTGTCGGTGAGACTGGAAGCCGACATAGCTGAACGTCGTTTATAATATTTTTTCTTCTTAACCGACTTCAAAAAGGAGGAGTTACTGACTTCGAGAATGAGAATTCGACTGTATTTCTTTTTTATGTTGATAGCCACATAACATTTGACTAGGTGAACCGATTTTGATGAGTGTTATTTGAAATGTGGTGCTTATCGTGTGATTCAGTTTTCACAGTGATATTCATAATGTTTTTTTTATATAGCCTTTCTTGTTTCCCACTGCTGGGCAAATGTCTCCTCCCGGGTTGGTAGGAGGAGGATCCAGACAGAAAAGCCTGGAGCAAATTGGGGTAGACCTTTGCCCAGCAGTGGGACATAAACATAAATATAAGATTATTTTGAAGTCGGTTTTTTGTTAGAATTATTGTGTACATAAATTATTAAATGAAAAAATAAAAATCTTAAGAAGAAAAATACATTTTCTACAAAAAACATTTTCCTGTTTAGTGTTTACTTCTTAAGCATCAAGCAACAAGCTTAATAAAATATTTAACACTGCGTTAATAGCTTGTGAAATTACGTTGATATTAAATTTTCAGGATCGCGGTTATTACGTGAGCTAAGATTATGATTTTGAATAAAATATGATGATTACAACTTAGCACTAAGTAGGGTGATATCTTGTGTATAATATAGCAGCTTGTTGTACCAAATGTCATATTTAAAGCATATCTTTGGGTAAGTAGGGATTAGGAATAGCGAAGTGAAAATAGAGGGATATTTGTAGAAACGTTGGTTAGAGATTTATGTTATATTTCTGTAAGCAGTGATATCAAATTCTGCTTTTAGTAAGTGATATATATATTTGCCTTAAATAGCACGTTAAGCCGTAGGTCCAGACTGTCATACTATGATCTGTTGCAGTCGTTAAGTCAATTCTGACAACCAGTCTTACTATGGGATGCTGTGTTACCCTGTAACATGTGTTGTGGAGGTCAGATAGACAGTCGCTCCATGTAAAATACGGTGTTCAGCTGAATCTGGTAAGACTTGTAGTCGACCCCAACATAGTGCGGGAAAAGGCTCGGTAGATGATGATAAACATTTTCTGAAGTTAACTTAAAGTGATAGATTTTTATACGTACAAAACTAAATGAATAAATTAATGAAAGTTGGTTTTATTGTTAATATTACTTGAATATGTATATAGAATTATAAAAAGAAAAATGACAATCTTATTTTTTATTTTATTTATTTATTTATTCAACACTAACCACTAACATTACAGGTACCAACCCAATTCGTTAGTGAGGCACTTTAATTATATAACATAAAAAGAAATAGCATTATAAGATAACATCAAATTAAAACTATGCACATTTACAAAAAACATAATAAAAATTAGAATATTATACTCATCTATCCCTCAGATATCGTGAAAAATATCACAAACAACTAGAATACTCGTATATCATCTTAAGTTTGGGATAACATTTTTGAATCCTATTGTTGGAGAGGCCTTATCTAAGAATACTTCATAATGTATAACATATTATTATCTACTATATAAAAATAAGTCGGGTTTTCCTTCCTGACGCTATAACTCCAGAACGCACGAACCGGTTTCCACGGTTTTGCATTCGTTGGAAAGGTCTCGGGCGCCGTGAGGTTTATAGCAAAGAAAATTCAGGAAAAATTTCAACAGAAAAACGGGAAAATCTTTTTTTACTCTGGTGGCAAAACGGGAGTTTGCCGGGTTTGCTAGTATGTTATACATTATAAAGTATGACTATAGTCAGAGTTGGAAGGATAAAAAACATTGCCAAGCCGTGACAACAAAAATACTATCCACCTTCTCTCTTAAAACACAAAGCACACGCTACAAATAAATTAAACTTGCACTA
This sequence comes from Autographa gamma, assembly GCA_905146925.1. Taxonomy (NCBI): domain Eukaryota; kingdom Metazoa; phylum Arthropoda; class Insecta; order Lepidoptera; family Noctuidae; genus Autographa; species Autographa gamma. The sequence goes on along the minus strand of LR989878.1, from coordinate 3,709,127 downwards.
CACTGCAGTTTCTCAATCTTAACTTTCAGTCATTTACTTTGCTCGTAATTCAGCCTGAAAGCCTGAAAACAGTCACGTCTTATATAGCACCTTAGTATGAGTAGGAAATGTTACCATTATTCCCTGTAAGCGCTAGTTTGTAGGATATACGTGAGGATAATAAAACATATACCATGTAGGAATTAGGTCTGTAGTAGGTATGTTTAACCTCCAGTGAAAAAAGAGGGGTGTTACAGTATGATGAGTTGGTATGTCTGTTTTATCGTGGCTTATAAACGACTGGACCAATTCTTATGGGGTGTGTTTCTTTGATGTTTCTGAGCTATAATTTATATAGATCTATTTAGCGTTTTGAAAATTATCATCATCATCATCATCATCCGGAAGACGTCCACTGCTGAACAAAGGCCTCCCCCCTTGAAAATTTTACCTAGTTATTTATATATAATATTGTGAGAGGTCTTCAAATAAATACGTAGGGTTTTAAATAGTAGGCCAGAGGCCAGACCTATCAGAGAGCATAGATATGTTTTAGAAATAGTTTTAAATGATCAAAATGTATGAAGTAGTTTCATTTCAATGTATGAAAAGTTTGTATTTTTCGCACAGCCCGTGCAAAGCCACGTACGAGTACATTGCTCTGAACCTAAAGTAAGTAGCTATTAAGCACTTGTGTTATGGAATTCAGAAACAACGAAGGTACCACAAACACCCAGACCCGAGACAATGTAGAAAACTATTTCTTCTTTCTCTCGTTAGCGTTTCGAAGAGCCTAGATTTTTTATTTTGTAGTCGGTAAAAAATTCCATTCCACGACTTTCTTCCCTTTATGCCCTTTTTGCAGAACTATGTTGGTGTCGGCTTCCAGTCTCACCGGATTCAGCTGAATACCGTATTTTACAAAGCGACTGCCTATCAGTACTTCACAGCGTAACTATTTATTAGATATTTCCTTACCAAGAGGTTTCATTATCAACCGACATAACAAAGACGCAGTTTTCAATTTACCTGTATATTATTTTTAACCAACTTTAAAAAAGGTGGAATTAATCAATTCGACTTTTTTTTGTATTTGTTACCACAGACCTTTTGACTGGGTCATCGGATTTTGATGTTTAATTTTTTATTTGGAAGCTTATGCTTGTTGTGTGGTCCCATTTTATTTGGTCTAGTTTTGACAGTGAGACCCATTTATTTATTATTAAATCAAATAGAACAGCCGAAGCCAATTCCCATAAAAAAAGACTTATTTTGAAGTCCGTTTTATTTCGTAGAATTATTCTCTCTAATATACATGAATAATTATAATTTCTAATACTTCGTCAAGGTCATATTTATGTTGCTACAATTTGACATGTCTAAAAAAATATTTTTTTCCACTAAATATACTTTATTTTTCATACAACAGATTAGATTTACGTGAAAACCTTTAGGGCAACATAAATGCGTTTATTTTCGTTAAAGCGAGACAGAATGATAATGTTAATGTCGGCAATCAATCTCTTCTGAGCGTTCCGTGTTATATAATATACAGGGTGTTTAAACAGAAAGGTTTTGAGGTTAAATAAATTTGGTTTTGGTATTCTGCTAATGTGGTATGATAAAAAAACATATTGTGTTTTCGTTATTAATGATATTTATAATTCAAATGAAACCCTAAACTCTAATTATTTATCTTTACTTTTATACACACACTATGACAAATTCCTAAGGCAGTTTTTACAAATACAAATATGCATTTTTTTCTTGCATAGACGTATTTGTACTATCATGTATTTAGAACGTTTTTATTTCTAACAGGGATTTTACTGGAGACGATAACACAGTTTTATTAGAATGTAATTGTCAATAACTTTTTTCCTCAACATTATTTTCACAGTCCTCAGCCACTAAAAATAAATGTATATTTGACGCATTTTATATTTGATCACCTTCATCATTTACTTTTTGCATCTTCTATTAAGACAACTACGTCAAAACCCAGCAATTCAAAACTTGATTATTTTACTACGCATCCCCTATTCAAATACATGTCTTATAAAACATCAACCTATATACTAGCTTACAAAATGTTCCAGAGATGTTTTTACGTCAAACTTTGTGAAGTGTTTGGCTACTAAATATACAAGTTGTGATAGGACGAGGAAGGTTTATAGTAACTTTGAGGCAATAAGAGTTTTGGATAACATAATAAATGGTTTAATTCAATTTTGTGTTTTGGTCAAGTTTAACGGACATTCAATAATAATAGAATAAGATTCTCAATGGTCCACTGTTATGCAAAATCCTCTTTTTATGTAGAGAAGGAACGACAATTGATCACCGCGATTGATCATTTGTGGGATTTAAATTTATTTTTTTTAGTATCCAGGTTTCCTCACAGTGACTGACCAATTTCCACAAATGCTAATAAATGAAAATTCTGACTGCCTAATTGACTTTAATTGCTAAATATTTGTTTTACTGTCTTCTGTCATAACCCTACTTTACCGATTATAATTATTAAGGTACAAATAGGGGTAAAGAAATAGCTTTAAGTAGTTTGGTACTAATAACCAAGAAACCTAAAATTATATGAAATTAATATAGATAAATTATATTATTATGTATTTTTTATCGATACACGATAAAAAATTAAACACTTAATTATAATTTCATATCTAGAATTACAGATACAAACCAATATAATAATAATAATTGTATTGTGAGGAGGTTCCTCTCTCTGGAGTCCTAACCACCGGCAGCTTGGAGCCTGTCCCGAGGCCGGTTGGACACTATATTTTATATTTTTAAATGTATATCTATACCTATAGATTGTTTTTGTATATATTTAAAAATGTATTTTATATGTTAATTGTTAAATAAAGAGAATAATAATATAACTCTACTCCATTAAAATATCTTACAATCAAAGATTCTATAATCTAAATAATACTTAAAACAAGTTCTATTGCTTAAGATAAAAACAGAACAACCACAAACCAAGTAAAGTCAAAACAAAGGGATTCTTCGCTTAACTCAGTTATTTAATCTGGGTAACAAAGAACTTGCAAAGGTAAAATATCTCCTAGATTACAGACTCGTTTTATCAGTGAAAACTAAATTATTTGCTGTTTTATCACAGAAGAGGTAACTATTGTTTTAAATGCACAACAGTTCACACAAAACTGTAAAAAAAATGGAACTATGAATGTATGAAAGTTTATTTTTTTTGAAATTATTTAACACTTTTATATTATTTCTTATACTTAAAATACCTTCCTTGGTTTTGGTTAATAATAAAATACCTGTCTGACCTCCACTATCACATATAACTAATATTATTTAACTGTACAAATTTAATTTATGTATATCTTATCATACGCACTTTTCTAAATATTTTAGGACACTTCTGACAAAAAGTGAAGGAATGTCATGCGGAAACCTGGATTCCAAAATTTCGGATCTGAAATCACCAATCCGCAGTGAGCAAGCATGGTGATCAATGCTCGTGCCTTCTCTATATGGGAAGAGGCGGTGCCCAGCAGTGGGACGTTTATAGGCTGGATTAATAATGGTCCAGCCTATAAACGTGTATTATTAATACAAAGCCATCATCATCATCTTAATAGAACCTATTGCTGGACAAAGCCTTTGTTTAACTTACTATACTTTAAGTAAATTGAACCCACACTAACAAAACCAAGTCAAATCTACTCATTTATAACACAATACTCTTTTTCAACAGTGTCAGAGGTTATCACGTGACAAACAACGGGTCCTAGGGACCTCAAACAATAGGGACAAAGACATTCTAAGGTCAAAGGGCTGATATGACCCTTTGTGGACCTTTGTAGCAGTCCTTAATGACTGCTGTTTAGTTTGTATGATGTGATATCATTTTGGGATGAGCAGGGATAGTGGAGTGGATGAGGGCCATTTATTAATATAATAGTTTTCCTACAATAATGATAGATGTAATTATTTTGTATGGTGTCTATTTCTCTTTAACCAAAATAAAAATAACTATGTTATCAATTATTTGTTGGAATCTCGTTTTTTTTATCTAGTTTTTTTTTATGTTAATATTATGCATTAAGCCTGAGTGCGGGCTTTAGTTTATGTTTATGCTTCACCAGACTTATAATGAAGGATTTTTTCTGATAATTCCAAGAAATCTGAACCGATGTGGTTTATATTTCGTACAGGATAAATTCTCAGGAATATCAAGGTCAACGCTTAATTTTTAGTTGCACTTGTTTTAAGGTTTTCATTAATTATTTTAATTTAGAATAGGTATCATTTACTTAGCAGTCCAAGACCAAAGCAGAAGTTTGATAAAACCCGAATGAAGAAGAATCTTCAAATGTATAAACAAAGTGTAATAGCAGTAACACAACATATCATCACGCCTGCATCCCCGAAGGGTTAGGCAGAGGTGTACCAATGTACACCCACAGTTCGCCGGTATGTTTAGGTCCCATGAAATAGGGGGCGAGCCTAGTGCCACTACAATTATAATAGCAGTGCACATATTTAAAATTCACTATCACTATTACAATATTAACATCAGATAAAACCATTATTAAAACTGCAAAGAATCAAATATTCAGCAAAAAAAAATCCATTTCCCATATATATTTCACAAGAATTCAGCCTGACTTTTCAATAACATTAAACTCAAGAATTGATAATGTTTCATGAAATGTGAATTCATTTTGCATGGCTCTGTCTGTGAATGGAAAGGCAAATAACAGATTTTCAATAAAGTATGACAGACTTAAAAGATGGACTGCAATACAGAGTGTCTTGCTGTTTAATATTGGATTTTAAATCGTGTGGAGTAAAGTTAATTTTGAGTTGTATTTTGTCCGTTAACTTATTTTCGGGTGGTATGCTTGCTTTAACGTTCTTGGGTAGATTAATATTATTTTTCCGACTATTGATAAAATATGAATTATACAGGCCTGTTCTAAAAAGTTCACAAACAAAATCTCAAATAATAGTTTTTTTTGTTCTATTTTTTTATCATATTCTTTGCTTTTTATTCTTTGCATTGCACAAGCTCAATAGCTTGTAAATAAATCAATGTAATTTTGTTTCATATCTTGAAATACATTTTTTACTCACATTAACTTTCTTTTTGTGGAGAAAATGGGCAAAAAGCAAAAAATATTTTTCAAAACCGGTAGTTTCAAAAATTTTTATGTTCAAACAAAAAAACTCTGTAGTTTTATTAATATCGAAGTATACGTACAACAAGAAACTAAATAATGTAATATAAAAAAATATCTCTCAACATCATTTTTAAAAGCATTATAATATTGTAGTGAGCAACCCTAACACATTTCAGTCAACAATGATACGTATCTGAATACTTTATGTGTAAAGAGGCTTATAACTGTTTATTGAGGCTTTTAAATATATTGAAGAGGAATTCTTTTGTTCACGACTTTATTTTCTGAAAGACTTTGTAGAGGAAAAGTAGGCTCTTTACTTTTTGTGGTAGTAAATAATTTATGTAATATGTCTTTTGAAATGTATGCCAATGTACGCATTGTTTAATTTTTTTTAAATTGCTTTTTTCTCTAAGATGAACTAAAGAAAGCTTTCCCCCATTTTTCTTCTTATCGAGTCGATCAATGACAGTTAAATTTTCCCGACCAGTATGCAGCCACGCACACGGCATTGTCCCTCGCCTAACACAGTTCCTCGCGAGTGCAGGTGTCAGGGCACGCTGGGCAACTCATTAAGTGAGCCATGGTTTTGGGGGAGGGGGGGGGGGGGGCACCACACTCATACGGCTCATCCCCTATTGTATCCCCTTTTAACACTTTTAACCAAAACATACAATCACGCCTGTATCCCCGAAGGGTTAGGCAGAGGTGTACCAATATACACCCACAATTCGTCGGTATGCTTAGCTCCCATGTAATACGGGGCGAGACAAGCCACTAACCGGGCACAAATCCAAACTCCAACCTGCTATTGAGAATTTCATAGAAAAACCCAATAACATCTTGGTCGACTTGGGAATCGAACCCAAGACCTCTAGCGTAGCACTTGCGCTTAGCACCACTAGGCCAACGAAGCAGTATTTTTAACACTTCTGAACTCCACACACTAATACGTTTGATCTCGACAAGTGTACAGGCCAACACACGTCAAATCATACATAATCCGGTGCCATCCTTTTCAAACACACCCGTCTCAAAGAAGCCTTACATACTGACAGCTAAGGCTTTGAGTTGTTCTCAAGTTTGAGAGTACTTTAAAATGTCTTTTGCATCCACGTATTGGTATTTTAATTCTTTCGCCTATTTTCTCGCTGATTCATGAAAGATATTTATTTATTTGATTCAAGCAACAAAGGCCCATATGAAAATACAATAATACTATATACAAATAACAAATTATAAATATTATACATAAAAAATTAAACTTAAATTATACACGACATTAACTTTTTCTATGCACAGAGCCAAAGACAGTGATAAGTGGAAAGCAGGAAGGGAGGCCATTGCCCCGCAGTCGGAGCTTAAGTCTATTTTAATAATAATGCTTCAATGATTATTTTTTGATAGAAAATTAAATTGAAATGCATTGGCACCCTCTAACATGCTTAATTTGCTCGCTGTATACAGTGATACAGATACTTCGGACGCCGTTCGCCAACGGTAGTTTCTTCAACTTCTAATTTTCATAATTCTCTCTGCCCACAATGCCTCTCAAGTATGAATAAAGATTTAATTGTGAAACAGAAATAATCTAACCTGACTGTTCGTGATGTGATTATTAAAAGAAAAACATAGACCACTAATTGTAAATACAGATCTCTCCTATAGAGTAAAGATATGTAATAGATAACTAAACTATAGAATCCGTCTAACAGAGAGTCTATGACCTCATCCCATATAAAATAGAACCTACCTACTTTACGTCAAATACAGTCTTCACAGTTCGCAGGCTTCGATAAAAAAGCCTTGACGTCCGAATACCGTTTCCCCGTAAACGTTCATTATCTTTAAGAGACGGATCCGTTGAAGCGAAAGCCTTTGGACATTCTGTCCGTATCATTTAAATGTTCGAGTTATGTAACTTTATTCAGGGAAAAGTCGGTATTTCAGAATATATTTTTAGATATTTGAAGTTTGGTTTTATACAGGCTTCATAATATATTATCACGCCTGTATCCCCGAAAGCAGAGGTGTACCAATGTACACCCACAGTTCGCCGATAAGTTTAAGTCCTATGTAATAGGGGGCGTGTCTATTGCCACTAACCGGGCACAAATCCAAACTCCAAACTGCTACTGAAAATTTCATAGAAAAACCCAATAACACCTTCGTCGACTCGGGAATCGAATCCAAGACCTCCAGCGTAGCAGTCGCGCTTAGCGCCACAGGCTTCAGGTATGAGAAAATGGGAATAGCTAAATAATAATAATGGCTTTTTATTCTCACTAAAGAGTAAATCTTATCGCTGAGAGATTATTTTTTTGTTTGATTTTATAATTTAGCTGTGTCAGCCTGTGTCCCTAAAGGACAATTATTTGAATTTACAAAAATAAATAGCTTTTAAAATATCGTCTAAATAAATGACTCCTGAACTGTGAACAGAATAATTTTATTTATGAATCATTTGAAGTTATAAGTTTATGATAGCAAGTTACTAAAAGTAAAGAGTTAATTATATTATAACACTTTAGATAAACAAAATAGTAAATAAAAAATTTAATTCACAAATATTTTCATTCAAAAACTCAATAAATAAACACCCAAACATTTTCCAATTAATTCAATTATACTCTCCTTCCTTCAATAAATATAAACCAATAAATAGAGCCATCCAAATATCTATAAAATATTAAACATCAATATTCTTAGGAAGATATTTCCAATTTCCTCAAAACATCTTTGGATTCAAAGAAAGGAAACTGCCATTAATATTGTATTAAATATTGTGTTTTGTTCTTGTGTTATGAATTTTAAAACAGATGTTTTCATTGTCCTGAAATAAGAAGGAAGGATGTAAATAGAAAATACTTAAAAAGCGACAGGTGGATAATGTATAAACTAATGCTTTTCTTGAAGTAACACTGATGGGAAAACTGACATAAAAATACGTGAAACCTATACATTTATTTTTTAATCAAAAATATGAAAAACTAATTTGAAAAAAAAGTGAAAATAAAGTGTATTTTTTTCTGTTAATAGAAAAATTCTTAATATCTTAATAAGGGTTGTTAGCTTTATACGCCAATATTAATCCAAGTCTGTTCAAAAGGTTTTATGTCCAAAAATAACAAAAATAGTAAGTAACGAAATAAACATACGCACTATCACTTTGTTTGTTTTAGGAACTTAATGCCCTTTACTGGTAATATGTTTATTTCGTTACTATATAATTAATTCTAGGTAGTCCTTCAATCGTTAAACCTATGAAACATAAATGGGCAAATGGAATCAAACCTAGTTCCAAGAGAGACCGAAAATCTGATTTCCACTATGCATTTCCGATTTCAAGAACAATTATACTCTCCATTAGCTTAGTGCTGTCACAAACTGTCAAGCTTGATGACCATTTTCACCAGATTAAGCTGAATACCTTAGAGTATAGATGAGAAACAGAGTGCACATATCAGAATATGAACAGCAAGTACTGGAGTAATCACGGGTATGAACTAGTTTTGTCGGAAAAATAGTAACCTTAGGGTTTGTTATAAAAACTAATATCATTGAAATAAAACGACTATTTTAGATTTTGTCGCGGTTTATATTTAGATTTGAGGTCTCGACTTCAGACTGCCCGTGACCATGATACCTGCAAAGGTGTCGAAACGTTGGGAACTAAAATCTAAATTTAAACAGACGAAATCCATAAAAAGTAGTTTTATTTCAATGTCTAACATTCGCGTAAACCTAAGAAACCAATTACTAATATTATCCTAATAATATCGAAACCATCAATTTTTCGCATAAATGACTGTCATTGCACAGAAAATAACTTAAATCAGTAACCGAATGTACTACATACAGTCAAAAATTTGCTTACGCTCGGCGCAAAGACCTTTTAGCGATACGAGCACTCTATAGTTTTAACTTTTAAACTCCATAAATTTATAATAATCCAGCCTATAAACGTCCCACTGCTGGGCACAGGCCTCTTCCCATATAGAGAAGGCACGAGCATTGATCACTAGGCTGAATACCAATTTACATGGGACTATCTGACTTTCCCAATATATTATTCTGTCAACAAGATATTTAGTTAAAACCCCGGATACACAAGAAAGGTTCTATTTACCGATCAATAAGGAATTTGGAGCCGTTAAAATAACTTCGCTATTTATGGCAGGAGCAAAGTGTTAGATAATTTATCATTGTTAGTTTACATAGTTTTATGGACTAGTTCAATATATGCATAATTTTTAGCTGACTTATAAAAGGAGTAGGTTCTCAACTCGTCTGTGTTTGTAAAGCGATATCTATGACAGTTGAGGATGTTTTTTTTTTTGTTATCATCGATATAATATTACGTCACAGGTAATATAATAAACATAACATAACATATCATCACGCCTGTATCCCCGAAGGGTTACGCTGAGGTGTACCAATGTACACCCACAGTTCGCCGGTAATATAATACCACATTATAAATTACATTGAAGTATTTTTTTGCATTTTTGTAAAACGAATAATTCAGTTTTAATTAATCGTGCGCTTGGGTTATAATTATTTCATCTGAAAACAACAAACAATGAAAAAGATCTACAATCAGTATAAAAAAAATACTCTTTCATTCTCACTAAAAATTTCTTATTACATAACCAGAACAGTAGGTACCAATAGTTATAGAAAAACGACAAAACAAATAATCTTAAATTGACCCTTCCATTGACACTGGTCATTCCGACCCTTGTTTACCCAAAGCATAATAAAACGAAAACAAGTCAGTCCGGGTTAATTAGACCCGTTACGTAACCAGTACAGTCGTTAACCGTTGAGGGGTTGATTTCACGGTGGTTTATTTAAACGAGATCAGTTGGAGTCGATCTCGATTAGAGCTGAATTTGACAGGTCTGTTGGTCTAGTGGTTAGAGACCCTGAGTGCTATACCGGAGGTCGTGGGTTCGATTCCCACCCGGGACAAATGTTTGTGTGATGAGCACGATCATTTTTTCGGTGTCTGGGTGTAATTTATCTATCATATGTATGTATTTAGAAATATATAAATATGTTTATCAGTTGTCTGGTTACCATAACACAAGCTCTGCTTAGCTTGGGACCAGACAACCGTGTGTGAGATGTCCCGGAATATTATTATTTATTATTATTAATTGAGTTGAGTTCTATAAATAACATTTTAGGTACATAAAATGATCTCAGTTTAGGCAAAAATCACAGGATATATAAATAAATTAGAAATCTTTTATTAAACGCTGTACGGTATTTTTCTACAACCAAAATATTTATTTCTAACAACTGTTGCAAGACTGTAAAATAATGGATAATGATACATACATGTCATGATAGTAGAAATTAGAAACTTTTTAAAGTTAGCAGATGCATAATAATATTCTATTTTAATTTATGTGTTCTATGGCACAAATATTTGACGTTGTGTAAAATTGTAAAATTTGATCTGGATAAACTCAGTTCCTAGGAACGCGTTTTAATGTTACTCGTGAAACCAGCCCTTAATAAAAGTTACAAAGCTTCGATATTTTTAGCCAATGACCAAAGTTGTAGTATATTGTTATTATAGGGAAAGATATAAATTAGTATTCTGTGCCCATTGCAGGGTGCATATTTAATGATCGATTGGTTTTGTTTTGAAAGGGAAGCAGTTTTTAACCAACTTGAAAAAGAAGGAGGTTGTCAATTCATCACTTTTATAGTTGTTTGTTTGACCATTTCATCACCAAAATATAATCGATTCTAAAGACAGTTTTCAATTTTAACCGACTTTTACAAAGTAGGAGGTTTCAATTTCGACTGTATTTTTTTTTATTATTTTAGTTAGTCTAGTTTGGTCATACAGAGTTAAAAGAAAATATACCATCTAAAGATTAAATAGACAGTTTTCGCTTACGTAATAGCTAGCCTAACACTTTGGTGAGACTTTTTGGCTAATATCCAAGATAGACTTACTTTAAAATAATTAGTCCAGCTCATTAAGTATTTTAAAGACAACCGCAGCGTAAATTTGAAGACTAAAAACAAAAAATTCTTTCTGCTGGACATAGTCCATTTTTAGCCTGGAAAAAATCCAACATTTAATATCATGATAGTCATAGTAATCATAAAGTACTTTTTAGGATAATAGTACCTATCTTTATATAAAACCAGCCTATAAACGTCCCACTGCTGGGCACAGGCCTCTTCCCATATAGAGAAGGTACGAGCATTGATCACCACGCTTACTCACCACGTGCGATTGTAGATTAAATATTTTCTCAAAATGTTTTTCTTTACCGATTGTCAGAAAGAATAAACAGGGTAAAGAAATCAATTAGTATATATCAAGAAAGGTCCTTTGTTTCGTTTTCAGTTCAAACCTAAGTGTAACTGTAAGCCCTATAAAATTTTATCAAAATATTAACTTCTCCAGGCAATGAAAATTCACTGAAATTATTCCGTTATCATAAAGAGAAAGGGTAGATACGGAAAGCTTAAATATTAATTTATTGAAGCTGAGTTATCTATGTATACTTAAAATAGTACGTTTGTATGTCAAAGATTTTTCTGTTACGTTTCTTTTTAGGGGTCCCATTAGGCCCCTAATATTAAATTATGTTATTGTCTGTCCGTTAGTCTATCACTTATAAGATACTCTTGAACAGTGTAAGGTAACAAAAAAAAAAACTTTTTTACATCTTATAAAAAATCATGAACCCCTTCAGTGGAATTCCGACTCACAGTAGACCTTTTTAATCTTTTGAAATATAAGAAATATAACAGATGCTTTTGTTGGTTTTGGTATTTATTTAGTTTTTCGTATAGATTTATATTGTTAAGGTGCTCCCTCACCGGGAGCAGTCGCGTGTAATATAACGTTACAGATTCGACTTTGAGCATTTCATAGCAAGATGTCAGCCGAAGCGGTCGTTGTGCTAAGTGTGTTAAGTGGAGCACATTGATGTTAAAAGTTGTATCGAGATATTACACATTGTATCATTACAAGGCGCGCATTGTAATGCTCTGTTCTCCTCCTTCAATGATGTAATGCTCAAATCTGTAACGTTACATTACACGCGAATGCTCGAAGGGAGCACCCTTATGTTTCATTTGTAAGAAAGTTTTCTTTAAGTGTATATATTTTAAAGGAATATTACTAATGCGGAGTCCAAAATTATATGTTTTAAATCCAGACATAGTCAGGTCCTAAAGCTAAGAACAAAACCATAAAACAAAGGGTAGATAGCCCTATATTTTGAATATTAATTTCATTAAACTCAACTTTCCTTGTAAATCAAATGTAATAGGGTATTAAAATCAGAACCCAAAAAGGGTTAGTTTTTATAACCTGTTATCCTATATAAATATTTAAGTTGTTATATATGTAACATAGAGTGTTTCTGAGAATTTATTGTTATAAGCAAATATTATCAAAGGCTGTTTGTTACGGTATAACCTTAGAGTTTTAATTGTTTGTTTTATGTAATTAGGTAAATAAAGTATTATTATTATGGTTTGTGTAAATATGTGTTGTTTTGTGGTCCATTAAATTCTGGTATTTGATGCAATTTTAAGGTACCAGGTAACCCTATACATATTTTGTTTCTAGGAGTTCATAGTATAAACAATTTGAAAAATGAAGAAAAATCACGCCTGTATCCCCGAAGGGTTAGGCAGAAGTGTACCAATGTACACTCAAGTTTAATTAGTGTACCTAGTGCTTAACAGGGGGCGAGCCTATTGCCACTAACCGGGCACAAATCCAAACTCCAACCTGCTACTGAGAATTTCATAGAAAAACCCAATGACACCTTGATCGACTTGGGAATCGAACCCAAGACCTCTAGCGTAGCAGGCGCGCTAAGAACCATTAGGCTAACGAAGCAGTCAGTAACTATTTATTTCTTATCAAAATCGTGAAATCTATTGTAGTCAACAAGAGTTTCTGTTTTTTTTTTTGTAACATCAAGTATACGCTGAAAGTCGAAAATAAAGTATCTCAAAAATAATGAAATTCGTTTCTAACATAATAGGGTAGCGATGATATTTAAATTTTCAGTAAGTAATGTACTTCAAAAATGTGTTGACTCATTGTCAGACTAAGTGGTGGAAGTAAAAGACAGAGAGGTTCGATGTTAGAAAGAGATGGATATAGAGCTGAAAATGAAACGATGGTATGTGAATTGAGAGTTTTGTTTGCATAATACATTTTACGTTTGATGTAATGAAAAACGTTTTTGTTTAAATATAAATGTATGCTAAACGGTGAAGTAAAATATTGTGAGGAAACTTGCATTCCAAAATTGGGATCTGAAATCGCCCGCAGAGAGCAAGCATGATCAATGCTCGTGCCTTCTCTATATGGGAAGAGACCAGTGCCCAGCAGTGGGACGTTTATAGGCTAGTGTAGTGGTGTTACTATAATTATTATGAGTGTGTGCAACAATTTTATAAAAAAACCGAAACGGACACTATTATTGAATATTTTAATTTTAAAATCTACTTTTTCTACAGTTCAACAAATATTCAGCATGTTGAGCTAGCCTACGTTCTATAAAAACCTCGTTTTGAAACAAAAATGCTCTTGTTTTTTTAGTTAGAAATAATATTTTTTATATATTTTTTTGCCATTACCTAAACACAGAAATCCATACTTATATTATAAATGTGAAATAAATTTGTATATCTTTTTGTCTGTTTGTCACGCTATCAAAACTGAACCACATTAACTATTTTAAGAAAGTATGGTACCGACTTAATCTCCTTAAATGACAAAAATTACATTATCCTTTAAAAACCGATATTCACACGGACAAAACCGCTTGCAAAAGCTAGTCCCTCATATATTACGATTGTGGCTTCGCTTAGTAAAATGTGTCAAATCATTCTTACAGAGTTATCGAAATGCTGAAAGCTTTGGTATGAAGGAAAATGTCGATTTAAAATGAAAAGTACCGCTTTAGAGGTTCACTACGGAAATGTTTTAGAATGACAAGCAGTTTTAGAGGTTTTTGTGTCTTTTGAGTTAGATCGATAGATTATTTTTGGAGAAAAGGTTTTTTTGAATGCGTAGTTTTGGTAAACATTTATACTCATAATTAGGTAGTAGGGAAAATAGTTTTCCACAATAGCAAAAACTATGCAATAGTATACTAAGCCGTAAATGTGAAAAAATATGTATTAATAGTGGATTGGAGAGATAATCGTAATAGAACTCGGATATCTGATTCTTTTTAATATTAGTTAAACGTTTACTACAGGACAAAAATAAAATTTGTTACCCTAACCTAGCAAATTACTACTACTACTTAAAAACAGTATCTTTAATTTAGAATAAACAGCTAAATACCATGCATCATTTAGAAGTCGTGCTGTGGACGATTGGTCTTATGGACTATCGAGGTAAAACAATAAATAAAAAAATAAAATCTTTTTATTTTAGACATTATTTATGAACAATGTAACACTATTATAATCCTATGCAATAAGAAACTAATTACTGTATACCAAGCATTTTAGGCGAAACTAGTTCACAACTCTAAAATTCTAACTCTACCAACTGTTCGGAAACTTTCCTCTACCACGTGCTAGTTTAGACCAATTAACACTGTATTTAAATAGAATAGTTAGATAGAAGAGATTTTAATAAGAAGATACAAAATAATTCTTCCAAAAATCGACTTCAAAGTAAGTCTTTTTATTTCTTATGGACCCCGTTGTCGAAACTGCACCACATGGGCAGCTCCACCTTTCAAATAAAAAAAATATCTTAAAAATCGGTTCAACCAGTCAAAAGTTCAAAAAAAATACAGTAGAATTGAGTACCTCCTCCTTTTTTGAAGTCGGTTAAAAATAAGAAAAGACTACCACATTTACACAGTATAAGTGTGGCATGAATTGCGTATGCAGTACATCAATTGTAAGCTTTATATTTCAATAGCATGATTGGATTTCGACCAACCAACATAATAATAATAATAATCCAGCCTATAAACGTCCCACTGCTGGGCACAGGCCTCTTCCCATATAGTGCTAGCTCGTGCCTTCTCTATAGAAGGCACGAGCATTCGTCACCACGCTAGCAAAAAATATTAATTCTTAAAAAAAAAACTCTAAATCTTAAATACATACTTCTAAATCTGCTCAGGCATTATACGATGAAAGAACCTCCTCAAATCTTTGTAATTGCAAATCGATTTGATATTAGAGGTCATGACTACCTCTCGGTGCTCGAGACCCACAAACACATAAGTAGGAATGTCCTTAAAAAGAACGTTTTTTAAATTAATAAAAGTGCTTAATTCGCGTAAACTCTAATCCATTATTTTCTACATGAACAGTTAAGAAAAATATCTTGATACCTAACACTGGAACGCATTAAAGTAGAATTTGCTCCAGAAATAAAAGATCCAGGATCCAGAACAGATCAAAATACCTCGTAAACTTCAGACCCTTTCAAATGAATAGATTTTGGTCTGTATCCATATAAATCTGAACGATTTAGGAAATTCGTCTCCAAGGACCAAGTAAGGACCATTTAGGTAATACAATAAAATCAAGGAATATACGAATGAATACAGGGTCTTTGCGAAAGGTTATATACATCTAAGGCGAGCATTACACGAACAGCTTGCGAGCCGCAAAGATGGCCCGAGCGGCTCGCGCGGACGGCATTATTGACACTAAAGAGTTCGCGGTATGCTAACGAGCAAGTCGTGTAATGCTCGTTCGTCAGATCTGGATGCACCCTAAAATAAGAGAAGAGTACACCTGGTATGAAATAAGTTTACAAAAATTCAGCTATTCAACTGAGTTCGTTAAATAATTGATTTCCATGAAAAATTTAGCTATGTATCACTAACATTTAGCAAGTGTTACATTTTAATAAAGTTACTTTTGTCATGATTGTATTGTCAAAAAAATGAAATTGAAAAAAAAATGATATCAATGATCCAATTATCTCATTTCGGGCTGAAAATTTGTAAACTAACTATATACGAGATGTACTCTTCACCCCTTTTGGATAGATATACCCTTTCAGTAATACTCTGTAAATAGTTTGTAAGAGATCTATTTATTAATTTAAGAATTTGACAAAATAATTATTCTATTGTTTCAATTGATAATGCGGTATTTATCTAAATTGGTTGAACATAATTGTTATTATAGTCTTGATAAGAAATGGGCCGTCATTATTAATAATTGCATCATTAATAGGTAAGATACAATAGGATAGATAGTCAATTGTTTATATAAAATAACCCAAAACATTTCCGACTATCTTGTCCTTAGAATTTGAGTAATAAAAGTGTATTACTACTATTATTGGTACAATAGGCTGTAACAATGAGATACTACTAAGTGTAATAATAATTCAACATTTTTTCTTCTAAATATAGTGTTTTAGCTAGCTAGACTCTCAAATCCAATAAGAGAAAAATATATATATATATATATGCGGACAAAATCACATACATTGCTCTGAACCCAAAGTAAGTAGCTATTTATTTATTTATTTATTTATTTATATATAGGAAGACTAACAGCTAGTACAATAGGTAAAAATACATGAATTTGCAACATACAGCCAATTACAAGTCTTCACTGATACACTGCACAATAAAATTAACAGATGAAAATAGCACTGCCTCTTCTAACAATACATGTTACATTCAAATAAAATATACAAAAAATCTTTAACTACCCTAATAGTCAACGAAAAAATCTCGGCTTAGCAACCTTCTCACTAATATTAAGTTTGCGTTAAAAATATCAATGTCGTGTGTTTTGCAAATCAAATTTAGGGTCTTACTTGCTCGCCATAAGAAAGTGTTTTGACGATAATTTGACGAAACTAGTGGTAGGTGAAGTGGTGCATAATGTCGCATAGCTTTTGTGGGAGTGTTAAAACCAATTTTAGACAGAAGTTCGGGGCAACTTATACGGCCAGATATAATTTTTAGCATAAAAATAACGTCTGCAATTTTCCGTCGATCGCATAAAGGAAGTAAGTGAAATTTCGCACATATATTTAAATAATTATTAGACTTATAATAATAACCTGTGCGATAACAAAGAAATTTAATGAATTTTCTTTGGATGTTTTCTAACCTGTTTATATACTTGTCATACCTGGGATTCCAAATCTGTGACCCATATTCCAATATACTTCGAACAAACGAACAGTATAAAATCTTTAACGTCTTAGCTTCCTTAAAGCCAGAAGAAACTCTCATCACGAACCCAAGAGCCTGCGAAGCTTTCTTTACTATGCTGTCAATGTGTTCGTCAAAAAGAAGCTTTGAGTCATACACAACGCCAAGGTCCCGTATTTTATTAGATTTCACGAGTGTTTGACCTTTCAATATATACTTAGAGGGAATAACACGGTTACTCCTAGAGTAAGTGACAACAGAGCATTTAGAAGGGTTCAGATCTAACTTATTCCTCAGACAGTAGTCATCAAGACGTTCTAAATCACTTTGCAATGCTAGAACATCTGCTTGTGATGAAATAGATGCATATATTTTCATGTCATCTGCAAAGCAAAGGAGCCTGGAGTGATGGAAACATTTATCGATATCGTTCACAAAGATCACAAAAAGCAATGGACCCAAAAGGGAGCCCTGAGGGACACCACTCGGCACTGTTACCCAGCTAGATATGTAATTTTGTATAACTACTGCCTGAGATCTGTTGGAAATATATGATGTAATCCAACGTAATAGGTCTCCCCTAATCCCCATTGACCCTAATTTTAGTATAAGGGTGGAGTGATCTATTCTGTCAAAACACTTGCTGTAATCAGTGTAAACGACATCGACCTGCTTACCATCACCCATACTACTAGTGATAAAATCATCTAAAATGATAAGATTTGACACTGTCGATTTTCCCTTAACAAAGCCGAGTTGGGATTCGCTAAAATTATTATTCAATGCGGCGTATAGTTGCGTATGAATAATCTTTTCAAACAATTTTGCTATTATACACAACTTAGAAACGGGTCTATAGTTCGTCACCTCGGTTCTAGGTCCCTTTTTATGAACTGGTGTAACAAAGGCTGACTTCCAAATACTAGGCACTACACCCTCTGACAGTGACTTCTTAAATAATAATGTAATAGGTACAGAAATGGATTCGGCACAATTAACCAAAAATACTGGAGGTATTTGGTCTGGGCCTGCTGACTTATTAAGGTCCAAGTTTTTTATCAGTTTTATTAGCACCTCTTGATTGATAACCACACTCGAGATATCAGACACCGATTGACCATTTTCGTGGTCGTATGTAGGAGAGTACTGAGAGGGTTGCAAAAATGTAGAAAAGAAATAGTCAGAAAATAGCTCGCATATATCACCACCACCAGTGGCCATATTTGTACCGTAATTCATAGTACTAGGAATATTTCTGAAGTTAGACCTCGACTTAACAAACTTCCAAAAGTGCTTAGGATTGGTTTTTATTGACTGCTCCACTGAATTTATATAATTTGAATAGCACTCACTTTCTAACCTTTTTACCCTATTTCTCAGTAAGTGATAACTAGACCTATCCGAAATATTGCCATACTTCTTGAACTTTATAAAATATTTATACTTTTCCTTAATAACTTTTTTTAATGCTGCAGTATACCAAATAGGGTAGCGGTCGTTCCTATGCAGTTTAGACGGTACGTGTTTGTTAATTATATCATTTAAGATTGAATAAAAGCTATTAACCGCGATTTCAAGCGGTTTATCCCTAAATTCACTAATCCATTCTATCTGTGCAATCGCTGTATTGATTTTATCGTAATCACCCTTATAAAACATAAGTTTTCTGCGTGCAGCTGGTTTCAAATACGAGAATTGGAAGAACTTTACTTCAATACAGAGCGCTTTATGATGAGGATCAATAACAACTAACGGTTCCTCACACTCGGAAACTGTGACTATATCATCCGACAGTATAAGGTCCAGTATCCTACCATATTGATTTTCGATGCCATTATATTGGTTAAGATTGAGGGTATGCAACATATCTACTAAGGAATGCTCGTCACTGTTATTAGAATAAATTGGTGTCAAGAATGATTCACTAGAATTGGACCTCCACGATATGCCACTCATATTAAAATCCCCAATTATTAAATATTTATCATTTGGTTTACTTATAATGATCTCCTCCAGTTTTGAAAGAAAATTATTTAATTGATTAGGAAAAGATAAACCCAAATTTTGCCGGCACAAATACACAACACAAACATTTAAATTGAATTTGTTAGAAGATCTAATGCTGCATTGTTTAATCGGCAAAGTCAACCACAAGTCCTCTGCAGTACTTGCATAAGAGGGTTGAGGTATGGCACATAATTCCTTTCGGACTGCAATGAGCACTCCACCTCCGCGGGTTTGTCCAGTAAGATCGTAATCCCTATCCCGACGGCACACTATATAACGATCATCAAACAACTCCGTGTCACTCACACCAGGCAATAACCATGTTTCCGTAAGTACTATAACGTCGTAAGAAGTAACACTTAAGTTCCGAAAGAATTGCATAGTTTTGGATCGTAATCCCCGAACATTCTGGTAGTACACCTTTAAATCACAGAATGAATTCATTTTTGTAAATTAAAAATAACAACAAATTAATCGAAAGTCTAAAGTAATCAATACTCCCTAAATCATACAAGCAGCTAACCATCAAGCACGTTAACCACCAACTAAACGTCACCTCACAGGTATAAAATAATACGTAAAAGCAAGACAAAAATGCATCATACATCTTCCAATAATATGAATAAGATAGATTAATGACAAAACACGGCAGAGCAAGTGAGACAAATATAAATTTATCATTATTAACTTTAAAATGAACAACACCATAATGCATAGAACTAAACTCATTAGGAGAACAAAAGCGAGGTGACGACGCGTGCAGTAAGTCAGGGGTGCCAAACCTAATGCTATTAATACAACTATGACTTATTACTATTAAAATAAGCAGATTAGAAAAAAATTTAGAACCATAGTAAATTATTCTATCCTGATTGAAAATGATTAAATAATTTTGTTTAAATCTAAAATATTATTAACAATGAAAGATCGAGCTGTGTCATTTTTCCGTATATGGATTTTACCGAACTTCACCCAAACGTAGCTGTAATTTTTATCCTTGGCAAGTTCTCTGACTTTATTAAGTAAAAGTTTAGATTCCGTCGTCAAGTGATCATTAACAAAGATCCTATTATCAGAATCCTTGAAACCGATATCTTCAGCTTTTATTATCTTCTTCACACGAGCAGAAGCTATAAATTCTTCCTTAATGTATCTATTAATAAAGCCAATTATTATTGCTTTATCCTTTGAGTTGAAGGTGGGAACCCTGGAAATATAATTTATTTGTGTTTTCGGAAGATTGTATCCAATTATTGTGCTTAGGTTATTCACCATTTCAAATAAATTCTCGTCCTTTTTCTGTGGCACCCCTCTAATCTCAATATTATTAAGACGCGCCCTTTGTTCGCTGGTATAAGTTTGCTTTTGGATTTTCATTAAGGTTGCTTCCAACTGTTCTTGCCTCTGTTCCAGCTCACTAACCTTACCTTCCACAGCGACCAATTTACTAGTAAATTCCTCTAGTCTTCTGGTAGAAGATTCCGATGAAGCCTTAAGTTCTATTATCTCATCTTTTATACTCTTGATGTCCACCACCAGTGCTGGAAGATCAGTTAATTTAAGTTTTACCTCTTGAATCTCCCTTAAAAGGCTCTCCAAAGATACCTTTTCCTTGGTAGCTGTGGGGGCGGGTGAGCACGATCTGCACGTAGAACACTTCCAAGCTGCTCTTCGATCTACTCCTAGTTTTCTCCACCCAGACTCAGAAATACCTGCGCAGCTAAAGTCCAGCTGGTTTCCACAGGTGGAACACTGAACACCATCGGTGAAGCTTGATTTACAAATTACGCAAGTATTCATGATGACGATTACGACAAACAGGAAAAGGTTGACGATCACTGCTAGAGAATTATACCGATAACTTGTAGGTAGTAGTAAAAACTTAGAAGTAAAATGAGCGAATAGATGATACTGGGGCAACTGCCGTCCGCAAAGTGGACTACTAACTATTAAGCACTTGTGTTATGGAATTCAGATACAACGAAGGTACCACAAACACCCAGACCCGAGACAATGTAGAAAAGTGATTTTCTACATTGACCCGTCCGGGGATCGAACCCGGGACCTCAGAGCTAGCGACACCTTAAAAACCGGTGCGTACGCCACTCGACCACGGAGGTCGTCAAGCATTTGCCCACGGCTTTGCCTACTTGTATGTCGGTTTACATTGTATACATGCCTAAATTCTTGCTTGGGATCCTAACTTTACCCGTAGGTAACACATTTTATAGAAATCGGTTCAGCTGTTTTGCCATGAAAGCGTATGTAACAGACTTACTTTTGCATTTGTAATATTAAGTGTGGGGTGATATAGTTTTATAATACCTTTTTTATTGTAATCACGTCTATTGTTTTATTTAATAATAGTTATTTAGTAAGTAGTTAGGAGTCGCCAGACCTTCTCTCTACAAAACCGTGTGGCAGGAGGGAAGGGAGGCCTTTGACTAGAAGAGGGACAGTTCGGGCTTAAAATAAAAAGTATGGTGGTGATCAATGCTCGTGCCTTCTCTATATGGGAAAAGGCCTGTGCCCAGCAGTGGAACGCTTATAAGCTGGAATTATTATTATTAATAAGTATATAGAACCAATTTTCTAGACCTTTCCACAGCAATGGCTTGCCCCCTATTACATGGGACCTAAACATATCGGCGAACTGTGGTTGTACATTGGTACACCTCTGCCTACCCCTTCGAGGATACAGGCGTGATTCCACAACAACCAATTCTTTTATCACGATAAAATGTTCAACTGCAATTGAAACCGATTGCATAACGTTGACGTATGACGTCACACGTCCTTTCGAGTGGCGAGCCATAGCTGGGCAATAAACACTCGACCTATATACAGTTTGTGAGCCAAAATACCACAGCAGTGTTTACTTGTGTTTTGGGTCAAGCTTGCATTGTATATGTGTTGATGACAAGCAGAGGCTAGTTTTTAAACGGACTCAAAGGAGTATAGGTTCTTAATTCTTTTTATATGTTTGTGTACGGAAAATATGGATAGATTTAAAACAAAATTGAAGTTGATAGGGTGTATTTTAGAGGAAATCCCGTAATTTTTTCATTGAAGTCAGTTAACCTCTCGTATGCCGCAATAAATAAGACAATAGAATTTCAATTGTGTCTCGCGTGGATCCACGCTTCCGGCATACAACGGGTTAATTTAGATTTAGATGTGATCAATAATTTGAATAATTGCTGATAACTTAAAGACCAATTCTATCTCATCTTATCTCGATAACGTCATCTTTAAAAAAAAACGCGTCATAATCGGTCCATTCGTTTACGAGCTTCGATACCACAGACAGACACCTCTTCTTGCGACTCAGGTCAAAAAGAGACAAACAACTTAAAGTTTTTTTTCTTAATATACAAAACAAAAGACAGCACCATAATTTTCTGATATAAGAACCCCTATCACCAAATTTGCATACACAACGTTTGAATGTAGGCGTCAATGTTAGTATGCCAAGCTGTTACTGAGAACCAGTATTCGACCATTCGCGATATTGCAGCTTGCAACAACTGCAAGTGTGCAGTTAATGCCGAAACGCTTTTAAGGGCAATTGGTTTTCTGTTTTCTGGGTTCTGTTTTCTGTGTCGGTATTGGGGAAATGTGTCGTGGGTTTTAGAAGTTTTTTCACACGCGGTCTGTTCGCGTATCCCAATGTTATTTATAATTATTTTATGTGTGTAATATGTATTATTATTATCATTTGTAATGCAGAAAAATTAATGCAATTGTCCCGTGGTGTTTTACTAATCTTTAAGTGTCAGTAATATTTTTTTGTTGGCTATTATTTATGGGCTAAATTGTCTGATACTAATAAATATTATTTAAAGAGGAGGAAATCCTATTGAATAATTTAGGACTAAATTTTTGGAACTAAGCGCCTAATATAATCAAACAGTTTTTTACACATTTTGGTTACTTAACGCTTTTTAGGCCAGTCAAAAAAATGATTTTTCGGTGATATTTATACTGTAAGCTAAAATCGACAACAGTCTTTACCAGTTAAATAGTAGTCATTACGCTAGTTCAGACATAATTGAAAATCAAGACTTTACATGGAGCGACTGCCAATCTGACCTCCACAACCCATTTACTGGGTAACACAGTATCCCATAGCAAGACTGGTATAATAATATAAGGGTAAAATCTGTAACCAATCGTCTCCTAATACTTTTAGTATTAATAAATATTGTCGGGTAAATAGTTCCTGAAAATCCTTACTAATATCATAAATGTGAAAGTTTGTGAGAATGGATGTGTGGATGTTTGTTACTCTTTCACGCAAAAACTACTGAATGGATTTTAATGAAACTTTACAATAATGTAGCTTATACATCGGAATAACACATAGGCTATAATAACTTTTAAACTATCGCGCTGCATGTTTATATTAATATTATAGAACGGGGATTAGCGCGAACATGCATAAATACCTTTAGGTAAATACCTTTTTCAGTCTGCTTGCGACCACGGCCGGTGTAACCCAGTCGAAACGTCAAGCCCTAAAGGTATTTATGCATGTTCGCGCTAATCCCCGTTCTATAATATTAACATAGGCTATAATTTATAAAGATAGTGTATGAATTGTCATTCACGCGGGTGAAACCGCGGGGCACAGCTAGTATAACATACAAATATTAAGGTTGTGTTGACCTAAATATTTTCCAAATGACTGAATTTTACTGAAAACAATGGACGTTTAATAACTTCTTGTTCATTGAGTTTTATGATTTGTTTACGTAAATATGGTAATATTATGTTTTTGTTCGCTGTAGAGTTTTTTTCTGAGAAAAAGGGTGAAAGGTATTGATGTTTGAATATTATTCGATGGGAATAGAATTTGAAGATAGTTCTTCATATTTTTTGTTTTACCTAAATTGTACAAGTTTAGTTTTTATTTATGTAAGTTTTAATTTCAGTATAGTTAAGAGTTTGTTCTTATATTCGATTTTATTGTGTATTTATAATCTTATAAGTAATAAAAATATTAAGAGATAAAAAAATACATAATATTATTTATAATTACTTTATTTATTAATACACAATTAAATCTAATATAAGAACAAACTCTAACTATACTTAAATTAAAACTTACATAAATAAAAACTAAACGGCGTCAAAGAACTCATCGTCATCCTTGTCAATGGCGGGGAACGTGCCCAGAAGGCTGGCTGCATTGCCACGTTGAATGGCTATGCCGATTCTCTGTACAAGGAACAAACCAGCCCTCTGATCACGAGTAGATTCTACCAAACGTTTGTAAAGTTCTTTGAAAAGATTTCGTGCGCTCGGACCCCATGACCCGAGCGTTTCAACCCCAAACGGCTCGAAAATATAATCACCCACAATGTTATTATACTTCCGCCGCTTAAGGGTCTCCGCAGCTCCAGCAGCAGCGCCAGGAGAGGCTGCTGAACTTAGAACGTGGGACGGAGCAAGGGTGTCGACGCACGTTGCGTCCCACACCAAAGGCCGACCCAATTTCCAAGGCAGCAATGACATACCGTCAGGTCTCTTGCCATCGCCGCGCACCAAACCATTGGGTTCCAAAACAGCTGGTACACCGGCGGTGACAAGAGCACGACGAATTATGTCATTCAAATTTGAGTGGCGAGATATACGCCCTGCGCTCCTGCTGCAGGACAGGCCATGGTGACCGAGGTTGTCGACTGTCTCACCGCATTGACAACGATGACATGCGACACAGGGTATACCTAAACGTAAACTCATGGCGAGCCGAAAAGTATTATTATCCAAAATGGTACCAAGAGTAAATTGAAGTAAAAATAATATATTTAGGTTATGTTCTTTTTTTAATATGCTTAATAAAAAGTTAAGAAAATCAGCCATTTAAACAAAAGTTTTAACACACTTTTTGTAAGAAAATGTTTCAAAACTCAAATAATATTAAAAGCTTAAATGTTTTCTAAAAAAAAAATGTTAACTATCCTATAAACGCAGACCAATCATGATTTACAAAAAGTCAAAGTTATAAATGAGCTGTAAAAGAAACTTCAATTTAAACTAAAGTTATTTTTGAGAAGAACTGTCAAAAAACTTTCACTACTTACTATAAGTTTTAAATTAAAAGCGTAGACAAAAGAACGTTTATTTTAAATAAACTTGAAAATAGTTTTTTTGACTTGGAGTTAACAATTTATCTTTTAAGTAGTTTTGTAGTTTGAATTATTTTATTTAAGAAGTCTTTTTTTTTTCTTTCTCTTCGGTGAAATAAAAGTACCTTGTATTTGAGTCCAGGTTGTTCGAGAAATCATAATTATACGATAAAAATATACCTTCAAATTTCTTATGTAACATAATATGACTTGCTATTACCCGTGGCTTTTCTCATTCAGATTGTTGGCTATGGCGTAAAAAAGTAGCGTATGGCTATACGATACTTTTTTCCGTCGTCATCTTATGCGTTCAACTTATATGAATAGAAAATTTTATCATAATCGGTTTAGCTGTGAGCGTAACAGTCAGAATTACAGGGTTTCTGAAAGGCTGAAATCTGTTTTCAAATCAACTTATCAGGACTGTGATTAGTTACCAAAAGCCTAATAACAAATCACAGCGCTTAAAATGAGGTTTGACAGAAGCCGTTGGCTAGTTTCGCATTTGCTATGTTAAAGACAAGTATAAATACATCTTAAAATATTAGTACTGCCTCGTTGGCCTAGTGGTGCTAAGCGCGCTTGCTACGCAAGAGGTCTTGGGTTCGATTCCCGAGTCGACCAAGGTGTTATTGGGTTTTTCTATGAAATTCTCAGTAGCAGGTCGGAGTTTGGATTTGTGCCCGGTTAGTGGCAATAGGCTCGCCCCTATTACATGGGACCTAAACATATCGGCGAACTGTGGGTGTACATTGGTACACCTCTGCGTACCCTTCGGGGATACAGGCGTGATGATATGTTATGTTATGTGTTTTAAAGTATTAGTTTGAATAAGTAAGATTAGACACTGTTTAAACTATTTTTAGCTGTCTAATTTTAGATTACTTTATTTATATCTAATCTATCCCTAAGAAAGATATTTCTGATATTATTTTCTGGTTTCTTTCTATATTTATCTTTATTTTTCTTTAGTATAAGGCCAGTTAGAGTTATTGTAAGGAATGTATGTCAATAGCCTTTTGTTTTCTGTTATTCTGTCGTGTTTTGGCCGTCGGCGTGGCTGCGATTGTTTTGTCTTTCTATATTATATTTATTTATATTTAGTATAGAATTAACACTGTTTGAGTCTCCAAGGTTGCTTTTGTGCTGTTATTTTTTACATTTTAATTTTAATAATGTTTTGAGGTTTTGCAAGTTTTTTTTTAATGGAAAATAAAAACAGATCACAAAATAAAAAAAGCTAAAAATAAAGGCGCTTGTTTGAAAATGAATTACATGAGTATTTACAATATTCTTTATTTATGTTTATATAACAGTAATATTATTAGATTTGCAAACTACTATCATTAATAATATTTTTCACAGATTTGCATGTTTAACCAATAAAATGTTAGATAACTTTTTAACAATGTTATTTGATAACTAACTGTGTCCGCGACTTCGACCGCGTGGATGTTCGTCGCGATTCTTTAAATTAACATAACTTTTTTATTTATGAACCGATTGACCGACATGAAACAAACACTAAATGTTCAGTGAAGGTTACTACAATATTTTAGTGAAAACCACATCTAAATCGAATACGCCGTTTCTGATATTAGCGTGCAGAAACACACAGACAAACTGACAAACATAAAAAACAGACACAAATAAAATTAATTACAATTTCGGGTTCGGCATCGATATAATAACAACCCCTGCTACTTTTTTTTATACATATTTCCATTGTACAGACACCACTTTTCTACAATTTTATTATATGTATAGATAGATATAGAATCAGATATTGAAGTAACAATCTCCAAAATAGTACAAATTGAAATAATAACATTGAATAAGGTTTAAATTGTACCCAAAAATATCCTAGGAACCTTAATCACAGTTACGATTACCTACATTATTAAATTATTTAGAACATAACATATCATCACGCCTGTATCCCCGAAGGGGTAGGCAGAGGTGTACCAATGTACACTCACAGTTCGCCGATATGTTTAGGTCCCATGTAATAGGGCGAGCTTATTGCCACTAACCGGGCACAAATCCAAACTCCAACCTGTTACTGAGAATTTCATAGAAAAACCCCATAACACCTTGGTCGACTTGGGAATCGAACCCAAGACCTCTAGCGTAGCAGTCGCGCTTAGCGCCACTAGGCCAACGAGGCAGTCTAATTTAGAAAGGTTTCATAAATACTATAATTGTACAAAGGGTAGGTATTTGAGATTAGGTTGTAAGGGTTCGAACCTAAAATCTAGTTAATTTGGACCTAAATTGAAGGTTATTTAAATTTAGGACCCTTGGATATGTATTGAATAAGTTTAGGGAATTAATATTTACTGTTTTTGTTTGGGTCGTGGGTTGTTTAAATTAACAACATAAAATTTTATTAGAGTGATTTATTTAAGTTCAATATTTAAAACTTACTTACTTATATTTTTTTTATATATTAGATTGATAAAGAAACTACACTTATACAAGGTGTTACCGAAAGGGTATATCTATCCAAAAAGGGGTGAAGAGCACATCTGGTATTGAATAAGTTTTTCAGCCCAAATGAGTTAGCTGACTAATTAATTGTACCGATTTTTTGTACTAATAATTTGACACCAAAAAAATTCGTTTTCTTAATTTCACTAAACATAACATTCAAATGTATTGTTTTTTTAACAATACCTACTAAGAAAATGATTAGTAAAAATCTTACCTGAATAATGTAAGAAAGAAAGCACCAATAATGAAACTCGGATTCGAACCTAAAACTCCCACGGAACAAACCCAAACTATACAAAATAATAATACTATAGACACATTGATAAGACTAACACAATTAACTATCCTTTGACAAAAAGGTCTAGATCCTTTTCTAGAAATAGGCTTAACTGTAATAAATGGCCTTGGAATAAATGACTGGCCTAAAGATAGGGCCTTTGATATTAATTTAATTTGGCCCCACTAGGCCTGTACAGTACGATGCAAACTTAATGGCGGCTCTGAACACGAGGCGAGTCGCTGCGCAGTAACAAACTGATGCGCCAGCGGGGGTGCGGGGCGAGGTACTGCGCAGCGTGTAGCTATCTTCAGAGCCGCCATTAAGTTTGAATCCAACTATACTTTGGTGAACGTTTGGTTGAACCGACTTTAAAAGGAGGAGGTTCTCAATTGGACTGTATTTGTTTTGTATGTAGGGTACACGATGTCTACGACAATTTTGGATCGATTTAAAAAAATGCTATCGATACCATCATCCCTTTTAAGTTTTTTCAAAACCAATCCAGTAGCTTAACATTTAAACTTCGTCGGTAATATTTAATTTAAATGTCGTCGGTTTTGATACATTTAATTTTACGTGCAATCAGTTATTTTGTAGTGTAGATATGATTGTTTATTAAAGTAAAAAAATCGCAGTTGTTTCAGCATTTTTTTTTGTTAACAAAAAATATCAGAAGCCTGAGATATTAGTTATAATTTTGACTTCCATTTACTCAAAAATTCTTGGGACATCTTCCTTAACACACCTTTGGACCTCTTTGGTCAAAATAGCTAGCGGAAACTTAACATAACTTTGTTGAAACCCTTTACTGAGAATTCAAACAATTCAATCTATGTTAATGTAAGCGAAACGTTTGAAATAACTGCATTATTTGCTAGGAAGGCTGTATTTCAATACTCTTGACAGTTTTGTGTCAGATTCTATGCTGTTTGCTGTTTATTTTTATCATGCAAAGAAGGGGTTAATAAAAAAAAAATACTATTCCGGGACATCTCACACACGGTCATCTGATCCAAGCTATGAGCTTGTGTTATGGTAACCAGACAACTGATAAACATACTTATTCATTTCTAAATACATAGATATTATAGTTAAATTACACCCAGACAAATTATCGTGCTCATCACACGAAGATTTTTCCTGGGTGGGAATCGAACTCCAGACCTCCGGTATAGCAATCAGGGTCACTAACCACTAGACCAACAAGCCCGTATATAATAAAAGCCATTGTCTTCACTGTCATACATTAATCATTGACAGTCGTTAAGTCATAACAACTCTGACAACTAGCCTTACTATAGATACTGTGTAACCAAGTAAAATTAGTCACAGTGGTCGCTCCACGTAAAATAGGGTATTCAGCTGAATCCAGTGAGACTGGCAGATAGATATAAGAAGAAGTTTTTAGAATATTTAAATATAGTAGTAGAGAAGAAAATTTTAGATTAGGCAGGATTCGAACCAGTGACTACTAGTTTTTTCTAGTTATTTGTTTTCTTTTTATAACCCGTATGGCTTACTGAAATTCTACTTCCCTTTGTTCTAAATATAACAAAAAGATAAATTAACTTTATCACTACAGATTTATAAACCAAGACATTTGTTAAGACACGTAGATACAATACATTTCTACGATGAGCTAACTCTAAGAATTATATTGTTCAGTACAGTCAACCTAATAATACCGAAAAAATTACATACAAAAGTCGACCTTAACACGTGGACATAAAGTTGCTTTTATTTTCGAAGTTGTCGAAAGTTGTGTGGTGAACTGTATAGTTAGGGTTCTTAAGAGGTTTGAGGTCTGAAATATAGTTCAATCAAAGAAAGCTGAGCCCATTGTCTGAAGAATAAAAACATTTTTATCCTTCCTATATTTGAGTACGAGTATCTTTCATTTGTGAGATATTTTTACTAGGTATAAAAATAAGAAGAGGTTAGCGACCTTTTAGATCTTTATTCTTAAATAATAATATCTATTTTTAACTCCCGACGGAGAAAGGTGTAAGATATGAGATTGAAGAGTCTGTCTATATGTCTGTGGTATTACAGCTCCTAAACGAATGGATCGATATTGAGTGAAATGTAGATATGATATACTACCGATCTAAGTCGCTACCTTAAACAAAACGTACATTTTAATGTTAATTTAACATACCATTATGAAGCATGTTTATGATTACACAGTTATTCATAAGAAAGTAACAATAAATATTTATTTCGAAAACTTAAGAAAATGTTTTCATTTGATCATTAGGAAATTTCCTTTAAAGTTAGAAGTATACCATTTAGATTGTATGTAACAACACACAAAGTATTAAAGATGGCGTCTTTTTATCTAGATTTTATGTCTACGTATCTTTACAACATATACATATATTATCACGTTAGAAGGTTAATACACCCATTTTTTTTCGGATACGGAAGGATACAAAGTTGAGATTGAAGGCAGTTTCAGGAAAGTAAGGCTATAAAATACAGGGTCTGTATAAATCTGCCTTCACTAAGAGTTTGTGGGAGATTTGCCTCAAAGAATAGTAAAACAGCATAGGCTAATAATTATTGATAACGCATCAATGTAAAAAAAAGGTTACCAACAGGGTCAATTTCGATGAAATTTGTATAGGACCATACAGTGTAAAAAAAATACATGAATTGAGAACCACCTCTTTTTCAAGTAGGTTGAAAATAGCTTTTAAAAAAGTAAAGTTGAAATGTTTTTCATCAACTTTTAATAACTGTTAATCTTACTTATAGAATTATAGACCTCCATTTTCTTTAATAAAAACTAATATTTTTTCTTAGTATGAAATGAAGTCTCTTCCGCTGTCTGTTCGCATAAATCTTTTAAATTACGCAACGGATTTAAAAGCAATTTTGAACAATAAATAGTAGGTGTTTAAGGGGAAGGTTCATATGTATAACACTTGCATATTATAAGTACAAAAAGCCAAGTAATTCCGGATACAGAAATACAGTCGCTAGTACCCCTCATTTTCGAAGTCGGTTCAAATATTATTAAGTTTCATAGGCTTACTTGTAGCAAGGCTATTTCGAAAGCCTGTTTCTAATGGCCTGAGAGTTGGCCCAGAAAGGCCCGACAAGGCCTTTTCAGGCCATTACAAATAAACTTGAATGGTTGCTACTGTTTTAATGGAGACATTTCTGTTTAAAAGGAAATAGGGTTGTGCCGTTAAGTAAATATTTATTAATTTAATTTTTAGTTCGTTTAATAATAAATTAAAATTATAAAAATTTAATATTTGATAGTGTGTCCTTTCGATATTTACGCGAATTTAAGACATTGAAATAAAACTAAATACTTTTTTACGGATTAGGTCGTGGCTTATTTTGGATTTTAATTCCCGACAATTCTACACCTTAGACATAGTCACGGGCAGTCTTTCCAATTTGACAATGTTACAAAAAATGGGTTATTGAAATAGCAAAATATTTGTATTGTGTCATGACGTAAGACTACGTAGGGTTCATATAAATTTAATAAATATCACTAACATTAAAAAAAAGTTAGGCCTTATGAATATTTGTATGTCTGCAATGACATTGCTAGAAAACGACATGACAGATTTTGACGGAAATTGGCGCATAGACAGTTAAAAATGTTAGATAATAAAATTAAACGATTTTTTAATCCAATGACAATATTTTAAGATTAAGTAGGTAGGTTAAAATCTCTGACTTCTATAGTCCTGACTAAAATCGCAGGCAAAAGCCATAATTTAACTTTTGATTTAACCTAAGTTTATATAACACCATTAAATTAGTTTAAGTCATATTCAATCTTAATAATCTTTGAAAGTGGTTGAACTTACGTCAACTTGGCGTTTATGACGCTAGTTAGTTACGACGAAAACTTTAACTTTAGCGGTAGTTTAAATGTATAACTATACCTAGATATTGTAAAGTAAATACGTATATGTTGTACAGTTTTGTGATATGAATAGGTACATATTGATTTAATATCTATAATATGTAAGTATTTAGAAATATATAAGTATGTTTATCAGTTGTCTGGTTACCATAACACAAGCTCTGCTTAGCTTGGGATCAGACAACCGTGTGTGAGATGTCACGGGAAAAAAAAAGAAATATTGGTGAATCAATAATTTGCAAAAATATTTAGTAAATAAGGTGGCTGATTCTTTACTAATGTTTTTTTTTCCATTAGTATTTAAATCTATATCAGTGGTACAGTGAATAATATGTACTATTTCTCTCTTAAAATGAAAATAATGCAACTTTTTGGTTAAGAGGTAGACATACCAGTTTCAAGGCTACATCTAAGGTCCCAAGTTCGATCTCCAAACGGGTCAATGTATAAAAACCATTTTTTACATTATCTCGGATCTGTTTTTTAAGTACCTTCGTTGTCTTTGATTCCATAACACAAGTGCTTTATGAATCTTCTTACTTCGGGTTTAATAAACACAGATACACACAATAATTCAATAAACGTCCCACTGCTGGGCACAAGCCTCTTCCTATATAGAGAAGGCACGAGCACTGATCACCACGCTTGCGCTACGGTTGGCGATTTCAAATACATATTATATTGCTAGTTAATAAAAAGCTTTTAAAAAAAAGCCTCTGTTAACACACAAAGATAAAAGAGTGTGTTATGCCTACATGTTGGATAAAATCTTGTTCTCGACATACGTGGAGCGGAATCACTGAAAATGTGACGTCATCCTAGTAATTATGGCCGGATTATGTCACTGACGGTTTATGAGCGAGTTTGAGTTATAGGAAGTCGCGAGGATACAAATGATAATAAGCCGCTTCAAATAAATTGACTATAGAATAATTAATAGCACAGTCGTTCAAAAACATCAATAACAACTACCCAAACAATTTCTAATTCGGTCCACAATTGCCGTAAATGCACATAATAAAAACAGACTGATGAATTGAGAATCTCCATTTTTTGAAGTAGGGTGTAAAGAGTACAGACAGTTTAAAATACAGACATATATCATGTATGTGTCATGTCATGCTTATGGA
This sequence comes from Autographa gamma, assembly GCA_905146925.1. Taxonomy (NCBI): domain Eukaryota; kingdom Metazoa; phylum Arthropoda; class Insecta; order Lepidoptera; family Noctuidae; genus Autographa; species Autographa gamma. The sequence continues at coordinate 3,675,880 of LR989878.1, read as the reverse complement.
AGAATAGTAATTAATCTTGTGCATCGTGCATCGCAAATTAAAAATCATCGGTGTAATCCAATCGATGATTAAAGTTTTTTTTCTGGACTACAAATAAACTTATTGAGCAGAGAGCATTCACAATTATTGCCAGAGAAATCGCGTAACTTACAAACACAGATAACATATTTAAGTTCGAATTGAAAACTTCCTTTTATTGTGGTCGGAAAAGAAGCAATGAATGTTTTGCATAACTATATTTTTGCTGTCGCTTATTACTTAGCCCTACCTAAATGTCAAAGGTTGGCCCTTTATATAATGAGCGTGAATCACTACACAACGTTATGAGTTTTGTCAGTATTATAACACTTTTTCTTTTAATAAGGTATCTAGAGCTTAAACTATACAGTATCAACTAAGAGTTTATAATTAACTTGAGTTATGTCATTCGCGGCATAGCTGTATTTATAATTTTCATCTTCACACTATTTACTATTCGACCTTTCACACTGACCTGACGCGTTGGTGCGTCAGGTGTGAGAGGTTGGATGTTTTGTTGTGTGTTGCTCGTTCTGGCGTTGCGCGGCCGATGTTGCGCGCTGCCTTTTCCGCCGGATATGGACCGACCCCTAGGGTGCTGTCTTTTGTAAAAAAATTGACGTTTAATAAGTGCTACTTTGTAGCCTAAGTTAAATAAATGATTTTTGATTTTGATTTTTTTTTATTTTTTACTTAAGTACGAATATATTATATCTATTAAGACTAATAAGCCCTAGGTAACTACTGTCATACATTAATATTTGGCAGTTGTTAAATCAATTGTGACACAGTAACACAGGTAATACAGTATCCCATGACAAGACATCATGGGATACTGTGTTACCCAGTAAAATTGGTTGTCGGCCAGGGGTAGGTTATCGCTCTGTAAAATACGGTGTTCAGCTGAATCCGGTGAGACTGGAAGCCGAACACAATATAGTGCGAGAATAAACTAGGCACAAATCAACTAAATTATATGATTCTCGTGAAATAACTGTATCATACATAATTATGTATTTTATTTTACGGACTTGCAATTTTAGATTACTTAAGTACCTATGATTTTCAATATTTTATTAATTGCGAATTATTTATACAAACGAATTGTAGAATACGGTATTCAGCTGTAACTGTTAAGACTCGAAGCCGAATAATTATTGACTCAAAAATATTTTTACCTAGCTACGTTTTCAAGGTATCAAAAAAAATATACAATTTCAGTCAAATTACGACTTTCGACAATACGTATAAACATTAACACAAGTTTGCAACAACAATTTCAAAGAAAATAATCACTTAATTGAAACAAAGTACTTTTGGGCCATTTCCAAGACAGAACAAATGAACAGAAACAATTCCTTTTCAGGTTTCTGAAAACATTCCGCCAACAGCTCCGAAAGCTAAGAGAAACAAAACAACGAAAAACTGTGTCTGTGATAAAAGAGAGAAAAACAAACCTTATGTTGACGAGTTAGAGTATATTTTCGCGTGTTATTTGTTGCGATAAAGCCTTCAATGTTGGGTTGTCAATATAAAAAGTAAGTGTTGCCACATAAAAAATCATAATTTAAATTCAGTGTCATTAAAGTGTTGCCATTTTTTTCGATAATTGTTGTTAAGTGTTGCCAGTGGTTTTAATTGGTTTTTGTGTGGTAGTGACGTCTCAGGAATCGACAATGACCAAGAACTTTTTGACGGTGAGCAACATTGTGAACGAAGGGATCAAGGGGAGCAAAATTTCTAAACTTGGATTGTCCAAGTATCTGTCGCAGTCACTGTGAGTATTACACACTAATTTCCCTTAAAAATATATTTAAACTAAGATTAAAAAAACACAGGGTGTAAAATGGTACCTATAGGTGTGATTCGTCTCATTTATAAGTTATGCCGATGTACACTGCGAAGAAGCGCTATTTTACAAACGTAAAAAATTGGCGGAGTACAGTTTAAAAAAAAAAAAACAAGTAACCTTCTAATCATGTTTCCATTATTACTAATCAAAATAAGAAGAGTAAGTATAAACAATCAGTTTTTTTTAATCCCCGATATAAAGAAAGGTGTGTTATAAGTTTGAAGTATAGCATGTGTATAGTCTGTGGCATAGTAGCTCTTTATTGCGGTTTTTGTTTATTTCAAAACTGACGTGATCTATTTAGTAAGTTAAAAATTTTGACATTAATTTTGGCACTATTTTGGGTTTAAGTCACATTAAATTTTATCTACTGTGTGTAACTAAATAACATGTAGCAGTTAAATTTAAAGCTATAAGGCACGACGGACAGAATAATCTAGACATTTTGTAGCTTGCACTATAAAATCGGATTTATTGAACCTCGATATTGAGGTCACTATTCCTTTGTACCATAGAGCATAGATGAGAAAATACAGAGAGCACATATCAGGGTATGAACCATGAGTTTAGTATAAAATAGTTTCGTTATTAAATAGTATCAAAACCGAGCGCCGTTTTAATAAAATATCTCTAAACTTACTTTAATAATATCAGAACCATCGATAATTTCGCATAAACGTCGGTCGTTGCTTAAATAGTGCTTACAAAAAAAAACTACTTTGAAGTAGTTTTTTTTTGTAATAAGACTTATATCTTATTCTTATGGATCCCGTCGTCAAAACAAGACAAAGAAAAATAAAATAAAATAGAATCATCAAAATCAGTTCACCCAGTCAAAAAGTCTATGGTAACAAACATAAAAAGCAGTCGAATTGAATATCTCTCTGTTCTAAGTGGATTAATAACTTCAATCAGTAAAAGAATGTACTACCCACAGCCAAACATTTTCTTACGCTTGCCACAATGGACTTTTAGCGATGCGCGCACTCTATAGTATTTTCCTTCTACTCTTTGGCTTCTACTATCTACATCTTTATGTCAGAGAACTTATCAAAAATGGCTTTGACAGTTTGCAGTCCGGATATTGGATTTCTATTTATTCTTTTTGTGCTTATATATTCATTTTAACGCTGCTGACGTCAAAAGGATTGGTTATGAATATAGGTGTAATATAGATATTTTGACGTTTTATATTTATAAAATCTAGAACGCATATTGCATATGCATAGAAAATATTTATGTATTACTCGGTGCAATGGGTAACTTTATTCCTAACCACTGTGTGTACTAAATATTTACATGCATATCATCACGCCTGTATCCCCGAAGGGGTAGGCAGAGATGTACCAATGTACACCCACAGTTCGCCGATATGATTAGGTCCCATGTAATAGGGGGCGAGCCTATTGCCACTAACTGGGCACAAATTTTTTAGATATATTTTTTAGCTACTGAAACAGGTACCGATACAAATTATGAAGGGTGGGCGATTTAAGGTCGGTTCATCTCTGGCGGGAGGCGCGTCGCGCATTGTCGAACGCTTGGCGCCGGGGCGGACGGATGCGTGGTGGGGTGTTCAGCCTTTCACCCTCAACTGATGTTGCATTAGCGCGTGAGGTGTGGGGCTGGATGTCTCATTACGTGTTTGTTTGTTCTGGCGTTGCGCGGTCGGTGGTGCTCGGTGGGATTCCGCCGGATATGAACCGACCCTTAGGGAGCTGTGTATTTTTTTTTATTGTGTTTGACGTTCGATAAGTGCTACTGTGTAGCCTATATTGAATAAAGAATATTTGAATTTGAATTGAATTTGAATTAAGTTTTTTTCATCCAAAACAGTACTCTTACTAATATCAAACGTAGTTTATACAGTAAAGCCTTCGTGTTGTTGGCGTATGAGTGATGTATGACAGGCGCCCTCAATACGCTATGTTTAAAAGCCTAGTATAATGACGTCACGAGTTGAGAGACTTTAGTAATTGAAACGGTAGAGAATTATTACATAATGATATTAAAGTTGATTATTATACAGGTAGCATAATTAGGTATGCTCATTAAAATACACGAAAACAAACAAATAAAAACGTATTAGAATACTATCGAATTGTTATTTATACAAGAGAACGTATTTTTTATATTACTTTTAATGCACATCAACAGAGCAATTTAAATTGTTTACGTTTCATTAGTGCCTGAAAAAATACTAACATGAAATAAAAAAGGACGCTTTTTTTTGTTATTACAGTTACAAACTAAGATGAATGTTTACTTAAAATACCAAACTAACTGGCAAAATTACACGCAGTTTTCTAATCTACTATGTCACTTATCCTTTGCAAAAAATCCTTTCCTTTAAAACATTTAATATGTAGTGTAATTCTGTCACTCAAATAACCTTGGTTTCAACTTTGAAGGACGGTTCAATAACGAAATATATATAGCTGAGGGTTAGTGACCTTCGCTTGTAAGTCAACGACCTTTTATTACATCTTACATTTTAAAGATAGAATATTTGTTTTACAACTGTAGACGTAACTATTATAACATTTTATTATAACTGATCGCATAGCTCTGCGTTTAATACGGTCTACCGACGTGTAAAGTCGCACGTTCGCAACTCAACTAATTAGTACTCTTTTTGAATGTTTACTGAAACTAAACTTATAACAACAACGGGCTAAAACAACTTGGAGGATAATAAAATTATATTTAGTGCAGAAATTCAACAATAAGAAATAACTGTTGAGTTGCTAGTTAATAAAAAAAAATATAGTAAGAAAGGAACATAAATAATTTATATTAACTAGTCTCTTCAAAATAAATTTGTTCGGCAAATATGGATTCTATGGACAATGTAACGCTAAGAAAACAACAAAGAACTAGTTCATTAAACGATTTAGCAACAATGAACAATAGCTCCACTTTCTTTGATGCAACAATTCAAAGCTCACCTAACACATCTATAACTGAAGGTGATCAAAGCATAAGAAGAGTTATCGAAAAAAATCTATTGCTAGAAGAAAAATTACAATCTGCATATCAAACAATAGAAAATTTAAATATGAACAACGCTAGACTTACTGCGGAACTAGAAAATGTCAAATTAATACTTGAACAAAAAAAAAAGTTTCAAACTCCGGGTTCAAACAGGCCCGCAATAGACTCCAAAAAAGGGTCGTGTGTTGATGTAAAAACTAGCAAGAAAGCTGAAATGCATAAGACTGACGTCACACCGAGAAAAAATCCCTCCGCAATCAATGTTACGCACCATAAAACTGAAGAAGATTCTCAATATGTTTCTAAACACCCAGTAAACTCATGTGGCACAGCTCTTAGCCAAAACAAAAAAAACTTAAGAAAAATTTGTATTGTTTCATGTAATAATGTAAATAAAATGTTAGAGATAGCTGAACACACTTTCATAGGCTACAAATTATGTCATTATGTTACTCCAAATGGTGGTATAATACAACTATTTACTGATCTGGACAAAAAACTCATTGATTTTACATCTGAAGACTACTGTGTCATTTACATAGGTGAAAGGGATTTTGAATCTTCAAATAATTATAGATTTCTATTAAATTTTATTAAAAATAAGCTTAAAGACATTACCCATACCAATGTAGTGATTTGTTCGCCAAATTTTAAACTTAATAATGTGTTTGGAATATTTAATAACCGAATTGAAATTTTTAACCATTTAATGTACACAGATCTTGAACTTAATTCATATGCTTACCTTTTCGATTCTAATTATTCTATAAAATATACCCATGATTTTTTTTCAAAATATAGTTCTAAGATTAATAATACAGGTCTTGCAAGGATTTTGAAAAATCTAATGTATTACATTAATTACTTAAACCATAATACACCTTCCAATTCTTCATTGAGTAAATCTCAAGTACTTAATTATTTGAACATGCAAAATGTAGTAAAACAAATTAAATACTCCGATCAGGGATCTCAAACCGACCCTATCGGCAATGATACTACAAATGATTTTTTTCGTGTATAGAAATATACACATCTTGCATCAAAATATTAATGGTTTAGTAGGAAAATCAGATTTATTAAGTGTACACCTAAATGAGCTTTCGAGTAAAAGAAAAACAGTAGATGTAATGTGTATTACAGAACATAACATGAAAGATGGTGATAATGCACAAGTATATATTACTAATTACAAGCTTGTTACCTATTCGTCACGTAGTTCTAGAAATGGAGGCACTTGTATTATGATTAGACTTGGACATGTATTTAAAATTATAGACATCAAAAAATATTGCGTTCCAAATGTTGTTGAGTGCTGTGCAATCGAGTTATTATCACATAAATTAATTATAGTTTGTATTTATAGACCTCCAAAAAATAATAAACAGGCCATTGCAATATTTTTAGAAAAAATTGAACTGATTTGTTATTATTGTTGTCGAAAATTGGGTAGAAGTGTCTTGCTGTGTGGTGATTTCAACATTGATATTTTAAAGAACACTAAATTATCTATTGAATTTCAACATCTTCTTTTAAACTTCAATCTTAGACCTAGTGTTAAGCAACCAACACGCATATCTAGCCAAACATGTATAGATAACATTATTTATAACATCAGAGGTGGTAGCGTTGAAGTCTTAGAATTGGCACTATCCGACCACACAGCTCAACTGTTTAAATGTCCCGTAAGAAAGACCTGCTTAATTGACAGCTGGTGTGTATTAAGGCGGGATGACAATAACGAAAATAAATCTAAATTTATCGATGCGATCAATAGTCTTAGTTTTAGTGAAGTCTACGGAAGTACTGATCCAGAATTAGCTTATACTGTATTCCATAACTTGTTTAAACTGTTTTACGACTTATGTTTTCCTATTGTGGAAAGAAAAATTTCTACTCGTAAATCCGTGCGTTGGATATCGAAAGGTATAAAAAAACTGTAGTAAGCGGAAAAGACAAATGTTGTGGCAATACAGACGTGTACCTAGCTTAGAAAACAAAAAAAAATTTGAACAATATACGAAACGTCTAAAAAAAGTAATCAGCCTAACACAAAAAAGTCGTAATAGCTACATGATAAATAACGCTGAAAACAAAACTAAAGCTACATGGAATTTAATTAATAGAAGTAAAACTAATGTTCCATCAGAACCGATAACCAGTATTTCTGATGGAGACAAGCAAATTTACGATCCTGACGAAATAGCAAAAGCTTTTAATAATTATTTTACAGATTTAGCACAAACAAACACCAGTAATAGTTCACTCAAAACTAGTCGTGCTTTGTCGAGTATAAGTTATTATCCCAAAACATTATTTATGTCCCCCACGTATCCATTAGAAATATTTAAAATAATAAGATCATTAAAAAACACAAGTAGCGCAGGTCATGATGGGATCACAACTAAGATTATTAAACTTGTAGCGCATATTATAGCGCCTGTATTAAGCTTTATTATTAACTTATGTATTGAAAACGGTCACTTCCCTAGCATTTTAAAAATAACCTTAATTAAACCTCTTTACAAAAAAGGTGATAAAGCCCTTATTTCAAACTATCGTCCAATCGCACTTATTCCAATAATGTCAAAAATATTTGAAAAAGTCATTTATGCTACCCTAAACTCATTTTTTGAAACAAATAATTTACTTGCAAAGGAACAATATGGCTTTAGAAAAAATAAGAATATTAACAAGGCGGTCTATCAGATATTCGCAGAAATTGTTAAAAACATTGATAAAAAAAACCCTATTGCTGTAGTGCTTATGGATATGTCCAAAGCATTTGATCATGTAAATTATGAAATTTTGCTCGGAAAGTTAGAGCGATATGGCATAAGAGGTAACATATTAGATCTACTAAAATCATACCTTACTAATAGAAAACAAATGACAATCTATAGTAAAATCAATACTCGGTCCAAAAAAGAAATAACATACAAGTCATCAATCAGAAATTGCACTAGTGGTGTTCCGCAAGGTAGTGTCTTGGGGCCTTTGCTTTTTTTGATCTATATTAATGATCTGCCAAAGAGTACCGAATACCAGACTGTACTATTTGCAGATGACACTACACTTATTGTTCCATGCAGAGACATAGAAACATACGAGGATGATTTAAAAAGGTCTTTGCAAAATATAATAGATTGGTTATTCAATAATAAATTAAAAGTCAACTTAGAAAAAACAAATATAATGACATTCAATCAAAGAACCGAAAAACCGAAATTAAATATCACACACGATACTACAAAAATTTCTGAAATTAGTAATACCAGGTTTCTAGGCATATATCTAGATAACCAATTAAATTGGAAATGTCATGTAGATACAGTATCAAAAAAATTAAATCAGTACTCGTATGCACTATATAACTTATCTAAAATTGTAAGTGCACCTGTGGTTTTAGTTGCCTACAAAGCTTATGTGTCTTCAACACTACGCTTTGGAGTAATCTTTTGGGGTAATTCTACGGACAAAGAAATTGCATTTAAAGCCCAAAAGAAATGCATACGAGCCATGTTCAGACTACAGCCAAGAGATAGTTGTTTTCCATATTTTAAAAAACATCATCTTCTAACACTGCCCTGTATGTATATTTTCGAAACTGCATTATTTGTTAGGTCCAATATAAATTTATTCCAAACACTGAAGTCTAAACGGCGAAATAATGAAATAAGTTCTAACGCACACAGCACTGCGCTCTATACCAAAAACTTTTTAGGCATGGCACCGCGTATATACAACAAGATGCCTAAAACAATTAGAGATATAGATAATTTAAGTAAGTTTAAAATTGATTTTTTTTTATTTTTAACTAGAAAAACATATTATTCGGTAGAGGAGTACCTTACCGACAAGTAAAACCAGTTTGTTTAGCTTTGTTAAGCATATACCTAGTTATAATTTGTGTTTTTCTTTTTAAGTTATAAGTGTAATAGTTGTAAGTTCCATGTTTGTACGTCTTTATTGACAGGACATAGCGTTCCCCAAAATACTGTAAACATCTATCCAAATACCTATGTTCCACAAAATAAATATTTTTGAATTTTTTGAATTTTGAATTTTTCATACAAAGGTATGGAAATCGTGTAAAATTAGACTTTGACAAAATTGAAAGAAAACTATTTTTAAAATAGTTTATTCAGTTTTCTGCACGGCATATTATTATTAGCATATTATTATTTAACTTTTATATTTACTACTTTTTGTTAACCTTTTTTCTATGATTAGTCATAAAAGTTTTATTAAATAAAAAATGATTAAGTTGATTTCATAAGGGTTGACATAAAAACAATTGTATACACAAAAACTAAAAGTATTCGTTTAGGAGCATTTTCTTCCCAATACAAATGCAACTAGCCTCGCAAGTTCAAGACAACTTCAAAAGAAACAAACCTTTTTCTATTACTTCAAAGTTTGTCCTCAACTCGACTTTTAAATAGTCAGCCATTTTGTTAAATAGTCTGCAATTACCTTCTTCTAAACGAAACCTTAATTGTTTTTATACACAGAGTAAACAAAAGTTTTAATCAGTTTACTCATTGCACTAAAAAGAGAGAAAATTAAGTATTGTAATAACACCCCTTTTTTTCGTTGGGGTTAAAAAACATGAGCTATATAATTGGGATAGACAAAAAGCTAAAGAAAATACGTGTGACAAATGACATACGGTTTTTTGTGAATTTAATTAATTTGATGTAATAAATTACAACAATATTTTTTGTTGCACTTGTACCTAACCTCCAAAAATAGTGTTTAACTTTCGTAGCTCCTACAAAAAGAATATTTATATTGAATAAAAAAAAATCACTCATACTATCATATTGATCACGACTTTCACTACTATTTTTATATACCAACAACCAGCCAACCAAATGCGCTGGCAAAACTTTAGATTAGACCCATGTATTGACTAATGTGGTACGTAAGCGATGATGCTAAAACAATGTTTATATTAATGGGATACTCCATTAATATAATCAAGCAGAAAAATGCGTTTTCAAAAAGAAAAGAAAAAAAATATTTGACACAGCAACACACAGTCACAAAGATAAAACAAAAAAATAGAGGAGGAAAAAAACATACAGTAAAAAGAAAGACAAAACACCAAAAAGGTCCATAACTTAATTGTACAAACCTTTAATTAATCGTTATAATACCATATGGGAGATAAATAGTGCATACCCATTGCGGCATTGTGACATACCTCTTTTAACATCTCAACATACCAAATTTTACTTTCAACGAAGAAAAAAAGTTCAGTTCAGACTTTAAAGAATTTGAATATGGCTCTCTTTAAAAAGAAATTGCGAAACTTTTTAGTAGATAAAGCTTTTTACAGTGTCTCTGATTATTTACTGGAAAAGCATATTTCTGTTAATTAAGTAAGATGCAGTTACATAAGCCATGAATACTTTGTTGATTATCTTTATGTTTAAAATATATATTTATACTGTTAATTTGTAATAAGATGTGTGGTATTAATGTTTAGAATATTTTTTATATACATTGCATGCCTACCGGCAAAATATGGCTGAACGAATGTTACTTTTTATGTCACCACTAATGTAATACCCATATTTGCAAAGAAATATCTTTTATCTTTATCTTTTTTAGTTATTTATAACAAGAACAAACTAATAATACCACCTTACTATCTCCTACAAAAGTCTTGAAAAGGCTAATCAAAGAGCAATCGATAAGTATTGCGCTGAACAACAAAAAAATACTATCGACATGAAAAAGCCAATCTCAGTGCAAACTAAAACCTCTTTTTATAAAACGGGGACAAGCATTGAAAAGCTAGATAAGTGGTGATTCCAGATTTTAATATCTTCTCACGACAATGTTTTAAACCAACTTCAAAATGAGAAGGTCTTCATTACGTTTGTAAGTTTATTTTTTGTATGTTATAGGACTGCCTGACTTCTAAGCGCGACGGCTACGCTAGAGGTCTTGGGTTCGATTCCCAAGTCGACCAGTGTTATTAGGGTTTTCTATGAAATTCTTAGTAGCAAGTCGAGAGTTGGATTTGTGCTCGGTTAGTGGTAATAGGCTTGCCCCTTTTTTATGTTTTAGAATATTTACGGCAATAGGGATGATGACTAATTTTTATTTTTTATCCACCTTTTCGATTGTATAAAAATATTAGAAAGTTCTTTTTCGTTTTACACGTAAACAAAAAAAATATGCAGATACAGTAAGTACAAATCTTGCGTGACGTCACGACTAAGCAAAAATTGTACCAAGCCGTGACGTCACAAGCTTCTGAACTTTAAAGCGGTTTATCTTCATATTTTGTGATTGATTTGATATAAGAAATACGTGTCTATTATATTTTGATAATCTAAATGGTGGACTAAATTTTGACTTTTTCATACCCAGTCATCTACCATATAAGGTTCCGATTTAAAAAAATAATAGCTCAGTATATCAATTTTATTTTTAAACAAATTTTTTCCAGTGTTTCATACTTAGCAAGTCGATATTCGATCCAGTAGTTAGGTTATTTTTTAATTCTAGTCGATTTTTTTTTTTGCAATCTTTTATCTAAAATTATAATTCAATATTTATGCCTCTAAAATGTATTGTTATCCCAACATTGACGGATCCAATTAATAAAAGGCTTCGCAGCTTTATGAAAAGCCGATTCCCGACAGAAAATAAATTAAACAGTCCTCTTAATTTAAGTGATTTTGAATTCAACGAATTAATGATTCATTAAGGTTCGATTGCAAATGAATTGTGAACGAGATAATGCATGCTGAATTTATTGGATTCACGTTAACGATAATATATTATGAAGTACTTCCTTTGTTTATACGTATGGTATTGTCTATGTCAAGTTTTGAATTTCATGGGTTATCTATTATTTAAAGCCTGAACTGTCCCACTGCAGGGCAAAGGCCTCCCTTTCCTCCTTCCACAAGTCTCTATTGTTTGCTAATTGTTGCCACAGTTCAGGCTTTAAATAATAAATAATAACAATAATAATTAATAAAAGTGGATTTTTACCGTACCTATTTATGAGTTCTGAATCTTTAGTTTTTTAAAGATCTGTAATACTTTGATCTTCATATGACCTTCGATTTTTACATAGACCTTTACACTCTTGAATTTTTATGTTAAGTATAACCAAAAAAAATGTTTATTGTGGTAAAAATGTGTGCAAAAATTTATAAATGCATGTGCATTTTTCTATTTTTGCACATTTATCTAAATGTCCTCTAGAAAAATGTCTAATTTCATGATAGAAGGACTTTAAAAAAAGTGCTTCTGATCAGTAACTAAAAGGTTCGGTTAAAAATATTAAACGCTTTCGACCTAAACTAAAATGAGCCGTGATAATACTAGGTGTTAACCGACTTCAAAGATGATAGTTATGAGTGTCTGGCTTAACGCCTAGTCGTATTAATTACCTGCCCTAATTGTTTTAACTCTTCATCATAGTGGGTTACGTTGCAAGTCATAGGAGTGAGCGATTTTCGGAATCAATGTCTCGTTACCTTATAATGCTGTACAAGTTACTATGTGTAAAAGTATAACTAATTTTGGAATGTTATAAGTTATAATGACTAGGTTTTGTCCTAGTTTCTTGATGTTGAACACACACACAATTGACTCAAAACCAATTTGGCCTTAAGAACCGGTTTGACATACATTTTTTATGTACAGTGACTACTTACCATTAGGTACTCGTTTATGACCTATGAATCAATTCTAAATAAAGGAATAAATAAGCAGTACCTTTGTACTTTTTTTGTAATTTATTGTTTCTGAAACAATAGATATGAAACAATACAAGTTTTTATGTGTTCATAAACATTCGTTTCTGAACACTACAGTAACTAACCATAATTTGATATGCATAATAATATGTCGTAACAACAAAAAAAAAAATTCGACAAATACCTAATTTTAAGGAAAAGATAAAAGGTACATCTTCACTTTGCGTTTATTATAAAAATCGCTACCGCTTATACCTTAAACCATACAATATAAAGGTCCCTCATGAATCTGTCTCGAATTAATGAACTTTGGGGTAGGCAGTAGCGGTGGCTCTGGATAACTATGTTATATGCTAAGATTATGAGTTTGGGTAGTAGCTTAGGGTTATTTAGGTAGGCATGTAGGTCGAGGTAATTGTGGCCTGTGGAAATGTTATTTGTTTTAGAGCCTGAATTTTTAATGGGAATCATTTGAAAGGTCAAAATTGAACCATGCTCTAAATATCTGTATTCTTCTGGATGGAGGATGTCTGCATCCTTTAAGATATTTAGGTGGCAAAAATCTGTAGGTATATAAAACAATAGCAGTTTACTAATGCGCATTTATTGGGTATTTCCAGAGTTGAGGCATCGAATGAACTGAAATGTTAGTTTTTGCTGAGTTAGTTTTTGATAGCAATTCATGGTAATCTTTACCATGAATTTCATTATAAACCATTTAACACATTTTTAGGGTCTTAAAACAACCTGGGCTTCGTTTTAAAAAAGACCATTTATGGAAAACAGGACAAAAAATAAATCTATTGATTACTACTTGATATTTAACAACATATATTATATGAAAGTATAGAAAAGTACACCAAAAATAAATCGACCAAAAATCGAGATCAAAATGTACTCCATCATCTTACAAGAAAACCTATTACCACCATATTATTCCTGTTATCTGGTGTATAAAAATACGAACACACCTTTACACAGAACAAAAGAATACGAATATAAGAAAATAAAAGAAAAATACTAAGATTAGCATACAAAGTTCTTACGCGGCGTTCTCAGTAATAACTGTGAATTGTACCAAATAAACCGTTTTTGGGACTTCGAAAATGCCTGGAAAATTGTTGCTTCTTTGGAGAAAAATTTGGTTAAAATGGATCTTTGGATTGAAAGGTGCGACTTTTGGGAGATAATTTATTTCTTGTGTATACCAGAGTATCTTTTAAGAAATTTTTAATATTAATATTTTTTTTACTAAAAATTCGCTACCTAGATGCCTTGGGTGAGACCAAAAAGATTTGGTATGGTTTGTAGTCTAGTATATTTTTTATACATTGAGGTAGTCGGAGAGGCAAGCAAACGTCTACTGAGCTAAAACTACCGTAGTGCTTTTCCGCTTAGATAAAGCTACTTAGGACTACCTAGGACACATTGGTTAATGTACAAAAAAAAATATTTCAACAACTTTTATAAGGAATTCTGAGGTAGAACAATTGCCAAAAGAACTAGATGACGTTCAACTATTGCCTTGGATATCGCTTAGCATACAAAAAAGAAACACAAATCTTAGACTTCATCGACGACTTTTGCAAAAACTATATATTTTAAATTTTTTCATCCCTTAAAAAATATGTAAATTTTCTTTTCGAAGGTTCTTTCATAAACATATTGATATATTCCTAGGAACTTGTTGACTCTGGCAGTCTGCCAGTCACTGGCAAATTACTTGCGCCATATTTCACGGTATTTGACTAGTTTGGCGTCACTAATAACTAAAAAGACTCTATTTCTGGCATGATTTATGGTTTTTATAGACATAACATAAAGTATCATTATCATCACGCCTGTATCCCCGAAGGGTTAGGCAGAGGTGTACCAATGTACACCCGCAGTTCGCCGATATGTTTAGGTCCCATGTAATAGGGGGCGAATGGTTTTCATGTACTATCGAAATGATAATTTATACTTTATTCGATTAGTTGAAGAAATTATGGACAATATCTTGGCTTTGACGATTCAAAGCCAAGATATTGTCCATAATTTCTTTTTTTTATTTTTCGATACCTTACCCTCACAATACGATTATTGTGAGGGTGTGATAATAATGGGGCATTCTTATTCTCTTTTTCTTCATCTTTTTGTTCTTAATTGTTAACTGTCTCACTCCTAGACAGAAGCCATACCAAGTTGTTGAAAAATCTCTTTTTCGACCGACAACAGACTGTATATCCGGATATTGGATTAGTTCTTTTTTAGATATCCGGATAAATTATAAAGCAGTCCGATGCTCCCGAGTAGTTGTCCAAAAAGGAGCCCTTTTAAGGGTCCAAACTTATCCCATACCAACTTTCATCAAAATCAGTGCAGTCGTTTAACCATGAAAGCGTAACATACAGACAGTTACTTTGCATCCATAATATTAGTATTGATAGTACATATTCACAACATCTTTGTATCTAGGAGTATCAAAAAATTTTCTTCTCTATTCTCTTTGTCAAAGAAAATTGTTTTACTTTTTCTGCTTTAAGACTAACTTGTTACCAACTGATTCTGCAAGTTATCTTCAGTGAAGAGAAACTACAGATTCTTTGGCTTCTACAAAAGAAACTTTGGAACATTCACCCTGATTTATATAAAGCGACTTAAAGTTAGTTTTTCTTATGGAAATATCTCGTAAGTGTTATATATGGTCTGAAGAAATAATGTTTCTTTATGTTACTAAATCGTTGTTTTGAATCTTTTGCATTTAATATTATTATTATTTTTTACCTAAGAAACCAATGTTAAATTTTTATTAAATTAATTTACTTTAAACATAAAAGTTTATTTATTGTCCATTTTGCGCGGAGTATTCTAGATTATACTATACATATTATTATTATATTATTTTTTCTGATGACCTTCGTTATCTAGGGTTAATATAGAAAACCACTTTTATGCATTGTCCTGGGTGTAGGTGTTCGTGGTACCTTTGATGTCAATAGTTTTATGACACAAGTGTATGTGATGTTGTTCACTGAAATTTGTTTACCTTTTCATACCAAAATCGATACCTTACTATCGAGTAAATAGGTTGTGAACCAGTCGTTCCATATTGTAAAATACTGGTATTTTAGTTCCACAAATCGTCTTACTGGAATATGGTATTCAGCTATTTTCAGTCATTCTAAACGCTAGCCTCAAAGTTCAGTACTAAATGTTTAAGAACTAAAGCCACAATTTTCTTGCTTTTTATCAAAGATCAGACGTATAAGTAGTAACAAGTTTTACATTTCACTTAAACTAAACCAACTTTTTATAATATCTGTAATAGAAAAAAACCCTTTATAATAAATTCCTATTTTAGGTTCTTCAATATTCACCCGTCTTCTCTCAAAGAAATAACTTTCTTTTTAAGTGATAACATTTGCATTTATTACAAAAATGTCATGTGTTCAGACGAAGGTTACTTACAAAATTCGAGGATAAAATACGTGTAGTTTTTAATAAAATAAAACTGCCTCGTTGGCCTAGTGGTGCTAAGCGCGACTGCTACGCTAGAGGTCTTGGGCTCGATTCCCGAGTCGACCAAGGCGTTATTGGGTTTTTCTATGAAATTCTCAGTAGCAGGTCGGAGTGTGGATTTGTGCCCGGTAAGTGGCAATAGGCTCGCCCCCTATTACATGGGACCTAAACATATCGGCGAACTGTGGGTGTACATTGGTACACGTCTGCCTACCCCTTCGGGGATACAGGCGTGATGATATGTTTGTTTATGTTTAGTTTTTAATAGAAACAGTTATTCTTGCCAAGCGGTCCTTTTTATCCAAGCGGTTTTTGCAACATAAATTATACGGGTTCTAGCAATTTCTTACGTGAAAATTATTGTTGAAAAAGGCATAATCTGAAAGTAAATAATCGTAGTACAAGCTGATAATCCTTGTCAGCAATAAATAATATAATTTATGCTTTTGTTTTCTTTGTCACAAAAGATTTGTTACATAAACTTGTTTATAGTGAAATCTTTATATATATAATTCTTCTGTGAGTGTGTATGTCACTGAACTTCTCTCAAACGACTGGACCGATTTTGATGAAATTTTTTGTGTGTGTTCAAGGGGATCTGGGAATGGTTTAGATTCACAATTTTGTCCGCTGGACAATGTTTTTTTAATTAATTAGTAGTTGTTGATTTTGGAATGTTATACATTGGATTCGATAGACGGCGCTACCATCGCAGTGTCAAATTTCAAATAATATTCGCATTTTAAGTTTAGTCTGTCCCGACAGTTAGCGCTGCGATCTAATTAAAAAAAAGGTTTTGTTATCATTGTGTTATTGTAGACCATGTAGACAGACAACGTCTGTCCGGGTCCGCTAATTTTATATAAGTTGTTATCAGTATTATTGTACGTTTATTTAGGTCATGTCTTGCAAGGTAAATTAAAATAACTTCTTGAAATTCAATTAAGTAAAAAATTCGAATACTTATGTTCACGTTAAGTTGAATACTTATGTAAGCTTCACTGATAATGGAGCCAAAAGTTGGTGTTGAAATTTTATTTGATTTTTACGTGTAAAAAAAGTTTGTTTTGTCTTGACTAAAATGTTATAAAATATTTATAAATCTTAATTAATTTAATTTACTTCATGTGAACCCTTAAATTTTAATTAACTCAATAATGAACCGCATCTAATTAAAATAACACATCACGAAAACAAAACTATAAGTTTCCAATACAATCTTGGCTTTGCCAGTTGAAGTTGGCAATTAGTTTCAAACGGTGCCAGAGTTTGGCATTCTGCCAGACACTGGCACCGCTTTTACTCGCCCGAAAGTTGCACGTCGGGGACTCGAACCGATATCTCGGCATTAGAGTATTGGAAAACATTGAGGAGATGAGAAGAATAAATTTTAACTGGCTTTTGTACTTAAGAAGATAAATTTGCTAAGGTAATAGTGGTACAGAACTGCAATGTAAGCTACATAGATATTTACAAGCTTTTTCAACAAAGTGTCTATATTTTTTACCTCCTGCAACGAAAGAGGTTTAATGCTTTACTATATATAACTTTTTTTATGTTTTCGATACTATCTATTAATACCAATATAATAAATGCGGTATTAGCAGTCCGTCGGTTACGCGTCTAAATCTAAACTGCTCAGCCGATTTTTAAGAAACTTCGTCTACAAGAAAAAAAAAACCTCCGATAAATAAGGGTAACAGCTAGTTTGGTACATAAATGAGAGAGTTTGTGTATCGGTTTCTGTGTCTGTATGTTTGTTATCTCTTTACGCTAAAAGTACTGGACGGATTTAATGAAATTAGGCGTATAAAGAGTTCATGACCCGATCGGCATAATTCATCATCATCATCATATCAGCCCGGTATCACCCACTGCTGGGTATAGGCCTCCCCTATTTTCTGCCATTGTTGTCTGTCTTGCGCGTCCCTCATCCAGGTGGTTCCCATTATGTACTATAAAAAGAAGACTTATTATAAAAACACTTAAAAGAACTATTCGTTAAAAGTCATTAGAAAAACCATATTTATTACCTAGATTCTTAAAACCTTCTCAATTTTAAAACCAGTTGTAAAAAAGTACCTCTGACTCGACACAAAAATATTAACCCAATTTTCTCGCTGTAAAAGTCAATTATTCAGAAAATGTAACTCGTCTGCCTTTTGTGAGAATGCTGAAAAATACAGAGGAATCACAATACTGAAATGCAATTCGTTAATGAAACATTCCTCTGGCCTCCATTTTGTACCTAGCTGTGACGGATAGGAATAAAACTGCGCTTTTAACAACGGATGTCAAATTGGGTGAAATTGTTTTGTTTTGAAAAGAAGTATGTGTAATTAACCTTTTCATTATTTTTCTATAATATGTATGTATTTAGAAATATATAAGTATGTTTATCAGTTGTCTGGTTACCATAACACAAGCTCTCTTAGAGCTTAGCTTGGGATCAGATTACCGTGTATGAATTGTCCAGGAGTATTATTATATTATAATATCAATCAATGCGAAAATAGCTTATTTTAATATAATAATAATAATAGGAATGTGAAAATAGTTACGGATATAATAGCGGTTTATTTTTAATTTTTGTCGTTTTATTTCCATGTCTATTCACGTAAATCTCAGAAATTGTTAATGTCTGTTTGACTGTTAAACTTTTAAGGCTGAACCACACAACTTAACTTTATAAAATTTGAATTACAAGAAAGGATTACTTTTCGATGAATGGCTTAAGAGTGAGCAAAGTCTGGGTCGATAGCTAGTTAATCTATAAATGACTGTATTAAAATAATATACTTATAGAAGAGGATCCAAAATAAAAAAAAAACACTTGTATAACCGTATTATTTTTGTGTTATTTCATAAAGATATAACATTTTCAAAAACTTGCTAGTTTACACCAAAAAGTACAAATAAAATTAATTTCTTATGCCTATACATAAATACGATATAATAAGGTTTGTATTTAGACTCCAATCAGCATAAACATGTACCAATCCCGTAAATAATGTAACATCCAATATATTGGAGGCAATGTGTCGTGAATTTCAATAGCGTATTTATAATTTGTATTTTGATTGGTTTCGATACGTTAATGTATTATTATATTAATGTGTTTTCGTATGTTGCCATGCTAGGTATATGTTTAGAGGTGTAGGCAGAGCTAGAAAATATTAAAGAGGCGGTTAATATTTTATGAAATAATAGTGTTATAAAAGAAAAGACAAATTATAATTTCTAAAGAGGTTTTAATGGCCTCCGGCCTTACTAAATTACAATAATTAATTATGAGTAAACCGGACAGAGCTTCCGCGCTATGCGACGACCAATGGGCAAAGAGGGCAGTGTGGCCAGCCGCCTTCCTTATATAGCCCGTCGCGGTGTTGCTATTCTTGCCGTAGTTTTCTCCCAATAATAGTGTAAGTTTTTGATGTTAAAGTTTTCTTCTGCTAAAGTTTTCATTGAATTCAATGAATTACGGGAAGAAAACTTCAAATTTGAATGGAATTGACCCTTCTCAAAACAAACCAATTGTTTCCGTATAGGTAAATAGATAATTGAGATTTAATTATAGAGATGTTCCCAACATTCAACTATACTTAGTATACGTAGTACCTTTAAAGATACACTTACTTTTACAAATCGAGTAGATATTACTCTAAGCTTACACATTTAATGTGTTGAAATTTATTTTGTTTTACAGCAAAACATTTATCATTTTAAACATTGGCAGCACCTGTTTACTTGTTGATACCTTGGCTTTCTGCCAACTCTATTACCGTTTAGGTATGAATATAATATTAGCTATTAACTAAATTAACTATTTAAACAGACAAGACAACCTTAAGCAATAAATAAAAATGTCGTGATTAAAACCGTATTTACTGTGAATTTACTATTTACACTGAAATAGGAATTCAGCGACAAGCAAAGCCAGCCAACCGTAGTGAACAAATCTAGTTCCTTTTCTGCCAAAAAATATGTTATTTTTCAACAATGTGACACTAAAAGGTCATTTAAAGTAATAGAAGCATCCTACGGTTTATTTTATTTTTTATTTTATTCAATAGGTACAGATACAGATTACAGATTAACATAGTACAAAAAAGATCTTAACTGCTGACTGTAAGTAAACCTGAAATCCAGTTACAACTGTACACAACATTTAAATTATACACTTAATTTGTTACTGATATTAAGATTCAATGAAAGTGGTTTAAAGTTAGATAATGCAGGAACAAAAAAAAAATATATAAATATATATATATATATATATAATATATAAATACAAGCAAAATAAAAAGAAAACACAACTTTTCTCACATAATTCTTTTTTTACTTATTGGAAAAAAATACTCTATGTGGTAACCAATTAAAAAAACTGGCAGTGTGAAGGTCGTCTGAATACATTCAGTAGTTATCGTGTGATAGAGTGACAAACACACATCCATACACACAAACCACCTTATTATGTAAATTTCAAGTATGGTATCGATTTAAATTGGCTATTTCCAGATGTAAAATAACACCTTCCTGTAAGCCCGTAAGGGCCTCTGACTGTATAAAAAAAGGACATTAATTAATTTCTTAAGTGTAAGGTGTTATTTACTACATTCAAATTATATTTATTTCTAACACTGCAATAATAAGACACCTTTATTCCCCACCTTCACGGTATATAACTTAGATGCGGTGAGCATACTGGCAGCCTGCCAAACACAGACACCGCTTTGAATTAATTGAGCTTAGTTACACGTACGTACTCAAGTTTTATATAAAAGTATTAAGTTTGCTCGTATATCTATTACAGTTTAGTTTTTGTACTATAATATAAAACCCTTGGATATCTCTTAAAGGAAATATTATTTCCTTTAAGTGATATCCAAGGGATATGTGATAAATAATAATAATATAATATTCCGGGACATCTCACACACGGTTGTCTGATCCCAAGCTAAGCAGAGCTTGTGTTATGGTCACCAGACAACTGATAAACATACTTATATATTTCTAAATACATACATATTATAGATAAATTACACCCAGACACCGAACAAATGATCGTGCTCATCACACAAACATTTATCCCGGGTGGGAATCGAACCCACGACCTCCGGTATAGCAGTCAGGGTCTCTAACCACTAGACCAACAGGCCCGTCAAATAAAGAAGAAGAGCGAAATGCTAAACGTGGCTGTATGAGACTGACACTGCAATGGCGAGAATGGCATGTAAAAAGGATGGTATCTGCCCAGCAGTGGGATAACAAAGGCTATGGTTGATGATGATATTTAAAAATAAATTTCGCGATTTTAAAAAACTTTAGGTAATTTATTTTGCGTGATATTGTAATGTCATTGAGACTGGCTAACTGTATACCAAAACCCAAATAATTTGTTGCGATAGTCAACCCTTGAGGTTAATCACCTCAGATCACATCAAACATACTTGTTTGATGTGATCTGAGTTAATCACAAATAAATTATTAACGGTCGATCAAACCCTTTTATTCAAACTTTTTTTGCAGTAATTAAATAGTTATTATATCCAATACTGTCTCTACTCACCATATATTTAAATGTAAGTACCATTGAATATCAGTAGACTTATCACAAAATCCGATTAGTCCCAAATTGGTTTCCACCAAAATTTTAACATAACAAAAACACATAAGCCGAAAAAATTCAATACCTCCCAGCCATTTCGTCCTGAGTGCTGAAACTGTAAAACAGACCTGTTAATGAAACATTTCAGGGCGGCCATTTTAACTTTTTCATGTACGCTTCAAAGTTTTTCTTTTGTAACGTATTTTGTACCGTAGCGAGGATTTTTTTGATCACCGGGTTATAATTTTTTTGTTGATTGGTGTTGAGTTTAAAATAGATTTATTATTTATTATTTTTTTACTGTTTCCTGATGTAAATACTTTAGAGTATATGAGAGTGTTTGGATTTTTATTTATTTTCTAGTTTTGATGTTAACGTACGTCTACACCTCAGGTACGTTTTCATTATTGATGTAGTCTAATCGAAAAGACTTTAATAACATTTATTGCTCGAACTTGGCGGACACACTACCGTGTGTCTAGATTAGGCGTGTGTTAACATTGATTAAACTCTTTAATTGGCCAGTGAAAATAAAATATATCTGAATATCAGTTCGGAATATAATTACATAAATTAAAATATTCAATATCTCTGATACGAGTAGAAAATAATGTTTTGAACGTTTAGTAGTGATTAATTTTCTTTTATGTTATATCTATTTTTGTTACATTCAATCATTTGAATATAATTACTTTTGAAATAACTATTAAAAAACAATTATCGTAAGTAAAGGATCAGGAAAATAAATGTTTTTTGAAGTACTCATTCCACTTCAGAAGACAGGACTTCTCAATACTTAAAAAAAACCTCATTAAAAAAACATTTTATTTCAAAAATTCTCATCTAAATACAAAAAGATTAATTATCTCGACATTTTAGAACAGTTACCTAAACACTAACTTGTTGACGTGTTGGAGTTCTGCCAACGTCTGCCAACGTGTAAACGTTTAGGTTGTTGATATCTCGAGATTGGGGCTTTAGAAGTTGGTTCAGCGGAAATGTGCTTGAAGGAAATTACTTTGTTGGGCTATTGTAAGAAACTAGTTAGCTTTAAAAAGTGGTAGACGAAATTAAATTATTTAATATTTATGAGACTAAATTATAGTTATGGACAACCCTTTCACAACAACACTTAAATAAATGCGTTTAAGTATGCACTTTTAATTTAAAGTTAAAAGAGACTATGTGCTGTAAATCGGAGTAAAATCGAGCACAGTTGTATTTGTGTGTATTATCTAAAGTTTATTTACCAACTAGCTGTGCCCTGCGGTTTCACCCGCATGAATACCTAGGTCCCGTTCCCGGTGCCTTTATGTTTGGCCGGCGATAACATTTTTTTTCCCAGCATATTTCAATTCTTTTCTTTCATAAGAACCTTCTCCTGATAATAACTAACACACAAAAAAAAAATAGCGAAATCGGTCCAGGCGTTATTGAGTTATGCGCTTACCAACACATTTAACGATTCATTTTTATATATAAGATTACACCTACAATATATCTACCAATTACACACTACACTGTTCGGCGCGTTTTACGTAATATAATATCCCACCAAAAACATTCAATGTAAAAAAGCCAAGTCTCTCTATGCAATTCTTCCATCGTAAAAAGTATTGAGATAGCATAGGAGCCAAGCCCTGTTTAATTTTTTTGTAATAATAAATAAATATTTTGTGACTCTATCAATAGTTTTGTTTGCATTGCAATAATAGTGACTTGGCCATGAGCACAAGTTAAATGTCGTTTGCTCTTTGTAATTACGTGCAAATATCGTTAAAATGATTTTGTAACTAATTGGAATTTGAGATCACTATGCACTTAACATGCGCCATAGAGCATGTGCAGTTCACTGATCTTGGATGATACAGACTGTCGGTTAAGGTGTCCTGATATTATTTATTATTTACTTTCAACTGCTCCAAATATGCCGTTTTATATTTGTACCTTATTGTGCTCATGGCCAAGTCACTATTATTGCAATGCAAACAAAACTATTGATAGAGTCACAAAATATTTATTTATTATTACAAAAAAATTAAACAGGGCTTGGCTCCTATGCTATCTCAATACTTTTTACGATGGAAGAATTGCATAGAGAGACTTGGCTTGACTTGTTGCATAGAGAGCTGTATGAGATAGAAACCATAGCGCGATTAAGACCAGGTACACAGCCATCTTTCGAGTGAGCATAGAATATTTATAGCATTGCATTATGCGGATGAAAGATTGTAGCTTTATTCATTTCATTTTAACTTAGCTTTATTTATTAATATGTTACAATGTATTGGAACGAAGTTCTTATAAAAAAAATCTTATTACGAAAAGTTGTAACGAAACTTTTTAATGACGTCATTAGTGAACAGTCTTATGATTAAGATTTTTGATTGATATCCTAACTTCTCAGATGGCGGTGTTGACACACGACGAGTTCGATAAGCCGCGTGTCTTGCGTTCGAATCCTAATTCTATGCTTTTTTTTGCGTTTACAACTAATTATATTTATTTTTTTATTTAATAATAAATTAAATTAAATTATATTAATTAAATCAAATTCATTAAATTAAATTATGGTAATTACATTTATTCAAATTATTTCTTAAATTAAAAGGAACTTCGTTCCATCCGAGTGTCTCTTAACATCTCTTTTGATTTTTTTAATAATATAAATCGATTTGTTTTACTTTTTGTACATAAACGAAGAACAAAGTTAACAATGCAGTCAAATTTCATACACCATGTTCTTTTAAAACCGCAAATGTAAAGTTGTTTCCTAATATTTACTAAGGTGTATAATTTCTTACCGTTTTTATAATTTTCCCTTTATTTGTGGCTAAAAACCTATCTTGGTGCCAAATTTTAAGTTTCTAAGTTTGCTAGAAGTACCTTAGATTTTTGATGATCGGTCAGTCAGTGAGTGACAAAATTTAATGGTGTAACTTTGATCTCTCATAACTCTGAAACTATTGGTTCAAATGTCATGTAATTTTGAGGCTAAGCTTGTTTGAATGCTTTCTCTAGGTCATCGAAAACCTAAACCCCTAGCTTTTTCCGTTTCGATGATACAGGGGGGGTGAAATAGCCGCGAAACGCTTCGAGAAAAGTATGGTACGGCCGTGCCCGTTTTGCTCGAGACGGCACTGTTGTGCCCCTAGATACATTATTACAATTCATTGGAATGAAGTTCCTCATCGCGCGTTGAGAAAGGGGGCTGGGCGGAAGAAATTCTTACGAAAAGTAGTAACGACACTTTTAATGACGTCATTAGTCAACAGTCTTATGATTAAGACTTTCGATAGATATCTTAACTTCTCAGATGGCGGTGTTGACACATGACGAGTTTGCGAAGGGGCGGGTCTTGCGGTCAAATCCTAACGATAAACAGTTTTCTTTTTGCGTTTCCAACTTATCATAATATATTTAATTTAATAATTTGTTTAGTATTTTTTTATTTAATAATTAACTAAATTAAATTAAAGTAATTTCTTTCCATCCGGGTGTCCCTTGACACCTCTCAAGTTTTTTTAATAATTTAAATCGATTTGTATTACTTTTTGTACATAAACGAAGAACAAAGTTAACAATGCAGTCAAAATTCATACACCATGTTCTTGCAAAACCGCAAATGTAAATTTGTTTCCTAATATTTCCTAAGGTATATAATTTCTTACCGTTTTTTAATTTTCCCTTTACTTGTAGCTAAAAACCTATCTTGGTGCCAAATTTGAAGGTTCTAAGTTTGCTAGAAGTACCTTAGACTTTTGATGATCGGTCAGTCAGTGAGTGACAAAATGGTGTAACTTTGATCGCTCATAACTCTAAAACTATTGGTTCAAATGTCATGTAATTTTGAGGCTAAGCTTGTTTGAATGCTTTCTCTAGGTCATCGAAAACCTAAACCCCTAGCTTTTTCCGTTTCGATGATACAGGGGGGGTGAAATAGCCGCGAAACGCTTCGAGAAAAGTATGGTACGGCTGTGCCCGTTTTTTTTTTTTGCTCGAGACTTGGCAGGGGCACTACCGTGCCCCCAGATTTAGATATAAAATCACGAAAATTTATCCCTCCATTCTTAAGTTATAAATGATCTAACTCTTTTTAGTTACATAATATGAAGATTTAAAATCCTTTTGTCATAAAATCTAACATTACCAACATAACAACACAGAATTGCAACTTCAATACCAGTGCACTTTTACGATGTATTATTTTACTGCGAATGCAGCGGTTAACATCGTTTACAAGCTTCAGCAGTTAGTTACAGCCGTTGAAACTGTAGTTTTATTGACGTTTCAGTTACAGGATTTAAGAGGCTTGTAATTGTGTTTATTTTGAGTTTAAAGGTAGTAAAGAACTTAAGTAAAATTTGTAAGTTACCGCTGAAAATTTGGACGTTTTTAAGAATTTTATTAAACTTTACATAACATAATTGGCTAGGTAGAACAGCGAATATTTTTGGTACACATAAGTACCGCATATTTTTACTATTATTTACGTTTAGTTATTTTTTACCGAAACAATCACTTCATAGTATGTTAAATGTACCCATATAAATATCATTAATTCAGAAGATAACTGATACATTTTCTACGTGTTTGAACATTTTAACTAAATTATAATTTGAGATAACTGATTTAAAAGCTTTATTTACGAAAAAAACCTAGACAACTGCTATAATAGCTCGACAAGAATAAAAAAAATGCTTTTTACTATTATTATTTATAAGAAAACAACGAAGCCAGAATACATATAACATATTTATTGAGGAAATAGCAGGTTTATAGGCCCAAGCTCTTACCGAAAGAGAGGCCCCGTGGTGGGCGCCATTAGCCAATGAGATTTCTCAATCTGTTCACCGAACCTTAACGATACCCTTACTGTAACTGATATAGTGGTATATTATTAAACAATTTATTTAACTAGAAGAATTACCCACTTACTGTTTTTTTTTTCTATTTTTACTCACAATTTTGACTTGGCCTTTATCTAGTACTTACTTTATTTTTACAGCCTCAATTTTAAATTGTCTTTTGTTTTTTAGATCAAAATAGTTTTAAAAATAGTTGACCTTTGCCCAGTAGTAAAACAAAAATTTAATATCCTAGGTATATTATTTATTTTCAACATTGTCATGTAATTTGAGTATAATGTGCCACGAATAATTTTCTAATTAACAAAATAACTGAACAAACCATTAACACCAAATGTAATTAGTTTTCATTCCAATCACAATAAAGGTAAAACTTTAAGTCTAGATTTTGCCACCTAGACATTCAGCTAAAGATTTTAGACTCAACGAAAAGAGAAACCATAAAATTAAATGAGATGTGATAGGTCGATCACCTTACCGCTTATGAAACGACATGAAAAAGTATTGTTTGAAAACTAAACTAGCTTTAACATGATTATATATTTTTAACAGTCTTCAAAAAAGGAGGAGGTTTTCAATTCGACTGCATTTTTTTTAGTTTTTACCTGTATACCTACTTTCTACTGCGCGAATCGATTTTGACAATAGGATCTATAAGATAAACCTATATGAAAAAATATATGACTTATTTTTATTTCGGTTTTTTTTTGCTAGAATTATTGTTCCTATTGTTGTCTTTTATTGAACTCTTAATTACAATAAAATAATAAAAAATAATTATATCTAACTATTAAATCGGCAATCCGCAGTGAGCAAGCGTGGTGATCAATGCTCATTCCTATATGGGAAGAGGCCTGTGTCCAGTAGTGGGACGTTTATAGGCTGGAATTATTATTATTATTTGGAAAAAAATAAGAAGAAATAAATATCACTAACTAGCTTTTTCAATTTCTTTTAACAAGACACCTAAATATCATTTTCACGGATTTATTTCCACGTTTCAGTCAAAAATATTCATCATCATCAACATTTGTTTTACTATAAAATTTACTAAACGAAATAAAAATAAAAAATCTTTCACTGAAATAAACAAGTCACCAATCGTACGCACCGAGCTAGATTACTCGTTCTACCCACGCCCCGAACATATTATGGCAAGTCGATGATCACTTTTGAAGGAGCACAGATTTATAACAAAATACCCTCAATCAGTAAAAGTCTTAACTCATTTAATGTGTTCAAAAACTTGCTCAGTATATTATCGCTAATTAAGTGTTAAAATATTGTTTGTTAATTGTGAAAGTGTATTGTTTTGTTAGTGTGACGACAAACACAATTGTGCAACTAATGTTCTCATGTAAGTGACCATGTTGTCTTTTTTTAGAAGAAAATTCTTTAATTCTAACCTAAAAACAACCAACGTCAAAGCATTCCTATTTATCTGCTTTTTGAGGAAAAAACTTATTTAGCGGCGTTGTACACTTTTTTTGTAATGGGTAATGGGTAAATAATAATAATAATAACAAATGCGGACAACATCACATACATTGCTCTGAACCCAAAGTAAGTAGCTGAAGCACTTGTGTTATGGAATTCAGAAACAACGAAGGTACCACAAACACCCAGACCCGAGATAATGTAGAAAACTGACTTTCTACATTGAGCCGTCCCATCGAACCCGGGACCTCAGAGCTAGCGACACCTTGAAAACCGGTGCGTACGCCACTCGACCATGGAGGTCGTCAAAAAAAATAAACTCGCGTCAGGAGACATCAAGACGGATGTCATGTTTGTGTACGATAGCGCAATAAATAAATATTATAATCTACCACACAAATGACAGTACTTTTATACTGATTATTAAAGCAATTCGTGCAAAATAATACACAAGGTTAATATTCAAGTCAAGTTTTCACTTCTGCCGGCACTCCCGGAGTGCAACCCATAACATATCATCACGCCTGTATCCCCGAGGGGGTAGGCAGAGGTGTACCAATGTACACCCACAGTTCGCCGATATGTTTAGGTCCCATGCAATAGGGGGCGGGCCTATTGCCACTAACCGGGCACAAATCCAAACTCCGACCTGCTACTGAGAATTTCATAGAAAAACCCAATAACACCTTGGTCGACTCGGGAATCGAACCCAAGACCTCTAGCGTAGCAGGTGCGCTTAGCACCACTAGGCTAACGAGGCAGTTGCAACCCGTTGTTTTTTATTGTACTTTATAAGTATTGGAACATCAAACAAGCAATGCACCCATTAACCTATATAGCTTAACGATGAAATAAAACAGACAATCATCATCCATTAAAATGATCGATAGCTCATTCAGAGCGATTTCAAACAATTAAAAACTTAAACGATGAAACACTCGGAATAAAATCGTGCATTTATCAACTGCATTACGATATTTACATTGCAACTACGGAACGGCTCCGCACTGTACCCGGAATGTCTCGTATTTTCTTTACTATCACCATCATCATCATCCATAGCCCTTGTCCTCCCACTGCTGGGCATAGGCCTCCCCTTTTTCGTGCCATTTTCTACGGTCTGTGCTATAATATGCTTGTATTATACATATAATTCTTCCTCTTAAATCACTCTACATATTTCTGAAAATTACTTCAAGATCTGTTGAGTAGTTTGACTGGTCTGTTGGTATAGTGGTTAGTGACTATGACTCTTATACCGGAGGTCGTGGGTCCGATTACCACCTAGGTAAAATCTTGTGTGATGAGCATGATCATAAGTTCTCGTTCTACCCAAGCCCCGAAAGCCCCAAGGGTGTAATTTATCTATAACATGTTTGTATATTGTATGTGTTCCTATAGATAATGTGAGTGTGATTTCCATAGTTAGCAAAAACTGCTTAGTTTGGGATCAGATGATCGTGTGTGAGTTGTCCCAGGATATTACTATACTATACATTAAAATGATCATACATACATACATATCATCACGCCTATATCCCCGAAGGGGTAGGCAGAGGTGTACCAATGTACACCCACAGTTCGCCGATATGTTTAGGTCCCATGTATTAGGGGGCGAGCCTAATGCCACTAAACGGGCACAAATCCAAACTCCGACCTTGGTCGACTCGGGAATCGAACCCAAGACCTCTATTGTAGCAGTCGCGCTTAGCACCACTAGGCCAATGAGGTAGTTGAGAGTGAGAAAATGATCAATTATACTTAATTCAAACCGATTTCAAACAATTAAAAACTACACGTTGCGAATTAATATAATAAATTCATCAATTCCATTACGTATTTTATATTGGAAAGTGTAAAATTAATTATTTTAGCACCGAATTTCATTGGTCGGTCAATTCGTTTGAAATATGGCCGCTAGCGTTTTGGCGAAATTAATTTTCAGTTATTAGGTTTGAAAGGTTTATTGGCGTTCGGGTAATAAAGACTGCCCTTTTGTTATTCGTTTTTGTGATATCTGGGTGTGTATATTTGGTGGTTTAGTTATTTAGGCCCCATTGATAAAATAAATTAGGTAATGAATTTCAGTTCATTGATGATATAAGGTGTGGTGGTGTTAAATTGCTAGGTATTTTTCGGCTTAAACAATTTTACTCTGCTTCGAATAGTTCTTTAGAGCGAGAAAAAATGATAACCAAAAATAAAATGAAATGTCATATTTCAAAACTGAAAGATTTTTTATCTAATTTAAACTTACCTTACTTATGTTTTATGCCTTTATTAACTCTATGCTTTACGTGTTTAAATGAAAAAATAATTCACCTAATTTATTTTCTAGTAGTACCTATCTTAGAAACTTAGGTAAATTAATAGAAATACTACAAAAACGTATGAAAAATAACTTCCTAAGCCACAAAAAAAGGAATCCCATATGTGACCTGTCTCTATCCGTTCATACTGAAATTGAAAACTTGTCAACACTAGTCCATCTCATAATACATTTTATTACATGTCATCTTCGCTCTGATTGGCACAATGCCCGAAAACAAGAGGATGTAGTTATTACTTAGGTCTAGACTTAACGATCTAGATGAACTTGTAAACCTAGTTTTATTGGTTTTTAGGTATAATATTATCACTCAGTAGCCTCATGAGAAATGGTGGAAAAATATTTTGGCAAGTCTGTCCTTGGCATTGAAACAAGGTCGCTTGGAAGACAACAATATTATGAGATATCTTTTTACATGTGTATATCGGAACTAATACTTTATTTATTAGGCTAGTCAAAAGTTTAAACTCAAACGACATGAAAAAAGTGAAACTAAATTCAACATATATTATGATGAAATAAGTGCGAAGGGACCGATAATGTTGCGGTTTTTTTATTGAAAGCTGACGTGATATAAATGTTACGGTAAATGTGATTAATTGAAAATTATTAATAATTTTACAAAATTATTAATAGTAATCACATGTTTTGGTAAATGTTAATAAACAATCGGAATTTATTACTTTTAGTAGTAATTATTAATAATTCTCGACACATATTGGTAAAAGTGATAAAATAAATAAAAACCCAATGTTTTTTGACCAGCAGGTATTTATTTATATTATTCACTCTTACCCTGACATATACACTGACCTATAAACTTGGTTAATGTTTCTTTAATTTATAAAAATATATGTGATGGGTACATACGTCGTCGCTCGCTTCGCTCGCTCTGTTGCAAGGTCACAATATCTAACCTAACCTAACCTATTGATCTCCGTCACAAAGTCGAACCTAACCAAGCATACTAAATAAACAGCCCCGCAACCCTTGGCCACTTATTACATTTATCACTACTAGGGTTAAATTATTAATAAAAACCGACAAATGTGATTAATTTATCACTTTTACCTCGACTTTCGGTAATTATTAATAATACTAGATAATTATTAATAATCTTCAATTAATCACTCTTACCGTGACATAAATATAATATCATAGTATATTAAATTAGGTTTATAGTATAAAATAGGATGTCTTATGAAAACTATTCACACGTCACAATAAGGCTAAAATTACACTACATTTTTTCTGTTACCTTGTATTTAGTCTGTAACCTGGTCTTCTTGGTCTCAGAATGTTCTACTGATTTAATTATTATCAACAGTTTTATCACACTACTGGGCAAATGCTTCCCCTAAACTCTAAAAAACTGCCTTATACCTCCCTATGTCTACAAGTTTAACAGAACAACTTTAAACAACTCAAGCCCGTCCCAAAATGTAATTAGATACCCAAAGAAAAAAAGTAATAAACAAAATTTCACCCACTTAGTAACAACAAAGCCAATTTTGGAAGTTCATTAACAAATAAGTAATTGAAAGACAAAAGAACGAGAAACCGACGAATGTTTTTAATTAATTACAAACGGTGAACACGTAAATATAAGTAGGAAATAAAGAAACTCACAAACATACATACATACACATATGAACCCTAAAACGTAACACCCTGTTTTGGGCAGTTGTGTTATTAAAAACGTGGTATTTTGTGAATCCTTATCTGGTCAATGACCTACACTGGTTTGATAAAGAGGTTAGCCAAAGAGCAATTTAATTATTTGGAAAAAGCGTGTGTGTCATATTTCTATAAATATATATATTTCTCATAGTGAGTAACTTAGTATAGATAATGTACAGAATGCCTTAAAATATTTACAATACTATAAAAACTAAGCCTACACATTAAAAAGGAAAAAATATATACAAAATAAAACTAAGAAAACTATTCGTAACTGAAATTTCAACATATTTTTTTGTTTGATGCCATGTGGAGGAGCAATAAAGAATTTGAATATGGCAATAAAAACTAAATCTTATATATATATAAAAATGAATTGCTAAATGTGTTGGTAAGCGCATAACTCAATAACGCCTGGACCGATTTCGCTAATTCTTTTTTTGTTGATTTTGTTATTGTCAAGAGAAGGTTCTTATGTAAAAAAATCGGAAAATTTCGCGGGGAAAAAAAGTAATCCTGACCTTTGTTACGACAGTGATTTGTTGGATTCATATCCGCCCCCAATAATATAAAGGCACCGGGAACGGGAACGGGACCTATGGATACACGCGGGTGAAACCGCGGGGCACAGCTAGTAATTAAATAAAATTTTAACCATCGACACAAAATAGGACTGACCAGATTTGAATTATCAAGACTTAATTATGGATTCAATTTCAGAACTAGTGAGGGACAGCTCTTTTGGCAAAGGAAATTATATCAATTCTTACTTTTGAGAAAACAAACAAAATTGAAATGTATGTAAGTTTATATAATATTTTATCAGTTTATATTATGTTACATCTTCATTCCTATAAAAGGTTAATATAAAATCATTTTTTTTTATGTAACTAACTCACTATTATTTATTGGGCATAACGTGTTTGCTATCAAAAACAGTTTTTACATAGATTTATTAAAGTGATAATCTACTATAATACTCCGAACTGTGATGTATATTGCAAACTTAATGGCGGCTCTGAACACGAGGCCTGTCGCTGCGCAGTAACAAACTTATGCGCCAGCGGGGGTGCGGGGCGAGGTACTGCGCAGCGTGTAGCTAACTTCAGAGCCGCCATTAACTTTGAATCCAACTATAGAATTCATTTAGTATTACATCTGATACAAGTTAGCTTTATTACGCTTCTTTGTCTGTTTCACTCTCCCGTACTACCCATAAATTGTACGAAATTGATATTTTATTACAAAGTTATCTGAGAATTGATAACACCCGTTTTCTATAATTTACTTATGTAGTCAAGTCACATAATGAGAACCTAATCTTTTGAATTAAATGCTACTTAGAATTCTACCTTTCTTGATAAATCTTTACTTGTATCAATTTAAAGTAATGATTCAAGAATTACTTACTGTTTTCAAGACCGTTTGTATATCTTTCTGTAACACCCTGTATACTGAACAGGGTGTACAGGGTTATGTTATGTGTGCCTTGGTAACGTGGTAACCAAGGCACACATAACATAACATATCATCACGCCTGTATCCCCAAAGGGGTAGGCAGAGGTGTACCAATGAACACCCACAGTTCGCCGATATGTTTAGGTCCCATGTAATAGGGGGCGAGCCTATTGCCACTAACCGGGAACAAATCCAAACTCCGACGTGCTACTGAGAATTTCATAGAAAAACCCAATAACACCTTGGTCGACTTGGGAATCGAACCCAAGACCTCTAGCGTAGCAGTCACGCTTAGCACCACTAGGCCAACGAGGCAGGTTACCAAGGCACAAAGGGGTTTATTTACTCTAATAAGGACAATGTCTCAAAAACGCTTACTTAAGCCACAAAAGCCGATTCAGTAGATCAATGTGTAGGGTAACTTTCAGACGAATTCGCCAAAATAGCAGAAATCCGTCAGAGTATATTGCTACTGTAGAAATCAAGCAATCCTCTTAAGGAATATTCATGAATATATTACCATTGAGTGAATGGAAATAGTTGGGAAAGACAGATCTTTCTTTGATTTCCGAACTATTTGATTGCATGGATTTTGATGATCTAATACTTCGAACCTTGTTTGGTTCAAGTGTCCTAGTTAATAGTTTGATCTATTTAGAATATTAAGGGCACATTTTTGCTTTGCCATATAATTTTATCAAGAGAATAATTAGAATTTTTGATGGTTCTTTAATACAAAGTATTTTAGACGCAAATCCTTTAAATACAAAAACTTAAATAAATAAATTTCTGTACTAATACAAAAACCTTCGTATATTACGTATATCTTTGACTACAAATTGTATTCGGAAAATTGGTTTTATACCGTCTTGAACAAGATTAAATAGCTTAAGCTCTTAGAAATAAAAAAGGCGAGTAATACCGTATTGCAATTTTAGATCGTTTTAGATATATTAAATATGAGATAAAACCTTATTTTAAACTTATATACCGATCAAAAATAGTCAAAACCCTAAATCATTTATAGGCCCCTACATTATTTTCTTGGCCCATTAGGGATAGTGATATAATTGTGAAACTGACTGCTAGATAATGATGATTTTGGACCAAAAAATCCCAAATTTTCATACAACTTTAACAAACATTTTCCACACTACACTTACTCCATGATATCCAAAGGTCAAAAATAGATCTAGCTTCACCATCCATCATGTATCCAACAGGCGTAAAGATTCTGAAACTTCATGAAACCTTTTAGGATATTATATATTTTCAGTTGACATAGAAATTTTGGGATTTACGGCTACGCTGTGACTTGACCGTGATGTAAATGTAATCAAGGAAATTGAGATCACTGATGTGGAAAAAAGATTTTTCTTTGCGTTTACATACCGGTTTGGTCTAGTTTTCTGATATGTAAGGTGTTATAAAGGGTATATATATCTAAAAGGGCGGGATAGTACATCTGGTATAGAGTTATTTTACAAATAAACATAACATATCATCACGCCTGTATCCCCGAAGGGGTAGGCAGAGGAGTACCAATGTACACCCACAGTTCGCCGGTATGTTTAGGTCCCATGTAATAGGGGGCGAGCCTATTGCCACTTACCGGGCACAAATCCAAACTCCGACCTGCTACCGAGAATTTCATAGAAAAACCCAATAACACCTTGGTCGACTCGGGAATCGAACCCAAGACCTCCAGCGTAGCAGTCGCGCTTAGCACCACTAGGCCAACGAGGCAGTCAGTTTACAAATAGCTGTAATTTTTTTTGATTAAATATTTGTTAACTTACCTTTAGCTAATACCCTGTATAGGTTATAAATCTTGCTGAAATCTAAAAACTGACTATGTCTATTCTTGTTTTAACAAAGAGTTTTCCGAATATTAGATAACTTGTGCATTTTTATTATAAAATTCTACCATTTTCCGTGTATGTAAGTAATAATATTTAGATAAAAAAAAACACTCAACATACGGCCTATGCCAGAATCTATATAATATAGCATCTTTGCACATTTTTAATCAACCCAAATATATAAATTTTTCGTCTTATTGAACTTGTAGGCGTAAAGAAACATTAAATATTTAGATTCTTTAAATATATTTCATGGTCATTACTAAAAAACCTACGACAAAAAAAAAACAATACCCACTCCACACCGACAAAAACACTCAAATCAACTTTATATGGCATCCAAAAAAAGACACCGACTTTTGTTTATCTACAAACTTGTATACTGTATGTTTGTCTGTCACCCTTTGTGGTGACAGGGAAGTTTGTCCTTACAGAGCTTCGCTAACAAGCACAGTTTGCTTCTGTCAATATACAGGCTTGTTTGTACAGAAAATGCGAACTAACTTTTATTCGCTATTTTTAGTCGTTTTTTAGTTAGTGTTAGTTGTTGTTGAGTGAGTTGGGATTTGTAGTGAGAAATATGGTCGTTAATTATGTTTTTTTTTTTACTTATAAGTAATAAAAATGCCTTGGAAATATGAAATCTTTTGATGGTTATTTTTTTCGTCCTTTTTATAAATTAATCAAATTATATGACCTGTATAGATAAAACATATATTTGAATGCTATGAATCGTTATGCCATTAGGATTTGAGTTACATTTAAAGAAACATTTTATTGATTTTTCTTTTGTCCTGCTTTGGGTTAAAACCCAAACTATGTTGGGGTCGGCTTCCAGTCTCGCTAGATTCAGCTGAATATCGTATGTTACTGAGCGACTGCCTTTATTAGCTCCACAACACATTTTACTGGCTAACACAGTACTTGTTGCAAAGGTAAATAAATAGGTAAAATACATATTATTATAGCGTGGGTAGTTATAGTCTGTATCCATTGAACATGTTTGCAAACTGCCGTACGCAATAGGGGTAGTTGGTAAACAACGTTTAATTCACAGAGTACTGACTGGTATCAGAAAACAAAACAGTGTTGTTTTATTGTAAATAGAACAGCCATTTATACCGAAATACAGTATCTAGACGTGAGCCTTTTATTTTGGTATATGTATACACAGTAGCTCAGTTGGTTGAATCAATCAAATAATTTTTGTATTGCAGAATTCAATTCTAATATAAACGAGATAAACCTAAGTATGATCCTTTAAATAAAGAGCCAGCTAGAAAGCAAGACATAGCTTGCATTAATATTTAAAAATATTTATTTTTGACATCACATACATTGCTCTGAACCCAAAGTAAGTAGCTGTTAAGCACTTGTGTTATGGAATTCAGAAACAGCGAAGGTACCACAAACACCCAGACCCGACACAATGTAGGAAAGTGACTTTCTACATTGACTAGTCTGGGGATCGAACCCGGGACCTTAGAGCTAGCGACACGTTGAAAACCGGTGCGTACGCCACTCGACCACGGAGGTCGTCGACTATTGACGAAAAATACTCAAATACTCAAATCTTTATTAGCATTGCATATGTATACGAAATATCGATGTTATTTATTTTAATAATAATAGGCTATAAATTTCGTACTGCTCTTCTCATAATTAAAAGGAACGAGCATTGACCACCACGCTTACTCATTGCAGGTTGATAAATGTTCAAATTTCAATTATTGTAATTCACGTTTTCTCAAGATGTTTCCTTTACCTACAGTGGTTATCCAGAAATAAAAAAAAAACTTTTGAAAGTTTTATTGATAATTGCCTGAAATCGGTTCGAACCTGCAACCTTGTACACACAAATCCGTTCATTAAACCAACCACCACAAACAGTTTCATTCAAATAATATGCTCACTTTCCTCAACAATGCGTCAAACCATTCAAAAAATATAACCTTTTATTCAGAATTTCTTGTAAAGTTAAGCAATGATATATCATTCAAGATCCCCACAAATCCCTTTGACCCTGACTCGGATCAAAAGAACTTTTTTGTAACTGACCTCGAATTCAAGATTTAAACGAAACATTTCGCGGTCATTTTATCTTTTATCTTTGTATAAAAGGTGTGAAATTTATTGTAGAAGTTTGCCGGTAATCTGGAGAATTTGGAGTCGTTTGTCGTATTTTTAGTATTGCTTTTTGGTTATAATATCATAACATAACATATCATAACCATAACATCAGCACCGGACTGTGACTTGTTTAGTTCGCAATGGATTCATGTTTGTCAAAATTGTTTAAAGTTTTGTGAGTCTATTGACAGATAGGGAGCTTTCTACTTATATTGTGAAGTAAAATGTACTATAGGATTGGTACATGTTGTGTTGATTTTTAATGTTTAGTTTTGTTTATTTTAATTGTTATTTGTTTGGAATTGTTTAATAAGTTTGTATTAGTGTTATGTATAAGTTTTATTTTTATTGTTCAACGAATTGGTGTTAAACTGTAATGTTGTACGCGTTGATTTTCATTAAATAAATAAATAACGCCTGTATCCCCGAAGGGGTAGACAGAGGAGTACAAATGTACACCCACAGTTCGCCGATATGTTTAAGTCCCATGTAATAGGGGGCGAGCCTATTGCCACTAACCGGGAATAGGCTCACTAACTGAGAATTTCATAGAAAAACCCACTAACTCGGGAATCGAACCCAAGACCTGCAGCGTAGCAGTCGGGCTTAGCGCCACTAGGCCAACGAGGCAGTTATAATATCAAAACAGTTTTATTGCTAATTAAATTATATTGTAAGTTTATTTTAAGCTTTTTATGTCTTAGGTTTAATTGTATTAATTAGCGAGTCTTCTCTATAATGAGTAGATATTTAGCAGTCGTTAAACTATACAATTTTGACATCCAGTCTTTCTTAGATATTCTGTATAACCCTATAAAAAGGTTGTGGTATTTAGATGAAATCCCGTTCGAGAATATAACTTTTTTGTGACCTTTTTCGTTTCCCACTGCTGGGCAACGGTCTTCCCCATCTGACTCCAGACTTTTCTGTCCTAAGCCATTGTTTTTATTTAATTAAGTTATAGCTTATTTTCGACCTTACAAACCAACTTGAAAAACTCAATGACTACACTTTTAAAACCGCGAAGAAAATTAAAACTATTAAATATTAACTAACTTAATAACCCTAAGTAAATAAAGTAATTTAAGTTAATCCTCACTCAAGTAGAACGTTTTAACTTAAAATGTAAGCCGACTTAATCTAGCTTAAGGATTACTTAATTAATCTTGATCATACCTATCTCGAATAAACATTTTGAGTAAAATTTAACTTACTTAAACAGATATGCTTGAGCAAATATTTATTTATAATTTTGTTGGTTTCTTGTTAAGATATCATATTCAAATGTGTATTGGAAAGTTATTTAACCTACTTCGAAAAGAGGAGGTTCTTACTTCACTTAATGTTTGTTATGTAATATGTGCGGTAAGATTAAAAAAAGATAGAAAAAAAAGTGAAGTCATTTAATTTTTTTCTTCTTCTGAAAACCGTTCAGTGGTTAATAAAAATTATTCAAAAACATCAAAATGTCCCTTTTTTTTCGAAGTCCAAGTCGTAAATATGTATTTTTAGATGGAGTGCATTTTGGGTTAGTTTCTTTACAAGCCAGAGAGAATTTCAAAGTTGTTTAATACTGTTGGGACCAAATCTAACATGCTACCTACTGCACCAATACTGAATATTTAGATAAATAACATACCAAACTTTTATTCAACTTGCAATGTATGTGAGACGTAAGTATGTATGTTTATAGAGATGTTTGTAAGTTTGTAACTATTTATGTTAAATCTTGTGAGGTAAATTAGCACTTTTAGTTTTCCAATTGAGATAAATTTTGCACACTTACAAAAAATTGGTGATACTAAAATATTTTAGAATTCGAAATTTCATGGTATTTATTGGACTTGTTTGATTTGTTTATACTAGTATTGTGAGACTAGCTGATTTTAAAAGAAAAGAAAGTGATTAAATATGAAGCTACTCGTTACAATTTAATCTGCAATAGAGTACAAGACAAGTAAAGACGTTTCTTGAGCAGATTTTTATTTCCAGACCTGTTCAGAGTACATTTCTGGCTGGCAATGTACTGATTATTTACTTGGGCGTTTGCCAACAGCAATGTATTACGTAAACGATTATCACCCAATAAAATATTGTTGAGACATACTTGTCTTTTAGTTACGATTTTATTGGCTTTTATGGATCTTTTTGCTGACGACCTCCGTGGTCGAGTGGCGTACGCACCGGTTTTCAAGGTGTCGCTAGCTCGGAGGTCCCGGGTTCAATCCCCGGACGGGTCAATGTAGAAAGTCACTTTTCTACATTGTCCCGGGTCTGGGTGTTTGTGGTACCTTCGTTGCATCTGAATTCCGTAACACAAGTGCTTAATAGCTACTTACTTTGGGTTCAGAGCAATGTATGTGATGTTGTCCGTATTTATTTATTATTTTTGGCAAATATTTATGTTTGATTGAAAGTGTTTCATCGACTTGGAATAAAAGCTTGTATCAAATAACTGCGTTATGTATAAATTTATAAAGCTTATTCATTTTTGAGGTCAAAATCAAACCCAGCGCTGCGAGACTTCAAGACACAGTGAATTCATATTGCGGCGGCCGGACACGAATTAATAAAAATGTGGAGGTAAAACGCAACATCTAGGTACTGTCAATACAAAACCACCTCAGTCTGGTCGTGATCCTGATATTTTATTTTTATTTTATTGGGGAAACAAACAGATACTATAAATAAACAATTACAATCATAATAAACGACACATTATCCAAAACAGTTTCCACACTTAAACAATACAATCGCGCCAAGAAAAAGTTTAAACAAGTATGCAAAAGAAGAGAAAAACAATATTTCTGTATCAAAAATAAAAAAAGTTATATCTATATAACAAAAAAATCTTAAATGTTGAGAGGAACCAAACACATGAATATCTACAAATGTGTCGAAACGTCGGGACCTAAAGTAGAACTTAATAGTACCAATATCAGGAAGGTTTAGGAAATACAGTTTAAATTGAAATTGACAAGTTATAATAAAGGTAAATGTAAGCTTGAAGTAAGATGCAAGAGCAATGGGTATGCATGCAGAGGAATACCAAAAAAGAAATGAATGGATTGTGTGAAAGATGATATGAGAAATAAAGGAGTGGATTCTCAGATGACAAGGTGTAGGGATGAATGGAAGCTGAATACGCATTGCGCCGACCCCAAATAATTGGGAACAGGGCAGGGAGATGGTGACGAGCAAAAGTGACAGGTAGGTAATAAAAACGTAATATAATATTCTGAAAGGACTGAAATGACATGAATAAAGTTATAAATAACAACAATAATATTCCGGGACATCTCACACGCGGTTGTCTGATCCCAAGCTAAGCAGAGCTTGTGATAAAGTAACCAGACAACTGATAAACATACTTATATATTTCTAAATACATACATTTTATAGATAAATTACACCCAGACACCGAACAAATGATCGTGCTCATCACACAAACACTTGTCTCGGGTGGGAATCGAACCCACGACCTCCGGTATAGCAGTCAGGGTCTCTAACCACTAGACCAACAGGCCTGTCAAAGTTAACATCACAATAATGTCAAAGTCCCTTCCTTTTTAATATGGCTCGAATTTTCCTTAAATTTACATTCTGTCAAAAAGTGGGTGTAACATAAATTACTGGTTTTCAAGCATTGGTTATTTAAAACCAGAATCCAAAAGGGTTTTAATCAATGGTATCTTATGTTATAGGGCAGTATAGGGTCATTTAAAAAAAGGTTTTTTTTATGTCTTATAAACCGAATTTCCCGTTTCGTCCCATTCAATTTTTTCTCGTTTTTCCTTGCGTTTTCATTTCATTTCCTTACTGTTTGCAATCTTTGCGTTTTTTCCTTAAGGACCCTACTTTGCCTTTCGTTTGGGCGTTTCTTTATTAAACAGGTCGAAATAAATTAGCAGATGGGAGGAATTTGTGAATTAATATTGTTTTTTCGTCTTTCGTGATTCTATCAAATTATTCATTTATTTTTATCAAAACCGCTTACGATTATCTTTTACAGAACTTAATAGGTTATGTATTTTTTTTATTCCTAAAGAGGGTAAATTACAAGATTTTTAAGAAAATTATCAAAATATTGAACAGATCTCTACAAATTACAGTTAAGAATCATTTCGAGAAGATACAAACCGCATCACAATGATTACATTCGTTTAGGAGCTACAACGTACAGACAAACACACAGACTCACTCATGTCAAACTTATAACAGCATTTTTGTCAAAAATAAGTGTCAGTAATATTCCTTCCTTGTATATTATTCCCCATTATTTGACAAAAGTAACACCAACTATAACAAACCCTATCTAACTAGAACACAAAAAACCTTATTTACACACTCTTTAAGCAAAGCGACAGAAATAGTAATATTTACCCTTCGCAAAGGGCGCGAAGGGCACTAGAAGAAAAAAGCTACCGTTAATGGTAGAAAGGTTCTCGGTATAATTTTAGCAATGTTTGCAGTCTTGTAGGTTTTAGTACTTTGAACTCTATTTTTGGGAGGCTATGGTCTATTTTAGATTGGTTTTGTGATAGTCGTGTTATGAATTGGAAAGTTTGTGAATGTCCACTTTTCGACATAGGCCTTTTTAAGGATTGCTAGTCACTGTACAAGTCATATTATAGTAGGTGTACATAAACATAACATACCATCACGCCTGTATCCCCGAAAGAGTAGGCAAAGGTGTACCAATGTACACCCACAGTTCGCCGATATGTTTAGGTCCCATGTAATAGGGGGCGAGCTTATTGCCACTAACCGGGCACAAGTGTCCATACATAAAGTACTTTATTTTTTTAAATTTAATATATTCTATGAAATAAAAAATACTGTTGGAATTAAAAAAAAACACTCGTACTTATAACTATTAACTGTTTTTTTAATTAGTCTCTAATATATATTGTGTCAATGTCATGCATACCTGTTATTTGCATGGTTACTGAAATGTCGACTTCAGATGTTATGTTATTTTATTTGTTAGTGGCTGTGCTGTTGGTGTGCTTATTTTAAATAAATAAATAAAATATTGTAGTACCTAGCTATTGCTATTGTAATAATAAAATAAGTACTTAACTAATTTCTTTTTCTCTTTGTTTCAGGTAAGTCTAACTACATTTATCTTCTAGCATACCTACTGTAAGGTAAATAAAAAAGTTAAGCAAAGACCGAGTCGTGCGTAATCATAGACTAAACATATACATAGACTGCTACTATCGCTAGCTTCCTCTTTTGCCAAGCGAGAGCAG
Organism: Autographa gamma; assembly: GCA_905146925.1. Lineage (NCBI taxonomy): Eukaryota > Metazoa > Arthropoda > Insecta > Lepidoptera > Noctuidae > Autographa > Autographa gamma. The sequence continues at coordinate 3,633,158 of LR989878.1, read as the reverse complement.
TTTTTAATCTGTATCTAGTACATTCATTTACTGATTTATATTAATTTTCATGCAACGAGAAACTTGTATACGAAATAACGATGGTTTTGAAATTGTTAGGATAATATTAGTGTTTTAGATAGATTTTTTAAAACGGCAAGCTCCATCTTCATACATAATTCACGACAAAACTAGTTCACACTAGTGCTCAAGGTTCAAACTCTGATAGGCTCACTCTATAGTTTCTTATGTATACTCTTAGTGCATAATCGAAACCCTCCCGTTGACAAAGAACTGCTCCTTGAATCATTCTATCCATTGGTGATAGTCGAATTTTGGTAATATTTAAGTTTAACGTCAGGACATAATATACAGGCAGCAAAAAATAAACTTTATAAATAAATAAAATAACTTTATAAACACTGCTGGGCGCAAGCCTCTTGTCATATAGAGAAGGCACGAGCATTGATCACCACGCTTGCTCTCAGGGGATTGGCGATTTCAGATTATTTTAAATTAACATAAAATTTAGAAGAAAACTCGTGTCTGTAGCTTGTACCGTAAATTAAGCAATTCCAACAAAATAATAATATTATATATATTAAGGGACAAATTATTATCCTAATTTCTAAGTCAAAATACTATCAGTAGTATAATTATTGTCGTACCCTTTTCGTCGCTCAGAGAAATACAGCTTTAATACGAAATACCCTTATTTTCCTAATTAAGCAGTCAGCTCCAATTAAAATCAAAATAAATACAAATAATCGTGCAAAATTCCCGAAATAATTCTGCTAATTGCGTTAACTCTTAATCATGTTTTTACTGCTCTTATAACTAAGGCTGACCTTGAACTGACCTTCAAATAAAATGAACGTTTTCCTCTTTCTTAATTACATTAGGACGAATTTCACGAGTTACAATGAACTGCGTTAGTTAAACTTATTTAAGGAGTGAATGCTGAGATGACGGGTAGTAGAGATGAATGGAAGCTGAATACGCATTGCACTGACCACAAATAATAGGGAACAGAGCAGGGAGATGATGATGAGAAATAATATATTGGTTATTTGGTCGATGGTATTCGTGGTCGTCCGACAAAGAACCAAGGTAACCGACATAGCTCGTAGAATTAGCTCGCTGAAGTGGCAATGGGCTGGCCATATCTGTCGAAGGACCGATAGCCGTTGGAGCAGACGAGTCCTAGAATGGAGACCGCGGCTCGGCAACCGTAAGGTAGGACGCCCGCCTGCCAGGTGGACTGATGACCTTAGAAAGGTCGCTGGAGGGGACTGGATGCGGAAGGCGGAGGACCGGGTGTTGTGGCGCAAATAGGGAGAGGCCTTTGTCCAGCAGTGGACTATGATTGGCTGATTGATTGATTGATTGATTCGTGGTCGAGTGGCCTCCACGCCAGTTTTCAAGGCGTCGCTAGCTATGAGGTCATGAGTTCGATTCCCTGAAGGGTCAATGCAGATAACCAATTTTGTATATTTTCTTGTGTCTGATTATATGTGGTATCTTCGTTGGAGATAATGATGAAAATAAACTAGGTTATTTGGTGTATGATATCCTCGGAGTACACGCCAGTATTCAAGGTGTCCCTAGCTATGAGATCATAAATTAGGATTTCGGTAAGATCAATGCAAAAAAAAACCCTTCTACATATTATTCTTGTGTCTGGGTGTTTGTAGTACCTTTGTTCCCTGAACTGCGTTCAGTATATTAAAGGCGAAAATAGAGTAAAGTTTTAACTTATCATGTTCATTTGCGTTGGTGAAATCCGCCCTTAATATCTTTCACTGAATTGCCTTAATATTCATCGTCTTTTTAAGTATGAATAAGTCTTAAGTTGAGTGAAATATTATGCCTTTAACTTTGAGAATTATTTGGAGACTATAGTTTAAGTTTTAGGTTAAATGTAAGCGATTGGAATAAATGCTTTTCTGCCGCACTAAGTTACTTAAAGCATTCCGTAATACTGATTTAAGTAAACCAAGTCTCAGTGGTCTAGTGGTTAGAGACCCTGACTGTGTGTATTTAGAGATATATAAGTATGTTTATCCGTTGTCTGGTTACCATAACACAAGCTTTGCTTAGCTTGGGATCAGATAACCGTGTGTGTGATGTCCGGGAATATTATTATTATTTAGAAACCTTTAAAAAAAAACTAATTTAATGCCTAAAATAAAACCACATCGCTTATAACAAAAAATGTTGTTCTCAAATCGCTGGAGTCTTTGCCACGTAAATCCTTACTTCTTTAAGAAATACTAATTATCTTTACATATTTCAATATACCTTAAGTATTCTACACTAAAACTCCATATTCCATAATTTATTTCAACCTAAAACCAAGTCAATACCTTAAAAAAACTTTACACCAAACTTAAGCCAATATCAACTCTATATAAATATGCAAATGCTCTGAAAACGCTTTTCACAATGGATTGGTACAAATTGAAAATACTATAAAAACGACTATTGAAACTTGAGCTCTTTTAAGGCTTTCGTTAAAATTCGAGGTACATTTAAAAGCTTTGCTGTGACCACGGTTTGCAAATTTAAATTAAAAATTTCTTTTGCAAATGAAAATTTCGTGGTATACTATGATAAAAAACTTTTATTTTGGATATTTTTAGTTAACGCTAGTAAAAATGTGGTAGTTATTTACTTTCTTTAAGTACAGTTTTGTGTACTTTTTATTACCTTGTCTACTTGTGTATTCAAATACAAACATACAAAAAGGACACGCTAATAATATTATACCTATTTTAGATATTTACTGTGCTGCCAAAACCCCAAAAAAAAAAAAAGATAAGTACGAAGAAAACTTCCTCCTTTTGGGAAGTCAGTTATAATAAAGTTAAATATTAGTATAAATAATAGTTTTATTCCATTGAATATTAAAAATTCGCGTTACCCTCAGGAAAAATGATGAATATCACAGTATTGTTTTTCCTTCATTAGCACAATACTGGCTTATAATATAATAATGAAACTTTATTTTCAGTCCATAGTCCACACAAGAAACACTTTACATAACATTATTATTAACACATAATATAAAAATATGATATAAAAATTAAACACAAAAAATATTATACCCAAAATTTTTATTTGCTGAAATACAACTAAATAGAATCTATCTTTCTTGTTTTCAGACATGTGACACATAAATAGAAAACGTGTCAACATGTAACATAATTATTTTGTAGACACACTAATATATGTCTAGACCTAACATTACTTGTAAGATATTCTGTTTATTATACGTAATGTTATAATGTAATGAAAGGATGTTATGTATATAGTGTGCTAGTTAGTTGGTTATTCAAAGATGATACTATGCCTTTTTCTCGTATATCATACCTATAGGTAGGTATGATATTAGCTTTTGTCAGCTATTATAGCAGAATGTTTTATAGTGGTGTTAAGCGCGACTGCTACGCTAGAGGTCTTGGGTTCGATTCCCGAGTCGACCAAGGTTTTATTGGGTTTTTCTATAAAAATTCTCAGTAGCAGGTCGGAATTTGGATTTGTGCCCAGTAAGTGGCAATAGGCTCGCCCCCTATTACATGGGACCTAAACATATCGGCGAACTGTGGGTGTACATTGGTTCACCTCTGCCTACCCCTTCGGGGATACAGGCGTGATGATATGTTATGTTATGTTTTGTCATAATACTTTTTACAATTTTACTTCTTAAACGGCACATTTTATTATTGTATAAAATGTTTTTACATTATTGCATTTTTGTTTTTTATTATTGTATCATAATTGAAGTAACAATAGATTACTCTTCATTTAAAGTTAACTTTTTTAGAAATTAAAATCTAAAGAATCAATCATTACAAACTGAAGAAATCCTATCAATTTTATGGATGTGACAGGATGGAGGATGGCCAGATTTAAGTTTGTTTCTTCTTCACGCTTAAACTACCAAATAGAATTATGCAAAATATTGCTCATAGCTAATTTATAACCAATATTAACACAAATAATAATAATAATATTCCAGGACATCTCACACATGGTTGTCTGATCCCAAGCTAAGCAGAGCTTGTGTTATGGTAACCAGACAACTGATAAACATACTTATACATTTCTAAATACATACATATTATAGATAAATTACACCCAGACACCGAACAAATTATCGTGCTCATCACACAAACACTTGTGCCGGGTGGGAATCGAACCCACGACCTCCGGTACAGCAGTCAGGGTCTCTGACCACTAGACCAACAGGCCCGTCAAACAAAAATTAATGCCTTGTTTTAATTTTAAGTTTTATTTAGTTTATATTTTCCTTAAGTGTAGGCTTAGTTTTTGTATTATTGTAAATATTTTAAGTTTAATTGAAAATAATAACATCACTTTACTATTTTTAATCTACAAGAGCAGAAATAACATCATAGAATCATAAATAAAGATTTATTTTATAGCCTAAGACCTAAATCTTAAATCACTTATAACCAAAACTCTACTTTCATTTCTCTCATTCTAGTGACAAGGTCTCGACTTTAGTAAGACCTAACACCACATAATACTATCCTTAAAGACCATAAATCATTGTCAGCCTAGTGGAAATTAAATTCTTATTCCGTAATGCGAAAATACTCCGGAATCATATTTGTACGTTGAGGGAAATTCGGGAGATTTTTTATGCTAAAACGATTTTGGTATGTCGGTTTCTGGGGGTCGAATTCGAATGTTATTTATGCTATTTTGGATGTACTACCGTTTGGTTATATATATCTTCAGTTTAAAATAGTTCTTGAGATATTATTAACTGTCAATATATGTTGATATACTGTAAGAAATGTTTCGTAGAATTGTTTTTTAAAGAATAGTGTCGTTCTCCTTTTTAAATGTTATTCATCGTTATATTTCTGGATCTAGTTATGTCACTGGATTTTCTTAATTAGTTATAAATAATTACGCTACTAAATCTTTTATTTTTAAGTAATTGTAGGTAACTTAATTATGACTAAAAAAAGCTGCTACGTCTGCCTGTTTGACTCCATCGTTCAACCGATTACAAATCAAACACAATTTTGTAGAGACTTTTAAAGATACAAAAGCTTTTTTCCACGATAACCGATATAAATTACTATTGATTGTTGTATTATGCATGTATATTAATAAGTTAACAAATCTCAAATATTTATAAAACGAAACGTCAAGTAAAGTGTCCTAAAAAATATATTTTGTTTCAACAAAAGCCATCCAAGATTATAAATCACATAATCTTTCAAGTAACAAGCTACTGAACGCCACTGAAACGTTACTAACATATTATAACAAAAGGCTTTCAAAATGTAATGTGTCTAAACTCATATGTTCATTAATAATGGTATTGTTGGCTTAAAGCCTTTGTTATGCGGTAAGTGAAAGGCAAGTCAGTATCCTGTTTGTAATTTAAGAAAATGCATATAGGTATCAGGATTTACAGGTATTATACAAAAATTAAAACACTTTTAAATGGACTTGATTAATATAAGTAATTAAATGTAAAATGTAGAATAAATGCAGACTTAATGCCAGAAGGTAGAGAATGCCTTCTGGCATTAAGTCCGCCTTTGTGCAACAGTGTGCAAAAAGTATTAAAATAAAATAAAAAAGAATAAAATGTAGAAAATCATCGCGTCGAACTGAGATCTACTTTTTTTGACGTTGGTTAAAACTGTTAAAAAAATGTGATAAAGAGTTAAAATGGGAAATAGGCCACAATACGCAGCGGGTAAAACCTAATAGTATAACAAACAACATTATTTTTTGCGTAACCTTTTCCCAAGCTATGTTGGGGTCAGTTCCCAGTCTCACCGGATTCAGCTCAATATTTTTTTAGACTATCTTACGAGTATTTAATTGGAATAATAATTCCCGGGCAACTCACACACGGTCATCTGATCAGATAGCCAGAGCCTGAACTATGGTAGCCAGACAACTGATTAATGTATCAAATTTTGTGAAATGTATCTATTATAATAAATGCGGACAACATCACATAAATTGCTCTGAACCTAAAGTAAGTAACTAAAGCACTTTTGTTACGAAAATCAGAAACAACGAAGGTACCACAAACATCCACACCCGAGGCAATGTAGAAAAGTTGGTTTCTGCATTGACCCGTTCGGGGATCGAAACCCGGACCTCAGAGCTAGCGTCACTATTATTTGGTAGAGATTTTGCAATGAGCCTGAGCGCAGGCTTTGACTGCTTCACCGGACTTTTGGCAAGGACCTTATGGCCTCCAGTCAGAGCAATAGGGAAAACTAACTACGAGCCAGCAACAATTTGAAAACCAGTGTGTTCATTATCGACCGTGGAGGTCATCCATTTGTCACACGCTTGCCGTCTGCTAGCACAGGCTTGCTCAGATCGATCTGGTTCTTTCCTCTAAATACCAGTCCAGTAAATACTCTGCATTTGTTTCCACAAATTCATTATTGTACTATCAGGACTAAAAGAGACTGTGACCCCCGAGTTTGTTTCGACATTTCTTCTCAGGGTAGTCAGTTAGGAAATGTCGACCTCATCTAGATTAAGAAGACGTGTGAATTTGATTGTATGTAGTCCTATTTGAGAAAATAAAGAATTTGAATTTGTTATTATGGTATTGATAACCATAGCCTATATAAGTAGATATTATTATATAGGCTCATTCATCTTCCTTGAGGTCAGTTGAGGTCAGTCCTGTAACTGACAGGCACTCAATTTGTAGCCCCTGAATCAATTAACTAGCCAATTAGTGTCTTCAAATGATTTAATGATGGATTTTAAAGAGGTACAGGGTGTTACTGAATGGGTATATAGGGTGTTGCCGAATGGGTTTATAAAAAAAGGGGTGAAGTACTTCTGGTATAAATCCGAAAAGTGAAAAATTTGGTAATTAATTATTGAATTAATTTATTTTGATCTGAAATTTTGAATACTGAGTCTATACCAGATGCACTTTACCGGACACCGTCCGTAGTTGATTTCGTGTTATGTTCCTAAAACGTATTAAATATTAATTACTTCAATACTGCTTATTTACAAACTTACTCTTAAAATCATGATTTAGTAAAAAATACAATTTCATTTATAAAAAATGCTAAGCCAAACACTTGAAAATTAATAATATTTTCCATACCAAAACAAATGAAAATACTACAAATATAATCCTTTCAGTGTAATCCGAACAAATTATATAATACCTTCATGAATACCAAATAATTATTCAGATAATCATCCTCATTACACCAAAATAGCATATATCATCACGCCTGTATCCCCGAAGGGGTAGGCAGAGGTGTACCAATGTATACCCACAGTTCGCCGATATGTTTAGGTCCCATGTAATAGGGGGCGAAAATAAAACATACAAATTCAGATCATTTGTAACCTATACTCAAATCTTTTAAACCTACAATTTAAGGGAACAGCTTAACCTGTACCACGATATCTTAAAGCAATACTATTGCGGTTGTTGAAGCGAGACGGCACTACACTGCGGATAGCGCTGTCCCGTTCACTCAACGGAAAGTCCGGCTATAAGAGCTCATGGTAAGCTGGTGTTATTTATAACTGTTTGCCACCTGGTTTAACCGCATTGTCGTATAACTAAACTCTATGTTTTACTTAATTAAATAGGTGTGGGGGGGGGGGATTTGGTTTAGTTTAGTTTGGTCAGAATAGGGATTAGTTGAATGCTATTTAAATGGAACCTGTGTGTATTTTTGTTATTTGTTACCTAAGTTTGAAGAGTGCATTTGTCACTTTGTAAATGCTTATATGGTTTATGTATTTAACTATGAACTGGCATTTATTATTTACTAGTCATAGAGCAATAAAACCAAGTGAATTCCGTTCTAATGATAACAAATCATTTTACAATTTTGAATTTATGAAATACAACTCACGTTTATTTCAAAGGTACAATATTTGTGATCAACACGAAATATACCATATTGATATTATATTCTACTTAGGTTTTAGAGAAATATTTAAAAGAACATATAATTTGGAAGATACATTCATAAACACACGTTTTGGCACGCTTGTAGTATATTAGAACCCACGAATTCTCACATTATTTTGTCATTTCTGCAATTCTCAACACGAAGTCAAAATAACTACATCTTGTTTAAATCAGTTAAAAAAAGCTCTCACTAAGATGCCATACAAAATAATATTACTAACGTAACACGATTTTAACCCCAACAAAACTGTATTTCACTCAGTTTTCTTTAAAAACATTTGAAATATTTTTGTCGAAACCAAAACCTGAGGTATTTTGCTCGGCGCTTAAGAGTCTAAGAATTTATGTACCTTTCAGAGAGGTTACTCGAGAAATTCGTGCTATGAAAACCAGACTGCCATTTATTTTAGATTAAATAATCTTTGCGAAATTTATTTAGCTTTTGTAGTAGTTAGCAAGGAATAACTATTATTTTTAGTGCATTCAGTTCTGTTAATGACATGAACCTAGAACAGAATTTGATAGTGGATAAAATACACAGTATACAAGACGATTGAGATATCTTACAAAAAAACTCATTCCAGTACTTTTTTGCAGTAGAATTTTTGTACAAAAAAATTATTTTTTAAATATCCAACCACAATCATTATTTTATTTAAACGTCATTTAAAATAATAGTTTCCTGTTTTAATCAACATCCAATTACCAATACAACAAAAAAGATTAATAAAAAAAAAATAAAAAAAATGTCGTAATGTGTCCATTGGTTTTGTCATAAACAGACCACCGAAGTAATTTATACTTACAACACAGTACAGGTGAACCAAATATAAGCGAATATAGAGCTACGATGCCCCAAAGACGTTAAATTTACAACACCCCTTTTTAGTCGTGGTTTAAAAACATCCTATATTATGTTCGTATTTATACATAAGAAGCGATACACATGCAATGCGTCATTCTATTAAATTACAGCAGACGAAGCCTTGTCCAATTACTGTTTGCCTAGATTGATCTACAAATACACGTGCTGGCATAGTTTACTTTACTTACGCAAACAGTCTTGTATATAGAGCTAATATACATGTAAACTAAGTATATAACTACTAAATGTGGTTATGTAATAATATTATAGAGTGGCGACTCTTCTCGGTTTGGTTCGCTCTGCTATATAAATTTTGGGACTCAGGAATAATATAGCATTCTTTCTTCTGGTGGATTAATTCGTTACTAACATACTAATCTTTAGTCTTCATTATATAAGAATAATTTATGAATAATCATAGCTGGATATAGTACAAATATAAGCAGCAAGGAGAATTTAAAACTACTATTTTTATTTTGGATTTCAGTTGATTCTATGATTGAGTTTTAGAAGTTGTTGTTATATGGCTTTTTAAAAACAAATGTGTACTGTATATAAATATTAAATATTGTGTAATTTATCTATAATATGTATGTATTTAGAAATATATAAGTATGTTTATCAGTTGTCTGGTTACCATAACACAAGCTCTCTTAGGGCTTAGCTTGGGATCAGATTACCGTGTGTGAATTGTCCAGGAATATTATTATTATTATTATTAAAAAAAACTTCGATACTTCAATGATCAAAGTGGCATGATTAAGAAACTTAAATAAATACATCGACATTGTTTATACGATAACATTTAACGTTACGAAACATAGTAAATTAAAACTTGATATAAATTCTCATACATTAATTACTTTAATAATCCATACTGCTAACAATGTTTTACAAAGCAGCCAAATTAAATGAACATTAGATTTTTTGAACTTCACAAATGATTTAAATACCCTTTTCTGGAGGGCTCAACATACATAGTACTACTACCTATGTAGGCTCTATCGGATAAGGACCCATTCTGAAACTGTCCGATAGGCGAAAGATTAATGATGCTTATCCAAAACCTTTTCGATGAAGTTTGATTACATTAATTCTGAATTGATACTTAATACTGTATGTCATTTAACAAATGAGTTCCTTTACAAAAACAAAGTCATTGAAAGAACCTAGTCTTATGTATTTCTACACGACATTCGAATAAAAAAGGTTCCGGGTTCGATCTCTTTCTACCGATAAATACTTTTTAAATAGGAGGTGTCAATAAATAGCAAGGTATAGTATGTGCAGTCAAACAACTGAATCCCCTAAGTAAATGAACAAAAAAGTGAATTTACTCCATATAATGATTGATGACTTCTGACTAATGGTGAAGGAAAACATCGTATGAACCTGTATTCTATAATTGGGAACTGAAATCGCCAATCCGCAGAGAGCAAGCGTGGTGATCAATGCTCGTGCCTTCTCCATATGGGAATAGGCCTGTGCCCAGCAGTGGGACGTTTATATTTTTTTTATATAGTTGATAAGTTCTATTCCTATCTAGGACAAATATTTGAGCGACCAGTTTGAATCATATATTCTGTTCTGTAGCTTGATGTAATATATCTATAATAATATTATGTATGTATTAAGAAACATATGAGTATATTAATCACTTTTCTAGTTGTCATAATACAGGCTCTTAGTTTGGGATCAGATTACCGTGTGTCAGTAGTCTGAAAATATTATAATTATATACCTACAATCCAAAGTAATTTCCATGGATAACCAGTCACAAAGCCTTCTAATTACCGTAAAAACTCTTTACATACACTTAATCCAGGCACCCACTTTTGACGGTATTTGTCCCTTCCAGTACAAAAAAAACTAATTAAAAACCATTGTTTTTCTAATTAAAATGTTAATTAAAGAACAATAATTAATTATGAAATGTGTTGTGTATTTATAATTTGATTTATGTTATTTTTACTGCGGATTCGGTAAACACGAGCTTCCTAATTAATTATTAATGAAGACAGGAATAAGCTTTGTTTCGTAACTGACTTTAATTACTGAGTTATGAGCTTTGTCGGTATTATTTGTTGCTTATACACAAGCTTTTTACATATAATCTTATGAATGAATGAGTATTTAAAATAAATGAAATAATCAAAATATAGTTCCTAAAGACCATCTCAATCAAATCAACTTTTAAGAAAAATAACTTGTATCAAAATCGGGACCTTCGTTTAGAAGCTACGATGTTGTGCCATGGACAGACAGACATCTATGCACCAAACTCACAACATGTAACTTTTATTTTCGTCCATTTGTTTAGGTTCTAAGATGCCACAGACCCATTTTATATCATAGTGCTTAATAACACTTACAAAAAAAAAACCGACTTCAAAAAAAGTCTTATATGGGTTTCTTATGGATCCCACTGTCATAACTGGACCAAATTATGGGACCACACTGAAAGCACCACCTTTAAAAAAAAGAACCATCAAAATCCGTTGACCCAGTCGAATGTTCTGAGCGAACAAAGATAAAAAAAAAGTCGAATAAAATACCTCTTCTATTTGAGGTCGGTTAAAAATAGGTCTAGCTCATTTTACTAAATAAAGGTTATTTATTAAATGAAATTCATCTAGACCGACGAAGTACGTCTTAATCAGCCTTTGCATAATTTCCTAGGTATTAGTCGAAAACCCTTGTAATCCCTCGCAACGCGACCTAATCTTCTGTCTCTATCTAGCGCTATACATATGTATATAGGTTAGAGCGAGATGAATATGTTTACATAATTTTGAAGATTGTTATGTTACTGTAGTACTTTGTGTTATGAAATTCGTATTACAAGAAATTGATGAACTGGATTTTTTATGAGGCTCGACAATTTTTTTTTTTTTTTTGATTATGTGAAATAATATTATTTTTAACAGGGGATTAATATAAAAAAAAACTGTCTAGGTATTTGTATAAATTGTATGACAGTACAAAAATCAGTCTTTATGTTGTCTATATCTAAAGTATTATTTTAACCGACTACAAGATAAGCTTGTTTTTTTTGTTACATCATATTTACGACAACGTTAAATCAACATTATTTTTTGTCTTTCTGATTTTATTTCAGAGACTGTCCCTTATTTTCTGAAAAAAATATTCCTTGATTTTTACAAATCAAATCTTTTTTTATTTTTTATTTTTTTTGCGAATTTTTAAGCTTTTTAGCATGTTAAACTACGGAACCAATCTAGTCTTAAGTTACCAGACTTGTGTGTCCCGTATTACGTAAGACAAATGACTTGTCTCCTACGGTCTAGTTTAGTAAGTATATTAAAACCATTAAAAACAAATTAGGTATTCTAGAGCTCTTAACGTTATTATTTTTTTCAAGAAATAACAGTAAATCAGAAAACCTGGGATTATATTTTTAACCATCTTCTCAAGCGATGATTTTTATAAGTTTAACGTGACGGTTGTCGGTTTGTATGTCTGTGGCCTCATAGCTTCTAAAAGGCTGGACCGATTCTGATGCGGATTTTTTTCTTTAATAGCTAATCTAATCCAGATGGTTCTAAGCTATAACTTATGAAGATCTGAACGTAGCTTTAAAAATATATCACAAACTTTTTAAAATTGGATTAGTGTTTCCTATTAATAGTCAGTCAGTCATACATAATCTGGTTTTCAGAGAAACGGCTATTAACTGTTTTATAATAATACTTTATTATATAAGTCTATTATATAAAATATCTGCTAATCCCCTAAAAAAATAAGGCTGTCAACCTTTCTCTTCACACCTTTAACACAAATGATCTTTGATACCAAACTCATACAGAAACGCAATAAAAACTTTTTGACCATTTTGCAATACATTTCATACCAATCCCAGTTAAGTAAGGAAACCTATAAAAAGCCAGATCTTTTACATTTATAATAGGAAAATGTATACAACAACACGTATGGTAACATCAAACAAATTCACACCTAATACTCTCAGCTTTAGAGTATAATTTTCAGTGACACGTTTTTATATTTTTGTTTGGAGTTGTGAGCAGAGGAGTTTGTGTTTTGTTCTCTTGGCTATAAGGTTGGTTTTGAATTGTATTTTGTTTGGTAAGGGAAAATACTTGATGTGTCTTGTATCAAAGAGATGCAGGAATACGGATGTTTGTTAGTATTTTAGATTTGATGCCTTATTTCAGATGCCGTGTTTCAATGCAGAAATGTTGATTTTTAGGTTTCAATTGTCAATTTGTTAAAGTATGCAATATTATAATTTAGATAAAATATGCAGTAGGTAGGTACTATTATCTAATATATTATATGTAGATGGTATAAATAGAGATTTTGATGCACCGTACAATTTCAATACTCTACTAATTTTGGGACTTTTTAATTTTGTGGCGCCTGAACTAGTGTTGCATTTTTTAAAGTAACTAGTGAGCATAGGAGGACTTGTATCCGATTTTTAAACGCACATAAAACTTTGTAAACCTATTTTCTAAAAAAAATATCTATTAAAATATCAATTTTTGCTCAGAGATATTACCTACATTATATTGACAATCTAAATACATTTATAGGTACAACAACGATACATCAAACAAAGTATTAGACATTATTTTGTAATAAATAACAAAGTACATTACATGTCAAAACTTTTTCAATTTCTACCAACTACACAACTACAACTAACGCCATCTAGCGGAGAGTGGATTACATTACATATATAAATCAGTGTCAGGACATGCTACACGGAATTAGCCTTACTGACCTACTTAGTGACTCTGTTGGTCTGCCTGTTACGCTCTGTTGTCTAAACTATTAGACAGATTTTGATAAAATTTGGTGGGACAAAAAATCGAACTTTAAGAAAGGAGGGTACTTTTTATTGCGGTTACTGATTTTAAAGTGGGCGAAGTGGGTAGGTTGAAGCTAGCTTTTACTAGCCGTAGTCTAAAAGAAAGTTGATTTTGGTAAACTTATTCATAACTCAAAAACAGGTCGACTGATTTTCGCGATCGTGATTTGTCAACTATAATATTAATTAGTCATTGGTGTGTCAAATCTTCAAAAAGAAAAGGTTGTCAACTCATCCATGATATGCTTATTTATTTTAATTGGATGTTTTTTACTTGATATATAAAGCAACTGTGCACCAATTATATGAAAAAAAAAACTATTAAGTAGAAAAAAAAAAACGGAATTGGCAGATCGATCACAAAATCGATCGACGTTTTAATTGAAGTCATTTTACACATGTGTAATAAATTATTAGATTCATCTCCACCCTGAAGATCTATAAAAATGGAGACTTATACTAGGTAGTCAAGTGAATCCGCAGGGCACAGTTAGTCACACATAAATCAGTGTCAAGCGACGCAAGACTGCACTGAATTAGTTTCTCTGACCTAGTTAAGATATACCATGATACATGCTGTACTTACGATAGCTTAGTGTTAAGAGCTATCAATTTTAGGATTTCTGGATTGGGTTCAATAAAAAAGTAGGATTTTTTTTTGTAAGGTGCATTGACTTAAAAGTTTTTAAGGTTAAGAGTGAGGTTATAAGTTGGTTTATTTAGACAATGTGATTTAGTTATACAGTAATTGTAAACAAACATGATTAAAAAAAAAAACAATATGAAAAATAAAACAAACACATGGATCAGTTTGCCCCTCAATTTTCAACATTCTTACTATTTCAACAGTACACTGGTCATTCTCAAATGAATTTTATTAACATTTGCATACAGTTGATATTTATTTAATATAACAAAAATTGAAACAAATATTTTAAAATACTGTAGATAAAATACTGAAGAAGCTCAGAAATAAGTCATATTTCTAAAATATTACTAAAAGATTTAGGTACTAAAAATAAACTCATTTGACATAAATAACTTCACATAAAAGCTAAACATTTTCAATACAGATATTAATCTGTTTTTCAATTTACTAACAGAAATAAACTCAGTTAAGTTAACTAAACTTATAACGTAAGTTCAAGTTAACCATGTCGGATCAACCGCGGCAAACTCAAAGGAACAAGTTAGCTCTACATACGTGGGATAAAAAGACTAACTTTAACTTAAAGTTAACAAGAACAGATGTTAGAATGAAGATACTTAAGTATAGTTAAGTGTGTTTTTAACCACGGACAAGAAAAGTAGAGATATGTGTTTATGTTTGTGAGTTTTATCTCGGTATTTTTTTCGTTGTATGTATACAAACAGTAATAAGAATATATATATTCACGCCTGTATCCCCGAAGGGTTAGGTAGAGGTGTACCAATGTACTACAGTTCGCCGATATCTTTAGGTCCCATGTAATAGGGGGCGAGCTCATTGCCACTAACTGGGCACAAATCCAAACTCCGACCTGCTACTGAGAATTTCATAGAAAAAACCAATAACACCTTGGTCGACGTGGGAATCAAACCCAAGACCTCTAGCGTAGCAGTCGCGCTTAGCACCACTAGGCCAACGAGGCTAGGTGTTTAAGTAATCCCAAGATATAGTGTTACTTACATATTTACACAATTCATTTGTGGGGCTTGGTATTCGTTTTTACAATAAAATTCCTATTAGTTTGTTAGAGTTGCCCTTTAACTCCTTTAAATGCACAATTAAAAATAAGCTATGTTTAAAAGCTTACTACTCAATTAATGATTATTTAAATGATAAACATTGTTGGTCGCCGTGATAAACACAAGACGGTTCTGTATGGATTTATAACAGTTTTATTCATCCTTATGTTGATAGGCATACATTTCGTATGTAACATTTGTTACCTATTTTTATTTTATTGTTAGTACGATTATACAAATGTAGGTATGGTGTACCTACAAATGTCCAATGAACGATATTTGTTCGGTATTTTTTTATGTATAATTATATTAATTATAGAATTTAATTATGTATCCACTCATTTTTTTTGTGATAAGGGACAGTGCAGTAAATCAGTATTTGAGGATTTCCTTTTTTGCTTTATATTTGTTTAAGCCGGCAACAGTTTCGTCATGCTCCCTTAGTTGTCACTGCCTGCGGTGGCGTTTTGGGTCGGGTCTCCTCCTTCCCTCTAATATGGCGAGGGAGGGGATGGCTGACCCTTGCGTCATACTCGTGAACGGGTGCTGCTTGCGGTGACTGGTCGTTCTGTTGACCTTGGATAAGATCAGTGTCTGAACTTTTATATTATATATATTATACTTTTATATTTCTTAGTACCTCAAACACTTGTTTATCTGGCGCGGTCCCTTAATTATATGCAGTATTATTGTAAAGGCAGCGTGCTACTGGGGAGTTTGTTGCGCCGTTTCTTCTCCTCGGCCGAAGCACTTAGGAAGCGGTGAAGGGTGGGCGATTTAGGGTCGGTTCATCTCTGGCGGGAGACGCGTCGCGTATTGTCGGTCGCTTGGCGCTGGGGCGGGCGGATGCGTGGTGGGGCGTTCAGCCTTTCACACTCAACTGATGTTGCGTTAGCGCGTCAGGTGTGGGGGTTGGATGTCTCATTGCGTGTTTGTTTGTTCTGGCGTTGCGCGGCTGGTGGTGCGTGGTGCGCTTCCGCCGGATATGAACCGACCCTTAGGGTGCTGTCTATTTTTATTTGTATTGTTTGACGTTCGATAAGTGCTACTGTGTAGCCTATATTGAATAAAGAATTTTTGAATTTGAATTTGAATTTGAATTTATGTTAGTAACTAAGCTTTACCTATTTACCTTATTTACTTAAACACTGTAAATACTCTGTTAGCTGTTTCAACACGAATTTCAGCTGAAATTATTTTCAGGCTTGCGGTCAGTTTTCAGCCCTCTGTTAAATTAAACTGGGAGTTAAAAATTAAAAGCTGCGGTTACCTAAAAATGGACTCGCTGTCAGTGGTTGTAATTATTGTGTATTATTACGCTTGTAGTTTAAATTGGGTAGGCAGTTAAGGTTTGAGCAATTTTATGAAAGAAATATGTTTTTTTTGTATCATAGAGTTGGTTTCTTTCAAGAGATGTAATTAATATAGTTAAAGATAATAATGTCTAAATGTTCTTTAAAAAGTTAAATAAAATTTTACGAAGTATCTTTAATACTATCTAGATACCATTCTATAGACAAGTCTGAATGAAGTAATAGATAATCATAAAATAAAGGAAATTACATAGAACTTAAAATAAGCGATAAAATCAGAACAAAAGGTTATTTTCAACACATTTTTTTTTAGATACCTAGCTACCTCTGCTTATATCGACATTACTCAGATATATAAATTTTTTTAAAATAGCTTAGTAGAGGATCTTCAAATGAACAGTCAAATTCTAAAAAAACACCTAATATTACATTCGATACATTGGAATAACCTAATTCTCTTCACAAAAAACAAAAACCCATCGAATATTGATGTTTTCTCAGCTTTGCCCGTTCCAAATGAAACCGTGTCATACGAGTGTACAGACTAAACAAAACGACTGTCTGTTTGTATGTACGACCCAGTTTGGACAATAGTACACAAGTGTAGGTTATTGGCTAACAAACACTAACTACTAGCTTTGGACAATAGTCTGTAATGTTCTTTTTAACCGACTACAGCGAAGCAAAGATCATTTTGGTAATCTATGTATGTAGGTTTGTATATAAACCCGGTCGAACCGTCAAGCCCCAAAAAAGGTATTTGCGCATATGCGCTTATTCACGTGAATTATATTACTGTAGGTTTGTATGTTCTGCTGTAGTGCTTAAACTACTGAACGGATTTTAATGAATAGAATGTCAATCTATTTGTAATAATATCTTAAGTAACATAGGCTACATTATTATATATTTTATTAAATTGAATTTTAAAATAAGATCTAAACCTCAAAAAAAATTATTTTTCATATTTTTTTTTTATTTATCTTAATGTTTAAAAATTTTATAAATCCATGCGTAATTCGTTTTAAAAGAAATCCTTCTGACTTTTAAACATACATCTCATTGAATCAGGTGTGTTCAACAAAGGCTGTAAAAATCAATGGGGTATGTAACATGCAGGGAATATGTTGAATGAGGCCAACAAAACATATGGGACTTGAAAAACTCTGTTTCTAAAACAAATATCTACTGACATCGCTCCCAAAGCTTGGGTTATGTATGTATAATATGTGTGTTTTTTTTTTAATTTATGTTACAAAAAATACTCTTAAATACCTTCTTTAATAATGACTAAAATTACTGCTATGAAATTTATATGCGACCACCTACCACCTACGTCCTATTGATGAAAAAAATCTTGTGTTAAAACGATCAACAATTGCCAAAGATGCCGCGTAACAACAACATAACATAACATATCATCACGCCTGTATCCTCGAAGGAGTAGGCAGAGGTCTACCAATGTACTCCCACAGTTCGCCGATATGTTTAGGTCCCATGTAATAGGGGGCGAGCCTATTGCCACTAATCGGGCACAGATCCAAACTCCGACCGGCTACTGAGAATTTCATAGAAAAAACCAATACCGCGTACCAAACATACAAAAAATTAAGTCGAATGAGTTTTTATCTACAATTCAATACTTAAATCTAATATAACAACAATCACTTACAACCATACTAAAATTAAAACTTAAATAAATTAATTAAATAATAGTCGAACCGACGAATAATAGTAACCCTGTTTTTGAAGACTAGTAGTAAAGATATTCCATTCTTCAGAGAAAACCTTTATTTTGCTACCTCTAAACTATAACTTCGACCAACTTTGAGTGTAAAATATAAATATAAATGTACAGACATGTACGAAATGTCTAATGAAAATGTATGAAGTTTGTATTACAAATTGCACTTGGCATGCTAAGTTTTAAAATGGCGGTTGGATTTACAAAGTGTTACTTACCATAACTTTACACTTTAAGTTTGACGCTCAACTATTATTGTAAGTGGGAGAATACTTGTGAGTTTAGGGAAAAAGGAATTCACTTTTTAGTAGCTGAATTTTATGCATGAGTTGTCTGAATGGACTTTTCGTAAAACTAATCAAGAGAATAATGAGCAGCCTGAAAATTTAAAAGTTATTTATTATGTTTTTAGTAAATAAAAAAAACTATACAAAAGGCATTTCATTTAAATTGCTGACAAAATAAAATACAGGACGTATACAATAGTAAAAGTAACTAAAACCTAATTAAGTATGTTATACAGTACGGTGCAAACTTAATGGCGGCTCTGAACACGAGGCGAGTCGCTGCGCAGTAACAAACTTATGCGCCAGCGGGGGTGCGGGGCGAAGTACTGCGCAGCGTGTAGCTAACTTCAGAGCAGCCATTAACTTTGAATCCAACTATACCTATTTATTTGTATGTCAGTTATTTGGCAACAATAATAAAAAAAAACTCCTCTTTTTGACATAAATTTTTAACACTCTATGATAAAATGTTTATAAGTGAAATAAAATGTA
This sequence comes from Autographa gamma, assembly GCA_905146925.1. NCBI lineage: Eukaryota > Metazoa > Arthropoda > Insecta > Lepidoptera > Noctuidae > Autographa > Autographa gamma. The sequence continues at coordinate 3,613,929 of LR989878.1, read as the reverse complement.
TCCTCAATAATATCAAAATACTATTATTTCTATAAACAAAATAGTCCTCTAAAATCATTTCCTCTTGTTTACAGTTTCTTATGAATGCTAAACGGACAAGGGACTGACCCACGCCTGTAGGCCAATTTGTCAATGTCTAAGACCACAGGCCACCCCTTGTAACCTAGATCGAAAAACTAGCCTTTAGGTGCAAAAGAAAAAGTGTGATAAAATCCTAAAATTGGCGACTTCTTTTGTTTTGGGGCAATGAACTTAGGTACGAAAATATTATGATTTTTTCTCTAGGGATTTGGTTGTAAATAGGATAATATTTTACCAATAATTGTAGGTTAGTATTTTCTTTTGAATTAACTTTAAGAGGAAGTTTGGTTATTTAGAAAATTAGAGTAAGTGGGGCAGGTTAGAATGTTTTATTTCCTAATTTAAGTGAAAACATTGACTAGTAACTTAGAAACATGAATCTAAATTCTCATTTATAAAGGTACGTATGGTTTAAACAAGTACCCGTTTTAATAAATGTTAAGTTAACATCTATAGATAGCTATCGATTTGTATTAAGATCATGCATACAGTCCACTTAACGATTTGTCAAACCAGTTGCAAATAAATATTCGCGACAAACACACGTCTATTTCTTCTAAAAATCCCCATAACCAAAATACATTCTTATTGCTATAAACATGGTATAGGATTAAAGAAAAAAAAAACAGAATGAATGGATAAAATAAGGCTTTCATGACTTTAAATCCTAGTTGTATGTTTCCGTGCGATGATTAATTGTTTCCTTAATTACTTCTAGGCAATGTCGTTTGCAAAATCTAGTTACTTAATATTGTAGTACGTACTAGGCTAACACACAATATTCCTTGAAATAAAACTACTTTAGGGGATTATGTTGCGGTTTATTTTAGATTTTTTATATATACATAAATACACTTGCATAAATCTACAAATGCTTTTTCGACTAATAGGGTAGATGACTAGGTATGACAAGTCAAGATTTATTAATCCGCCATTTAGACAATCAATATATAATAGACACGTCTTTTTCTTTTATAAAATCATTTAAAAAAATACGTAGATAGAACTTTGAAGTTGAGGAATGGGGCTTGTGACGTCACGGCTACGTACAATATATTATGTGCTTAGGCGTGACGTCACGCAAGAGCTGTACTCTTTATTTATGCGTATAAATAAAAAATAGTAACCATCCCTATTACAAATGATTACTTTTCTTTTTGATTACTTTATTTCTCATAACAATGACTAATAATAAATGAAAACAACATAGTAATATAAACATTTTAAGCTAATTTGCAGCAGCGCCGCACCTTTTGTCCGCCAAAGGTGCGGCCTTATCGTATTTCACGGTAGACACACAATGTAGGTGCAATGCGATATCGTTGAAAATATGCTGAGAATACAGCTTTTGCGCTTTTGAAAAATCGCTTTTTTTTAAGGATTTTTACCTATATTTAGAATAAGTTTATATGCATATATATATGATGAATGAAAATTACATTATATGGCTTTACTCAAATTTATTAGGTGTATTTTAATAACAAGCATAGGAACTCATTTTGTTTCATGTTTACATTCAAAACATCTGTTACCTTAATTTGTAGGATTCATGTAACAAATAAAATAAGCTTTAAAATTTTATTGCAAATCATTGCCAAGATTTTATTATCTTTGCCCTAAATTAATTAAATAATTATTCAATCAATGCATTAGTCATAGCCTACAAAATTTAACTAATAAACTATAACGTAAACAAATGAAAATGAAATGTATTAATGCAGGTGAAACCGCGCAGTAGTTACTTATAAAAACTGTTTTAAATGGTATCATTTTTATTCTGTTACTTGCTGATCGTCATTTATGTGTATAGAAAATTTATATTAATATTTTTAAATAAAATATTTGATTAAAAACATGACAAAAACTACTACTACCTTAATTCCAAGAAGGAATAGAATTATTAAACCATGGATAACGTTAGGAGTATTACGTTGTATTCAAAACAGAAACAACATGCAAAGAAAGTTACGATTAGACCCTGAAAATGATATTTTAAAGATAACATACCGTAGATACCGTAACTATTGCAACAACCTCATTAAAAAACTAAAAAGAAAATATGATAAAGACCAACTCACAAAGGCAAACAGAAATACAAAACAGGTTTGGACCGCAATTGATAATATTACGCATCGCAAACCAAAAAAAACCTACAACTTAGAACTTTTAGAAATAAAATCAACACCTCATGATTCAGTTAATTACATTAACAATTATTTTTCAAACATCGGGAAAACTCTTGCTGAAGAGATTACCTCCATTAAAGACACAAAAGTTGTTAAAAGCACAAACCCACAAACGTCTTCTTTTGTACTCCTTAACACTAGTCCTGAGGAAGTCTTTGACGTACTTATGAGTCTGAATTCTGATAGTGCGCCAGGGTGGGACAATATACCAACCAAGTTTCTTAAACTTGCTCATGAGATAGTTGTACCGTCAATAACACACCTCGCTAATTTATGTTTTGAAAAAGGTATATTCCCACCAACTTTGAAGCAAGCAATCATTACCCCAGTTCATAAGGGTGGAGACAGACATGATGTTAATAACTACAGGCCTATTTCTGTCTTACCTGTAATTTCTAAAATTATTGAAAAGCTGATAAACGGCCAACTAATAAATTATACTAACAAATTTAACATTATTTCAAAAGCTCAATTCGGTTTTAGACAAAAAATTTCAACTGAGGACGCTGTTACAGCAATAACTAGTCAAATTGTTAAATTCGTAGATTCTGGGAAAAAGGGTTTAGCTGTCTTCCTCGATTTAAAAAAAGCCTTTGACACCGTCTCTATTCCCATACTTGTGAATAGTCTAGAGGGTATAGGTATAAGAGGGAATCCGTTAGCATTACTTAAAGACTATCTTAACGATCGTAGACAACGAGTAAGAGTGGGAAATCAAGTTAGCGGAGAGTCAAACGTGACTTATGGCGTTCCTCAGGGCAGCGTTTTGGGTCCGACTCTGTTTTTAATTTATATAAATAATCTTTGCAACATAATTCCAGAAAATGGGCGTATTTTCTCTTACGCAGATGATACAGCCGTCGTATTTTTTGGTGATACATGGGACACTGTGTATCAATATGCTGAAAAGGGTCTCTCTACAATCACTAACTGGTTAAACACTCATCTTCTTACACTTACAATGTTTCTAAAACAAAATATATTGCATTCACTAATTACAGTAATACTCAACCAGAAAGTAAATTTAGTCTTAAAATTCACAATTGTAATAACATTACTAGTCTAACTTGTTCTTGTAAGGAAATTGAAAAAGTCTCTCACATAAAATATCTGGGTATATTAGTTGACCAGCGTCTTTCCTGGCATCCTCAAATAGATATGGTAATGACGCGCACACGAAAGCTTATCTGGATTTTTAAAAAATTGAGGCATGTTATGAATAAAAAGCTCCTAAATCAAATTTATGTTTCTCTGGCTCAATCAATTTTGACCTATTGCATACCAATATGGGGTGGTGCAACAAAGACAAAGTTCCTTGAGCTAGAGCGAGCTCAAAGATCTTTAATTAAGGTGATGTACTTCAAGCCTTTCAGGTTCCCTACAGAAGATTTGTACGCAGCTAGTGACCTTCTTACTGTCAGAAAGCTATATATATTAAACTCTCTTTTAAAACTACACAAAGCCCTCCCTTATGATGCCCATACTCAAAAAAAAAAAAGAAGAAAATACCTAGTAGCCCCCGTAGTAATTGTTAAAACAACATATGCTCAAAGACAATTCTACTCAAAATCAGCATACCTGTATAATAAAGTAAACAAAATACTAAATATCTATCCGCTATCTAACAGGGATTGCAAAAAAGCACTTATTGAATGGTTAAAACCAAAACCGTACGAAGATACAGAATTGTTTTTACATTTAAATGAGTAGTTAAGGTTAATATTATACGTACAAGCACACACATTCACTAACACACACACACACACCCACAAACGCTAACACACGCACAACACACACATACACACAACACACACACATACACACACACATACTAATTACAATTATAATTATGTTTTTAATATTCTAGAAGTTTGTTTTTAAGTTTTTTGTTAACGTTACTCCTTATTAATTCCTTAATTATTCCTTGTACATAACTTTTACCATATTTACCATTGTAATTGAAGAGCGGGTCCTTCTAGCACAAGTACATTATTACTTAAAAGAAGGGCCCTGCGTAAGATTAACTGTAAAGTTCAATGGTTGAAGAATAAACAATTTTTATTTATTTTATTTATTTTATTATTTACAAAAAAACAAAAAAGTCGTTTGAGCCATCTTTAAGTTATGTTCATTTATACATGAGTCATCATCATCGTCATCTCCCGAGCCTTTTCCCGTTGGGGTTGGCTACCATACATGAAGAATTATTTTTTATTCGTAAAACATAAAATTTACCTACCTTAATACGAGTATATCGCAATAACTACTTTCTCGGACGTTTATTCCCCATAACAACAAAACAAGTCCATAAACTCCTCTACAACAAAAACGTTATGAGAAAAATACTTTTCTTACTCAAATATAAAAACAAGTAAAGTACCAATATAAATAAACGACACACTAAACTACAAGACTTTATTTAGGATAAATATCGTTCAGTCTTAACCGAGTGAATGGAATGAATGAATGAAGATTAATCGTTTCGTTCATGTCGGAAAATACTTCCATTTAATGAGATTGTTACTTGCACGTGTAAGATTTTTTGGGATTTAGGAAATAAATATCCGGCTCGAAATATTGTATTTGGTTTCTTCTTTTAACCGACTTTCCAAAAGGAGGTTCACAATTTGACTGGATGTTTTGTCAAATTTTAGTTACAAGGTCAAAAAAAGTACGTAGTTTTTGTCATCGATACTTATACGATAAGTACCCAACAAACATTTTAGTGCTTACGGCAACATTTTTTTAGAGCTCTCAGTATTATATATGGTATATAAGAACTCTGATAGCAACAATCGACTCTACAGTGGGGTTAGTTATAAATAATTAAACCTTCCAGAGGAATAACAGTAATAAAGGAAAAAGATATAACTTAAGACGGTAGTATGGAATTTATCGAAACCATTGTATAACTTATTCTTATAGCTTTAAGAGGCACAAACCAATAAAAGCAATTGAAAGGTGTCTACTAACACTTACTAACGGCTGATATTCTACTACTGAGGTAGTAAAATGTCTTGTAGCACCTTGAGGCTTACCCTAATAGCTTCAAGAAGTATTAAACGCTGTGAGTGATTGTCAGGTGTGTACTAACACTTACTATCGACTGGTATTCTTAAAAAGAGTTAGATAAATACTTTAAATACTTTTGTACCACCTAACAAGTTTTGACGAGCCTTAAGAGTTAGTAAGAAAACTATAAGCATCTAAGAAGTGTTGATTATAAGTCCTATAGAGCTAGATTCTGCAAGAGTTAGAATCCACCTTTAAATCATTGCAGGCTACATAGTGAAGTTTATTGGTAGTAAAATGTGTTTTTTTATAAAAACTTGAATACAGCAGCAAACATTATGCAAATTTTATAACTCTTCATTATCGCTTTAAGTTGAGTAATAGGATTTAAGTCACTTAACCTAACCTAACCTCAAAAACTATAGTTTAATTTGTTACGTTTGCAACGCGACCTTTATTTGGAAATATTTAATTGATTCAAAATGAAACCATGGATAGTTAAAAAACAAATGGGTGGAGTCAAAAGAAAGGCTTTGAGAGAATATGAGAATATCATTAGATTATCGCAAATCCAATGCGACGAGCCTACATCAGTTGAGGAAAAAAAAAATGACACAGTGACTAGAGAAGCATTACATAAAGTGGAGAAACAGTGTTTCCTAAATCAAAATCCAGAAAAAGACTTTGATGTTATCCCAGGCAACAGTTCTGACATCAATAGGAACAGAAAATACAAATCCAGTGAACTCGATAACGATTCATATCAAGAGCAACCAATTAAAATACAACAGGGTTCCGTACAACAGCAAATTATCTCTGATGTTAAAAATCCTCTAATCTGTGACGATCTGTTACCTCTCAGTAGTTCAAACAACTCGGATGACGAACAAGAAAGTGAATATATGAAAAATATAAGTTTTAAAAATGATTTACGAACATGGGCTCTACAAAAAAATATAAGCCAAGCCGCTTTAAAAGATTTGCTTTTAATTTTAAATAAGAGATTTACGGATATTTTACCGTCCGATCCTCGAACGATTTTACAAACGCCAACAACAATTTGTCTTAAAACAATCGAAGGTGGTGAATATTGGCATCATGGGATTATTATGCCTTTATCAAATATACTTGGAAATTGTATACCGCTGCCAAACAACATTCTTCTGAATATAAATCTTGATGGCTTACCCATATTTAAAAGCTCTAAATATGAGTTCTGGCCTATATTGGCTAACTGCATTTATCAAGGGGACACTAGTGATCCATTCATTATTGGCATTTATTATGGAAAAGGTAAACCAAAAAACCTAAATTCATTCCTAGAAGATTTTGTGAACGAAATGAGCATCGTTTTGGAGCAAGGAGTTTGTGTTAAGGGTACCAATGTGAACGTCAAAATTAGATGTTTTATTTGCGATTCCCCGGCACGCGCATATGTCAAAGGTTAGTTTATACACACACACCACACACACACCACACACACACCACACAAAACACATACACACACAAACGTACACACTCATTTACACTTTCTTCCACTCTTCTCTTAATCTTGTGTGTCGATTATGAAATAGTAGGTAATTCATAAAAACATTTTATTACATTTTCAGGTGTTTGCAATTTTAACGGGAAAAATGGGTGTTTAAAATGCACAACCGTAGGGGACTACTCACACACAACGCATACTGTTGTATTTTCAACAAAAAGGTCTTCTGCAAGAACCGACGAAAACTTTAGAAGAAAGATGTACGGAAGCCATCATAAAATGGATTCACCCTTATTAAAACTACCTATCGACATGGTAGAACAATTTCCCGTTTCAGATTCGTTGCACTTGATTCATTTGGGAATTATGAAAAGGTTACTAATAGGATGGAGGGACGGAAATTTTGGGAGACTTAAGACTAAGTGGTGTGCACGAAATATCGAAAATGTAAATGTATTTTTAAATCAATGCAAACTTCCATCTGAAATTCACAGATCAGTAAGAGGTCTAGATTGTCTTGCTCACTGGAAAGCAAGTGAATTTGGAAGTTTCTTACATTACTTGAGCATAATTATATTGCCAGATGTCCTTGAGCCGGAAGCTTATAGTCATTTTTTGACTTTATTTTGCGGTGTTACAATATGCTCCTCTCAAAATTACAATCAATTACTGCGACTTGCGAGAGAAATGTTTGATTATTTTGTTGATAATTATAAACAATTTTATGGCGCTGATTATATCACGAGTAATGTCCACAATTTGTTACACGTAGTCGATGAAGTGGAAAGGTTCGGCCCATTGTCAACATTTAACGCTTATCCATTCGAGAATAAATTATATGTGTTAAAAAATATGCTGAGGCAGGGAAACAAACCACTTTCCCAGGTAGCTAAAAGATTATCTGAGCAAAATAAAAATTTTACATCATTGCCAAAAAAAACGTTTGATAAACCTTTTTTAACCAAGCACAAGAATGATACAGTACTTCACTTCGAGCACTTTGTATTATCGTGCAAATTTAAAAATAAATATTTTATTTCAATGGCCGGTGATATCATTGAAATTAAATATATCACAGTTGAAGATAAGCAAATAAATATTCACAGCAAACAAATAAAAGAAGAAATGTTAGTATTTGAGAAACCAATCAGGTCATCGTTCTTCAATATTTATAAAGTTAGTGAAAGTAGCATATTACCATCGGCATCGGATGAAATTATATTATATCCTAAAGATGTAAAAAGTAAATTAGTTTGTATAAAAAAAAGTGGTTTTCTGTACTTCTTACCTCTTTTACATACAGTTTGAAAATAAAAGATTGTTATGTTAAGAAATTGTGTTTTATTTTAGATATGTCATTTGACTTATATCTACTATAATAATATCTACTATATAATAGTAATATAATCAGTCAAAAAGTTATTTAATCAGTCAGTGGATGATTTCTAAAACTTTCACACCAGCGCGAATGACTCGGTACAATATCGCAAGACAGTTATGAACAAAATCAACATGTGTTCAATCATTCAACTATTCTTACTTACATTAAATCTTAATATTAGTATAGCTATATAGGAACCATCATAAAAGTAACCATACATAAGCAAAATGTTTTCAATCAAACATTGCTCGAAATTTGGTCGAACAAAACTTTGGTAATTGAACAAATTTAGACTTAGTATAAAAATAAACAATAAAAAAACAAAAACATAATATTTAATCGTAATAACAAAGAAAAAATCTCTTTAAGGGATCCGCATTTGTAGCCCGCGAAACTGACCTGCAAATTGCAAACACGCAAGAAAATTTGAATTTCGTGGGCTACAACTGCGGTTCCCCCTTAAAAAAAGCTAGGTAAAGTCTTCGAAAATTATTTACGACGATTCGATGAAACTGTTTTGTAGGATAGCTAGTCAACTTAAAACTGGTATACTTTGTTACGCGACGACAAAGAAGAAGAGGGTTATTTTTTGAAAAACGTGGTTGAGTACCGCACACACACTCTTAATAATCATATTGAAGTAAAATAAATAAATAATCATAATAAAACTAAAAACTTACACAAAAAAAATCTTAAAAGCCTTTTCCAATATTCATAATTATGGCTAACACTTTAGCCACTAACATTCTTATGTAAAATTGGCCGATTATTTTTTATTTTTAGGAGACGGGCTTTCTCTCTCTTCTTTTTAGATATTCTTACGATTTTCTTTTTCGGGATATTTTTCTTGATCTGAAAGTTACTGTTAGATGATATACTTGGCTCATTACTTTTATCTTTGTTTTTTGGTTCTTTTAATGTATTTTCTTTATTTTTTTCTGAGTTAGTCACTTCCGTTGTATCTATTGTCATTTTCTTACCATCATTTTGTTCTCTTTCTATTTCTTTGATTGCAAAAGAATTGTTTGATTCTAAGACACAATTTTCATTACCTTTATGTTCGTATTCGATGTTTTTATCTGTTTTTACATAATTTTCCTCATTTATGTCGATTTCCTCATCATTGGAAAAATTGTTTGAGTGCACTTTATTCTCTTCTTCAATGTCTCTTTCTTTCTCCGCTTCTTGATCTTTTTCTTCTGGGTTATTTTCTGTAATTGGATTTTCTTCGACGATGTCACTTTCTTTTTCCGCTTCATGATGTTTTTCTTGTTTTTTCTTTTCTGTAACTGGATTTTCTTTATTAATGGTCTCGTCGTTAGTCTCATTAGACGTATCTTCATCACTTGTTTCGTAATCATTTGCATTTTCCGCCTTTGAAAGTTTTGAACGTTTTCTTGACGTCGAAGCTCGTTGATTTTTTGCCATTTTTCTCTTTTTTGAGTTCTTTAGGATGTTCTTGAAAAAACTTTCATTCTCATTCATTGTGTACGTTTTATCCCAAGAATGAACCATCTCCCAAAAAAAAGACAGGATGTGTTTAAAACTTTTCCAGGCAATTTTAGTGTCACTTCCACGACTACCTCCACTCCAAGTACATTGGCATAGAAAGTCTCGCGAAAATAAGATGTCTGCCAATGTATAGGCGCAATCAATACCCTTACCTCCGTTGCATAACACCGAATACGTGTTTTTCATTTTTTGTCTTACGCTACTCTCCGATAACTGCTGTTCTAATTCATGTAACTGCTGTATATTATCAACTGGCTTGGTATAAAAAGCTGTGTTACTTGGTGTAGAACTGGATTCATTCAAGTAAGTGACCTGGAAGTTGCTATCAGTTGCTTGAGTTATTTGAGAAACTGCATCATCCAACTGTATTGAAAATAACGCAACTTTCTGAATGATAATGTTCTGTACGTTTTTGATACTTTTAAGCTCATTCAAGATCTGTGTTTGATTAGATAATATAACATTTTGTATTTCCAAATTTTGTCCAATATACTGATGTTGATCAGTTGTGCTTTGATTGTCCTGAACAATGTGATATTCATAGACGTTGTCCATTCCAACAGAGGGTGCAGCTGGCATTTCGGAATTAATATTATTGAATCCTGATGCAGCGGGCATTTCGACAATAATATTATTGGATCCTGATGCAGCGGGATACACCTGTAAAAAATATTTCAAAATATCATATCGGCCGTATTGCTGTGTTAATATAAATATATATATAACTTCGAATTTTTAGGAACAATGCATGTTCTATAGATTTTTAACTCTGACTACATAAAGTAATTACGTATTGAGACATTGAGTGATTATAAAAATCTTTAAAAAGTTGTGGTGATTGTGTGCAGTCGACATCGTACACTATTACTTTAAATGATTACGGACGACATTTAGAAAAAATATATTATATTCACAATATAATATGACTTGCGTAGACTGACGCTAGCGCGGGAACTATATTTACAAACGCGTTGTGAGGTATCTACTTAATGATGAACAAAATGATAACTACCAAAAAATAACTTACAATTTCATCTGCGATAATGTTTAAATTTAATTCCCGTAAAGGATTTTCAGAAATCGGCTTTTTAGAAGTATTTGTATCGTCTTCAGTGTCTGTATGATTCAGCATTTCATTTAATATGTATTCAGCCGTCTCGTAACTTGGAATATTTCGTCTTTTCACCACACATCTCAATTGCTTCCAATCAGCTTCCGGTGTGGATTCGTTTTTAAAATGTTTAGCCTCGTTTTTCCGTGGCCATTTTAATATATTTTTGTCTTCCCAGAAGGAAGGTACAGCGAACAATTTGTCTTTATTATTTTCATAAGTCTTGACGATTTTGAAAGGCATTCTGAAAAAAATCAAAATTCAGGTAAAAAATTATGAAGTAGGTACTTCCCACCTAACTTATCTAACTAAAGTGCGTACAAGCAGCCCCCAGCCCGTACACTCCGCACTCGTTATCAACTTATGAAGTTACTAGTATGAAGTTATAAGTAGGTACGCGCCGGACTCGTCGGCACGGGTTCCAATAGGTACAGGGTACCTATGATACACTTTATATAACAACAAAGATCTAAAACCCTCATATTTCGTGAGAGTCGTTATTTATTTAATTCATCATGATGACTGAATCTTCGTAAGTAGGTACTAGAAGCGCGGTAATAGTAAAATTCCTTTGAAGCCGCCGCCGCAGAGATGTGGCTGCGCGCCGAGCGCTTTCGATTCATAGATATGTAGGTAGGTACCTACCGGCCGCCGTGGTTCGCACCGACAACAAGGCCTCTACTCTGCCGGCACTACACACTCGCGCGAGCGGACACGAGGCCGAGATACATGAGAAGGACTACAGCAATTTTAGAGTAACGACAATGTAGGTATCTCAGCATCGTTTCAACTCGCGCGAGCGTGTAATGCCGGCATTATGCATAATTATAGTATACCTACCTACTTTTGCTTGAAACCACTATTGCCTACTCATATATTTGTTTCATATAAATAGGTAACAATACGTACTATTATTTCAACATTAAAAAGAAACTACCTAGGTACTTTCTTAAGCGCGTGCTAGACGGATGTAATCCAAATTATAACAGATGGAAAGCAAGTTCTCACCAAGGTCACCCCTGAAGGGGCGCTGGATTACATTCGTCTGGCACATCCTATAATGTCATTATTTTTATGTGCAATTGGTTTTCAACTTTTTTGTATTTAGAAAATAATATATGTTGAGCTAATATTATTATTACAAAATTATACATAATTCTTGGATTTTTTGTCATTCAGTCAGGCGTGTGATATATTAAAGGTTTTCTTCAAACGATAACAGAACCCTAAAAATTATCAGATTACAGCTCCGCGTAAAACTATTAAACAAGTTAAACCTATAAACTCTTTGTTTTTTCACTTGTCTAAACATGTTTTAGAACTTCTAGTGCCATGCAAGTGCTTACTTTCAGTATTTAATCACTACGGGAGGAATAACAGAGTTATCAGGATCCTTAAGTAATTAGAACTAAGACACCATTTAATAAAGATAACCTATAAAAAATTGTGAAAGAAAAAACTTGTTTAAACGTTACTGGTCCACTTATTTACTTACATTGTTTATAATTTTCAATTAAAATGTCTAAAGGTGTTACCAGGAATTGATAATGACGATAAATTAATTTAAAAAAATATTCGGGCAGTATTTTTTACATAATTTTATCATCTAAAGTAGTTTATTTTGAAGGCGTTTAAAAAATGAGATGAAAACTAGTATATATTGTTACCGTAAACTTACCGCCGCATGAGATTTAATACATATAGCACCCAGTAATCTTAAACACTTGACTTACCTTAATTATTTTATTAAAATACAACACCTGTCATCACCATGAAATATTGGGGTACTGACAAATATTATCACTATTGACATTAACAAGAACGTAAAAATGTATGAACACAGTTTAAATATTTAGCTCTTTCGGTAATATTTATTGCTACTAAATAAGTCCGATATATTCTTAAGTTATGTATTGGTTACAAGAAGTAACCATGTGTAACCAAAAAAGTCATTAAAGTGGTTTCCATAACTTGTTTACTACTTTAGCTTGCAGTTAGAACCTGTGTATAGCTTATAAAACACTTGAACTGGTAACCACTGCTGCAATAGCACTGTCTTAACTCTTCTTAATCACTCATTTATCACTACTCTATAACCATTAAGTCACTTCAAGCTCTAAAATCAACAGACCCAAATCAGGGTTATAAGAGAGATACAGAACGCTTTATCACCCAATTGTTAGTGCCTTTACAGAACCTTTGGTCCTTAATATTCTCTTAAGCAGCTCATGTAGCACTTATTCTTATAACCAAAATGTTAGTTGGGTATACTTTATACTTTAGAGAAGGTCCCTTAATTTTTTTTTGATATCGATTATTTTTTACATTTATGTATATCAATTTTATCTATGCATTCAAGATGTGTTTATTCATTCATGTTATATACTGAATTGGTTTGTGTTGATTAATTATTTGTCAACCCATATGTCTCTTTTTTATAATAAATATCATAAGGTAGATTATTACTTACAAACATGATGTGATGATGTTGAATATAATTATTCTTCTACTCCTATAATACTATAGTTTGAGTTAATAGTCTAGTTGCTTCTGTGTAACTAGGCTCCCAATACTTACTAACCAAGAAAATGTCTACCTTTTCATACCGTATAATTCTAGCCAGTTATTGAACTACAGAACAAAGTCCTCTTTCTAAACAAAACCAAAAACAATTTTACTGTTTTTTCTACAGCCATTTATGTCCCACTGCAAGGCAAAGTCATCTCTACATTTCTCTCAAGGCAAAAAATAAAATTGAGATCCATCAAAAATCTTCAATGATCATCTCTTAAACACTTAATTCTCTTTAGTCAAGGCTAAAAATAACTTAAAAGCTACATTCAGCTCTATACAAAACCTTAATAATTATCTCCTGAACACTTAATTCTCTTTAGTCAAGGCTAAAAATAACTTCAAAACCTATATTCAACTCTATACAAAACCTTAATAATTATCTTCTGAACACTTAATTCTCTTTAGTCAAAGCTAAAAATTACTTCATAACCTATATTCAGTTCCATCAAAAATCTTCAACAATTATCTCCTGAACACCTAAAGAGGCTTTAATTACTTACTTAATCTACATAAGATAAGACTTAAGGCTCTCAATGGTTCCATTCACTCCACTATTTACAAGATGGCGTAACGCATTGTGTTTCCTGTATTCTTGTTATGGGTAGAGTATTAGATAGTCATAAAAATAATATAAGCTATAATAGTAATCTATGGTAAATATGGAAAGAAATAGGAGTTTTTAGAAATAACTGTATTGGTCATATAAGATCTAATCCTTTTTAAGTGAGGAGATTAGCTTTACATGAATGTTGGTGACGGTAGTTAGTCTAAAATTGTACTTTATTTACATTGACATAAAGTTGATTTTTGTTTGTGTGTAAATAACATTTATTTGCACAACAATTTAAATCTGATTTAGTTCAAAAATTAAAACTATTTCAAAATAGTTTTTACAATGTTTTTTTTTCTGTAATGATCATGACAAATGGTTTTTTAAACATCTATAAAAAGTAATCAATATGCATCGACATAAACACTCTAAAACTCTTGGCCACAATACGTAACCAAAACATTTCTCAAATTTTAAAGGCGATCAAATAGAAATGGTAAGTTAAAACCCTTTATAACATAAAAACAATGACGGAAATTTAGACTTTTTGATACAATAAACAATACACACAAAACCGTGGGCGTAACTACTACAAAACAATCCATCAGTTTCCACAAAAATATCTAGAACAATCCATTTCTCTATCCAAACGACCAAAACATCTAAAACAGAACCTTCACTAAAAATAAAATGTTCTGACACAAGACAGCCTCAATTACATAATAAAAATGTATCTAATGCGACAAGCCGTACGGGAATAACACGACACGAGCGAAGCCGAACAAAGCCGAATAAAGCCGAAGTTATACGAAACAAAATCAATATAAACAGCGACGTAACTTGTTCGCTTTTCGAGCCATTTTCGTAGAAGCGTAGTAGAGTGCTACGGTTCTACGAAATCTCGTAGTAAAGTGCTACGAGGAAATGTAATTCGATGGTTTAGTAATTTTTTGATGATAGATCTTTTTAGAGAGAGTTTTGTGTGTTGATATGATATTTATTTTATTATTGTATGTAAATGGCTAACTGTATTATGTACTGTTATATTTTTGGTTCCTTATTTTGTTTAACTATTTTGATATTATTCAAATTACAGCGTGTAGACATGTGTTCCAAGTATTATAGACTTGTTTTTCCCTTAAAATGTTATATTTCAATTTGAGATTTTGGTGTATCAAACGTATTTCGAATTATTTTCAACATAATAATGAATATACATATCTACAGTACAAAAAACTGCAAAATAAATAGGTATCTCAATAGACAGTTCGTAACACTTGAATTTTTTTTTTACATTTGCTCATTTTTATTTGTTAATTTATCATTTCATATTTTATCATCATTCTTAGAATCTAAAGAAATAAACTATTAAAAACTGCTGGGCCCAAAAAATTACTTTAAACTAAAATAACAATACTCACTACTAAATATATTAATGATCTTCCAAGCTGACTCAGAAACTACAGTTAACTCCAAAACTCCTATTAAGAATTAACTTTGTAATTAATCTTTTGAACTAGTTAAGCTAAATCGTTATTATGAATACTGTACGAACAATTATAATTATATTCCCTACAGAGAGTAAGAGGAAAAGCGTATTATTAAAGCAATTCTACTTTAGTATAACATAACAAAACATATCATCACGCCTGTATCCTTGAAGGGTTAGGCAGAGGTGTACCAATGTACACCACAGTTCGCCGGTATGTTTAGGACCCATGTAATAGGGGGCGAGCCTATTGCCACTAACCGGGCACCAATCCAAACTCCGACCTACTACTCAAAAATTTCATAGATAAACCCAATAACATCTTGGTCGACTTGGGAATCGAACCCAAGACTTCTAGCGTAGCAGTAGCGCTTGGAACCACTAAGCCAACGAGGCAGTCTACATAAGGTTTCTTCTCCCAAGCTTTTTCCCGCACTATGTTGAGGTCGGCTTCCAGTCTCACCGACAGCTGAACACCGTATGTTACAGAGCGACTGTCTATCTGACCTCCACAACACATGTTACTGGGTAACACAGTATCCCATAGTAAGACTGGTTCTCAGAATTGACTTAACGACTGCCAAAGATAAATATATGATAGCCGGGTATAATGGCTTAACGTGCTTTCCGAGGTACGGATGTTTCTCGTTATGTTATCAATGGTCACCCATCCATATAACAACCGGAACAGGCATGGCTTAACCTTCGTTAGCAGGCAAAACGAACAACCATCGTCTTAGCCATGACTTTGTATTGCATTATTATTTAAATAAACTATATCTTAACATAAAGATAAAAGAAACGAAGAATAACATAACCGAAAGGCGATTTAATATTTAAAGGCTAAACGCGTCCTTTCTAAAAATATTCTAAAGCCTTAAAAGTGCGAAAAAACTTGGTCCTTATACAGCGATCAAAAGTTTTTAAGCTCTGAGGTACGCACTCTTTTTAACTTTACTTAATACTAACTTTTGCCCTCGGTTTTATCTGTCCGGTGTAAAAAACCGAGTCAACTATATTAGTATTAAATATTTTAAATAATATGCCACGTATATATGTCGCAGACAAATAGTATAATATGGCATTTTACATACGGCCTCGTCAGTTTAAAAACGTTTGCGGTTATGTAATATGCCGAAAACAAAATGACAACTCATTCAATCGTTATAATGCGACGTTAGTGTTATTTTAGGGTGACCATGCTCATTAAAATCTCGAGACAAATTTTGAATTACATACGTCGTCGCTCGCTTCGCTCGCTCTGTTGCAAGGTCACAATATCTAACCTAACCTATTGATCTCTGTCACAAAGTTGAACCTAATCAAGCAATGGATTTCTGGGCCTATGAATATGTGAATATTCGATCAAATACATATTTTTTGACCAAAAATACTCTGCAGGAGTCCTTCACGACCCAGAGTCTATGGATACCTCAGCATTTTTGACGTGCCGGATAACCTCAAAAACTAAATTCTTCAATTTGCCTCGGCATTATGTATATGGTGTTAAAATTTTCGATGAAATGTTGAGGCATATTATAAGGTGACGAGGCAATCTACATTTTGCCTTCGGAATATTACACATACATAACCGCAAACGTTTTTAAACTGACGAGGCCGTATGTAAAATGCCATATTATACTATTTGTCTGCGACATATACATACTTTGTGAAATTAATGAATAAATCTATCTAAACATTTAATAATAATAAATAATATTTAATGTCTGTTTGTCTAAATGCGATAAACTAAAAAACTACCAACTGAATTTAGACATGGTTTTACCAGTGGATAAAATGATTTAAGAATCAGGTTCATTAAATGTTCAATTCATTGATGTTTTATTTCCTCATGCAAAACTCGTGCAAAACCCCGGCTTTGCATGAGGAGACAAAAGCTGTTAAAATAATAATCTCATAGCATACGACTGAGATAACATGTTATCATCCTTGTAAATCTAAGAACAATGCAAGTATTATCAAAATCCGTTCAGTCGTTTTCTAATATGTAGCAAACAAACACACGAGCCAACAAGCGTCCTTTCTTTTTTTTAACATGATATAAGATAATAGATTATTTTATACAAATATAAAATAATCTATTTGAAATAATAAACCGGCCTATAAACGTCCCACTGCTGGGCACAGGCCTCTTCCCATATAGAGAAGGCACGAGCAATGATCACCACGCTTGCTCACTGCGGGCGACTTCAGATCTCAATTTTGGAATCCAGGTTTCCTCACGATGTTTTCCTTCACCGTTTATCAGAAGTGTCTTAGAATAATTAAGAAAGTACATATAACTTTGAAAAAGTCAGATGATTAAGCCACCATAATATGTAAGGCACAACAAAGATTCACTCATTACAAAAAATATGATCACCCATCCTCAAGCTGGGTCAGCGCTGAAAACCAGCGCTGCTGTCTTGTGCCTGCGAGCACGAGACGCAGCTTCTATGCTGAGCGCTGACCTTTTCTCGCATAAGTGACGCAACTGCAGCGTTCTTCTTTCTTCTTTTGTTATGTTGTCTAGGTTTTTTGTTTGTTGCGTCCTTTTTACTTATGTGTTAATAAATGGTTTTTCTTTCTTCTTCTTTCTTCTTCTAAACTTAACTTATGATTGATTGCACATCCATTCCACTTGACCTTAAAAAGTTTTATTAATACTACAATATTGCAAATTAAACCATTATTGTATACGAACGGGGTCGTATAAATACGGCAATAAATTATTTGGTCGGACACGTCGTGTCGCCCGGATTAATCGTGCGGTGAGTGATGTAGATGTGTCGTATATCGATATGTATAGGGGTGCGCTTACGGATATCGATGCATTTTATACAGGGTATATCTATCCGGATGGTGTGAAGTCTGTTTAAATATAAACAAAACATAAAACAAAATCAGGCTACTTACCCCATTTTTACTCAAGAACCGGTGGATCGATTTGAATGATATTTACATACATATAATCACGCCTGTTTCCCGTAGGGGTAAGCAGAGACCACTTCTTTCCACTTGTTTCGCTTGCCACTTACATACTTCTTTCCCTTCTTCCACGATAATGATATTTTATTACCTACTTGAAATTTATACGTTTCGAATAGATTATTTGATAACATTTATAAATCACGAACACACCTACGTTAAGTGTATGTATTCAAAATATAAGAATTTCAGTATTTAATATAATCTTACAAGGGACCTAAACATATCGGCGAACTGTGGGTGTACATTGGTACACCTCTGCCTACCCCATCGAAGATACAGGCGTGTAATATGTTATGTTATGTCAATATAATCTTATAAAGTGTAAATAAATTTCGTTTTAAAGTTTAAAAACATTTATAGCGAGCATCAAAAATCAAATGTTTGCAATAAAAATCTTAGATCGTGTCACCCATAAAATAATAGTAAAGTATAAAAGTCAAAGTAGTAACTGTTTAAAATACAATAAAGATATATTTTAAAGTTCAACTTTTACGATTTGAATCGTAAAACTATGTGTTAAGGGATGTAAATGTATATTTTATTAGATCATGTTGATATCTTATTTGTGTGTTGACACTATATTATTATAAATATGGCACAGTTTTGCATAGATTGTTTGTTATAAATGGATAAGTGCTATGCAATGAGACTAACATTTTAAAATAACGTCATTTTTAAAGATATACTAATCTTTAACCCACTGCAAAAGGAGGAGGTTTGCAATTCGACTGTAGATGTTCATATGTATTTCCCTGTTTACTTAAAAAAAAACAGCACTGATTTTTTTAATTATTTTTTAAAGGTTTTTTAAGGGTTTTTCTTAATATTCTTCTTTTTTTATTTAACTGTCCCACTGCTGGGCAAAGGTTTTCCCCGTCTGACTCCAGACAATTTTGTTCTAAATTGCAATAATTATTACATACTTTGAAGTCAGTTTTTCACATTTATGTATAATCAATCACTATAATTTATTATTCAAATCTTTTCCCACACACATAATAATAATATTTCACATACTAATAGGAAGGTCAGCATTTATTATTAACGAACTTCTAACTACCTGTACAACTACACCTTATGTCAGAAGTGTCGATCAAATATCGATGCCTGTCAAACTGTAACCCTACTCAAAATCAGGAATTGTGCCGTACAAGTAGGTACTTTGAGTATTTTCCTGGTACGTGCAAAGTTTTATTTTGTACACAAATTTTGGAGGAAAGGAAAGGAAATAAGGAAATTTTCTGTCTATGTTTTGATAGTGCCAAAATTGTATTGCTTTATGTAAAAGTAAGGCTAAATTATGAATGAAAAATTATTATTAAAATATTTTTAGTTATGGTAAAGGTCTGCTTTTCATTTTGAAAGATGTTTATTGTATTGACAATCGATAGCGAAAACAGAAAAGGAGTACTTTTTATTATTCTGCTGACGCTGCTTTAATATCAAGTTGCATTATTAACAACTAATCTTATGAAAATGCGTATTTACCCTAAATTAGTTGTAGAAGACAAGATAGGCAGTCGCTCTGTAACTGTAACATACGGTGTTCAGCTGAACCCGGTGAGACTGGAAGCCAACCCCCAACATAGTTGGGAAAAAGCTAGGCATATTTAAGTGATAGACAGTCGTTCTGTAACATATGGTATTCAGCTGAATCCTTTGAGACTTAAAGCCGACCACAAAATAGTTCGGTAAACGGCAAGGCAGATGAATTAACATTATAGATACGTTTTGATTATAATAATGCCAATACTTAATTACAATCACAAAACAGCAACAATCAAAAATACAGTACCGGTACACAAAAAGTACCAACACTTGATTGTAGTTCCGACTGACCTATTTACATCCGTGAAATATATCCGTGTGCGAACAGATAGCCACAGTATACCCGGGTAGGCGTCCGGGTATACTCGTCGCGCCTATAAATGTCCGGATAAGATTTATAGTTCATATTTCTGTCATTTTCGAGGTTGCTAATCTTGTATGAATATTTGTTTGGGAGGCATTTTGTATGTATATTTTTGAAGATGGTGTTAAGCTGAATGCAGGAAAATGATAATAGGAGGATAGATAATGCCAATTTTAAAGGTCCGCTTAAGGTTATTTAACGTTATATAAATCCTGATTAGAGTGATCTTCATCACCCACTGCTGGGTATAGGCCTCCCCTTTTTTTCTGCCATTTTCAATTATTATTAAATTAATAATCTAGATCTTTTCGTTAGTAATTCTAATATTTATTTAAATTAAAATGTCGTATAAATAAAGTATAGTTATGTCTGAAAAAAAACATCAATATCTCTTTATCTAGTCGTAGTATTTCGATCTCTTAATATAACAGTGTTTAAAATATCTCTTATTTTTTTTGTCTTTATCGTAGTTTAAAAAAACTACAACTATTTTAACTAAATTTTTCCTTTGTGGCTCCATTACCATGGTGCACCTTGTTGAGGTTATACATACAAACAATAAATACAATAAAGGTATTTACTTATATCCCTTTACACATTACAGGAGCCACACAACCCCATATTTTCTGCTTTAATTAGTACATTTTTTGTTTTTAATAACAGAATTGTTTCAAATTGTTTTGTCAGCGACCTGAATGGGGGTCGTGGGGGATACAAATCATGGGGATGATGTTTTTATGGCCGTGAATTGTTACCTTTATATCTTATGGGTAAACATCACGATTTGTGAATTAAGGTCAGCAGAGAGATAAACAATATTTGGTAATATTGACTTATCTGTATGTAAAATTAAAAGAAAATCATTGGCTACTTCACAATGTCCTATTGTGAGTGAAGTTGAGTAGATGTCTATGTATATAATATAGAATCTATTTGATCAGTCAGTTAGATAGTGTAGAAAATATTGGACATGCATATTTATCGGCAATCCGTAATAAGCAAGCGTGGGGATCAATGCTCGTGCCTTCTCTATATGAGAAGAGGCATGTGCCCAGCAGTGGGACGTTTATAGGATAGTATTATTATTTATTATTAGTTAATTATAGTTTGCTTTTCAAAATGAAGAAAAAAAGTAGTTAATACGACTCAAAGATCAGGAATAAGCAAGCTAATTATGACACGCTGGCTTGCAAAATCATGTGTGCAGATGTTGTGATCTCCGATGTGAAGAAAAAAACCGTGTCTGATTTTATTTTTCTATCTGACAGTAATCATCTACCCTAGAATCTTCAATGAACTATGTCGCAAAGTAACACCAAAATTCCTTTGGCCAATACACCAAATAAAAAAATATATTATCTTTATAATATCGGAAACCATACCATAAACGTTTAGTAGAAGCATAATCCTTACTAATATTATAAATGTGAAAGTTTGTGAGAATGGATGTGTAGATGTTTGTTACTCTTTCACGCAAAAACTACTGAATGTATTTTAATGAAACCTTTCACTAATGTAGCTGATACATCGGAATAACACATAGGCTATAATTTATAAAGATAGTGTATGAATTGTCATTCAGGCGGGTGAAACCGCGGGGCACAGCTAGTCTTCTATAAAGGATCTATTATCATAATAATAATAAACAATTTTCAACCTCAAAACAGTCGCTCAAAACAATACAAACCAAGTACTTCAACCCAGGAAGTTAAGATCTATATCTATCTCTGTCTAACTTCCTATAATAATATATCTATCTCTTTCTATCCGGTTAGTCATTCAAAGTTATCCCTTAGCTAAAGTCACATTTATTTGACAATATTCAAAGAGAAAGTTAGTCAATATTTCAATAAGAGAACTTTGGCAGTCATTATTATTTAACTGAAATATCTTTCAAAACATAACATAGGTAACTAAAATGGGAGTTGTAGTGATGTGACTAACGGTTTTGGATCCGGATATCCGAAAATAAGAATTACTGGATGAAAGGTATTGACGCAAGCTTTAAGACGAGCATTGCACGTTTATGAATATGCTTTTTTACAAGACTAACAGTTAATAGGGTTTTTGTTACTATGAGTAAAAAACAAATTTAATAGCCTGATCAAATGAAATCAATTTAATTTGCTCTAATGTGGGTATAGTATGTGTTCAAATTTTCATTCAGTAAATTAAGTTACAGAACATATTTATCAATTATTGGCATGTAAATAACAAGGAGATCCTACTCGACATTAAAAATAAAAATTACAATTATATAGTCCGGCCACTGAGAGAATGCGTTCTTGACGTGTCGTGGTCAACAGGAAGATGTAACTTTAATGCGGCGAAGAATTTCATAACATACATAAACATACAACTTTATTTTATAACTTTTAAACTATTGCGCTGCATGTTTATATTAATATTATAGAACGGGGATTAGCGCGAACATGCATAAATACCTTTAGGGCTTGACGTTTCGACCAGGTTACACCGGCCGTGGTCGCAAGCAGACTGCTTTTTCCCCATTCTATAATATTAATTTAAATTACTATAAACGAATAACATTCAAAACATTATGCCCAGTTACAATGAAATATAACCTGTTTTCATGTCCCCATACAAATCAAGACCAACTCACATTGTGACACGCATTCTCCCATTAGCCGACCATAAATGCAACACAACACAATGCAGCTTCCTCATTACCACACAAACTACAAACTCAAATATCCGCCCCCGGATATAATTACACACACATCCTTTACATTCTAGACTCTATATCCGCAGTTTTGAAACCAATATCCGATAGGCACATCACTAGTGCTAACAATGCTCGATAATCGTGCTAACGAGTGTCGGTGTCCCCTCCCTAGTGAGGTAGGGAGAGAAGGGGGAGGGGGGGGGTGTTAAACATTTATTTCCGGTACTGTTTTGTTCTATAGTATTATGGTTTGTTTTGTTATTGTTTAAGTGGTAGTTAGTTTTAAGTGGGCATTAGACAAGTAACTATTATTAAATAATGAATGAGGTTATTTTAGTTTAATTTGGCTATTTGGATTATGTATGTTTATGAAACAAAAGGAATGGATGGATGAAATTTTTGTGAAAACTAATAAATTATAATCTTACGGTACGGAAAAGGAGAAAGAAAAAATTCTTTGGGTGTTACAAAAAACAATATATATACATAAATCTTAAAAATATGTAAAATATCAGTTTCAAAAGTCTTTTTTTTTAAAGTAAAGAAAAAGGAAAAACCTTTTTAAATTTCTAACCTGGGTTCGAACCTGCAACCCAATTCAAATCCGCTCACTGAACTTTTAGCTTTAGACACAATATAATGGATGCATAAATCCCAAATAGTTATCCGAACTATCTGACCCTAATTTCATCTAAATAATAAAACTTTATAACTAGTAAACAGATTGAATACCATCTTCACAGTTTAATTCCTACAAGAATGGTCCCAAGAGAATAATAAAGTTAACGACTGGACCGGAAGTGGCGCCATCTTGCGGCGCTCCCAGTAAACACTCATTTCCGGTCGGGACAATGGAGGTAATTCCAAAGAGTTTTTTATTGTTTTTCTCGAAGTTTCTGTTAATGGGGCTAAGCTTGACTGTTTATTAATTAATTGGTCTTTAAATAGCTTTTGTATGAAAATGTTTTGTACTGAACAAGTTTTGAGTATAAATAAATAAATAAATGCGGACAACATCACATACATTGCTCTGAACCCAAAGTAAACAGCTATTAAGCACTTGTGTTATGGAATTCAGAAACAACGAAGGTACCACAAACACCCAGACCCGAGACAATGTAGAAAAGTGAGTTTCTACATTGACCCGTCCGGGGATTGAACCCGGGACCACAGAGTTAGCGACACCTTGTAAACCGGTGCGTACGCCACTCGACCACGGAGGCCTATACATGCAGAGGAATACCAAAAAAGACATGGATGGATTGTGTGAAAGATGATATGAGAAAGAAAGGAGTGAATGCTGAGATGACGAGTAGTAGAGATGAATGGAAGCTGAATACGCTACGCCGACCACTAATAATTGGGAACAGGGCAGGGAGATGATGATAATGAGTACTGAAAATATTTTGTTTGGTACACTTTAAAGGTAAAGATATGATATGAGAAATAAGTCCGCATGTTTTTATTATACTAGCAACTTGCCCTAACTTTGGACAAAACATATAAGTATGCATATGAATCAAAGACACAAACCTTCCTCTTGAATCACAGTGTATCTATTGGTGAAAACTTTATCTAAATCGGTTCGTTTGTTTTTAGTTTATCGCGTATCAGACTGTCTGATAGTCGCTTCGAGGACATTATTTAACATAACTTATTTTTTTTTAAATATCCGTTATATAGATGAATTCATGATAGATATTAAATAAGAATATCTACTCTACACTCTCATAAACCGATAGTGGTACTCGTAAAGCCTTTTAGTGTTTACAGTATTTATTGGAGATCGCATAAACCTGGTTAATGGTAGGCTTTTTACTGATACGTATAACGATATTATTCGAAGTATAAATGTGGAGAGCGTTGAACATAATGTATATAGTAGTAGTGAAGCTACGTAAGTATGTAATTTGAATTTTAAACATATTTGTGTCAGGTGAAAAAATAAAAAAATTGCAAATTGCTCTGCAAAGACACATTAAAACATATTTTAGCTTAGTAACCCATTGAACAAACCACTAATTTTGATGACCTACTTGATAGTTTATTTAAAAAAATTACTAACGACTTACATCCCCCAAAATCCGGTATTTGGTCCGTCATAGAGAAACCCTAAACCCTTTAATAAACGCAAAAAACATAACCTATCGTTTCTGTTAGATAAAATAACGTAAAATAAACTTGAAAACCCTCATTTAGTAGTGGGACATGAAAAATGATTACTTCAAGGAATGAAGAGTTTAATAAACAAAAATCTTGTCCTTATATTCCATCCACGGAGCAAATACAAAGATTCCATCACACACACATTATCTACCTTTGCGATCCCACATAGTAAAATAGACACAGATTACCGTAGAACAGATACAAATGGCCACCAACCACAATGCTTGCCTCTGGATGCATAATTACTCTGCGGATTGGTGACTCAAAGCGTTTCGCCTGTTACAGTCCGTTTGAGATGCAATACAGAGCGATTTGTCTTTAGCACTAAGTGTTTGTAGCGAAAGCGGTTAGGTGGCGGTTTAGTATTAGGAAATGTAAGCAATCTTTAGATATTTGTTTTTCAAATACCATCGATAACTTTTAATGACAAACATTGAGGTGCTGTAACAATTGAAATAAAATTCCTTTTTACGGATTTTGTTGCGGTTTATTTTAGATTTTAGACGTTTCTACACCTTTGGTCTCGAGCAGACTAACTTAAACCGCGACATAATTTGTAAAGAGTAGTTTAATTTCAATCTCTAACATTCATCAATTCTTCACATACATAAACCTAAGAAACTAATTGGAGTAACAAAGTAAAATAATATACCAGATTTTAAAGTTGACTTTCATCAATATAATAGTGAAAACCGTACTGAATTTCAACGTGTACTTTTTGTGTGATACGCAATCAAACATACAGTCAGACAAAAAAAAAATTGTGATCTCATTTTAGTAAACAAATATTCATAACATAACATACCATCACGCCTGTATCCTCGAGGGATGAGGCAGAAGTGTACCAATATACTGTTGCTCTTTCAAGTCTTCAAAATTATTATTATTATCTTTCAACTACGATAGTCTATGACAGTATTCTATTTCATAAACTTGGCACCAAATGTAAAAACTAAGACGTTATATTAAGGTATTATGTAAAAATACTCACTGGCATAACATAAGAGCCAAAAATACAGCCCTTTGTTCTTCAAATGTGTCTGTTTTCAGAATATTCTCAAAGAACTGTTACACAGCCACAAAGGTACACAAAAATGAACCTTATTCTAAAAGCAAGAAAGTCGAAAATGGGTACAAAAGCAAATGTATTTTGAACTCATGTTTCATTATTATATTCTCCCATAAATTGTTCGTATAACAAAAATAAAAGTACTTTGGTAGTAAATAAGAGTTATTTAGTAGATTTGCTAGAAATTCCGGATTTTATTTGAAGTCGGATATTTTCTGGGAATTGGCAAACAATTTTCGTATCAAAGAGTTGTTGATTCGGAAAATCTTTGTTGTTAAAATGTTGGATCAATTTATTGTTTATTAGTTATTTTGGAAAATAAAAGATGGCGAAACAACCTATCACATAGGTACTTAAAATAATCTTGTTATCTTGTTTTGTCATTTAGTAAATGGGCATTGCTTCTTGATATGTTTACGAGTAAGGTTCTTTCCGCTCACAATCATTATATACAAATTATTGTTGTAGTTCAAATCAAGTAAAAGTTATTAATAAATGTCTCTTCCTCAATTAAAATTAACTCCCTCAGTTTTCGTTGGCCTTAAAATCTTACGTCATAAAGATTTTTTGAGACACACATTTTTTTTAAAACATAAATATTTGTTAATAAAACATTTATCAAAAACAAGTTTTCCAGCAGTGGGACACTTAATAGGTTAATTAAAAATAAAAAGCTTTCCTCCTCTATCTACCAGCGTAAAAAAAGCATAGCTTAGTTTTATTATATCTTACTAACTTTGTGCTTTTGAACAACACGAATATCACTCCAAAAAAGTAAAAAAGTAGCTACTCTCAAAATGGCGAGCCATATCAGCAAAAAGCCGCCACAATATTATAATTCAGACCACGAAGGCAATTTACTGAACGGAATAACCTCTGCAAGTTACGCGTGTTTCCTATGTATTTAATATTGAGGTTTATGTATTGGATGTACCTACGGAAAACGATTGGAAGCTACATTTTTAGAGTGGGTTTTCAAGAGATTTTTTGTATAATCTGACATGCCTTTGACACAATTTGATGTCATTTGTAGTTAAAAGTTTGACATTTTAATTTAATAAAAAAATGTTTAGTCTTAGTTTGTGAAAAACAATCTATAGAAAAGTCTGATGATGAAGGATGATGATTTAAAAAAAATGGTTAAGTTGATGAGCTAAAACCATTCAGTTGAGTTTGAAGTTACTGTACCATCCTGAACCTAACAGATGCTTTATTATTTATTAATTTATTCACATTACACACATTTTCTTAAATTTTCCACCAAAATTGGCTAACATACATAATATCGATCCAACGCTCTTTACAAATGCAAGAGCGACAAAAACCACTCGCACCCAAACGACGCATCCAAAATGCCAACATTAAAAAGCGTAAAAAACTTCTGAAATGCTTACCGAGAGCCCTGAAGTAGGCTTAATCGGAAATTGCCGCTTGTTACCGGATCCCAACAATCGTGGCCCCTCCCTCCCCCCCTACCCCCCCTGTTTCCGGCTCAGATAACTCTTGCTTTGTACTCATATTTACATCCCGGAAAAAATGTTGTGGTAATTTTTAATTTTTTAATCGGGTTTGGTTTGGATTTTGAGCGGGTATTAGGTTAGGTGGCATGACTTATTTAACGTTTAAAATGTTGATCTCATTTTCAATAAGCCGGCTTAAAAAAGGTGTTTATTTTATCAAAATTTCTTTGTTTGTGCGTTTACTCGAAGTCGCCTGAACCAATTTGGAGAAAGATTTTTTTGGTTTTATACTTTAATTAAAATAATTTTGGGTATCCTTCTTAGGTGATCCCATAATCATCATTTTTCTAGTGGAACCGTACTGACGCACGACAGATTCTATTAATTATTATATACAGCCTAACTATCAGATAAAAAAAAACTATATAATTCAGTGTCCGTTGTTCTACTTTTATTGAGTATAAGTTTTAGTGAAGGTTATAAAGCTAGTGGATGTTAAGAGAAATGAATGGTTATACCTCTATAACCTTCTTTATTGGACTAATAACATAGTATATGTAGCTTTTGGTTTAGTGTCTGGCTTATGTAGGTTAGTAGTAGGAACTGCAATTAGGGAACGAAATATATATATATTATATTTATTTGGACACACTTTGTAAACAAAGATAAACAGTAAAAGTTTTTCTAGAAGAAATTAAAATCTCGAAAAAGGAAAGAAAACAACGCTTCACAGAAATTATATATATATATATATATAAATATTTTCAGGAAGCTTTTATTTTTAGAACTTTCTTAAAAAACAGAAACCACAGCTTATAATAAAACATTTTTACCTTACCACAATGTAAACCGTTTGAGTATGTAACAAACTAGCATAAGACACGCCATTTTAACTATACAAGATATTATTAATAGCTAAAAAGTTTTTACATAACAGGTCACAAAATAATTACACAAATTAATTATTTCTAATAACACGAAAACATTTATTTTCATTACTTAATCAACAACTGTTTCCTCAATTACATCGGTAATTGGTTAACGAGAAAAACAATTAGTCCGCACTCAATATAGCTATGAAATATGACCTTTCAGTGACTTGGCAAATAACATACCATCACACCTGTATCCCCGAAGGGTTAGGCAGAAGTGTACCAATGTACACCCACAGTTCGCCGATATGTTTAGGTCCCATGTAATAGGGGGCGAGCCTATTGCCACTAACCGGGCACAAATCCAAACTCCGACCTGCTTCTGAGAATTATATAGAAAAACCCAATAACACCTTGACAACGATGAGTTTTTGACGTGTGTTAGTGTTTTTTATTTATATCAGATTTATATTTAACCAGCGGCCCGCCCCGGCTTTGCTCGGGTGCAACGCTGATACAAAATATAACTACACAAACGTAAAGTTCTGTAGGGCGAAGCACAGCCTTGGACGCACTATTTGGGATAGAGGCACACGACCCCCGGCCCCCGCGCGGCCCTCTGGCCGGTATCGCCACAACCGCTATGTCCTTACATTTTAAATTTGTAATATCTTCCAAAATATTCATTTAAATAACATGCTGTAAAAGGCAATATTGACCTATATTGCATGCAAAATTTATTAAAGGTACTTAATTGGATAAGGATTAATACTGTATTGCTTAAAATAGCTTTTTCGTAAATAAGTAATAAATAAACGATAAAAATGGTTATTGTGGGTCATCCTCAAGAGATAGACATATGCCATCGCGGACTTTATTGTAGATCTTTTTAAGGTGCACAATACTGTAGTACATTATTTTGATCTATATCATAGGGTTCAGCCAGCGTTTGCAATGAAACCGCAAAAAATGGGTTCATTTACGACCTTACATTAGAAATCTCTAAAATTATCCGTATTCCTCTGCTATATTATACATGTATTATACATATAAACCTTCCTCTTGAATCATTCTATCTATTAAAAAAAACCGCATCAAAATCCGTTGCGTAGTTTTGAAGATCTAAGCATACATAGGGACAGACAGCGGAAAGCGACTTTGTTTTATACTATGTAGTGATAGTGATAGTGATAGTGATTTTAGTATAGTTGTTAGTATTTGTATGTGAATAGAAACGAAATATTAAATTTACCTAATTTATATTTTCTTTGTTTCAGGTAAGTTTTTAACACAACTTTGAGCGCAGCCGGATATGCATCAAATCAACTTTGGTTTGTCGAATGTATACGATAAAAACTAACTCTAACATTTATTAAACTATCCAGTGGCATCTTAACAGTATAGACTTTTAGAAAAGCCTCCTTTACAAAAAACGCAATTTATTCAGTGTAGTTTAGAATTAATATTTTTCACTTATTTCTCCTTTCTTTTTAATTAATATTCAGATATACAGCAGTAAAAAAATATATCAGTGACAAACA
This sequence comes from Autographa gamma, assembly GCA_905146925.1. Classification (NCBI taxonomy): domain Eukaryota; kingdom Metazoa; phylum Arthropoda; class Insecta; order Lepidoptera; family Noctuidae; genus Autographa; species Autographa gamma. Next base: position 3,583,850 of record LR989878.1, on the reverse strand, counting down.
AACATACAAAAAAACTTTATATAAATACAACCTACTACCCACATATGTCCAATCCATTAAAAAGAACTAACTCATACTCACCTCCACAAATAGAATTTTCCATTTAATTCGAGGACTAGCCAAGGGCCCTTAAAGCCTTAAGGCTTCGACGGTCAAGAGCCCTCACAATGAGATTTGGAGGTTGATTTTCTAAATTATTTAATTGAATACCTGGTTTTCTTATTTACATTCTACTTGATTGGTAGTTAAAAAGTTCTCTTTAACCTACTTTAAAAGGAGGTTCTTAATTTGTCTGTATATTATGTTTATGAAATATGTAAAAAAAACTTGATCGGTAGTTAAAGTTAACCTACTTTAGAAGGAGGAACTTCTCAGTTCACCTGTATGTTTTTTTTAATGTAATCTAGAAGTTTCATAATCATAATTATTTTATTATTAGTAATACAAAGGTAGGCAACAAAAAATACAGATCTAGCATCAATTAATTTTACATAGGAACACCTCTTTGATTTACAATATTGACGAAAAAAAGGTTTTTCAATTCCCATATCATCCCATACCATACCATCACCATTAAAAACATGTCATCCAATTGAGAACCTTCTTTTTTTAAATGTCGGTTAAAAGGCTGAAAATTTGACAAGTAATTCAATGTTTTTTTTCTTGTATATCACACAAGGTATCGTCTCTATATTTTTACTTCACCTGTATCTTATTAGCTACAATAACACTTAAAGATAGCAATTCAATTACAATAGTCCTTGAGTAGTTCTCATTTATTTTGTTCAACAAATTGAATGAAACATTCCGTCTAATTCTAGTTAGCTATCTCTTAGATCGACCACAAGTGTCTGGCATCGCTATTCCCTTGTGGCCTGTTAATTAGTCTTCTACTTAAAAGTATAGGCAGCTAGCTAACATATCATCACGCCTGTATCCCCGAAGGGGTAGGCAGAGGTGTACGAATTAACACCCACAGTTCGCCGATATGTTTTAGGTCCCATGTAATAGGGGCGAGCCTAATGCCACTAACCGGGCACAAAGCCTAACTCCGACCTGCTACTGAGAATTTCATAGAAAAACCCAATAACACCTTGGTCGTCTCGGGAATTGAACCCAAGACCTCCAGCGTAGCAGTGGCGCTTAGCTCGACCATAGCACTAGGCCAATGAGGCAGTAGATGGCTAAACACCTAGATATACTGTGTTCGCGAGTATGTTACAAAAACAAGTTTTATGAAAACAACTGTATTGTTTGCAATACACGCAAACAATTCAGTTGTTTTTCGGTTTAGTTTGGGATGACTCTAAATATTTTTAAAATTTTATAAAGCGGTCTTAACTAACCTTTATTTACACTGGTATAAAGTTGATTTTTGTTTATGTGTTCAATTTGCACAATAATTTGATTCTACTTTAGATACACTGCAGGAGTAATGTAGTTACTAGAAGCTATAAATAATAATCCTGGTTGATTGAGAGTTATGTACTAGTAACCATTCCCAAGAAAAAAATATATTTAAGTAAGATTTTGATAATTTATCCTTTCAATCCAATATTACCTACTAAAAAGTTTGGAGTCTTTTGCTACTCTTTTACGCCCTGGACATTGAACAGATTTGGATAAAAGCTACACACATAAAACCGAATTGTGAACTAAACAATTTATTTGACATAATAATATAAACATACAACCAATAAGATCAAAGTAATAGTTATTAACTGTCATAAATCATAATATTATTATACCTCACACCTACAAACAAAATACTCTGGTAAAGTAAAAAGAAAAGTCTGAAAATATTATTTATTTCTCTCCCTAGAGTCTCGGTAAGTCCATTTAACTAAATGGACTTTTATTCTTGGGAACCAGAGAAAAATACTTCCTAAGTATTTAGTTCATATCTTTGTCAAGTATGACCGATGGGCAGTGAAAACGTATGGTTAGCTTATGCAGGGTGTTAACGAAAGGGTATATCTATCCAAAAGGAGTGAAGGGTACATCTGGTATAGAGTCAGTTTACGAGATATCAGCTCAAAATGACTTAATTAAATAATTGATTTCCAATTTTGCGATCATTTAGATTACGGTAACATTCTGTATATCGCGTTAGCAATTTATATGCGAAATACGATTTTAGAAAAAATACATTTTAAACTTTCACGTAAAGTTCCATTTACGGTACATGATATTTCATTTGACTCTTTCAACCGTACTAGTCAGTCTAAAATTGAAATTACTTTAAAAATCGAAATAACTTTAATTAGCACAAGATTTTTAATAGACTATACATACATTATACTTTACAAAATGTTTTGTTTACTCTATAAACACTACCAATCACATTAAATTTATTGTATAAACACCAAAATAAAATAAACAAAAATAACTAATATTCCTTTCTTACATCGTGCGTAACATTCCAAATTAACTTTTAAACAAAAGTTACGATTGAATTATTTATCACAAGAAAGGCCGAACTCAATTAATATTTAAATTTATATTAAAAGTTGGAAGCGGATGTCAAACTTTAGTAATATTGGTTAAATAATATTATTGTTGTTATTTATGTTACCATAATAAAGTTTAATAGTGAAAAAATAAATAATTATGAAGTTATGAAGTAACAAACCAAAAAATCCAGTCGAATTGAGAATAACCTTTTTTAAATCGGTTATACGAGTTTTTATTTATATTTTTCCCAAAGAAAATTTATTAATCATAATATAACTAACCATCACGCCTGTATCCCCAAAGGGTTAGGCAGAGGTGTACCAATATACACCCACAGTTCGCCGCTACGTTTAGGTCCCATGTAATAGGGGGCGAGCCTATTGCCACTAACCGGGCACAAATCCAAAATCCGACCTGCTACTGAAAATTTCATAGAAAACCCCAAGAACACCTTGGTCGACTTTGGAATCGAACCCAAGACCTCCAGCGTAGCAGTCACTCTTAGAACCACTAAGCCAACGAGGCAGTTAATCACTTTAATAGCATACTTTTGGTTTCATATATTTCAATACTATATACAATATACAATACTTCTACTAGACTACCTGACTATACATATTGCTTATGGTATTTTACAGAAAACATCTAAAAGTAATCATTAGAATAATGGCAAAAAATGTTTATCCCGAACATGAATATATTTACGTTATTTAGGCAACAATTTCCAATAAAAACCAACTTCAAAAGAAAACCTAAAGTTAGCCAATAATTGGATTCGATAAAATATTATAATAATGAAATATTTCAGACCGAAACAATATCAGTTTTCAATAAGTAGTTTATAAGTAAACTGTTTATAAAAGAATTTGTTTATTTAATAACAAAACCAATCTATTTTAATCATCTTTTGTTTTCTTTCAATTCCTAAAATTGGGATCAATGGTCGCGCCTTCTCTATATGGAAAGAGGTCTGTGCCCAGCAGTGGGACGTTTATATGTTGGAATTATTATTTATTATTATTAAGCTTTCTCTTGTTTACACTTTATATTAATTGATTGTAGCAGTCTTTTTCTTGAATAACGAGTCTTACAAAGGGATACTGTGTTAGCCAGTAACATGTGTTGTGGGGGTCAGATAGACGGTCGCTCTGTAACATACGGTGTTCAGCTGTCGGTGAGACTGGAACCCAACCACAACATATGTATCATGGTTAAAAATGAACTAATAATTGATTTAAAATAATTAAAAAATAACCGAAAGGTCTGAAGTCAGACGTGGGAGTCCTTTGCCCAGCAGTGAGAACCCAAACAGGTTACATAAAAAAATGAAAATAACGACTTTAACGTAAGTGTTCATAATTTAGATCAGAAGGAAATCACGGAAATACTTAAAAACATCGTGTCTACAAAAAAATGATTGCATCGAATTTTCTTAGGAATCCATTATCAAATATATCAAACAAAACATGCTTTTAAATAAAAAATCACATTCCCAATCCATAAATCACCACTACAAAAAATAAATAAAAGAAATATTCCTAAATATTATTATTATGAACAATTTTTTTAAGTCATTTAAAAACTGCATAACACTTACAAAGCTCTAACTAATCAATAAATCTAGTACAAATTAATTAAAATGCAAGACGGCAAATATCAGCTTACAGGCTGAAACTTCAAAAGCGCTAACTTAGCTGTCTTGTACAGGCAGAAACACAGGCTACAGGCAGACTCGAACTAGGTCATCCGTGTATACTCATTATGCAAGATGGTACAGCCCTTTTAATTCTCAACAAAGATTTTTTTATGCTTCGATTTTTCACTTAGTGCGCTGTAATTGCGGTTTATTTGTTTGGTCTGTTAAATAGGTTTATAAAAGACTAGCGGAGCCGATATACGTTGTCCTGTCTACATGGTCTACAATAACACAATGATAACAAAACTTTTTTTAATTTGATCGCAGCGCTAACTTTCGGGACAGACTAAAATTAAAATTCGAATATTATTTAAAATTTGACACTGCCATGGTAGCGCCGTCTGTCGGATCCAATGTAAAACATTCCAAAATCAACAACTACTAAAAAATTAATTAAAAAAACATTGTCCAACGGACAAAATTATGAATCTAAACCATTCCCAGATCCCCACACAAAAATTTCATCAAAATCGGTCCAGTCGTTTGAGAGAAGTTCAGTGACATACACACTCACAGAAAAATTATATATAAAAAGATTAGCAACCAATTAGAAAGAAGAAAACATAGCAGTTGGTTGCTTGTAAATGTAAAGAACTAATTGACTTCATTTAAATTTATATTAAATCACCTCTGAGGTGTACCGTGATGAAAATGATTTTGAAATCGATCCACAATTGATGATTGAATAATTTGGCGAAACCAAAATAAAAAAAAAACATGCGCTTATATTAAAAACCTCTTCTTTTTGAATTTAGTTAAAAAGGGACACTCAATCAAATATAGTTTAAAAGAGAACCAAAATGTACTAACTTTCAAACTACAGCTTAAGATGATAATAATAACATTACATAACGGGAATCAACCCCAAAACGTTCATTTAAACCTTAAGGCCACAAAATATCGAATTTCTCATTCCATTGCCATCCAGGGTAATTGCTTCTTTGGACATCATTACCATTACGTTACACATTATTATGTTATATACCTTTGCATTATTATTTCAAAACCTTCATTTCATACATAAGCTTCCTTACCACATCATATAGAGTACAGCCTATTTATAAAATAATAATAATCCAACCTATAAACGTCCCACTGCTAGGCACAGGCCTCTTCCCATATAGAGAAGGCACGAGCATTGATCACCACGCTATTTAGGTACCATAAATTGAGAAGCCTCGTACAACCTCTAATCAAAACGTACGGATTATCACATGACTTCTCATTCCAACAGGAGTGAAAGAGACAGGTATATGATAGAGAGAGTAAGGTATAATATAGCACCTATTATGTTACAATTATGTCTAATGCTTTCAGGTCCCAGTAAGTAAGGATGGTTTTAATGATATTTACTACTGTTCTATAATATAATTTTATATAATGAAGTATTTCAACTGAATTATTTCTGAAAGGGTACTTAGCACAGTAGTCATTGAAAATTGTCCCATCGAAACATGAGGATTCTAAGTGGGCTTATTATACGCATATTATTAATAAACATTCATCTAAAAACAAAAAAAATACCAACCTCTTTTTTAATTTAATATAAATTTAACTTAGTATTAGACCATATGATGCACAACTTTGGGTTCGATTCCCGGACGGGTCAATGTAGAAAGTCACTTTTCTACATTGTCTCGGGTCTGGGCGTTTGTGGTACCTTCGTTGTTTCTGAATTCCATAACACAAGTGCTTAATAGCTACTTACTTTGGGTTCAGAGCAACGTATGTGATGTAGCCAGCATTTATAAAAAAAAACTACGTCACCAAATACCAGGTCTAACTTAAGACATGAATATTTTGAAAGTGTCTTAAATGGGTCATATAACTTAACTAGTTTTAGCAGTCTAAAGTCTAAATGTTTGTCTCCACATAACTAACATTTACAAGTTAGGCACAAAATGCTTTCACCTAGTCTAGTCCAAAACTACATGTAATTTTAATCCTAAATCTGAGCTAACTCCGAAATTATCTCCAGTTAACTTGTTAAACTCCACAGTTATACCACAGTGAATAATTATGTAAAACTCGTTCTAACAACTTTAGACATGTTTCAACTTGTCACAAAGTTCGCTGCAAATGTCTGCGTTTGACCTTTTTGGTAATTTTAGGGACAAATGCGTGGTGGTTCAAAAGTTTGAGAAACTTATTTGACCATTCAGAGGATGTTTTTTGATCTTAAAAAGCTTGGGAAAGTCCGGTTTTAAATGAACCCGATGGGATCTAACTTCTTTTTTTTATTTTAATTGGGTTATGATGATTTTGGAATATAAATAGGTCCAAAATTACAGTAAGCAAAGAGAACGCGTTCCTTACAGGTCGTGGTCAACAGTAAGATATAACTTTAATTTGGTAAAGGATGTACTGGTCCTGAAACGAGTAATTTATCCTATCCTATCCTCTATAACAACCTCGGTTTTATTTCTCCATACAAATCACGACCAACTGACATGTGTCAGGAACACATTGTTTCAGCGGTCATATTGTTCATAACATTTTTGGTAGAGTTAGTACCATGCTTTGTTTGAGAGACCAGTAGAAACGTTGCCTTACTTACTGAAAATTACCACCTTCATGCCAGCCTTAAATACTATTTTAAAGGCTGCCCACCTTTTTCCAAGACCTACGGTGGGATTCCGCTATTTTAAAGTCAGTGGGTGGCAGTTTAGTGAACCTTTCAGTGATCTAAATTAAGCACAATGGCAAGAATGTCAATGTGACTTATTTTCGTATTCAGATGATTTTTGTTGTTAAAAATGTACACCCACTTGCTACTGATGCCATCGTAGGATTGCTACTGACTGTTCATTGAAGGCTTATCTGCATACGAAAATTAGACACAATAACAAGTACACTGGAACATTAATTACCTGCCACTGACTTTTAAATAGCGATATCGCGCCTCTGCAGCCCTGTATGGACGTATTTATAAATGGATAGCAATGTTCTTTAACCATAAGACACCAATTGCAAGTTGGTATATTGTCAAAAAAATAACCAAAACAAGCAAATGTTCACAACCTTCTTCTTTTTAAATCCGATTTGTCTTGTGTTAGTCTGCATCAAAACGTTTTCTTGGCCTAGCCGATAATTCGGTTACGTGCATCCCGTGCGGTCCGGCGCCGCCATCTTGCTTCCGGTCCGGCCCTCATATCCGCTCGCCTATGCTGTAACATACAGAGATTTTATGTTTTTTACATACATACACACATATAATCACGCTTGTTTTCTGTAGGGGTAGGTAGAGACAACTTCTTTCAATTGCTATGATCCTTACAAACTTGTTTCGCTTCGTCACTTTCATTATTCTTTATGATTTCGGATGAAAATAAAAAGTTTATAGTTTTGTTTTGAAACATAAACATATCATCACGCCTGTATCCCCAAGGGGTAGGCAGAGGTGAACCAATGTACACCCACAGTTCGCCGATATGTTTAGGTCCCATATAATAGGGAGCGAGCCTATTGCCACTAACCGAGCACAAATCCAAACTCCAACCTGCTACTGAGAATTTCATAGAAAAACCCAATAACACCTTGGTCGACTCGGAAATCGAACCCAAGACCTCTAGCGTAGCAGTCGAGAGTTTTGTTTTGGTTATATAAAAAGGTCTTTTAGAGTCATAAAACTAATACTGCTAGTAGCTTAGTATTAAGACTGTTTCGGACAAAGTTGTAAGTTCAGTGTCCGCATGAGACAAACATAAATGTGATGTTAGACTTGAGGATAAACCGAGATCATTGACCTCATGTTTATCTCTACAGGGTGTTACCGAAAGAGTATATCTATCCAAAAGGGATTCATCTAGTATGTCAGATGCCGCCCTGTAAGGGTATATATCTTAATATGTCAAGGCTAAATATTAAGATAAATTTTTTCACCAGTTCGTTTATGATATATGGTGTCAAATAATTGGTTCACTATTTTTTATTTGAGGTTGATATTTTGTTCACTCTATGCCAGATGTAGTCTCAAGTATTTTTGTATAGATGTACCTTTTCAGTAACACCCTGTGGTGTACAATACACCTTTAGTGTTTTCACACTACCCCAGTCTATTTATATTGTAGCCCAACGTGGGACTCTAGATAAAATCGTATACAGATACCTATATTCAATATTCATTACATAAACATATACTTATATACAACCAGCCCTACTACATATACCTTTTAGACCTAGGTTAAAAGAAACTGATAAAACACGTACTTTTAATACCTAATCTAAGGCATAAGTGTCGTAAATATGCTGTCAATATATTTTCTCCGTACTTTAAAACATATTTCCGTTGACACTATCTTTACACAAACTTAAACCTATGTACAGTTGGCAACATAATCACTGGTAACATTTTTACTTTAAAAACGACTTTATTACAACGCGATAAGGTAGATTTTTGTATGACATTCCTAACTTATTCATGAGTACGACTGTATTTATAAAGCATTCTATCTTTATCTTTTTCCAAACACCTAAATGGTACCAAAAGCTACCAAAAGCTACTAAAAGATAAGGTGCAAAGGATTATGTTGATGTGATCCCTTTTAGCTATCAATTTTCGCTTAGCAATGACTTAACTGAAGATTCTGGTTGCCATGGCAAAGCTTGAGAATTTTATGGAACCGATAACCAATTTTTATGGTCCTTATTTATGTTTTGATAATATTTATAGCAGGTCTAAATGGGTTTCTTTATCAATATTGAAACTATATTTTATGATGATAAAATTGATTAGGTTTATTTAATAGAAAACTAGGGACATACCTTGGTTTGGCTGGGGTAGACAAACCATTATTTAATTATACAAACCTTTTTTTTAATCACGCTTACTTCTAATGAAAACTACATGAAAATCAATTAGATTGTTTTGGAGTGTATCACGTTCAAACACATAGGTTTGGCAGGAAAAAATCTTTATAATATGTCTACAGTGTGTCACCGAAAAGGAACATCTATCTAAAAGGGGTGAAGAGTACATATGGTATAGAGTCGGTTTACAACATTTCAGCTCCAAATGAGTTATAAAAATTATTGGTATCCAATTTCTCAAATCAATTTTTTATACTTGAAATCATTTAGATATATTTACCTTATCTTAAACACCCTGTATACAAATAATATATACAGGGTGTATAGATTACCACATATTAATGGAAAAGTTTTATCCTTTACCAATACTTGACTCTCATGTATAGTAATAAGTAAATAAGTAGTTCTGATAACTTGGAAACTAAGTAAGAAAGTCAACTTACTAGTTTGGTAATAAACTTCTAAGGTAATATTGTAGTTAATGCTATACGATAAATATATTCTACTAAAATACTTAGGATTATTATTTGTAAGTTATGCGAGGCGCATGTTGACAGAAATCGCAAAAAACGGTGAAGTTTGGAAGAAGAAAGGTAAGGCCTTTGCCCAGCAGTGGGATCTCACGTGGGCTAAAAAAAACAATATTTGTTATTTCAATGGCTTATTTTATATAATAAAATCGTTCTTGTAAACAACTGAGAAATCAGCGTTTTAAAAACATAAAAAAAAAAGTTTTCCCCGACAGCAGTGACGTCAAAGAGAAGGGTAGGATTTTGGCAGTCTATGTATCTTTGTTTGTATTTTCCACCGTAGCGCCGTGATTTTGATTTTGAATCGATTAATTAAAATTTATAAATGTTTACTATTTAGGCTAAATAATTTTATTACAGTTATTACTGATATTAGGAAACGTAGTCGGGATATACTTTTAAAAACTTAATTATTTATATATATATATTATAAAATATATATTATATATATTATAAAATATACGGTTACTAAACACAGTACCGCCCTCAGTCTTAAAAACGATTCTCTTTCCACATAGTCTAACTAAAAATACATAGCAAAATCTTAATGCAATATAGAAATCTATTCAAACAAATACCAATCCGTCTTGTTCATACTAAAAGCTTTTTATTACTCGTATGCCATTTCCAATAATGTATAAAGATGTTTTTCTGTATTCACGTTTAACCAACAAATTGTGTTAGCAATACTCTCTTTTATTTGTTGGAACATACATCAATATTGATGCTTATTGTTTTTCTTTGTTTTTTTCGCTTTTTTAGATTATTTTTGCATGACTTTTTCTAAGAGGTAGTTAATTAATTGCTTTTGTACATCTTAGATAGGACAATATTCGATATATTTAATATGTTCCGGTTAAATAACTTGAAACTTTAAAGTCTTATTAAAAATCAATTTAACACGATAATGTTTCTACAATAGTAACGTTTATCCGTCAGTTTTATTCGACTCAATAAAAACAGGAAAAGCCAACTAGGTACTCAATTAAATAAAACTTCTCATTTCTACAAAACTACTCTCTCTCTACTCTCGTCGGTTATTTAGTTATTGGCTTTAAACTATTTAGTATCGTAAAAACACCTATCTAACTAACCCTGAAAATAAATCAATTCAAAAATATCTTTAAATATTAAACTATCTCCTACATTTTATGTAATACTCATATTTGCAAATAAATATCTTTTATCTTTATCCTCCAAACAAAAAAACCATCACACTACTTTAAATTACAATCCATAACAAACAACAAGAGTATAAAAGCCTTATAAAGCCTTAAGCTTTCGACTCGATACTCTCAAGTACCATTTGGGTACCACTAAAGTACCACTTAGCCCCTGTAGTGCCACCCACACTAGTCTGACACTTGCTTGATAATATGAACGGTAAATATTCAGTTTTTAAAAGCATACGTAGGTAGATTGGATAAAAAGGTAATGCTGTGATGATTTTTTAGTTTCAGGAGAAAAATGAGTTTCTACGTTTAGAAGTTATCTAGGTTTTTAAATAGGTTATTAGGGATAGGTTATTTTTGCCTTAAATTGCTACGTTATTTTTTTATTTAAAATACAGGTTTATTTGAAAAAATGTAGATTTTTAATATTAGTAGCACCATAATTTGATAACTAAATTAAACTAAAAAAATGAAATTTTTGGATAAATTATAGAATCAGGCATTACTTTGCGGAAATCAAAAATTATTTTGTTTTCATTCTGTTACAAAAATCCATGCTTGGAAGCAGGTTGCGGTCCCAATATTTTCCATAACTTTTCAAATTATTATTAGAATTATTACGCTGCCAAAATTAATGTTTATTATTAAGTATTTTCAGCTGACAATATTTGACTTCAACAATGCATAGCAAGTTAAATAAAACCTTACCATAACATCAACATATTTTTAACCGAGTTTACAAATTATGCCGTATATCTCTGCCTACCTAATTTCCTTTGACAAGCGTAAACATTCCATTTTGGACGCCAACTGAGTTAATTCAAAACGTGACTGTCATCTGCTTGCTGTCATTAATGTACAGTCGAAAACAAAAGTCGTTTTACATTGTAATCTTCGGGCAAAAAAATGTGACAATATTTTTTGTATAATCTGTATTTTTTCATGTGTTTTTACGATGCTAGTTATGTAGTAGTCTATAAGTTTTAAGACTTATAATATAAATTTATAAATTTTTAAAATTTGCTTTAATCTCATAATATGCATTTACACACGGGCCTGTTGGTCTAGTGGTTAGTGACCTTGACTGCTATACCAGAGGTCGTGGTTTGAATTCCCACTCAGGATTTTTTTGTTTGATGGGCTCGATCATTTGCTCTGTGTCTAGTTGTAATTTATCTACCTATAATATTATGTATGTTTTTAGAAATATATAAGTATGTAAGTATGTAATTACAATTATAATTATGTTTTTAATATTCTAGAAGTTTGTTTTTAAGTTTTTTGTTAACGTTACTCCTTATTAATTCCTTAATTATTCCTTGTACATAACTTTTACCATATTTACCATTGTAATTAAGAGCGGGTCCTTCTAGCACAAGTACATTATTACTTAAAAGAAGGGCCCTGCGTAAGATTAACTGTAAAGTTCAATGGTTGAAGAATAAACAATTTTTATTTTTATTTTATTTATTTTATTTATGTTTATCAGTTGTCTGGTTACCATAACACAAGCTCTGCTTAGCTTGGGATCAGATAACCGTGTGTGAGTTGTCCCGGAATAGTATTATTATACGTTTTGCTTCAATGTATGGCAAACCGATGTTTTTATAAGTCGTTCATTACTTTGCTAATATGTGCCCTTAAAATAATGATAAGTTTTCAAGTGGGTTATTTTTAGTGTTTTCATATATTATAAATAATAGAACTATTAATCAAAATACTATTTTGGTAATGCGTGGTCCTTAGATAATAATACCACTTTTGACTTTTATCGCTACCTGTACAAAAACATTTTATCTAGTTTTTCTAATTACTTTTGTTTGTTAAACGATCCAAGGTAATTTTTGGTCTGTTTTGTGTCGAGAAAAAAGCCTTAATACGGTTAGAAAACCTGCTTCTTTTATTAAGGTCCTAGGTAAGTAATTTAAAATAAAATAACAAATAGTCTGCTAGTAGAGAAAAATTGGCTTTACTTTTATAATCTACCTTATGTTTTTTGCTCTGTCCTTATGTTTTTAAATGAATTAATTAAAAACTTTGCCGGAGAAAGAGAAAACCTATTTTTTTTTTAGTTCTTAAAAATTCTGTAGTCGTCATCTCCCGAGCCTTTTCCTAACTATCTTGGGGTCCGCTACCAGTCACAACGGATTCAGCTGAATACCGTATGTTACAGAGCGACTGCCTATCTGACCTCCACAACACATTTTACTGGGAAACACAGTATCCCATAGTAAGTCTGGATGTCAGAATTGACTTAACGACTGCCAAAGATCTATGTATGGCAGATATTAAAAAATTCTATAGTAAGACATAATATTTATATTTAGTATTATATTTATATTTAGACGAACTCCGTGGTAGCTCTGAGTAGGCTAGCTCTGAGGTCCCGGGTTCGATCCCCGGACGGTTCAATGTAGAAAATCACTTTTCTACATTGGCTCGGGTCTGGGTGTTTGTGGTACCTTCGTTGTTTCTGAATTCCATAACACAAGTGCTTCAGCTACTTACTTTGGGTTCAGAGCAATGTATGTGATGTAGTCCGCATTTATATTTTATATTTCACTACTAAAACATCTAACAAACTAAATAAAGATAGAGAACTCTTTGTTCCAAGTTGTTCAGGATATAGAGTAAAGTTTAAGTGGAATATAGAGATATAAGTTGGGAACTCTACAATGTAGAGACTAGACGTGGTTATTGTACCAACTCTATGTAGAGTATTGTAGAGTTTAAAGTTTTATAGTTTAGTGTGTATTTTAATTTAGTTTGAAGTGAATTATTGTAGGAATTATTGTACGTAGAAATGGTTTCTTTATGTAATACAAAGAAATCGTTTTAAACTAAATTAGAAATAACGTAGCAACAATATTATGAAATGTATAACAAAAAAAACCGGTCAGGCGATAAGATTTTCGAGAGTCTATTTCTTAAAAATTACTGGATCAGTTTCGATGTTATTTGCACTATTTTCTAGTTTAAAAGAATTAATTGGTTGAGATAAAAAAATCTGGTTTCGGAAATATAAGAGGACAAACATTCTGGCATACAATTAAACATCAAAACACCAATAAAAAAAATCAATAGTTTTATACAGGTATTGGATCCCTAACATATTATTGCTTGTCAATAATTTTCAGTTTCGATTACACTACACATCATTAAGTCAAAAGAAAATAACCTCTTTATTTTGAAAGAGGTGAAAAATACATCCTGTACTTAATTCCTGGACATTAAATTCATTTAATAACCCTTTCAGCAACGTTTAACCGAATTAATCACCATTTCAACCTCACAAAAATACTCTAAATACATAGTTTACGATCTTATTTTATTGTCAATGGGTAGAAATAAAATTTATTGGGTCCTGAAATGGTTCTAGTAATTACTAGGTTTATTGAGGTTTCCAATACATTTGGTCTTGGGTTAAGTCTTTGACCACAGCTGTTGCGAATGAACAGATTTTATTGTAGGGATCTCGTATTTATTTAATGTCCTGAGTTTTAATCTTACCTAACTTGGCAGAAACTGGGTGACCACCACAAGCCTTTTCTCAAGCTATGTTGGTGTCGGCTTCCAGTCTCACCGACAGCTGAATACCGTATGTTACAGAGCGACTGCCTATCTGACCTCCGCAACACATTTGACTGGGTAACACAGTATCCCATAGTAAGACTGGTTTTCAGAATTGACGAGTGCTAAAGATCAACGTATGATAGTATATAGGACCTACGACTTAACGCGCTATCCGAGGCACGGAGGGCCTCAGTATGTTATGAAATCAGAGACAACGAAGGTACCTCAAACACCTAGACCCAAGGCCAAGTAGGAAAGTGGCTTTTCCACATTGATCCGTCTAATGATCGAACCCGGGACCTCAGAGCTAACAACACCTCGAAAACCGGAGAAAACGCTATTCGACCACGGATGTCTACAATAAATGCTCAGAAAACGAATCTTAAATAAATGTTTCTGAGCAAGAAATCTTTCTAAATAACTTGATCAATCCCAATTTCCTTTAAGCATAAGAATCATCAATTTCCATTTCTGGAGATACCGATTGACATGTCCCATTTTTATTCCCGCCATTTGAATATTTATATTTTTGGCAAGAATATTCCTTATTTCTTCCTGTTTTCGGTTTTGGGATCTTTTATCGATATTTGAAGGTATTTACTTATCAGAAGCATTTTGATTTTATACCTTTCAGGATATACTTACTTTTTATGAGAGTACAATTGCTTTTGGTAAAGGATACTGAATTTTTTATCTCGAAAATACAAAATGTTTTTGAAGTCAAAAATTTGGTTTGATCTTGAAATGTTTATAAGTATGCAACAAGTAAAATTTTGGTTCTGATCAATTTTGAAACAGATGATTTTCCTGGAAAATTTTGCGAACGTGAAGAGTTGGTATTTTGTTTGGTTTTCTGCCAGATTAGTGGAGTAAAGAATTGAATGACAAAATGCTTTTCAGTGAATTTTACTAGTACTTTTTTTGCCTTATTAGGGTTAGCAAAAAATTTAGGAAAAATTACACCAGGTCCAAAAAAATTTGTTTTATTTAAAAGCCTTATAATTCAGCTTATAAAGTATACATACAATCACAAGACAAAAACCATTTCAATCCTCCCTTACAAATTCAATTCAAAACTATAAAAAACTCATACATAACTAACCTAACTATTCGACCGCAGCATTTGATCAACAAGCCATCCTAAACTCTAAAAATCTCCCAAATATTTTCTTTCACCATCCGTTTTACGACCTCTAAAAGGGGAGGCTTCGCTTTACGATGCCCATAAACTTCAGTGAGTGAGTAAACAAGATTTATTTGACCAGCACCTACTATGAGATTTTATCGAAGCACTCTTATCGTTGAGTGACCGGGCTATGCGCAGTGTAGCGCGCCGTCTCGCTTCCACACCCACAACAGTCATGTCTTAAGATATCGTGGTACGGGTGCAAAGCCAATAGAGGATTTCAGGGTTAGTACAAATGCAGTAATTTTGTCGTTAAATTGTCAGCATTTGTTTTAATGTTAATTTTTGTAATGGCGACAGATGTAAAAGGGGATTTTTAATGGGTGTTTTCGTCTATTTAATGGCTTTGGTTTTATTTCTAAAGAGATAATATGTTAAGTCTTTTCTTATTTTAAGTAGACTTTTAACCGACTGCCAAGGAAGGGTTATGTTTTTGAGCGAATCTTGGCAGTATGTTTTTTATGTTTTGGTTTGTCTTATTTTGCTACATCGTATATTTCAAAACAGTGGATGGATTTCAATATTTCAGACCTTGATTAGGATTTATATAATTTAAATATAAAAACTATGTTTCTACCAGATATTGAAAATATGTGCTCCTTAAAGTAATATAAAAACAAAGGTTATGTAAACTACAACTTTTGATATTACTTTTTTTAGTACAAACTAACTGCGTCAGCTGCTTGAAGTTCAAAACTACATATTATTAGTTTTACAAAATTAAATATTCGGGTGTGACCGAAAGTATTAGTTATGTTTTTACTAAAATATGATGAAAATGTACAGAAAGACATAAAATATATTAAAAAATTGACTTCCATTCATTCTTGTATTTTTTACTAACTAAAATATTGATGGCATACGCAATAATAATACCGGCCCGTCAATGTCCCACTGCTGGGCAAAGGCCTCTTTCTTTTATTATTATCATCCGCATGTTTAAATATGCATTTAAAATTACTTTTAAACAGTAAAAAAATCGCCAAACATTACCATTCCCCAAACGTTTTGAAAATAAATACTAATTCACTTATCTTTTAAATCCCAGCTTACTAAACAAGGGACACGTAGATGTAAAATGGGGGGAAACCGTTTGAAATTCGAACCGAGAACAACTTATCAATGGTAAAGCGATTGCGTGAATACTGTCGCATACTTAGGTTACGCTATGCCAAATGTTGCACGAAATCGGGTTCAATGGTATAGGAACAAATTATGGTATTTTTGTGGAGGTGATTTAGCATGGTGAATGTAAATATATAGAACGCATTTTTTGAATGTAACATAATTTAGCATCAATTTCTTTCCTCATTCACTCTTTTATTGTATAAGTACTTTTTCTGGGCCAGAAAAAAATAACTATTATCAACCGTATAAGAAGATGAAGGAATATATTATGATGGTTACTGTAATATTTAAAACTAATAAAGCTACCAATACTTTTTAATGTAGTTTACTCACGACGTTCACTAATTAGCAATTAATTAGTATACTCTGACGAATTAGGCTTTACTAGCTTTTTATTAGGTAATACCGGCAACTTGAAATAGTAATTGGTAAAATTATAAACATACAACAACAAACTCAAAGTAAATCTTAGCAGGAGCTAAGAGCTTTGTGAAGATGACTTAGGAACACATCTTCACAAATCTACGTTATTCACCTAACGTAACCTAAATATGTTGCAATGCAGTATCCTATAGCTTGCTCATTCAGTACCCAGTACAAACTCGGACGGACAAACAATCTGGCGATTTGCATTCCGGCTTCGTTGCCAGTTACTGGCAAATACTGCCAGATACTGGCAATACTGGCAGGCGGTGCCAGTGCCAGATATCTGGTAGTTGTGTTGTTAGTATGGATAGTGGGTTCTAAATCTAGTGTTTGGTTTTGGAAGAAATCTGTATGTTTTTTTAATATGAGTACTTCAATATTTAATAAAAGTTTTTGACCGATTTTTTTAAGTTTCAGGAATGTAGATCAGTATATATAACTTGTGTAAATGAATTTAAATTGTTTAAATTGTTAATGGCATAAGCAATAAGTTAGAGATTTAATTAGATTTTTTTAAGCACAGACAGTACGATAATATAGGAAAAAGATGTTTATAATTGATTTGACGGGCCTGTTGGTCTAGTGGTTAGAGACCCTGACTGCTATACCGGAGGTCGTAGGTTCGATTCCCACCCGGGACAAATGTTTGTGTGATGAGCACGATCATTTGTTCGTTGTCTGGGTGTAATTTATCTATAATATGTATGTATTTAGAAATATATAAGTATGTATATCAGTTGTCTGGTTACCATAACACAAGCTCTGTTTAGCTTGGGATCAGACAACCGTGTGCGAGATGTCCCGGAATATTATTATATTATTATAATGGTTGTAATTTATTAATATCAATTACAACCATTATAATCCATCAATACAAAGTATAGAGAAGTCCAAGATGAATTTTGGTTTTGGGTTCGGCTACATATATTTTTGTAATCTTTATTTTCAGTCAATGGCTCTAGTATTTTATTGATCTGATTACCACATTCTGTCTTTATTTAAAATTCTGTCTATATTCAAACCCTGGACTTAGGTCAATGTCATTTAAACTCCATCTATTTATTTAACAAACTAAAACCACAAGAACTCTCTCAATATTACCAAAATATCTTCACAACGAGTTTGACTACCAAGAATATTGGTGTCCACTATCCAAGCTTGCAATATCTAAAACTCCGTCTAAAGTCAACTGACACAAAGTTTTATTAGATTCAGATACTAGCGTCAATACTCTGACAACTACACTTCCCGAGGGGTACTGAATTACCTAGTACCTAGTAGAATGCGTTGTGGAGGTCAATATGGGCGTGTAATGTTTGA
The DNA here is from genome assembly GCA_905146925.1 of Autographa gamma. NCBI lineage: Eukaryota > Metazoa > Arthropoda > Insecta > Lepidoptera > Noctuidae > Autographa > Autographa gamma. The sequence goes on along the minus strand of LR989878.1, from coordinate 3,565,556 downwards.
CATAATCGTATTATCACCCACCAAACTACATAGGCCAAGTAAGTAAATCTCTTAGCCGAAAATACACAAAAACAGAAATTAGTTAATTTGATCTATTCACAAAAATGTGACCGACAACGGGTGTGTAAATGTTTAATATTATACACCGTGAAAATTTAATGGTTGTTTTCCCGCGGCAGGACGATTACCCATCAGTAGTACTATCGAAATACAAAGTTTAACTTAAAAAAACATAATGTTTTTTTTTTTCAAATCATTAAAAAAGTATTCATAAACTCGAAAGAGCGATAATCAATAGTAGTTCACTAACTAGAGATAACGTAGGCACCTGTAGGTAACACGAAACGCACACGCCGCCGCCACGTGTTGTCGGCAAACTTACAAAGAAAGAATCAATAATAAATGTTCAGAGCAAAATAAGCTCTCGGTCATAGTGATACGGTATAAATTAGTTTGCATGTACGCGGCAAGCGCCGAAACACAATAGAATGCCGCCAAATGTTGCGCTCTGTGCCTACGGCTTAGTACCTATGACCTATTACTTTTTAGTTAGTGTTCTGTGCGCGAACGTCGATGACGTCAAGTGATGAATGTGCGATGAAAGTGCTCAACACAGGACTGCATCCTTATCATTTTATTTTCGTGGCGGGCCACACCTTTGGCCACCGAGGAGCCCGGCCTTGACTCCCTTGGACTTTTATTTGTGGTCTGAGCTCAAGCGCTTGGTGTATCGTGAGGAACACCAAACACGCGACTCTTTGATAAGTGCGATAGTGGACGCTTTTAATATCGTGAGACGTGACAGAGACACTTTAATGAAACTGAAAGACAAACAGTTAAAACGTGCTCGTTTGTGCATTGAACGTAGTGGTTTACATTTCGAACAATTACTCCGCTACCGTTAAGTGTACTCGTACTTTGTAAATAAACATTTAAAAGTAGGTTAGGTAATCAAAATCATTGTAAATAAGTTGATTCCATTTTTAAATACCTACGCCTTAAATACTTAATTATCAAATTCCGACTTTTTTTAAAGATAACTATTTTGATTTTTTTAGTTTTTATGACGATCCTAAGCCCGTAAAAGTTTGAAGCGGAAATTTGAATTACTTATTGGTTTTGTGTTTTATTAAATCACGAGTAGCGATCAGCTGATTTACACGCGAAGTGCAACGACCGCGCGGCGTTCGGGGTAACCGCGCGCCCGCCCGCGTAGGTATAGCGCGATGTATTACTACTGGTTCAAGTCACTTTCGAGTTTTGTTTATAACAATTGTAAATCCGCCATTTATTGAGTCTAATTTTTTTTTGTATATATTAATCGATTGTATAACCGATACAAACTCATTTCGCTTCGGGAAAACAACGACCTAATATTCACGCTGTATAATCTTAAAACGACCTAATTTATAAATCATATTTTTTTTTTATAACATTCTCAAATAACATGAATGCTGTGATCGCCTGTAACTGAGGGAGTACAACTGAAATGTAATTTTTTTTTGTTTATGTTTTCTTTGGACATCCAATAATAAATAAATATAATGATGTAAAAAAAATATTATTTTACTCACACCCAGAAACAAGATCCTCGCAAGACTTAAAAGATTTAGTAATTGATTTTATTTCTGTCCGTTCAAGTCAGTCGTTCAACCTATAAATACAAATTAAAAATTATTTATCATACATCAATTAATATACTAAATTATGTCAAATGGAATATGGCATATTATATAAGATTAACATCAATGAAGTGACTTGATTATAGTATCTGGTGATACCATATGTTACACACCTAACCACAACATAGCAGACAGGCAGACTTTAAGTATTATAATTAAACGTATTTACATCTATCTTAGTTATTACACTACCAAATATATAATGGTGAAGAGATTGGCCTGTCAACGTTGCTAGCGAGGTTGGAACTTGTAAGCTAGACTTAGTTATGGTAATTCGAAGAATTTGCATACCTACTAGATGTTTAAACTGTGTGTTGTTTCTGTAAAATTTGTTTCGTAAATAAATAATATTTTCGTATCAAATTGTATATGCTTTAGAATATCATCTCGAAAGTAAAACCACCTTGTCTTAGCGCTCTCTTCTCTACTGCATTTATTCTGCTTTCGTGTTTCTTCTGCCATACCCAACTTTCACTTCCGTACATGAGTGTCGGTATACTTATTCGTAATATGTATAGGTACCTATGTAATAATATAAACATACTATTATAAATTATGTTATGTTATAAATTAATAAAGACCAACTGACATGTGTCAGTAGCCCATTCTCTCAGCGACCGAATTATATACATTATTTAAGTAACTAATTTTGCGCCGAAATTTTGTAATCTGACTCTATACCAGATGTACTCTTCACCCCTTTTGGATAGATATACCCTTTCAGTAACACCCTGTATATGCATTGGAATCTAGAGCAATCTGGATTTGGTCAATAAATAGTTCATTTGAGCCATCAATGCGGTAACTACCGATTGAGCTCGTAAACCGATCGTTTGGTAGAATTTGAAAAGACAGATCGAAACTACTATTGGTTGACCAGTGTTTTAGTTTTGTTTGAAATCCATAACGAAAGAGTTAAACATAAAATCGGATTGTAGTAGGTATGAGTCTATTGACTGGATAAAAATCTTTTTAATCTGTAAGGTAGATAGTAAAATATATGTATATTAGACGCGTATTTTTAGGTTTTGCAAAATTAGTTAAAACTCAGGCGATACAGTGAATAAAGTATATAGAATTCGGCTAATGACGTCACAAACTTACTCAAAACTAACGATATTGTAACGTCATGTGACATTTCAAACCTACGTATAAACGTGATTGGTTTAATAAAAAAAAGATGATCTGTCAAATATTTTTTAACCGCTCTCTACAAGTATTCAAATCAACGGAAAAAACAAACCTAAAAATTTCAACAAAACACCTTTTTCAACCCATTTCCTATCAACATTAAAACAACGAACTCCCGACCTGTAAATGAAAGCGATAAGCTCTCATAAAATAAATATCGAGTACTTAAAAATCCAATATTTCGAGCGAATAATCCTCTCGGTTCGGTCAGCGATGTAAGGATGTTGTCCCACTAACAGCGACAGAACGAGTAAATACGACTATTTTCTCTGTCAACAGTATAATGAGATGTAGATCCCGTCTATAAAAAAGAGATATGTATGTATATAAATTGTTGATCGATGAATGTTCAGACTGTTGGTGAGAATCATTTTCTTTATTTTGGTATGCCCGACAAGGCCCACAATGATTCAAAACGAATGTTTATTAAAATTGTATGTACCTACCACCTAAGTTCACATTTGTGGAATGCAAATAAACGTATTGAGTATTGAATTCTCTCTCCTTTTTCTGTTGCTGCGACAAGAGGTATTAAAGATATACTCGCCAAGCAATACTCGCTTAGCGATCAAAACACTTGCGAAGAGACTCATCAACGTCATTCTGCACGAAGTGCAAATGCGCGTTCGAATGTAGAACAATTATTTATGTTTTTGTCGAATATTATAGTGTAGAATAAAAATCCCTAGCAATTGGTTCGAGTATCGCCCTTCGCACCCACTTATTCGCTTGTAGCCCAGCGACAAAACAATCAGAACTACACACTCATTGCTCCCGCTCTCGTTACTCGCTCATCGCTCTTAGTCGGACAGGTGCCTTACTCTCGATTCGAGTTTCAGCCGGCATGCCATAATAATGGAACATGGACGGGAATTCGGGATTCCAAGGCTGGCTTGACAGACCGACTAATATTGGCTTCTGCGTTAATAATACGATGTGAGTTTGGTTGCAAGAATTGGGTAAATAGAGAAGTAAATCTAAGCTTTAGTAGGGATACAAGAAAGATTTGGCTATCTACACTTGAGTTAATCTGCTTTTTTGTGTAGTAATTTGACTCTAAAGTGATTTTGTTTTTGTTTTTATTTTTGTGGATTCGATAATAATAATTGGTAAAATAAAAGTCTGTCTAACATTTACGTAAATAATATACTACTCAATTATACATACACTTGTACACTTGACACACATCGTTTTATGTTTAATTTAGCAAAAATAAAACAACAGGCATAAATTAATTTAATTAATTAACATGTATTATCATGGTCTGGATTGGTTATGGACTCTCAGATTATTTTCCATGTATCTTTATACACTCAACTCAGAGTACCTATGCAATTTCAGGTCATTAAATGCCATCCCATAATATTTCAATCAAACGATCCAATATACATGAAACTTTATGCGAATAACGACAACCTTCCCATCAAAAATTATTGGGATTTTGTTCATTAATACAGGTTTAATCGTAAGCCCTGCCATTTAGATATGGGAAAATATTCGTATGATTTCCTATTACATGCCGAACAAAGTAGGCGAAATATGAAGAACTGTATTAATTTGTAAGATCTTTAAACACCATATTTCAAGCAAAAAAATAAATTCTATTCTATTCCTATATAAAATTGCATCAAAATCGATTTAGCAGAATATAATTTCTGTAGATTTTATTTTTTACTTTCTTACTGGTGATTATTTTTTTATTTATGTAATCAATACTTAAAACGTTTATTGCATTCCAAAAAGTATAATAATAATCATAGACTTAAAGTTAACAAACAAAAATAGAACTTTTATGGACCCTTATTGAGGTCACACTGGTTTAGGTATTTCATATATCTTATCAAAATATCAAGTGCATCAACAAAAGTAGTAAATTAGATCGCAATTAAATAAAAAAAATACAAACGCAGTGAAAACCCCCTCTTATGGAAATCGGTTAAAAATAACTGGTTTCACAAAGTCGTGCAAATGTGAGCAAAAAAAACAAAAATACATCAAAATAAAAAGCTTTCATACCGAAGGCTTGATAAATAAGGTTGTAAAAATAAATCCAATTTACAAGTCATGACAACCAATCTTGGTTTCAACACGGGAATTCATTAATTTGAAATGAGACATGTTTTAATACAAGTCAAAACATGACACGAATTGATGGAAGATAAATTATTTATTTAAATATTTCTTGGGATTATTATTGCTTTTTTTGACGATGTCTTGAATTTAAAATTAGTGGTATTAAGGTTTATTGTATTTATTTATTTTTTGTTCGTATAACTTGGTTATTTTATAACATAACATATCGTATCATCACGCCTGTAACCCCAAAGGGGTAGGCAGAGGTGTACCAATGTACACCCACAGTTCGCCGATATGTTTAGGTCCCATGTAATAGGGGGGCGAGCCTATTGCCACTAACCGGACACAAATCCAAACTCCGACCTGCTACTGAGAATTTCATAGAAAAACCCAATAACACCTTGGTCGACTCGGGAATCGAACCCGAGACCTCTAGCGTAGCAGTCGCGCTTAGCACCACTAGGCCAACGAGGTTATATTATGATCTTATTTATTAATTACTTGGATCTACATTTCAAAAGATAAAAAAGAACCCTTATAGGATGACACGCCTGTCTGCCAGTCAGTCTGGTACATATTTCTCAAGATATTTATCTTGTAGAGTTTTATATGAAATGCTGTTTATTTTGTATTCAAATAAACGTGTTATACAAGTATTATGATTAAGTACTTAGTTTAGTATGATAATATTTTTTAAGGTTTGCATCTTAAAAGGAAAATTGAACCCTTATACTATAACTTAGTTGTACGACTATCTCTCAAATACTTTTATCTAAAAAATGCGTGGTTAGATTCGAATTTTATAATCAAAACTCTCATTTTTGTGATTACTAACTTACATTTGACAGTCAGAAACTGATCTGTGTCATATCTTGCATACATCGATGTAAATATAATTTTTTCATCACTATTAATTGAATAAAACTTTTTTGGTTTTATTATTTATTCAACTCTTACGATGAGTTCTTTGACGCCTTGTTTTTATTTATGTAAGTTTTAATTTTAGTATAGTTAGAGTTTGTTCTTATATTAGATTTAATTGTGTATTAATAAATAAATAGTAACTCTTATAAATACGTATAAATTTATATGAGTTGAATAAATATAAACGGTTTTAGTTAAAACAGCCTACGTAGGATGTTTTAAATACATTAAAATTATTCAGACGAACATTTTTCTTCAACATCATTGTTTGTTAGACTAAATCCATGTATCAGAAAGGTTAGTCCCCAGTGTATGAAACCTTGTTATTCTTTGAAGGTCAAACACTTGGCTATTACGACACTTGCCTTATTTTATTCTCGTGTCTTCAAATCTCAGAGGAAAACCTTTGTCAACGTACTGGAGTTTTAAGGCTTTATAAACAAAAAAGATTCAGTCGAAAATGTTAACTCCTTTTTTGGAAGTCGGTTAAAAACTAGCAGAGTACCGCGGTTTCACTTGCCTTGTTTATCTTTTAAAGCAAGTAATATGATGGTAAGTAGCCTTGAAAATTGAGCTAAATAATGCAAAAAGATTTTTATCAAACCTAACTTCTATTTTATAGTTAGCGCGTTCAAACAAAAAAACTGAGTATCAGACTACTATCCATTTAAAAATATAGTTTTTATCCAACTTATTTATGAATATCTGTTACTCACAAATAAAGGAAACACTTTTCTTAAGGCACTTAAAATAACATAATACCGCTGTCCCTTAAAAAACTAAAATAACCCAAGACCCTATTTAAAGAGCACTAAATTAAATCATTACCCAGAATCCAAAATCCTAAACTGTAATTCGTTTATTTCTACCTTTCCTTCTCCAAAATAAATGTCTTATTTAAGCTCAAAGAACTGCAAAATCATCGGAAAATTTTCTTTTCGTCGAAAATTGAGGGTTTCTAACGAATGTCGAAGGTTTTAGATGTTATTTGGGTTCGTGCTGGAAATAGGTCAGGGTTTCCACAATAGGGGTGTAAACCTGGTATAAACAGCTAAATCTATTTCTAAGATATGTAGAAAATTGAGGTAAGCTCTATCAATGAAGAAAATCTTATAATCGATCCTCAATCATAATTAACGTGTAACAAGAAAATCTACTGTTAAATTGATTGTTGACAGTTTAAAATCGGTTGAAAAATATTACACGGGTATTTTTTACTATCTCAAACTACGATGAAGCATATCAAAGTTAAAAGTAAGCTAATTACGTCACGATTATGTACGACACCAAAATAGTGACGTCATGCATTTCAAAATAATGTATCATCGTGAGTTTTTTATCATGAACTCGTAGAAATGAAAAAATAGGTTAGCCTTTTCCTAAACGTTGTTGGGGTCGACTTCCAGTCTTATCTGATTCAGCTCAACCTTTCTTCCAGTCTTACCATATTCTACAGAACCACTACTTATCTGACTTCCACAAGCCATTTTCTGGGTAACACAGTATCCCATAGTAAGACTGGTTGTCAGAATTGACTTAACGACTGCCAAAGATCAACGTATGACAGTTGGGACCTAAAGCTTAACATGCTTTCTGAGACACAGGTGACAAAAGTATGTAATATTTTTAAAAACTTACCAGATGAACAAAGAATATCTTTTTTAGATATCATCCCTATAGCCTTTTCCTGATGTTCAAAATAGAAATAGAATTAGGTATTTTGGAGGTTACACTTTCTATTTGGATGCCTGGATTTCCCAGATGCTGTGAGTATTGTTTTTAGATTACATATCTGATAGAATTTTGTTCAAGATTGTGGATTTAGAATTTGGTTTACCTTTAAAATGGGAAATGAGAAACCCATTTACGTAGTATTGTTGGCCTAAAGATTTCAAGACTCTAAATAGGTAGGATGGCTAGAATGCTGTTCTAGAATTTTCTAGACTCGATTTCGTAATAGAAGCTTACTGTAGATATTATTTTCAGCCTGAAAATAGCTTCTATTTTGTAATGGAGTAGGTATTGGATGGATTCATAATATGCACTATTTTGAGTTTTGAGTTCTGCGGGTTAGGAGAATGTTAGACATTGAAATAAAACTACTTTTTACGGATTTTATCGCGTTTTAGATTTAAATTTTAGGTCCACACCCTTGCAGGTATCATGGTCACGGGCAGATAGACAAAATAGAGAATGTATGTTATATTTTTGCGCGTATATTGATACCTTGAAAATAATATTATTATGACCCAGATTATGGTAGGTAACCACACAGGTGCAATGGTAAATAATTCAAACTTTTCGTGCATTTTATTTATTTTTTATTTTTATAGGATTGATGTCAATTTATGTCCATCATTAACATATACATAGTCTTTCTTTTGTCCCGTAAAAAAATAATTAAGAAGATACGAAGAGTATTCGTAGCGTGACGTCACGTTTAAGCAAATATTATACCTAACCGTGACGTCACAAGCCTCCCCCCCTCCTGATCTTAAAAGCGTTTAATCTTCGTATTGTTTTTATTGATTTGATAAAAAAAGTGTCTTATAATATGATTATAAATCTGAATGGCGGACTAAATAAATTTTGACTTTTCATACCTCTTGGATTTTGAAGATTTTACATTTCTTGCTATAAATAGGAATATATCATTAAAATTAGATAACTACCATTTTATGTAACTTACCTCCACAAATAAAAGTTATATAATTGAAATACAACCTTATTTAAAAACGATGCTTTGCAGCTTTTAATATTAAAAGATGTCTTCCTCCATTCCTTTCTGAACGAAGGCTTTAGAGAGGCTTTCAGCACAAAAGACAACCATCTCTCTCATTAAAACTAAATAAAATGCACAGCTTATGATAGTAAATGTATTTTATAAATATTTAAAATAAATTTTGTAAGGTATTGTGTTTTTAATATAATGATGTGAGAGATAACATAGTTTGGAAGGTTTTATTGGTTTATAAAGGGAAAGTTTTATTAATTAAATTTGATTTGAAGATGTAATTTTGTAGAGAAATTGTTAAGGGTTAGGAATTCGGTTTATTTTATTTTTTAGAGTGTGATTGTTATTTAATGCTAGCTTAAACAACATTTATTCTGTATTTCATTTTTTGTTTTATATGTGAGAGTTTTTTAAAGGTTACATTTATGAAACGTAAAAATAGTGCTCATATTTAATTCATGAAAACATAGTTATTTAATCGACGTTTTCAAATTATATTTTTCTACCAAATAATATATTTTAATATCATATTTTGTGCAGAAGTTAACTTATATCGACAGCTAGATATTGGACTCGGAAAACTGATATCTACGTTCAAGAATTTCCTTATTTATATACCTTCATAAACTATTCTTTATAGAAATTCAACTAAGGCATCTATTTCAGTACAATAGACTGCACATTGAATTTCTCTGGAGAGACTTACAATGGACTTGTCAAGTAGCTAGCAATGCATAGCAAGTATGCAATCATATTTCGCTGTTTCATGATTCACTGCAAGTTGTGTGCACTATGCAGGGTGATAGCAAAAGGATATATTTATACAAAAGGGGTGAAGAGTACACAATTTTAGCTTAAATGGGTTGATTAAATTATTGATGTCTAATTTTTCACTTTTTCTTGCAAGTAATTTTGTATCCGGTTTGATCATATCTGTTGACCTATATATTTTTATATGTATCTAATAAAAACTAGATGGTTTTTCCTTAATTAGTGTATCGGTCATTTTGAAAGACAGTTTTATTTTTATACTTCACTATAAATATTTTTCCTTACAACTGTAGGTTTTCGAACTTCTAAGTTTTAAAATTTTACATTAACAGATACTTAGTCTAAAAATAGTCAAGACAGCTCAAAAAAATATATACACGTTTGTTTCTCAATATTGTATCTCTTTGGATTGACACTTTCTAGTTAAAAAATAAACCGACTGAAGTATGGACACTTTACAAAAAAGATTGCCATGTCCACCTTTGATAAGAGCACGAAAATAAACTTCAAGAATATTTCACACCTAACATTTCAGGAAGTAAAACCATACCACTCAACCAAAATAAAACAAAAAAATCCTGATAAAATTCAGTGAAGCGACCAAAACCGAAATAAATCACTTTCCAACGATACCTTTTGTCAGTGACAGCTCAATACAACAAAACGCATATTTTGAAACAAAATTTTCCCCCAATATTGTGAGAGACACTTTATAAAACGATTCAGTAGCTTCTGAAAAATATTGGAAAGGACATCAGTCAAAGTATAATAAACCACATATTTCTTGTCACACTTTTATAAAACAACCACCTCTATGTCCAAGATTTAAGGTCCATTTTCGAGATGTTTTTTTCACCAATAACGTAGTGTCTACTGTACTGTATGGAATAGCAAAGGGCTATGAAATATAAATACTCTGTTGACTTGCCTTTTAAGGTAGATAACTTTTTGAGTGGAAAATGGGAAGAGAAAAATTCATTGATAAATAGCCAATAGAAATATGCTGAAGGGAGACTTTTTGGTACTTTTTACTTTTTTTAGTTGATATTAGAATTTTATGCCATTTTAAGGGGATCCACAAGACTTTTTGACGACCTCCGTGGTCGAGTGGCGTACACACCGGTTTTCAAGGTGTCGCTAGCTCTGAGGTCCCGGGTTCGATCTCCGGACGCGTGAATGTAGAAATCAACTTTTCTACATTGTCTCGGGTCTGGGTGCTGGTGGTACATTCGTTGTTTCTGAATTCCATAACACAAGTGCTTTAGCTACTTACTTTGGGTTCACAGCAATGTATGATGTTGTCCGCGTTTATTTATAAAAAAAAGACTTGTTTATAGTCTGTCAACAGTGCTATATATTATGCAAAAGTCTTAGCTTTCTTTCACCACTATTTGTCAGTAGAAGGGTTAATACAAGGGGCAAGATACTAAGGGTAGTAACTGAAACAAAGGGAGGGCTCTGTACTCATCAGTAGATTATTCTGGAAATAGTGATGAATAATTCATATGATATAGCTTCCTTATTACATGAATTAAAAATATATGTTATATTAGATAAAAATAATTTATTACACAAAATTAAAAAAAAATACCCTTAAGTTTGACTTATCCATGACTAAAATTATTTTTTACGTCGATACGCACAAAAAATACACTCGTCTTGATAACTTCCCCCTTTTCAAGTTGGTTAAAAAGAAAATTCACCTCATCACTAGGGACCCCATTGTAGACATATCAAAAACTAAGCGAGCGGAGATGCGCTTCCAGCTTTTAAAATAAGGGATTGCCTTCCACAATTACTTTAAACATACCTATAAATATATACCTTCAAGCCTTCATAAAGAAAGTCATAATAATATAACTTGCATACGAATCGACATTTACAACTCACTTCCCTGTAATTTTCATTTTCAGTTGTCTTTTATGACTTTCAATGGCAGAAATTTTGTTTCGTTACAGGAGGAAAATGTTTTCTCGAAAACTGGTTTGTACGACTAATAATTGGTAAAAAGGAAAAGTATTTAGGCTTCGTTTAACCTCTGTATTTTTAAGGAGAAGATTTTGCAGTTTTACTCAAAATTTAATTTATCGTATTAGCCATGTTTTTGTTAAACGGATTTAAAAATAATTACTTTCGACATCAATTTCTTAAATGCCTTATTTTTAACCTACATCAATTTATAGAGGTTATGTTTGTTTGTTACGAAATCTCCGTCAACTGTGGATCAGGTTCAAAATGTACCCTTGTCTAATACAAATAATCAAAGTCCATTCCTTACATGTATGTGTAATCAACTATAATTTATCAGCGTCTAAACTGGTCTGTATTTAATAAAGAAATGAATCAAAGGTTCATCTTTTATCATTTATTCTCGAACTTTCGTCTTTCCTTAACACATTTCCAATATTTCGTACCAACAAACAACAATTATATAACAGAAACCGAACAAAACTACAGCAATAAGGCTGTATCAGGCTGTAAGGCTCGGAACTCCAAAACGTGAATTTGTGAAGGAAATTGAGTTTCCTACGGATCTGTGTCACAGTGCTGCGGAAAGGTTGGATAACACACGAAAGTCAGTATCCAAAATGCTTACGAGAAAATTGGTTGTATAAATCATATTTATTTGAAATAGTTATTTTAAGGGTAAATATAGTATCTGTGATTTTGCTCCTGTTTTGGAAATTATGTTAAATCTTTGTTCCCAATTGTCTTACTTTAATATTTGATGTAAAATCGAAATGTTTTATGACAGATCTACTCAGAGAGAAAAATATGATTGTCATTTTTTCAAAACTGTGATAGCCTATCCGTTAAATGATCTGATGAATGCACAGTAACAAAATTTTATTTAAATAGACTTATTCAAAGATTGTAATAGTAAATTTCGATATTTTATAACACCTGACTAACTGACTAACGGTAAAGATAGACAACTAAAAGACAATTTTAAGATTTACAAATTGGTATCTGACATAGCCAAAGCATAAGAACTGAGCATATGTAGCGGGCAGTACCTACTCGTTCCTTTTCGGAGAAGTAAAATTATCCCAATGGTGGTAAACATGCCTGAAATTCTGAAAACCTATAATAATAATAATATCCCGGGACATCTCACACACGGTTGTCTGATCCCATGCTAAGCAGAGCTTGTGTTATGGTAACCAGACAACTGATAAACATACTTATATATTCCTAAATACATACATATTATAGATAAATAACACCCTTACCAAGACGTTTTTTATCTATCAGCCAGTATATGGGTGATGGAGATAAGATAGGCAAAGTCGCTCTATAAGAATATGCTATTTATCTGTATCCTGTGACACTGAAAGCCAGCCTAGATATGTTTAGAAAAAATACTATTAAAGGTGTCCCATATACACCTTTTATCTAGTACCTACCTTGAACTTGTCTACAGGGTGTTACTGAAAGAGTATCTTTATATATATAATTCTTCTGTGAGTGTGTATGTCACTGAACTTCTCTCAAACGACTGGACCGATTTTGATGAAATTTTTTGTGTGTGTTCAAGGGGATCTGGGAATGGTTTAGATTCACAATTTTGTCCGCTGGACAATGTTTTTTTAATTAATTTTTAATTTATTAGTAGTTGTTGATTTTGGAATGTTTTACATTGGATCCGACAGACGGCGCTACCATCGCAGTGTCAAATTTTAAATAATATTCGAATTTTAATTTTAGTCCGTCTCGACAGTTAGCGCTGCGATCAAATTAAAAAAAAGTTTTGTTATCATTGTGTTATTGTAGACCATGTAGACAGGACAACTGTCAGTCTGCCGGGTCCGCTAGTATCTATCTAAAAGGGGTGAAGAGTACAACTAGTATAGAGCCAAAATAAAAAGTTTTAGCTCAAAATGAGTTAATTAACTTGTCCAATTATTTAACTAACTTATTTCGAGCTGAAACTGACTCTATACCAGATGTACGCTTCACCCCTTTTGGATAGATATACCCTTTCAGTAACACTCTGAAAATCCTAGATACGAGGTATATAATTTAATAGGTCTTTTCACTACGTTTTTCGTTCAACGTCACAAGTTGAGCCGGTCGGAATCAATTTTGATTTCCGGAAAATAGAAACACATTTTCCCGAGTTATGGTGTGAAATATGTGGCCTTTTAAAATGTTGGAGCCTTTTTCTTTTGTATTATAGCTTAACAACGGTTGGAAGTTTTAACTGCTGACAAACTATTGACCAATTAGTACAAGGTGAAGGACAAATGTAAATAATTAACATACGAAAATAAACAAGTGATGTATGTATTTTAATAATTAAAAATATATAATAGAGACAGATGGAAGGAGGGTAGAGAGGCCTTTGCCCTGCAGTGGGATAGAAACGGCTAGAAAAAAAAAAGTTATTTATATGGAAGTCGATTTAAAACCAATATTACATTATTCTAGAGAAAATAAATAGATTATCTAAAATTTATTAAGTACCTACCAACAAGGGAGTTATTTACCAAGAAATATTTCTATGCGCAAAAAATAAGGAACAATATAAAAGAATTCCCAAAACTCTATTTCGTTAAGCTTAACAAAAAAAGCATTTCAGATATTACAAAAACGTTGGACCTAATTTTCTCGGGTAACATTTTAAATAAATGACAATCACCTTTTTGTAAAAAATCTTAAGAATTATTCAAGTAAAGAAAGACCCATTTTATGCTTTGTACCGTTAGGCTGTTTATACACGGACTACTATTACAGTTAGGGCGCGTTCCCATTATGTCGCAGTCGCAACGATTAATTTGTCGTTTGACGACTGTCGTCTCTAGCTGTTCCCATGTAACGATTGTTTGTCGTCATAGTTTTGTATCGTTTAGCGACTATAGTATCTAGCCGGTCCCATTGGATAGCGACGACATTTTATCGTTTGGCTACGAAAGAGTTGCCGATTTTGTCGTAATAATTTTTTTAAGTTTTACGATTGTCGCGATAGCCGTTCCCACTGTCATAACAAACTGTCGTCACAGCAAAACAGTGACAGACGACGGAAAGTCGTGTCGTTCTATAAAAACAGCTTTATTTGAACATATATTGTCGTTATGACAAGCTTTGAACGCTCTTAGTATAGTCAGTGATCACCACACACGGACTGCGCGAGCTGGCGACCGCTCTCGCGCGTCACGTGCGCCGCCCGAGCGCTCGCTTTTTGTTTTGTCGACCGAGTCTACCTATTCGTGCCCGGTTAGTGGCAATAGGCTCGCCCCCTATTACATGGGACCTAAACATACTGGCGACCTGTGGGTGCACATTGGAACACCTCTGCCTAACCTTTCGGGGATATAGGCGTGATGGTATGTTATGTTATCTTTTTTTAAGCAGTATGTGTGTAGTCGGCCTAAAGACGTTTAAAATCCAAGATATACTGAAAATCTAGATATTTGCGGAAACTGAATGGGACTGAAAAGGTATATTCTTGGTAGCTTTGTTCATGTTATCTGAAATTCTCGTTTAAGTAGAAGGAAGAATTTAGTTAGAAATTCTGTTGAAAATTTCTGGTGTTTAGATACTTGAGCCAATTTTATAATCTGCAGATTTTATGCCATTTCTTGGGACTAATATACTTAGAAACACTTTCTTGAAAATATCTATGTAATTTACATGATTATAGAGAGTAGTTTATTTTATTTAAAAACAATGTTTATAATAGTATAGACAAGGAACACATGGACACAAAATTTGGATATCCAAATTTTGTAAAAAAGATATGTGTTCCAACGCTCACCATTTTGCTCAAATCACAGATTTGGAGTTTTCCTAGAATTATCCATTAGGTATTTAAACAGAACTCTTCTTCATGCTCTTTTTCCAATTAACTTGGAGCACAATGTTTTTTCCTTCCATTCATGAACAGATAATAGGTATAGATAAATAAATTAGTAGGATACGGTCCTCTATCTATCAAGTATACAGTAAGTACCTATGTAAGAGGGGCTCGTCGCTAAGTGCAAGCCGTACGGCTTGGCCGATAATACAAGTTAAGCAGCGCTCGCCGCTGTTGGCCCGTGGATGGGTGAAAATTTAAACCATGTCGAGTCCACTCCTTGCTTCGGATAGCACGATAAGCCACAGGTCCCACCTGTCATACATAGATCTTTGGCAGTCGTTAAGTCAATTCTGACAACTAGTCTTACTATGGGATACCGTGTTCCCCAGTAAAATGGGTTATTGAAGTCAAATAGGCAGTCGCTCTATGTAAAATACGGTATTTAGGTGAATCCGGTAAGACTGGTAGCCGTCCCCAATATAGTTGGGAAAAGGCTCGGGAGATGACGACAGTAGGTACCTATGTCTCCTGTCGGAGCTGCGCTGAGAATGCTTAGCGATCCCGCGGCCCCAGCAAAGGCGAGAAGGCGACCGGGGTGTTTTTGGTCGGTGCAAGTCCGATTGACTGCCTCGTTGGCCTAGTGGTTTCTACGCGCGACTGCTTCGCTAGGGGTCTTGGATTCAATTCTCAAGTCGACCAGGGTGTTATTGGGTTTTTCTATGAAATTCTCAGTAGCAGGTCGTAGTCAATAACAAAAAACAAATGGCCTCGCCCCCTAATACATGGGACCTAAACGTACCGGCGAACTGTGGGTGTACATTGGTACCTCTGCCTAACACTTCGGGGAAACAGGCGTGATAGTATGAATGTTTATAAGTCCGACATATCCCCACGTCGTGCCCTCGACGTGGGTCGAAGTCCTTAGATTTTCACCCGCAAAAAAAAATGTGTACCTAGGTCTATCCACGGGGTCTATCATCTTTTCAGAGGTATCTCCATAAAAATCATGATATTTAAATAACACTGGCATGTTCATTTGTATAAACAAATGAATAGGATTTGTTAACTGAACTATGTAAGGCAATTATCCACTTTGTATAAATGCAATATTGGATCGAGTACTCCAATTCGAACTAAATTGCATTCAAACCCGGTGAATCGTAACAAACTTCAAAACAGTTGCAACTAACTACGTTTTCGATAGATAGAAGATTTTGAAGTCCGGAATTACCAATTTATTATGAAGATAGGACCAAACGAATGAGATATCTACATAATTATTTTAACTCTGTATTAAAATTCAAATTCAAAATTCAAAATTCAAAAATTCAAAAATATTTATTTTGTGGAACATAGGTATTTGGATAGATGTTTACAGTATTTTGGGGAACGCTATGTCCTGTCAATAAAGACGTACAAACATGGAACTTACAACTATTACACTTATAACTTAAAAAGAAAAACACAAATTATAACTAGGTATATGCTTAACAAAGCTAATCAAACTGGTTTTACTTGTCGGTAAGGTACTCCTCTACCGAATAATATGTTTTTCTAGTTAAAAATAAAAAAAAATCAATTTTAAACTTACTTAAATTATCTATATCTCTAATTGTTTTAGGCATCTTGTTGTATATACGCGGTGCCATGCCTAAAAAGTTTTTGGTATAGAGCGCAGTGCTGTGTGCGTTAGAACTTATTTCATTATTTCGCCGTTTAGACTTCAGTGTTTGGAATAAATTTATATTGGACCTAACAAATAATGCAGTTTCGAAAATATACATACAGGGCAGTGTTAGAAGATGATGTTTTTTAAAATATGGAAAACAACTATCTCTTGGCTGTAGTCTGAACATGGCTCGTATGCATTTCTTTTGGGCTTTAAATGCAATTTCTTTGTCCGTAGAATTACCCCAAAAGATTACTCCAAAGCGTAGTGTTGAAGACACATAAGCTTTGTAGGCAACTAAAACCACAGGTGCACTTACAATTTTAGATAAGTTATATAGTGCATACGAGTACTGATTTAATTTTTTTGATACTGTATCTACATGACATTTCCAATTTAATTGGTTATCTAGATATATGCCTAGAAACCTGGTATTACTAATTTCAGAAATTTTTGTAGTATCGACTGTGATATTTAATTTCGGTTTTTCGGTTCTTTGATTGAATGTCATTATATTTGTTTTTTCTAAGTTGACTTTTAATTTATTATTGAATAACCAATCTATTATATTTTGCAAAGACCTTTTTAAATCATCCTCGTATGTTTCTATGTCTCTGCATGGAACAATAAGTGTAGTGTCATCTGCAAATAGTACAGTCTGGTATTCGGTACTCTTTGGCAGATCATTAATATAGATCAAAAAAAGCAAAGGCCCCAAGACACTACCTTGCGGAACACCACTAGTGCAATTTCTGATTGATGACTTGTATGTTATTTCTTTTTTGGACCGAGTATTGATTTTACTATAGATTGTCATTTGTTTTCTATTAGTAAGGTATGATTTTAGTAGATCTAATATGTTACCTCTTATGCCATATCGCTCTAACTTTCCGAGCAAAATTTCATAATTTACATGATCAAATGCTTTGGACATATCCATAAGCACTACAGCAATAGGGTTTTTTTTATCAATGTTTTTAACAATTTCTGCGAATATCTGATAGACCGCCTTGTTAATATTCTTATTTTTTCTAAAGCCATATTGTTCCTTTGCAAGTAAATTATTTGTTTCAAAAAATGAGTTTAGGGTAGCATAAATGACTTTTTCAAATATTTTTGACATTATAGGAATAAGTGCGATTGGACGATAGTTTGAAATAAGGGCTTTATCACCTTTTTTGTAAAGAGGTTTAATTAAGGTTATTTTTAAAATGCTAGGGAAGTGACCGTTTTCAATACATAAGTTAATAATAAAGCTTAATACAGGCGCTATAATATGCGCTACAAGTTTAATAATCTTAGTTGTGATCCCATCATGACCTGCGCTACTTGTGTTTTTTAATGATCTTATTATTTTAAATATTTCTAATGGATACGTGGGGGACATAAATAATGTTTTGGGATAATAACTTATACTCGACAAAGCACGACTAGTTTTGAGTGAACTATTACTGGTGTTTGTTTGTGCTAAATCTATAAAATAATTATTAAAAGCTTTTGCTATTTCGTCAGGATCGTAAATTTGCTTGTCTCCATCAGAAATACTGGTTATCGGTTCTGATGGAACATTAGTTTTACTTCTATTAATTAAATTCCATGTAGCTTTAGTTTTGTTTTCAGCGTTATTTATCATGTAGCTATTACGACTTTTTTGTGTTAGGCTGATTACTTTTTTTAGACGTTTCGTATATTGTTTAAATTTTTTTTTGTTTTCTAAGCTAGGTACACGTCTGTATTGCCACAACATTTGTCTTTTCCGCTTACTACAGTTTTTTATACCTTTCGATATCCAACGCACGGATTTACGAGTAGAAATTTTTCTTTCCACAATAGGAAAACATAAGTCGTAAAACAGTTTAAACAAGTTATGGAATACAGTATAAGCTAATTCTGGATCAGTACTTCCGTAGACTTCACTAAAACTAAGACTATTGATCGCATCGATAAATTTAGATTTATTTTCGTTATTGTAATCCCGCCTTAATACACACCAGCTGTCAATTAAGCAGGTCTTTCTTACGGGACATTTAAAAAGTTGAGCTGTGTGGTCGGATAGTGCCAATTCTAAGACTTCAACGCTACCACCTCTGATGTTATAAATAATGTTATCTATACATGTTTGGCTAGATATGCGTGTTGGTTGCTTAACACTAGGTCTAAGATTGAAGTTTAAAAGAAGATGTTGAAATTCAATAGATAATTTAGTGTTCTTTAAAATATCAATGTTGAAATCACCACACAGCAAGACACTTCTACCCAATTTTCGACAACAATAATAACAAATCAGTTCAATTTTTTCTAAAAATATTGCAATGGCCTGTTTATTATTTTTTGGAGGTCTATAAATACAAACTATAATTAATTTATGTGATAATAACTCGATTGCACAGCACTCAACAACATTTGGAACGCAATATTTTTTGATGTCTATAATTTTAAATACATGTCCAAGTCTAATCATAATACAAGTGCCTCCATTTCTAGAACTACGTGACGAATAGGTAACAAGCTTGTAATTAGTAATATATACTTGTGCATTATCACCATCTTTCATGTTATGTTCTGTAATACACATTACATCTACTGTTTTTCTTTTACTCGAAAGCTCATTTAGGTGTACACTTAATAAATCTGATTTTCCTACTAAACCATTAATATTTTGATGCAAGATGTGTATATTTCTATACACGAAAAAAATCATTTGTAGTATCATTGCCGATAGGGTCGGTTTGAGATCCCTGATCGGAGTATTTAATTTGTTTTACTACATTTTGCATGTTCAAATAATTAAGTACTTGAGATTTACTCAATGAAGAATTGGAAGGTGTATTATGGTTTAAGTAATTAATGTAATACATTAGATTTTTCAAAATCCTTGCAAGACCTGTATTATTAATCTTAGAACTATATTTTGAAAAAAAATCATGGGTATATTTTATAGAATAATTAGAATCGAAAAGGTAAGCATATGAATTAAGTTCAAGATCTGTGTACATTAGATGGTTAAAAATTTCAATTCGGTTATTAAATATTCCAAACACATTATTAAGTTTAAAATTTGGCGAACAAATCACTACATTGGTATGGGTAATGTCTTTAAGCTTATTTTTAATAAAATTTAATAGAAATCTATAATTATTTGAAGATTCAAAATCCCTTTCACCTATGTAAATGACACAGTAGTCTTCAGATGTAAAATCAATGAGTTTTTTGTCCAGATCAGTAAATAGTTGTATTATACCACCATTTGGAGTAACATAATGACATAATTTGTAGCCTATGAAAGTGTGTTCAGCTATCTCTAACATTTTATTTACATTATTACATGAAACAATACAAATTTTTCTTAAGTTTTTTTTGTTTTGGCTAAGAGCTGTGCTACATGAGTTTACTGGGTGTTTAGAAACATATTGAGAATCTTCTTCAGTTTTATGGTGCGTAACATTGATTGCGGAGGGATTTTTTCTCGGTGTGACGTCAGTCTTATGCATTTCAGCTTTCTTGCTAGTTTTTACATCAACACACGACCCTTTTTTGGAGTCTATTGCGGGCCTGTTTGAACCCGGAGTTTGAAACATTTTTTTTTGTTCAAGTATTAATTTGACATTTTCTAGTTCCGCAGTAAGTCTAGCGTTGTTCATATTTAAATTTTCTATTGTTTGATATGCAGATTGTAATTTTTCTTCTAGCAATAGATTTTTTTCGATAACTCTTCTTATGCTTTGATCACCTTCAGTTATAGATGTGTTAGGTGAGCTTTGAATTGTTGCATCAAAGAAAGTGGAGCTATTGTTCATTGTTGCTAAATCGTTTAATGAACTAGTTCTTTGTTGTTTTCTTAGCGTTACATTGTCCATAGAATCCATATTTGCCGAACAAATTTATTTTGAAGAGACTAGTTAATATAAATTATTTATGTTCCTTTCTTACTATATTTTTTTTTTTATTAACTAGCAACTCAACAGTTATTTCTTATTGTTGAATTTCTGCACTAAATATAATTTAATTATCCTCCAAGTTGTTTTAGCCCGTTGTTGTTATAAGTTTTGTTTCAGTAAACATTCAAAAAGAGTACTAATTAGTTGAGTTGCGAACGTGCGACTTTACACGTCGGTAGACCGTATTAAACGCAGAGCTATGCGATCAGTGTTGGAATTGTTGAAATTAGGATATGTATCCGGGAATTGATTTTGGTTTTGAACGGTAGTTGTTTAACGTTGGTGTTTGAATTTAAATCTGTCGCATTCCACAAGTTTTTTCACACATTCTTCAAATTATTGTCTTTTTTTGTTTGAATTCAGATTACATATGTTTATCCTGTTTGTTGAACACTTGCACTCTGTTTTGCGATAAATTATTTGATGGTTTGAGCACTAGACACTGGGAATTTAGTTATAAAATTTGATAAAATTGGTCCTTGTTGACGAAGATATTGTTTAGGTTTTTTTCCTTTTACAACACAAGTCCACCAACACTGTCACTTATTAATTATGATTATATCTTCATGAAAATTTATTTATATAATGTTTGTACCACTTTAATTCGTTTTTATTATTATTTTTGATGGAGCTAACAATGTCAGGTGTTTACTTTAGAAGCGCCACCTAGCGTTTTTTTTTTTTTTTTGAAACTATATTAAACCACTTTTGTTTGAAACATATAGGGCAACTTTAGATCCTAATAAAGGACTAAGGCTCGGAATTTTTACTAAATTACCTTTTCCCGCCAGTAACGTCACACAAAGAGAGCAGATCCGTGGGAAAAAGCTATAACCCATGCCTTTAACGCTAAAAAATAATATAAAATGCATTTTTGCAGTTGGTTCTCTATGAAAAGTAGCGAATTATAATGATGAGAGGGGTCATGTTGGGTTTAGAGGTGAAACTCTCAAGGTCATTTGCTCAGGGTAGCGCCTTAAAGTTTGTAAATAAACTCCTTTATAAATAGTTTTTCTTTTGATTATGCCAAGAACGACGTTTTCGAAGATTCCTAAAGGCTCACCCCGACGGTGGGGCAATTGAGTAAATAAAAAAAAGATTATGAGAATATACTTTACTTTTTTACCCAAAAATTGTTACCTAGTTAGTAATATGATAATATATTTTTGCTTCTAATTAAAATAAAAAGTTGAGCAAAAATCCCAAATACTTACCTGCCGACAACAAAACAGTTTTTTTGAAACGCAAATCCCACCGCAATACGAACATTACAAAGATTGTATCTCACAAAACCCTGTCATAACTGAGACGACCGGTTAAAAGCGGTCACAAATATAACCCGGATCGTTTGAATTCATGGCCTATTTCCCTCGGGAGGAGCAATGTCAAAGCCTGTTTATAAACGCCACTGGAAAAGTCGAAATATTCCGGTGCGGAATTACCTAAACGTGTTTTTAGGTATATTTTGTACTGTTAATGTCGCTCTGGTGTTAAAAATTAGAAACTTGAATTTTGAGTATAGCGCCACCTGTTGACAGTTTTGTGCAACTAAACACCCTGGCACTTTTCTGCTCAGTTGAAGTAAACAAATGCTAGATGGCGCTAATGTAAAATTTGAACTTACGGAAAAGTCCCGCTAGATGTCGCTACTAAACTAAATGTTCTTTCTGTTTGTTAGGTGAAACCTTCGCCCTGTTAAGCTTCTACAATTGTAACGGTAGATGGCGTTGTACTAAAAAGTGTTGGTTCTTTTTATTAACATAGATGGCAGCAGTAAAGAGAAATGTTCTTGCTTTATCCCAAGTGGCAGTTATGTAACTTGTGTCGTAAATGGGTCAGGAGAATCTTTTTGTATCAGTGGATGAAATCGCTTAATCTTTTTTAACGGAGAATGAACAAAAGTTTTTACATTGAAACAACAATATTTCAGACGGTGAATCTTCGCAAAGGTATCTAAATTCTTATTAAGTACATTAACTGATTTACTTAAGTACATTTATTAATTGGAGTTACTAATTAGGACAATGTTAATTTTCGTTTTTCATTGGTTTAAGGATGTCAGCTGTTATATCTATTATTACAGTTGTCCTATTTTCTCTTTAACGGTATTTATTAGATACTCAACTTATTTTCACTTCAGTAAATAATTACATACTTAATTACCAACTAAGTAACTTAAAATCACCTAAATTATACTTAATCCTATCAAAAACCAATATTTTAATATTAAATATCGGAGCACTTGCCAACAAAAATAAACTACGTAATATTAAAAACACCCACAATTTTCCACTTTAAAACTCAATGTTACAAGAAAAATAGATAATTTTCTCTCCATGGCGTTACAAATTGGCTTCAAGCTGCGTATTATCCCTCAATATTATTTATAGTCTATAAAGTACTATATTTTAAAACAACGAACAAATAAATTGCCTTCAATATTTATCTTCTGATATTAGTTGTCCGTTCGACAAATCGATTATTTTCCTTGGAGTTCAGAAATGGGCGATGTTTGTTGTTTCTGTATTGGTGTTTTTAAAGAGAGCCTGCTTTTGAAATTATCTTAAAGATTGTGCTTATTTATTTTCCCCTGGACACTTATCCAATTTTCGATAATATATTAATAGCTCTGATGTAATTAACCTTATCCCATATTTTAATAGTCCCATATTTTTTAATTCTTGAAGTAATAATAAGCAGATAAAATTTTTATTTATTGAATACTTTTTGCACACTGTTACACAAAGGCGGACTTAATACTAAAAGGCAAAAATATCCAAAAGACGTTTTGCAAGAATGTTAAGAGTGGTACTTACGTGTAAATTACATAGTTCTAAAACCCAAAATCGACACACAAACTTTCAAAAACAGTTCACAAATAGAAACCCATTAATTCCCTTCATTTTATAACTTCGATTATATTGTTGACCACTTGTTTACGAAAACAAGTCGAGAACAAAACATTTTGTTATTGATAAAAATTAGGTCAAGAAAGGTTCTATAGGTAGAGTTGTAAATGTTTGTGATAACCTTGAAGATATAGGTTTTTTGGTTTTAGTTTTAGGAAAATGATACCTCTATCTTAAGCATAAGATTCCTGTAAATGTTTAAGTACATTTGAAGGTACTACTAATACTAACCTACATACCGGAACTTGTTATTTTTAAAAGACTTTTTAAAGGTTTTTTTACCTCATACAGGACATGGGCTACCTTGGCTTACCTGGAAGTCTCTAAACCGACTTCGGACACAGGTTGGCCGAAGTAAAGACAATATGTCTAGGTGGGGATACATAGATACATCTACACTGAGTTGTAGATGTGGCATTACTCTCCAGACTATGGAACACCTGTTATCTTGTCCTTCGTGCCCTTACACCTGCACGATGGACGATTTAATGCAAGCTACTGACAATGCAGTTCTCGTAGCAGAATTTTGGGCCGACACTATATAATTTGAGTGTCATCGACACGCTAAGAAGAAGAAGCTCATACATATTCTGTATATTTTAGTTTCTTACTTCTAATAATACTCAGTTCTGCTCCTGACACTTCTCTTATTCTCCTACAGTTCAGACTTCTAGATGGCAGGTACAAGAAATTCAAATTTTCTGAATTATATTTTTTTCTGTCACAAACAGGTATAAAAATAACCAGAGAACGAACTTAACTAGCTAAATAACAAAAAGCAATTATTCCGACAAATTTAGAATCTCCTCCTTTTGAAGTTTCAAGTTAGTCAAAAATCATTAAATAGTCTTGATATATGAATATAAATGTGGGTCATCAAAGAAAAAGGCAAAATTTGGTTTAAATGCTCATATGATAGATCAAATCACTCTAAATCATTTTACAAGTGAAGGCTTCACATTTCATACCCTTGCAAGTTACTCACAACCTTTTCGCTTCAACAGTTCATGAATATGTGTGCCTTAGGAGGCTTGGTCTTACCTGAATAATGCATTATTGAGTTCCCGCCAAAACTCAATCATGACTGAGTTCTTGTCATGAAGCCTTTTTGGTAGTATACCAGTGTAGCTATAGTAAAATAATCTATCTAAATAAATGCGGACAACATCACATACCTTGCTCTGAACCCAAAGTAAGTTGCTAAAGCACTTGTGTTATGGAATACAGAAACAACGAAGGTACCACAAACACCCAGACCCGAGACAATGTAGAAATGTGACTTTCTAAATTGACACGTCCGGGGATCGAACCCGGGACATCAGAGCTAGCGACACCTTGAAACCGGTGCGTACGCCACTCGACCACGGAAGTCGTCAAATATATATATTTTAATAATAGTATTATAATATATACTTGTATATTACATACCTATGTATATAATATAAAAGTATAAAAGGTGTTATCGAAGAGAGTCAGTTTATAAAACGTCAGCTCAAAAGTTTTAAACAAATTGATATACCGAGAGAATACATATTGTTCGGTTTTTTAACCACTCTACCGAAAAACTCGGTACAGAAAAGCGCAAAAAATTGGTTCTCTTTGAGAACGCCGCAAATATTCGTACATGGACAACTGGCTTGGCAACAATGCAACAATTCATTCTAACTATAATTAAGTAATCTATACCAATAGAATTATTCATTTGTTTGAATGCGCTAATCTCTGAACCTACTAATCATATATTCAATTATTTTTTGGATTATTTAAAATCACGCTACTTGCCTTTGAAAGAAGAAAAAGGCAAGGTGAGTGAAATCGCGCGATACATAAAAATATGTAATATCCCACCATTGGAAACAAATTTAATAAACACGTATGAAAATTCTATTTAAGAATGTCCAAAAAAAAAACACGCAAACTATAATTTAGAAAAACGATATTTTATTTCAGACTCACAATCAACAAAGTACATTTTTCATAACACCGCGACCAACATACATTTGACTAATTAATTAACTGGTCAACTAATTGTAAAGGAAATGGCCAGTTAAAAGTAATTTACAATAACACTAACAGATTACCTTTTATTTAACTAATGTTACTTTTTACGGCAATTTGGATAACAGTGTTTTTTGTTTTATTGAAGACTTTTATTAAATTATTAACTAAAACGATTTGAATTTGAATTTATGAAATAGTAATTAATAATGAGAGAGAGACTCTTGTAAATAAAATATACTATACCAAATAAATTAAGATTTCAATTTACAACTTATTCAAGCAAAATTAACATAATTATTTTTTAACTGTTTATTTCGCTTTCTATTTGGTTTCAAAAACATATAAGTTAACCAAATATTTTATTCACATTGTATGTGATGTCAAACCTAAAATAATAATATACTTACATATATTTCTTTTACTATCAAAAAGGTTTACATACCTAACTACATATTATTTATTTAAACACTAATCATCCCTACAACCCAAAAGTCTTACAATAAACTAAAACTCAATTTTTATTGCGACCTTAATAATTGTACTTTTTTCTATCTAGCGTGTAGAGCCAAATTGCCTGTCAGCCATCTTGGATCTAGACTGACAGCCTTCGAAGCCTCCAACTACCCGGATATAGGCTGATCCTTAGAGTATAGATAAGAAACTGAAGAGTGAGTCTATCAGAGTTTGAACCGTAAGCACTAGTATGAACTAGTGTTGTCATGAGTTATCTATGGAGATGGAGCTTGTCGTTTTAATCTATCTAAAACACTAATATTATCCTAACAATGTCAAAACCACCGATATTTTTGTATATAAGTTGCAAAATAACTTCAATCAGTAAACGAATGTACTAGAAACAGACTAAAAAGTGCTCTCGCTTGACACAAGCGATAGCAGCGGTCTATGTATATGTAAAGTCTATGGGCTGATCTTACTGCTACTTTTTGGTGCTCTCGATTTCATATCTTGACCAAATTGAGGCGTTATTTAGTTGAAAGAAATATAGGTCAATTGTATTGTTGTTATTATATTATTATAGTTGAGTAGATTGTTAGTTAATAAGGAAATAGTAAAATACATATGAAATACATATGTGTCTAAAACTTAGTAAACTAGATATATGATTAAATTTTTTATTCTGTAAACATATTTCAATTTTTTCATTTGCTTCCCTCTTTTTTGACAAATCTGTTTTTGTATTCTGTGAATATAATTTACCAAAATGTTTAGTAATTTCTCTTGTTTTTGACAAATCCGTTCTTATACTATCCATAACAGTAGAAATTTCTATTTAAAATGATACTTAACAGCCTATTTACATATACGTATTAAAACCGAGTAATATTTAAAGTTAGCTAACATTTAAAACAAATTAATAAAATCAGTACCGCAAAGTCGTCGTTTAAAAATCTATACAATACCTATATGGCTATACATTGTCAAATGAGCTACTTACCTATTTATACTATTAAATAACACCAAAGCCCATTTACAGAAAATCACCAATTTTTCATATACACGGAAAAACCTTTACAAAAGCACAATAGCTTAATGAGCATCTAAGCGTAATCACTGATACAAAACAAAACAGCATCCAATCTTTAAGAAAGAAAAGATGCTATACAAAGATATGCCATAATAGGTGCTTTGTACAACCCCACTTTGGTATAAAAAACGAAGGAAATTGAACCTTCAGGCTTGGTAATAAGGGTGCTGGTAATATTTATGTGTCAAACTTGTGTGGTTGGTGGTATAAGCTTACAAAACGAAGTATTTGGGATGAAATATCAGTTCTTTATAAAATCGTTTGCGGGTTTATTTGTTTTTGATGATCTTTGGGTATATTTAAGGAGTAGTCCATCTAGGGCACCCGTTCGAATGGCACCTGCGCGAATGGCACCCAGCCTAGTCCAACAAGAGCACCTATCAATATTTTTGGCTGGTGCTCTTCGTGGATACAAATTATATTTTATTTTTGTGTCCACGAACAGCACCTATGACGTACCATCTAGTGTTGTGATGGATAATTGGTTTTTCAGGGCAATACCGAATAAAAGATTTAGATGAATATTATTATTACGTTTAATAAATAAAAAGTAAATTCAAATTCAAATTCAAAAATTCTTTATTCAATATAGGCTACACAGTAGCACTTATCGAACGTCAAACAATACAAACAAAAATAGACAGCACCCTAAGGGTCGGTTCATATCCGGCGGAAGCGCACCACGCACCACCAGCCGCGCAACGCCAGAACAAACAAACACGCAATGAGACATCCAACCCCCACACCTGACGCGCTAACGCAACATCAGTTGAGTGTGAAAGGCTGAACGCCCCACCACGCATCCGCCCGCCCCAGCGCCAAGCGACCGACAATACGCGACGCGCCCCCCGCCAGAGATGAACCGACCCTAAATCTCCCACCCTTCACCGCTTCCTAAGTGCTTCGGCCGAGGAGAAGAAACGGCGCAACAAACTCCCCAGTAGCACGCTGCCTTTACAATAAAACTGAATATAATTAAGGGACCGCGCCAGATAAACAAGTGTTTGAGGTACTAAGAAATATAAAAGTATAATATATATAATATAAAAGTTCAGACACTGATCTTATCCAAGGTCAACAGAACGACCAGTCACCGCAAGCAGCACCCGTTCACGAGTATGACGCAAGGGTCAGCCATCCCCTCCCTCGCCATATTAGAGGGAAGGAGGAGACCCGACCCAAAACGCCACCGCAGGCAGTGACAACTAAGGGAGCATGACGAAACTGTTGCCGGCTTAAACAAATATAAAGCAAAAAAGGAAATCCTCAAATACTGATTTACTGCACTGTCCCTTATCACAATAAAATGAGTGGATACATAATTAAATTCTATAATTAATATAATTATACATAAAAAAAAAATACCGAACAAATATCGTTCATTGGACTTTCGTAGGTACACCATACCTACATTTGTATAATCGTACTAACAATAAAATAAAAATAGGTAACAAATGTTACATACGAAATGTATGCCTATCAACATAAGGCTGAATAAAACTGTTATAAATCCATACAGAACCGTCTTGTGTCTATCACGGCGACCAACAATGTTTATCATTTAAATAATCATTAATTGAGTAATAAGCTTTTAAACATAGCTTATTTTTAATTGTGCATTTAAAGGAGTTAAAGGGCAACTCTAACAAACTAATAGGAATTTTATTGTAAAAGCGAATACCAAGCCCCACAAATGAATTGTGTACCCTATGCAGGCGATGTGATCTAGAACATAACTTATGCCTATTTCTCGTATTTATACTATGGATGTCACTGTTCTTGGCATATAAGTGAATATTTTGTCTTATAAATAGTATATTTGCAAAAATGAATTGAGACGCTACAGTTAAAATACCTATCTCCTTAAATCGCTCCCTAAGAGTAACTCGAGAACCTAGCTGGTAAATGGATAAAATAAATAACCTCTAACATATTAAAGTACTTACAATTATATTAATCTAAAAACTAAGGAAGGCAGTTCGTTTAAAAATAAAATAATATGTACATCAAAATTAATCTTAAACTCGTAACTTTTCCATGCAGTGACCCATTGATATTATGGAGCCGCTTAGAAATTCTTCTAAAATACCATCTATTAATTGATTCCTTTGTTGGGCATTTTTTTGGGATTTCGATTTTGCTATTTGTGAACGAATTTCTCCGTAGTTTCTTGAATTTGCTTCTAAGACCCGTAAAACACTTGAAATGTTTTTAGTCCTTTTATTAATTCCTTTATTAATCACTGAAAAGTGACTTTTACAAAAATTATTTGTTTTGTGTGCCTGACCGTAACAAGACCATTTATCACGCCAAAATTTGTGATCAATCCACTGGGTGATCATGTAATCATTGAACTTTGTTACGTTTTCAGCACTGGGGCTATCACTCATTATGTAAAGCCACGCCTCTACTAAATGTTCCGGTGGCAAATAAGGCAGCACAGTGCACACGTGCTTTCTTTGAATGCTATTTTCAAGGCCCGGCTCTTTGCCTCTCTTTATTTTTGGAAAAACTGAGAGCACTGCTCTCACAGCGGCTTCTTCGAAATCACTTGAAAAATAGTCTAAAAACATGCCGCCGGGTATTGCTGAGTGAGTAAGTTAAATAAAATTGTATATGTAGATTGTTCTTTGTTGAGGAGCATAGCCTAAGCTAATGGCTTAACTATACCATCTATATCTCCATGAATATCTTTTACTGTAGTTTTTATAAATATTTCTACTCGACGACGGCGACGGGGCGCGTGGTTGAAAGCCTAATAAAAAAATGAGGTTTTTTTTACATCTGTTGCAACTGGCTGGTTTATATCAATATTTGAATATCAAATAAAGAATAAAAATAAAAAAAGCATTTTGTCCGCATTTAACAGACGAAAACAGAGGTTCTCAATTCGACGCGTATATATTTTTTTTCTATGTATGATCACGCGTAACTTTTTACTGAGTAGTCCGATTTTGATAATTCTTTTTTTATTGGAAAGGGTATGCTCCAAAGTTGGTCCCATATAAATTTGGAAAAAGAATTCCCACCCTAAGGGTAGGAAAAAAGGGGATAATCGATGGTTCGCTCACGGATTGTAATCTATTACCACGCGTAACTTTTTACAGAGTAGTTCGATTTTGATAATTCTTTTTTTATTGAGTAAGCTATACCTAGAAGTTGGTCCTATATACATTTGGAAAAAATATTCCAATCCTAAGGGTAGAAAAACAGGGATATATTGACTGTTCACTAACTGATTGTAATATATGACCACGCGTAACATATTACAGAATAGTCCGATTTTGATAATTATTTTTTCATTAGATAGGGGATACCTCGGGCGCCGACTCGAATTTTTTAGGTATACTCACATTCGTTTAAGACCTTAGTTAATAAGATTACATAAAAAAAGGTATCTTATTTTTTGCTTTTCAGTTTTTTCGGCGGTTTAATTTTTTTGTTTTAAAGTTTTTATTTTATATTTTTTTTTACGTAATAATAATATTCATCTAAATCTTTTATTCGGTATCGTCCTGAAAAACCAATTATCCATCACAACACTAGATGGTCATAGGTGCTGAAAACAGAGGTTCTCAATTCGACGCGTATATATTTTTTTTCTATGTATGATCACGCGTAACTTTTTACTGAGTAGTCCGATTTTGATAATTCTTTTTTTATTGGAAAGGGTATGCTCCAAAGTTGGTCCCATATAAATTTGGAAAAAGAATTCCCACCCTAAGGGTAGGAAAAAAGGGGATAATCGATGGTTCGCTCACGGATTGTAATCTATTACCACGCGTAACTTTTTACAGAGTAGTTCGATTTTGATAATTCTTTTTTTATTGAGTAAGCTATACCTAGAAGTTGGTCCTATATACATTTGGAAAAAATATTCCAATCCTAAGGGTAGAAAAACAGGGATATATTGACTGTTCACTAACTGATTGTAATATATGACCACGCGTAACATATTACAGAATAGTCCGATTTTGATAATTATTTTTTCATTAGATAGGGGATACCTCGGGCGCCGACTCGAATTTTTTAGGTATACTCACATTCGTTTAAGACCTTAGTTAATAAGATTACATAAAAAAAGGTATCTTATTTTTTGCTTTTCAGTTTTTTCGGCGGTTTAATTTTTTTGTTTTAAAGTTTTTATTTTATATTTTTTTTTACGTAATAATAATATTCATCTAAATCTTTTATTCGGTATCGTCCTGAAAAACCAATTATCCATCACAACACTAGATGGTCATAGGTGCTGTTCGTGGACACAAAAATAAAATATAATTTGTATCCACGAAGAGCACCAGCCAAAAATATTGATAGGTGCTCTTGTTGGACTAGGCTGGGTGCCATTCGCGCAGGTGCCATTCGAACGGGTGCCCTAGATGGACTACTCCATATTTAAGCCTTGTTGGTATACTTAATCTATTGTTTTTAATGTAGAAATTATTAAGTTTGAAGTTTTTACTATCATCTTATTTACATTTAACGCTTATTGAGAAAACTTAAAATAATGACACATGTGATTCAGTAGTTTTTTTAGTAAACTTTGTCGTGGTTTTGTGTAACAACTGAATATTTATACAAACATACATACATACAATCACGCCTGTTTCCCGTAGGGGTAGGCAGAGACCACTTCATTCCACTTGCTAAGATCCTTACATATTATTTCGCTTCATCCACTCATTGTCACTGGATATTTATAAGAGCATGAATTACTTATTTGTGTTATTCTTTACTTTTAGATAATAATATACTATGCTGTGGATATTACTTTAATTTGACTAATCATGTCGAAATATGACATAGCATAAACATATCTTATAACAATAAGCATATATTAAACTCTTTACGCAATTTTCTTGCCGTAGCATTTACTATTTCACTGTCACTAATCTTAAATTATTTAAACATAAAACTTATCATCCTATTTATTTGTTACAGGTAAGTAAAAACAACATTACTACTAACTGCAGACGAGATCTACAAAACAATCTACTAGAGACGCCATTTTGAAACGTAAGAAAACACTTATTACTATCATTAGGAAGTGAGAACAGAAGAGAAACTCTATTTATTTTTACTGCTAACATAAGCTTTCTTAAACATTTCTATTTTAAACACTTACTCTTTTTTACTGAAAATACTTAAATTAAGCTGTATTTTGTGGTACGCGGTAATTTAGTTTTCAACCGACTACTTCACGTGACCCAAAGGCTGGCTTCTACCTAGGTCAGCGCATAAGCATTGCCATACAACGTGGCAATGCTGCCAGCCTTTTGGGCACACTCCCAGTCGACAGCGATGTGGATGAATTTTTTAATGCCTTATTTTAGTTCTTAGTTTTTCTTATTTACTGTGTAGGCTTAGTTTTCTTTTTATTGTAAATATCATACGTTTAATTTTTAATTGTAACATAGTATGTTATTATTTTCCCACCGACTACTGAAAATAAGTCGTTTTATTCTCTGTATTGTTTTTTGTTTCTATGTTACGCGATATCTAAGTAATTTGTGGTAGAGCAAAAAAAGCTTCAAAATGTGTCCAGCTTTTTTTTTATTGCATTTTTTTTTTCATGACGCATTTTAAAATGCTTCACAATCAAAATACAGTTTTTACAATGCGTTGAAGTCATAGTTTTTTTCATTTAATTTACAAAATTTAGTTCAAATTAAGACAGTCTAGTCTTCTAACTTGACTAGTTTTTAATGAGTCTCACAATTGGATACTGTGTTACCCAGTAAAATATGTTTTACGTGGAGGTCAGATAGGCAGTCGCTCTGTAACATACGGTGTTCAGCTGTCGGTGAGACTGCTAGCCGACCTCAACATAGTGCGGGAAAAGGCTAGACAAAAGATTTTATGAGTCGTGGTTTTAATAAATCTTATATACAGGGTGTTCCAGATATTCACTGAAGAAGTTTCATGTATAATTTGACCTACATTTATTGAATGTCATATTCCTTAGAGTATACATAAGAAACTATGGTATGGTATGGTCTTTATTAAGTATAATATAACTAATTACAATTACAAGAATAGGCCCTACAAAACCGTATAAACGGTTTGTCTGTAGGTGCGTATTTACATCTTTTAGCAAGTGACTTAGTAAGATGCGGACATTTATACACATATTTATCTATCATTATAGAGTAGAGTGAGCCTATCAGCGTTTGAACGTAAGCTCTAGTGTGAACAAGTGTTGTCCTGAATTATGTATGAGGATGGAGCTTGCCGTTTTAAAAAATCTATCTAAAACACTAATATTATCCTAACAATGTCAAAACCATCGATATTTTCGTTGCACGAAAATTAACTTAAATCAGTAAACGAATGTACTAGATACAGACTAAAAACTGCTCTCGCTTGGCACAAGGGGAAACTAGCGATAGTAGCAGTCTATGTATGTCGACAACCTCCGTGGTCGAGTGGCGAACGCACCGGTTTTCAAGGTGTCGCTAGCTCTGAGGTCCCGGGTTCGATCCCCGGACGGGTCAATGTAGAAACTCACTTTTCTACATTGTCTCGGGTCTGGGTGTTTGTGGTACCTTCGTTGTATCTGAATTCCATAACACAAGTGCTTAATAGCTACTTACTTTGGGTTCAGAGCAATGTATGTGATGTTGTCCGCATTTATGTATATGTTTAGTCTATGTCATATTCACTAAACACTGTCATAAAATGATAATTAATTTTAATAGTTAGGACCCTTACATCATAGGTCGACATGGGTGTCCTTTGGGAAATTAAAGTTATTGTGCTAGTTATACAGGGTGATTCAAGTAAGTAACATAGTTTACACTACTTATGACCTGGTTTTGTTGGCAAATAGGCACAACAGGTTTGGTGAAGTAAAATATAGCTGTTTAGGACTTCACTAACATTAATAAAAATAAAAAGGCATGACTGTATATTCGGCTGTGTCTAAATAAATACAAGAAAATATACAAAATATTGACAAAAATCCTCTACTTTCATTGCTCACCGGAACAACAGTTACAGATAAAATCAACGAATTATTATTTTTATTTTTCTACTATCCATATTATTTTTCACCCAAATTTTTACTGCAATGTGTTTGCCCTGCAGTAGTGGTCCAAAAATCACTAAAATATTAAAAAGAACGCAATTTCATATGCATTGCGGACTTGGTTCAACTTTTTTAGTTACTCTAATGCGGACCAAAAACATGGGAAAACTGTATGTAACGCATCATGAATTTAATATCTTAATTATTTAATGAACTTGGCCTAGAAAGTTTTATTTTTATTACTATAGTCTGATTAATGTGTTTTGGAAAGCACGTTAAGCCGTAGGTGCCGACTGTCATAAGTTGATCTTTAGCAGTCGTTAAGTCAATTCTGACAACCAGTCTTACCATGGGATACTGTGTCACCCAGTATAATATGTTGTGGAGGTCAGATAGACTGTAGCTGAATCTGGTAAGACTGGAAACTGACCCCAACGTAGTTGCGAAAAGGCTCGGAAGATGATGATGATGAATATAGTCTCATTGCCATACTCAGATACTTAAGTGATTATATAAATTAATACCTAATAAATGTGCACAACATCACATTCATTGCTCTTAACCCAAAGTAAGTAAATAAAGCACTTGTGTTATGGAATCAAAGAACGAAAGTACCACAAACACTATTTTGACCCGAGTATTGAACCCGGGATCCAAAGTAGAAGAGAGAGATTTTCTTATATTGATTTAAAACATACATACATAAAATCACACCTCTTTCCCTAGTAGGGGTAGGCAGAGACCACTTCTTTCCACTTGCTACGATCCTTACACACTTGTTTGGCTTTGTCCAGTTTCATTATTCCCTTTATACATTTAAGTTAGCAAAAACACAGAAGATTTAGCTCACATTTGTATTCATGCAAAAAAATCCTTAGTATCCATTTCAGTAATCCAACTTAACTTTTTAGAGTAAATTCCAAAATCGATACTAAGAAATCCCTAAGTAACCATTAATGACTCTGAGAACGACTATTAACCAACAAAAACAGAAAGGCATATATCCTACCCATTTAGGGATACTTATAAACTACAGTCCACCCAATCTTTTGTTTATTCTCTAGAAGAAAAGCAATACTCTCATTAATTCTCACAAACACTCAAATAACAACCTTATGTCTTGAGTCATAATGTTCAATTTCCAATTAGCTGTGCACATAATTAACACTTAGGTAATAACAGCCTTATAGTAAAGGTATAAGGTTGAGTTTTGTATAACATCGTGTTTGTCGTACGATCGATACGAAGGAATAATGGATGGGAAAGTCTCGCTTTGTTTCAGATTATGTGAGTGTGGTTCTTTTATCTGTTTAGTAGATTTCATTCGATGTATGGTAGGTATGAATGTATGAAGTAGGCAGATAAAAGTGGATTGGATTTGGGCTGATTGATAAATTAAACAATGTAAATAAGTATCTAAAGTATATGGATTAGTTTTTTTAAACCAACTCTAAAAGAGGGGTGCTATAAGTGAGGCATGTGTTTATGTGAGTGTCATAGTAGCTCCTAAACGAATAGATCGATTATCACCTGATCCATGATAATCCAGCCTATAAACGTCCCACTGCTGGGCACTGGGCAAAAGACATTGATCACCACGCTTGCTCACTGCGGATTGGCGATTTCAGATCCGAAATATTTTTTGTGAGAAGTGTCTTAGAATAATTAAGATAGTGCATATAAATTGAAAAATCCTTTTTCCTGGGTTTGAACCAGCAAGTTTGTGAATATAAATTTGTTTATTGAACCGCTAGGCCACCACGAGTTTTTTACTAATTTTGCAAAAAACCTAAAAATACGCGTCTAATATGTTTGATTATCTACCTTATAGATTAAAAAGATTTTTATCCAGTCAATATACTCGTACCTACTAAAATCCACCACGACAGATATCTGTGGTTATAGGAGTAGCTATATACTAATCGTCCGGCGTCGCCCGACCGCCACAGTTAATCACGAAGCGTCACACACCAATGAACAAGCTACAGGTCCAATTAACTACCACTGTGGACAGACAGACGTAGATAGAATATTCTTTATTAGTAGACACATAGACTGATGTATAGAGTTATTTTTTATTGTAGAGTCATATTGTTAGGTGAGTTGAAGTAGATGAGAGATGGAGGCAGAAGGTTTTTGTCTAGATGTATTTAATAAATGGGATGATACTAAGGTAAATTAAATGAAAATTATTGATGATACTTCTTTTACGGATTTTATCGTGGTTTATTTTTTGTGGCCTTGACCATGGCACGTGAAAGGCTTCGAAAAGTCTGAATATAAAATCAAAAATACAGACTGATATAATACGTTAAAAGTTGTTTTCAATGTCTAACATTCGTGTCAAGCTTAAAAAGCTTATAGTTACATAAGTTCTTATCGACACTTATATTGGTCACAGTAAATTTATATAGAACACGGTCTTACTTTAAAAGAAAAAGACTTCTATATAGAGAAAAACAGGTTTCAAAGTAAGGAATAATCATTTCAAATTAGA
This sequence comes from Autographa gamma, assembly GCA_905146925.1. Classification (NCBI taxonomy): domain Eukaryota; kingdom Metazoa; phylum Arthropoda; class Insecta; order Lepidoptera; family Noctuidae; genus Autographa; species Autographa gamma. The sequence goes on along the minus strand of LR989878.1, from coordinate 3,528,791 downwards.
TATTGATTGCATAGATGGATAGGACTACGACAGTCAGATCTATTAGAAGAATATAAAAACTCTGTCTCAAACTCAGGCATTCATAAAAAAATATCGAATTATAGATAAATGATGTAAAACTTATATTAATGCTTTAATTATAAACCAAATTCAGACCAAAATGAAGTAGGATACAAAAATAAATTATAAAAAAATTCTGGCCCGAAATTATAACTGACTTCAAAATTACTTCATAAATCTCTAGAAACAACGAATTATCTAACAAGGCCAAGTTTCAGGATTCCCTGAAATTAAATGTGTAAAAATTCAGAAGGTACTAAAATAACCTTTGGAAACACACCCTCTGGCCAATTCTGTAATTTTCAGAATTCTCAAATAACTTGAGACAAAATATTGCTTTTGTTATCAGAGTGTTGAACTTCCTCATAATTGCTTCCTGAAAAGAATTAATAGGATATTATTTAAGTATAAATAACACAAGGGAATAAAAACTATTTTAAAAACAATTTTAAGAGATCCTTTGATTTCCTTAAGATCCCTTTATCAAATCCTGATTTAATGATCACAAGAAAAAGGGCAATGGAAAAAGAAAACTAATCTATTCAGACTTTATTTATTTATTTATTGATAAAAGTACAGCCACAGCACATAAATTAAACATTAAAATTTCCTATTTAGAATTAAAGTGGTCTTTTTCAAATAATCGGCAAACATGAAAAAGATTCCGATACTAGATACTATTTTATTGACGGATTTTTCATAACTTTGATAAAGAATATACCTTTAATTGATTACTTAACTTCCTTTTATTGAAATCAGTTAAAATATCTATTGTATCTTATGTGTATCTTTTCTATGTTTTTTTCTACTAAGAAGAAAGTCCAAAGTTTCTAGACCAAATCTTGAAAAAAGGCCAGGTCAAGAGTACCCTAAACCGAAGAGCATGTATGAAGGGAATTATGACAGTGGATGAAGCGAAACAAGTATGTAAGGATCCTAGCAAGTGGAAAGAAGTGGTCTCTGCCTACCCCTACGGGAAACAGGCGTGATTATATGTATGTAAGAAAGTCCTCGAGTATAACCACTTAAAAAAAGGCAAAAAAAACATCACATTCAAGTCCGTTATTTTTACATCCTATATGTAAAAATAATGGACCCACTATCAATGTCAAATCACAAAATTTTTCCCAAAAGAGGTGTTATTCAAATCTCCATGAATCCAATGGTTCCTGTAATAGGTGCTATCTGTTATTCAGATTTCAGTCAATGTTTGGTTGGAACCCTAAAACATCTGAGCCCACAATAAAAAGGTTCACCTTGACCGGAGTTTTATACAGAGTGTCACCGAAAGGGTATATCTATCTAAAAGGCGTGTCTGATATGTGTCAGTTGGTCTTTATAAGTTTGGGGAAATAAAAAACCATGCTATATTATTCAATGTTAACTGGCATAATCAATTGCTTTAAATGATATGATGCGTTAATAGGACAAATAAGTGACAGAAATGTACGTTTCGTAAATTCTTTACCACATTAAAGTTATATCTTCCTTTTAACCACAACCTGTCAGTAAAGCAGTTCTTTTATCGGTCGGACCATAATTTAAAGGTTAATATTTATTTTTTTCAATTCAATGACGTGACCCCATCTATCAAAATTAAACGTTTCACCGCACTGCGTAGGTCAGTATCTAATTACAAAAATGTAAGCTTTCGATTTCAAAAAAAAATGTGAAAAAAAAAATCATTAAATTTACTCATTTTGAGCTGAAATTTTGTAATCAGGAGTACTCTTCACCCCTTTGTATAGATATACCCTTTTGAAAACACCCTGTATACGACAGTGTCTGTTTCACGTCAAATTATGGACCTACCTGTACGCAACAGAGTTGTTTTAGTAGAGTCAAGGGTATATGATTCATGGTTGTACATTCGTCTCCATTCCGGTTCAGTCATTTGGGATCGGCGAAATGGGAATTTTATTAGTCGCCCTAAAAATTGTGGTGCCTACTTTGTTAGACCTGAAAATTTAAGGTTACATTTTTAAAAACCTTGGACAAAAAAAAATGTACCTAGTATTTTAAAACTGGAAATTTAAGTCTCTATTGGAAAAGCGTTTGCCATAAAAAATATTGGTAGTATTTTAATTTGTTGTCCTGTATTTACTGGCCGTCATTTAGCCTATATTTAGAACCGCAATAAAATTGGTTCAAGGTCAACTAATTAAGGAGTTAATTGAGTCATCGCCAATGTCTTTGATCTACTCAATAGCCAATCTAGGTTATAGTGATAAGTCTTTTTCATCAAACACATACCTAGATATATTATAGTCGTTAATTATAGCTTGCCAAGATTATATATAAGATTTCATCCTGTCTCTTTTTTTTTGTTGTACTGTAAACAGCTGAATACCATTATTTTACATGGAACGAGTGGCTATTTACCTCCACTACAAATTCACTGCGTCGTGTATGTAAAAATAATGTTTTTTGTTAACTGGTTGTGTGAAAGTAGATAATTAACGACTATTATCAATGTAAACTATGACTCAGTTAAGTCCCTATAGTATTTGCTGGTACTTCTCCATTGGAAAGACATTTTGGAACCTTTAAGTAGAGTCAGTAATTTAACGTTTTAAAAGAGCTTTGAAAGGCCTATTTGAAATAAAAACATTTAGATTTATCAAATTCTAATTCTAATTGGTTTATTGTCAGGTGTTAACCCATAAAAAAAATTACACAGAATAAAAGATAGAAAAATTACACTAAAATTAAATTTAAATTAAAAAGAAATTATACAAAACAAAGCAAAAAATTGATTCTGATTTTTGCCTGAGACTGAGGCAACTCTCTATTACCTTCCCATCAAAAACCACAGTTATACTCCAGTTAATGTTACCCACATTTCAATGTAACGTATTCAAATTGAGCATCATTTGTCTGAAGGCAGAGGATGCTGTCTCAAACTGGTGTTAGACAAAGTTTCTGTCATGATGGCAATCGCAAAGGAGTCGTTCACATTGCCGACAAAATTTTATAGTCAGGAAATCGTAGATCGAATTTAGGACAATATTATGGCGACTAGGATAATTCTCCTGAATATATTTATGTAAATCAGTATGCTATGTACAGATTTATAAGTTAAAGATCGTTCCAGTGAGGCAAGAAATCGATATTAATTAGTGTTTCTGCCACGTTTTTTTAGGTAATTATTTTTAGCAGTAGATGGTAGATGGTTTTACGTATAGCATAAAAATTGTGAGGACAAAAAGTAAGTCTATCAAATATGAAAAAGTGGGTCTCAATAGATCGATAATTAGTGTATCTTCACATCAATTATATATAAACTAGCGGACCCGACAGACGTTGTCCTGTCTACATGGTCTACAATAACACAATGATAACAAAACTATTTTTTAATTTGATCGCAGCGCTAACAGCTGTCGGGACCGACTGAAATTAAAATTTGAATATTATTTAAAATTTGACACTGCGATGGTAGCGCCGTCTGTCGGATCCAATGTAAAACATTCCAAAATCAACAACTACTAATAAATTAAAAAAAACATTGTCCAGCGAACAAAATTGTGAATCTCAACCATTCCCAGATCCCCTCGAACACACACAAAAAATTTCATCAAAATCGGTCCAGTCGTTTGAGAGAAGTTCAGTGACATACACACTCACAGAAGAATTATATATATAAAGATTAATGTATAACATGACTTAGAAAGCATTATTTCTTCAGTATTCGTTTAATATTATAGTTTGTTAGTAGTTATATTATGATAAGCAAGGTTTTTGCTTTTCCGTTTAGTTGTGTTGCAACAAGACAGTTACAACAAACTAAACTATTCCAAAGCAAGTTTACTTGCATTGTATATAACATACCAAACTTTAGCAAACGTGTGGTTATAATGTTTAAAGTAAATAAACAAACCCTGTGATGTGGTGGTACAACTATTCTGGGTGTATTTTGTACCTACAATATGCACCTATATGTGTACAGAGTGACATTGTTCAATACTATTTGCTTGGAAAATACCCTAACGGCTGGCAATTGCGTTATAATTAAAGGATAAATTCCTTTATTTTTAAAATATATAACTTAAAGAACTTACTTTTACCGTACCCGTCAGAACATACTTTTTTTTTCAAATGTATCAAGGTTTGTAACTGACCTAATTTTAAGGTGTCGCTAGCTCTGAGGTCCCGGGTTCGATCCCCGGACGGGGCAATGTAGAAAATCACTTTTCTACATTATCTCGGGTCTGGGTGTTTGTGGTACCTTCGTTGTATCTGAGTTCCATAACACAAGTGCTTTAGCTACTTACTTTGGGTTCAGAACAATGTATGTGAAGTTGTCCGCATTTATAAAAAAAAAAAAAAATATCTTTAATTCCTTGAATTAGTCTTTAATCTAAATAGCAGAGTAACTATAACGATAGGAAAATACATACTTACGCAGGTAAAACCGTGGGGAACAGCTAGTATTCTCATGTAAAAAAGAGTTCTCAATAGGACTTTGTTTTTGCAATCAGTTGTGGTTCGATTCCCAAACGTATTCGAAATAACTTCATTAAAGTTTGTTAATTTACTTTTAACATAACATACATAACATATCATCACGCCTGTATCCCCGAAGAGGTAGCCAGAGGTGTACCAATGTACACCCACAGTTCGCCGATATGTTCAGGTCCCATGTAATAGGGGGCGAGCCTATTGCCACTTACCGGGCACAAATCCAAACTCCGACCTGCTACTGAGAATTTCATAGAAAAACCCAATAACACCTTGATCGACTCAGGAATCGAACCCAAGACCTCTAGCGTAGCAGTCGCGCTTAGCACCACTAGGCCAACGAGGCAGTTACTTTTATGTATAATCAATTATTGAACGATTAAATTGGTTATTAAGTTTTAAATCCGAATACACATTATAACACTACCATTATACTTCAGTATGTACACAGCCTTATTGAAACACGTGCCATCCAATTTATCATTGTCCCTAACCGTCGTAATCTCCACAAGATGGCGGTCGCTGCACTTGCCTAATTTGACACGTGTCTTTGTTAAATCTCCAAGTAATTGGACGTTTGGGCGTTTTTGGATTAGTTTAAAGTCATTAATTTTGATAAGTACTTACTTTGGATTTAAATACCGTATAAGAAGAGATATGTGGGCATTCTAATGTATATGTTTTTCTGAGTGTGTTTGTCACGTTGTAGCTTGTAAATGAATTGACCGCTTTTGATGCGACTGTTTTTTCTTTATCGTTGATATGATCAATATGGTTATGGTGGTATGGTGGACTGAAAATAACAGCAATTCGCATATGCAAGTGAATTTGAATATAATTACCAGTTATAATTTTCACGAAAACTTTCCATTACTAACCTTTACTATTCCTACTGTTAAAGCAAAAGCTTCTTCCCATAAAAACACAAAGATACACATGTGGGACTAATAGCACCCTTCTTTTTTATCGTCGGTTAACCAAATACCTACTACACAAAATATCTGTTACGTAACAATATCAGTAAAACCATAAAAACCCGTATATTTAATAACAAAAGTGCTTCAGGTATTAAAAACAATAAAAAAACCACTTTAAAAGTACCAATTTCGAATAATAACTGTGCGAAAGAGACAACAAGATTTGTCATTTTACATGCGAGAGAGAGAAAGGTATAGCCGTATCATCAATCGATCAGGTTACCATGGCAACGGTACAGTTCGCCACCCAAGTTTTACATTGCGAATACTTGTGAGCGTATATTTTAATGGGAGTAGTTTTGCAGTACTGTACATTTGTAATGCAATTAATTAGTTTTGGTAAGCTTTTCGTGTCAAAGAGAAAATTACATCATGTTATATACGTAAAAGTGTTTATTTAATTGGTTTTCAGCTGTTTCAGACATAATTGTTTCAGGAAAAAGGCTTGGTAGTAGAAAAATGTATGACAACTTACTAGTCTTTTTCTAGGGGTCGGCTTCCTGTCTCACCGACAGCTGAACACCGTATGTTACAACGACTGTCTATCTGACCTCCACAACACATGTTACTGGGTAGCACAGTATCCCATAGAGTAAGACTGGATAGCAGAATTACTTAACGTCAGTCAAATGTTACGTATTACAGTCGGGACCAATGCTTTCATGGATAGTCTTCGTAATTAGTTGGTCAGCAATCCATGATTTAACCTCAGTTGACGCTGCTTTACTTTTGTGACGCTGTTTTGATTATTTTATCGTTTTATCGGATTAATTTATGATAGATATGTATCCAGGTGCAAAAATAAGATGTCAGATAATTTCTTTGTGTTTTTAGTATCAACAATTATTTTTACATTATTATTATTATTGTTTAAAGCCCTGAACTGTCCCACTGCAGGGCAAAGGCCTCCCTTTCCTCCTTCCACAACTCTCTATTTTTACATGTTAATTAAAAAAATCTGATATATTCAATGAAAAAGAAAAAACTACTTGTTTTCTGATCTAATCTCTGAACTATAGTATATCAATGTAAAAGAATTTTCGAAGTCAGTCCACAATTGCTGCAGATATCGCTAGAAAGAAATACAAAAAAAAAAAAACACTGAGAATCTTCTCTTTCTGAATCCGGTTGAAAAATTAGACTTTGTATTTATTATTTTCATCATTATATTTTACCGCGAATTTGTGTTTCGCAGAAAATACTGTTTTCCTCGCGATGTTGTTTCATTTCTTCCTACATTTCCCATTTTTCCAATATCTGTAAAATTATTGGACCATAATTTCTTGCTTTTGTTTTTACTTTTAAAAGAAACTGCGCATTTTGCTTTGCAATCAATTGTTCGAAACTTTTTTCTAAGAAACTTCTTCAGAATTTATTTATAATACTATTTTATGTCTTTATTTTTCCTTATTTTTGTCACGATGACTTAATATTTCAATGATTAGAATTATTGCTTACGGATGTAGGTTCGAAGACATTTTTTTCAATACTAAGACATTAATAAAGCCGCACCGATATCTTTTGCTTACTTTCTAGATATAAACCGACTAAATAAAGGAAGAATTTCACTTATCTGTATTTTCATGTTCAAATTTTTTTAAACTTTATTTAAAAATCACATAGCAATGCTCATTCCATTTAAACACTTATCTAACCTTTTATAGTTGGTAAATAAACCCACTATTTGAGAAATAACTATCAAATGCTTATATAAATAATTCTTATGTAAATATATAACAGCGCAATACCATCCAGGTTAGATTTTACTAAATGTATACAGAAAATATAAAATCTGGAAATATCGTAGCATTTTCATGAATTATTATACAAATCCCTCTAACTAAGAACTATATTTTATACAAATTAACGTTTTATTTGAACTTTTGATTTAAGCACAAAATACAAATTATAAATTAAACACAGTTTTGTTAAGCTGGATTTATATGTAAGTCTGAAAGTTACTATAAATTATAAAATTAAGAAAATATTATAAAATTGCTGAAAGCTTCCAAAATGCTGAACAAATCTTTACAAAGAACTACGAAGATCTGAAAAGTTGGCTTTCAAACGAAACTAAACCGGATCATCATTGGTCCATTCGATACGACAGACAGACAGACAATTCTCCCCTTTTTGCGTTGAGGTTTAAAAACCACATAATACAAACTTCTGGCTATCCTTTTCCAATACTATGTTGTGGTCGACTTCCTGTCTCACCAGATTCAGCTGAATACCGTATGTTACAGAGAAACTATCTCACCACCAAAAGATATTTACTAAATAGTACAGTAACCTTTAGTAAGACTGGTTGTCAGAATTGTAATGACTTAAATATCTAAGATCGACGTATGACAGTCGGGACAAACGGCTTAAGGTGCTTTCCGAGGTACAGAGGGTCTTGATATAATATTAATTGTACTATCCAAAGAACAACCGCGGCGACTACGGCTTTGAATATTTTCAGTAACCTTTACTTAGATTTTTTGCGTTTTTTTTTTAATTTGTAATGTTATATACATTAAAAACCTTGAAATTTTCAGAAAAGATCCCATAATTTCAATATTTATCAATTTTAGAATACTTCAGAGCTAAAAATCTTTACTGTGCCACATTAATTTTCAAATAAAAGAAACCCGCATCAAATTCGGCCTATTTATTTACGAGCTACGAAGCCACACAGACACACGTTAAACTCACAACATTCCTATTTTTGTCGTGGTTAAAAAGATGTCTTCATTCTTTAGTAAGTAGTTACAAAATAAATCCTTATTTCTAGTACTAATATTTGTTTTGTATTCGTTCAACAAGTAAGCTCGTATTTCATGATAATGGCACTTGTTGATATATTTGATAAATGGCTGAGGAAAACAACTGTTTCTAGGTTATATAGTAAAGGATAGTTATTTATTATCGTTTGCCGGATATAAGGTTAATTAAGTAGGGTTTTTCTTGGCGTTTGTGGAAAGATTCTTTATTCGACTGTTTGTTTTTTCGTATTTTTGTTTGGTAGAATAAGCAACTCGTCAATAAAAAACTTTTGTTTTCCTGCCTATATTATTAACAACAATTACATCCTTGTTCTTTTAGTTGCATTAAAGGCTAAGAAATTGGCGTCCCTTACTCCTTAAAATAGGTATACTTAGCAACGTACAAATATAATCGTAACATAAAAGGTTTAATTATAATCTAACCGATTTAAAAATTAATCGGAATAAGCACACGGTCAATTTTTTATTACTACCAATGATATAAGACTATCTTAATGTAATCACAATACAAGTCAAACTTCTCAATCTATCTACCTTCCACCAAACATAATGACAACACTTCACGCCTTCAAAAGTAACTATTATTTTAATTAGAGCGACAGACGACCTTGAAACTTGTTACAAGGACAAACCTTTATGTTTATGTAGTAACAAAATGGCGGGTGTGACGTCACTATTTACTTTGGGCACCTTAGAGGATAGATAGAGGAAAAATGTATAGAGTGCACATATCAGGGTATGAACTTTAAGCACTAGTATGAATCAGTTTATAAAAAATGGGATCAAAACAGATTGCGCTGTTTTAATAAAACTATCTTAAAACCAGATTTTGGTGAAGTTAGTTTTTATGTTTACTCATAACATGGGAACCATCGATATTTTCTGCATGAAAGTCTTCTTTTCTTGCCCTTTTCCTAATTGAATTGGGGTTGGCGCACCCTGTTTTTTCCTTCCATTCCACACTACTAACTGTCATACCCTTATTCACAGATTTTTATTCATTTATTATCTCTCACGCAGTCAATCCTTCTCATAAACATGTGTGAAAATAACTTAAATCAGTAAACTTATGCAGATACTCCACACAAAAAAATATGCTTACCTACGCTCGGCGCAATGGGCTTTTAGCGAATCGCACACTCTATAGTATTATTAACGTTTTTACTCTATGTTGGGGACACTTGTAGGTATACATATGTATGTATGTATCAGTATTTATGTATGTAAAATGTATGGTGTGGACTGTGGATGGTACTGTCCGGGTATATTATTATGTAACCAGGTAATATAAACATACAGTGTCATTTATTAAACACTAGCTGTACCTACTGTGTTTACACACGTAGTTAGCATTCCTAGTTCCCTGGTTTTTATAACTATTGTGCTAATCAGGGTTGAGATGAATCTAAGAAATCAAAGATCACGAAATTTATTTATCAGTGCCACCGGCAAATTCTACTTAAAATTTTATACATTTATTATTTAACATGGCTTGTGAAATAATGAAAGTGGACGAAGCGAAACAAGTAAGCAAGTGGAAAGAAGTGGTCTCTACCTACTCCTTCGGGAAAGAGGCGTGATTATATGTATATATATATATATATATGCATGTAAAATTTAACAACTCCTTAAACCTTTAATCACAAAGATATACGAAGTAAAACCACGCAAAAAGTTACTGAATCTACAATATGATTTTACGGAAGTAAAAATGCATGCTCTAGAAAATCTTATTAAACCTTTTAGCAGAATTTCGGAGCACTTTTAATCATTTTGTAATTACAATCTTATCTGCCTTTTCCCAAACTATGTTGGTATAGACTTTACGTATAAATACAATAGTATATTATAAAGCGAGCCTATCTGACCTCTACAAAGTAGGTAGGTAGGTAAGACTACGTAACATACTATCACGCCTGTATCCCCGAAGGGTTAGGCAGAGGTAAAACAATGTAAACCCACAGTTCGCCGGTATGCTTAGGTCCTATGTAATGGGGGGCGAGCCTATTGCCACTAACCGGGCACAAATACAAACTCCGACCTGCTACTGAACCCCAAAAGCCCAATAACATCTTGGTCTACTTAGGAATCGAACCCAAGACCTCTAGCGTAGCAGTCGCGCATAGTAAGACTGGTTGTCAGAATTGTAATGACTGCCAGTAAGGATAAACGGTTTGCGTGCTTACATTCTGCCTAATCTAAATATCACCAAAACCAACGCGTTATTTATCCTATAAATTAATAATACCATTGCATTCCTGCATAATAAGGAATTAGAAAAGGTTCCTTTGGAAAGGAAAACAAGGTAAGATGGTTATAAGATGCTACCATCACGGAGGTACAATGAATGTGACGGCAACAGCTAGGGCAGTCCGGGGTCGCGTACCCGTAGTGGATCTAGCCAGCTGTCTGACTGATAGCTGGTACTTCCATCCCCTGAACCGCATAAAAGGTTGTGTTTAAAAATATATATTTTTAAACTTGTATCGCAATTCTTGGTAGTACAGAATTCTTGGCAAGGACATAACGTTCTGAAGCACTTTTCTTACACGTACAGGAGTCATTAGTATTCAACATGTGTTTTATTCTTGGCAAGCGTAACACTGAAAATTTAAGCTCAAATGTTCAGAATTGAAGAACATTTGATACTTTGTTATTTTAAAGTGTAACTGCGGATGAATTTTAGTTGATAATCTAAATCGGGCCAGGAGTTTTGTAGCTTTATATATGTAGGTTAAATAGTTGTTGAAATAGTAAACAACTTCAGTAGTTTTTATGTGATATGTTAGTTTCGTTTAGTAGCTGTAGCGCTTTTGTCCTTGTTTCGATCTGTCGAATATTTATTGTCGCTGTTAAACTTTAGTCATGTAAATTATTTTCATTCCGAGTTACTGCAATAGTCTTAGTGTCCTTTTCAACCGACTTCAAAAAAAGGAGAAGGTTCTCAATTCGGCTGTTTTTTTTTTATGTTTGTTACTCGATATCTCAAAGACGCCTGGACCGATTTTTTTTATTGCTTTGTAACAAAGATGATACGAGTATTTGTAACTGCAAAGTAATTATTGAGTATATTTCGACAAGTATTCAAAGTATCAATCAAAGAATAAATAAATAAATAAAAAATAAAAATTGTTTATTCTTCAACCATTGAACTTTACAGTTAATCTTACGCAGGGACCTTCTTTTAAGTAATAATGTACTTGTGCTAGAAGGACCCGCTCTTCAATTACAATGGTAAATATGGTAAAAGTTATGTACAAGGAATAATTAAGGAATTAATAAGGAGTAACGTTAACAAAAAAACTTAAAAACAAACTTCTAGAATATTAAAAACATAATTATAATTGTAATTAGTATGTGTGTGTTGTGCGTGTGTTAGCGTTTGTGGGTGTGTGTGTGGGTGTGTGTGTGTGTGTGTTAGTGAATGTGTGTGCTTGTATGTATAATATTAACCTTAACTACTCATTTAAATGTAAAAACAATTCTGTATCTTCGTACGGTTTTGGTTTTAACCATAATAGAATATCAATAATAGTTTTCTTATTTATTTCATCTAATAAAACCGCAGAGCAGTTTATGTATGAAACACAGTCGAAGCATGTATGTTCCATACATGATTCGGCTATGACATAAATAATTGAGGTCAAATTAGCAGTAATTATTCAATAGTTTGTACTACCAAACTAGTTAATTGCCAACTTGACATGACAATTAACAATTATTATATTCATGCGATTATGAATATGTAACAATCTAATACCTAGTTTTATCTCTTTAAACATTTACCTACATCTAATTTAAAATATAAATTCATAATCAATTATTACAATGTAACTTAAATATGCTTACTTTAAGTAGACTTAAATGTAAATTAAAGAATATACTGTTATATAAAAGCACACTCATAATGTCACTAAACTACTTATCCGATTTGGATGAAAAATTTCATAGGGCTAGGTTACATTCCAAGACAAGACATAGGCTACTTTTTGCCGCAGTAAATGATACCCCCGTGGGGTATCTGTAATTAACAGTTAATTTATCATAAATGCCAAAGTAACTGTCTTATAGCTAAACCGCTGAACCAATTTTGATGGAACTAATTATAAGGTTAGTTTGAATCCCAAGACAAGACATCAAATACTGTTTATCACGATCGCTTATCGTGAACAAAACCACGCTGTACCGAAAGCTAGTAAAATCCTACTAATATTATAAATGTGAAAGTTTGTGAAAATGGATGTGTGGATGTTTGTTACTCTTTCACGCAAAAACTACTGAATGCATTTTAATGAAACTTTACAATAATGTAGCTTATTTATCGGAATAACACATAGGCTATTATTTATAAAGATAGTGTATGTATTGTCATTCACGCGGGTGAAACCGCCGTGCACAGCTAGTATATATTAAAATCATAAATGTAAAGCAGCATACAATGTCAAGAACCTTTCTAAATAGTTTTATATCAACGTGAAACATTCAAGTAAACCTCACAAATCATAATTAAACTATTCTACGAATATTCTTAGTTTTGTATGAAGTACTGCCTCGTTGGCCTAGTGGTGTTAAGCGCAACTGCTACGCTAGAGGTCTTGGGTTCGATTCCCAAGTCGACCAAGGTGTTATTGGGTTTTTCTATGAAATTCTCAGTAGCAGGTCGGAGTTTGGATTTGTGCCCGGTTAGTGGCAATAGGCTCGCCCCTATTGGCGGATCGCTAGGTAAAAAAAAAAACAAAAATAATAACACCAGCTCTGTAACCAAACCCTTGTTAAAAGAACAATCAGAACACTTACTTCAGTCTATTTAGGATTCCAATTTGCTTCAAAAAGTTTCACTTCTACACCATAGCCACCTTATTTCACTTAATAACTAAAACACCAAAAGGGCATACCACATCTGGCTTAGAACCCATAATCCTACACACCTTTTAATCACTCAACATCACAAGTATTTGTCCCACACATTCATCTAAACAATAACACAAAGCCCAAGATATTACACATAACAATCGCGCCAAAATACCTCATATAACAAACAAATAAAATACCTTCTGAAGAAAATATAGAACCTGTGGATTCAAATACATTTCGGTATACTCTTTGTAACATCAACTATTTTATCTTGATCTGTCACCCTTCAAACAAAAGCGGGAAACAGTACAGAGTTTGGTTAAAAGTAGCGAGGGTTGGTAGGTCTTGTGAAATGGTTGTAGTCTGTACAATATTGTTGTGACCTGCGCAGTCTTGTCTCGACAATTCAGTCCGTTTCAAGCGGTCCCTAAGCTCAGACGCATACCGCTAGATACCGCGAAAAATAATTCAACAAAAAAAAATCGTGAGTGAAAATTTATGTTAAGTGAGACAATTGTTATGGAGTTTTAAATTGTTGCCAATTAATTGTTATGTTATATTCGTGTTAATAGGTCAATGCACCTGTTGACTACGGCGTAGGTGTCTCGTAGCGTACTACGCTACGGTTTGTAGAATTTACCTGTGTAGCTTTTAGCGATCAAAGGTTTTTTTTTGGGTATAAGAAAGGACCAATAAAAGCTTTTTGTAATAAAATTTTCTTTTTCCATTTTTATAATATGGACCGTTAATATTTCTAAATAAGATTCTTTTCTGGGTATAACATTATGAATTTATACAGTCTACATTTTCGTAGGTTAAATACCTAATAATAATAATAATTATTATACCTTTGATGTAGCCTATTGCGTTCAGTACATTTAGGATGAACAGTATGTATATATAACACATAAAATTACATAATACCCGGTTTTCAGAGGATATTTTTTTCTAAGAAAGAAAACCATGTAGATTATTATGTTAATCTATATTTTTCTCTAAAAATCTTATAATTATATTACTAAACAGTCTTTATATGAATTAATTTTCAAACGTGCTTTTGAGGTTATTAAGTTAATACCGGTAATTGGTGCCATACCTAAATACCTATATGTAGCAAACATAACAAAATTAAGTAATGTTTTACTTCTCAAGCATTTTATGTGGGATTAAAATTTATTTCATTTAAAATACGGAAGACTATCCTTTGTAAGAAGCAACGTTTTTATTTTTGAGTAGAAAAGATTTCGTGCCTTAGTTTCATTGTCTTTCTCTTTAAATATCAATATAACTAGCGATTACCCGCGGCTCCACCCGCGTTGATGTCCATAGAATTAGAACTCCATGGTGTGTGGGTGATAGCTTTTCTAGCTAGTGAAGAAAATTCTTAAAATAAAAACATAGCTGTGCTTATGTAACGACATTAAATTCAAAATTTTACTCTCGTTTCAACCGACTTAAAAAAAAGTAGGAGTTTCTTCTGTATTTTCGTGTGTATTGGGTATATCTCAGAGGTCTTATTTTAATTTGATCAAAATCGGTTAAATATGTGGTTTTGATTTTTTAATTGATTTGGTCATTTTACCATTATAAATCAAAATTCCGCATAAAAACCTAATTCATTACTCGCAAAAGAAAAAGCTTTTAAATCTCTCTTGTTTTTTTTTATATTAAAGTCCCTCAAAATATAGCCATACTTTTAACAGTCTGTAGTTAAGATTTCAGTAGCGAATAACTTCATACATTTCAGCAAGGAAGTAAATTTTAATTGCATCCGCAGTTGAACTATGAAAAGACTTTTCTCAGTGTTTCACTTAAATAGCTGAATATACTAAAAAGGGTACAGCAATTTATTTAATTAAGTATTGTGGAATAATCTAGTCTGAGATGATAAATAATTTAGGCTTTTTTTTGTCGAGAGAGAAAATTATCACTATTATTGTTTTAATTAAAATTGGTCATAAAAATGGCGTGGCATTCGTTGATGGTTAAATGAATCATTCTTAAAAATGGATTTGTACAATACATAAAAGCTGGTTTTGTTTGATAATGAAATATACGAATATATTTAAAATAATATTTAATAGTTACTAAACAGTTTGTTTGGAAAAGCTATTAAATTGGTTCGTATGTTTTAACACATTGACCAAATTAATATTATCACAAAAGCTAATTCTAGGAATCACCGAAAATCCGACATTTTGTTCAAATTATAATAATTTAATTTAACAAAACAATGTACTATTATAGTATTTTAAAAAAAAATATGATGCAGTTTTCTCTTTTTGTATTTGATAGCTTATTAAAAAAAAAGTTTCATGCTATTTATCATCACATCACTTGACTTTGGAAACGCGAATTTAGCAAGCAGAACCACAGGGCTCAGCAGGTTAAAATAATAAAGCTAAATAATTTCATTTAGCTACTTAAGTTAAAAAAATAAACAGTACAATATTAAATATAAAATACATCGTAGATAACTCAAAAGGCTAGATAACGGATATGAAAAGTCAAAATCTATATCATTTTTCTTATTTCTAGCTTAGTTTTAGTTTATAGTTTAATTTTAAATAAATAAACTTCTGTAGGCCGTCAGATAGTTTTTTTAGCCAAAATTAGATCCCACCTCTGCGCAAAGGCCTTTCTTCTTCAAAACCTCTCTGTTTTTCAGCCCTGAAAATAATAAATACTTAACTTAAAACGACTCCAAAACAAGTCTTATATGGTTTTCTTATAGATCCCACTATCATAACTGGACACAATTACCACACGAGAAGCACTACCTTTCAAATAAAAAAAGGATCATCAAAATCAGTTCACCCAGTCGAAAGTTCTGAGGTAACAAACATAAAAAAAAACTGTCGAATTGAGTACATCCTCCTTTCTGAAGTCGGTTAAAAGCATTGCGACTTGAGAACGTCCCCTTTTTAAAGTCGGTTATTAAAAAAGGCTATCAAACTAACAAATTAAGTTATCGCCACTCATTTCTTAATGCCCTTCAATATAACTCCATTCGCAATTCATGTCAAAAAATATTGGACCTAGTAATCAGTAATAATAGTTGCACTGTTTTTTCGCCTACTGACTATTTACTGAATATTGACAGCTACCATCCACCTTTCTGTATGTTAATACCATCTCAATTATCCCGCAAATCTATACTTAGGAATGTAAGCAAAAAACACAACTACTTTAAAGCTGATTATGAAAAAATCAACGACGAATTAAGCATGATTAATTGGAATGTGAGATTAAGATCAGGCCAAACCGTAGACGAAGCGTTACAGATTTTTTTTATAATATTATTTTTGGTTTAATAAGATTGCATGTTCCATTAGTAAATGTAAAGTCTTCAAAGTTCCCCATCTGGTTCTCTCCCTCACTTATTCATATATATAAAAACAAGAACAGGGCTTGGATTAAATGGAAGATGTTTAATAATCTATCAGATTACGAACAATTCTCCTTGTACAGATCAAGATTTAGACTCGAATGCAAGAACTGTTACAGTAAATACATAAACTCGGTTGAAGATGGTATACATAAGAACATCAAACATTTCTGGACATACATAGCCGGTCGTAAATGCTGCAATGATATTCCTTCAGAAATGAAATATAAGAATCAGTCTGCAAATGATCCTGTAGGTATATGTAATTTATTTTCTGAATTCTTCAAATCCGTATACGAACCGACAACCGATTATGACTTTTCAAGTGAAGATTTCTCTGATCATTGCTCCATAATAAGTAAACTTCATATCAGTGTCAAAGAGGTACTCAAGGCACTTAAATCTTTAGATCCGACAAAGGGACCTGGACCTGATGGTCTTCCGGTGGTCTTTCTTCGGAATACTGCAGACAATATATGTACTCCTATACAAATTTTATTTCATATGTCATTGGCTCAAGGTACTTTTCCTGAAGCATGGAAGACTGCAAACTTAACGCCTGTCCATAAATCGGGATCAAAGCACGATATTGAAAACTATCGACCAATATCGATCCTGTCAGTCCTGCCGAAGCTTTTCGAAAAGTTAGTTCATAGTAAAATTTATCCTGCTTTACACAGCTCAATTATTCCACAGCAACATGGTTTTGTTAGAAAACGTTCAACTACTACAAATTTAGTGGCTTTCGTTGATTATTTATTTAATAATATGGATTCGCGTATACAAGTAGATTGTATATATACCGACTTTCGTAAAGCATTCGACAAGGTCGACCAAAATCTCCTTTTGAAAAAAATATCATTTAACGGCATACGTGGCGATTTACTGCGCTGGTTTTCGTCATATATTAAGAATAGAACTCAAAGAGTTGTAGTAAAAGGTTTCCAATCTGATATCATTCGTGTGACGTCGGGGGTGCCTCAGGGATCCATTTTAGGACCCCTAATGTTTGTTGTATTTATAAATGACATCTCTTGTTTCACTAACTCAAAATTGCTACTTTATGCTGATGATTTAAAAATATATAGGCCAATTAAGAATTTGAACGACTGCATTCTATTACAAGCAGACTTAGATCGACTTACTGATTATTGTAGAAAGAATAAGCTACAACTAAGTTTACCCAAGTGTTGTTGCATAAGTTTCACGAAAAATAAAAGCGCTTTTAAATACGATTACTCACTCGATAACACCGTATTATCAAGGGTTGCTCTCGTTCGTGATCTTGGGATTCTTCTCGATGATAAACTTCACCTTGACGCTCATGTGGATAAAATTACAAAAAAGGCTTATCGCATGTACGGCTTTGTAATGAGATCCGCTAAAGACTTTAAGCGTCCCTCAACCTACTTGTACTTGTATAAAACCTTAATCAGATCTCAGTTGGAATATGCAGTTTCAGTGTGGAACCCCTTTTATGACAAATATTCAAATAGCATAGAAAGTGTGCAGAGTAAGTTCTTGAGAGCTATGCATTATCGCTGCTTTCGCACTCGTAGTTCATATGTGGAATTACTAAAAACATATAATTTATTGAACCTAAAATCCAGACGCTCTCTTCTGGAAATGGTATTTTTGTTTGACTTATGCTGCAATGTATACGATTGCATTGATGTCCGAAATAAAATTAGTTATATAGTGCCCAGAACAGCCATAGGTCGCGGGGTGCGCGTTCGCCCGCTGTTTGCTGTTACTTCCTGCCGCACAAACGCGGGCTTGCGCGCACCACTGCGTAGGCTGACAAGCCATTTTAATAAAGAATTTCATGTCGTTGATATGTTTGCTCTTTCTGCCAAACAATTCAAGAAGCAGATAACTGAATTAATTAGTACTAAATTATGAATCGGTTTAATTTTTAGTTACTTTTGTTTTGATTGTAGGTATGTAGGTTTTACTTATAAGTTAGCAATTACATGATGATTTAAACCAGTATGTTTTCATTATATGTATTCTGTGGAAAATGTCGTTGGTTGCACATTTACTCATTTGTTGTGTTAGTTTGTAAGTACCTATCTATTAATGTGTTACTGTTTATTTTCCCTAATAAATAAAATAAAATAAAATAAAATAAAATAAAATTTCACAAATTAAGGGTGATACGTTCATATTTTCCTGAAGTTTAAAATTACTTTCAGAGTTTAAATCAAACTGTCAAAGTATATAATGAACTGTGTAAGGCTATAATTTATATTAGTATCTAATAACGAGATTGTTGGTATCACAATATCATATATTTTAAAAGGTATAGAACTTTGACAGATAACCTACTTGAGAAAAAGGAGGATGTCATTTAATTTTTGCCTTAGCACATGTCTCACAAAAACAAATAAAATTATTTATAATGGTTTTAGCTCCTAAACGAATATACCAATTTTGAAACTCTTTCTGTTTTTGCGAAATACTGAAATTAGATGACTTATAGATAACTAGCTGTGCCCCGCGGTTTCACCCGCGTGAATGACAATTCATACACTATCTTCATAAATTATAGCCTGTGTTACTCCGATGTATAAGCCACATTATTGTAAAGTTTCATTAAAATCCATTCAGTCGTTTTTGCGTGAAAGAGTAACAAACATCCACACATCCATCTTCACAGACTTTCACATTTATAATATTAGTAGGGATTTATGTGCGTATAAATGGGCTTTCGATATTTTTGAATCAATTTTAGGATTTCTAGTTGTAGATGTCAAAGCGAAAATATATTAAATTATCTAAGCGTTTACGTAACTATATGAAATTACACCTATTACAATATTCAAGGTATTTAGTCTAAATAAATAATACAATTAAACACCACCCAAAAACACAGAAAAATCATGAAAATCCCACTGAAAATGTCTTAATCTTGTACCAAAAGAGTATCAAAGCTAAAGTACTGACTAGGCTGAAATTGATCGAACCTTCAAAGATATTATATTGGGTATCGAGAACACATTTCATGAGCCGCTTCGACAAGATAATTTGGACCTTCGGATTATATGCTAAGGCCGGATAAACTAAGGTTTTTGGGATAATTGTATGATGGTAGTTTGTTTTATGTTTGTACTGCTTATGAAGAGGATTTTTGTGTAGTTTATTTTTGTTGGATATTGCTTTAATTTGAGTATCTTATGATAATTCAAGGAAGTAAAGATGTTTATATTTTTTTTATCGCGATTTGTATTTAAATTTTTGGTTCTGACGTTTCGACACCTTTGCAGTCTAACAATCGCGAATGTCCAGCATTAGCGTAAAGCTTAGAAAAAAAACTTTGAAAAAAAAATGTGGGAGAAATTTAGTAATAAAATGTTTTATTGGCAAAGAAGGTAACAATAAAATACACCTATTTGTCGATAAGCATAATACTTATCCTAATTAACTATCAACTAAATTGTTCAGTAAAAAAATAATGAGATTGTAGAATTCCGACACTATGAATAGATCAAATTTTCTGACAACCAATTACCAAAGTATTATGGGATACACAGAAAACTGCGGTTTGGAGAACAGATAGGCAGTCCCTCCATGTAAAATACGGTATTCAGCTGAATCGGGTAAGACTGGAAGCCGACCCCAACATAAATGGGAAAAGGCTAGACAAATCGCACACCCAGATCAACACTGGACTATTTCAAAATAGCTCGTTTTCCCCAATTTACGAAAAACCGTAATCACCAGCTACATCACAGTTATCGCAAATGTCTTTAACTTGTCTTGTGATTTTTCTAGATAATACAGTTTTGCTCTGGGTGTGCGAAATGATGATGAATAGATCAAATTGACTTTATTTGATAATTCGGTACTAAAACTATTTTCATTTATTTAGTTCACTGCAAATGGCTTTAACTTTGTAAAGAAATGCAACACAGTTTAGATTCAATTCGTTTCACAAAGCAGGTATATTAGAGAGAACGTGTTTTGTTTAGTTAAAGGTAATTTAAAATGTTTTAGAAATACTATGTAAGCTAATCATTAGCCACAGAAATAGTTGGAGAAATGTTTTAGTATATTTCTGACCTTTGCTATTGCTAATATAAATCAAATAGTATCTCAATTCGTACAATAATATTAATTTGGAAGTATTTTTTTAGTTTAAAAAAGGACAAAGGAATCTGCCCTGTCTTATTCATTTTGTGACTTAGAATAAATATTTCAACTGTCATATCTAAAAGTGTCAATTTAAACCTAAAAATATGGCTTTATCTGAAAAACTATAGGAGGACGTGATTCTCAAATATTTTTCCTAGTAATCAATGAAAACTGAACTGGTGTACAATAAAGAATATTCTATTCTAAAAATAATAAATACTACTAAATAATAAAAACAGCCTATAAATTTCCCACTGCTGGGCACAGGCCTCTTCCCATATAGAGAAGGCACGAGCTTTGATCGCCACGCTTCCTCGGATAACTAAAATTATTGTAAAAATAACTAATTAAAGATTTGAATAACTGTTTTTCCTTTGAAAAACTAAAGGACAATGGCGAATTCTCATACAAATTTTTGTTGACATAATTTTGTTGCGTCTACTAATAAAAAAAATCTTAAAATATAGAGTTTAGGTTTCTGATCAATATTGTCTTAAGGCTCACTGATGAACGAAGTCACGAATAAAAGATATTTAAGTTTTAAAGTATTTGAGGCTAGGTGCAAAGAGAATAGTAGGGTAGGTGTTTTGTCATTTAAGATTCGTTCAAACCATAGACTTTACATATACATAGACCGATACTATGGCTAGTTTCCCCTTGTGCAAAGCGAGAGCACTTTTTAGTCTGTATCTAGTACATTCGTTTACTGATTTTAGTTATTTTTCGCGCAACGACAAACTTATATACGAAAAAGTCGATGGTTTTGTCATGGTTAGGATAATATTAGTGTTTTAGATAGATTTATTAAAACGGCAAGCTCCATCTTCATGTATAATTCACGACAAAACTAGTTCATACTAGTGCTTACGGTCCAAACTCTGATACTCACTCTTTAGTATCTTATCTAAACTCTAAGGTTCAAACTAAAAGAAGTTCAGTTATTTATAAGTGAAATTAATGGGCTCCTGTAAGCAATTAAATACTTTTGCTCGACCTTGCATTTTTATAAGAGACATTCATAGGATTGTAAACCTCGTGAAATGGTCACTAATTTTTTAAAAGATAAAATATAATTAAACTATGTTTTCCCTGGTATCGCTTTGATCATGTAGTGTAAGAGAGAGTATCTTTTAAAATCTATAATCCTGACAGAATATGTTAATGTTTTCTTATAGGCTTTCTTTGCAATATAACAATATTGTTAAATGCACAAAATCTATAAGAAAGAAAAGAGAAGAAAAGAAAGCCTATAAAATAGCTGCCCAAATGCATGAATGAAATAAAAAACAGCATTAATTCTAACAAGGGATTGTCAAAGAAATTAAACAACATATTTATATTTTTTGGTTATTTTTCTTCATCATATTTTATTTCATCCTCCCTTATCACGATATCATCCAGGAAACCAGCCGGTGCTGAGAGGCTTTACACGGCTTTCCATCGTGAAAAATATATCGTCTTTTACACGCAATAAAATTCAAAGTAAGAAGCAGAATCGGAGTTAAAAGTTCACAGCACAATGTCGTCGTAAGTGGTAATCGGAATCCTTTGGCAAGCGCACGTCACAGGAGAAATGTTTAAAGTCCATAAGCTGTCCAGAACAAATATTAGAAATAAAAACATTAATAGATTCAACAATAATAGGAGTAACGAATGTTTGAATTGACAGATCACAAGCAATGTCAATTGACATAACTAAAAATGTCACATTGATTGTATCCGCTGTTGTTGCCATGCTGGAATGAAGTTTACCCGTGAGTTTACGTAATATTATTTTGATTTCATTTATTTATTTCGGCAATGTTGGGAAGAAATAACATGTCTTTAGATTATTCTTGTTCATATAACTTCAATATATTCTAAAAAAACCGCTTTTCTAATTTACTAGCGAAATATATTTGTATGACATAGTTTAGATTTAACTTTCACATGGCAACACTCCAAGTACAATTTAATCAATTGTATTTCCTATTTAAAATATATTTTTCATAGAATTAGAAGTTATTTAAATAAAGCTTGAAAAAACGTAACTAATTATTTCATGTAAATCTGTAATGATGACGTTTGTAGACGCATAAGAATTACATCAACAATGATTTCGCCATTGTCCTTTCTGTACTAATAAAACTTCCTTATTAATTCCTAACAACTATACATGCAACAATATTAGTTTCAATCAATTATCCAGTGAACAATGTGTGCAACAGTCTGCGCTGAAAATGCACGAGAACTGTACAACTTTGTGCATTGCAAAGTTTTTCAGCACAATGTTGGAACCTTTCGCTTTATTACTTTATTTCTTTTTTGTTACTATGTGTTTTCTATATACACGTATTATATTAAACCTGTATTCTGAAAGAGGGTGTGCAGATCATTAAATGACTTAAGTATTTGAGTTTTTTTAACCGACTTCAAAAAAGAGGAGGTGTTCAATTCGACTATATTTTTTGTGTTACTTCATAACTTTTGACTGGGTGAACCGATTTTGAAAATTATTTTTTTATCCGAAAGTTTTATGTGTGGTCCTATTTTATACAGTCTCTATTTAGACTGCGATCCATAAGAAAAAAATAAAAGACTTATTTAGATGTCGTTTTTATTTTGTTAGGAGTATAGTTTCGATAAAGGTATTTAGTTATTATATTGAGTTTTATCAACAACTGCTTGAAAGTTGGTTTATGGATGAAATTATTTATGTGCTGAATTTTGTTGTGAAATTCCTGTAAATGTACTGTTCGGTTAAATAAATGAAAAATGTCAAAAACACTTTTTCGTTTATCATAATGTTATAAAATTTTATTTAAACGAAGTAGGTATTTACAAATCCGTTATTTTTAACGTAGGAAAAAAAACGGTTTATTTTAAGGACCTATCAAATTCAATAAAAAACAAGGAGCAAGTAAAAAAATCTCGTATAATAATGAATTTATTCATTAGTTTTTTATCTTTCTCATTTCAAAAAATAAATACAAGCTCACCTCTTTTTAAACTAAAAGCGTGATGTTTTTCATACAGAAACATACCTCCATAAATATTAATTAAAAACAATGTTTGTTTCCGCGCAACTTGACAAATGGCCCGACTAATTAAAACGACACTGACTAAAAAATATACACTGAAAACCTTTTGAAAGATTAATGAGGTAAATATTTAAATTACTACCGAAACAATTAGTAAGTTTCGTACCACCTTTATCTGTGGTTTTGCCTGTACTTATTGATATTTTTTTCAATTTTATAATAATAATATTTCGGAACATCACACACGGTTATCTGATCCCAAGCTAAGCAGAGCTTGTGTTATGGTAACCAGACAACTGACAAACATACTTATATATTTCTAAATACGTACATCAAAACCTCCGAGAATGTATCAGTACCATCGACGCACTATATGCATAGACTGCTACTATCGCTAGGTTCCCCTTGTGCCAAGCGAGAGGAGTTTTTAGTCTGATCCTAATATATTTCGTTTTTCATTTAAGTTAATTTCGCGCAACGAGAAACTTATATAAGAAAATATCGATGGTTTTGACATTGTTAGGATAACATTAAAATTAGTGTTTTAGATAGATTTTTTAAAACGGCAAGCTCCATCTTCATAGATAATTCACGACAACACTTGTTCACACTAGTGCTTACGGTTTGTACTCTGATAGGCTCAGTCTATAGCTTCACATGTATACTCTAAGATCAGTACATAATAATATAAAATCAATTTATAAACGTTACATATTATAGGTCAATATGAGGGTGTTAACCCTTTCTGAAAATTCAATAATATTAGTAAGGGGAGGCAAAGCCACAGGTATTTCTAGTTAACGATACGAAATTTTGTCACGATGTCAAAATTAACGAGAATAACGATTATGTCAGTCAGCAATCACGATTTAATTTGAAAACGGTTTTGGATTCAGTAACGATGGGGTTGGATTTTAGTTTAATTTTATATTTTAGTTTAGTAAAGGGATATAGTGTGTATAACGCTTTGGTACCTATTAAATATGTAGGAATAGAGCAATTTATATTCGGGATGTATTTTTAACTCACGATTCATATAACAAAATCTTACCCATCCTAAGTTCTACTAAAACATTAAGAGAGATTTTTTAACAATGTTTGACGTTGCTTCCTACTTGGATTTTCTTCCGTGTCATAAGTGCGTTAATAGTCTATCTAGTCCTGTTAACGAATCCGGTATTGCATAATTTTGATCTTAGATCTATGTTTTACAGAATAACAAATAGCAAAATTATCTAAAGCAACACTTATTCTAACAAAACATAACTAAATCATTCTAAAATTAGTTCATGAAAAAGTGTCAAAAAAGTGAAACTCCAGTGAGAATCCAGTGACTTATTAGTGAGTAACAAAAGTTGTGTTCATAAAAAAAATCTAGTATTATGTGATGTAAAATCTAGATTCCTAGATGTCGGAAGGGCCGTCTAGATTACCTTCGGCGTTGACCCCAAAATGTAAGACACACGAAATGTGGGCCGCTATGACGAGGTCGATAGAAATACTGGTCGCTTTCTTCGAATATTACGCGCAGAGGTAAGTGTTCTTTTAATTAATTAATTTTATTTATTTATTTAAAGCCTGAACTGTCCCACTGCAGAGCAAAGGCCTCCCTTTCTTCCTTCCACAGGTCTCTATTGTTAGTTGTTTGTTGCCACTCCTTTTTGAATGCGTCTAGTTCATCTTCCATCTCCGCCTGGGTCTTCCACGCGGCCTTCGTCTATTTCTTTTAATTATTAAAGATAAATAATATAAGCAAATTAATAGTTTAAGTTTAAATATATTTTTAAACGTGTTGTATTTAGATACGATACATAGATAAAACCTGAATTGTTAAACAAACATAAATTCGGTTAAAAATATCAAAATTGAGTTGCAAGACTCCAAAAGAACAAATATGTATTTAATTTGCAATATATGCATTTAAACATAAATTGCAAGTTAAATGAAAGCTTAGAAAGATCAAAAAAACACAATACAAGCTATTTTGTTGTACAATAATTATAACACCGGCTTGTAAAAAGCCAATCTGGAACAAGCATAATTGGCGATTTCGATTTCAGTTTACGTACCTAATTGTTATTTTCTTACAGTGAAAATAACAATCGCATGTAAATATTTTTTAAGAATAATTTAGAAAGTCATAATAAGACACCTTTTACACAAGAAATCTGTTTATGAAACCAGAAGGTCAAAACAACATAAAATCTTCAAATATCCCACTGCTGGGCACAGGCCTCTTTCCATATAGAGAAGGAACGAGCATTGATCACTACGCTTGCTCTCTGCAGGCGATTTCAAACTCCACTTTGTCACCTAGATTTCCTCCCTAACTTTACTTTAGTCTTTAGCCATTATTCATTGCTGTCTACTTCAGAAATTACATTAAAACTTTTGTAATTACATACACCAAACACTCCATTTTACCTGCAATTATAAAAGTAAACTAACTGTAATATCTTCAAATGTTTACCTTTACTAAGATAATATCTTCTATTTCAACCCTTGTATGACTGGCCTGTTGGTCTAGTGGTGACCCTGACTGCTATATCGGAGGTCGTGAGTTCGTTTCCCACCCAGTACAAATCTTTGTGTGATGAGTGTGATCACTTGTTCTGTATCTTGGTGTAATTTATCTAAAATATATGTATGTATTTAGAGATATATGCATGTTTATCAGTTGTCTGGTTACCATAACACAAGCTCTGCTTAGCTTGGGATCAGATAACCGTGTGTGAGATGTCCCGGAATATTATAACCCCTGAATATGGCTATAGGTATTTCTCACTCTTAAAACTATATCGGTCTCTTTTTCACACCTAAAATCGAAAGAAACAGAATGATAAGTAACGGCTACTTAGAATTGAGTTAGGTTTAAGTAAGCCTCTTCAATTTGAAGGAGGTAGAAGGGCGCTTGAAATTATTGCCCTTTTCAGTGTCGGCAATAATTTAAGTGGTACTTGAATTGAATGAGTTAAAATTAAGTGTTATCCTTAAATATTCCTGAAGGGTTATAAGGATAGAAGTAATTTAAATAAATGATAAGTGTCCATTTAATTTAGATATCAGACTAATGTAAAAATAAGTTAATTCTTTTAGTTATTTTCAACATAATTTACTTACTGAATTTATTTTAATGGATCACAAAGATATAAAAATAAAGGTCCCGATTAGATTAAACTTGTGTTATTCTCATAGTGGCAAAGTAAATAATTAAAAAAAAACAATGTACCAGAACGAAACACATTTTACTTTTATTTGGATATTAAGCTAATTAAAATATAATAGGTAGATTCAAATAAAATAAAATATATAATTCCATCAATGTTACATGTCTGAATGATAAGCTATTTTTTTTTAAGTCGGAAAATATACTTACCAAAATATAGCAATGAAATTTTTCCAGGTAAAAAAATACTATATCGCTTAAGGTATAGTTTTCCTTCATTTCATGGTAAAACCATAATTTTTTCCTCTTCTAAAAGGTACCTTTTGTGTAAATAAAGTTTATGTTGTGAATTGTCAGCCTTTTCGCGCTAAACCTTAGGGAAATCATTTATTAAGAATCACTGTCACCATTGTATGGACGAGATAAGGCCATATTTTAGAATTACGAGTATTTTCTGTTTTTACATAAAAATGGAACGCATTTTTTACAACTGTGGGTTGCATTTCTATTTATTTTACGAAACACAAAATAATGTTGAACAACTGACTTTAATGCTGAAATCTGAAATATATGATTGCAGTAATTCTTCATTTTTAACCGACTTCAAAAAATAAGGAGATTCTATTTTACGCAGCATATGTAATTTTATCTCTGCCTACCCCTACGGGAAACAGGCGTGATTATAATATTATGTATGTATGTATGTATCTCATTTAAATCATCTATCAAAACATTGCAAAAAAAAATCGGATGTATCTTAAATACAAAATAACACAAACTAAATTGAATAAACTCAAAATAAACTTTTAGATCCCAGATACACTTATTGCAATAAATTCCAACACTCAATAGTATTTTTTTTTTCTATTCAACTAAGTATTATTTTGCGTTCCAAAATATCAAAACTTACATAATTATGTAGTTAACTTAAACGCTCATCAACACACTTTTCGTATCCACCACTTTCAGTCTAGCCTTATTTATTACCTAACTTAAAAACTAGATTCAGTTCAGTCTGAAAGTTAGACCTCAAGGTTTTATCAGAAACTGAGCGAACTGAATCCATTATGGTTGTTTGATTTATTT
This sequence comes from Autographa gamma, assembly GCA_905146925.1. Lineage (NCBI taxonomy): Eukaryota > Metazoa > Arthropoda > Insecta > Lepidoptera > Noctuidae > Autographa > Autographa gamma. Next base: position 3,500,880 of record LR989878.1, on the reverse strand, counting down.
CATCGGAAACTTTTGCCTTTAGTGTTTAAAAGTATAGTTTTATGTGGTGTAAATGTAGGGAAAATTCAATGAGAGGTTATTTTGATTTCGCATTTTTCATCGCTGTTTAACCGACTGCAAAAAAAGAGGGTTACAATATTTTTAGATGTGTGTCACAAAGGAAAGGGGGTTTGATTTTGGGTATAAGTTAAGATAAAAATACCTATTGTAAGCATTACATTCATACACATACACCATTAATACATTTAGTCCCTTGACATCCCACTATTGGGAACAGTCTTTTTCATGTCCCTACTGTCATTTATGTATCTGAGTTTTTTATATCTTGTGCGATTTTATTTTATGCGGTCTAAATTTGTGGCAATGGCTCACATAACAAAGTCAACTAAGTACAGCCATTTTTTATATCCACATTACTCATCTTTCAAACATCCAAAGCTGTACTACCAACCACTTTTTCACAACTCACAAAAATCGTTACAAACTTATCCTGTACCAAACCTTTTACAAAATACAAAATGATATTTTCTCCCTAAAACCGTTGGCATTTGTACATGTATGTGACATTGACGCATCTCTACTATTAAAGACAAAACCGTGTAACAGATGAGTCAGAACCCAGTTGTTTTCACTCACAGAAAACATGAAATAAATCTACAACAATTTGCGAATAACAAGAAAAGCTATTTGGTGTATAAAACTAAATATGCATGTGTTACCGAAAGGGTATATCTATTCAAAATGGCTGAAGAGTACATCTAGTATAGAGTCAGTTTACAAAATCTATGTTTAAAATAAGTTTATTAATCTATTGACATCCAATTTGACGACCTCCGTGGTCGAGTGGCGTACGCACCGGTTTTCAAGGTGTCGCTAGCTCTGAGGTCCCGGGTTCGATCCCCAGACGGGTCAATGTAGAAAGTCACTTTTCTACATTGTCCCGGGTCTGGGTGTTTGTGGTACCTTCGTTGTATCCGAATGCCATAACACAAGTGCTTAATAGCTATTTACTTTGGGTTCAGAGCAATGTATGTGATGTTGTCTGCATATTTTTTTTTTTTTTTTTTTGTGTCAATTATATTATTAGCCACCAAAAATCGTAATAAACGTGTCACCGCACTGCAAGGTTCAATATGTCATTACGTCATTTTAATTGTTAACGATACATAGCTTCATTTTTTCAGGTAAATTTTTGTATGATTGGGTTTCAAATATTTAACTAACTCATTTTGAGTTGAAATTTTGTAAACTGACTCTATACCAGATGTACTGTTCACCCCTTTTGGATTGATATACCCTTTCGGTAACACCCTATCTTGGTCATCAAGTCAATATAATTCTGACAACAAGTCTTACTATGAGATACTGTGTTACCCAGTAACATGTGTTGTGGAGGTCAGATAGGCAGTCGCTCTGTAACATACGGTGTTCAGCTGATCCCGGTGAGACTAAGTAACTATCAGATACTTTAGCGTTACTCCAACGTTAGTAAAATATTTCTAGAGATAAAAACTCCGTGGATAAAACATATTTATTTTGAGACTGACCACCTTTCCTGTTAATGCTACTCTTTTCCCACACTATGTTGTGGTACTTGTGGTCGGCTTCCTGTCTCACCGACAGCTGAACACCGTATGTTACAGAGCGACTGCCTATCTGAACTCCACAGTTTTCCTGGATAACACAATATCCCATAGTAAGAGTGGTTCTCAGAATTGACTGAACTCCACATATTTCACTAGTCTGTTATGAGTAGCCAAAATGTATTCAGAAAGGTATATTTGTTTCGTATATAATTGACTCATCATGTGTACTAAGCGCTTGTGGAATATTAACGAAATACGCCAGCAATTTATATGCGGGGAGATAAATGGAACAACTTATACCGGCTTATACAATAATCATTGTGTGATGTACGGTTGCAAAGGATGGCTAATTTTGGGATATTATTTTATAACATAACATAACATATATTCACGCCTGTATCCCCGAAGGGTTAGGCAGAGGTGTACCAATGTACACCACCAGTTCGCCGATATGTTTAGGTCCCATGTAATAGGGGGCGAGCCTATTGAAACTAACCGGGCACAAATCCAAACTCCGACCTGCTACTAAGAATTTCATAGAAAAACCCAATAACACATTGGTCGACTCGGGAATCGAACCCAAGACCTCTAGCGTAGCAGTCGCGCTTAGCGCCACTAGGCCAACGAGGCAGTCTGTCATATCATTGCTACATGTCTTATCATTATATCATCAATCTTATAATATTATTTTATATATTGTTATAAGATTGATAGATGAGACACAAACATAAATGGTGGAATGTATGGTGAAAGATAGAATGAAATTGAAATAATAAATCGATTTATTAGCAAAATAATAATCATTTTAAATTAAATAGAGTAGGAAAACTATATTTTTGTCGTGCTCATTGGTCATGTAAAATTTTATTAAGTTCATAGCTGACTATAGAAAAAGGGGATTCCCTATTAATTAAGAGTCATAAAAATAATATTATTCTTGGTTTGTTAATCAAACCAAGTTTCACCAAAAATCTTACGACCTTACTATTGTAAGAAGACTTTAGTATTTTACTTAAATTGTAATAAAACAAAAATCACTACAGTTCCAATTACATTGAAAACTTATACATTGCTGTTTATATTTCACTAGCTGTGTCCCGCGGTTTCACCCGCGTGAATGACACTTCATACACTATGTTTATAAATTATAGCCCATATGTTCTTCTTATGTATGAGCTACATTATTGTAAAGTTTCATTACAATCCATTCAGTAGTTTTTGCGTGAAAGAGTAACAAACATCCACACATACATTCTCACAAACTTTCACATTTATAATATTAGTAGGATTGTTATGTAAGGTTAATTTCCTTTAAGCATAATGTTTCAAACGCCTTCGCAAATTTATTTAATTTTATACCCAGCATGTTTGTCGTACCAAACGACGGTATGTCAGAATAGGTCATTACATGATATTATTGCATACGCCACGAGCCTTAATGTGGCGTTAGATCAATTTTTCAGCAGATTACGGCGGCGGAGATAACCTGAAATGTTAGCCTTACTGAAATTATATATCATACCATAAATGCGTAGGTGATCTATGTTGGTATATGCTGACAACATCGACGTATGATATGCATAGACGGCTACTATCGCTAGGTTCCCCTTGTGCCAAGCGAGAGCAGTTTTTAGTCTGATCCTAGTACATTTTGTTTTTCATTTAAGTTAATTTTCGCGCAATGAGAAACTTCTATAATAAAATATCGATGGTTTTGACATTGTTAGGATAATATTAGTGTTTTAGATAGATTTTTTAAAACGGCAAGCTCCATCTTCATACATAATTCACGACAATACTTGTTCACACTAGTGCTTACGGTTTAAACTCTGATAGGCTCACTCTATAGTTTCAAATGCAACCTCGTTGGCTGACAATGATTATGCTAGAAGTACAATTTAATTAAGTATTGTAATAATAGTTTTAAAAAGATTGGAACTTGTTTCTGCGAGCAAAGTTTCATTGGTAACATAAATATCTCATAAGTATAACATAAAAAAAAAATATCTATGAAACTTTGAAAAGCTTCTAAAACATAATTATTACAATTATTGTATAAGAAAATATGTCAATCACTTCACAAACCTCAGAGCGTTAGTTGTTTGTTTCCCACCCTCGAAAAATCTTTGTGTAATGAGCATGGCAATTTTGTTCTATGGATGTTATTTATTTGACGGGCCTGTTGGTCTAGTGGTTAGTGACACTGACTGCTATACCGGAGGTCGTGGGTTCGATTCCCACTCAGGACAAATGTTTGTGTGATGAGCACGATCATTTGTTCTGGTCTGGGTGTCATTTATCTATAATATGTATGTATTTAGAAATATATAAGTATGTTTATCAGTTGTCTGGTTACCATAACACAAGCTCTCTTAGAGCTTAGCTTGGGATCAGATTACCGTGTGTGAATTATCCAAGAATATTATATTATTATATCTACAAAGAGAGAGAAATAATTTAGGAATATACATCTCTGGTAGTTTGGTAACCATAATGCAGGTACTGAATATTTTGTAACAGATGGCCGTGTGGTTTTCCCCTTACATTTTTACTCAGGATTCAAAACCTAAACATCTATAAACAAAATCAAGATAAAACACATTTAAACCGACAAATTGTCAAACAAAAAACCCCTCATCTAATTTACCTTTTCCTTAACGTTACAAAACTCATTACAGATTTATCTTAAGTTACAAAGATCGGATCATCCCTTTATAAGGTAGTAAAACAACCCTTAAACATATAGTCGTTACGGGATCTAAGGGATAATGGGTAACGATTACCGGTTCAATAAAAATAGGCTTTTTATGTGTTTTGTTCATCCATTAAATAAGAAACATCTTGGTTGGTTTTAGTAGTTTTAATGTGTATAGAACAGATTTTTGTAATTACATTGATTATACATTAGAAGCCTAGAAGGTCTACTAATGTGAGTTAAGGCTTAAAATATATAAGAAAAAGAGTATGATAAAGTGAACCCGTTTATAGAATAAACAATTATTGAAATGAAAATGTTTTTAAGTAAATCAACAAACTTTGATATTTACAATAGAACAGGAAAAGCTGACAAATTAAAACAAATAAAAAAATTAAGCACTTTCTACAATATATTTACTTTATAGTTAATGGTGTACTTCTGAGAGATTTGACAAAGGAAAAATATGGACTGTTCTATAAAACGCTATATATATACCTATATTTATACCTATATAGATTTATTTCGAGAATTATTTTGAAGTATGACAGTTCGTCAATACAAAATCTGTCAGCCATGATTTTTTACATCGAATATAAGTTCGTTACATTTTTTTAAAACTTTTAAAAACACGACTTTTATTTTTTTTTCGATTCTCATAAAATAAAGAAATTATAACCTTTTACAACCAATAACAGACAGAGATGACGCCATACAAATAATAGTTCCATCTCTTTCACTCTCATAGACTTTAAATACAGTTTTCTTTTTCCAATACATTCGAGGCGCGAAGTTAATTAAAAACGTTTCCGTAGTGATGCTGTGACGTTCTCATTTCCTTAGTCAGCCATCTTGTATTTCCTAGTCATTATATGCAACTGCACTTGCATATAATGCATATCACTTAGGGAAATTAGAAAAGTTTGCAGATTGTGTATTTTATTTGCAAAGTATAAAATTTTATAATTGATTGCATTTAAATGTAAAAACAACCACCTTTATTCGAAATTAATGACTACTGGATAGATTTTGATGTAATTTATTTTGGGACCACCTAGAGGGGTCATTTTTTTAAAATTCATTCATAATTATAGTACCTAACCATCGCGTAACAAAAATACAAAAAAAAAACATAGAGACGAATTAAAAACCTCCTCTTTATAAAGAAAAGTATAAAAAATAATTATGTATCTGAATGCGGCAAAGTTAAATCGAAAAAAGTACCTAAATCAAATTGGCATTTTTAAGTCAATGTAGTTTATAAGAAAAAAAGATAAAGATAAAGATAAAGAAGATATTTTTATTCGCAAATATAGGTACATAATACATGGTGGTACAGAGAAATATAGTATAGTTCAGCCATATTTTGCCACGAGGGCATGCAAATCTTAATTATAGTTACATTACAATTTATTAAACATTAAAATCTAAATACAAAGTAAATAAAGAACAGAAAAAAAATAGAAAGAAGAAGAAGAAGAAACTAGAAAGACTTACGTCAGTTTTAATTATAGTTTTAAAATAAGCTCTTTCTAGGTATATCTATATATTTTATATCTTCTTACCTTTTATAGATTTTCTGTAGGTATTACATTTTTTCATAACTTTAAGTCGTTTAATATAATAAACCTCTTTTTTTAGTTAAACTGAAATCTACATTTAAATTACTTATGTATTCATTAAACTCACTTAATACAGATAAAACATTAACATATCTAAAGCATTTGCCTTTAAATCGGCTTTGACAGGCTTTCAGCTCGAATCGCTAGTGATGTGCCTCCAATAATATATTCTATCGATAATCGAAGCGGTGACCTGTGAGAATCGATGTCGATAAACTGACTTGACAAGACAGTAAGCATAAATTATGTATTAAGTTTTCTTTGATAATACAGTTTGACATGTAGGTAAAACGTAGGGCGGTATAGCTACATGATAATGTAGTCTTTATTTTCTTGACAGTAAGGTTGAATTTTGTAATTATGTCAACGGCGAGGGTCTAGATACTTTTAGGTTGTGAAGGTCGATAAAATCTTTCACTCGAGGTGGTAATAACAAATATTTGAATAATAATATATTTCGGGAATATGTCAGAAGTCTACATTAATTTGAAATATATAAATTACTTTAATGTTATACACTAGCGACTCATTTAATAATTTATGTTAGTTGCTAGGGATTTTACACGTGTCTACCTAGTTAATGTTTCTGATGAAAAAATAAAAAAATAAAAGTGTTTATTGCATGAGCTTGTATAAATTTTACAGTACAACTTACATAGAGACCTCCTTTTAAGTAAAATATATATTATCTGATGTTTCTATATTTCTTTTTAACCGACTTCAATAAAGGAGGAGGTACTCACTTCGACTGTATTTTTTATGTTCGTTACCACGGCACTTTTGACTGGGTGAACCGATTTTGATTAATCTTTTTTATTTGGAAGCTTGTGTTTCCGTGTAGTCCCGTTTTATTTTGGTCTACTTTTGACAGTGGGATCTATAAGAAATAAATAAAAGACTTATTATGTCGTTTTTTTTGTTACAATTATGTTAATTAGAGTTGAAACGAACACAACAAATCAATGATAACGAAAATCATTACACCAATTCGAAATGGTATAACTGACCCAACCTTGTTTCATTATTATTTACTATTGTATTCAACTAATTTATACACAAATAAATCTAATATAAGAACTTACTATTTTTTTTATTTTTTTATATATCCTTTTAAGTGTCCCACTGCTGGGCAAAGGTCTCCCCCGTCTGACTCCAGACATTCCTGTCTCGAGCCACATGACACCAATCACTTAAGAAGCGATGGATGTCATCCCGCCCCCGTCTCCTTGGCCTTCCTCGTCTGCGAGTTCCGGCATCAGGGACCCACTCGGTAGCTATTTTTGCCCACCTGTCTAACTAACTATACTAAAAAAAAATACTACTTTTGATCAATTTAATCTACTACTATTATAACACTATTTGTTATAAAACTGCTAACAATATTAATTCACGGATCGTATAGTCAATTCTAAATGGCAAACCGATGAGTGCCAAGTGCAACGATTATACTTCTATCTAATGGTCACCATTATTATTTAGAGTCACCCTTATCGGTATTTAAATGGTCTATTGACTGTGGTGTGTTTAGATACGAATAGAACCTAGTATTAGGTTTAAACTTTAATAATGCTATCTGAAATCGCCAATCCGCAGAGAGCAAGCGTGGTGATCAATGCTCGTGCCTTCTCTATACAGGAAGAGGCCTGTGTTCAGCAGTGGGACGATTATAGGCTGGTTTTATTACTATTATTTTATGTAATTGATTTAAGTAAAGCAGGAATGTGGCTTTTGACCAGCAGTAGAATACCACCAAACAATACTTCAATAATGCTAGCTATGGCTCGTGACTTCGCCTGCGTGTAAGTCGGTTATTGCAACAAAAGTAGCCAAAGTCCTTTCTTGGGATAAAAGCTTAACCGTAACTCCAATTTCCCCAAATTCAGTTCACCGGTTTTGCCTTAAAGCCATAACATATAGAGGCACTTTAGGGTCTCTAATATTAGTATGGATCGATGACGCAAACGTTTACAAAAATAAGAAAACGTTTTTTTTTGTTTTTCACACACGGTTGTCTGATCCCAAGCTAAGCAGAGCTTGTGTTATGGTAACCAGACAACTGATAAACATACTTGTATATTTCTAAATACATACATATTATGGATAAATTACACCCAGACACCGAACATCTGATCGTGCTCATCACACAAACATTTGTTCTGGGTGGGAATCGAACCCACGACCTCCGGTATAGCTGTCAGGGTCTCTAACCACTAGACCAACAGGCCCCTCATTAGGATTATTATTATTAGTTTTTAATATAAAGTAACTATATCAAAAACTTATCGATATATAGAAGTATTACACATGTATGTTACACATACATGTGTAATCTATCTCTCCATACATACATACATATCAACACGCCTGTATCCCCGAAGGGGTATGCGGAGGTGTACTAATGTACACCTACAGCTCGCCGATATGTTTAGGTCCCATGTAATAGGGGCCGAGCCTATTGCCACTAACCGGGCACAAATCCAAACTCCGACCTGCTACTGAGAATTTCATAGAAAAACCCAAATAACACCTTGGTCGACTCGGGAATCGAACCCAAGACCTCTAGCGTAGCAGTCGCGCTTAGCACCACTATGCCAACGAGGCAGTTTCTCCATAATATTATTTTGAAGTTCTGTCAGTTCAACATGTAAATTACCATCATATTTATTCAACTTTGAATAATGTCGTAACTTAATTCTGATATGTTTGCTACATTAATATAATTTATTAGCATGTTATATGGGTTTAATTGAGCAGAGGTTTCATTTGACTTATTATAGTCAATTAATGTCTCGAATAGCTTGATGTTATCTAATAGGAGACTAATTAGATAATAATTATTGAAAATAAATGCAATAATATTTCAGACACAAAAAAGAACTTTAAAATAAGTCTTATAACATATCATCACGCCTGTATCCCCGAAGGGTTAGGCAGAGGTGTACCAATGTACACCCACAGTTCGCCGATATGTTTAGGTCCCATGTAATAGGGGGCGAGCCTATTGCCACTAACCGGGCACAAATCCAAACTCCGACCTGCTACTGAGAATTTCATAGAAAAACGTAATAACATAAGTCTTATATGGTTTTCATATGGATTCCACTGTCAAAACAGGAATTTGAAATCGCTAATCCGCAGAGAGCAAGCGTGGTGATCAATGCTCGTGCCTTCTCTATATGGGAAGAGGCCTGTGCCCAGCAGTGGGAAGGTTTATAGGCTGGTATAATGTATTATTGATACATTATTATTTTATTTAACAGTTTTACTAATGTTAAATTTAGTAAATCGTGATCAGAGAGCTGGTTTGTTCCTTGCACAGAGAATCGGCATAGCCATTCAACGTGGCAATGCTGCCAGCCTTCTGGGCACGTTCCCCGCCATTCACAAGGATGACGATGAGATTTTTGACGCCTGTTAGATTTATTCATTTGACGACCTCCGTGGTCGAGTGGCGGAAGCACCGGTTTCAAGGTGTCGCTAGCTCTGAGGTCTCGGGTTCGATTCCCGGACGTGTCAATGTAGAAAATCACATTTCTACATTGTCTTGGGTCTGGGTGTTTGAGGTACCTTCGTTGTATCTGAATTCCATAACACAAGTGCTGTAGCAACTTACTTTGGGTTCAGAACAATGTATGTGATGTTGTCCGCATTTGTTATTAATTAATCATTATTATTATTCATTTATGTAAGATTTAATTTAGTAAACCAAACTCTACTATACCAATTCCACTGTGATCTTATCTTGTCTAAATTCCTGAACCAATATAAATGATGATTGCCTAAGAGATAGCTTTGCTTAAGGAAAATTACATAGCTGATTTACATAGTAGGACATTCCATGGAATTTCCTTTTACAATTTATCTAGTTTCCAATATCTTAAGTGCTAGTCATAATGTTGATTCCAGAATGGCTTTTTCCTTAAAACCTGTTTGACTAATTTCTTTTGTATATATTATCTTATTACATGTTATAATTAATACTACATTAACATTTATAGGAATCAGATCAATTTATCTTAAAAAACAATAATATTATGTAATTCTTTAAAATTTGAATTCATATGGAATTAATAAAATAGGTAAGACCACACATCAAAGTGTTTACTTGCATGTGAAATTACCAAAATGCTAATTATATTAGAATAAAGAAACACATTATATTACGTATGTTTGCAGAAACTATTGTGTCTTTAGGCGGGTTCTGCATTAAATTATGGATTTATGTCCTACTATGATGATTGACAAGTTTCAACATTCTGAATGACATTCGAATTAAATAACCGAATTCTTAGTGAGCTCTGCTTAAAATCATAAACAGTATCTTAATATCTAATGACCTCATAAGATCCAGCTCTTAAAAAAACCATTAGATAATCCATCTACTATCCTAACTAGTATTTGCTAGAACTACAAGATTTGTGATAAATTGACGCAGTTAGTCAGTGATTGGCAGTTGTGTAGGAAAAGACAAATGCTTGGGATTCGCTTACAAAGCTCTTTGTCGATTGCTTTTCTTGACGGGAAATGTTCAGTCAGCAGTATTGGTGCTTATTTTGGGATTTAAGCGTTAAAAAGAAGGTAACCATTCAATACGTAGGTAAATGAAAAACGTTGTTAATTATAAGTCACTTACTATTATAATAAACCAGTGTGCAAATATTTTTTTTTAATATTATTTCATATTTGGTGAGAAATAATAGATACAAAAATTCGGATATCAACTATTTACTTATATTGACTTTTTTTTTCTTTTTTAATTTATTGTTTAGTAAACTTATAAACTGAGCCCCACAAAACCGTAGTAATGGTTAGACTGTGGGCGAATTATGAGGTGAAATTTTGTAAACTGACTCTATACCAGATGTACTCTTCACCCCTTTTGGATAGATATACCCTTTCGGTCACAGCCTGTATATTTGTAAGCCATTTATGAAACCTTTACTTTGATACTTAAACCTTTTCCGGCGATAAAAAAACTTCCATTTAGATTATTTTTATTTACTCACTGTCACTCTCACAATTCAGAGGAATCTTACATCTTACAACACTTAAGATACAATTTAGGCGACTGTACCTGCCTACATAGGCTACATAATAATAATAATATAATAATAATCCAGCCTATAAACGTCCCACTGCTGGGCACATGCCTCTTCCCATATAGAGAAGGCGCGAGCATTGATCACCACGCTTGCTCTCTGCGGATATAGGCTACATTCCAAAGTAAAATACAGACATACCAATAAAAACACAGAACCCTCCAAACACAGTCGGGTAAAAACCAACAAACATTTTATCAGCACTACTTAGAACCTTCCTGAAAATTCACTGGAGTACGCGTCGGATTGAAAGAAATCAATAGCTTTGCATCGTAACTACTTTTAAGGCTCCGATTTTCATGAAAACTGGAGGTATTTTACCTACATTTTCGGCTTAGCTTTTCCGTATAAAATCGAATGAATTTCTGAGTTGCTTTTTCAGGTGTTGGAATTTAGATGAATTTTGTATGTTGTTTCAATTTTGTTTTTAATGTGTTTTGAATATTTAGTAACTGCAAAATGTTTTGATTCCTTTTTGAATGTTTTATTTTTCAACTATGTTTGGGTTTGGCTTTGAGATAATTATTGAAATAATATTTATGATAAACTCTTTAATTGTTTGTGTGATTTTTGAACTGTGTTGAATTTATCAAAATAGATGAGTGCATTGATGCTTGTTACTCTTTCACGCAAAAACTACTAAACATATTTCTATGAAAATTGGTGCACCGATAGTTTGTAATAAATAATCACATTTAATAGCTTTTTATAACAAAATGTCTACGGGAACTATTCTATCTAGGTAAAACCTCGAGACGCTTCTTGTATATAAAACAATTTATTTCCTGAACTTTTTATCCATTCCAAATGTTTTACTCCAAATCGCAGAAACTTATTTAAATGAAGAGTATAAAAATTTTCCATTTTAAACCACTAGGCTGCCGTTTACAATTTGAATCACGATTTTTAGCTTTAAATGAAAAATCTGATCAAAAGGCTTTTCAAAATGTTCTCAGAATTTTAAGTGTTTGTGGTATCCATTTCAATTCAGTTTTAAATATAAAATGTTCCGCGTTAAGCCTTTCGTTATGTCATAATAATTCTGACTACCAGTCTTACTATGGGGTACTGTGTTACCCAGTAACATGTGTTGTGGAGGTCAGATAGACAGTCGCTCTGTAACATACGGTGTTCAGCTGTCGGTGAGACTGGAAGCAGACACCAACATAGTTTGGAAATAGGCAAAAGAAGCTAACGTTTACATTGTCAGGAACGCAATGGATATTCATAAAAATAATTTAATTATCCAAAATGGCGGCGATGTGGTTCGCCACCCATCACGTCTCGTTTCTCGCGGGGGCGTAAAGTGGCCCACGGAGAGCCGCTTCGCTACTTTGAATGTAAGAGGAGGAATGCATGGAAAGGTGGATAAAGTATGTCAGATGATGGATGTTGAGACAAAAATTAAGAAAGGTATGCTGATGAGGTTTGGCTATGTCAAGAGAACGAATGAAGAACGATTGACGAATAAAGTGTATAAGGCGAGTGTGAATGAAAACATGCCAGGTCAAGAGTACCATAAACCGAACAGCATGTATGAAGGGAATAATGAAAGTGGATAAAGCGAAACAAGTGTGTAAGGATCGTAGCAAGTGGAAAGAAGTGGTCTCTGCCTACCCCTATAAGGGAAAAAGGCGTGATTATATGTATGTTTACATTGTATAGAAATGTATTTGAATATTTTGCTCGGTTAAATCAATGTTTGTTTTAAATATTATGTGAAACTAATAATTGTTTTTACTTTTTTCAGGTAAGTTTTTGGCGTTTACTTTATCTACATTTAAAGATCGGTAAGATAAAAGACCAACTTATTTATTTACTTAAAGAACAAAATCTTTAAGGTTAGCCATAAGTAAATATAGTTAACTTCATTTGTTCAATTTAAAATACAATCTTCTATTATGCGAAATATTCGTAAAATATTACTTCTTATCACTTACATCGATGTTAATGTTCTTTTTTAATGTAAAAATGATTTATTTTTATCTGACCCTATATTCAAACCCACGACCTTCTCAACAGCTAGTCCACTAATCATACCTATCTAAAAGTATCAAATTTTAATAAACCTCAGAACCTATCAATTATAATCGGGTACAAAATGTCCCTTACCTCCAAAAATGTCCATTTCTCAAGTCCATTAATCGGATTCATTAATCAAATCTATTTAACCCTGCTAATGACTAAGCTTTTTGCGGGTATTTCGAGAAAATGGCGGACCTATAGATTTCGGCTAGCAGTGACAGGGTCAAAATTAATTGTAAGGATTGATTTGAGATATAAATTATCAATTACTAGGGTTTGCGCTCGGTTTCACCCGAATGGAGGTTAGATATTACAGCAAAAAGTAGTCAATGTTCTTTTTGACGGGCCTGTTGATCTAGTGGTTAGTGACCCTGACTGCTATACTGGTTGTGGGTTTGATTCCCACTCAGGACAAATGTTGTGTGATGAGCATGATCATTTGTTTTGTGTCTGGGTGTGATTTATCTATAATATGCATGTATTTAGAAATATATAAGTATCTTTATCAGTTGTCTGGTTACCATAACACAAGCTCTCCTTAGCTTGGGATCAGATAGCCGTGTGTGAGATGTCTCAGGATATTATATTTTAGAAGGTCAACGTAAGTCTATAACAAATTTTATAAACATTGTCAGGGTGGTTTAGTCATGATATCGTTACAGACACACAGACAAGGTTTTTTCACATTTACAATATTACTAGCTTTTAGCTGGATTTCCACATGTTAGTATTGGTTATCGCGGCATAAAGTATTTTAAATTATATGCTTTCTTGTGATACAAACTTACCCCTTAAGTAGGTAATCGCAAAGTTGCATCAAAATCTGTTTAGCGATTTGGCCGCGAACGCGTAACAAACAGACAGACAGACTTACTTACAGATTTATATATTAGTATGGATTATGGAATAATAAAGCTTTTTACGGCTATTCAGAGAAAATACTTATCTTTAGGTAGCTAGCGGAGGCAGGTTTAAGATTAATTGTGAAGATTGATTTGCGTAATAAATTATCTATTATTGTAAACTTGGGCCAAGGTGAGACGATATTATGGAATCGTGAAGTTTTCTTACAAGCAGAAATGTTAACTCAAATACTTATAGAAATTAATGGGTACTTTAGGATTCCTTTAGTTATGCTTTCTGAGTTTTACATGAACTAATAATTAGACATTGAAATAAAACTGACTGAGTCTTCTTGTGGCAAAATGTCTTACACCAAAATAAAATATAGTAAAGTAATCTTTGTTCAATGCCTTAATTATCTATTTCAATTTGCAAGTTTTGGCTATGTTAGCGTAACAAAAATATATACCTAAAGTTATCCGCATTTGTCCTCTTCCTTAGTTATTTTTGAACTAAAACACGTAGTTATCGAAAATCGCCAAACACAGTGAGAAAATATAGTTGCCAATGTCCCTTCATAAATAATAACTACCAGCCTAAATTGGCACTTATTTGCTATGCATAAGATGCATTTTGGCGTAACAATATCAATTATTTAGTACGGTTATGTAAAATCGAAGTTTCCCTATAGCTTAGCCGAATATTGCCGCCTATAATAATATAATATTCCGGGACATCTCACACACGGTTGTCTGATCCCAAGCTAAGCAGAGCTTGTGTTATGGTAACCAGACAACTGATAAACATACTTATATATTACTAAATAAATACATATTATAGATAAATTACACCCAGACACCGAACAAATGATCGTGCTCATCACACAAACATTTGTGCCGGGTGGGAATCGAACCCACGACCTCCGGTTAGCAGTCAGGGTCTCTAACCACTAGACCAACAGGCCTGTCTATTAATAATAATGCCTATTGGGATAGTACCTAAAGTTAATGATTATTTCATTAATAGGCGGTGTAGGCTTTAGACATTAATATTAATAGGTAGCGAAAAGTAGGCTCTATTTAGCGGGGAGATGTTTAAAGTTGGCAATTTTTTGAATATTTATTATTAAGTTAACGACTTAAGTAATTCTATGTAAGTGTGTCTAATGAGATGTTATTTTAATAGCACGTAAAAATAATTTACGATTATTTTTATTTATTTTCTTTTACTTTCATAAACTGATGATCTTTTCACATATATTGTTAACAGACTAAAATACAAAATACTTATTTCAAGCTAGTAAAAAAGCATAACATAACATACCATCACGCCTGTATCCCCGAAGGGTTAGCCAGAGGTGTACCAATGTACACCCACAGTTCGCCGGTATGTTTAGGTCCCATGTAATAGGGGGCGAGCCTATTGCCACTAACTGGGCCCAAATCCTAACTCCAACCTGCTACTGAGAATTTAATATTATAAAAAAAATATATTATTTTCTCAAATTAGTTTCATTAAAACCATTTTCTCACGGAACCCTAATACCTATAACTTAGTTACATAAACCACTAATGCCCTCACAGGTAAAACCAGACAGGCAGTAAACAAGTTTCAAAAGAAAGAAAATAAAAAAACTTTTTAAAAAACAACCAAAGTTATTTTCACGCTAACGATACTTATACCATAAAAATGTATAAAAACATCTTTTGTTTTTAACTAAAAACGTAAATTTTGATCATCCCTGGATTAATGGGAATTTACAAGAATTCATTTTCTTTTAAAGTCTGACGAAAAAACGGGCATATTACGTAGTTTAGTCGGTGAGGTCAGATAGACAGTCGCTCTGTAACATACGGTGTTCAGCTGAATTCGGTGAGACTGGTAGCCGACCACAAAATAGTGCAGGAAAAGGCTACGCAGAAGAAAAATAAATATGGGTTGCAAGTTTCACGCCTGTATTAGTCTGTGGCATCACATCTCTCAAAGGATTAGACCGATTTTGATGTACTTTTGTCTGTTTAAAAGCTAATATGATCGAGATTCTTTTTAGGTGTTATTTATGAAGATGAGTCTAGCTAATAAATAATTCTACTCTTTACTAAAATATATAAAATATTAACACATCATCTCCCTGCCCTGTTCCCAATTATTTGTGTTCGGCGCAATGCGTGTTCAGCTTCCATTCATCTCTACTACTCGTCATCTCAGCATTCACTCCTTTCTTTCTCATAATAATATCATCTTTTACACATTCCATTCATGTCTTTTTTTGGTCATATAAACACCACTACCATTTTTATATACAAGGGGTAGAGATTTGCCTCGTGTGAATATCTAGAAAAAAAATCCACATAGTCACACCAGTGTGTCTTGCTGGTGTGACTATATGGAAGTCGTCATAATATTAAATAAAGATATAATTTCATTTTTGTCTGACCAACAATGAAATGTATAAAAAATCCTTGCTATTTTATTTTACCGGTTTGATACAAAATAGAAAACCAATATGCAGCTAAACACGACCAAGTTCAAAACAAAGTTAGACGAAAGCCAGTTCCCTCTAAAGCTTAAATTTTATACCTTTTTCTACCAATTGGACTTTTTTGCCGAAGCGTTCAAAAAGTGTGAACATTTCCAATGGAAAATGGAAAGTTGAATTTTATTGGTGGGTAGTAGATGGCCGATAAAAGCTTGGTTTTAAATGCTCTATGTTGCGGAAATATTGGAGAATGAAAGAGTAAAAAGTATCGTATATTATGCAAGAACACATAATATTTATGATACTGCGCTATTTTTTTAACTTAATTTTTAAAGTTGTTACTGACACCGTATAATAATCACAATCCATTTTCTCCAACCTGAAAAAACAAGCTTATGTTCGTTTGTTTTCCGTTCTTTGTTTCCTATTACTATTATTATTCTGTATATTCCCCAATTTTTCAAAGACGGATATATAATTATATTGTATGAACTAAATATACTAACTAAAAATAATATGGACCAAGATTTGTGTCAACTTCAAAAGCTAAAAACGTATTACTTATATTATATTTATTTAATTATAACCAATAGTCTCTTGACAAAATTGCAAAATGTATTAATTATATTTATGAATGATACAAATTGTATTGCCTGTCTATATACTACCTACATGCACACCACCCATCAATATTCTATATAGAAAATATAATTATCAGGAAAAACATATTCAACCCACAAAACCACTTGGAAAACTATATACAGAGCAAAAGTAAATAAAATAACAAAATCAAACAAACCCTTATACAAACAATGCTCCGATTTCCACTCGACATACGATGACGTCACGATAATTACGTCACTTGTAAATGATTAATGTACAAATCAAGTGGCATATTGACTGAGTTCAACATGTTTGTTAATAAAAACCTCATCAATGTATGTTGTGTTTGTTAATTATACAAATACTTATAATGATCGCCGACTTTAAAAAGAGGTTAAAACTAAAAGATATTTATGCAATATCTAGTCTTTTTTTCATGATATTGTATATTCATATAACATAACATATCATCACGCCTGTATCCCCGAAGGGGTAGCCAGAGGTGTACCAAAGTACACCCACAGTTCGCCGATATGTTGAGGTCCCATGTAATAGGGGGCGTGCCTATTGCCACTAACCGGGCAAAAATCCAAACTCCGACCTGCTACTGAGAATTTCATAGAAAAACCCAATAACACCTTAGTCGACTCGGGAATCGAACCCAAGACCTCTAGCGTAGCAGTCGCGCTGTATATTTACGAATGTATTTTAGAAGTCTTCATTCAACCAAAAATGTTCCACTGACAAACCAATTTAAAGATCAGGAGTGGGGGCTTGTGACGTCACGGGTAGGTATATTTTGCTTAGACGTGACGTCACGCAAGAATTGCACTCGCTGTCTCTTCATAATTCTTTATTTAAGAGACAAAAGAAAAATAAGTGTCTAATTTTTTATTCTATTATCTAAAAGATAAAATTAGGGCGTAAAAATAAAATTAGGTATCGTCCCCATTATGAGCGCTTAACAAAGGACCAGTTATAATTATACAAAACAATATACAAATGATAACATTTCTGACTCTATTGCCGTTTTTGGACCTCATAAGGCAGTTAACTACCTTCAAAAGTACCAGCCTAATTTTAATATTAATGTAAATGTTAAATATAAACGGACCCTTAGGCTGCGTATACACTAAAATTGTGTAGTACTTAGGAGGCAAGAAAATAATCTACAAATGGGATCATTTCCTTATTTTGTGAATTTGTTGTGGAGGTCAGATAGACAGTCGCTCTGTAACATACGGTGTTCAGCTGAATCCGGTAAGACTGGAAGCCGACACCAACATAGTGCGGGAACAGGCTAGGCAGAATTTTTGTAGCTTCGCTAAGTGCAACACTCTGACAAAGAGGACTCTGTAAATAAAAGTATTAAAAATAGCAATGAGAGAACCAAATAATGCAGCCTTCAAGATATGACCCAATAAAAACATACCTACATAACATAATATACATTGCTGCAAAAAAAATACCAATAATTTTAACAATTCAAGTGTTCAGAATCTTCTTTTGATCAGTTAAAAATTTTTTTTTTTATTGGAACCTATTTGAAAACTGACCTTTATTCCCCAAATTTCTAGCGTAAACTCACCCTTAGGCTTCGTTCACACGGCATTGTCCTGCAACTTTTTTTTGCAGTGTACGTCTTAACGTATAAACAGTGACCATACAACGTAGATATATGCATTCACACGTCGATTGTACTGCAAAAAACGTTACATAATGTAAACTTATACGTTTAAACTCATACTCAACGGACATGTCAAGCAAATCGAATTAACTTTGACGTCTACTCTGTGACAACTATGTGGAAACTGCGGCAATTCGTTTTTACATACATACATACATACAAACATATCATCACGCCTGTATCCCCAAAGGGGTAGGCTGAGGTGTACCAATGTACACCCACGGTTCGCCGATATGTTTAGGTCCCATGTAATAGGGGGCGAGCCTATTGCCACTTACCGGCCACAAATCCAAACTCCGACCTGCTACTGATAATTTCATAGAAAAACCCAATAACACCTTGGTCGACTCGGGAATCGAACCCAAGACCTCTAGCGTAGAAGTCGTCTTAACAAGAACATTCGTTTTTACAAGAATGAAAATTTACCATAATAATATGAACACCCGATTGACTAAACGTTAAAAAAACTATTACAAAAAAACGTGCAGGACAATGCCGTGTGAACGAAGCCTTACGGACCTTTAAACGGATAAAACTAAAACCACGAATTTTACCTGAGCCTTTAAATAATTTGAAGGGTACCATTATTTTGGCTAAGTAAGGTCATGAGTAGAAATAATAAATTGAGAGACCTTTGTATTAGGAGCTTCGTAAATGGCTGAACTTAAGCCATTCTGACTAACTTAGAATGGTTCGGATTGAAGATTGATGTTTAGTGATATATTTAGGAAGAACTATTGGAATTAAATTGGTTAAGGATCTCTTAAGTTAAGATACTTTTAAAAAAAACCTTTGCGCCAACCCTCGTTCTAAGTTCGGCAGCCTCTCCTGGCGCTGCTGCTGGAGCTGCGGAGACCTTTAAGCGGCGAAAGTATAATAATCTAGTGGGTATATATTTTCAAGCCGTTCGGAGTTGAAACGCTCGGGTCATGGGGTCCGTAAACGTTTGGTAGAATCTACTCGTGATCAGAGGGCTGGTTTTTTCCTTGCACAGAGAATCGGCATAGCCATTTAACGTGGCAATGCTGCCAGCCTTCTGGGCACGTTTCCCGCCATTGACAAGTAAAGGATGACGATGAATTTTTTGACGCCTGTTCGTTTTATTTATGTATAATTTTAATTTTAGTATAGCTGTAAGTGTTTGTTGTTATATTAGATTTAAGAATTAAACGATTTTTAAAGTAAGTTTATGTTATGTTACAATTCTTACCATAATAATTTACCACACATGAATAATACTATGAAATTTATATGGGACCACCTCTGAAGTATATCCTATCAAAAACAACAACAAAAGAAAAAACATTTTGATATCTAACCACAGTTACCGAAGCAATCGCGTAACAAACATACAAAAAAAAACAAGAATTGAATTGAGAACATCCTCTTTTTGAAGTCGGTTATAAATAGACCTACATCCCTATAACTAAAACAATTCTAAACTAAAGTTGACCGCTTCACAATACTAAACACAACATACAAAAATGAACTTTATTACTTCGACATAAAGGCGTTATTTGTATCTCTGTTTATAAGGTTTCCTGTTTAAATCACAGCCTGTAACTGAAACTATGTAGACACTTGAAACTCGATCTATTGAAGTGTGGACCAACATACAGACATAGTATAGTGTAAACTATACCAGTCAGATATTGTTTAGGCACTATTAGGTATAAATAATCCAGCCTATAAACGTCCCACTGCTGGGCACAGGCCTCTTCCCATATAGAGAACGCACGAGCATTGATCACCACACTTGCTCTCTGCGGGTTGGCGATTTCAGATCTCAAATTTTTGATTCAATCTCGATGTTTTCCTTCACCGTCTGTCAGAAGTGTCTTAGAATATTTAAGAAAGTACATATAACTTTGAGAAGTTACATTGGTACTTGCCCGGGTTCGAACCTGCAACCTCGTGCATACAAATCCGTTCATTGAACCGCTAGGCCACCACGACATTTCAGGTTCACGACTATTGGGTATGCTTACATACATACATAAAATCACGCCTCTTTCCTGTAGGGGTAGGCAGAGACCACTTCTTTCTACCTGCTATGAGGTATGCTTGTATTTATTAAATAAGTCAGTTTTTTATACTATAGTCCGGCCGCTGAGAGAATGCGTTTAAATGATAGATCTTAATACACGTTAGTTATTAAAATAGAACGGTAGTATACAAAAAGCCAAGTAAAACACTTAAATACTTGTCTGTGTTTAAATGTCAACCATTTATCGCAGCCGCCATGACAGTTTACACTGCAAGCCAAAAAAATTGACACCTCAAAATATCTTCATACACTGTATGTCAAAAATACTGAGACACCAACTCAAAAATTCTATACACGTTTAGAAGTTACACTGCCGAGCAGAATTACAGGTGAAGCAAAAGGAATGGAAGGGAACAATTGGAATGAAGTATTCCAAGGGAATGGTTTATGATGGCCGTACAATTGGGGCCAGAATAATTGGGTTACTCTCATTGTCAAGGCGTGATTGTGAGCGACCCACTTTTTAATGTACCTTTGAAAGATGGTAGTGCGCTTTTGTGAAAGAATTTCTTTTTTTTTTAAGGATTTTTTTTTAAATGATGTCATCTTATGTTTTATTCAGTATATCTGCTTTTAATTGTGCTAGTACCTAAGTAATATAAGTAATTACAATTTCCTGATTATTGATGATGAAACTATATTTTTACTAATATTAATTTTTGTTTTAGTAGCATTATGAGATATAATTATTTTTGACATATCACAGTTAAAAAAAAAAAAAAAACAATAACGTATTTTTCTGAATGGAAAAAAAAAACTGAATATTTTTAAATAAAACTTTTATTAGGTATACTACATTGAAAAAGTACAACTCAAAAGATATTCCTTCTACTATCAAAATCATTATTTCTGCCCTACCTTATAAAAACACAGAGTAAGCAAAAATCAGAGAGCATTTACTTGAGACTACTTTATCGTCTCCTTTCAGTATTATACCGATTACTCTGAACTTCTAATTAATCTAGTCACGCACAGATTCCTATTATTATTATATCGGATTTTTCGTTTATTCCAATATATTTCCCTATTTTCTTTATTATATTGGCGTTGTGGTGAAAAGGGTATTTATATAAGGATGAGAAATAATATACGTATATCGAATAATATTTATGAACAGAAAAATAATATGGGATTATTTATTTTATTATTATTATATGGCTGGATATTAATGTTAGAACGTCTGAAAAACATATTGTAGAATTACTGATATCTTACTATCTTGTACACGTTAACTTTCAAACATAGAGAATCAAATCACAATCGGTCCATTTGTTTAGAAGCTACGATACAACTAACACATACATATATAAACAAATATACATAACATAACATATCATAACGCCTGTATCCCCGAAGGGGTAGGCAGAGGTGTACCAATGTACACCCACAGTTCGCCGATATGTTTAGGTCCCATGTAATAGAGGGCGAGCCTATTGCCACTAACCGGGCACAAATCCAAACTCCGACCTGCTACTGAGAATTTCATAGAAAAACCCAATATCACCTTGGTCGACTCGGGAATCGAACCCAAGACCCCTAGCGTAGCAGTCGCGCTTAGCACCACTAGGCCAACGAGGCTGTCAACAGATATACACATCAAACTTATAAAACTTCTCTTTTGCGTAAGGGATAAAAAAAAAAATGAATACAAAGAAAGCACGAGCATTGATCAGCACACATCATTGCTCATTTGTGGATTGGTGATTTTAGATCCCAATATTGGAATCCAGGTTTCCTCACGATGTCTTCCTTCAATACATATAAGAACAAATAAAAACAAAAACTGATTTTGTTACGTAATAAATAACGACGGGCCTGTTGGTCTAGTGGTTAGAGACCCTGACTGCTATACCGGAGGTCGTGGGTTCGATTCCCACCCGGAACAAATGTTTGTGTGATGAGCACGATCATTTGTTCGGTGTCTGGGTGTAATTTATCTATAATATGTATGTATTTAGAAATATATAAGTATGTTTATCAGTTGTCTGGTTACCATAACACAAGCTCTGCTTAGCTTGGGATCAGACAAACGTGTGTGAGATGTCCGGGAATATTATTATTATAATTAGGTATACTAACTAATATGAAAGTATAAATTTGTTCCCGTATTGCAGTCCCCTTGGGAATTAACATGTGTTGTTCAAACGTATTCAACAAAGTTTATGCATGCACTGAATGCATATTACATATGCATTTACTTTACATTTACTGTAGAACAGTAGGTATTTATTATGAAAACTTCATGGGTTGATTTTCTTAATATAGTAAAGGTATATTATATTTGTAACATACTACTAATACACTTCTGGATAGAAAAATTTAGTCATCTTAAACTTTATAATCAACGGTATTTCTCCATTGGAATGATATTTTGGAACCTGCAACTAGAGTCTGTAATTTAATGTCTTAAAAGAGCTTAAAAAAGGGCTGCTACTTGTAAAAAAATATATTTTTGCTTTTTTGTTCTTAATAAAATGCCGTTCATTTGTTTTTTAATGATATTCAATATCATGGTCAGCAAATAGTTTATTTAACTTCGTACATTGTATACTTAGATAAAAAGAGAAATTATTGACTAATTAAAACAGAAAATAAGGTGCTTAATTTTTTTATCTTGGCTACTTTTCACTGCATTTTAAATGAATTATAATGTAAATTATAATTCATTTAAAATGCAGTGAAATTTGCATATAAGCTATTGAAATTTCTAATCAATCTATCTACACAAAAAACGGTTCACTTAGTACATAAAATCACCTTATAACCAAGAAAACCTTACATAATAAGACTTGCATAACGACACCCAATTGTGCAGCGAACCGAGAATATCCCACAAAGATGTAAGTCTCCGGACCGGACACACATACCTGACGCCCATCGACGTACTATATGCTTAGACTGCTACTATCGCTGGGTTCCCCTTGTGCCAAGCGAGAGAAGTTTTTAGTCTGAACCTAGTACATATCGTTTTTCATTTAAGTTAATTTTCGCGCAACAAGAAAGTTATATACGAAAAGATCGATGGTTTTGACATTGTTAGAATAATATTAGTGTTTTAGATAGATTTTTTAAAACGGCAAGCTCCATCTTCATTCATAATTCACTACAACACTTGTTCACACAAGTGCTTACGGTTCAAACTCTGATAGGCTGACTCTATAGTTTCATATGTATACTCTAACCTGACGCCATGTTGTTAAACGACGGCCATTTTGTGACACGGCCTCGTTTATGTCAAGACTTTTTGTATTGGAAAATACATGTTTAAATGTATGTGTAGCTCTTACTATAAAATGTATGTTGTAAGGTATTTTAATATAATATTTGTGTTCAGCTAGGGTTTTTGTTGGAAATCTGAATAAAAAAGCGTTAGTTACACTATTTATAACTTGAGAACAAGAGGACAAATTTTCACAAATTTTGACTAACGAATTTATCTTTGCGTCAAATATCAGAATATTATCAAAACAGTTAAAAATTAACATCCAAAGCTGGTTTATCGGTATGCCATATAGTATCTTAAAATAAATGTGTATAATTCTTAACCGAATTATAAAATTTAGGAGGTTCTCAATTTGACAGCCTTTTTTTTATATATTTGTCATTTGACAATTCTAGCGAAAAAAATGTGCATTGATTTCAATATTTTCGTCGATAAGTTAAACCTCCTGGGTCCCATTTGCATTTGTTAACATTTATGTAATCAATTAATAATCTTTTATTATACTATAATACCGGTGGATGCAATTGGCAAGTTGTCGTACATTGAGGCGTTCTAGGGCCTTTGTTCAGCAGTGGACGTCTTCCGGCTGATGATGATGATAATATAATACCTAGAAAAATTATGTAGGTATTTAATTTTCAGTGTCACAAATATTACACTTTCACATTACACATCACACATTTTAAAAGGTACCCCTCGTGCGTTACATTTTAATTAGTTTGGGGGGCACTTGAATGTCATCCGACACCCTTTAACGTCTAATTAGAGTAAAAACTTTATGAAGTTGATTAAATACGACGAGCTTAACTAAACTGTCTTTTTGTGAGTTCTATTCAAAGTTTTGTAGTTAAATATCTAATTTAGTTAAGTGAAAAAAGTTGAGGTATCGTTCTTTTGATAGAAAATGTCATTCTCTGGCAACTGAAATCTAAAAGTGTTTTTTTTTTATATAATAATATTGATGGCCTAGCTTTCTGTAACTTGATAATTTCGGATTTTCAGGTGTTGTGACGATAAGTTTATATTTGAAGATACATTGGGTCATACAACAGTGAAAATATTTGTTTTGTGTAGATGTGACATAATTGTAAATAATATTTTTCAGCAGAAAAAATGCAGTGAAAACATATCATACATAATGATAAGCAATCATTGTTGCTGTAATAACCAACAACCCTCAAAAAAGGATTTGACATAAGACTTTTGTAACCGACTTCCAAAAGGAGGAGTTACTAAATTCAACTGGTATTTTTTTATGTTTTATACCTCAGAACTTTCGACTGGTTGAACTGATTTTGATGATTCTTTATTTATTTGAAAGGTGGTGTGTCCCTAATTGGGTCAGTTATGGGCTCCACAGGAAAACCATATAAGACTTAATTGCAAATCGGTCTTTTTTGTCAAAAATCTTAGCTTTAGTTACGCGAAAAAATCCGTAATAAGTAGTTTTATTCAATAAAAAACATTCGCGTAAACCTAAGAAACCAATTAGCTTTAGTTTCTTTAAATTTACAGTCGTCTAACTTATACATAACAGTGTAATTATTTTAATCAATTAACAAGTGTCTACTGAAAAGAATTGAAATCAGATTACAGGCATCAAATTCGGTATCGAACCAAATTGACGAAGGTTCTACTCAAAACTGTCGGAAACGTATCTCTTATAGAAATAAGGTTCTGTGTCATTTCGAAACGCCTACTAAGCCTTTGTGCTATTTAAATTTTGTTAACGTTTGCAATAGATATTTGAATACTCTATTTATTTGTTAAGTTATACCATTTAGGTGTTTAAATTTTTATTTGGGTGTTTAGATACATAAGTCTGGGTAATTATTAAATTGTGTAGTAACTACCTAGTGTTTTTTTTTAAGTAATTCGTAGTTTAAAATATCATTAATTCCTGATCTAAACATTTTTAGAAAAAGTGTTTTTTGTTTGTAAGAAAAAAGTTTTTCTTGACATACATAAAAAATACAGTTAGATAAATGTAACCCTGGCACCTGTGCTAAATTCTCAATAGGATTTCGATCCTCAACTAGGAATTCTTACAAAATTATAATTTATATGAGCAAGAATCTAAGTAGGTACTTGTGGAATAAAAACACTTACTTTGTGATGTCATCATAAATTAAAAAAAAAACTTACACATGAAAACCGGCATTATGCATACAAAAGTTGTTAATAAAATGTTAAAAATAGCTACTTTAAACCCTAAAAATAACTTCCCATCTAATTAGACCAACTTTTAATAAGGATTTAATATAAAAGTTTGAAGGTACAGCTTCTGCGGTTAACCGCGCGCTTAAACCGTAAATATGTATTAATTAAATTAAACTTATTCATTTAACTGAATTATTATTATAATGGTCATGAATGTGGTAGTTCGGTAACTAATTGGATTAATTATGGTTAATTTTAACGGCTTGTCAGTGTAATTCATTGCAAACATATTTCTGGGTGTAATTTATCTATAATATTTAGAAATATATAAGTATGTTTATCAGTTGTCTTGTTATAGGTCGCGTCACGTAAAAAGAACGCTAGCTGTCAAGATGCGCAGAACGCGATTTATCGGTCTGTTTGATGGTATGAAGTGCGGGGGGGGTACGAGCCGCATGTTTGCCGGTGCGCTATTGGTTCGTAGGACGACCTTCGCCTGCCGAATTGTATACTCATGCGCAAACGTACCCTCCCCACCTTCCGCCAGCGTTCTTTTTACCTGACGCGACCTATACCATAACACAAGTACTGCTTAGCTTGGGATCAGATAACCGTGTGTGAGATGTCCCAGAATATTTTAATTTCATTATTATTTTTTAAATTTGAAAAAGACTCCAATACTTTTTTAACCGACTTCAAAAAGGCTTTGAATTCGACTATGTGTTTTTTGCAGTCCTTTTTCGAGATATTAAAATAATGTTTATATGTATTTGTATGTATTAACAAATATGTATATACTTAATTAGTTTATAGATAGATGCATATTTTATTGAACACATTATTCTATAGAGTAAATTTTGAAGTTAAAAAATAACATGTAATAACATATTTTTTACGTTAGTAATTTATCATTTACAGTACCACTGTTAGAATCCACAAAAACTAAGGTTTTCACCAACATTAAAAATGCTGTAAGCAAAATAAATTAACATAAGAAATAAATTAAACAAAGTGGTGTCCCATTAATTTGTCCCCAAGTGCAAATGGCTCTTTTAATAAAATTAAAAGGCCTTTATAAAGGAGGGGGGGGGTATATCTTCGCAAATATGATCATGTTTCCGATTATCGCCTTAAGCTCAAGTGGCTTCCCATTCGTCTTCGCCGGAATGCGCACATTCTCTCACTACTATACAATATCTTATTCAATCCTTCGGCTCCCAAATATCTTAAAGAACGTTTCACGTTCCTTAATGACACACATCCACGATGCTTGAGATCATCGGAAAATTTGAGATTGAAGATGCCGCCACACTCTACAGGGTTCTTTGACAAATCTTTTACTGTCCAAGGTGTGCGTTTGTGGAATAAGCTCCCTGTGTCAATAAGACAAGCTCAGACACAAAGTAGTTTTAAAAAACTGGTAAAGGAACATTTCTTGCAACAAAACTAACTTCTTTTTTATTAATCATTATTACATGTATGCAAGTACTTCTAAGATTCTTGTGTATGTATGTAACAGTAAATATTATTATATAAGATTTTTATTAGTATGTATGTAGTTTATCTATTATTATATATAATTATATGTATATATATTTGTAGTACACTTACGTTACTTTCATCTACCTCAGTTGTCTTTTATCTTTCCTGTCCATCCAAAGGTTGTCTGGAAGATATCGCTATAAGCGATAAGACCGCCATTGTACGCTTTACTGTACTTGATATGAATATATGTAACTTTAATAGTGTACAATAAAGAATATTCTAATCTAATCTAATCTATAAGGTGCGTTTGATATAATGAGGGCCAAATGAGGAAATAAAATCGATACCTCCCACGTAAGTTGTTGTATCTTCAAAATTGTAATTTTACAGGAGAGCGTTTTAAAGTTTTTTAAAGAGAAAAACTCGCCGGAAATAGTCATACTTCAATATATTCTTTTGAAATTTTGCATACATATATATTTTAAAGTACTTTCAATTGTAGCCTACGTTGTTTTTTTGAAATACCTTTAGTTTTTGAGATTTTGTTCATACAACAGTCTAGACTGTAGTTTCACCTTACATAAATGTTGTACAGGATACTTACAACCATTTACACTGGAAAACAATAGTTGCATTTAACTGTATGTGCTAAATACTATACTGTACGTTGATATCAATTAATATTTTGTGGCAGTATGTATAATTAGGTGTAATTATCAGAGCTTAGTTAAATACCATGTTTACATAGGACGTTATTTTTTATTTTAATAGAAACAAAAATATGTTAGACATTGAAATAAAACTACTTTTACTGATTTAATCGCGTTTTGTGTTTAGATTTTAGCGTCCGACGTTTCAAAACCTTTGCAGGTATCATGGTCACGGGCAGACTCAAGTGGGGTTCGTCATGACGTTTCCGTTGTTGTTGTCGTTCTACCTTCATATTTTTATTAATTATTTATGTTCCGGCCTACGCAATATGAGCTCACAGTGTCTTGAGGTTTTGCAGCGCTGCTTTTGTGTTTGATTTCGAGTTAGTTAATTATCGGATCCCAAGTAAGTGATATTTTCCAGCCATCTTCTCTATTGAAAGTAGGTTGTTTCTTAATCTCAATAGGCTCGCGAAACATATTTGGCAGGAATTTAGGTTCTTTATCGTTCGTTTCCTAAATGTCTGCCTGGGACGTTTCATTGAAACTGGCAACGGAGAATCTATAATAAAATGTATCAATATCTTAAATCTCTATTGCTCATTAGACCCAAATTCGGTCCACGAGGCTAATCAGAACTTTGCTTTTTAGCGTGTAAAATCATCAAATGAGTCCTCCCACCCAGGCCAGAGTGGGAGGGACCGTCAGACTAGTACTGATATCGTTCAATAACCCTTTACGTTCCGGGGTCACGGTAATTCGTGAGTCCCGCTACCCCGGCAGGCTTTGGCCCTCTAACAGGTGGGCCCCGTCATTATGCTGACACTTCTTGAGGCGCGTTTGAAACACAACGCGCCGTCGACCCGGGCATAGTCCATTGCCGACAGAGAGTCGCCCATAACTCACTGCCCCCATGCCCGCGCCTACGGTGGCCGGAGATCGTTTGGCGACTTCCGCCGTCGTGGGCCTCTTCCACTGTGGCTGGGGTTGAGGGAGGCCGCTGTTCTCTCGGTAATAGGCGATCATCTCTGGCTTCCGGCCGTAGCAGCCTCGATACATGGGAGCGAGGAACCTTAAAGCACCGTTACCGTCTTTTGTGACGAGTTAATGGCGCTCAAAGAAGGCGCGGAAATGGAGCGAGAGTTCATATCTGACCTCCCAATCCGCGCTTAGCGCATAAGGGCTAGGAAGAGGGCTGACATAGCCCTCCTTCAGCCACCATAAATGGCCTCTGGCGGCTGACGTGGGGACGTCTGTTGCTCTCTATATTAAAGGCCAAAGATGGCTCGCGCGGTGCTTCCACGAGCCTCCTTATCAGTGAAAAGGGGAAGTCATATCCGGAAATGAGCCTCCCTGCTGGAGATCGCGGTAGTTTGCACTGCTTTCCCGCCTGGTCTCCAGCATTAGGGAAGAGTGAAGCACTCTGGTGGTTTTAGCCGGTAAGAGTCCGGCATACCACTCCGCCTTCCCCAGGGTGGAGGAAGACCAAGAGGATTTTTTCGAGAGGGGCCTTAGCGCCGCAATTGCGGCGTGCCCAAGGCTAATCAGACTTGAAAAAGTAAAAAAAAGCGGGTGTTTTGAAACGTATATTGTTGTATGTAACTATATTAAAAATTAAAGTCCGACGTAAACTGTTGTATGTATTACTTCACATGTAATTTTTTATTATTCAACAACGTAAAGTGTTGTATGTGATTATACAACGCTGATTTGGTATCTTCAAAGTGGCGTAAGTTGTTGTAAGTAATCTTTACAACAGTTTAGGTTGTTGTCGTTATAAAACTACATAAATGCCATTATAAAATGAAAAATTAAATAATACCTGTGATATTATCGACTCTCGCGCTTCAAAACTATCAAGTGCTATCTGAGTTAAGTAAACATTGTGATCATCGACCATTTTTTCTGAATAACTTTCAGCGGGGTCCTCTGTATTATTCATATTAATGACCATATCACATAGATTTTGGCCTCTTCTTTTTAAAATTTGTGTGCGATCCATTTTACTAATTAAATAATAGACATAAAAATATTAATTACTTAAAAAATCAGATCATAGGCGCGCTACCCCTACCCGTTCGGAAGTCCGGGGTAAACTGTCGCATGTCATACATACGCGGTGCGAGCCCAGCGCCCGCGCCCGCGTAAACTGTTGCGGAGGTAGATACAATGTTATACGCCGGCGTTGTAATAATTATACAACTTTATACGTCTGGTAAATATGCTTAAAATTTGAATTTTTCTGTTTTTTTTTCTCTTAACACATAAAGTAGGCAAAAATAGGCGGTTTTCTTTAAAAAACGTAAAATATGAAAATTGTGGGTTACAACAACTTACGTGGGAGGTATCGAAATATGCAGGGTATTTTTGAAAACCATTAATAAAAAAAGCCCCGCGGTTTTGCTGGAAATATAATCTAATGTATCTTCCTAGAGAATTGGGCTAAGAAATGCATTTTTTTTTCATATTCGTATAATTATGAGTTTCAGAGGTTATCGAGTAACAAAGTCTTCAGCTTTACTTGATGCGATTTTATTATTCTGTAAGCTGTCGTGTTTGTTTTAGACTTATAAAGTACCTCTATTTCTAGTAAATACACGTTAATTTTATTTTTAAATATAAATATAACTGTATTTTTAAGTAATAAAATTATTATACATACATACATACATATAATCACGCCTTTTTCCCTTATAGGGGTAGGCAGAGACCACTTCTTTCCACTTGCTACGATCCTTACACACTTGTTTCGCTTTATCCACTTTCATTATTCCCTTCATACATGCTGTTCGGTTTATGGTACTCTTGACCTGGCATGTTTTCATTCACATTCGCCTTATACACTTTATTCGTTCTTCATTCGTTCTTTCGACATAGCCAAACCTCCTCAGCATACATTTCTTAATTTTTGTCTCAACATCCATCATCTGACGTACTTCATCCACCTTTCCATACATTCCTCCTCTTACATTCATCGTAGCGAAGCGGCTCTCCGTGGCCCACTTTTCGCCCCCGCGAGAAACGAGACGTGATGGGTGGCGAACCACATCGCCGCCATTTTGGATTACAAAATTATTATAATTAAAGATAAAATGCCTTCGATAAATGTGAAATAAAAATGTATCTAGTTACATTTAATTATCTTAGTATGTCATGTCCTATGGTCTGGGTGTACAAAAAAATACTAGGAATAAAAAGTCTATGTAAAATATACCTCGTAAAAACAGCTTTTTTCACGAATTTCCTCTCAAAGCAAGTCGATTTTCGTATACCTACTAACTGTGCCAGACTATGCTTAATTAGTATAACATTTAATTGCTCCCCTAATTGGCAATCAAATTAGATATATTAACTTTTACGAGCGTATAGGTGTAATTAAATAAGATTTGTACGGTAGTTCTGTAGTTTTAATGTCACATTATTGCTGAAGATAAACTTATCTTTGCATATAAATCTGAACTTTAATACAAATATATTATTACTATCTTTTGCTCCCGGCTTTTCCTACATGGTTGTCACCTTATCGAGGAGAAAAAAAAAAAAACACTATGCTCGTGCCATCTCTATATGGGAAGAGGCCTGTGCCCAGCAGTGGGACGTTTATAGGCTGGATTATTATTATAAATTATTATATTATGCTCTTGGCAGTCTTGCTTGGAATTCCAGCTAACTCAACAGCAAATTTTATCACATTCGATCTAGAAGTTTAGATGTGAAAGTTTAACAGGCTGATCTAAACAAAATGTTTTCTTTGAGTGTAATGATTTTTAAACCCCTACGCAAAAAGAGGGGTGTTATAAGTTTCACGTGTCTGTCTGTGTGTGTATGTTTGTGAAAGGGTGTGTGTGTGTGTGTGTCTGTGGTATCGTACCTCCCGAACGGATGAAGCGATTTCAATTTGTTTTTTTTTTATACCACGTTAAGCATAATTTTGTTTAAATATTCCGAACGTGTAGTGAATACGTTTTTGCATAAGTTATGTGGCAACACAACACATTTCTTACTTTGTGTTTTAACCTAATGAAGTTAAAGTTTTGGAAATAGGTTTACTACTGGAATATGACACGTGCTTCAGTTTTATACATCGTTTACTCAAAATAAGGATTCATAGATTCATGTAAAATGCTTGTGTGATCGTTTTATGTATGAGTTTACTGTGTCCTGAATCGGATAGATTTTGACGAAAACTGCCTCGTTGGCCTAGTGGCGCTAAGAGCGACTGCTACGCTAGAGGTCTTGGGTTCGATTCCCAAGTCGACCAACGTGTTCTTGGGTTTGTCTATTAAATTCTCAGTAGCAGGTAAGAGTTCGGATTTGTGCCCGGTTAGTGGCTCACGACCTATTACATGGGACCTAAACATATCGGCGAACTGTGGGTGTCCATTGGTACACCTCTGCCTACCCCTTCGGGGATACAGGCGTGATGTTATGTTATGTATGTATGTTATGATAAGTCTACAAAACGGAACTACGCAGGCGAAAGTTAAGGACACTGCTAGTAAATAGTAATAATATGCGTATTTTGTATTTTTTTTAACCCTGTACAATACTATAAAAATTAAGCCTACACAATACATAAGAAAAATTATATTCTAAATAAAACTAAGAACTTAAATAAGGCGTCAAAAAAATCATCCTCGTCGCTGTCGACTGGGAGTGTGCCCAAAAGGCTGGCAGCATTGCCACGTTGTATGGCAATGCTTATGCGCTGACCTAGGTAGAAGCCAGCCTTTGGGTCACGCGAAGTGTCAACCAAGCGTCTGGATAAATCTTTAAAAAAACTGTGTGCACTCGGACCCCACGGACCAAGTGTCTCAACCCCAAACGGCTCGAATATATAACTTCCAACTAGGTTGGTACATTTCCGCCGCATGAGGTTCTCAGCAGCCGCAGCAGCAGCGCTAGCACCGCACGACTACTGGGAAGATGTACTATTTCGCACATTCTCATACACAAACAAAATAATTTATATCTTAATTGATATGTATTATTTCGCCACAACCTTTTCTTCTTAAATCTTTTTTCCTTCATCTTTCAGATTTCATCCTAAGAATACAATATCCATTGACATTTGACCAATTTTATGGAGATTTCATATTTTACATAATATATAGATACCCGGCTACTCTAAAATACACACTCTTTTGTTTTCTTTAAGCAAAAGGGTTAACCTTTCCAACTTTCGTAAATGTCACATGTGTTTTTGATATTATAAATAATAATACCGCCGAAGGGTTGTCTTTGAATACTAAAGAGGTATCGATCAATGTCGCTTTATACGTTGTGAATAATATTAATGAAACGAAAAGGAATTTATTTAATACTATACGCGGCCTTATAAAGACAACTATTTTCTAAAAGATAAATTTAAAATGTTGCTTATTATTTTTTTCTTATTGATAAAAAATACCAAAATATTTTTTTTTTTAACAAATGCTGACAACATCACATACATTGCTCTGAACCCAAAGTAAGTAGCTAGCAAGCCTGTGAAGAGGCCTGTGCCCAGCAGTGGGACGTTTATAGGCTGGATTATTATTATTATTATACAAATTTCACAATAAATAAATAACTATTTAATTTGAATTCTTAAAAATAAATAACGTATTTTGTCCACAAAACCTTACTTTGCTGAAGCAATAAAATTTTGCGAATGCCATAGTTGTTGACTTCAACTGTATCCAAAATATTGTATTCTGGTTACCCAAAAATATTTGTATTTTCCACCCCAATCAACACAAAAAAGTCGACTTAAATTTCAGTATTTTTCAGTGATATTTTCACAATGAAAATGGTAGCATTTTCTGTTGAAATTGAACATTGAAAAGCAAACAGGGATTGAAATTTGAAACTAACTGTAATGTCAAAGCAAGGGGTTGGCTTTGAAATATTAGAGGAAGGTTGATAACACTGGACAATTCTACTGGGAAATGCTTTGTTTGGTTTATTTTAAAGGGAAAGATAAATCGGGGATGCTTTGAGGCATCTGATGCATCGAAATAAAATGCTGAATTTTGTGTAATACTGCACTAAACCATACACGCATGTTATTTGAAGAAGTAATTTATGTGCTTAATTTTTCATTCGTTGTTGATAAAAGACAGTAAGACATATAATCACGCCTCTTTCCCGTGGGGGTAGGCAGAGACCACTTCTTTCCACTTGCTACGATCCTTACATACTTGTTTCGCTTCGTCCTTTTTAACCGACGAAAACAGAAGAGGTTCTCAATTCGACGCGTATATTTTTTTTTTTATGTATGATCACGCATAACTTTTTACAGAGTAGTCCGATTTTGATAATTATTTTTTTATTGGAAAGGGTATACTCCAAAGTTGGTCCCATATAAATTTGGAAAAAGAATTCCCACCCTAAGGGTGGAAAAACAGGGGTTAATTGATTGTTTTCGCACTGATCGTAATGTATTACCACGCGTTACTTTTTACAGAGTAGTCCGATTTTGATAATTCTTTTTTATTAGATAGGGAATACCTAGAAGCTGGTCCCATACAATGTAACCCGAAGGGTGGGAAAATAGGGGTGATTTATTGTTCACTTACAGATTTCAATACTAAAATAAGGTAGTTAGCTATTTTAAAAATAATGCAAAATTCAGCATGTAGCAATTAGTAGACTATAGCCACAAAAAAATATAAAATAAAAACTTTTTAACAAAAAAATTAAACCGCCGAAAAAACTGAAAAGCAAAAAATAAGAAACATTTTTTTTTTTAATCTTAATAAGTAAGTTCTTAAACGAATGTGAGTATACCTAAATAATTTTGAGGCGGCGCCAAACTATGAATGAACAAAGATCACAAAATTACCTTAAATTTTAAGAAACAACCAAATCAAAAACACTATATTCTATAATTATATTCCTTACTTACCACCTACTAATACCATTTATTTGTGGAAAGCAAATAAAAGTTTTGAGTGTCAGTTTGAGTTTGAATCGACTTAACAATGCAATGAAATCTCCATCGAGAAACATTTAAATTTCTAAAAAAATTAAGTACCTATATATCGTAATTAATTAATTTGCCTGTTTGGCGCCGACTCGAAATTACTTAGGTATACTCACATTCGTTTAAGAACTTAGTTATTAAGATTAAATAAAAAAATGTTTCTTATTTTTTGCTTTTCAGTTTTTTCGGCGGTTTAATTTTTTTGTTAAAAAGTTTTTATTCATTATTCCCTTCATACATACTCTTCGGTTTCGGGTAAAGACAGTCTATACGATATTTTTTAACGTCAAATTGCTATGTTAATTTTATATTATTATAATTTTGCACTGTTTTTTTTTTTTATTAGATTGTATGTCAACTGTCAACATTGTACCAAAATATTTCTGAAGACGTTTAAATAAGACAATTGCTGCAAAAACAGAATGATTTGTAATAATAACTTTTAAACTATCGCTCTGCATGTTTATATTAATATTATAGAACGGGGATTAGCGCGAACATGCATAAATACCTTTGGGGCTTGACGTTTCGACCAGGTTACACCGGCCGTGGTCACAAGCAGACTGGAGATGCGGTGTCATTGCTCCGTGCACGAAGTAGATGATTTTTCATCTACCCCCTTTTACTTCAAATACCACTTATCTTCAAATACAGGCAAATTAATTAATTTCTACACTGACCGTGTCCGTACTATGTACTAACATGACACCGCATCTCCAGTCTGCTTGCGACCACGGCCGGTGTAGCCTGGTCGAAACGTCAAGCCCTAAAGGTATTTATGCATGTTCGCGCTAATCCCCGTTCTATAATATTAATATGATTTGTAATAGAGTATAACAACATACAATTATAATATGATTTCCTCAGATTGTCTTAATCTTATCCCTCCTTACTTAGGCGGTCTCGGCAAACATCTTGAAGGGAGATAAATAACCCCAATTTGAGGGTATAATCAATTTGTTGTCAGTGGCTCGTCAGATAGGCACGATTTACGACTCGGTTGAAACATAGGTTGTATTGTAACCACTTGTGTACTGTAAACAGTTGAAAAGTAAGTTTAATATTGGTATAGTAATAACTTAATAACTAAGTAAACTAATTAATATTTTACTTAGTTATTAAGTTAGTAAAATATTAATTAGTAATAGTATAATAGTTAAGTCATCAACACGCTAAGAAGAATTTAATATTACAATAATTTTTATAACAATAAAAAAGGGAATGTGATTTTTGCTGTGAAAAACGTAATCGATAAAAATGACTTGCAAGACATTACATCCTTAGCCATGTGATATTGATAGATTTCAACGTCATAATGACAAATGTCACCCGCACCATGCTACAGCGCACCAACTGTAAATAATAATTATTATTAATATTATAATATAGAAGAAATTGTAATGTAACAAAACAAACATACTTAAAAAAGAAACAATATTTTGAAATGATGATATTAAAATCAGAAGACATAATTATGTATAGAGGTTCACTTTATTTAAGGCCATCGCAAAAAAGGGGATGTAGAATTTTAATTCATATTCAGACACATAATGTACAGACATGCTTTGTGTATAAAACCACCTGATATAAACTAATAAGCAATAATAAAAAACCTTGGCACATTTTGCAAATAGGCATCTTATCGACTTAAAAAGTTATTGAATCTTTTAACTCATATAAAATTTCAGTTACATTAAAAACAAGTTGCCTTTCATCATCACCCTATTCTCTATTATTATTCAACTCGCTTTAAAGCTATCAGCCATCTTTAATTTAACCCCCAAATTGTGCCTACAGGATGTCATTTGGTCGACATTAGCATATAACATACATCGCACATTAAGTAGGCAGTAGGCAGTAGGCAGGTAGGCAGAGGTAACTGTCGCGCCCTTTTCACGGAATTAACGAGATATTCAAATTATTACATTAAGGGTCAAGTCTGTTTTATAATGTTTGAAGTTTTGCTGTTTTACCGACGTAAAAAAGAAAGTATATGCTTTGTTTTTATTTATGATGGTTTAGTGGAAGTATCTCTTTACTTTCAAGTTTGATTTCTAAAAACGTTCTTTTTTTTATGAAACAGTCCTTTGGCTTCGATTTAAAATAAGGTAATTTTCGTTTACCGATTGCCTAGCCTTTTCCCAAACTATATAGGATTCGGCTTATACCGTTTTCAGCTGAATACTTTACATGGAGCGACTGCCTATCTGACCTCCAAAATATATTTTTACATAATACGAAAGTAATTGAGCATGGCTGTTAGTCTTTCAAGCAACATACTAAAAAAAAATATGATAATTTTTTTTTTGTTATATATGAACAAGAATTTTAAAGGGTGAAATCAGGTCAGATAATTCAAAAAAATACAGACCCATTCCCTAAAATGACAAAAATTTGAAGTGTCAAGTAATGCTGAAAACGTAGTGACATCATACAATATTAACATTTTAATCCTGACGAGACACTGAAGTTTGTCTCTCACGCGGGTTATTTCAAGACTTATAAATTTGTGATCAGGCTTGCCTTGCGTAGACATTCAAGGCTTTAAACCGACTTTAGAAAATGATGATATGTATATGTGTTACCGAAAGGGTATATCAATCCAAAAGGGGTGTAGTTCAGTGTCATTAAAATTTGATTGGTACGAAAAATTAAATCATTGATTTGATTAAGTTATTTTGAGGCAATGTTTTGTAAACTGACTCTATACCAGATATACTCTTTACGCTGTTTAGTTATGTCAGTTGGGTTAAGTTTAAAATGTTAACAGGTTTTTTTTGTCGTATTATTATTTGTAAAATTATACAAACATCTTTATTATTTAGAATAGAATAGAATAGAAAGATTATTTATTTAGTACGGAACACAAGACAACACAAACAAGCAACACAAAAAAACAAGGTCAATAAAAAAGTAGTAATAATAAAATATTTCAGTCTTTAACTAAACTATGACCTATGTCTGTTCCTTTCCTATTTAGTATGTACCAAAATGAAGATACTTTTATTCTATTAATATTCTAAAATTTCTGGGAAAACTTTTATGTAT
This sequence comes from Autographa gamma, assembly GCA_905146925.1. NCBI lineage: Eukaryota > Metazoa > Arthropoda > Insecta > Lepidoptera > Noctuidae > Autographa > Autographa gamma. The sequence continues at coordinate 3,462,661 of LR989878.1, read as the reverse complement.
GTTTGTTGTCTCTCACCCAAAAACGAGTCAACGGATTTTGATGTAATGTCATGCAGTTTATAGCATGACTGAACATAACAGCATTTGTTAAGATACTTCCTATGTATAACTCAGTATTTTATACAGTCATTGCAGACAAAGTCGTAAACATAATAACATAACATACCATCACGCCTGTATCCCCGAAGGTTTAGACAGAGGTGTACCAATGTACACCCATAGTTCGCCGATATGTTTTTGTCCCATGTAATAGGGGGCGATCCTATTGCCACTTACCGGGCACAAATCCAAACTCTGACCTGCTACTGAGAATTTCATTGAAAACCCCAATAACACCTTGGTCGACTTGGGAATCGAACCCAAGACCTATAGCGTAGCAGTCGCGCTTACAACCACTAGGCCAACGAGGCTTAGTCGTAGTCTACTTTATTCTCTTTTTTCTTTAAATTTCTTCTTCTTAAAGTTTTATGTACTGTAACAATTTAAACTAAGTTTCCAACTAACTTGAAGATTTTATCTAAAGTTTAATGGTCTGACTTATACACGCATTGTAAGCAATTATTGTTCCCTCTCTAAATGATAAGAAGTTTGTGTCTTGTTAGTTACTGTTATATAAACAGTATCTACAAGAGTACTTAGAATTTAATTAGTTAAGTACATTAATATGTATAACAATTTCGTAGATGTCCAATTAAAATAATAATTAACATCCTTAATTTCCACTCGTAACTGTCTACATCTTATAACCTATTTTAATTAAATACATATTTTATTAGTTCAAGTAAAAGAATTTAATAATTTTGACACCTCTTACACGTCTAGAGCAAAATAATCCAAACTCAAATAAAAATAAAAACAGAACTCTGTTCGTTTTTTAAGCTTTCTTGTCATAAAAGCTGAAGCGATTTTAATAAAATTTGTTATAGTATAAGCTTAAATCCCGAAAAAGAAAATAGGCAAACCTTTATCGCTATAACCGACACCCACGCAAGCAGAGACGCGGGCAACAACTAGCTTGTAAAAACTTTTAAACTATCGCGTTGCATGTTTATAGTAACATTATAGAACGGGGATTAGCGCTTACATGCATAAATACCTTTAGGGCTTGACGTTTCGACCGGGTTACACCGGCCGTGGTTGCAAGCAGACTGAGTCTGCGTCCCCCGTTCTACAGCGTGGCGCTACAATGGTGACATTAATTTAACACACATATAGGTTTTCACATTTTTGTGTCATAAAGAAATTATGTTTCCATTCAACGTTGTTATTTCGGGTTTATTTAAAGTTTTATAAAATAGCATTTTGGAGCAACCTGTACTTAAAGAACTGTCGCAGCGGTCATTTGCTGAGGTCACGGATCATAACATCGCATCAATGAAATTAAAATGAATAAGCAATACTTTAAAGGAAAGAGATATCCCTTTGTCGGCGAGCGGGCGGCGCTCTAAGCCAGCTAGGTAAGTAATTTCATGAATGTTTTTTTGCAAGGGTGATCTCAATTTTAGTTATATTTTTATCATTAAGTTTTTTTGAAAAAAAAAAATTTCGGTTTACGAGTTATTTAATTCTATTAAAATTAATATGATTAAAGGGCACTAGCCCTACACGTGTGTTATTATTGTCCCCGTTGTAGCGCCACGCTGTATAATATTACTATAAACTAGCTTCTAAAGTAAAAAATACAGTACTCTTTCAGGAAATAAACTCATAATAATATAACACAGGAATTCTTGTAATACTTTATTTACTTTTCATGTTTCTACATTAGCTGTTTCCCGGAAATATAATGTAAAATACATAGATGTTGTTTTTATAGGTAGTATACCGTATAATGTTGACGCAAAACGCGGTCTCTACAATTTTTATATTAAAACCTCCATTTGTATTTTAAAAGGGTATGAAATTGAGGTTTTTGTGTCGTCAAAATTTCGTTTTATGTGTAGAGTGGTTTAATATGCTATATAACATACATGTATATATACATTTATATTATATATTACAAAGTTGTGATGATGGTATATTTTATTTTTTATATTTATTATATTATATTTTATTTATTTTTAGAAATTGATAATCTTTAAATCATAACATTAGGGTTTATCTTACTATTTACCTTAAGATGAATACAAGTTTCATTTAAGTATTGTGAAAATTATCAAAGAAAAAGGCACTTTTTTTAAGTAGTGAAGTATCTTCTCTGAGAATGGGTACCTACTTATAACATAAAAAGTTACATGCCTACATCTATTAATGTTTTCTGTAGAGGCACACATTTAAAAAATAATAATTTGCAAATCATGTACTTAAATCATTCATAAAGTACAATACAGATAGGTAAACTAAAATAATCTTATACATATAATAAGGAATTGAATACATATTCATAAATCGGCAACACTAAAATTTCTTACGAGGCCAACTATTCAGAGAAGCTAAAATCACTATTCATTTATCAAAAAAACATCATTAACATAACATAATTATCATCAGGCCTGTATCCCCGAAGGGTTAGGCAGAGGTGTACCAATGTACACCCACAGTTCGCCGATATGTTTAGGTCCATAGGGGGCGAGCCTTTTGCCACTAACCGGCCACAAATCCAAACTCTGACCTGCTACTGAGAATTTTATAAAAAAAAAAACCCAATAACACCTTGGTCGACTTGGAAATCAAACCCAATACCACTAGCGTAGCAGTCGCGCTTATCACCACTAGGCCAACGAGGCAGTTTATGAAAGCAAAAAGGTTATTTACTTTAACAAAACTACTTAGTTAACTTATCATTATCAAAAAGACAGGCATAATTTGTAAAAGTGTCCAAACTTTAATTTAATTTCGTGTCTCTTGGGAGAAACATTAAAATAGTATAAAGGACAGTGGTTAAGGTAGTTTGGTTACTCGTAAACTGACTGTGAAAGTAAACATTATAAGGGAGAAAAGTAATTAAAAATACTTTTTATGAGTCTACTTAATAATAATCCAGCCTATAAACGTCCCACTGCTGAGCACAAGCCTCTTCCCATATAGAGAAGGCATGAGCATTGATCACCACGCTTGCTCTGTGTGAATTGGCGATTTCAGACCCAAATTTTTGGAATCCAGGTTTCCTCACGATGTTTTCCTTCACCGTTTGTCAGAAGTATCTTAGAATAATTAAGAAAGTACATATAACTTTGAAAAAGCCATATTGGTACTTACCTGGATTCGAACCTGCAACCTTGTGCATAGAAATTCGTTCATTGAACCGCTAGGCCAGCACGACATTTTAGTATTTATTTTGTAAGTGATCGCACTCGCACTTGGCCGGTATTTTTGAAAATACCGGCCAAGTGCGAGTCGGACACGCGCAAGATGGGATCAAGAAATCAATTATAGTAAACACAATAAAACGTATCATAATAATTCTAAGACACTTCTGACAGACGGTGAAGGAAAACATCGTGAGGAAATCTGGAATACAAATTTTCCCATCTGAAATCGCCAACCCACTGTGAGCAAGCGTGGTGATCAATGCTCGTGCCTTCTGTATATGGGAGGAGGTCTGTGCCCAGCAATGACACAGGCCTATTATTTTTTTTATTATAAAACGAACAAAAAGAAAACGTTTTCAAATATTGGTAAATAAAAAACACAAGCCTTTTTTGCCATGATATAGTCTAAAAACGAATACCAATCTCAGTTATGTATATTTTTCATCCTATTTTATTTTGCTGACATTCTAATATTATTGGTTCTATATATTTTGAATAGCCTTACTCTGTATCTCATAAATTATTCTCCTGCTTATAATTGCAACAAAAATAAAACTGTATTATCTATACACATAAAAATAAACTCTAACTCTACACATTAAGACATGTATTGCAACAAAGAACCTTATATCATACCAATGCTACCCTTTGTGAAGGCTTCTCTCCCACAGGTCTTGAGAGAGACAATTTTCCCCTTATAGAGAATTTTTAAAGCGTAGAGTATAGATAAAAAACTACAGAGTACATGTCAGAGTATGAACTGTAGGCACTAGTATGAACTAGTTTCGTCGTCAAACTATTAGAAAAACATAGCGTGATGTTTTAATAAAACTTTCGCAAAACATAGTATTATAATAATAATGACTATAAACGTTCCACTGCTGAGCACAGGCCCCTTCCCATATAGAGAAGGCACAAGCATTGAGCATCACTCTTGTTCACTACGGATTGGCAATTTCAGATCCCAAATATTGTATCCAGGTTTTCTCGCGATGTTTTCCTTTACCGGTTATCAGGAGTGTTTTAGAATTATTAGATTTTATTTATACAGAGAAGGCACGAGCACTGATCACCACGCTTGCTCATTTTAAATCCCTAATAATATCCAAACAATATCGAAACCATCGATATTTTTGCATAAACGTCCGTCATTGCTCGAAAATTAACTTAAATCAGTAAACTAATGTACAACATATAGTAACTTTGATTACGCTCGGCATTGGCTTTTAGCGATATGGGCTCTCTATAGTTTTTATTTCTTTACTCTTTGGTTCAACCCCATTGTAAAAGTGTACTATGTTTTAACCTAGATTTTTGTTACGTAATGTTTTAGATGACATCATTGGAAACTAGTTCTTTGCGTCTGTTTTATAAATGTCAAATAAAATCGTGTTTATGTTCTATTGAGGAAATATCTAGAAAATAATATTCTTTTATGAAACTGCCTGAGTTTTCCGCGTGATAGAAATAATTTTACAGAGTGTTACCGAAAGGGTATATCTATCCAAAAGAGGTAAAGAGAACATCTGGTATACAGGGTGTTATGTAACCCCTGTCTGACCCGAAAGGCTCATATAGGGTTCACAATCACATGCCCAAATAAAATATTCAAATGTTGAACATTTCAAAATCCATTAATAGGAACAATAATAATGGATTTTGAAATAACCAATTTTTGCACCGAAATTCCCTAAATTTGAGATTAAATCAAAAACTACAACACCAATTTCGTCCCTATTTTTGGGGGTCTTTTGTTTGGTAATTAGGTAGCATCTGTGACGATGCCAACTCTCTAAGTCAAATTTTTTGAGAAAAAAAAATTGAGGTTATATATATTTTTATTTTTCAATTTTTTCCACATTTTTGTAATCAGATATCGATACCTAACAACCCCTTAATGGATCGGACAGGGGTTACGTAACACCTGTAGAGTAAGTTTAGAAAATTTTAGCTCAAAATTAGGTAGTGTATGTGTTATAAAATAGTTACTTTTTGTATCATATATTAAGATAATTTTAGGATAGTTTCTCCTTTACCCCGAAAATTAAATTACAAAGCAATTAAGGATTATCCGCCGTTTTACACGTTAACACAGCAAAATTTAATTATCTTTCAACGTAACTTATTTAAACTTGGATAGTATTAATATAAGCTTAAACTGTTCCAAGTAATTTGTTATTTTATGTCATCAAATAGCTCGACCATTTTGTTTTTCAACCACCACGCAAAAAGGTGTATTATGAGTTTGACGTGTCATAACATAACATATCATCACGCCTGTATCCCCGAAGGGGTAGGCAGAGGTGTACCAATGTACACCCACAGTTCGCCGATATTATTATGATTAGGTCCCATGTAATAGGGGGCGAGCCTATTGCCACTAACCGGGCACAAATCCAAAGTCCGACCTGCTACTGAGAATTTCATAGAAAAACCCAATAACACCTTGGTCGACTTGGGAATCGAACCCAAGACCTCTAGCGTAGCCTCGTTGGCCTAGCACCACTAGGCCAACGAGGCAGTTTTTTATTTTTGACGTGTCTGTCTGTTTATATGTTGGAATGTCTGTGGTATATAGCTTCGCACCTTTTGTTTTTAACCTCGACATAAAAAGGAGTGTTATGAGTTTGACGTGTTCTGTATATGTGTTTTTTTGTCTGTCTGTATGTACCTAGCGTAGCTCCCAAACTAATGATCCGATTATGATGCAGTTTTTTGTTTGATATTGATCGATGAGATTCTTAGCTAAGTTATTAGTTTAAAATTAAAAAATGTAATGCCTTAGAGACTTATGGATTAAACGGATTAACGTCCAATATTAATTAACCCAGTTATTGATAAATGGATTTACTAGGGATGGAATTTTACAATTTCTTGATAAAATTGCGATGTTACTTTTTCCTCTATTTTTATCTCTGGGTTAGAAATAGAATACTTGCGAAGGTTTTTTATTTATGGTATAGTTTGATTTGGTAGTAATTGTCACGACTGGTCTTTAAATTATGACTATACATTAACTTGGTGTAAGGTATGTTAAATGCAAATTGGGGGAGACCTTTGCCCAGCAGTGGGACACAAGAAAGGTTATATAAAAAAAATATATGTTAATACCTACCTATCAATGCCACCAAAAATGTTTTTAACTGTAAACGTCTTTCTATAATATAAGTAAGTATCGTTCCTTGTATCTAAGCTTACTCAACACCTATCTAAATCAGTTCAAAAGTTTAGCTGTGAAAGCGTAATTTAATAAGCATACAGCCAGGCTTAATTTCACATTCTTCATATATTAGTATGATAATACTTTTTTAATTATAACACTACACACAAATTGGTACATATTCTGACGCATTTTCTATTTATCAAACTTGAATAAATATAAAATATCATGAAAAAAAGCTATACCTTAATAAAAAATAGATTAATAAAGGTATTAACGAATCCCTTATATAAAAGCCTTCCTCATGTAGTAAATGTTGGCGATTGGTTCATTGAACAAACATTCGTTGTTGGATCAAACTATACACACTATAGGTATTGCGTGTTTGTCAAATATTGGCGCTAGTTGCCACAATCACAGGATACACAAAGTGTAACGTACGATGCTAATTAACTGATTAATTAAGCTTTTATCATGTTGAAATAAATGTCAAAAATCAGGCTACTTTATAGGTGATTGTTGGTTGCAATAATAATAAACTTTATCTTATACTTCTGTTTATTAATACACAATTAAGGGCCTGTTTCACAATGTACCGATAAGTTCTGTATAAGTTTTGAATAAGCTGTTTGTTACTTATTCGTAGGATAAACACTATTTTTGCGTTTCACAACTGTCAAATAGCGCTATGTGTTACATAAAGTCCACCATAAACTATGGGTCGGACGAAGTGGCGAATAGCACACTTATCTTAAACATAACTATAAGTTTGACAGTTAAAATTAAATGACATTGTTTTTCTTTCGTTCATGTTGTATATTGGTTTCTTAGGTTACGGTGTCGGGACTTAAAAATCTAAATAGAAACTGCGAAAAAGTCCGTAAAAAGGAGTTTTATTTCATGTTGAATATTATATTACGTAAAAACCATGTCGTTTAAGTTTTACAGACATAACTATCGGTATTATCAGAGGAATCAGCGTGGTTTTAGTCTTAATAACCTAGGTAGACTACTTATAACGACAAGCGAGAGCAGTTTTCAGTCTGATCCTAGTACATTTCGTTTTTCATTTAAGTTAATTTTCGCGCAACGAGAAACTTACATAAGAAAATATCGATGGTTTTGGCATTGTTAGGATAATATTAGTGTTTTAGATAGATTTTTTAAAACGGCAAGCTCCATCTTCATACATAATTCAGGACAACACTTGTTCACACTAGTGCTTACGGTTTAAACTCAGATAGGCTCACTCTATAGTTTCAAATGCAACCTCGTTGTTTAAAACGATCAAATCGTTTCAAATCTCGTTCCTCATTCCGATTCGTTACAAGCAGTATTTAATTTCCATAAAATCGTTTGTATAAGTTTTTATATAGAATATTAACCGTTATGCGGATAATAACAAATAATGTAAAAATATTAAAGTAAAACAATACTTCTAGAGCAAATTAAAATAAATTTATAAGTATTTTATGTTAACTTGCTTTGTATTTAATGAAATGACATAGAAAAACGGAACGTGAGTAAATGGTGTTGCCACCGCGCTTAAGTATTGGTCCCATATAGTTATGTGTCAGATAAAATAAGTTTGTGAAACGTAAAGTTTCTTATCCAGAACTTTTATAGTCCGAATAATTTATGTGTAACATAAGTATTTGGAACTTTATCGGTACATTGTGAAACAGACCCTAAATCTAATATAAGAACAAACTCTAACTATACTAAAATTAAAACTTACATAAATAAAAACTAACAGGCGTCAAAGAACTCATCGTCATCCTTGTCAATGGCGGGGAACGTGCCCAGAAGGCTGGCAGCATTGCCACGTTGAATGGCTATGCCCAATTGTTTCAACCCCAAACGGCTCGAAAATATAATCACCCACAATGTTATTATACTTCCGCCGCTTAAGGGTCTCCGCTTAAACTATAAACGTTGTTGTTATTCTTTACCTTTATTTTAATACGAGAAAACAGTTAACTTAAACAAAAACACAACAATTTATTTTGATGTGAAAATAATGTCATGTTCTTAAATCGATTGCAATATTTCAGCTTACAAACCTAAATTCACATGCCTAGATGAAACTTTTTTTAGTAGTAACTAATTACAACAAACACTTACAACTAAATTAGTACTTATAAATAAAAAAAACTAACACGCATCAAAAAAAAAACATCGTCGTATTTGTCAATGGCGGGAACCATACCTATAATCTGTAAGAATATAATGAGATATACCCACTATTTATTTAAAATTTTAAACGAAACATGCTAAGACTACGTCAGCTTAAAAATAAATAGACACACTTTTCCCGTCAACTCAAATTTAAATAAGCACAACCCAAAACGAATTTAATTCTAAATAAATGAACAAATTTAAATAATCTAAACTAGGTGCTTTACTCCCAGCCTAACTTAGGACCTCGTTAGGTATCCTAGATTAAGTTAGGTCATCTAGAAGTTGGATTACCTGAGTAGCGAAGTTGCGTGAACATTATATTAGATAGACTTAGGATCCCTAGGGTATAGAGGTTTATGTTATGTCTTTAAACTTCTTATATACAGGGTAAGAAGTGTGTAGGTTTACGTTTTTTTTTACTAACTACATTTTATTTAATTACAAAAAAAATGATATGAGAATGAACATAACATAACATAACAAACCATCGCGCCTATATCCCCAAAGGGTTAGGCAGAGGTGTACCAATGTACACCCACAGTTCGCCGGTATGTTTAGGTCCGATGTAATAGGGGGCGACCCTATTGCCACAAACCGGGCACAAATGAGATTAAAACCAATTGTAATATAATATCTATTAAAACGATGACAAAATGTTTTTCTTTAGATAAGTTATAATAAGATTAACTTGTTTATGGCTTAATTAACTTTGACTTTTAACCGACTTCAAAAAGAGGTAGTTCTCAATTTTTCTGAATGTTTTTTATGTATATCATTTGAAACATTACCTCAATGGTCATATAAATTTCATAGTGAATCGCTCTTGCAGTTTTTATGACGTCATTTTTTATATTTATGTGCAATTCATTTTGTAATTGCTTCAACAGACCAGTAGCATAAACACGATTTAATTTATTGACCATAAATTAGATTCATAGGTAAGTAAGTGTCTAAATTTCACAGTATATATTATTTTTCTAGGACAACTCACACACTGTTATCTGATACCAAGCTAAGCAGAGCTTGTGTTATGGTAACCAAACAACTGATAAACATACTTATATATTTCTAAATACATAAGTATACATAATATAAATAAATTACACCCAGACACAGAACAAATGATTGTGCTCATAACAAAAAGATTTGACCTGGGTGGTAATCGAAACCACGACCTCCGGTATAGCAGTCAGGGTCGCTAACCACTAGACCAACAGGCCCGTCATATTCATTTTCAGGAAAAAATCTAAGCTAAGATAAAGTTTTTCCGAGTAGCCTATTGACTAAAGTGATACTAAATAAGATTTCCTTCGCTTTCTACTCAAAACTAAAAGTTTCTGAAGTAAAACCTTCTAAGTTTGGAAACTAAATTAAGCGCCTTGACAATCTTACCGTAGCTATGTACCGTAAAAGAAAAGAAAAACGTTCCTATTAAATATACTTTAAAAAGTTGTATATAAATAGGCATTAAAGTAAAAAAATATTTTCAATTTTTTTTTATTTATTGAAAAATGTATTTTTGACTGGCTATCTATGGTATTATCATACCTTATGTTTGACATAATATCAGACATGATATTATGTCAAACATAAGGTATGATAATACCATAGATAGCCAGTCATAAAATCGCAAATAACTTGATGTGTTTGTATGTCTGTCTTTCTATGTGAATGTCTATTACACTTTCACGGCTAAAACAGTTGTCCGATTTAGATAAAACACGGTAAGTTTGGATCCTAACGCGTATGCAACGTTTTTGCCGATAACCACACGGGTCAGTCAGCAAATAATTTAAATATTTACTAAGCCACCTATTTGGGCTAATGAATTCATTAGTAAGGTTTTCAACTACATAATACCTACAGACTCTATTACATAAATACATACTCTATTTTTTATCAAAACCCTTTCAAGCATTAACTACGAACTAATAGCAAAAAGTACAAAAAGGTCTATACCTAATTCACAATTTGAGAGCGTCAATTTCAATAACCTTTGAATATTGGAGTGCTTAAAGTAAAGTATCGAGCAATAAATGTGAATGTTATTGCCGTATAAAATATCCTTTACCTGCCAGAAACCTTAAAGTTCAAGGTCATGAACGTTAGAGTATATAGTGAAGTATAATAGGTAGTGTAAAACATATTTAGTGATTTTGCGAGCGACGACAGACGATAATAATAAAAAAAAATCCACTTCTGACTTTTTGTAGGTCAGATAGTCGGGCCGATTTGTGAGCCGATTCTTAGTACCGAATTTTTACCTTCTTTTTGTAGGACGCGTGCGTTTCACTATTGCTATCAGTGTGTTCTATTTTTCTCCTACAAAAATAGGGTAATTAAATAGATACATTTGTTCATACTTTTGCCCAAAGTTAAAACTTCTTTGGGAGTCAACAGCCTTATTAAATTAAATTGAGAAGTAATTAAATTATTACCTTTATCAATATTTTGAGATAGTGGTATATTTAAAACTAGCCCATGGTTTTACCCGTGTAAGTAGTCTTCGTTCCAGATTTTTTTGCATTGATAGTTTTTCTATACGTATTATGTTATTCGAAGTGGAGACAAATACAATAAATCAAGGAAATATCAAAATCGGTCCACCCGTATTTGAGATATTAATGGTATATTAAGTTGCCCGATTTTTTTTTATAAAAGATTTATTAAATTGGTTGGTACCACTTAACTTTAAACTTTATAGAACCTTAAATATACCATAAAAGAAAATCTCGACCCCACAATATTTAAAAACGAAAAAGCCAGACAGACATATCAACCCATATCCAACCCAAGACCAAAATTAAAAATATAACAAAAAAGAAAGCATTTTCTAAAAAATGATGACACAAATTGGACCCTTGTCATGTCAGACCATGATATTTTGACCTCAAAGGTACGTAAATATAAGGTTTATTACGGCAATTTATTTTACTATTTTGGTTTCGCTTTGAATGTGTTTTGTGACCAGAAAGTGATTTATTTTAGTCTTGTTAAGAAAAGTTTTGTTAGTGTAAGATTTTTGTACAGTGGTATAATAGTATTTTTCTAGCTAAGTCTTATGATTCGTCACAAATTTGTGATTGGTTCCAGAAGAAAAACGTAGTCAAAAATACATAACCAAAGTTTTTTTTTTCATTATAAATTGAAAAGCTCTAATTCATTTCACGTGTGAACATATCTCATAACCTATTTTGTTTAAGTCAGTTAACATGAAAACTTTTACAAAAAAAAAACATTTAACCAAGAAACTGGACATAATATTAAATTTTATAAGAACATACCTTAAAACGCCTTACAAAATTCGTTGAGCAACTCTACAGAGAGTAACATTTTTCGTGCTCCTCCTTTAATTAAAGGCGCTCAAAATTACGATCGTAATGTAATTTATTAGTTTAATTTAGTTAATTAAATGATTAGTAATTAGACAGGTTAACTGTGTAACGGTAAGGAATCGTGAAGTAACCTGGGTTTATTATACTGAAGGTGTATTCAACGCTAGTCTAGTATCGGTATGAGAATTAGGTTTTTAGAACTACTTATAGACAAAATTGGTTTAGTGGTTAGAGACCCTGACTGCTATACCGGAGGTCGTGGGTTCGATAACCACCTGGGACAAATGATTGTGTGATGAGCACGATCATTTGTTCGGTGTCTGGGTGAAATTTATAATAATAATAATAATAATAAAAATTTTATTTCTTCAAATAATACATAGAGTTACATACATCGAACTAGTAGATAAAAAATAGGCAAAAAATCTATGCACAGAATAAAATCTTGCCTCTTATACTAGGAGAACCTGTATCATAAGAGACAGTGATTCGGTGTTTACACGTATTTTATAGATTTTAGCAATAAGTGAAACATGTCGAACAATGTATCGAAAAAAGAAACCAAGTTTTTGACAATGAAGTAAATAATATATAAACGTTTAGTGTGAAAGAGTTGGGTGTGTGGGTGAGTGTATAAAGGTGTATGTGTGTGGATGTATGAGGGTGTACGTGGGTGTATGTGGAAGGTGTGTGTGATGTTTTACGGAGCGCTGGAAGAATGAAAAGTGATTTTATTTTATGCGATGAATGTTAATAGTGTTTCTATGGTAGAATAGTCCTGTTGTAGGAGCCATTCTGTAACTTTAGTCTTAACTTCGAATTTATTACAGTTTAGAATATTTAATTTTTTGTGAATTGTTTTGTAAATGTGTGAACTTAGGATGTAGAACTGGTGTTTGGCGAAGGAGGTTTTATGAGCAACGGCTGGGGGGTGGTTAGTGCGTTTATTAGGGTCAGGTGGAGGAAGGCTACCATGCTTTCTAAGGATTAAACGGAGCACAAATAGTTGGCGGACGGTGAGAACCTTGCAATCGGCATATAATTGAGTTGTTGGGTACCTATATGGTTTCCTCAACATAACTTTCAAGACCGCCCTTTGTGCTCTTTCCACCCTCAGAATCCCAGTCTTTCCCGCACCACCCCACACCGTGATGCAATAGCCGATTACTGATTGACACAACGCGAGGTATACCATTTTAAGTGTGTCGAAATCAGCCGAATCCCTAAGGGACTTAAAGACGTGTATTAGACGCAAGGTTCTAGTCATGAGGGTGTCTAGATGTTTGTCCCATTTAAGCCTGTAATCAATAAACACACCAAGGTATTTAATATGATCAGTTCTACTAAGGGGTGGGCAAGAGCATGGCGTAGTATTCTGACCTGTACATGAGTGCGCTGTTATTAGATAAGTGCTAGGTGGTTTGCTGTTGGATCTTAGGGCGAAAGGAATATACGCTGTTTTGTTTAGGTTCAAGGTCAGAAGATTTGCCCTAAGCCATTTTATAATCTTAGACATAGCAAATTCAGCGTTAGATTTGACAGCTTCCCATGAAGGGCCGTAAATAATTATTGCCGTGTCGTCTGCGTACGTGAAGATCTCACAGTTAGGGAGTGTCATCAAGCAGAGATCATTTATATAGATCTGAAATAAGGTAGGAGCCAATATGCTGCCCTGCGGGACGCCATAACTTATATTTTGTTCGTCACTTAAGTACGCATCTAGTTTGACTTTTTGTGTGCGGTTTTTGAGATAATCTTTGAAGATTTCTAAAGTCAATCCTCGAATACCAAGGAGCTGTAACTTTGAGATAAGGATGGGAACAGAAACTGTGTCGAATGCCTTTGATAAATCCAGGAACATACCCAAGCATTTGACTCCTTCATCCAATTTCTTAGCTATAAATTGAGTCAAATCCAATACAGCGTCCTCAGTTGACACGGAAGCTCTGAAACCGTATTGGTTTTTCGCTATAAGGTTAAATTTGCCTAGAAAATCTTTTAGATTCCTGTTCAATATCTTTTCAAAAATTTTAGATAACGAAGACAGAACTGAGATCGGCCTATAATTATCGACACAGTCTCTGCTCCCACTCTTGTGTATGGGATGCACAATAGCCCTTTTAAGCGAGTCTGGAAATACCCCAGTTTCCAAGCAACGATTAAATATGTAAGTCAGAGGCTGAAGCAAAACTTTACGGGATAGTCTTATTACTGAGGATGGAATACCATCCCACCCTACTGCACAGTCGTGTCGCAACTGCAAAATGTATGATTCAACCTCCGACTCATCCACTTCCAATAACGCAAGGGAGTTTACAACAGATTTCGAGGTATTGTTAATAGCGCAGGGCAGATAGACCGAGGGGGGGATTGGGTCAAGAGAATTTGAAGTGATATCGGCTGCCAGATTTTCACCTATTCTACTAAAGAAGTCACAAACTTTATTTAAAGAGGATTTCGGGTCGTTACATATTTTCAAAAGATTAATAGGATTGGTTACTGATTTACGAGTGCCAGTTATTTCCTTTATTGTTGCCCATAAGGCCTTGGGATTGTTTTTAGCTTTCTCTAGTTCACTCTTCTCAAAGGCTCTTTTTAATTTACGGAGTAAGGTATTACAGAAATTTCGGTAACGAGAGTAGGTTATTTTAAGTATCAGATTTTCAGGGGATTTATTAGATTTTAAGTGCATCTTATCGCGGTTTTTAATACATTTCAGCAAACCAGGAGTAATCCATGGTTTGATGATTCTTTGTTTTTTGGGGATTTTACTTATCTTTGTATGTTTTGTTATAACTGACGTAATAATTGTTATTAGTTTAGTCATGGATTCATTGGGGTCTTTTAATTTATATATGTCTGAAAAGTTTAAGTGTTGTAGTTCATTTTGGATAGCTTCCAGATTTAGTTTCGACTTAGTGTGCTGTTGAATTCTAGTAGGGGTTACATTTGAGATGACCAAGACTACTGGTTTATGATCCGTTATATGCGATTCTAATATTAAGGTAGTAGAGGGGAGCTTTGTTTTAACAATTATATGGTCTAGACAGCTATCCAACCTAGTCGGCATCAGATGAGTCGGCATTAGTCCGTGGGATGAGTTGAGAAGGAGGTAATCGAGACCAATATCTGTGCAGTTATCCTGCCTTATGTCTATATTTAAATCTCCCACGAGAGCAATGTTCGGGATGGAGCGAAGACTTTCAAAAACATAGTTTAAATTGCCTAAAAAGGTATCGATGTTAGCTTTGGAGTTATATGAAGGGGAACGATATATTGCTACTACAGTTAATTTATTAGCGATTTGACAGATAAGGCAGTTAGCATAGATAAAGTTTGGTTCCCATACATTGTATTCTAGCCCTAATTTGATATAAATTATAATACCATCATTTTGGTTAAAATTTTTGCTAGTGGAGTGTGAACGATAACCTTCCAGAATAGGTAAGTTTGTTACTTTACTCAGCCAACATTCGGTCATAATAATAATATCAAAATGTATTTTAGTTAAGTGTATCAGAACCTGGAGATTATCAAAATTTTTGTTCACGCTACGAATGTTTATGTGTAACAATTTTAGACTATTTTCTGACATATTGACGTACATGAGGGTGTCTTCCGGATTACAAAGAAAAGAGTTACCCAAGTTAAGACAGTCAATGTCATCATTAATATCTATAATATTAGCCATTTAATTATATAAGGGCATAAGCGATGTTGAAAAATGGCACCGTATGTGAAAATGTTTAGATATGTGTATGTGTGTATCGCAAATGTACGATATGAGTGTGTTTGTGGAGATGAGTTGTGTTGTAATGTAATCATAATATAAACGTTTAGGTTTGTGGAGTGTACAAATGGCAACAATAGTTTTTTAATGTAATTTCGTTTAAGGAAGTATTCTTTAAAGAACGAAAATATTGTAAATGGGTGTAACAAACTAAGTAACAAGGATAAATTTAGATAAAATAGTCACATATTAATGGTCAGATCGTGTAGACATTTATCACTCTTAACCAAAATCTGTTTATCACCTTCTTGCTTGCGTAAAAAGATATTTCCATTACTTATCCAGCAAAACTTATAGCCTTTATTTTTGGCGAATTCACGGGCTTGATAAAACAGCTTTTTGGAACTGGATGATAATTGATCTGCAACGTATATAGGTTGCCGTTTCCCAGGAATACCGATAAGTTCGGTGTTGATTTTTTCCTCTCTAGATTTTTTGGCATTATTGTAAGTACGTATCGCTGACATGAAGTCATGTTTGGTTTTCACCGTAGAGAATTCTGCAATTAGCGGACGAGGAGTAGAAGGCGTGGCAGTCTTGCTTGGTATGCGGTAGATGTCTCGAAACTCGGATTTCTGTATGTTAACTCCCACGACCTCGCCTATTTTACACACAGTTGTTATGAGAGAGCTACTCGTTTCGGATTCCTCTTGAGGAATATTGCGTATTTCCACTCCCGAGGATCGAGATCTGTGCTGTAGGTCTAATATCTTTTTTTCTAAGCTCTCAATGTATGCACGCTGTTCAAGGCGTTCCTTCTTTAACTCGTCAACCTCAATTTTTAGATCTTCAAACTTTACATTCATGAAAGTCATTGACTTGATCATATCAGCGTTTGACTTCCGAATTTCGGCATTGGACGCCTGAATTAGAATGTTCTGGGCCTTTATCTCCGCAATATCAGATGCTAATTTTGTCATGAGCCCAGTCTGCTCAGCAAGCGTTTTAGCAAGATTGCTATTTTGTTCATCCCGCCACTCGGGTGATAAATCATGGCGAGGACGTTTAGTATATCTCAGGGTGTTTACGTTATCGCTCATTAAAACAGCTGAGTTAATGTCAGGTTCAGACTGAGCCTGGGGCTGACCAAAATTATTTGGTGGTGTCTTAGGTGTTGGGGGCGGGGTGCGCCGCATGTTGCAATAGTTTAATATTTGTTTAAGTGATACTTATCACAATTAAATGAATGTAGGATTGCAGACGTAGACAGCCCGCTAGTCTGCGCAGACGCGCAACTCAAAATGGCGAGACGTAGCACTGATGAACCGCAACGTAGCAACCGCTGATCGCGGGTAGTTGAGGTCTCAAAGCGCACAGATGACGTAAGCGAGCGTAGCCGCCCGCACACTGCGCAGGTGGGGAGCCGGTGTTTGACAACTTGCTGCTACACGTTCGGTGGCGCGGCGGCAGGGCGCTCGGACACTGCGCTAACAGCTACCAAGTGGCGCGGGTTCGAAACCAGCTAATCACAGCACTTTTTCAAAAGTTGATTTAAGCGGCACTGACCAAAATATTTATATCTCACTCTAGGACTGCCCAGTGGGCGTAAACCACGGGTAAGAAACACACAGGAGCGATAAGGAATCGAAAGTCACTACTTAGGCCAATCACAAATTTTAAATTTAACAGAATCTCGCGGCGACCGACATGCGTCCACTTGCTAGGGAGGCCAAGGACCGAATGAATTATCTATAATATGAATTATCTATAATATGTATGTATTTAGAAATATATAAGTATGTTTATCAGTTGTCTGGTTACCATAACACAAGCTCTGCTTAGCTTGGGATCAGACAACCGTGTGTGAGATGTCCCGGAATATTATTATATTATATTATAAAAAAATAACGCTGTAGGAAATAAAATAAAATCCTATAAGGTATAAAAATGTGTTACAGTTTCACATGAGAGAATTTAGTTTATATGATATTTTCATTAACATTGGCCTTACAATATATTTTATTTTATATTTTGGTACTTTTACTTCAATATTCATGGGCAGTATTTTGCCATTTAAAACTAGTGACTCACTCGGCTTACAACGTGTAGATAAAACATAAATATACATAAAAGACCTTCCCCATTTATCACTCTATACATTGGTGAAAACTATATGAAATTTCGTTCAGTCGTTTTCGAGTTTATCGAGTTCAGACTGAATTATACATTGCAATATAATATTTTTGATAGATGTTAGATTTAAAGTAAAACTGAACTAGTCTTAACTATTACATACTAGCTGTGCCCCGCGGTTTCACCCGCGTGAATGACAAGACATACACTATCTTAATAAATTATAGCTTACGTGTTATTCCGATGTATAAGCTACATTATTGTTAAGTTTCATTAAAATCCATTCAGTAGTTTTTGCGTGAAAGAGTGACAAACATCCACACATCCATTCTCACAAACTTTCACATTTGTAATATTAGTAGGATATAATTAAAATACCACATGATACCTAGTACCATATAAATTCTTCCAGTCCACAATTAGCAGCCTATTTATGCCACAGACAATTCTAAAGGTACCATAAACAACCTAGAGTAGAATAGAGTCGGAATGACGCGCGAACAATATGTGTTCCCCTATTGTGGTAACTTGAGCAGAAATGGCGGGAAATTGAACGACCTATTTATAAGGAATAATCGATTTTCCATACTTGTGTGGGTGAGGTATTTGATATTTTGTTTGAATTGTAGGTAATTTAGTTATGAAGAATCATCTTGGCGTGACGAATAGGTTGGTTTATTTATTTATGTCTTTATTATACATAGCTTATTACAAAATCAAAATTATAAAAAAAAACATGTACAAAAGGCGGCCTTATTGCACCTGGCAATCTCTTACAGGCAACCTTTCAAAGAAATGTATATAAAAGGAAACAAAACAAGAAGTTTAAAGAGGTCTGATAAAAAAAATGTGATCGCACTGCAAAGAATATAAAGGTAGGTAAATGGCTAAATATTAAACATATAGGTATAGAAACCGCAATAAAATACAGTGAAAATAGTTTAATTTCTATGTTTCAAGGGTTCAATTTCAAACGTTTATTCAATAACTTAATTTTTACCGTTTCTTGTACATTTACACCTACTTCATTTAGTTTAATATTTTCTTTATATTAAATTCAGTTTATTTTATGACGTTCTCTTAAAATGTTACTTCATCATCATCTCCCTGCCCTGTTCCCAATTATTTGAGATCAGCGCAATGCGTATTCAGCTTCCATTCATCTCTACAACTCGTCATCTCAGCATTCACTCCTTTCTTTCTCTTATCATCTTTCACACAATCCACCCATCAATGTTAGTCAAAGACTAATATTAGTAGGTCTTGCCTAGCCTAGTGTAAATCAGTAGGTACCTACATAATCTTAATAGCTGACCCTTTCATCATACTAGAATTATGATCCTACTTGATAATTATTATCTATAATCCGAGTTAACCCCTTATTAAGACCCTGACTGTCCCTGACCCTTAAAATTAAACCGTTTTTAATAACCTAACGAGACTTTGATTTAATCGTCGAAAATGAAAGGTTTTCTGAATTAAAAAAGCCTTTAACTGTATGTAAATTTTAAATGTAAATTGAAAAATAATCGTTCAAGCCATTTATCTGTGGGTTGATGTTAGTACAATCATGAATTGGTCAGAAAAAGTGTTAAAGGTCAAAAAGATATATATTTTTAATTAAGATCGATGTATATACTCAGCCTATATCGGTCCACTGCTGGACATAGGTTTCTTCCGTGTTCCGCCAGAACACCTTTTCCTCCACGTTTCGAATCCATGCCTACGATGGCATCCTTTTTTAGGTCATTGGTTAAAAATAATGAGTGTACATTTTACTTATAAGCACTCAAGACATATTTTGCACTGTAGGTTTTTTGCAAGATTTATTTCAAAAATATTTTTTATTGACTGTAATAAATTAATTTACTAATTATTATATTATAAGCATTTAACAACACATTACATGCCTTCAAAAAAAAGCGAGTAAAACCGCGAGGCATAACTAGTATATTTGAAATATTTACTTCCCAGAATAAAAAGTAAAATTAAACCTATAGATATCAAAAGAGTATTTAATCAATACAGATATCAAATAGAAATGATTATGAAATAAATCCTTTTTCCAGTAATTAAAAATAAATCAAAGGTTTGAAAAATTAATAAAGGCTTGTTGGGCCGAAGGCAGATTCGATATTTCTTACTTTGCCAAGCAATTTTAACTTCTAAACACACACAATAAAGTATATTTCAGCTTGAATCTTTATAAGTTTAACTTTTATTGAGTCCAAGTGACGCCTAAATGAAATTTCTTCACATGGAATTTTATACCTTAAATTTGGGTCCATAGAGTATATTTTCGTTTGGTTATACTTTTAATATAAAATAGATGAGGTTTTGGAATATTATAAAAAAACATGGCTGCTATTTCTAATAAATTGTTTATGTCAGTTTTCGTGTGTGAAGGAAAATGATAGATTTCTATTTGATACTAGCTGTGCCCTGCGGTTTCACCCGCATGAATACTTACGCCCCGTTCCCGGTGCCTTTATGTTATTCAGGGCGCAGATGAATCCAACAAATCACTATTATAACAAAGGTCAGGATTACTTAATTTTCCATTTTATGCGCGTAATTTTCCATTTTTTTTTCTTTTATAATACCTTCTCCTGATAATAACTAACACAACAAAAAAAGAATTAGCGAAATCGGTCCAGGCGTTATTGAGTTATGCGCATACCAACACATTTAGCGATTCATTTCTATTTATACAGGGTGTTACATAAACCCTGTCCGATCCGTTAAGGGGTTGTTAGGTATCTGATTCAAAAATGTGGAACAAAATGGAAAAAAGAGAAAAAAAAATTATAACCTTTGAGATAGAGAGTTGGCATCGTCACAGATGCTACCTAATCACCAAACAAAAGACCCCCAAAAATAGGGACGAAATTGGTGTTGTAGTTTTTGATTTAATCTCAAATTTAGGGAATTTCGGGGCAAAAATTGGTCATTTCAAATACCATTATTATTGTTTCTTTCATGAATTTTCCAAATTTGATATTTTATTTGAGCATGTGATTGTGATCCTTATATCCCTCTTTCGGCTCGGACAAGGGTTACGTAACACCCTGTATAGAAGTAGAAAATTTCGCCTTGGAAATAATATTTTCCGTACAAAAACATGTGAAAGAAAATAAATTACATATTACAAGTGATTTTTATTATGATTTATTATGAAACTTGTCAAATAAGGTAAGTATGGTGTTATGGGGAACCGCTCATTAAAAGTAAGTGTTATACGAAATTGAACCTTACTGCTTTGACTTATGGCATTTTCAAGGTCAAGGTCAACATTACCAGTAAGGCTGTTTTTTGTCAGATATAATAAGAGTGTCGCTTGTACTGAAAAATCAAATACAGAAAGGAATAAGGGTTGGTCATTAGGAAAGTACTTTAGATCACTTTGGATTTTTAATGTCACAATAATTGTTACATAATTTTTATATTAGGTAATTTATAAAATTTCTACCTATAGTATGCCAAATGAAAAAAAAAAAGAAAATTTGTAATGAAACTAATGCGTTGTTGTTTTGCTTTACCAATTAGGTTAGTCTTTAAAATCTAAACAGAACAGTTTTAGAATATAATAGAATATAAATCTTTATTTGAATTGAATGCAGGTAAATATATTTAAATTTGTTTAAAGTTAATAAAATTGCAGATCATCATTTATTGTTGAAGGCAAATAAAATTAAACAGATGACTCTCCAAAAACTAAACTAAAAGCACCTAAACTAAACTCAAAAGACTAAAATCTTAGCAACACTAACTTCCACACACTCCCCCGAGAACTGGTAGTGCCAACACTAATCTAACACACAAAGAACATCCTGTTTTGACA
The DNA here is from genome assembly GCA_905146925.1 of Autographa gamma. Taxonomy (NCBI): domain Eukaryota; kingdom Metazoa; phylum Arthropoda; class Insecta; order Lepidoptera; family Noctuidae; genus Autographa; species Autographa gamma. Next base: position 3,441,030 of record LR989878.1, on the reverse strand, counting down.
TGTCAAGCCAGTCTTGAAACTTGTCGCAACTTGTTACAGAATGAGCTAGAACCTAGATGGATAAGAAACTTCAGAGTGCACATGATGTATGAACTGTGAAGTATGAACTAGTTATTTCGTGAAAATAGTATAAAAACAGAGATCACCGTTTTGATAAGAATTATTTCAAAACCTAGCATTATTGTATATGGAATCATTGATATTTTTGCAAAAACTTTTGTTGTTGCAAGGAAAATAACCTAATTCAGTAAATGAGAGTACTACATACAGCCAAAAATGTGCTTACGCTCGGCACATTTGGCTTTAGCATAACGTGCACTAGCGCACTCTATAGTTTTTACTTTTCATTACTCTTTGGTTAGTACTATTTAGATATTCATAGTGCTTTCTGAGACATTTTGCAGGTATATTAAGAAACTTTCAAAGAGAGAAGTATGGTACAAATAAACTAGAAGTAGGACAATTGAGAGTCTGACTCACACGCGGAGCATTCTTTAAAAACAACAAAGCGATTTAAAAAAATCTCTCATATATTTGACAATGTAATTTTCAAAATTCCCTATAAACATAAGTTTTTAATAGCAGAAATATTTGTTTATGCGTTACAACGCACAAATTATAGATTTTCGGACTTTTCCCTTTAGTTTTGACCATAGGTAGGCCAAATTTTACGATTCTGGGTCGACAGAGTTTCTCAGAAATACATGAGGAAAAACCACATAAAGATCTGAATTATTTTATAGCATTGATAATAGAAGTTGCAATTTTGTATCCAAGGACTTTAGACCTGACTGTTTGATAATAATTTCGGTGTTCCACCATCACGCTTTCATGAAAAATATAAACTTGCCAGACAGACAACAAAGTGATGCTTCTTTTCCTTATTTTTTAGATACGGATAACCAAAAAGGTTACATTACTACAGAAACGCCTATTTAGTAAGACGATATTGTCACATCCCTCTTCTACCATTATAAGCCATACCCACAAACAGCGATAAAAGTAAAGATAATAGTTGTATCGAATACTACCTCAGGGCTATAGACATTAATAGTCCCTAATAAAGGTAGTAATGTTTATTTATTTTTGATTTAGACACCATTTTGGATACGTGCTGTGATTTTTATGTGCAATTTTGTTTATTTACGAATAAGGAATAGTCCATTCTAATATTATAATTAATGCGAAAAAAACTGTATGTCTATTTGTTACGCTTTTATAGCTAAACCGCTGGACCGATTTTGATATAACTTTGTATGGGATAGTCGCGGTAAATGGCTAGTTGTATTATGAGTGTACCATAACCGACCCAAATAGAGAGTTGTCATAAGTTTGACGTGTCGGTCTGTCTGTGGCAAGGTGGCAGCTAAACGGATATACCGATTTTCATGCCTTAAAGCTTTCCTTATCAAAATGGGTCTTAGATTTCATATATCAATTTAGTATTATAAAAGTTTATAGTTATTTTTTTCTTTAATGTTGGAATATTCTTCAAGTCATTTGAAACTGCTTACCCTTGTGAAACCAGTGCACTATTGTACTGCACGGCAAAGTTCCATGCACTGAATTGCAGCGCTAAATGCAGTTAGCATCAACTGTCGGTAGCCAGCTTCGTATTATACAAGTTAGTCGAGTTATAAGTTGGACTGGAAGTGCTAATTAACCAGTGCAGTTAATGCAGTTATTGCAGTTAAAATATTTAGAAGATACGTGACTGTGAAATGATTCTTTTTAACCCCCAACGCAAAGAGGGATGTTATAAGTTTCACGTGTCGCTCTGTGTTAGTCTGTTCCAATGTAGCTCTTTAACCAGTGGACTGATTTCGATACGGTTTATTTTTATTTGAATAGCTATAATGTGAAAAGAAAAAATCTGTTCATTATTTTATGAGAAACGTTGTGTGAGGTATCTTGTTTTTTTTTTACAATTATTTTATAACACGACTTCCAGGCGGCTTAAAAAATACACTATATTCTAAGCTATGTTATATATCTTTAGAATCATAACCTTGAAAATTTTATTATGATGTGCAGTATTTTAATTCCATTCGATTATCCGTGCAGTCGATATCAGTTTGAAACACCTCGATTTTTGTCTGTATAATATAAGTCTATTGTCTATATAAGTCTATTTTTCTCAAACGTACTCGTATGAGGAATATTTTCTCCGGGTAAAGAAATGTCCCTTTTACACAGTCGGGTAAAAATAAAAGCATGCCATTTTTTCCTCGGATTTCGCAAGAGACAGAGCGACTGCCTATCTGCCGTCCGCAGCCCATTTTCTGAGCATTACATAATATATTCTTTGGTAAGACTGGACAGATAATCAGCTTAACTTTGTCAGCCGTATTACGATTTTTACATGACTTCCCAAATAATTAGTAATGTTCTTAGGGATCTGAAATCGCCAATCCGCAGAGAGCAAGCGTGGTGATCAATGCTCGTGCCTTCTCTATATGGGAAGAGGCCTGTGCCCAGCAGTGGGACGTTTATAGGCCGCAGCTGTGCCCAACAGTGAGACGTCCGGTTTATTTATTTATTTTAGCGAACAATATGTGTTTCTTTATTATAAAATAACTTCTTTATGCCTAAACAGATTTGGAAGTGTGGGGATTGTTACAAAATCCTAGTGAGAGTGGCTATATTTTTTTGAAGAATTTAAGAACGATGCCATAATCATCATATTTCGGACATACGTGATTTTAGTTCTGTTAATTATCTTCTTGTTACGTCCCCTGGAGAAAACTCATGTACTAATGCATTTTACTAAAATACAAGCATTCAAATATCACAATATTTTCATATTACAACTTTCAAAACTATGATATATTTGCTAAAAACTACACGTTGCACGTTTGTACTAAATCTATAGCAAAATGTGTCTCGGTTTTATTACGCGAACGTGTTTCTAGTATCTATTCTACGCACCCTGTACCATGAACTCTAAAAAAGATCTGTTGGCATTGTGGAAGCGAGACACCGCTATACCCTGTGTAGAGCGCTGTCTCTCTCACACGAGAGTGATAATCTTGGTTTAAGATATCGTTGTAGGGGTGTAGAATTTTCGTACGAATTTTGTTTTATTTGTTACATATGTTGCGTATTGGTAATAAATGTTTGGGAGAAATGTTTTACTCTAGTTTTGTGGTTTGTGAAATATTTGAATGTTAGCTATACAGATAGTAGAAGATTTTAGTTTTAGTTTCTATATTTTTATTCTAGAATCTGTTATTTTAAACCTTTCATTCAAGTTTTATACATTGAGGTTTACAATTTTTTTACCCCATTTAAGAATCTTTAAATAAAATATAAGATTCTTAAATGGGGTTAAGGTAAGATTATGTAAAACCTATCAATTTTTTGTCGGTTCTCTCCAGAGATATGATAAAGACGTTTCAGAAGTGCCTGAAAACATTTATTATTATTATTTTCAGCCTATGCTGTCCCACTGCTGAGCAAAGGCCTCCCTTGATTCCTTCCATTATAAAAACATTTAGACTTTTTTAACTGACTGCAAAAAGGAGGGGATACTCAATTCGACCGTTTTTTTTATGTTTCTTGCCACACAACTTTCGATTGGGTGAACTAACTCTGATTATTTTTTTTTTATTTGATAGGTGGTGCTTACAGTGTGGTCCCATTATAATTTGATTCAGTTATATATCGATAAGAAAACCAAATAAGACTTATAAGTATTATTATTTATTGTAATAATTTATTAAGCAATGTCTTTACAGATTACTGTTTTTCTATCATAAGAAAACTTCACAAACAAGCAAACATTGGCCAAATGTCTAAATCTTGGCACCAACTACTAAAATAATTATCGCGTTGTCCGACACAAAATTGGGGTCATTCGTAATATAAACACCTGCAATTGGCGTTTATCACTTGGACAAATAATGGCCTAAACAAACATTTGCCAAATTCACCAAAAGCCCTTTTTTGTCCCCCTTAGGGTATAAGTTATTGGCTAATAAATCAGCGAACTTGGAAAATACTGACGAATCCAGTTTTGTTATAACATTGTTTTGCTAATTCTGATAAATTAATTTAGGTGTTTCATGTTTGTTGTTTTGGGTTTGTGTTTTTGATTGTTTTTTAGTTATAGCGGTCTTTTATGCTTTTGCTAGTGTCTTGCTAAAGTGTGTGTCGGCGAAAAGGAGCTCCAAAATATTCATAAGTGTTTTGGCTGCTTACTTAGGGTCCAGTCACGGTCCAGTGCAATGTATGAGATGTTGTTTACTTTTTGCTTTATTTTTTTTTTATTAAATTATAACTTTTATAATCATTCGGTATTGAATATACACGTGTACACTTTTTTACTACATGGCCATCTGATCCCAAACTAGACAGAGCTTGTACAAGCTCTAAAGATAAGAAAATATATATAAGTATGTTTATCACTATGTCTGGTTGCCATAATATTAGTACTAATACTATGGCAACATACATGGAACAAATGACCACGCTCATCACACAAAGATTAGTCTTTAGTGAGGATCGAGCCCACAACCTCTGGTATACCAGTCAGTGCCACTAACCACTAGACCAACCATTTCATCATCATCATCCACAGCCCTTGTCCTCCCACTTCTGGGCACAGGCCTCCCCTTTTTCGTGCCATTTCCTACGGTCATGTGCCAGCCTCATCCAGACTCGACCAACATTTTGCTAAGCTATAATCCTGAAACAGCTTTATTATAACCTTACTACGCTGCATAGCGAGTAGACTCGACTGCCTGTATTTGAATCATTGCTGCAGACTTTCCACATCGGTGATAAACCTGCAGTGGTGATGTTGTACAGGCAGGTACCTTAGGTTAAGATTATTTTATTTAGCTATTATAGATGTCCCTACTAACATAGTTATTAAGTAAATTGTTACTAACAAAATGAGTCATAGTTACTTAAATAAAGAAACTTATTATTATTATTATAACCCAGTAGGTTTCCTCCACATATATTTCCACTAACCTAACAAATATATTGGAGTAACATGTAGCGACGTTTTTATGGCCTAGTACTATGTGTTCCTTAGCGGTTTTACCTTCTTACGAAATATTAGTTATTTTTAGGGGTCCGTACCTGAACAGGTATAAATGGTACCTTTGTAGGATCTCCTGTGTGTCTCTGTCTGTGTTATTTAATTAATGTTAATTTAATAATAATAATAATTTGCTTCAAAATAACTGGTTTTTGCTGTCTCTTTTTATGTTCATCTAGAAATTAATTGTTTATAATGTATTTATTTAATGCTAATTTTTGTAACGTATTTCAACTTTGTCATTATAAAATGTAAATCTGATTGTTCGGAAACTTCTATAGGCGCACGCAAGAGTTTGACCCAAAATATATCTAAGAATATATAATAATAATAAATGCATATAAACACTACTTTACGGCATTGTTCCAACGTTGGTTGTATCTTAAGTTTTGGGTATAATTTGCCACCTACCCACTCTTGTATATAATTTCATGAAGTAAATTATTTGCTAATCACAATTTATCTTTGTTTCATGTACCGTCACTCCGGATCTGCAGAGCTCAACTTGAGTGAGTATAAAATAATACTTAACATTTTAACATCTACATGTGACATGTGAACTAATCTTGGCAGTAAGCTTTCAAAATCATGATATTCCACTACACACTCTACAATTAACTGAAATGGCCTGAAAGATATTTTTTTCAAATTTTAAATTACAATACTTCTTAAAACTTGTATATTTTTTCGAAAACTATTCTCGAGCTAAAATTCATCAAACTGCTTAGATTACAAAACGTGCCAAATAAATACAAACTAGAAACACATACACCTCTTTTTGGCGTAGTCGGCTAAAAAAGTATGGTTACTTCTCATTTAGTGACACAAAAGTTTTCAACACTAAAAGTGAAAGTTAAAAGTACAATTTTGTTAGAATTCATCATAAGCTAAAAGCATTTATGGTACCCATGGGATGGGAGGCTTTCCATACAAAATTAACATGCCAAAAGTTGAATTATGAGTACCTTTTCCCATTAAAAGCCTTCTTTTGTTAAGGATTAAACTTTATGTGGATTTTTGAGATTAACTTAAGATAAGGAAAAGGTTTTTAAATTAAATCTGTAGATGGTATTATATTTTCAAAACTTATGGAAATAATAAAGAAAAACATATCTTTCGAACCCTTGTGTGTCTTCTGGAATCTGAAACTACGAAAATGTACGTGTGTGTAGGTAGTTTACAGTTCTAAAATGTTCAGTATAGAAGGTATACCAACAAAAATAATGTAATAGGAAATACCAGTAATACTTCAAAAATCATTTTCATACCTGCACTTTTTAATAATTATTATTTTCAACACGTAAAGTGGTGAAATGCTACGAATTAATTATATTAACAACTAACACATTAAACTTCACAATCCAATAAAAAATATCTAACATAACACCAAAAATCACGATCAAAAGGCAATTCAAGCACTTACAGCCAGCGCAACTCTAAACTCCCCTAACCTTCGCAGGACAACATCAATAAGCTCCCCTCAAGCGAAGTCACCGGCTGGAAGCAGCGCTGGAGCTGCTGCAGGCGCGTCGTCAGCGCCAGGAGAGAGGACACCCACAGCTCATAACAAACAACTGCAGAATGTCAAGGGGCAAGATCATCCGCCGCACCCATCTGTAAGTAGACCTTTTAGACCTTAGATAAATAAAAATGGTCTTTTGGACCTTAGGTCTTGGATAAAAGTGGTCTTTTATGCGTCAGATCTTGGGTAACACCGGTCTTTTTGACCTTAGATCGCGGATAATTCTGGTCTTTTGGTCTTTAGATCTTGGGTTATACCGGTCTTTCCGACCTTAGGTGTGTGAAAAGGAACTTTTGTACCTTAGATCTTGAATAATCTGGGTTTTAGAGTAAAATATTATGTTAGTAGGCTTTCTGGGCCTTAGGTATGTGAAAAGGGACTTTTGGCCCTTAGTCCCGTGATAAAACTGAACTTTAGAGTTAAAAATTATTTAAGTAGGTTTTCTGAACATTTAGTACCTTAAACTTGGTCTTAGGAAAACAGGACTTTTAGTAAGAACTAAACGATAAGATTTTCCTGAGATAATCAATCAGAAAGAGTTTACTTATAGAACTGAAATTTTCGACCTAGTCTTAGATAAATCTGGACTATTAGTAAGAGAATACGAAACAATAGGATTTTTTAAGATACGAAATCTTTAATGGCGAATATCAGATTTATATAACTGGACTATTTGGAATTACTAAGTGATAAGATTCTTCTTTAGATACGAAGGTCTAATGTAGGTATTTACAAGTCCATCTATTCCAAATAAAGCTGTAAGTTTAGTCTTCAAGATTTAGCTTAGAATAGAAAAGAGTTAAGTGGTATAGTTGTTTTAATTACTTGTTCAACGCATCGTGGAAGAAATTGGAACTTTTACATTAAAAACTAAGCTTGCAAATATTTTTATAGATACAAAAGTACGCACGTGTGTAACACCAGATGTAGGAAAATATACAAATGTTTAAATAGGTTGGTATACAAATATGTACAAGGTAATTTAGAGAAAGAAATCTCGGTTAAATCATTCTGTGTGTTTAGGACCTTAGGGTATAAATAAGCTTTGAGTAAAATGTGGTAGGACTAAAATAGAAAGAAAAATATAGTTAAGAGTAACCAAATTAAGTTTGTAGACTATTATAAGAGAATGGACATTTATCCAGGACTTATACAGAGTGTTACGAAACCCCTGTCCGATCCGTTAAGGGGTTGTTAGGTAACGATATCTAATTACAAAAAAGTAAAAAATAATGAAAAAAAATTATAACCTAAAAAAAAAAAAATTCTCCAAATTGCGTGTGAAAGTGACGGCATCGTCTCAGGTTCTGCCAAATGATCATACAAAAGGCCACCATTAACACCGACAAAAATGGTGGTGTAGTTTTTGATTTATCTTTAAATTTAGGTATTTTGGAGGGTATTTCAAAGTTCATTATTATTGTTATTATCATGAATATTCCAAATTTCATATTTTATTTGGGCATGTGATTGTGAACCCTATAACACCCTTTCGGGTCGGACAGGGGTTTCGTAACACCCTGTAGAAAAAAAAGGAAAATGTAATAGAATTTATTTGGAAAGAAGAAATAGACGGGAATGACAAAATTTAAGACAGTGGGTAAATATTTTAAGGGAATAGAAAATTAATCAAGAATTAGAAGTAAATAGTAGTTGGTTTTGAGTCATTTGGTAGTTAATTAAAAAAAGAAAAATGGTAAGGTAATTTAAATAAAAAGTTAATGACACAGTACAGTTGGAAAATTTGTCGTTGTATAATTAAAGAAAATTACAAAGTTGACTAATTTTAAAACAGTAAACTAATTACTAGGGCAGATAAAAAAAAATGGTAATTTAAATAATAATTAGGCAGGGCACAGAAAGCGCTTTCTAAACAGTAATTATTAAAGATAGGTATTTAGATATTTTAGTAGTTTCTTATGACAGTCATAAAATGGTGCTCGAGATGTTTGAAATAATTTTAAGAAATGAACTGATTTTATTTCAGTACAACTACTTAAGAGCTAAATTGTGTAAATTAAATTAAAAAACAAGATTTCCATACAATAGATAAAATTATTTTCGATATCTGATATCGAAAATGTCACTAATAATAAGAAAATATAAGACTAAAAGTAGATATTTATGAAGATATTAGATTGATTTTCTTAGTTTGACTTACTGTACAGAATATTTAACTTAATATTAAACGCCTTAAAAGGAATTCAAAAATATCTTTAGAGACCTGTCCCACTTAGAGCGAGAAGCGAGTAGCGAGTATATTTTTATAGTTCTGCTCGCCGCAAAAAACAAATGCTGAGAGAGTTGTCGCCGGTAATGTGAACAGTCGGCGAGTAACTATTTGTATATGTGTCACGGTAAGAGTGATTAATTGAAGATTGTTAATAATTATCGAGTATTATTAATAATTACCGAAAGTCGAGGTAAAAGTGATAAATTAATCACATTTGTCGGTTTTTATTAATAATTTAACCCTAGTAGTGATAAATGTAATAAGTGGCCAAGGGTTGCGGGGCTGTTTATTTAGTATGCTTGGTTAGGTTCGACTTTGTGACGGAGATCAATAGGTTAGGTTAGGTTAGATATTGTGACCTTGCAACAGAGCGAGCGAAGCGAGCGACGACGTATGTACCCATCACATATATTTTTATAAATTAAAGAAACATTAACCAAGTTTATATGTATAAGTCAGTGTATATGTCAGGGTAAGAGTGAATAATATAAATAAATACCTGCTGGTCAAAAAACATTGGGTTTTTATTTATTTTATCACTTTTACCAATATGTGTCGAGAATTATTAATAATTTCTACTAAAAGTAATAAATTCCGATTGTTTATTAACATTTACCAAAACATGTGATTATTATTAATAATTTTGTAAAATTATTAATAATTTTCAATTAATCACATTTACCGTAACATAATAATATGCATCTCCTTCATTTACACGGGATCTATATCTTGCTGCACGTTTCTTGAGCGATTTTTTAGTCGATAGTTACTCGCTTCTCGCCCGTAAGTCGGACAACTGCCTTAAGCCACTTTAAGCATTTGATTCTTAACTTCTGTCGTTCCTGAAGATATTTGAAAGCCTTCCATTATTCATGATTTTCAAAACAGTTTGGTTTATACCGAATCTGTTTTCAAAAACTTTTGTAATCACAGAGTTTGGTGAGTGATTCTCAAGGTATCTCTCGATGTGAATTTCTAAATGTCAAATTGCGTATGGAAATTATTTTGGTATTGAAATAACGATTTTAGTATGAAATTGAATTTAAATTAGAAATTGCAAAAAATATGGTGTAGGTAGGTAGATTATATGATAATATTGAATTGAAGATAGATAAAATTTGTATTTTTAACTTATTAGCTGTCTTACTTAATACTGGGAAAAAGGTATTTAGTTAGGTTTATTTATTATAACGTTTATTTTAGAGTTACACGTGTGGTCAAATAATTCATGGCAGAAATAACTTTAAAAAAAGAGTTTGAAGTAATTAAATAGTATTTGTTGCTTATAATAATAATTAGAATTCTAACGAATAGGTTAATAAGACTCGTATGTACTTAATAATGTCAACAGATATTTTAAAAGTAAACCAACATTTTCAATTCCTAAAGTATTTCATAATCAGTTAAAGTAACAAAACAGTTAAACCCTTTATCCTTGCCGCAAACTGAAAGGTTAAACTTTAATATAAGCTGTATTGGAAAACAAGAACAATGATTAAAGTTCGCAAATAGTTGTAAAAGGTTTATTGTTGGGGTTCATATTAACAGGAAGTCAGGATTTTAGAATAGAAAGTCGTAGTGTATTTGGTAGAAACTTTTAAGGAAGTATTCTAAGAAAATTATGTTGGCAGTTAACTTTAAAATAGTAGGTATAGAATATAATAATGTAGGACTTATAAGGCGCAGGCCAGACAGAAGAGACGTAAGACGCAGACGGGGCGCGGACATTTGTCTCTACCGCGACCCTTTCATACAAAATGTATAGATGTGTCGCGCCTGCGCCCCGTCTCTTCTGTATGTTTTGCGTCGCGACGCTTCTATACATTTTGTATGAAAGGGACGCGGTAGAGACAAATGTCCGCGCCCCGTCTGCGTCTTACGTCTCTTCTGTCTGGCCTGCGCCTTAGGAAGTATTTTTTTAGGGGATTATAGAATTTTCACTTTTAAACAGTTTAGAAAAAATATTATAGCTAAATATTTAGAAAATAATATATGATTTAAACGTATCACTGAAATCTTTTGGCCTTTAATAGAATCCGTATTTTATGCAGAAGATATTGTAAAAATAGGTAGTGTTGGAATGAAATTTTTACTATTAACTTCTTTTGCATCTAAAAGTATAAACATTACATTATTAAATTTATCTCTTAATAATATATTTAGACAGAAGGTATCTTAGATAGAGTGTTTAGAAAAAATACCTTTATTATATTTAGTGAAATCAGTAATAGGATACCAAATTTTAGGCAGAAAAAAAAATATACGTGACAAATCGTTTATTATCCGTAAATATTAATTATTAAATTAGGTTTTTCACAAAGTGAAAAAAATAAGTAGGGTAGGTATAATGAAGGTTAAAAATGTAATTAGAAAACATAAAACAGGGTTAATGTTAATTATTAAAAAAAGTTTCTTATAAATTAATAATACAGTAAGTAAGTCAAAGAAATATAGTTAATTAATACATATTATTATATATTTTAATCGATGTTTGTTAATAATGGTTTGGTAGTCGATGTTATATGTTATTGAATGTTGTTAAAACATGTTAATTATAGTGTTAGAGTTGTTACAGATATGTGTATTGTGTACCTGTTATTATATTATGATATGTGTTCTTTCCTGGTATGTTCAGTTTTTGCTGTTAGTCACAGTTGCATTTAAAAGTTAAAAAATAATAATATTACAGCTTACAAATTTTCTGTTCATGTTGATATATTATTCATGATTTATTGACCAAATGATTTTGTAATTAAACTTTACTCTCTTAAGATATTTTTTAATACCTTTATAGCTAAGTAACATTAAAAATCACTACTTAGAAAAAAATAATTAAAAGTATCGTTTGTACCTTAATATACTGTTGTAAAATTATGCGTGATCAAACATAAAAAATAATATACGCGTCGAATTGAGAACCTCCTCTGTTTTCGTCGGTTAAAAAACTACATATCACTTGCCTCAACTTACTAAACGTTTGACGGAATGATCTACGAAACTGCTAATATTTTTATGCTGTGACTAACTGCAAAAACATAGATGTTATATCGGAAACTGTTCAGCTTTTCCTATACTGTGTGAAGTTCCAAAAGGATGGTTCGGAAATCCCTAAACATTTAAGTAATTAAATTTTAGATTTAAAGTAGTTAACGTAATAAATACCTTAATTTTTATTTACATTAATCATCATAGTTTTCTCTCAATTCATAAGACATTTTATTCATATTTAGACTAGAAAAGTAAGCAAGTAATCGACGAATAAATTAAACCAATATCTTTTAATGTAAAAAAAAAACAGAATTTTTATTTTATATTACATTGGTGAAAATTAACATTCACTTATTCATCTACAAAAGAAAAACCGGTAAAAAAATCCGAAAAATACAACACGCCCCATCCCTACACGTGACCATAAGGGACACACCTATGTGAACTAGTGGAAAATAATGGAAGAACGTTTTATCTAAGATAGGCAGTAACCCCATGTAAAATACAGTATTCAGCTGAATCCGGTAAGACTGGAAGCCGACACCAACATAGCTTGGGAAAAGGCTAGGCAGGAGAAGAATTACCAATGATTATTTTCATTAATTCAAACATTAAAATACACAAGTTACCATTATTGTTAGTAATTGTTATCTAATCAAGTTCTACCTGTATTTACTTCTGAATTGAATCCAATTGTTTCAAGGTTGTCTGGATCAGATCAATAGGTACAGTACGGTGCAAACTTAATGGCGGCTCTGAACACGAGGCGAGTCGCTGCGAAGTAACAAATTTATGCGCCAGCGGGGGTGCGGGGCGAGGTACTGCGCAGCGTGTAGCTAACTTCACAGCCGCCATTAAATTTGAATCCTACTATAAATACGACCAATCATACATAATGAGTTCATTAAATATGATAATAATATACAATTAGGGCTCGTTGTCGTTGATTTTTTATTTTTGATATAATTTTCGATCCTATTCTTCAATGTATGAGTAACTTTTTCCCGAAAGAATTTTTGTAGGTTAGATAATCTGGCCGATTTTTCCGCCGATTCTTAGTACCGAATTCTGACCTACTTTTTGTAGTACGATCGCGTTGTGCTATTACTACGAGTGTGTTCTATTATTCTCCTACAAAAAATCGGTCACCGATTATCGGACGTGGGCAGATTTATAATATATACAATTTATATATAATACATTCATGTATTAAGACTCCAATTTCTCTCTATTAGAATCGAAAAGAAAGGGTAATATTATTAGGATTATTTTTTAGCATAGTCATTTAAAAATATCTCAGATATGTTTCACTTAAGAGAAAAGCATACGTACACATATTATTACCACTCACGATTCTTTATAACTATATTTATTGAACGTTGACTTCAATGATTTGCAGTTTGCTAATTTTCCAAAGAACAAAATATTTATACCCATTTACGGGTATCACTCCATATTAATAGATACATCACTACAAAAGCCATACAAAGCACAACACTATCTCAGTTTACCCGTTACATGCTGCATTTCGATCACGTTCCGGCTTAAACCCCAACCATTGGGGGGTTATCATTAACACTTATTGCGCTACTAATGAACTGGGGTACAAATTGTACGTATGGTGGATACGCAATTAGTTACAGAACCTGTGTTTTGTTTGGATTTCTATGTAGTATCGATATTTTAGTCACAGATTTTTTGTTGAAATGTAGGAAACGTTAAATTTCGATGTTACGAAAAATTGTACCCTGATTTTTTCAAACTACACTTAGTTTAATGATAAAACTATTTTTTTTATATCGTATTTACATGCGAAAGTAAGAAAGACGATTTAAAATTGCTGTTTGTGTCAAATACTCTAACACAACATTTTAAATACAATGTGTGTGTACCTAAGTAAGTTTTAATTCAGTATTATAGTTTTGAGATTTTATACAATAATACCATTTAATAGGTTTTTAAGCTTGTTTGGTAGATATTTGAAAACACGTGAAAATATTATAACAAACAAACATGTTATCACGCCTCTTTCCCTTGTAGGAGTAGGCAGAGACCACTTCTTTCCATTTGCTACGATCGTTACACACTTGTTTCGCTTAGTCCACTTTCATTATTCCCTTCATTAATGCTCCACGGTTCAGGGATAAACGTTTTAAGCTTTTGTGGAAAATATAAGCTATAATTAAAGCCATTTACATCTCATCTGATGGTACCCACAATAGTTTTATTTCCAGTAAATAAATGAAAATTAAGTCTACATGGTATAATTCAAATCATCCATACAGATCGGTTTATTCAAATTCAGATACGGCTAACAATTATTAAATGGAAAACGAATGATCCACTTAAATGGATTTAAATGTCTGTGGTCTGCTATACTCGTAATTACAATACGCGTTTGAACTGTAAATGTAGGCAGTATAGAGATTTTTATATAATACTAGCTGTGCCCCGCGGTTTCACCCGCGTTAATACCTATATCCTATGGACCCCTAACTTTTTTGAAAATTTAATATAGCTTATGTTAACCGCAGATAGTGTAGCTTCCCAACAGTGAAAGAATTTTTCAAATCGATCAAATAGTTTTGGAGCCTATGCAATTCAAACAAACAATCAAATCTTTCCTCTTTATAATATTAGTATAGACTAATATGTAAATTTGTTGTTGAAAAAAGGTTAGGTTTAACTCATAAAATGTATGATCGATTTGAGTCTATGTACTACGGTAAAATTGATTGCACAAAAATGTCAAAATAGACTTTAATTAAACACTAAACCTACTACATTTATTATGATTAAATTTTATGGGATCACCTCTGAAGTACCCCATCGATGCAAAAAGTTATTGGGTTCAATCCACAATTGCTGTGGGTATCACTTAAAAAACGTCCAATACTATTTTTGAAATTGGTTTAAAACCTGCTTTCATGCTTTGTTTTCCGATACCCGGTTAATCCCTACAATTCTACCAATCAGTCTTACCCAGGAACAGGCTATAAAGGTCAGATAGGCAATCGGTCTATAAAATACTGGTATACAACTGAATCCGGCGAGACTAACCCTAACAAAGTTTAGGAAAAGGCTAGGTAAAAGAACACATTACTAATTTAGTACCTGTGGCTACTATTTATTACTACATTTTAACTTCTAACATACACACTTATAAAGTCCGGTGAAGCAGTCAAAGCCTGCGCTCAGGCTAACTGCAAAGATCTCTACCAAAAAAAATACACACTTATATACTAATATTGTAAGTGAAAATAACTCTGTCCGTCTTTTTATCTGTCTGTAACGTTATCATGGATAAACCACTAAATTTATTGTCATGAAAATCCATGAAATCCATGAAATCATCCCAACAAAGGATATAGGTACCGCGACATCCAACGTAGACGCGGGCAGAGTCACAGGCAAAACTAATAATACAACACAATTAATGTGAATAAAAAAAGGCCAGGTCAAGAGTACCTACCATAAACCGAACAGCATATTTGAAGGGAATAATGAAAGTGGACAAAGCGAAACAAGTGTGTAAGGATCGTAGCAAGTGGAAAGAAGTGGTCTCTGCCTACCCCTACAGGGAAAGAGGCGTGATTATATTATGTATGTATGTAAAAACTAATATTTCCTTTAAAAACCACGTAATAATACAAAAACTCCCTTGCAACAGATACCTTCTACAATAAGCTACATTTATCTTATAAACCAAGTCACGCAGACTCGAATAAATAATTCATTGCAAGTAATAAAACCCCTCTTTTAGTACACAGGTGGTTTAGCCCGTGTTTGTCTTATAAGAGCCACTTAAGTGAAAGGCATCGATCGGTTAAGCTGCCTTCAAAAAGGTTGGGTTTAAGATTGGTGGCCGGTTTTATAACAAAGAATAGTGTGTTTGTCGATTTGGATTGGGTTTTCAAGTTATTTTGTAACGGAAATAGTTTAAAATGTTACTAGTACATGCTAAAATGAGACAAATACTTTTAATATGAAAGTTAAAAACTACTGAAAATACTTAACTCCATTGTGGAATAAATAAGAAAACAATAGAGTGTGATTTACGAAGTATGATCAGTGAGCACAGGTATGAACAAGCGTCGTCTTTAAGATCCAGGCAAATTAGTGTCAAAAAATAGTTTTAGTAATACCATATCAAATCTTAAATATTTTTTCATTTAACTTCAATATTATTATAAGAAATCTGTAATTTATACTTGCAGCTAAAAATAATCTGATTTGCTCAACGGGTCAATAACGATGTACATACGTACTCTGTGCTTTCTTAAGTATACTTTTAACGTAACATCAGTTTAGAACCAAAGCCATTTATTATAACAGTGTGAGATGGCAATACACAGACATAACTCCATCTCTTTCTCAACAAAAAGATGGCATTAACACTTCTTAAAACAGTCAATTCCAAGTAAGCAAAATTAGTATTCTTAACATTTTCCGTATTTCTCAACAGGATGATACAAACTTTTCACAATTGTTCGGGTTACCTCATAAAGAGATTTCGTTAATGTTACCCCCGGTAAAGTTTTTGTATCTAATGTAAGCTCTGTTTTGTCTGAACCCATTTGGATGGATCAGTAAAACAAAGGTTATGATAAAATGGGAGCTGAAGTATTCCAAAAGGTTTAGTTTAATCTTTTTGCTAACCGACTTAACAAAGGAGGAAGCTATCAATTTGAATGTATGTTTTGTTTTGCGATATCTCCAGCCATAATGGATAAAAGCCGCTTTCAATATTTTACAAATTACAAATTTAATTTTTTTACTTGTATATATGTCGCAGACAAATAGTATAATTTGGCATTTTACATACGGCGTCGTCAGTTTAAAAACGTTTGCAGGTATGTAATTTGCCGAAGGCAAAATGTAGATTGCCTTGTCACTTTATAATATGCCTCAACATTTCATCGAAAATTTAAACACCATATACATAATGCCGAGGCAAAATGAAGAATTTAGTTTTTGAGGTTATCCGGCACGTCAAAAATGCTAAGGTATCCATAGACTCTGGGTCGTGAAGGACTCCTGCAGAGTATTTTTGGTCAAAAAAACAGGTATTTGATCGAATAATCGTATATTCATAGGCACAGAAATCCATTTCTTGATTAGGTTCGACTTTGTGACAGAGATCAATAGGTTAGGTTAGGTTAGATATTGTGACCTTGCAACAGAGCGAGCGAAGCGAGCGACGACGTATGTAATTCAAAATTTGTCTCGATATTTTAATGAGCATAGTCACCCTAAAATAACACTAACGTCGCATTATAACGATTGAATGAGTTGTCTTTTTGCCTACGGCATATTACATAACCGCAAACGTATTTAAACTGACGACGCCGTATGTAAAATGCCAAATTATACTATTTGTCTGCGACATATACATCATTTGACGACCTCCGTGGTCGAGTGGCGTACGCACCGGTTTTCAAAGTGTCGCTAGCTCTGAGGTCCCGCGTTCGATCGCCGGACGGGTCAATGTAGAAACTCACTTTTCTACATTGTCTCGGGTCTGGGTGTTTGTGGTACCTTCGTTGTTTCTGAATTCCATAACATAGATACCTACTCACTTTGGGTTCAGAGCATTGTATGTGATGTTGTCCGCATTTATTTATTATTTTTAAGGATTTTAATTTATTTATAGAAGTCTGTTCCTATTTACAATCCTCATGATTGTACTCAGTGGTTTACCATGATCTCCTCAAAAGTCAGATCAAAATCTGTCCAATTTACCAACAAAATAATCTAAACCATTTATCTTACAGACAAATCTTAGACCTAAAACGATACTGCCTTTACGTACGACTTAGTATGTAAATTTAATTAAAGTTTGATGTTCTAAACTTGCTGAAATTCAGGCGATTACTTCTGAAAGGGAACACGTGTCGGTAATGAGAAATGACACGATGGGACGAAGATATTACATAGATGCAGAGTGTTACCGAAAGGGTATATCCTTAGAGTACAGATAAGAAACTAAAGAGTGCTTACGGTTCATAGCCTATCAGGGTATGAACCGTAAGTACTAGTATGAACTAGTTTTGTCGTGAATTTTGTATTAAGCCGGAGCGCGCCGTTTTAATAAATGTATCTGAAACATAAATATTATCCTAGCAATGTCGAAACCATCGACACTTTAGCAAATAAGTATGTCGTTGCGAGAAAAATAACTTAAATCAATAAACGAAGGTACTAGATATAGACCAAAAGGGCTCTCGCTTGGCAAATTGATATCTAAATTATCGCTTTAACATCCCACTTCTTGGCAAAAGCCTCTTACCATATAGAGAAAGACCGACTAATTATATGAATATGATAATAATACTCCAGCATCCCCTGCAGCAGCAGCGTTCCCCACTGCTGAGCACAGGCCTCTTCCCATATAGCGAAGGCACGAGCATTGATCTCTGACTCTCTGCGCATTGTTGATTTCAGATCCCAAATGGAATCCAGATTTTCTCACGATGTTTCTCCTTTACCGTTTGTCAGAATTTGAAAAAACGTTTGACGAATTATAATAAATCTAAAAAGCTTTTTGTTTGAACGCTGAATCTACCAGAGAGAAATGAAAAAATCTTTTGCATATGATAGCTCAACTCTCTAAGAAAGTTATTTAATATCACTTGCCTTGGCAGAAAAGACGGGTGAAACTGCGAGGAAAAGCTAGCAAACATACAATGAAAACCAATTCAAACCCTCGAGAGTTTCTCAGGAAAATCGATTGATATAGGAGTCTATTACCATAATATTTTCGCGGGAAACTGATTCAGCGAGTAAACATAGGGAAGATGGCCGCTTATTCAATTGTTATGCATAATGTAAGAGTAGGATACCAGAGTATTCTACGTATGGTAGAAATGTGAGGTTGGGTATGAATTTGAAAAGCGGCGATAGATTGTCTTAATATTCACTGCTTACATGAAAATTTAGCTTATGTACACATAGCTGAGTTAATCGGGTAGCAGTCGGGGCACTAACGAAGATATTGGTGTGAAATATATGTTTCTTGGTTATTATAACTAAAAGGTTAAAATAAACATTTAATTTTTGTACCTTATTAACAAAACACAAGTTTGACAAAATCCCGATTTGACTCGCTCTTTAGGAAATACTAAATGTATAATTTGGAAGAACTTTGTAAATCTTACATGAGTTAAAAAAGGGTATACCTTGTCACTATTTTAACAATAAGAAAAGATTTTATTTATCCTAGGTTTTATAAATAAATCTCTTTATTTTTATTTTTGAAGGTAATAGAGCATTTTTTGTTTTATATCGTATGAGAACTGGGACATCCGTTTACGCGCTTTTCAGGCACTGTGGGTTATTTTTATTTATTAGACAAATAAACTAATATAATAAAGGAAAAATGGTCAGTTTCCCAACCTCTGCAAACCTACCTAAACCCTTATAATCCGATTATAGATATTTAATTTAAAGGGGATTTCTTTATACATGCTCTTTTTCCATTATCCATACTCAAAGATCTATGGGGATATGAAAATATGTAGTACAAGTGGTGTGCCTTGTTTCACACTTTTATAAGGAAGAACTAGTAGTTTATTAAATAATAGTAAGCATTTTATATCCTACAAGTATTGCATAATATATGTCTCACTTGTAAATATTTTTAATCCTTGTGGTATTGTAAATATGGATATTTGCAACCGTGATGATGATGATGATGATGATGAACCGATTTGGACAAAATTTTGCACAAGGCACACCTACTATTTTATTTGAAAATGTTTTTAGTTATTTCTCATTGATAATAACAGCATTTTACTTAAAAAAAAATATGATGTCTTTATATCTGACTTCCAATTTATTGAATATATTTACAAACATAATTGAAATCAAATTTGGTAAAATGAACAGTAAATATATGATGTTTTAAAAAATACACGTACAAATTGTTAAATAAATATAGCATTTAACTTAGAGCTGGAGCTGTCCCACTGCAGGGCAAAGGGCTCCCTACCACATGTCCACTTTCCATATTCCAATTTGTTGCCACTCCTTTTTGTATGCGTCCAGTTCATCCCTCCATCTACGCCTGGGTCTTCCACGCGGCCTTCGTCTATTAGGAACCCAATTTGTTTTTTTTTATGACTGATAAATTCACTTCACGAGATAAAAATGAAACCCTTATAGAATCTCTATTGATTTTCAAAAAAACTACATTTCCACTTACTCCGAACTTTCTTTCACAATACAATAATATATTCACAAAACTGCATAAAGCACTCCTTTGTGTAATTCTCTCAAAGCTACATACTACACAATTGAGAATGATATTATACGATGCGGGTCTCATTAGCTCAATTGTCAATAGCAACGAAAATAACTGGTTTCCTTACAAATGACGAACACTGAATTATTCATGTATTGTTAGGGTAAAGTTAGCTCGCTGTTGTTTTATTCTAGAATATTCTGTGGCGAGAATTCTGAGTATAGTGAAAAGTATACTGTTAAAAAGAAAGTAAATATAACTTTTTCAGTCAACTATTAAATTATTATTTACTAGCTGTGCCCCGCAGTTTTACCCGCGTTAATACCTATATACCGTTCCTATATGTTAATCCAGGGTATAACCTATCTACATACCAAATTTCAACGAAATCAGTCCAGCCGTTTTTGTGTGGAAGAGTAACAAACATCCACACGTCCATTCTCACAAACTTTCACATTTATAATATTAGTAGGAATTTATTATGTACAAAAAAATGTAATAATAATAATAATAATAATATTTATTTATTTGCACGAATGTAGGTTAATAATTAACAGGTGGTTACATAGTAGGTAAAGTAGAAGCCGTATACATTCTGCCACAAATTCTTGGGCATGCAAAACATTGTTTTTAACTAATTACTTAGCATAACTAAAACTAGGCAATACAAAAATAATACTAAATTTCACAATAAAATTTAAACATGAGATAAATACTCTATATAAAAGTAACAAAATTAAGGAAATATAAATTAATATCTCTCAAATATCCTTATCATTCAGAAATTCTGTAACAGAATAGTATCCTTTTTGTAATAATAGATTAATTAAATGTTTTTTAAATAATCTTAATGGTTGATCTTTTATTAAATCAGGTAACTTATTAAAGATAATAGGTGCCATGCCCGTAACATTTTTCTGTGATAGAGCAGTTGTGTACTGGGTCTATTTCATTTTTTACCGTATCATCATACATTGTATGCAAATGATTATTTCTGATAATTTCTGACTGTGATTCTAATTAATATAAGAAAGATAATAACGACAATGTATAATTTATTCTCAGTTTTGTAAAAAGACAAAATAATGTTTTCTATGGTCCATGGAAAAAAAAAGATTTAGTTGGAAAACAATGAAAATAACTTATCATATTTTTAATATTCTAGAAGTTTGTTTTTAAGTTTTTTGTTAACGTTACTCCTTATTTTATATTTATTCATATTATATTATTTATTATAATTGAAGAGCGGGTCATTCTAGCACAAGTACATTATTACTTAAAAGTACAGTTAATCTTACGCAGGGACCTTCTGCGTAAGATTAATTGTAAAAGTTCAATGGTTGAAGAATAAACATTTTTTGTTATTTACTCATAATGTCATATACTAAAAAATAGACAAAAGAAATAGAGTCTTCATATGTTAACACAATCCCACACTTGTAAAATATTTCTCCTAAAAAAATATACTATTTTTCGTAAAACAAATAAACAATATATGTTTATCCAAACCAAATTGGTGTAACCACCACTTAGAATTCAGATCAAATTTCAAAGGCGTGTGAATTCCCTTTTACTGGAAAATAGAAAAAGGCAATCCCAACAAAACAGGGAAAAACAGGGCTGTAAAAGTCGTTATTATTTTTTAGCACCCTTTCCAGTTTCAATAATATGTAAATGTATCCAAGTATTGTATTGAAGACCGACTGGAAAACACACGAAAATGAACCTTGTTTACTTGTAATAAGAACTGTCAAAAAAACCGAGAAAATAATGTGCAAAAATAAACCTTATGCAGTTGGAATAAAAGCTGTTGATTTGAGTGGCCCGACAGTATGTCGAATACTGAATTATCTATTGTATAGTTGTTAAGTGTCTTGCTGTCCTTGTCATTTTAAGGCGTAAAGTAGAGACAGAATTATCACAGGTTAAAGTGATAGTCTGGCCACCTTAAAAATAATATTTCAATTATTTAATGAACTCATTTTGAGCTGATGTTTTGTAAACTGACTCTATACCAGATGTACTCTTCACCCCTTTTAGATAGATATACCCTTTCGGTAACACCTTGCATAACAGATCAAATATTAATTGTGATATTTGCAAATTCACTAAGAGAACAATTAAAAATGTGTGTAATTAGGCAATTAATACAATAATCTCAGTGGCTTTAGCCATAAAACTATAAATATAAAAACCCGATTCCAGTGTATGAAAGTAATTATAAAAAAACATTAATGTACCCAAGTCTTAAAATTAAAACTAAACTTAAATACTAACTAATTAGTGTAGACGTGTGTATTAGACTAAAAGTACTTTTACTGTAAATACTCTGCTGAGGATACTTTTACTACAAAGGTAACTTAAGAGCAGGGTATTCACGTCAATAAAAGGTATAACTTAAGGTATAACAGTTTTAATACCTTTGATTTCGACCCATGTCGAGGGCACGACGTGGGGATATGTCGGACTTGCACCGACCAAAAACACCCCGGTTCCCTTCTCGCCTTTGCTGGAGCCGCGGGATCGCTAAGCATTCTCAGCGCAGCTCCGGCAGGCGACGATCCTTTAAGGACTCCTTCTAGAGGAGTGGGTCGAAAGTGCCCACCCCTAATTCCTTCTGAAAACGAACGCGTGGAACATCGCGTCCGTATCCTCCGGGGCCCGTCAGCTGATCGGGTGACGAGGTGCCCTCCATAAACAGTTTTAATACCTAGTTCTCGCTCCATGTAAAATACGGTATTCAGCTGAATCCGGTAAGACTTGAAGCCGACCCCAATATTTTTGTCAAATAATTGATAAGTTTTTTTTTTACTAACTGTTTCTTTCCCACTGCAGGGCAAAGGCCTCTCTACCCTCCTTCTATTTCTCTCTGGTTAGGGCTGTGGTCATGCACTCCTCAAGAAATTACATATCAATTATTAGATGAACTCATTTTGAGCTAAAATTTTGTAAACTGACTCTATACCAGATGTACTCTTCACCCCTTTAGATAGATATACCCTTTCGGTAACACTCTGTATAGATTGTACATAAATTCTGTCTAAATATATCAAGACTTTAATTTGACTATAATACGAATTAAAAATAACATTGAAAGCAACCCTATTTTAAAAACATGAACCCAACGAATGTAAATAAACTAATGTAAACTATTCTGTTAGTTTTTGTTTAAAACTACTATTTTAACTCGTAAAGGGAATTCAAGTGTAGAAAATTAGTTTTACTGTGTACTAATATTAATGTATTCATAATACACATTACTAGTAAAATGAAAATAGATAAATGCAATAGCAATGAGAACCTCCTACTATTTTAATTAATAATAATAATTATTATAAATAATCCAGCCTATAAACGTCCCACTGCTGGACACAGGCCTCTTCCCATATAGAGAAGGTACGAGCATTGATCACCACGCTAACTCACTGCGGATTGGCGATTTCAGATCCCAATTTTGGAATCCAGGTTTCCTCACGATGTTTTCCTTCTCCGTTTGTCAGAAGTGTCTTAGAATGATTAAGAAATTATATTTTAATTAATCGCTAAAAATATAAGTAAAGTATGAATTATTAGACAAAACTCCAAGGATGTTCTCTTGCTAAATATATTTCTTTGAAAATTAAACTTTCATAAACCGATCTACAAGTAGTACGTTTTTTGTTTGCCATTCGGCGACATTTTTTAAGAAGGTACAAAATATTCATGTTTATTTAATATCGTTCCCTATCCAATTTATTCTAGTATTTATGTTCGGAAATAGTTTTACACCTATAATCACGTCATCTAAAATTCAGTTTCTATGAATTTCAAATGCATTTGCCTGTTAATATTAAATGGTTGTGACCTAAATACATACACAGCGTAATTGAAACGTTTCCTAACATTTAGCAAAATGGTAAGAATTTAGAAAAAAAAAATAGATTTGAAAATAAAGTAACCATCACTTGTAATAACAGTACAAAATTATTTCTTTCATTTAGTTTAAAAATGACAAAGTAAACAACCATTTTTAATAATGTTGAAAAAAAATTTTTTTTTTTCAATTACATTGACAAAAGTTATATCCAATATAGTTCATGGAAACCCAACGAGATTGCATTTGAAACTATAGAGTGAGCCTATCAGAGTTTAAACCGTAAGCACTAATGTGAACAAGTGTTGTAGTTAATTATGTATGAAGATGTAGCTTGCCGTTTTAAAAAATCTATCTAAAACATTAATATTATCCTAACAATGTCAAAACCATCGATATTTTCTTATATAAGTTTCTCGTTGCGTGAAAATTAACTTAAATGAAAAACGAAATGTACTAGGATCAGACTAAAAACTGCTCTCGCTTGGCACAAGGGGAACCTAGCGATAGTAGCAGTCTATGCATATCATACGTCGATGTGGAAACCACAAATAGACAATTTGAAATGTCAATTATTTTACAGAAGAGATAGGCTCCAAATTGTGCAATAGTGCGGACGACATCTTGTTAATCTGACATCTGTCAAACTCAACTGTCAGTTTGTAATGACGTGGTCGGCCTAATTGGCTGTTTGCCCTTTTGCGCTTTTTCTAGTGTCTGTCGATTTATTACTTAGTTTCATGTATTGACTTAAAATAGATTATAATGATAAAGATTTCTAAATTCGTTCAGTACGCAGTTACGCTTTTTAATGAAATATTTGAAGTTTCAATTATTTAAGTGTAATTGTATATGTACCATATTTTATGACTTTATTCAATCAACATTTTTTTTTTAAGATTTTACTTTGTATTAACCATTTCCCTATCCCGTGAGTCACATATGAACATTGCCATTGTTTAACTATTGTGTCTACTGGCTGGGCAGTTAGGTAGTTAAGATATTTTAGGCTAGGGGAAAAATTATAAATAAAATGTACACAGGATTTTTATAGAAAATAATGTTAGCGCTACTAAGCTATTCGCAACCTTAATATACATCTCTTAACAAAATATTTGATACAAGATTAAATCGTCTTTGACAACATCAAATAAAAATCCTAGTTTCTTTACTACCAATAAAAACAGCAAAAGAAATCCCAAAAAGTTTTAGTGGATAATTCGATTCGACTCCACTCGTTTTTTGTTCCCCAACTTTGGAATACGGAAATCCATGGAGTATTTCCATTTGAATTCCCTTTTCTGAGTATTGAACTAAGTTAGTAGTTACGTAAAAAGTAAGAATTCTTTAGTTTTCTGTCTTCAAGACGTCTGTTTAACCGTTTTAGCATAATTTAGTTTTGTTACTGAGAAACTTACTTTATCGGTAGATTTTTTTATGTGGATTAACAAACTATTTCTTTATTTACACGAAATGGAGTGAAATCATAATTGGACAGATGTACAAAGATAAAGCTCGTTTCTTAAGAAATCTCTACTTACTTATGTTTTTAGATAAACATACATAAGTATAAATTTAGCAAATTGTCGTCTATTTACAAAATGTTAAATGTCTTTTGAAAATAAACACTTTTTCGCATTGTCATAATTTTTAACATAACATTTTACAACAAAACACTAAGCAAAAAAATAGCTATCCATCAGTAAAACATTATTCGTAATCACAACAGTAATTTCGGAGATTACACCCCTACACCTAGACTTACAAACACACAAACTTAATCTAATTATCAGTATAGATGGATGATTGTTCATAATAAATGAGATGAATAATTAATTATTTATGCTTCTAGTATGTAATGTAAATACCAATGAACAATTATTTCTTGACCTCCTATTTACAGACAGAGGGTTAATAGGTTAAAAGGGATGAAACATATTACAGAGAATATTTTTTTTACTCTTTCTGGAGTTACCCTAACAGTTAGAAATGGTTAAAAAAAAATCTTTCACTAAATTTACGTTACTATTTACTGTTATTATTAGGTACTAAGTAATCGAAATCTTACAACATCTAAACAAAATCTTTAATACAAGTTTAACTCCTCCGTTTTATGAAACGTTGATCAACACAAATATTGGTTACTCAACTGTCAAATCTTATTTTAAGCGCTGTGATTGGTTGTTTGTCTTTTGGTCGAACAATCAGACGTGATCAGTTGATTTGTCAACAGTATAAGTTTATCAAACTTTTAGAAACTGGGGGATCAGAAATCACAGATGCAGTATCTATCATCTAAATTGATCATTATTCAAAATATATATCATCATTGTATCTGATAGATTGATTTTTAATAAAAGATTTTGATCATTAATAAATTAGATCCGCGAAAACGGATCATCGGTGTCTAGATCCGTGAAAACGGAATCGTGTAAATAAGAATGTAGCTAAATATATAGAAACTATCCTTTTCAGGTCATATTTCAGATAACACGAATTGCCTACTTTTTATGTTATAAGACAATTTTTTGTTGAAATAAAGTTTCTGGTTCCTTATGCTTTTAAAAAAAATGTGTTGTTTAGTTATGGACATCATGTAATTATGTGTAAACTTTAAAATATTTAAGATTGTGTGTGTTGTCCTTAGATTGATGTAACTTAGACAGTATTTAGATTAAGTATGTTATAGACAAAACCAAAGGTAGAAACTAGCTTTAAATAACTTATATACGGACAGCGAAGTTCAAATTAGATAATCACGGATTTCAAACAATGACGTAAAAATAAAATAAACAACATTTTCCTTTATCACGAGTCATTCAGTCACACAACAAACTCATACAAATGTAGAACTCTAAATATAATACAAAAATATTTTAGTGAAAATAAAAATATATGTGTAAATTTTTAGCAAAAAGTGTTTTTAATATTTAATTGCAGTGTTTCCGAACTGTCCTTTTTTTAACTGTGCTCCTTGTTTTTTTTTCTTTATTTTTTGTTTCGGTGGGGTTTTTCTAAACTATGAATTCTCTTTCCATGCTTGCTCCTTCAAATATGGTAGGTAGAAGAGGTTGTATATGAAAAGAATAGAGAGAGTTACTGAAAAATGGCAAAAATGCTTTTCAAGATTCGCTTTTTTCGACTTCTTTTTTTAATATATAAGATGCTTAAACAATTTTCAGAGCCGGCTTTTAATTCAAAAAGCTTTACACATAGTTTGTAAATATGCAGCGCAAACAAGAAAAAAATTGCTTTTCAAAAAATATTTTTTAAACACAAAAGTTTTAAAATAATTCACAAATTCCATACGAGAACTGGATTAGCTTTTTTACTTAAATCACGAGTTTTATGCAATTAAAAATAATAATGAAATCACAAATTAATCACAACCAAAATTAGACCTAGATTTGTAGCCATTAGGAGTTAGAATAGCCTAGCACTCACCACCATACAATATAAAAAACTATATTTTAATTATTATTTATTCTGTAAATAGTTAAAATGGCAAAATTAATAAAAAGTAATGTGTCATCAAATAAAAAACAGTTAAATAAATAATCTTTTTGATCACATTATTTTTTGTTAATTTTAAATAAATAATATGCGATTTTATTGACTAGCTATAGTTTAAATAAGAATTTTTCGGATATTTTATAATTAAAATATAAAACCGTAGTTTTAGATTATAGCCTAGAATATAGTTTTAGTTTTAATGCTTAATTTTAAACAAATTAAAAAGAAAACGCCGTTTCGAAGCTTTTTTTACTTTAACTTTACCCCGTAGAATCAAAATAAATATCAACAAAAAATAATAATTTAAATAGTTTTTTGAACCAAATTTATATCCAATCCAGAAAAAATATGCATGGACCCATTAATTTTTGTGACGTTTTTCCCTGAAAATATCGAGAAACGTGTGTTTCTTGTTTATAAAAACATTATTCAGTCCATATTTTAAACAAAAAACACGCCTCTCTCATTTATTTATAAGCTGGTTCAATTTATTAAAATTAAACTCAATTTTTCTTCGCACGTTATAATTGGACGATTTTTTTATAATAATATACGGTGAAATCTTTGTTTCACTCAAAAATACAATTTAAATATTCAATTTATTTAAATATTAATATTTAAATTTACTTAGTAGTATTCAGTCGCTAGTTTTCCAATTAATAATATTGGTGTATTGTTTGTGCATTTTTATTTCAATATTTAATAAAAAGTCTATTCAATAGATTTCGTTGTTCCAAATAACAACAAATATTTTTTTTATTTTTAATATACAAATGAGATTAATATTTTCTTTATTCTATTTTCAATTATGAAACGGAACATTTAAGACAAACATTTTGAGATACTTTTTAAGTAAGTACCTACTATTCCTGCAAAATGTTTTTTTTTTTAATTTCACTTTATTTTCGACGCCCAAATATTAACGTTCTTAAATTGCCCATTATACTAGTTTATTCCCATAAATTAAACTTTAACAGCCTTCAAAATTTAAATTACACTGCAAATCCGTATATTTCAATCAAAAAATCGTCCAATCAGCTTCGAAACGGCCCCAAAACCACCGCAAACGCTTTAAGTTCTCACATTTGCTAACAGATGGCGTTTCTACAGAACCGGTCAATATCCCTCGTTGATATGTACATCGACAACTCAGAGCCTTCAGAGAACGTCGGACAAATACATTTCAGCTTGGAGTACGACTTTCAGAATACCACTCTGATATTAAGGATAATACAGGTATGTCAAAACTATTATTAATATTTACCAACACTTATAAAAAAATGTTCACCGAAAAACTAAAAATAATTAGATTTTGGTCTTTGTGTCTGTGGTATCTTAGCTGCTAAACGGATGGACCGATTATGATGCGGAAGAGATGATGATGTTCTTAGCTTTAATTTGTGAAGATATGTTTAGTATATTGAAAATTATCGGCACTTTTCTAAGCACGATAGTACTATTGCAATTTATTGTTTCATACTTACATATTCTATGCAAAAAATTATTACAATCGAATGTCGAGTACATGTTTTTATTTACCTTGCAAGATTTGACTTAAACAAGCATCCATACTTATATACCTATTTAATACATTGTATGTTAAAGAAATCCTAAAGCTAATGACGATCTTAACAAAAACAAAGCATCAAAATCAGTCCATCCGTTTAGGAGCTAATTTGATACATAAGGACACATAGATACAAACCACGTGCCTTACCAATTACCCTAAAAGTATACTATTCTTTGTTATCACTTGTTTTAAATTGTTATTCAACTTCATGTACTTTAAAACGTATTAAAGTCCAAAATAATATTCAAAATATTTGTTCTCCAATTCTTAAACACATATCAATTGTTTTTTCGCGTTTACTTGTATATTTAAAAAACAAATAAACATAATGTAATATAATGAATACTCTATTGTACTATCACGAATAGCAATGTTAATTGGTAAAATAAATGTACTTTATATGGATATTTTATTTGTTTTTTAACGTTGTTAATCCGTCCATTTTAAATGGTAAGTCTTTTTCCGGTTAGAAAATGTTGTGTGATATGTAATTTTGTAGTGGTAATCTGGCTGAAGTTTTCTTAAACAATATTATGTATATTTTTATATAAAAAAGTAAATTAAGTAAGCCATGCCTATTACCACCACAAAACGTGGTGCGGGTTCAATCCCCGCATGAGACAAATATTTTATGATACCTTCCCCTCTAGCCAAGTGACATTTCTACAAGCGTTAAGGCTGATCGAATCCCTCAAAAGTATGAAAGTAAATCTAAGTCACATGACTTATGTAAATGAAAAAATGTAATTTTCAGATATTTAATGTAATATAAGCGATTTATATCATCATTAACACTAGTAGAATTGACACTTATCTACAAAGGTGAAGGTTTCCTCACAATTTTGTTCATTACTATTTGTTAATTAATAACTTAGACATGCGTTATAGAATAACTAAGTCCGTTTAACTTTTAAAATGTGGGATCAAACCTTCAACCTCGTGCATACAAACCCCAATCATTGAACCTCCAGGCCACCACTACTAAAATCCTTTTCCCTTCAAATACGATCCTAACATTTTACCCCCCACTTCCAGGGCAAGGAGTTACCAGCCAAAGACTTGAGTGGTACTTCAGACCCTTACGTGAGGGTCACCCTGCTGCCGGATAAGAAGCACCGGCTGGAGACCAAGATCAAGAGACGGACCCTCAACCCGAGGTGGAACGAGACCTTCTATTTTGAAGGCTTTCCCATACAGAAGCTGCAGAGCCGGGTAAGGATATTTAAATCACTATTATAAGAATAGACTGGCCTGTTTGGATTTGTGCCCGGTTAGTGGCAATAGGCTCGCCCCCTATTACCTGGGACCTAAACATATCGGCGAACTGTGGGTGTACATTGGTACACCTCTGCCTAACCCTTCGGGGATACAGGAGTGATGGTATGTTATGTTGTATTATGGCCTGTTGGTCTAGTGGTCAGTGGCCCTGACTGCTAAACAGCAGGTTGTGGGTTTGGTACCTGGATGTAAGTCATCTATGTATTTTAGTTTCATGTAAGTTTATTAGTTTTCTGGTTACCATGCTATATATAGGCTCTACCCAGTTTTGGATCTGATGGCTGTGTGTGATTTATTTCTCAAAATTCTTAATAGAAGAATATGATTTGTTTGTATTCTACCATACAGAACGTTAACGAAAGTTATTGACTCTTGCACTCCGGTGACACGTTTTTTATGATTTGTAGTCAAATGTGCCTAAATAATAATTCATCATCTCCCTGTCCTGTTCCCAATTATTTGGGGTCGGCGCAATGCGTATTCAGCTTCCATTCATATACAACTTTTAATCTCAGCATTCACTCCTTTAAAAAATGTGCCTAATAATACAAAAATAATATTCTTTAACCACCTTTTAAGACACAAAATACTACTAAAACAGGTGTCTAACAAAAACACCTTCAAAAACCTGCCCCTACCTACCAAATTGAAATAAATTTCATTTTGACAGCGGCCTGCGTGTCTGTGAATGGCAAACACTCTGCAGGGAGCAGTTAGTTACGTTAATCACTTAAATGTGTTCTAATTAAAAGGAAATGCTTCCCTTTTGTGTTAATTATTCAGGAGGTAGTTACTTGGTGCTATGGTGTTATTTTTTGGAGGTCGTTTTTTTGTGCAGCTATGCATTAGTTTACAGTTTTCACATTATAATATATTATGTTTAAATCTTTGAAGATATAAAAGAAAGGCGTGTTAGTTACACTATTGTGAACGGATTTGGGCTAAAAAATTGTGATGAAAGCGGAGAAAAGCTAGAATTATTATATAAATATGAGAATATCGGATCCAGTGAGAAAGACAAGTTCATTTTCATACATTTACTTGCCTCTAAATAGTGTCGAAGTCCGATATCAATATCGTGTCGGACAATGTGAAAACAGTCTCTAAGGAGGGTGGAAAGTCACATAACTAAACAAGACATGAGTATGCCGATATATGCAGAGGAAGACCAAAAAAGAGATGGATGGATTGTGTGAAAGATGATATGAGAAAGGAGTGAATGCTGAGATGACGAGTTGTAGAGATGAATGGAAGCTGAATACGCAGTGCACCGACCACGAGTAATTGGGAACAGGGCAGGGAGATGATGATATAGTTTATTTTCTTACACTGGGCTATACTGAATTTGCGAGAAAAAAAACTAGATAGGTATTGGTAAATTTAATCCCTAGCTATCGATCAATCAACTGAGCTTATCCTGATCAATGACTGACCTCCATAATTCCCGGAGTAATCCGGGTAGTCGGCTAGTTTTAGAAGTATCTACTTACTTAATTATTGACCGGCCTGTCGGTCTAGTGGTTAGTGACCCTGAATGCTATACCTGAGGTCGTGGATTTGTATCCTACCCAATGAAAATCTTTGTTGGATAAGCATGATCATTTGTTCTGTGTCAATAAAGAAAACATATGAGTCTGTTTTGAGCAAGATGGGTCGACGACATAATTAAAGCCTGGTCGAGTCTGGATAAAGCTGGCACAGGACCGTAGAAAATGGCACGAAAGAGGGGAGGCATATGCCTAGCAGTGGGAGGACAAGGGCTGATGATGATGATGATGATGAGTTTGTTTATCAGTTGTCTGCAGGTTACTATAGTTCCAGCTCTGCTCGGTTTTGGATCAGATGACCGTGTGTGAGTTGTCCTAGGATATTGGAAGTAAAACTGCCTATAAATACATTTTATGTAATTTCTTGTATCTTCGGATATTAAATTAACAGTTTTCTAATGTTTCAGGTACTCCATCTCCACGTGTTTGACTACGATCGGTTCTCGAGGGATGACTCAATCGGTGAAGTATTCCTGCCACTATGTCAGGTAAGATAATATTATGTTATTTTGCTTTAAATAATCAGGCTAGAAAGTATCTTATATGATAATACAGGTTGTAAACTATAGACTTCCTTGGTCGAGTGGCATCCACATAGGTTTTCAAAGTGTCGGCAGCTCCGAAGTTCCGGGTTCGATCCCCGGAAGGGTCAGTGTGAAAAAACACTTTCTATGTTGTCATGGGACTGGGTGCTTGTGGTAGGTACCTTCGTTGTGTTGATTCCATAACACAAGTGTTTAAGCTCCTTAGGTTGGGTAATAGCAATGTATGTGATGTTTCCCACATTCATAAAAGAAACTGTTTTGTGCTTTTCGTCCAAAGCCTTTCAGTTTTCACTTAAAACAATGGACTAATATGGATAATATATTTTTTTTGAATAGCATATCTAAAACCATATATCTGAAAACAGCTATCATTTTCCTCAAAATTACTATACAGAACCCGTTTTACCCTCGCCTTATTTTCATCGAAAATATCTTAAAGCATTTATATACGACTAGCTTACTTAGTTCAGCGATATTTTACCTGTACTCGACATTTAATTTCACGCTGTTAATATCACCATGTTTATTATGTAAATAGCTAAACATATTTACTTGGTGTTTACCTTAAAAATGCTTTATTAATGGGCTATGTTACATGTAATGTATACGCGACATTTTGGTTGCTAATATCAGATTTTATTTGGAGATAAATCCGGCATATTGTTTATGATAATTCCTTTGTACTGCACATAGGTTTCAAGACATAATATTTCGTACTTTAATGGTATAAAATATATAAGAAATGGGTTTTTACTGACGTCATCTTTAAGAGCCGCAAATTTTTTTTTTTTAAATCTATTAATTTCTCCAAATGTTGCCTACATTGAGAAAATGCCAATTTTTTTTGGAGGCATTTTTTCAAATTCAAAATTTTCATTAAATTTTACATCATTAACTCACGGTAACATTCAATACTACTCTTTTCACGTTTTATAATTTTTAACCAACTTCAAAAAAGAAGCAAAACCTTGTATCACTTATTTTGAAGTCGGTTTTGTTTTTGGTAGAATTATTAACATGACATTTCACAAAAAAAATATAAACTCCTGCTTCTTTAACTATGTTACTCTGCAAACTTTTACTAAAATAACATTAAAAAACTATGTTATTACTTGAAAGTAAAATATCGGAAAGTGTACAAGTTTGTTAATAAGGAAGTAAACAAAAGAAGTTTATAATATATATATATAGAATGCAACCTCGGTCTTATAAAAACATTTTTATACTCATAACACTTTATAAAATTACATTTTACATAGTCACTTTGTTTAAACAAGCTTTTCTGCTCGATTTTGCACGAATTGACATTTACGGATTATAATATGACACTCAGAAATACTGTCTATAGGCAAAGACTATAAAACCACTTTTAAATCAAACTAGGCTAAGACTGCCTCCTATATTAAAATGTTTTTATGCTATTTTTTTTTTAAGTTTTTATTTATAAGTACCAACAGATGGGCAAAGTTTTTTTCGAGGCTCTTCTCTTGAACATTTTTCCACAAATCCAACTAATAGGAATCGATGCCTTCTCGCCAGTGTCTTTTCTACCTACCTCGTTTTCAAGATTCAGCTTTATATAACATATGAATCTATCAAACACAGTGACCTTCAAAATATTATTATACCAGCCTATAAACGTCTCACTGCTTGGCACAGTCCTCTTTCCATATAGAGAAGGCATGAGCATTGATCACCACGCTTGCTCACTGCTGATTGGCGGTGATTTCAGATCCTTTGTTTCCTCACTATGTTTAAATCGTTAATCAGAAGTGTCTTAGAATAATCAAGAAAGTACATATAACTTTTGTATAGTTAGTTCGAAAGTGCAACCACGACTTTCAAAATGTTATTTAGTACAAAAATAGTAAGTTCCTTATTAATCGAATTTGTCACAATTTTCTGATTATTAAAATTATAACAATCTACGATTTCAAGCTGTTGCTTCTAACTGTGTTAATATTAAATGACTTTTTTATTTGTTTTAATTAAATATTTCGGAGCAAAGGGCGCAAACTTTTCTTACACTTAAAATACAAGGGGAGTTTAATTATTTGCTAAAGGGTAATAATATCAAAATTCTCGAACAAGAATTATTAAGATTTGTATTTTTCTTTGCAACTTTTTACTACTAGGATTTTAATACTATAATTTAAATATAATATATAATTTGACGACCTCCGTGGTCGAGTGGCGTAAGCACCGGGTTCAAGGTGTCGCTAGCTCTGAGGTCCCGGGTTCGATAATATTATTTATTTAATACTATGAGTATGTATTTCAGCAGGATATGTCATTTCTATAGAAAATCATTTTTATTTAGACTGACATACTAAAACATACAGTGATTGAGTAAAAACCAATTTCCTTCTAAATTGCTTCTTTTGTGGATAATATAAGATATTTTTTGGATAGATTTTGTAATATATTAAGCTACGTATTTTAGTCTATAATGTGTCAGTTTACTATATTATAAGCCTGTGCCTTGTGTCCTCTATGTCAAACTTTTTTTATATACATAAACAGTAGGAATCATATTTTAATTACAATCTTGTCAAAAATAATATTGATTTGCCAGACTGGGTGTCTTCAGTCTTACTATGGGATACTGTATTACCGAGTTAATGGTTTGTAGAGGTCAGAGAGTCGATTGATTGAGCCATTTTAAATGCATGTCAGTGTTCGGTCAGTGTACTTGTCATTGTGCCTGATTATTATTTATTTATTTATTCTTTACAAAGGTACAGGTATTCTTAAGAACTAATAGTGTCCCACAAAACAGTACAAACTGTTTGACTGTGAGATCAGTTTTAGACAATTTGATATTCGTATTCTGATAAGCCTACAATATAATCTCATTAAACTCTCGAAGAGAATGACCATAATGATAATTAACAGAATGCCAATGATCGTAAAAATGACTAAATGAAGCTGGTCATTTGGTCAATTCAATCAACTCTTAAACAGCTGAATTGAGGCCCAGATAGACAGTCGCTCTGTAACATGCTAGTGTTCCGCTGAATCTAGAGAGAATGGAAGTCGACTCTAATATTTTCCATTATCTTCTATTGTATATAAAATACGGCACCTGTCATAAAACATAATTGATTACCTTATAAATAAAAGGAACTTACTTCAAGGTAATTTATAAAGGACCACCTGTGACGCATATCCTATTTATAACCAAGGATTTTTGTGTAATTGATCTACAATGTAAAATAAGGTAACGAAAAACACCGAATAAAGAATCTCCTCATTTTGCAGTCGGTTAAAAAGCTTTTTAAGAAGAAACCAAATAAAAAGTATTTTTCAGAAAACGTTTTCTCTTTTCTCAGAAATACAAGAACATTTTATACAAACTTACGAAGAGTTTTGAATAATATCGCCAATATTTCTTTTCCCTAAAAACTAACCTAAATATTACGAAGGAAACGTAAATCGTCAAAATTGAACGTGCTCAGATACTATCCCCTAGCTACTCAATCTTTGGTTCACGATAAAATGTAAACAGAAGTTCAACTCTGTAGTATTACATTTACATCTATACATACGACGATGATATTGAAAACCTGGAATTACCAAATGATGTTTCATTTATAATTGAATAATCGGCGAACTGTGGGTGTACATTGGTACACCTCTGCCTAACCCTTCGGGGATACAGGCGTGATGATATGTTATCGTTTTGTAAAATTGAAGCATAATAAAGATATTATATAACTCAAACTTAAATTCAAAACTTTTATTTGCTTTCCACAATGGTATTAGTAGGTGGTAAGTAATATAGAGTACATCGTGGACCCTGTTGGGCACGCAAAATTAGTTTGGTTAAACGCGCTAATCTCTTACTACCAACTACAAATGGCGAAAAAAAAATATATGTAAAATATTTTTATTTAAGAACAAATATTGAGTTTCCTGCAAAATGTAAATCAGTGTAAGCCAGCAACGTTAATAGCACTAGTGATCAGTGGGCGTATTCGCTATAGCAGTTGTCAACAAAAGCAATAGTTCATTTCATAAATACTATTAAAATACCAATTTCGCATCGTCTAACGTCGATTATAACGAGATATACTATTAAATAATTGGTCACCGATCATAGTCGATGTTAATTTTGTTTTTATACCGTTGTTTTTCTTTACTGAACTTCGCTTGGGTTGTCAACAAACGATAGCGAATACGCCTACTGGCGGTAAAATATTCACCAAATATTTTGAACCTTCTGTATTTTTTTTGTACCTTGGACTCATCTTTTTATCTTAAAACATAAAACATGGAACCTATAAAAAGAGATAATCTTCTGATAAAATATGGATATAGTTGTACAGTAATATATCTCGGTAAATTGGGATATTAGTCGCGGTAGAACCTTTTTTGCTAAACGAGGCTTACGTAAAATATTAGCAACGTTTTATGTTGTAAATTATGTAGTCTCTATATTATTTGTCTTATTTGAAAGTAATACTTTAAATAGCTTATTTTATTTTACGGCTAATAACCTTGGATTGGCTTAATAACCTAATTATTATATTTAACGATATACACTGTTATAATTCCGGTGTAATACATGTAATACAATATTGAAAAAAAAAACAACTACAATTTCGTTAAATTATAATTAATTTTCTTTTTGAATTGAACTACTTATTTTGTTAGTAAACAACATACATGCGTTTAAAATGCAGGATTTGTAGACGCCTAATGCATTTCGAATAGCAATATGTCGTTTAATAAACATTGCGCGGGATAAAATTGCAGGATGTTAGTTCATGTTAGCTTATTTTTTAGGAGGTTTACTTAACTTTACGTAGGTCAATAATAATATAACACCTTGAATAAATTCTGTAACCGTCTTTATGCAAACAGTCCTGTATTTAACCGATTATCAAAAAAGAGGATTTTTGTGGAAACGCATTTAGCAAACCGTAACTTTCGAAACTTGACAATTGAACTCAATTTTCCAGGTGGACCTAAGCGAGAAGCCTTCATTCTGGAAGGCGCTAAAGCCTCCAGCCAAGGACAAGTGCGGAGAGCTGCTGACCTCACTCTGCTACCACCCCAGCAACAGTGTTCTGACCCTGACTCTTCTGAAGGCAAGGAATCTGAAGGCTAAAGATATTAATGGGAAATCAGGTTAGTTCATGATTTTTAATATACATTAAAACATACCGGCGCACTGTGGGTCTACACTGGTACACCTCTGTCTAACCCTTCGGGGATACAGGCGTGATGGTATGTTATGAAGATTTGATATACAAGGTGTTATGCAAAGGGTATATTCATCCAAAAGGGGTGAAGAGTGCTCCTGGTATAGAGTCGGTTTACAAAATTTCAGCTCATTTTTTTTAATTAAATTTTTATTTGACACCTATAATCATAATAAACGCGCACTGCAAGGGACAATATCTTATTCAGTCACTTGCTAAAATAAAAGTTAACGATACATCGCATTAGTGGTAGTTTGGTTATGTTTTTTTGGGGTCAAATAATTGATGCGAAAAATTATATAATAATAATATTCCGGGACATCTCACACACGGTTGTCTGATCCCAAGCTAAGCAGAGCTTGTGTTATGGTAACCAGACAACTGATAAACATACTTATATATTTCTAAATACATACATATTATAAATAAATAACACCCAGATATACAACATGCTTAGTTGCCCAACGATTTACAGTAAGTATGCACTTGACTTTAGTATCCAAAATACTAGTTAGAAGGTAAATAATGGTAATTTTTTTTATTTTATAAAACAATAAATAGTCATTCACACTCGTCTTGTCTACCTAATAAACTAGTGCCATCAAAAGATTACTAAAAAATACTAAAATATTACTCAGAATACTACAAAAAATGCGTTATTACACCCCGTAAATAACAAAAGAAAACCTATTATAATAACAAATCACAAAATATTACATTCAATTTAAAACTTTCTTTTATCCGGCATTTTTACAAATTGAATCCATAAAATTTTGAGTCGCTGTGCAAGATTGACTAATATACCCGGATGGGGCCCAAAAGGGGGGTGTAAAAAGTGGGAAGTGGGGTCTTGGGGTCTGTAAATCAAGATATGAATCTAAGGAGTTCCAATTAAGTGTCTGTTCCATTTTCTACGGTAACTCGACTCCCTGAGATATTGCCGAGTTTTTTTCTGCGTTAATGATCAGTTTTGGTAGGGTTGTCAAGAAAAGATTTTTTAAAGGATCTGATGATTATTGTCATTGTTTATATTTTTGAATGACAGTCCTGAATTTAGCTTAATGAATAGAGACTGGAGGAATTAAAAAATATATATTCAATGTTATATAATATGGATTCCAAAATTTGGGATCTGAAATCGCCAATCCGCAGAGAGCAAGCGTGGTGATCAATGCTCACGCCTTCTCTATATGGGAAGAGGCCTGTGCCCAGCAGTGGGACGTTTATAGGCTGGAATATTATATTATTATTATTATATTCAATGTATTTTCGAAAACGCAATTTACTAAGCTTAATTTTCACTAGACGCCTTAAACTAGCTTAGAGCAATAAAATGCTAACCCGCTATTTACTATTATAATTTTATTTAATAACAAGACTTCAGTAAAGGCAAAATTATGTAGTAAAAAGTAAAAAAGCATTCACTACTCCTACTCATATCAACTCAACATTTGAAGTCGGATTTTCCTCAAAAATAACTTACAAAAACCGCAGTCACTCAACCAAAAACGAAATTCACCTAAAATCGAGATCAAAGAACCTTAAATACCCGTTATGCTCCAATCCAATCAAATGACCATTCATCCAAATACATTCAAAATATTAACTTTCTTTCTTCAAAAAGTTTCTCAGAATTCAATGCGACAACCCTAATTTAAGGCGAACACATTTTTCCTCAAGAATTTTCATGAAAATGTCTCGCAGATTAAGGTGAAGTTCATTAAGCGTTCCTTTATTTGTTATTATACTTTATGAAGTTTTATTTAATGGTTGAGTTTCTTGAGTTATTGTGTGTTTGATACTAGTATTGTTAGACGATGCGAGAATTAAAGACGATTTGCAGTACATTGTTTGCCCAAAGGGATTTGGTGTCATAAGTGATTTATTTTGACGGCAATGTACTGTAACTCGCTCGACATTTTCTGGCAATATGTAAATATGCTTTAGGATAGGTTGATAGTATATTGGTCGTCTATAAAGCTATCGTATCTTACTATGTAGCAAGTTTTTGTAAGTAATTTTATTTTTTGTATACTAGAAAATGAAGATCCTCTTTGAATTCAATACTTATTCATTTCTTTTATTTTTCTAAGGCACTTGCAATAGACTTACTACATTAACTTTCTTTATATTGATTGAATTAAAGACGATTTTATCATATACCTTTTTAAAAAACACGTACTAAATAAATAAAAAACATTTTTTGTTTACTTAAATCTACACGAATGTTAGACATCAGAAAACGGTATTTATCACAGTTTATAATTAGGTTTTAGCCTAGCTAACATTAAGATTAAAGACCGTAAAAGTAGCTTTATATTGTAAAGTTCAGCACGGAAAATAAAATTACAGAAAAAACTCACTTCATCTTTGACTTGACACTTATACATCTATAAATCATTACCCATAAATTAATTACTCTTCCTCATTTCCAGATCCCTACGTAAAAGTGTGGCTACAGTTCGGCGACAAGCGCATTGAGAAGCGCAAGACAGCCATCTTCAAATGCACCCTGAACCCAGTCTTCAACGACTCGTTCTCCTTCAACGTACCCTGGGAGAAGATCAGGGAGTGCTCCCTCGATGTCCAGGTCATGGACTTCGATAATATCGGCAGGAATGAGCTGATTGGCAGAATATTACTAGCCGGTAAGTGTTTTAAAAGGGTTACGAGTACCGTAGAAAATGGCACGAGAAAGGGGAGGCCTATGTCCAGCAGTGGGAGGAGAAAGGCTGTGGACGTTGATGATATATTTCCATATATGTAATCACCACACATAATATTTGTTTAACCCGTACAAAACCATGGGGTGACAAGTTTGAGGCACTTTGAGGTGTCTGACTGTGGCATCGTAGTCCCGAAACGGTAGGTCCGAAAGGTTGAGATGCTTCTTAGCAATAATTTGTGAAAAGTACCAGCAATTTTCAAAAACTTGTTGAAGTCTCATATATTTTTTTATTTTTGTTTATTCTACAACTATTTGGACCCGGCTTCCAGTCCCATTGGATTCAGCTGATTTCCGTATTTTACTAAAGCGAACATCTGACTTTATCAACCTATTTTGTAGCAATTTCTAAGTCCTAAGCGCTTTACAAAGTAACTTATGTTATTGTATTTGACCATGTATTATTTGTAAAACAATGATTATTTCAGACTGTTATAATTTTTTAAGCAAAACAAGTGACACTTAAAACGTTTAGAATACTCAAACGTGATAAAAAACTAAACATGTCCTTAAGGACATGTTTAGTTTTATTTATAATAATAATTTACAATTTTAGTAAAATAAAAATAATAATATTGACGTCACTGGTATATTTAGTTTCACACGCTAGTTTATAACGCTTTGAGGTCCCAGGTTCGATCCCCGGAGGAATCAATGAGGAACCAATTTTTACATTGTCTTGGTTTGAATTTTTGTGTTACCTTCGTTGTTTCTGAATTCCATAACACAATTGATTTAGTGTACTTTGGGTTCAGAGGTAGTATGTGATGTTGTCCACATTTATTGATGGTTTTAGAGCAATGTATCAGACAACATTTATTAATTTATTATTCAAACTTTTTCAGGCAAAAACGGTTCCGGAGCGACCGAAACAAAACACTGGCAGGATATGATAACGAAACCTCGACAAACCATTGTACAATGGCATCGCCTGAAACCCGAGTGAATACAACAAAAATAATAAAAATAACAAAAAGTAAAAAAATGAAACAAAACGTCTTAAGACTGAACGGTTAACAAAATTTAATGGCGCACCAAACTCTCTGATCTGTCCTTGTAATGGCGTTGTGCACTGTTTTTCTTAATTTTTTAGAAAAAAAAAATACATTTATATTTTTTTTTTTGTTAATTTTGAAGCCTTTACTGGATTAGAGTATTTTTTTGTGATTCAACAGTATTTTTTCTTTGAGTTAGACACGTTTTTTAGTTCGTTAGTATTATCTAGTGTTGTTTTTTTATATTTTTAAATTTTTTATAAAAAAAAATATTTTGTAAAGATAGTATTTGGGTAATTATTTCTCATATTTTAAGCACACGCTACTTTTCAAAACTTGACTATCTCTAAAAGAAAAGATTTAAATGACTAAAAACTAAAATCAAAAAGGTGATATTTCTAAAAAAAGAAAATCAAATTGTTGAACATTAACTTTTCCTAATAATGAGACTACTTTTAAATGCTGTTCATGTATTATTCAAAAGAGCAAGCATTTACTTTTTTTATTCTTTATTTTTTCTATTTTTACTATTCACAATCTCATTTAGTAAAAAAATTGTGTTGTTTGATTTTTATTAAAAGATGTGATTCTTGCTACATATTCTGCTTATAAACTAAAAAAAAAATCTGACGTACTATTTTTTTTTTCTTTTTTTTTTCTTTTTACTCTTGATGACACAGCATTTGTAACTAGTTTCAAGTCTTCAAGCTATATTGACGTTTTACTAATAAGTAATGGTTGGACGATGAATGTTAAGAATTTTAATAAAAAATATTGTTAGAATTATAAATTAATTGTTAAAAATGTAGTATATGGAAGGTCGAGTTCACATCGCACAAAGAAGAGTAGATTTTTTCTTCTTTTTTTATTTACGATTTTATTTTAATTTTGTAATTATGTAAAAATTTCGATAATTAATCATCTGAGGATGTTTTTCGCTTCTGAATTGCTCAATTAAGAGTCAACAAAATAAACAAAACAGTTTTTTTTACTTTAACATTTTTTATAAATGTGATCAATTCATGAGAGTAATAATACTGCCAAATTGTTACCTATGAAAATAAAAACAATAAAAATAACATCTAAAAAAGATTTTTGAGAAAAAATGTGTCAAACGTTTGCTTTGAAAAAATGCTTAATGAAGTAAGTTCAGACATTCTAAATTAATTGTTAAAAATTAAGAAAGTGTTGCAAGTTTATGAGGCTGGTCAATTTTAGGTGAGAATTTGAAGTTATATAAGGTATGCCGAAGTTGCACGCCGATGAGACAAGTCACAGCAAGATTGTCTAGCTTTGTTTAAATAGGTAGCATTTTTGTTGTTAAAATATATATAAAATAATAAAAAAATAGTATTGAAATGCTTGTTGTTACATGTTAAAGCTTACATTCCGTAAAAGTAGTTCGAATCGATGTTAAAAGTATTGAGAAATAAAAAAATTATCATCAAAATCCAAAATATTGTATACATTTATAAAAGTTTTATAGAAATTAGTATATTTATAGGTGTACCATGTAGCTTGTTGTTATAGGTGTTAGACAGTTCAATGTTCATATTAATTAGTTGCAAAAAAAAACAGTCTGTTTCAAAAGAAAACATAAAAAAAAAACTTTTAATAATTTTTACTTGAAAAAATCCTCTAACTGAGCTTCAAAAACCGATTTTAGTGGAAAAAATGTCGAGAAATTATTGTTAAGATAATTAAATAGTTTTAGAAAAAAATATAAGTGGGTAAGCAAAACCGTTACTAAAAACGACTGCGTTATTCAGATTTAATTGTACTTTAGTAAAATATTGCAGACTAGTGAAAATACTGTAGAAATTTATGGTCTATTTCATTTAATTATTCGACATTAGTATCCATGAAAACATACATTGAGTCTAATGAAAATTTTCAGCTTCACTAGTGAAGAAAATTTTTCGTTTTGGACTCTAACACTCGAAATTAGAACAAAATTACCACTGTTCAATTCATGTGGTAAAAGAAAAAATAAACAAAAATCAGTTTGTTAAAATATCAATAAAATAGTTGAAAACTATATTTTTTACACTTGTATTTAAAAATGTGTATTTAGAGGTACCTCACTAACGCTTTTTCAAATTATTTTTGCTAAGCATTTTTAATGTTGATTTTACTACATGTACTACGCTTTATTAAATTAGTATAATCCTAATTCTCGGGAAAAATAGTAAAAATCTTAAAAATGTTTTTGCTTTCCATAATAAAAATCGAAAACAGTTAAAACTATTAACCATTGTACTTACCTCCTTAAAAACTGATCTTCGAGAGAAAAAAGATTTTTTGTGTTTAAAAATACATCTTTCTAAAAACAAAAGCATATCCAGATATTGGTAGGGAAGTAAAATAAAAAAAATATTGTAAGTATAAAAGAAAGGTCAAAATGAGAGGAATTATTCTAATAAATGTACATAAAATAGGAAAAAATGTATTGATTGTTATCATACAAAGTTTGAGCTATCAAAGTGTAATTCTTAAATGTCAAAAATGTATTTTTGCATCTTCCAAATAATACCTCTTTTATGCTTCATCGATATTTTTTGTATTAAGTAGCAGAAATGTATTTTTTCAACTCTAATAAATAAAATAATTATGATATAATATTTTTTCACTATAAAAACTGTTATTTGGTTTGTAACTGACGAATCAATTGTTAGACAGATTTTATCAGAAAAAAACTAGAGTAAACTTAAAACAAAAAAATACTTTCGTTTTTTTTTATATTTTGTCGATTTTGGTGCTGTATTGAAAATTCGTTCAATATAACACAGTAATATGTATTTTCAAATGAAAAATAATGACCTTAACCTTTTGTACATTGATTAAATTTAGTGATTTATTAACTACTAATTGACAGAGTATTTAATTTAAATGTCTAACAATTGATTTGTTAAGCCTATTTTGAATCTAAGCTTTTCGATTTCAAAATCATTGTGATGTACAATTGTTACATATCAAATCATTTTTAGTTTCAAAGCCTCCAAGGAATATATATTTTCGTGAATATTCTAAAAAAACTAAAGTTACTGCGCACATATAAATTATTTTTTATCTATGTACAGAAAACCAAATATTTTTTCGCGTGTAACACACGTTGCTAAAAATTTAAGTTGTTTTTTCGATTTTAGTTACAATAAATGGCATTTATCATGAAAGAGTTAATTCTAAAGATTTCTTAAACATTTATTTTTAATCATATAACATTGATATATTTAAATGTTTACATGTAATCGCGAGTAACATAGAGGGAAAATGAGTTACATTGAGAAATAAGTAATGTGTGCTTTGGTGGCCATTTTGTCAAGCCAGCTTTGTTGTCTGTCAAAGTAGGTACGGCTCAAAATGATGTAACTTATATCCGCGATCAGTGTCTATTTTGTGCAATATAAATGTTATAAAATTAG
The DNA here is from genome assembly GCA_905146925.1 of Autographa gamma. NCBI lineage: Eukaryota > Metazoa > Arthropoda > Insecta > Lepidoptera > Noctuidae > Autographa > Autographa gamma. Next base: position 3,396,343 of record LR989878.1, on the reverse strand, counting down.
GAAAAATGTGATTTTAAAAATATAGATGATTATATTTTATCGTATAGTTAAAAAAAATAATAACGTTTTAAAATATATTATGTAATATCATGTATGTTAAGGATTCAATGTTAGATTAGACGAAGAAGTTAAAAATGTATTTATAGAGATGTTACGTTTAAAAATAAGGGTGTAATCGCTTCGATTAATATTTTTTTGTTTTTGTTAATTTTTCACGCATAGATGTCATTGTTGTCGATTTTTGTCTGTTTTTTTTTCATGTTCAATTAAGGTTTTTAGATGTATGAATCATTATGATTATTATATTATACACGTATTATAAAGTGTTGACAATCATTAATGTATTGTGTATTTATTAATTGTAATTAAATTCATTATTCCTGAATAAAATATTGAGTTAATTAGGTGGTGTATTTTTCTGTAGTTTTTATTCTTACTGATCAGGGATATATTTTTTATTATGAAAGCAAATACAAGTGAAACAGAAGTATCTTTTTTTTGTTTAAAATTTTATTTTCAATATAGGTTCTCGATATAATTACATATTTTCTTTTGTGTACTTTTATAATTCCTAATCTTATGGGTTTTCTTTTTAATCAGTGTTTTTTTATTTCAGATTAGATCATACTTACGAAAACATCAAATCTGCCTTTTCAGTCGGGATCCAACCTTAAAATGATTAAAGAGCAAAAAAAACAATAATCTAGAAATTTTGTATTTTTTTATTGAATAACTTTTCTATTTATATTAATGTTATCAATATCACAAACATTATAGTTAGGTAGGTATTCAAGTAAAAAAGCCGATAAACTTCTAAAACATAAAAACATAGTTAAAAAAAATACAAAAAAAAACATTTTTTTTTTTTGGAAAAAATCTCGAAAATATTTTTGTTCTTTTTTTTTGTATTTTCCCTAACTACGTAAAATACAATCACAATGTACCGTACTTCAATACAACGCTTTCCATTGTCACAATGACTAAACTACTGTTATCTGATCCATTTGTAAATTGTATAAAAAACAGGAAATAGATATTCGCTTTTGAACTCTTTTGTGACTCATTCCCACCATATTGTGCTTGCAAACCACGAAAATATGCCCTGAATGACCGATCAGATAAAAAAACAACTTTCCAATTACATTTTACACACACGGCAAGAAAAAAAGTATTTTTACAAAAAAAAAACGATTCGTGGTAAAATATCGGTCAACAGAACAGTAAAAAATTTGGTATCTTTAAGGAATATTTTGAGACCAATTCACGTTTTTAATAAAAACGCAAAAATTTAGAGCATTTTACGTTCCCATCACTAGAAAAATGATCAACCAATGAGATTGCTGTGTTCAATTTATCACGTGACTTTTAACCAATCACGTTGCTTTATTCAACCAGAGTGTAGGGTTGTGCGTTATTGTAAAATGCCCTTGTTTTTTTAATTATTTAAGCTTTCTTTTCTTCTTCTTTCTTCTCTTCTGCCTCTGGGGCTGGTGTGGGGAGTTCAGGGTATTCCAGTTTCACACCATCCTCGCAAGTGAAGATTGGACAGCATCCAGGGAAAGGAGCGGTCTTGTTGGTCTTGTCTGGAAATGGAAAAAGTAAATTATAATTTATGTGGTGACACACTGATATTTTTCTACCAAACTGTAGTTGACTCTACATAAATGTAATTAACCGACAATTATGACATTTTTATACGATCATCTTTGACTTAAAATTAAACATAAAATTAAACTTAAAACATCTTTGAATTTTCGACGCCTTTGTTGTTCGAAATTCGTCATTTTATAAGCCAAGAGCACGTACAGCGTATATCGGAACAAAAATAATTGATTAAAATATGAAGGTAGAACGAGCAACATCTGCTGTCAAGACGAACGCCACCTCAGTCTGCCCGTGACCATGATACCTGCAAAGGTGTCGAAACGTCGGGACCCAAAGTCTTAATACAAAACGCGATAAAATCTATAAAAGCAGTGTTGTACCAAAATCTTTTCAATTTAAATCGGATCCGGTGCCCCTGAGTTATAAATAGTGTAACTAACATCACTTTCTTATGTATATTACTAGCTGACCCGGCAAACTTCAAGTGCCCAAAGTCCGGACACCTGCACTTTGGAGGACTTGAACCTCGCCAGCAGCGTATTTAAACTTAAATAAATTAGTTTACCATCGATTCGAAAAGAAGAAGAAGTATAGGTGTAAGTGTTAGTGACGTACCAGTGTCGAGTTTGCACTTGGGGTTGGCCAGCGGCAGAGGGCCACAGTCCTCGACCAGCTCGAGCAGCCTCGGGGGAGTGTCCTCGCTGACGACGCAGGTACTGCGGCCGCAGAACGGCGCCAAGTCCCACGTGTTGCCGGGCTCGACCGTCGCGCAGCGGGTGGACGCAAAGCACATTCCCGGGAAGTCTGTGGAAGAAGGTAGGTTTGGTAAGTCTTTTTTGTTATGTAGACTAGAGTATTTACATACTAATTTAAAGTGGGATTCGGTTAAAAGTTCTTAATGTAAAGTTATAGGAGAGATGTAATTTCATTTAGGTGTTATTTAGAAGTTGACTGATTTTGATCTTAGATACAAGAGTTTTGCCGTGAGTCGATGTTTATTTTGCGAGTAATTTCAAATTATGTTATATTCTATGTTTTAAAGAAAAGCGGTTAAAACTTAAGTATATGAATTTAAATATTATTTATTATTAAAATTATACTATGGATTGTACGTTTAAAATGTAATACACAAAAATGAATAGAATGGTGCTCTAAAAGTTCGCCTGTATTCAGATGAAAGTTATGTAACGTATCTACCAAATTTTCTAGTTAGGGATGAACAATACATTTACCTAAATATACAGATAGTTTAATATCGTAATAATCAATACCCTTTCTTATTATCTTTCCAAACCAAACACTATCGCCAATCATTCAAAAACCGCGTGAAACTGAAATCTAGTGGTAAATCTAAACACATGATTCTGTGGTAAATATTTACAATACTAATACGTTACCTAACCAAAACAAATAGATTGTAAAACAAACATAATATGTACACTTTCTAGTGTTTGCTAGAGAGAGAAAATTTTCTCTTATTTACTACATGACTTAACATGTCGTTTAATCGTAAAGTCCGGTGAAGCAGTCAAAGCCTGCGCTCAGGCTAACTGCAAAGATCTCTACCAAAAAAAAAAAGCATGTCGTTTAATATTGAAAGTCCGTTAGTAGTGTTGAAGCCAAGTATAGTAAAATTAATATTGCTAGCTTTTATTTCTTCAACATGAGAAAAGGCCATTTTAATCATATCGTCCCTTTATTGGTAAAACCAACTATCTACCAAAAATTTAACTTGCGGATACAATAATTTAAGTTTGACAGAGTAATTATGTAACTAAATTACATAATATTTTACCTTCAATCATGTACTTAGAATGATAAAATTTATAAAGTATGTTTATCAATCATAAAAATAGAAGTAGGTATATATGTATAGGTATACGTAATCATCAGTTTTAATCAAATAAATTTTATCTGCGCACTTTTTTCCTACACTGAATTCTGAGTTTCTTTTTATATCTAAGTTCAAACTTTATCTAAAAAAGCTATATTACTTAAGGGTAGTTTTTTTGTATACAATTGTAAAAGCTACCTTAATAAAACAGAAAGGGTATTTAAACTACGAAGAATTGATTACACATTACTCATGTCAACACAATTCTTTTCAAAAGACAAAGGACCAAAATTACACACAGACATTCATGCAATTGTCAGAATTCTCACGCTTTAGCGACCGTGATCTAAATACGTGGTAAGTTTCCAAAATGCCCTATTGTTATGACGAAAATGACAAAATTGTTGAATTGTATTGCTAAACAAATGATGCGTTTTTGAATTTCAATAGAATTTGTATTTACGTAAAGAGTTTGTCAATATTGAGTGTTTTCTAGTTTTTGAAAATTGTGTAGAAGTTTTTTTTAAACATCATTATTGGATAAAATATTATATCATAAGAAAAATAACACACGTCTATCTGATCGCAAACTAGGCAGTCTGTACCAACCAGACAACTGATAAACATACTTATAATACTAACATAATGCCTAACCCAGGCAAAGGTGTACCAATGTACACCCACAGTTCGCCGGTATTTTTAGGTCCCATGTAATAGGGGGCGAGCCCATTGCCACTAACCGGGCACAAATCCAAACTCCGACCTGCTACTGAGAATTTCATAGAAAAACCCAATAAGGGTCGACTTGGGAATCGAACCGAAGACCTCTATCGTAGCAGTCGCGCTTACAACCACTAGGCCAACGAGCCAGTTTATAATACTACATATTATTTAAACTAGACAGAGTCTGTATAGCAACCAGACAACTGATAAACATACTTATACATTTCTAAAAACATAAATATTATAGATATATTACACCAAACACAGAACAAATGATCGTGCTCATCACACAAAGATTTGTCTGAGTGAATCGAACCAACCTCCGGTTTAGCAGTCAGACTAAGGTAATGACAGTACCCTAAAGAATTTTGTCTTTATTTGAGTAAATAACTAACAATCTAAATTATGACTAACAGGACTAATTTATAAAGATCATAAAAAATTGTTGTACAAAGAAATACCTGGGTTAATAAGGATGTAGCTCCCATTAAGATAATTCTTCTAAACTGTTTGGTCTATTTCAAGAAAATAGAGTCATAGACCATGTGTTAAAGAATTTGTTCTAGATCTTTCTTAATTAAAGCTAGTACTAGCCTCTTAAATTAAAACTAGAAAATAGAAGTTTCTAGATCAGTTGAAATTATATAATTAATATTGATTTATGTTTAAGTTCTAACGAAAAAGAGCGGTAGTTTAATGTGACTTACTCGTAAACGCCTGGACCGATTTTGATGTAGTTTCTTTTATGTGATAGATAATAATTGAGTTACTTAGGCATAATTTGTTATGATTTTTTCCATAATTTGGTGATGAAAATCTTGTGCCTACTTAAAAATATTGTATTTATCCCTAATGATTTATTTAAATAAATACTGAAGTATGTATTTTGAGTTAATTTAACTTTGATTAAGACTTACGAAACTTAAGTAAAGCTTATGTAGCTATACTAATGTATAGGATCGTATTTAGTAAGGCGGAAGGCAAATACGTTGCGAAAGTGAAAGTGCCTCATACATCTAGATTAAGCTTTGTAGAACGACCTAGGGTTGTCACCAGACTAAAGATTTTGATAGCTTTTCCTTGTATGTCTGTTTATTAATTTTGTTTCTTTGTTAACTTTAAATGACGTGATTATAATAATATGTGCTTAAAAGGATTCGTCTCTAAGGTATACACACTAGTATCTACTACTACATTATAGCTAATATGTCCTAAAATATTTAATAAAGTTATAATTCTTTCTAGCACACGAAATTACTTTTTTTTTTCATTTTTAAATAGAGGCACAATTATTAGAATTGGAGCAAATTATACAACACTTGCTTAAAACTTAAACTTTATTTACAATTTGTCTCATAATTAGTTCTATTATTTCTGATACTTACATTTATATTTATGGAATGAACTTTCTTCTATTACACATTTCATAGCACTGCCATCTTCACCAATTTCTAACATCTTTTAAATAACTGTTTGTATCAGTGACAACCCTATTTCGTCCCAGATAATCCGCCAATGGATTGTACATTCGCAATACTTACGTAAGGCGAACGTGCTACCATTTTTTAATCCTCTTTAAGCAATAGACCTACATACTAACAACCTTTACATTTACATGCATCTTTAAAAGTCTATTTCGTAATGGAATTAAGATTTTAGTCCTTTTAAACGTCCTAAGAATCTTATTAAAATCCTTTTTTCGTAATGTAAAAACTCTTTAAGTAATTGCATAGGTATGATTTCAATTTAGTTGTAGACAAAAACTAAAGAAATGACGTTTTCTTATACGTTAAGTTATCTAATTAATAAATTGAAAACCTACAGTTTAACTGATCTTATTTGCTGGCTGTAAGTCCAAACAATGTTAAATTCAAGATGGCAGATTTTAGCGCTATAAAAATGGTGAGAGTTTTTTTTTCTAAACCTTTCCTCTTTTATATCAGTCCAGAGTAGTATGAATTAATTGAAATTATAAAAAATGATCGGTTGAGTTTTTTTATTTTTATAACTAATCAATACATCTTCTAACGATATTTTTATAAAACAATCGTTTCCTATTTTCTAATAACATCACAACACAACACAAACATGTATACATGATACTTTAATCTAGTCAATATTAAAAAAAATACATTTTCTTACAAAAGACTAGCAAATTTTCTAGACTAGACAACAAATTAAGACTAACCCAGGTAGTCTTGAACCATCGACGTATGATATGCATAGACTGCTACTATCGCTTCCCCTTGTGCCAAGCGAGAGCAGTTTTTAGTCTGATCCTAGTACATTTCGTTTTTCATTTAAGTTAATTTTCGCGCAACGAGAAACTTATATAAGAAAATATCGATGGTTTTGACATTGTTAGGATAATATTAGTGTTTCAGATAGATTTTATAAAACGGCAAGCTCCATCTTCTTACATAGGTGATTCACGACAACACTTGTTCACACTAGTGCTTACGGTTTAAACTCTGATAGGCTCACTCTATAGTTTCAGATGTATACTCTAAGTCTTGAACCAAGCATATTCAATTATACCTAGACCTAAGCTAATTTCCTGTAATTACTGACTTGTTAAGTGAAGGGGAATAGGAACTAACAATAGTCAATGAAGATGTATTTCCTCGGAGAAAGCTATTCGTTACGCAATGATTGTATACTTAATGGGCTAGTCTTATAGTGTTTATTAACTTATATGGCAATGAAATTGTAGATACTAATTAATTTCTCTTTCTTATTTAGTAGTTAATAATATTTGTTTCAATATCGATATCGTCAAAGTTGCGGGCACCCGGTGGATGCAATTGGCGAGTTGTCGTTCATTGTGACGTTCTAGCGGGGAGGCCTTTGTTCAGCAGTGGACGTCTTCCGGCTGATGATGATGAATATTTGTTTATTACGATACATACTAAAACACTCGTATATATTAATTTAATGTTTTATCCATTTACCTAAGTTAGAAATTTATATTTTACTAGCTGTGCCCCGTGATTTCACTCAGTCGCTTTTCTCTAAGGCAAGTATTTTCATATAAAAAGTCTATAAGCTTTCTCGACTATTGGGCTGTCAAATGCAGCAATATTTTTCTAATCCGACCCATGGTTTCATAGATGAACGTGTTCAAACAAACAGTATCTTTAGTTTTATACTTTTATTATAGAATCTGTTTGTTTGTTTGTTACACTTTAAACAAAAACAGCTAATACTACTAATGATAAAATTTAGTCTTGTTACTGCCTCGTGGGCCTAGTGGTGCTAAGCGCGACTCGGACGTAGCAGGTCGGAGTTTGGATTTGTGCCCATAGCATGCAATAGGCTCGCCCCCTATTACATGGGACCTTAACATATTGACGAACTGGGGGTGTACATTGGTACACCTCTGCCTAACCTTGCGGGTTTCGGGATGATATGTTATGTTATGTTATAAAATTTAGTTTGCAATAAACTTGAAACTCAATATGTAATCTAGGTTACATTTAATCTAAATTCTACAAAATAAACATTACCTTGGAAACAGTAACACGATACATAAAAAGTGCATTAATAGCTACATTCTAAATTAATGTGATTCATTTGACATCACCTGTCATCGTTAAATCTAAATGTCAATTGCAATGACAATTATTATATAAAACCTGTTTTTTTAGCCTTGATCTAATTTTGAATGGTCGCAAAAAGTTCAGCTTTTTTTGTAAACTTTGATTTGAATTGTTTGTTTTTATTAGTTTGTTGTCAGGGACAAATAAAAATATATTTTGTTTCTTAAAGTAGGTGTATAAAGGAATTGACTTTCAAGGATATTTATATAAAGAATAGATTGTATTGTCAAAGAAAAATGCTTATTTTAGTGTGCTTATTCAAAGTAATGTAAACTAAAGAATTTTAAGATTTTTCATAATTTTCCCTAAAATCATCTAATTACACCTCTGCCTACCCCTTTCGGGATACAGGCGTGATGGTATATTGTTATATTACAAAACCTTCTGTACCAATTAATTATGGTTTTATTTTTGTATTTATTAGAGATGTTTAATTCCACTCAGTAAATAGTGAAAGCCTGACTGAAATTGGTTTACGAATAGAGAAGGTTAGGAATAGAGAGGATTAAGAACAATAAATAATACCAGCCTATAAACGTCCCACTGCTGGGCACAGGCCTCTTCCTACATAGAGAAGGCACGAGCATTGATCACTACGCTTGCTCAATTACGGATTAGCGAACTTTCAAATATTATGCTCTCTGAAATACATTCTACTACCTATAACATCGACGTATGATATGCATAGACTGCTACTATCGCTAGGTTCCCCTTGTGCCTAGCGAGAGCAGTTTTTAGTCTGATCCTAGTACATTTCGTTTTTCATTTAAGAAAATGTCTACTCTATCGTATTGGGATTAGATTCCTGTAAAGGTAGTTGTAAGTGTTTTTAAATAAATAAATAAATAAATAAATTTTCGCGCAACGAGAAACTTATATAAGAAAATATCGATGGTTTTGACATTGTTAGGATAATATTAGTGTTTTAGATAGATTTTTTAAAACGGCAAGCTCCATCTTCATACATAATTCACGACAACACTTGTTCACACTAGTGCTTACGGTTTAAACTCTGATAGGCTCACTCTATAGTTTCAGATGTATACTCTAAGACCTATAATAAATATTTGACTTTTACATTTAAACGTCAAAAGAAAAGTCATGTTACAGTACATTTCCAAATAATTCTTTATCGATCATTGTCTCTCAGATAATTATAATTTAAATGTCACCACTATAATTAAGTTCTTATTTAGCAATGTTGTTTGCTGACATTTTAAGATTAATTTACTTTGTCATTGATCTTTCAAAGTAATCTCTTTAATGACAGATTTTATAATTTACATAAATACCAAGACCATAACGAAACATATATTTTTTTTCTTTTAACAGACTTTTTTAATGTTTACATGAATTGTGGAGTAATCCGAATTAAACATGTATTTTAGAGATATAGCTTCCGATTTAGGTCTAAATATTAAAAGCCTACACGAAAAGAAACCTAATTTGTTTAAATAAGTGTCTTTTTACGATGGACAAACTTTATTATTTCTTTTCTTTACATAAACGACTTCATAAGTAAAAAAAAAAACATACAAACATCCGAATTGAGAACCTCCTCCTTTTTTTTAGTCGGTTTAAAAAGCACTCATCTTTTTAATGAAAATTAACTAGTAGCAACCTAAAAACCTTTCAAATTAAACTTTAATTCCTCTAAAGCTTAGAAGACGTTCATATCATCACGTCTGTATCCCCGAAGGGTTAGACAGAGGTGTACCAATGTACACCCACAGTTCGCGCATATGTTTAGGTCTCATGTAATAGGGGGCGAGCCTATTGCCACTAACCGGGCACAAATCCAAACTCCGACCTGCTACTGAGAATTTCATAGAAAAATCCAATAACACCTTGGTCGCCTTGGGAATCGAACCCAAGACCTCAAGCGTGGCAGTCGCGCTTAGCACCACTAGGCCAACGAGGCAATCTAAAGCCTAGAAGGTTCTAAGTAAACTTAAACGAAGTATAGATAGCTTAAACCCTGCAATTCACGATCCAAGGTAAAGTTACATTCACTTAAGCATTATATGACTCAGTATGTTTTTATTAGTATAAGGCCACCAGGAAACTATACTAAATAATAATATATTTATTGTGTTACTTCCAGGAAAGTCTTATTACACTAAAAGGTATTTTTTTTGTTCAGTCCGAGACAAGTCGTTTTTGTATGAGTTTGTGACTATGTATCTCAAAAAGTATGGCATCTATTTTGATGTAGTTTAGTGCGTTGTATAGGTACTTATTCAGAGCAAGATTTTAACTATATTTAGTGAAGATGAGTTTCTTGATTTAAACCGACTTTAAAAGAGGAGGTTCTCAATTCGGATGTTTGTATTTTTTTTTTTTATGTATCTAGGTGATCTGTTCCAAGTGAATTGATTTTTATTAACAATCTTATTAGTATTTTTAAATAACTATCATATCTCAGGTAAACCCAATTGGATTTCAAGAAATTATCCAATAACCTCAAAAAATAGAATAACAAAAAAAAAATACTGAAGCAAATTATTTTTTTTTTTTTTTTACTAAATGTTGGAGTTAAATTGTTATCTTAGTGTAGTAATTTAAATGTAAATGGCCGTAAAAATCCATTTTGTATGCTTTTATTGACGTTTTTTATTAATTTACTTAAGTGTTTTATATAACAGCTTAATATTATGTAAACAATGATACTCATTTTGTTCCGGTTTTAGTGATATTTTTAGTGTTTCGGAAGTAATTTAAAGATTTAATATGATGCGCTTTTAGTACGATTTGTTTTTAGTTTTATTTAAGTAATGTACTAAATGAAAAAAAAAGGATATCCTTAATATTCTTTTTTACATGTTGGTATTACAAAAGAGGAGGCGTAGCCCAGCAGTGGGAGGACAAGTGCTGTGGACGATGATGATTACAAACATTCAAGTCACATGCACAAAGAACTCCCATACTTCAAATAACTATATTGGGATATCAATTTTTGTACTTTACGGGGATCAAAACACTTTTAAAAAACTCGTGTAGACAATATACCTATTTTGTATTTTAAGCAAACAACAAAAAAATATAGACGATACCAGCAAGTTTTAAAAAAGAAGCTAAACAAAGTGTCTTCAAATAAGATAATATTATGCCTATGTAGTTGTTATTTTAGGCTGCTAAGTTTTTCTAAATCTACTATAAGGACAATTTAGATCAAAAAATTGTTACTTAAGATTTTTTACTACCTATTTGATCGAAAATATCGGTTCATACTAATTTCTATTCGTATTAAAAACACTTAATATTGTGTTACTTTTTCTGCACACTTTTACATAATAATATGCATATAATACCGTAACTGGTACACTAAACTAGAACCATGCAATAATTAAGTACAGTTAAAAGCTAAATTAACATCACATACACACTAAAAACAATTTTAGTGTGATATTTATCGTCATAATCCTTACTAATATTATAAATGTGAAAGTTTGTGATAATGGATGTGTGGATGTTTGTCACTCTTTCACGCAAAAACAACTGAGTGTATTTTAATGAAACTTTACAATAATGTAGCTTATACATCGGAATAATACATAGGCTATAATTTATAAAGATAGTGTATGAATTGTCATTCACGCGGGTGAAACCGCGGGGCACAGCTAGTGCATCATAAAACTACAATATAATTATAGTTGTTAAATATAACCTCTTTGACTTTCGCAGGATGCAAAACTTGTTTTTTTTTTTAACCCAAAAATGATTTATTTGAGTCCCACTTTACGACCGGTTTGTGTCCAAATTCTTAATGCATTTTAGGGTTAACAGACTTATTAAGCTTTTGTTTTGTAAAGAAATGTATGTTTTTCTTATTGTAGGTATTTAAACAAAAGAAAATATTTTGTTTGTTTTATTTTTAATGTAATGAAATTTTTAGTATTACGTATGGCATCATAATTATGAATAATCTAAAAATACAAAGCCTTTTTCTGAATACTAACACAAATAATTACATTATTTATTATACTATTTTGTATACAACAATATTACATAACAACATAATCTTTAATACAGAAAAGGACAACCCTAACATAAAGTCACGACATTTTGAAAAACCGTTATTAAAAAAAGAAACAAACAGCCTCGCATCCGTTCCTTTTTCAAAAGTCAACTGTCAAGTATTATCTGAATTTCGTAAATGGAATGCATCGACGTTCGACAATCAATTTAAATCTGACAATGAGTCAGGCAGCCAAAAAATGTCCTTTGCCAGGTCATTGACTGAGCGAATAAATACTATATTACATGGCCGTATTATTTTTTTTAAATCAAATTGGAATGAATCATTTTATGTCAAATAAGTTTTGTGTAATATCTTTTTTTTGTTTGTAAATGTCATTCTTATTAATTTGATTTTGACATTTCATAATGACATATCCAACATTTGTTTTATCTATGGTACCTAGTTTATGCTCCATACTGTCTCGAATAGAAAGTTAATAAATCGGTGAAAGGTCTTAAAATCTAGATTTAGCAGCAGCTAGACACAAACACTTTCATGTATAAAACTTGAAAGTTCGGAAACAAAGGCCAATAAAATAAATGGACAAAGCACTGAAAACAATTGACTCATACAGCGTGTTACCGAAAGGGTATATCTATCCAAAAGGGGTGAAGAGTACATCGGTATAGAGTCAGTTTACAAAATTTCAACTCAAAATGAGTTACTAATAATTGATATCATTTTTTTAGACACCAAAAATCAGACCTGCCTCGTTGGCTTAGTGGTGCTAAGCGCGACTGCTACGCTAGAGGTCTTGGGTTCGATTCCCAAGTCGACCAAGGTGTTATTGGGTTTTTCTACGAAATTCTCAGTAGCATGTCGGAGTTTAAATTTGTGCCCGGTTACTGGCCAAAGGCTCGCCCCCTATTACATGGGACCTAAACATTCCGGCGAACTGTGGGTGTACATGGGTACACCTCTGCCTATCCCTTCGGGGATACAGGCGTGATGGTATGATGATGAAAAATCAGACCACAGAAGCGATATATTTTGCAAGTTATGTAAAATCTTATACCTAAGTAGGTACTAAATAAACTTAGCATTTAATCTGAACTTTAGGTCTGCCATTTACAATCTAGATCGACCTAGATATTACGGCTTATTAATCTAGTCTATCCTAGCCTAGGCTTACCTAACTCGTTTATAGTCTGGTCACGATTTTACTAGAATATAACTGTTATATAATTATAATGGACACTAGAGAAGGAGATTTATAATCGATGATAAATCTATTTAAATATCTGCTTTATTTTTTTAACCGACCTCATAAAAATATTTTATTATAAGTAAGTATGTTTTCCACTCGAACACACCTGGTGCTCTAGAAAATTGGTTTTTTGTTTAAAATAATGTTTTTTTCACTAAAAATCATCACTACTTATATTATAACCTATAATCTGTTATCGAACCATACATAATTTAAATTGAAAGTTAATGAAAAACCTAATTTTTAATTTCACACTTCATTTTTTTCTCAGGAAATAATTTCTTGAAATTTAAATTCGCCCAAAGTTGCCTTGAATTAAGATTCTCTTTCTTTTGAAGTCGGTTAAATATTAATTCAAATTTCGAGACATCGTGACTTCTGGCTTTTCCCGCACTATGTTGGGGTCGCCTTCCAGTCTCACCGGATTCAGCTGAACACCGTATGTTACACCACCGTATGTTTTACTGGCTTTTACAGTATAATATTATTATTTTATCTATAGAAGATATAACCACACGATTTACATAGAAATAATTTCCAATTCTAACATTACATAACATATCATCACGCCTGTATCCCCGAAGGGTTAGTCAGAGGTGTACCAATGTACACCCACAGTTCGCCGATATGTTTGTATGTTATGGTTTGTACAATATCCTTCCTTTGCATATTAAATTAAACCTTCATTAACCATTCGATCTCAATTGATAAATATTAATTGATTGCAATATCATTGTATGAAAGGGAAGTGTTGTAACCAGGATTTGAGCATAATTACCTACATAATAGGATGTTTTCGCAATGGGTAAAGGATGTGTCATAATCTAACAGGTAGCGCTTATTACAAGGGTATAAGGTTCAATTTCGTAATTTCTTTAGGTAAACGTCAGTTGAATTGTGATTAGATTCGACTCTTAGTCTGTTTGGCACTAAGATTATACAATTTAGTTGTCTTTGTCAATGTATAGTTAAAGTTAAAAGTCTCACAGTTGCAGCATTGCATCTTAAAATGTCAGATACAATAGTGACTTAAAGTAAAATGACATTTAAAAATTAGGTTAAAATCACTACCGACTATTAGTGAGGGAAAAAGAAGATGATAATATAAAAAAAGTGGCCAGCAATCACGGAAACAAATAATTTTAATAAATAAGAAAAAAAAAAACTGAAAAATAATTTCTCTTTTAGTAAAATGTGTTTCAGTCAGTAATTTCAAAAACAGCATTCATACTTAAGTGTCCTTTGACAAAACTTTAACAAAGGTTATGTAACAACATAAGTATCTTCTTACAAGACCAAAAAGACAGGTCATTAAAGACAAGTTTTTTTCCGAAACTTTGATATCCTTGGCCGACTGACTTCATTCCATTGCCTTAACCTTTAAGAAGTAATTGTTTTTCTTTTCAGCTTCCATCTTGAATTATAATTGTAGGAGTAATGTCCGGTATTACAATATTACCTGATTATTAAGGATATCTTGTTGAATTTATTTCCGCATTTCGTTTTTTAAGGTTAACGGTAGCTTTTGCCTTTGTATGCCTTTCTATTATTTTTGCATAAGATATGCAAATTTGTGCTCTTGATTTTTTGTGCACAAGAACTACTTAAAATAAACAGTAATTTTCCAAAAAAAACAAAATCTTTCGGCCGGTACATTTTTAACACTAAAAAAAATAAATGGCTTTACAATTAAGATATAATTTAATTAACATATATTAAATCTCTATAAAGTACATAAACGAAGTCAAAAATCAAAAAGTTAACAAAAACTACGTTATATTTTCTACTTCCCTCAATTGTCCAACAAAACAAACGATCAGTGATGCGTCACTTTTACTATCATGCACTATTTGTTTATAACAATAGCTCTATTTTACTCTACACTAACGTAAATCATATTTTATCTGATGGTTACAAAAGGGTCACATTTTATCTATTCAGCTATTTTCGAACTAGCTATTTCCTTGCCAAAACCGTTTTTTTTTTCAAATATGTTCAGAAAATAGCACATTTGAAATAGGCAGTTACATAAACAAACAACTCTAAACATTATACTTGTCTCTTTCATACATTATGTATTAGAAAAAGACAAAGAACTATCACTAAGCTATAAATAAATAAACTTTCTCCTAGCGTTTATTTAAAACCTTAATTTACAACTTTTAAATCAACAGTTCTGTCAGAAATACCCATAATCAAAAGGCCTATCGTTGAAAAAACGCGTTGAAGTAGGAACTAGTTAAATGCTATCACGCTATATGACAATAAACCAGTTAAAAAACGAGACTGGTCATCAGTTTCACTGTTAAATCATGTTCTGTGACTAATTTAAGGGTTGTCCCAAATATGATTCAAGTACATACTACAATGTGATATTTTATTTTTCTTTGTGTTAATTTGTTTTGCATTATACTATACAATTATTTTAAGGAATTGTTTTTTTTTTTGTGAAATCGGCGTATCCATATTTCACTATTAAATAATATGTACTTCGTTATGTAAATGGATTTAAGTCAGCCAATAGCCATACCATTTATTTCCTGAATTTCAACTCTTGATGTATTAAGAGTAAAAGTGTAAGATCAAAAAACACATTCTTGCCCACATTTAAATAAATCAGCCCATTTTTTTTATGTGCTTTACATTTAGCTTCATAAAACTCAATATTAAACAGTGGCAGCCCTGTGCGATACCAAGTAGGCCGTTACCGCCATCTGTTGCGCAATCGTGACACTTTTTTCACTCCAAATACACACGCGACGTTATAAGACAACGCTATTATACATATATGTAGTAACATCACTATTAACTTTTTACATAAGAAATTATAAATTTGGTAAATATTCGTCTTGTCTATGTATAAAAAATCTTTATCCTGTAGTCTTTTTGGCAAGCTTTATAGTAAAATTGATTAAAACGGCTACTTCTTAGAAAATAAAGAGGCTATTGCGAATGGTATAAAATATGATCCCATAAATTTAAATAGGTAAATATTTAAAAATATCGAACTTAAGTCGCGAAAAACAAATAAAAAAGTCAGTATAAGTTAAAAAAAAAAGGTATTTATAATGTCATCGTATTTAGAAAAGGTTTAGAGTATTCACAAAAATAACATAAGACATACATACATACATTAAGACACTCTAAAGAAACTATCCTTTTTGTTTTAATTGCCCAAAAATAACTTCAATACGTCATATGTTTTTAAATAGATCTAAGATTAATTCATCTTATTAATATAGGTTACAATAGAAATCTCTAGTTGAAGTTTATATTCAAAAGGATATTATGAAAATAATTTCCTTTGTTCTCCTAATGTTTTTAAACTATTAAAGAATAGTAAATCTTTTATTGTAACTGTTAACATCTGGTAATTTCTTCATTCATAAGAGTATTATATTATGCAGATTTATTTCGTAAAAGAAAATTTTACTGAACGGGTTTTTTTTCTCATTTATTTTATTTCAATAATTTGTTTTACCCTATTGAAAACGATTAATAATTAATTTATTTAAATATTAAACTACGTAATTTAAAAAATGCCCTTTTTGTCTTTGTTATTGAATGCAACCGATTTTTAACTCTAAATTTCAATTAGCGTACACTACCGTGCAAAAAGTAACTCAGAAGAAGCTATTAACAATTAAATAACACTTTCATAATGACAAAAAAAATCTAAAAAGATTTATCCACGAGAAAAAATCTATAATTATTGTTAACAGTCTTGCTTGATTAAATTTTCATAACTTGAGGCTTAAATCACTCGTGTCTCGTCAACATTTTTTTCATCGGTTAGAAATTAAGTAACTATGACTTAATAGTTACTGGATTACTTGAAACAAGTTAACCGTGCGTTCAACTATCACAAGATTCTAGATACTTCGATACGATTGCGATACTTTTTAATGACTCGAATTTTACCTTTCAAACCAATTATTGTTTAATTGCAACAAAATATTGCAGTTATTTTCATGCACCATTCTATTTTAGAATTCTTTGTATGCTTTACTTTTTTTTAATACAACTTAATACAACAATTTAAAAAAAATATTCTTAAACATGTACTTTCTATATTTAAACCTTTTTTACTTTGTCCACAATTATATATATATTCAAAATATCTCAATAAAATATTTTTCGAAAGCAGCATTTTTAAAAAAGGTGATGACCTTATATAATTCTGACAACTATTTTAAAAATTAAAAAAAACGTTTTTATTTCGGTTTTTTATTTGTTTTTTTTTTAAATTGTACTTTATTTTTTATGCTTTTCGAATTATTTAAATTGTACTTATAAGATAGGAATCTCCTTTAAAAAAAGTTTGGGCAATAACCCTAATGCTATTCAGCCAGACTTGTCATCCGAATTATTTAAAAAATCTCCCTTTAATATTTCCGATAATTTTACCTATATCACAGATATTTTTAATATACGTTTTTAGACACTGACCTCTTAGCACGTCAGCGGGGATCAACCTCCTGAAAGTCTTCGGCCTTTCATCCTCCTTCTGCTCTTCAGCGGCAAAAGCGAGCGCAAAAACGGCGAATGCGACAAAGTATTTCATTTTTACAACACCTTACGAATGCCAAGAAAATAAGAAAAAAAAAGCGAGCGTTCGCAATTCGCGCGGGACTTTTGACAGGTACGCGTCAACGTTACACGCAGACTGAGTCAATGGTTTGAGTTTCGCGCGCTTTTATGCCTGTCAAACGGCGAGTGAGAGGCAAGATGGCTGATGTATTTTTTTCTCATACGTTTCAGGGTTGGCTTTTGTTGTGAAATTTTTTATTATTTTTTATGATGTTATCAGTTTTTGAGACTCTTTTGTGATTGTATCCTAATTTGGGTGTTAGTTGCTTGTGTTTATCTTACTTATTTCGTTGTTGTATGACAATGATGATTAATCGTAATAAATGATTGTCTAGTAGATGAAAAAGACCCTGCTCTTAAAATGACATTTACCAGTCTAATTTAAATCAAGCTTAATTATAATACCACGATTTAAATAGCGGACAATCGATTTCATTTATACAAAAATATTTAATTTTAGAATGTAAGACCCCATCGATGACAAAAATATTTTTCGAAATCGATCGATTCCAGTGATTCAATTCAATTCAATTCAATTTTATTGCATTCCATAATGTACATTTACAGGTGGTAGGCTTAAAAATAGGTAACAATTATGGACCCTGTCGGGTACAGCATTATTAGGAGAGAGGAGGATTTAGCCGTTTTTGTATTGAATAATTTAATGGTTTTGGAGTATTTAGACGATTAGAATTTATATATTATCTTCTAGGTATTCTTTGACCGTGTAGTAACTTTTTATAATTAGAAACTTCTTTAACTTGCTAACAAAGATATTCAATTTATTCTCATTTTTGATATTATTCGGTAGCTTATTATATGTATAATTTAATTGACATAACCAATGGGCCAGAGGAGTGCATCTCTAAACGTGAACTTGGAAGGTTCAATCTATTTTTGTGTCGTAGTGTCATTGTGGTTTGGATGTCTTTGCGCTTGGTGTAGTGTTCTGGATATTTACGGACTAATTTACATAGTTCCAAGATATAGATGCATGGTAGTGTTAATATTTTGAGTTCTTGGAAGTGTGGTTTACATGTGTCAGTATTTTGTATTTTTGATATTGAAAACTTACAAAAAAACATGTAATCGTATTAAGAACCACCTTCTTTTGAAGTCGGTTAAAAAACACAATACTTAATCTGACTTCAATCCTTTAAATTGTTGCAATGTTTTCCTCATAACATTACCAAAAGAAATATCATAAGCTTAAGACAAATAAATAAAATAAAACCGTGTCTTTATGTTTATTTATGGATCTTAAAAGCTACTTTCTCGAAGTGATTAATCATTTTTATAGATATTAGATTGTGTTTTAAACTTTTATCATCATTAATAGCTATTTAAATCTAAAATGAGATGGTTTGAAAAAAAAAGTTATCAGGATTCTGTAGCGACTTGTAAGACAGTGGAGACTGGAATCGAACCCGAGACCACTAGACCAAAAAAACTATACTTATAAATTATCTGGATTAGTTATAATAACCAATCCAGTTAAGTTCACATTTTGCTCTACAACCATAAATTGAAAAATATCATGCAATTTTTCTTTTCGAAAATTTCTCATAACTTTCAAAACGGCAACACAATAATAATAATTGGTCCACTCATTTAGGAGCTACGATACCACAGACATACACACAGAAAGACAGATAGACTGAAACGTCAAACATTTTAGTCAGTTCAAACAAAAGGCGATTAAATAAGTACACCTCCCCACGCAAGTTACACATTAGACTACATGAAACCGGTTTGTTATTAGTCCGGTACTCTTGTGGGCTACTGTAATAAATTGTAACTCATTACAGGTTGTGAGTCATTTGATAAGTTGTATTTTCTAGTATTCCGATTGGCCTTTAGGTAATAAGTTGAAAAACTAGTGTATGCATGCGACTATGTCATTACATGTTTTTTTGGGGCAAAGTCACTACTCAGCTTTATTACTGGAATCTGTCACGAAAACCATTTATTTTATACTACATTCATACATATAATCACGCCTCTTTCCCTTGTAGAGGTAGGCAGAGACCACTTCGTTCCACTTGCTACTATCCATACTTTGGGGATGATGATTCATCATCTGACATACATTATCCATTGTTCCTCTTACATTCGACGTAGCGAAACGGCTCTCCGTGGCCCACTTTTCGTAATTCTTATAATACTTGTATAAAATAAATTGAGGTGAATAAAATCTAAGAATTCTTCCGGAAACGAGGACTTACTTACGCGGGTAAAGTCGGGTTGGTTGCGCTCGTAAAAACGGATAAAAAAAATCATGATCTTTAATTTGTTCCATTCGTCTCCACACCATAACAGAATACTTATTAAAACAATGGGAACCAGGATTAGTTGCTCACGCTGGTAAAACAATCAAATTATGAAAGAATTGGCCCATGACATGAAAATAAAAAACAAGCATAGAGAATAGCTTACATCAATCATCTTAAAAATATATTATTAAAAAAAACACAGTAACGAAAATTACATAAGTAAAACCGCGGGGCGCCACTATAACACATGCATAATTATAATCAATGCATTATATATTAATGCTCATCTTAATTTCATATAAATTAATAAATAATAATGTTAATATAAACACTTAATGTGCATCCGATGCTCTTTTGCATGCAATTTAGACCAATAGATGCACTTTCGCTTGCTCTATATATTTATAAGTTTAACTCAAGGCCTAAGGCGCAGGCCAGACAGAAGAGACGTAAGACGCAGACGGCTCGCGGACATTTGTCTCTTTCATACAAAATGTATAGAAGCGTCGCGCCCGCGCCCAGTCTCTTCTGTATGTTTTGCGTCGCGACGCTTCTATACATTTTGTATGAAAGGGACGCGGTAGAGACAAATGTCCGCGCCCCGTCTGCGTCTTACGTCTCATCTGTCTGGCCTGCGCCTAAGATCGTCGCAAGCGAGCTATGTTATCCTTTATTAATCCCGACGCAAAAAAGGATGTGTTTTATGTTTGTTGGTCTGTGTGTCTGTGCTATTGTAGCTCGTAAACCAATCATATAACATTAATATCTATATTTAAGAATTCGATTAGAATACACTTCGAAATTTTATTTTAGTATAGATAGAGATAGATTCCAAAATTATATTTTTTATTTCTTTTAAGCTTTCTTAATGTCGTAACAATTAATAAATTAGAAAATAAATTGTGTAGACATTACCATATTGACACATAAGTTTAATTTCAAATAATTTAATTGTATTTAAATTAACCTACCTATATTTTTTCCAAGCTATGTTAGGGTTGGTTTGTCTTACCGGATTCAGCTGAATATTTTCAGAATTTTACCTCATATGCCTCTGTTTTTTCATAACTTCAATAACACTCTTGTCTCTTATTTAACTGATCTACTGACGTATAAAAATATATATTTTTAGTCATACCCTTTTTTATATATCCCTGTCACTTGCAAGTCTTTACGTAAAGTGGCTATTTTTATCTACTGTCGTAAGAGTGCGTCATTTTGTTTAAAGAAAGTAAAATTGTTCTAGATATGACAAATGCATATTGTTCGGAGATTTTATTGAGATAGATATTTTTAGTATATGTTATTCTTTTATACGTTTTTTTTTACAATAATAGAAAACTGTATTTTTGTCTTAATGAATGGGGCACATATAACATTGTTTATTTATTTATTACATGTACCATTTTTTTTTACTTAATTAGATTTAATTAATAATATTCTCTATGGTTTATATAACATTGTGATCCAACATGGCTTCATAAAGGTTAAGTACTAAGTTTATTCAGATTCATATTTATTTACATATCTTAATTTCTTTGTGATATCTTTGATTTGTTTTCTTTTTGTTTAGTTACTAACGAAACATGTACACGTGAAATATTTATCGCCCGGTACTTAATGTAGGTACCATTAAGTACCGGGCGATAAATATTTCACATATACCTTTGTAAAGAAACAATTGGCTTACTCAATTACTAGTCGTTTGAAGCCTACACAATATAGCCTTTTAAAGATAATACAATAATGCTCTTGTATTACAATGTTAAATGACTAAAAATATTTACTGTGACTTCCAATATCTAGGTCTAATAATTGGATAATTATACACTAAAAATCTTTTTAATTTAGGTATTTTAATGAATTTGTGTAATTTTTACGCCCTAATTGTAGTTCTTAGTACCTACTACAAAAAGTACGTGGTTAAGAAGAACAAAAAACGGCCAAGTGCGAGTCGGACTCGCGCACAAAGGGTTCCGTACCACCGTATGAGAGTCCCCTTAAATACTTATTTTATTTTGTTTTTAGTATTTGTTGTTACAGCGGCAATAGAATTACATAAATTGTGACAATTTCAACTGTCTAGCTATCGCGGTACTTGAGATACAGCCAGGTGACAGACAGACGTATAGCGAAGTCTTAGTTATAGGGTCCTGTTTTCACCCTTTGGGTACGGAACCCTAAAAAATCTACTTATTACCTACCTATAGTGGGTACACGAAAAACAGATCCTGAAAACTTACCTAATTATAATACAACATTAAAATTTATTACTAAAAGAATTAACCTCTAAATAACAAGTGTGTTAGTCATAGACTAAGACACAAACAAAACATAAACACTAACGAGTGTAGGCGATATCTAGATCTAGACTTAAATATATCTAGATTATTCGTACCAAGGTTAATACTATAATATTAGATAATCCATTCTAAACGATTTACTTAGCTGTATGGAGAACAGAATTAAAAGTAAAATGATACGATTATTGTATTTTAAATATATATGACGGGCCTGTTGGTCTAGCGGTTAGTGACCCTGACTGTTTTACCGGAGGTCGTGGGTTCGATTCCCACTCAGGACAAATGTTTGTGTGATGAGCACGATCATTTGTTCTGGTCTGGGTGTAATTTATCTATAATATGTATGTATTTAGAAATATATAAGTATGTTTATCAGTTGTCTGGTGACCATAACACAATCTCTCTTTGAGCTTAGCTTGGGATCAGATTACCGTGTGTGAATATATTATTATTATTATATTATATTAAATATAAGTATTAAGTAGCTAGTTTTAACCTTCGAGTTTCTTGCCGACTCTTCTCCATAGGAAAGACACTTTGGAACCGAGCGACTATAGTCAGTAGGTTTAACGTAATTTTTTTGAGCGACTTTTTTTCGTTTATAAGAAATAAAAACATTTTGATTTCGTTCAAAATAGCTATAAATTAAAAATCTAAGGAACACTCCCGACAAAATTTAGAACAACCTAACTTACTAAATTTAAAAATAGTGAGATTTTTAAATATTGTAGTTAAGAACCATCACGATCATATCGGCTTTTAAACAAACTCAAACTCCGCATCACAATCGGTCCCTTCGTTTAGAAGCTACGATGCCACAGACAGACCTGCACTTCAGCGCCCTCAAATCCTATGACGGTTTAATTTCCGCATAAAATTTAGTAAAACTTACTTTCTCAGTCTACCTCGTTGGCCTAGTGGTGCTAAGCGCGACTGCTACGCTAGAGGTCTTGGGTTCGATTCCCAAGTCGACCAAGGTGTTATTGAGTTTTTCAATGAAATTCTCAGTGTTGGAGTTTGGATTTGTGCCCGGTAAGTGGCAATAGGCTCGCCCCTATTACATGGGACCTAAACATACCGGTGAACTGTGTACATTGGTACACCTCTGCCTAACCCATCGGGGATACAGGCGTGATGAAATGTTATGTTATGTTACTTTCACAGTGTCTAGACAGTATTTACTAATTATATTTACACGAATCATTAAACTAGATATGAAAAAATCAAGTCATTCTGTAAATTATTTCAATGATCAATAGAAATCGTGCAATCGTCACTTATTATGTGAACATCGCTAGTTTGTAAACATTCACGCTATATAATAAACTGTCGCAAATAAACTAAAAATAATAAAAACACAACATCACTAGGAATAAAAAGGCTTTTTTTTTTGCAAAAAAAAACCAACTGCACTCAAGTTCCAAAGTTATTCAAACATTTGAATTTTATTTATTTATGATTGCTTAGTTATGTTATTATTAAATCTATATCTATCTATATACATAAAACTAAAATGTAGAAAAGTGGTGTCTGTACAATGGAAATATATGTAAAAAACGTAGCAGGGGTTGTTATTATATCGATGCCGAACCCGAAATTGTAACGGAAACGGCTCATTTGATTTAGATGCGGTTTTCACTAATATATTGTAGTTAGCTTCACTTAACATTTAGTGTTTATTTCATGTCAAGCGATATTATTTGCTCCCAAAACCATGGAATGTAATTTACCTTAAGAATAAAAATAAATAGAAATGTACATTACGTTTTAAACACACTTTTCTTTTCGGTGTATGTAATAATTTCAACTATTTTCAACCCAAGTGTTTGTGGCGCAATTACATGCACCAAGTCAAAGGACATAATAATATAAAGCTATATACATCCTAGTAAATACACAAAATAGGGTATAATCAGGCATTTACATAAAGTAATTATTAGGTCCATAAAGTCTAAAACGAGAATCTTGTTTTTATTTTCAGTTGTGTTTACTGCATCAGGGATAACAAAAAAACACATTAATTAAGCAAGTATATAATAGCAACCCAAAAAATCTAACTAACTTTAAATTGATCATCATTTTACTGCCCTGTTCCCAATTATTTGTGGTCGGCGCAATGCGTATTCAGCTTCCATTCATCTCTACTACTCATCATCTCAGCATTCACTCCTTTCTTTCTCATATCATCTTTCACACAATCCATCCATCTTACTAACTTGTTGCTGAATTTTTAATTTATTTGCAGTAGAGAACAAGCGTGGTGATCAATGCTCATGCCTTCTCTATATGAGAAGAGGCCTGTGCCCAGCAGCGGGACGTTTATAGGCTGGATTATTATTATTATACCCAGTAATAATATAAAGTACTGAAGATCACAATCTAACAGTAACATAGTCTGAGTATTGATGAACAGTGAAAGTTCAATCAATAAATGGAAGATCTGCGACGTAATGAAAGTACTCTGTAAACTATGTGTAGCTAGACTAGCCTGGTCTAGTGGTTAGTGACACTAACTGCTGAACTAGTAGTCGTTGGTTCAATTCCTACTCTCGGGTGATGATATGAATATTTGTTTTGAGTGTTTGTGTCTGGGTATTATTTAAGTATAAGATTTTTTTAGTTATCTGGCTGCCATAGTAAAGGGGTTGTCTAGGTTGTAATCAGAAAACATTTTATATCATAATGTATATTAAATTCTACATAAGATAAGAAATGTGCAAAGGAACAAAGAATGCATGAAATGCAAAAAATAAACATTTCGCTTGTTTTAAATTGTTTACCACATATTGAATGTGTAATAATAAATTACTTAGCTAAACCATGCAACTTAATTCTCATTATTCTAAATAGAGGTTTATTTACAAAAGGTTCACAGCTTATAAATTCGGATTATTTAAATTGGCATCTAAATTCCTTTTTGCCAAACATTCTTTCTTACATATTAATTTTTAATAAGTCTCTAAGAACCATAGCGTGCTGATAAATAACCTATAAGATTCCATGAAAATTGGGCTATCATATGCTAAACATTCTTCCAAATTGGTCTGGTGTTTCCTGCGATTAACCTGTTTAAAGAAACAAAGTCTTTTGCTGTATTATTTAAGTACCTATGGATTTAAATTATTAAGTTCCTTTGCAAGGATCACAGTTCCGGAATTCCGGATATATTGCATTTTTGAACCATCTTTTTATCTGACCTTCTAGGGAGGGTTATGTTATTGTTTTTATCTTGTAAGTGTGTATTTTTGTATTTTTCAAGTATCTTCCAAATGCCTGGATTTTCAGTTGTCTTGTTACATTCCTCTCAAAAAAAAGTATCCCTAAAAAGGTATTTTAAAAATATTGTCGATTTTTAGGTACCAAGGGAATATATTTTTAAACCAAATATACTTAGAAGTAAAAGTAATGAGGAATAGTAAATACTAAATCAAAAATAATTATAAAAAAACCTTAGTGAATCTTAATGTTTCTTAGCAGGACAGTTTATTTATGTTAGTATTTTACAAAAACATCTTCTTAAACACTTTAATTTTAACTCAAACACTCATAAACCTCAAACAGTTTTAACAAGATAATGTTTTAAGTTAAAAAACTAGGTCACAACTTAGTACGCAGCACGCAGCGGGTTAAGCAACGCTCGAACCGGTTGGTAATCGGATGGGTGACATCAAGTAATTATACTTGCATTGATTTATAATACCGGTCTTTACCCTGAGGCAGAATAACACTGCAAAATTGAGTCGTAAAATTTTGTGTAGTAAGACTTTGTTCCTTGAGGGGTTTTTAATTGTGTCCAAAAGGAGGAGGTTATCAATTGGAAGTGATTTTGTTTTTGTATGTTTTTCCCGCAATATCTTCAGTTCCTATGTTATAAATTTTATGAAATAAATTTAAAAGTATTCCCTTTCTAGTTGAAATTGCTTTATGTTCATGTATGTATTCGACTGCCTCGTTGACCTAGTGGCACTAAGTGCGACTGCTACGCTAGAGGTCTTGGGTTCGATTTCCAGGTCGACAGAGGTGTTATTGGGTTTTTCTATGAAATTCTCAGTAGCAGGTCGGAGTTTGGATTTGTGCCCGGTTAGTGGCAATAGGCTCGCCCCCTATTACATGGGACCTAAACATATCGGCGAACTGTGGGTGTACATTGGTACACCTCTGCCTAACCCTTCGGGGATACAGGCGTGATGATATGTTATGTATTCGATTATTTTTTAAGCTATGTGATGAATACATTAATTGCAACGTAGTGTTTTATTGCATTTTTATATTTATTTATTTTTTTTTTTTTTTTTTTTTTTTTTTTTTTTATTTATTATTCACAACTTAAGTCTATTATTACAGGCACACCTAATGCAATAGACAAGTCACACTATTACTTACATCTATTTGTTTATGATAAACTAAATCTTAATATCTAGTAACAAAGTTAAACATATACCACATCCTTCCTTAAACAATATAATCATCTTATAACTATCAAAACAAAACAATTAAAATATCTTTAATTAAACTTACTTTAAACAACTAAAACTAATCACATTATAAGTGGCTACAACAAAGTCATTCAGTGAGCAGGTAAATATATCGAGTTGGTCGGCCACCGCGTTGAGAGTGCGTAGTGCCCGCGTCAGTGGCGCGCGCTGCAGCAAGTTAGTGCGCGCGCTCGGCAGCGCCAGCAGCTGCGGCCGCCGCCGCCGACCCGCGTACCCGTCCGGCACGCATAATCGAATTTCCGATAGAATATCTCCATTACACATCATACCGCGAAACACCTTAAACAGATACGTTGCTAAAGCTACCTCCCGCCTGGTTTCTAATTTAAAATAACCCACCATGCCTAGTACAAATAAAGTCGGGTATAGTAAAGGATATCCGGGGTATACTTTGTACACTTTACAATACATAAATCTAGTGAATTTATTTTGAATCCTCTCAACCATAAACTTGTATTTGTCCTCACTAGGTCCCCATATGACAGAGTTAAACTCAAGGTGACTTCTAACAAGAGCACCATACAAAGCCTTCAGTGCCCTAATATTATTAAAATCCTTTGCTTGCCTCAGCACAAACCCTAAATTCCTATAGGCCTTATTACAGGTACTAGTTATGTGCTTCTTAAAGTTAAGGTCTGCAGAAAAACAAATGCCAAGGTCTCTCACTTCTAAAACCCTTGTCAATGGTTCTCCTTCTATCTCATACAGAAAATGGTTCGGGCTGCGCTTGCGTGTGAAAGACATAACCGAGCATTTTGAGACATTGAAATAAAGTTTATTATTCTTGCTCCAATTGATAATTTTGTTAATCTCACCTTGGAGTACATTCTGATCTTTTATGTCTCTCACAACATTGAACAGTTTCAAATCGTCGGCAAAAAGTAAACAAGATGATTCCTTAATTACCTCGGGTAAGTCATCAATCATGAGTATGAACAGAAGCGGACCCAAGTTGCTGCCCTGACTCACACCCGACCTGGTGTAATACGGCTCAGAAAGCTGTCCTCCACAGTCGACGAACTGACGCCTGTCCCGTAAGTAACTGGCGAAAAACCTCAACGCTTGTAGCGTGAAACCTTTGTCAGCCAACTTCGATAGCAAGATGTCATTATCGACTGTATCGAACGCCTTTCTGAAGTCGAAGTATGCTACATCTACTTGCAGTCCTGCATCCACTGCTGGTACTAGTGTAGTCATAAGTTGCAGTAAGTTACCTGTAGTGCTGCGTCCCTGGCAAAAACCATGCTGCGCCGTTGATAAATATGACTTCACTTGGTCGTACAGGCTGCTTTGGATGGCTGCTTCAAATACCTTAGCCGGGGAAGAGAGGACAGCCACAGGCCTGTAATCGCTGGCATCTGTACCTCCACGACCCTTTGGAACTGGCACCACCCTTGTGAGTTTCCATCTCTCAGGAAAAGTCATCTTAGATATACTTACATTAAATAGATGAAGTAACGGTTCGCACAACACCTTGCGACAATCTCTTAATATAAAAGGCGGTATACCGTCAGGTCCCATTGATCGCTTAGGCGGTAGACGAGCGAGCGCGCGCCTAACCGCTGCTGCGTCAAGCCGCTCGAGATGCACGTGAGCGCCGCTCGGAGGCGCCGTGGTACTCGCTGCCATGGCGTCCAAAACGGCAGACTCTGGATTGTACACTGAGTGAAAAAAATTAGCAAATTCTTCAGCACACTCCTTGTGCGAGAGATCTTTTCCATTCCTGTGTAACCTATATTTATTATAATTGCCTTTCATTGCTCTAACATAATTCCAAAAGGCCTTCGGATCGGTCGCTAAATGGCTCTGCACTCGGTCGCGATAACAGTTGTGAGCTACTATGATATCGGCCTTAACTCTCGCCCGGCACAAAGAAAACGCCTCATAGTCCTCAGTCGCTTTACTGATCTTAAACCTTTTATGCAAACGATATTTTAAGTTGATATTGTAAATTAAATCTGGTGTGTACCAGACGGGGTAATTATATCTATGCTTCGATGCTATATGTTTTTTCTGCGGTACGCATGCATCGAATACTTTATTAGTTTTACTATAGAAATTGTTTAAAGCTAATTCGGGATCATCTAAATCGTATAAATCACTCCAGTCTATTTCACTTATTAAATTGTACATCTGCATAAAGTCAGCTTTATTAAAATTCCACCGTTTAAAGGTATTTGATGGTTGAGAGTTATTTTCGTGTGCGAATGACGAGTCGGCGGGTACGGGCGGCGACGGCGACGAGCCCGCTTCCACGGCGACCGCGACGTCAAGCGGCGGGTGATACGCGTCCACCGGCTGCAGCCCCTCGTCCCCCGCGCGCACCGACACGCCCTCACGCCCGCTCAACACTAAGTCTAACTGCCTGCCGTTACAATTAGGTACCGTGTTACACTGAATGACCTCACAGTATGCCAAAAAGTATTCAAAGTAATTATTAATATTGTTATTGCACGAAAACAAGTTAAAATCACCTAAAATTATAATATTACTTCTATATTTTATACAAACTTTTTCTAATATACTAAACATAACCATATACTCATTTTCTTCAGTCTTCGGTGGAATGTAAACAACACAACATGCAAATAAAAATCTACTTTGTAAATGAACTGTAGCACAAATCAATTCGAATTTATATTTATTTACGTCAATATTGTCGGGTGTAGGTATTTGCCTCAACTCAATACGCGGTGTGGCCACTAAAAGCACGCCGCCCTGCTTACGCCCGTCCGCGCGATCGCACCTAAGTATTGAATACCCCGGTAATGTAATTTCGCCATTCTGTATTGACGCATTGCACCCAGTTTCCGTGATAGCAAATATATCAGCCGCCGAAGACTCAAGTAAACATAAAAAGTCTGCAGTTTTTGTTCTCAATCCTCTTACGTTTTGATATAAAATGCTGTAGGTTTTACTGGTTTTGGGTTTTAGGTAATGCGGTATTGGTTGAGTGACGAAACCAAATCCATTCGCTATATTCAACATTTAATGGCCATATATCCGGATTACATATTTTTTCATATTTCGCTTCAGGTATACCAACTTTAAAAGAAGCGTAGTCCCTCTCTGTTCTGTGTCTCAGTTTTTCGACTTTAATATCTGATTCAGTTCCTACAACATTTTTTAAATAATCCAATAGACTGTCTTCACTAGTGCTCTTGTCCAAACGCCACACGTGAAGATACTTTTTGCGTTCTACTGCTTTCAGAGCATTAATTGAAGTATTACCACCGCGATTAATAGGATTAAATATCCTTTTTTTAGTTGTTACTTCAATCCACTCCGAATTATTATTTCTGTTCGGTAAGCTTAAATCCGCTGTTTTTCTGGCCACCGCCGCATAACTAACGTTCGGTTCTAGCGGCGCGGGCTCGAGCGCGGGTTCGAGCGCGGGTTCGCGCGCGACATGTACGTGTTTGGTGGGCCGGATTTCGGTCGCGGCCGTTGGTGGGTTAGACTCGTCGAACTTAGATGCGTTTCCACTCCGATATTTCTTAGGTAAAACAGGAACTACAGTTTGTTGACTAACTGACATGCTGTTTACTTTTTCTGTTTTGAGAAATTTCACTTCTTCTTCCAAACTCAAACATTTAATGTTTGCAGCACATAGTTCCTGACTCAGTCTACTATTTTCTAAAGCCAATGCTGTTACACTCGCTTTTATTTCCTGCAGTAAATTCGCTTCCAAGACTTTAAATTTTGTAGAAATAACTCCTTTAACCATATCCATAATATTATCCATACCACATAAAATGTTTGACGAAGAAGACATGGTTTCTTGGCTGGCATCTTCGTTACAGTTCTCCATGAACTCCGCACCAGTTCCAGCATACCTTCCTCTCACCGGCGTATCATCTGTTACCCGCAAGCGCCGAGT
The DNA here is from genome assembly GCA_905146925.1 of Autographa gamma. NCBI lineage: Eukaryota > Metazoa > Arthropoda > Insecta > Lepidoptera > Noctuidae > Autographa > Autographa gamma. The sequence continues at coordinate 3,365,812 of LR989878.1, read as the reverse complement.
TACGTTAGAGCAAGAATCACATTTGAAATTCTTTTCCGAATGTTTTTCAATCATCTTAAGACATGAATGGTGATATTCTGTCTTACAAATTGTACAGGCAATTAAATGCCCGGTAGAAATTGCGCGATCGCAGGACCCGCAATTCATTTTCGACATTTTTGTAAACAAGCGCGCTGTGCAATAAGGACGGCAAGATACACTTTATCCAAGAGTGAAAGAGCGCGGTGCGCGGCTGGCTCGTCACTTCGCGCCAAACGATGTTGAGTTAATTGTTTGCTTAATAAACGTTAAATACACAATATTAACACTGTACTCCAGTTCTCACTTATCACACAAAGTTATTTATCCACTTATGACACATTTTTAATAAGTTTTAGTCCAGATTTACTAATTTAAACAATATTCAAACGGGAGGAACCAAGCAACTTGTTCCCTCGGCCGCCATTTAGTTTCAGTAGGGTTTACTAAGCTCATGATTTTAGGTTCAAAATCAGACTGCGTCATTTTCAGTGTTGTGTAGTTACTTCGTTTAATAATAAAACGTTTGGTTGACTTTACTTGTGATTAGAGTTGTTTTGTTCCAATCGCCAAGTTTTATTGATTTATATATAAGTTATAAAACCGACACATAAAAATGGATTTACAAATTACCTTAAACAACCCGAAAAATATCAAAAACAGTAACAGCTTTATATAACATAATATTTCCATACAAAATAATACTACCCTCGTGATCAGAGGGCTGGTTTGTTCCTTGCACAGAGAATCGGCATAGCCATTCAACGTGGCAATGCAGCCAGCCTTCTGGGCACGTCCCCGCCATTGACAAGGATGACGATGAGTTCTTTGACGCCGTTTAGTTTTTATTTATGTAAGTTTTAATTTTAGTATAGTTAGAGTTTGTTCTTATATTAGATTTAATTGTGTATTAATAAAATAATCAAATAATACTAACCTTATCTATCTATACTAAACAAAAACCATCGACATTCACTCAATGGTCGATTGATGCGAAAAACAGTAAATGACCCGTATGCTTGCTAGCCGTAACACGTTCATTGTCGTTCATTCATTCGTTCCATTGCTTCACTCTTTGTCATTCAATGAACCGTTTGGGAAAATACGTTATTGATTCGTGTTTTGTTTACCATTGTTTAAAAAGCGGACATAGGTGTGAAAATTAAACTCTTTTTGTAATAACTTAGGTTGAGACTGAAAGTGTATTTTTTAGAGAAGTGTCTTAATTTATTTGCGGAATCAAGTGTGGTTTGATTAGAAACAAATAAAATGTGTTAAGTTTTCTGTAGCTCGTTTATTTGGGAATTAGGAGTTTAAAGAAAAAATTATATTAAGATAAAAAGTCAACTTACCTTACTGATTTAAAATAAAGTAGTCTGTAAAATCTGCTCAAATTTTAATATCTATAGGTAGTTTAACTTTAGTTTAGCTAGTAGTACTTTACTATCTCGAAGTAAATGGATTTAAAAAAATAACCAACTTTGTACTTGGGATATTACTATTCTCAGTAGCAGGTCGGAGTTTGGATTTGTACCCGGTTAGTGGCAATAGGCTCACCCCCTATTACATGGGACCTAAACATATCGGCGAACTGTGGGTGTACATTGGTACACCTCTGCCTAACCCTTCGGGGATACCGGCGTGATGGTATGTATGTATGTACTTGGGATAATTATCTCATAATTACATATTCAGGATACCTCCCAATATACCTAACACAAATTCTATTTATTCTGTAAAATAAAATCGTGTATATATTTATGCTATGTTTTCCACATCCCTACAGTACATATCAATCTAACACAATGTCAAAACAATGCTAAATTATAACAATATATTTCACAAAACGGCATCATTTTATGTGAACAGAGGCCCTTGCCCTGTGGGTCAGTTACAGGCTTTATTCACTAAAGTTCAAACAGTTTGTTCACCTTTTATACATGAAACCTTTTATTATAGTTGAGATATTTTAGGCACTTTATTGACTCACTTTTGTCCAGAGTAACCGAAAATTCTGACAAATTAGTATGACTAAGAGGAACCTACATTATCTAGAAATTGTGGTTGTGGAGGTCAGATCCATTGCTCTAGCTGGAGGCCTTAAGGTCCTCGCCAAAAGTCCGGTGATGCAGTCTAAGCCTGCGCTCAGGCTAACTGCAAAGACCTCTACCAATTAAAATGAAGATCAGAAACACATATTTTACACATAACATAATGAAAAAAATACTTTAACTATAAAAATAAATCTACTATTAAAATAGAAAAAATAATGTAAGTATATAATTTTAATAGAAACTTATTGGTTTCTTAGGTTTACGCGAATGTTAGACATTGAAATAAAACTAGTTTTTACGGATTTTTTCGCGGTTTATATTTAGATTTTAAGTCCCGACGTTTCTTCTGTCAAGACGAATGCCATTTCAGACTGCCCGTGACCATGATACCTGCAAAGGTGTCGAAACGTCGGGACTTAAAATCTAAATATAAACCGGAAAGCCGAAAAGCCGGAAAAAGTAGTTTTATTTCAATAGAAACTTATGTTTTTGTTTCTTTCTACAGTTGCTCGATATACCTATCTTAAAGCGAATCTCCTTTTAAAATCGGTTAGACATATTTCTCAACAATTAGGTACGTCCCAATAAAAGAAACGTTAAAATATTGATTGGGTATACCCCAAACATGTCATCTTACAATCATGACAGACCACCAAGCGTGACAGTTACGAAATCCAAAATGGCCACCATTGACAAACGGCTGGATATCCCTGTTATTTAGTTCGCCATTTCCTACGTTTTAACCTACTTTGTTATGTCTTAATTTGATGGTTTCTTGGTCGTTACCTCATGTATACTTACGTGGCTTGCCAAAATCATTACGTGTTTCGTTTAAGTGGGCAATTTAATCTAAACTACGATAAATGTATTTGATTTTTGAAACCATTCGTCATATTTGGACACTCATTCAATATTTTTTGCATTTGATGGTATATATGTTTCTGTACAGTGTTCTCCATGGGTGAACCAAAACTACGTGAGGAAACCTAGACTTTTATAATCGTAATTAATGTTCGTTCCTTCTCAATATAGGTAGATGCAATGATATTTTAATAAACAGATATGTTATACACATACAAAACAATCGAAAAAAGGGTTCCGCGCAGCGCGGCAGCTAGCGAAAGAGATAGCGCGATAAAACCCATAAGAAAAAAAGAGACAAATAGTGTTGTTGTTAATGGCAATACGTCCCAATTAGGACGTTTTCGAATCTTCACGATTGCACGCTTATAACATATCTGTTTATTAGAATATCATTGGGTAGATGCCTATGCCCACTGCCCAGCTGTGGGACATGTATTATTGTACTGGTATTGTATAGAGAGATAGTGTACTGTATTATACTTAATAAAATTGTTAAGAAATATAAACAGGTATTAGATCGTTTTTTTCTTTTGTTGGGCAAAGATAGTATAACAATGTAATGTTAAATAATAAATAAAAATTATCAATTTTATCTATCCTCGTTTTCATGTAGCTGTAAGATTTTGGAAACCTGATAAAAATAATGATTCTAGATATTTTAACAGAGTAAAAATAACTTCATTGAAAAGATCTCAGTTTTAATGAATAGTTAATCATTACGAAGGGCAGTTACTATTACAAGAAATAACATTGTTCTCGTAGTTATGAAATATCGGCTAAACGATGACGCATAGAGTAGAGGAAGTTTCAAAATCATGCTTTATGGTAAACACAATGGTTTCTAAGTAATTGTGGGGTAACCAGCCTTTTGAGTATAATTAGATGTTATACATATTATTTCCTTTATTAAACTATAAAAAAAACAAGTTACTCAATTAGTCGGAGTCTTTTTTATTGTATGTTCCTCGATTACTCGAAAACGCCTGAACCGATTTGAAAAATTCCTAATTTAACCACCCACGCAAAAGGCCGGGTTTTATAAGAGACGTGTCTGTATACTATGTATGTCTGTGGCATCGTAGCTAGCAAACGAATAAACCGATTGTGATGAGTTTTTGTTTTTAAGCTGACGTGTTTAAATGGTTCTTAACTATAATTCACTTATAATTTGATATTTTGTTTTATGTATTATAAGTGGTTTTGTTAAACTATAACAGACCCACAAGATACAAGCTCCGCTTAGTGTGTGGCTCACCAAATTATTATTTTCTATTAAGTAATAAATATTATTACTATTTGTAAAGAGCTGTTTGTACTGTCTGCATTTTGAAAGTTATCAGCAAATTTTCCTAAATTGCTCGTGTTTTTATTTTTAGTTTATAGTATTATGGTGAATGTAAAGTTCTGCAAGGTTACCTTTTAATATTTATCGTGATGTTACAACTTAACACCATGAAGTTACTTAACATACTATCTTCACGCTTTAATTATTTTACGGGTAAGCGAAAGTTAACATTAAAAATTTCGTGTTTTTCCTATGTTTTGCTATGTATTAACATACTTATATTAGAGTCACGGCTCTTTGCTAAGAGACGGGTAAATTAATGTAACTAGTGTTGCTTAATATTATGTTATATTTTAATTGCTGTGTTTTAAGCCTATTTACCATGTATGTTTGAGATTCATGTACTTAACGTAAGCTATATAGAAATTCTTTAAATATGTCTAAATAGAATAAAATATTATTTATTGTAGAAAGGATTAAAATAATACACAACATTGAAAAGGTACAATTGCGATCTTATCACCTCAAGGATAGCCCACTTAGGATTTAAGGCATTATATTATAAGCTATAGCACTAGCGCATACATGGGTAAAAGCTAGTTTTCTTGATAATATAAGGACTTTCTGAAACCGGGTATGTCAGTCTTTATGTCAAGTTTTCATTGAAAGCAATACCAGCCTAGAAAAAAACAATTTCGTATATGTTGTATCCCAACCAATTCTTTTATTACCACAGATGAAAATCATCGCAAGAAATAACTAAAAAAAATATATATAATAATACATAAACCGCACTTTTTTTCATCAAATCATTAACAATAACATAAATACAACGAAACTACATTTAAATATTCATTCAGAAGTAAAAGCGAGTGTTTCTTAATTGTTTAATTATAACATAGGTGACACATTTCGTACTGAGCGGGCTGCGCGCGCGCAGAACTGGTTTATTATGTCAACGTGGAAAGATACTGAGTCTAGCTTAGATTGTAGAGCTTTCATAAACACTAGATTGACTAGATGAATAAATTATCTAGGTCTAAAGTATTAAGAGTTTGTGGCTATATACATTGCAGTTTTATCTCAAACAAAAAGATGAAATATATATTTATGGATAACTTATTCCCAAACACAGAGCAAATTTTAATGATCATGAGTAATCGTCACATATTTTTTTCTGGATGAGAATGGAACTCACGACCTCTGGATTAGCAAACAGGGTCACTAAAAACTAGATTAATAGTCTTGATATTGTACTTCCCTTTAAAAATAGATTTTGAGCTGAACCCGGTGAGACTGGAAGCCGACTACAACATAGTGCGGGAAAAGGCCAGGCTGATGATGATGAGTATTCTTATTGCTTGAAGTCTATTTTATGGTTAGTTTTTTAAAATATTTCTGATACTTAAAAAAAGTAAAAATTAAAATCGAACCTCGCTCAATTTGGAAAGACAGAATAAACAGACTTGACCCTACACTATAAATTGCACTAAATATACTCCAAATGTTTAATTTACGCAATTTCGTCAGTGCCCTGAACCTGAAAGCTATCTATTGTTATTTAAAACCCATTGTATTGAAATACAATATGCTATTGTAACTTAAAAAAGCGCGGAAATGTAGAACCCTGTGATTTGTACACGTCAGCTTAACATATACACGGTGTTACGTAACCCCTGTCCGACCCGAAAGGGAGATATAGGGTTCACCATCACATGCCCAAATAAAATATTAAATTTGCAATATTCATGATAATAACAATAATAATGAACTTTGAAGTAGCCGCCAAATTCCCTAAATTTGAAGATAAATCAAAAACTACACCACCATTATCGTCGGTGTTAATGGTGGCCTTTTGTTAGATCATTTGGTAGAAAGATCCTGTGGCGATGACGTCACCCTCACTATCCATTTGGAGAAAAAAAAAAATTTTGGTTATATTTTTTTTTATTTTTTCCATTTATTTTCTACATTAATGTAATCAGATATCGATACCTAACAACCCCTTAACGGATCGGACAGGGGTTTTGTAACACCCTGTATACTTGAAAATGATATTATCTGTATATTAGCAATGACTCAAACTGGGTGACAAATAAACTATTGCTCATATATTTTGACGGCCTGTTGGTCTAGTGGTTAGTGACCCTGACTGTTATACCGGAGGTCAGGTTCGATTCACACCCAGGACAAATCTTTGTGTGAAGTATAATTTGTTCTGTGTATGGGTGAAGTTTATCTATAATATGTATGTTTTAGAAATGTATAAGTATGTTTATCAATTGTCTGAATAAGTACAAGCTCTGCTTAGCTTGGGATTGCTTGGGACACTGTCATCTGCAGTGTGTGAGTTGTTTCAAGAAATTATAACCCTATATGAATGTAAAAAAACAATAATTGATTACACATATAAATGTAAAAAATAACCGCCCTCTACAAAATTTATTTTATGAACTCTGACCCTGACGTTGACAAAAACATTTTTAATAATCGATCCACGATTGACGGGCATATCACGTAGGAAAACTAACAGTTAAACTGAAAAATTCCTCCTTTTTAAAATGGTAAAAAAAAGTTGGCCCACATCACGCTTCGATCCAGAGAGAGACTCTCATGTTTCTAATTTAATAACACATATCTATTACATACAAAACATAAGTATTAACAATCATATTTTTTAACTATCTTTACAAATCAGGTTAATTCTATCATAAACAGAACCATACTTTTAACTGGTAACAATTTACTGTATCATTTAGCAACAAATTCACACAATGCAATAGTTTTTAATACATTTACACACGCAAAGACAATTCGCCGAATGCAATAGGTAAAAAGTTAAGAATAGTCTTAGGAAATATAAATGCAATTAATATTTTTAGGGTACCGTAAATCTATTTAATAAACCACTTCACTTTTTGACTTTTGACTGCCTCGTTGGCCTAGTGGTGCTAAGCGCGACTGCTACGCTAGAGGTCTTGGGTTCGATTCCCGAGTCGACCAAGGTGTTATTGGGTTTTTCTATGAAAATCTCAGTAGCAGGTCGGAGTTTGGATTTGTGCCCGGTAAGTGGCAATAGGCTCGCCCCCTATTACATGGGACCTAAACATATCGGCGAACTGTGGGTGTACATTGGTACACCTCTGCCTACCCCTTCGGGGATACAGGCGTGATGATATGTATGTATTCACTTTTTCCCCATCAACCATTTTCCCGCACTATGTTGTGGTCGGTTTCCAGTCTCACCGGATTCAGCTGAACACCAGTATTTTATAGAGCGACTGCCTATCTGACCTCAACAACACATTTACTGGGTAATACAGTATCCCATAGTAAGACTGGTTGTCAAATAGAGAAATTCGTCCAAGGATTATCTACTAGTAATCCTTACTAATATTATAAATGCAAAAGTTTGTTTGGATGTATGGATGTTTGTTACTCTTTCACGCAAAAACTACTGAATGGATTTTAATGGAACTCCAGAGTAATGTAGCTAATACATCGGATTAACACATAGGCTATAATTTATAATAATAGTGTATGAAATGTACAAACTACCTGTGAGTATTCACGCGGGTGAAACCGCGGGCAGAGCTAGTATTAACTATATTTGTTTAATACTAGTTGTCTCTCGCTGTTACACCCATAGTTTTAATTTGATGTTATCTTATAATGCTATTTCTTTTTATGTTATATAATTAAAGTGCCTCACTAACGAATTGGGTTGGTACCTGTAATGTTAGTGGTTAGTGTTGAATAAATAAATAAATAAATAAATAAATAAATAAATGTTTCTAACTAATCCCAATTCCTAATATTTTATAGTTATTCTGTTATTTTCTTCGGAGACAAATCCAACAAATCAAAGATCATGACTGAACATGACATGGGGACTGGATGAGGAAGGCGGAGGACCGGGTGTTGTGGCGCAAATTAGGAGAGGCCTATGTCCAGCAGTGGACTATGATTGGCTGACTGATTGATTGAAAGATCATGAAAATTGGTCCACCCGTTCTCGATTAATAAATGTTCTTGCTAACCCGACTTTGTTTTATAAATAAAGATTATTTCATAGTTTGACGGGCCTGTTGGTCTAGTGGTTAGAGACCCTGACTGCTATACCGGAGGTTGTGGGTTCGCTTCCCACCCGGCACAAATGCTTGTGTGATGAGCACGATCATTTGTTCGGTGTCTGGGTGTAATTTATCTATGGTATGTATGTATTTAGAAATATATAAGTATGTTTATCAGTTGTCTGGTTACCATAACACAAGCTCTGCTTAGCTTGGGATCAGACAACCGTGTGTGAGATGTCCCAAAAAAATAAATAAAAATAAATAAAAAATAGTACTCTACCGGTCTTTCATAGTTAAATAATAGTAATACGGTGCCATAATAAAATATAGCCATTCACAATTGACGCATAAAATGCATTGAGATTGCAAAGGTCAGAGTATGCAATTGTCAGTTATCTTTCACATCTTAATTAATGTCAATGTTGATCCAATCATTTATATCTTATTGCAAAGTATTGTGTTATAAATAAGATTATTATTAACTATATTAAAACGCCTATTTTGCCTTTTCCATCCATCACACAATAAGCAGTCTTATTGTGTGATGTACCATATCTACAAAACTGCACGACCAATTTTGATGAAACCTATTTTGTTTCGTAACTTTGTCTTTAAAGTAATGATGTATTTATGCATTCATATGTTTTGCCCTAAGAATATACTTATATTTGTATATAAACACACTAATCTAATACTACATTTCCTTTATTTATAATAATATATAAGAAACTATATTATTTAGTTCTTAGAATACTATGTATACCTATTATAGAAAGCGTCTCTAATTACATAAATCTAATAATAAAAATTTAAATAATCAAATTATTTAAACGTACGGGACGTTTAAATAATTAAGTTAAACACTAAAATCATAGTAAACGATTCTATTAACCATACATATTAATTAAACACCACCAAATACTAATTAAATCACAAATTACAAGCTCGAATAAGATAATTATTAGGAAGGAACATAATTATATACATGCAAATTGAAATAATTATATGTAATGACCATGATGGGCCTGTTGGTCTAGTTGTTAGTGACCCTGACTGCTATACCGGAGGTCTTGTGTTCGATTCCCACCCGGGACAAATGTTTGTGTGATGAGCACGATCATTTGTTCTGGTCTGGGTGTAATTTATCTATAATAAGTATGTGTTTAGAAATATATCAGTATGTTTATCAGTTGTCTGGTTACCATAACACAAGCTCTGCTAGGTTGTGATCAGATAACCGTGTGTGAGATGTTCCGTTATATTATTATTATTATAATACTACTACAACCAAAGTACACTTAAAAACTAATTTACAAAATAGTATCAAATACATGGTCATTATACTTTGAAGGTGACATACATAGACAAAAAATCGCTTACTTTTTGTTGTTATTTTTGTAAGACAGAAATGAAAACATACGGCTTTAAATTTTAGGCGAGCACGCTGCGATTTTACCGACAAAAAAACGAGGAGATACTCAATTCGACTGTATTTTTTTTTCAGAACATTTGACTGGTTAAACCGATTTTGATAATACCTTTTTTTTCGAAAGCTTGTGCTTTCTCAGGTCCCGGCCGACTGTTATACGTTGAACTTTGATAGTAAAGCCATTACAATTCTGACAACCAGTCTTACTATGGGATGCTGTGTTACCCAATAAATGTGTTGTGGAGGTCAGATAGACAGTCGATCTATGTTAAATACTAGGCAGAACCTGAATTCTGTTGAAACTTGAAACCGGAAACTGACTTAATGTCTTTATAAAAGTGTAAAAACATATTATGAAGATCATACTACTTCCTACTTGCATAAATCACATATATTTTGCAAGCTTTACTAAATCATCTATTTAAATTCTTGTTGATTTTTCCTTAAAAGGTGTAAGGTCGGTAATTGTTAACATAAATAATAATTTATATCGGACATAATCTGACAATGTAATTAGTTCAAGTAGGAACTAATTAAATTATATTCTTGAAAATTGATGATTAATATGAGAAATGATTACTGTTAGTTTTATAGGAAGGCCAGTAATAATTGAAGAGACGGAACTCTGAAAAAGATAAAAAGTATTGAATTGTATTTTTGTGGTTATCGTATCCAAAAATTACGTGCCAAGATGTAATAGTAATAAATTCTACAGTTTGTGCGGTGTAGCATGGTGCGGGTGACAGTTGTCAGTCATGTTTCGTTTCACTCTTGAAGGTTGCCGCGATTTACAATTATGACTTTTGTATTTCAGGCGCACCATATTTGTAATATATTAAATCATTAATCACGGTTCTTAATTAAATTAAACCAACCAGAATGTTCTAGTTTACAAATAAAATTACATTGGAAGAAAAAATAAGCAAAGTGTTATGCGTTAAACGTCACGCCAAAGACTTCTTTAGTGATGGGATGTACTGCTACGATGGATATATCGATATTTTTATAACTACTAAAAAAGTACATTTTATTCGTCTTAACTCATAACAGAGGCAGAAACATCTGAATTGTGACTCAATTCATCATCTGAATCTGTAACTGATATTATTAACGATGATTCCATAAAATCACCAATATGGATATCACGATCCCAATCAGACGTAATGTTTATGATAAATTTTATACTCAAAAATATGTTCTTTAGTAGTTTAATAGATACAATTAAATTTAATGTCACAATTATTTTTATAATAATGAAAAAGGAAATGTGGTTTTTGCTGTGAAAAACATCATCGATAAAAATGACTTGCATAACGTTACATCCTTAGCCATCTGATACTGATAGATTTCAACGTCATACTGACAAATGTCACCCGCACCAAGCTACAGCGCACAAGGTATAATTTACCGCTGTACATCCCTTTTTCTGCCAGTGAGATGCATCTCATAAACCAGATAGACATTTGTTACATAATATGCTGTTATATCATATGTTCAATGACAAAAACAATACGTAGTGTTACATATTATACGATAATACGAAAGCCTTTTTGGAAACATTATTTTCTAGCAATTTTTTTGGTATTTAATATTTATTTTAAAAAAACATCAATTGCCATTTGGCACATGTATTTTTAATAGTCATTTATTCTTCTAAGCAAAATACCCAAATACTATATAATAAATAATAATAAATAAATAAATGCGGACAACATCACATACATTGCTCTGAACCCAAAGTAAGTAGCTGTAAAGCACTTGTGTTATGGAATTCAGAAACAACGAAGGTACCACAAACACCCAGACCCGAGACAATGTAGGAAAGAGACTTTCTACATTGACCCGTCCGGGGATCGAACCCGGGACCTCAGAGCTAGCGCCACCTTGAAAACCGGTGCGTACGCCACTCGACCACGGAGGTCGTCAATATAATAAATACAACGTAAATCTATAATTTGACGCTAAACTAATCAACAGTTACGAAATCCGTTTAACTTTTTGTAGACAATCATTATTTACATCGAATCGAATTCATTCCTAAATAAGTTCTCAAAGTAATTTACTTTAAAATCTCAATTAAGATTTAACTGACTATTCGTCACTTTGTAATAATGTTTTTATTGGGTTTCCTTAATTATGTTATACCTTAGTACATACATTAATGTATTAAGTCCTATTAACGTCGAAGAACTGAAATATAAACACTATAAACCCTGGTTGAACAGTCAAAGTCTGCGCTAAGCTATAGAAAACTATCAAAAAAGTTATTTTTAATTATTTACACAACCTTTTTAATCAGCTAGGTCAATGGCCAACTTCCGAAATTGAGTTTACAAACAATAAACAAATCTACTGGATTGATTTTGGTACATTTTATATCGGACCACTTCTGGGGTATATCCATGTATAAAAAATATTTTTGATAGTATTTAACTCATACAAATACAAATATAAAAAAATATAAAAAAGCAGGCAAATTGAAAATCTGCCCTATTTAAACTCCGTTGAAAAACTTGTAAAAAAAACAGTAGCCTTACAAACTGTTAGATTGTTAATAAGTTAGTATTTCTACGGGCCCGTCCAAAACCTACGCCCCTATGTTTTCAAACACAAAGGCTCTATAAAATTTTAACCACGGTTGTTGGGCACATTATGTGCATGTGACCCTAGAATTAAGGCCACTATACCATTGTTCTGGTTTCATGTGTCTCCCATAATATACCACCTTTGTTTTCATGTTTTTTTGGCATAAATGTATCATAATTGGCTTGTGAATCGCTGACGACTGTTTAAAAGTAAAACTTTTGACGGGCCTGTTGGTCTAGTTGTTAGTGACCCTGACTGCTATACTGGAGGTTGTGGGTTCGATTGCCACCCAGGACAATTTTTTTTGTGATGAGCACGGTCATTTGCTCTGTGTTTGGGTGTAATTTATCTATAATCTGTGTGTATTTAGAAATATATAAGAATGTTTATCAGTTGTCTGGTTACCATAACACAAGTTCTGCTTAAATTCAAATTCAAATTCTTTATTTTGCAAATAGGACTACATTCAATCACTTTCACACGTAGGTCGACATTTCCTAACTGACTACCCTGAGAAGAAATGTCGAAACAAACTCGGGGGTCACAGTCTCTTTTAGTCCTGATAATACAATAGTAAATTTGTGTAAACAAATGCAGAGTATTTACTGGACTGGTCTTTAGAGGAAAGAACCAGATCGATCTGGGCAAGCCTGTGCCAGCAGACGGCAAGCATGCCCCGAATAGCTCATGCAGCTCAACCATTTTTGAGGGAGCTGCACAACCCGGTACACAACAATACCGCCAGTGGCACCATAAAAATAGGTGGGGCAACAACTCACTCTGAAGATCGCCAGCCTAAAATACAATTGAATAGAATATGATGTACTTATAAGAATTAAATAAAACAAAATGATTAATGAATATACCTGCATAATGTTTACACTCACAATAAATACAAGATACACTAAAAACATAAAAGCTTAGCTTGGGAACAGATAACCGTGTGTGAGATGTCCCGGAATATTATGTTATAATAAAATATTATAACTGTTTGGAGTAGAAAAGGTTAGGTTTATTAAGAAAGATTATTAATCACCGCTTAGTACGATTTCTGATTAAACAAATTCAACTAACTTTACCATAGAAATAAGAAAGGTGTAAATGTATTATACAGGGTGTTACCGAAAGGGTATATCTATCCAAAAGGGGTGAAGAGTATATCTGGTATACAGTCAGTTTACAGCTCAAAATAAGTTAATTTAATAATTGATATTTAAGTTTTAGCATCAATTATTTGACACTAAAAATCTTAAGCTATTTATAAAAAAGTATAATAAACTGTAATTCAAATCTATCGTTTTATTATTAACTGGTGTTGGTTACATTTTCGTTGTATCACTAATCGTTATTATCACTCATAAGTATTAACTAACATACTTATAGCATGCAAACAGTTACATATTAAGAAATAAATACTAAAAACGGTTTAAATAACTCTATGATATAACTAAAACTATTTTACTCTGATTCAAGTTTATGATCCGTAGCAAATCATCTGAAAGCATATTTCTATTACATTTTATTATTACATCTAGACTTGAGAATGAACACATATGTAAAAGTCGGAATGACGAGAGAAAAAAGATGCCAGAGGTTAAGCCTCTTCAGACACGGTTACTCCGTTGATGGGGGACATAAGTCGCATGTCCTTCTCTGTCAAAGTTTAACTAAAAGTAAGTAGGTAAAAGGGTTGTGGAGGGCAGATTATGTAGGTATAGGCAGTTAATTGTAGTATAATAAAATTAAACTATAAATTAAAAAAATAATTAAACCCGTTATTTTTACATCATTGCAATAAAAAGCTTTTAAAATACTGAAAAGATCTTCATAAATTAAACCAAAGAAACATCTCGAAAATGTCAGCTTTTTAACAAAAAGTAAACCACACTATAATCGGCCTTTTCGTTTTGGAGCTACGATGTCACAAGCCCATTGGGACAACATTCAGACAGACCGACACGTCTATCTTATAACAGCCCTCTTTTCGCCTTCGGGATTCCTTTTCATAAACATTCATAGAGTTTAGATAATAACTTTATCATATCTGAAAAATATAAAAAACACAGTAGTTTGGAATATCTTTCTTCCTTAAGCTACCATTCTACTATTTTATCGGATTCATCAGATGACATAACATAACTTAATGTAAATTCAAAAGAAATGCAAATTATGTGTATAATGTGAAATTCGCAGGCAAACAGCTTGTTACATAAGTTTGTATTTGTGTTCATCCGGCCTTAAGTAGCGTTGGGTATAATAATATGCAGTTTACACTTATTTTTATTTTATTTATGTGCATTACGGGTGTAAATAATGTATATAATTTTTTAGGAGATTTCTAGAGAGGGAATTACTTTTATGGCTTGGTTTATAAACTTAACTCGTATCTTAAACCCCGTAAAATCATTTTTATACATAAAGTACCGATGAAAAAGACATCATTTAGAAATTTTAAGGTCTTGGTTTACGCCATTTAATAATTTTATTTGCGAAACGCTGACTCATGTTTAAATCTAAGTTAAACAAGGCTTCTTTTATAAGGAAAAAATAAGAGATTTCAAAATCGATTTCTGGTAATGTTTTTGTCAAAAATTATGTGCCTTTAGGGAAAAGAGTTATCTATTATTCATTTACCTATTACTAAGAGGAAAATGAAGTTAAATAAGCGCCAACAAGTGTGGCGTTAAAATTTAATTTGTAAAGGTTTGCTAAATCTTAGCTCCCAAAAAATATTATTATTATTATTATTTAAAGCCTGAACTGTCCCACTGCAGGGCAAAGGCCTCCCTTTCCTCCTTCCACAAGTCTCTATTGTTAGCTACTTGTTGCCAGTCCTTCCCGTATGCGTCCAGTTCATCCCTCCATCTCCGCCTGGGTCTTCCACGCGGCCTGCGTCTATTAGGAACCCAATTTGTAGAGAAAAAATAAATAGATCTATTTATATTATTGTAAATATTTTAAGTTTAATTTCTGAAATTAATAAACCATTTTGAAGCATTTTCCCATTTAAAAGCTTAAAATTATAGATTTTCTAATTATTATTATGAATATCTGTAGATGATACAAAAATACAGCTATTTAGTCATGGATTTCTCACATTCTTTTTTAAAGTAATTCTTCACCGAATTGTTTTTTGTTTTTGGTATTTGAAGATACAAAACAGGTAGATCCTGTAGTTAAAAGTTAACTAAATAAAACGGATTCGTGACCTAACTAGTTATTTACTTACATAATATTGTCAAACAGTTAACTTAGCTAGTTAAGTTATTACTTAACAACTAAAACTGGTTAACTGTCATTTTGAGTATTGTATTGTTAAACCGCTTCGCTGATTAATTTATTAGTTTACTGTTAAAACCTGAATAGTTTGTTTGTAACAAATCACTAAAATAAAGCTATTTATCATTTGATACGCTAACAAATCATAATATTGACGACTTCTCATTTCGCGGGTCTGCTGGCAGAAATTTCTTGAAGAAATAAGCAGCACCTTTTTACATAATTTTTAAATACGAAATATTCCTGTGTTGTGTGTACATAAATGATTAAATAATATCTAATAATAATAATAATAAATCAAATCAAATCATTTATTGGAACATAAACCAGTAAGTAACATTAATTATGCGTTAACAGCCACATTAGTTACAAAAAACTGTGTCGCAGCTTTTAGCGCCCACCTCCGAGATGAGGACTGCTCCAACATAAAATTATTAACAGTTTCTTTTTTACTTTTGCTGAGCAGACTAGTTTTTAACCGACTTCCAAACAGAAGAAGATTCTTTCTTCGACTGTATTTGTTTTCTTTAACCCGGTATTTTTAAAGCCGGTTGCTTTAAGTTTAATTGTCAATCTGTGTGGCTGACTGTGGCATCATAACTCCCTCATAAATGGAGCGATCATAATGCCATTTATTTTATTTGAAAGCTGACTTGATCGTGATCTTTCTTAGCTATAATCAAGTCAACATCACGTCAATACTAATCTATACTATACACTATACTTTACTTCAATAATTATTAATAAATGATATTCAGAAATTTCATAAAATTTATCGGTGGTATTCCTTCCTCTCTATTTTTTTTTTTGTAAACTGTTGATTACACCATCCTTTAATAAGTATATTTCCCCTATATACCTTATAATTCCAGCTTCTATACCAACAAGGTTCGATATAAAACGGATCTCAAACACAGTACAGAGCGGCACTGCGGTATCAACCCACGTTTGATGACGTCACACCACTTTCTCTGTCGTGAGCGGTGTCCGTGACTCACCGCTGGTTGTCTATGAAAACAGCGGGGTATAACATCCGTGTTTACTTTTAAACTAATCTTTTGTACCCTTATTTGTATGGTAAATTATATAGTAATAATATTTTTTGTCTGTTAAGGTTTGGAGATGAAATTAAACTAAGGATTTTTATTAAATTGTATGTGAAGTTAGCTTATACTCATTAAGTAGCCTTTTTGTAACATTTATCCGTGCTTACATAACATACCATCACGCCTGTATCCCCGAAGGATTAGGCAGAGGTGTACTAATGTACACCCACAGTGCGCCGGTATGTTTGGGTCCCGTGTAATAGGGGGCGAGCCTATTGCCACTAACCGGGCACAAATCCAAACTCCGACCTGCTACTGAGAATTTCATAGAAAAACCCAATAAAATCTTGGTCGACTTGGAAATCGAACCCAAGACCTTTAGCGTAGCAGTCGCTCTTAGAACCATAAGGACAACGAGGCAGATCCTTGCTTAGTAGCTAAGATTCAATACTTGTCAATATTCTTGTCGCTTAGTAAATAGGATGGCTTCTATTCACTCGTATTGGCAGTGTAATATAATATAAATATATATCAGCAACTCACACACGTTTATCTGATCCCGAGCTAAGCAGAGCTTGATTTATGTCAGCAAGACAAAACAATACATTATAGATAAATTACACCCAGACACAACAAATGATCATACCCATCACACAAAGATTTGTTCTGGATGGGAATCGAACCCACGACCACCAGTATATCAGTCCGGGCCACTAACCAATAGGCCAAACATATAAGTAGATAACAATGTTATAAAATTTCACTTACATGTTTACTTAACTATCATAACATGCTTTTTGTATACCTATATCAGACCTAAGAAATTAAACAGTAAACATATTCTTCGTCATCCAACCAGCTTTCCCTCCAAAACACAAGCCCACATCCGCCATTTTAAGATCCCCACGCAGTCGTCCCTTCTATCTCGCAAGTCGCAATGCCTATAAAATCCACAATATTCGGCCGTGCACGATAAATTGACTGAATTCAAAATGTCCGCCGTCGTGAAACACGAAGCGACATTGTTTTTTGAATTTTAAGTGCTCACTTTCGAAAGATGCAATTGTTTATTGAGATTTGATTGTGTTTATTTGCGAATTGAAATCATCCTCTTTTCAGGTTTACTATAGAACTTTTTTTATAGTTAAATTGAGTACAAAATATAGCAAATTCAACACGGCATCTTTGTTTTGTTACAAAAGTAAGGTATTTTATTGAACCCTAGCAAGTATACTCATATCATCATCACTACATAGTATAAAACAAAGTCGCTTCCCGCTGTCTGTCCCTATGTATGCTTAAATCTTTAAAACTACGCAACGGATTTTCATGCGGTTTTTTTTAATAGATAGAGTGATTCAAGAGGAAGGTTTATAATGTATAATACATACATAATATAGTAGAGGAATATGGATAATCTTAGAGATTTCTAATGTTAGGTCGTAAATGAACCCATTTTTTGAGCTTTCATTGCAAACGCTGGCTGAACCCTATGAGATAGATCAAAATAATGTACTACAGTATTGTGCACCTTAAAAAGATCTACAAAAAAGTCCGCGATGGCATATGTCTATCTCTTGAGGATAACCCACAATAACCATTTTTATCGTTTATTTATTACTTATTTACGAAAAAGCGATTTTAAGCAATACTGTATTAATCCTTATCAAATTAAGTACCTTTAATAAATTGTGCATGCAATATAGATCAATATTGCCCTTTACAGCAGGTAATTTAAATGAATATTTTCGAAGATATTACAAATTCAAAATGTAGGGACATAGCGGTTGCGGCGATACCGGCTTGAGGGCCGCGCGGGGGCCGGGGGTCGTGCCTATACCAAATAGTGCGTCCAAGGCTGTGCTTCGCCCTACAGAACTTTATGATTGTGTAGTTATATTTGCTATCAGCGTTGCACCCGAGCAAAGCCGGGGCGGGCCGCTAGTACTTAATAAAACTGCCTCGTTGGCCTAGTGGTGCTAAGCGCGACTGCTATGCTAGAGGTCTTGGGTTCGATTCCCAAGTCGACCGAGGTGTTATTGGGTTTTTCTATGAAATTCTCAGTAGCAGGTCGGAGTTTGGATTTGTGCCCGGTTAGTGGCAATAGGCTCGCCCCCTATTACATGGGACCTAAACATATCGGCGAACTGTGGGTGTACATTGGTATACCTCTGCCTAACTCTTCGGGGATACAGGCGTGATGATATGTATGTATGTATTAATAAAAGTAGGATCGGTGAGAAATTTCGATTTTGCTGTAGTAGAATATGTTTTGTTTTCATATTTTTAATAGCTGTGCCTGTGCTCCTAAAATAAAATTTTAAAAGATGGTAGAAAGGAACAATAGATTGGATGCCAATAGCCATATAAATTATATCAGTTTAGAGTTTAACTGTGCCCCACGGAAGTAACTTACAAGAAGTAGCCTCATTTATTCCTTATAACATTACCTATCTGCGAGTGAAAGTCTCGTCAAAATCGGTGCAGCAGTTCCAAGATTCGAATGTCATGAAAATTAATATGGTGGAACCATCTGTCTGCTATTATTTATAAATACATAACAAATACTTGACATTTAGCTAAATCTAAGAAATGGTGTGACAGCTTTTATAAGCGTAATGCGGTTTACGACTTAAATCTAGACAAAGATGATACAGTTTTAAATAGTTTATGTAACAGTTCAAATAAATTGATTATGTATTCAGTCTAGCATAATTTATTTACATAGTAAAACCCGTCCGTGTGTCGGAAGTCACGTTAAGCCGTTGGTCCTGGGGCCCGAGTCTGTTATTGACAATTGTAGTAATAGGATAATTACGTATGTAAAACGTCATTTTAACGTCAAAATTGGCCATTGGGACGGCCAATTTGCTAATTATCCTAAAATGAACCTACTAACGCCATCCACTCAGACGATGCAAACAATTGTCAATAGCAGACCCGGGCCCCTGAATGTCATATTAGACCTTTGCCAGAAAAAAAATTGGTTCATAAATTTGAAAAAAAAAACATATTTTAATAAATTGTATGTTACTCCATTACTTTAGCTTTCAAGTACAAAACCATGTCACAATTGGTCCATTCGTTAAGGACACGGGCTTAGGAGCTAGAATGCCTCAGAAAGATCCCTATTTTTCTTTAAAGGTTAAATTTATTGCTAGTCCCAAAACCAATTTTGAATTAGCAACAGTTTTAAAGTTATAACCTATTAACATGAATTACGTTTTAAGAATACATAATGTCGTGTGCGGGACGAGGTACTGCGCAGCGTGTAGCTAACTTCAGAGCCGCCATTATCTTTGAGTCCAACTATACAAGGAAGTGTGCACATAATGGATAGACACCAACGCAATCGGAGCTATGCTACTTCCTGATGCAAGACATTTATAAGTTCTTTATTTATGACTGTATGCAAACCAGTTACATGCACTTATTAAACTAAAAGTCAGTCCTTAGTTCCTGAAAGAGGCAAATATCAGGGGTAAAAGAACAGGTACTAAATTAGTAGATGATTATTTGTTTTTTCGTCAGATCTACATTAAAAATTACATATTATTAGATATACTATCACGCCTGTATTCCTCGAAGGGTTAGTCAGAAGTGTACCAATGTACACCCACAGTTCGCCGGTATGTGATGGGGCGAGCCTATTGCCACTAACTATGGTCTTGGGTTCGATTCCCGAGTCGACCAAGGTGTTATTGGGTTTTTCTATGAAATTCTCAGTAGCAGGTCGGAGTTTGGATTTGTGCCCGGCTAGTGGCAATAGGCTCGCCCCCTATTACATGGGACCTAAACATATCGGCGAACTGTGGGTGTACATTGGTACACCTCTGCCTACCCCTTCGGGGATACAGGCGTGATTATATGTTATGTTATGGATTATAATCATAGATATTGTTACATCTAAGTATAACGAAAGCTTTTAGTTTTAACCGCATTTTTAGGTTTGTTTTTGGGGAATTAAACACCATAAAAATGATTAGCAAAATTTGTACGGAACCCTTAGTACACGAGTTCCACTCGCACTTGCCCAACTTTTTGTTAAATTCTTCATGCTGTATGGTTTTGGTGACGAGCAGAAGTATAACAAACCTTGGCTTTAATGTTCACTCTAGTATGAAAAATATTATGTTTTTGTTACTTTTAGACATAATGTAGGAATGTTGTTATGTTTTTGTAGAACAATTCATTAAGAAATAAGTTCATTAAATATTTTGAATACTTTAGATTCCCAATGGTACCAGTTTTCTTTAAAATATTTAATATATATATAATAAAAGAGTCTTCTTTTTTGTACACCATTATGACTAATTAAAAAAAAGAGGTTTAGATTCTATTGATTTTTCTTAGTGCTGCCATCTATCGAGATATGTGGAAAACTACATAATAAAAATTTCAAATATTTTTTTTTTACTAAAAATTATATTTTTAGGTATTTTTTTTTTTTTGAGTTCCTTGGGTAAGGTAAATACCAAGTAAATACACACTCTTCAATAAATATTTAAATTGTATATGATTACTTATTACAGAACATAATAAATATCGACAACCCTAATCCATCCCAATGTTCTAGTCTTCCTTCGAAGGAGTGCATAATCTTGATACGTAACATTACATTTGACTAGCAACAGTTTTGCAAGTATAATTAATTCAATTCTGAATGGGTATAAGCCAATTACATAAGTACAAACAGGAATTAACAACTCACATTACATAATATGACATTTATTTGCAAATTAAAAGTAAGCACTACTTTACATGGCAATTGTAACAAATGGTTTATGTTCACCCAACATAAACCTACATAATACACATTTTTCGTTGGTGTAAATAACTTTGTAATTACAAATTGTAATCTTTTTGTAATCCGTGTAAGCATTGCTAAATAAAAATGGTCTACTAACGAAAACTAGAAACACCGCCATCTATACATACACAGTAAAAGGATTATAAAGGATTGTTTGCGAAAGCAGTTGGAAGTTTCTACAGGTTTTGGTACACGTAACAGATGGCAGCACATGATAACCTTGCAGGTACCTAAGTCTATTAAAATTCCGCGCCAAATATAAGCAGGGGCACCAACTTTACCTCAAAAAGTAAACGACTATAAACCAGCAAAATTGAAAAGTATACACAAGCCACTGATCCTTCAACTAGTACTAGAACCTAACCTATATAGCATGAGTGTTACTTTACTTGGTAGCGTTATAATCGTTTAGAAAACAAAATTTTACGATCACATAATTTACTGTTATCTGTAATACACATAAAAACTCCAATACTTTTATACCTTTCCCCAAATAATTATAGCACTTATGTGGAAATGATTTGAACATCTTTGTAAACCATTGCAAAAGACATCATAACAAACTAATGAAAAATCTTACAAGATTTTCGAACGGAAACTCCGTGATTTCCCTGTCTGTTCAGTTAGCAGCACTGTGCCGCTGTCGCGTCGCGTACGGTAAAATTTCTCAACGTTGAACGCCGCGATATGGTTTAGTCGTCGTCACACACGAAATTTATTAAAAATTTAAGTAAATCGAATAAACAAGTTCGTGTGTAATTTAAATTAATAAAACTATTAAAATTGACCTATACTCTAATTAGTGACATAGTGTTTTTGTGTTAACAAAGTGTTAAAGTTACTTTTATTGTGTTTTAAAATAGTGAAGTGATTCAAGATGAGTAATTTTACGAAGTTTATCAAAACTACACCAATCACTGATGACTACGAAATCTCCAACACGGTCCTTGGCCTCGGAATCAACGGAAAGGTTGGATATTATTTTCAGATTTATTAAAAAAAAACGGTTTGAAAGATTTTTAATAGTTGTTTACATATGACGTCACTTGTTAAAATTAGCCTACCCGTCCGTTAAACCTTTATCTCGTCTCGGCTGAATGACAAAAGAATTATAATTAGTCCTGGCCGGTGTTTTTCTCATTCCCATGCTTACGTCATATTAAAAAAATGCAATACTTGCATCCTGACTAACTTCCTGAAATACTCTATACCCACATTGTGAACGTAAGTATTATAAAACAAAACTAAAAGAATGCGCTACGGATGGTATTGTACGTCAATTTATTATTAAAAGCTATTACGATCAATAGAATTCCATACGGCAATATAAAATAATATTGAATCAAAACAAACTTGCATTCGTAAATTATTGCGCAACTTTAGCCATTGTTAGTTAAATCTTTGTAAATACAATTCAAGATAAGTTTTTTATGACTTATGAATGAACGGAAAGACAAAAATAGCCTGTTTGATAGGTTTTTCCCGGGTTTTTCTCTTTGATTTATTTACGTTCGTCTGAGAGAACATAGTAGACGTTAGACAACTTTATTTGTTTCGTTTACGAATTTAGGTATTTTTTTCGTATCGTTATGATATTAAAACACTTGCTAAGTATTGCAAGTCATTTCCTTATTGTAAATGAAGTACTTATCTTCATTTTAAAGGCAATCTAGAGGAAACATAATTTTATAGTTCTATAAAAAATCCTAAAGTAGACCTTATATTATCATCTTAAATCGTACGGCATTGTATTAAAAAATACTTGTATCCATTTTTATTGCCTTGCTTAATAACTGTACCTAACTTACTGTTGTCTATAAATGATCTTAAAAAAAAATACAATTTTTAAACATGTTATGGAAAACTCATTATTTGTTCTTAGGTACTTTATATTAAGTATTATCTAAATCTCCTTTCATTAAATATATAGTCTACCTTTCTTGTCAAGAGATTATTATTAACATATTATGTAGATTACACAAATATTTAAAAAGTGTGTACACAATAATTTCATTGTTGGTAAATTCCCATGCAACATGGTTTTGCCATTCATCAATATTTCACAAGTGCATGAACGGTTACCAAGAGTTTGGTAATGAAGAAATCTGATAAAAACCACTACTCAGTGTGCTTAATTAAAATACAACTTAATCTCATGCATTTGGCATTTAAAATGAGTTTTTGTGTCTACAGGACCTTTACTTTTATACAAAACTAGTTGTGCCCTGCGGTTTCACCCGCGTTAATACGTATATCCTATGGATCCCTAACTTTTTTGAAAATTTAATATAATCTATGTTAACCACAGATAGTGTAGCTTCCCAACAGTGAAAGAATTTTTCAAATCGGTCATGTAGTTTCGGAGTCTATTCAATTCAAACAAACAATCAAATCTTTCCTCTTTATAATATTAATATAGAAAAATAACCTACACTCATTTTCTACACTTAATGAATTATCCAAACTATAAGCAATATATTGTTACAACATTAATTCTCATGGTAGTCGGGAAATGGCTGCTCAATCATACATTATAATTTACAGTGTTTGAAGCCCTGAATAAACTTTACATTTATTACCTACATCCAATTAATGCACTGTCATTGAGAAGAATGCACTTTTTTGGTGACTAAATAACGCAATGACTTGATAATATTTTGTTACAATGACAACCTATTTTACTAGACTTATATACCATTTTCTAGCTTGCTGCTTAACTAGCCTTGCTCTTCTACCAATATAAGAAAAAAATTAAGTTATAGAATCAAGCGTTACTTTGCAGAAATCCATGACATTAGATGTTGTGTTAATTCCACTACAAAATTTTGTAGTGCAATTAAAGCTAAATATCTTTCATAACATTTAAGAAAAATTATGTCAATAAGCCCATAACATTTCTTCAGAATCGGACTATCAACTGGACAAACATTTCTACAAATACGCTTTGTAGCTTCATAGATTATTGATTCTATATTGCACACATACACATAAACATTACATTTTGTAAGGATACATTGATGTACAGAGGAAGCTTAACTCAAAATTTTTCTTCTAGCAAACCTTTGCTTGATAGTGAAATGATACAATATAAGTGGTGAGGAAGACAGGAGTATTATTATTAAGAGCCTGCAATGTCCCACTGCTGGGCAAAGGCCTCCCCACTCTCCCTCCATTTATCTCTCTCAAGAGCCGCGACAGAAGTATTAGTGTACTAAAACAAAAAATCTCTTTAGCTTATAATACTATAGATATTTAATGACATACACTTGTTTACTACACAAAACATAAATAAATACTCATTTACAAACAATCTTGGTGATATTCCAATTAATATGAATCACAGTCTATATTTAATATCCAATGTTATTGAACTTAGCTTTCATAAACAAAGTAGCCTTGTAGTTTGAGTGCTCACCCTTAGATCCCACAGGACTTATCTTAATGGATATGGTCTTCAAAGACTTTAGAGTAAATGTAAGCCTGTATAGGTTTGTTTGAAGATTATAATAATATATCAAATGATAGTAAAACAAAAAAAAAAGATACTTTAAAATAGGACTTATATGGATTGCTTATGAATGTCTTTGCAGGATTGGACCAAATTAAAAGAATCATCAAAATCGGTAATCGATTGAAAGTACTAATAATTAAAAAAAAAACAGTCAAATTGAGAACTTCCTCGTTTTCTCAAGTCGGTTAACAAGACAATATATAATATAGCTAGTATGCCTAAGAAAAGTGAACCTAAAAATTAAATAAATTTTATAGATAATACAAAATAAATGATAGTATACTTTTAAAACAAGTTTAATTAATACTTTTTATGTTAAGCTACAATGTTTTCAAATGTTATTTAAAAATGTACAAGATTAAAAAAGACGTTACACATTTAAATATAAGAGTGAGTCATATTATCACAAAAATATGTTAATTTAACAGCGAAATTTTAATTTTAAGGCTAGGTCACGTCGGATTCCAGTTTTGTAGAATGACTAATTAATCCTCGTTTTAAAGTTACGTATGATTTTTTTACCGACAATAAAGGAGGAGGTTCTCAATTTAGAGTTACGGTTTTTTGTGTTTCTGCCATGATAGTGAATTAAGGTTGATTGGGTAATAATACCACAAAGGTTCCTTATAAATTGCAATGAAGTCGGCTTTCACACTGCCCAACTGACTTCAAAAAAGGAGGAGGAACTCAATTCGATGTTTTTTTTTTGTTACCAGATATCTTTTTATTTGAACCGATTTTGATGATTGTCTTTTTATTTGAAAGCTGGTGCTTCGCGTGTGGTCCCATTTTTGACACTGGGATCCATAAGCAATAACGTTTTTTTTTTGTTTTTTTTTTTTTTATTTTACCAATATCACCAAGACATTGTTACGGTTTAAACAATTTCGTAATTAATATAATTTATTGAAATGTGACGTTTCACACTTTATAAGTAGCGTAGATATCTTTTATCTAATGATTAACGGAATTGATTAACTTTATTGAAAATCAAGGTTATCAATCATTATGATACCTTATTTCTTCACTTATAAATATTAATCTTGGGACAATCCTTAGATTTAGTCTAGCCTATGTAGGAGGTAGGTACTATTAGAACCATCCTCTTTGGCTACGATTTTAGTCCCTACCTGTTCCCAAATTACTATAATTGTTTTGAGTCGGTGCAGGGTGTGATATTCTTCCATTCATCTCTACTACTCGTCATCTCAGCATTTACTTCTTTCTTTCTCATATTATCTTTCACACAATTCATCCATCTATTTCAGCCTTCCGCTGCCTGTATATCCATCCACTCTCATATTATATCTTGGTTTTGCCTTTCTCCTTCAAATATTCAAGAAATTGTCAACGTAAACACTATTAAGTGTGTAATATCACATTTTATTAGATCCCTCTAGCCAGACATTTAGGTAATACTACTACCTACTAAGGAAATGTCTTTAGTAAACATAGGTAAGTGCTGAACTGACAGACGAGTTTTATATTTTAGATAAGATTAGATACGTAGATATAAAAGCTTAATTTAGCAATCATTCAGCAGTTAGCGTCTCGTTTTTATATAAATTTTCAAGTCTGTAACATGCCGTGACTCTTCCGCTAGACCCGGATATCATAGGTTGATCCTTTTCAGTCGGTTTACCTTAAATTCAGAAAACCTGGCACTATAAAGGTACGATAACCAATACGGAATCCCTTTACTTCTTCTTCGGTATGATAATCAAATCACTTCAACACAAGTCGAGGAGATATGTCAGACTTCCACCGACTACTAAGGGAGTTACCCTTAACTCCCGCAGTCCCGCAGGATCACTTAGCATGCTCAGCGCAGCTTCGGCGGCATTTAACCCATCCCTGCCATATGAGACGCTGATTGCTGATTAGACAGGCCATATGCTCTCCCTTCAGAAATGACCTCCCTCTTGGTCGCCGAGATCTCGTTGACCGAGGCCTCTAAGCTTCATAGCTTGTCCTTGTCCCACTCAACTTGCCCCTATCAACCAAATAGTCTATTGCGTGTTCATTAGCTGACAAATAGTCTGTCGTCTGTACACTGTGTATACCTAAAAACTAACACGATTTTAACGAGTATATGAAATCATCACACTATTTGCTTGTGACAATGTCAGTGACGTCATTCGTCTTTCAGGTTTAAGGTCGTTGATCTGAATGTATTTGGATACTCTCGTCTGTACCTACATCATAAGATGCGTACTTACAATTTTAAAAGATTTTTGTACCTCTGTATATACCATACTTAAGTACCTATCTACAATATATTGGCTATATATGTCTATGTCGAAAGTAATTGCCTTTTTCAAAAACTTTGGTAAGTAGTTAGTTCTAAAAAATTAAGTTATGTGTAATATTGAAAACTTTTATTACTAAGTAACACTACCTAATTAAATACTTAATTTCTAGAAATAATGTCTCAAAAATATTTTTTAGGAAGTAAGTACCTAAATATTTTATTTAAAATCCATGTCGAAGCAATGTATTTCAATGAAATGTTTGACAAATTAATAATGTACGAAACAAAATTATAAATTCAAATTAGCGAGACAAACTGTATAATTCGACTTATTATGAATGATGATAAATCACAGTGTATTTTGTCTCGATGACCAACTTGGCACGTTTGCAGTTAACGTTTAAAAACAAAGGATTTATATTGACTAAGAAATATTTTTAGAAATCATGAGAAGAGGTATTTAGCCATTGCAATAACGGTAACTGACTTCTAAAGATTGAGTAGTTTAGATACTAGATACACTTGTTGGATAGTCTGTATAATTTGTACAAACATACAGTAGGAATTAATATAACATAAAAATACTCATCGGAGTTCAAAGTTTTTTTGCACTTGTGTTATTCCATAACACAAGTGCAAATGCTTAATAGCTAGGTACTTACTTTGATTTCAGAGCAATGTATATGATGTTGTCCGTATTTATTATTATTATAAAGACAAACTGTTTAAGACTTGTGAACCATAATTGAGATATAAGATTATATCTCAATCATGGTTATAAATAATTGTAAAGGCTTTATTTTTGTGGAAGCGGACGGTAAGCGGTTCCTAGCTTTTTCCTAAGCTATGTTTGATACTACCAGTGTGACTGGTTTCATCAGAATACGAGTGTTTTAGATGCAAATACACAATGCTAACCTTATAATTAAATAATCTTGCAGATATAACACCTTTCAAAACGTATTTTCATCTCCGCATCCTTCAAAAACTGGAAAAACCATTCAGTCACAGAGATATTAAACTGCATACATTTAGAGGTTGTTACTTTCTCAAGTATACCATTCCATTTAGCTGTGACCAAAGTACTGAGAATATTGCGGAAGTATTTTTATCGTTAAGATATTCGATAAAACAAAAAAAGAATCGAAGCCGGAATCGACTACGTAAGGTGATTCCCCAGTGCTGCTGTGCTAAAAGCAACATGCTAACACCTGTTTGCTAAGTCACTTTTCTACATTGTCTCGGTCTGTTTCTGAATTCCATAACACAAGTGCTTAACAGCTACCTACTTTGGGCTCAGAACAATGTATGTGATGTTGTCCGCATTAATTAATTTATTATTATATTCCCATGTAGGTAATTACTAGAAGCCTAACCAATTTGTGCGATCCACAAATGTTTCTCCGAATTCTAGGTGTTTTTATGTATGTAAAACTCAAGGGTCCCCGAAATAATTCCCTTGCGCAGCGAATAACACGCAAATTTTATCACTTCCATAGAATTTAACCAAGCTATTGACATTTCCATCAGGTAAAATGCGTTAAATAGCGTTATCAGTATTGGATATAGCTCGGGCTTGAAATTTGAACTGATAAGCGGTGATAAGCGCTTTTATCGCTTGCGAGCGGCTTGAGCTATTGCTCAATAGATCGCGGATATTGTGTTGCACCATATTATTGGAAGTGACTGAAATACAGTGACTGTGTAATCAATCATATTCGCTGTTCCTCCAAAATGTTCGCTGTCGGTGTAACCTGCACTTTGGAGAATTTAAATTTCGACAATGACGCTGCAGTTAGTGTGGTACAGGGCGTATTTAACTTGATATAAAAAGATACCATCGTCTCAAGAAGAACGTAATATATAGGTATTTCTCCTGTCGCAGGACTACTGGTCACAGATTCCTTAAGATATATGCAGTATATTTGTTCCTCGATGTTGTTTTTGTGTGTACGCAAGTTCATTGCCGTTTTTAAACTACATTTACACACCAAAAAGTTTGCATCACATGAGTTGAAACACTAATTGCTTGACTATTCACACAGCGACACATATTGTTGAGTCTGTTTCACAATTAATGCTCTACACTTGAAATATAATTTTTATAAGTAAAATCATAATTCTAACTATCAAAGTCAAAACTGGACCAAAATAAATCGGGACCACACTGGAAGAACCAGGTTTCCAATAAAAAAAAGTATCATTAGAATCGGTTCACCCAGTCAAAAGTGTGTCTGTCTGTGGTGACTAATAAAAAAATGCAGTCGAATTGGATACCTCCTTTTTTGTAGTCGGTTAAAAATATACAGTTCTGTGGTACTTGAAATGGTCACCTCTATACTAGATAATGTGTATCAAAGTCCATGAATTAAATTGCTCGAAATTTTGTATCGATTTTGTTTTGTAACAAAACCGATTCATGCTATATCTACATTACAATCCTACTAATATTATAAATGTGAAAGTTTGTGAGAATGGATGTGTGGATGTTTGTTACTCTTTCACGCAAAAACTACTGAATTGATTTTAATGAAACGTTACAATAATGTAGCTGATACATCGGAATAACACATAAGCTATAATTTATAAAGATAGTGTATGTATTGTTATTCACGCGGGTGAAACCGCGGGGCACAGCTAGTACAAAATATAATCGAAGAAGCTTTCATTTTAGTTCAAATAGATACATTTTCATTGTTATAGAAACAAAAATTAATGATATTTTCTATTAAAATTAACATCTATCGCTTTCCATTAAGAATGAAAGCATTTCAGACAATTATTAGTTAAATACTGAAAAGTTTTCCTGACCTTTTAATTTATTGGAAATTCTTAACAATAATTGTTATTGAAAGTGTACCTAGCCTACTTTTCCACTTTAGAATTCTCAGAAGAACCTTTGATATTGACAAAAGGAGCTTTTCTTGCGATTCAATAAAGATCTTTTAAATAAAACCCAAAGGTCTTTGTACTTTCTTATTGTTACATTACAATTAAATAGTCCAATGAGTAAAGTATTCAATTTACTTTATGTATTTAAAGTTAAGAATGTCGAAATCTTGTAATAGAACAGTATTCAATCAAAATAAATGTCGTGGACACGATTTCCTTTTAAATTACAAACTGGATAAGATACAGAAAAACGCTTTGTGTTATTATTGATATTCAGGTGCTGGATAAATAGATATTTTATCCAGCACACCTGACTTAATATTTAATAATATTTAGTAAAGCAAAAACACGTGCTTGGTACGTGGTTTTTCCAAACATTCGAATTGCATGCACAAAGAAAAACCAAGACTTAGGTACTTACATTATTTGTTCTTAATTCAACAGAAAAAAAGTTTTGTTTCTTATGTCAACCGTACACTAGTCAAGGCGAGTGTTGTAATATGCACAAAATCTAGCCATGAGTATTTTCTCAGAATATATATGACAAACAGATTACACTATGTAACGTTTAACATAAGTTACTTTCAAGTAAGTACTTTAAAATTAAAAACTAAATTATATAAAAGCACTCTAATTCTTAAGAAGAGGTTACTGAATCCAGATTCATACAGACACTATATTTAGGTCTATTTTTGACCTAGGCTAGGCTATATATGACCCATACTAATTTGACATTTACCAAAATACCTATTACCCCATAAATCCATCCTAAATTCCTAATCATATCGAGGGGTAACGGGCTATTTGGTTTAAGCGACATTTTTGCAACTTTACAGGAGAGCCATTTAAAGTTTGAAATTTCGAAAAAAAAATCATAACAC
This sequence comes from Autographa gamma, assembly GCA_905146925.1. Taxonomy (NCBI): domain Eukaryota; kingdom Metazoa; phylum Arthropoda; class Insecta; order Lepidoptera; family Noctuidae; genus Autographa; species Autographa gamma. The sequence goes on along the minus strand of LR989878.1, from coordinate 3,334,830 downwards.
AAAAACTTCTGCAGCTATTTGAACGGGGTAAACTGCATTAAAATTTAATTAAAAATATCTAGTTGTTGATGCTAATACCAAATAAAGCGGACCTTTAATTACAAAGATAAATGTCGCTTAATACAATCTGCCCTTTTTTAGAGACAGGAAAAACGCTTCAAGTGACTGCATAACTACAATTGGCTACAGGGGAAAACAATTAAGCGACGACGCATTCTATTTACAGAGTAAGCCAAAAAGTATGAAGTAACGAACCCACAAATAATAGAAACAAGCTATTTATCTCAACTACCAATTTCAACTAAAATGACTGACAGGCTAGTTTACTTATGTGATATATAACATTGAAATTGTAACGTTTAATGTCTATGTTTATTAATATCTAAGACTACTCGTATCAATGGCTGATGAAACAAGCTGATTTTGCTGATTAGGACTGAAAAGTAAATAAATAAATAATTGATGTTCCTATTGAGACTGTACTATAATAATTATTTCGTATAAACAGTTTAAGCGACGAACCCTGTCGGATTTGGGTGACGGACAAATGGATTAAGTTACATCACACCGTGTGATTAGTGGGAAGTCAAAAAGACTCAAGTTACTTTTTAATAAAAATTAGAAACAGGAAAAACGCTTTAACTCTCATTGACTTATTTATGAGAGACAGGGTGACTGGTTTATGTCTCGGTTATTAATATGATGGCATGGTTCAAGTACATGATTAAAAATAAAATGCAAAATTCACGTCGTTTAATACACTGCCACTTTGGAAACAACACGAAAATAGTATTGTTTCAAACGCCAAAAAAGTGCTCCGATTTTAATGAAACCGGCATCATTCGACGGAGAAAAATTCGCTGATTCCAAATATATATATAACTCAATATCACCCAAAATGTCGCTTAAACCAAATAGCCCGTTACCCCTCGATATCAAGATCAAAAGCTCTTCATTCCATTTCAGTATACTTGAAATCAAAGATAATTATAATTAGCGGTACAGCGATATAATCGTGAACGGATAAGCACTTAATCTGCCGTAACTTTGATCTAACGTGTATAGTTGGATTTTAAGTTAATGGCGGCTCTGAAGTTAGAACACGCTGCGCAGTGCCTCGCCCTGCACCCCCGCTGGCGCATAAGTTTGTTACTGCGCAGCGGCTCGCCTCGTGTTTAGAGCCGCCATTAAGTTTGCACCGTACTGTACAGTTATTTCCATTGAACCATATCGTCATGCAGTGCAATGACATTTACTTATACGATAAAAAAAAACTAATGAATAGCAACAGCTTAATAACAACTAGGTTCTTTTAATAATTAAACAGCAAGGCAGGCATTTATAAAATAAGCTAAAAGCCATCTCAATCTTTCAAGCAAAACATTCTGCATCAAACCGGTACACCCGTAAGTGAGCTATGATGCTAAAGTCAGATAACTAAAGTTTGACAAGGAACAATGGAAGGACTTGGGGGAGGCCTTGCCCAGCAGTGGGACAGTATAGAGTACTAAAAAAAACTTGTTTATCTGTTCCCAAGGTTAAACAATCATAATATTTTTGGCAGGAATAATAAGTAAACCGACTTAAATACTTGACGAATGACACTACACGACAAAAAATCCAGGTGTTCTCATTTATCAGAATTCTATCTATAAAACTATATTTCAGAATACAGTTAAATGTTTTATCAAAGACTCGTTTGTGTTTAGTTGTCAGTGGCGTCATATTTATATCAGTGATAAACATTGCCGACATATATCGCAATATTTGTCTTGTCATTCTGTAGCGACGTATTATCTGGCCTATATTATTGTAGTGTAATATTTAGTAACTAACTTTATACTGCTTATACATGAAGTGCTGTTTTTATTTACCATACTAGTAATTTTTGTCCCACTGCAGGGTAAAAGCCTCTCTACCCTCCTTCCACTTCTTCCCGGTTGTGTGAACCTGTAAGATTCTTATCAAAGAAGTTCAGCTTGTCCCGCCATCTTCGTCTGGGGCCTGGGCCCACCGCAATATCTCTTGCTATTTAGCGGGACTCAATGAGTCGTTAGTTTCAGGTACTTCGCGTTGACCTAAATTAATCAGGAAATAAGGCAAAAAACTTTTCACCAGTCTGGGTAATTTCTTTATCCTCAGTTTAGTAGATACTCACTTAATATTTTATAAATTATTAAATCCCTATGGCCAATCTGACAAAGAAGAAATATATCAACCTTCTTAAAACAACATAACCTCCAAAAACTCATTACATACTGATTGCAAGTGACTGTTTCAACCTTTTCTAAGAAGTCATTAACTAAGCTAACTACAATCTATTTACACTCATACATACATAATAGTATTTAAATGACGAAACTTAAGTTTGTAGGTCACAAGGAAAATCTAACTAAACTCTTGCATTGGATTATTTTAACAGACTTAATGGTCTTTGAACACATGAGATGTAGCCTTGGAGTAATCATAAATGTTTTATATTGTTAGAATGATCATATGATGTCCCGATGTCGGTATAGTGTAGCTGAAGTTCAGCAATTGACATCTCCTATGAGATCACTTACAAGTTTTTAAATCGATCTGTGTTGGATTTTGTCGTCCCACATTTACATTGAAATCCACATAACTAACCGTACGTTTTCATCCGAAATAAACGTCTATACAAAACTTCAACTCAATCGGATAAAGATATCTGCATCAAAATTGAGTTCCAAGATTCCACACCAATAAACATATTTACATACTGACATAAATTGTAACTGAAATAAAAGCTGGTGAAATCTGCTTAAACTACTTACTGACTTTTATTACGTTATTTACCTACTTACATAGTACATAATCGCGCCTCTTTCCCGTTGGGGTAGACAGAGACCACTTCTTCTCACTTGCTACGATCCTTACATACCTGTTTCGCTTCGTCCACTTTCATTATTCCCTTCATACATGCTCATCGGTTTAGGGTACTCTTGACCGGGCCTTGTTTCAAGAAATTTCCCATTTACATTTTGACCACTTTCCACACCTCAATTTATCCCTTTGAAGTATAGTCTTACATAGTTTATTTTCATCAAAACCTTTTGTTTAACCTGAAATAAACACCTTTGTAACAACTTGACACCTTTATCGATAAACGCTTCAATGCTTATCGATCGAATTCCCGTGTTACGCATAACCTTTTTATATACCAACGTAAATATTTTGTATATCCAATGGGTACGGATAAATATAGATTCCAATATTCACCTACTTATCCCTTTTTGTTTATACTTGGTGGGTAGATATGACAACATCTAATTTCATGGTTCTATTTTGTAGTCCCCGTCACGAAAATCGTACGTGTAGTAGATATCTTATTAGTTGTGATATTTTTACTGTTTTTCGACTTTTATAATCCAGTACCTTGAGTTTATTTTTGTGTAGGTATATTGCTTTCTGAGGTTTACGAGAAAGTTAGAGATTGAAATAGGATTGCTTTTACAGATTTTTAACAGACTCCAAAAAGGAGGAATTACTCAATTCGATTGTATTTTTTTACAGATTCTAACCACATAACTTTCAATTGGGTTAACCGTTTGATGATTCTTTTTTTTATTTGAAAGCTGGTTTTTCCTTGTGACCTCGGGAACTAAGACCAAACTAATACCGCGATAAAATGTTTAAAAAGTTGTTCTTTATAGTTCGTATCTATACTCATTATTTCAAAGAAAAAGTCATAACTTAAATAGACGTGTTTCACAGACTTTAAATGACATCTAGACATGCATTTAAAATGTCTAGACGAGAATAAACGTATTTGTAAATTGCGCATGAAACGTATATCCCGATGCAATAGAAATATGAAAAGCTATAATTTATGACAGCAAATGTTTATGAAACATGCATGTTTATGTTCGCATTAATACTGTCTGCAGTTAATTTGAAATTTATTGTATAGGAAAATATTATATAAATATTTGCGTGTTAGTTGCCTAATGTTTTATTTTAAACATCATTTTACTCTTATCTTTGCATGTTTAATTATATAGAATCTATGATTATCAGACACTGCTTTTTAGTAGCTTATACGGTTCCATTGCTGAAAAAAGGTCGGCTTTCTTTGTAACCGACTTCAAAAAAGAAGTAGGTTCGACTCTATTTAATTGTTATGTACCTATGTAACCGTTTTCTCTCATGATTGTGGACTAGGTAATTTTGTATATTGTTTGTAAACCAATTTTCCATATTCAACTCTGCTACTCAAAATCATTCACGAATTCCTGCCTATACACTACTAGGTATAACACTGTGTACAAAGATCAATCACTCCAATCACAACTCATAAATAACTAGCTCTCAATCTGTATCGTAAAGCACTAAATCCCAGTCTAAACTCGGATGCAAACATCCGGATTCGAACTTGTGACCTTGTGGGTGTAATGACTAGCGGACGTATGGGACCCGTTTTGTCGTACTTAAATGTAGGGACACGGTAGAGTGGTGGGCCAAGTTTAGTGTAATGGCAATTTTTTATATATACTTTTTAATAGCCTACCTCTGATCCCACTGCTGGGCAAAGGCCTCCCCCTCAGTCCTAAAAACCTGTCTGTCCTTTGCGATTTGCGAATTTGATTGTTTCGGAATATTTATATTATTTTTGGTTTATTCTTTCGTGAGATGTAAAGTGTGTACGAGTATCTAGGGTATTACTAAACGGGACTAGGAAAACTTACAGTTGAACTCATATTTACACTCCCATATACATTTGTACTAAAATCATATTTTTGTTATTATGATTCATTCCTTGTCAGTATTGATTTCGTAATACAGAAAGATTTGAATATGTTAATGAATGACAAAATTTTACGTAAAAACGTGAGAATAATTTAAATAATTGTTATCATGAACATTTCTATGCAAATTATAAATACAATGAGATCATCGTTAACGACTGCTAATATAATTTAAATTCGTTACTTATGTCATGATTTTTATTAGAATATCAAAGAACCGCCAGCGTTCATTAAAAAAATCTAATCAGAAACAATATTTACCCAGTAAATCCACTTCTACTTTATAATAACTCATTAAACTTCGTAAATCGACAAATGCAAAAACCTATTAAAAGTTTAAAATGACTTTGATCGAGATTCTTTGAAATACTCTAATCTAAAACGTACTTTTAAAATTAACTAGTTGCTTCAACTGGTTCATAAAATGTTTTGTTGTACCTAGTTGTGGATTTTACGCTGTATACTGGTTTTACCGTGAAACCCATGTTACAATATCTTCTTTATAGGCTCTTAAAATTATAGGGTTGTCGAGTAAATGCTTACTGGACCAAGAAATTTAAATATCTATTTCTGTTTTACGATTTCTCTCTTTTGTTTTGTTCTCATGGCTCCAGGGATGCTATTGAAAATAACTTTCTGAATAGCAATCGTAGGTCTTTAATGCATAATGTAGATGTGTGTCAATTTGAAAGAATTAATTTGACGAAAAAAGTATATAAGCAGAGTGTATATGACAAAAGGGTCAAGGGTACCATAAACCGAACAGTGAAAGAATGAAAGAACAATGAAAGTGGGCCACCGAAACAAGTGTGTAAGGATAGTAGCAAGTGCAAACAAGTGGCCTCTGCCTACCTCTAAAAGGAAAAGAGGTGTAATTATAAAATATGTATGTTTGTATGTAGGTATGTATCAATTTGGTGTCCTAATTACTTCGTATTATCCAAAAGTACAAAGATACATAGTTTTAAAACTGTATCAGATTCATATAAGAATTGAAAACCTCTTAAATCTAGCACTATTGAAGGCAACCTTACATTGCAATGTTTGTTTCCATAATTCGCTCAGGCCATTATTCTGATTATATTATAAACACATTGTTAACGTAAACAAGACTTTCCTCTATGATAACCCTACGCGAACTTTATATAAAAATAAGTTGAATGCGCCAAATTCATTGTTGTTTAACTTTTAATTTTAAATCGGCCTTTATTCAAGGTTATGTACTAGTCGGAATGTTTACGTTAAAATGTTTGTATTGTCTGGTTTGTTGTTCTAACTTGTTGGTTTTTTAAACTATGTAATCATGTTTCATAATGTTAAATATTGCATTGTTAAAACTTGTGCCATCTTTCTGACATTAAGAAAAGAAAAAGGGATTTATAAAGATTTAAAGTCCATCGATAAAGAAACGTTTTCCTATTATGTCAAATAGCTTAAAGCCGCGTTTCCGCCTACTTGGGTATAGGTTGCAAAAGTAGACTATATCCTTTCTTTTCACACAAATTTATTCGATAGTACTATCAAGTTTCATTAAAATCAGTTCAGCGGTTTAGCCGTAACTGTCAGACAGACGTTCGCACTTGCAAGTATCGATAAAATACAAGTATTTACTATCGCCCACAATTTCTATAGCTCATTCTATAATCGTATAACTAGATTATGATGGTAATACAACTATATTATTATAGTCGCGAGCTGTGAAGCTTAACGGAACAACCTCACGTGTTGATAGTTAAATTATAATGGCTTGAACTGAGGGTAATCTTAGATTTACGATAATGGAAAAAACACTAACATGTAGTATATTGTTGTTATGGTTTAAAGTTTGTAGCTATGAGGATTAATTATTTTCACGTGTCTGTTGTAATCATAATAATTTGTTATATTTTATGGCTCAGCGACTGCTTAGAATTGTCTCGGGTTTATATCCTGGGTTGGGCTATTTAGCTGCGAAAATGTCACTTTCGAATTAATTATGTTAGTATGGATAAGTTGTTATTCTAACCATTAAACCACGAATAAAAAAATACGAGGAAACCTGATACTGATGTTTAAAATCGACCAACCATTTTTAATGAATATAACTTTATTTCAATTTCACACATTAAACTAAACAATGTGAATGAAGCTATTGTTTTTATATTAAACAAAATAATAACCTTATTTGCATAGTTGAGTGCAAACGGAAATCTAATAAAGCTAAACAATACAATTGTATAATCCTTATTAACTGTTGGCCTCTAAAATACGATTAACTTTTGCCGTCGTATAAATCCATTGTTATACTATTATTACTGATTAGCAAACGTACCTTAAGAAACCCAATTTAATAAGAACTGGAAATGACTTCATTTTAATAAAAGTCTGAAGTTGTCTCTTCCCATATAGAGAAGGCATAGCATTAATCACCACGCTCACTTGCGGATTGACGATTATTAACTCCATTTTCTTATATTCCATATTTCCCTTCGATAGTTTGGTATATGACAATTGAGATGATGATGTACAATTTAGAAAAATAAATACTTAATTACTTAAATGGTTGGGATGCATAAAAGTCGCAGGTTGGAAACCTGCGACTTTTATGCATCCCTAATTATCCGTTGACAAAACTGTTAAGCCAAACCATGACATAATAATAAAACCCCACGAAAATAAGAAGTGGTATTCAATTACATTTAATTACCACTAAAATAATTACCCTAAATTAACAGGGAATTTTAGTTAGATCGTTTGAGTGACAATATCAAAGAAACTATTTGGACAAAGAAAACAATATCAAAAGAACCAACTCGCCAACTCAAAGTAAAATGATTTAAGGTTAAGTAAAAATACAAAAAGGTATTCTTGGAATAGAAATACCTAATACCAATAAATAAGAAAACTAATGAAATTTCCTTTTACGGTCTGAGCCGCTGACATTTTGAAGAGGCTTTGGTCGATGTTCAGTTATTAATACTGAGTTCTTAGTAATAGAAATGTCACGTTTTGGTTTTCTAGGACTTGGCTATTTTAGTTTCTGGAATAAGGTTTCAGTATGAAGAGTAACTGATAATATGTATCTATGTAATAGTTGTATTGTACATAAATGTCGTAACAAATCTACTAAATCGATTTTGTTAAAATGTATAAATAATATCACCATCTCTGAGTTATTTTCTACGGTAGACTAACCTACCTAGTGGCTTAGACCTCTTCCCTCATAGAGAAAGGACGAGCATCGAGCACCACGCTTGCTCAATTGCGGATTGGCAATTTCAGGACCCAATTTTAGTTACTGTTGTATTATTATTTAAACAAGTCTTGTATTTTTCTACGCATTAGAAACGTTTACTTACTAATTTATTATATTTTCAAACACAACAATTTAATTTGTCACCCCCTAATTGTAATTGCCCTTTAGTGTATTGTTAAAATTGTCACTGCTATAAATCGATTTATCGTTAGAACTCGATTACTTCCACAAACGGCCTTCAAAGGCCAAGAACCTACAACAAATTGTAAATACACGTCATACTACTAAATCAATCGAGCTTGTAATACATTGCAATCGATTAACCACTTATCGAGTTGACTAATCGATTCAACTCACTTCCTTGGGTTTTTATGCGGTTTTACCAGACTATTAATAAAGGTTAATGAAAAAAATATTGTAACACGTTGTTCATAATTACTTGCTATTAATAGTAGAATTATATTAAAAGGTTGTTAAATTTTAATTAAATTTTGCAACTTGGCCCAAATCTTCTGTCTAAGTACAGAAGATTTGATAAAAAAAAATGAATAGCTGTGTATCGCATTAATTGGGTAACTTGTAAGTTTATAAGTTACATGTTATGTTATGTAACTTGTTTTGTGCGAAATTAAAACAAATATATTAAGTATATAAAAGTCGTGGTGGCCCAGCGGTTCAATGAACGGATTTGTATGCACAAGGTTGCAGGTTCGAACCCGGGCAAGTACCAATGTAACTTTTCAAAGTTATATCTACTTTCTTAATTATTCTAAGACACTTCTGACAAACGGTGAAGGAAAGCATCGTGAGGAAACCTGGATTCCAAAATTTGGGATCTGAAATCGCCAATCCGCAGTGAGCAAGCGTGGTGATCAATGTTCATGCCTTCTCTTTATGGGAAGAGGCCTGTGCCCAGCAGTGGGACGTTTATAGGCTGGATTATTTATATTATATGATTATACGTCTTCAGAATTCAACGCATTTTAATACAATTTAGGTCACGGAAAGTTTCGGTACTTAAGTAGGCCACCCACTTCAAGAGAATTTTAAACCTTTTACTTAGCGAGATGTCCCGTAAGAACTTAAATAATGATCATTAAACCTCCCACATAACTAACCCAGTGACTCTTCCCACATAAAGTGGACCAACTTAACATAACTTTCAATTATAGTAAATAAAAACATACCTAGTACTTTGGCTGCAATGCTACTAAAGTTTTAGTAAAAAAGGACGCCTACATATAGCTGCATTATGTTTCTGTTTTATAGCTTCACATTTATTCTCTTTAACTGCAACGGTTTATAATAATAGCGTAAATGCATATATGTTATAATGGAATTTTATTTTATGTATGTATTGTTTGTGTATAGTAAGGTATTACAAGTCTAGTTCTTTGTGCATGTGATTTTAATGCTTAAATATAGTCGACACACAGGTTAAATTCTTTTCAGCTTTGGTGTTGGTATGTTTACCATTTTTGCTTGTCGTGGTTCTAGTTCTAGAACTTCCGCCAAAGTTGCCTTTGCTAACGCTAAAGTCCTGAATTATGGTGTTTTAGCCTCTCTGCCTTTCAATAGCATAACTAGAAGTTTTTCTGACGCCTCTGACCTTATTTTTTTTTTACCAGTCTCCTTGAAAACTTATACCATTTATATTGTATCTACATACTTACCCTAACCATTTTAGTTCTAAATTATATTACAAAAATGTCGAGAATACTTTACTTACTTAAATACAGCCTTTGGTATAGTATCAAATACTATTGACCTAAATAAACTTAGCAATTTGGGTTATATTCAGTCTAACGTTTTATAAGAAAGAAAAAACACATTTTATCCTTTTTGTAAGTGCATTCTGCAGTTTGCATTATTTAAAGTAAAGTTCTGTAGAAAACAATTTGCTATTTCGTGACATTGTAACAAAGCATTGACATAGGTTAGGTATTCTCACGCGAATTAAATTATGCAGACCTGACCTACAGATAATTTTAATTGTCCATTTAATACGATGCCACTTCGTAAATTATATGTTATACCTAACACACTGTTGAATATGATTAGATATTTTTGTTATACGATTAAACATACTGTTAATGTATTAATTAAACTATTTAGTTGGTAATAAATATTTTAAGATATAATGTTACTTAAAACAGCAGTAGGAAAACTGGTAATTAAATTACAAATAATGGATTCTTTATCAAAATATATATTTTTTTCCTTTTCTGTATTCGGTTTTCATCCAGAAAAAACTGTTAGACTAGTAAATCGACATATTATACCCATTAAATACAGATTTACTTATCATTCATACTATTTCAACTCAATTCTTTTCGATACCAACAAAATTCACAGCAAAACATTTACCAAATGACCTTCATATCACAAATAATGGGCATACAATGCCAAAACCATTATAACTACATCATGTTCATCAAATCTATCTGAAATGGTAAGGCCAACGTTACGTGACTGTTAAAACATAATCTATGCCTTATCTGGATAGATATGAAGAAACCTATTTCAAATGTAGCCAAATTATGAATATTTTTTGGAGTTTCGATGCGTCTTTGAAGCTGTGTTTGACTACCATAATATTTAGAGGTCAACAAGGCTACATACTAAACTTGATCAAACCAAGACTCAGGGATCCAAATATCAGGGCTCTAAACTTACCATATAGCAAATTTCAATAAATTCGGTACCTACAGCGGTTTTGCAGTGAAAGCGAACCATTTACTTTTGCCTTTATAATATTACTATGGAAGTACCTATGTATCGATGAAGATCAAATTGAGTTGAAAGGTTATTTTTAAATCTAGTGGATCAATGAACGTATTAGTAAACAAGTTTGCACACCACATATGGATCTTATATGAATATTGTTAATTCAAAATTAACGCTGTCTGGATTCATTTCGTATTTATCCCAAAAGAGTATAATCTGGACAGTACCTGTTTGTAGCACAAAATAAGCAGTATCGTTAATACTATTAAACTATTTAAAAATAGTTTTTCGATGCCTCACTTTTTGTAAAACTGCAAAAACATCTGATTTTCGAAAGCAATGTCTCATTGGTTACAATCACGCGAGATTTGCATGAATATTTAATTCGATTGTGATTCACAGGCCGTATGACAAGAATAAATACACTATCAAGGAAAATAGTCTTGTGAAACCATCTGTTCTGCCTCATCAAATTCCTAGATTTATCAGAAATTAACATTCTTCTGGCTCTCGTGTCTATCCTAGAAACTCTGCTAATGCTGCAAACATTGGTAGATTCTTAGTATGTTTTTCTTGTGTGCCTATCCATCACCTAAATTAATTGACCGATTTTAAATATTTGTTTTCGAATTTTCTTAAAATTATTGCTTCAAGAGTACGTTACTTACTTGATTCTTTACCAAATCAGTTTGAAATAATGTAGACTCATTGCAATGGCCTCTATATAGGTAGGGTGTTACCGAAAGGGTGTATCTATCCAAAAGGGGTGAAGAGTACATCTGGTATAGAGTCAGTTTACGAAAGGAGACGGGGATTTCTGGGCCAAATTGTAATAAGTTAAGACATGGCTTAAAAAAAAGGGTATATTTTTCTATTTTAAAGTGTGAAAAATCAACTCAATTTACAATCTGGAAAATGAAATATCCAATAATTCAGTTTAGGTTACGAAGTAAATAATCTAAGTAAATACTCTGTTGATGATGACATTAAAATGTCATCATCAACAGAGTTCATACTATTTACGAAAATGCTTTCACTAGATGATTTATTTAATTAAAAAAATTAAATCCATTAGAATTAGAGTATTAAGAGATTAAGTATTACATAATTAAGATAAATAGATTCACATTTAATAATCGATTATTTTATTCTTTAATCTGTGCTAACTCTGACTGGACATGCATGACATTGACATTGATCGACATTCGACACTAAACGAGTGTCGAATTATCTACCTTAGAGTATATATTATACAAGAAACTAAAGAGTGAGCCTATCTGGGTATGAATCGTAAGCACTAGTATGAACTAGTTTTGTCGTGTTTTTTTTTTATAAAGACGGAACGCGCCGTTTTAATCATTCTATCTAAAACACTAATATTATCCTAACAATGTCAAAAACCTGGATATTTTCGTAAATAAGTCGGTCGTAGGGAAGCAATATTAAAATATTATTGTAACTGCATCGTAGGCAAACGGACGGTGGGCTGCTGCGCCCATGTGATGTCAATAATATGGTACCTTAGTTGGGCTAGGTACCAAGATAATATAGTACCACCTGCACAATTCTTAGATGACGTTCTTGTAATAATAGAAGATGAATAAAAATACTAATAAAATTCGATTTTCATTTTTGTGCATCATCTCCTTCCCACTCTACAGAAATATTTAAAATCCTGTCTAAATTATAAGAAAAAAAAACAACACCATCATAAACCTTGACTGCTAAGCGAACTAAACAAGCCATGATGGAATCACTCTTTAGTTTCTTACCTATACTCTAAGGCAGCAAAGTATAGTTTTTTACTTAAACTTAATCTCTTTTATCTCAGCTCTCAGATTGCCAAAATCTGCCATATTTTCAGTGATTGTTTGTTAATATAGTAGCTATCAATTCACATCAGTTTCATCTTTTTACATTCTGGCCCAAAATTGTATGAAAGCGTATCCGTCTCCTTTCAGCTCAAAATGAGTTGATTTAATATTTGATATCCAGTTTTTTGTACAAATTACCTATAACACTTCTAGATTAAAATACCCTTTCGGTAACACGCTATATTAGGTCATGAATGCCTGTTGTTAAAGTCGAAAAGATCAATGAGGTGTCTTTGAGGAATACTCATAAAGTTTCGCATTATTTAACATAAACATAGTCTCTGTACCTTGAAAAACTCCCACCCATTCACAAAAAATACAGCTCATTGCTTTATTTAAACTTACTATTGCGGTCATGAGTAATATAAATTTTTCTCAGTTCAGTAGTACGATATTTATAGCTTTCTTCGTCACGAGTGACGTCACCGTTTGCGATAACATTTGACCAGTTTCTGGTATTTTGAGTTTCGTGAAGATATTTTAAATTCGGTTTATGTAAACGTCGTATGTTTGGTATTTTACTGTATTTCAATTAGCATTCTGTAGACATTTTGAAAGTACACGATAAGGATCGCTAAATATTTGCAATTTTAAGTTAAAAAGAATGTAGATTAAAGTCTGATATCGTTAGAAATGTTTTATTTATACCTAATAGGTCGATCAACGTATTCGTATGTAACACAGACTTGCTTTTCTGAGCGTCAAGAGCATGTTTTCCGAATCAGAATTAATATATTTATTTGCCAACTCAGCACTGAACTAACGGGACTCAGGCTTACAATGTGACTAAAATCTTTATGTTTCTTCTAGTGGATTTATTGTAGGATAATTTACCTACTAAAAGTTAAAACTTAGTCAGGTAATGTAGATTTAAGGGATCTGAAATCATCAGTTTAGCCCCCAGTCTCACTATATTCAGCTGAATACTGTTTTACATAGAGGGACAGTCTATTTTATCTCCAAAACCCATTTTAAAACTTGTAAACACCTTATTTTTAAATTAGCCAGTATTCGTTTCTTTACATCTAGGTATTGATTAAATATGCAAATCATAATTATTTCTTTGATGAATTACCGGAATGATTCATTAGTTTTTCCGCGAACAGTTTGTATACAAACGTCTTTCACGAAGCGGTATACTGTTCTTTGAATAGCACGTCTTTATGGTAAACAGCGTTATTTTCTTGGTCGATTTATCATTCAATGTATAACTATGAAATTAAAAGTCTGTGTACGACAGTATAAAAGAGATCAGATGTTGTTTTATAAAAATGATAGATTTTTGTGCGTCTATAACGGTAAATAACAAAGGAAATTTTGTTATCATGAACAATTAGATCAATACTTTATGTTGATATACCTGCAAATTTACGATGAATTTTAGGCGCAACCTAGTAAGACTGATTGTCAGAATTAAACTGCCAAAACTGAACGTAAGACAGTCGGGACCAGGGGCTTAACGTGCTTTCTGAGGCTCGGAGGATACTGGTATGTTATAAATGGTCACCCATCCATGGACCAACCTCGGCAAGCGGCTTAATCATTAATAATTAATTGTAATTTATTTTACTTACGTATATCCAATATTATATGCTAATAATTCCCAAATAAAAAAAAATATTTATCACCATTAAACCGTAGTAAAACCCCATGATATTATTAACCCGTTATCTGTGGCGAGTGTTTACAAAACGATAGTAATAGGAAAACATTAGTACGTCAGTGTTAATTGCAGAGCCTTATCTAGAACATGTATTTAGCTCGTTTACCTGACTCTGGAATGTATAACAAAAATTATATAAAGTGAAAACGACAAATTTTAGAAAATTGCTAAATAAATAATTAATAAATACTTAAAAGATTTCCATCAAACAAAGCTTAGCACATTCCCTACTAATTCAACTTACAAGCAAATATAACAAAATCAAAATCTGTTCGCGCGTTCAGGAGCTGCGATGCCGCAAGCAAACAGACACACACACACGCAGACAAACACGTCAAACTTTAACAACCAATCGTTTTTGCGTCATGACTTCTACAGTGCAATATTAACAGTATCATATTAATACATAAGTATTATACAATATTAATTTAATAGGATTCCTACTGTGCAACAATTAAAAGTTTAGCTTCGATGAATGAGAAAAGGTAACAGCTGAAAATACAAACTGAAAATTAACAATTTATCTTTTTTTTTAATTCAGTCGCTACATGTTCTTGTCAAACACAATGTAAATTAATATTGTTTGCAAAATACTGGCAATGACAGGTTATTAATTCGTTGAAAGTTACAAAATGAAAACAATACATTTTTCGTTTAAAAAGGTAACACAATACAATTTTACTGTGATTGAGTGACATACAAAACTGAGCTATTGTTATTAAAATTAATGTAATAGATAATCGTTTTTAAAGTAACTTACAATACTTGCTTTAAAGGTGTACAGGTGTATATTTAAATAACTATATAATATGTTTGTTCGGGTGGCATCTTTCAAATTAATTTTGAAACAGATATTTTTAACCGATTGAGCTGAAATTTTGTAAGTATACACGTATTGTTTGGATGGACTCGATGATGGAGTCAAAAGGTTCAGGAACTCTGTTAGGAATCCATACTATCATGTTTATTTTTATTTTATATGTCTACACTAGTACTTTGAGCCTAGATAATTCAAAAGCTTTTTTATAAATACCTTTTTGATAAAAAAAACTCACTATATCTAAGAAAACTGAATTTTTATTTCCTCTAAGTAAATTTTCTTAGCTGTCTGTACATTGTTATCTTATCTCAAGAACATAGTACTCGTGCATTATAGGCGCCAAAGGCATTATTTATTACTATCAAGTGCCTTTCAAGATATTGTTTTAATAGATCATTATCATTAATTGAGAACTACTGGAGTTAAGTTTGTTTTAAAGTTGAGAATGTGAAATAGGATTCTTTACTAGCTGTGCCCCGCGGTTTCACTCGCGTGAATGACACTTCTTACACTATGTTCATA
Organism: Autographa gamma; assembly: GCA_905146925.1. NCBI lineage: Eukaryota > Metazoa > Arthropoda > Insecta > Lepidoptera > Noctuidae > Autographa > Autographa gamma. The sequence goes on along the minus strand of LR989878.1, from coordinate 3,319,220 downwards.
AATTATAGCCTATGTGTTATTCCGATGTAAAAGCTACATCATTGTAAAGTTTCATTAAAATCCATTCAGTAGTTTTAGCGTGAAAACGTAACAAACTTCCACATATACATCCTCACAAACTTTCACATTTACAATATTAGTAGGATTTTACTCCTTGTCAGCGAGTTTTCTACATACGATTATATTGTTGTACATTTTATAATTACTATTGTAGACATCTATTTAGAAGCAATAAGGCAGTTTTTCGTTTCTTTTATTTCTTTATTGTACACTTGAAAAAAAAAACAAAAGAAACATGCACAAAAGGCGGCCTTATTGCACCAGGCAATCTCCTCCAGGCAAAGGCTTTTTGTAAGCACTAACATAAAATCGACCACACATAATAACAAGGTTAATCTTTGTGTTACTTAATAAAAACTTTACATAGTTCCTTATTAGACTTGTGGGCTTTAAACTGTTTGGTCACGATTTTAAAAGCAATGATGCACACAGTTAACGAAATTAAATAATCTGATGCAGTTTTCAATTATGTAATCAGTCGGAAAATGGGGGAATATCATGATCATGAGAGTTTATTTTATGTGAAGGCTGTCTGTAAAGTTCTTAATTGTTCAATGTTGAAATAAGGAAATTATATGTTCTAAACGTTCGAGACGGCGCAGGATAAGTTAGTATGGAAGGAATTGGGGGAGGCCTTTGCCCAGCAGTGGGACAGTATAGGCTAGGGAAAAAAAAAAAAATAAAAAAAACAAAACGTTAATGCTTAATTAAATAGCTATACCTACATACAGAAACCAACCGTTAAATCATTTTCGGTTATCTTTAGTATAAAAGAAAAAAAACCAAACCATAAGAAGGTATAAGAAATACAGCACTCTAAGTTCCCCGCCATTGACAAGGATGACGATGAGTTCTTTGACGCCTGTTAGTTTTTACTTATGTAAGTTTTAATTTTAGTATACTTAGAGTTTGTTCTTACACTACAAGTTGTTTGAACTCTTGTTATAGGAAAGAACCAAATCATAATATCCATAAAAATCTAAATTTAACTTCAATATTGACTTAACAACATCAAGGTGAAATATAATTTACGAGATACGCGTTATAAGATCTAATACCAGTCGTAAAGTCCCATATGGTAATCTTTAATACAAACAGATTACGTCAAATGTTAACTTATAGTGTAAAGATCGGATCTGAGCCAAATCTGTGCATATAAACGTTTGTAACTCATTGAGATTAAATACATCATCTTCATGCCTTTAGACTGCCTCGTTGGCCTAGTGGTGCTAAGCGCGACTGCTACGCTAGAGGTCTTGGGTTTGATTCCCGAGTTTACCAAGGTGTTATTGGGTTTTTCTATGAAATTCTCAGTAGCAAGTCGGAGTTTGGATTTGTGCCCGGTTAGTGGCAATGGACTCGCCCCCATTACATGGGACCTAAACATATCGGCGAACTGTGGGTGTACATTGGTACACCTCTGCCTACCCCTTCGGGGATACAGGCGTGATGATATGTTATGTGTTATCATGCCTTTAACCCTGATGCAAAAAGAGGGGTGTTATTAGCTTGACTTGTCGGGCTGTCACACGACAGGGCGAAAGACAGCCCAGGACACGTGCCCAGTTTGCCCAAGACAGGACACGTGTCATCATAGCTCCTTAACGAATGGACCGATAGCAAAGCGACCTCAGTATATGAAGATCTTGAAATAAAACTCCTTTTCGTATTATGTCTCGGTTTCATTTTAATTTTTTAGGTTCCGACGTTTTGACACCTCTGTAGGCATCATGGTCACGGGCAGAGTGACGGACTGGCTGACGGTGATTCGCATAAACCTATGAAATCAATTATGAAGATATTTTCTTCATTTTAAAAGTTATTAGCAATGACTAAAACTCAGATGTTCCTTGAATTATCTAGACGGCTCTTTATACTAATGTCACTAGAAGGTCTGTTTGGATTCATTAAAACTGAAATAATAGTCTAGTCTAAGCCAAATATTTACTTTTGTTTCTGCTATTTAAATTATATCTAAAGAAAAATTTTGATAATACAGAGTAGGGGGTACTTAATTCGAATGTATTTTTATCAAACAGAACAAAAAGACAATAACACTTTGTTGTTTTTTTTTATTAAGAGCCGATAAATAGGTTCTATGTCATGTAAAAGGACCTAAGAGTAAGGTAAATCCATACTGATAATAATCATGAACTTTGATATTTGGATTTTATCTTCGCGTCTACATACGTACAGTAAACCACATTTCATTCATAAAAACTTCATACAAAATTAAACCTTACGCCTAAGACATAAGGACTCTCCGCTCGACGCTCGCCGTGAACGGACGTGCCGCTCTGTGGCGCGCTCGCTCTCGACACTCGTCTGCTACCTGTTACGATTGCGTAACGCTCTGCGTAGCCCGCCTACGCACATCGATAGATCTAAAGCTACCTTTTTCAAGGCGGTGGCAGATCAACACTGTTTCTTGGTTCGCGAATTAAATTCATTTGTCCCTTCAGGAAAAAACCGCAGTTTCGCGGTCCTCGGTGGATATCCTAACGGTGCCAACGAAACCGAGTGGGGTGTTGTGCCCAATCACACCCGCCGAGCCTCTTTAAGGCAAAGCAGTCAATTGGACGGGACCTAGTGTATCGGCCTTGGGGGGTCTCCTAGTCCATCCTGGTGATCTGGTTTCCTTTTCAGCTACTCACCTAGTGTCGGTTGGGTGTGTCTACACCCTTCGCGCTAGACTGGTCAGGGCCTCGTTCGCACATTAAAACTGGCGACGAGTACATCACAGCTTAAGGCACACCATAGGTACTCACCTCCCTGCTTAAACCCAGCAGGGAGGGTTACACATCCCCGGGCGAACCTACCCGGGGAGATAGATTTAGTTAGGTTAGTTTTGATGCTAGGCGCGTCCCCTTCGTCATTACCTATGTTAGGTTTTTAATTTTAACTTGTTTTTGCCTTTTACTTCTCGTTTTCTCGAGAAAATGGACGCCCTTTGGCCCCGTTTCATCGAGGAGATGAAGAACTCCCAGGTCATCCAAGACCTCTTCCAGGCTTGGACCCGCAACCAAAACCCTTCCTTGCTCTCAGAGCTAGATAGCCCGCGCCCTCTTATCGGCGCCGACAAAGGGATTAAAGCCCGTCAAAGACCTATTGTCTCGACTGCTATGTCGAAACCTATTGTTGGGAACGCTATTGTTCAAAATTCTATTATCTCGTCTCCGAGAATTACTTCGCCGAGCTGCACACCTGCTTGTGACGCATCACCGGCATCCACTTCCCGCCCCCGCTCTGCTTCTCCGTCCCCTGTCGACGCCGAGATGGCCAACGCCTCCGATTACTCCATCGATGCTCTTTCCGCATCCGACTCGTCGTGCTCGACTGATGGCTTTATTGAAGTCATTGGAAAGGGCAAGAAGCGTACCCGAAAGGCTAAATCCCAACAGGTACCTTCCAAGGCGGCTAAAACCGCCGCCTCTCCCTCCTCTGCTGAAGCCTCGGCCTCTCAGCCATCAGCCCTCTCGGCCTCACCCTCCTCTTGTTCTGCCCCTCAGGTGACCAATACCTCCCAGTCCGACTCGTCAGCCCCTAAGAAGGGTGGCCCGGTCCCTCCTCCAATCTGCCTTCAGGAGAAAGGAAAGTGGACCGAGGTATCATCGTGGTGCACACAGCACCACATTAACTTCTCCAGTGCCCGTTCCGTCAAGGACGGCATCAAAATAGTCGTCCCAACAGCGGCCGACTTTCGGTCGCTTACGCGTATGCTGCAGGAGAGAGCCCTGCCATACCATAGCTTCACTCTCCCAGAAGAACGCGTCCTCCGCGTAGTAATAAAATCAGTCCCCGTAGAGCTGTCCTCAGAGGACATTCTCAAAGACCTCTGTTCGCAGGGCATTCCAGCCCTCGAGGTACACCGGATGTACCGTTCGCGAGGCAAGTTGCCATACGAGATGGTCCTTGCCGTCACCGAGAGATCGGCTGACGGTAAGTCCATCTTCAACATTAAATCAGTCTGCCAACTTTCCGGTATAAAAGTTGAGCCGCCACGTAAAACCGGCACTGTCGGTCAGTGCCACCGCTGCCAGTTATACGGTCACTCGCAGCGTAACTGTTTCGCGCGCCCTCGTTGTGTGAAGTGCCTCGGCGAGCACGGAACGCCTGATTGTCCCCGGCCCAAGGACCGCACCCAGTGCGCTGAGCCCCCTAGCTGCGTTCTCTGCGGCGAAAAGGGTCACCCAGCAAACTACCGAGGCTGTCCAAAGGCCCCCAAAACCGTCGCGAAACGGCCTGTCGCTCGTGCACTGGCCCCCGCGCAAAAACCCGCGACCGCTCCGCCGCGTCTTAGTCCACAACGCCCAACCGGGGCTTGTTGGAATAGAGAAATGCATCTTCGTGCGTTCCCGGCCCTCACCTCTCCTCCGAAGGAGACAACATCGATCACCGCGCTCCAAGGACCCTCTGTCCCACGCATACCTCTCGCCGCGTTCAAACCCGCGCCTGTACCGAAACCCGCGCACGCATCACCGTCGGCCGCGGCCCTTATGGCCCCGACGTTCTCGGCCGACATTACTGCGTCGGTTAAAAATTATATCGAGGTATACGAGTCGTTTGACTTTAATCGTATCCGCCTTATGGCTGAGGCGATTAGAGCCAACCCCTCGCCTCTGCACGCGCCTTTCATTAGGGAGCAGTTCAGCGACGTATTCGCCGCGTACAAAGCCGCCGCGTTCTAATGGCTACAACCGCCGGTAAATTCAAACCCCGTTCCCTTAAATTAGGTTTCTTTAACGCGCAAAGTATTAATAATAAACGCGATGAAATCGCAACGTTTCTCCGCGACCACCAACTCGACGTTTTTCTTGTACAGGAGACCTTTCTTAAACCGTCTCATAGAAACCCGCGAATCGCGAATTATAACCTAGTCCGTAACGATCGTACCAGAGCCGCAGGCGGCGGCACGCTCATTTATTTCAAAAGGTCACTGTACTGCGTTCCGATGGACCCACCTACGCTGTCGCACATTGAAGCCTCTGTCTGTAGGCTAGGTATGACCGGTCATAGACCTTTGTTCTTAGTCTCAGTTTATATCCCTCCGTCACCTCAGGGGGTCGACTTACGACCTGACCTGCAAGCTCTTCTTGCTCTCGGCGACTCCGTCCTTCTGGCAGGAGACCTGAATGCAAAACACGAAGCGTGGAATAGCCACACTCGTAACATCCGCGGTAGACACCTAGACCTTCTTAGCTCCGAGCTAAACTTTGACATCATCGCGCCTATGAATCCAACGCACTTTCCCGGTAACGTAAATCACCGCCCCGACATATTAGATATAGCTTTGCTTAATAACGTTAACTTAGCGCTTCGGTCCATTGAAGTTATTCAGGAATTAGATTCCGACCATCGACCAGTGATCATGTCTTTCGGTCCGCGTGTAGGTCCCCCAGACGCTGGTCAGCCCATCCCCACCAAGACAGTTACGAACTGGACGAAGCTTGGGACCCGTCTTAAGTCAGTCCAATCTGCGCATCTCGACTCAATCCCAGACCACGTAGAATCCGCGACGGACGCTATAGGCGCGATCGACTCCCTCACTGAGCACGTGCAGTCCGTGGTGAACGAGTGTTCACGGTCGGTACCGGTGACAGAAGACGCTCGCTGGCTCCTTCCGGACGACGCCCGTGCCCTACTGACGGAGAAGAACGCGGCTATACGCGCCTACGACGCTTATCCCTGCGACTCTAATCGCGTCCGCATGCGCTCTCTACAGCGCGCCTCTAGGAAGCGCATAAGGATATTGCGTGACGAACGCTGGGATAAGCTTCTCGACCAATTAGAGCCCAATCATCACGCGTTTTGGAATCTTCAACGTAAACTACGTAGTTGTACCGAAGTGACTATGCCCCCGCTGAACCGTCCGAATCAGAGCCCTGCCTTCGAAGACGACGAGAAAGCGGAATGCCTAGCCGACAGCTTAGAGGCCCAGTGTACGCCTAGCGACCTTCCGGTCGATCAAGCTCACCTCGCCAGAGTTGACGCTGAAGTCGAACGTAAGGCCTCGCTCCCTCCTTCTGAGGATCCGGAACACCCACTCGCGCCGGTAACTATAGACGAGGTACGCTCTCTGATCAAGGAACTGCATCCACGTAAAGCCCCTGGCTCAGACGGAGTCACCAATAAGGTGATTAAACTCTTTCCCCCAGCATTAGTAATCCTCTTGACAGGCATCTTCAATGCAGCATTAGGCAACAATCTCTTCCCTCAGCAGTGGAAAGAGGCGATAGTCATCGGCATCCACAAACCCGGTAAACCGAAGTCTGAGCCCACCAGTTATCGCCCCATTAGCTTACTCAAGGTTCTTGGGAAGCTATACGAGCGAATTATTTACTCCCGTCTTATGGACTATGCCGAGTCCAGGAGTCTCATACCAGACGAGCAGTTCGGTTTTAGAACCCAACACTCGTGCGTCCAACAAGTCCACCGCATAGTCGAGCATATAAGCGCTGGTTTTCAGCGTGGAAGGCTCACTGGCGTGCTCTTCTTCGATATAGCAAAGGCCTTCGACAAGGTCTGGCACAATGGCTTGATCTTCAAGCTTTACCAACTCGAGGTGCCAGATCGTCTCGTGCTTATCATTCGAAACTTTTTGTCGAATCGGTCCTTTCGCTATCGCGTTGAGGGCACACTCTCTTCCCCTCACCCGATCCGTGTCGGAGTCCCTCAAGGCTCGGTACTTTCTCCACTCCTCTTCACGCTATACGCTAGCGACATTCCTCGCGGTGGCAAACCCCAAGTAGCTATGTACGCCGACGATACGGCCATCTATTATTCAGGCACCAGCCCCTTAGCGATAGGTCGAACTCTCCAGACCGCGGTCACGACCCTCGGGAAGTGGTTCACGAAATGGAGAATCGAAGTCAACCCTACCAAGAGCGCAGCCGTGCTCTTTAGCAAGAAACGGCAGCCTCCCGCTCCCCCTCCTCCTATAACACTCTTCGGCAAGCCTATCCCTTGGGAGCAGCAAGCCAAATACCTGGGTGTAATCCTTGATCGGAAGCTTACCTTCATAGCTCATATTAAAGCGGCACGCGCGCGAGCCGCCTTCGCTCTCGGCCGACTTCATTGTATGTTGAACAAGCGCAGCAAACTCTCTCTTACTTGTAAGAAGAGAATTTACACTGCGTGTGTGAGACCTATAATGACTTACGGCAGCGTCGTATTCTCTCACGTACCCGATTATCGACTCAAACGAATGCAAACACTCCAAAACCGTTTCATGCGTAGAGCCACAGGCGCTCCAGGTTACGTCCGTAACTTGCAGTTGCACTGTGACTTAAAGCTGCCAACAATCAAGCAGTTCATGAAACGCGCCGCGATCCGTTTTTTCGACTCCTCCGAAACCCACCGTAACCCGCTAATCGTAGCGGCCGCGCGATACGTACCTTCCGTAATATCTAAGATTAAACGCCCCAGACTTACTCTCTCCTACCCCGACGATAAAACAACGCTTCTCCAAGAAGCATTCGATTTAGCTAGCAGTAGCAATACAAAACACAACCGCCGTATATTACGTCCTCGCCGGAGAGGCCCGTCGCGTATTATAAATAATAGTAACGTAAATGTTATCCCCCCGTCCCTAGACCAAGCTAGCCCTATCCGGCCAAACTAGCAATAAAAATATGTCCCTAAATAATAAAAATTAAGATCCAGCCATCCCTTGCTGTTTTGCTCTATTAAGATTGTTAGCAACGCACTAAGTCGAGGTCCGAACCCCGCAGGGGGTGCCCTTAGTGGACGTTGCTGACGTAGTTAGTTTTTTCATATTGCTCTGGCTGGAGGCCTTAAGGTCCTCGCCAAAAGTCCGGTGAAGCAGTCAAAGCCTGCGCTCAGGCTAACTGCAAAGATCTCTACCAAAAAAAAAAAAAAAAAAAAAAAAGCCTAAGACATAAGATCGCTTTGCATCTTAATGTGTTACATAAGATATGTGGTGTACTATATACATAGATACTAATAGTAGTACGCTTAATTAAATTCAATTAATATGAATATGTCAGGCGCGACCTTCACACCTAAGGACGTGATAAATGTTTCTAGTTATGATTGCAGAATTTGTGTTACGTTAATATTTGTCACTATTATTCATAGATGATTTAATATGTCGACCGAATTTTGATTTTGATAGCCTTCGTCTAACATATTAGTCCTTTGTGCAGGAGGTATTTCAGTGTAACTGTGATTGCGCGAAGTCCGCGAACAGTTACACTGAAAACCTCCGTTGTGAACAGTTGCAATCTATACCTATTCTCTCAGTAGTACAAGGTGTCATTTAATGGTAATTTCAAGCTTTTTCTTATATCCAGAATTATGTGAGTTTTCCAATGATTAGAACTAAGTTCAACGGTGATTTTTACTTCAAGATGTCGCCAAAGGCACTAATCGCACGAATGTTCCGAAATGTCAAATTACATGTTGCATTTTGACAGCAAACGCGCCAGTGGCGCCAAAAGGTGAGCACAATGGCGGTAGCTCTCTAGCTGCTATAAATTGTAGTCAAGGGAGATTCTTTACATATTTATATGCTCAGTGTTCACTTCAAATTATCTATTCAGGTACTTGTTCAATCAACACTTTAAATAAAAACTAAACAAACTCGAACTTGGCAGTGGCTCACCTGCTGAAAGTCTAGTTCAAATATTTCAACGGCACTTCTCTGCCAGGTCATCACATAACTACGTATCTTTGTATACACCTGGGAACGGATTCCAATGTTTTATGTCACCAAATTCTCGTGGGTGGTAACTGAAATTGTAATATGTACGAAGATAAATAGTTTAAAGTACGCTATTACACTTAAACAAGTATACAAAAAAAAAATCTTTGATCTGAAGACGTACTCATCATGTATCATCACACCTGTTGCCCCTAAGGGTTGGGCAGAGGTGTACCAATGTACACGCACAGTTCGCCGATATGTTTAGGTCCCATGTAGGTAATAGGGGGCGAGCCTATTGCCACTAACCGGGCACAAATCCAAACTCCGAACTGCTACTGAGAATTTCATAGAAAACCCAATAACACCAAGATCGACTTGGGAATCGAACCCAAGCCCTCTAGCGTAGCAGTCGCGCTAAGCACCACTAGGCCAACGAGGCAGTCCGAGAAGACGTACTACGTTTACAAAAGATGTAGGTTAAAGATGTATATCGATTATTATTAAAATGAAAATATTTTAGTCTTTTGTAAGTACCTAAGCTAGTTATGTATGCATAGAGGTTCCTGGTTTATTTAAAAGTGATTAATTATCTAGCTATTACGATTCATGAAACACAGATCGTTGGCAGACATAGGTCCATCTTCTAAAGAATATGTCTGCGTTTCAATCTATACACTTTACTGCGCAATCCCTGCTTCGTTCCTGCTCAATCTCCAATTAAAATAAATGAATCCAGTATCCGAACCACTGCACAATTTCCCAAAAATTACTTAAATAACCCTTCTTTTGATGAACTTGGAAAAAGGATAATTTCCAAGCGAGTAAATAACCCTTAAATATCAGTGAACTAAATACATTTTATAATAAACAGGTAAAGGTTACGAGGTTCATAATACCTTTTTAATTGGGTTAATCTACTTGATAATCCTATATTTAGGAGCCTTGTTAAAACTTGCGAATATTTTGAGAAAATACGGCGTCATTCTGGTAAATAGGTTTCATGTAATATCTTACGTCATTTTACATAATATGGGGTACAGTTTCAAAACGTGATCAAAAAATAATATCCGAAAGGATCGTTAATTTATATTTATTAATATAAGAATTAAACCGAATTTAAGAACAAACTCTAACTACCTATACTAAAATTAAAACTTACATAAATAAAAACTAACAGGCGTCAAAGAACTCATCACCATCCTTGTCAACGGCGGGGAACGTGCCTAGAAGGCTGGCAGCATTGCCACGTTGAATGGCTATGCCGATTCTCTGTGCAAGGAACAAACCAGCAGTCTGATCACGAGTAGATTCTACCAAACGTTTAGAAAGTTAATTTATTAAATACAATAATATAATATAACTCCGAAATAGGTAAATACTACTAAGTCTTTGGTCCTTTTATCCGTTTTTTTTTTTATTTACTCTACTGTCCCACAGCTGGCTAAATGCCTAGCCTACCACCAACAAGCCCAAAAAATACAAAATATTTACTAAAAAAATATAATGAGATGATTCACATATATAATAATAATAATATAATATTCCGGGACATCTCACACACGGTTGTCTGATCCCAAGCTAAGCAGAGCTTGTGTTATGGTAACCAGACAACTGATAAACATACTTATGTATTTCTAAATACATACATATTATAGATAAATTACACCCACCCACATAGCATGGACTATACAACCGAAACTTAAATCATTCGCGCAGACACATGTTACATTACACAAATAAATAAATAAAAACCGCAATAAACATCGACTACAACGTTTCTCTCATTCATTTGCCAAAAGTATTACATCAGTTTTGCAATATACAACATCCGTATAACGTTTTAACAGATTTTGTTTGCAACATAAATCAGTTTCTTTATAAAAACATATGATACAGAGTTCATGACATAATATGTTGGATCGGGTGTTTTAACTCGTGTTTTTGGCTTGAAATAATTAAGAGATATTGGTATCAGTTGTTAAAGAGTATAAATATGAATCAATTTTGGTTTTGGGTTAGTATCTGTATTCGCATTTAGGAAGACTGAATGCGATTACACCTTCCTAAACATAGGAACGATTGCATTTAGGATCCTAAATAAAAGATATAGGAATAAGTGCTTAAATTGGTTAGTGGAGATCTGATACATTAACTGCGATCTTAGCGTTATTAATACTTTTTAACCTTCGCAAAAGAGAGGTCTGTCTGTGTCATCCTAGATTTCTAACGACAAAAAAAAACCTCATCAAAATCCGTCTATTTGTTATGGAGCTATGATCTCAGAGATAGACAGACCGTCTCTTGCTAGTATTGCGTTTCGGCTTAAAATGTACCTAATACCATAACTTTTTGGTTGTTGTATTTAAATGTTTAGCCTACCCATTCAATTCTTGTATACAAACGTACTACAAATCAACTCCTACACATTCGTTCGTGTACGCTCGTCCATTTTCGGCAATGATCGTATTTATACACGATCGCATCACCTCATCTGGTATATATGACATAACATACGTAGGCAGTACGGAAGGAAAACGGAAAACTAATACATAATACGAATTTATGACGTCATACGCGAAAATTCCTAGTATCGAGATATTTGTACAAGGGATATTGTCTACAGAAATGTATAGGGTATATCAAAGAGTTTCTATTTCAAAAAGTTCCTTGAAATTATAGAGGAAATGAAAATATAACTTCTGTTCGATTGAAGGGCTGAACTAGGTTACTACATAAAAGTTTCCTTAGTTCGTTATTTCTGTGAAATAAAACTATTTCTCATCTGATTCTATCATCTAGAGTTTCTATTCCTTTGCTATCAACTATAAATTTAGTTCCGGGAAAACTATATTTTTAACCTCGACGAAAAAGACGGATGTTATAAATTTGACGTCGGCCTGTGTGTTTGTATACCTACGTCTGTCTATGGCATCGTTGCTCCTAAACGAAATTACCGCTTGTGATGCGGTTATTGTTTGAAAGCTGATTTTATTGAGATGGTTTTTTTCTATCATCATCATCATCCACAGCCTTTTCCCTCCCACTGCTGGGCATAGGTCACCCTTTTTCGTGCCATAATATACGGTTTTTTTCTATAATCTGAAATATTCACGAGTGTTTCTTATTATTTTTATTTATATTTATAGTTTTTTTTTGCATTATTTGAATTAATAATTCATATTCTGCATTTATTCTTCAAGACAGGCGACTTAAAGCACGTGTCGCAACATGCAGCTAATTATCATAAACATATTGTGACCATACGGATAATTAAACGTCTGCTAGATAACCAGACCTACCGCACATGAATTAATCATTTCGCAAGAGGAAAATTATTGCAATACTTCTGTCGCATACCATTATCATATATCATATATTATGTACAGTCAAACTCATAAAAGTTCGATGATTAAGGAAGTGTTTTCAATTGGTTTTCAATCATTTCTTCATAACACGATTAACAATACTTATCTACATACCTACCCACGTAACCTACGTAGATTTGAAAAAAAAAAAAACAAAAAAAATAAAGCTCATATTTACCAACGTCGAGGTCGTCCGCGGCGAAGGTGGTGTGATGATCTAGTCAGTTATGCGGGGCGCATGTGGACAGTAATCGCCAAGAATAGAGAGGTTTGGAAGAAGAAAGGGAAGGCCTTTGCCCAGCAGTGGGATCTAACAAAAAAATATAGTATGACCTAATAAAAAAAAATTACCACCTCTGAAGTATCACCTATCGAAAAGAAAAACAGTTTACAATGACAAAAAAAAACATACCTACGAATTGAGAAAATCCTGCGTTTGACGTCGGTTGAAATAATGTAATGTTGTGCATTTCAATGAAAATAAATAAATAGGTAATGATTGCTTATTGACATTTTGTACATTTTTCCCGTAACATGCAATTATTTTGTACATTATTATCAACCTTAATAGATAAATATTTGCTATTGTGTGGTGCAATCGACAAATAACCCGTAACAGATAATGCATTACTGTTTGCAAGCTATAGCAAATATTATGCGGTTGTTTACCGTTCAGTAGAACCCGTTTTAATTAACACTTGCAAAGTAAATGGTATGTATGTAACAAAAAGATAGACGGAGGTATTCAATTACAAACATAGAATCTAAAATTTTCAGCATTCATTTAAAAAATCTGTTCTTAAGTCTCTTATTACTATCGTAAAGAAGAAAATTAAAAAAAAGGAATACAAACAGCAATCATGATCCTGCCCTGTTCCCAAGATTTTGTGGTCAGTGTAATGCGTATTCAGCTTCCATTCATCTCTACAACTCATCATCTCAGCATTCACTCCTTTCTTTCTCACATCATCTTTCACAAAATCCATCTTTCTTTCAGTCTTCCTCTACACTCATAACTCACATCAGAAAACCATCATGGATAAGAAATGGAGTATCTAAATATTTGAGTATATTTTTAAGTCACACATTTTTTTCTCCTAGCCCGTATCACCAGCCGAAATGTCAATTGCTTCAAGTAAGAAACCAATTGTCCCCTAATGATATTTATTTACGTTCATAACATATATCCGGAAAACGGCAAAACCTTTATACGTCGTATTTGCGTCATATACGTTATTCTTAGGAGCGGACGTCACGGCAAAAATATCAATACACCACGATTTAATTAGGGCCATGTTATGCACATATACGCATAACAAGTACGTCAGTAAGCTTTAACAGTTTCTGTTTATTCAATCAGTGTACAAGAATATTCTAGAATAGCAAAAATACTGATTCAAAGTTTAGCCTTATCTGCCAAGCTTTTTCATCATTTTACGGGTTGGTTTTGGGTCACCCGATTAAGCTCAGTATTTTTATTTTATTTTATTGGGGAAAACAAACAATTGTACATTGTGTCTTAGGGTGTCACCACACCAATCGATCGATGGTCGATCGATGCCGTCGATCGATGGAGGAATGGATTGGTCGACGTAAATGGTATGGTAGAAACCGTCGATCGACGTCGACTAGTCCATTCTGCCGTCGATCGATTGGTGTGGTAACACTCTTATTGGCTATATACATAATAAAATATTCGAATGCCCAGCGGTATATTATGTATTATGTTATAAATGAGATTACTCTTTGATCTTTGTCTTACGTTATCGCTACACTCTCTTGTTTCTATAACACAATCAATCAAGTACTTTTGGTTTTTCCTCGGCCTTTAGGTTTATCCTCCTTCATATTATTTTGAAATATTCCCCATAACCATAATTATATCACATAAGTCCACATTGTTCCTTTTCAAGTTACTATATTCCCTACCCTACGACATAGCTAACATTCTTTCTTACCCAAACTTTCTAACCCATTTGACCTCAGAAACCAACTTAACCTTGATCCTTTAACCCAACTAACAAATAATCCCTCACTTTTATTAACATCCTCATAATGTAAAAAGCACTAGGAAATGGCTTCAAATAACCAAATACATTTCTCCAGTTCCATTTAAACGGATCGAGAATTTACCCTTGGCCTGCTTTATCAAGGTGCTTTGTTGACCTCCTAACGGTTTCCTTGAACATGAGATTTTGCGAAGGATAGGAAGATGTGGTTTATTTTATTGCAGTTCAGTGTATAAAGTAGGAAATATAGGAGCTTTTATTAGAGTTAATTTCTCTGTTGAGTAAAATATCTATGAATTCATTTAATAAAAAATATGAATTTAAGAAACATCTAACAGTTTTTTTTAGAAAATTGCTGATAACTTTTAGTAACTTATTTATAAATGATAGCTAAGAAACCTATTGGTCACGTCAGTTTTTTTTCTCATTATCGGTCCATTCGTCTAGTATCTAGCAATACATACAGACCTATATGCTACATGTCGAACTTGCAATACCCCTCTTTTTGGGTCGAAGGTATATTGCTTGTCTAAATTAATGCATATTTACCGCAGAACACTGTAAATGGATATACAAAGGTATATTCCTTTATTAAGAGGTTTACCTCGTTATAATACTAAATTGCATATTACATACGGATTAGTTTTAAGCTTTTACCTAGCTTGTTAGCTATTTCACTTCACGCAAAGGGATTTATATTGTAATCCGTCTTTCAAAGGATTAACCAAAAACCAACTTCCTAACTAATTGAATTAATTTATGTTATTGCTTTTAACATTAGCTTCGTTATCTTTCTAAAGGTCGATTTATATCCAACGAGCAACTTTTTATTTTATCCTTTAATCTATAAAATTCTTTTAGAACTTCTTAGAATTTGAGGGGATAGTGATAGAATGAGCATTTTCTCGTTTGATGTAAATAGGCCTTATTACGAAACGTTCCGAACTTTCGAGTGATTGATGATAAAAGTATTTGTTTTTCGATTAACTAAATTGATCGGAACTATTAAGAAATAAGCGAACAGGTGTTAGTTCGATCTTTCGTGTATTATCACGATTATTTCGCAGATGGATTGGCAGTTATCACGAATTTCAACATTCTTCACCCCCAACGCAAAAAGAGATTTTATATAAATTAGTTTTAGTTTTAAGTCTATGGAAATCGTTAACGAATGGTCCGATTGATGCTTTGTTGTTTGGAAGCTCATGATCGAGATTCTTAATGATGTAATTTAGAAAACTGTTTTCAGAATTTTGAAAGTCATCAACATTTTACTTCTATTTGGCGTAGGTGTCCTATTTTCGATGTAGTTTTTTAGTTTCTCGGGATTGGAAAGCACATTATTGATCTCTTACCAGCTAAAACCACTGGTATGCTCCCATTCCTTTCCCAGAAACCATACAGTTCTACAATCAACAGCACAGGATTACAGTCAACCGCAATTCCCGGTACTTTCTATGAAACTGATTCATCTTTATTCATAACTGCAGTCTATGCAATCGAGATTCAGGTGAACTCTGAGTTGCTTGGCATTTCTCCAGAATATATACATTTTAGAATATGGACTGTGGGTTTCCCCTTTTTAATGGCTTCTATTAACTGTTCCTGTGCATACTATTGACCGAGTTATGACGCATTCATTTTAATATACATTGTAAATGTTTGAAAAATCTACAAGATTCATTCGTTTGTTGCTGAAAAATGTAGATGCCTTTATTTGTTTTTCCGAGTTCCATCAGAGGATGAATCAATCAAGCTTCTATTTCAGACTTTATGGCGTAACGGGAGATATGCCTTTGGTGGCTAACAAACATATCAATAATGATATACCCTGCCAAATTCCTGACAATAGATATACAAAGTTTGACTGATAGATGGGTAAAATGAGTATATTGACTCTAATATTTGATTAGAAATAAATAAAAAGGAACTTGTCTTTTACAAAATTTGCATAGGACCACCTTCTAAAGGACCTTATGGACGACATTTTTTTTATTTTACATACATTCACAATTGCCGTAGATAAAAAGGAACCAACTGCAATCAAATTTATATGCACTGCCTCTGAAGTATACCCTATCGATGACAAAATATTATTTTTAAATGGTTCTCCAATTTGTTGGAGATGAAAATGTTATACGATAACTCAGTTAAAATTAATTGGCAAAATCTCTAAAATCTAGAACACAGTTAACCTTATTCTATTTCTAGAATAGAAAGCTGCTGACATATAATTTCATGAATCGTCGACAATGAAAAAGTTTCAACGGCATGCCATCTGGGTCAAGTATAGTGAGATTGCGTGCCAAAACATCTACGCGTTGGTGTATTATTTATTGATATATGTAAGAAAATGTCGTGGTGGCCCAGTGGTTCAATGATCGGATTTGTATGCACGAGGTTGCAGGTTCGAACCCGGGCAAGTACCAATGTAACTTTTCTAAGTTATATGTACTTTCTTAATTATTCTAAGACACTTCTGACAAACGGTGAAGGAAAACATCGTGAGGAAACCTGGATCCCAAAATTGGGATCTGAAATCGCAAATCCGCAGAGAGCAAGCGTGGTGATCAATGCTCATGCCTTCCCTATATGGGAAGAGGCCTGTGCCCAGCAGTGGGACGTTTATAGGCTGGAATTGTTGTTGTATATGTAAAGTATGATAAATGAGATACATGACCATTTATACACACATTATTTAATGTCCAATTTGATTTTACCTGCTTTTTAAACACCGATTCAAAGATTATGTATGTCTGTGTCATCATAACTTTCGATTTTACTATGTTGTTAATTTGACAGAGATCTTGTACAGTGTTTTTGTTATGTTTAAATCTCCTTAACTATTTAGAATATTAGTGAATCGTTCAAAATAAATAAATTTTGTCCGGGAGGTAGTCGTGCTGCTGCTTCTAAAGAGTATATATCGTATAGGTATCGTATTTATTGAGTATATTATTATGTCATATATGTATTTTTTTTTGGCACGCACGTATGTCTTAACATCTTGATGAATTTTAGATAGGAAGACAGGATTCGTTTTTAATTGCGAAAAAATTACGTAGGTGATGTGAAAAGTTACTGCTAGAATCTACCCCTATATAGCACCTACAATAAAATTTGCAATTTTTAAACTACATATGAACGCCCTATTTTATGTAGATTGCACATATAATTTATAGAACTTTTTCATTATTTCCAGGTTGTCGAATGCAAGGAGAAGAAAACCGGTGCTAAGCGTGCATTGAAGGTTCTACACGACAACACAAAGGCGCGCCGTGAGGTCGAACTGCATTGGAGAGCGCGCGGCTGTATTCATATCGTTGAGGTAATGAGAACTTATTATATTAATTATTGATAATACACATCGGAAGACGAAGCGTTGGCAGGCCTCCCACCGGGTCGACCGACGATATCGGCAAAGTTGCGGGCACCCGGTCGATGCAATTGGCGAGTTGTCGTTCATTGTGGCGTTCTAGGGGGAAGGCCTTTGTTCAGCAGTGGACGTCTTCCGGCTGATGATGATGATGAATACACATTATAGTTCTTCCCGTGATAAAATGAGTTGAAGAAAGAATATGTTATTGTCACTTGAAACATGTAATTTTTTTTCTATATTTTTACGTTATGTCTTATAAGGAAACATTCTAGCCCTCTTTGTGTATAAACAGTAAAATATTTCTACAGTTCTTATTCATTATTTTTAAGTATTAACTTTTAGATATTTTTATATTATATTATTTTATACCTATGAAAGATATAACGTCATAACATCAGCATTTATCATCCATTTTATGATGATTCTGGATTACCTAGATATAGTCTTGATTGCAAATAGCTAAATCTATACTCACGACCCAGTGTTAAACTAAACGTAAACAAATAGTTTTGGACTGCAACTGATTGTGAAGTGAATCACAAACTCCGTCAAATAACCAAAATAATGACTAATGTATGTGTCATTCTCAATATGTATAGATATGTTACATACAACGAG
Source organism: Autographa gamma (assembly GCA_905146925.1). Taxonomy (NCBI): domain Eukaryota; kingdom Metazoa; phylum Arthropoda; class Insecta; order Lepidoptera; family Noctuidae; genus Autographa; species Autographa gamma. Next base: position 3,301,124 of record LR989878.1, on the reverse strand, counting down.
GTTGCATTTGAAACTATAGAGTGAGCCTATCAGAGTTTAAACCGTAAGCACTAGTGTGAACAAGTGTTGTCGTGAACTATGTATGAAGATGGAGCTTGCCGTTTTAAAAAATCTATCTAAAACACTAATACTATCCTAACAATGTCAAAACCATCGATATTTTCTCATATAAGTTTCTCGTTGCACGAAAATTAACTTAAATGAAAAACGAAATGTACTATGATCAGACTAAAAACTGCTCTCGCTTGGCACAAGGGGAACCTAGCGATAGTAGCAGTCTACGTATATGTTATGTCTATGGTTACATACGTTACAGGTGACAAAATGTATTTTTAACGAACTTAACTACTGTATTGATTTTGTAAATTTTTATGGGACCAACTCTGAGGTAGGTATACCATACGTGTTGACGAAGAAAAAACTTTTTTGAAGGGGTACCTTAATTGCTGTAAAAATCCCACATCATAAATAAAAAAAAAATACTAAACATTAAGATGAATTGACAACGTCCTCTTTCAGAAGTCGGTTAAAAAAATAAAAGGACAGATATGATTAGACGTAGATATGCACAGAAGAAAATAAATACATTTTCCAAATTCGTATTTACAAAACAAAGGGATTTTCCTCAACTGAAATATGCTTAATCATCACTGGCTTAAGAAAACCCATTTATCTATCAAACATATCAACTATCATAACTATAGCAAGTCACCCATCCGGTTCTAAACCCCGATGGGCGTAGCTTAACTTATCGATTAGTACCAAACAATGACCTTACATTGAATGCCTCATTAGATAATGACTAACTATTAGACAATGGACTATTATGTCTCTACAAGACAATTTATAACTTATAGTGATTGTAACTCAAATGTTTTTGAATTGTATGTTTGTAGATGTAGTAGGATATTATAGTCAGCTGTGTTTCAAAAGTACTAGCTTCTCATTTCACTTATCATCATCTCCCTGCCCTGCTCCCAATTACTTGGGGTCGGCGCAATGCGTATTCAGCATCCATTCATCTCTACAACTTGTCATCTCAGCATTCACTCCTTTCTTTCTCATATCATCTCAAATCGACTGTATGTTTATTTTGCATGTTTGTTTCGCGATATCTACGGTAATTGTGGATTGATGACCTGGCCTGTTGGTCCAGTGGTTAGTGACCCTGACTGCTATGGTAGTGGGTTCGGTTCCCACCCAGGACGAATCTTTGTGTGAGAAGCAATTAATGATCATTTGTTTAGTCTTAATATACGTATGCATTTAGCAATATTATGTATAAGTATGTTTACCAGTTGTCTGATTCATGATTTATTATTACATGTTCTGCTTAGTTTAGGATCAGATGACCTTGAGTACAAAAAACAATATTTCTGTGATAGGGTATACTTCAAATAGTCTGTGATCATTCAAGGGTGGTCCCACATAAACGATGAATACATAGAGGTCAGTTATTTATGTGTAGTTAATTAAATCTTACATTTATTCTTACATAATTTTGTTTATATAAGCAAAACAGCTCATTTACCTAATCTTAACGATCGGATTCCAATCCTATAAAATCACTTGTAATCTGAATACATAAAACTAGTCAACAGCTATTACGCGATGAATCATTAGAACCGATAAGAGAGCAATTACGTACTAAATTGCTTTTACGCCCCCGTGACTGAAAATGTGAGAAAACGAGGTTGTACTCTTATATGACCAATACAGAGTGTTACCGAAAGGGTATATCCATCGACTACTATCGCTAGGTTCCCCTTGTGCCAAGCGAGAGCAGTTTTTAGTCTGATCCTAGTACATTTCGTTTTTCATTTAAGTTCATTTTCGCGCAACGAGAAACTTATATAATAAAATATCGATGGTTTTGACATTGTTAGGATAATATTAGTGTTTTAGATAGATATTTTAAAACGGCAAGCTCCATCTTCATACATTGTTCACACAAGTGCTTACGGTTTAAACTCTGATAGGCTTACTCTATAGTTTCATATGTATACTCTAAGGGTATACCTATCCAAAAGGGGTGAAGAACATCTGGTATAGAGTCAGTTTACTAAATTTCAGGCCAAAGTAAATTACATAAATAAGTGTCCAATTTTTAGTATCAATTATTTTACTCCAAATATAATAACCGCTGAAGCGATGTATTTTAACAAAGCAAGTGATGTTTGTTCGTCTAATTTTTGTGCTGTCTTCTTATATAAAATCCCAATATGTATCACCTTGCAATCCTAGTAAGAAAAGTAAAAACTGTAGAGTAAAAGTCCATTGTGTCAAAAGCTAATTTGTTGCAGTGGTTTTCCGTTTAACGACAGACTTTATGCGAGAGATTGATGCTTCCAATATTATTAGGGTCTTAATACTATTCTTACGACTAAACTAGGTAGTTCATGCTAGTGCTCACTGTTCTTACTCAGATGTGTGCATTCTGTAGTTTCTAATCTATTGTCTAATGTTGTATAACATTCTTAGATCCAAAGAGTTATAATACCACTTTCTTTAAGTGTGACTGCACTTTACTACCGTGAGACAGCGTGGCTCTGCTTAGGTTATCTTATGTCATCCCAGCCAACATTAGTTACTGTTATCTGCTAAGCTAATTAAATAAGAGAAAACATTTTACTAAGATACTGTGAGCTAGGTAACTATCCTTGATTTTTGTTTATTTATTGTGCAACATAAACTTTTAGATAATCCCAAAATTACACAAACTTGCTAGCTCCTTTTCGTACCTGTACTGTCACTACAAAAGAATAACATTTTAAGATTTCACTTTTAAGAAAAAAATATGTGACACATTAATGTAAAACTGAACAGACTTGAATGTATTTAGCAACACCTCGGAGATCACAAAACAATTTTTCATGATATGTCGCATACAAAAACAATTGAGAACATCCACCTTTTGAAGTCGGTAAATACCAAACAAATTAACATAATAACGAATTAGTTAGGGTCTTTTTTCCTTCCATTTTCAGACTCTATATTCAAATTCACTGCTTTTTCATTCATATTATCTCTCACGCAGTCAATCCACTTAAAAACCATATAATATACGAAAATTAATTTCATTTAAAAACAGGAAAATCATCAGAGTAAGTCTTCATTGTCACTAGTTAAACATATTTATCTATACAGATGTGTATGACATACGATAAGACAGTAATTACAACTCATACGCACATTGCACTTTCGGACACGTGATTATCATTCAACACTTCACACTTTATAACTGATAATATGTTTACTTCGTCATTTTATAGATTACGACTTACGACTAGTTGTGACATGTGGTTTAAATTTAGGCAAGCAGAAAAGCAAAAAGTCAACAGAAAAATTAGAGCTTATAGGCTTATTTGTAGATATTATTGGTAATCCAAATCAGGGACATCTTGAGGTCAGGTCAAGAAGACCCTAAACCGAAGAGCATGTATGAAGGGAATAATGACAGTGGATGAAGCGAAAGAAGTATGTAAGGATTATAGCAAGTGGCAAGAAGTGGTCTCTGCCTACCTCTACGGGAAAGAGGCGTGATTATATGTATTATTGTTAATCTAAGAACCTACACTAACTACCAATTTCTGAAAGGCTCGACTTAATCTGTTGTCAAAACTGATTACGACTCTTTGGTCGACCAAAACGCAAACAACCTATCACAGCGGTTGAAATGAAATGAATTGACAGGTGATTAACAATTTTTTGTGTTTATCTGTATATTTATTAATGTATATTAACGTTTCTGTAACCGAGAGTAGAGTAGGTAGTTTTTTTTAAGAAATAATAAACTGATATTCTTCAGACACAGTGTCTAGTTTAATAGCACTGTATTGAATAAGTTTTTGAGAAAGCCAGTTACAGTATAACGTATTTTCTTCTATTGGACATGTCGTCTTCATATTTTTAATGAGCCATTAGTGACCCACTGCAGGGCAAAGGCCACCCTTTCCTCTTCGTCTTTATGAGTTGTTTGGCGAAACTTTCGCTTAATAACATATTACGATAAATTGGTACAAGTTTTTGAAATAGTGGGCGTGTCACATACGTACATAATATATTAGGTATTATCGCATAATTATATCATTTACGACCTTTTTGAAGCAACAAGCATGATGTCATAATATTGATTTATATCACCGATAAAGTTTTACATGATGTAATTTTGTGTAACCCTTTGGGAATTGTAGACTTTTTTCGATTAAAAGAATTACAATTAGGGATTCACATTAGTACAGTACATACTCATAGGTAACGGTTAAAAGCCATAACACTTGGCTACAGCCAAAAAGTAAAAGTAAATAATTACGATAGATATTTAAATATATTTTTTACATAATCAATAAAAAATAACCTTTGGTAACTACCAAATTCTCCCTTCAAGCACAAATCTTATGTTAACCGGACTTAGTTTCCTTTAAAAATAAAATGCGTGTTTCTAATAACAAATCAATAATGTAAACAGAACCCTAGGCAAAATAATTAGATTCGCACTTGTCCATTTCATAATCCATTTTGTCACGCGATAGCCCTGGGAAAATTGGTAATGGCGTGCGGTTTTATGGCCGTTAAATTGTGTGGTTAACTACTGACTAATAGTTACATCATGTATCGATTATAATTATACTTTAGTTAATTAATGTTTAGCGGAGTGGTTGTATCCCCAACTGACTGCGCGACTTACTGCGGTTCCTATACCTGCATTGTACTATTCTACAAAGACTTCCATAATCTACAAACATCATCATCTCCCGAGACTTTTCCCTACTATGTTGGGGTCGGCTACCATTCTTAGCAGATTCAGCTGAAATCCGAATTTTACATAGAGCGCCCGCCTATCTGACCTCCACATCCCATTTTACTGGGAAACACAGTATCCCATACTAAGACTGCTTGTCAGAATTGACTTAACGACTGCCAAAGATCTGTCTACAAACATGAATTTTAATTTTGGGTATGGGTCTCGAGACAGGAATTTATTTCTCTAGTTTGAGAGTTATTAATAAAAAAACGTAATGAACATACTTGTATTAAAAAGTATTTGATTGAAATAAGTACCTCAAGACTGTCTCGTTGTTTTATTAGTCGCGTCCTTGCAATCTAAGCACCACGCAAGTTGTACCACGATATTGGGCTCGACGTTCACTACCCATTCATGTAAAAACGATATGGGCCCAGGAGAATCCATTAAAACAAAATGTACCTATATTTTAGCTAGCATCTCAATAGGCAATGGATTAAGCTCTTTGACCCTTTTATGTTACTTTATCCTGACTTAGCACTAAAGCTTAGAAGCTTTTACGCTTAAGACCCTACAACTTTGAAAAAATAACACTATTCTTATTCCTTCCAGGTGATAGACGTATACGAGAACTCGTACGGCGGCCGAGGATGTCTGCTCGTGGTCATGGAGTGCATGGACGGAGGAGAACTGTTCCAGAGGATACAGGACAATAGAGAGGGGGCTTTCACTGAAAGACAGGCTGCTGAGGTATGTTTATAACTTTATTGATTCTTCTTCCTTGAAAAAGCCACTTTCACTAGTCCCGTTCCCCATGATTTTATAGTTGTTTGTTTATTTGGGGCGGTGACGAATCCAACAAAACAAATATCATGAAAATCGGAGCTATAAATGGTGTAAATTACCAGATTTTCTTTTCTACTGCATCGTTCGGTTTACGCCCTCACTTCAGTAGTGCTATTCTGTAACATTATTTTCATATCTCGACAGTGGAATCCGCGGTGAGATGTCAAATACGTATTCTCAAATTTGAATTCTAAATCAAGGCCAATTGGGTTCACTTTTGAAATGAGCTTTATTGTCTATTTTAGTATTATTTACAGAATAGACATACAGTTCCTGTGGGCTTATAGAGATTACATGTCCTATGTTGTGAACCAGGTTATAAACCAAGTGTGCCAAGTTTTGTGCAAATACATTTAGTTAGTCTTTGTGCGACCTGGGTACAAGTAGGCAGCCTTATTATGCGAGTCGAAGTCGAGTGAAGACACATAAAGGTATGTATTTGAGTCCTTAAATACAAACCTTTATGCGTCTCCTTTCGTATTTCGTACGTAACTTCTGAGGTTTTGTTGTAAATCCAAACTTAACTACTAGCTACTTAGACTGACCTAAATATGTACTTTTAAAACTTTAACTTTTATAACTTTAAATTTTATTCCACAGATAATGCACTCAATATGCGTAGCCGTCCGTCACCTGCACGACTCCAACATAGCCCACCGGGACATCAAACCCGAGAACCTGCTGTACTCCAGCACCCAGCCTAATGCAGTACTCAAGCTCACTGACTTCGGCTTCGCCAAGGAGACGCTAACACCCGCTGATACGCTGCAGACACCGTGCTATACACCGTATTATGTGGCTCCTGAGGTAAGAATAAACTATTTTAGACATAACATAACATATCATCACGCCTGTATCCCCGAAGGGGTAGGCAGAGGCGTACCAATGTACAACCCACAGTTCGCCGATATGTTTAGGTCCCATGTAATAGGGGGCGAGCCTATTGCCACTTACCGGGCACAAATCCAAACTCCGACCTGCTACTGAGAATTTCATAGAAAAACCCAATAACACTTTGGTCGACTCGGGAATCGAACCCAAGACCTCTAGCGTAGCAGGTGCGCTTAGCACCACTAGGCCAACGAGGCAGTCTATTTTAGAGTATTTTAGAGGTTTTCAATATACGTACCAGTTTTTTTCAAGACTGCAATTCAGTTTGACGACGGGACACACAAGAAGGTGACGACCTCTATGGTCGAGTGGCGTACGCACCGGTTTTCAAGGTGTCGCTAGCTCTGGGTTCGATCCCCGGACGGGTCAATGTAGAAACTCACTTTTCTACATTGTCTCGGGTCTGGGTGTTTGTGGTACCTTCGTTGTTTCTGAATTCCATAACACAAGTACTTAATATCTGCTTACTTTGGGTTCAGAGCAATGTATGTGATGTTGTCCGCATTTATTTATTTATTCAATATAGCTCTTCAGGGCATCAAACAGTAAAAAGTAGCAACCCTAGCCAAATCACATTATAAGAGGATAAGAAAAGCCTAAGTCAAGAGACTCATCGTAAAAAAAATACACTTGGCTTGGAGACTGCTGTACTCCCAACACCGCCATTAAGCTTAAATTAGGAATTACTTAGGAGGTTTTCATTATAGGTACCACTTTTACGATTCCAATGTAGTTCGTCGGGACATTAACTGAGGAACTCTGTTCAACAGCAGTCGTGCATTACAGGATTAAAGTAAACTAGATTAACATTGCTGAGCTGAAAGTAGTATGTAATCGATGAATGTAGTTTTGTTCTGAAGCGATGAAATAAAAAAATAATCCTGTATTCAAGATGATCACAAAGTTTTACTATGTTACTGGTTCAAAAAAGGTCAAATCTTGTTTAGTGTCTTTATGGACGACAAGATAGTTAAGAATGGTAAAAGATCATCTAAATGCCTTTTAGCTAATTTCTACCTTCTAAGGTCAACCTCAGTTTTAATATTTTTAGGTGCTAGGCCCAAAATATGACGAATCCTTTGACATCTGATCTACATCATACTGTGTTGTTTCCCGCCTTTACTTTTGTTGCGCGATTAATTTGAGCGTACGATTGTTAAAAATTTGTCTTAATTGACCACTCGATGCACGATCATGGTCAAGGCAATGGCTTGACATCACCAATAAAATTGATCAAAACCATCATGCCATAGTATTTAAGTGCTTGCGAGCGCTTTGATAGGCTGCTAATCTTTTGATAAACTCGTTACAGTTGTGATCAGAAACCGAAGGTTAACCTTGTCAAAAAATAATCCTATTATGAATATTCACAAATATCTTCTTTTATTTCTAGGTGCTAGGCCCAGAGAAATACGACAAATCCTGCGATATCTGGTCGTTAGGCGTAGTGATGTACATCTTGCTGTGTGGTTTCCCGCCTTTCTACTCCAACCACGGACTTGCCATTTCACCGGGGATGAAAAAGGTAGGTCAAACCATTCAGTCTATTTTGTGATACTGTGTTACCCGGTAAATGTGTTGTGGAAATCGAGAAGAAGTTGCTTAATGTTTTTGATAGCTTTCCGAGCCCCTAAAATAGCTTTGTGAAAAGTATATAAGAGGAAAATCTTAAACTTTCCCTTTACATTCCTTCATTTGTTATAATTTCTGCGTGTATTCCTTTTCTTTAAAATAGGCAGCAGTTAACAGTACAGTTAATAATAATTCCAAAAGAATCGTTTTCAAAAGGTTTTTCGCTCGCATGTGTTTTTTTTATCAAAATGGTAAAATGAGTGTGTTTTTCCCTTTCAGCGCATCAGACTAGGACAATACGATTTCCCCGAACCAGAGTGGTCCAACGTATCCACTGAGGCAAAGAATCTCATCCGAGGCATGCTATCCGTCGATCCCGCTAAGAGATTGACCATTCAACAGGTTAGTAGCTACTATTAGCTAGATGTTTATTAATTTATTGTATTTCTAGTGTTTGTGCCATATTCCAGTGTCCATCTTGAAAACGAAATCGACGTGTTATTTAAATACAAAAAAATTAAAAACCATGCAAAATTGCTGTGTTTGATAGTTTAATAAGGAAGGTCGTTTTATGTGAAAAGAGTTTAGTAGGACAATCCGGACGGAGTTATAACTGTAAAAAAATACGAGGAAACCATTTCGATTTGTGCCTTTAACTTGCCCTAGCCGATAGTCCTAGTTTTTTAAAGGATGTTTGGGGCAGAAATTCTCGATCTTTCTATTCTATTGCCATTAGACTCGTAAAAGCTAACAGTTTCAAGTGACTCATAGTATTCTCTCATCTGAGACATTTGACCGCTACTGGCTGCAGGCTAAGTGGGGTCCAGATTTCTGGGATTTTTGCCATGCTTCTTCTTTGACTTTAGCTGACTTATTGTTTTGTCATCCAGGTGATGTCCAGCCCATGGGTCCGGCAGTACACGCAAGTCCCGCAGACGCCGCTGTACACGCACACGTTGCTACGCGAGGGAGGCGAGGCGTGGGCCGACGTGCAAGACGAGATGACGCGCTCGCTCGCCACCATGCGCGTCGACTACGATCAGGTGACGGCGAGTGTCGCCTGCTACACCGACACTGACACTGACACTAACACACTCCCAGCGAGGCGTGGGCCGACGTGCAAGACGAGATGACGCGCTCGCTCGCCACCATGCGCGTCGACTACGATCAGGTGACGGCGAGTGTCGCCTGCTACACCGACACTGACACTGACACTAACACACTCCCAGCGAGGCGTGGGCCGACGTGCAAGACGAGATGACGCGCTCGCTCGCCACCATGCGCGTCGACTACGATCAGGTGACGGCGAGTGTCGCCTGCTACACCGACACTGACACTGACACTAACACACTCCCAGCGAGGCGTGGGCCGACGTGCAAGACGAGATGACGCGCTCGCTCGCCACCATGCGCGTCGACTACGATCAGGTGACGGCGAGTGTCGCCTGCTACACCGACACTGACACTGACACTAACACACTCCCAGCGAGGCGTGGGCCGACGTGCAAGACGAGATGACGCGCTCGCTCGCCACCATGCGCGTCGACTACGATCAGGTGACGGCGAGTGTCGCCTGCTACACCGACACTGACACTGACACTAACACACTCCCAGCGAGGCGTGGGCCGACGTGCAAGACGAGATGACGCGCTCGCTCGCCACCATGCGCGTCGACTACGATCAGGTGACGGCGAGTGTCGCCTGCTACACCGACACTGACATTAACACACTACCAGCGAAGGCGGCGAGGTGTGGCCAACATTAACACACAAAATCTAAATCTAAAATTATTCATTTAACTTGGGCTACAAAGTAGCACTTATCAAACGTCAAAATTCCTTTTCAAAATTTCATTTCTGTTGCGCGGCCGATGTTTTTTCATTCCAAAAAACGTCGGCCGCGCAACGCCAGTACTAACAAACACACAACAAAACATCCTACCTCTCACACGTGACGCACCAACGCATCATCAGGTCAGTGTGAAAGGCCGAATGCGCCCGCCCGCCCCGACAACACGCGCCGCCACCACACCCAGATACGAACCGACCCCAAATCGCCCACCCTTCACCGCACACCCACAAAAGTCACACATCAACATTATCACTGCCTTTTATCACGCGATGCATTTGATCGTACGATGCACATTCACGGTTGAGGCAATGAGTTGGATGCATCGGTCGGTCATTTTCAATCTTACGATCATTGTTAATCATTCCCTTATTTTTTTGTCTTGCTAATTTCATTAAGATTCTAAAGAGATCAGTGTATACAGGGTGTTACCAAAAAGATATATCTATCCCAAAGGGGTGAAGAGTACATCTGGTATAGAGTCAGTTTACAAAATTTCAGCTCAAAATGAGTAGTATTGATGCAATTTTTTGTCTCAATTTTTATTGATATAGTTCTTATGTATGCAATCTTTTTTAAATAAATATCATGTATTTCTTCCAGACACACAACACATAACACAAACATTAAATTAAACCTCTTCTACAAATAAACAATGACACTAACAATAAACTTTCTTTTCAGGTTCAAATTAAGACGTTAGAACAGAGCAACAACTCCCTTTTAAACAAGCGGAGAAACAAGGTCGGGGCTTGAAATCTTCTGACGCCATTTTGGATTATAACGTGATACAAGTATTTGCATATTGAACCGTCAAAATAGGTAAATGTTTTTGTATTTTTTCGATATTGTAAATGTATGCAAAGTTTTGTAGATTTGAGAATTTTTTTGCGCGATCGATCCATTTTTTTGCAAACTCAGTTTGATTGACAAAGGTTGGGTGTTACTGTCGTAGAAAATCGAATATCGTTTGCAAATGTTACCTACAGGTTTGAATTCGTGCGAATATGAATGACCAGTTTTAACCTTTGGTAATAATTTCTCTATGTATTACTCATAATTGTCATAATAATTATGTATTCGTTGTTTAACATCATCTATCTCATTTAATTGCCATAAAATGTTATATACCAGTTAAGTATTGAAAGTTGGCCTTTTCTTAAGTTTTCTGCTGGTCTAAGGCCCCATTTATTCTTTAGATTATTCCGTCTTTTGTGATATATGATTTGCGAAAACCACCTTTATTTCTTAACCTCAATAAAGATAACTAACATCACATTTATAACTACATTTACAATATCAAAAACTACAAAAATTTAGTACCTAAACACAAAAATTCTAGAAAATATTTTATATCAAAATTGTTGTGTAGATCAATAGAAATAATTAAACAAAAACTAATTATTATTTTTGTAGAACACATGATATCTATTTTTTCTATACATTATTTTAAATGTCCATTTCGCAATCACAATTAATATAATTAATTTTTAGTTAGTTATAATTATATTAAGATTTAGCTTGACTTTAAGAGTGAGTGAGATAGACGCATGATGGATGAGTGCGACAGAGACGGCGATAGTTAAAAAATCAAGTTATTTTGGATGTATTTTACAATTAAACTGTTTATAAGTTACATTGGTTGTGCTCTTACAGTAAAAAAGGATATATTATGTATCAATATACTGACGTTGGTACATAACTGAATAGATGTACAGTTGAATTACAAATGAACATCATATGCAATTATTGTCAATGCACAAAAATCCCTGTCTGTTATTCTTTTACTACTAAACTGCTGAACCGATTTGGATGAATTTTGGCATGGATTAATTCAATTACATTGAATAATAATACAAGCATTTTTTTCTACTATCTTGAAACATCCTTAATTCTTGATTGAAACTTGACTATTTCAGAACTTGAACAAAAAAATAAGTCTAAATTTACTGCATAAACAATCTTTGTGACCTATAAACACAGTTTTACTGTAAAATTGCAACTCAATGGTAATTAATAAAGAAAAAACAACCTTATCACCTTGACTTAAAGGCGATATCATATACCACTGATTTGATCAATACTACATAGTACATAGGTATTACTTGTAAATAAAAATGTCTACTTAATTAATAATAAGTCTAATAATCTATTCGTGTAAAGAGAAGCTTTATATGAATGTATGCTATGTATGCCTCTAAAATCCTGCTATTTTGTATTAGTGGTCAAAATACTATATTGTAATGTAAACTTGCTATTTTTTTAGAGTAATTTTTAACCTTTAAAATCATGTGAAAAAAAAACAAAACAAACTTTATTTGTTTGTAAGTGACCAGAATAAGCCTGAAATAAAAAATGCATAAATCATAAAAAAATTTGCTATAGAAAACCACTAATTAAATAGAGTATTTACATTATATCAAAAGTGTAGAAAATTATATTTTGTTATTCAAAAATTATTAAATTAGAAATTTTGTAAAATGTCCGGCTATTGTGTAAATTTAATTACGCTAATATATCTACTGCGAAAATATTCAATAGACCTATATATTAAAGCTTGAATAAATAAAACAATGATCTCCATACTCAAACATTATAATAGGCTACAAAAATCACTAAATTATCTTACATTTATCGCTTTCGAAAAAGTCCTTGCGACAGAAAAATCGCAACGTTATGCCAGACTATCGCAAGTTGTGATTAATTTAAACTTACAGTTGGTGCGCCGTAGCATGGTGCGGGTGACAGTTGTCAGTCATGTTTCGTTTCACTCTTGAAAGTTGCCGCGATTTACAATTATGACTTTAGTATTTCAGCTGCACCATATTTTAAATATATTAAATCATAAATCATGGTTATTTATTAAATTAAACCAACCAGAATGTTATAGTTTACAAAAACAATTATATTAGAAGACAAAATACGCAAAGTGTTATGCGTAAAACGTAACACCAAATACGTCTTTAGTGATGGGATGTACTGCTACGATGGATAGTCGATATTTTTATAACTTATAAAAACGTACATTTTATTTGTCTAAACTCATATCAGAGTCAGAAACATCTGAATGGTCACTCAATTCATCATCTGAATCTGTGACTGATATTTTAACGATGACTCCATTAAAGTATCAATATGGATATCACGATCCCAATCAGACGTAATGTCCCTTTTTGTTTTAATCACGACCTTCGACCAGTCTTCAGGCTGAACATTGTTGATGGCCTGTTGCAGTAGTGTCAGCATCTTATTTGCCGTAAAAATTCTATCATGAAAAAAATATAAAATACCGTGTTACAGTGCTTTGAATGCGTTTTTATTTATTTTATATTCAAAAATATATTTTTTTAACTGATACAAAAATGAAAATCGCAATTTAATTTAAATTAATGCAAGCTACTGACAATGCAGTTCTAGTAGCAGAATTTTGGGCTGACACTATATGAACAGATTGTCATCAACACGCTAAGAAGAATTTTATATTACAATAATTTTATAACAATAAAAAAGGGAATGTGATTTTTGCTGTGAAAAACGTAATCGATAAAAATGACTTGCATGACATTACATCCTTAGCCATGTGATATTGATAGATTTCAACGTCATAATGACAAATGTCACCCGCACCAAGCTACAGCGCACAAGGTATAGTATAATTAACTAATTAGGCCCATACACGAACTGCTCTCACAGATAGTCAGTGTTCACCGCAAAATGACTGCGCGAGCTGTCGACCGCCATTTTTTACCGACTTCAAAAAAGGAGGAGGCTACCGATTTTCATATATTTTTTATCGAAACCCATTTTAATTTAGTCCAGTTTTGACAGTAGGATCTTTAAGAAATAAATATAAGACTTATTTAGAAGTCACTTTTATTTTGGAAGAATTATGGAAACCATCAGAACAAAAAATAAGAGATTAATTAAGAACCTCCTCTTTTTAAAGTCGGTTGAAAAGCAGTCTGTGTGCTTGGCCTTTATGTTACTTAAACGCTTTTGTATAGAATTGTTAGTAATAACCGGTCGATGTGTGTAATAACCGTTTTGTACTTTTTGTTTAGTTGACTGTTGTTCCTTTTGTCGGGTAGTTTGTTATTGGCTGACTCTTTCCCAAAGCTTTCACTTAGTAAGGCCTGTGATATTATTATTAAGGTTTTTTTATTATTAATTTCATGTATTTTTATCATTTTAGCGTCTCGATTTTTGTTCTATGAACATTTATGCCGTTCAACTACTGTGTTTATTCTCAGTACGGAAATATAATAAGAAGGCAAGTATCTTTTTTTTAGTTAAATAATATCTTAGAAACTTTGCATTTAATATAAATAATTTCTTTGTTAAAGACCGAATATCATTTATTTTTTGCTATTTTTTCCAATTTTCGTATATTTTATTGTGGACCTGACCTAAATAAAAACCTATTAATAATACCACGGGTGACAAACCTTAGATTTAAGATAAAATAAGTTCGCTTTGGAAAAGACATAAGGATAAGTTTGCGACAATCGCTGCGATTAGTCGACACGACTAGTATTAAAATCGCAACAAAAATCGCTTTTGTATAGGTAAAGCTATTGACTAAATAATTAATGACTCAATTTCAATTTATTTTGAAGCTTTATTTCTGAGTATTGTTAATTATGGTTGTATTAAAGATATGTCTAATAAATGGATTAATATTATATTCTAACATGTGGCTAACACACCGGTTTCCAAGGAGTCGTGAGTAAGAGGTTCCAGGTTCGATCCCTAGACAAGTCATTCTTGATATCTACTTTTCTACGTAGTTTCGGGTCTAGGTATTTGTGGTACCTTCGTTGTCTCTGATTCCATAATGCAAGTGTTTTTGGTTTCAGAGCTAAATAATATGTTTCCATTTGTTTTACAAATACAGCAATTAATATTGTCAATTGTGTACTTTTTAAGGTGCTGTCACAAATTATTGTTTAGTTTAATATAAAGAAATTGTTATATGAAAATATTGAGTGACTATGCTTATGTAATGTGAGAAAATTAAATAAGGCCGTATACCCTAGTTTTGTGTTTATTTACCTTATTCGTCAGTCCCTTTTTTAACATACATAAATATGTAATAACCGTATTTTCAAACTTACCCTTATTTATTTGCTATTTTTCGTGTAAGTATATTTTATATTTAAATATAATATTCTGGAATAATATCCGTTCTTATTGTTTCCAATTTTAATGTAGAAAACTTGGTAGTTTTTTTTTATACTTAACTAGAAAAAAAAATAAGTTTTAGCATATATTTATTACGTATGTAAAATCGCGAAATAAAACCAATAAATAATAAAATAATTTAACAAACCTTTATTGCTTACAATAAACCACCAATACTGGAATGTTTATAACTATTCTCAAAGCTCTTCATTAAGCACAACAACCAAATACATTAAAATAGAACAATATTATTACAAAACATTCGTTTATTATATAAAGGTCCATCTAGCCAAGGGACATATATACAAGCGTTAACGCTGATTGAATCGCTTAAATGCATAATAATATTCCGGGACATCTCACACACGGTTATCTGATCCCAAGCTAAGCAGAGCTTGTGTTATGGTAACCAGACAACTGATAAACATACTTATATGTTTCTAAATACATGTTATAGATAAATGTATGGAAGTGACAAGTCTAAGTCATGTGACTTAATGAAATGAACTGTCAATTCCATATATTTTAATGTAATTTAAGAGAGTTTTACCATAGTTAACTTTTGTATAAATGTTGCTTGGCTATAGAGTTATATAAAAATGCGTTAAACTTAATAAATAAGATAATGATAAATACAATTTTGGTAAATAATAATGAAATAGTCAAATTACATAACATTTCTCCAACTATGTTGGTCTTGGCTTTAAAACAGATTTTATTTTATAGAAGTAAATTATGTTTTAAAATATAGTTTAACTATCAGTTACATTTTTACTTAAAATAGTAAAGAATTACAGAAAAAAAAAAACGTATTAAATAGAGATTACAAACATCAGATCCTGAGAGATTAACTAAATAAATGTTATAAAACTACATATTATCTGTTTTTGGAACATCTTTATTAAAAATATCTATAATTCATCAAAAATATTAAAAATATGTATTTCTTTACTTGTAAAAGATTCTCTTATTCAGTTAATTCTTAAAATATATAATACTTATATAGCAATACAAAGAAGGTATAAACAATAATCAAAATGCTTAAAATTTCATTTTTCTAAAAACTATCTTTTTTCTGTGTCTTCTTACATTAAAAGCAAAATTTTTCAGCTTTCACAACAAATATTGAAAAAGACTTACAGGCCAATTTATTTTTCTTAATCAGCCCAAATCACTGAATTTTCAATACAAAAATACGTTTCTTCTTCTTTAACAATCGAGGGTAATAATATTAAAATTTATTCGGTGCGCCCAATAGTACATATAGTAGGTCACACAAACTGCAGTAAAAAAATATCTTTAAGAACATTACATAAGCCTACAAACAAAGTTTATAGGAAAGTGAACAGTATATATATAATGGGTGCGATCCAGGCAGACTGGGCGAGGGTCAGACCGGTCATCCAGGCGAAGATCTGCCAGCAGGCAGCCAGGATGAACAGTTGCCAGATTACGTGGAACATTAGGAGACTGGAACAAAAGGAAATTAAGGTATTAAAGTCAACATCATCGTCCACAGCCCTTGTCCGCCCACTGCTGGGCATGGGCCTCTGTTCTCGTGCCATTCTGTATGGTCCTGTGCCAATCTAATCCAGATTTGTCCGACCCTATACATAGTGAGTCAAGTCAATGATTACAAAAAAATAAAGGGTTTAATTGAATGATATGTGTAATATGACTCATTTTAGATTATGTTGAGACTTCCAGATACTACTTCTTTTAATAGGTTTTCAAGAACTTTTAATAAATATAAATTAATAAACCCTGTATCCATCATTCAATACCTTCATTCAATCAAATCTAAGTCAATATTTAAATTATGCCTCATTTTCTCTCTTTATGAGTAGAAGTAAGACACAATACCCAAAAATAATCAATTTTATTTTCTTAACATTATTCATATACTTACACCATGTCCTTCTTCCGTGCAGCAGGCAGAGAGGACTCCTTCTCATGGTTGAGGTACCGTCTCACTCCCAAGTGTAGTGTCTTGAAGTAGTCTAACCACTGGAAAAGGAAAATGTATGGTCAGAAGTTTTATTATGCTACTGCATACTTATGATTAATTTATAGGTAAATAGAGGATAACCTATTTAAAACTTATCAATACTGTTATTATTGAAGTTGGTATATAATTAAATAACTTGAGGTAGATATCTCATTTACCAATTAGGAAAATTATTTCATTGTGAACGTTTCTCATGTACTAATAACGTTATTCAATCCATGTAAAGTAGTGAACCAATTTTTTTGTTTGAAACAACGCAACATGTTTTTATTGATATTTAAAAAAAAATAGAAACTGCTCTGGCCAAAAACCTCTAAATTTTCAAGTTTTTCATTTACACATATAGATGTTTACTTGAAAAACGTAAAATTTATTCAGATTATTCATATACGCTACGGGTTTTTTTTACGCTTTGTTATAACAAAGCTTAAAAAACCCCTCTTCAAAACCAAAAACAAAATAACACAGTAATACTCACTTGCAAACTAGATATATCGATATAGAAGAGGTTCTTGTCAGCATTATTGAGTTTCTTACACAATTCCAGTGTGTTAGGGTTGTAGAACTTCCACTCACTGAAGATGAACCTTTCTAATCGGTTTAGTGAGTTCCACACGTTCTTGTGGAGGCGGAATAAGCTGGAAATAAGATAATATTTAAAGTTAAAGTATAAATTCAGGACTAGAAATGTAGTAAATAGTAATAATAATAGTAATTCAGATTAGGTATATTATGGCTATTAATTTATTTGATAGATATTTCTCTAGCTCTACCATACATTTGCTTTCTATCTAAAAAAACAGAGATTAAAATATGAATGTATCAAAAACTTATTGCAATAAAAAATATGTATCGAAGACCGATTCTTTTAAATATATAAATAACTAGCTGTGCCCCGCGGTTTCACTCGCGTGAATGACACCTCTTACACTATGTTTATAAATTTCCTATATGTTATTCTGATGTATAGTATTGTATAGGCTACATTATTGTAAAGTTTCATTAAAATCCATTCAGTAGTTTTTGCGTGAAAGAGTAACAAACATCCACACATCCATTCTCACAAACTTTCACATTTATAATATTAGTAGGATAATTGTCAGGGCTTTAAAAAAGACTACAATCCCTTTAATTTGTTTCCACCTTTTTTCTCAGGGTGGGAAGTGTCGACTTCGTCTAGCTTAAAAAGGCTTGTAAAGTTACAAAACAAACAATTTCATTCAATGAGTAATAAAATACATAAGTTTTGTCCACAAAGGTCAGATATACAAACAAGCTATCTTCTATAATAATAGTAAGTTGATTTCACATATTATCAATAAACTTTATTTTTTTATTACAGATCTATATATTACTTAAGTCTTATTAATATACTTACATAGGCCTCTTCCCAGTCAACCGTAGCATCATATCGAGTAGTATCGCCGGGAAGAAATGCACCAGTATCGCCGATATACGGAACATGAGCAGAGAAGGCACGAACTTCAAGTGGGGGTACCTAGAAAAATGTTATATTGAGTTACAGAATAGTTATATGGTGAAAAGGGAAAATATATTAAGACGACACTTTTTTTTTTGGTAGAGATCTTTGCAGTTAGCCTGAGCGCAGGCTTTGACTGCTTCACCGGACTTTATTAAGACGACATATAATAATGACAACTTATTAGACACGTATTTTTTTAAATCCCGGTGCCAGTAGAGGGGTCTTCTGTGACGTCTATGTATTTATGTCTCTGTCTATGGCATTGTAACTCCTAAACAACTTTCCAACTTATTAACTAACTTCAAAAGGAGATGGTTGTCTTCCTTAAAATCTTTTTGTCATAGATAGGGTAGATAGTCCCATATAAATATCATTGAAGTTGGTTCTTTGTTACATTTCTTTACTAATTTCCTTTGAAAAAAGTATTTTTTTAACTTACCACACAGCACTCTTCAAGGGATGTTTATGTAGCATTTCATTGACTGAGTTCTCCAGCATTGACCAGGTGAAAGGTTTGCAGGTGGATGAAGAACAGTGGTATACTGTTAGGCCGGATCTGGAAGTAAATATATATGTTGTTAGTATTTATGCTGAAGTAATAATGAGAAGTATAAATAACTTAAAAAAAAAAAAAACAATGTGTCCAAAGTGAAAATTCTAAATTCCCTAATATGTTGGGAAATAAAAAAATCTAAATAAAAAAAAATAACATGAATCAATAATTATATATTTTTTTTATAGTTCTTCCACGTCGCGTTTTCCAGTAAAAAAAAACCGTTATCATGTTTTTTTTTCTAGTAGAGCCTTGTCTTATTATTTTATAATAAGTATAGATAAATAAATGTTTTCTAGTATACAACTCACTTAGTCTTGCCCGCCTCCCAGCCGGCTACCAGCAGTTCATTGACCACAACATCCACCGGTATGTAGTCAGCTACCTTCGTCTCAGACAGCGGTAGGCGACGGACGACACCTGGGAATAGACAATTAAAATTAACAATATATCTTTAATATTACATCTCCAGAGGCTTTTGCCAACTATGTTGGGGTCCAACCATGAAGCGACTGCCTATCCGACCTCCACAACCCATTTTACTGGAAAACACAGTATCCCATTGTAAGACTGGTTGTTAGAATTGACTTAACGACTGCCAAAGAGCCTAAAGGATTTAATTTAACACATACTATTTCTTTCACTAATTAATAGTTATGTATGTACTGTTTTGTTCTTTTATGCAAATTAAAAACTATATTTTTTCATATATTTATACATACCTTTAGCAGCTCCCATCAAGAACCCTTGAGGGCCAACCTTGGAACAAGTCCATCCAGGTACCGGCTCCTTCCATGACGCAACAACTGAAATATATCAAACATAAGAACTTAGAAATAAAATCATTTGTAGAGAACAAATATCAGATATATAAAACAAACTTTATGTTAGGTACAGATGAAAAAGAGATCTATCTGTCAATTATGACAAGGTCAATTTCCAACTGTAAAAATATAAATTACTCATTGCAAATACTGATATTTCTGTATCTTGCATAAGTAGCCTTTTCTGGTAAGAAATACTTTTTTTATTAGATTTTCTTTTTTTATTCTGATATTCGGGGTGGGGACGAATTCAACAAATCAAAGATCACGTAAATCAGCAGTCCACCCATTGTCGTGTTATAAGTGTTATAGTATAGTTATTGGTAGAGATCTTTGCAGTTAGCCTGAGCGCAGGCTTTGACTGCTTCACCGGACTTTTGGCGAGGACCTTAAGGCCTCCAGCCATAATAATGTAGTAAGACAGTGTAAATAAGTAAACTTACTCATAGTAGGTCTGACAATAGTGCAGGGGAACAGGTCTGCGCACTTCACTACCTCGTGCTCTGCCAAGTGCTTCGTGAACGTGTATGTGTTGGGGTGGCTCTTCAGTAATCTGGAACATAAAGAATATTGCGTAAGTAAAGTCGTAAATATTAAGAATATAGGGTTTTTCAAATGGTATCATTAATCTTATGTGACTCCTTAATAACTATTAGCAACGTCGGATATATTAAGAAAAAATAGTTATGTGATTCCTTTAAAGTGTGAAAAATTTCTGTGTTGTAAAATGATAATAATGGTGGTAGAATGTAGGTTTATTCACAACTTAGATAACATTGGGATAGCTCTATAAAAGTAAATAGAAAAGAAGTCGAAAGAAAAGAAGTAGAAGACGAACACCACCTCAGTCTGCCCGTGACCATGATACCTGCAAAGGTGTCGAAACGTCGGGACCTAAAATCTTAATACAAAACGCGAAAAAATCCGTAAAAAGTAGTTTTATTTCAATTAGAAAAGAAGTCACAAACAAAAATAAGTATGTACGTAATCAAATCTAGCAACATCCGATTTTTGATTCCAACACTTAAAATTTTTGCAAGCTTATGAATAAATTAACACATTACAATTAATTTGACTTGGTCTTTTAACAAGCCAAAGAGTGGCCATAGAACCTATGTAATTTACCAACTGAACAAGACAACCTAAGCTAATTTGAAAACTTGTTAGCACATTCATGTTTTGTAAAACACTTATAAAAAGTCGTGGTGGCCTAGCGGTTCAATGAACGGATTTGTATGCACGGTTGCAAGTTCGAACCCGGGCAAGTACCAATGCAACTTTTCAAAGTTGCATTGGTACTTGCCCGGGAAACCTGGATTCCAAAATTTGGGATCTGAAATCGCCAACCCGCAGAGAGCAAGCGTGGTGATCAATGCTCATGCCTTCTCTATATGGGAAGGGGTCTGTACAAGCAGTGAGACGTTTATAGGCTGGATTATTAAAACACTTATTGGTTCCGCTATTTTAGTCGGCAGCTCCGGTTTTTCGTATATTTTATGACTTACTTCTTCTCAATCTCCAGCAGCGCCTCATCAGACAAGGTATCCACCAAGGATATCACCTTCTCAGCGTCTTCCGGAGCCTCGTACACCTTCTCATGCGCCTCCGTCAGGAACGAGTTCACGTAGCCTGATGATACATGTACCATCACCTGCAATTAATACAAACATAACATATCATCACGAATGTATCCCCGAAGGGTTAGGCAGAAGTGTACCAATGTACACCCACAGTTCGCCGATACGTTTAGGTCCCATGTAATAGGGGGCGAGCCTATTGCCACTAACTGGGCACAAACCCAAACTCCGACCTGCTACTGAGAATTTCATAGAAAAACCCAATAATACCTTGGTCGACTTGGGAATCGAACCCAAGACCTTTAGCGTAGCAATTGCGCTCATCAACTAGGTCAACGAGGCAGTCTTTAACTTTTTAAAGTAGTATTTATTTATTAATTATACCTACAATTTTTTACGGATTTTGTCGCTGTGTAATTTTAGATTTTAGGTTCCGACGTTTCGACACCTTTGCAGGTATCATGGTCACGGGCAGACTACAGACTATCATCTACGCGGCAAAATCCATAAAAAGTAGTTTTATTTCAATGTCTAACATTCGCGTTAACCTAAGAAACCAAAAGATACCTAGGTATGATAAGACTAGTTTGTGTAAATTTCAGGGGCCCGAGTCTGCTATTGACAATTGTTTGAATCGTCTGAGTGAGTGGCGTTAGTAAGTCCATTTAAGGATAATTAGCATTCTACTAAATGTCAGAACGTCAAAATTGGCCGTCCCAATGGCCAATTTTAACGTTAAAATGACGTTTTACCTACGTAATTATCCTAAAATGGACCTACTAATGCCACCCACTCAGACGATTCAAATAATTGTCAATAGCAGACTCGGGCCCCTGATGAATTTCTTTATTTTTTTTATGTTTGAGTTAAGGCTAAACTATAGAGTTAGACTAAAAGCCATTTTACAGTATGTACCATGATTATCTAGTTAAAAAGATCTTGTCTAGTCAATTAATCAAATGCCATCTTAATTCCTTAATGACATATAATTAGTTTTACTCTTGTATAACAACAACATACAATGCAAAACTAGGTATAGAAAAAAAACAAGATATCTCTCTCTAGGTAATTAAGAAACGTTTAACATATTGAATGCTCTTTCAACGATTTAACTGTTTACTTATGTTCATAAGAACTTATTGTTAATTAATCACCAGTTAACAAAAAAGAAGCTTAAAATATTAATATTCCGGGACATTTACACACGGTTGTCTGATCCCAAGCTAAGCAGAGCCTGTGTTATGGAAATCAGACAACTGATAAACATACTTACTAATATTATAAATGTGAAAGTTTGTGAGAATGGATGTGTGGATGTTTGTTACTCTTTCATGCAAAAACTACTGAATGGATTTTAATGAAACTTTACAATAATGTAGCTGATACATCGGAATAACACATACTATAATAAATATAATAAGGCTATAATTTATAAAGATAATGTATGAATTGTCATTCACGCAGGTGAAACCGGGGGACACAGCTAGTTATAGATAAATTACACCCAGACACAGAACAAATGATAGTGCTCATCACTATATTTAACAATGTTAATCTCACCTTCAGTTTCCTAGCATCCTTACACAGTTCCATGACCCTCCTCGTCCCCAGTAGGTTAATCTTCACCGTTGGCCTCAGGTTCTCCTGGAAGTCAAGAGTGGCAGCCGAGTGGATGACCACCTCCACATTATCCACCAGCGTCTGCCGATCCTGGGGGGAGAGGCCTAGACCATCCTCTCCGACATCACCGGCTATTGGGATTAGCTTTTTGAAGATGTCCGCTGATTTACTTTCTAGAAGCTTCTCAAAAACCTGGAATTTGAGTGATATTTTTTAATTGGTTATATATATGTTAATGTTTAGTTATTAATTTAATTATTCATGTAAGTAACAATAGAAGGACACAATGTATAAATTTTAAGTTGAATTACTTTGAATAAAAAGTGCAAAAAACAACAAAACAGGTTAATTACATCAGAATAATAAATTGTGGGAAAATGTTGTCACATTTTCAATATATTATTGCTGAAATACACCATAAAAATATTTTTTGTCTTTATCTAATGTACATTGAGTTGTTTGTAGTCTTTTTACCATATAAATATAAAGTTAAATATGTTTAACAGATCTATTACAAATTATTTAAATGTAAAATTGCATAATATATATTACACGTCACTTAAAATATTCTAATAATACCTATGTGCAATTAATAATTTAAACAGCAATCTAGAAAGTATAAACACTTTTACTACTTACAGGGTTTTTAGGGAATTCTTCCAGTCTTTCTATTATTTCCTTGCCTTTCTTCGGTCTCATAAGAAGATATAAATTCCCTACATCAGGAATACATCGTAAAATCTTCTCAATAAGGCATAATCCAACGAATCCTGTGCCGCCGGTAATAAAAAAGTTTTTGCCGGCGTAAAACGCTCGCACTTGTGATTCGTCCGACATTTTCAGTCTTTCCTGACCAGTTTAATGTTAATCTCTGTAAAGAAAGAAAAATTAAACTTACAATAACGAAATAAAATTGTTAAATTAAGAATTTAACGATAACTGCAAACTTTTTACAAGGTTTGCAAGTTTTGATTGAATGACAGATGAAACTTTCTGATTTTCAGATGTCAATGTCACCTTTCGTATGTCAACATTTCTAAAAGACTTTTAAAAACTTCGAATTCGAGGTTTTTGAGATAATGTTTCTCTTAATATAAATAATATGGTACCTACCTATTATGTGGTTCGAAAATATCAGAGGGCGCCAAAATTACTGTTTTGTTATGTTTATTATGTTCGTAAATTATAGTCAACATAAAGTGAGGTATAAGAATCCTACGTATATCTTCCAGAGAAATAAGGTATCTAGAATCTTTTTATTTAGACCTTGTGGCTATACTTAGCCCAAAATTTACTATACAATACTGATAATACACTTGCATGTAACGCAACCTAGAAACCTTGCAATTTACTTACAAAACGTTAAAAAGTGCAAATTAAATGAACACGTAGAAATGACGTAGGCGCCAGAGTCAATGAAGGATAAAAATAGACTGTTCTTGTTTTAATTACCATAATACTATATGACTCTACTATCTACATTTCCATATTACAAATAACTGGTTTACCAAGTAAACAAATATGTGAAAATGCCTTGAATTTTGATAGAGGATATTTCTAAGGACATCCATGGAATTGTGGAATTTAATAAGCCGGTCAGATAATTAATAACTAGACAAGAGTTACAAGAAAATTGTTTAGACTTTGTTTTGTCCTAGAACCTGTTTAATTAATACAAATTAGTGGAAAACATAGGCTTTAGATAAACTGGACTGAGTCATTAAAAACAAGAATTCCTGTAACTGCTCTTGTAGGAGGTTTAAGTACGTAGCTTTACTTTTTAATTGTGTAATTCTATTGTTTTAACCGACTGAAAAACGGAACTGGTCAATTTGCTTTATACTAAAGAATTACTACATTATTTTGTGTTTATTAATACACAAGACAGAAGATTTCATAATTATGCGTAAAAATGAGAAATCTGTTTCGAAGTCCATTAACTTTTTGTTAAATTTCTTTAGCTGTAGTAATATCTGAATTAAATGAGCTTAGTAATTTATTTAAACTTCGCTCAAGTTTAAAAAAAACATGCATTAAAGATTATGCTAGCTTAGTCTCCTCTTAAAATTTTGGTACCTGAACTTCACAATGATTCTAACAAAAAATCTTACATCACACTATCAATAAAAATCATTAGTCATCATTACTTATCATTTATTCACTTATTCTTCTTATATAAACGTGAGAAATTATTAAAGGTTAGGTTTACCTTTCGTAATAATTTGGCTGAATGGCAACGATCGTGGCTACGTGCAAACACGATTGAATTACGTTATTTGTAAGTGATTACAAGCAAATGAGAGGCATTCATGTATTTTTCCATAAAGTACAATATATTTCCCTATGTATTACTTTCAACTTTGCGCTGTGCAATAAATTATACGGTTAGGTTACGGTAGTTTTTTTATTACTGAATATTTTTTCTTTATGTTGGCACTACCAACAAAAATAAGGGGCCTATTTTCAAAACAATAAAGTTACTTTTGAAATTAGATTTTTTTTTGAGTCTAATCATCGTATTACCAATCTTGAATCTAGAAAAGTAAGGTTTTTATCTGCTAAGTTACCTATAGGAACCCTATTAGAGCCTAGGGTGTAAACCTAGGTAGAGATACTTATGTACGTCATAACGTTTTCTTATGTTTGTTTTATTAGGTAAGATCCTATTGAAAAAATGACGTAATCTTTATTTAGTTTTCACATTAGCATGGACACTCTAAAATACGTTTTGAATGTCCAACATGTCGTGATGAAAGATTTGTTTGTAAATAATATTTCTTACCATCTTTTGATTGAACCTATCTCTTAAGATTAAGATTACAAATGAATGCATGTTCAAAATATATTAGCACGTCAGTCAGAAGTGTTTTTTAAACTTGAAAGTACAGTCTGATTAGTTTTTTTTTTCTTTTCAAAAAACAATCATAGCGTAATAACACGTTAGGACTTAGGACGTGTAATGATTTTATTATTGCTTTCTCATTCTATTAATATATGCAATAAGTTAAAGTCATGGTCAATTAGTTTTTATAAACTTTCGTATGATTTATTATGTCCGTTAAAGAAATATAGTAAAGTACCGATAAGATTATATTTGTTGAATTCGGTTTACTCATCGCAAAATTTAATTCCATACCAGCATAAAGTTATTTTTTTGTTATTCTACAAAATTGTTATAAAATAATAATTATTTTAAATGTCCAAGTCTTATCTCATGATTAAATTAAAATGTCTCTCAAGAATCGAAAAAAGTAACCACTCTTTTTGTAGAATGTTGTTTTTTTTTGTAAAATGGACTTTGGTTTAATGGATTTCATGCTTTTGAGGCCTAAAGTCCAAACAATGCTATGTCGGTTCATTGACCGAGAACAGCCGTAGAACAGCAATGTATGTACGCGTTGGCATTCTAACTACGCATCCGTTGTGTTTTAAATTGAGACCGAAAAGGTTTTATATGATAATAGAGGCCTATGGTCCCGTTATGCTAAAAGGTTTTATCTTCCGTTTCCTTTGACACTTTTGTAAATCTTTTCTGTAACGGGTGTCATTAAAAATGTTTTGTTGA
Organism: Autographa gamma; assembly: GCA_905146925.1. NCBI lineage: Eukaryota > Metazoa > Arthropoda > Insecta > Lepidoptera > Noctuidae > Autographa > Autographa gamma. The sequence continues at coordinate 3,274,413 of LR989878.1, read as the reverse complement.
AGTTAATTTAGAACAATTTTGTTAATTTTACTTCCAGTTTACGTCAGATAGTGCATTAAAAATCGTCTTATCAGATTTTACTTAGAATTATTTGTTTCATAGCATTTTTTATATGAAACCTGTCTTCTTAAAAGTATAATTGTAACCACTCTAAAGGAGAAAGTACTTACTTTCATTATCCGCACTTATAATGAAATACGAAAGTAGGTCAACTGCCTGCCTTGTTGCTACTTTTTCACGACAAAACTTCTGAACATTTATAGTAGCTAGGTATTGTGAAAACCTAGAATCTAAACTATCTAACTGAAACTATTTCTAAAATTGCGGGAATTTATCGATTTTTAAGTATAGAATATATTATTATAATTTTATAGAACACAAAGTCAGTTTTAGTTAAAACTATTTTAAACCTTGATGTTTCCTTAACAATCATAGTGAATACATTACGTTCTGAGTAAATAAATATGAACTAAAGCACTATTTGTTTTATTCATAATGGTGTTTAGATTTCATAATAGGCCCCCTAATGTATTCAAAATTCCAAACTGTAGGTTTCTATCATAAACTAAAAATAAATGTTTATGAACGTGGTCTATGGCTCGAATTTCACTAAAATCGTTTTAAATCGACAAACATAAAATAAAATTAGAATTTTGCAATTTAAAAATAGATTTGAATCTATTAAATTTTATTAATCTCTTGTGTTTCTATTAATAGATACAACGCCTTACGCTGTCAAAACAATTTTTATGTTTCAAAATATGGTAATAGGCCATATTCCATGGAATTTTACAAGTTGTAATGATACGGTATTTTTCCATATTTTGCGACCCACTAAAGATCATTGATTGGCTAATACGAGCTACATAATTTTGATAGGAAGATTTAATAGTTCCATACTTTTAAGGTCTCATGGGTGTATCGGATTTGTATAGCAAGGTTAAGCAACGTTTCTCGAGGTCAGTAATCAGATGGGTGACCAAAACTGTTTAATTTTGTGAATGATTGCTTGCTATTTCTATGGTAATTTGTGAACAATTATGGGGGGTTCCGTGATTATAAAAAATATTTAATGTTGTTCTTTGATTGAGGTCAAGCAACGCTTTCTGAGGTCAGCTATAAGATGGGTGAGAAACCATTAATTATAGTGACGAGAAATCATTTCTCATTTCGTTTCGGTCAACGGTCTTTGGCTAAGATTGATGACTTGACAAACATTATTTTCCATTAGATGAATCATTGGCGCTGATTCTGTAAAAGACGAACTTGAATACTTCTACACTCTCTCTACATTTTTCACTTGTGTAAGTTAAGAAAAAAAAACAGATGTAAATGAGCGCAAGTAAATTTCATTTTTAACCAACTTCAAAAAGGAGGAGATACTCAATTCAACTATTTTTTTTATGTTTGTTACCTCGGAACTCGACTGGGTGAATTTAATGATTCTTTTTTTATCTGAGAGGTGGTGCTTCCCGTGTAGTCCCATTTTAATTTGGTCCATAAGAAAACCCATGTAAGACTTTTGTAAGAATTATTAAAATAATTATTTCTTGCAAAAATTGATACATTAAAATGTGAACTAAAGCATTGTAATGTTTAAGGCGTTACTAGAGAGAAATTTCTAAGTAAGCTGTCGTTTTCTCGATTTTAATTTTAGTTAAGTTTTGCAAACAAAAGAATTAGTGCTATTGTTGCTATAATTGTAATTCCTATCGGATAATCAGTCGTAAAGTTGTTTGCCCGTGTAGTTACGCTACTGTTGTAGATAAACTTAGTACATATAGAAATATATTTCCTAGTATCTAGGTCCTACGGTTTCACCTGCGAAGTCCACGTTGTCTTAACGGGATATGAAATCCTACGTGTTCCGGGTGTATCTTTATGTAAAATTTTATTAAATTTAAGCCAGTAGTTTATAAGGAAAACCACCATTCAAGTCAAACTTTCGCATTCAGTACATTTTAATTTCTTGTACTTCTAATATATCGGTTTTCATAAGTTTCATGTAATAGACTGACTACCATACAATTAGTTAAAAAAACCTGTGTAAGATACGCACTTCGATCAACAATATATTATGTTGTTGTATACACAGGCTAGAAAAAAAGAGAGCCTTGATAAACTGGGTGCAAAATTTATAAAAAAGAAAATCTTACTTTTTATTTTTATTTTGTTATCCGTTTTTTGCCTTTATATTGAAGTTGTAAACCTTTTGAAAAGCCTTAGGACTTGTGATAAAAGTAGATCTCAACGTAGGCACGTGCAAAACCGAGTTACAAAATAATCTGTTTATCCAAACAAATTATGAGTTCGCTGTTATTTATTTAGCGTCACTGAGGCAATTTGACATTGAATATGTGCCAACATGGCTGATTCTATATATAGTGTATACAGCCTTCACATAATAAGCGAAGCTGAGTGTGTTAAACAAGTACTCTTTACTTTGTCAAGCAAAAAGTAAGGTTGTGTAATGTTAAGGGTCTATTCATAGTTTGGCCTGTTGGTCTAGTGGTTAGTGACCCTGACTGCTGAACCGGAGGTCGTGAGTTCGTTTCAAACTCCGAACAAATCTAATTTGGCTTATCTCTGAAAAGACTGGTCGGATTTAGAAAAAATGGTTTTGTATTTGATAGTTAAACTTTGGAGGAATTGTTTAACATCACGATACCTGCCTTGGAATAATAGGGAGTATCACCGCGGAGCACAATAAGTAGGTTCTATGATGATATGATGGTAAAAAGAGTCGTAAAGGGTTTATGAATTAATTACTTGATAATATCATCAAAATAAATAAATTGCAAAATAATATATTGATATCAGGACGAATAAATTTTCTGAAATTAAGTAGATAGGTGTTTGGAAGAACGAATATGAAACCTTTTCGGATCTAGTCCTAATTCAAACAAAAAACATTCCAATCAAAATCGGTTTACCCATTTAGAAGTTAAATGAATCTTACACATTAACAGTTTCCGTTGTAATAAATAAATAAATACTTTTAAATAAATCGTGCTATTTAGTCTGTATGGAATATATTTTGACTCTCTTCACAGTTGAACTTTAAAAAGGCTAACTTAACAAATCTTTAATGAAAGGTGATTGTAAAATCTCACTTGACATACATATTACATACATACATTGCATTGTGCATGTATGTAACTGACTGTTTATTATTGTTAGCACAAACAATGATGGCAATTAAAAATGATTGGGTAATTAATAATTTGAATGCAAGATTTATCTTAAGACATAAACTATTGCTTGTGTGTCTAAATATGTCCAAATTAATTTTGTTCGTGCCTTTTAGAAGACTTATATATTTATTTATAAGGCTTAATTATTTTGGGTGACCAGAATTAGCAAAACTATTGGTCCCGACTCCATATTTTTTTACTTTTTCTTTTTTACATTGCGAATAATAATAATCTTTGTTTTAAAAACTAATAAAACTAAAAAAAAAAATTAACTTAACATGTGTTATATCGAGCAGTGTTTGAATATGCGCCTAATAGTTATAAATATTTTTAGAGAATAACTTTATTTTATTTTATGAAGTTTAAAAAAATAATTAGAGAATGACTAACATAGATTAAGATATGGTGGAGTCTACTATTTATAAGGGGATACTATATAGCTAGAATTAATGTGAGCTAAATGATACAGCACTGTGAAATTACTTCTTATGATAGCAGATAAGCATTACAACGAATTTATTACTCAAACTAATCTAATAAAAAACTGAAAGTCTAGCGTTTTAAAACTGCATTTTTATTATTGGTTATGTTAGACATATTGCACATTTTTTATTGCACTATCCAGATGAATAATTATTAGCAATAAATAATAATAAAACGAATGCATATCGTAATTTGTATAATATTATTTTTATTAGATATTTAATCCGTTTAAATGTAAAATTTCATTTAGTTATATTAGACTTATGTTTTATATGGCGTGTCGTGGTGGCCTAGCGGTTCAATGAACGGATTTGTATGCACAAGGTTGCAGGCTCGAACCCAGGCAAGCACCGATGTGACTTTTTTAAAGTTACTTTTTAAAGGTACTTTATTAATTATTCTAAGACACTTCAAACAAACGGTGAAGGAAAACATCGTGAGGAAACCTGGATTCCAAAATCCGCAGAAAGCAAGCGTGGTGATCAATGCTCGTGCCTTCTCTATATGGGAACAGGCCTGTGGGCTGTGCCCAGCAGTGGGACGTTTATAGGCTGGATTATTATGTAATATAAGTTCATTCACCTTTACAAGCAATAAGTAGAAGTGAATTACTCGGTATTTAAGCATTACGTTAATATTATTTAAGTTATAAAACTTTCATGAATTTTTATGACAATATAATGCATAAAAATTATATGCTTTAAATGTAATTTCACGGCTAGTTTAATATAATAAAGCGAAAGAATGCATTGTAGAAATCTGGATTTTATAAATTTAAAATCGTCATTTAAGTTATAGTCGAGTGGGGTAGGTACACATCGGTTTTCAAGGCCCAAGGCGTTAGCTTTGAAGGCCCGGGTTCGATTTCCGGACAAGTCAATGTAGAAAACCAAAATTTCTAATTCTCTGGTCTTGGTCTTTGTGGTACTTTCGTTGTCTCTGATTTCATGAAAAAAGTGCTTCAGCTACTGTATTTGGGTTTGGAGCAATGTAATGTTGTCGACATTTATTTCTTTAATTGAGACTGCGTGGAAATCTGAGCTAGCTATTTTCTTCTCTATAAGTGATTAGGACTTTAACCTGTTGTAGCAGACAGGCAGACAGACAGACAGACAGACAGACATACATTATATAAATAGAAACCTATGGCACTAGACGACAAATTATTTAATATCCGTCGGAAAGACAATTAACAAATATTAGACACGTTTATTCTTTCTCTTTTTATATAACCAACTCACGACAATATATTAATTTAAAATGTCGGTGGAAGTTGCAATTTTGTACATTTTGTGCAAAAGCATGTCCTCATAAGTCATAAGTCCCCACTCTTAATTGTTGCGTTTTATCTAACTAAAAAAACATACGTGTCTATTTTTGATTATTTAACTGAATTATGAAATAGATTTTTATTATCATAGCCAGTTATGCACCCTTTTACAATTTAAGGTGAAGCCCATTTTCAAAAGTTTCGAAAGATAGGACCCATGAATTTCAGTGACTGGATTTCTTCAATGCTTTTCCTTAATTAAATATTTAGTTACGATACTCAGATATTTTTAAAGGGAGTTTAATTAAATCATTTATGAAATGTAAAAGTGATTGATTGGCCAAACAATCAATGTCATCACATAACTTGAGGTTGGACAGATAATTAATTTGATTGGTACGTCGACTAACCTTTTAGAAACCGTAGGTCAGTATCGATAGGGTCAAAAAGTCAAAAATAATTTCACTGTATTTTGACATAGGATTGCACTGCCCGTAACCTATAAGTGCAAACTTATAGACTGAACATACCTATACATAGACTGCTACTATCGCTTGTGTCCCCTTGTGCCAAGCGAGAGCAGTTTTTAGTCTGTATCTAGTACATTCGTTTACTGATTTAAGTTAATTTACGCGCAACGAGAAACTTATATACGAAAATATCGATGGTTTTGACTTTGTAAGGATAATATTAGATAGTGTTTTAGATAGATTTTTTAAAACGGCAAGCTCCATCTTCATACATAATACACGACAAAACTAGTTCACGCTAGTGCTCACGGTTCAAACTCTGATAGGCTCACTCTATAGTTTCTTATGTATCCTCTAAGGTGCAAACTAGACATACTGCATATGCCAACTGCCAACGCGGTGCAGCGGGCGGGCCACGGAACAGAAAAAACAGGTGGAAGTGCTAAGTAGGCGTGGCACGCGTGTCACAATTAAGCGTTGTTACGCTTAACTTGCGCTTAACCGATCCCAGTTGCGCCTGTCATCGCGTGGAGTTGCTCGTCTCGTGACAAATTAATATTTACCTAGCTATGCCGTATTGTTCCGATTTAGCGTGCAAAAATGATAGTAGGTGAAGAAATCTTACAAATGGAGGTATTTCGTATCATCGGTAAGTACGATTTTTATTGTTTTCTAATAAAAATCTTATTTTCTTCCAATTTACAAAAAATAATAGAACGGTTAGTCAAAATAAACCTTATGCAGTAAAGACAAAGTTTATTTTCGATTGTTTTTTTCCATAGAACATTCTAGAAAGACCTTCGCTACTCAATGTAGTTATGTGGTCAAGTTGAAAATTGATTTTGTCGATTGATGTCGATACGAGGAATAACTATCTTAACCCAAACAGTTATTTTTATTTATTTCGTTTTGCATTACAATATAGGTACGAGGTCACCTTAATTCATACACGAAATTTATATTAAGTAAATTTATGGTCGTTTAAGTGGTATAAAGCAAAAATATAATCAATGTTTTAAATAGTAACATAATTATTATAATTTATTAATGATTGAGACGTTACACACAGAGTGTTACAAACAGTAGGTAATAGATTTTTTAACCTTCATTAAAAAATTGTTTCAGGTTTCCCAAAGTCACAAGCATGAAAGAGAAATGGATAGAGAGTGCGTCCTTGCGTTGTGGGAGGCCGGCCGGCAAGCTAAATCCTGATTCATCCACCGGTGGATAGATGAAAACTCGTGAAATCGACACTGCACTTCCTTTCTTCAAGTTTCACGGCAAAAAGTCCATTTAATTCACGAGAAACATGAGAATTTCAACATATGCGGAATATTAAAGACGAATTTTTACTATAAAACCCGAAGTTTTATTTATCTGATTCCTTCTTTAATTACATGTTGATATTAGACATCATAAATATACACTTTTAAACTATCGCGCTGCATGTTTATAGTAATATTATAACGGGGATTAGCGCGTACATGCATAAATACCTTTAGGTACGGTCGAAACGTCAAGCCCTAAAGGTATTTATGCATGTACGCGCTAATCCCCGTTATAAAATTAAGACATCATATCATAATTGTGCACTTTGGGACAAACTCATTATGAAACTTGGGTATGGCCCTTTACCTATCTGTCAGTCAGTCTTGTGTGTCTATTAATTTATGGTTTAAAAGGTACAGCGGTTTGTGTAACAAATAAATAAATGTACTCCCAACGAGTCGTATTTATCGTATTTGAACAAAAATCGGGTATCTATCGATATCGATAAAGAATTTAAATGTAATACGTGGTGTGTCCTTGGCCGAGTAGCATTAGAGTCACGCCATTGTCAACCGTATGTCTAAAGCAATTATGTTGATAATTGCTTATATTGATTATATATCGCCATCTATGGTCAAGTAGCAAAACTAACTCGTCAATCGAATTGAGTGCGACTGTAGACCGTAAATACATATTGTTGCTAATGCAAAATCAACCTTATTTTTAGAAAGTCAGGGTTTATTTTTTTTCTGTGATGTAGGCTAATTTTGTCAAAATTTAAAACTTCCAATCATACGGATTATTTCGTTGTAGTGAATATGTTATTATCGGATTATTTGTGTGAGTTTGGCGACAGCGGTTCCCATAGTAATTTTGGCGTATTGCACTTCCACTTGTTTTTTCTGTTCCGTGGGGCGGGCATCCCTGCATGGGACAAACATTTGTGTATGAGACCAATGTTTGTTCCAAGACTGTTTGTTCTTTGAATATGATTTGAATGTTCATAAAACTTACGATACATCCTTATTATTACCAATATTATAAATGCGAAAGTTTGTTTACATGTATGGATGTTTGTTACTCTTTCACGCAAAAACTACTGAATGGATTTTAATGAAACTTTACAATAATGTAGCTTATACATCGGAATAACACATAGGCTATAATTTATAAAGATAGTGAATCAATTGTCATTCACGCGGGTGAAACCGCGAGTCTGAAACAGCGAGTACTTTAAATTGCCTAGAGCGAGTGTATTTCTTATTTTTTTTTATAGAAAAACGTACTTTTAGTTTTGAATGATTCTTTAATACTAAGAAAATAAGCGTGGATGTAATTTCTTGGCTATTTAGGTGTGATTACGAGGTAGTTGGATCACTACCCGCTTATGTAATACCACAGAACTACGCTTTCTCACTTGCTCAACGCAGTGGAAAGTAATGACAATTTTACTTGGTTATGCTTAACTTTATATAGTATACTAGTTACCCTCAACTTTTTGAAACGTTAATTAATATTAGAATAGGAATAAATGTATTGTTCATTATTACATTATTTCTTAGAACTATACAGGTAATTTACAAAGGAGATAACAGCCAAGATACAAGCTTTGGCTTATTTTGTGGACCACTGTTATATCCTATGTTAAAACTGTATAAATTACCTGTATTCTATAAGTATTACATACATATAATCACGCCTCTTTCCTTTGTAGGGGTAGGCGGAGACCACTTACTACAATCCTTACTATTACAATAAGAAATATAGTTTTTTGTGCAGTCGTTCAGAAGGTGTCCAAGGGAAATCGGGATTCTCTTTTCTATAAGTATAATCTGATTTTTAATACGAACCAAGAGAAATAACAACAATTAAAAGTTTAACGTATCTCGTATATGTATGTATGTGTGTTTGTGGTATCGTGACTCGTAAAACAAATTGATCGATTCGATGCGGTTCTTCTGTTTGAAAAGTTGTTGTTTCGATATGATCTGTAGAGTTTTAAAGAATCATCTGGAGATTGTTTACATACGTAGTTATTATTATTATTTATTTGTATCTAATCTTCTAAGAGGCCCGTAATTATAAAATATATCTACATACATAAATAATCACGCCTCTTTCCCATAGTGGTAGGCAGAGATCACTTCATTCCACTTGCTTCACACATGCTCTTCGGTTTAGGTTACTCTTGACCTGGCACCTCCTCCTCTTGACATTCAGTATTAAAAAATACCACCTTATTTTTACCCGAAAAGTTATTTTGTATGTATACTTTATTTGATATATACAAAAACAGTAGCTACGTATATAAAACTTAAGTACGTTTAATTGACCTATGCACCTATACACACTGCATATAATGCAGTTTCTGCTGCTTAGATATTAACATAACGAGTTAATGCAATAAACTCATATTGGCGTTATTATCAAGCAAGTAATCGACTAGATTTTCCTGTTTAATGCCGTAATAATAATATAAAGTAGAGGTCTTGCAATTCCATTTTATGAATTCTTTTTATTTATAACGATATGTCTTGTTTTCTGTCAATATTCAGTTGGATCAAACTCAGAATCTATTGGGAAATTTCAAGCAAAAAGAGACCTGTATAACCCTTTTTTAACACGTAAATTCCTTATAGCATATCCAGGGTTTTACTTCTTTCTTCTTCACCCCCTTTTTTATAGAAATCCAAAAGGGGTGAAGAGTACATATGGTACAGAGTCGGTTTAAAAAATTTCAGCTCAAAATGTGTTAATTTTATAATTGATATCCACCAAATATCGCTATCGTATTAATAAAACTTCATACTATGTTACCTATTTGTGCACTCTATACTTAGTTTACTTATTTAATCACGATACATCTAATGATTTGTCACTAAACATAGTTTTACTTCATAGTAGTTATGTAAAACATACATTACATACATGTATTTTAAAATTTGCCAGCCTTCTGGGGCCCAAGTCTGCTATTTACACTCGGTTCAATGTCTTCATAGTGTCGTGCCAGCAGAGCCATTTTCGGAAAATTGGTATTCTACTAAACGTCAAAACGTCAAAATTGCGCATTACAATTTGTACCAAATGTATGAACTATTGGTCACAGTCGTTGAACATTGAACCGAATCGTTCCAATGCGCAATTTTGACGTTTTGACGTTTAGTAGAATACCAATTTTCCGAAAATGGCTCTGCTGGCACGACACTATGAAGACATTGAACCGAGTGTAAATAGCAGACTTGGGCCCCTGGGCACGTTCCCCGCCATTGACAAGGATGACGATGAGTTCTTTGACGCCGTTTAGTTTTTATTTATGTAAGTTTTAATTTAAGTATAGTTAGAGTTTGTTCTTCTATTAGATTTAATTGTGTATTAATAAAGATTACGCCTTTTAAAAATAATGATTATTAAATCTTAACTTTAGAAAGTATTCATAAACAGTTTATTCGTCAGCCATCTTGTTATTTCACAGTTAATCACGATTATTTTGTTATTGATACCTTCTAATAAAAATGATTACCATGAAAACAATTATTATGGTTATTTATATTTACATTTATAAGATAGTGTGTGAATAAAATAATTAAAGAGTTTATGTATTCGTGATAATTGCCTTTTTTTTTAATTGTTCCTAGATATAGTATATCCCACCAAAAACATTCAATGTAAAAAAAGCCAAGTCTCTCTATGCAATTCTTCCATCGTAAAAAGTTTTGAGATCGCATAGGAGCCAAGCCCTGTTTAATTTTATTTGTAATAATAAATAAATATTTTGTGACTACATCAATAGTTTTGTTTGCATTGCAAAAATAGTGACTTGGCCATGAGCACAATAAGGTACAAATATAACGGCATATTTGGAGCAGTTGAAAGTAAATAATATCAGGACACCTTAACCGACAGTCTGTATCATCCAAGATCAGTGAACTGCACATTCACTATGGCGCATGTTAAGTGCATAGTGATCTCAAATTCCAATTAGTTATAAAATCATTTTAACGATATTTGCACGTAATTACAAAGAGCAAACGACGTTTAACTTGTGCTCATGGCCAAGTCGCTATTTTTGCAATGCAAACAAAACTATTGATGTAGTCACAAAATATTTATTTATTATTACAAATAAAATTAAACAGGGCTTGGCTCCTATGCGATCTCAAAACTTTTTACGATGGAAGAATTGCATAGAGAGACTTGGCTTTTTTTACATTGAATGTTTTTGGTGGGATCTCATTCATTTTTGGTAGGTCTCTTTCTTTTATTTTTAGGTGTTTTAATTATTACTTGTGCTTCAGCTGCTGCTTTGCTTAGAGCCCATTCCCTGTCTCTTACTCTGTTGCCTGTATTGTGATGTTTCGTAATTTTTAAGGCACATAAGTCTAGGCGGTTAATATTTCTGAGTCGATTATATTCAACTATTGCTGTCTCCTGAACTTTGATGCTTTTAATATCGATATTTACCAAATATAATCCACCCAGACTTGTCACTCTTGAAAGAGTCACGTATACTTGACCATAAGTGAAAACGGAGGAACCTATGTCCTTTATCGCGTGGTTTAGACTTAGCCCTTGGCTTTTATGGGTGGTTATAGCTTAAGCGATGCATATAGGAAATTGTTGACTATGCGGCGCCGTGTCTCATCTTAATGCTATACAAAGTTCATATCTTTTTTTATGTATATGCGTTGTTTAGTAGCATTTTTTTGACGCTAGCATTGGAAAACGTAATAAATGTTTATTTAATTGAATCTCAGTACCTACATATGCATATTTGTACTTTTACAAACATAGAAAAATAATAAGTAGGGTAGATTTATCTGTCAAATAATTAGCCGGTTATTCGTAACCATTGTATAATAGTCCTCCGTATTTACTTATGTTACATTACGTGTTATTTGTATCGAGTTGAGCATTTACATTCCTCAAGTGGTTTTGTTGTGTGATATCGGACTTTTGTTTTGTTGTTAGGTGTGAGAATTGACTCTAGTTTTATCGAGAAATGTTAAAATACATTGTGATTTTAGCATAACCACCCCAATGGGATGGCACATTGATTCGACAACCCCATTCACTTGGGCCACCAAGATGAGATTTTTACTAACATGAAAATGTCTGTAAAAGGTGGGAGCCATTAGCATTTACCACAATATCAACTCAAATAGTAAACGAATATCTATTTAAAAGTTGTATACATATCTATGTAAACCTTGAAGAATTTAACTTTTATAACCTCAAATTCAGCAACCTAAAATAAAGATTTCTCTTGAACCAGGGTGAATAAATGGATATCGTTTGCATAACACTTATTCTATTAAGCAAGGCAACGAAGTCAAAATCATTGGGCTGTCGAAAATAATTGTAAGTTCATCGTATATAAATAGTTCATTCCACAGATTCGGCATACTGAGGGAACCTAACAACCTATTAGTTTCAGTAGATGAAAGTTTTTTAAAAGGAAATTTTTCTTACCGGCGCGGCGGTAGCTGTAAGAGATCCCCAAATACTACGCTATGTAACGAAACCATAGCGCGATTTAGACCAGGTACACAGCCATCTATCGAGCGAGCATAGAATATTTCTATCATTGCATTATGTGGATGACAGATTGTAGCTTTATTCATTTCATTTTAACTTAGCTTTGATTATTAATATGTAAATTCAATATATTATTACAATTTATTGTAACGAAGTTTCTTATCGCGCGTTGAGAAAGTTGGCTAGACGAAAAAAAAATCTTATTACGGAAAGTTGTAACGAAACTTTTTTTATAATGACGTCATTAGTGAACAGTCTTATGATTAAGACTTTCGATAGATATCCTAACTTCTTAGATGGCAGTGTTGACACACGACGAGTTTGATAAGCCGCGGGTCTTGCGTTCAAATCCTAGTGATAATTAGATTCTATTTTTTTGCGTTTACAACTTATCATAGTTATTTTTTTTTATTTAGTAATTAATTAAATTAAATTATATTAATTAAATTAAATTCATTAAATTAAATAATTTTAATTAAATTTAATTAAATTCATTCAAATTATTTCGTAAATTAAAAAGAACTTCGTTCCATCCGAGTGTCTCTTGACATCTCTTAAGTTTTTTTAATAATATAAATCGATTTGTTTTACTTATGTACATAAACGAAGAACAAAGTTAACAATGCAGTCAAAATTCATACTCCATGTTCCTGTAAAACCGCAAACATGAATTTGTTTCCAAATATTTACTAAGGTATATAATTTCTTACCGTTTTTATAATTTTCCCTTTACTTGTAGCTGAAAACCTATCTTGGTGCCAAATTTGAAGTTTCTAAGTTTGCTAGAAGTACCCCTAGATACATTATTACAATTCATTGGAATGAAGTTCCTTATCGCGCGTTGAGAAGGGGGCTAGACGGAAGAAATTCTTACGAAAAGTAGTAACGAAACTTTTTAATTACGTCATTAGTCAACAGTCTTATGATTAAGACTTTCGATAGACATCTTAACTTCTTAGATGGCGGTGTTGACACATGACGAGATTGCCAAGGAGTGGGTCTTGCGTTCAAATCCTAACGATAAGCAGTTGTCTTTTTGCGTTTCCAACTGATCAAAATATATTTAATTTTATAAATTGTGTAATATTTTTTTTATTTAATAATCAACTAAATTAAATTAAAGTAACTTCGTTCCATCCGGGTGTCCCTTGACACCTCTCAAGTTTTTTTAATAATATAAATCCATTTGTTTTACTTTTTGTACATAAACGAAGAACAAAGTTAACAATGCAGTCAAAATTCAAACACCATGTTCTTGTAAAACCGCAAACGTAAATTTGTTTCCTAATATTTACTAAGATATATAATTTCTTACCGTTTTTATAATTTTCCTGTTACTTGTAGCTAAAAACCTACCTTGGTGCCAAATTTGAAGGTTCTAAGTTTGCTAGAAGTACCTTAGACTTTTGATGATCGGTCAGTCAGTGAGTGACAAAATGGTGTAACTTTGATCGCTCATAACTCTGAAACTATTGGTTCAAATGTCATGTAATTTTGAGGCTAAGCTTGTTTTAATGCTTTCTCTAGATCATCGAAAACCTAAACCCCTAGCTTTTCCCGTTTCGATGATACAGGGGGGGTGAAATGGCCGCGAAACGCTTCGAGAAAAGTATGGTACGGCTGTGCCCGTTTTTTTTTTTTTGCTCGAGACTTGGCAGGGGCACTGCCGTGCCCCCAGATTCTTTACTTGTTCCACCGGCGTAGGTGTCAGTGATGCCAGCAAAAGTAACATTATATGACCTTGTTTGTGATAAAAAATTATTTCATAGTGAGTTTTATCAAAATCGAATCAGTGTTTTAGACGCAGAAGCGTAACAGATACACAGGCAGACATAGACATATTTACAAACATTCTCATATATATATGTAAGTATAATCTAGTAAGTAGTAAATAATAGGTGTCAGTATCTCGATATGTAATTAAATAAGTGGTCAATAACAAAATATCGTGACTCCAAAACTATCTGCAAAATTTCATCAAGATTGGTTCATCAGTTTCGTCTTATTGACGTCACAGACAAATTCAAAATGGTATTTTTTATAGTAGAGATGACTTTGAAAATTTAAAGTTTTTTGTTTACCTTTTATATTCATCCTTGTGTTCTTGATATTATTATTATTTTCCTTAATATTAAACAACGTAGGTTAAAGGTCGATTGTATTAAACTCACACATGGTTTTGATTTTCAAGGATTTTAAAAAATCAAGGTTCCTCAATATTTACATGTTAATATGATATAATGTTTACTTACTACTTAAGACATACTGCTTTAAAGTATAATTATCCATTTATGTGAAAAAATAAAAGTTTTAATAAGTATATGATTGAAACGAATGTAAAATTTAGATCTAAAGCAAATCGACTTAATTCCAATGTATAATAGTGTAGGTATGTATTATGTTATAGCAGGTAAACAACTAAACCGATTTTGATTTAACTTTGAATGTTCGTTAAGTTAAAGTAAATGATCAAGTTTTAATCTTTAGTTAGTAGTAAATACACACCTATATGTTAACGTGTAGTGAGCAATAACTAATCTCTATTTTTGTAGTCGGTTAAGAAGGAGTTTTCAATGCCAATGTTACTATAGGTATATGTCATCAAGTCAACCGTAGTAGAATGATTTAATTGTTGTCATGAATTAATTAAGTTTTTATAAAGACTTATCAAGGACTAACTAATTACCTAGGTATTGAGTAACTAAGCAGATGTTAAAAACAACTGCAATTGACATTTTTTAATTAATGATATCAGTTATAAAAAAAAATGATAGCTAGAATAATAAAAAACAATTATTATTAGAATCTTTAATAATGAAACTTAATGATCAGTTATTCTTGAAATTAAACTCGATTTATCGCATAGTAAATAGTTTGTTATTATTTATTTGCAATTTAATAGATTTTAAAACTGACAATTGATTATAAATGTTTTAATTTAATTATCTACTAAAAAGGTTCACTAAAAACGCCACGATTCGAATACGCACCTTTTCTGCAAAAGCCAAGAAACTAACCACACGAATACTCGGCAAAATACTTAAAAAATGCCATTAAGCATAATATTACGAACATCTTTAAACAAATATTTGGCGTTAATTCCACAAAAAATATAATCGTTATTACCAATCACAAAAACTGCAAAAAATTCATGAATGGTCAAAATTCATAAAAAAGCTCATTATTATAACACCTCTTTACCTACGTTACATAAAGTAAAAAAAAAAACAAATAAAATTAAATGGCGAATACTTAAACTCAACTTAAGATATGTTATTAAACGTCTCATTCGGACTCATTAAGTTAAGGATTATTTAACCGATTTAAGATCAATTTAAGTTGTCAAACTCTCAGACTACTGGGAATTCGCAAATTTAATTCGATAAAAGGAATTCCTTATAAGCATTTATGTATTTAAATAAGTCCATTTTCAGTGAGAACTGGCATATTTAAATCAGTAATAAAAAAACCTTTGAAATAGGCATTTAAGGCTCTACAGTAATAACCCCTCAATATATACAACTTTATAAAACTCTCTTAAATATGTCCATCTCCACTTGACACCTTCATCTGACAGAGACAGCATGATACTTAGGCTTAAAAAAAGAGTAGTAATGTGTTTCCAGATACACTGACAATTACCATTGATTCTTTCAAAACATGATCCCGTTGTCAAAACTGCACTAAATTGAAATGGCTCCAAATGGGTAGCACGAGCTTTCAAATACAAAAATAATCATCAAAATCGGTTCACCCAGTCAACATTTCTGAGGTAACAAACATAAAAAGCAGTCGAATTGGTTTCCTCGAATTGGGCTCCTCCGTTTTGAAGTCGGTTAAAAAAAGAAGTCTGCATATCAATTTAAAAAAATTCTGTACTTTTTCAGCAAATATTGTAGGTGTATATAAAAACCTCTGTAATGTAACTTTCGCTAAAAAAACACTGCTTAAAACTAAGTAATATTAAATGTTTGAGTAAACACTTACCGGTAAATATGTTTAAAGTCCAGTAACACAGTTTATGCAAATACGTGCGCGCGCGTCGAATGCGCAAGAGTCACTGTAGTGGACGATGTATTGTAACTGTTCGCGGTTTTAGGGATCCTTGGGAAAGTAAGGAAAACCTGTTTTAATGTTTTTGCTTTATAGGGCAGTATTTTGATAGTACTTAGTTTTACTTGGAAATGCGTGTAGTGTTGAGGGAAAAATAATTTTTATGCAAAGAAATGTAGGTATCGAGAAAAATCTGTTTAACGAGTATTACCAAAATGCAAATTTAACTAGCCTGTTGGTTTAGTGGTTAGTGACCCTGACTGCTATACCGGAGGTCGTGGTTTCGAATTCCATCCAGGATATATATCTATTTGTGTGATGAGCATGATCGTTTGTTCTGTGTTTGTTCTTTTTTTCTACTAATCACAGGCCGGTAGCTTGTCTCGCATAGGTTAACATGAGAGATACACAATCCTAATAGATTTTTTATTTTATTTTATTGGTACGGAACCAAATTCATTTTAACGGTGTATTTCTCAAGTTAAGATAGTCAGGGGTAGCCAAGCGTGTCGGATAGTTTACCGGCACGATAGGATTGTTTGTCGCATTAGTTACACAATGGAGATAATGGCAAATGTCTACTAGGTACTAAATAACTTGTAAGAAAAAAAAAGTGTGGACATTATCATATAAACTCTGAACCAAAGTAGCTAAAGCACTTGTGTTATGGAATCAGAGAACACGAAGGTACCACAAACACCCAGACCCGAGACAGTATAGAAAAGATTTCCACATTGACCCATCCTTGGATCGAACCCGGGACCTCAGCTGGCGGCACCTTGAAAAGCAGTTTTACGCCAATCGACTACGCAGCTTATAAGAGTAAGCATTGCCATACAACGTGGCAATACTGCCAGCCTTTTTTCCACAATGCCAGTCGACAGCAATGCGGATAATTTTTTAGGATTTTTTATTAGTAAAGAGTTTAGTTTTTTCTTAAGTTTATGTATAGTTAACTCTGTAAATAATGAAACTACATAACTTACATTTTAATAATTTCAATTATATCATATTTTTCAGCCTATCCTACTGTTGAGCAAAGACCAAATCATTTCATAAATCTATTATAATAAAATTACATACAGAACCATTTACCTGATTACTGTAATGTTGAAACAAGCTGTTGGCACGTTGTGTGCGCTTGCGCAGCTTCGGTCATCGTTTTTGTTTGTTCTTTTTGCCTTTGCAGAGAATCTTCAAACCGGACTGGACTTTACAATATGATTATATAAAAAACAACTGCTTATTTTCAGAGATTTTGTACTTACAATAAGTAAAACAAATTATGTAGGTAGTTAGGTACAAATAAAAAATCCTCTTTTTCAATTTTATTTGAAATGGAAGAAACTGCATCAAAATAGGTAGATCTTTTAAGAACTTAGGCTGGTATACACTCGTACATACATACACAGGTAGAAAAGTTTTACGGATAAACTTGTTACACACATTTTTCATGTCGGGATTTACAAACCTTACCAAAATCTATAGTCGTGAAAAGTGAATTTATTTAATTTTATTAGGTGTTTAAATTCATATAATCACGCCTCTTTCCCTTGTAGGGGTAGGCAGAGACCACTTCTTTCCACTTGCTGCGATCCTTACACTGTACACACTTGTTTTTAAGTAATAATAAGTATACATATATAAGGTCAATTAAGTATTATGTAAGTTTGTTTAATAAACTTTTGCCCTTGGTGTTTTGTTTTATTTGTATTAATGTTGTTTTACGAATTTAAATTGCTTAAAAAAACATTTTTGAATCTTTGAAGGTTGTATTTTATTAATTAGTTCACACAAATTATATTAAGTATGCACGCATTATAATATGCAATATTAGTTCAAGAATGAATTTATTATTGTGGATGTTTGTATCCAAAGAAAGGACATAGAATAATTTATAAAGGTACCAACAAAATGAATTTGTATTTTCTTCTTCTTCTAATAATATTTTTATTTATTATTTGATCATCTCCCCTTTTCTTCCAAAGCTAGGCAGTTTTAGGCATAGGCTTCTCATTTCTCAAGCCATTCTCTTCTCCTACAAAATGTAACACTGTATTTTTATTTTAAAGAAGAAATTTATTTTTATTTTTGACGGGCCTGTTGGTCTAGTGGTTAGAGACCCTGACTGCTATACCGGAAGTCGTGGGTTAGATTCCCACCCAGGACAAATGTTTGTGTGATGAGCACGATAATTTGTTCGGTGTCTGGGTGTAATTTATCTATAACATGTATGTATTTAGAAATATATAAGTATGTTTATCAGTTGTCTGGTTACCATAACACAAGCTCAGCTTAGCTTGGGATCAGATAACTGTGTGTGGGATTTCCCGGAATATTACATTATTATTATTATTTTTGTTTCTTAATTTACAAACACTAAATTGCTCTCACAGTTATTTATAAACGTGTAAGTATACATCTGGTTGTATAATTAGATATTGTGTGCAGTCTATTACATTATTATGACTGGATATTAAACTTAATAACTATTTTGGTTTGGTTAATGGTCCGACCAGTTTATATGCAGAAACTTGATGTTTTGGGGTTCAGTGGAGAGTTGGTGAAACCTTTTAGAGTTCCTTAAAGAGTCAAAAAGGTATCTATTGAAACAAAATTGTAGGTATTTTATGTATAAATAAAAAAAAAGCGATTTTAAGTGTAAATATTTGTTTTTTAATTCTCTTTATACAGCCTTTCTGTCGTAATTTAAGTGTACGGATTTTTAACTTACTTTTTGTTTTATTTTTAGCGCTGTAAGCGTTCAAAGACAGTAAACAGGTAAATTGAATAAATACAATTTTGTGTAGTGCTGATGAAATTCATGTAAAAATATAGTCACAAAACCTTGTTCATGATTTTTGTATGTCCGTCATTGCACTGTATAGTAGGCCAATGACCTTTCTTCATAGCTTAGATCCATCTCTATGACATCTGCTTTCAAACAAAAAACCGCATCATAATTGGTACATTCATTTAGGATCTACGATGCCACAGACAGACACACGACACAGCTCTCTTTTTGCGTGTTTATTATAAATATTTTAGTGTAAAATAAAACGTCTTTATAAACATCTACAATTTAATCTTGTATCTTATGCAATACAAATTTGTGGATTCTTATACATAACTACTTATGTAGCTAGGACCTAAGGTCGGGCCCAACTATCTAGATATCAGATAATTATAATATTACATATAAATACTAAGGTATGAGCTAGATAATGACACAAACATATTTAGTATACGCCACCTTATAGTTTAGAGATCAGAATTATTCTAAAAGCAAAAAAAGAAACAAAAAATAATGTAAAGTTGTATTTTTTTGTGAATGTATTTCTTTTTTTTTGTGACAAAAAAAAATGTACATGAAAAAAGCATAAGTAGGGCAGCGTATACTAAATATGTTAACATTTTTAAGTAGACAACTACATATTTTAAAATATCCAACTACTTAATCGAACTATTTTATAATATTAATAAAAAAAACATGCGATTTTCAAGAAAAATAATAATACGCATTTTCAATTACAATAGTAAAAATTTAAGTTTATATTATATTTTTATTTTCTAAGTGCTATATAAAAGGGTTGTCCTTTTTTAACAAATGAAAGACGACAAAATTTACAAATAATAAAATCATATTCTTTATTTAAACTATTTGTGATTAATAAAAATATCTAATTATAATTATTTAAAGGTGATATGCTTTTTAAATAAAAACAAGTTGCCATTGCAAAATTTGCTGAATAATTTAGACAAAAAAAATAGTTGCAGACAAGCTACCAATAAACAAATTAAAAAAAATACTTGCCAGAATAATAAGCCAAAATTGAGAAATAAATAATTTGTGATGTTTTATTAGTAATATGGCAAGAAAAACTTAGACCTAAATATTAATTAAGCTAATTATAAATATATAATTAGATCTGTACTGTATTATACATTTATGCACAGAGCGTCTACAAAAACAAGAGAAAATATCTTGTAGATTATTAATAATTTGAGATAATAAGATTTTATATAATAAGAAAAATACTTATTACTAACTAAAATACATATTATTTTATTTTTTTTAGTTACAGAAGATTTAAGAGGTCCTATTGTGAGACGTTTTCATACAATTAAGAATTTCTATCATATGAAATAATTTATATATATTTGTCAAATAAAAATATAAGATTATAAATACGAATAATACTTTCGCTAATGTTTTTTACGAATGTTTGAAGAGAGCAAAACTTAAATTCTATGAAACTTTATTTGTTAGATTTAATTAGATAAAATATTAGACACTGGGAAAGTTTTTAAAGTCATAAGACACTGAGATTCAGTTTGACATATTTAAATTAACATAAAATAAAAATATTAATGTTTAGTAAAGAAATTTAAATATAAATATAGCTTCATATTAAAATGTTATTATTAAATTTATAAACCGATTTTTTAGAGATTCGATGTTATTTTTGTCATAATGATTTTGAAATTAAATCTGCGTAATAAAAAAAATATTATAAAGACATATTTTATTTAAATATGAAAGTTAAACAATACACTAATGATACTATTTTTAAACAATTCCTTTAAAACAGACACAAAATATACACAAAAAATTAAAAAATAAATCATGTTTACAGAACGCGTGACGTCATCATTTATAATTACTTAAAAACTAATTAAGTACTGGCTTGGAATGTATGTCATATGTACTAAAACTACGTATGATCGAATTATATCAATTTCTTGAGAATTACTGAGAAAAAACTTAAACTGGATAAAAAATATCTTTACTTTGCCTGAAAACAAACTGAAATAAAATTTATATTTTTCTACAATATTTCGAAAGTAATCAATCTTATATTAAATTGGAATGTATGTATTCGATAAAAAACATGATTAATCTGAAATAAAGAAAATTAAAAAAAAGATTTGCGATTCAAAAAAATGTATAAACCATTATTTTTTAATTCTTGTAAGAGGATATAATAATTCAAAAATATACAAAGAATTCAATGTAATTTTATACAAAACATGAAAAAATATAGACATATTCTATTAAAAAAAAAAATATTTTTTTCATTTACTATTTCTGATTAAAAAAAGTTTTGTTTTACAATGTTTATTTTCCTTTTCTGGGATTATTTTTATAAAACACTGATATGATATATGGCTCATTCAACATAAAAATAATTTCATACATGAGTATTAAACTTACCTAAATAATTTCAAACAGATCTTAGAATTATTCAAAAAAATAATAATCTAAATCTAAAAATAAAGCTGCAAAAATACTAAAAATAATAGTAAAATATATCTTTTATTACAAAAAAGTTTTTATGTACTAAAATAAAAATATTAGCTACCACCTGATAGTCTAAAATTGTATAAAAATATTTTCTAATAAAAAAAACAAACCAATTCCTTTATACGTAACTTATTTACTTTTAAATTCCATTCGGCAGTTTTCTATACATGCGTAAAACGAAAAACACATTTTTAATTATTAACAAAATAAATTATATTTGTCAAATCATTGCTTTATTTTCAGACTTCATAAAATTAGGGATTTTTTAGTCTGGGTTTATTAAATTATTAACAAAATAATAATAATAATATACGCTTATGTATGTCATAATTTGTGATATCTGGCTAGTTCAGATAAAAAGCACCGCAAGGCACAATAATGTATTTTTTTTATATTTGACTTTATTATTTTTGTCACTATTTTCTTTCAGTTTTTATTAAAGTTTTAATACAATATAATTTCTTAAAACAATATTTAATACATATGATAAAATAAATCTTGTAATTTTTGTCATTAAGATAATTAATTATAATTGAAAAATAAAAACACTTTTTTTGAGAGCATCTTAGGGACGGATAGTTATATAATTGCACTTATGGAATGTAAATATTAAAGGTTTTACTATTTATTTAATAATAGTACTAAAATACTTAATGATACATACTAATATTATGATTTTTCTTGATTATTATTTATATTGTTTGAAGATTCTGTCCTTTGGGATTACAATTTGTCTATTCATGATTTTTATTGAATTTCTTTACCTTATTGATAAATGTTTAATATTTTTATGATTTGTGGCTAAATAAAAGCCAATTAACATTGAATTTAAAAGTTTAGCCGCACTTATTGTTTTGGTTGATAGATGGGTGACCATACATAACTGTTGGTCTTGACTGTCATACGTATGTTTCTGACAGTCGTTAAGTCAATTCTGACAACCAGTCTTACTATGGGATACTGTGTTACACAGTAACATGTGTTGTGGAGGTCAGATAGACAGTCGCTCTGTAACATACGGTATTCAGCTGAATCTAGTAACACTGGATACTGACTGACATTAATCATTAAAAGATGGACAAATTTCATTATTTTACGTTCAAAAAGGTTATAGGTTTACATAAATGCGCTGAGAAATTGAACAATTTATTTATCTGTCAATAATGACAGATGTCCAAAGGTTGTTGTGAACAAATTGAGCGCGGCAACCATTGTCAATGACCGGTCATTTTTTACTGTTTAGTATTGAAACATGTATCAATAAGGTTTTACATATTATTTCATATGTATAGCGTTTGTATAGCTTAGTTGTGACAATCTCTGTATATACGTATATTGTATTCTATGAAGGGTAGTTTGTGCTCTTGCATTGGGTAACATAGGTCCTGAAAGAAGAAAACAATTATTTAGACTCAATAAATACATAACATATCATCACGCCTGTATCCCCGAAGGGTTAGGCAGAGTTGTACCAATGTACACCCACAGTTCGCCGATATGTTTAGGTCCCATGTAATAGGGGGCGAGCCTATTGCCACTAACCGGGCACAAATTCAAACTCCGACCTGCTACTGAGAATGTCATAGAAAAACCCAATAAAACCTTGGTCGACTTGGGAATCGAACCCAAGACCTCTAGCGTAGCAGTCGCGCTTACAACCACTAAGACAACGAGGCAGTCATTCAGATACTCTGAAAAAATTTAAATTAAAAAATACTGACTTCGGTATGCTTTATTAATTGTATTTGTAGTCTCACCTTACTAGGAGCCATCATCTTCAAAGGCAGGAAACTAGCTCGGACCCTCAGCATGCGATCCACGTTACACTCCAGCGCCATCTTGATGCTGTACGTGTCATCCGAGAGCGCCGGCTTAGGGGGCTCCTTGCTCGACTGGCACGATTTGGACGAGTCGTAGTTACATTGTAGGTCGCAGAGGCGGAATTCTTTTAGTTTTAGGGACCTGTAGAAAATCGAGTTATTAATTGTATTTCCTATTATAATTGAGATAGTTATACGTTAAAAGGACTTTGTCCGCAACTTGACAGTGGAAAATGATATAAAAATACTACTCATTCTGGTTATGTTCTTTTAAATATGCACACTGAGGTTTTAACGATGAACTTTCATATTCCGGTATGTGTTAAAACATCAGAAATATCCAACATAATATTTATTTATTTAAAGATATTTGTATTTTCGATTGACTTCGTTTAGAAGAGAAAAAAGAACACACTTTTCTCCTACAAAATACTCCTTAAGATATCGTTTTATAAACAACTAGCTGTGCCCTGCGGTTTCACCCGCATGAACACCTAGGTCCCATTCCCGGTGCCTTTATTTTTGGCCGGTGATTACTTGATTTTTCTTTTTCCACGCAATTTTCCATTTCTTTTTCTTACATTAGAACCTTCTCCTTATAATCACTAACACAACAAAAAAGAATTATCGAAATCGGTCCAGGCGTTATTGAGTTATGCGCTTACCAACACATTTAGCGATTCATTTTTATATATAAAGATTATTAGCTTTTAAATAAACAGCTTAGAATACAGATACAAAATATGACCGAAAATACAAATATCTTTTATTTTATTTTTGTTCAACTTCACCAGCAACATTCCACATGTACTTAAATTAAAGTAAGAACTAGTAAGAAGTAACGACATTTCTTTCATCTTTAACATAATAATCTAGTTTTAATAAACTCTAATCTCACCTGAAAGTCAAATCCACATGTTTATGAGTGAGACAGTGCGACAGCGGCACGGTGTACGTGAAGTTGTGCACGGCGTTCGCGCACACGTACTCGCTGAACAGAGACGAGTTTATTATGGACTTGCTCGAGATGCCCACGCGGACGGTGTCGCATTCTGGAAAATCAATAAGAAAAAATACACTTTATAATAAAGTATCTACAAAGACTTCGATCACATTAGCTTAAAAAATACTTTTCTAAATTGATCCTTTAATTTGAGACCTACAATGCCACTTAAAAAAAAACAAATATACAAAACGTAAAAAATATTATTTGAAAGAAAGAAGACTATAGATAATTTTTCGTGGAACCAAAATACTGTTTATGACCATGGGTTGCCACAATCAACATGACAGCTATCTAAAAGTCTCATTGATTATTCAGCGCTCATTTTCGTCTGGTGGAAAATTGTCCATTGCTCGATTCACACATACTTTTTTTTTAACTGAAACAGGGCTGGTTTGTTCCTTGCGCAGAGAATCGGCATAGCCATTCAAAGTGGGCACGTTCCCCGCCATTGACAAGGATGACGATGAGTTCTTTGACGCCTGTTAGTTTTTATTTATGTAAGTTTTAATTTTAGTATAGTTAGGGTTTGTTCTTGTATTGAAGAGATGTTAATCAATAATAAAAATAGAGTTTTTTGGAATTGTGTTATAATAACCTATATGTATATTTGTCTGCGTTTTTTACTTAGTTTATTTTCGCGAATTTTGGTTGTCCATAAATGGCTACTATGTAGTCCTTAATAAATAAGTCTAATTATTATCTAGAAAAAATAAAAAGCAAGTTAAAACTCACCATAAGGCCCAATACTCTCATGCGACTGCTCACTCAAAATCATCTCCTCGGAACTGCTTTTCAATTCTTCCCTCGTCTCTCTCTTACCTCGGACCTCTCTTTTCATCCTACTACCATTTTCCGTACCATTCTGTTTATTAGCATCCAAATAATTAGACTCCGCCGCGATTATTTCTTCATTCGTCTTAAAAGAGTCGTTGGACTCAGTTTTCAGTGTGTCTGTGTTATTTTTCTCGGGTATTACTGGTATGTTTGGTAGTTTCTCTCTGGGTAAAGGTTCTAGGGGTCGCGTGAAGGTGTCGTTGTTTTCTTTGTCGGGTTTCGACCTTTCTAAGGGCTCTTGGTTGTCGTACGTTTGGGGAGGATCGAGGCCGCATGGGGACTGGAAAATTGGATTTTTTGTTAGTTACATTGATATTGAAATAGTTTTTGGTAGGTATGGTTTAAATCAATCTAAAAATAAATTTTATCAGAGTATATGAGGTGAGTTAGTCTATTAATTTGTGAATAGTTAGGTTGGAAATAAATATGTGAAGAAACCTTTAGTAAAAAATAAATACCGTTCGAATAATACTTGTTGTGGAAAGGGTTAAAACTGTTTTAATTTTATTTTCAAGTATATATTTCAAAGGCAATTCTGGAGTTAGTTTATTGCTCTTAGAACGGATATGATGATAACAAGTGCACAAACAAATTGTGATAAATGAAGACCTAAAAAAGTTGTTTTTTTTATCATATTTTTTTTTTACTTCGTACATTGCTAATAATATCTTACCAATAGATATTTGATCCATGCTGTTATCCTTATAACATCCTTTAGAAGCAGCGTGTAAAACATTTTAAAATAGTATACAAAACAGAAAATACAGTAAATGGCTAAGTTATTTATTTTACATAAGGATTAGTTAGGTTAGTAAAATAGAAACAAGTAAGCAATGTGTATTATTAAAATTTATCAGGAATTTAGGAAGAATAAATTCATTTTTAGAAATAATTTTCTTTTGGTAATTAATAATTGTTTAGACCCGTTAATAATAACTTAAGATTATACAACTTTATGGTTATTGTGGCAATATTATATATCCTTCTATACTTCATTATTAAAATAGATAGTTGTACATAATATTCTGTGGTTTTAATTTCAGCAGTTTTAACTACTAGTCAACATTATTTCATTTCAATCTCGTCAGCATTCCCAAAATCTCTACATTTAAGGTTTTTATACTATTATAATTATTATTATCTACAGTATATCAAACTAACCTGGCACTCTGGATCCAATTCATTATTAGTGTTAGCGGCGAACAAGCATCCGCCGCCGATGACGTCAGCGATCCGCGACAGAGATATCGGCCGCTCCGTTTGCGGTGACTGCAGAGTTGGTACTGTGTCTGTGTGACAAAAAATTATGTTGGTTTCATAATTAGATTCTAGGAGGAATTCTATGTCATCAAACCCTTCAACATCTGCCCCTTCTTTTTCCCATCTATCTTGGGGTCGGCTTCCAGTTTTACCAGATTCAGCTCAATACAGTATTGTACATAGAGGGTCTATTTGACTTTCACAACCAATTTTAGTGAGTAACAACATTATTTAGTATCCCATAGTACTAAAAATACATGTGATTAAATAAAAAACTCATGCCTAGATAGAAATACATAAAACTTTTAAGCCAATTTTGGTCATCCAAGGCTAGAAACATCGGTCTCGAGTTTTCAATAATACAGGTTATATTCTTTTTTTTTATATTCTCTAATATACTTACTAATAAGATTGCTTCCATAGTTCTTAGTAGGATGTGCGGACGTAGATACTGTGTGAGGGGACTCCGTGGGGGCAGTCGTTATGTACTCCTGCGTCGTTTTGTGAGGGCCTTTCTCTGTAACAAACAAATTATATGTTTAAGAATGTTACAACTTTAGTCTGACCGATAACCGAAAACTATTTGTTATTTTTCGGTCATCGGTCAGACTAAAAAAAAAAAAAAACTGGAAAATTAGACAGTCAAGCCAAAATGAGGATGCCGAAATTCAATTGAAGACTGGACATGTTTCTTTATTTAATGTTTCGTTTGTTTAAATATACTATATTTAAGGATTTGGAACTAAACTAAAATATATATGTAACAAACCTTTTGCTGTTTTCTTTGAAGCCGTATGTTGCGATGATTTTAAGTTCTGAAACAAACACCATATCTTAGTTTTTACTTTAAATGTAGATTGCTATTATAAAACATGTTATGAATAAATATTGAAAACAGTACCTTAATCATTTACATGTTTTTCTTTTTAATTTTGATATCACAATCTGGCTTAATACGTGTTACAATTTCGCTATGTGTTTACAATACTTTTGTTCGTGATTTTACAACCGCAGGGCACAGCGTTTTGACATTCATAAACAAGACCATAACTAGTATTATAGTAATCTTATATGTGTCGACGACATAGTTAAAGTCTCGGGTCGTGTCTGGATGAGGCTGACACAAGACCGTAGAAAATGGCACGAAAAAGGAAAGGCCTGTGCACAGCAGTGGGAAGACAAGGGCTGTGGATGATGATGATGATAACTTAATAATGACGACCTCCGTGGTCGAGTGGCGAACGGACCGGTTTCAAGGTGTCGCTAGCTCTGAGGTCCCTGGTTTGATCCCCGGACGGGTCAATGTAGAAACCAACATTTCAACATTGTCATGGGTCTGGGTGTTTATGGTATCGTTGTTTCTGAATTCCATTAAACAAGTGTTTAATAGCTACTCACTTTGTGTTTAGAGCAATGTATGTGATGTTATCCGCATTTAGTATTTATTTTTTATTATGATGATGATGCAGCCGTGTGGTATCCGGCTTAGTATTGACCACCCCCACTCCTCCCGTGGGTGTCGTAAGAGGCGACTAAGGGAAAAATCTAGAAGATGGGCAGCAGCGTCTTCTGTTACTACTAGCAACAATACTGCGATCCCCCCCCCCCCCTAAGGGAGGAGGCCTTTGTTCAGCAGTGGACGTCTTCCAGCTGATGATGACGATGATGATGATGACTTACTTGTATCTGATTCAAGTCGGGCGGCGTCCTATGCGTGTGCGGTTCGTTGTTGAGCTTGCCGTAGTGCGGGAAGTGCAGCTTGTCTTGCAGCCGGATCTCCTTCATGGAGATCAGCTCTTGGTGCTCGCGGAAGTATAGCGCTGACATTACTACGAGGCTGGGGAGATGATAGGTGGTCAAATAATGTTTATTTATTAAGGAATTTTAGATCGAATTCTGAAAATAAGCAAATTTTTATATGTTTCTACATTTTTTTTAACGTTTCGTACAATGGCTGTTATTTTTTTCCAGACTAGTCATCGGCCACGGACTTGGCATAATATCTTAATTAGCGTTGAACAGATGATTTTATTTGTCTGCAGACAGAAATGACTGCAGTTGACTATTGGTTACGGAAGACCAGTTGAGCACGGCAACCAAAGGTCATGAGCGATTTATATATATTTAGTGCATTTTAGTTTAAGTAAGCATTCAGATTTTTTTATAGCAAGTCATAGTTGCTGATTCTTATTTTGGTTATCATTAACTTAGGAAACGAAAATTGAGTCTGATAGATAATAAAAAGGTTTTTGGATAGGATAGAATACTCTATTAACCTCATAAATTACTAAATACAAATGCAAGGATAATTATTTAAATAATGATAATAATAAACTTACCAAACAGCCATAATAAATATTAATATCGTAATCACGATTTGCAGAAACTTATTCGAAATCAATTCACTGCTGGTATCCCCATAATCTTTTCGACAGCAAAATCCCAGTTTAGAGTTGCCATACGTAAAATTATCGTCGCTCTTCAACCATAGACACGTGTCTTTTTTCTTTGTTAACGTGCTGTCAAAACTGTCATCTGGATATTTTTGTATATTAGAATCCGTATAAGTTGGATTTTCGACATTTTCAGCCTTTTCTAATTTATTTGAATGATATCTGACGCATGTTTTATTATAGTTATAATATTTCCCGTATTTTGAGTAGTTCCCGTGGCAATTTTTGCACTGTTTTCTCGTGTATTTCGGGGAGTTGTGGCTTAGCTTATGGCAGCACTCGTGTTTTCGGATGTTGCGCGCGATGTCTCTTATTTGGTCTATGGAAATGTTGCCATCACTGTACAGAGATTTGGATGAATTTGACATTGCTGAGTAGCGGGAATCTGAAAATAATACATATAATTATTATATAAGATTACAAAATAAATAGAAGTAGGACGTGTAATTACGCAAAGGACACGAAGATACAGTGCGGATAATATTAGATTTCTAGCTTGTTTTAACAAAATTCTCACACCTTTTTATCTTTTCATTTTTTTTTTCAAATTAATTCAAATATAGATGAGTGTGTGTGAGCTTAAATACAAAATATTAACAAAATATTTTTATGTTCTCATCTCTAATTGACTGGTTAATTCCTTTTAGCCATGCCCTACGTACTTTACAGTGCATGAAGTATTAAAAAAGAAATGCACTCGTATATAAGCAGAAGTTTGCCGCTTTTAAAAACAATAAGATGAACGAGATAAGAGATGAAATATAGTGGAATAGAAATATATTGAAAAGGTTAAAATAGAATATTTTGTATACAAAATTTGGAACGACATAAATTGTTCACCTAAAAAGCTTGATTTTTTAACCCTTTTTCTTCTTTTTAGATCAACATTTAAATATTTTGTCCTCGAAAAATACATATTATATATATCCTCACCATTACTAGCACTGGACCTGGCGCTATCCCGTCGCTGCAGCACGCTGATCTTGCACAGCTTGTTGTTGAACCTCTCGAGCTGGTCGATCCTGGACTCCAGCTTGCCTGTCACCTTGGAACTATATATATTATATATCCTCACCATTACTAGCACTGGACCTGGCGCTATCCCGTCGCTGCAGCACGCTGATCTTGCACAGCTTGTTGTTGAACCTCTCGAGCTGGTCGATCCTGGACTCCAGCTTGCCTGTCACCTTGGAACTATATATATTATATATCCTCACCATTACTAGCACTGGACCTGGCGCTATCCCGTCGCTGCAGCACGCTGATCTTGCACAGCTTGTTGTTGAACCTCTCGAGCTGGTCGATCCTGGACTCCAGCTTGCCTGTCACCTTGGAACTATATATATTATATATCCTCACCATTACTAGCACTGGACCTGGCGCTATCCCGTCGCTGCAGCACGCTGATCTTGCACAGCTTGTTGTTGAACCTCTCGAGCTGGTCGATCCTGGACTCCAGCTTGCCTGTCACCTTGGAACTATATATATTATATATCCTCACCATTACTAGCACTGGACCTGGCGCTATCCCGTCGCTGCAGCACGCTGATCTTGCACAGCTTGTTGTTGAACCTCTCGAGCTGGTCGATCCTGGACTCCAGCTTGCCTGTCACCTTGGAACTATATATATTATATATCCTCACCATTACTAGCACTGGACCTGGCGCTATCCCGTCGCTGCAGCACGCTGATCTTGCACAGCTTGTTGTTGAACCTCTCGAGCTGGTCGATCCTGGACTCCAGCTTGCCTGTCACCTTGGAACTATATATATTATATATCCTCACCATTACTAGCACTGGACCTGGCGCTATCCCGTCGCTGCAGCACGCTGATCTTGCACAGCTTGTTGTTGAACCTCTCGAGCTGGTCGATCCTGGACTCCAGCTTGCCTGTCACCTTGGAACTATATATATTATATATCCTCACCATTACTAGCACTGGACCTGGCGCTATCCCGTCGCTGCAGCACGCTGATCTTGCACAGCTTGTTGTTGAACCTCTCGAGCTGGTCGATCCTGGACTCCAGCTTGCCTGTCACCTTGGAACTATATATATTATATATCCTCACCATTACTAGCACTGGACCTGGCGCTATCCCGTCGCTGCAGCACGCTGATCTTGCACAGCTTGTTGTTGAACCTCTCGAGCTGGTCGATCCTGGACTCCAGCTTGCCTGTCACCTTGGAACTATATAGATTATATATCCTCACCATTACTAGCACTGGACCTGGCGCTATCCCGTCGCTGCAGCACGCTGATCTTGCACAGCTTGTTGTTGAACCTCTCGAGCTGGTCGATCCTGGACTCCAGCTTGCCTGTCACCTTGGAACTATATATATTATATATCCTCACCATTACTAGCACTGGACCTGGCGCTATCCCGTCGCTGCAGCACGCTGATCTTGCACAGCTTGTTGTTGAACCTCTCGAGCTGGTCGATCCTGGACTCCAGCTTGCCTGTCACCTTGGAACTATATATATTATATATCCTCACCATTACTAGCACTGGACCTGGCGCTATCCCGTCGCTGCAGCACGCTGATCTTGCACAGCTTGTTGTTGAACCTCTCGAGCTGGTCGATCCTGGACTCCAGCTTGCCTGTCACCTTGCACAACTCTTTTACTGCTCCGAGGTTTTCCATGAAGATTCGGTCCTGAGTTACAAAAAAATATATATGTTAAACTAACATTTTTATAGGCAATCATTAGTTACCATGTTTATAATTCAAGACAGATCTGTATAATCTTAGATTTCCTGTCCTCTTTTCCCAGAACAAAAGAATAATTACAAAACAAAACATCTGAAAAAGTCACGCAAACGAAAACACAAGAAAAGGTTGCCGTGGTACTCAGAAAATTGCTCAATTGGTTGCCTATCGAGTGTATCCAGCAATAGGAGCAGTGGGACCCGGTCATAGCCCAACAACCTGTTCACGGCAACCATCGGTCACCGTTGACCAAAGCCCAAAAAAATCTTCCATCAAATGTTCCTCACCTTATTGCAATGGGGTCAGTCGAACGCGGTTATAGCCCAACAACCTGTTCACGGCAACCATCGGTCACAGTGACAGACGTTAGGCAAAACTTATTATGTTGTTCTCACCTTATTGACCACCAAGAACTTATTGATGGTGTCACCGTTGGGCAGTGTGACGTCACCGGCCTCCTTCACCGCCTCGGGTATGACCCGCCGCACTTCCTGCGCTATGACGCCGGTGTCCAGCTGTGGGGTTGGGCGTGAAGGGTCGTAGCCCAGCAAGCCGGAGTGTTCCGCGAATGATGGGTGGTAGTTGAACCTACGGTCAAAATGGTTTAACTAAAGCAAAAGTTTTTGGAAAAATTATGCTCTTTTTTTCGGTTTTTAGTTGAAACTGCCTTGTTAGCCTAGTGGTGCTAAGCGCGCCTGCTACGCTAGAGGTCTTGGGTTCGATTCCCGAGTCGACCAAGGTGTTATTGGGTTTTTCTATGAAATTCTCAGTAGCAGGTCGGAGTTTGGATTTGTGCCCGGTTAGTGGCAATAGGCTCGCCCTCTATTACATGGGACCTAAACATATCGGCGAACTTTGGGTGTACATTGGTACGCCTCTGCCTACCCTTTCGGGGATACAGGCGTGATGATATGTTTATGAATCTGGTGGAACTGGATATGAAACCCAATATTAAAGCCTGCTTAGTAAAAAGTTTAGGCGGTAGTATTTTCTGTAATTTGAAATTCAAATTCACACAATCTCTATTAATAAAGGCTTTATAGTTATATCACTTTTCGAACGTCATAACAATATAACAAAATAGACGGCTATTTAAGGGTCGGTTCATATCCAGCGGAAAACGTAATGCGTACATCGCGGACCGCCAGAACAGGCAAACACGGAATAAGACACCCAATCCCTTACACCACAAACGCATCAACAGTTGAGGCGCCAAGCAACCAACAACACACTGCATTTGGTAAGGCGGGCCTGTTGGTCTAGTGGTTAGAGACCCTGACTGCTGTACCGGAGGTCGTGGGTTCGATTCCCACCCGGCACAAATGTTTGTGTGATGAGCACGATCATTTGTTCGGTGTCTGGGTGTAATTTATCTATAATATGTATTTATTTAGAAATATATAAGTATGTTTATCAGTTGTCTGGTTACCATAACACAAGCTCTGCTTAGCTTGGGATCAGACAACCGTGTGTGAGATGTCCCGGAATATTATTATTATTTGGTAGTTGATAGTCCAATTGTCTGTTGATGAGATGTGGCTATTTAAACTTGCCTAGAGAGAAAATGCGACTGACACCGCAGGGCACAGCTAGCTATGTATAGATATGTACACTTACTTGACAACTCTGATACTCTGAACGTTTTTCAGTTGCTGCGCGGAGTCCAACTCTTCTATATTATGTTTGGCGCGAGAGTCCGAAGGGTGGAGAATGTGGCCCATTACTTTTAGATTACCTGTAATTTAAATGTATATTAGAAACAGCCTTATCATTGAATGATTAAGGTTGATTTTCGTATGTCCGTCCTATTTTAACTAATACACTCTTATGTAAAATATTTCTGGGCAAGAGATTTGAAACTTTACAACCACCACATAGTGTCTGTATTTCTTAAAACTGTACCTTATTTGTTGTTGTCAACAAGTTTCTGAATATGATGCTTACACCTATGATATAGAGTCTACTAACACATGACTTCATCGTGTATTTTTTTTTGTATTTACAATGCATTTGTAAATCTTACACTGTAAACATAAGGTATATATTCCCTTACCAGTAAAACACACAATTCTAGTCGGTATCCTGCCTAACGATATTATAACTTATTCTTTATGAAATAGGGTACATATTCCCTTACCATTAACAACACAAGATTCGTCCGGCCTATCAGTATTGATACCAACTCTTCCACTGAAGTGTACACTGTTGTCGGACACGCCGCGTTGCCACCAGCTTTCCGAGCAGTCTGACTCGAACTGGCCTGGGTTCGATGCCTGGAGGATACAAATAATTATTTATTTAAAAAAAATCTACATTAAACAAAGTCAGGTTAAACCATTCATATCTCAAAAAAAGGGTGCACTGATTGTCATGATCTTTTAAGATAGTTTAGTCTCCACCCAGAAACGCAGAATAATTGCTCTAGAATAATTATTACAAAAAATAACTGACTTCAAAATAAGTCTTACATTTATTTCTTATGGATCCCATTGTCAAAAGTGGAAAAAATAGTTTATCCAGTCAAAAGTTCCGTGGTAACAAACATATAAAAAATACAATCAAATTGAGTATCTCCTCCATTTTTGAAGTCGGTTAAAACACCTGGAATGGGGACTACTTACGCGAATGTAATTGAATAAGCCAATATAGAAGATATCAGTCACATTTCTGACCAGTATAATTCTGGTTCAAAATAAGTGATGTTATCTACATTAATGGCAAGTTATTTATTTAACTTGCAATACATGTACGTTTTTTTTTAGACTGGAATCTTGCAATGAAATTTTTAAACCGGTTCGTAGACAATACTATATTATATTTATTTCAAGCTAGTATGATGATGCCGCCAGAAGGTGGCCGTCTGGTGGAAGTCTGAAACAAAACGACGCAACCCCATCGTGTTTGGACTTGTTTGATTTGTCTTCGCGAATACCATAATCTTACCTGATTTAAAATCCATTTTGAATTGAAATTTATTTCTTGAACTTATTTAAGAGTAACTTACTTAACGGTCTGGTTGGGCCGGCCATTCTTCCTCATGTTGTATTATTTACTTAGCTTAGTAACTTACCCTAACAATAATCCTGTCGCTAGCACTAGCAGCGATGATGAAGTCGCTTTGTCCCACATGGGCCCTCAGGGCTACCACCAGCTGGAAGTGTCTCTGGTCGGGGTTAGGCCGGCCATTCTTCCTCATGTTGTATTATTTACTTAGCTTAGTAACTTACCCTAACAATAATCCTGTCGCTAGCACTAGCAGCGATGATGAAGTCGCTATGCCCCACATGGGCCCTCAGGGCTACCACCAGCTGGAAGTGTCTCTGGTCGGGGTTGGGCCGGCCCTTCTTCCTCATGTTGTTGTTTGTGGTTTCTGCGAAGTGGAGTCGCCCTACTGTGACCTTTGCGCCTTCGCGGCGGAGTTCCACTCTGAAAATAAAGATGGAGGTCAGAGTTTATGTCTAAATTAGACTATGTACAAAATTATCTAGAGTGTTGAAATATAAATTGGTAATTTTATGGGATTGGTTAGAATTTAGAACAATAACTTAGGCAAGGAAGAGAAAAACATTACCTATAATGTTGTGGTTGCTTATGAAATCAAAAATTTAATGATGTAAAAGACATCATTAAATGTGCGCAGATCGATGCAAACAAGTTATTTTGCTTTGCTAAGATATATCGAGAAAAAAGGAGAATATTTTCCGAACAAGATTTTTAAGGAGATGACTTACGGTACAGGATGAAAAGGTTTCTTTGTTCTGTCTGATTGGCTTTGTTCAATTCTTACTTCTTGACTTGGATCTTCAGCCTGCAAACAAAAGGTATAAAGTAAAGTATCCAACCATAAAAAATATATTTGAAAATTGCTTGCAACTATCAAAACTGAGAACAGATCGTCGTAAATGATAGCTAAAAACCATGTCAGCTTTCAAAAATAAAAATCCCATCACAATAGGTCCATTAATATAATTTTATAGTTATTATTAGACTGGTTACTTTCTTTTTTTGATCCGGTAGTAATCCTCATGGACTTCTTCCGCCCTGGGTAGGCTCCTATAGGCTAAAACCACCGGAGTGCTTCTCCTTTCCCTTATACTAATGACTAGTCAGGAAAACAATACTTGACAAACTACCGCGATCTCAAGAAATAGCAACCAAATTATTTCCTGATAAATTAGAAAAAAATCTAACATCAGCTTTTTATGTACTTGAAATTTTCGAAGGGGTCCATAAACCTTAAATATTTAATCATAAGTTAAAGTAAATTTTCCTTAAATGTTTTAGGATTATCAAATCTCCCCTTACCTTAACCCCATAGAAATGCAGGCAGAAGCTGTTAATCTTCTTGAACCCCTCGCCAGTCTTGACGTAATGAGGGTCCCCCTGCATGTGGATCTGGCAGGTCACCTGGAAGTGGTTCTTTTTCTGGCAGACGAAGGCCTCGTCTATTTGGGAGAAGTTGAAGCCTTTGTCGGCGCCCACTACGTAGGAGGGAGGTTGTCTGGTGAAGAATGGAGTTTTTTTTTAAGGTTGTTGTTGAGAGTGTATATCTAACCAACAAAGGCGAAGAGTACGTATTGTAGGGAGTCAGTTTACAAAAATCCAGCTCAAAATTAGATAATTTCGTATCAAATATTTAACACTTAAAATCATAAAAGACCACTGAAGCGATACTGGTAACATTTCGAAAGTGGCGTAATAACATTAAAAAACTAATTATCAGCTATTTTTTTTAACTGGATCAAAACCGGGAGTACTTTTTACCGCTTTTGGATCGATATAACCTTTCAGTTAAATTTTATGAGGTTAACATTCAATCACAGCACAAGACATGATATTTCACAGAAGGTTATCTACTTAACGTTAATTGGGCTACAAACCAGGCTGCGCTATAAAGAAAATGTCTTTTATGGTTTATCCATTAACAATTGAGCAAATATCAGGCCAATATCAAAATAATCTGGCCAACACCACACACCTGCAAAGGCGTCGAAACGGGAACTAAAACCACTATAGAATCCTTCCGAAAATAGTAATTAAAATTGATGAAAATTAAGTAAAACAAAAGGTTTGCATATAAAGGAACTCTTTTAATTTATAACGTTCAAAACCTTTTCCATGACACAGACAACAAACAGTGTGCAATACACAAATATAAAAAGGTTAAGATTAGATTGTCTATTACTAACAAAAATACCAAAAGAATACTCACAGCGGCTTTAGATTACAGTCGAACAGCGAATGCCAGACGTTCTGCTGGAAGGGTCCGAATCGGATGCACTGAAGCGGCGCGTCGTCACCGGCTTCCGAGCCGTCCACGGAGGGCGGTGCTGGCCGGGCGGCGTGCGGCACGCTTTCCGGGGATAGCGCTGCTGGGGGTGGCAGATAAACATAGTGTTAAGAAAGCCCTGACCAACCTGAAAGGGTGATATTCTTCTCCTCAGCCAGAGCACTTAGGAGGCGGTGAAGAGTGGACGATTTGGGGTCGGTTCATATCTACCGGTGGTAGCGTCACGTGTTGTCGAGTAAGATTTGGAATTAGATATCGATACCTTGTAATACTTTCACGGGTCAGATAGGGTTTTCTTAACACCTTGTATTTTAACCGGTGTAAACGCTACTCGACTACGGAGACCGCAAATATCGTAAATAACGATTCATGATGATAATTATGGTTTTCAATTTCATGATATGTGATCAATTCTACGATTTGGCTACTACAAATATATAAAGGTAATAACTAGTTAATTTAATTACTTACCAGGCTCACATTTAACCTGCGAATTCGTATCCTGCGAATGCTTCCTCTTCTTCGTACTCGGTTCTTGTAAACTCGTGTAAACTGGCGTCAAACTCTCATGACCCAACGCGACAAGCTGAGGGTTAATCATGCCCTGTTCCAACTCAGGCATATCAACCCTCATCTGATTATACCGATTCGAGTAGACATCTAACCCCAAGTCATGTCGAACAGTTCGGATGCCAAGCTCAACGATATTCGAGTCCTGAGGTAGTACGACTACATCATTGAGGTTACTCCTTAAGTCTATGTTATCGGATTTGAGTTCTTCGTATATGTAATCGCCGTTCTGTTGGAGTATCTCGTGGGTTGGGATGTGATCGTGGACGAGCATGTAGTCGGTACTGAGGACAGTTTGAGGGACGGCGATGGCGTGAGGAACTTGAGTTTCTGATGGGCTGTATGGGTTTTCCGACCCGGAATCCGGTGGACTTTCTGGGAGCTGGTGGCCCCTGGAAAATAGAATGTTATTATACATTTTACTGTGATCCAAAAGAAAGAACTATCTTCTTTAAAGTGTTGTTGCACAACCTAACCTACCGACAAAAAAAAAGGATTTTTGAAGTAGGTCCATATTTGCCGTAGTAATCCCGTAGCATACACACAAAAAAAAAACGTACAGATGAATTGATAAACTTCTCTTTTTGAAGTCGGTTAAAAATCCCTTTATATGCATACTTGGTAGTTTACTCCATTTTTAGTTGGTCTCCATAATCATTACATTTCGTGGATAGGTGACACGATCAGATCAGAAGTAATTTATTCAGTCTGTAATGGGATTTATTCAGAAAAATAACAAATTATACGTTTCTAATATGACCTTAGTTGATTCCTAAAAAACGACAACTCTCTTAGGTACACACTGCATCGTTAGTCCATCCAGTTTAAGACTAATAGGTTAATCGCCAATAATCACTTATGACCTTCCCATATATAAGGACCATTTTGGCAAAACCATCCTTATTTTGGAGCACATACAGTTCATTTTTTATTCAGCAAAATCATCTGCAAGTGCACTACACTGAATTAATGTTTTTTGTGGATGCTACTTTTCTACTTTGTTCAAGTTCTAAGAATACAAATACCACATTTGTGTAGGAGTGTTTTGCTTACAAGACTTTGTACATAAAACGACCGCTGTTAAAAGATGACAACAAGCCTAGCCTCCTATTTTTTTATTGTTTTTTGTATTTACCTATTTAATAAATGTATTTATTTCTTTTGGTGAAACTCATTTCAACATACGCTTTGGGCATAGTGTGTCCGAATTGCACCGACTAAAAACACTCCGGTCCCGGCCTTGCCGTAGTCGGAACCACAGGGTCACTAACGCAATGTGCGCGGCTCCTGCAGACTTCGATCCTAAACTTAACCCCTTCTAGAGGGTGGGTGTAAACCCCTCGTTCCTTCCGAGGACGATACGGAACTCATCATTCCCGAGCCTTTTCTAACAATGTTGGGGTCGGCTACCAGTCTTACCGGATTCAGCTGAATACCGTAATTTACATGAAGCGACTGCCTATCCGACCTCCACAACCCATTTTACTGGGAAACACAGTATCCCATAGTAAGTAGTAAGTAGAGGACGATTTGGAACTGACCTATATAAAAGGCTACATAATTAAAGGTTGTATCTTACCCAGTCCGGCGCGGGTCGATCGTCTGGGGCGCATAGCAGCCTTCCCCGACCGAGCTCATGTACGCCTCGATGTCCAATTCCTCAATGAAGCCAGGACCTGCAACAAGGAGAATTATATGTTAATATTAAGGAATATATAATAAAAATAGTGGAGGTAAATCCACAGTAACATTGGATATTTAGAGTTTGTTCAAAAATCGATACGTTTCATTGCATTCATCCAGTATACCCGTCGGTTTGTATCGGCTTTCATTATAATCCTTTACACAACCTACACTTTTTTATTGTCTACTTTCGATACAATAATCTCTGAATGGTAAATAGCCACTTAGACACTTTCAAGATGAGAAATACAAATATTCAAATCCAATTTTCTCATGATCTGCTGCTACCATTAAACTTCATATTAATTTTGAATTAATGTAAACTACTCCAAAACCGAGAAGAATAGGTTCACTTAGCACCAAGCGGTCTCTTATACAATAAATCACACTCCATATAGAAACTAAAGTAGACAACAAACATTACAGGAAAGTCAATAACACTTATAATTTAATCACCAATCAACCAATTACTATCGAAAGCGCATACATTAAGTATACTTCACTTTTATACTTACGCGATCTATAATTAGTTTTGCCCATATCTGGATGCACGAGTTATTGACAGAAAAAGAATTGTCGACTTCCGTTTGTTCAAAACTTAAATAACTATATTAAATCAGGTATATATAAGCCTATGTTTTGCAGAGTTTGAGCTATCTTTCCTATTAATTTGGGTAAGTAAGGGTCTGTGATTTTAATAGTAGAAACAAACTTCAACATCTTATCAGGATATTAAAATGGAAATGAACAGGAGTAGGTAATCTAGATAATTAGCAAGATCACCTTTATACATATAAACAATTAATAATTAGTCATTTTTCTAGACAGCCACATGATACTTTAATTAGGCACTGTATTTGTCTAAAGTAAGGAACATTAATCATAATATTAGATACAAAAGGTTTGTAGCCACTGTTGACTGAATTTAGTAGTTTCTTTTTGGTATGGACAGTAAAAACAAAACCAAGTTACGTTATTATTATAAGCTCTTATTTGTAAGAAGCCTATTCATTAAACATTAGTGTTAAACATTTATTTCACTTCGCATTACATATCTACTATTAATTTGAAATACACTATTGTTAAAGATTTGCAGAGACTATTGCTTTCCTATCTACAACAAAGTTTTTGCTTCAATAACTTCCGTTAAATCACTTTTTAACCTGAACTACAAATCTACAAATTATCAAAAAAGCTTTTTCAGCATATTCAATTATCCAACCAACAAACGAAAAACTTATAACCGTTCTATTCAAACCAAAATTACTAAGAACCACTTCACATTTTAAAACCTACGAAATCCACTATAAATATTGACAAGTAAGAACTAAAAAGGCGCTATAAAACTATCGCAAAATATACACTACCGATCTATAGCACAACTTGCAAGGTTCGATAGAGAATAGACACTGTTTTTATGAAACATGCAATAGTCTACACTCTACACCACTACGCATTCATTTCCGTCTCCCACTAGATACACATAGTAAATAATAGTGACAATGTTCTTGATGTCTTTACTAAACTTTTAAGCAAGAAAGACTATATTTATAACATAACATATCATCACGCCTGTATCCCCGAAGGGTTAGGCAGAGGTGTACCAATGTACACCCACAGTTCGCCAGTGTGTTTAGGTCTCATGTCATAGGGGGCGAGCCTATTGCCACTTACCGGGCACAAATCCAAACTCCGACCTGCTACTGAGAATTTCATAGAAAAACTCAATAACACCTTGGTCGACTGGGGAATCGAACTCAAGACCTCTAGAGTAGCAGTCGCGCTTAGCACCACTAGGCCAACGAGGCAGAAAAGATTATATTTATAAGGTGAAAAATAGCTAAAATAGCACGGGAATCTGTGTTTCCGCGGCATCGTATCTCCTAAACGAATGCGTCAAATGCAGTAAGTTTTTGTTTCAAAACTGAAGTGTCTGTAAAAGCTTTTTAGATTATTATAAAAACCGTAGGAGGTTGCTTAGATTACAAATTTATAGTTATTTATCAGAATGTTTGTTAGTACATATTTTGTAACTATATATTTTTGCGCCCGATAATTTTGAACTTTGGGCTTTGCTCGTGAGAGAGCAAGCGTGGTGATCAATGCTCGTGCCTTCTCTATATGGGAAGAGGCCTGTGCTCAGCAGTGGGACGGTTATAGGCTTAATTATTATTATTAATAATTTTAAGTTTGAACTGGAGTAGGTATAATCCCTACTCAATAGTTGTCAAGATAATATTGATCCACTTTGCCACCTTTTAATTAATTCTACTACATATTGCGAAGCTTTCTCAACACTTCTTTATAACTAAAAATGACTTTGCTAGACAGCAGTTGTTCATTTCACATAGCAAAGGAAATCGCTGAACTAATTCAATTGAAAAATAATGGGTCAATTGTTTGTAATGACAACGCGTGATAAAGCAATCACTGTTGGTCTATGATTGTCCAGTATTTGTGGGTCCCTGGTATAGAGTAGTTTGTGATTGAGAATGCAGCACACTGTAGTGGAATAAGACAGAGTGAAAGAAGATGTAGTGACAAAAATTGATAAAGGTATGTTGAGATGGTTTGGCCATGTCGAGAGAATGAATGAGGAACGATTGACGAAAAAAGTGTATAAGGCGAGTGTGAATGAAAGTGTTGGAAGGGGCTAGGCGGACGTTTCTAGACCAAATCGGAGACGTCTTTAAAAAAGGCCAGGTCAAGAGTACCCTAAACCGAAGAGCATGTATGAAGGGAATTATGACAGTGGATGAAGCGAAACAAGTATGTGAGGATCGTAGCAAGTGGAAAGAAGTGGTCTCTGCCTACCCCTACGGGAAACAGGCGTGATTATATGTATGTATGTATGTATGTAGTGGAATAGGTTATCGACAAAAACAAACTCTCCTTCCCTCTGGTGGTTCCTTCTGGTGGTAGATGAATAACAAAACAGTTTGACAAGTATTTTGTCTTCTCTTTGTTTAACCAAAATTTCACTTTATTACATTGATTTTGAATGACGCTTGAAGTTCGCATAAAACGTGAAACGTGTGAAGTCATTGGTCCTCTACACTTTCCATACCCAGTTATGCTCTCCATTCTATATGAAATAACGACAATGCGATAGTAATTTACTGCAGAAGACATTTTATACAAAACAACAAACAAAAGCATGTATGAAGGGCATGATAATGATCATTGACAAATAATAGTGACCAATCTTTGACTTACAAAAAAGAGTATTTATAAAACGAGTGAAGTGACTTTCAAAAAAGCAACTGGAAAATTAGTTTGAAAACGTTTACAAGAAACTATAAAAGTTAGTTTAAAAACGTGTCTAGAACTAACATGGCGCCAGTCAAAGGTCCAAAGAAGCCATTAAAATAGTTGACGGGCCTGTTGGTCTAGTGGTTAGAGACCCTGACTGCTATACCGGAGGTCGTGGGTTCGATTCCCACCCGGGACAAATGTTTGTGTGATGAGCACGATCATTTGTTCGGTGTCTGGGTGTAATTTATCTATAATATGTATGTATTTAGAAATATATAAGTATGTTTATCAGTTGTCTGGTTACCATAACACAAGCTCTGCTTAGCTTGGGATCAGATAACCGGGTGTGAGGTGTCCCGGTATATTATTATTAAAATCATTGGAGAAGTCTAACAAAAAACCAATATTGACATCAAAGATGTTGAAGAAATAGAGGTGGACGAAGCGAAACAAGTGTGTAAGTAAGGATCATAGCAAGTGGAAAGAAGTTGTTTTCGTCTACCCCTACGGGAAAGAGGCGTGATTATATGTATTAACTAGACAGATGTTGTTCTGTCTACATGGTCTACAATAACACAATGATAACAAAACTTTTTTTAACTGTCGGGACAGACTAAAATTAAAATTCGAATATTATTTAAAATTTGGATACACTGCGATGGTAGCGCCGTCTGTCGGATCCAATGTAAAACATTCCAAAATCAACAACTACTAATAAATTAAAAATTAATTAAAGAAACATTGTTCAGCGGGCAAAATTGTGAATCTAAACCATTCCCAGATCCCATTGAAAACACACAAAAAAAATCATCAAAATCGGTCCAGAAGATCAGTGACATACACACTCACAGAAGAATTATATACATATATAAAGATGTAACAAACAGAAGTGACAACTTCCCTGCCTATCCATCATAAGGAAACAAATAGAAACATCACACACAAATTAAAAACAATTATGTATGTATTTTAATTTCTGAATGACAACATATTTGTATTTGCTTTAACTACACGCACATTGCTCACGATTGCAAGGCAGGCAGAGTTGCGTGAAGACTTATAAGAAATGTAGTTGTAATGTCTGCGTGTGTAATGCTAGGTATATGATTGTTATATGATGGTGGTTAAATCATGTTTTATGGGTGTGGAATGATAGCATTTGATTGGGGATAAAATTATATATTATAATTAAAATATTAGATTTATCAAGAAAGGAAATGGGCTTTAAGGCGCAGGCCAGATAGAAGAGACGTAAGACACAGAGGGGCGCGGACATTTGTCTCTTTCATACAAAATGTATAGAAGCGTCGCGACGCAAAACATACAGAAGAGAAGGGGCGCGGGCGCGACGCTTCTGT
This sequence comes from Autographa gamma, assembly GCA_905146925.1. NCBI lineage: Eukaryota > Metazoa > Arthropoda > Insecta > Lepidoptera > Noctuidae > Autographa > Autographa gamma. The sequence continues at coordinate 3,230,596 of LR989878.1, read as the reverse complement.
GCATTTTGTATAAAAGGAACGCGGTAGAGACAAATGTCCGCGCCCGTCTGCGTCTTACGTCTCTTCTGTCTGGCCTGCGCCTAATACAAACGATTTCGCAAGAAGACTTCTACTAAAAAAATACATTTGTTTCAGGGAAAATCAATAATAGTCATATGGAATGCCGTTTTTGTAAAAATGGAAGGCATAGAAAGAAAGTTTGTATGTATAAACCTATTTAAACTTTCTTTGAATTATTTATTGAAATAATCCTAAATTAGGCAGATTTAACAGATTTTTGTCAAAAATGACGGTTTTCTACATCATAATATCTAAGCATCAATTTAACTATACGTGTCAAAACGTCATTACTAGCATGATCTAAGAGTGTTGCAACTATAATCTCTCTTATAAAAAAGCGCATCATACTATATTTACGATGCGCCCACGCATGACAGATCACCAATAAGTAGCAGCTTGGCGCATCGGTGCATCAATTATACACCTATTTGCAAATCCTAACGACTAATCAGGTATGTGGGAAAAGCCTAGACGTTTTTATGTTTAGGGTTCCGCATTATACATTTTATTTCTTTCGATTATTTAATTTACCATTTATTTTTATTTACAATTCAATACTTAAATCTAATAAAACAACAAATACTACAACTATGCTAAACTGCCTCGTTAGCCTAGTGGCACTAAGCGCGACTGCTACGCTAGAGGTCTTGGGTTCGATTCCCAAGTCGACCAAGGTGTTATTGGGTTTTTCTATGAAATTTTCAGTAGCAGGTCGGAGTTTGGATTTGTGCCCGGTTAGTGGCAATAGGCTCGCCCCCTATTGCATGGGACCTAAACATATCGGCGAACCGTGGGTGTATACAGGCGTGATGATATGTTATGTTGAGGACTAAATTCTGATGCTTAACAATAATAATAGTTTAAAGACAGGAATATCACAGGTGAACGGCGCATATTGTTAACTGTTATGTTTTAACAGACAAATGAATAAAACAGAACAGACACAGGGACAACCTCAAACATATTATTTATTGTAATCTAATCTTAAAGTGGAAATAAATCGCGAAAACAGAGAGGTTAGGAAGAAGAAAGGGGAGGCCTTTGTCCAGCAGTGGGATCTAACGTAGACTCAAAAAGAGAAAAAACTTAACTTACAGTGTTCCGATATTAGCAAAGATAAAACAGTATTTATGACCTCAAATAGGTTTGATTTCCGGTGGAATAATATAAAACATTTACAAAAATAGGTTACGGATAAAACAACCAATAAATAACGCAGATAGAGAAATACAATTCCTTATTACTCGCGATTATATAAGTAAACATTTTTAATTAATGTGTTTGATCCCACGGAACCCAGATAACTATAATATATGGATCTTCAGTCATCGACACTGATTCAATGAATAAATACTAAGAGTGAAAGGAGTGAGGTGAACGGCTTGGACACGAGAACTTTACTAGTTGTGGCCCGCGGGTTTACTTGTTTACGTAAACCATGAACTTATCATTAAATATTGGTAAATATAATTATAATACCGGCCTAATGTGATACTGAGAAAACTTGTTTGTTCATATAGAGAAGGAACTAGCAGTGAGAACACAATTAGAGATATCTGTTTGCATTTTAAACCAACTTCAAGAGTAGGAGTTCTTCAATCCGTCTGTATGTTTTAGTTAAGTAAGTTCTTTTAATATTTATGTGTCTATTTTATTCTAGTCATTGTACTCATTTGTATTTGAAGACCAAATCTCATGTAAAATAATTGCGAAAGTCGATGTATTCAATTAAATTTGCAAAAAGGTTTATTTGTTTAACAATGGTCGAGTCTAATTTACAGTAAGGCTTGCCGCCTTACTGTAAATTAGACTTCAAATATTAATTTTTACATTATTTCTTATATATCATTCAAAATTGACAGGAATAGTCGACAGACTAAACTAGTGTTTAAATAAGTGATTGGAGAGTTGCCTTGACCTAAAATATATTGATAAGTTAATTATACAAAGTTCATACAAATGTTTACAAATACAAGTGTCATTATTTAATTTATACATTTTTGTGTGATAACCCGAAATAAATTTACCTACTACTCTGAGACATATTCAGTCTCAGATGATTAAATATTACTGAAGTTACAACAGCAATTTAATATTTGTACATAAAAAACCAAGTTTTATCATTAAAGATTTGAATGTTTCTTTATCTAATTTCCACATAATTTATATTTTATTTTTTCTATGTGCAATGTGCATAGGCCATAGTTAAGTTTGTAGGTATATCATTGTTAATATCCCATTCCAATAATATAATAAATCACTACATCACATTTTTACATAATCGTAATCATATTTTTTCTTTTTACTGTGTAGGCTTAGTTTTTTTATTATTGTAAATATCTTAAGTTTAATTTTAATTGTAATAACATACTACATATGTAGTATGTTATTATTTTCCTTTTAACTTCTATGTGTGTACATAAAAAAAAGGCCATTTCAACAGTACCCTCAACCGAAGAGCATGTATGAAGGGAATTATGACAGTGGATGAAGCGAAACAAGTATGTGAGGATCGTAGCAAGTGGAAAGAAGTGGTCTCTGCCTACCCCTACGGGAAACAGGCGTGATTATATGTATGTATGTATGTGTACATAAATTATTAAATCGTAAAGGTTAGTTCAAGTACTTTTAGGTCGGTATGATCAGACCGCTACTCAGGAGCAGGTCAATAATAAATAAACAAAATAATTAGGCTCAAGACTGTTAGGTTATCTAGATACGAAGTATCCTTGACCAATGTACTATTTCGCACCTAAAATTAGATATACAGACTAAAACGAGATAAGCTTTACAATAACATTTGATTTTCCTATTACGTTTTGCTACTCTACTAATATTAGAAACCGAAAGTTTGTTAGTCGGATGTTTGTTACACCTTTACGTAAAAACTACTGATCGGATTTTGATGCAATTTGATATACATAACATATCATCACGCCTGTATCCCCGAAGGGGTAGGCAGAGGTGTACCAATGTACACCCAAAGTTCGCCGATATGTTTAGGTCCCATGTAATAGGGGGCGAGCCTATTGCCACTAACCAGGCACAAATCTAAACTCCGACCTGCTACCGAGAATTTCATAGGAAAACCCAATAACACCTTGGTCGACTCGGGAATCGAACCCAAGACCTCTAGCGTAGCAGTCGCGCTTGGGACCACTAGGCCAACGAGGCAGTATGATATGATATAAAGATAGTTTATAACCTGGATTAAAATACAGGATACTTTTTATAAATAAAAATTGACGGAAAGGGAAAATAAGTCGAATAACTTAAATATCATCCGAAATTTGAATCCCTGCTATCACCGTATGATATCAAAAATTGGTTCTAATTCAGATTTAGAGATTTGTCAAAATACAGACTTACATCATCATCTACCTAGCCTTTTCCCAAGTATCGGTTGGCTTCTAAACTCACCGAATTCAGCTGAATCCCGTATTCGACGGGTCTGTTGGTCTATTGGTTAGTGACCCTGACTGCTATACCAGAGGTCGATTTCCACCCAGGACAAATGTTTGTGTGATGAGCATGATCATTTGTTCTTCGTCTGGGTGTAATTTATATAATATGTATGTATTTAGAAATATATAAGTATGTTTATCAGTTGTCTGGTTACCATAACACAAGCTCTGCTTAGCTTGGGATTAGATAACCGTGTGTGATTTGTGCCGGAATATTATTATTATTTAAAATACCGTTTACAAAATACCTTGATAAAACCTATAATTGTAAGTTTACCTTTCAAATATCAGCAAACACACCAAAGCTTATAAGTTTATAACCACACCTGTTTTCCACCCCTAAAATAAATATTTAATGGGCAAATCACACAGTTGACTGATCAGGTTAATACTGTACACCCTACCACGCTAATTTGTCCAGTAAATTATCTTCAGCCCTAACGAAAAGGGTGGAAACTGTTGATCCGTGAAAACGCATATGCGTTGCGTACTGTAATTTACATGTATTATAAATAATTGTTGTTTATTTGGGTTCAGTCAGGAATCATGATTATTTTGTTTATTGGCTTTGTTTCAATAACTTTTATGGACATATTTAAATTGAATCGATGTCAAAATATATTTCGCTTGCCGTCTTACATTGGATGTTTTCGCTATCAAAATACCTTCCATCTCGCTTTGGATTCAAGATAAATAATGACTTAAAATCACAGACCTTAATAAAGATAACATAATTTATATCTAGGTACAAGAAAATCAAAAGACCACAGAAAAAAGGTGGCCTAGCTCAGCAGTGCAATAAAGTACATCTTAAATTCTTAAACAAACAGGTGTAAAGCAAATTGGTTTATGCATAAGGAATGACCATTGACGTTTGCTCAATGCGGAAAAATCTAATTTATTTCCTTAGGTAACTAGCTTTTAATAGTCTTCAATAGTAAAATAGCAAAAATATCTTTTAATATCTTGGAAAAACTAAAACACGGCCATAAGATCTCAAACTAGGCAGATCTTGTACAACAGTAACCTGACCCCTGATAAACATGCTTAAATATTTCTAAATACATACATATTACAGATAAATTTCACCCAGACTTAATATTCTGATCTACAGTACATAATATTTAACCTACAATATTCTTTGACCTCTGTAAGTATAAAAGAACGGCATCTTATTATACTCCACATCCTGAGAGGCTGAGGCATTCCATTCAAGCAGAAAGCGACCGAGACCAATTGATCAATAATACCTACTATAAAAATCATCCATTCATTTCATTCATTCATCTAAATTACAGGACTTTAGATGAATGAATGAAATGAATGGACATACAATACTGTTGTCAAAAACATATCCTTGTTGCATGAAGCAAGGTTTAGTTATTTTTATCTTAGCTGTTGCAGCGTCAAGTCACATAAATAAAGTTATGAGTATGACTGTGAATGTATGCAGAGGAAGACGTTAGAAGAATGCTGAGATGACGAGTAGTAGAGATTAATCGAAGCTGAATACGCATTGCACTGACCACAAGTAATTGTGGGATGATGATTTTAGAGGTTGCACGGAACTGTTTAAACTCTTATTTTTTTTCGGGGTGTAAATAGCATTTTTCCCTTTTCCGAATACTTATCGGGATAAAAAGTGCCCTATGTGTTAATCGAGGTTTTGAACTAGGTATCTATGTGCGTAATTTTGTCCAAACCCGTAGACTTGTTTTCGCGTGAACGATGAAAAAACATACATTATCACTTGCATTCACATTTTAAAATTAGCAGCGTTTTCTTTTTTCATGAGGTAAGTAACGGTTAACAATGTTTGGATAAGCATTCAATAATATTAAATTAGTTTACTTTGATTACATAATAGTAGACTCACAATACAATCAAATTTTCATAAAAATAGACAAACGGAGAAGTTTACTTGCCGGACCTAAAATAGACTCCGCATCTATTAAAAAATCCATTAATCCTACTAAGCTTATCTTTATTAAGAAGAATTAGGTATCTTTCCATTGAAAAAAACTGCGACCTAACAACTAAAACGTAGCTTCTATTCAATTCAATTAAAAAACACTCAAAGATATTTAGATTCGGACAGGAACAGAACAACAAACAGAAACACAACAATATTTCTCAATCATAATTAGTCAAAAGCTTCCCTCAAAAAACCGTCAAAAGAATCGGTAAAACCAAATCAAAATATAGAATTCTTTGAATTTTTCCTCATATTAATAAATACCATTGACGTACGTTATAATTTAATAAATGTAGTTGTTACCGTATCTCCGATACAATGAAATGCGATCTGTCTGGCTGTTACTGATAACAGTGTGTGATACACGCTTTGGTACAATTTTTGTTTTAATATTGCTTTTGAGAATTGTTGGTTTTGAGCTGTAAAGTAAGGTTAGAACCTTATAATAATAATATAATAATACAGCCTATAAACGTCCTACTGCTGGGCACAGGCCTCTTCCCATATAGAGAAGGCACGGTCAGTGATCACCACGCTTTTACTTGTTTTTTTTTTTTTTAAATGAGCGTAGTCGATCGCGGTCAGCACTGCTGGACTTAGGTCGCTCCCAAGTGGGACTGTAAAATTAATCTATGTGGATAAGCAAAGCTAATATCAAATATTTTTGAATGAATTATCTACTAAATTAAGAACTACTAAATTATAAGTTTGTATATATTTTTGCTGAAATATTTATCGACTTAAAAATAATGCAATTGGATTTAATAAAACATTTTTTGTAAACCTAACCTGTAGTTTTAAAGATTAGCATGTCAACACGAACTCTCTTCTTCTTCGCTATTAGCAATTTATTATATGACTGTTGTTTCTTTTTGTATATTATTTAATAATCTACTTTTTAGCGTATGTAAACCCCTTTTTATGAACACAGATTGTATCGTCTTTACGTCATAAATCGCTTTTCCTTGCATATGATAAGTTTACCTTTTTTCTGGTCTGCGGTTCTGACGTATTGCCATTTACGCGTAATTTCTACTTATAATGCAATATTGAACACGTGTTCTACGCAGTTATATTACTATAATTGTAAATTTGTAATACTTGTGAACATGTATAATGGACTAGGATATAACAGTCATTTTAAGGACTAGTTCTAAGAATAGCAAAATAAAAGCCCTTATTTTACAAATGACTAAAATACTAGGGAAAAAAATGATGATAGGATTACGTCGTTCGTCAAACCAGATCGAAAGTACTATTATATTATAATATAATATTCCGGGACATCTCACACACGGTTGTCTGATCCCAAGCTAAGCAGAGCTTGTGTTATGGTAACCAGACAACTGATAAACATACTTATATATTTCTAAATACATACATATTATAGATAAATTACACCCAGACACCGGACAAATGATCGTGCTCATCACACAAACTTTTGTCCCGATTGGGAATCGAGCCCACGACCTCCGGTAGGTATAGCAGTCAAGGTCTCTAACCACTAGACCAACAGGCCCGTCATTATTCATAACATATTAGTATTGTCAACAAACTTACATATAAGCCAAGAAGTGGCTCTAATTCGGCTTGCAAGATTTAACCAAAAAACTACAATTAGTAAAATTGCAAGTTGAATAGAAGCTTGCTTGTCTAGTTATGATATTAGATGCGAAAAATCGAATATCAATTATTTAATTAACTCATTTTGACCTGAAATTTTGTAAACTGACTCTATACCAGATGATCACTTCACCCCTTTGGATAGATATACCCTTTCAGTACAACCTTGTATATTACAAGACATCCATACAGACATTCTAACAATCATTATAGGTAAAGACTTACTAATAAATAACTATATAATTATGTGCATTAACACACTTCTGTCTATATTGTAATATACAAGCGTTGATATTAGTTATTAATTATAAAAACCGGTGTGTGATCAAACTTGACATGTCTGTAATTAAATAATTAGCGCGCTCCACAAATCATTTGTGCTAGTCTAGCTTACTAGGTATAACTTGGTTTATATGTATAGACTGTAGACTTGAAAAAGAATTTATGAATAAAAGACGAAATAAAAGAAGTTTAATAATCATTTTCATGTTTTAACCGACTTCAAAAAAGTAGTAGGTTCTCAATTCGACTGTTTTTTCTTTAATCTTTGTTAGATCAGAACTTTTGACTGGGAATCGATTTTGATGATTATTTTTTATTTGACAGGTAGTGCTTCCCGTGTGGTTCCATTTAATTTGGTCCAGTTATGACAGTGGGATCCATAAGAAAATCATAAAAAACTTATTTTGAAGTAAGTTTTTTTTATAGAGATCTTCGCAGTTAGCCTGAGCACAGGCTTTGACTGCTTCACCGGACTAAGAACGGGTGGACTGATTTTTCATGATATTTAGCTTGTTGGATTCGTATCCAATCCGGAATAACAGAAAAAAATGTAAACAAAAAGAAATGAATTGTAAATTTTTAAAATTTCATTGTGTTTCTATGCTGTGACTTTTTACATCATATCATCACGCCTGTATCCCCGAAGGGGTAGGCAGAGGTGTACCAATGTACACCCACAGTTCGCCGATATGTTTAGGTCCCATGTAATAGGGAGCGAGCCTATAGCCACTAACCGGGCACAAATCCAAACTCCGACCTGCTACTGAGTATTTCATAGAAAAACCCATTAACACCTTGGTCGACTCGGGAATCGAACTCGCGCTTAGCGCCACTAGGCCAACGAGGCAGTCAGACTTCTTACATTACCATACAATAAGAAAAAAAAAAAACCGTAACCTTACCTAATATAAATCAATACCGTAACCTTACCTAAGTTAAATAAAGTTATTTAATTAATAATTTACCGTGTAAAGTATAACATAGGTAGGTAATATACTGTTACGTTCATTACACAGTTAATTTATAATATCGTTCAATGTTTATAAATTATGTTTTAACGCTTAACTATTAATTAAACGTATCGTACATAATGTTACATTATCACACTATTAATCTTTTAAATTGAATTTTAAGTTCAACAGATTAGTTTGTCAAAAAATACAAATTGGTCTTTCAATATATTATCGTAGACATAATCTTATTGACAAACCGAAAGATTATAAATTATAGATGAGTTAAGAACTCGATCATATTACTATTATTTTATTATTCAAACAAAAAAACACACACCTATTAAGTCTATGCGTAAGGCGCAGGCCAGACAGAAGAGACGTAAGACGCAGACGGGGCGCGGACATTTGTCTCTACCGCGTCCCTTTCATACAAAATGTATAGAAGCGTCGCGACGCAAAACATACAGAAGAGACGGGGCGCGGGCGCGACGCTTCTATACATTTTGTATGAAAGAGACAAATGTCCGCAAGCCGTCTGCGTCTTACGTCTCTTCTGTCTGGCCTGCGCCTTAAGGAGCGACGATGCTATAGACTGACATGTAAACTAAAAAAAAAAACTTAACTTATGATGAACACAAATACCTTTGTGCTATTTTTATTCTACTCGTATTTAGTACCCTTTTTCGGTAGAAAAACTGCCATAATATTTAAGAGCTGCTAACTGCACAGGCATAAATAAATAGGGGGAATACCCAGCCAAGCATTCCTACCATTTAACTAAAGGAAATTCCTATTTCAATCGTTTATAAGACGCATGTCTGCATAAAGATGCAAATTGCAAAGTGCAAGTCGAGTAGCCGGTATAAACGCTCCGGGGTAACAGGATCGATCCCCGGACGGGTCAATGTAGAAAACCACTTTTCTGATAGGGCTGGGTGTTTCTGGTACCTTGGTATTCCGGGTAGCTTTGAGGACCTGGGTCTGGGTGTTGATGGTACCTTGGTTGTCTTTGATTCCATAACACAAGTGCTTTAGATATCTACTTTGGGTTCAGGGCAATGCATTTGATGTCGTCTAAATTATTATGCAAAAGGAAACTAGGTATATTTAAATATAAAAGAGCTATATGAAAGAGTTGTTTCCATTGCACATTAAACTTAAGGGATGGGTCTAGCTGAAATTTTCAATAATAGTTATGGGGTAAACTGTAAGGCCTACGCTAAACCAATAGCTTCATATTATAATAATCCAGCCTATAATCGTCCCACAGGCCTCTTCCCATATAGAGAAGGTATGCGCATTGATCACCATGCCTGCTCTCTGCGGGTTGGTGATTTCATATCCCAAATTTTGGAATCCAGGTTTCCTCACGATGATTTCCATCACCGTTTGTCAGAAGTGTAGTGCAGAATAATTAAGAAAGTACATATAACTTTTTACAAGTTACATTGGTACTTGCCCGGGTTCTAACCTGCAACCTCTTGCATACAAATCCGTTCATTGAACCGCTAGGCCACCACGACATAATAGCTTCATATTACTAATCTAATATAACCATGTTATCTGAACATAATATCAAAATCTAATACAAATAGTAAAAGAAATTCCTCGTATCGATCGATACGGCAGAGCGATCAAATCGAACGTATTACCAAAACCGGTATGTTTGCTGTATTCATTCTATTTAAATACTTACTACGAAAGCAGTAACGGTCCATTTATCGCGTTCTGTAATTATGCACCACTATTGCTTTTGTATCTTCACGGAATTATATTAGTTACTACTCATAATTTTTTTTGGGAGACAAGGTAAAAATCTTCCTGGTTTAAGCCGACTTAAAAAAAAAGAAGCCCCTAAGGCTTACCCCTAATTACAACGAGACGAAAGCGTGACCTGGTAAAATAAGGATTTCACCATCATGGTCATAAATGTCATCCTAGGATGTGTGCTTGTGCTTGCGATGATGAAGTCTGCCTACCCCTTATGGGATATACAGGCGTGGTGATAATAATATGTATGTATGAATACATTCTAAATTCATGGGAATCTTCGTTTTTAATTTTAAGTATGTTTCCGATTACTCGAAGACGCTTGGATTAATTTGGAGAAATATGCTTTCTATTAATAGCGTATACTCGTAATATACAGGTTGGCCTATGATCATCGGGTCGAGATCTCAGGGAAAACGAGGGCAAGGTTCAATTTTACGATTTTCATTGATTCTTTTTCCATTAGAAATGATTATCACTTATATACTTTGAAGTCGTTTTTATTTCTTTATTTGTTTTAAATACGATGTTCCAAGGTAAAAGATGGTAGAAAATGGAGAATTTCTATTTATTATTTTTCCAAGATATTTGTAAATATTTCCTATATATTCTATATTATAATAGGTATGATGCGTTTATCCCCATATCTTACTATTAGTCTTTACTATCTTTCTGGGTACCCTTTTAACGCATCACATTTGTCGAAAATAAACGGCTTTTTATTTCTTTATTTTGTTCCATAATCTTGCAAAGATCTAAAACTGATAAAAGAATGATGAAGTGTAATGCATCTGGTGCAAGATTAAAAACTCAACATCCATACTTAACTTTGTAAATGAACCGTTGCCAGTTAACGTAGTTATCACAAATTAACTGAATAGTTTACACTAACCGCGAATGTTTGGTCTCGGTGTCAGTCTACTGCAGTTTGTAACGATGAAACATTACTTTAACTATAATACTAATGTTTTGTTACTTGGAAACAGTTAAGTCATATTGAGAAGTAGATTTTTATTGCCAATTTCAATAATATATTTTTAGAAATATGTAAAGATAAGAGGTCACCGTTTGTTGTGGTATGGACATGTGATGAGGAGGGATGAAAGTCACGTAACTAGACGAGTTATGAGTATGAATGTGGATGGGTATACATGCAGAGGAAAACCAAAAAAGAGATAGATGGATTGTGTGAAAGATGATATGAGAAAGAAAGGAGTGAATGCTGAGATGACAAGTTGTAGAGATGAATGGAAGCTGAATACGCATTGCGCCAATTGGGAACAGGGCAGGGAGATGATGATCTTTAGAACTGGGAAAACGTTTGACTCTACTCGTGATTAGAGGGCTAGTTTGTTCCTTGCACGGAGAATCGGCATAGCCATTCAACGTGACAATGCTGCCTTCTGGGCACGTTTCCCGCCATTGCCAAGGATGACGATGATTTTTTTGAAGCGTGTGAGTTTTATTTATTCATATAAGATCTAATTTTAGTCTAGTTGTAAGTGTTTGTTGTAATTAGTTACGTTAGTACTAAAGAATACTCTTTAGATAGATTTCGCTACTATGGTCCAGCCGCTGAGAGAATGCGTTCTTAAAAGGTCGTAGTCAAAAGGAAGATATAACTTTAATGTGGCAAATCACGTATGACTAATAAATAACTATCTTCGCATTCCAATCTCTAGTCGAGAAAACGATCTCTGGATAGGTTATTGAAAATGACGGTTAAAGAAGTATGGAAAAGGCTTTATAAGAGAAAGATAGTTCTAAAGAAAATGTAAATGTACGTGTGAAATGTAAATGTATATTTACGGTATACTTTTCAGATATACCGTAGACCATTCGTTGATTCGTGAAAAATGCGTGCAAAATTAGTGCGTGATAAAAATCTGACTTTCCGATTAGCTGTTTTGCTGTACATAGTTTCAAATCGCTTAGGTTAAGAAAAACATATAGAAGTAGTAGGTATTATATACGTATTTTGGTAGGATGCAGCGATGTAATATAAAATAATAATTAAATGTCTTGATAAAAAAAAATTGTAAAAATTTCAGGAAAATACGGCTTAGACAACTCTCATTTTTGTTTATTTCAAATAGTCGCTGCGAAAAAATGGATTTTAATTATTTAATAATGAGATAATATTTTGTAAACTGACTCTATACCAGATGTACTCTTAACCCCTTTCGGATAGATATACCATTTCGGTAACACCCTGTATATTTTTATCACCACCTTTTTGTTCTGTAAGGAAAATTAACAAGAGATTGTCGTTAAAAGAAACCTTCAGATGCGTGATTCAAGGTTCTTGAATATTGTCAAGAACTCAAACAAATGCAATTAATTTATCTTAACTAAACATCCTCTTTAGAAATAACATTTTTTTGAGTTATTAACATATATATATATATTAATAACACATATACATATATACATATATCCCGAATCCCGATAGGCTCTCAATTACGTAGCTTTGTCGGAGTGGACGCGAGATTGCACTTTCTTTCGCTTTTCCTTTCTGCCAAGGCAAGTAACGTTATGTTAAATAGCTTATATCCATCTTTGAGAATTAGGCTATTAAATGGAGCAAGATTTATTCAAATTGGGCTAGTAGTTCCAGATATTAGCGCGTAAGGAAACTGTTTCGCCTTGTTATGTTATTAAAGTATCATCTATCTTATTTTAATTTATTAGTACATAAAAAGGTAAGACAGTGAAAATACCAGTGATTTCTACAATTTCTTACTTACTTTTGTTTTTTATTTTATAAGTTTTACATCTGCGTAAACAATATATTTATACTTACTAATGTTAGCAACATTTTGTGTTAATTCATCTAAATATGAGAATTTAACATTACCTTGTCCCCTACTCTGCGACCGCGCGGTCCGTGGGTTCGATTCCTGACCAGCGTCCTCCATATGCCAAGTATATTCCATCTTAGTTCAGTACACACACATGTTATCTCTATTCCATTTCACGTGGCGTCCAAAACGAAACCAAAATGACACATTTCGAGAAACGTCAAAATCTGTTCGGTTTTTTTGCACACTATTTTTTCCTCAATTTATTTTTTCTGCCGACGGATATTAAAAAGAATGTTTTATTTAAGAATAATGTTAATTGTTACCACATCACGTGCGAAGGTATATTGTTTTTATAGAACTGCGTTTTCACTTTTAAATCACATTTCACAGTGAAATTAGTATGGGCGTCGAACCGTCACATCCAACCAGTGTGTAACGAATTTAAATACTACGGAAAAGTATTTATTTACTTAAAAACACTTGTATTTTTTTAATGATTTTCTTTTAAAATTGTTTGTTCTATACGTCCGTCATTTGTTTAAACTTAGAAGGCACTGACAAACAAACTTGAGCAGCGAGTTTCACCCCTTGCGTGTGAAAGAGATAGCAGGTAAGTCAGTCAGGTGTTACGGTGAGTTGGAACGGGACAGATATATTTGCCTTTTCACGGTTTCCACGAAAAACATTGGTGGTTTGGAGGGAAAATATTGACCAATCAAGTGATTTCCCGTTTACGACGTAAACGGTTTGGGGATGATTTTCGTAATTTGAATATTAGGGGTGGACGATTATTTACCTGCAGTAAGAAACTGTATTTATTTATAAGAATATTTTTTATAGTATATTTTGTCCTACTTATCTTAATATAATACCTACTTCAATATTTTTATTGGACGATAACATATAATCATAATTTAATTCGCTATTACTTGAAACGCTATTAACGCTATTAACTGCCTCAATGGTCTAGTGGTGCTAAGCGCGACTGCTACGCTAGAGGTCTTGGGTTAGATTCCCGAGCCGACCAGGTGTTATTGGGTTTTTCTATGAAATTCTCAGTAGCAGGTCGGAGTTTGGATTTGTGCCCGGTTAGTGGCAATAGGCTCGCCCCCTATTACATGGGACCTAAACATATCGGCGAACTGTGGGTGTACATTGGTACACCTCTGCCTACCCCTTCGGGGATACAGGCGTGATGATATGTTATGTTATGCTATTACTTGAAATCATGGCAGAAACGCACATTTTATTACATTGGGATTCATTTACACTAATGTACGAACATATATACATTGTTTATAGCTATAGTATCTTTAGGTAACTTAGACCTAACTTAGAAAGTACCTGAATGACCTTAAGTTATTCTCTGTCGCCAGGTTCAAACTCGTAGCCTCGTGCTTAAGTATTAACTGACCTTCTGTTGTTCGCGTTATAAACAGTTAAAATGATAAGAAATTAATTATTTTGTACGTTAAAACTAAAGAAAAAATACAACTATTTGAGATTATCTTAACTTCAAACAAACACCACACACAATTCGTGAAATATATAGATAATTACATCAATTTTACATTCCATTTAGATATTTTACGTTTCTACCATTGGGCTAAACTAGATTACCAAACGCAGTGTCTGACCTTTTTTTCTATATCCCCAAACGCGCACATTCCTGAGCCCCATGTTCTGACAGATAAAAAGTAATAAAACATCACATATAATGCTATGAACCCGAAATATCTTAAAGACTTGTCATATGGCATCAGAGAAGCGAATTCAAACCCCCAGATCCGAGATAATTTATAAAATTGATTTTCTACATGTAACCGTTTGCTGGTACCTCAGAGCTAACACCTTAAAATATATTTTCCCTCACGAAACCTCATTTTACTAGCTCCCCATATAGCTACTTACACTAAAGCTACTAGACCATATCACAGGTGATCAATGACCAATAAGTTACAAATTTCACCGTTATGGTTCAATGGTGCGTTACGGGTATGGGTAGCGTCAGGTGCTGTTTCGATCAATGGAGGGTAACGGCAGCTGGGTAAAACGGTTGATAAAAAAAAAAATGTTTAGGAGATTTAGATTGTCTTAAATACTAAACCAGATGTATAATTATAACTAGCTAATGCCTGCGGTGTACCTCACAATGTTCTGGCTGGAGGCCTTAAGGTCCTCGCCAAAAGTCCGGTGAAGCAGTCAAAGCCTGCGCTCAGGCTAACTGCAAAGATCTCTACAAAATATATATATATAGGTACCTCACAAGGTTGTCGGATATCGCAGCAAAAGGTACGCTGTCTTTTGTAAGATTTAAGCTTGCCTATTTCACTTTTAGCTAAGTATTCCTCCTAGTTTTTTAGAGCATAACAATATGGTTTTTATTTATATGAAATGTTTAGTTACAGAATCATAAATAAATATGGAAAAAATTACACGACTTGCTCCGTACACAAAGTAAGCAGTTCAAGCCAAGTGCTTTAACTACCTACTAACTTGTTATAAAATCAGAAATAATTAAAGTACCAGAAACAATCAGACCCATGACCTGTCCAGGGTTGGAACCCTGGACCCCAGAGCCACTTACAACATGAAATCCGGTGTGTACGCCACTCTACCATAGAAGTCTTCAAAAATTTTATTTATTTCCTTATTAAAGTCTTGCCATGTTTTTTCTATTAACAAAATTCGCCATTAACTCTGTCTTTCTCATAAACAGACAATTATAAAAACAATCACAAAACGTATTGTATGTTCCCACGGCAGCTATTATGATGTAACCAGTGACAATAGGGGGTGGGTAGAACAGATGACCTTTGTTACAAACTAGTGTTCACATTCATTAGCTGTTGATTAAGATTTTCATGTGACATTATGGTAAATGTATTTCCTTCTCTACGCCAGGCCAGTCTATGAGGAGATGAGTGAGCTTGAAGCATTTTCGAAAATATGGGCAATAATAGCCTAAGATAGTGAGCATTGGACGAAGCCATGGAAGACCTCCCTGGTCTTCCATGGCTAAAATATTAATCATAATATGAGAAGAGGTCTGTGCCCAGCAGTAGGACATTTAAAGAAAATTATAGGGACGCACATAAGAATATGTGGTGACCTAAGGTTAGTGCAGATTAGTGCAGATATTTCTTATAGATTCTTTTAATTCCTTACGTAAGCACTTATCTGATTTCTAGCTACATGTACATAATATTTTTTTACAGTTCTTTGAACATCATAAAATGACGTCAATTTCCCATCACGGCCAGGAAAACATACCTATAGATAGGTAAAAAATGTAAAAAGTAAATTTTAATTTCTTGACTTTTAAAGATTAAGGAACATTAAAATAATAAACTTGTGAAAAAAATCTTATTATATGTTTCTGGACTCTTATTTCGTATAAAAAAAATGTATTTTACGCTACATTTTTTCCCATCCTTCTTTAAATGAGTATAATTAGTTAGGGGTGTCGATTATAAACGGATATTCGCATTAACAGGGGTCGTGCGACTGACCTGCCCAATACTGTAATTAAGTGAATTGTTTTGACACCCCTATATTTCAAATAATTGATAAAGGACGAAGTAAAACGATTTTGAAGCGTTCTCAAAAAATATTTGACTGAAACGCTGAATATTGATTTTTTCTATAGTTACGTGTATGTTTTTTTTTTTTGTAAAAATATGATAGGAAAAAATAAACATGATATGATATGAGGAAGAAAGGAGTGAATGCTGATGACGCTTTAGAGATGAATGGAAGCTGAATACGCATTGCGCCGACCACAAATAATTGGGAACAGGGAGATAATGATGATAATAAAAACTGTTTAAACAATAGGTACCTATTTATTACGAAAAAAGAAAACAACTTACTTTGAATTCACAACTATTAACTTTCAGTGAGATCATTAGTATTTTGTCGTACGATATAATTTGCATGCCGAAAGAATGACTGTACGAGTTGACTAATTATAAGGATAAAAAATCCAGTAAAATTAATGGGTGATAAAAATCTTTGTTGAAGCAGGAACTTAAGAATATGACGCTAACTAAACTAAGATAAAGGATTTGAATATATTAGTTAGTCTAGCTTTTACCCCAAAGACTAGTTTTAACGTTTTGCTGGTGGTAAATAATGGTTCTTTTTCGGTATTTTTTTTTACAGATTTAGAGTTTATTAACACGTGTTAGGCGTATGACTGATGGCAGACACAGGACACACTCGTTACCAACGTGTTTTCTGGACAAATACCTCTTGTTGTTACAATGGTTTTCCATATTTCACCCATCAATGGACAAACCTTTGCAAGCCTCGTTTAAGATTTGTGATACGCATACCTTTAGCTACACTTTAAGCCCGGTTATTCGGCCTATCTGCATACCATTTGGCCTCCAAATCTCGTAAAAAAATCATAGTTCATATATATTATAGGGTTTTCTTCCCTATTCAATCCATGAAGGTATTGGTGTACCATCCTTTGAGATCGAACAGGGTAATAGGTAAAATATACTTGGACAGGTATTTCTTAACATCTTGTATAGCCGTTTGTATTAAATTCATAGTTATGAAGTACATATGTTTAGTAGATATAGGTTTACAACGCTATGATAATGACGACGTCACAACAGCACGGTTGCTCGGTGTGTTTGATCGATATTCTCTTTGTTTTGCCCATGAAACTCGATTCTATGTAAGCTTGTTTGGGTTTGTGTAGAAAGGTGAAAGAAAGATGGGTTGATTTTTTCGTAGTAGACGAGTTAAATTATTTTGAGATGAAATATCAGGATACTTTATGGATAAGATACTATCAAATCAATTTATGAATAATGCGCAAAATGCTTCAAAAATCTTTTTCAAGTTCCAGACTGTTAAAATTAGAAAATCTGCTCTGCATTAAAGAAACGTATTACAACCTGTACTATATGTTTTCAATTCAAGGCAAATACCTTTTCTCCTTTACTAGAAATCAAGTACAAAGAAAGCTACCCTTAAGATTGATAGAATGTTCTAGACTTTTTTTCTAATTATATGGTGGACGGCTATCAGTATCATTAGATTCAGCTGTAAACCTTGCATCTATATTATAGGTAGGTATGTGTACATAAATATTTTAAAAGGCATCTGCCTTCCTGCTGCCCTCCTATCTGAACTCCAAAATTCATTAACTGGGTAGTAAAAATCGTCTAGTATATGCTGTGACTCTACAAACGCATGTAAAGTAAAAGCATATACTAGAAGTAGGATCTGAAAAAGGCAAACCTAAACAAAATAGGATATTCCTTTAACCAACCTTAAACTAACAAGCAAGGCATCAAACTATTTACCTTTGTACTTGATCTTTCGATCGTGAAATTCCGTAAAACTTCGGCAAAAATCGTTACAGCAAACGTTAAAATCGACCAAATAAGATGTGGGTGGAGCCTATCATCCCTACCCATTGTGTGTTCTCGACCAATCAGAGCGCAGGATTTTAAATCAGGAACGCGTGATGCGTCGCTACTTTATAACGTCAAAAATTGACGTATCGTCAAACGAAAACAGGTGTATATAGGGTGGTTTAAATTAGTTTTTGTGTTTTTGGTAAGATTTCGGTTGCTTAGTGATTGGATTGTGAGAATTCTGTGCATAAGGTTGCAGGTTCAAACCCACGGTATTAAGCTTGGTTTTGAACCTGGTATAAAGCTACTTTTTAAAGGTATGTTTGCACTTTTTAAAGGTATCTTTCTTAGACTAAAAATAATGGACAAAATATATATATATATATATTTTTCATGTCTGTCTTTTTGGATTCCAAAATGGAATGAAGGTAAATATACCATACCGCAATAATGTTCATTCCCTTTATAAGACAAAGACTATGCCCAGCAGTGGGTGTAAGTACTGTCCATATTGTCACCTAAATGATTTTAGACCACATATTACAGTATTCAGGAAGATGATTCTCTGAGTAAATTTTTGACATGTAGATTCTAAAACATAACATATCATCACGCCTGAATCCCCGAAGAGGTAGGCAGAGGTGTACCAATGTACACCCACTGTTCGCCGGTATGTTTAGGTCCCATGTAATAGGGGGCGAGCCTATTGCCACTAATCAGGCACAAATCCAAACTCCGACCTGCTACTGAGCATTTCATAGAAAAACCCAATAACACCTTGGTCGACTCGGGAATTGAACCCAAGACCTCTAGCGTAGCAGTCGCGCTTAGCACCACTAGGCCAACGAGGCAGTAGATTCTGTTTGTGATATTAGTAAGAGTCTTGTCATCCGCCATTGAACTATGAAAGTAAAGTAATAAAGAGTGCAATTGTATTTGTATGCACTTTAATATCAGCGCAGTTTGCCATTCTACGATACTTACAAGAGAGCTGTTCTCCTTGACATTTTAATAAACTCATTACACGCTTAACATTAGTTTTAGCTTTTCAAAGATAAAGTTAATTCGGTTACTGCAATTTGACGTTTAAATCTGGTAGCATTTAACTGGTGTAATATGCATATGTAGAAAGGCATTATGTAGATATTTACTACCTACTTATTGCAAAGTAGGCAATGTATACAATATTTCTTGAATGTAACCTACCTTCTTCTAATTTGTTTGCTGTTTTATTAATTGTCGTGCTAAATGTATGTGTATATTATGTGAAAGTATTCTGTAATGTTAGTTTTAAGATACATGTTTTGTTATAGTTTTTTATCTACGCTTGCTGGCGGATAAATTACCTTGCTCTAACTTATGTTTTCTCTATAAGTGAATTTGTAATTCTTTTGAGAAATAAATATCTTTAACCGTATATATACCTACCTAGATAGATAATGTTTTTTTAACTAAATAGCGACAAAAAAGGAGGGGATCAAGTCAAACTATCTGTGATAGAAACATCTTTTTGTTTATTAAAACGTTGTACAATTATATTTCTGTGTACATTTTTTCTTAATTTCTTAATTCTTTATTGCACACATAAATTACATTTCATAGAAATATAATTATTAAAGTTATATACAATTTATTTACCCTTAAAATCGATATTTTGTATTCTAAGTTTACAAAACACCCTGTATAAGGTAATGACATCACAGCATGATAAATTTTCACTGCCAAGTCTTGGATTACACGAAGCGTAAGCACGAAACGATATAAATTGCTTATTAATAGGCGAATAACATTTTTATAAACTAATTATTTGATGTAAAGATAAAAAAAATATACTTTTGTTTACTTTTCAGCTGTAACACTGTCGCATTGTAAAATGTGGATGTTTTTAACCGACTTTAAAAAAGGAGGTTGTTATTTGACCCGAATGGGTTTACATTTTATTTTGGAATTGCGTTAGGTAGGTGAAAAGGTATACCTACACTTATAGTAAAGCTGCTGAGAAAATGTGTTCCTGACAGGGGCCCGAGTCTGCTATTGACTATCGTTTGAATCGTCTGAGTGGACTCGGGCCCCAGGTCGTGATCAAAAGGAAAATATAACTTTAATGAGACGAATAATTTACTAAATATAAATTACTATCACTTATTTGTCTTATAAACGACTAATATCATCCAAACTATGTCATTATGCCAGGTTACAATGAATAATATGACACTGATTTTTATTGTATTAAATAAGCAAATATATTTTTAATGTAGGTATTTATTATGGAAGTATAAATTATAATAATAATATAAATAAAAGTATTAGATATACTTTTAATTTAAGGAACGTACATGTTAAGTAAATTCAGTTAAAAAAACATTACTTGTTCGGAAATCGGAACACAGTTAGTAGATAAACATTAAAAATGTTTATTGGGAATGGGGTTAGTAGCATTTGCCTAACAGTGGGACAGTAAATAAAAAAATAATACTTATATTGATATCCTAGTATTAAAATATTATTTAGAACTTGTTTTTATCGTAGCGTAGTAACGCCCTCTTTCAAGGAATAATATAAAGAACCCCTATTTATTACGATCATCATGATAGTTTTATTTTATTGCTACATGAGTCATATAGGCATTGCATATTTTTATTAGGATTTTTGTACATTATTGAAATGGTTGTCAGGAAATGGATAATCTACAAAAATAACATGATGTGATAAAAATACAATAACTACCTAAAATATTTAAATATAGCATTTTTTAGCTTTTATTATTAAATACATTTAAGAATATTTAAATAATTTACTTCTAGTTTAGTTTATGTTTATGAAATGAAAAAGAAAAATGATGTGAAGGGAAAATTGCTTATGACATTTAGGGTCAATCTTTTCTATTGCATTTAAAACGAAACGTTTTCAAGAAATTTAATAGTATTCAAAACAAATATTTAATAACACAATATGCATGGCTAAATGAAAATCGATCGTAATAAGATTTATGTGACAAAAAAATTGTTTGGAAAAAAAATTACAAGTTCCTATATTTTTTTAATAATTATATCTTGGTACCTATCACCACGAACATTTAAAACCGTGATGATTTTTTATCATCATTTTAAACCTTGGCATTGATCAACCTTCAATTATCGCACGACCACGAAAACTATCGTCTTGGCACATTTTAAACAGCCTCTATTTCTAAAACTAATATGCAATATTGCATGAAATTGTATTTTTTGCGAGTCGAAGGTTGTTTTTTGTGCGATTTGTTTGTTCGTCTGTACCCTTGTATCTCTAAAACGGTCTAGCAAGTAGATTAGTGTGAAATCATTTTAGCATATTTTTTGTCGTTTTGGTAACTTAGGCATTGAATAAAATTTCATTGACCTATTTATATTCGAACAAAAAATATGCATTTTGCATATTTTCAAAGTTATTGTAAAATTCATGGCAATGCATTGGCAAAAAAACCTATACCTACATCAAATAAAATTGAACCATTTAATGCCGAACCCTTACATATGAAACACATATGGTGTTTGTACCATTTGGGTTTAAAAATAGCATTATTTTGATTCTGCGAACATGATAAGTGTGTAGATAATAAATATGGCAAGAAAAAGTATCATATGCTTAGAAATTCATCATCATCATCAGCCGGAAGACGTCCACTGCTGAACAAAGGCCTAGAACGCCACAATGAACGACAACTCGCCAATTGCAACCACCGGGTGCTCGCAACTTGTTAGAAATTAATTGATGAATAATATCCTTACGTAAGAACGTATCAATAACATACAAAAGTATGCCCAAAAAAATGTACCTAATACCTAATATTATACCTAAAATACTACTTAAATACTATTAATAATGTAATTTAATAATATAAATTATAATTATATTTATTATTAATGTAAATTAATAATATAATTTTAATATTGCTATGCCACAATACAACAAACAAAAAATGCATTCTAACAAATTGCTTAAAATAAGTTTGAGTGGTGAAACCAAGTCGCTAGTTTAAGTAATATAACCGTACAGTTTTCGCATTGCAATGTATTTGTGGCATTTAGAGGCAGGCCGCCATTGTGGTGTTGCATGGAACGAAGAATAGGGTTTAACGTTTTGTTATGGAGGTAAATAAGGTTTAAATTGGATGTAAGCAGAGTAGGAATCATTATTTGAAATGTGTTTTTTTTTATTCCTACACTATGTTAAGATTTTTTCAGTATTGTTTTCAATAATAAGAAATTAATTGGCTGTAAAACTGAATTGGCGATATACAGTCTCTGGATTGAGGCAAATACCTACCTTTGTTTGTTATTTAGGTTGTGCCTATCTGACCTCCACAAAACATTTACTGGGCAAGACATTTTTTTTTTATGTAACCTCTTTCGTTTCCCACTGCTGGGCAAAGGTCTCCCCATCCGACTCCAGACTTTTCGGTCTCGAGCCACATGACACCAAATGACACCAATTTTTTATTACCCGACTTTAAAAGCGAAAGTTCTCCATTCGTCTTGTTATGCAAAATCTAAGACGGTGGATACATTTCAAAACTTCTTGACCCCTTAGAGTGGTTCCATATTTATGAAAATCGATCCAGTAGTGCGATTCTGTAAGACTTCATTCTAAAATTCGAATCTGAATCCGCAGTGAGTTTCTTGATTGGCATTCTGTAACTCGATTGATAATTCGAATCTGCACTAGCGCCACACTTGCGAGCGTGTTTGCGAGTTGAACTAAATCAAATACGAGATTTTGACAGATAATGTATGAGATGACGTTTTATCTGGCATTCTGTAAGATAATTCCTAAGTCACTTCGACGCTCACTTCGCACTCAATCTCGATCCAAAAATAAGCATATATTTTACGAGTGAAAAAAAATTTTTTGCAAAAAAACGATTTCAAAAATGAATAAAAGCACTAAAAGTTAAAAATAATACTATTTTAGATTTAGATTTATTTATTTACTTTCTTCAAATCTTAACACTAGGTTACATTACATTGCCCCACAAAACTGCTTACGCAGTTTAACTGTGAATGAAGTTTATTACCTACCTACATTAATAAACCGAACCTAAACTACTATTAACCTATACTTAATACAATTTAATATTATTTTGGAGACGGTGCCTAGCTAGGTAGGTAATGAAACGACAAGTAATTCCTGAATATATTGATGGGTACCTATTGTGTTTGTAAAATTGGTGTCATGTTATGGGGAAACAGTGTCAATTGTATCGATCTGTTTATTATACAAAAGAAACTTGTTAGAATCCTAGCTCAAATAGACAATACAGAAAGCTGTAAACCATACTTTAAGGAATTTAAACTATTAACGCTACCATCAATATATATACTAGATATATGCACATTTGTTTATAAAAATATTAACACATTTAAAAAAATAGAAGATTCTCATAACATCAATACCCGTAACAAAAATAAATTATGTTTACCACAATCCCGTATTAAAATGTTAAATGAAAGTCCATATTATATGGCAATTAAATTATTTAACAAGCTACCAATAGGTATAAAAAATCAAGAATATTTATTAGCATTCCAGAGAAAACTAAAAAATTATTTAATCCAGAATTGTTACTACTCCATAAAGGAATATTTTGAAAATAACAATTTTTATAAATATAAATAGGAACAATAAATTACTAAATAATTATTAATATAGTTACAACATATGAATATATAAACTATGTATATAAATATGTTCTTTTATATCCCTATTGTAGCTATGTGTCAGCTAATACCTAACTATAAGTACCTAGAATATACCCTTTGTTTTTTGCTAGTTATTAAGTATGAAATTATATAGAGTCAATAAATTAGATAAAACCAAAAAAAAAAGTTAAAACTGTAAAGGATAAATATATTAATTATTAGATGCTAATTGTTTTAGAATGAGTGTTAGATTTTTATAATAGGTATTAATTATATTGCTATGCTTGTAAAAGGCAACTAAGTAATAAGTCCCACATATTTTTATAACATCTAATGTACACTTAGTATGCAATAAAACTTTTGACTTTGACTTTGACTTTGAAATGTATTATTTTCCGATTAGAATTAATATTTAGAAGAATGTTTATGTTTTATTTTTTCTGGCTTCTTCTTAGTCTGTAGGTATACTATGCAGTCATTAAGTTTTGTATATTGTTATTCCATAAACTCTACCAGAGTTTCAACCTGAGCCGACGATGGGTGAGAGGAACGTGTCTCATTTGGACTGAAACATTATTAGAACCAGATTAGAAAACAAAATAAACACTTCTCTAATTAATACAACAAGGAATATATACTTACTTCATGATTATTTTCCAATTATTATCAAACCAAACTCGAACAAAACAACGCAACTCACAAGATTAATAATATAAATATTGACCACAGATTAGTAATGATATTGACTGTCAGTCATTTTTATCGTTAATTATGTAGATTATATTCACGGCACGAATTTAGAGTTTTCTCTGTATTGTTTACTTATTAGCCGTCTTAAATTCCTTAAAATAAGAAATTTTGATTTAAATATCAAAACAGCTAAAATTCTGAGCCAAAAACTAGTAAAATAAAAAAACCGATAAATCTCGAATTAAATTTTGTTGAGTGTGGCAATCACTAGTGCAGTTTTGCTCGCTTCGGAACTCACTTCACTTCGCAACCGCCTAAGTGATGTTAACAGAATGCAAAATCAAGGTCATTTGGAATGTGATGCGAAGTGTAAGTGAATAGCGAAGTGAGTTGCGACTTGTTGAGTGAGTTTTACAGAATCGACAAGCAGTAGTTTAGTTTTTTAGTTGAAGTCATAATCTTTCACATTCATTTGCAATCAATCAATTAATTTCGTAATGTTGGTATGTGCGTAAAAGGGGGCGTGTCTGTCGCCATAACAGCTAGCCTAGGTCCTAATCTAGATCTAGGTGTGTTAGTACTTAAACGTTAATAGAGAATAATATTCTATGTTGTGCAACACTTTTATATGGTAACGATTATAATTTAAACATTATGACGTAGATATGGGATGCAGTATTGAGGTACCACCAAGTTCACATTTATGGAATGCAAATAAACGTATTGAGTATTGAGGGGTTCCTGGTTAGCAAAGGGAGTTAAGCGTCCCTTTAAACGGTTGGTCCGTGAATAGGCGACCATCTTTTTACACACTAAGGACGTGTAAGAAAGCAGGCTAAGCCGTTGGGTCCTGACTGTAATATGTTATCTTTGATAGTCGTCATGACGTTATTTTTACAAGCAGTCTTACTATGGGCTACCCAGTAAACGTGATGTGAAGGTCAGATAGGCAGTCGCTCTGTAACATACAGGTGTTCAGCTGAATCCGGTAAGACTCGAAACCGATCACAACATGGCTTAGGAAAACGGCTAGGTAAACTTTATATTTAACTTTTGCAGCGTATTACCATTTAAGAACTAAATAGCAATATGATGAGACAAGAATAAGTACTTTTCTTAATAAAAATGCCATTACAAACAAACTTCACCTTTGAAACCCTACAAATAAGGCTCAAATTCGCAAAACCATTTTAATTGCCGATCCCATCAGATAGTTTTCTCTACACAAAGTTGGATGTAAATACAAAATATTATCATTGTATATAATCAACTCTCAATAGAAAGAGACAAAGATGTTTCTCAGCATCTTACTTAATCATTTACAAACGGTTATAAGACTACTTATTTTTGTCACTATACAGGTTAATAGCAGAAGTTTTAAGTATATTTAAAAGAAAATAAGCATCATTTTTTGTATGAATCAAGGTTACCTTGGATATACCTATTAAACGTCCGTATTTTTTGTTTTTACGTGTAAATAAAATTTAAATAAATATAGGAACTGAGACAAGTTTAAGAATCGCATCATAATAGGTTACTTCGTTTAGGAGACAAATTCATAACACACTTCTCTTTTGCATCGTTTTTTTAATAAACTAGACTTAATACAATGTAAGACCATAATTTAAAGCCAATTTAAGTATATGCAAGATATACAGGGTGTTACTGAAAGGGTATATTTTTTTGAAAGGGGTGAAGAGTACACCTAGTAGAGTAAGTTTATAGAAATTCAGCTCAAAATAAGTTTGTTAAAACGCATCAAATAATTTGACACAAAAATCTAAACAGACTTCTAAAGCGATGTATCGTTAATATAAGATTCTTCACGAAGTTCATTATGAGTTTTTGGTGTCAAATCATCAATACGAAAAATTTAATATCACTTGCCTAATTTTGAGCTGAAATTTGTGTAATTGACTGTATTCCAGATGTACTCTTCACCCCTTTTTGTATAGATATACCCTTTCAGTAACACTCTATATACTATTAAAACGTCAACTATATAAATAATAATAATATAATATAATTATAATAATTTTCCAGGACAATCCACACACGGTATTCTGATCCCAAGCTAAGCTCTAAGAGAGCTTGTGTTATGGTAACCAGACAACTGATAAACATACTTATATATTTCTAAATACATACATATTATAGATAAATAAACCCTGACACAGAACAAATGATCATGCTCATCACACAACATTTGTCCAGAGTGGGAATCGAACCCACGACCTCCGGTATAGCAGTCAGGGTCACTAACCACTAGACCAACAGACCAGTCGACAAATAAAAACTTTATGTTTCTTTATCATACATTACTTTGATTATGCGTGAGAAAACAAGATATTTATAACTGCAAAGAAATATGTTTTATAGTATATTAAAAAGCCGTATACATAAAATAAAATATTATTGCGCATTTAATGTCGTATGAGAAATAACATAAATGTTTTACCTATTTCTAAGCTATAAAGTGTAACTGATTCTATGCTACCGTGAGAAAATGGGGGCCAAACTTAATTATCATTAAATCTTGAGTGGTATTTAGATTAACTTTTTGGGTTGTTTTTTATGTTATGATGAGCCTTACGAAGTGATAATAACTTATTACTTTCAAGAATAACTTTGCCATCCTGATTGACTTGACGGGCCTGTTGGTCTAGTGGTTAGAAACTCTGACTGCTATACCGGAGGTCGTGGGTTCGATTTCCACCCGAGACAAATGTTTGTGTGATGAGGACGATCATTTGTTCGGTGTCTGGGTGTAATTTATCTATAATATGTATGTATTTAGAAATATATAAGTATGTTTATCAGTTGTCTGGTTACCATAACACAAGCTCTGCTTAGCTTGGGATCAGACGACCGTGTGTGAGATGTCCCGGAATATTATATTATTATTTCCTTTATTCTTCAATAAACATATAAAATACATTTTTAAATATATACAAAAAAAAAACAATATACAGGTATACATTTAAAAATATAAAATATAGTGTCCAACCGGCCTCGGGACAGGGTCCAAGCTGCCGGTGGTTAGGACTCCAGAGAGAGGAACCTCCTCACAATACGCGCCGTGTCGAGAAGTACCGCTTTCTGGATCAAACCCTTCACCCAGGTGCCTAGCGAGAGCCTCTTAAGGTGTTGGTCGAGGCTCTTGGCTATTATGCCGTTGGCTGTAACGACTATCGGGACAATCATCGCTGAGTCCACCTCCCACATGTCGACAACCTCGTGCGCTAAATCCAAATATTTTAATTGTTTTTCTTTTTCAGCTTTCACGAGGTTCTCGTCATGCGGAATAGTGACATCAACAATGATTGCCCGACGCTCCGATCGATCTATCACCACTATATCAGGCTTATTGGCTACAATAGTCCTGTCAGTGATGATAGATCGGTCCCAGTACAGAGTGACACGACCATTTTCGAGAACTGGGTCGGGCACATACCTGTAGTACGGCACCTCAGATTCCACAAGTTTGTATCTCAAAGCAAGCTGCTGGTGGATAATCCTGGCCACTTGGTTGTGCCTGTGCAAGTATTCGCCGTTAGCAAGACGAGAACAACCCGAAATAATATGTCTCAAGGACTCACCTGGACAGTGACATGCCCGACATATGTCAACTGTACCGTCCTTTATGATATATTTCCGATAGTTATTCGTCATGATAACTTCGTCCATAATTGCACAAACAAACCCTTCGGTTTCTCCAAAAAGATCACCGAAGCGTAGCCAGGCTACGGACGCTAGGAAATCTACATCGGGCCCATGAAGGGTCCGGTAGTAGCGCCCGTGGAGCTCCTTGCTTTGCCATACATCCTCGCGGTCCTTGACGCTCAGTACGACAGGTTTGTGCCAGTTCTCTTTGCCTAAGGAGAGCGGTGTGAAGCCCTTATCCACTACCACCACATCTCGATGCATCCCCACGTCGACTTGGAGAAAATACTCCCTGAGGTTACATACCTCGCGATTATGGAGGGTCTTAGCATTTAGAAAGCCTCGACCCCCGCATTTCCGCGGGATATATAACCTCATTACTGAAGAGCGTGGGTGATGCATTCGATTTGCGGTTAGCAGTGTTCGGACTCTCCTATCCAAGGCGTCTAACTCAGTCTGAGTCCACTTGAGTACACCAAAGGAGTACATCAACACTGGCATGACCCAACCATTAAAGGCACGCACCCTGTTGCCGCCCGACAAAACACTTTTTAGTACTTTGTTCAAGCGGCCAAAGAAACGTGCCTGTAACGATTGCTTCACATCAGCAACGTTGATGCCTAACGCCTCTGACATACCCAAGTATTTGTAGGTATCCGTTGCAGAGAGAGACCTTAGGTTTATGGAATCCGAGAGCTGTATACCCTGGGATTCCACAATCCCACCTCGCTTCACATGCATGACCGCACATTTGTCAACACCAAACTCCATACTGATGGAATTACTGAAGCTTTCAGTGATCTTCAGTAACTCCATCAGCTGAAATCCGCTGGTGGCAAAGAGCTTAAGGTCATCCATGTACAGCAAGTGGGAGATTACCTGGCCCCCTCTCCTCAACGAATAGCCCAGCCCCGAATTCTCAAGCAAAGTGCTTAGAGGATTCAAGGCCAAGCAGAACCACAGGGGACTCAGACTGTCGCCCTGGAATATACCCCGCTCAATCCTAATTGGTTCCCCACCCTGTTGGATATCTCGACATCCTGGATAGTGAAGAACCGTACTCCATTGCCCCATACATGACATCAAGAAAGCGCGTAGAGTTGTATTAATTTTATACAACTCCAGCACCCTCATGAGCCATGTATGCGGCACCGAATCGTAGGCCTTCTTATAGTCTATCCAGCATGTCGACAGATCTTTTTTAGAGCGGCGAACCTGTTGGCAAATAGCCGTGTCAATAAGGAGTAGCTCCTTAGTGCCACGGGATCCACTCCTACATCCATTCTGAGAAGCAGACATAATAGAGAAGTTAACGATATGTTCGTTAATTTTTGCTCTCAGAATGGACGTAAGGAGCTTATAGACCGTCGGTAAACAAGTTATTGGCCTATAGTTTTTTGGATCCGTAGCACTACCAGTTTTGTGGAGCAGATGGGTAGATCCTGTAGTCAAGAACTGTGGGAGCGAAGCCGATTCCACAGCAGACTGGAATTGAGAAGCCAAGCAACTATGTGAACTCCGGAGCCATTTTAACCAAAAATTTTGCAGTCCGTCCGGCCCTGGCGTTTTCCAGTTTGCCATCGGACGGACTGCATTGGCTACGTCTTGGGGGCTGATGGTAATTGCCCCCATCTCTTGTATTGGTTCACATACTTGCTCAACCTCTCGCATCCAGCCGCCTTCGGAATGGGTGACAGGCACCGACCAGATGCTGCGCCAAAACGAATTTGTGGCATCACCATCCGGCAGGCACCCGCCATCCATGGCTGACACCGGCCGCTCCCACAGTCTATGTACCCATCTTTGATCTTTTTGGAACATGCGATTCAGGTGAAACCGTTCCGCCCGCCGTTTATAGCGTCGAATACGGTTTGCCCATGCACAAACTCTTTGCTTAAACAGGTCGATGCGCTCTGTAACGCGGGCAATAAATTCACTGGGACTAATATCAGTCCCAGCATATGCACGCCTTACAAAGCGCATCACGCGTGGTCGCGAATTTCCCTGTTTAAACGCTTTTAGTTTTGCAATGAGTGTCCTAGCCTCAGCAACACGCTGCTCGATCCTGCACTGCCAAGCTGGTACGGCTGGTTTCGGTCGTGTAGCTATGTTATTATGACACATTGCAACATTAGCTACACGACATGCCGTAAGAGCTGCGCAGTACAAAATCGAGTGCGTGTCCCTAAGGTCTTCACTGCTCTCAAAGTAAACAGGGAGCAGTGAATCTAGGGCACCCATTATCGCTTTGTTGCGGTTATGCATGGGCAAACGAGGTAATCGAGGCCTCTGGTCGGGCGGCGATCTCCGATAAACCCGAATCGCATCCTCCAATGTACTCCTTATTAACTCATTGCACTGGGTACTTACAGTTATAGCCCCATCCTCCTCTTCCCCATCACTAGGGGCGGTGAGCGGAGCACCAGAAACTGGCGCTGCCACTGGTGGCGAGGTGCTGGTAGCAGGGCTATGCTGTATTTCGGAGCGCAGTCGATCAAGCGTTGAGTCATCCAACCTGTGATTACGCTGGATGACCCGCACTTGATCCGACAGTCGTTGTGCCGATACACTGACACCCGGTTCAAGAGCCTGAAACAGAGACAGCATTCTCGCACGGTACGCAGTGAGGTTAGTTCCCCCCTCTGTCGCCCCGTAGTATGCGCGCATGACATTCTCATTTATACTGAGAGTCCACTTCATGCGCCGCACATCACCACCGGGAGCGGGAGCCCTGTTCGAGGCCGGTTGGCCTGAGGGCGCCAAGCTGCACGGTGGCCGGCGTCTCCCCTGCCGACGCACAGGTGTTGGCGACGTCGGCGGAGAGTAATACTCGTCGCTGGAGCTCGACGCGACTGCAGGTGCCGGGGCTGGAACATGGTCCGGCAGCTGGGAGGCGGAGCTCGGCGACGGGTCCGGGGATGGTGGGCGTGCTGGTTTGCGAGCTCTGCTTCTCGTCAACATTTTATCCGCTCATATTTATTACTTCGTTCTTGTTTAGTAGAGTGACATCCGTCAGCTCATACGTAATTTTATTATGTAAAGAAGTATTTACATTTAACAGCATCATTTTTGAACTGGATACTATTTTAGATGATGGATATTACTTTAGTATATTAATAAAAATGTTATTTGTAAATAAAATTTAATTTTAAAATACGGATAAAATAAATTGACGTGTTGACGTTGACAGAAGCGAAGGAGGTTATATTATTATTATTATTACTCCACAGTACCGTTATTCCATAGGGTCTTACTGCTAATTTCCACCAATAACGAGTCGGTATCTTGCTCCTCATTGGTATAAAGTTTTAGATAGACGAGGTCTAGCTAGTAATATTAAATAGTCTGCTTACGACCACGGCCGGTGTGACCCGGTCGAACCAGAACCAAAACTTTTATTTGTGAAGCATGGGTACAGTATAAAGGTATTACAGATGAGTAGAGCGCTATGCTTTGTCAGAAGACAGACAATTTTTTTTTTTTTTTATACGATCATTAAAACTGTTCCATACAATCACTAAAATTATTACATAAATACAATGACAGAAAATTATTACACGAAATGTCAAGCCCTAAAAGGTATTTAAGCATGTACGCGCTAATCCCCGTTACATAATATTACTATACACAGTGCGATAGTTTAACATTTAGGAGAGGTCTAGGTATCTGTCAATATCTGATATACCTATCTGGGTATGGCTTCTTTTATCGCTTATTTTGAAAAAGAGACATAGGTACTACGGGATACTTTATTACCTACCCTGTAAAATGGGGTTTCGACTTTGGATAGGTAGTTGTTCTGAAGTGTGGTATTCATCTAAATCCAATGATACTGGAAGCCAACCCGAATAGCTTACGAAAACCCTTAATTTTGCGAAAAATACCCTAGTATTCGATAAAAACCCTTCCAAATTTCTTATTTAACCTATCAAACCGACTAATACTTCTGTCCCCTACCTGCGCTACCTCAAATTCCCACGAAGACTAAGACAATGGTTCACAAAAGGAGCTAAACTGAACCATTGTGAGCCAAACCGATTGCAACTTGCATTGCCGTGCACCTGGCAGTTATGAACGACTGCATTTGCTCTAAATTGTAAACCAATTACGATTCGAGTTACATATTCGGTGGGCGAAATGCTGGGTTTTTTGGTAGAAGTATTGTTATTTTTATTTAATTTATTTAGGTATACAAACAGCATTTTGTAATAGAATATATTTTTTTTACTATACACAATTAAATCTAATATAAGAACAAACTCTAACTACACTAAAATTAAAACTTACATAAATAAAAACTAAACGGCGTCAAAGAACTCATCGTCATCCTTGTCAATTGCGGGGAACGTGCCCAGAAGGCTGGCAGCATTGCCACGTTGAATGGCTATGCCGATTCTCTGTGCAAGGAACAAACCAGCCCTCTGATCACGAGTGGATTCGTGATCAGTGGATATTAATAACAGCATTACATTATAACTGAATTAAAGTGGTAAATAACATTTCTTAAATGCTTGCCAGAGAAGATGAACATTTTGAAAGTCCTTCAGACTGCTGAATAAAAAAAATCAAAGATAATATTTTGTGCGATAGCATGACGTAATTGGCTTAGTCCTGAGCGTTGTCTTATTAGTTTCTAAGAAATTAAAAAAATTATAATATCTATTTTTGTAAGTTTGGTAACCTATGTCTCTAGCAATTGTAGATTGATCCCATAATTTATTTTTGTCATCGATTACCTTAGAAGTTGTTTTATACAAATTTCGTTGAAGTCTCTACACTTATGTGTTATCAGTTATTTTCACTGAAGGATGCCGTGTGTATTTGGCTGTATTTAATAACATCTATAGACGCCGACACATAATACATAACACAGTTGAGAAAATACTAAACATAACATTGATTCTCTAGTTTTTATTATGTCTATAAATCTATAGGTATGCGTTATTACTCTAGCAGGGCAAAGGGTGTTTTGGTCCGACTTCGCCAGAAGGAGGGGTAGGCGCAGGCCAGACGGAAGAGACGTAAGACGCAGACGGGGCGCGGACATTTGTCTCTACCGCGTCCCTTTCATACAAAATGTATAGAAGCGTCGCGACGCAAAACATACAGAAGAGACGGGGCGCGGGCGCGACGCTTCTATACATTTTGTATGAAAGAGACAAATGTCCGCGCCCCGTCTGAGTCTTCCGTCTCTTCTGTCTGGCCTGCGCCTTATGTCTTTTTCTTAAACGGCTCTACGGATTTTAGCTTGAGAGGTGACGGTGGATAGGCTTAATAGTGTAATTAGATGTACCTAAATCAAATGGCCTATTTTTTGGGCTTTATTAAAACAAACGTCTCCTAGTTTTTTTTCGGTTAAAACCTATCGAATTTAGTTTCAAAATAAATGAGTTTTAATAATTGTTGACAAATAATTGACTTGAATTCAAAAAATAGAAGATTTATGCACACAAAATAATATTTACCATTGAAGTTTAGTTATTTTCTAAACTGTAGTTATTTCTTTGGTTATTAAAATCTATGACACGGCTCGTTCTAGTTCGTAACAATGGCTCGAGAATTCCCACGACCCGCTAAGAATATAAGATGCTCTACACTCTGTTTAATAGATGTTGCTTAGTACTTGGAGTTTGAATTGTCAACTGGCTAATTATAAAAAGAAAAATAGAAATACCAAGTTCGAAGCGTAGTGTATTTTTGGCCTACTGGAAAGCACTTCTGACAAACACGTGAAGGAAAGCTTGTGAGGAATCCTGGATTCCAGAATTTGGGATCTGAAATCGCCAATCCGCAGTGAGCAAGCGTGGTGATCAATGCTCGCGCCTTTTTTATATGGGAAGAGGCCTGTGCCCAGCAGTGAGACGTTTATAGGCTGGATTATTCATTATTTGTACTGGAAAGCTGACTAAGTTAATAATTATAATTATTCATCACCTTATAAGAGGAAGCTAAAGGGATGTTATGGTTTACACATATAAAACATGTAGATAGATGCATGATTTTTTTCATTAATTACATGACAATCGATTATTTCCGCTTTTAAAATACTTCAAGAATACATCATTCTGTAAACGCAACCAATACCTATGAAAGGTCTAAATACAAATCAAAAAAGTTTTATATAAAGTAGCCCTTTTCCGGCACTTTTGATACGCTGATTGACACTAGTAGCTCGGTTCCAAAATTTCCTTCCTATGGAGAAGATCCGGTGAGAAGTTCCATAGGTTATTATTTTCAAAATAGTTTTTTAATATAGTAAAATATGCATGAACACCTCATCATCTGCTAAGCCTTTTCCCACCTATGTTATGGTCGGCTTTCAGTCTTACCGGATTTAGCTGAATACCGTATTTTAAATGGAGCGACTCGACTGCTTATCTGTCATGATAGTTATATCTAATTGTGTTTATTACGAGTAAGGCTAATTATAAATAAGACATTTTAAGAATGCATGTCCAAATCATTCTGCAGTCTGGATGCAACTTGATTCTGAATATCCTGTTATATTTTGCAGTGAATGCATTTAAAATCTTCGCTAATGAATATTGATGTTATTATCAATAAACATTGACGGACAAATATGAGGTATTTGTCTATCTCTTGACCTTCCCTGTCCACTGCTTCGAACAGATGGAAACATGCCGCTTGGGGCAAGGCATAAGCGACAGCGATTTTGGTATTCATTGGTTATTTACCTGCCAAAGGGTTATAGGTATAACAACGATTCGTGGGTTTAGTGGTTAGTGAGTCTACCTGCTCAATCGGATTTTGATATCAATCAAAAGCATTTTTTTTGTGTTGATCAAGACCATCTTAATTCTGTATATGTATGGATGGATGTCATTTATCTACAACATATATGTATTTAGAAAAATATTAATAAGTCTAAGCTATGCCTAGTTTGGATCAGATGGCCGTGTGTGATTAGGTAGATATTATCATCATCATTTATGCCTATCTTTTCTAGTGCTATGCTCTACGGTCCTTCGCCAGTCTCGACCCGAAATTGTACAATTTTTATATTATATCGCTATTCGCTTATCCCTTAAATTCCTGCCAGTGACAATACAAATAGATAATGGTGTATCTGGAGCCAGCAATCGGTCTATTGTGCTTTAGTTAGGGCAAACGAATTTCTAGTACCTTTGTCATCCTTGACATCATTCACATCGCTCATCGTTCATCTCGTTCACATAATCATTCAATTGGTGTAGAGACGTAGTAATGGCTATTGAGAAAGGTATCCTATGGATGAGAGATTGGAAGGATGTGATGTATCTCTTGGGTCAAAAGGGCTTGTCGTTAAGCGTCTGTTGACGACATGGCGACAAAATTAAATGTTAAGAGACCTGACGAATTCGATTTTGTTCGTCAGCTAATTAATATACAGTTATAAAGCAAGCGTTTTCTAAATAAGGAAAACACTAACTAGAGTTGGCGAATTAAAGTTTAGGAATTATTAAAGTTGAAGATTAGGAATGTGGGTGACGTCATGGTTTTGCACAAAAGTTACAAAAATTAGCGTCAATTTTTTTTTATTAAGTATCCATTAATAGTAAGTAAGTATCCAGCAGTAGGTAATATAGGACAGACGTAATTAAAAAAATTAAATTTACTCCTTTCGCTCTAGTTTCATTTTGAAAAAGGGTAGGTACATAAATAAAAAGTTGGCAAAAGTCATACATATGGGAGCCACTTAGCTTATACACGATACATTTTAATAGTAGGTAATATTATTTCGAGTGGAGGGTTTTAAAACTTAATTACTTAGGTGTCAACAAATTGGTTGGGGTATATTAGACTTGTAAGCGTATCTTTTAAAAATGAGCTAATGATACAAAACCCCTTTAAGAAATGAAACAGGAAAAGTAAAACGAAAATATCCTCGCAATGGATATCTATTAGATCTTTTCCTTGTATTCTAAAAACGATAAAAAATGATCTTGTAAACGTCAACAAATAAATCACGTATTTCCTTTAACATAATCAATGTAGTTAATTTAATTAAAAACAATTATTTTATAGGTATGTAACTTACCATACATCTTTACGTAATATAAAATGAAGTATCTTTTGCTGTATGTTCCCTTACATCTTTTTAACTGCTCAACAGTTTTTAATGCAGTTTTTAGCAATAGATTGAGTGATTCATGAGAAAGGTTTATGCGTTAAGAAAAGCTGATAAGATAGGGACACCGTGCGAAGCCAGGGCCGGTCACTAGTAGGTATAATATAGTTAACATAAAATCGATTGACAGCTGATTAATAAAAATCTTCTCAGCAATTTAGAAGCTGAAGTGGCCCTTAGCTTCAAACACCATAGGTGTACTGGACAAAACAAACTTAAATTGGTCAAGTGATTTTTGCGAATATAAAACATATTTATGTTAATACTCGTGGAATTTAATATAACTGTTTTTGTAGGATATTATATACAGAACGGGAAATATGGAAATTATATAAGTTTTTTTTTTTAACCACAACTGCCTCGTCGGCCTAGTGATTCTAAGCTACGCTAGAGGTCTTGGGTTCGATTCCCAAGTCGACCAAGGTGTTATTGGGTTTTTCTATGAGATTCTCCGTAGCAGGTCGGAGCTTGAATTTGTGCCCGGTTAGTGGCAATAGGCTCGCCCCCTATTACATGGGACTAAGACATACCGGTGGACTGTGGGTGCATTGGTACACCTCTGCCTAACCCTTCGGGGATACAGGCCTGATGGTATGTTATGTTGTGTTATTTTTACGCGAAATGATAAACTGATAAGCTATCAATAGGAATTCCTGCATGTGGGAAAATTCAATTCAATCATTGTTATGTATAGATAGTTTAGTGAAATGATCATTATTTTAGCCTATGATGACATTTTAGACAGCTTATTTTTGACTATCCAAATAAAAAGAAATACCTAGGAACTACAGAACTATGTTTTACCGAAGACACATTTAAATAGGGAGCATGAACCCTATCTAACTTCTTAGATTTTTTATATGACCTACCATTATTAAAACATAATATCTAAAGATTTATTTACAAGATTCAACCTATGCCTATTGTTTACATTATAGCTATTCGTTTGACATATAAGTGCTCATAAACATTAAACAATTGTATTTTACGATCCATTCTTGGGAAAGCTCGACTAGTTGCGGAATAGTATGTGGACAGTCCTATGTCCTAGACCGAAACTAGTCGAATAATTTCATGAATACAGTAGATGCGTAGTTGTTAATAGGTAAGTGTTTACTTAATAACTTTTAAGGGATCCTTCGACTAGCGCATATAAATAAGATGACTTGTTTTTTTTCCTGTAAAAATATTTGGTGTAAAGCTTAAAACTATTGCAAAATTCTCTTGTATGACTCAGTTTTTCAAGGTCAAAAAAGTGATAAAATTCGCACAAATATTTTTATACCTCCATATCAAAGTCTAGTTACGAATATTTATGTCTAAATACTACAGATTTGATACACAAAAACGACACTATAATTACGTTAAACCATGTTAATTGTATTTATAAATATGTAAATTAATTAATAGACGATTTTCCCACACTTGTTCTTCTACAAAGTTATTTAATAATTCAAAGCAAAGCAAAGACTTGAATCATATACACATTTCGTAATATTATTAAGTAGCTATATTGCTGCTTGACGTAAGCATGAATTTTATTATGTCTAACTTTGATTCTCTCTATCACAAGTAGGAAATTCGCGTAGATAATATTATAAAATAACATAACATATCATCACGCCTGTATCCCCGAAGGGTTAGGCAGAGGTGTACTAATGTACACCCACAGTTTGCCGATATGTTTAGGTCCTATGTGATAGGGAGCCTATTGCTACTAACCGGGCACAAATCCAATCTCCGACCTGCTACTGAGAATTTCATAGAAAAACCCAATAACACCTAGCCGACTTGGGAATCGAACCCAAGACCTCTAGCGTAGCAGGCGCGCTTAGCACCACTAGGCCAACGAGGCAGTCATAATTTTATGTCGCCAAAATTTGACAAAATTCGATTTTAAGAGAATATCTTTTTAGTTTTTAGGTAATTATAATATAGATTTCAAGGTATTTAAACCATGCTTCCAAAAATAGTATCAAAATTTTTCCCCACATTTTCGACACTTGAGATATGACTGTATATGTTTCAAACATGTATGTGTGTTATATTTTGTAGGTAATCTAAGTTTAGATGTTCTTTTTGATTACACAATATTAATGAAATAATATAATAAATATAAAAGCGTAACCCAAGTCCTTAGTCACGATCTTTATGCAGCCAACACGATTACTATTTATAAACACGAGTAGATAACATGCAGTCCGTTTTTTATACTTGTCTTACTAATTAAGCTATGTTAAGTCCCATTACTGTACAATTATTTTAGCAACTACGAAATTTTGTCGACTAGTTTACAAATAGACCTTTTTATGTCATAACTATCATGCAATTGTCCGAATAATTCTTACAAAAAAATCCGACTTCAAAATAAGTCTTAAATATGATTTTTTTATGGATCCGACTGACATAACTGTACCAAATTAAAATGGGAAGACTTGGGAAGCACCACCTTTCAAAAAATGTTCACAATCAAAATCAGTTCACAAAGTCGAAAGTCCCGAGGTAAAAAACATAAAAAAGCAGTCGAATTGAGTACCCCTTCCTTTTTGAAGTTGGTTAAAAACTTAGCAAAACCCAATGCCAAATGTCTTTTTGACGCTCAGTTCGACCCAACTTAGGGCATTGCATTATTAACCTATAACATAAATTGATCTATTTGCTAACTATTGGGGATGAATAGGTCAATATGTCACTTCTTTAGGGAGTCGATGTCAAATAACTTTGTCGGCGGTACTTTTCTTGACACTACGACACTTGTTTCGTCTTTGTCGAAATAAATGTCGTACTTCGAACACTCGTGTTCTCAGATTTGTTTAGTACCTACACTGTTTAGTGTAGTATCGTATTGTAAGCATACCAATAGGTTTCGTTAGGTAACCGATACATTAATGGTAATGGTAAACTTAGGCATTTTAAAGTGGGACATGTACGCCACCTGTTGAGGTGAATGGTAACTAAATGATGGTAAAATTACCTATTAGATTGTTAGCTATAAATCCAATAAGAATCGCATTAGGTAAACTTTATAAATAAATGTTTGTAAACTTGTTTTTGGTTGACAATGATAAGTATCTAACTTAAATAATATAGTAAATAGTTATTGCTCTTATTCACCTACTTGTTATGGTAAAATAATACCGGTATTTACCAAATAAGCCTCTATAAAAATAGTTAATAAAACCGGATATAAAAACTTCTTTGGTTAAACTTTCCTTTAAGTACAATGGATATACGGGAGGGGGGGTGAGGGGGGAGGGGGAGGGAGGGGGGCTACCCCCCTGTACCACCCCCACCCCGCGGCGCCCCATGGTTAAAGTTTTGAGGTTAGGATCGGTAAAAACACTAATGACGACAAAAATGTTTTTAATTAAAAACTACTTCTGGGTGGTTTAAAAAAAAAAACAACCACGAAGGAGGTGGCGGGGTCTACGTTCGCTCGCTTCGCTCGCGAACATAGTCCCCGCCACCTCCTTCTAACCTAACCTATCCGAGTCGGGGTGCGCAAAAATTCCGAGCTCGCTTCGCTCGCTCCTGGACCAAGGAAGGCTAGCCTGTCAAGACAAGTCGACGGAGCCCCGCTTCGCGGGGCTCCTACTTTTGGGTGGTTTAAAAAAAAAACCACGAAGGAGATGGCGGGATCTACGTTCGCTCGCTTCGCTCGCGAACATAGATCCCGCCACCTCCTTCTAACCTAACCTATCCGTGTCGGGGTGCGCAGAACTTCCGAGCTCGCTTCGCTCGCTCCTGGACCAAGGAAGGCTAATCTTATCACTAATGAGTATCGGTGGATAGATTGTTGATAATATCTGTCAATAAATAAAACAGAATGGCGTCGCTCTGCGTTCCGTTCCACAATGTCGAAAGATTATTGGTTATTTTAATTTAAAAAGTCAATGTAATTGCGCGTTTTTAGTGCCCATTAATTACGAACTAAGTTAATTTTTTTGATTTTTTATTTTGTGTCTAATTTACTATGCGTAAATATTATTTTATTTCAAGAAATAACATGATGAAATTTAATAAACATACCGACACCGTCAACAGGAACGTAAAACGTCAAATTTGACATCAACCATGGCGATATATTATCAATTCCTAAGGAAACTTTAGAATTTTATATCTCGTAAACTGTGAGCCTCCGCAACTTAAAAATTTGTGAAAAGCCTTCTGATTATGAGTGCTATCTACAAAAAAAAAATGAACCTCCGACTCCAAACCCGTCAGTGGAAAGTTTATCCCAAATGAAGTTCTGACCCTACAAATAGAAAGTAATACTCACTAAGAGGGGATAATCCAGTAATCACATCCATTTTTCTAATAAAACACAAGGAACTAATGTACTTTTCACTTTAAAAGGATGTTTGTATCTATTACCCATCGCTTTGACACTATTTTGCACATAACACTAATGTAACAAAAGTATGTTTGAACATTATAACAGGTTTGAGTTAAATAATGTCACTGATTGTGCATTTTTTTCCGTATTTATGATTAAATCTGTGACCACTATCACATCAGTTTCATTCACCCGTCGTTTCCACAAATATAAAGAATCACTCGCGAACCATTTGCTATTACGAACAAAACATGAACGAGACACGTCGAAAACTCTGTTTTGTGCGATCACAGGTTATTAAAACGCTTTTATCTATCAAAATTACACGGTAAAATAACACAAATCTATTCTATGAAATACACACGACACAAAAACATGGGAAACGTCATTCGACTAAACAGCTAAACAGGTTTTGTTTTTTTTCTCTCGATCGAGTTATTGCGTACCACGTGACAGAATCGACTTTGCCCACGTAGTTCGGCGTTCCACGGATAGATGGCGCCACGTGCGGCGTGCTAAATCAGAGGCAAAAGTAATTAAAACCAACTGTAAGGTATAAAGATTATTTTTTCACGTGAAACAAACCGTGGAAATTTTATTGGCCGGTGAATATTTTTGCATGGAATGAATTTCATTTTATGTTGATTAGAAAAATTGGCGATAACGTGATGCCGACTTTTTAGTCGAACGCATTTAAGTACGGTTAATCTTAAGGTCAATGGGTAATTTATCTGAAAATGTAACTTTAAATGTAAATGTTGATAAATAAGGCTTTTTTTTTAAGGAAATTGCTGGCGCTCCAGACAATTCAGGTACTCTGTCATGTGCTTAGATCCATCCACCCATAGTCTAAGTAGACTGCATTTTTAAGAACATCCCTTAGAATACAAAATTAACATTCTAAGCATTTTTCAGACATTTTCGTAGTTTTGATAGATGCCTAGAATTTGTAATTTTTTTTTGTCTCATAATTGTTTGCCTCGTATCATACCTGAAATAAACAGTAAATGTTTTTTATAGTGATTTTTACGGGTAGCTCTACTTTTTACTTAAGACTGTGTGTTCATAATTGTAGTAATATTGATAACCTGTTAATCCCTTATGTCCCTTTGTCCATAATTAATATTCTATAGTCCAAGAAGGAAGTACTTAAAGCATTTACAATGCAAATGGAGTATTGTAGAGCAGAGTTTATGTTTTTCATTGTCTTAGTTAGAATATGACATTTACCACTTATTTGTAGGACTCAAAATACCTATAAGAAAAGCATTACATGTATTATCACGTTTATCAATATTTTTGATGTCATCCTTCATTCAATACATACATCTCTACATTGTTGTTTTTTAGGATTGCATACCTGTAATGCCAATAAGAACTTGGTAGTCACGAAGAATAGTAAAAGGTATACAGTTAGGCAAACCGTAGAAAGTGCCACGAAAAAAGCCCAGCAGTGGGAGGACGAGGGCTGTGGATGATGATAATACAGCTAGGATCTGTTATGGTACATATGGTACGGAACCCTCAGTGTGCAAGAACGACTCACACTTGACCGGAATTATCTACCCACAGACCACTCCCACACAATATGCTGTAAACAGTTGTTTTCAGGAACTAAACTTACTTAAAATTTCATGAAGATTGTTTTTATTTTGTTTTAGAGCAAAAGGTGGCATAATCTATTAACAGTTAAGCTAATAACCTTTTTTTACAAGAAGTAGGGTACATCTAAGTATTTTAGAGTTAAGAATACGCGAAAAAGTCTTTGCAGAAACATTTACAAATCTCAAATGCCATTAAATCATGGGTCGTAAAATGTCAGGAATTTTTGACAGTTGCTATGGCAACGGAAAGTAAACAGTGTACTAAAGTAAAGTTCTTACAGTGATGCGTTTTTTACTAAAATTCTGAGTTATTTTGTATAAAAAGGTAAGCTTTACATAAATTAATTTTGGTAATAAGGTAATTTTGTAATATAAGCACAATATTTTTAGCTTGAAGAGTAGTTGAGAAAAACATGTGTTTTGTGATTGAAAGTAACCTTTTCTCTTGATAAGTTTGGTCAATACTTTTTTAAGTAGCTATATAACAAAAGTCTTTGATATTTTTTACAGAATCTATTACACATAAATCATTTTTGGCGCTTATAAAAATGTATGGCATGTTACTATATTTTAATTATTGTTTTAACTTATTATTTTCATCCAGTTTGATCAAGCAATGCACTTATTTGAGATAACTTATTTCTATCAACTACATTAAAAATCAACGATTTATTTTTTTTACTTTATTTGTAATGCTCATTGTAATAACTCTACCTGTCTCTACATACTCATAGCGCCATCTAGTTAGTTTTAACTGAACTAAAGTTCAATGGTTCTTAACAAGGTATCTAATTGAAGTTCAAATCAATGAAATAGTATAAATTATTCAGTACACATCACAGATTTCATTGGTCGATCTAGTCTTTAAAAAGACAAGAAAAAAAGCGCTATTCCGGCTAAGTATTTATTAAAAGTAAAGCAATTATTTGCTTCTACTACTTCTACTAGTTCCTTTGCTATAATTATAAAGATATATTGTTCTCCCTCCTTTTTTAGTTTAGATTTTAGTAACATGTACTATAATATATGGGCCCATTATTACGGGACATCTATCGGCCCCACTAGCCTGCTTTAAGTCGTCTAAACGTATAAAATCAAATTAAAAAAAAGTGCATCACAAAAATCACCAAATATACCGTAGCACCATCGGATATTGAAATTAAATCCCACTTATTTTTCACAAGTCAGTTTATATTATAGTACCTAATTAAAAACCTCATCAAAACCTACACTAATTTATATATTGTTACAGATAGCATAAAACTCCAAAATGCCGGAGTTAATGGAGCAGATGTACTGCTCGCAGCAGATCGTGATTCCTCCGAAGTATCCTTACGTATTGAAGAGGTATTGCAAAGGTAAGTTTTAGGTAAGGATAAAAAAAGTCATCCTAATATTTTTTGGAATCAAAATCAGGATCTGTTTTGGAAGTCCACTCATCATCTACTTAGTTTGAGGGTCAAAGTAAAACCTACATCTACCTATTTCTATTTAATTAAATAGATAATTATTGTTCAATGGTATTTCATTTAAAAGTTGAAGGAATTCATGTAAAAATTAAGTCGGTTTGATGGAAGTAAGTCTTATATTTAAAATTATAGAAAAAACGTTATAGGCTACTCAAAATAATATTTTAATTCTATTAACTTTCATAAATTTATAATGTGCATATAACTCTACCCGTCTCTACATACTTGTAGCGCCATCTATCTTGTTTTGACGGAACTAAAGAATGCTCCCGTAACCATGACCCCTGTAAAAAGATTTAATAGTTCTATTCCCCGAAAGACTCAAAGATAGCCTGTCCTTAAAATAGCTACCCTAATAAGTAAAATAATTTCTTCAATGTCCAAAATTTCCCCACATCAATAAATATCTACCTCCCCCCAGCTGCAATAAAAACTCAACCATACGACCTCCTCCGCTGGTCGTTCGAATACTTCAAGGCACTGGCTGAGCACCGCGCGCCGCCCGTGAAGCTGAGACTGGAGTACCCGATATACAGCACCGAGGGGGGACTCACCAGGGGCTGCCTGAAGGTGCTGGCTCATCAGGTACGATAGCTTTAAGAAACAATTGTTTTTTTTTTTTGTCAGCCTAAATTAGATTGGGACTGCCTCGTTGGCCTAGTGGTTCTAGGCGGGAATGCTACGCTAGAGGTCTTGGGTTCGATTCCCAAGTCGATCAAGGTGTTATTGGGTTTATCTATGAAATTCTCAGTAGCAGGTCGGAGTTTGGATTTGTGCCCGGTTAGTGGCAA
Organism: Autographa gamma; assembly: GCA_905146925.1. Taxonomy (NCBI): domain Eukaryota; kingdom Metazoa; phylum Arthropoda; class Insecta; order Lepidoptera; family Noctuidae; genus Autographa; species Autographa gamma. Next base: position 3,185,928 of record LR989878.1, on the reverse strand, counting down.
TAGGCTCGCCCTCTATTACATGGGACCTGAACAAGCACTAGAGTCTGACACAAAGAATTTCTTCAAGAAACTTTTAACGTGGACAGAAATCGCCAAGAACAGAGAGGTTTGGAAGAAGAAAGGGGAGGCATTTGCCCAGCTGTGGGATCTAATTTAGCATACATAACATACCATCACGCCTGTATCCCTGAAAGGTTAGGCAGAGGTGTGGGTCGATCTCCAGAGGCATTTTTTTTCATGTCGGGCTGGATAAACCCATTTTAAAATCGAAATACGTTTACTAAATATTTTTTTATATACAATTCGGTGTCTGATCTACGTGGTACAAGGCTAATATTAAGAAAAAGATAATTTTAACTACTAAGAAAAAAATCTAGAAACCTAAAATCCTGATCGCTCTGGGTTGTCCCAACTCTCGATTGAATGAAAAAAATATTCATAACTTTTTAATTTGAAAGTTCATATGAAAGAATTTATTTATATTATATAACAAATAGTTGTTCTTCACGATACTAAAATATTTTAAGTTTTATTAACAATACTTTTGCTACAATTTAAATTTAAAATCGTGTCCGAGCATTTTATCTCATCACTCTGCGCCCAGGTAAAACATTGCGCCCATCCCTAGTTACGCGTTATAGACACTCTATTCCCCTCCCGCGGGGTAGCGCTAGGAGTGGTCTAACCACCGAGGAGGATACCTGTACACCAGGTTCCCTGGCTCCGACATTACGAAGGTAAGTTTATGATTGCTCTGGATTTGGTTCTCGAATTTTATGATTTCTATGGCACGTTATTTAAATAAAATAGCTAGCATGTAAAAGTGTCTGTTATGTGAATTAATTGATCATTATGATGTTTTTTTATGAGAAGTAATGACACCTTTCTACTGCTTTTAAATTCGGCTAAATTTATGATTTTGTGACTTTTTCTGATGGCTATGGCTGTGATTGCTCTGTCTAAAAAGTACAGAGCAATGATATTTTGCATTAATTGTACCTTATAAATCTATTTGAAGTAGTACTAGCAGACTGCAACAATGACAAATGATGACCTATGCATATAACATTTAATTTATAACCTTTCCTGGGTTTAAATCTAATTTGACGTATTTTTCCAATCTTTTTTTTGTCTGGTGAAACTCCTTAATGAGCCAGCCTTGAGCCTTGCATCCCCAGGGGGTTGAGGATGCAAGAGTTTGGGCTTCCAGAGCCTTGAGAAAGGCTCCAACTACTCCGGCAAAACACCTGGTGCTATCCTTCGCCTAGGGTAGCGGCGTTACGCAAGGAAGGAGACGCGTGCATTGAAGGCTCAGGGATGAACCCCTATAGCCGGCAGATCTGGCTACGGAGGTTCTCGTCCGCGCCCTACCCGGCCGCCGTTGGCGGAGCAATGGAACGGAAGGGACAGCCTCCTGCTCGCACTCCGAGGTCTCTTTCTGCGACATGACGATCTCGCAGAAATGAGACACTGCCCTCCAGACGCGATTGTCCGCGAGGCTGGCACCCGCAAACGGAAGGTCCGGGCCTATAACCGCATTTAGGGCACGGCGCACCGCCTCGAAGGCAGTGCAGACCTCGAAGGCAGAGCAGAAATCGAGGGTGTGCTGCGCCGTGTCTTCCACCGCACCACAATGGTGGCATGCAGGGGATTTCTCCCGCCCGATTCGCTGCAGGTACGATCCGAAGCACCCGTGCCCAGACAGCACCTGCACCAGACGGAACGTGAGGAACCCTTGGCGGCGCTCTAGCCATGTCTCCAGGAGACCCACAACTTCATTGACGCGGCGTCCGTAGCGGGCTGACGTAATTTACCTCGATGGCAACTATTCTTGCAGATTGAAATCATGCCTCGAAATAAATTGTCTATTGAAGCAAAATGTCTTAGGGAGAAAGTGGCTGAGCGTAGTAGAATGGCCAAGATAAAACGTGATCCAGATCTATACGCACAGTGGCTTGTAAAGTCAAGAGAGTGTTACCAGAGGAAAAATGCACATACGTTTTCTTAAGCACTTTTGAAAAACTTCTTCGTCTTCTTCTCGAGTCAATGATCTAAACTCTGTTTTACCAGAAAGTTGCCACCAGAATGGCTTTTTAGTTGGCCTCCATTAGGCCCTTAAGGGCAACGGTGGTGGTGCAGGACGGGCAGGACAGAAGATGCGCCATGTCTTGAGTTGGGGCACCGCATTGACATTGGGTATGCGAACGTTCATTGATGCCCCATTTGCTCAGGTTGTCTCTGCAGCGGCCCACTTGGGCCTTTGAAAAACGAATATTTAATGAGTCTCAGGGCCTGTTTCACAATGTACCGATAAGTTCTGCATAAGTTTTGAATAAGCTGTTTGTTACTTATTCGTAGGATAAACACTATTTTTGCGTTTCACAACTGTCAAATAGCGCTATGTGTTACATAAAGTCCACCATAAACTATGGGTCGGACGAAATGGCGAATAGCACACTTATCTTGAACATAACTATAAGTTTGACAGTTAAAATTAAATGACATTGTTTTTCTTTCGTTCATGTTGTATATTGGTTTCTTAGGTTACGGTGTCGGGACTTAAAAATCTAAATAAAAACTGCGGAAAAGTCCGTAAAAAGGAGTTTTATTTCATGTTGAATATTATATTACGTAAAAACCATGTCGTTTAAGTTTTACAGACATAACTATCTGTATTATCAGAGGAATCAGCGTGGTTTTAGTCTTAATAACCGAGGTAGACTACTTATAACGACAATGGAGGTTTTTGAGACTCTTGAAGATGAGTTCGATGAATATTTTGATATTTTGATAGGTTCAAACTTTCGGAGTGCTAAAACATTAAAAGGACTCCTGCGTAGTGTCGTGAACACTACGCAGGAGTCCTTTTAATGTTTTAGCACTCCGAAAGTTTGAACCGCTTGTGCTATTGAATGATGCCTCCAGTGTCTTCCAGCACGGTTCCTTTTCGTGCCAAGTGACTGCGTCACTCTTCTTGTTTTTCAGAACACTTTTATTTTGAGCAACAAGTGAGGTCAGAAGCTCAACTTCTTCCCGGCTGAAGTTGACGCTTCGTTCACGTTTCGGTGTAATAATTTTCACTTCAAGTAGAGAGTAGTGCTGAGTACCGAAATTGACCGAAATTACTGTTCAGAAAATGTACTTAGTAAGTACACTTAAATCGCAGAAATGACAATGCAATGAGAAACTAATAAACGAAATAGCAAGTACCACGATATTAGTGCCTCTGTCAATTGTCATAGTCAAACGATTTCAAACCATCGACGTATGATATGCATAGACTGCTACTATCGCTAGGTTCCCCTTGTGACAAGCGAGAGCAGTTTTTAGTCTGATCCTAGTACATTTCGTTTTTCATTTAAGTTAATTTTCGCGCAACGAGAAACTTACATAAGAAAATATCGATGGTTTTGGCATTGTTAGGATAATATTAGTGTTTTAGATAGATTTTTTAAAACGGCAAGCTCCATCTTCATACATAATTCACGACAACACTTGTTCACACTAGTGCTTACGGTTTAAACTCTGATAGGCTCACTCTATAGTTTCAAATGCAACCTCGTTGTTTAAAACGATCAAATCGTTTCAAATCTCGTTCCTCATTCCGATTCGTTACAAGCAGTATTTAATTTCCATAAAATCGTTTGTATAAGTTTTTATATAAAATATTAACCGTTATGCGGATAATAACAAATTATATAAAAATATTAAAGTAAAACAATACTTCTAGAGCAAATTAAAATAAATTTATAAGTATTTTATGTTAACTTGCTTTGTATTTAATGAAATTACATAGAAAAACGGAACGTGAGTAAATGGTGTTGCCACCGCGCTTAAGTATTGGTCCCATATAGTTATGTGTCAGATAAAATAAGTTTGTGAAACGTAAAGTTTCTTATCCAGAACTTTTATAGTCCGAATAATTTATGTGTAACATAAGTATTTGGAACTTTATCGGTACATTGTGAAACAGACCCTCAGTCATTTTATAACTGTAAAAGACTGGAGGTATTAATGGTGGATTTCAAAAGGTTTTTAATTTTATTTCATTTACCTAGAAGTGGTTTAATTAAATAAATGAAACTAAGCCAAAAGTTGATTCTTATACTTATGATAATTTGTTATTCTATCAATTATGTTAAATAAAATATTCCATATTTTTTATGTGTATGACTCTTACATATAATCTTGTTACACATATACTGAATATGACTGAAAAGGGCTGAATAAATAACATTTTATCAACATATTTATTTTTGTTTCACTGATTTCACCATTTATGCTCGCTCTGGCACGAATTATGATTGCTCTGGTCGCGAAATTTTTTGTAACTTAAATATCTCCATAACTGATTGTGTAAATTGAAGGCCAATATTAAAAATTTACTATTTATATATCATCATTTTCACTGAAATATATAATTACCGTTAAATATCAATATCTGAAAAGCACCAGAGCGGTCACACGAATACGCCCGTTTTGGAGATTGACCCGTGTACCAATGTACACCCACATGTCCCATGTAATAGGGGCGATCCTATTCCTACTAACCGGGCACAATTCCAAACTCCGACCTGCTACTGAGAATTTCATAGAAAAACCCAATAACACCTTGGTCGACCTGGGAATTAATCCCAAGACCTCTAGCGTAGCAGTCGCGCTTACAACCACTAGGACAACGAGGCAGTTCCATATGTGAAATATTTATGTCTTTTTGATGTTTACGTCTCTCTAAATGGCAAGAGACATCACGGTAGGCTCAGACGAGAGAGGCCTATGCCCTGCAGTGGGACAAAAACCGCTAGGAAAAAAAGAAGTATCTCACAAAAGTCCTCCTTTCATAGAATACAAAACTTTTCAACTATTTAAAATCTAAGCGTAAACTAATCCACCTCCTTCCTAGCTGTACGGCATGCAGGAGATCCCCACCATAGTCCTGAAGCAAGCCTGGCAGGGCTTCTGTCTGGACATGAACGAGCTGAAGAGAATCCTCTGCCTCTGCGAAGTCCACCTTCGCGCGGAGGCGGTGCCCTACCACCACTTCCTGGCGGTCGCAGGGGGATTACTGACTAAGGTAATTTTAATCAGCCTTTTTTTTTTTTTTTTTTTCCGGGGTGTAATTCCTCATGGACTTCCTCCGCCTGGGGAGAGGCGGAGGGGCATGCCGGACTCTTACCGGCTAAAACCCCCCGGTGTCTCCTCCTCGCACGTGCACGTGGGGCCGCGGGAATCCAAATTCTTCCGCAGCCCCACGCTGGTGCTGGCCCGGTTGTCCGGGCCTCCTCTCGTGCACGGGGTAGTGAGGTGTAAGACTACCCCGTGCTCCGCCTCGGAGGCGCGCGCCGACACCCGCGCGCGCCTACGCCTCGGGTCCAGCGGTTAGGGGGCGGGGACTTCCCCTAGTCCCTCGCCCCTGGACCCATTCATGGGGGGTGGAAAGGGCGTTGTCCGCCCTTCTCCTGCGCCCGGTGCGCCTTCTGCGGCCGGGGAAGAGAGACGAGATCTCCCTCACCCGTTCCGCAGTCTCCTTCTGCGACATCACGTCCTCGCAGAAGGCCACCACCGCGTCCCACGACTCTGCGCTACCGACCATACTCTGCACTACGGCCGGCAGCGACAGATCGCCTCCTACTTCACTTGTGAGGACACGGCGCTGCTCCTCCCAAGCTACACACTCAGTGAGCGTGTGTTGCGCCGTGTCCTCCCCGCAATGGACGCAGTGGTGGCACCGAGCGTCCGGCTCCCTGCCCATGCGACACAGGTACTTGCCGAAGCACCCATGCCCCGACAGCACCTGCGTCACCCTAAACGACAGGGAACCGTGCCTTCTCCCGAGCCAGTCGTCGAGTACTGGCCGGATCGCCTCGACGGTAGCGAGGCCGGCGGCAGGGCGCAGAAGCCTTTGCCGCCATTCCGCTACCAGGACCTAACGGAGCTCTCCTCGGCGCAGCTCGATCTGCCGCTGCACCGGCGTCGAGCCCCGCGCCCGCTCTTCCTCGCGCCATCGGTACAATGACGCGAGTACTTTCGCCTCCAGGTCCCAGGGCGGGGATCCGGCCAGGACACAAGCCGCCTCGTAGGAAATCGTGCGGTACCCGCGGGCGACTCTGACGGCCATCGCCCTCTGCGGCTTGCGCAGGATGGCGAAAGTGCTGGCCGTCAGGTCAAGCGCCCAAACGGGAGCCCCGTACAGGGCTATAGACCGCACGATTCCCACGTACAACCGCCTACAATTTTAATCAGCCTGAATGAGCTTAAAGAGATTAGGTTAGGTTATTAGACACAGGCGTAGGCGCGCGCGGGTTTCGGCGCGCGCCTCCGAGGCGGAGCACGGGGTAGTCTTACACCTCACTACCCCGTGCACGAGATGAGGCCCGGGCTGCGGAAGAATTCGGATTCCCGCGGCCCCACGTGCACGTGCGAGGAGGAGACACCGGGGGGTTTTAGCCGGTAAGAGTCCGGCATGCCCCTCCGCCTCTCCCCAGGCGGAGGAAGTCCATGAGGATTTCCCCCCGAAAAAAAAAAAAAAAAAAAGGTTATTAGACATTATGACACTTTAAAAGGATCATTATCCTTTCAAAGTGGGTAAAAATTCTGCTCTCGTAATCTCCAATGACTTCTGACTGCAAAAAAAGGCGTAGACATCTCTAAAAAAGTTATCCACAATTAGTGTGGATCAATTCTAATAGTGTTTTTTGCACTCGTTTGTAATCAATTAACTTTATTATCATAATTAATTTTTGAGGGGTTTGTAGGTTTAACAGTTACAGGTTAATCTGGTTGATCCGTGGATGAGTGATCATTTTTTAAAGGAGACTCCTACGTGCCCAAAAAAAACGCTGAGTTGTTGGTCCAGACTATCATAATTTTTTTGAGTCGTTTAGTCTTAACAATTTGATGATCAGTCTTATGAGATATTGAGTTACCCAGTAAATAGATCGTGGAGGTCAGATAGGCGATGATGCCTTGGAATTGTACTCTTTTACTTTCTGAAATTTCACTACCCTAATTCTCTTTACAATAACCCTATTTACACCTCCATAATTGTAGACAAAAAGCTCTTAAAAAAACCTTATATTTTCAGAGCCTAAGCCAAAATATAATACCTTTATCTTTTACCTACATCACATATATTTAATTCACAGTGCCTAACCCACACCATGATCCTTCTATGCGAGTCTCTGACCAAGGAGCCGGATGGGGGCTCCGCCGCGGTGCCAGTCAAGGAGTTTGTTGCGATGTACAAGTTTCTGGCTGAAATGGACGCTTCCAAGGATGTTAAATACTACAATGGGTATAGGGAAGGTAATTGAAATATTGTAAACTAATATCGAGCTATCCCGCCGGCCTAAAGGAGATTGCGGGACATCCTTGACTCCTATTCAATATTATGGACAACAACAGCTCAAGACCGAGAGATTTGGAAAAAGAAAAGGGTGGGATTTGTCCAGCAGTGTGACGACAATGTCTAAAAATTATTAGCAAGCTTTCAATTGCAATGTATGTGTATATATTTGTGTGTGTATATGTATGTAGTATGTGTGTATTGTTTCTTGAGATCAGATCTTGGAAGCTAATCTAGAACTGCTTTAAAACTTCTGATTGAGTTGCAATTTTGCGATGCGTTAAAGTTCGACATTGTGTTTTAAGCTGGTCTGATAATGTAGACAGCAGATGCTTATGTCACGCAATGATACAATCCCATCGTATTTGGGCCAGTCTGTTGTCTTGTGTCTAAATGAGTCTAGATTTGAAAGTTTTTGTAGTCTTTATCGCATGGACGTGAAAACCCGTAATAAATAATCTTATTTTGATGCACATTCTAAGCTCTTTGGTATTCTTTCAGGGGAGGCTCCAGAGGAAGAGGAACCGGAAGAGGAGGCTTCAGCCGAGGCCACTGACGGAGTAAGTTTATATAAACTATATATACATACATATTATTATGCTGGGTGTCCCAAAAACTATGGATAATCGGTTGTCCAGAGGTAAAGAACACTTAAAGGTATCCAAAGCACCCCCTAGACTAGACTAGGCTAGGCATTCAAATAAGATCGTCTAGAGAAAAATATGGTTACATATAGCGATGAAACACCTCTATGATGTGAACAGAACCAATTTGAAAGTCAAAATTCGGCTAAGGAACACTAACAGTGGAATAACTCGAAAACAAATCGTGGAACATACTTGGGGGTGATTCGGATATTTCGTAAACGGAGGGCGTTTACGAAGTAACCACCTTACCATGTCCTTACTTTCCGGGACACCCTATATAAATGGGGACAACATTATAAACATTGTTCTGAACCCAAAGTAAGTAGCTTAACCACTTGTGTCATGCAATGAGACAACGAAGGTACAACAAACACCCAGACCCGAGACTATGTAGAAAAGTAGTTTTCTACATTGACCCGACAGGGGATCGAACCTGGCACCTCGGTGCTAGCGACAACTTTTTTCTTGTCGATCGTCGAACTTCTTATACACGCATTAGAAATTAATATTATTTTACGTTTTCTGTTAGGGTGAATCACGCGGTGGAAGAATAATTAACGTAAGTCATGAAAGTCATTATTTTCAACTACCATTCTTACCAAGAGATACTATGTTACACAGTAAATGTGTTGTGGAGGTCAGATGGGTAGTCGCTCCATGTAAAATACTGTATTTAGCTGAATCTGGTGAGACTGGAAGCCGACGTTCAAAAGATAGTTGAATTTTATTGTTCTAATTCGTTAGATTTTTTGTAACTTTAAAAGGAATAAGCAGTTAATTAGACAGGTACATTTTTTTCTGTGAAATTTCTTCTTATGATTGATAGGTATACTCCAATGTTAGTTTTCCTACAGTAGTTTTGTTAATTGAAGTAGTTTCATAATTCATCAGTTAGAAGGTTGATATTAAAATATAGCCTCTACCTTTAATTAAAACCGTTATAGCTTGATGATGATGAGGAAGACTACTGGGGAGACAAGAACCTGCAGAAGCTGGCGTTGATAGATGACCACGTGGCTCGTTCAGCCAGGCTCAGTATGAAGCTGAACAAGCCGATACTCGGCAAGATCGAGCGGTCGCCTTCCATTGAAAGAGCTAGAGAGATTGAGAGGGATAACTATATGAGGGAGAGAAAAGGTTTTCTTCTTATCATTGAAATTTGTCGTTATTTGAGTAGCTATATTGTAATTCGGGTAGACAGTGTAGTATATAAATTAAAAAGTTTTTACAGGCTATTTTATATGTTATGTAGAAGTACCTATGGTAGGTTGTCATACTGTAATATTTTAAATAGTATTTAAAATATTGCATTTTATGTCGAAGTTCGTAACGTACTCGGTTACCTATTACGCTGCCCACCCACGTCCGATAACCGGTGACCGACTTTTTGTCGGAGAAAAATAGAACACACTGATTGCAAAAGTGCAACGTACACGTCCTACAAAAAGTAGGTCAGAATTCGGTCCTGAAAATCGGCGGAAAAATCGGCCCGATTATCTGACCTACAAAAGCTCTGTCGGGGCGGGCAGCGTTAAACAACAGTTTTCTTTAGTAGAAAAAAAAGCATCCTTGCTCTATGTTTCATTTCATATTATCTATATCAAAATTATAACACACATACATTAAAGTCAAATAATTTAGGTTGCAGATATAGTTTAACTTATTGATATACTTACTATTTATAGTATCATTCGGATAATTTAGTTTGGAGATAGAGTTTAACTTATTTATAGATACTGAACAAATGAACTATTTACAGGGAGAGCGGCTCCAAGCGAGGAAGTTGAAGTTAGTTATGATTATTTATTTAAAAGTATGTAATTTAGTCAAGTTACAGTTATTGTAAAAGGCAAAAATAATATAAGTAGTAAGTTTTTAGATAAAAGGTATTGTAATGATGCTTTTATCTTTTGTGTTGAGAATAAGGAATATATTTTGTCCTAAAGTAATAACTTAAGTTAAATAAGAAGAGCTAATTATCGTACGAACAATTTAATATTGGTACGTAGTATATTTTATAATGTAGATATTAAATACAAATTGTATCAAAATCATATCAATAATTATGTTATAGTAGATGTATTTTAAGTTAATGTTAGTTCTAGATCCACAGTATTTAAACTGTGCTTAAATACTGTTAAACAATAAAAAAGAGGTATAGTTGGATTCAAAGTTAATGGCGGCTCTGAAGTTAGCTACACGCTGCGCAGTACCTCGCCCCGCACCCCCGCTGGCGCATAAGTTTGTTATTGCGCAGCGACTCGCCTCGTGTTCAGAGCCGCCATTAAGTTTGCACCGTACTGTAAATAGGTAACCCCCGTATTGGCCCGTGTACTAAAACTGATTTGCATTCTCTAAACATTTGTATCTTTTTCAGAAAAAGCTGAAACAAATAAGCTCTGGGAAATTAGGAATGGAGATGCCAAAGGAAGGTAAGTCACTGTCAAAATAGTTTTTTTTTAAACAGACTTGTGAATGTGTTCTTCAATTTGATTGTTTTCTTTTTTGTATACAGGGTGTTACGTAACCCCAGTCCGACCCGAAAGGGTGATATAGGGTTCTCAATCACATGCCCAAATAAAATATGAAATTTGGAAAATTCATGAAAGGAGCAATAATAATCGATTATGAAATTACCATTTTTGGCCCCGAAATTCCCTAAATTTGAGATTAAAACAAAAACTACAACTCCAATTTCGTCCCTATTTTTGGGGGTCTTTTGTTTGGTAATTAGGTAGCATCTGTGACGATGCCAACTCTGTATCTTATCAAATTTATAAAGAACGTTATTGTAGTCGATAGGGTCCCATATAAAATACTGTATTTAGTATTAATCAGAATCTAGATTAAATATATTTTACTATTACGCTAGATAAACCGAAGGTGGTGGAAGAAGTTGTTGAAAAAAAAGCAATCGACATATTTGTGTTCGATGAGGACGACCAAGCGGTGCAATATGAAATATATGGTTAGGATGCATTATTATTATAGCCAACGTATATTGCAGATGATCAAAACCATCATCATCATCATCATCATAATCATCATCATCATCATCATCATCATCATCATCATCATCATCATCATCATCATCAATTTATGAGCCATGCTCTTGTCGGTGCAGCTCTTTCCATTTATGTATGTCCATATAAAAACCAATAATAATAATATTTGACGACCCTCGTTGTCGAGTGGTGTACCGGCTTCAAGGTGTCGCTAGCTCTGAAGTCCTGGGTTCGATCCCCGGATCTATCAATCTTGAACAAAACTCTTCTATATTGCCTCGGGTCTGGGTATTTGTGGTGCCTTCGTTGTTTCACTCCATCACACAAGTGCTTTATAGCTACTTACTTTGGGTTCTGAGCAATGTATGGGATATTGTCCGTGTATTATTTAAAAAATAATTTGAAATTGGGGCCGTCTAAGTCTGTCCTTTCTCCCATAGAGCAGGGTTGGATGGCCCATTTCAATAAAGTTTTCAAAAAGGCCACTGCGTGTTGGACCTGTTTCCCCTTTAAAGTTTCGGGTTATTTCGTTTCGAGATATCCCGTAAATAAAATTATATAGGGCGACTCCCTTTCTCAATTCCATAATTTATTTATTGGGTTACACAGTATCCCATAGTAACACATAAAATTAAAGGGAACAAAAATATTTGGTATTTATCTGCAATTTGCGATTGGTTGTAATTATATTTTGTAGTTACTTTTGTATGCAGCTTTAAGAATAAACAATCTTTTATATTCCTAGTAGTAAGTTTAAAACGATTTGTAGCAAAGATTTTACCATCATAAATCATGTAGGTAATTAATGTATTTTGATGTGTCTGTAATTTTTCGTCTCTCCAGTTTTACTTAGTTAATTATTAGAATTGTTAATCATTGAAGTTAACTAGATTAATGTTAACATCATCTCATGAAACACTGTATAGCTGAAGTATTTAGGGAGCATACTGTAATGCATTAGTCTAAGTATTGTATTTAGTTTTATAATACTCAATAAATACCATACCGTAAGTAACAATTCACCCTTGAAATAGAAACAGAGTTAAAACAGTCGTTTTTCCTTTACTTGGTAATGAGTAGTAGTAAGTAAAAAGTACAGTCGTTTAGTACATAACGTAGTTATAACCCATTATCGTAATAAACAAATAGAACCACCAGTCGATCCTTAAAACAATATAATACATAACATTGACATAGGCGAGCCGAAAGGCGACGATTTCGGCGAAGACGGCCCAGACCCATTCTCAGCTGACTCCAAACCTTCGGAGATGACGTCAGCAAGTGCCAAGCCTTCGGAGATGAAGTCTGAAGGTGAAGAGAACGTGGAGGGACAGGAAACGCGGCCAGTTGACACCGCTGAGAGAACTGCTCTGTTTCTAGCTGAAGTAATAATTAAGCTTGAATTTGAAGTTGAACATAGGATGCTGAACGTTTTATAAAAGAATATAGACACTTTAGAGTTCTACCTAAAGTAATGTTTGAAGTTACTTTTAAATAAAACATGGACACTTAATTTCTTAAACACTGTAGGCTCGTGGCCCAGTGTAAGTATGGTTTCAGGGATAATAAAGAGTGAGCCGCTCAGGGTGATCGGGCTTGGATGAATGGCCATAATCCCAAGAATTCAAAAAGTATTTTGGGCGCTTTGGTCCAATATCCTACACAAGATATAACGTAGTTAAAGAGTGCTTTAGTCTAACGGTGAAAATCTGCGACTACCAGTCAGTATAAAAAAAAATGTTGCATGAAAATCTAACTCTTAAGGTAGATTATAGGCTACTTAACATCACGTAACTTGGCAAATCAAAGAATGAAACCATTCCCAATCCCATTAATAAAATCCTTTCCATCCTTTTCCCTTCCTTTCCTAGATATTCCAAATCCGTGAAGAACGTATGAACGACCTGGAACAGACCTTTGAAGATATCGCTACCATTGTCGACAAGTTCAGGACCGCTAACTATGATCTAGGTTCGAAGCTTTGCCTTTTATGTTTGTTTTCTCATTAAAGTTGTAGCTGTTTGAGATTTATGTAACTAAAGATTTTATTATTATACAAAGTTGTTAGTTGTAAGTTTTGTTTAGTTTAAAGATTGATTTGTTAATTGTCACCAAATTCAAAAATTCAAATGTGTCGTCATATCATTTTAGATAGTGATTTGGTCTATGGTAACTTAGCTGTAGTAGAAATAATAAGAAATTGTTAGTAACGTAAATAGTTGTAGTCAAATGAAATAGAAAATTTCTTAAACTCTCTTTTATTTAGATTTATATAAAAATTGCATTTAGTACCTACTTACGTGTACTTAGTTTTTTTATTAAATATGTACCTATAGTTTACTTTGTATTTAGTACATAAAGTTCTATCATTTAAGTAGGTACAATAAATCATTATTTGTAATGTTAGTTCTTTATTTCATTCTCCCATTGCAACTTATAGTTAAAAACGTCACTTTTGCTATATTACAATATATTAATATAAAATTGTTTATTTCTAGGCATGGTGGCCGGTCGTCAGATGTCAACGACTAGCGGTGAATTCATAGTGCACACCATTGAGAAAGACATTATGGCGTATATTGATGATCAGATCGCCATACTGCCGGACCCTGATCTGAAGAAGAAGAAGGTATGCTTTAAGACTTCTCTTTAATTTAAGAGCCTAGCTTGTCGGTGCAGCTCCTTCCATTTCCTACTATCGAGTGCCAATTCCTGAACTGCCTTATACGTCACAACCTTCACCTGCTCTTTAATTTGACTGACTAATTTGCTTTAAGACTAATGACGTGAAAATAAGAAATTATTTTTTAAACCCTGCTCCGTAGTCCCGGTAGTCATGCGTTGAAGAAATCTAAAAAGACAGACAATCAGTTGAATGTTACCATTTTACTGCGTTTTAAGCAAATAAATAAATGATTCCATTCTATGTTATTCTAAGGAAACCGTAATTTTCATCAAAATAATTAACTTATACTTATACAAGATAAGTTCTGTTCTCCGAAGGGCAGTCATTCTCATTTTTTCTACAATAATTTATAGAAGTTATTCTCTCTTAAAACTCTGGTATTTATCACTACTTTGTCGATGTATGTTTTTAAATGAATAAGTTACTTAACGCAAATTAATGCTCCGCTCAAAAGCTCTAAAATCAGTTCTTAGCCCCTTTTCTTAGTTTACTTATTATTGTTTTTCTGTTGGTAACCAGGCTAAGCCAGAGGAGGTGGCGATGATCCGCCACATCCTGGAAGAGTTCCTGGACGAGAACATGGAGATCATAGTGCCGGAGATCGAGGAGGTTGAGGAGGAGGAGACTCCTATACCAGAGGTAATACTGTCAACTGTCATCATCATCACCTGCCCTGCCCTGTTCCCAATTATTTGTGGTCGGCGCAATGCGTGTTCAGCTTCCATTCATCTCTACAAGTCGTCATCTTAGTATTCACTCCTTTCTTTCTCATATCATCTTTCACACAATTCGTTATTTCAAGTGTAACTGTGACAATGTATCAACCCGATAGATGTAGGATAGGCAATAAAAACAAGATGGTTGGTAAACGTACATATTTACTACGTGGTTAGATAGAAAGAAATAACAATGTTTTAGAAGGACAACACAACTAAGTAAATAGATGGTGAGTATGTAAGATTGTTCTTGCCTTTTATGAAGGCACTGGCGAGGGTAGCTCAAGTGGTAAATCACTTTCAAAGTCTCTTTTCTGGTGTGATAGAAGTGAGAAGTCAAATTTTCAGTTCATGAAAAAGGAAAGTATACGATAACTTTTAACGATTGTTATACGAGAGAATCTACCCGTTCGTTTTTATGATCCAGGCTTTTCTTTTGCCAGCTCTACAATTTATTGTAGAACTAGCAACTGACCTGGTTGAATTCATTTAGTTTATCATCATAATAACTCTGAACCCAAGATAAAAAAAAACGCTCTGGATTCCCTAATGTAGTTTGTAAAAGTTAACCAATCCCTATTGGTTTTTTAGGTTTACGCGAATGTTAGATACATTACATTAAAATAAAACTACGTTAAAAAGTCGCGGTTTTAATTTGATGTTAGGTCCCGACGTTTCCACCCTTTTGCAGGTATCAAGGCAAAGTAGTCTTATTTCAAACCAATGTCTTCTTGAGTTAGAACACATAACAACTGGTAATAAGAACAAGTCTTTATCTCCATATTTGTCCAGATAACCACAGTATACGCGGTCCCCGGCATCGGGGGTCCCGTGGATATCGACATCATCTCCGACTTCGTGGAGTACGCGGAGGAGGTCAGCAAGACCCAGGGAGACCTCATCATGCCGAGGAACATCAGGCATTTCCTCTGCCCGCCGCTGGAGAAGTAAGTCCTACTCGCTGCGTAGCCTTTTTGCCAATCTATATTGGAAATATGAATCTGACCCCTATTTAACGGGAACTTGAGTATGAGACGTGCTTTTATACCTGTATGTTACTATATTATATCGCAAAGTGATAAAGGTTTGCTTTGCATTTTTTTGCTAGGAAAACAAGTGCAATAAAAACACTTCTAGATCGATTTCGTTAAACTTATATGGGAGCACCTCTGTAGTTTACAATATGTTCATGTAGATGAAACATTTTTTTGATAAATAATACCTAGTATACAAAAATTAAAACATACAGATTTATTTAATGTAAAAAAGGAGGATATCATTAAAAATATGGTTGATTTTTTTAATATTATAATTATTCTTGTTACAGATACGTCGATATCAATTACGATGTAATGGAACCGCTTAAAAAGGAAGAGGTCGCTACTGGAGGTGCTATCACTGAATAGTTTAATTAGTAGCTCTGCTCAAACGTCACTCAATTTTAAGACGCTCTCAAAGACTAAACCTCAGAAACCAATATGATAGAGATAGCATTAGAGTTGATTAGCGACTTGGATTTGAGTGGAGCTTGTTAACTTGGCCTTGCACTGCACATTTATATTTTATTTAAATTGCTTTTTTTTTCAATTTTGAAACTTGTAGCTTTACTGTTTATTTAATTTTATAGATTCTTGGTAATTTGGGTTATATTGTGTATCGTTTCTATTTTATAGTAGTATAATACTTTCATATAGTCATCATAATTATAGATAAACATTTATTGCTGATAATTTTGAAGTTGCTTTAATTCTGTATTGCTTGAAGCTATTTCATTTAGTATTTTTATTTTAGTTTTAATCTGCTCCGTAGTTTTAAACGTAATACTATTAACAGACGATCGAATTTGGTACGGAGCGGACAGCGGACTTGGTACGCTCCGTACCATATCCGTTCGTGTGGAGAGTTGTCCGCCGAACATTATTATTATTATTTCGTGTCCGCTCGGTCCGATGGTTTTCGCATGGGATTCGGTCCGCTCCGTACCAAGTCCGCCGGTGTGTAAGCTCGGTAACCTTAATTTCTGACGGCCACATTATGTAGTTACCTAGCATATCATGAACCACTGTTGGTAGAAAAACTATCTAATACTACATCTTTGATCATAAGACTACCCATTTTAGACTATTCTGTCATATATTAACTATATTCTACATTCAAGCTAAAACTAATTAATATTTTAGGCGTTAAGATGGTCGGTCCTGATGACAAGAAAGGAAGCACAACGTAGATGGTTTACAAAACGCCATTACGATCGTCCCAAAGTGAAATATACTATTATAATAGTAAATAGTTTAATGCACTTAAATGCACTATATGTTAATAATGAAATAGAAAGAGACTGGCCAAATTATTTAGCTTTAAAGAAATTAAATCTAACTGTTATAACATCTTGCGATAACTCACAAACGGTCATCTAATCCTAAACTAAGCAGAGCTTTTACTATGGTGACCAAACAACTGATAAACATACTGATTTTTAAATACATGCATACATACTATAGATAAATTACACTCAGACAGAGAACAAATGATAATGCTCATCACACAAAAATTTGTCCTGGGTGGGAATGACCACTACCTCCGGTATAGCAGGGTCACTAACCACTATACCAACAGGCCTTTCAAAGAAGATCGTTGGCTTATTGCAAATTCATATCCTCATATAAAGTAATTAGTGTAGTGTTCATAAAACAGCTAACTACATCTTTGGATGGACTTATTTGCTTTATACGGACTTTATTATTTCATCTCATACGCCATTACAAATTGGTCAGTCTCTTTCTTTTCAAATCTAGTCTAGCACATAAATGTCTTCCTTGTAACGAATGTTTGTTAATAATATTTTGTTATTGTATCGTAAAGCTTATATACTTACTGCGTACTGGAGATCATCAATCAGTTTTCTTTTTTACACCACTCATCAGGACACATTTGTATAGTTAAAATCACAATTAGCACAAAACACAGATTATTTACACGATTTTATACGCGTAAAATAAATGTTTTTATTTTAATTATATTCTTCGGGGTCTAGATGAGCCAACAAATCAAAGAACAAAACTCGATCTACCCTTTCTGGAGTCATAATTGGTATAACTAACAAATTTGGAGTTACCCACATCACAGATTTTGTCAATATGACAAGAACTTATGTTTATTCTAGTGTACCCAATGATATTCTAATAAACAGATATGTTATAAGCGTGCAATCGTGAAGACTCGAAAACGTCCTAATTGGGACGTATTGCCATTAACAACAACACTATTTGTCTCTTTTTTTCTTATGGGTTTTATCGCGCTATCTCTTTCGCTAGCTGCCGCGCTGCGCGGAACACTTTTTTCGATTGTTTTGTATGTGTATAACATATCTGTTTATTAAAATATCATTGAGTGTACCTATACATACTTTTTAGGTTTTTCACTTCTGTACCTAAACCTACTATATACAAACATAATCACGCTCTTTCCCGTAGGGGTAGGCAGAGACTACTTCTTTCATTGTTTGCTATGATCCTTACATACTTGTTTCGCTTCGCTAAACCTACTCCCCCAAAAATATACTTCTTGGGCCCTTTGCAGCAGGGTTTTTCCTTATTTGTTACTTTACAATGCATGGACCAGAATTTGAAGTTAATTTGAACTACACCGAGTTGACCAGAGGCAATAGCGGCTTAGGTTAGATTAGGTTACAGCTAGGTCTCAGTACATAGTATTTATATGATCATCGTTGTAACTAATGTTTTTACTGTTTTGTAATTTAATTAAATAAATTATTATAATTATGATACTGTTATTTCTCTTTCACCTAGCTACTCACCTAAGTCATAATACTAAAATTCCTACTTTTTTTTTACCGAAGTACAGTAAATGGGTTGTGGAGGTCAGATAGGCAGTCGCTCCATGTAAAATGCGGTATTCAGCTGAATCCGGTAACACTGGTAGCCGACCTCTTCCAAGGTCCATAACATAATATCAAAGACTCTCTTTATGAAATAAAATAATTTTTTGGTATAGAAAATAATAGAAATACTGATCCCTATATTGTGGCCTATCTGGCCATGATTGGCTTATTCATAGAAGATTGTGTTTAAAATTATATGTGTATTCTGTGTGTATGTGTGTGTTTGTCTTATCTAAAGACATTGCTTTTACTACATAGCAATATTCTCTAAAGCAGCTTTAAAAATATCAACATACCTACCTATTTTATCAAGACTTTTTAGGTATAATTTCTAATTGCGGACATGGCAAGCTGAAATTCTTTGTAATGTGGACATGCAGGATTCAGGATAGGTCACAAAGGGAATTTTGACAGACAAGATTCTAATGAAACATTATAAACTTTACATTCGTTTTATTACATTATGGAATAATAAATAAACCCCCCCATGTATATATCGACCTATCACCGAGACACGCTTCGCTGCCTGCCAACCATCGCAATCTAATGGCTGGGCATTAAATCATTGAAAAAAAAAACTGAAAAAAAAGCGACTTAGTGCAAAAAAATTCTAAATGACATGATTCTAGAAGAAATATTACAACTAAAAAAACAAATGCAGATTTATTTGTGAATTTAAATGCAATGTTAGCTGTATATTATCCAAGATTACAATTACTTTTAAGATCTTTTTTATTCGTTCAAAAATGCGATGCCCAGCCATAGACCGCGACTATCAATCATTGAGCATATTTCATTCTTGCATTTATAACATCCCATCAAAGGTTTTATTGAATAACCTTATCCTTTAACCGCTGGCATCTAAGCAAAACAAATTTTATTTAAAGCATTATATGCGGTTTCCGAACGATAACTGTCAACTGTCACATTCAAATGTCAAATTCTGGCGGGAATTTATAAAATTTTACAATAACCTCACTTTTAAACATTCAATTTAACTTTTACACATCGTTGGTTAAAGATTTGTACTTTTAGGTATTTTTTAAAACAACGTTACATCGGTAGAATTTTAACTATCTACTTAGCCATTGAAGTAGATGAAATTGCTGCCGAATTTACTAAAATTGGCTAAATAAAATATAATAATTTGCTAGAATTTTTACCAACACACACCCAAAAGAGTCCCAACATGTAAATATGTCCTCGTCAACCAAATAAAACGACCAATCATTGCCAATAGCCTCCGCCATTTTGGAAAAAAGTTCGTTCGAAAACCGCCAAAACCTTACATCACTCCAAAACATGTCTACATTATTAAGATACAGCGAAAAAATGAAAAAATATTCCCGCATGTATATATTTGGATTTAACTTTGGGGTAACTAAATTCTATGTACACAATAATAACTCAGCGCGAACAATTTTACCGGTAAGTGGCCGAACAATATCTTCTTATCTTAATTAAATACAAAAAAGTACTAAACAGAAATCTCGTGAAAATAATAACAACATTACTGAAAGTATTTCTTTTTCAAAATGTACATATAATATACTTACAGACAAAAACAAATATTTATGTACGCTCTATATAATATTATTTATTGGAGTCATTGAACCAAGGGTTTCTATTCTATGACTTCAATAAATGTTTCCTAGTTTCCCATTCTCGAATTCACTCCCATTTAAAGGAATCTATAAGTTTCAAATTTACACTAAGAGAACTTAAATTAATTCGACACTGGAAGAAAAACCGGAATCGTACACACAGTTGGGATTGACTGTTTACAAGATTGTTGTAAATTGTAAATTCAAGTGAATCAGATGCACTTTCATAGATATATCATTAGCTAGGAGAACTAACAATAAATGGAAGTGATAAACAAATCGTTATTAACAAAAAGACAAAGATAAAACTGAATAAACAAATAAAGTTGTAATGAGCAAAACGAGAAGCCAGTCAATGGAAATTATCACGTTTCAAAAACTAGATGATTCCAAACACGAGTAACTTGCATTGCTCCTTTAGACGTAAAAAGGGGAGACTACTGATGTCGTCAAGGCTGTTCAAGACTCAAGACTCTAAGTTTCGTGAGCAATCAATTCCCAACTCTGCGAAAACGATCCCCTTTTTACTTACGATCATTCTGATATAAGAGAAACAGTGAGAGCCAAAGTGTCCTGCGTTAGACTTATACAATAAGAAAAAATGCTATCACTTAAATAACATGTCGTAAAAACTTAGGCATTACTTAACGAGTACAGCTTATACCGATTACTGTAGGATTATGAAGACATCATGCGTTTCACTGGTCGTCCAAATCATAAGTACGCTTGAATCGAGGGGCGAAAATACCTGTTACCTACAGGCGTCTAGCATAGATATAAAAACTGAAATTTTTATTTTTATATAAAAAATCAATAAATACCTACGTTAATTATCACTAAGGAAGCGTCATTTTGGAACGAATTTTATTTTAATTAATTTTTAAAAATGTTTTGCTTGCGTAAACTAAGCGCCTAGAAGGACCCATGTCATGTTATTTTTATTATTTAATAACTAGCTGACTGTACTATATCTAATTCACAATACACCCTTCGTATTCGGAAGAATGATCTAGGATGACATACGTTTCAAATGATATCTTTTACACAAGTATCCAATTTAACATCACTTGATGGATGCCAAAAACTAATCATTACAAAAATTACGGATATAAGAAACAAAATGAAAATTACAATCAACATTTCATCAAAAGAGATGAAGTATATATGCTGGAAACTATTGCACATCGTCAAAAACCATATTTTAGTATACAACAGGCAATTAACAATTATTAGGGTATAAATATTGCTTATAACAGTTTTAATAGTAAGGGTATTTGAAAACAACCTGACACTAGAGACTAAAATTCAATGAAAACCTTATTACCTTCTATTTCTTAACTTTATAGGCCTTGGGCGCGCTGAATTTTCCAACAAAACGATTTCAATTATCTCAAATTCCCCACGCATTAAACTACTATCAAAATCTCAATGACATGGGAACTTCGTTATTTTTTAAAAATGTTACGTATAATAGACGTCTTCTGATACACACGTTCGTATGTAAAAGCCATTATAAATAGCATGTGAAGGAAGATTATGAAATTGAGCTTCGTTACAGCCAAAATAAGGAATAGTAGGAGCCAAATTTTTCAAAGCTTTTGAGACCAAAACTTTTGGTCTTCCAAATGGCTCCATAGCGGGGCGTCAAAAGTTACAAAATGGAAAAGTCGACAAAAAGAACCCTTACGGAGAATATTATGAAATTCCTTAACGGGTTTAAAAGCGTTGGCGGTTAACCATTCTAAAAAATCACGAGAGTGTGACATTATTTTTTGCTTTCTTGCATTGCGTTCCTACATCTCATATTACATAACCACGAATCAAACCACTACTCTCCTAGCTGCTAACAAATCGCGCGATCCTTTATCATTATTTTTATGACATCTTCTAATATAAAACCATTTTAATTCTATAGAAATTTTAAGAGAGTCTAATATTTCTACTGACTTGAGTAAAGTTCGCGCCTCGATGATTTCGGGTTCAAAATTTGCTCTTTTTTGATCCAATAGCAGATTTTAGATTACGAAAAAGTATATTCTTTCGTATAGATTATAAATCTGCCTTTATTGAATTGTTTTTCCCGTCAGTCAACGCAAATTATACTCATTTTCTTTGTGTATATAGAAGTTTTAAGATGCATATATATTAGATTTTAAATTAGAAGATGCCACAATTACATTTCATAAATATTTTCGCTAATCGTTTGTTTAACAATTTTTATTTTTGGAAATCTTTATTTTACATGGATGCCTATATATATTAGCGTTTAAGAACAACTCTATGTATTTAGCAAGTGTTCAAAGTGTTAACAATATTATATATTCGTAAAGGCTGAACAATAGTGAAAATCGCTCGACTAATATTTTATCTAACATAAGAGTTGTTCTAAACGAGTGTTTTTGACTAGTTTATAAACTTCTATTTATCATTGAGCCATCGAAGAATCTTAATTGCGCTCTTGGAAAAATATACATGCGTTCGCTAACAAAACCGTTATTATTATTCGCTAAGACCTGAATAATTTTCAGTTGAAAAACGTTTTCCAACGAAAAATGTTCGTAACTTACTAAGCATTTGCTTTAGGCACTTTTAGCCTCAAGAAACGACTATCGTCAGTTATGCATTATCTTTGTCTTTTTCAAACTTCCCATTTATTTTGATCATAGTATCAATGACAAAGGGAGGTAGAAGGCTCCATATCACGTTTATGGCCAATCAGAAAGCCAGACAGTTCAACATTTACGAAAGCATGACTTCAAAAATTACTTGAAAACTCGAGAAATAATTGGCACAACTGACTTCAAAAATATAATATCTTGGGTATACATAAATATTTTGCTATTGTTATTAAAACTATGCGTCAACAGATTTTCATTAGTCATTGAGCTGTTAAAGGTACAAAATTATTGGAATCACTATTACTTATAACCATTCGTAACTAATAGCCTAGCGCTTGGGAAGAATTAGAAGAAACACTGTGTTATGGATAATTATACCAAAAACAATTTCAACGTCCAATATATGAAAAACTTTTTCAACGACATTAAAGTTACTTAGGAACAGATTGCTTATGGCGAAACTCTAATTTCAATTAAAGCCAGATTCTGACTTACAACAGACCTATTTTATCTTAACCTTTTTGTACATGAAAGACAAACTGGAAGAAGGGAAGACTATGCCATGACAAGACTCAGAATTAAACCACATTATGAAGTATCAAAACTATCATTATCCCATCCATTAAAAAGAGACAACACTATCCGTTTGTATAACTCTATCTCACTCTATTAACAGAACAATCATAGTTTTGGTACTACATAAAAATCTGACTAAAATTGAAATGAGAGAAACAATTGTACACAACACAGCGCAATTCTCGAAGCAAATATAACAGCCCCGAAAGCTTATATTAAAGAGGAAAATATATTACCTAAATTATTTGCCTGTGTACTTAATATATCTATTGGTGTCAATGTCATTATGGCGGGAGTCGCCATCTTTATAACAAATGTCAAACGAACGTCAGTGGCCGTTGTTTTTTTTAACGTGGCGTGTTTGGAAGCTTGAAAAGGGGCGTAAACGAGGTTAGTTTCGTTTGCAGATGACATCAGGCTATAGCTAGGAGTCTAGCGGCCCTCGTTAACAGTTCTAAGACGCGTCGCCAGAGGGTGCGCAGAGCGTTGGAGCGTGAGAACAGAAATCTCCATAGGAAGAAGACGGTCGCCACTTGAGTTAGGATGTGGACTATGTGCAATCTGGAATAAAGAAATTAATGTTTAGTCTTTACTTACAAAATAAAAATTTCAAAGACTTCAATAAAAATATACTGCAAGTACATGGTAAGAGGTGTTAATATCACTTAAGTCAAAGTGCAATTTTGTATGTGATGAAAAAAATAAAATAAAGTAATGGTGAAAGTATACACTTGCATATTTAGATATATTAATAATATGCCGAACATCATGTGCTAGGATATACATCTATCATGTACTATGTTGTTATGGTTTTATGTACCAATAATAAACTTATTTTTATCAAACGGACGAATGCCGATTCTGTACCCTACCCTACCCTTGAAATTGTTTTAGAATTTTTCTTAGGAGTATCGTATAGGGTAGGATAGGATACATTCTCACCTTTGATGCAAATTGTCTATTATGAAACCAAGCTTACTTAAGTTGTGATATGTAATAATTATGTTCTATATTACTCCAAATGACTGCACATCAATCTTAAACCTATGCTATTCGCTATTCAATTTGGTACTCTTGATGTTAATGATAATGAAATTTTGCATGTGCATAATTGTAAAGCAATTTCAACCCTAACTCTATAGCAATAAGGTTGATATTTACCTCCTGAGCACCGCCCTGCTCTTGGGCAGCGTGTCGGGGCTCTCCTTGAAGAGGAACCTGCGGATGCCGAGCACGTACGACTCGATGTACGCGTCCCAGTTTATGTTCCGGACGTTGAAGTCGAAGGTCCTGAGGGTAATAATAAAATGTAGTTAAATAAGAGGTCAAAAATAAGATTAATTTTATTATAATATCGTCTTTTACCGTGTCCAGATGACCGGCCATTTGCCTAAGATATGATTATGGTGGCTTATTATTAGCATTATAAAAACAAGAGGAAACGTTGGTTTTGGAAATATCATCTTGATATCGATAAATAATTTGAGTTTTGACAATTTAAAACAAAAACATACATGACACGAATTTGCCACCAGGGAAAGAATGATTTATTTTTAAACTAAAATATAAAGTCAACTTTTTAAAGCAAAGAAGACGTATTTCCACACCAGCATTAATGATAAAGAAGAAAAAAAGCCGAGGTCGCATTGGGAACAACTTCAACTCTCACGGCTGTTTTCAATTCCCTACCAGAAGTCCAACCTTTTCGAAAACTAGACGTACCTGTAAATTGTTTTGCCTCCACACACCGGAAGCCGTTAATATTTTTTTCAATTCTATATTAAGGTACCTTACACAAAGAACTATGATTTCATCTGCAGACATCGTCATCAAGAAACAACATTATTACTATTATAAAGCATGTGACATACCTGCGGTCATCAGGCGAGAGCGAGGCGCAGAGCGCTTGCACGTTGTCGTCGGCGAAGGCCCACTGGCGCGTCGTGAAGTACTCCAGGCACGCCGCCGCCTTCTCCAGCTTGTTCTGAACGCGGACCATCCTGCAAGGAAACCAGGGTGTTAAGAACACGAAGAAGGAATTAATAGAAGTATAAATAAATAAATAAATGCGGACAACATCACATACATTCTTAATTCTTAATTCTTTATTGTACACATACACGGATAAACATTACATTTATTAGAATAAGTTGATGTACACAGGCGAGCTTAACTCAAAATTGAGTTTTCTTCCAGCAAACCTCTTTGAGCGATAGTGAGATTAATAATTGTAAGTGGTTAGGTAGATAGAAGTGTACAACTATTATAATATTTATATATATATTTTAATATACATACATTCAAATACTACATACAGTACTTATATACTATGATATATATAAGATATAGACATACATAGACTACATAACTCAAATTGAAAGGAAATGCTCTTTTATCTTTTTCTTAAATATGTTAAGAGAAGTGCTATTACGCAAGGAATGTGGAAGTGAGTTCCAGAGGCGCACAGCACGAATAGTAAAAGATTCGTCGTAGCGACTAGAGGAGTGAAGAGGAGTACGAAGGAGAAGAGAGGAAGAAGTACGACAAGGCTTACCCCTGGGGACCAGGTATTCAAATCGTTCCCGCAGGTAGCTTGGATATTTAGGGTTGTGCAAGACTGAGTAAAGGAGAGAGAGAATATGAGAATCTCGACGTTGCCGAATAGGCAACCACTTCAACCTAGCCCGGAATTCCGATACGTGGTCGTACTTCCGCAAACCAAATATGAAGCGGATGCACAAATTCTGGAGACGTTCGAGCTTATTCAGAAGTTCCTCAGTTGCATCGAGATAACATACATCGGCATAGTCCAGAAGAGGTAGAAGAAGAGATTGGGCAAGAGTGATTTTAGTCTGAAAAGGCAGGAACTTCTGGAGACGCTTTAGGGAGTGAAACGAGCAAAAGACCCTCCTACTTACCTCAGAGACATGTGCATCCCACGACAGATGACAATCCATGTGTACACCCAGGTTCTTGGCTATTTTCGAGTATGCTATAGGAGCTGAATCGTACAATATAGGTGGTAGAGATTGGTGATCCAAAAGGTTGTAAAAATATCTGCCACCAATAATGAGCGCTTGAGATTTGGAAGGGTTTACTAAAAGACCAAATGATTTAGCCCACTGATTGATATTACTAAGATCATTATTGATGGCGGCAATAGCATTGGAGATATTATCAAAGCTACTGTGGCGATACAACTGCAAGTCGTCTGCGTAGAGGTGGTACTGAGAAGAAAGAACTGAAGTTATAGAATTGATAAATATAGAAAAAAGAAGAGGAGAAAGGACACCACCCTGGGGAACTCCCGCCGTAAGTTCACACCAATCAGAGGAGACCTCATTGGCACGGACAGACTGCGAGCGACCCCGAAGATAAGAGTTGAACCAATCCGTTGCGGGAGGAGAGACATTAAGGGAGGAAAGGATCCCCAAGAGTATGTCAAAATCAACTGAATTAAAAGCACTGCTGAAGTCCAAAAGTACCAGTATTGTAATTAACCGCTTCTCCATGGCCAGTCGTATATCGTCAGTAATTTTGACAAGAGCAGTGACAGTGCTATGGCCAGGACGAAATCCAGACTGGTACGGACTCAGCAGGCCGTTAGCGGAAAGATAATTAGACAGCTGATCTTGAACGACGCCCTCAAGGACCTTGGATAGGACAGGGAGAATGGAAATTGGACGATACTGTGAAACGGATGTAGGATTCAGGACTTTAGGAAGCGGAAGGATATTGGCCTTTTTCCAACCGGATGGAAAGGAACTTGTAGTCAGGGAGAAATTAACAATGTGGGTGATAACCGGTAGAAGATATTTTAAGATGGGAAGGAACATTTGGAGTTGTAGGCCGTCATCACCTACCGCTTTTGTGGAAATAGAAAGGATAAATTTTTCAACATCTCTCTCCACAACGTCTTTAAATGTGAACGAGGTACATTTTGGCAAGGAAAGATTAGAAAGATGTGCAAGAGTAGTAGCTTTAGAAGACATATCCAAGGTAACGGGTGCTTTGGAAAAGTGATCATTTAAAGCGTTAAGGTCCAAATTAATGGCCTCAAAGTAAGTTGCTATAGCACTTGTGTTATGGAATTCAGATACAACGAATGTACCACAAACACCCAGACCCGAGACAATGTAGAAATGTGATTTTCTACATTGACCCGTCCGGGGATCGAACCCTCAGAGCTAGCGAAACCTTGAAACCGGTGCGTTCGCCACTCGACCACGGAGGTCATCAATGAATATAAAGAGAGGGGAAAAAGGATCGGCAAGACACACAAATAAGGCTCGGGGATAATGGGCTAGCGATTAGTCACCGGTGAGCAGTAACTACGACATAACACCCTTATATTTTGTAAAGGATCGGTAAACAGTTGAAGCCGGTGACAGTCTCTTGCTACAGCAGACGAATGTAATTATGAAAAAGTATGTACCTGGCCACCATTGGTCGTGGTCGACAGATTTTTTGCATTGGGCTTCAAAGAGAATATGAGAAAATCCAAGAGCTAAGCAAACAAGGTGGAAATAATATAGTAGAAGCTGCACCCTAAATTGCAGTTTTCGAAGAATTAACTCTATTGACGGAAAGGTAACAAAGAAACTGTTACAATTTGTGCTAGAAATACCATGATAAGTGTGGATTTTGAGGGTTATGCTAGTACCGGGTCGAGTGTTATTATACTTTGTAAATGCAATATATTTTGTTTTAGATTTATTTAGTGTCAAAAGATGTGAATTCAGCCAATTTGCAATTTTGAAAAGCCCCTTTTCAGCAGATTGATGTACAGCCTTCCATGTATTGCCAGTGAATGTAGCTGTATCATCAGCATATGAGAAAAGTCGTCCATTAGCTAATCTCATTTTGCAGAGATGGTTAATGTATATATAGAATAGAGTCGGGCCCAGAACGCCGCCTTGCGGAACGCGGTAGGTCACGTAAGTGTCCTTGCTAATATACTCTCCAACCTTAACCTTTAACAAGAGATAATACTGTAACAAGCGCACTCTATAGGATACTAACATGGGTTTCTTGCCGGAGGCGCTGGCGACGAGGTCCATGAGCGCGGCGGGCGCGCGGTGCTGCAGCAGCGACAGCGCGCCGTGCTTCACGCGGTTGCTGGTGATGTCGCCGCCGGGGTACCACACCACCTCGTCTGCGTTACAACAAGGACACATTACATAACCATAACACATCATCCTTCAAACTAAAGTAGGCATACGACTGAAATCGTAATCTTCTTATATTTAAAAATGAATCGCTAAATGTGTTGGTAACCGCATGACTCAATAAAGCCTGGACCGATTTCGCATTTTTTTTTTTGTTGTATTTATTATCGTCAAAAGAAGGTTCTTATGAAAGAAAAAAATGGAAAAATGCGCGGAAAAAAGTAAAAATGTAATCCTGTCTATAGTGATTTGATAGTCATTTGTTGGATTCATCTCCGCCCCTAATAATATAAAGCCACCGGGAACGGGAGATGAGTACTCTCTATATCAAATACGCGATGTCGGCGTTCCGTTGCGACATCGCAGTAGAGTTTCGAGACTAGCCAGCTTTTGCTTTGGAAATGCAGCGTAATAGCTGATGAACAAGACGTTATGTGTTGATGCTACCTCGTCGTAAATACAAATAGCCATCAACAGATAGGCAGTTACAAAAAAAAACTGATAGATTTCGAAGATATACAAATATGACAAATGAGATCAAAAGTTAAATTGAAAATATAAAGATAACAATAAAAAAAATTGGTACCTAATTATATACATGGTAAATTGTACACCATCAAGATAATTGTACACCATCTTATCCTAAAGAACCTACATGGAAACTTCTTTACAAGATGATGGTAAATTTATAAAAAAAAAACATATTATTAAACATGAAACCATAATACATGAACTTATAAATGATAAAGATGATAAAATGTAAGTAATACCTGCCTATATACGTCCCACTGCTGGGTACAGGCCTTTTCCTATATAGAGAAGGCACGAGCATTTATCACCACGCTTGGTCATTTCGGATTGGCGATTTCTGATCCCAATTTTGGGAATCCAGGTTTCCTCTATAAAGGTGATAATGTAAATAGATAGAATAAAATCACAAGTACTCACTGAACGGATGTTTCCGCATGTATTTAAAGCTGGTCTTGACGAAGCGCTGCCACGTGATGGGATTCTGCTGGCCGGTGCAGCAGTTGTATACCACCACACCTTCACCTCTGAAAATGGCCGTACATTAATACCAATACAAGAACAAAATACATAAGGTAAATAAGACTAAGAACATAATACAAGACATCTCTTAGACGGACAAATGAGATTAGTCAGTCGTCAGGTTATTAAATCTCTGACTTCCCATAATCTTGGGAAATTCAGTATTGTTTGGTGTGTTCAAATTGTAGAGCCTCCACAGCCTGACTACAAACCAAAAGAATCCTCAGACCTCCAAAGAGGAAGTAAGATGGCAATGGACTCATGCAAAATCTGGAAATTAGGTAAATTCGGTAACATTGAAACCGAAACCAATATAGCTAGAGAAAATGGTAAAAAAGTCAAGAAGAAAGTGGTTATTAGTTAAATGCTAGGAACCGCAGGAATCATCAGATCTCTGATGATTGACAACGTATCAATCATTGATGGCAAGGCTCATCAGGTTGCCGTGATCAATTATCCTGCGTCAACCATTAGTCAAACGCGGTCATTTCTGACCAGTGCTCAAATTGTACGTTATGTCCTTAGGTACATAATCATCTGGGTCTGATCCAGTTGTAGCCGTCTTATTTTAAATATGGCCTGCTTTTTTGTCTCCTGCTTATTGAGCAGAGAAGTGGAAAATTTTCACACTCCTATTTAATTCTCCTTAATTTATTGGTTCCAAGACACGTTACATAAATTTGGATGCACCGAGCTTACTACTCGATGATTAATTTATCGCGGCAATCCGTAGACCCTGGCTTACAAGAGTTGAAAAGAAAAGCATGTGTGATAGGCTTGTTCCCCGAAGAAAGTTGATCTTCCCTGAATGATGATACTTATGTGCCAGCAGACCCTGGGCAGTTGTGGGTCCCATGTCTGTTATTGGATGGTGCATTGGCAGTCCAGGGTAAAGGGTGAAAAGTGAACAAATAATGATTAGTAATTTAGACATCGACAATTTCGAAAATTGGTTAATGATATGCTGAAATATAAAATTTTTGGTTTTTATAATAGAGATCAAGACAGGTTCTTCTTGATTGACTTGGCGCCAACGTAGCCGTTGATAACTTCACATTTAGATGGCTATGTTTCAAATTTGTATATAGCAAACAATATAAATTCGAAACATAGCCACTTAAAGATGGAGTTTTAATTCTTCTTCTTTCTTTAGTTATTTTTGCCAGTCCAGTGTTCAGGTAAACACACATCAGTTTTAATAAATGTCAGGAGTTAGTCAAAGATCTAAAAAGTGACACAATTACTAAATACAACCCAATATATTATGTAAATAGGAAACAAAAAGCACCAATATTCAAACAACATTCTTAACAAAATCCTTGTTTTCGAAAATACGAAATAAAGTAGTTTACTTGCGACCACGGCCGGTAAAATCCGGTCGAAACGTCAAGCCTTAAAACGTATTTAAGCATGCCATTGCTAATTCACGTTACATAATATTACCAAAAAAAAAAAACAAATCCCTTACAAAATTCTCTTAGAAAATCCTAGTATTCGAAAATACAAAAAAAAATCCTTAAAAAAACTCTTTTTAGTGACATACCGTCTCAAATGCGTCCTCCAAGCGCAGACTATCATTAGATTGATGACGGTGTCGACGGGCACGAGGTCAGCGACCTTCGTGCCGGTGCCCAGCATCGTGCGGAAGATGCCCTTGCCCACTGCTGCGATGATGCCGTTGGGACCGTTCCAGTTGTCCACCCAACCTTTTACTGGCTCTCGGAGCGATGAGAGCACTGGAAAAACGAAAATTATCATCATATAACAATGAATATGGTTTTCAAGTAAGGAAGAAAACGGTGGACATACATAAAGGTAACACATAACCATATACATAAAAAATAAAGGTCCTGCTTATTTAGTAATAAGTTAATTAAGAAAATTCAAGTGAATCTTGAAATTAACAAAGAAGACCCTTTTAAAGAAAAGGTAGATATTTATGGAGAATGGAAAACAATGAATGGATGAATTTGACGATTTATGATGAATGGATGGCCTACAAATTAGTATTTATAAGGTATCTGTTAAATAATTTCTTAAAATTGCTCATGCATAAGCATTAAGCCAACTGTAAAATAAATGCTTTTGAATCTAGAACGAAAATGTAAAACAAAATTGCTATATTATTTTACTTTTCACCTTTATTAAAGTGTCCCTACAAATGCCTACAATCATGAAAATCCATCAATAGGTTACTATGCCAAAGATAATGAACCCAACCTAATTACTATAATAAGCTTAACACTAATCTTAAGACAGGTGTGTCTAGCTACCACTCCATATTACGTAATACACGTTTCTTGACGAATAAGCGATTTATCATTGATAACAGAAATAATATCAGTTTCTGCGATTATTGTAGCTGTGACACATTTATGTTATTTACGATAAAGATAAGGTTTTTGGAATTTGATGTTTCCGTTGTGTATAGTAGGTAAAGCATTTTGTCATTTCCCAAAAGATAAAAAACTAAAAACATAAAAGTAAGTAAATGTGGACAAAATCGTATACAAAAAATGTTTATTATGACCTCAAAGAGTTTTTCGACCATAGATTGTAGTACAGCATTAATGATTATTAATTGCGTGATATTGCACCTAAGTATATTATTACACTTAGACTGAATTACCTAATTGTATTATAATTCACTTAACTATCATTAATTTTATCTATTTTTTTTAATATTACATATTTAAATAACACCATGTCTGGTGTTCATATTTTCGCATGCTGCACAAGGCATAATGTGTGGAACTTAATTTGACTTAAATACTAACATCTGTCTGTACCCATATTTAAAGCGAAATAAATGATTTGATTTCATTTGAATTCTAAGTAAAATAAGTAACTAAAGCACTTGTGCTATGTAATCAGAGGAAGAGGAAGAAAAAAATGAATCTCTTTTAATAGATGTTAGAAAATAATTGAATATCGGCCGTTGTCTTTGCCGTTGTTTATAGCCACTAAACTTGAAAGAGTAGAAAGAAGGCTATACCTAAAGTTTATATTAACAGAAAATTCGGAAATGTAGTATTATTCCTAAAGATTTTGGGACGATTTAGGAATAAGGAAAAATAGCAACAGTTACAGAAAGGTACAATCTAGGAATTTCTGAAGACTCATTAAATAATATGACGTAGTCACATACGTAAAGAATAGGAGAAGATAATATCTGCACAACTAGAAATGATATGAAATTATTCATTCTATAAAGTCAAGCTTGAGATCTACAGATAAATAATTATCAACAGGTAAAAGTAGATCAATAATAATTATAATGAGAAGTAAACAACTACTGACATACCGCAATTGATAATAAACTCTAAAGCCACCGCTACTTGAGTTAGTAAATTTAGTGTTTAAATACAATTCTGGATATTCTTTGAATGCTGTAATTATTATCATTTTCAGCCATTGTCGTCCCACTGCAGGTTTCTTTGAGTGTGCATGATAAATTTCCGTTAACCAATCAATTATTTAGTAGACGTCTTAACATTCATTTTATTTATTTAAAAGGACTGTGTTGTCCTATATCTACAAAATTTTATGCTTTAGGTGAAAATGTGTTATTTTAAGGAAATTGGTTTGAAAATCAGCTATGATTTTTGCACTAAAAAAAAAACCCAAATTATAAAATTATTTGAGGATAATATTTTTTTAGAATAATTTCCTCGAAAAGTGTATTTTTGATATTTTTCTTGAAAATTTACCGAGTCACGATGATTCAGTGCAAATATTTTATATCAGTTTCTTATGTAGGTTTATAGTATCAGATTAATCGGTGTTGAGAATGAGTCAAAGTCGTCGAATACATTGACTAAAGCAGAATGATGAAATTTGTTGTTATATTTATTTCATCCGTTATTTGACCATTAACTTCATTCTTATTCACAACCTCTTTCAATCCGTATATTCTTCTACCCCTAAAATAATGATATACCGTAATTTTCATCATTCGTAATAAGCCATCAAAATATTTTTATGTTTATCCCTTTTACCAGACACTTCTTTTTCTTTATTTAATTAGATCCTATAAAAGCGGATGCAAAGGTGGATTCAATTCTGTGGTAATTCTTCATCATTAAAATAAGAATTTTCCCAAAAACAGGACTATTTTTATTTCTATAGGAACATAAATTATATTTGTCCCTATAACATACCCCACCCAATGTCCACACAACGGCCAAAAATTTCCTCACAAAATTTCTTATGACGTAAAATAAAAAAATTAACACTGCGGCTAGTCCAAAAGCTTCGACAATCTAATCATTGGAAACCAAGGCCACAAATACGTAATAAATACATTTGATGTAAAGTCTATTTATTGTCTGACTACTATCAGACACAACAATAATGAAATTATACAGATTATTATCATAATCATTCTGACTAAGTCACTATAGATGACCAAACATTTTAAGCAGATTAAAAATGCGGTGATCATTGAATTCTGTAAATGCATAAATATTTATTTCATTAACTAGCTCGATCACGATTTCACTTACCCTTCAGTTATATTGATAAACCGATTAACCATTTTTAACAACCAACTCTCAAAATACTATTTTCGAAACGTGGAATTACAATTCAAGAAATAAGTATCTACCATCATCTTCCGAGCCTTTTCCCAACTATGTTGGGGTCGGCCAGTTTTAAATCAATACCGTATTTTACATTTCCGACCTCCACAACCCATTTTACTGGAAAACAGTATCCCATCCTAAGGCTGGTTTTCAGAATTGACTTAACGACTGCCAAAGATGTAAGTATGACAGCTCTATTGTTTAACGTGCTTTCCGAAACACGGAGGGGTCTCGGTATGTTATAAATGGTCACCCATCCACGGACCAACCGTGGCGAGCGCGGCTTAACCTGTATTATCGGTCAAACCGTACGGCTTACACTTAGCGACAAGCCTAGAAGAAATAGGTATCTACCGGGGAACAATAATAGATTTTGCAGAAAAGATTATGTTCATGATACCAATTTGGTAGAGAATCTTGAACTTTACACCATATTCGTCGAACATAGATGACTCAGTCTAGATTTTGTCACAATACCTACCATATACATAAGTATATGCGTTTAGGGTAAGATAATTGTAGATAAGGTTATGTTTGTGCGTGTGTAAGCCCATCAAAAGTGGTAATTTTTAGAAAGTAGATTCTCAGAAGAATGCCCATAACATAAACTAACAAAATCAAGAATTCACGTGATTCATCCAAATTAAAAAAAGGTTTCTTTTAAATGTTATCAACAACGACTACATTTCGAAAAACCTACTCGTGAATTTCAAAGCTCATCATTTTTGAACTCATTTGGCCATCGGCGCTAATGTAACATACCAAACGTTAAATAAAATCTTCCATTATGATAAAGACCAAGGTATTGATGTTGAAGCTGATTATGATGATAATAATGATGACAATGATTATGAAGATGGTGTTGATGATAATGATGAAAATGATGATGAAATTAATGAAGAAGTAGGTAATAATGTTCTTACCGATAGAAGGTCGTACGATAGAGACTGGCAGGTTACCGCTCTCCTTTATAAGCATATCCTCTGCTAAGGCCTTTGTGAATGTGTATGTGTTAGGCCTATCTCCTGAAATGGAAAGAGAACACTTCTGTTAATATTTTGTTTTTGAGTTTATTGTTAAGGACAGTTTACAGATACCAGATAAAGGCCCATAAGGCCACAGTTACACACTCAAGCTCTTAGCCATAATAGTAGAAAAGGGAAATTAGGAGTTTGGCGGTGCTTAGAGACAGTTGGGAGCTGTATTGGGACATAATGTGAACAGGTTGCTTATATTGTTATTGTAGATAAAATGTTCAAATTCCCCATAATTTCTTGATTCTGTAAAACTCATTCCGTTTCTATTTTGTTTCACCATATCTTCGGCAAATGTAGATTGATTTCAAAATCTCTTTCTGTCATCATTTGGGCCCATATAATTTCATAGAAGTCGGTTGTTTTTTATATTTATGTTTTGGTTATCAATTACACTGTTCAAAATGGCTTGAAGCATCCCACATGGGCAAATTATGGTACATCGAAAATTTCCATTTAAGTTCAACTTTCTACTAATCCCTTTACGTAATGCCAGAAGATGTTATGATGATGCAAGATATCATACCGACTAGATCGGGCGTGATCCTGTCGACGAGGTCGTCGGGCAGCGTCTGCACGAGCGTGACGACGTGCTCGGGGTGCGCGGGCGGCGCGTACACAGTCTCCTCCACGCGCTCGCGCTCGCAGTTGCAGTATGCTGTCGATACGTGGACTAGCGCCTGCAATGAGTACAAAACAGTGTAAAAGTACTTGGAAAAACAGTGCTAGACATTCACAAATGGAGGAAAGGAAAGAAGGCATTCGAGTCACAATAAATCACAATCCTCAGTAGCGACGGACCGAGGAAGAATATTAAGTGAAAAGAAAGAAATTCATATAAGAAAGTCATTAATATCAAAATACAGAACGTTGACAAACAGGAATAGAAGGGATTTCCCTTACAGAGGAATGATCAAGTTAAAAATAAGGATAGCTATAAGTCACCCATTGCAAGTGCAATCTTTTAAAAAATGGAACAAAAAGGCCAGTGTTATGACTATGTTATTAGAAGAATTTGAAAATAATGAATTACATTCACGTTTATGAATCGTCTTAGTCGTCGTTTATTAGTGTTTTCAGAAGATTTTTTTGGTCAATTTCGAAAAGTAAGGCTTCTTCTATTATGCGTATTTTAAGTATTGATGTCTGTTTTCTAACTCAACCTACTATACATACTGCATTACATACAGCATCATCTACTTCCACGGTTACTGTTCCTCTATCATTCAGGGTACTATCCTCACCTCAAGGCTGAGCATACGATGGCAGAGCTGCACGAGCTGCTGCGTGCCCAGCATGTTGATGGTAACCGACAGCTTCAGTTTCTCGTCGAACTTCACCGTCGCCGCCGAGTGGAACACCACTGATACCTGGACAACATAACAGACAATCAGATATAGAATTTACTTAATTGAAACCTATAGATAGTTTAATTAACCTTTAAAGTGCCTATGTAGTTTATTATTTATTGACCGTCAACCTCAAACGAAAAAAAGAAAATTTAAAAACGATACCATTAGTGAAAATCTATCTTTGATCGATAAAACGAAAGGTACTTTTTCGGTGCACTGTTGACAATTTACCCTCTTAGGTACTATACATGTGTTGATGTAGTCAGTGTCTTAAGAGGATTTCCAGTATTGAGACACCCATCACACAAAATCCATATAAGATTTTCACATAGTATTGATCAAAATCAATTGATAATAATGGTTCTTCATAACATACTAAGACATCTAAACCGCCGACGATTTAACCATATCGTACATTGATCTGTGACAGTTTTAAAGTATCACCAAATCAGATATCAGTTACATCAAGGTGCGTTTATAGTCAGATAAGATTTCACTCCATAAAATATTATTCAGCTGAATTCGATTGGACTGGAAGCTAACCCCAACATAGCTTGGGAAACGGCTACGCAAAAGATATTAAGCAAAAATATTTTATTTTTACCGCAAAACTACAGACAACCACGTGGTTGGCCCAGACGGAGTTGGTGAGATGAGCTCAATTTCTACATGAAGGACAGGTCCACGTTTGCTCTTAATAGGGTTTGCTGGGCTAAGACCTCCATCCTTTCTTTCCACTCCGAAGGAAGAGAGACAGACCTTTGCCCAGCAGTAGGTCAAAATGGACAGATAATAATCTCTTACCTTCTGACACAGCATAGTTTGGTCTGCGGCGCTGATGCCCAGCTCTGGTTCAGTTATGTCGCCCACTATTGGGACTATCTTGTTCAACTCCTGAGGCCGCTCTCTCCGTAGGGTTTCAAACAACTGAAGAAGAAATATATTACCATTAGTTACTAATAAGACTTGAAAACTCTTAAAGAAAATAATAAAATGCTTGCAATTTGGACCTTAAAATCAAAACTTTGGAGAGAAAAACAATTTAAACAATGATACGTTGATGACAGTATTTAAAAGCTCTTCTTATAATTTTAAGGGGTAAAAGCTCAGATTAAACAATTAAATAGCAGTGATCCAATACAATTAAACTTTATTTAATGTAACAGTTGACAAACTTATATTATACATTAAATAAATCAGTGATATAAAAAAACACCAATACCCAATCTCTTGAACGTTCATTGCAAGCCCTCAAAATGGGTAAAAAAAAAATAAGCATCATCAAATTAAATATTGATAGATATTTATATTTCTTAAAACACAAAACAAAATATTTAAACAACCTCTGCACAAAACAAATGACTTCTCAAAACGACTTAAGCTCCAACACTTAAGACTACCACAATATTGATTTACAATGTTTTCATGGAAAAAACCTGCACAAAATGTTAATTTGAACGGTAACTGTGTTTTAAAGAGTACTTTTAAATCTTCAGTAAGTACATAACTCTTAGCTGACATCGGCAAGAGGTAGGGAAAACCACACTCAACTGGTGTACACAGTCGCACATAAGATGCTGTTTGTTGACATAAGTTGGACTCAAGTTGGACTTAAGTTGAAGAATATTGAGCAGTAAACTGAAGTGAGTATACCGGATCCTTGTGTGTTTTGGAATAACCCCGAGGTCGATGCATTTGGTAAGATTTTTTGACTTTGTCACATTTTACATACATACATACATACATATAATCACGCCTCTTTCCCTTGTAGGGGTAGGCAGAGACCTCTTCTTTCCACTTGCTACGATCCTTACACACTTGTTTCGCTTTGTCCACTTTCATTATTCCCTGCATACATGCTGTTCGGTTTATGGTATGCTCTTGATGTGGCCTTTTCTCATTCACACTCGCCTTATACACTTTTTCGTCAATCGTTCTTTTATTCATTCTCTCGACATAGCCAAACCATCTCAGCATACCATTCTTTATTTTCGTCTGGACATCCATCATCTGACACACTTCATCCACCTTACCATCCATTCCTCCTCTTGCATTCAACGCAGCGAGGCGGCTCTCCGTGGCACACTTTTCGCCCCCGCGAGGAACGAGACGTGATGGGTGGCGAACCACATCGCCGCCATTTTGGATAATTAAATTATTTTTGTAATTATCCGTTGCGTTCCTGCGGGATTCACATTTTAAATGGAAAAATAATATTGTGTTGTTTTTTGGTTCACCCCGATCAATTGGTAGTTGATTTTCTTGATAGCTTATTTCTACATCTCCATTTATTTAGATATTTTGTTTATTCCACTAATGAGTGGACCTAAAATAATCTCCTTTTGTATTAGAAAAGTAATTTTTGAAGATGTTTTGTGACGATCCTTAAACGACATAAGGAGACTGCCAAAATAAGAATCTGTGTCTGCCTACCTCTCAAAATAAAGCTACAAAAAACGAGAGCAAGACTGAAGAACGAATGAAAGGAAAGAGTGAATGAACTGACCGGTGACTGTGTGAGCTCGGTGAGGCGCGAGGCAACATCCTGGCCTCGTTTTGGCCTCATCAACAGGTAGATCTTCTTAATTTTTGGACAACTCCTCAGGAGCTTTTCAACCAGTACCTGAAAATAAAAGAAATACAATTTTATATCACAATAATATCCTAGGACAACTCACACACGGTCATCTGATTCTAAACAGAGGTTGTCTTATGGTAACTAGACAACTGATAAAATACTTATATATTTCTAAATACATACATATTATAGACGAACTACAACCAGACACTGGAACAAATGATCATCACACAAAGATTTGTCCTGGGTGAGGGGATCGAACCCACGACCTCCGGTGTAGCAGTCAGGGTCGCTAAGGACTAGACCAACATGCCAGTCAACTGTCAGGACTAATTAACCGACTACCTGAAGGTAGCTAGGTGAGACTGGGTTTGGAAGGCGGATGGCGAGGTGTTGTGGTGCAACGCAAGAGGCCTATGGCCAATCACAGAATGCAACAGTCTAAGGGATACATACATATCATCACGCCTGTATATCCCAAACGGGGTAGGCAGAGACCTCATCATTGCAAGTACAAACACGCATTCTAAGATGACATTTATGACCATGATGATGAAATCCTCATTTTAATAGGTCACGATTTTGGTCTCCATGTAATAGGGGGTAAGCCTATTGCCACGGGATGATATGGGGGGGGGGGGGGGGGGTGACAAACTGTAGTCTGACTCGTCAACACAAGGATAAAATCAAAGGTATTTAAGAAGGAAGATTTATTTGAAGAGGCATTTCAAATAATTATGCTATTTAGCGGTTTTCGATACCGACAAGCTATTTAAGATTAGATTAGTTTATTAATATTCATCGATTAAACTTGATAACACTGATAACATAACATCATTTATTATGTAATTATTTGACTTAGTTTGTATAGATATATAATTGAGTTTAAGTTTTTTTAGACCTAAAATGTTTACAAAAACGTTGTCAAAATCCCCTGTTTGACAACGTTTCTGTAAACATTCTATCAATGTTAAGCAATAAACGCGTTTTTATATGCAAAGAAGAAGACCTTTTATTTTCTAGCAAAGTGATTGTGGAATAAACTGAAAAGATCTGGCTAAATCCTAACTAGTTAACTAGTGCCTATCTGGTATCAGGTAAACTGGAGTATGTAATAAAGTAGTAGTCAAATTAAGGTCAAAATGAATCTGTGAGCAAGAGCATGGTAGTCTACATTCGTTCTTTCTCTGCTTAAGACACTAGTCTGCACTTGCTAATGATATCTCTTCTTTAATATGTAGAACCAATAAATTAAAACAAAACAAAAATAGGTGTTCATTTTCTTTGTTCCATAAACCGAACAGCATGTATGAAGGGAATTATGAAAGTAGACAAAGCGAAACAAGTGTGTGAGGATCGTAGCAAGTGGAAAGAAGTGGTCTCTGTCTACCTCTATAGGGAAAAGAGGCGAGATCATATGTATGTATCTATCTATGTATGTCTTTTCTTTGTACCGGGTATATAAGCATTGCCTTTTCCGCTCCTGAGAAAAAGGAAGGCAAACCCAGACTTATACAAGCTTGAACCATTGGAATTCTATTTTTTTTTTCCTTTAGCATGACCAGAAGAATGGAGCTAGCAGTGACTGGACGCAAAGGGCGAGAGATCGTGCGCTGTTGCGCTGCTTGGGGGAGGCCTATGTCCAGCAGTGGACTGCAACAGGCTGATATGAATATGAATAAATAGCACGGACTGGTAAGCTACCACGATAGACAAAAAAAAACTAATCATATCCTCTGTCTACAAAACCAATTAAGCGATCTATGACTAAGGTTAAAAACACGTTACAATCGACATCTTCCGTCGTACCTCCGTAGTTATCACCGCATCACACCGCCTCGGAGGACCAAACTTCGATCCGAGCCCGACAATGTTAATTGAATTATTCTGTCGCGACTCCCTTACACATTAACCTACATTATGTCGCTTTTTTGTTGGTACACTAATGCTTTTGTTTTAATTATTATGGAGTACTAGATTTTTTGGTCAATTGAGAATAATTGAAATGGACCTGGGCAGGCCATTTGGCCCGACAAAGTGACGGCAGGTGGACTAAGGCGGTGGCAGAATGGTGGCCAAGGCAAGGCAAAAGAAGCGTCGGTCGTCCGGGAGCAAGATGGGTCGACGATAAAGTCGCGGGTCGAGTCTGAATGAGGCTGGCATTAGACCGTAGAAAATGGCACGTAAAAGGGGAGGCCTATGATGATGAGAATAATTTTAATAAGAAAATATGTTGGAATGTACGGGATAAATATCAACATGCCAGATGCAAAAAAAAAGTAAAGTGCTGTAGATTCTCCTTAATATGCTGTAGTATGAAATGTCGCATGACATCACCATGTCTTACGTTTCGCCCCCGATTGTGACGTAATTAGCCATTCTTTACATTCTTCTTCTCTACTTATTATGAAACAGCATATTTTTACTTTTCACACCCAGTTAAAATCCTTATTGAAGAATCTTAGAATTCATAATCCCATTTTTGAACCCTCTAACTCAAAGTCAATTTTAAGTGGCCTTTAGGTCTTGCGCTATGTGACCGATAGAGACTAACTTTTTTCTACTCTATTCCTAATATAATAATAAATAATAAATAAATGTTTCTAACCGCGACTGCTACGCTAGAGGTCTTCGGTTCGATTCCCTAGTCGATCAAAAGTTATTTGGTTTTTCTATGAAATTCTCACTAGCATGTCGGAGTTTGGATCTGTGCGCGGTTAGTGGCAATAGGCTCGCCCCCTATTACATGGGACCTAAACATATCGGCGAACTGTGGAACATTGGTACACCTCCGCCTAACCCTTCGGGGATAAAGACGAGATGGTGGTGTTAAGTCTTAAATCTACTTAGCTTTTCAGTGATTGGCTAAAAACAAGCAAAATATAAGAGAAATAAGTATATATATCTTACCTTCCCCATGAAACCAGTACCACCAGTGACGAAAACAGACTTATCAGCATAAAACTCGGCGACTGGCACATACTCCTGGCTCCCAGGCACGTAATGCCCACCGGATAAACACGACGCCATTTTATATATATATTCCTTTACGCTTGAACACTTGCTAAATACATCAAAACTTATCTAGCCCCCTCCAGAGAACATGTACGGTTTGTCTCAGGCTCGTATTGGTCCGTTATATCAACAGGTTGCGGGTTGTTTCAACATGGTTGCTTGGTTACACCTGGAAAGATAGAAAAATAAACATTAGTTTTTGATTTATAACAATAATATCTCGGGACAACTCAAATAGCTTTCACAGGAAGCAATGTATTCTGTTAACTTTTATCACACTCCTTCAATTCGCTTACTCTTATGTTAATATGTGGACATTGGAGTGGGTTACATGTTTGTGCATTTAGTTCTAAGGTTTTTCTTGTATTTTCTGTGGCATGAAACTGTTTTATGTCACACACGGTCATCTGATCCCAAGCTAAGCAGAGCTTGTGTTATGGTAACCAGACAACTGATAAACATAATTATAGATAAATTACACCTAGACACAGAACAAATGATCGTGCTCATCACACAAAGTTTTGTCCTGGGTGGGAATCGAACCTGGGTCACTCACCATTAACAAATAAAAGTTCTGATTTCTAATTTCTGATTTCTAACCATGAGACCAACAGGCCCGTCTTAAAACAAAAATAATAATATTCCTATAAGTTTCTTTCATAATATCCTTATTGTTCTAAGACACCATTAACAAACGGCGAAGGAAATAGTCGTTAGGAAAAAAAATGAATTTAAAATCGAAAAGTGGCAATGAGCAAGCGTGGCTCGTGCCTTCTCTATATGGGAAGAGGAATGTGCCAAATGGGACGTTTATAGGCTGGTAATATTATTATATAAAGAGGTAATGTGTAAGGTAGGTATAGGAGTAATTTTGGGTTATTTTCACCGAAGGATCTAAAGTTTATAATAATATTCATCTCATAAGTAAATCTTAACTATACAAAGTTTAGTCCGCCGTTTTGTTCGCGGCCATCAGAATAATAAATTAGTAATTTGATTGAAGGTAAATACAATATATTGATCGTAAATCAAAATCATAATATTAATCCTTTTCAAACCAACATCAGACTGATTTATTGCACCATTACTATTAAATAAATTACTATTAATAATAATATAAGGTTAGTTTCGTGGTTAAGCCGTATAAAGGTTAAGCTGCTCTCGCCGCGGTTAGTCCGAGGATGGGTGACCACTTGAAGCCGTTGTTCCCGACTGTCATACGTTAATCTTTGAAAGTCGTTAAGTCATGTCAATTCTGACAACCAGTCTTACCAATGGATATTTTTTTATTTACTACGCACACAGTTGTTTAAATTATTCTTTTATTTTAAATATGATGCATATCAAGACTAGAAAATTCCTAAAAGACATTGAAAAATTTCGATGAATTGAGTCATATTCGAGGATTTTTGCAAAAAATAGTGGTTCTCAAACGACTTATTATTTATCTTAAGCCGAAAATTAATAAATAGGTCAAGGATAAACCAGCAAAACAAACTAGTTTTCGAGAAATTTCTAATAAGTTATTCCTGCATATTTTCGGACCCAAGACATTTGTGACTAAACCAAATAGAAAAATCCTTGAAATATTTATAGGCAATAAATAAATATCATTATGGCCCTACGTCAAATTGACCTCTAGCAGCCATTAATTAAAAAACGCTATATTATTTATTTGCCACATTTTCCTTGCGCTGCAAAGGTCAGATTGCTAAAAAGTTCATTAACTTTTGACAAGGCTAGTTAGAATTAACATTTTATGCGTAAGAGTAAAGTGCGAGGATTTTTACTAATATGTAGAAAAGTTTAGATTATTA
Organism: Autographa gamma; assembly: GCA_905146925.1. Lineage (NCBI taxonomy): Eukaryota > Metazoa > Arthropoda > Insecta > Lepidoptera > Noctuidae > Autographa > Autographa gamma. Next base: position 3,142,233 of record LR989878.1, on the reverse strand, counting down.
TTATTTTGTTTATGAATGGTGGAATAATAAGTAAAAAGTACAAGGTTTTCTTTAGTGTTGGCACAAGGCTCTATAGACGCCATAAAAGGTATTTTTTTCTCAAAAGTGTCTTCATATATTGTGATAAAAGTTATGATGGAAGAAAATAAAAGGTCGCAAATTATAGCACTAAGTAAGTACTTATATACACTAAGTAAGTAAAAATAATTCGAGGATTCGCGCTAATCCTCTTTGTAAGTACAAAGAGGATTAGCGCGAATCCTCGAATTATTTTTAAATATCATTTATTAATGAACTTTCGATGCGCTTTGACTCTGTATAATTATTTACAAAGTATGAATAAGGGCTTATGATAGGTTATTACATTAAGTGTTATTCTTGGATATAAGATTTAAGGATCTAACATCGATTATAACATAGTAGATCGATCAAAGTGTAAAAAAATATATACGAAACTTACATGGGACCACCTCTCAGGTAAGCTTTATTGATAAAAAAAGATTATCTTAAATCTGTCTACAATTGCCGTAGATATCACGCTACATAACTACATACAAAAATACACATACCCACAAACGAATTGAGAAACGACCTCTTTTTTAAGTAGGTTAAAAACTTGTATTTATCAACGACAAATCAAAAGATTCATCACACTAAAACTACCTTAAAAAGAAAGTACAGACAAATGTGAGTATTTATGCAACGACGCCAGTACGCATGCGCCGTTCAAACATTATGTCACAAGCATCCATTATTATGATGTGTCCGATCCAATCAGGAAACTGATATGGGAAGTTTAATACGTGATGATGATATAATTCAAAATGTACGAGAAAAGTATGTAAATGCTTTTACTAGAGAACTCAATAAGAATTATGTGTTTTCTTGAAGCATTGTGTTATGGATACTTTGTCAAAATTTGTGTTATATTTTGTGGTATAGATGGATATTGATTGCACATAAATGTGAAAAAGGACTTCAATAAAAATTTAAATAAAAAAATCCAGCAGCAGTCAAAGCAAGCTTAATGCAAAGATCTCTACCAAAAAAAAATGCGTCGGTCCACGAATGCTATCACGCAATAGAGATCGCATAACATAACAAAAAAACATATAGACGAATCGAGAACCTCATCTTTTGGAAGTCGGTTGAAAACTAAAACCGAAAATATGCCTTTCATAATTTTTCTCAATTCTACAACCTAATATTTGTTTGGTTCTGTTAGTGTATCGTAATCTCAGACAAACTTATCAGCAAAAAACAAAAATAATTTCAAAAATTCAATAGCAGATAGATATTATTACCAAACAATTTTTTTTATAGATAAATAGAAAAAATCACACGATGGGCCCAAAACTTGATTCAGACATTTGTCTACTATAAATGCACTCAAAAATACAATATATATTATGCTAATAAATAATTTAAATTTTCAACCTGCCTTATAAATAATAGGAGGTTCTATTCATTAATCATTTAGCGGAATATAGCTTTTAATATATTTATAACCTTGATTAGCATTTATTTAAATAAGTTGTTTAGATATTATTATAATAAAATTTCTCAATCGGTTGACATTGAAATAATTTTGCAGATCGCTATTTAGGTCAATCTAATACGGAAATGAATATAATTAAAATTGTTTGATTGGATTTTTCATTCATCTCTAATTGTCTCTCTAAATATAACCAGATAATTTGGAATATCTATTTTTAGAACACATTTTTGTTAAATGAATGTCCTTATATAATAAAACCGCAATAACCTTAACTTGATACTCAACTCGCTGGCTAAATCTTCGCGGATTTATTTTATTTACTAATAATAATTCCAGCCTATAAACGTCCCACTGCTGGGCACAGGCTTCTTACCATTTGACAAGGCACGAGCATTGATCACCACGCTTGCTCAATAGCGGATTGGCGATTTCAGATCCTAATTTTGGAAATATTTGAATATTTTCTATAATTTATTTTGCCGTTTATCCTTGAATACTTACAAAAGACACAGATTATTGGCATCAAATTTTCTTGCTACGTGCCCTCTCCAAAAGTTAGTTAGATTCGGCTTACAGTAACTAAATACTAAATACAGATGTAATCAGAATTGTAAGAGGTCATATAGGTAGGTCATTAAAAGAAAATTACAGGTAGTCAGTTGACTACTATTATTTTATAAGAAGCGACTTTTTTCTATTTGGCTTATATATTACTCCTTTTACTGGGTTACATAGTATACCGTGGTAAGACATGTTATCAATATTTTAAGAACTTAACAATTTTTGAAAGATCCTCTTGATGTTTTCAAGGTGTCGCCATGTCGCTGGCTTTGAGGTACCAAGTTCGAAACCCTGTTTCGGGTCTGGGTGTTTGTGGTACCTTCGCTGTTCCTGAATTCCATAACACAAGTGCTTTAGCTACTTAGTTTGGGTTCAGAGCAATGTATGTGATATTGTCCGCATTTATTATTATTAATTTATCTTTGTTAGATGAAAATTTATTTTTATTTAAAAAATTACGACTTCTTTGTTTCATGTCAAGTTGTCGTCACTAAATTGCATACTTTATGCAAAAGACTTTAGCCTCTAAGCACTTATTCATAAAACCATACGGAATAACTATTAAACCTATAATGTTTTGTTCATAAAGTATACTATGATTTATACAAATAATATCGTAAAATTATTCCATAAAAACATGCAAATCACTTCATTTACCAATTGCAAATCAATATTATGCATAAATCAAATTAAAACCTTATAGCTATTTAAAATACACTTAAAATTAACATGTATATTTTAATTTATTCATACTATTGTGCAAGTTTACCATATTAATCAATTGCCCATAAAATACCTATTTAAGGACGCATATATTGTCAAACGTTTTGTATTTGTTTATGCGATTATAAAATGCCAAGGTGTAAGCAAGTTTAAGGCTAATATAGATATAAAAAAAATCTGAAGGTCACTCGAATATGCATATGAAATCGCATATTATATTATATCATCTTAATCACCCTTCCGGATAAAACTGTATTTTAATTGAGGTCGTAAATCTTAGCATTTATCCATTACAACATAACTTAAATGTTTACATAACGGTCATAAATAGCAGTGGTTTGTAAATGTCAAAATAAGCCTAACCTTTCATACGCAGAATACTTGTTTTACAAACAATAAATAAAAACATATTAACAGCGATTAAATAAGTGAAAAAAGGCAGTATAATAAGAAAGAGATAGCAGTATACTAGATTGACACGCATATTATTTTTCATCTATTAAACCCCAGATGAAAAAATAGGGGTTGTTTAAGTTCGACGTGTTGTCTCTTTTTGTGTTAGTCTGTGGCATACTCCCTAAAGTAATGGTCCGATTGTGATGCGGTTTATATTGTTTGAAAACGAACGTAACCAAGATGGTTCTTAGCTGGATTTTGCGAAAATATTGTAATTAGCATTTTTCTAGAATATATCGGGGGTTTCTTGTTTTTTATTTATTTATAGGTACCGTTTTGCATATGCTGCGTTGTTGAAGACTAAAGACGTAGGGTGATGAAGTAGAACACAATACTAAGAAAAAAGGTTACATTTTCCAGTAAATCTTATGTTTTATTTCTTCTTCATGCGAGTTTATCACAATAACCATGATTCTCTTTCATATCTGACATGTTTATTCTTATAATGAGGATGTTATATTGTTACTTCGCCGTTTCTTCTCTCACAGCCAGAGCACTTAGGAAGCGGTGAAGGGTGGGCAAATCAGGGTACTGTAGTTTTTCTTTTCAAAAAGTGCTACTATACAAGCCTAATTCAAATAAATGCTAGTTTATACTATAATTTCAATAATTTGTAAGCTAGTCTAGATAAGAGTATGACATACCTTTTGCAACGAAAAATCAATCTTGTGTATGCGTATGGCAAGATATCTTCTTAATCAAAGGAGAAGGTTCTGCAAAGGAAACCTTAGATTTAAACAAGGCAACAGTTTTGAGCTATTCTTAAAACTAAAATTTCAGTCTATCCAATTCTTAAATCAGACCAAAATACCGTATAATCCGGTAAATGGATTGTGGAGGTCAGATAGACTAGCTCCGTGGAAAAATGTAGTTTTCAAATGAATCTGATGAGACTGGAAGTCGACCAAAATAAGTTTGTTAATTTCTGAGTAGAAGAAAATGTATTTATTAGAGTCCAAACAGGCTGCATACATGTAATCCTATTATAAGCGTTTATGTATAGCCAAGACTTTTGCTGTTATTGCAATGGAGATGAATCCATTTTGACTAAATTGCAAAAGTGGATGGACAAACGAAAGGATCCGAATAGATTGTTTATTATTATTCTTTAAGTCCTGTTTATCCTACGAAGAATGAAAGATGATGGTATACATTTGAAATGAAAATTATGGAAAAATAGTTTACATGTAGAGTCAGATAAATTAAGCCAACTGAACGCAAGGATCATTCTGGTAATCTCACATCCTTCATATTTTAAGCATGTGATCAAAACATATGTTTTTAGTAATGCCAACCCAAATACAGTGTTACCCAAATTCATAACCTCTCCCGTTCATAATCAACTTTTTCTTAGTGAAAATAATAGAAAATCTGAAATTCTTAGACCCCACAGTCGAAAAAACGTTCTTACCAAAAAGAGTCGTACAAAAAAATTACACTTTTCTCTTGAAACAACTAAACGTCAATGTTGATTTAAAGTATGCACCCAAACCACTTGTATTTCGCTTTCAGATACATCTTCATAAGTCACAAGCACGGGCCAACATAAATAATATTCGTTCATGTACAAGTTTTACGATGATTCACTTTTTATTTTATCGGTTTTCGTAAGATAGGCACAATCTATGCCATCATTTTGACGTTTTGTCTCCAGTCATTTTTTATTTTTTATTATCTTGATTTTAGCCAGTTTTGGTAAAGAGGTTGTATATGATTTTGAATTATGTTATTTTGTGGATGTCAAATTAAAAGAAATTGGAAAAATTAGGTATATGATATTCTATAACATAGTCTATAACATAATTATATTTTTTACACATTGTTCTTTAAGGAATTTATACATATATTTATACTTTAGTTTAACCTGAAACTTATTTCAAAATGTGACAAAGAAATCGAACAGAAACAAAAATAAACCAATGGCCCAAAGCCCAATAGTGGGCAAATGTCTCTGCTCGAGAGAAAAAGAAAACATAATTACTTATTTAAATCGGTAGCCATGAAAAATCTTAGTGTAATTTGAACATTGTTCTTAAATTTTCTTGTATTATTTCTTGTTTTTATCAAATTCTGTTTAGCATTATTATAAAGCAGGTATAAATGTTGCTACGTAAGTATATAGGTATATGTTTGTTTTGTCAAATTCCTCGTCACTCCACAGGCTTGGCAGTTTAACTAACGGATATCATTTTGATTGATAACCGATTTTGGAACAGATTGCTTTTCTTTGCTTTTTATCGTAAGTACAGTTGGAAGCAAAAACCTTTACTTAACTATTCCATCGCTCTTTGATCTTATTTTAAATCATACCCCAGGGGTCGCTTTTTGAAATCGTATGCATGAAATTGCGATTTTTCTAAACTGGTATTTCCTTAAATCATTTTTTTTTTTTTTTTAGTTAAATTATAATGCTAAATAAGCTAAATAAGAACCACTTCTTTTCATCCCACTCTGAGATTGAATTTTACTAACTTATATTTTAGCAGTGACAATACAATATTATAGTATTTTCAAGCTGGTCTGATGATGGTGCCAGAAGGTGGCCATAGGAACTCTGTAACGTAACAACGAAACCCCATCGAGTTTGGGCTTGTTTGATTTGTCTACACTATTACTGTAATCCTAACTGATTTAAAAGCTTGTGTTTAATAATCATTTTAAATAGAAACTTTTTTTGATACTATGATTCTAGTCCTTCCGGCCTCCAGTGGGTGACGATCTCTGCCCATCGGTCAGGCTGCATTCGCCGTCGCGGTCGTCCACGGCAAAATTGGTGTGATGATCTAGTCAGTTATGCAGGACGCACGTGGCCAGAAATCGCAAAGGACAGACAGGTTTGGAGGACGGAGGGTGAGGCCTTTGCCCAGCAGTGGGATCTGATGTAGGCTACAAAAAAATAATGATTCTAGTAAAAATTTTTAGATGTTTATTTTTGATAGTACTTTGATTATTGTTTTTTATTTATTTGTGAGCAAGAGTGTACCACAGGTCTAGTGGCCTCTTATCGTCTGATAAGAACATATAGGAACTGATAAGACACTAATGTATTACCGTAATGTTATCCTTAAACACTTTCCGTGGAAATACTTTCGTCAATTTTATATGATGACGTCACAATTCAACTATAATATGACTGGATTGTTGGTCTAGTGGTTTGTGACCCTGACTGCTATACCGGAGGTCGTGGGTTCGATTGCCACTCTGGACAAATGTTTGTGTTATGAGCACGATCATTTGTTCTGTGTCTGGGTGTAATTTATCTATAATATGTATGTATTTAGAAATATATAAGTATGTTTATCAGTTGTCTGGTTACCATAACACAAGCTCTGCTTAGTTTGGGATCAGATAGCCGTGTGTGAGATGTATTCTATTTATTTATTTAATGTTTTTTATTCCACTTAATATCTATGCCTCGCGGTTTTGCTTGTTTGGTTCCCGTTTCTGAGAATTGGTATGGATCAAAAAATATTTACGTGTTTCTAAATGTTTGTAGAATGTGTCTGTCTCTCTGTCATGATTTCACGGCAAAACGCATAACCGATTTGAATGAAACTTAGTATGTGGGGTAAGTTTGGAAACTAAGAAAGGACATAGGCTACTTTGAGTCGACACCACGGGAGGAGCCGCACAGTGGGAGATTGGAGGAAAAAAGTCCAAATTGGCTGGGTACATGAAATTCATTTTTAACTTTAAATACATAAAATAGACACCTAAACTAAGAAAATCCTAATGTGTTCTTTTCAGAAGTCTGTTTATAAAAACAGTTATCGGTTTTGATATCTTAATGAACAGAAAACTGTGCATTTTAGTTGAATTTTTGTCGTTCTTTTGGTAATTATTTATAGCTGCAATTACATTGCTTTGGAAAAACTTTTTTATGTAACATGTATATCACAGTATGTACTTTAGAAAATGTGAATATGATTTAATGAAAGTCGTCATTTTCATTATATTATTAGGATTTTTAAAATATGGTAAATTTTCTTTAGAATTTTTTAAAACAAGACCTTATAACTGTCTTGCCATCCACTGCCTTCCAGTGAATCATATATTAAAAAATTCTTCGAAGTCTAGTTATAACTCATTAGAAAAATTAGCTGCTAATAACTGCGAACTTATGAGTTAGACTAATTAGAACTAACTAGTCGATTTCCCAGTAAAAGGACCATTAAGCGTCAATAATTTTTAATGTGGGTAATTAGTTAATTTATGCATTCATAAGTATAAAAAGGGGTAAAATAATATTCCTAAAGTCATTTCCTATTGTCAATTCAAGGAAGTAACATCAATATCAATCATGTCTACGTTCAGCATTTCTTATAAGGAATTAGTTGAAATTTTACTTTTGAGCAATCGAGAAGTGCATAAATGTCTCGAAAATTTAAAAAGCAAGTACCCAAATCTTGTTGACGATGATTTGGAAAAAGTTTATCGCGAACTAAGTCAACATTTTATATCGGCATTTTCAAAAAAGTGGAAAAAATGTGCCAGAAACAAAACTTCATTTTTTGCGAAAAATGAAGAATGGCTAAAGCTATTGTTTAATTTGCCGGTGTCTACAGCAGTAGAAAGTTCTGAAGAGTGTGAACCTGGTCCTTCAAAACGAACGCGAACTGGCCGTCCAGAAAAATCATTTGACGAGTGCTGTGATAGAGCCAAGCGCTATAAAGTTAAGAGTTTGTGTGAAAACAATGAACAACAGACTATTATAAACGCTGCCAAATGTTTAGAAGGAGAATTAAAACCTAAGAAGTTCTCACCAGAACAAGCATTAGCATTATTTTTGGATGCCTCATTGTCGAAGCATCAATATGAAATTATTAAAAAAGCGACGAAGGACTTGGGCTGCGACATTTTTCCTTGCTATGATATAGTTTCAAAAGCCAAGAAGATGTGCTTAGCAGAAGATATAGAGTGCACCGAATCTTACGCTGTTGTAGGCTTACAAAATTTACTGGACCATACCGTGAAACGGATATTCATGACCAAAACGAAAGAAGAGTTGTCGGAAATGAATGATACCTGCACTTTAGATTCGAAATGGGGATGTGATGGCTCTTCCGGCCACAGTGAATATAAACAAGCTTTTGATGAAGAAGACATTTCTGATGAAAACTTGTTTTTGACATCATTGGTACCATTACGTCTTACTGATGCCAAAAATGATACTAATGTTCATTGGTTTTTATTCAAAAAGCATTTGCCCTTAGATGAGGATGCAAAAAATCTCCTTAGTTATTAATTATTTTGTTTTATTATTTTGTTAATTTTTCTTATTTATTATTTACATTTTTATAGCTAGCATGTTTGTTGTTATCTATATTTAGTTATATTTGCAAATAAAATATTTATAGTGATTAACTAATATTTTTTTTAATTGTTCCCATTTCGAATGCTAAATTTCGTGGAAAAACCATGACTTATAATCACAGTAATTAACTTATACATACTAATGATGCATATTTATATTAGTAATGACATAATCCTATCATTAAATAAGCAAAAAACTTATTGAAATCAATAACAAACGGCTTTACGTAGTTATTTCCTCGCGCTCATACATAGTCTCCCACTGTGAGCCGCGGGTAAAATCTAGTTATTTATATAACCTGGATTGTATCAATCTCAAATCTTACAAGCGTGGTGATCAATGCTCGTTCTCTGTATGAGAGGCCTGCAGTGGGACAGTTACAGGCTGGTGTTATTAACAGCTTTGGTAATGGCACCCACCGTGGGGCTCACAAGCGTGGTGATCAATGCTCGTTCTCTGTATGAGAGGCCTGCAGTGTGACAGTTACAGGCTGGTGTTAACAGCTTCGGTACTGGCACCCACCGTGGGGCTTACAAGCGTGGTGATCAATTTCTCCGTATGAGAGGCTTGCAGCGGAAAAATTAAATACATACATATAATCACGCCTCTTTCCCGTAGGGGTAGGCAGAGACTACTTCTTTCCACTTGTAACGATTCTTACATACTTTTTCGCAGTCTTCTTAGAGTGTCGATATATTTCGCAGTTAAATGTTTTTATTTAATTCTATTAACAAAAACCTTGGTTTCCGTTCATCCTCTAAATCAATTGGGCGTGAATAATTGTATGTTATAATAAATGACACTATATAAAAACCGGTAGATATAATTTTGCGCGTCATACATAATATGTTATTTTCAAAGTCGGTCAGGGTCAGATTTAGTTTTTAATTTGCATAAATAAACATTTTGCACATAACTTGTTTAGATCAGTGATATAATAATATGTTCCTGAGATTTTTTTATATTAATCGTTTATATAACTGCCTCATTGACCTAGTGGTGCTAAGCGCGACTGCTACGCTAGAGGTCTCGGGTTCGATTCCCGAGTCGACCAAGGTGTTATTGGGTTTTTCTATGAAATTCTCAGTAGCAGGTCGGACTTTGGATTTGTGCCCGGTAAGTGGTAATAGGCTCGCCCCCTATTACATGGGACCTAAACATATCGGCGAACTGTGGGTGTACATTAGCACACCTCTGCCTACCCCTTCAGGGATACAGGCGTGATGATATGTTATGTTTATCGTTTATATTATTTTTGTGTTCGATCGTATGTAATAACAATTACACTTATATTTAATAGCTACATTTAATTACTTTAGCGCAATACCTAAATATGTTTATCACGTCACAATGTTAATTAATTGAAAATTGATTACCACCAAATCCTGCCCTGCCTAGTATCTAGCCTTTTTACAAGCGATGTTGGGGTCGACTTCCAGTCTCACTGGATTCAGCTGAATACAGTATTTTACATGGAGCATTTCTATTATGTAAAATGAACTTAAACATTCTTAAAAAAAGAGGTCTTTACCCCATTACAGTTTTATTTTATTTTTCAGGCTTTTTGATTTTTAAAAGAGTTTTTTTTTTCAAGTCTGACTAAAGTAATTTTGTTTTAATCATCATTTTGGTATCTAAATCAAATCCTATTTTAGATTCGTATCCAATTAACATACCTTACTAAATCGGTACCCAAATTGAAGAATTAAGTAAATCCTACTATCCTACTATTCTACCAAACTCCCAAAGCTGCCTCATAAATTGGAAAGCGGTGTAAGAGTCTGATCAATAGACTCAAGGTCGGTCGTTGACCCGCTCGGGACCTCTGTAGCGTTAAAACTATCCCGGTAGAGTTTAGTAATGTAAGGTTCAAATGAGAATGGGTACAGAATTTATTTTATTTTAGCTGTTAGAAAGATAAAAAAATAATTACTAATGAATATGTATGTAACTTTAATGTTTAACACTTTTGATGTAAGTATATCTCTATCGATGACTAAAATACTTTTTGAATTCGATCAATAGACGACTTGAGATCCCCCTCTTTTGGTAGTCGGTAAAAACTAAAAAAATGTTAATTGTTATTTTGAAGAATTAATATTTTTGAAATTAAATCCATATCTTAAATTACAGCTGCATCTGTCTCGAAACCGATTATGGTTTAGTTATTCCCAAATTGCATAGAGTGATTTAAGAAGAAGGTTTCGGTATACAAAACATTTATATTTATCTACCCGTACGAAGCCATGGCATATCGCTAGTCCATACTAATATTATAAAGAGGAATGATTTGATTGTTTGTTTGAATTGAATAGGCGCCAAAACTACTAGACCGATTTGAAAAAATCTTTCACTGTTGGGAAGCTACACTATCTGCGGTTAACATAGGCTATATTAAATTTTCTAAAAAGTTAGGGATCCATAGGATATAGGTATAAACGCGGGTGAAACCGCGGGGCACAGCTATAACTAATACGATTATATTTGGTAAAGTGAGTCATAATAGTTAATTTTGGTTCAGTTAAAAGTAACATAACACAAAGATATGTGGTAACTGATATCTTTAACACAGATCTAACATTTATTACGTCTGTACATCATACTATGTTTTTAACTATACTTTCTGTATTTAGAATGTTGTTGTTATTGCAATAAACGCACATCTCATACAGTAATGGCCTATAGTTTTGATTTCTTATGTAACAATATTCTTGCATGTTAAAACCAACTTATTGAGCTATCTGTACCAATTGTTTTAAATTTTACTGGTATTTTATATTTCTTAATATTGTTAATCAAAAAATTTGTGGCGATCAATAGATGGATTATTGTTTGTTACTTTACGCTAACTATTTAACGGATGACAAGTAAATTACATTATATTTCAAACACCCAGACTTGACAGAAAAAAAATATGGGTCAAACAGTGTGTTTGCCCTACCGATACCATTTGGCTATCTCATCATCTCATCTCCCGAGCATTTTCCCAACTATATTGGGGTCGGCTACTAGTCTTACCGGATTCAGCTGAATACCGTATTTAACATGGAGCGACTGCCTATCTGACTTTTTTTTATACGGGTGAAACTCATTTATGAGCCAGCCTTGCATCTCCATGGGGGGTGAAGATGTGCCTATGTGACCACCACAACCCATTTTACTGGGCAACACAGTACCCCATAGTAAGACTAGTTGTCAGAATTGACTTAACGACTGCCAAAGATGATGATCGTATAACAGGTCAAATATTATCCAAATCAATTTTCTATAGACATCACGGAACTAAACATAACTACACAAAATAAAACAGATGAATTAAGAACCTCCATCTTTTAAAGTCGGTTGAAAATAACTACACAAAAACCTCAGGGAAATATAGCCACAATCAGAAAAGAAAACAAAGGAAGAACTATTAAAATACAGACAAAAAACGGAGACTTGGCACAGATACGTTCGGCTGTTTGTTTGTCACGACGAAGTTAATAGGTCCCCTAGATCCAATATGTTATAACCTGGATACAGGAATATTGCTAGTTTTTACGTAGAGGTATCGATTTCTTTTTTTGTGTTGGTATGAGGGTGGTTTAAGGTTTATAAAATTTATACAACTTATTCATAATATGTAAAGTCTTACAGTATTATGTAACTGATGTATGTCCCGAATAAATAAATAAAATAAATCTCTTAGCAGTGCTTTTTGGTAAAATAGATTTTTTAAACAGAAAAAAAAATAAACTACCGATCCACAAAAATGAAATAAACATTATTTTAATATTATCACCCGACCACCTACAGACATTATATTGGATTATATTAAAAAAAAACATATGTTTTTTTTTAATATAGGATTGTTGATTAATAAATAAATTATATTAAAAAAAAAACATACTCTAACCAACGTCTTCTATTGAAAGTCGGTTAAAAATAATCCAATTTTGAAATTCGCAGTTTGACAAATTATAATATACAGGAACCTAAAATGATTAAAAACTAAACAACACTTATAATCATCTAATCAGACACATTTTTGGTATTTTTATTTACTACTAGCTGTGCCCTGCGGTTTCACCAGCATAATTACCTAGGTCCCGTTCCCGGTGCGTTTATGTTATTCAGGGCGCAGATGAATCCAACAAATCACTATCGTAACAAAAGTTAGGATTACTTAATTTAATAAAAAAAAAAACCGTGCTATTTGCCAAATTTTTTCTTTCATAAGAACCTTCTCCTGATAATAACTAACACAACAACAAAAGAATTAGCTAAATCGGTCCAGGTGTTATCGAGTTATGCGCTTACCAACACATTTAGTGATTCATTTTTATATATTAGATACTTAATAGCTTAACATATTATTTTTACATTAATCATTAAATATATTATTATGATGACAAATAACCTTGGCATCACATTCAAACCAACACAAATCACAAACCCAAAAGAACCATTTCTTTCTACGACTAACTGTCATAAAAGAACCACAAATGGTGCATGACCATACTGTATTGTGAGACAAACTACAGTGTACACCCGTACCATGATCTCTAAAGCAGTAATGCGACGGTTATGGAAGCGAGACGGCGCTACACTGCGCATAGCGCTGTCCCTCTCATTCAACGGTATCGTCAATCTTTAAGAGCTCATGGTAGGTGTTCTGACCTACAGGAGAAAGCGATCATGCGCATGTACAGTTACGCGGTAAAGTGCTTTAGTATATTGTTTTCTTTTTACTTGTTACATTGTTATATAGCTATGGAATAGTGTAGCAATGTTGTTAATTATGATTATAGTAACGATGTTCAAATAGGTAACTAAATAATATTATTAATAAGATGGAGTTTTAATGGGAAAGGGGGAGGCCTTTGCCCAGTATTGGGATTGAATAGCATAACATAAAAGAATGGATAATGTCACTGTCAACCTCCAATACAGACATTGTTATGGCCGAATTTAAGAAATTATGAGTGTGGTTTTGATAGGATATTTACCTGAAGGAATGATGACAAATGCATTTTGACAAAATTCTATCAATAGCAGTGAGCAAACTATTATTGGTTTATGGTGTAAGCCACCACGTCGGAAGTATCTATTTAAACTGGTTAATAATATTATCATCATACAAGATTGCTAGTTCGATATATTCTGTGTGTATAAGAATATTACTGAATATGAGACTTATTTTGCGGAGTTTATAGTAACAAAAAAAATGTTTTGTAGTGTAAAAGTATCAATACAATATTATGTAAGTTAATAACCGCCTACCTTTACTAATACTAATATAATTACATAACAATAGGATTCGTCTCTCTTAACATTTCAATTACAAATGCCAGACAAAGACAGTCATTGAAACAAACTAATATGTCAAGACGTTTAGGCTATGTTTATAATAATATATATTAAGGAACAGTTATATAAAGTACTATATTTAACAAACTTAATATTACATAACAATTAAATTTAAGTTAGAGACCTCGTATCTAAGTGAGCCGTTCGGTTTAACCCAAAATAAAGTTAATCTGCACTTGCCGCGGTTAATCCGTGGATGGGTGACCATATGTAAACATACTGCAACTCCTCCGTGCCTCAGAAAGAACTTTAAGCCGACTGTCACTATTCTGACAACCAGTCTTACTATGGGATACCGTGTTACTCAATAAAATAGGATGTGGAGAGTCAGATAGACAGCCCTGTTCGCAATTATTTGTGGTCGGCGCAATGCGTATTCAGCTTCCATTCATCTCTACTTCTCGTCATCTCAGCATTCACTCCCTTTCTCATATCATATTCTATGAACTAAATTATGTATTGTATTGGTTTGTTCCTTGCACAGAGAATCGGCATAGCCATTCAACGTGGCAATGCTGCTAGCCTTCTGGGCACGTTCCCCGCCATTGACAAGGATGACGATGAGTTCTTTGACGCCTGTTAAATTTATTTATGAATATAAGATTTAATTTTAGTATTAGTGTTTGTTCTTGTATTAGATTTAAATATTGAATTGTAAAAAAGAAACTAACTTTCTGTATGCTGTAATAAATAATAAGTAAAAGTGTTGTAAGACTTTTCGCCCCGACATTACTTGGCCCACTTAAGCTTAACGGACGTAACTATTTTTAGCACATTGATGCTCCGGGTAACTTAGTAAGTTACTTAGATAGTTTGACAATAACTTAATATTCTATATCAATAGTATTCCCATAGATAATCACGTTTATAATTCCTACAGAGTATATTATAGGTACATACTGTTCTCTAAACATTAAGCGTAAGAGCATAAGTTGCCTATTTTACTGTGTTACTCAGTAAAAGTGCTGTGGAGGTTTTTTTTTTGGTAGGGATCTTTGCAGTTAGCCTGAGCGCAGGCTTTGACTGCTTCACCGGACTTTTGGCGACGACCTTAAGGCCTACAGCCAGAGTGTTGTGGAGGTCAGATAGGCAGTCGCTCTGTAATATACGGTATTCAGCTGTCGGTGAGACTGGAAGCAGACACCAACACCAACTTTTTTCAAATAAGTTATATCTTCCAAAATACTTAACTATAACTTCACAATTTATAGCTAAGAACCATCCGGATCCATTCAGCCTTCAAACAAAAACATATCACAATTGGTTCACTCATTTAGGACCTTCGATACTCTAGGAAGACACAGACAGACAGATCGACATTTCAAACTAATAACACCCCTCTTTTATCCTTGGAGGTTAAAAATACTATTGTAGATAAGTTATTTATTTATGATTATTATTATATTTACTCTGAATTATCTCACTGCTGAGTTATCTAAGTAAAAGTAATGTATTTCTTGATCTAAGACAAGGTGCTTATGACGTAAATATCAAACACTCTTCAATGCGGGTATCATAGCTGTTAAGTAATGCCAGTGTAATCTCTCTCATCGTTAAGATCCATTCACACGTACCGCACGACAATTGGGCCAGCATTTACGTGTATGGTCCACAACTTAACTGTTGTTTGTATGTATGTGACATGCTAAGAAACATTTCACCATATTTTATCGATATATTTTGTTAAGTAACTTTTAAAGTGTGTCATTCAAGTATTCCAAATCGTATCCCTAGTTTTTTAAAGTCAATTCACTGGCATTGGATTTTCTATGACTACCTAGAAAGTATTTATGCTTAGTAACAAAAATAAAATACCGTAAAGTAAACCTGAATTCCAAAAATTGGGATCTGAAATCGCAAAGCAAGCGTGGTGATCAATGCTCGTGCCTTCTCTATATAGGAATAGGCCTGTGCCCAGCAGTGGGATGTTTATAGGCTGGTGTTATTATTATTATATTATGGCAGAATATGCTAAAGCTTATAACGTATTGTAACATTTTTTAAATAAACGTATTTGACTTGACTTGACTTGACCTAATGCCATCAAAATTCGGTCAGGACAAGTCACAGTTAGTCTGAATAGGCCCTTACAATGAGTCAGTTAACTTTCTCTTAACCATAGTGAATCATAACACACTTTCCTGTTTCAAATGATAACTCATCAAGAATGAACCGAAATCATTATACTAAGTATAAAAAAGATATCAAAATTAGGAGTAACCAATAAGAATTGGATGAGTATTAAAAATTATTGCAGAAAAATCACAAATTTTGTTTTAAGTAGGCAAATTTTGGCATTTTTTTTATTTTAACTAAAACAGCCACCATTTTTTTTATATGGTACCATCCCCTAAGTCAACTCATCATCATCAGCATCATCAGCCGGCAGACGTCCACTGCTGAACAAAGGCCTCCCCCCTAGAACGCCACAATGAACGACAACTCGCCAATTGCATCCACCGGGTGCCCGCAACTTTGACGATATCGATATCTAAGTCAACTATTTGCAAATAAAAATATACCAATAATAAAAAGTACAAAATTACTTACTATCAAAAACAATCCATCCATACTATAATGCGAAAGTTAATTTGTCTGTTTGTCTGTTTCGCTTTCATGCCTAAATTACTGATCGGATTTAGATAAAATTTGGTACGAAATTACATTGAACTTTGAGCAAGGGTTTTGGGTACTTTTTTTTGCAATAACCTATATCGATGCGAGCAAAACCGCGTGCAAAAGTTAGTCAATTATAAATGTCGCGATTTTTTAAGACATATAAGTGCTTACTATTTTTTGATTTCTTTAACGACACACCTAAATACATTATTTATGAATATAGTCTAGTGACGTTACTGGTTATCGATAAAAAGATAAGATTGTATCGGGGATTGCGATACAGTTCCGGTTCAATTATTTAACCTATATTCAATCAACTAAACAGATATTATTTTATGGCAAAACCTATTGATATTAATAAGTACAGAGTAGATACAATTATATGAAATTAAAACTTCTTAATGAAAGTATAAAATGTCGGATTAGTTACACCATTCATAACTCTAGAACGAGTGTACCGATTTTCATGATCTTTGATTTGTTACATTCGTCTCTTCACCGAATAACAGAATAGCCATAATAAAATCAGCACTTTAAAATTTGTAAGCAATGTGACTTTTGCAAAGTTATGAGTACATTTCTTAATTATTCTATGCAACTAGCTACTGACAGACGGTTAAGAAAAACATAGTAGGAAAACCTAGATTCAAAATATTGCAACGCAAGCGTGGTGATCAATGCTCGTACCTTCTCTATATGGAAAGAGCCCTGTGTGTAACATTTTTTGATGCCTTATTTCGTTTATAAGTTTCCTTTTATATTACTTTTGTATGGTGCAAATAGTTATGTTTATATATTATTGTAAATAACACTCTCTCAGAAGCTAACTTAAGTATTAAGATTACTAGACATATACAACAAAAAAGAATTTATCTACTCTGTATGGAAAGCAAGAGTGCGATGCAATGTTAATGCAAAGCTATATTGAAGACTGTCGCTTGCACATAGAGTAGTAAGCGAATGGAGTGTCTTTACACAGATTTAGATATTAAATTTATTTTTAAATACATTATAGATTAATTAGGAACATATTAACTTGGAGATATAGAAGAAACAGGTAAAGTTGTGTATAACTTTATTTTTTTAGGTTAGAACAATAACTACATTATGTTTATATTATTTTTTTTAATGACCTTAATTGCGAAATTTTGAGGACATGTTACCAGACATTTGTTATTCATATACCACACTTAGGATAAGGTTTCTATGTAGTCATTTTAGCAATAAAGTAATTCACTATTTTACACCGCAAGTTAAAACTGCAACTGCCTATAACCAAGTGTCATTCCTACAAACTTAAACCAAAATTAAATTCACTAAGATTACATTAAATATATGGAAATACTAGCAAACCCAGCGAACTCCGTTTCCCCACCTTCGCTTCGTTTTAAGTAACATTTCGTTTGGTGATTAAAAGAAGAATCAATTTTCTTTGCAATAAACCTCACGGAGCCCGAGACCTTTCCAACGAATGCAAAACCGTGGAAATCGGTTCGTGCGTTCTGGAGTTATAGCGTCGGGAAGGAAAACCCGACTTATTTTTATATAGTAGATTATTTCAACAAGTCACGTGACGTAAACTTGTCACTTTCATACATTTGAGCGAATCGATCAGCGTTAGCTGTAGAAATGTCACTTGACTAAATCTGGATCAAAACACCAAGAAATAGATTAATAGGTCATATCAATGCGTACCGAAACCGACACCAAACTGCCTGGCTAGATGAATAGATTGTTATTACTCCACGTTTGTATGACGTACTGCAGAACAACATGGGACTAACGGCTAAATGGTTGAAAACAATATGATGTACCTACATACGGAACTCTTGAAAAACAAGATCATGGGATAGAAGCATAATTCTAAAAAAAATGGACTTTAAAATAAGTCTTGTATCCATGGTTTTCTTATGGACTACACTGTCAAAGTGTGTCTCCTTGTGGGGACCACAAGGGAAGCACCAGCTTTCAAATAAAAAATCATAAAATCATCTACTTAAATGGGTTCACAGTTCTGAGGTTACAAACTAAAAAAAATAAAGTCGAATTGAGTACCTCCTTCTTTTTAAAGTCGGTAAAAGCATGGTACCGTTTGACCGCTGAGAATGCGTTTCTGACAGGTCGTGGTCAACAGGAAGATATATCTTTAATGTGGCGAAGAATTTTCAAAATTTAAATTACTATCACTTGTTGGTCTTAAAATGGAATGATAACTATCAAAATTATATCATTGGCACAATTATTGTATATATACAGGTTACAATTATTAATAACGATAATAAACGATATTTTTCCATAAAATTCAAGTCCAACTGACCTGTGTGAGGACATTGACAATGTGTCGCATACTCTCACTGGCCGGAATAAAGCGTTAATTGCTATAAATCTGTAGATTTAGTGATTTAGTGACAAATTGTGTTCAATTTTTTGTTAATTTTTGCTTTAATACTGTTCATTATTAAGTTTTATGTGTATATAACATATTTATACTCATACAACTTAAATCTAAATGTATTTTTGATACATTTCTTGTCAATAATATACCACAATTCTGTAGATATTTGCGCACCCTCTATTTGCTTACTATTCTGTGTCGGTGCGTGACTGTGATGTCACTTTCTACAACATTAATATTGATTTCAAACGTTCGTCGACCAACGTTTATATCAGACGATTTCATTTTGAGGTGGAATACTTTAGGCCTTAGACCATTTATCCAGTGTGTGCGTAAAGGACCCCGTTTTAAGGAACTAACATCATGGTACCATTATAATCTACACTAATATTATGATACAAAAGAGTTTTTTGTTTGAACGCGCTAAACTCCAAAACTAACAGTCAGATTTCAGAAAATATTTTTTCTTGCTATAGGCATTTTTTTTTTTGGTAGAGATCTTTGCAGTTATCCTGAGCGCAGGCTTTGACTGCTTCACCGGACTTTAAATTCTAATAGCCCTATTTTTTGAAAAGGTTATAGGCTATTTAAGATCACGCTACATATATTTGGAGAAAAACCGCGAGTGAAACCACTCTCAGCTAGATCAGAGAGGTATTTTAGGGCAGCTTGTTATTCTATAAAAGTATAATTAAAGCGTTATGTTCTAACATAACTTGAACATATCAAGATGTTACACAGATTAAGTCGAAAATAATGATGTAATAGGGTCTTTAATATAACAAATACAGTACTAAAACACAGCGCCCTAAAATCCTAAGAACCTTTCCGCGTTGACTGTAACCTAGTTTTAATTACTTTCATTGTCAATGTTAAAGGTAAAAGTATTAAGTAAGTATTACTTATCTTTAAAATGATTGTTAATAGTTTTTCGTAAAGATATATAACATTACTTGTAAAACATGTCTAATGATATTACATGCATTTAGTAGTGAAAACTATTGTAAATTACTACATTTGATTTTAAGTTAGAACTCTCATCTTTTCCATTCGATTGAAATAGATTCATGTATCACATAATGTTATATACGGCATTATTTTATAAGAATACAATCGCAAAATAACAAAGATATAATTTATTGCACATAAATGTAAAAACCCGACTACATTATAAAACAAAACTACTGGATCGATTTTGATGAAATTTATTTGGGTACCTCTGAACTATATCCTTCTTTACTTAACCTATTCTGTCCCACTGCTGGGCAAAACCCTGTCATTATTTTAGCCTTTTCACTACCAATGCAAGAAATATTTTTTAAATTCGGTCTACAATTGCCTTAGATATCACATAACCGACAAAAAAAAACATACAAACATAAATATTATTAGATTTAAACACACCTGTATGCTATGACTAATACTCGACTTTCAAATAATACTTATTATCATTAGTGAACCATTTCACATAGTAATTTATTTTAATGAATTGTTGCCATGAACGTGCGTGAGAAAATGGCGGAAAAGATTTGACGTTACGAAAAAAGATAAAAAGTGAAATTGATATCTTTTTTTGTGGTGTAAAGTCAATGACATTATTTTTTAGTTTTGTGTAAAATATTTTAGGATTACTTACATTATTTATTTTCAGTTTTTTAGGGTGTATCAATTATTTGTATTATTGCAAATTATTATTTTAGGTCAGCACTTTCATTTAAAATATCACCATTTCATGTAGTTTAAACATTTTTTCAATATTTTTTAATCTCCAAGAAAAATAAAAGTATATTTATGTTGTCTATATATCATGACATTGTGTCTATCTGTGTTATTTTAAAAATAAATAAAAATAAAAAGACATTTATTGCTACTAAACAAACAGACAAGAAATTTTTTACATAAAATGTTAACAATCAGTAGCAAAAGGAGATAGCTCAGCTAAAGTTGCTTCGACAACGTCGCAACGCTGATTTTGGGCTATTCCTACTCCCTGAGCTATTGTGCGGGAGTTAGCGTGCTTATGGAGTAGCAGCCACCTATCGCGAGAAAACATAAGTACAAAAGAAAAAAATATAAATCTTTCAAAACAAAATTTGAAATAAACATTAAAAAAGTAAACTGAACTTTAAACTATTTCCTTCTCTTCTCTTGCCTTATTATTATTATGTGTATGTATGTGTATGTATGAGTGTGTATGAGTGTGTATGAGTGTGTGTAAGTCTGTATGTGTATTGTTTAAGTGTATGTGTGATAGTAAACGTGTTTTAGTGAATGTGTGTGTAACTTTATGAGTGAGTTTTTGTAGGCATTGTATGTATATTTTAGCTACTAAACGAATGATTTTATCCTTATTAATTATTTATCATCTACTCTATTTAAGTAGATTAATATATTTATCAATGCTCCTTCCTTCTCTGTATGGAAGAAACCTGTGCCCACCAGTGGGACGTTTATAGGCTGGTTTTATTATATTATATAATTTATTTATATTGTTTTATTTTTGTTATAGATATTAATTCACGTGACTTTTTGTAAAACGTTGTCACATTTTTATCTTTACAGTATGTCGGTTGATTGATATCTATTAGATTACGCATGATTACATAAATTCATATCTTATTGGTAATGTAACGAAAATCTGTGAAAAAAATAATATTCCATTTGCGAAAAGAAATCGCATATTAATTTAAAAGTTAAAGTGAGTTTTAAATATTCTTTTATTGCTTTATATTCTCGTAAAGCATTTTTTTTTTGTATAACAATGTGTAACTGGTTTTTTTTTCAAGCTAATCATAAAGTTAGTTAGTTAAAGTTAGAGCTAGTTTAGCACATGTTAAAATCTATTGAATCATTTTTTTTAAATAAACGTTGGTACTATTTTTATTTACTTTCATATATTTTTTTAATTGTATTTTTATTGCTTTATTTTTGTTTTGCAAGTGTCACTGTAGACCGTATTTATTTTAAGACATTTTTACGTGTAATTTTCTAGAAATATTTTTGAAATTCTTTAGGATAGTAGGATATCTTTAGGATATTTTCCTCCTAATTTTCATTCAGTCAAAATTATTTTTAGTTAATTTTTTTTAGACATAATAATTTTTATTTTTTTAATTATTGACCCAATATTCACACACATATTAACAAAAAATATAATCCAAAAAACAACTCACCGAAAAAATAAACTTCAAAAAAAAATATCCACACACAAAAATCCAAATTCCAATCAACCAATTAAAATTCAAACCAAAAAAAAAACAATAAAAAAATCAAATTCTCAATTCAATAATCACTTCACGATTCACGTGCACTTTATTTGAAATTAAAAAAAGTTAACATGTATAATCTATGGCGCGTCAATGGCGGCCAGTTGACAGCCGAAGACTGACCGCGCGCGCCTTTTCCGCTATTTTATAAGATTTAGATAGTAAGTTTGAAGAGGGGAACAGAATTAGATGTGTTTACATTTTGGAGATCCGACCTTTGTATAGCCTTGTTTAAATGTATAGTAAACTATCGCATATTGTTTTAAAGTCATAATAGTAGTAGCCATAATATTATGGTAAGATTGATGTATTGAATGAATGGAGAGTAGAATTAAAACGTAGACAGAGTTCGCAATGTAATGACGGGGAGACACTAAAAATGATTACTTGATTTAATTTAGTTTAATTAACTACTAACTTACTTCTTACTCACATTGTGGGTGATTATATTTTCGAGCCGTTTGGGGTTGAAACGCTCGGGTCATGGGGTCCGAGCGCACGAAATCTTTTCAAAGACTTTCCAAACGTTTGGTAGAATCTACTCGTGATCAGAGGGCTGGATTGTTCCTTGCACAGAGAATCGGCATAGCCATTCAACGTGGCAATGCTGCCACTGCTGCCAGCCTTCTGGGCACGTTCCCCGCCATTGACAGGGATGACGATGAGTTCTTTGACGCCGTTTAGTTTTTATTTATGTAAGTTTTAATTTTAGTATAGTTAGAGTTTGTTCTTATATTAGATTTAATTGTGTATTAATAAAGATATTAAACTTCTTACTTTAATTGACTTTAAAAAAGCACGTGGTGCTCAATTCGACTGTATTTCTTATGTTTGTTACCACAGAAATTTTGACTGCGTGAACCGATTTTGATGATTCTTTTTTTATTAGAAAGCTGCGTGTGATCCCATATTAAGACCAGTTTTGACAGTGGGATCCATAAGAAATAAATATGAGACTTATTTTGAAGTCGGTTTTTTTGTTAGTATTATTTTGTAAACCAAACGTATTAAAAAAATATAACTAAGTCTTAATTAAAAGTCTTAATCTGTTATAATTTCCTTTTCTGCTTTTTTTTTTTATTAGCCTACATGGGATCCCACTGCTGGGCAAAGGCCTCCCGCTTTGTTTTCAGATAACCATTCTAGAAGTTTAAAACGAATAATAAACACTTTATAATTATGCAAAATAAAATGAAAATTATTTATAAAGACTACATTACTAAGTTCAAGTTTAATTATAACTAGCTGCGCCCCGCGGTTTTACCCGCGTGAATCCTAAGTTTCGTTCCCGATGTCTTCATGCCTAGTTATTCTCTTATTGACGTTTTTGTTTGACTTTTTCAGGTAATTTTCATGTTTTTTCTTTCCGTAGGAACCATCCTCGTACTTCAAGGAATATTATAAAAAAAAAGAGAATTCATTTCAGCTGCTCTCAAGATTTGCGCTTAGCAACAAATACATCGATTTATTTTTATTATACTAGCTGTTCCCTGCGGTTTCACCCGCATGAATACATACGTCCCTTTCTCGGTGCCTTTATATTATTGGGAGCGGAGATGAATCCAACAGATCACTATCAAATAACAATAGACAGGATTACTTGATATGGTGATTAATATACAAAAAAAATCTAGGTTTCCGCGCAATTTTTTTTTTTTCATTTTTTTTCTTTCATTAAAACCTTCTCCTGATAATAACTAACAGAACAAAAAAAAGAATTAGCGAAATCGGTCCAGGCAGTATTGAGTTATGCGCTTACTAACACAATTAGCGATTTATTTTTATAGTATACTAGCTGAGCCCTGCGGTTTCACCCGCATGAATGCCTATGTCCCGTTCCCGGTCTCTTTATGTTATTCAGGGCGCAGATGAATCACT
The DNA here is from genome assembly GCA_905146925.1 of Autographa gamma. Lineage (NCBI taxonomy): Eukaryota > Metazoa > Arthropoda > Insecta > Lepidoptera > Noctuidae > Autographa > Autographa gamma. The sequence continues at coordinate 3,118,174 of LR989878.1, read as the reverse complement.
ATCGTAGCAAAGGTCAGGATAACTTTTTTTTTCACCGAGCAATTTTCCATTTTTTATAAGAACCTTCTCCTGATAATAACTAACACAACAAAAAAAGAATTAACGAAATCGGTCGAGGCGTTACTGAGTTATGCGCTTACCAACACATTTAGCGATTTATTTTTATATTATACTTAAAACGAGCTTGCTTATTATGTTAATGCCTTCAAATAAATACATTTAACGACATTTTTGCCTTTGTCTTACAAGTTTGCATTTAAAATTTCACAAGACATAAATATAAAAATTAAATAAAACTACCCGTAATTAAATAAAGTACCTACTCTTCCGCTCAGGAGGATATACCAAATTTTTTACAAAAGTACCTATGTGTTTTATCTACCAATTTTTTCCTACAGATATTCTACTAAACTTTGCCAGTATAAATTAAAAAAATGCCAACTGCCTCGGTGGCCTAGTGGTGCTAAGCGCGACTGCTACGCTAGAGGTCTTGAGTTCGATTCCCAAGTCGACCAAGGTGTTATTGGGTTTTTCTATGAAATTCTCAGTAGCAGGTCGGAGTTTGGATTTGTGCTCGGTTAGTGGCAATAGGCTCGCCCCCTATTACATGGGACCTAAACATATCGGCGAACTGTGGGTACATTGGTGGACCTCTGCCTAACCCTTAGGGAATACAGGCGTGGTGATATGTTATGTTATAATAAAAAATATTGAATAATAACTTGGGTAACAAAACTCTTTTGTATGGGTAATAGCTACAATCTATTTAAGGATTAATGTAATAACTTAAGCTATACTAAATTAAAACGTTTCGTTAATTAAGTATTTTTGTAGATTTATTTATAAAACCAGTAATTACCGTCATATTTAAATTACAACGTAATAAACATTTTTGCCTTTGTGTAAAAACATAAAGAAAAAGACAGAACTCAAAATGACCCGGCATTCAAAATATCGTCTTAGTCATTATTATAAAAATAAAATTAAAACTTCTTAAAATTAAAATAGGTTTCCACAAAAGATATCCTGTATGTTCCCATTTAAACAATCAAGACATACTAAAATCGTTTTAAAGTGGGGTTATTGGCTCACTTTTGAATTTATTTACACTAAAATATACAGGGTGTTAAGAAACCCCTGTACGACCCGAAAGGGTGATATAGAGCCCAAAAAAAAATTAACACTGAAATATTTTTTATAGTAACAATAATAATGAATTTTGAAATAACCATTTTCGCCGCATAATTTCCTAAATTTGAGATTTCGACAAAAATTACAAAGATTTTTTTGATGTTAGATATTTTTTCCATTTTTTTTAATTTTAATTTTATCAGTTATCTATCCCTAACTATACCTTAAAGAGTCGCACAGGGTTTACTTAACACTCTGTATGTCATGTGCAGTTCTGAAATCATTATAATGCAAACATTTTATGAATTCATATTCGAGTGATAAGCATATTTAATGCACAAATATAAACGAATGCATACACTTTGATTTGAACCTGAGGTGAGCACCTTAGTGACCTTTCAGGTACCAACAATATTTGCTATGTATGTTTACGCAACGCATTCTACAATAAATAAAGACCCAAGTACCTATACTGTAATAAATAAAAAAAAGTGTGTTTCAATATTTTGTCCTTTAAGGTTCCGAAAACCATTAGTAAAGTCCTATAATGAAAGAGAGAGGAGCAATGTGGTTAAAAAGTATTAAGTGAAAATAACACATTAAATAAACAAAATTATCTTCCAAATCTTTTTGATTTATCCAGCGAAAAAATACAATAAAATATCTGTGCTAAAAGTCATGAATTGTATTTTTAATTTACTTCTAATTCTTACCAAGCATCTGTAATATTTAATTTATTCATATCATAACTCTGAATACAGCATCTGAAAAAATTACCTAGGTTCTAATTATTACAATTATACATATTTTACAGTCTTACTGTAATAAAATTAGTTAAATTTTACCTAGTTTTAAAATTCATTTAATTTGTTGTTGGGTTGAAATCGCCAATCCGCTGTGAGCAAGCGTGGTGATCAATGCTCGCGCCTTCTCTATATGGGAAGAGGCCTTTGCCCAGCAGCGGGACGTTTATAGGCTGGAATTGTTATATAATTATTAAATTAATTTATTTACTATACGCCAATTTTATTGACAAAAGCGTTTTTCGAACAGACTCTATCCCTTATTAAGACTGGTTGTCAGAAATGACTTAACGACTGTCAAAGATCAACGTATGACAGTCGGGACCAACGGCTTAACGTTTCCAAGGCGCAATTAGTTAGAGATATAATTATTTTCGGCTTTGGAATTAACTTGCACCTACCAAGGTTTACTATAGGTTCGCCATAAATTATGTTTATTTGTATTATGTTAATTAATATCTTCTTAAATTAACATTAAACCTTGATGTGTCATTCAGATGTTGGTTTTGCGAATCAAATGCGTGTTAAATAGTGATTTAAATTAGTTAAATGTAGGGTTTTGTATAATTTTCGTTATGGCGTTATAAATGTAATTTATACTCTATACAGGATGTTACAAAACCCCTGTCCGATCCGTTAAGGGGTTGTTAGGTATCGATGTCTGATTATATTAATGTAGAAAATAATTGAAAAAAAAAATTATAACCTAAAAAGTTTTTTTTTTCTCCAAATGGATAGTGAGATTGACGGCATCGTCACAGGTTTTGCCAAATGATCATACCACCGTTAACACAGACGTAAATGATGGTGTAGTTTTTGATTTATCTTCAAATTTAGGGAATTTGGGGGCTACTTCAAAGTTCATTATAATTGTTACTATCATGAATATTGCAAATTTAACATTTTATTTGGGCATGTGATTGTGAACCCTGTATCCCCCTTTCGGGTCGGACAGGGGTTTTGTAAAACCCTGTAGAATGAACCCGACTTAAAAATGTTTGTATTTGAATCATTTCTAAACTCCTGCGCCTCGATTCAACTGTTCAAGAGTTGCCTGAATTGACCGAATGACTTCACTTGGTAATTTTTACGATAATTGGCATTCTGCTAACTGTCATTACGATCATTAATTGGTCATTACGATCATTCTCTTCGAGAGTTCAATGAGATTTTATTGTAGGCTTATCTAAATACGTTACACATATCATTTTGCCAACATAAACTCTTGACGACCTACATGGTCGAGTAGCGTGCACACCGGTTTTCATCGTATCACTAACTCTGAGGTCCTGGGTCCTTTACCCGGACGTGTTGTAGAAAACCACTTTTTAAATGGTGCCGATCCACTATGCAATAGGTACCAAAAAGGTCACCAACTCAGCATATGCGAGGTGCAAAACACTCACCTGGTTTTCATATTAGCATAGTATAATGACATAGTAACTAGGACATAGTAACTATAATTAAACGAATTTTTAGGGTTCCGTAACCAAAGGGTATAACGGGACCCTATAACGGACACTTCGCTGTCCGTTCGTCCGTCTGTCTGTCACCAAACTGTATCCCATGAATCTCTATAGCTAGACGGTTAAAATTTTCACAAACTATGTATTTCTGTTGCCGCTATTCCAAATACTAAAAACAAAATGAAATATAAAACTAAAGGGGCTCCCATACAACGGTTTTACGGAGCCCTAAATTCACAAGTCCGACTCCCACTTTGCCGGTATTTTTCATTGTCTCGACCCAACATGCAATAACAAAAAGGGTGCTAAATGCATATGTTACGTGTAGACCCAGCATTGGTTTTCATAGTAGCTTAGTATAATGACATAGTAACTAGGAGTAATGGTACTTTAAAGCCCTAGTAATATACTTTTATCCATACATTTGAAGGGCCAAAGGTTACTTATTTAGCGAGCCCTACAGAGGACATCCTCAATTGCCATCAAACTGGTGATCATAGATAATATTATGTAACGACAACAAAACAAACTAGTTTATATGTCATTTGATATCTGTTTAATTGGCTAGTTTATTAACTAGGTGCATAACATGTAATGGCCGATTGCAATCAAACGAGTGCTCATTTTATCTCCACCTTATCAAATTCTTTAAAGTGTTGAGTAGAAAATTAAATTGAGTAAAACAGTTGGTCGAAGCCATAGGTTCTTTCCGGAGCGGCTCCGCTGGCGGTTTGGATGGCTTGACCCCACAGCACCTAAAAGACCTCACAGGCCCCACTGCCGGTGAAGCTGGCGAGTCGCTTCTGAAAGAACTTACAGCTTTAATAAATTTAATGCTTGCAGGTGGGGTCCATGAGGGGGTCATTGACACCCTTTATGGAGCCAACCTCTGTGCCCTTAGCAAAAAGGATGGTGGTATTCGCCCTATTGCTGTTGGCACCACCTACAGACGCACGGCAGCCAAAATTTGCTGTAAGTTGTACAGCAACGTTTTGACTGATAAATTTCAACCGCTTCAGTTAGGTTTTGGCTCAAAGGGGGGTTGTGAAGCTGCCGTACATGCGCTGTCCACATTTTTGGCCCACAGGAAAAGTGAGGTTATTCTTAAAGTTGACATAAAAAATGCGTTCAACTCAGTTAACAGAGACACCTTGTTGGCAGAAGTCAAAAGTGAAACCCCCAAAATTTACAGTTTCCTTTGGCATTGCTACCGAAACCCTTCAAAATTAGTTTATAAAGACAATGTTTTAAATTCGGCTGTTGGTTGCCAACAAGGAGATCCGCTCGGGCCGGTCATATTCAGTTTAGCCATCCATCCCATTATCAAAGAATTGAAATCAAAATTTAACATTTGGTATCTGGATGACGGAACTCTAGGAGGCGATGTCGACACTATAGCAGATGATTATATATCCCTTAAAACAAATTTACACAAAATTGGTCTTGATTTAAACACAAGTAAGTGTGAAATATATATTCCAGATACACATCTTGATAAAAATTTGGCTTTACAAAAAATCCAAACTATAGTGCCTGAAATTAACATAGTTAATAACTCTTCTCTTCGCCTTCTAGGGTCCCCAATTTTAGAAGAATCATATGAAAATTTTATAGATGATAAAATTGAAAATTTTCAATCAATTTCGAGTAGACTTTTCAAAATCTCTTTACATTCTGCTATTACTTTAATTCGTTTTTGTTGCTTTGGTCCAAAATTTACATATTTTCTTCGTTCTTCACGATTATGGAAACATTTACCGCTTTTGGAAAAAGTCGATAAAATTATTCGGTCCACGTTAACGTCCATTTTCAACGTAACGTTGGATGACCGAGCCTGGACCCAAGCCACGCTGCCGATCCGTTTTGGTGGGCTAGGTGTACGTAAAGTTTCCAGTTTAGGCTTACCAGCATTTTTGTCATCTGTCCACAGTACTGAAAAGTTGACCAGGCAAATCTTAGGGTCTTCTCTGGTTGATTTTCAGATTCTGTGCATGACTGAGGCAGTAAATAGTTGGGAAATGTCCTGCCCGGGCACAGATCTACCCGAGCAACGTTCTTCTCAGAGGCAGTGGGACGAGCCGCTTTGCAGTTTGATACGGAAAGAATTGATCAATACGTCAATCAACACTGCAGAGCGTGCGCGTCTCCTGGATGTGGGAGAATGGGAATCGGGCCTCTGGTTACAGGCACTTCCATCATCCACTCTTGGTACCATATTGGATAATAATACTTTTCGGCTCGCCATGAGTTTACGTTTAGGTATACCCTGTGTCGCATGTCATCGTTGTCAATGCGGTGAGACAGTCGACAACCTCGGTCACCATGGCCTGTCCTGCAGCAAGAGCGCAGGGCGTATATCTCGCCACTCAAATTTGAATGACATAATTCGTCGTGCTCTTGTCACCGCCGGTGTACCAGCTGTTTTGGAACCCAATGGTTTGGTGCGCGGCGATGGCAAGAGACCTGACGGTATGTCATTGCTGCCTTGGAAATTGGGTCGGCCTTTGGTGTGGGACGCAACGTGCGTCGACACCCTTGCGCCGTCCCACGTTCTAAGTTCAGCAGCCTCTCCTGGCGCTGCTGCTGGAGCTGCGGAGACCCTTAAGCGGCGGAAGTATAATAACATTGTGGGTGATTATATTTTCGAGCCGTTTGGGGTTGAAACGCTCGGGTCATGGGGTCCGAGCGCACGAAATCTTTTCAAAGAACTTTCCAAACGTTTGGTAGAATCTACTCGTGATCAGAGGGCTGGTTTGTTCCTTGCACAGAGAATCGGCATAGCCATTCAACGTGGCAATGCAGCCAGCCTTCTGGGCACGTTCCCCGCCATTGACAAGGATGACGATGAGTTCTTTGACGCCATTTAGTTTTTATTTATGTAAGTTTTAATTTTAGTATAGTTAGAGTTTGTTCATTATTAGATTTAATTGTGTATTAATAAATAAAAAAATATGCTCGTTTGATTTAAATCGACTTTTATGTGGTCTTATGTGTGATTGTTTGTTTTGTTATGGTCATGACCATGATACCTGCAAAGTCATCGAAACGTCGGGACCTAAAATCTCAAATAAAACCGCGATAATATTCGTAAGAAGTAGTTTTATTTCAATGTCTAACATTCGCGTAAAACTAAGAAACCAATATATGTACGACAATCGAAAAATTGCATATTTTTTTTGTAATCTGTGTTACTTTCCCGAGACATTTTTAGAATCAATCAAGCAAGAATCAAGCAAGTAATAATATCACTATTTAAAACGCCGTGTTAACATATCTCTCACTTTTATATGTAGATATTAATGCAATAAATTGTATTAGAAAATTTAATATTTATCTAAGACCATTAAAATAAACAATATTTCACTCATCGCCAGTCTTAAAAAAACACTTAAACTGTCATAAAATATTAAAAACATATAATATGCTAAATATACCAATTTATTAAAAATAAATCATTTATTTTCGACACGTGCCGACATATTTATAAGATCACAATAGAAAAACACATTAATTTTATAACTTACATCTGGCAGTCAAACACATTAAAATATCATAAAAAAGCAGAAACTCCAACTATTTTGACACAATTTATATTTTAAGAACAATCATATATACATGCTCTGTTTGTTTGCCAGTTTGCCGTAGTGAACAAAATAAAACAAAAGAGGTTTATTATACTATTGAACTATAATTTATAATCAAAAGATTTAAAATTATATGGGACCTTTAAATAGCAAATAAAAATAAACGATCTTCATTTGCCTGTGACATCGCATAACGTAACATATCATCACGCCTGTATCCCCGAAGGGTTAGGTGTACCAATGTACACCCACAGTTCGCCGATATGTTTAGGTCCCATGTAATAGGGGGCGAGCCGACCTGCTACTGAGAATTATAATGAAAATGTTTTTTTTTAAATATCCCATAACAAATATTAAATACTATGACTAATCTCTCAACTCTTTCTTTACAAAAAAAAATACTGCAGAAAAAAAAATAGTACTACTGTTTTTGGTAACCGTACCGCCAAAATTCATGTCAATAGGTCGATGCACTCTTCGTAGTAATTTTTTTATTAAGAATTGGTTGAACCCAGGAGCCAAACGTTCTACTTTTACAGAGGGGGCCTATTACCAACACTTAGTGGATAGATTTATTCGATGCTAAGAATAGGACACCTTTTCCGGTGTAATGTAAGGAATGTCTTTATGGGCTGGACTTCTTAATAATATTTTACCGACTGTGAAAAGAGGAGTTTCTAAACCTGTTTTTTTTTTTTGTAACGGTATTATATTCGGCATTTGTTCGGCGGCGGTATATGAAATTGATTGAAGTAGTGCTTTTAACAATTTGTGTAATCAATTATATTTTTATTAAAGACTAAATAATGAATGATTGTGTTTATCATATTTGTCTTTCTAAACTAAATTATTGAGATTATGATAATACTTTGGTCGGATCTACTAATATGGCAGTAAATATAATAAAGCTAGTACATTAATGTAAAAATAAACGATAAAACAAGACTATGGGATCAATTTTGATAAAATAAATTTATACAACTGAGAACTACCCTTTTTTTGGAGTCGGTTAATAATTGATCTAATAACCTTTAATAAAGATATCTTAAAATACTATTTATATCAATAAGAACAATCTAATAATAGATTTACAAATCGTGCAACTTAATGAGACCAAGTAATATAATTAATTTTATTACTTTTGAAAGGACATCCGGAATTTATTGAAGTATATTTTTATTTTCATTTTTAATTTAATTTAAATAAACCCTTGAAAAGGATATTAGATACACGTGTAATGTGTAAATATAAAATAAAGCTTTATTTGTGTGTTTTTCATAGAGAGAAAACACCTAAAAGACATACATAATAATCACGCCTCTTTCCCTTATAGGGGTAGGCAGAGACCGCTTTTTTCCACTTGCTACGATCCTTACACACTTGTTTCGCTTCGTCCAATTTCATTATTCCCTTCATAAATGCTGTTCGGTTTATGGTACTCTTCACCTGTCCTTTTTTCATTCACACTCTTATACACTTTATTCGTCAATCGTTCTTCATTCATTGTCTCGACATAGCCAAACCATCTCAGAATACCTTTCTTAATTTTTGTCTCAACATCTATCGTCAGACATACTTCATCCACCTTACCATCCATTCCCCCTCTAACATTCAACGTAGCGAAGCGGCTCTCCGTATTCTGAAATAATTTTGTCTTAATGACATAATTATCTGATTGATATACGTTGTCGACCTCCGTGGTCGAGTGGCGTACGCACCGGTTTTCAAGGTGTCGCTAGCTCTCAGGTCCCGGGTTCGATCCCCGGACGGGTCAATGTAGAAAGTCACTTTTCTACATTGTCTCGGGACTGGGTGTTTGTGGTACCTTCGTTGTTTCTGAATTCCATAACACAAGTGCTTAATAGCTACTTACTTTGGGTTCAGAACAATGTATGTGATGTTGTCCGCATTTATTAACATACCTACTTTGTATCTTTACTTTTGTTCATTTCAATTTTGAAACTACTTTTAATTAGTCATGATTATGTTTAAACATAATCACACACTAGCATTGAGCAAGCGTGGTGATCAATGCTCGTGCCTTCTCTATATGGGAAAAGGTCTGTGCACAACAGTGGGACTTTTATAGGTTTTTGATTATTCATATCATATTTTTTTTTGTTTTTATTTCCTATATGAAGGACTGGTCAACGTTTGCCCTCAATAGAGAAGAATGGAAGGAACAGGATGGGCTGAAAATAATAATACTAACTTACAATGCATAAAACTTAGTATGCCACCTATATCCACATTTTTTTTTTATACATATACATATCATCACACCTGTATCCATGAAGGGGTAGGCAGAGGTGTACCAACGAACACCCACACCACCATTTTTATTATAGCAATCATATAAACCAGTATTACTGTTTGAAAAACCAAAGGTCAATCATATATCCCATGTTATATCACAGACGCTTATCAAGAAACCCTATACTAGCTATTTACTAAAAAATATTTCTTTTTCTCCATAAAGTATTGATCCAAATATTCATAAAACAGGAAAAAAACTTTGTCATTCAACTACTTATATGATATTATAAGCTTAAAACACCTCTGTACAATCGCCCAGTCTACGACAAAACCAGCAGAGGTTATAGTCTCTATTACAAAGAAATAAGGTTCAGTTTCGAAGGTTAGTTGTTTGTGGTGCACTGTACTTTGCAGTGACACAACTGCATACTTTATGACCGCAATTCCTTTAATTGGATGACACAATACTCGGTTACTCTGTACTCGACTAGAATATCATTGAATTTATGTACGGCAACTGTTAACACGGTTTTTCTTATAGAAATAATAATAATTTTAACAAAAAAATACTTTAAAATAAGTCTTATATGGTTTTTTGTATGAATCCCACCGTCAGAACTGAAACACACGGGAAGAACCAGCTTTCAAATAAAAAAAGAATCACCAACATCAGTTCACTCTGTCGAAAGTACAGTGGTAACAAAAATAAAAATAAAATGTAGTCGTATTGAGTACCTCCTTCTTTTTTCATTAAAAAGGAAAAAAAAAGTTTCAGTAAAAAAATAAGCGTCAATGACAAGTGTGACAATAAAACCGTTTATACAATTTTGTAGAACCTATTTTTTTATCCGTATTCCTTTTATTTTCGATAAGCACCATACCATAACATAGTATAGTCAGACTTTTTAACGATAATATTATTACGCTTTTTTGACAGTTATAGGGAGGTCTTTGCCCAGCAAATGTCAGTCACAGCTTATAATAATAATAGTTTGACAAGGTCAGATTAAGTTACTGTTTACATTACTTTAAAATGCTTTTTTATCGGTAAAAGAAGGAAAAGTCACCGTGAAGGTTTTTTCCAGTATAGTATGTATGAATACTGAAAAACCAATCAGTTAGAAGACTTGAGTATCATGTAGTCTCTCTCCGTGTAAGGTGTATAGTAGCGACAGATGGATTTTTAAGGACGTCCTAAAGCTTACATCTCAGTGAACTTAGAGTACATACTGGGTCCACATACTACAAATATACAACGACAAGAAAAGCAGAAGAATAAATTAGTAAACATATAGTTCACCTACCCTAGGGCCTAGGAAATCTAGACGATTTACTTGCTTTTCAAAATAAAATGATGAAAAGAAAATTATGGTGAAACTAGAAACAGAGCTTGGGTGAAAGCTTAGCCAATGAAAAGAAAATAATTTTACTTTAATCTTCCTATATAATCACTATTCACGTGTAAGTTCTTAAAGACAGAAAATATTTACTCCGGAAAAAGCTAACCTTGTAAATTGACGAGTAAAAATACATGCATTTGTTTTTGTATTTTTACAATTCCTAGGAAATACCGCTGTTAGTTTTCAACGTAAGTGTCCAAGATTAGCGCAATCATAATAACTCTAATAGCTTTTACAGATATATATACTTTTTTCTATCTAGTGTGTACAATCTCTTAAACTATAATTCAGAAATCTGAATGAACACCCTAGAATCATACATTTTTAATACCCGAGGCAAAAAGAGGGGTCTTATAAGTTTTGTCAGTCATGTCTCAGTCTGACGGTCTATGTGCCAGTCTTGTTTTTGTTTCAAAGCTGAGTTTGAGATTGATCGAACTTCTGAGCCATAATTCAGTTTTTTAATCAATTTTCTCAAATAATTTCTGGGAGATTCGAATCCCACGGAATTAGAAACTATGGGTAATACTAAAAATACGCTTTAGAATAGAATAGAAAATTTATTCAATGTTTGTAAAAACCATAAACAATACCACAAAAAAAAAATACATTTACGTCAACAACTCTCTGGCCCATTTATTTTGTCCGCCAGTGCACCGTATGACAGTAAACGTATCTAATTGGATGACATAATTTGGAAGTCTGACCCGTCTGCAGATATTATACGAAATTAAAATCATCACTATAAACTAGATTTGTTACTTTAAACTGCTTTAATATACATACCAGGATAATTCTAACAAAAAAAAAACAATTTCCAAATAAGTCTTATTTATATTATTGCTTATGGATCCCACTGTCAAAACTAGACGAAAAATGGGACCACATGGCACCAGCTTACAAATAAAAAAGGATCATCAAAATCAGTTCAACCCCTCAAAAGTTCTGTGGTTAGAAAGATAAAAGAAATATACAATCGAATTGAGCACCTCCTCCTTTTTTGAAGTCGGTTAAAAATACCTAAAATAAAGGATTATAAATAAAATTAAAATTTAGTGCATTCGAATGATGACGCGTCAAGGCCACTACTACATTTACTCATGATTTAAAAAAAAATGTTGTATCGACCGTTTTTTTATTATTATTTTTCTTAAACGTTTTGGAAATGGTGGATCCGGAAGTAATCCATATAAATATATTAAATAACTTTAAAATCGATTTAGTAGTTCGGTATTTAAAACAAAATAATTGGGAATCAATTATTGAAACATTCAATGATGACCAAAATTAACGCGAACAAAGTCGCACACGGCCAGTTTAAATCTAAAACAAAATGATCAATATATTTTCGTTCGACAGCCTAAGATGAAATAGTTAATCTTATTTTGATTATTGAATTTAAACAGCGGATGTTGTTACAATATGTAGTTTAATAATATTAAATAGAAATTTTGGTGTGACGATTATCTATTGTATTATAAAATTCTTTATTTTCTCAGGGGTATATAACGTAGCAATTAGGCCTAATTTTCATTTTGATATTAGATTTAAGTTGAAGAACATCGAAATCAAGGTTTGTTTTTCATCCTTAAAATTATCAAGAATAGTCACAAAATAACCCAATTTTTATTTAGACATAAATTCACACCAAAACCTTAAGTATTGGATTGTATTTTGTGATTACTCTTTAAAAAAGATTTTGATGATTGATTAACATAGTTTATAACTCAAGAAGAACTATAAAAACATTGGCAATGGAACTAGGTATCCACACGGGTGAAACCGTGGGGCACAAGTAGTACTAATTACAACAATACCAGCCTATAAACGTCCCACTGCTGGGCATAGGCCTCTTCCCATATAGAGAAGGCACGAGCATTGATCACCACGCTTGCTCTGCGGGCGATCTCAGATCCCAATTTTCCTTCAGAATTATGAAAGCCAAAACCATTACCAGGTACTATTAGCAAATTTACCTATATACTAAAACAAACAATTATTAAAGATCATCTAATCAAAAGGATGGGAGGTTAACAACCTATGCGTACTTAAGTTACTTAAGTACCTTCGATCGATAGAAGACGAGCCTTTACAAAAAGGGGCACTTTTTGTGTAGCATAGTGCCCTACACTTCGTACTAGCGTTCAAGTTAGCGACACGTAAGAAAAAGGTGGTAATTTAGAACTTACCTATGTATAAATATTAGAAGTTCTTAATATATTTTAGGGTTCCGTACGTCAAAAGACAAGAAACCTTTATAGTTGGTTTCGATTTTTTTGTCCGTCTGTATGTCTGCCTTTTCTTCTCTTTTTCGCGGGTTGCTTTCATGTTGAAATTAATATCAGATATTTAGGTCTATAAACTTTTAGGCCACAAAAACAGACTTATACTCGTATGCAGTCACATTTATAAATATCCGAAAAATATTTTTTGTCCTTTAATAATATCTAAATAAAACTGGTAAGTCGTTAGAATTAGTATAAATTCCCACTCAATAACAATTAACTACAGTTTACACTATAAACCCTGCGTGAAAATAGTCGACATTTCAAAAGGCACCAACACAGCCACATTTCTTTAAAAAATTCCACATTTTGATTGACTTCCAACTAATGATTATTTATGTTTTACTCACACAATTAATAAGTGATGGTATGCGATTGTAATTTACCAGTTAATTACATTTCAATCGCGGTGTTTAAACGCTATGTCAACTATTCGGGGTCAAACGAACTTAAACTAAAACGGATAACAATAATAACCCTTATTCCATTGTAATAAGGACGCTTTTCATATCTAGTTCTTGCTGTGAAGCATGAAAATTATTGTAACGTATTCAAAAGCTACAAAAAATTAGTCTTAAATAAGAATAAAGGTTATTAGTCAATATGGGTTAGTGTACCACTTTTTGATGACGTAAAAAAAAATACGGGACCTAGATTCATTTAATACCTTATTTAAGTGTTATAATATATATTACTAATACATATAAATGTATCTTTCTTAGTTATTCTAAGTTATAAACGACTAAAATTTAAGGAAAACGTATTAGGCACCCTGAAATCGCAAATCTTAGCAAGCGTGATCAATGCTTGTTCTCTGTATGAGAGGCCTGCAGTGGGACAGTTACAGTCTTTAAAACAAGTGAAACGATTTCAAAAACTGGCTGTCAATGTCAAGCGGTAGGTTTTCAATTAAAAATAAATATCGATGCGAGTGAAACCGTGGACAAAAACTAGTTTTGTATTCAGTACTAAACATTCATTTAATTATAAATTACGTTGAAAAAAGCGTCATTTTGAAAATTATTATATATAATTGTTATTTTGCGTATTTGAAATAATAATAGTAATATAGTGACAGGTACGAAACTGAGATATTTTTAGCAAAATTAATGTAATTTTTAATTAGAATTATTTCTATGTAATAAGGTCAATGTTTGAATATTCTTAGCTTGTTTTGTTTAGAAGGTTTTCTTAGTATTTAAATATGATATACTAAACAGGAAATTGGTGATTATTATGTAATAATGTACCTACCAAGGTTTTTATCACGAGATTTCAAAATAAGATCCACTTATGTGCAAAAAACATCACTTAACGATTATCGAATAGACTTCTTATTCTTAAAATAATAAAGCGCTATAAAGTACTTAAAATATATTTTTTTAGTGCACACTTTTTTTGCAATGCAGTGTATGTAATCTCGACCGCAAATCAGTAGTAAAAGCTAATAAGGAAAAGCAACTTTACTACCTTAAAATACAGTGCATTAAATATGTAAACGTTTTACCAAAATGCGGTCAAGTATACCAAAACTAACCTATTGGGCTTATGATCGATCGGCAAAATTTTCGCGTTCATCTCTTATATTACTAACTAATACGATTACATAGTAACAACGGCCAATAATCAGATTAACCTTACACGTAATTTTCACAGAAAACTGTGCCATCCCTTTCATTGGCAGAAAAAAAAAACGCCCGTGAAATTAAAAAAAATCATCATTAAATTGTCCAGACATTGCCAGGAAAGGACAGCGCATGCTTAAGACCCATTCAGGAACGTAGCAGGAATGAGACAGAGCGACACGCGAAAGCGAGACGGCAATAGGATTCCAAAAATTCAGGGAAACCCACTTCGACTGCCGAACATTATGTATTACTCATTAATGTTATGTCATTCCACTTTGATCCATTTTTAAAATAAGAACACTTAAACGTAAATTTTTCAAAAATCGACCTTAACTCAAATTAAGAATAAATTTTTAATTGTCACAAAAATGCGGCAAAATTGATCTTGATTTTTTCCTTAGCGCATAAGAGCTGACGCCTACATTTGACGGTTAGGTACACTAACTGCATTAGCCAGATTTCAGGTCACACTAAATGAACTAAACTAGGGAATTAAATGAAGGATAATGTACTTACGTGTGCACTGAACGCGGGGTGACATAAAACACACAGGCCTATACATTTGTTAGAAAAACCGAGTTTAACATTAAGATTACACGAGACACTATAACCTGGTAACTACACAAATTTATTTTTAAACTTCTCTGTATGTGGTACGCGGTATTGAAATAATTTATATTGGTACGCGGTATGGCTGAAATGTGTATGGTAACTAGTTTCGTGGGGAAAAAAAATCAATTGCACACGATACGTCGGGTGGCCATTTTGATTCCGACTGGGTAAGCGGGGTTCTGTGTTTTACGCATGCGTCAAGAGCCGCCCAAATCTCTATGCCCGACTAGATAATTGCAGAATGTGTGGGTTACTTCAAACCCTATTGCGATGTTACTATCGTCAATTTGAATTTAGAACACTATTTTGAGGCGCATTCGTTTTGAAAACAAAAGCTCTTCGGGGTTCAAATAAATTCGAATTGTTTTTTCTTTTTTCGAATATTGATAACGTTTTTTTTTTGTTTCTTGAATTAAAATATAGTTTTAACTATGTAATTAACAAAACCTATTATTTTATCGACCAAATCCTAAATAAATAGTTACTAGTACTCATTTTTTCTTAAAATATCGATCTAATAAGCTACGGAACCAAACGATTAGAAGAAAATTTCTGACGTAAGATTTGCGAAATGTCGGGAATAATTCGCTTGTTTGTGCACAGATGGCGCTATTCTTAACATTCGCAAGTTTAATTTAAGTAGACTATAAATAAATGCAATTAGCAATGATTTATTTCGGTTCAGTGGTTTAGTATTAGTACTATTTTGGATACATTCGTTTGTATACTGTATAACTGATAACACCTAATTGTAAAAAGGAAGCAACTTCAATGAAATTTATAAAGGATATCTGAGGTAAATCTATCGAAGAAAAAATATTTATTTTAATCGTTCCACAATTTTCGGAGAAATCGCGTAACAAACAACCCCTATGAAATTAGTTATTTGGTTATAATTGAACTCCCTTTCACAGGTGCCTATAGCGGATTCTAATACGACCATACAGTGTTAAGAAATCCCTGTCCGATCCGTTAAGGTGTTGTCAGGTATCGAAAACTGATACCATTAATGTAAAAAAAATGGAAAACCTATCATATTTTTTTCACTTAACGCTAAATGATCAAACAAAAGGGCCCTAAATAATATAGACGATAATGGTGCTGTAAATACTGCTTTAGGGATTTTAGCCAAAAACCGTTATTTCTAAGTTCAGATTGATACTATCATGAATATTCAAAAATTAATATTTGATTTGGGCATGTGATTGTGGAACTTACTATATCACCTTTTCGGGTCGGACAGGGTTTTCTTAACACCCTGTTTAATCATCGTTATAAGATGAAGCCGAAACGAGGGTGCCGATTTACCAAACACATAAACTACTGTTTAAGCTCATCTAATTTATAAAACTACACTGATTAAAAAAATCGAACAAGTGTGAGTTCTCGCGCGTAGAGGGTTCCGTAATAATATAAAATATACTGTTTCTTTGAAATACAACACACTTCTGGGCAATCCTGTAATCTACAGGTAAATAACTATTTTTATTGTATTTTGTTTCAAAATTTTATGTTCTGTCGTTTAGAACATATATTTTCCTAACAGAATGTAATAATACGTAATTTATTTTTTAATATGTATAGTTTTGTATTATTAATATTATAAACAACAATAGGTTTCTACTCTTAATTAATAAAAACACATATTCATAACAAGAAACGTCATTATTTTCTCGTAAAACCGCAAGTCCCTTGCTTTACAATATTGTTTTTCTAAAACTACATACAAAAGCAAAACAAATAACGCAAATATTATTATTCTGTTTCATCAATCAGCCAATTATAGTCCACTGCTGGACATAGGCCTCTCCCAATTTGCGCCACAAATTATTCTGTTTACTTAGTCATAAATCTAATAATAATGACGGATTTTGCGTAATTTATAAACAAATATATAGACATATATATATTTTACCACTTTATCGATGATAAAAATAATTTATGAAATTAACTTTTCAGGAGATAGCTCGTAACAAACACACAAAAGTAAAAAATAAGTTGACTGCGTTCCAGAACGGGCATTATGGATGTAGGCAAAAAGGCTGCCAGGCTCAAATGGGATTGGGCGGGTCACGTCACCTGATGTGTAGTGCCAGAAAACGGACGACGCCGCCGAAGCCGGCCCAGGAAGAGATGGCAGGACGATCTACAGTCATACTGCAAGGGTTGGTTCGAGGTGGCACAAGATAGAGACATGTGGAAGGAATTGGGGAGGCCTTTGGCCAGCAGTGGGACACTATAGGCTAGATTTTAAATAAATAAATAAAAAAATAAAAAAAAATAAAAAAGTTGACTGTGAAATTGAGAACCTCCTCCCTTTGAGGTCAGTAAAAAAGCCCAGAATGGATAATGCTCTTGTTTATGTTTATGTTATCAAAATGCTAATTATTTACGAGAAAACTTTAGTTTCTTACCTACATGAATAAGACCACCAAGTACTAGTCACAAAGACTATAGGTTTTAACTCATCATCTCCCGAGCCTTTTCCCAACTATGTTGGAGTCGGCTACCAGTCACCGGATTCAGCTAAATACCGTATTTTACACTATAGGATTTAACTAGGTATACAAAAATAATTAAAACCGTCAAATTGCCAGTCGGACTCACGGACGAGTGGTTCCGTAGCACCGTCGTATGAAAGGCCCAATAAATACTTTTTTCTCTTGTTTTGAGTATTTTGTCTTATGGCAGCAACATAAATGTATAATTTATGAAAATATTAACTGACTAGATATCGCGGTTCTTGAGATAAAGCCTTGTGACAGACAGACGGACGGACGGACAGCGAAGTCTTAGTTATGGGGTTCCGTTTTACCCTTTGGGTACGGAACCCTAATAATGAAACTCTTCTTTACAAAACAATATCATTAGTTTTTAAACAAATCTGTTAGAGGAAAAATTATGTAATAAGTACATTAATTTGTAACACTTACTTGCTCTCAATTTAAATCATGGTAAAATATAGTTTATCCTGTAAGCATGAAATTCGCAAATATGTTATACTAAGTAATGTTCTAAAGTCGTGGTGGCCTAGCGGTTCAATGAACGGATTTGTATACAGAAGGTTGCAAGTTCGAACCCGAGCAAGTACCAATGTAACTTTTCAAAGTTATATGTATTTTCTTAATTATTCTAAGACACTTCTGACTAACGGTGAAGGAAAAACATCGTAAGGAAATCTGGATTCCAAAATTTGGGATCTGAAATCGCCATTCCGCAGTGAGCAAGCGAGGTGATCAATGCTCGTGCCTTCTCTATATGGGAAGAGGCCTGTGCCCAGCAGTGGGACGTTTATAGGCTGGATTATTATTATTATAAGTAATGTTTTACAGAGCGTCTGCCTATCAAACCTCTACTAATAATCTAGTTAGCTTATTATACAGTACTTATTGCCTGAAATCCTGTAAAATATGTTGTTAACAATAATAATTCATTAATAAGTAGTGAATAATGATAACGTCGTCTGCCAGACGTGTGTCCGCGAGCGGCATGCTCGCGAGCTGCTCGTTTAATGCTCGTTCATCAGATCTGGACTTGAAATTTATTTTATATATGGAATGTAATATTCCGGGACAATATTCCGCATGGAATGGAAGAAAAAAACATGGTGTCTACTAATTAGTTAGTGAGGAAGAAGAAGAATCCGGGCAGAGCTTGTGTTATAGTAACCATACAACTGACAAACACACTTATATATTCTTAAATACATACATATCATAGATAAATTACTTCCAGATACAGAAAAAATATTTGTGATGGTTGAGAGTCGAATCCACGGCCGGTATAGCAGGCAGGGTCACTAACCACTAGACCAACAGGTATTATTTAAAATAAAGACATGACACATGTTTTAACAAGCTTTTCTAATACATTTTGTATATACTAAGCTCCTGTTCATTACGCATTACTTTATAACGTAAACAAAAGAGTATCAATCACTTATTTATTTGAAATATGTAAACAACTTTTGCAACACATACGTCACAATAAAATGATGACGTTTTATAAAACAATATATATCCAGAATGACGTATTAATAAACTGTTTTCCTACTCTAAAGTGTTTGAGTGACATTAGTCTGTGCCCACCAACCCGACAACTGAGTGTAACGTAAAAAGAACACAATGGCGTTAAAAATACTAATAATTTTATCGTGTTATGTAATATTAGTTAAATCGCACGGTGAGTTTAATTGTTAGTTATTTAATTAGTAGTTAATAAGTTTGATTTTTGTTAAATTTGGTTTACGTGACAGAAGTAAGGAAAACAAATTACTTAACTTCAGAGTTCGGCCATTTTGTAAAATGTAATTTTATATTAATTTTATTCAAATGATGTAGTTTCCAAATAGAAGTAAATATTAATATAGAGAATGTTCGAAATTATTTACAAAAATATTGATTAAAGGTAGATGCATAGAATACTATTTTCTTTTACACAATTTGAGTTACATCATTAAAAATGTTTATCAGTTGTCTGGTTACCATAACACAAGCTCTGCTTAGCTTGGGATCAGACAACCGTGTGTGAGATGTTCCGGAATATTATATTATAAATTTAAATAAGAGAACAAAGAGAGGGAGTCCAAATATAGCGATTTCTTGATTATTGTAGTTAAATGTGATGACTGCACTTTGTAATTAAAATGTCACAGGCTTTTTATAATCTAATCACATGCACAAAGAACATTTAGACTTAGAACAAGTATCTATAATAATCCAGCCTATAAACGTCCCACTGCTGGGCACAGGCCTCTTTCCAAATAGAGAATCTCTGCGGATTGGCGATTTCAGATCCCAAATTTTGGAATCCAGGTTTCCTCACGATGTTTTCCTCCAACGTTTGTCAGAAGTGTCTTAGAATAATAAAGAAAGTTCATTTAACTTTGAAAAAGGCACATTGGTACTTGCCCGGGTTCGAACCTGCAACCTTGTGCATACAAATCCGTTCATTGAACCGCTAGGCCACCACGACTCCTCCCGAACAAGTATCTATGATTGATATAATCACAAAAACCCAAAGGATTCCTATAATTCAGCCACTAAAATAAAGAAGACCGTATTATATTATTTATTGCAATCTGGCATAAAAAAATATTTTTGGGTGATATCATTCGTTTATATCATCAAAGTTATATCTTACCACGACCTGACCACGACCTGTCAGGAACGCATTCTCTCAATTAAATTAAGCTGAATTATAGGAATCCCTCATAATAACTTTTAAACTATCGCGCTGCATGTTTATAGTAATATTATAGAACGGGGATTAGCGCGAACATGCACGGCCGGTGTAACCCGGTCGAAACGTCAAGCCCTAAAGGTATTTATGCATGTTCGCGCTAATCCCCGTTCTATAATATTACTAGGATACCTCATTTTTTAAAATACTGCATTTATAAATTCTCCGAGTTAGTTACCCCGACTACTCAAAAGCAACTTAACATTAAGACGTTCTCAAATATCTATCTGTCTCTATTCTACACCTTTAAGTGACAGAGATAGCATGACTTAATAGTTACTTAAAACTGAGCCTTTTTACCTAAAATTAATTTATAGCAAAACACCCATCCGTTTTCCAACCGTAGTTATCAGAACTTAACCTCTTTGGCTCTATTTCGTACAATATAGGACCTTAAATCTTCGCCCGAAATATTTGTTGAGAGTGGACGTGTTTTGTGTTTTACTTAAAATCTATTAAAAGTTATTCAAGCTACTGTAAACCTTAAACTGGCAGTCAGAGGGACTTAATTTAGTTAAACTTTTTGTGACAAGCCGCGTGCCGCTGCTTATCGCTAATTAGCCCCGCCCTCGTGAGTGACAAAGACAGTAATCATAATTGCGCGCTCGCTCCGATTGCGTCGCTTGCGCTGCCGTTAGACTACCGGTTTACCGTACCGGCTCGTCCGAGTGACTCAGGGACCGTGTGTATAGCTACCTAACTCAATAAAGAGTGACGACTCCCGCTGTCGGCCGCCGCGCAACCGCTTCAACAATATGTCCAGCATGCAGAGAACGCCACCGCGACCGGTCACACTTGCACAAAGCGCAAAAATTCATCAAACAGCGTCGGACTCGGATATACCTTTAACTGTAGCTGATGAGACACTGGGGTATGTTAACGTAACATCACGGTATAAACGCTGTAGGTCGGATACCGGATGCTCCCCTACGAAAAATGAGTTCGAAGATTTTAAGCATGAAATCTCGCAAATGCTAATTTCGTGGAAAAACGAGCAAGAAACTCTGTTTGCAAAAATGATTAATGAGCAAAGCGTAACCTTATCAAAAGTGATGTCGGAATTAGCGGATTTGAAACAGCAAAATATTGAAATACAAAAGTCGAATAAAGAAATCGAAAAAAACATTATTTTTTTGAACGGGAAGTATGACGATATTATTAAACAAGTAGAAGATATACAGACAGATAAACAGGCTCATAGAGAAAGAGTGCTTTTATTGGAGGCAAAAACCCTTGACCTACAGCAGTTCTCGCGGCCCTCCACTATTGAAGTTCGCAATGTCCCACAGCTTTCCGAAAATGAGTCGCCGTCTAGCTTGACAGAAGTTATATCTAAAGTTGGATCTGTATTTAACATGGATGTAAATAAAAGCCACATAAGGGATATACGCCGAATGCCGGGTAAGCCTGGGATAAGCAGGCCAATTATTACTGAATTTTACAACGTGCAAACGAAAGACCAATTTCTTACTCTAGCGAAAGAGTATAACAAAACGTGCACTAAAGATGAACGGTTAAATTCGCAGAAGATTGGTTTGCCTGGTGATAGTCGCCCACTCTATGTGGCCGAATACTTGCCAACGACTATAAGAAAGCTATTTTTTACGTCAAAGGAGTTTGCTAAAATTAATAACTACAAGTTTTGTTGGACGAAAAATGGCCAGGTGTTCCTACGGAAAAATGAAGGCGCCAAGCACATCTTAGTGAAATCAGAACAAACTCTGCGCGACGTGTCAACGCAACAATGACTACATATCGCAATTGTGATTCGTTTTACCTACTCCACAGTATTCTTAGGATTTCTTATATATATCGTAACACTAAACACATACATCTACACACGTAAGTTTAACTTTTATCTTTTAAAGCTATATTTTTCGACTGTATCTAGGGAGCTCGTTGTGCTTGGCTCTGACTGTAATTGGTATCATTATAAGTGGTCGCATTCCTGCTGGTAAATATATTAAAATTCGATTCGATAAATAACTTATTAAATGACATTGATAACTTCCAGTTATCTGTCCCAGTGCATTGCTATCCTGAAGAATGTATTTCTTATATCCCTAATTTTGACAATTACCTTAAAGTCTTGCAGCAGAATATACGTAGTATTAACCGTAATTTTGATGAGCTACACTTGATGATAACTAGATTAGATTTCCAATGTGATCTTATTGTTTTGTCTGAGTGCTGGTTGTCACAAGTGGTTGATTTGCCGGTCCTAAAGGGATATAACTCATTCAAGACGAACAAGAATTGTAATCAGAATGATGGAGTGGTTGTTATGGTAAATGACAAACATTATAATTGTAAAATAGAGGAGCCTACCTTATTGGAAGCAAACTGTCTACTTGTAAAATTCGATAAACGTACAGTGATTCTAGCGATATACAGACCACCTTCTTTTAGGAATCTTGATAAATTTTTACAATCATTGAACAATCTGCTTGAATCACTGTCGCATTTTGCAAACATTGTCATAGTTGGCGATATTAATATAAATATATTAAACATAGATCCCAACAGCTCAGCTTATTTAGATATTACTGCATTCCATGGACTTCTTCCAGCTATTTACAGTCCTACCAGAGGTAGCAGCTGCCTGGACCATGTCATAACAAACACAAAATTACCTGCTTTCACGTTTAATCTTCAAACTTCAATTACGGACCACTCTGCTGTTCTATTTTGCTTGAACTATTGGGGGACTAGGCGACCTAAAACTTATAAAATACAAAAAAAGATTAACTGGGCGGGTATTGCAGCTGATGTTGTCGAAATAGACTTTACCTCAATTTACTCAGAAAACGACCTAAACTTAGCAACTGAAGCTTTTTTAAATAAGTTATCCGACCTTGTTTTTGGGAATACTTTAAGTCTAAAGGTCCCTCGCAGCAAAACTATTCTAAAACCGTGGATAACGACCGGGTTACTACGCTGTATTAAAAATAGGGATGGCATGCACACCAGAGCTAAGAAAGAGCCAAATAATTATATACTTTTAGTAACCTATAAACGCTACAGAAACTACTGCAATAATCTTTTAAAGAAATTAAAACGCCAGTATGAACGAGACCAACTGCAAATGGCCAAAAATAACACAAAAAATCTATGGCACACTATAAGATCTGTAACCAACTCTGCAACTAAAAGCGAAAATAAATCCAAAGAGCTCTTATCGGCGTATAACTCTTCTCTAACAGCAGTTAATATGGTGAACAGCTTCTTTGCAAACATTGGTTCACGGCTGGCTGAACAGATTCCGTCGGTTCCTCCATTTCCAAATAAAACAAGTAACCAAATAGCAAACTCTTTTGTTCTACTCAAGACAGATTGTGAAGAGGTCACAAATAATATCTTACATCTAAAAAGTGACTGCTCGCCAGGCTGGGATGGACTCACCTCTAAGTTGCTCAAAGTGGTTGCAAATGTGATAGCGCCAGTACTAACGGAACTCCTGAATCGCTGTATTGAACTCGGTGTGTTCCCGAGAGCGTTTAAACGATCAATTCTGCACCCTATATACAAGGCCGGGGATACAGACTGTGTCAATAATTACAGACCTATCTCAATTCTCAGTTCGGCCTCTAAAGTGTTTGAACGTATTATTAACCGCCAACTAACAAATTATCTTGAAACTTATAATATGCTTGCACCATCACAGTACGGCTTTCGAGCTGGTAGATCTACTGATGATGCTGTCCATGATTTCACCGACTTCATAGTAAAAAATTTAGATGCAAATAAGAAATGCTTGAGTATTTTTATTGATTTAGCAAAGGCGTTTGACACAGTCTCTATTCCCAACCTAATTGACAAACTTTTTTCAATGGGAATTCGTGGAAATCAATTAGAACTAATTGCCAATTATCTCTCTGAGCGCAAACAGTGTGTAAAAATTGATGAGAACGTTAGTGACGAACTTCCCATTACGTATGGAGTGCCTCAAGGCAGTATATTGGGGCCTACGCTGTTCTTATGCTACATAAATCAGCTGTGTCAACTTGAAATCCAGGGCTGTAAAATTGTTTCTTATGCAGATGATACCACATTAACCTTTGTGGGAGATTCGTGGGACGAAGTTTTCTCTTTGGCTCAAGCTGGATTTAATGTGGTCTCCCACTGGCTCGCAGCTAACTCACTAACTTTGAATGCTGACAAAACGAAGTACATTGTATTTTCAATTAGGCAGTCTACCCTTGACCTGCATGACAGATTCCACATCTGGGCACATAAGTGCTCTTTTCCTCCAATGTTGCAATGTAGTTGTCCGCAGATAGAGGTAGCGCAGAGTATGCGATACCTAGGTGTCATGATTGATAATAAGTTGTCATTTAATTTACATATACATGCTGTTTCACAAAGAGTAAGGAAAATGGTCTATATATTTAAACAACTGAGATACTTAACTGATATTAAGACAGTAAAAATGGTGTATTTTGCATTAGTTCAATCAATTATTACGTATTGCATAATAACATGGGGTGGGACGGATAAAACCAAATTGATAGAGCTAGAAAGAGCACAAAGATTAATTTTAAAGGTTGCCTTTTTTAAACCCAAACTATTTCCTACAGTTGAGCTCTACAAGCTTACAGAAGTTTTGACGGTCAGGCAATTGTATATACTGCTTACTATAATGAGGCAACACAGCGATATGGAATCATTTGACACGGAACAATGCACAGCTAGAAGATTCCATGCTATTTGCAAAAGAAATAAAGTAAAAACAGGTTTTGGAGGAAAATTTTACATGTTTCGAGGACCATTGCTATATAATAAAGCAAACAAAGAGCTAGGTATCTTTAATTACAATAAAATTGAATGTAAAGAAAAACTTACGGCATGGCTACTTACATTAGATTACCTTAAGACTGAACAATTATTTTATATACAATCATGATTTGAGATAGATACTTTACATGCACACACATACTCACTCACTCATATAAACACACACACCAACACACACACACCTTCACACCCTTACATATACACACACACACACGCGGTGGCGCAAATGTCACTTTCTATTAAGTATTTTTTCCTTCCTGTCTGTATTGTTTGATGGGTTAAACTCTCTCAACATATATTGTTTACTTAATCTGTAAGTGGTGGTGGCCTGATGTCCTAAGATACAAGCCTCGGCTTAGTTTAGGCATCAGTCTTCCACAAATTATTGTGTTTCATTACTAAACTTTGTGTTGTAAACTGCTGTACTGTAATTTGTGGAAGAGAAATAAATATACCTTTATTTATTTATTTTAAAGCCCTTCGTATAGGGTCTAAAATTGATATTTGTAGCTCAATGAAAACCTTATTTACAAAGTCTTAAAAATATATCCTACTAATATTATAAATGTGAAAGTTTGTGAGAATGGATGTTGAATGAATGGATGTTTGTTACTCTTTCACGTAAAAACTACTAAATGTATTTTAATGAAACTTTACAATAATGTAGCTTATACATCGGAATAACACATAGGCTATAATTTATTAAGATAGTGTATGTATTGTCATTCACGCAGGTGAAACCGCGGGGCACAGCTAGTATATCATAAAGTATATTACGGGACTTTCCAACCCACATTTAAGTTACTATCAATTGAAAACCACAATACAAAATCCAGTACAGTTTATATTTTACAATAATAGTTATAATCATATTAAATACGAGTGTATTTTCCTTAAATGTCGCACCTTAAATATGACAAATAAGAGAAATAATTAATAGGTTTTTAATTGTTCAATAAAACAATATTAGTATTTTTTTATTGTACGAAAAATCTACCTCCTAGTAAAACAACAACTAAAAAAAACAATGTTTAACCGATTTCAAAGAGTGGAGGCTTTCTCCTCGACTTATGTTTGTAACGCGATATCTCCGGCAATTAAGGATAGACTAAAAAAGCAGACTTTTCGTACCTCAGAGGAAACTGCACATAAATATTCATCAAAATCGGATCAGTAGTTTAGTTATGAAATCGAAAATATTACCAAGAATGTTAAAAGGACAGTATTTTGTACTTTTCTATAATTGTTTTTTTTTATTATTTGGCCTTGTTTTACATTAAGATTTCACAGACAAACCGATAAAACGGTTTTGTGGAGCACTACATATTGTAATTGTATATTTAACAAATCAAATAAATAAATAAAATAATAAATCGCTATATGAGTTATAGAAATCTTTTTAAGAACTCTCCAAACGTTTGGTACAATCTACTCGTGATGGCTGGCTGGCTGGCTGGTTTGTTCCTTGCACAGAGAATCGGCATAGCCATTCAACGTGGCAATGCTGCCAGCCTTCTGGGCACGTTTCCCGCCATTGACAAGGATGACGATGAGTTCTTTGACGATGTGATGATTACCTACCTTTAACAATATTACTACTTTAGCTATCTTAAACAAAATTAGCACAGTCCCACCAACAGTAGTATATCTAACATACATTATTTTATGTTTGTTGTTTCCTGGTTAACTGGGATTTAACCATTGTTCAATGTATCCAATGTACGTAACAAAACCACAGACATATTTAGTAGTACAAAGAAATACCATCATTTGCAATGAGTCAGAAATATCAAAAAAATGTGTCGTTTTCATATTTGTTTTGACCACTAAAAAAACACTTTTTTTTGTAATTGTGTATAAAATATAACATTAATCCAGCCTATAAACGTCCCACTGCTGGACACAGGCCTCTTTCCATATAGAGAAGGCACGAGCATTGATCACCACGCTTGCTCATTGCGGGCGATTTTTTTTTGTTAATCCCAGTATTCTTCCCGATATTCTCCTTTACTAAATTGCTTAATACAAGATTCGTTCAAAACAAAAACAACCTAATCATTTGCTCTATAAACATACTTTTTCTTCGTAAGGCGAGACCTTTTGCCTATCATTTTGACATTATAAGTCCATATTAGAGAGTTTCAAAAACCACGAATCACAACGAACAATCGATTATAATTACTTTAATTAATTACTCATCCAAAAGACTCCGTTTATAAATATGTAACAATATTATTATGTAGTCTACATTACAGTCATAATTGATATCACATGCGTCACTATGAAACATAGTTAACACAATTATAAACGAATTTGTAGGAAAATCGTTTAAATTCAAAACTAGCTATCTCCCTCGACTATACATATGACTATCGCGGATAACATTAACCTACTTACCTGTTTAAAATAATTTTATTACTTATTGATTATATTAAACTAATAAATAATAAAGTTAGGATAAAATCTTGAGGAAACCTGGATCCCAAAACTTGGGACCTGAAATCGCCAATCCGCAGAGAGCAAGCGTGGTGATCAATGCTCGTGCCTTCTCTATATGACAAGAGGCCTGTACCCAGCAGTGGGACGCTTGAAGGCTTGAATAATTTATTTTAAATAAACAATATTATGTTACTGTAAAATCCCAAACAGCGGTAAATCCTAAGATTTTCCAGTAAAACCTAAGATTTACCAATTCTTATTGGTAAATGTCCAAGAAGGTTTGGGATTTGAACTTTTACTATCATTCACTTCTCAAATCTTAAGATTTACATAAAAGCACGGTAAATGACCAGAAGCCCGAGTCTGCTATTGACAATCAATCCTCTGAGTGGGTGGCGTCAGTAGGTCCATTTTGAGATAATTACGTAAGTAAAACATCAATTTAACGTCAAAATTGGCCATTAGGACGGCCAATTTGGACGTTCTAACATTTAGTACAATGCCAATTATCCTAAAATGGACCTACTGACGCCACCCACTCAGACGATTTAAGCAATTGTCAATAGCAGACTCGGGCTCCTGGCCTTTTTCAAGACTTCTCCGATTTGGTTTCGAAAGGTCCGCCTAGGTCTACCCGTACCAATCCAACGCTTACATTCACACTCGCCTTATACACTTTTTTCGTCAATCGTTCTCATGACATGTTACTTCATCTTCTTTCAGGCTATAACGTTACATTTATACATACATACATACATACATACATATCACCACGCCTGTATCCCCGAAGGGGTAGACATAGGTGTACCAATGAACACCCACAGTTCGCCGATATGGTTAGGTCCCATGTAATAGGGGGCGAGCCTATTGCCACTAACCGGGCACAAATCCAAACTCCGACCTGCTACTTGCATTTCATAGAAAAACCCAATACATCTTGGTCGACTCGGGAATCGAACCCAAGACCTCTAGCGTAGCAGTAGCGCATAGCACCACTAGGCCAACGAGGCAGTTACATTTATGTGTTAATACAATTATTAATTCTTATGTTTCAGATTCCCAGGTGGTTATTGATGCGACTCAGATTAACAGTTGCTCAATAAAATCGGAACACACATTTACAGACGGACAAACAGTCAATATAGTCATCGATTCGAGACTTACCATTAATTTTATAAAGTAAGTACTTTCGTCAGGTCCCGACGTTTCGACTCTTTTGCAGATTTTGATTCAAGTGCCCGTGAAACCAAAATATTAACTGCGATAATATCCGTAAAAGTAGTTTTATTTCGATGTCTAATATTCGCGTCAACCTTAAAAAGGACATCATCCATTTTGATCCAAAATTCACCAGTGCGGGTCAAGCAAAACAAATTTTATATTCTGACAGAGCTTGTCCTCCTTAGCATTTTTTTAATAAGGCACCAAATCTGTAGCACCGCTGCACGCGATTTTATGCAGGGTTTAAAATTCAGAATTTTCATGTATTTTTCGATGACATACCACGATATTATCGATAAAATTAATCACTAGGAGTACAGAGCTTGTCCTCCTAAGCATTTTTTAATATGGCACCCAAGCTGTAGCACCGCTTCACGCGATTTTATCCAGGCTTAAAAAATCGTTTTTTTTTATGTCCGGCACATTCGAATTTGGACCATATAGAGTTGATGATGTCTTTGTCGTTACGTTAATCACCAAATCCTAATCACATTTAAACTAAATAACAAAAAAAACACTTGAATATTTTTTTATGTAAGATTAATAATTATTTGAAATCGCAAACGTTTATTTTTTATTTATTTATTTATTTAAAAAATTACATAATTGAACTTATACATAAAATATCGCCAAACTGTACAGCAGTTTGTTGGCGATAATAGCGCTCTTTAGTAACAAAATTATTTAGCAATTGTGTATCTATTATAATATATATGTAACAATATATATATATGTGTAACACTTATTATTCTTTCTGACTTATTATTATTCATATTATATCTATAACACTTATTTATTATGACATATGTTTAATATACATACATCTAATATACTTATTTGTACTATAACTATCTTATTTTCTACATTAATTATACTTATTACATTTTAAACTTATATATACTAGGAAACTTATATTTATAGTATCTTATTCTAAACATCCTACTATTATATAATGAGATCTGTTGCTTCTTACTTATATGTTTATTTATTTATACTAATAATACATCTTTCAGTCTTTTCTTTATAGTAACGTAAACTAAAATCTATTTCTTTATTAATAAAAGTTATTAAATGTTTTTATTCTCTACAGGTGGCGACTTAACAAAACTAAAATGATAAAAGATGATAGTCTTAGTGAGCAAAACTTTGTAAGTATATTTCAATCGCGTATCGTATATATTTGATAAATTACGTATTTGAAAAATCTCTTATAGGAAAAATAAGTCATAATTTTGACGCCTTATTTTAGTTCTTAGTTTTATTTAGTACTAGCTGTGCCACGTGGTTTCACCCCTGTGAATACCCAGGCCATGTTCCCGGTGTCTTTATATTATAAGGAACAGATTTTTTTCCCCGCGCAATTTTTTAAAATTTTCTTTCAAAAGAACCTTCTCCTGATGATAACTAACACAACAAAAAAAGAATTAGCGAAATCGGTCCAGGCGTTATTGAGTTATGCGCTTACCAACACATTTAGCGATTCATTTTTATATATAAAGATATAATTTTTCTTATTTAATGTGTAGGCTTTGTTTTTATAGTATTGTAAATATTTTAAGGTAGTTGGTAAATAATATAATAAAGATATTTGTGTTTACTGATTTCTTTGCCACATTAAAGTTACATCTGCCGGTGAAATCAAAGATCTTCAAAATCGGTTCACCAATTCTTGAGTTATGAATGGTACATAACTAACCAGACTTTGTTTTTTTAAGAAAGTCATCTTTTTTTTACTTGCCCCTTCTGTCCCACTGCAGGACAATGCCTCTCTACCGTCCTTCTATTGCTCTCTGGTAAGGCCGTGGTCATCCACTCCTTATCAAAGGACTCCAGCTCTTCCCGCCATATTTAGCTTTACATAACATAACATATCAGCACGCCTGTATCCGCGAATGGTTAGGCAGAGGTATACCAATGTACACCCACAGTTCGCCGATATGTTATAACATTTTTATTTAGCTTTAGGATTCCTTAAAATAGTTTTTAAAAAAATCTGTGTTTAACAGACTTACCTAAATTTTAATTTAGTATTTGCGAAGACCTCCGTGGTCGAGTGGCGTACGCACCGGTTTCAAGGTGTCGCTAGCTCTGAGGTCCCAGGTTCGATGCCCGGACGGGTCAATGTAGAAACCAACTTTTCTACTTTTTCCCGGGTCTAGGTGTTTGTGGTAACTTCGTTATTTCTGAATTCCGTAACACAAAAATGCTTCAGCTACTTATTTTGGGTTCAGAGCAATGTATGTGATGTTGTCCGCATTTATTTATTTATTTTAAATATGAAGCAGTTGGCGACCGATTAAAGAAAATGATTTTTTATGTCGATAGTTCATTTTATCAAAATCGATCCAATAGTTTTGTTTTAAGTTTTAAATAAAGTATTTTTTTTACATTTATGTAAAATCAATTATTTAATTCATTTCAAGACTTCGTTTTTTTTTTGTTACAGACAAAAAAAGTCGACCCATCATTGGCTGGTGAATGGACGTTCCAATTACTTCATCTAAAAGACAATCCGGACGTACAAGGAAGTATTGTTAAATACGGGCACAGCAACTACACAGAGAGAATATGCGCAACTACGGTCAAAATAGGTGAGATTTATTTATTTATTTAGTATTTTGAGATGGTTTGGCCATGTCGAGAGAATGAATGAAGAACGATTGACGAAAAAAGTGTATAAGACGAGCGTGAATGAAAGTGTTGGAAGGGGTAGACCTAGGCGGACGTTCCGAGACCTAATCGGAGACGTCTTGAAAAAATGCCAGGCCAGGAGTAGCCGAAACCGAAGAGCATGTATGAAGTGAATCATGACAGTGGATGAAGCGAAACAAGTGTGTAAGGATCTTAGCAAGTGGAAAGAAGTGATCTCTGCCTACCCCTACGGGAAACAGGCGTGATTATATGTATGTATGTATTTATTTGTATGTATGTATTTATTTATAAATTCTAAGGCACCGATAATACAGGTTAAGCCGCGCTCGGCGCGATTGGTCCGTGGATGGGTAACCATTACTAAAACATACCGAGACCCCTCCGTTTCTCGGATAGCACGTTAAGCCGTAGGTGCCGACTGTCATATGTTGATCTTTGGCAATCGTTAAGTCAATTCTGACAACCAGTCCTACCATGGGATACCGTGTTTCCCGGTATTCAGATGAATTCGGTTAGACTGGTAGCCGACCCCAACATAGTTGGGAAAAAGCTCGGGAGATGAGATGATGAAATTCTAAGGCTAAACGTAGCTCTTATTAAACGTCGTGTTTACTATAGATATCTACTATCAAATGAACTCATTCTGAGCTGAAATTTTGTAAGATGACTCTATATCAGATGTACTCTCAAACTCAAAACTCAAACTCAAAACTTTTATTTGCTTTCCACAATGGTTAGTAGGTGGTAAGTAAAAAAATATATATAGTACATCGTGGACCCTGTTGGGCACGCAAAATTTAGGAGAGAGGAAGAACAATAGTAAGTAGGTACTTATACTCTTCACCCCTTTTGTATAGACATACCCTTTCGGTAACACCTGTATATATCTGAATACCGCTATGTGATGGATAAATTACAAGTATGTGTATTAGAATATATATAAACAAGTTTTTTTTTTTATTCTAGTTTCGCCCCAACCCGCTGCCGATAAAGGTAAGATTTTATATCACTAAAAAAAGATAACTTAATAATTTAATAAAAAACAAGCATAAATTACACAATATGGTAGATGACTAGGTATGAAAAGTCAAAATTTTGTTAGTCCGTCATTTAGATAATCAAAATATAACAGACACGTATTTTTTCTTTTATCAAATCAATAAAAAAATAGGAAGATAAACCGCTTTAAAGTTCAGTAGTGGGGGTTTGTGACGTCACACAAGAATTGAAATCGCTGTATCTTCGTCATTCTTTGTCTACAGGACAAAACAAAAAATATGTGTCTAATATATTTTTTTTTATAAAAAAGATGGACTAAAAAAAAAATTAGGCAACATCCCTATTAGCTGGATTTTTATAAAAGATTCTTAACAAAAACTTGATTATTTATTCTTTTAGTACCTAATTTTGTAAATTGCTACTCCGATTTTTTTTCATTTTCATTCGTTATATCTGATAAAAAAAAATGTGTTTCTGTACTTACGAATGTTAATTTTTTCAGGGCCAAATATCGTCATAATTCTGATAGGAGCTGGGGTTGTTTTCACACTTATAATATTAGGTCAAACAGCTTATATTGTGTATCTCAAGGCAAAAAGTAAGTTTTAATTGTAGAACATTTATAAATAAAGAAATTCGACGACCTCCGTGGTCGAGTGGCGTACGCACCGGTTTCCAAGGTGTCGCTAGCTCTGAGGTCCCGGGTTCGATCCCCGGACGGCTCAATTCAGAAAGTCACTTTTCTACATTGAGTCAGGTCTGGGTGTTTGTGGTACCTTCGTTGTTTCTGAATTCCATAACACAAGTGCTTAATAGCTACTTACTTTGGGTTCAGAGCAATGTATGTGATGTTGTCCACATTTATTATTATGCATTTATTAATAGGGTCGAAAATCGCTAATCTTACATCAGGTTTATCTGTAATATGAAACCTTTGTGGGCAAGTGGTATACGCAATGGTTTTCGAAGTATCTCTACTTCTAAGGCCCGGGTACGATTCCCGGACGAGTCAATGTAGAAAAACACTTTTCTACATGTTTATATATATTTTTCTCATATACCTTGTAGTTATTTTAAATACTTAGGTGTCTATATAATTAATTGTGCCTTTTATTTCAGCTAAAGCAATAAACAGACATGAAAATTTGTCTAAGAAATCGGAATCGATAACCAGTAATGACAGAGGTAAGTCTATTAGTACAATGATTTAAAAAAAAATTTATATAAAAATCTTTTAATAACAAAAAAAACGACTTCAAAATAAGTCTTATATTTATTTCTTACGGATCACACTTGACTGTCAAAACGGATCTGTTAACAGGACTAAAATAGCACTAAGTTTCAAATAAAACAAGAATCATCAAAATCGGTGCACCCAGTCAAAAGTTCTTTGGTAAAAAACATAAAAAAAAATACTATTTGTACCACCCCGTATGAAGATACTAAAACAGCATAGTTTTTTATTGAAATACTAAAAAAGTTATTTTAAGTATATTTTTAACTGATTTAAAAAAGGGTTTCCTGATTTGAAAGCTAGTGCGTATTATACTACGCTGGGGTTTATAACTAGACCATAACACATAAACGACTTTTGAAGTTGTATTTTTTTAGTTATAATATTTTATAATTTTTTTTTATATTAATGTCAATTCCAAGATCTTTAACAACATGGTATTTAGAACTGCAATCAAATTATAATTGTAATGATTTTCAGCCCGCTATTGTTCGAATCCTCGACAAAATCCGATGAAAGTGGCCCCAATAATAGAGCCAGATCGAGACAGCGATATTTACGAAGCACCTAATATACAACTACCAGGTAAATATGATATATAAATTAATGAACTGTAGGTAAATATCATTTGCCGACCCCTTAATAAGGCAAATAATAATTAATTAAACATAAATAAAAAAAAACCTGAGTTAACAAAAACTGTTGTAGAAAAGTACAAAATATGCAATTTCGTTTTGACTTTCCTTATATGTATATTTTTATCAAAAAAACAATGTACTGAATAATTTTTGATATTTTTTAATGGAACTAAGTATTTGATCGATCTACTTTTGCCAGAGATATAGAGTAACAAACATACTCTAGAATTGTGAATCTATATAAAAATAGCCTTCATTCTTGGTATCCAAACTCACCCTATAAAAATATAAACCGAAATCTATTAACAAAAGTGCTTTTCTACATTGACCAGTCTTTGGATCAAACTCAGGACCTCAGAGCTACCGACACTTTGAAAACCTGTGTGTACGCCACTCAACCACGGAGGTCGTCAGTTTTGTAATGACTGGCCTGTTGGTCTAGTGGTTAGTGACCCTGACTGCTAAACCGAAGGTCGTGGATTCGATTCCCACTCAGGACAAAATTTTCTATGATCATGATCATTTTTAATGTGTCTAGGTGACTAGAAAAATATAAGTATGTACATCAGTTACTGTTAAGGCTCTGCCTAGTTTGGGATCAGATGGCCGTGTGTGAGTTGTCCCAGGATATTATTTGTCGCGGTAGTATTGCGAAATGCGTTCCCGCCTGGTCCCCGGCAATAGAGAACGGGGAAGCACTCCGGTGGTTTTAGCCGGTAGGAGTCCGGCACACCCCTCCGTCTTCCCCAGGGCGGAGGTAGTCCATGGAGGATTTCCACAGGGTCAAAAAAAAAGATTATTATTTTTATTATTTATATGGGGAACAATTGCCTTCTTTATAGGAAGAGGCCCGTGCCTAGCAGTTGGACGTTTATAGGCTGGATGACTTATTTATTTCATTATTATTGTTTATATTTCTTTTCCTTCTACAGAGAGAGGACCAGCTCAGCCACTACAACCACCTCAGCCACCAGCAGTTGCCACAATTCCACGTAAGCTTTTCTACTCATTTCATCACAACCTTAGGCTTACCTACCTCAAAATACCTATGACCTTCTTCAAAATACCTTTTGGCCGCATTCTCCAACAATCACTTAGTTTAAATCTCCCATAAATGAGAAATAAGAGAAATTATTTATTTTGTTACTTGGACCATTGTATAATATATTTTATACCCTAAGAAATGTAAGACACTTATCTTCAGGATGGTGAGTCAGAAAATGTCGAATACAGCAAATGTGTTTAAAATATGGCTATTCTGTGCTTTAATATTATGTAAATACATGCTCATCTTCTTCCAATTAGCGTTAAATAGATAGTTCAACACTTCTTTTATCTTAATATTATGATTTGAGAAATCGGGAAAAACATCTATCCATCCATTTCAGCGAATTATCGACAGTTCTCTTCGTCGGTCTTCTATAAAGCAATGGAAAGATTCTACGTATAATAAATATACTTTTTTCTTAATTCAGGAACACCCAGACTAGACACAGACATAGCCAGACTGGGACCACACGCATTAGCTGCAGCGATAACCGGTTCCCGCCATGCCGCGCATGGGACCTACCCAGCACCGATACCTATACGTAAGTTTATCAAAACTTAAACCCTTGTCATATTCAATGTAGTGAACCCACACAAAAAAAATATCCGCGGTATTTTCCGATGACTTAAGAGTTTTTCTAACAATATCTTGGAAAAACTCACACATGACAATTTGATCCCAAGTTAAGCAGTGCATCTAGAATGGCAACCATGCAACTGATAAACATACTTAGGTATTTCTAAATACATATTATGGATTGGACATTGGACCCAAAAAAAAATCTGGTTGCGATACACGATCTCTGGTTTGCAGAAGTCAAAATTAAAGAAGAAGGACACATCTTAAACCTGGAACACTATTTAATGTATCTGGAGTTGGAACTGAACCGAACTGGCACCAGATAGCCATAGACTGGGACAGAGATAAGTGGAAAGAGGGAAGAGAGATCTTTGACCTGCAGTGGGACAACTCCAGCGTTTTTTAAAGCTCATCGCACATCGCCATAACTGCACCTCACGCGCCGCATTTTCATACATCTTAAACGACGAAAGCAGCCTAATTTGCGATCAGTTTTAGAGTGTTTCAGATCCTTGGTTACGTTTTTATACCAATAGTATATTATTCATTACAGATCATGAAGTCAACGTGGCCAACCGACCTCCTCTGCCGTTACCCCCACAGGAAACATATGAAGGTAAGTTATCCATACTTCAGACCTAACAAAAGATAACAATATGAAAATAAATATGTGGAAAAAAAACCCTAAAGTAGTTCTGTATAACTTTATCCCAAGCTATGTTGAGATCGTCTTCCAGTCTCACCGGATTCAGCTGAATACCGAATGTTACAGCGCGACTGTCTATCTGACCTCCACAACACATGCTACTGAGTAACACAGTATCCCATAGTAAGACTGGTTGTTAATATTGACTTAACGACACTGGATAACACAGGGGTGTTAAATGATAAAATCCATTTAATTCGTCAGTTAGAGAATAATTTTGACTATACAAACGCAATGTGGAACAAAAAGTAAAGTCTTGTACTTTTTCAGAAATGCCGACTGAAGAGAACACTTATGAACCGCCTCCTATCAAGAATATCTTACGTAAGTATCATTAATTTATATAATTTAATTGAAAAATAAAGTCTTAAATATGCCTTACAGTTATAACCTATCTCCATTTAGAAAAAACGTTCTGTTTATCGTCCATAAGAGATACATAGGGAGAGGAGATAGAGGAGGGAGATACATTGGAAAAACTATGGATTGTTTAAAGACGTGTAAAAATAGGCCACCTATGACTGTATTTTTGAGTTTTTGCCACTTTCAATCTGAAGGAATATTTGTGACCTAAATAAAACTAAAGTATAGGTAGGATTCATGATTAAACAATGGTAGTTGTCTGATTCACTGTTCAGGGATATTGTTGAGGAAATATGTTTATTTAATGATACAAATATGTTTCACCGTATTGACATATACAATATCCTTATAATTTACGTAATATGAAACTTAATTATGACGAATAAATCCGAATAATATACATAAGAAGAAGATTAATACTTTAAAAGTAAATAAATATCTTGTACTTCAAAAGATCTAAATATATTGCCACTATGAACAATCTCAACTTCGCCAACTTTCATAAAATTGCATTATAATTGGTCCTTCCATTTAGGAGATATGGTACCAAAACCGTTTTGAAGCCCTGTCCGACCCGAAAGGGTAATAATAATAAATAATTTTCTTTGATCATCTGGCAGCACCTGTGAATCTCACTCTTTTCTTTTTAAGTTATATTTTTTTTCTATTTTCCAATTTTTGTTTACATTAATGGTATCAGTTATTAATATTTAATAATACCTTAAAGGATCAGACAGGGTTTTCTTAACACCCTGTATACCACAAGTGCTTTGGCTACCTACTTTGGATTCAAAGAAATGTATCTATCTATCAGTTTTATTAAGTCCGCCTTGTCTCAGGGTAAAGGACTTCCACCCCTCTCTCTTTCACGCTTTTGTGTCCTGCCCTTAGGATAGGCCAGTCCTTACGGTAGGAGTCTTGTGGGCCACTCCACCTTGTTCCAAAGCAAAGTATGTGACAAATAAATACTGAACGCATTTGGCTCCTGAAAATACTAATTAATATCTTTTCCGCAGCTGTCAAACCGTCTCCAGCTCAAAAGCTGACAAAAGAACAATTAGATACGGCAGTAAAAGCTTTGTCTATGAAACCTGCTCTTACACCTAAACCACATAAACCTGTTCCTGGTAAGTAATATAAAAAAAAAAACATAATTTCCTTCAAACTCATACTTTAATCGCGTCGCTAATTTCTGCTTTTAGATCCACGCTAAAACAATCCTTATAAATTATAACTAAGAACCATCTCATCAGCCTTCAAATTAAATAAAAACGAATCTCAATCGGCACTCTTTTAGGAGCCGTTTTCCTCTCATTTCTTGCGTAGGGGATTAAAAAAGAGGATTACATTAAATGCAGTATTTTTTCAATACCTTATTCAACCTCCTATTTCCGACCTCCCTTAAATAGTTTTGCCCGCAGAAGTCTATAGTATAGTTCTATTTTTGTTTATTCAGATCACATGAAGATACCCAACGAACTAGAAAATGCATGGAGGAGAAGAAATGGTAAGATACTAACTTATTAAATACTTAACTAGCTTTATCTCGCGACTCTGCCCGCATGAATGTAGGGGAATAATAATAATATTCCGGGACATCTCACACACGGTTGTCTGATCCCAAGCTAAGCAGAGCCTGTGTGGTAACCAGACAACTGAAAAACATACTTATACAGGGTGAATATCAAGTCGTTGTTTTCCCGAAGCGAAATGAGTTTGTATCGGTCATACAATCGATTAATATATGTAAAAAAAATTAGACTCAATAAATGGCGGATTAACAATTGTTATAAACAAAACTCGAAAGTGACTTGAATCAGTAGTAATACATCGCGCTATACCTACGCGGGCGGGCGCGCGGTTACCCCGAACGCCGCGCGGTCGTTGCATTTCGCGTGTAAATCAGCTGATCGCTACTCGTGATTTAATAAAACACAAAACCAATAAGTAATTCAAATTTTCGCTTCAAACTTTTACGGGCTTAGGATCGTCATAAATACCTACTTAAAAAATCAAAATAGGTATCTTTAAAAAAAGTCGGAATTTGATAATTAAGTATTTAAAAATGGAATCGACTTATTTACAATGATTTTGATTACCTAACCTAGCTACTTTTAAATGTTTATTTACAAAG
This sequence comes from Autographa gamma, assembly GCA_905146925.1. Classification (NCBI taxonomy): domain Eukaryota; kingdom Metazoa; phylum Arthropoda; class Insecta; order Lepidoptera; family Noctuidae; genus Autographa; species Autographa gamma. The sequence continues at coordinate 3,078,961 of LR989878.1, read as the reverse complement.
TACGAGTACTTACACTTAACGGTAGCGGAGTAATTGTTCGAAATGTAAACCACTACGTTCAATGCACAAACGAGCACGTTTTAACTGATTGTCTTTCAGTTTCATTAAAGTGTGCCTGTCACGTCTCACGATATTAAAAGCGTCCACTATCGCACTTATCAAAGAGTCGCGTGTTTGGTGTTCCTCACGATACACCAAGTTCTTGAGCTCAGACTCTACCACAAATAAAAGTCCAAGGGAGTCAAGGCCGGGCTCCTCGGTGGCCAAGGGTGTGGCCCGCCACGAAAAAAAAATGATAAGGATGCAGTCCTTCTGTGTTGAGCACTTTCATCGCACATTCATCACTTGACGTCATCGACGTTCGCGCACAGAACACTAACTAAGCCGTAGGCACAGAGCGCAACATTTGGCGGCATTCTATTGTGTTTCGGCGCTTGCCGCGTGCATGCAAGCTAATTTATACCGTATCACCATGACCGAGAGCTTATTTTGCTCTGAACATTTATTATTGATTCTTTCTTTGTAAGTTTGCCGACAACACGTGGCGGCGGCGTGTGCGTTTCGTGTTACCTACGTTATCTCTAGTGAGTGAACTACTATTGATTATCGCTCTTTCGAGTTTATGAATACTTTTTTAATGATGTGAAAAAAAAAACATTATGTTTTTTAAGTTAAACTTTGTATTTCGATAGTACTACTGATGGGTAATCGTCCTGCCGCGGGAAAACAACGATTCAATTTTCACGGTGTATATTTCTAAGTACATACATATTATAGATAAATTACACCCAGACACAGAACAAATGATCGTGTTCATCACACAATGATTAGTCCTGCCACGATCTCCGGTATAGCAGTCAGGGTCACTAACCACTAGACCAACAGGCCCGTCAAGGAATGAGTCGCCATGTTCATTCGAGGAGTTGATACTTACTCCGCCGCTGCCTTACCTTTTCCAAGCTATGTTGTGATCGCTTCCAGTCTCACCGACAGCTGAACACCGTATGTTACAGAGCGACTGTCTATCTGACCTCCACAACACATTTACTGGGTAACACAGTATCCCATAGTAAGACTTGGTTGTCACAAATAATAGTTAACAAACTAACTCACCGAACTCCGTTTGAGCGCGAAACTTCATACACATAGTACTTTTTAGCAGTTATGTCTCTAATTATATAATCGTTTACATTGAAATAAAACTACTTTTTACGGATTTTTTCGCGGTTTATGTTTAGATTTTAGGTCCCGACGTTTCGACACCTTTGCAGGTATCATGGTCACGGGCAGACTGAGATGGCGTTCGTCTTGACAGCAGATGTTGCTTGTTCTACCTTCATATTTTAACAATTATTTGAGTTCTGATCCGCGAAAAAATATTAACCGCGATAAAATCCGTAAAAAGTAGTTTTATTTAAATGTCTTTCGCGTAAATCTAATAAACTAATAATCTTTTACCATTGTTTTCTTATATTCTCAGTGGTGCAAGTACCAATCGTGTCGATCCCGGGCCCCAGTTCTAGAGGCACTTCACCACATAAGCCAAGTAAGTTGTTAAATAAACACTAAATAGGTGATAAGAAATAGTTTTTTTTTAAACCAGCTTTTAAAACGGCTGTCTCAAAATGCTATTCAAGACAAATCAAGTAAGCCCATAATTCTTACAAAAAAAAAACCGACTTCTAAATAAGACTTAAATGGTTTTCTTATGGATCCCACTGTCATAACTGGACCAAATTAAAATGGGACCATACGTTAGCACCACCTTTCAATTAAAAAATAACTATCAAAATCCGTTCACCCAGTCGAAAGTTCTGTGGTTCTCCTCCTTTTTGGTGTCGGTTAAAAATACGATAGGGTTGCGTCGTCTCATTGCAGATTTTCCAAGACCGCCTTCTGGCTCCATCATCAGGCCAACTCGAAATTACACTAACGTTAAATTGGCACCGAACTTACATCCTCAATCATCATCGTCAAATATTATCATCCGTAAGCAAAATTTCTTTTCAATGAGAATTCTAGATGGTTCTACTTTATATCTTATGATTTGACCTACACTACAAATTGATAAAAAGCTTGTCTAAAAATGACTTGGTCTTTTATATAGTGAAAGGCATCGTCAAACATAACGCTTATTTAGGCCTATTTAGCGTCAGACCTTTTAGAGCATACAATATTTATATTACATACACATACAATTTTTATAAAAGTGAGGTCATCACTCGTAGCCAGTCGAGCCTATCGTAAGCAATTTTTGACTATATGTACTAGGGCGAAGGTGGTGTGATGATCTAGTCTGTTGTGCAGGTCCCACGTAGCCAGAAAACACAAAAGATAGAAGAGTTTGGAGGATGGAGGCGGCCTTTGCCCAGCAGTGGGATCCTTAGAAATGTACTACGGTCGTTTAGTGAGGAAGATGGACAAATGGCTTAGCGTAACGAACTCACCTTTTACCTAATTCAACGCCAAGCCAAAGCGTACTGCTAGTCATTGTTGGTAGGCTAACACAATGACGCACCCGGAGTACGTGGCCTGACGCGCGCTAGTTACGAGTTGTGACGCACGCTATTTACGAGTGCTGACGCGCGCTAGTTACAAGTTCTGAGGCGCGCTAATTACGCGTCCTGAAGCGCGGTAATTATTCTTTATTTTGAGCGATTAATTAACATGTTAATTTCTACTTCCAGGGCCACCTCCAGTTGTCAAATCAAAGCCCCCAATACCGCCTCCAGTGGATGAAGGTAACTACTGAATTCTTTTTTAAATATAATTTCCATTCTATAAAATATAGCAGAATTTTAAAAATAATCTATAAATAACACTACACCTACCTGCCTATCCATCAACTCGAAATCTAACTAATAATCTAAAAACAATATTCATCAAATAATCACTAATAAATAACTAGGAGAGTTCAATAGTTTTGCCTACGAAGCTTCCATTCTCAAAGACTTATTGGAAAACCCATGTGTCAATAAAGTCTGTTCCCTATCTGCTTTTAGTAGTCTTGACCTGAAAAAGTTCAAAACATTCCTATCCTTACAAACTTTTAGTTAATACTAAAATAGCCATTTAATTAAGGTATTTATTTTGTACTTACTTTTTCTTAATTTCGCAGGTATATATTACAACAGGCAAGACTCATCTGATGAAGAATGGACTTACGAACCGCTAAAACCAGTAAAAGGCTACAGTAGCGATAATATTTACAATGTTTAATATTCATTATGGCCTGAAGGAATATATGACCAAAGTGGCCATATGGCCAATGTGGCAATATTGGCCAAAAAATTGTAAAACATGAAAACCAAAGTGGCTTTAAAGCCAGATCCAAAAGTAGTATTTTTTAATGATTTTTGAGATTATGTATCCCCAGTCTACGTTAGTACAAGGGTACATACATAGTGCCTGATTTCTAATCGTAAAATCGCATCAAAATCGGTCCATTTCTGTAGGAGTTGTAATGCCACATACAAAAATGTAACCTAAGTTATTTACCTTGTTTTTTTTTCAATTTTATGTTAGAACAATGGGGCATGTTCAGTCTATTTTTTTATTTAATAAACAAAAATAATTGATGACAATAAATGTAAAAGACTACTTTAATTAAAATATCGGATCTGAGGAACCCCACCAAAGAAAAAAATAATTTACGAAAAGGATCTACATTGTATCTATAATATAAGAAATTGTACCACCTGTTATGTAACATATGGAATGCTAATAAAGATTTGAGTATTGAGTATTGAGTACAATTGCCATAAATATCGCTAACATATATCCAAAAAAAAAATACAGATGATTGACAGCCTCCTCTTTTTGAAGTCGGTTTACAAATAAATTAGGTAAGTATAAAATGTAAATCAATGATATTCTAATAAACAGATATGTTATAAGCGTGCAATCGTGAAGACTCGAAAACGTCCTAATTGGGACGTATTGCCATTAACAACAACACTATTTGTCTCTTTTTTTCTTATGGGTTTATCGCGCTATCTCTTTCGCTAGCTGCCGCGCTGCGCGGAACACTTTTTTCGATTGTTTTGTATGTGTATAACGTATCTGTTTATTAAAATATCATTGATGTAAATATATTAATTAATTATTATAATATTCTTGTGTCTGTCGCCCAAATATTGCCAAAGACTCTTGTTATACATACAATAAAGCCAAGATTTTCAAGGGTAAATAAAATTTTATCCATCGTAAAATCTAATTACCTATAATTAAAGTGCCCGGTTAGTGGCAATAGGCTCGCCCCCTATTACATGGGACCTAAACATATCGGCGAACTGTGGGTGTACATTGGTACACCTCTGCCTACCCCTTCGGGGATACAGGCGTGATGATATGTTATATGTTATAATTAAAAATAAAGCTCTATCTCCGGTCATTTAAGTGTTCATGAGCTTTTAAGAGGCGAATTTTTATGATTTTAATGGATTTTAATATGGTATGCCTTACCTACTGAAAAATAGCTGAATAGCAAATTAAAAAAATATACTTACGGTAGAGAGATTTGCCAACCAACAGGTCTTTTAATAAAACATTTTGGTCAACTTTCATCTTTAAATAAGTTTACTGTTGTTTAGTATTTAACAAAAATAATAATTATACAAAGGTATACATGTTCAAACATTTTTTTATATGAAACTTAAGACCCTTTCACACAAAAAATATTTTAATGTCAGTGTTATTATACGATTGACTGTATTTACAATGCATTTATAGTACATAATAATTGTAGTATTAATATTAAGCTGACTGCTTAATTGTAAAATAAAAGAATATTTTTATAAAAAATCTTTATTTACAAACCTATTTTAAATAACAATATTTATATTTACAGGTTTTTTAAATAATGAACTAGTTAACAATCTTTTAAAATAAATACTGTTATTTCAGTTGAAACTAAAATATAATGTATCGACATAGAAATACATTTATTTTTATTTGTACCCAGAAATGTATAAAAATCTAGTAATTATTAAAATTATTTACTGAATGTTTCTAAATTCTTTAAAAAACACGTATTTAAATAAAAATAATCTGAATATTAAAACAACCTTTTCCTCAAAATTTACAAAATTGTTACTTGAAATCGCCAATCCGCAGAGAGCAAGCGTGGTGATCAATGCTCGTGCCTTCTCTATATGGGAAGAGGCCTGTGCCCAGCAGTGGGACGTTTATAGGCTGGATTATTATTATTTATTAAGGAGTGTCGAAAAAAGCCATTAACTTCTTTGAAATGACATTTTCACACACACCGTCAGAAACCAATGTAATTGATCAACCTATCAAAAACTTAAACTTCGACATATAACAAAAAACCTACCTTAGTCACAACAAAATAAAGTCTATTTTAGATCTTCATCAGTTAATTTGACAATCTTAGGGTCCTGTATGATCTCGTCGATTCTGTGCAAGTCTTTGAGCGACACTTGTCCAGTGCCTCTCTGCATTGGCTTTGGCTGTGAGGGGTCCGGCTTCCAACCCAGGAAGTTAATTATCTGGTACGTGGCTGGCACACCACGGGTTTTCCTGTCTGGTATGTCCTGAAATATGAAAAAGAAACGTAATTAAAAACAAAATGTTTCAGATAAAATATTGAATACATACATCTGACTACCGCATTTTGAACTTAAATTTTGTAATTTGACTCATCAGATGTACTATTCAAATTAAAATTCAAATATTATTTATTCAATATAGGCAGTAATATACACAGTAGCACTTATGGAACGTTAACACATAATACAAAAATAGACCTCACACTAAGGGTTGGTTCATATCCGGCGGAAAACACACCACGCACCATCGGCCGCGAAACGCCAGAACAAACAAACACGCAATGAGACATCCAACCCCCACACCTGACTCGCTAACGCAACATCAGTTGAGTGTGAAAGGCCGACAATACGCGACGCGCCTCCCGCCAGAGATGAACCGACCCTAATTCGCCCACCCTTCACCCTTCAGTTGGCTGTGGAGATTTACCACCTTTATATAGCAATACCCCTTTATTAACACCTTAAAATCTTCTTGACTGACTGCCTCGTTGGCCTAGTGATGCTAAGCGCGACTGCTACACTAGAGGTCTTGGGTTGGATTCCCAAGTCGACCAAGGTGTTATTGGGTTTTTCTATGAAATTCTCAGTAGCAGGTCGGAGTTTGGATTTGTGCCTGGTTAGCGGCAATAGGCTCGCCCCCTATTACATGGGACCTAAACATACGGGCGAACTACGGGTGTACATTGGTACACCTCTGCCTAACCTTTCGGGGATACAGGCGTGATGATATGTTTTTGAAATATCTCACCTTCCCATACATCTCATCGTATATAGCTGCGGCCGCGAACTGCACTTCCTTGTTCAACCTCAGAGGTCGGTTGTGAGCCGCATTGTTCTCGCCCAACGTTCTGAGGTCCTTCATGACCTCCCACATGCTGGGGTACCAGAGAACTAGGGGGTCCACGTCCACTGTCTGGAGGGTGAAGCCACTCCTGTAGAGATTAAAGTTAGGTAGTTGATTTAAGGAGCAACGCGGAATTTTTTTAAAAATGTAAAAAAAATCTAAATTGTAATCGCTTCATCCGTTCGGCAGCTATGATGCCACACACAGACAGACAGACACACACACACACACACACACATACAAGTCAAACTTATAACACCCCTTTTTTGTCAGGGGTTTTAAAAATAAAAGACAAAAAGTTATAAGATAAACAATTAATACATGGGTCCAGTTATAAAGAGACCTATCGATGACAAAAGCTATCTTGATATCTTTGAAGCGGGCTAAAAGCCGGATCCGATTTTGAACCTCTGGATCTCCCAAAATTTCATACCCTCGATCTCGCTTGCCTTGCCTTGGCTTCGGTACCCCAGGATTGGAGCTGGATGCAACAGGTTTAAAGGTCGGTTAGCACTTTCAAATTTTAATCTGAAGGCAGTGTCCCAATCAAGACCCACGTTTTTCATGACCAACGGTCGGGCAAGCCTGTAAATCCTGATGGCAACAGTACGCTGCGAACCAAGTAGAACCACCCGGTTATCGGCCGTCCATCTAATCGTCGACCGAAGTGCACAGACAGCGACACCCCACGTCAGGGCCTCCGACATTTTCCAGGAGCCATCGGAAGACAGCTGCTTTGGACCAAATCTTCGAAAAGGAACGCCCTCTTAAACCAACCCTCGCAATATAACTGTAGGTCTTATAACTAGACTCACGCGTTGAGCAGGCCGCCAATATCCCGGACTCGTGTGAAGGGCGACACGTGAGGCGCGATGCCCCCGCTGCGCTCGCTCTCCGCTAGTTGCAACGCTTGCCGCAGCTCCATCAGGGTGTCACCGCCGAACACACATGCCATGAACACCTGGCACATAAGAAATAAAATAAATAAAGAAAAGGCTTGTATAAATAAAATGAAATAAAATAAATAAATGCGGACCACATTACATACATTGCTCTGAACCCAAAGTCAGTATCTACTAAGCACTTGTGTTATGGAATTCAGACACAACGAAGGTACCACAAACACCTAGACCCTAGACAATGTAGAAAAGTGAGTTTCTACATTGACCCGTCCGGGGATCGAACCCAGGACCTCAGAGCTAGCGACACCTTGGAAGAGGGTGCGTACGCCAATCGACCACGGAGGTCATCAAATATATGTATATCGTTTTGTATACTCGACTTTTACAAGAATAAAAGTAAGCGACCCCACAACCGAAAATGCAGGTCCAGAGGTGCTCTTGATTTTTCCGCGAGCTTATCATATACGGCGGAGTTGGTCACATACATTGCTCTGAACCCAAAGTAATTAATAAGCTAATTACTTGAGCTATGGAATCAGAGACAACGGTACACAAACACTTAGACAAGAGACAATGTAGAAAAGAGGTTCGAATCCGGAACATCAGAGCCAGCTATGTATTTTAAGAACAGCATTTTACCTTTTACTCATATTAATATGTCTTCGACATCAGAGCTTTATCAAATTAGGTATAGAACACTATACAGGGTTAGTTTTCAATGAACGTCGAAATATTCAGGGCTGGTACAAAATCAATAGGAGTTACGATATAATGAAAATAAAAACATCAGTTCAACAACCTAAATAGGTAGCAATAAACACACACGCATACAACTACACTGATTCACAATAGGCAAGCAGCATCAAGTGTTTATTATTTTGCTGTATTTTATGAAACAATAATATTCAATATATACTTTGGGATTAATACCTAGATCCCTGATCCTTAATTTGTCTACTCTAGACTGTATGTCATTGAAAACAAACCATGTATACTAGCCACTCCAAAGTACCTATTGTGAAAATAAATAAGTAAGTATTAATGAAATATAATGTGAACTTACCCCATCAGGTTTTAAACACTTCATGGCCTGGTCAAAACATCTAGGTAAGTCATTGACCCAGTGCAGAGCAAGCGATGAAACTAATAGATCCACACTATTTTCAGGAAGCTAAAACATAAATATAATATTTAATAATAAACATAATAATATCGTCTTTAGTGTCTTTACTTTTATACACATTCTATTAAATTAATTAATACCAAACAAAAAAATTAAAGTTAAAAAAATCGAATTCCCAATACATAGACCAGGGGCCCAAGTCTGCTATTTACACTCGGTTCAATGTCTTCATAGTGTCATGCCAGCAGATCCATTTTAGGAAAATTTGTATTCTACTAAATGTCAAAACGTCAAAATTGGCCATTGGGACGATTGGTCATACGATTTGACAATTGGTCATAGTCTTTGAACATTGAACCGAATTAGAATACCAATTTTCCTAAAATGGATCTGCTGGCATGACACTATGAAGACATTGAACCGAGTGTAAATAGCAGACTTGGGCCCCTGACATAATGCTTTAGTAAAATATTTTGTATGTACACTCTTCCAAAGATTTCAACTTAACCCAAACTAAGGTTTATCAAAATTGGTGCAGCAGTTTAGCAGTAAAAGTATAAAAGCCAGCAATTCTCTTTTAACCAACTTCAAAAAGGAGGAGGCAAAGGACTGCATTTTTTTTTTGTTTTATGCCACAGTACTTTTGATAGGTGAACTGATTTTGATGATTCTTTTTTTATTTGAAAGGTGGTGTTTTATGTGGTCCCATTTTATTTTGGTCCAGTTACGACAGTGGGATCCATAAGAAACCCAGCCTTATTTTGAAGTCAGTTTTTTTTTGTAAGAATTATTTATTTACATTATTATTATATAAGCTTCTTACATCAATATTCTCTTCATCCATAATCCTCTTTTCGACCTTAACTCCGTCCCCAACAATAGCTTTATCTAGATGTGTCTGTGATGTGTCACATAACATCACCTTCTCTACACTGTCGGGCAAGAAGTGACGGGAGACATAGCCGCGGCTGGCTCCTGGAATTATTAGGAAGAATGATGAAGGTATTCAGACTTTTGATTCATAAAAAGTATGTGTAAATAGATAGATAGATTATTAAATGGAGAATAAATACAGCAAAATAGATGGTAGCTGGTAGATTTTTAGTTGAGGATTTTTTGGACTAGAAGAAGTGCAAGAAATATATGTATAGGGTTTTGGGTTTTGAGTGTCTGTTACTTAAAAACTACATTACTTTATTAATAAATAAGGATATAAAATGATAAAGATATATATGCGTAGTATATAAAAAGCCTTACCAAGTTCCACAGCATTCTTAAACGTTCGTTTAATATCAAAAACACGGTCGGCAGTGCGCCAACCTATTTCCTCCCTTATAAATTCTGCTAAATGATAGTCTTCCCTTTGTGCTGATCTCTCCCTTTGCAACGCTTTTGTCTGTCTATCAAATATATTCATAGTACGATAGACCGATGAAGCAGTCTTTTGCTTAGCATTCGAAGATTCATATCTAACTAAAATCTGAATGCAGTTACGTAGATATTTAGAGTCTATCGGCGTTATGTGCAGCCTTGATAGACGTGTTAGAAGTTGCATTTGTGACATTTTAATTGAATAAATACTTGTTTAGCAGTTTATGAACTCATTATTTTATTTACTTTGTAAATAGCTAGGTTATGTTTTCAACCCCGGCAGTGACATAACTTGTCAACATTAGATTGACTTTGATGACAATCAGCCAACAGTTCAGAAAAAATAAAAATAAATTATTTAATGTGAATAATATGCCAAAGTTCTCCAATAAAATAATAATAACTATACAACATAGAATGATCCTAGTAAAGAGCAATCTCCAAGATATATTATTTTCAAAGTTACTTTACATTTGTTTTCATCCAAATCCTAATGAATAACGTAAAAAGAATTGTATTATTTATAGTGTCTTGATTTTACTACTTACATACAATATCACAAACGTACCTAACGTTTGGTTACCTAACTGGTTACAATAATACAATCATCCTATTTTTTTGTCTTAGTACCTATTAGTCATATGTTGTTACATGGACGATGATAATATTGATTTTGATACGCAGAAGAAAATATTCCTAAACTTAACTGAAAACATCAAGTCGAGCAAAATCAATCTGACTGTCAGTCAGCTCTCAGCTGTTAATTGCCGAATTTGATTAAATATTTACTTATTTTGCGGCACACTACGTAATTAATAATTCTGCAATTACATACAACTAATAAACCCAATCGTAAGTATCTATACACTTAAAGAAGAATAAATTTATTAAATACCGCTTATATAACCTTAAAACGTTTATTTCTACAAGTATCTATTTCGTATCAGCTTTTGTTACGAAATATTATTGCACTTATAGACAAGCTGATAAGCATGACTAATTGTTAATATTGCAGTTGGATAATGCCATAAATTTCAACACAATTCATGCTATTCCATAAGAATAAACGATATCTTTAAAAATAAGTTGAATAAGTAGTACTCATAATGCTAAGAGAAGTTTTGTTTTAATTATCACTTAAGATACCCACTATAAAGGATTTAGTGTATCTACTTATATTTTGAAACAATACACTTCTATTATTTTGCATATTTGTTCAGTTACTCATTCACTGTTTTTAAATAGTTTAAATTGTAGAACATTAACCTAATCCTAATATAATATATTTTCAGATGTGGCCAATATTACTTCAGTTTCTGAGATCAAACGCACCATACTTCACTCTGCCCGTGGCTGCGGTGGTCGGAGTTATAGGATATAATCTAGAAGGACTAATATCTGATAGATACACACCTTATACTAGTAAGTTTTAAGTTTATTGCATCTTAACTTAAATAGCTCTAAAATAACTTGCCCTATTGACTTGATTCTAATTAGAATGGATGCAACCTATTCATCATCATCATCATCATCAGCCGGAAGATGTCCACTGCTGAACAAAGGCCTCCCCCCTAGAACGCCAACTCGCCAATTGCATCCACTGGCAACCTATTAGATATAATTAAATCTAACCTAACATAACATGGAAAAAACGTTGGAAAACCCGCTGAAAGATAGAAATCTAGAGTCCTAAATATGCCACATTAGTATGATACATAGTGTTTAAGTAAATTAGAATGAATTTATTTAGATCATATTTTTAACAGCTTAAATCTACTGCTCTGGCAGCCTCAGAGCACTAATCATTCCAGTGTTGTGCAGAATTTAGATAACTAGATAAAATAAAATAATATGATACACATTCAGTTCAGTTAAATTAGTTAAGTTATGTAAACATTTACTATAGTGTAAACTTTCCTAAACTTCTGAGTTTTATACAAAAATTCTCTCATTATCTTACCATTGTTAAAATATTTAAATTGTCTATTACAGAACCCGTACAAGACCAGAGACTAGAGCGTTTAACAGAAGAGGAACTTCTTAAAGACCCCACAAATGTTCAGAAGCTTAAATACAGCGAAAATGTGCTCGGGAAGAATTTATCACCGTCCCTACAAAATAACAATTAAGTTTTGTTTACAGTGAGTGAGTGAATGTGTTGCCTTAATGCTGTTATTATATTTTTATTATTTAACCAAGTGTAAACTTACTACTGTTAATGTAAACTTGTTGCTGGAAATGTAAACTTTTTGCTTGTAATGTAAACTAGTTGCTGGGGATGTAAACTTATTTTTTACAGTGTAAACTTGTTTATTAGACTGTAAATTTATTGTATACGATGTAAATTTAAAGTAAAAACCTAAAGTAACTGTTTTTATGTAAACTTTTTGTTTACTATACCAAGTTGACACTTATAATGTGTAGTTAATGTTTACATTTGGTTAAATATGTAAAATATATTGCTTCAGACTTTATACTATCAGAATAGCTATTTAATAGCCAGTGATTAGAAAATAGATTTATTTTAGAAGTAGTCGAATATTTTGTTTATTTTTACTCTTGGGAGAAAATGTTGTCCTTATACTGTACTTATCCTTATTAGGGTGGGCAATGGGCATAAAACAACTCTGTATTGCCCAGCTATGGGCTAGATGAATTGTGAATCAGAGAATTTAATATTTCAAAGGTGGCCATTTACTGGACTGATATTTAATTATGTCGGCAAAACAAAATGTAATAGCCCCAAAATGTAATATTTAACATATTATACAACTGTCTTTCGCGTCTGTCTTTCTAAAAGCAATAAATCCAAAAATTCCTGAATAAACTCAAATTCTACCACATAGATTTTCGTCTATTTTTTTCGAATGGATGGATCGAGCGGAATGTATGTGTATTATCGTGTCTTCCCTTCAAAAATGGATGGATGTCTAGATTCTAGAACATAAAAGAAATAGGGTGACAGGTCAACATAAAGAAATAAATTATTGCTGTTAATATTTAAAGATCAAATAGAGATCCTAAAGTTGCAAGAAATAATATCTACAGACTCTTTTAATAAAAAAACATTTAAATTAATTGTTGTTGTGTATGTTGGAATTTTAGGGAGTCACCCAGATAAATGAGAAAATAATTGCCATAGTAAATATGCTTTATTAAAACATTTTTACTATTTTCGCCTTGTAATATCATCACTAGTCAAAGTACGACTTGATTGATCAAATTAAATAAAGGGTTGTCAGTGCAAATGCGAATTAAACTTTGGACTTAAATATACATACATATCATCACGCCTGTATCCCCGAAGGGTTAGGCAGAGGTGTACCAATGAACACCCACAGTTCGCCGATATGTTTAGGTCCCATGTAATAGGGGCGAGCCTATTGCCACTAACCGGGCACAAATCCAAACTCCGACCTGCTACTAAGAATTTCATAGAAAAACCCAATAACACCTTGGCCGACTTGGGAATCGAACCCAAGACCTGTCGAAGTGGTAATTCCCACCCAGGACGAATCTTTGTGTGATGAGCATGATCATTTGTTGTGTGTCTGGGTGTCATTTATTTATAACATAAATGTCTCTAGAAATATTTAAGAATGGTTTCTGTTTGTGCACTGGCAACCCTGATCCAATTTTATCTGTAGCAATGTAATGTAAGTTGAATAAATATTCATATGTTGTAAATAATTGTTTTACATTGTTATTAAAATAATTTGATCCATGTTTTAGTTTTATTTGTTATCTTACCTAAATTCTAAGCAAAACAGGTATAAAGGGGAATAATAATAAAACGAAATAGAGACCTGACACTTAAATCATTTATTCTTAAAATACTTTTTTAGGAAGTAACTTTAACAAACTACTAAAACGACAACGTCACCAATTTATTAAGATTGCCACAAATGCGCTAAATTGCACCTATCCATATACTCAATAATGTTGCCAGAATGAGAGTCGACAAATTGATACCGAATGGTAAACAATTTCCTGTCACTATTTAATTTTGTAAACGACTATTAACTAATAAACAATAATCTACAAAATCGGAATAAACAATGAACGTTTATTTTTTTAAATAGTTCTTACTCTGGCAACACTACCAAAACCCATTCAATGCAAATTTCTATTCATTTTATAATAATAATTTATTTTAACAGCAATGCTACATGTAAATCCTATTGCATTAGGTAATATATATTTAACGGAAGACATTCAAATCAAATACATAGGCTGATAAACCCAATACCCTTTTTGCATCGCGCAGTCGGTTAATTTTTACACCATATAGTAGAAATCAATAAACATGTATGAGTTAAATTATTTTGTATTAACTTTCCAAACGTTTGGTAGACTCTACTCGTGATAAGAGGGCTGGATTGTTCCTTGCACAGAGAATCGGCATAGCCATTCAACGTGGCAATGCTGCCAGCCTTCTGGGCACGTCTCCCGCCATTGACAGGGATGACGATGAGTTCTTTGACGCCGTTTAGTTTTTATTTACGTAAGTTTTAATTTTAGTATAGTTAGAGTTTGGACTTAATAAATATATTTGTAATAATTAAATGGTCTTTATGGTTATTTCTTGTTTTTTTTTTTTTTGTATCAAAGTCAAATAAAATAAACTTTCATAATACATTGAATGGGTTTTCCGTCAAATCCTCAACTATAGTCACCTTCAAAATATCTTTATAATATTGGAATTTATCTTACATAAAATAATATACAAAAAGAAATAACATATAACTTTTGCTTAATGTATAATAAATCTCGCTATATATTTACATTATTTATATTATTTAACAAAAACAGGCAAGATATAGATAAAAGGGAAGATTTTTAATTCAATTTACTTATAAATGCGCCACTTGACTCACTCAATAATTATAATAATCAAGAAATTCTTGCGATTTGACATTTCTTTAAAGAAAGAGAGTATAAATAAATATACAGGGTGTTACAAAACCCCTGTCCGACCCGAAAGGGTGATATTTAGTTCACAATCACATGCCCATATAAAATGTTTTTACATTTTATATGGGCATTCATGATAATAACAATAATAATGAACTTTGAAGAAGCCACCAAATTTCTTAAATTTGAAGATAAATGAAAAACTACACCACCGCTTTCGTCGGTTTTAATGGTGGCCTTTTGTATGATCATTTGGCACAATCTGTGACGATGCCGTCACTCTCACTATCCATTTAGAGAACAAAAAAATATTTTAGCATATATTTTTTTTTCTTTTTTTTCTACATTAATGTAATCAGACATCGATACCTAACAACCCCTTAACGGATCGGACAGGGGTTTTGTAACACATTGTATAATTATAAAAAAAAAATCGTCTTCAAAAAAAGTCTCATATGGTTTTCTTGTGGATCTCACTGTCATAACTGGACCATTTTTTTATGTTTGTTACCACAGAACTTTTGACTGGCTGAACCGATTTTGATGAATATTATTTTGTTTGAAAGCTGGTGATTCTTGTCTGGTTCCATTTTTGGCCCAGTTTTGACAGTGGGGTACATAAGAAATAAATATAAGACTTATTTTGAAGTCTTTTTTTGTTTGAATTATTATTCAATTTATATGTATAAACGTGTGAACATAAAAAATATAATGGAAGTGTAATCGAAATCTTATTTATTAAGTTAATAATAAAAATTTACTCTTTAGAAAATAATTATATCTAGAAAAAGGAAATAGTGCTACCCGCATTTTTAATTCTATATAAAAAAACAACCTCTGTAACATTGAATTATTTATCACAAACCATTTTTTTTACTTTTATTGTTGCATTAAAATGTGTAGTCCTTAAAATAATTATTATTGCTAAACCAATCACACCAAAAACCTTCTGTTTCATTGCCCATCTAAATTTAAAACCATTATTGCTTACTTTTAACGCGGGCAACCCTATTCCCCCTTCAATATTACATTAATTTGGTCTATATTTTTACAATAATTAATTACTTTCTTGACAGACTAGGTGGATGGCTAACTATTGGGATGACAATGATTCCACCATCAGGGATTCGATTCAGCTATTTAAGAGTTACTTGAATTGATCTATTTTTTTGCCGGGCGAAAATCTAATGACTTCGAGCCACGTCGAGGGCACGAAATGGGGATATGTCGGGTTTTTACCCCGGTCCCGTTCTCGCGGTTGCTGGAGCCGCGGGATCGCCAAGCATTCTTACTATTTGGTGGTTTTTAAGATAATTGGCATTCTGCTAACTGTTATTACGGTCATTCTCTTCGAGAGTTCAATGAGATTTTATTGTAGGCTTATCTGAATACGACAAAATTAGGCACAATGATAAGTACACTGACCACTGACATGCATTTAAATTAGCTGAATCGAGGCCCAGAAAACATCACAACTTAACGTTGAACAAAAAACAGACAATTTGATTTTTATCACAATTTACAATTCGGCCGTTTAAAGAATGCATTTCTGACACGTCATGTCAGTTGGTCTTGATTTGTATGGGGAAATAAAATAACGTGTTATATTATTCATTGTAACCTGGCATGATGATATAGTTCTGCATGATAATATTCGTTTATATGACACATAAATGATAGTAATTTATTTGTAGTAAATTATTAGCTAAATTTTCCTTTCGCGGCGCTTGAGTTAGATAAACGGAGGGAGAGTGGGGAGACCTTTGCCCAGCAGTGGGACATTACGGGCTCCTTAATATAGTAAACTCTTTGACACATTAAAGTTTTATCTTGCTGTTGACCACTACCTGTCAGGAACGCATTCTCTCTGAGGCCTTTCATTGTATGAAAGCATGACATCATTAAGACTCCTGAAATTTGATTCAAAAGCAAAACAATATCTTTATTTTGACTGACTATATAGATTTTGGCTTTCCATACTAATTTATGTATCCCATTGTCCATAATATGTTCAGTGAGCAAACAAATAAAAATCAACGCCCGAAAGTACAAATAGAAATAAACATTTGACTATCACTCAGTTTCTGAAATACATTATCTGTTGTCAACTTATGTCAACATAATAGTTGATGAAAAGACTAACGATCAAAAACAATTTGACAATTTGACAGATGATCAACTAACCTTTATTAACCCTTTAACCGCCTGAGTCGTATATAATAATATGCGACAACCAACGAGGTTGCATTTGAAACTATAGAGTGAGCCTATCAGAGTTTAATAATATTAGTTTAAAACACTAATATTATCCTAACAATGTCAAAACCATCGATATTTTCTTATATAAGTTTCTCGTTGCGCGAAAATGAACTTAAATGAAAAACGAAAGGTAGGATCAGACTAAAAACTGCTCTCGCTTGGCACAAGGGGAACCTAGCGTTAGTAGAAGTCTATGCATATCATACGTCAAAGGCGACAACTATTTCCGTATCCGTACCGCCCGTGTCGTATTTAAGCGACACAGAATATTCCCGTTTATTGTTGTTTTCTTCTATTTTTTTGCATCTATTCCATATCACTCTATGTAGATATACAGATATAACACTATGATATTTTACAAATCGGAGCTTAAGGGGAGCAGAAAGAGAGGAGACTTTATTTTACTGATTCGTAGCAGGGCGCTAGGGGCCAAGCCAAGCGCTTAAAGGTTAATTAGTCTTTCAGAAACTTATACATTTCTCTGTACAACATTCAGAATATACAATAAACAAATATACAACATAAGTACAATACAATATCACTTTTTTAATAAACCGACTGCACGCAATAATCACCTTTATTTCAAAAGAATAAAGACCATTTTTGAGGAGCGATTGACTTTACAAACAAAAATATCTCTTCCTTAAGTTTTTTATAACAATGCAAATATTAACCTTTTCGCCGCCAACAACTTCTATAGAAGTTCAGGATTTTCGTGCCGTCCACGCCACTACTTCTATAGAAGTTCATTGTATCTACCTACTATAAAAAATACATTTACGATACATAAAACATTTGTTTCTTTGAAATTTTGTAATATGGACACGACGAACTATTTTTTCTCATGCAAAACAGACTATTTTCTGTTTTAAAAAGGTAAAACATAAAAGGTTTCAAATAATTTTATATCCCGCACGCCAACGACTTCATATCAAGTAGGCCAGTGATGTGACGCGAAAGTTGCATTCATTAGAATCTTTATTTACTATAATATTTGTTTTCTTTTCCATCCAATAGTTTTTTGAATTCTATGAATAAAAAGAAATTCCGGTCAGTAAATAACGTATTACAATGCGTTTCAAAATTAATGTACATCTACCTATCAAATCATTTCATTAAAATTAATTATTATGTACTGAGGGTTTTCGATATTGCTAGACCCATCTCTACGTAATGGCAAGATGTCGAGTGACACTAGCGCCGTCAAGCATAGACAACTCTATTCCTTACGAAATGTATCGTGCTATGAACGCCAATGACTTGATATGAAGTAAACAGACTATGTTATGAAATGAATAGTGAAGTGGCTAATGTTACGAATTATTATTATTATCTCTACCAACTCTATGCATGTATCTTCATCTCCGATAACGGATACCCATTTTTCTTAGTATAAATGTTCATAAAATAAAACAAATTACCATTATAATTTAACAGTTTGTATTTTTAATTGTAAATTTGAGTACCAATTTAAATTTACACATATTTTTTTTCATTATCGACATGATGTTACCGCCATCCCTACTTTCGTACTATACATTTATTATACATTTATACGTTGGCGTACGGCGACACATCGTGTTTAGTATAGCTGGGCGGCGAAAAGGTTAAGGTTAATCTCGTCACCCTACTATGACCTGTTGGTCTTGCGGTTAGTGACCCTGACTGCTATACCGGAGGTCGTGGGTTCGATCCCCACTCAGGACAAATGTTTGTGTGATGAGCACGATCATTTGTTCTGTGTCAATATGTATGTATTTAGAAATATATAAGTATGTTTATCAGTTGTCTGGTTACCATAACACAAGCTCTGCTTAGCTTGGGATCAGATAACCATGTGTGAGATGTCACGGAATATTATTATTATATTATATTACTCTTAGAAAAAATTAACCGATCTAGCTTTTCTATAATGGAAAAAGTGGCGCACTAACTAACATCTAATTAACAATTCACATCAAAAAATTTACCTACTATATTTAAATTCGTACAGTATAACCAATTTCTTTTGAATTCACTGAAATAAGGTATATATCGCTTTCTCTGTCTAACTTAAGTATATTTGCATCTTTCCTTTTCTAACCTAGCTAAACTGTGAAAATTTCTTTAAATATATGAAGTTGTTGCAAAATGTACCTTATGTATAAGAATTACAGTTGTCTTTTTCTAAAATTCATGGTCTTTACATGTTTAGTATACAATTTAAACATAATATATGCCTTAATTCAGTAATTTCAACTCAAATTGGCAATACTGTATTACTAAAAAGTGTATAAAAATTTAAAATATGTAAAAGCTAAGTATTCGTTGATAAATTTATTAATATTGCCTTTAAACGGTCTCTGATATGGACTTTGCTTGAAGATACAAACAGTACTTTTTTTAGAAAAAGATTTTTTTAACGTGTGCAACACTGTCATAAACTTTCAAACGGTGTTGCCAACAGTGGCTTAAATAAGATACTATTTTATCCTGTAAAACTCACTTATATGGCAATTCCAATGTTTTTAAGGTCTCCTTAATTAAAACGACTTACTTTTGATAAGTTTCATAACAGTACACATTCTTTTAAAACCACCACGTCACATACTTTGGTAATTTCCATAGACAACGCATGACTGAGAAAACTTTAACTCTATTTAGGGTTCCGTACCGAAATAGGTATAAACGAAACCCTATACTTAAACGACATTTGTCTTTAAAACCTTCTAGTCTTGCCTTCTATACAGAATGTTAAGAAAACCATGTCCGATCCGTGAAGGTATTGTTAGGTATCGATATCTAATTGTATTAACGAAAAAAAAAATATATAATCTTATAAAATTAATATTTCTCAAAATGCGAGCGACAGAGTCGGGATCGTCATAGGTGCTGCCAAATGCTGAATCAAAAGGCCACCAAGAATACCGACGAAAATACATGCATACAAACATATAATCACGCCTCTTTCCCTTGTAGGTGTAGGCAGAGACCACCTCTTTCCACTTGCTACGATCCTTACACACTTGTTTCGCTTTGTCCACTTTCATTATTCCCTTCATACATGCTGTTCGGTGTTGTTTTTTTGTTTTAATCTCACATTTAGAGAATTTCGAGCCAATGAATGGTATATAAAATTCATTATTTTTGTTACTATTTTGAATAATCCACATTTTATATTTTATTTGGGCATGTGATTGTGATACCTATAACACCCTTTCGGATCGGACAGGGTTTTCTTAACACCCTCTACACCTTTTGAACGAGACTTAACGGCTACTTAAAATGAGTGCCGTTTAAGTATTTGCCATATATCCTACCCCCTTTTTCAACGACTAGTAAAGAATAGACCTTGATCAAATTTTAATTACAATTTTTAACAAAAACGACTTTTGCATTACTTCTTCAAAATCAGAGTTTTGACAGATTTTGCCTAAATTGTCTAAAATTCTAATGATCAATTAAAAAATAATATTGAAATTAGCTTTAAGCATCTAAATTTCAAGAAACAACTAACAATTTTAAATTAAATTCATCTAACCACGAAATTTTATGTACATTTACGTTTCTCTCTTTATGGGTTTTAAAAGGTTTTTATATATTATTCATATATTCATTTTATCATATTTATTCAATTTCATCTCAATTAGCGCTTTTGTGTCAAATCACAAAACCTTTGTCTATTTAATTTGACTATGGTGGTCAAAACAAAGTTTTCAAAGACCCAAAATTTTCAAACTAACCTATAACAGTTTGCATCACAAATTTCTCAATCTCCATAAAACAACAGAATGTATCAAACGTCGTAGTGTTTGACTGTAGAAACTTTCTCACTATATCCAGATCTTGTAACGCCCTAGACTTCCTCACTAACACCTCTTTTTCTTCAGACTCCGGCTTATTCGTAGCCAAAGGCATTAAATCTTCCTTCTCTTTCTCAGCACTGTTTAATGGATCTACAACTTTATGGTTACCACCGAAAACGGAACCGTTAGTACCTTGGCCAGTAACTAATTCTTCATCGACTGTCAAATATTGGTCTAAATGACTAAGATTTGTGAAGTAAGATTCAACATCGTAATCTTTTAACATATTAGCTAGAATCTCTTCATCGTTTTCATAGACTTTCGGTTTGTCTACATGCCTAATTTCTTCTGGGACTGTGACGTCATAACCTGTGTCTAAAAAGCTTTTCGTTATTGCATCAGGAGGTGTCCTTTCCCAAGCTTTTTCTAACATATTTAACGCTTCTAAACAAGTAAGATTTCTATCAACACCTCTTAAAACATTCATTGCTTTTTCCTCTAAAATTAATCTCCGAAATTCGTCTCGAAATTTCGCGGAAACGCCATTCTTCATTGGTATTAAACCATTCGACGCTTTCCAAGGAACGAAGACTAGTTTAAGGTGCGATAATTGTAATTTAGAATGTATTGTAGCTCTGTCTAAAACTAAGATTGCTTTCCGATCCTTTATTTGTAGTTCCCTATTCCAATATTTGACGTATTCTTCAAACATTTGCGTTGTGAAATGTGCTTGAGAATGTCTTATATAAGTAACGGGTAGTGTGTCTGGATCTCTAAAGGAATGTAACAAGGGATCTTCGGTACCACAAACTAATAATTTCTTTTTATCTGTACCAGGCATATTCGCGCAAAGGAAAACTGATAGTCTATCTTTGACATAACCTTGTATATACTTTTTACCAGCTAACTTCTTTATTCGTCCTTTAGAAGGGTTATAATAAAAGCCAAATTCGTCCGCTGTATAAATATCTTCGTCAGGTATACCTAATCTTGCATCGCTCCATTGTTCTCTAAAGAAATGATTCTTCCATTTCGATTCCATTTGATTATGATAATCCCTTTTACACGGCGTACCTCTTAACGTAATATTGTACCTCTTTTTGAACCTATCCAACCATTTTTTACTGCCATTAAACGCAACAAAACCGGACTCTTTCGCGAAGGCCTCTGCTACGTCTTGCAGCATTTTCCCTGAAACCTGAATATCATTTGCTTTTTGGTTATGAAACCATTCAACTATTCTTGTATCTAGAATACTATTCATGTATCTAGTAGTCCTTTTTCCTGCTTTCTTGGGGAGAGCATATTTTTCTCTGTCCTCCCAAATTTCGTTGACTATTTCTGGGGTTAGATTGTATAGCCTACAGACGTCTGCTACAGACCTACCTTTATGCATTTTACTGACTATAGCGCACTGTGTCGGATGGCTTAAATTTTCTCGCTTGAGACAACCCTCGAATTCGCTGAACAAGAATGATGGCTTACCACTTTCGTCTTCCGAGTTTTTGTTATCTTGGTCCGATTGGGTGTTGTCGCCGGCTGAGGAGCTGGGATTCGTTGGGTGGCGAGTTGATTTACTGAAAAGATAATTTACAGTATCATGTATACTGTCTGTTTGGTTGTATAATTGTTCTAGATTTTTTTTTTGTTGTTATTATATGTTTTGTTTACTCGAAGAAGTTAAATACTTATTACTTCGTATATTTATTTTGTGTTCACAGAGTTTGCTAGTTTATATTATGCTTTTTGTTGGTCTTACTGCACTGTCAAAAACATTAAAGACACTCATACTTTCAAAGTACTATGGTAGTTTCTTGTATGTTTTTATGACAAAAGGTTGACCAAAACTGGGATCGAGCCCACAGCGCCCAGCGCAGTGGTAGATTACCTTAACGCAAAACATCATATAATATAGAGGCCTGTGTTTAACAGTGGAACGTTTATAGACTGGTATTATTATTATTATTATGTACAAAAAGTTAAAGAGTATACTTACGGTACATCAATATGTTCTATTTCAACCCTCTTCTTAGAGTGTGCTTGTTTCGTATGATTCTTTAGCTGTAAGTTGGTATGAAACTTTGCGTCGCATTGGTCGCATTCCGCTGTCCGCTCGTGTGTTGCCATGTGTCTTGCCTGAAACGAAGGTATTATTTAGTAGTTTTTGAGAGTTTTTAGATAAATTTGATTTGGTTGCACAAAATTATTTTGGCCTTGCAACATTAATACATGGACATTTTATTAAATGTTTTATTGATAGAGTTGTTAATTAAATAAAGAAATTATATGTATCACCCCTGGATACTTAATTTATGTGTAAGTTTTTGACATCATTATATTTTAAATTTATGCAATGGCAATTTTACTTTATAAATAAGCTACAATACCCTACATTTTTATTTATTTTAACCTGTACCTATTTCTAAATGGATATTTTTAGTAATTAACTTACCAAGTAGTGTTTTAAGTTAAACTTAAGTCCACAGAGAGTGCATTGGGGTGGTCCTTTCTCCATATGCACTTTAGAATGCATTCTAAGACTGAACGCCTTTTTAAAGTAGCGGCCGCAAATCTCACATTTATGTCTGAAACACAACATACAACTAAATAAAGGCTTTTTTAATTTATATATTTTTATTTTTAGCTTTTTTGACTTTGACTGGCATGTTGGTCTAGTGGTTCGTGACCCTGACTGCTATACCAGAGTTTGTGCTTTTAATTCCCAACCAGATCAAATGTTTGTGTATTTGGCATGCTCATTTGTTGTCTAGATGTAAATTATCTAGAATAGGTGTGTGTATTTAGTAATATATAAGTGTGTTTATCAGTTTTCTTGTTAGAATTTTAGCTAACTTTGGGATCAGATGGCCGTATATATACATATTGTTTCCCCCATTCTATACTTAATTTTTCTTTATTGTTCTCTAGCAAAGACAGTATAATAACATTCAATATAAAACAGTAGTACAATTGCTTCTATTTCATAATTTGTAAATAATAACATAATTTAAATAACATGTGCTTTAAACTATTTTATACCTTGTTTTAACCTGGTGTTCGAGTCCATGTGTTTTCAGTTCTGCACTGGTATTGAACTCCGCTTCACACACTGTGCACTGGTGGGTCCGTGGCTTTTTAACCTTTTCCTTTACCTGTTTCTTTCTCCTTTTTGACCTTTTTGGTTTGTCATTCTGAAATTATTAAATAACAAATGTTTATTCCTACTGTCAATGGTTGCTGGATTAATATATTTATGTACATATATTTTGTTTTTTTTTTCCTTTTACTTAGTTATGCCCATTTTGTAGCTTAGCAGTTTAACCATTAAAGTGTAGCGAACAGATAGTTACCTAGTTACTTTTGTATTAATTTATTTATATGGATAATGAGACTGCTTTACTCAAGAGATATATTATTATAGTTGAAGGTTAAATGTACTGTTGTTTACTTATCATTACAATGTTTAACTGTACTGACAATACTAATGTTTCATGTGAAACTTATTGGAAGTGAAAATATTAAGTTGTTTAATACTTAAAAACATATAATTTAATATTTAACTGCAGTACACATATGGTTTATCCATATAGATACCTCTAATAGTGATTAAACAACTGGAAAATATGTTTTATCACGAAAACGAGACCTAAACACTTTTACATGTTTACAAATAATTAATGTCATAGCAAAGTTGCATTGCAAAAAAGATAACAGGAAATACTGATCTGGTATAGCTGATTGGAATAATATTTACCAGTTTTGGCGGTAACTTATATCTCTAGAGAGAGTTTAGACGAAATTAAAGGCTGAAACTGTGGATCTTATCATAGGAAAGTTGTTACCTACTTTGTTAAATACCAAGGGATCGTCGTCAATTTCTTCCACTTCCACGGTAACCAACACACCAGCCATGATCGGCTCGCCATCGCTATCCTCATCATATATCCCTTTTTTATCATTTTCGCCCGCTATTTCGGCTTTTCGTTTCACAGCTAAAAGACATTCGTCGTCCGACGAACTATCCACATAAGTTGTCGCGTGAGCCTCTGAACCAGAAGCCATGTCGACGGACACGTTACTCATGGTTAGCACTACACAAACATTGTCATTATTATCGTGATAATAATCGAGTTTTCAAGGATATAAATAAAAATAAACACCGCATATCATTGCGGACGCCATTTTCCAGCTGTCACTTTTACTTTGCATTTTTTATGATGGAAAGGAATTTTAAAGCAATACCTATAACTGTAATGGCTTATTTAATAAATTATATTACATATTAATTCGACTTAGGGAAAAATACAGACAGTAAATAATATTTTTCTCTAACTATTCGGTATTAGCAAGTTAAGGTAAAATGTTTTTTTCAGGATGGCAATGGCGAACCTGTCAAGAATAAAAAAAGTTGCCGCTGTCAATGAACCGCCAGAAAAAAAGCAACGCGCATCGCTTCTCTTTTGGAATTTATGGTACTGTAACAAGGCTCCCTTTTGTGTTACCGCTGGTATTTAACGTGAAATCCACAAAAGTAACGCGTAAACAATGCGTGATTAACGTTACTCACGCTAGAAATACGCTTTTAAGCGAAATTGTGAGTAAAGTTCGCGATATATGGATCAATATCGCACATTAGTTAATATGCGCTAGCAAGAGCGAAGCGTCGGTTCACCAAATGGAGACGAAATCCGGCATAGGCATTCAAGACCACTGGATGAAGAGTATGATGGAGCCGGCGTCTAGTGACAAACAAGATAATCGTTCGTCAGTTAAACGCGAAAAAATGGCTGAAGCATTCAACGGTAATGACAACGTTACATACGAATTAAAACAACAGCAGAACGATTCAAGATATAGATGCGATGTTTGTGACCTAACGTTCGAAGGTATGGAGTACTTGATGCTGCACAAGAAATTCCACGGAAATGATAAAGATACGCCGATTATGGAACCCGAGCCCCCTGTTCATCACAAAGAAGGGCCAAAGAAACGACGTAAGTTTAAATGCGACCAGTGTGACGTTAAAGTTAACTCTCAATACCACCTGGATATACACAGGAGTAAGCATGAAGGTGCGGCGTCTAAAAAGTACATATGTGAGGTCTGTGACCGCAGTTTTGTTGCCGCACAGTTTCTTAAAAGTCACATGCAAACTCATTCATCAACCTCCACTATAAATTGTGAGATTTGCAACAAAAGTTTTACAGGACAAGCATATCTGAAGCTCCACATGCAACTACATAACGACATAAAGAAGTTTAAATGTTCAAAGTGTGACGAGATGTTTCCTACAAAAAATTGTTTGAAATTACACATGAAGAAGCATTCCAAAGTGAAAAACTTCAAGTGTGACTGCTGTAACAAGCTTTTTGTATCTAAAATCACGATGGAAAAGCACAGACACACTCATGAGGGACAACCAATTGATTGTCATGTGAAATGTACGCAGTGTGAGAGAACTATGCATTCATCGTTGCTCCGAACTCACTTAGCTCGGGCTCATCCTCCTAACATAGGTGACGATGTTAAACGACCGCATAAATGTCAGACATGCGGTAAAAGTTTTATCGTCCGAATAAACCTCAACCTTCATATCAGAGTTTGTCATCCTGATTTAGTGGAGCCGGTAGATGATGATGATGAGGAAATCATGACAGACAACTCTTAGTGTTAGTGCATGTAAGCTTATTGCTACGTATTATTATAAATAATTATACTTTTTTATGGTAACCCCAGTAGTTTGAATTTGTTTTATCCCTGTATCAACTTCCAGTTAAGTTTAAGTTAATAAAGCAAATATTTTTTGTATTGAATAATGGTTATTTTATTGACTAATTGTATCCCACTATTTCACCCCTTTACCTTATTACTTAAGTTATAAAAAATAGGGCTATCAAATATATAGAATACTTATTTTAATAATCTAAATAAAGAAGTAAGATAATTTAGTTCTAATAATCCCTAATATAATTAGTAATTCCAGAGATTTATTTAGTTACAAAACTTTAGAAACTTTGTGCTCTTCACAGCATCATTCATCAGCCCTTGTCCTCCCACTGCTGGGCATAGGCCTCCCCTTTTTCGTACCATTTTATACGGCCACACTCGACCCCAGACTTTGTCGTCGACCCATCTTGCTCCCGGACGACCGACGCTTCTTTTGCCTTGCCTTGGCCACCATTCTGTCACCGCCTTAGTCCACCTGCCGTGACTTCATCTGGCCAAGTGGCCTGCCCAGCTCCATTTCAGTGTCGTAATTCTGTTAAAGCATCATTAGGTCGAGGCACACAAGCCTTTATTTTCATGTGCCTAAGGTATGAAAAAATTCGAAGTAAACAGGAAAAAACTGGCAATTATGATGAGCAATAAAACAACTGAATTAATTTTAATCACAAGTATGTCGGATTACTTAATCTTAATTATGAATTAAAAAGTATTAAAAATAGACTAATTCATTAATAACAGTCAATTAACTCTTAATCTTTCATTAATCATTGTATTTTTGTGTTTAGTCACCAAATTCTATGAAAAACAAGTTATTTACTTCAAAAGCTTAAATCTAATAATATAAATTGATAATAAAATTAGCCAAATAATGTATTTTTATCTTATCTAATTGCATAATTCGACGTAAATGAATCAATTGCTTAGTTCATTGCTCTCAAATTGCGAATTCATTCAATGACTAGTAATATCAGTTTTGATACGCTATAAAAGTAGTAAATAAGGAAAATTCAGTCGCAAATTATGTAAGTAAATAATTAGGTAGGTATTCACGTCATGAATATTTTTTTATGAGCGCTCAGGGGCCCGAGTCTGCTATTGACAATTGCTTTAATCGTCTGAGTGAGTGGCGTCAGTAGGTCAAAATTGACCATTGGGACGGCCAATTTTGACGTTTTGACATTTAGTAGAATGCCAATTATCCTAAAATGGACCTACTAACGCCACCCACTCAGACGATTGAAGAAACTGTCAATAGCAGACTCGGGCCCCAGAAATGTTCTGCGGGTTCGATTCCCGCATAGGACAAACATTTGTTTGAGTCATAAGGCAGCTAGGGACCTTATTGACTGGCCTGTTGGTCTTGTGGTTAGTGACCCTAACTGCTAAGCCGGACTTCAAGAGCTCGATTCACTAACACCCAGGACAAACATTTCTGTGATGAGCATGATTATTTGTTCTGTCTTGGACAGTCTGGGTGTAATTTGTGTTTATCTATCTACTAAGCCTTTCTTGTCCCATTGAAGGGCAAAGGCCTCCCCCTTGCACACACTTCTGTCGTGATCTAGGTTGGGTTTAAATAGTCTGTGCATACAGCCTTAGGTATTTTGATCCACCCTATTAGGAATACCTACATAATTATGTACCTTAATCAATTTTCTCTTTGCCTTAATACAGGTTCAGCCTAGTATGGGATCGGATGGCCGTATGTGTGTTGTATGGGAATGGCCCTAAGATACTACCTTGGGGCACCCTTAATTTTTTCTTTTACATTTTGATCTGTACTTTATCACTTCTTTATCTTCGTTAAAAGCTAAGACATTAGACAAGATATTTATTTTTAGTATGCGTACGAGAATACCTACAGTCGGGGTACATAGGGCCAATAAGACAACGTAATATAGACGTATATTTAATAAATAATTAATAATAAACTACAATATCTTCAGTCTCAGATCATTCGACTTTCTTCTCTTCTTCAACTTCTGCTGCAGCAGGCTCCTCCTTTTTGGCATCTTCTTCTTTAGCTTGCTAGAAGAAGAAAGAAGATTATGATTACATATTTTATTTAAGAATCTTTAGAAATTCTAGGTTAATGGCCTCAGGACCGAAAGGCGAAAGAAGGAATTTTTGTGTCGTTGGTAGTACCTACCTAAGCGTTTTTTACCGATTTTTAACGAAATTAGAAGTGTCAACAGGTTTATCTAGGTACCTAGTTAAACCTGTTGTTTCCTAGATTGCTATTTGTTCGCCCAGGTCTCAAATAAATACTTTTATTTGCTGTAGATAATAATGCCTATTTTCTAACTAAGTAATCATAATATTATTAGGTATGTACAATAACAAAAACAGAATAAAGATTTTCATTTCATTTCATTACATTTATTGCACCTACTCAACGAAAGTTAAGAAAACAAATACCTACAACCATTGAACAGCGTTATAAAAAAACTTTTAATGGACATTATCACAATCTAAACTCACGGTAAAACTTCAATTCATAAACTTTAAATTCGTGCCGGAAACCTTTGCCCCCTAAATAAATTTGCCGCGTAACGTAAATAACCCTCCCCATTTCCGGTCTAGTTAAAAATGTAAGAAAATAGACAGGAGACACGCAAAGGTCAATTTTAAACAGCCCAAACTGTCACTAGGAATTGAAGAAGAAAAAAAAATAGTTAAAAAAAGGTATATTGGGTTTTAATTAGCAATCGCTAATGACAAGAATAACGATGATTTTTTCACGAGTGTTATTTTTATTTATTTACTAGCTGTGCCCCGCGGATTCACCCGCGTGAATCCATAGGTCCCGTTCCCGGTGTCTTTATATTATAGAGGACGGAGATAATTCCAACAAACTACTATAGTAACAAAGGTCAGAATTACTTAAAAAAAAAGTCCGCAAATTTTCCATTTTTTTTTTTCATAAGAACCTTCTCCTGATAATAACTAACACAACAAAAAAAGAATTATGCAAATCGGTCCAGGAGTTATTGAGTTATGCGCTTACCAACACATTTTGCGATTCATTTTTATATATAAGATATAAATAAGATTTAATTTCAGTATGTAACAATTGTTTGTTGTTACATTCGATTTAAGTATTGAATTGTGAATTTGCAATTTAGTATCAAATATTTAGGTTCCTAATCAAAAAGGTGATCCATAAATTATGCCGGTTGACGAATATATTAAAAAAAATATACATCATTATTATTGCATGTTGTCCCGAGACTGGACTATGACCACCATTTTTATTATTTACAAAAATATCTGATGCTCATTTCAACAGTTTTTTTATTTCTTTCGCAATGTAATATCTTGCAATTATGAATTAATTTCATAAATTCCTAGTGTATTTGGTACATACACCTTAGAGGTGGTCCCATTTATCTTCAAAGCCAATTCTTTATTACATTTATATGTAATTTTCTTTTCAACTTACCGCGGCTTTCTTGGCATCATCATCCTTCTTCTTTTGTAAATCCCTGCTGACCTCCCTAATAAGTTCCAGCTCGGCGAATGATTTTGGTGTGATCTTGTCAAAGACCTTGACAGGCACCTTGGTAAGGTCGTCACAGGTCTCTTGGAACACTCGGTACCTTTCCATGATCAGGTCAAATCGTTCTTGGGTCAAACCTGTGTATTTGTCGACTTCGGCCCTAGAAAATTATTTACAGATCATTAGTTTTTAAAGAAAATCTTTAAACGATAAGATATCTTTTAGTACGATTAAATTTAAAAGGAAAAATATGCATTCCTTTCCGCCTGCTTAATGTAAAAAATGACCTGATAATATCTGGATTCAATAAATAATTATGTTTTGAAGCACCCACAGTTCAAGCGTGGTGATAAATATTACTGATTATTATAAATAATAATCCAGCCTATAAACGTACGTAAAGAAGCGCGAGCATTGATCACCACGCTTGCTCCTGTGGGTTGGCGATGTCAGTTCTCTAATTTTGGAATTATGGTGAATAATACTTGTTTTTGAAAATACCGACTAATAAGTAGGTACTTTACTGGCTGGAAGGCATTAGTTTGTTTTTGATTTCTGATCAAGTAGCTTTAATACAAAAGTCTAGGCATGTTCGTAGATATCTAGAAATATTTTAAACTTATAGCAAGGTACTTACATTTTGATTTTGATTTGAGGACTTGTTGGCTACTAGAATAATCAACTCCAAATGAACGTAATACGATGACAATGAAAATAACTAGTTAATTAAATACATTTTTACTTTACAGTTAATATGGGCAGGGGTGCTAAACCATTTGACACTTTTTGAACTTTAATTCATGATTCGTGGACTTAGCGGAACATTAGTATATGTATGTCTAGTAAAAATAATTTATTTATGTATGCCTATATTAGGATATGGGATTTTAAGTTGACGACTGATATTAATTGATTATAGTATTTGTTGATGTATTAACTTCATTATTAAAACCAGAAACAAATATCACGTATTCCAAAAAATAATTTATTTTATGAATAAACTTAAAGGAGTGTTTTAATAAATGTATTACTTGAAACTTTATACACTTACTTTATTATAATAGATGCTTTGTCTTTTTCCTTGTTCCGATTCAAGTTTAGTTCGAGAATAAGCTTTTTTATTTAATTTAAAATGTTGACAACACCTGAAGTCAATATGGCGACAAATAATAAATAAACATAAATTATAGTTTACGCTTCAATTAATTAGCATTGAAACAATCCACTAATTATAATAATAACTCGTTTAATTCTATCGTTGAATTGCAATTTGAATACGTATAACCCTGAGTTTGTTGTTGTAGTATTTACAAATATATTAAATGTTTTTTCGGTTTCAGGAAGTGTTTGCTTGCGTCATGATAAGTGCATAAAAAATAATTTAAGAGTTTTAATTCTGTTGACGTTAAATGCACTAATTCCACTATTAAGTTTTAACAATGGAATTAGCACCATGTACTGTTATGTCTGTTATTAATTTATATTATATCTTATATATTTACATGATCAATTAACATAATATGACGACCTCCGTGGTCGAGTGGCGTATGCGCCGGTGTCAAGGTGTCGCAAGCTCTGAGGTCCCGGATTCGACCCCCCCACAAGTCAATGTAGAAAATCACATTTCTACATTGTGTCGGGTCTGGGTGTTTGTGGTACCTTCGTTGTATCTGAATTCCATAACACATACTCTGGGTTCAGAACAATGTAGGTGATGTTATCCGCATCTATTTATTAATAACGGTCAAAACAATTAATAGTGTTCTATATTCTATATGATGGGTTCAAAGCCCATTCGAGACAAAAAGGCAGGTAATTTAACTAACGCAACTAAGTCCAATCATTACTACGGTTTTGTGGGGCTTAGCTTATAACGTAAATTAATGTAAAACAATAAATGAATAAATAAATAATAAGAAAAACAGTAGGTGTAATGATGTGTTGTTTTCTCGGTCGCGGTAGCTTCTCTCAACAGAGGTCCAAGATCACGCAGCTGGCATTTAACTGCACCAGTGAATTCTTTAACTCTCAAATTCCATCGACGGAAAACTGCCATGACTGGAAATTGTTCACGGAACGGGTTAACGTCCTTTCGAGGCATAATACATAATAATTAATAATACTTATTACGTTATAATAGTCAAGGAACTTACAACTCTGCCTATCCCTTTTATACAACGTGGCATAGTGCAATGTCGTGTTAATTTTAGTAAAAGTAGTCTTAACTAGATGGCGCTAACAGTCACCCTTCTCGATTCACAAAATATGGGTTACGGGGGTGAAAAACCCCATTAAGCTTACTGTTCTTCATCTATGTATGTAATTGTGGTATTATATTGTTATAAACTACAATTAATAAAAGGCGTATGTATTATTTACTTGTATGAAAAGTATTTGGATATTGTTTCAGTAAGGCTATTTAATAAAAAATATTTCGTTTGAGGTAAAGTTATTTTAAGCAGTTGGGTGTAGATAACCTTCTTAATATTCTTAATTCAGTGCATTAAAAATAATAATTATCAAACACCCTTTTTTATTTTCTGATTACATAACAAGAATAAAACTATTCCAACTAAAACACTTAATTCCAATAAGAATTCGTTCACCAAGCTTGCGTAGAACGGAACGCAAAACCACCCCTCGAAGGCTAATGACTCACTCACCCCCTAGCGGAAATCGCCGACGTTTGCCGAAGAAAACCGAGTGGGCCGCGTACTGTGCCCGCACGGAAAACATAAAATCTCAACCCACACTATTATGTAATATTTTACAATTTTCTATTGAAATAAAATTATTAAAATCAAATCCAAAATGCGGGAAAACATGTCAAGTTATTATTGTATCGGATACGCGTCCGTTAGTTGTGTCAATGTTAAGCAAAAGTGATGTGAACAAGACTCTTTCTATATTGATTTTCTAGTGACGTTCAGATGAAACGTTGTATGCGGATTCCAGTGTTATTATTAGATTGTGTAGTGCTTTTAATAATTCAGTGAGTTTTAAACATAAGTGTATTATCATAACGAAATATCTTATAGGAATAATGGGACGATTCCAGTGCCTCATTGAGCGACATGTGAAAATCTGCATTAATTTTTTCATAATTAATTTTGTCGCAAAATAACACACTCTTCTTCCAAAATTTTGATTATAAATACATTTCTATATTATAAAATGTTAACTTTCGATGTTTAAAATCGAATTGACGCCATATTTTCGTTCTAAAAATAGATGAATCCCAAAAATAAATTAGGGACACGTTTTTGTCACAGAATTTAAAATTAATTATTTTTTTATGTATCGAAATCATAAAAACGCAAGATTTTTATTTCATGAAACTTCAAATACTTATAAGCCTTGCTTTTGCAATCTCCAATTTCTATCAAAAGACCTTTTAAGCGATCCTGCTTTTGGTTTTTCTGAGAATCCATATGAAAAACCCATGTAGGAATCACTGCTCAATTAAAATAGTTTTCAATTATCTACAAAATAAAACAGTCAAAGTTGCAAACTCATTTTGCACCAAAATAAAATGACGTGGTACATGTACAGATCTATTACTTACACTTTATAATCAGAAAAATAGGAAAATAGACGGATAATTAGGACGATTTAAAAAACCCGAACCTTAAACTTATTTTGTTCAATAAAAATTAAAATTTTTGAAAAAAAATGTATAGTTTAATGAACACATAAATAAAGTCCGACTTCAAAATAAGTGATATTTGATCAAATTAGAAAAAAATGAATGAATAACGTGAACTCTTAAACGTGCTTATAAAATTGAGCGTTGCCCTCGATTTCTCTAGGATCCCTTCATCAGATCCTGACCTGATGACAACGGGACCACCTTTGAATTAAGTATATACCTAAAGTTAATAACCTTCCTTTAAAAAAATAAAGGCAGTTTCCGAATTCGTCCAGGGTTCTTCGAATAATCGACACCTAAAATAAAAAACCTATTCAACTGAATCCGGTGAGACTGGAAGCCGAACCCAACATAGCTTGGGAAAAAGTCAGGCAGGGGCCTCATTCCGCTATTTGAGAGTTGCTTAAATTGACTGAATGACCTGCTTCATTTGGTCACTTTTAAGATGATTGGCATTTTGCTAACTGTCAATACGATCATTAATTGCTCATTACAATCATTTTCTTCGAGAGTTCAAAGAGATTTCTTTAAAGGCTTATTTGAATACGAAAATTAGGCACGATGACAAGTACAGTGACCGATCACTGACATAGAAAACTGATTTGAAGAGTTCGTTTTTTAAAAGCTGGGTGACAAATGGCAGAATGAGATCCTTTTCTAATTTTCATTATCTTTGAAGATTAATTTTATTTGTTTTCTCAAAAGTACCTTAATTCCTACTTTCTTTTAAATATGTTATTAGATACCTTCAAATATCTATAGAATTAAAGCCTGACAATCTTGTAAACCATTGAACACCGATTTCCTCAAAAGCCTTGAATATGCACAGCGAAAGGTATCAATACACACAAAATTCAACTCTATGTCCTACACATAAAGTGTATAAGTATTTAACATGGGTTCTCGTGTTTAATCAACGTGAGGTTTCGTCATAATTTTGCCAACATTAAGGTAACTATGAATTCTCTTTAAGAAAGAAATGCTTTGAAAACTAGTGAAAAGCCTTACAAAAAAATTGAAATTATAAAGTCGCAATGTGAAATTGATAATGTGGCATGAAACTGTTGCTTAACCAACTTTAAAAAAAGGAGGTTCTCAATTTAGATGTTTGTAAGTTTTGTTTTCTTTTGGAGTTTGTTTAAAAAAGAGTGTGACTTTAGTTAATAAAAATCTAAGAATAATAATTTTTGAACCGCGACCCAAAAGAGTCGTATAGATTGAAGTCGTTAGTCTGTCTGTAGCATCGTAGCACCTAAAACAACGGATCGATTGTGAAACCTTTTTTTATGAGCTGACGTAGTAAGATATATTCCGCATTTTAGAAATTACCAGCAATTTTTAAAGAACATTGACACAGATTGAAACAGTTAAGAAATTAACTCCAATTTTCTAACCCTAAAATTTGTTAGTTTTACCTTTTGTAATAAAAACCTTAACCTTTATCCTTTGTAAATAGTTTTTACTTAGTCTTTTGCTGTAATCTGATTGAGCACGCTTATATTACGCCCATAATAGTTTTCAGTACTTATTCCAGTTTATTAGGACGTTGACACGTTTATTACTTACCTAAACTAATATTCAAAGTAAGTTAAATAATTTAGTAAGTATATAAAAGTCCGTGGATGGGTGACCATTTATAACATACCGAGACCCCCCCCCCCCCGTGTGTTGGAAAGCACGTTAAACAGTAGGTTCCGACTGTCATACGAAATCTTTGGCAGTCGTTAAGTCAATTCTGACAACCAGTCTTACTATGGGATACTGTGTTTCCCGTAAAATGGGCTGTGGAGGTCAGATAGGCAGTCGTTCCATGTAAAATACGGTATTCTGCTGAATCCGGGAAGACTGGTAGCAGACCCCGGGAAAAGGCTCGGGAGATGATGATAAAAAGCATCTTAACGGTAATCTTCTATGTATTGAAATAAAAGACTACTGTATTTGTTTATTATACGCTACTATAGAAAAGTAATCTGCCTATTACTAGCGTAATCAAATAGAATTTAAAATAACTACATGAGTTGCTTTTGCAAACAGTCGAATTGCTTTAAGGAGGCTTCATTTCTTCGGTTTTACTATAATTTGCATGATAATATTAATTGGTCATTAAGATCATTCGTGATTCGTGATGACATATGGCGCTGAAACATGGTCGCTAACGGTTGGCCTTTTGGAGAAGCTCAGAGTCACTCAACGAGCTATGGAGAGAGCTATGCTCGGGGTTTCTTTGCGCGACAGGATCCGGAATACGGAAATTCGCCAAAGAACTAAAGTCACCGACATAGCTCGAAGAATATGCAAGTTGAAGTGGCAATGGGCAGGCCATATCGCTCGAAGAACCGATAACCGTTGGGGAAGAAAGGTTCTCGAGTGGCGACCACGAACCGGAAGACGCAGCGTCGGCAGGCCTCCCACCAGGTGGACTGACGATATCGTCAAAGTGGCGGGCACCCGGTGGATGCAATTGGCGAGTTGTCGTTCATTGTGGCGTTCTAGGGGGGAGGCCTTTGTTCAGCAGTGGACGTCTTCCGGCTGATGATGATGATGATGAAGATCATTCTCTTACGGGGTTCAATGAGATTTTATTGTAGGCTTATCTGAATACCATAATAAGCCACAATGGCAAGTACACTGACCGACCACTGGCATGCAATGAAATTAGCTGAATCGAGGCTCTGTCCGTGTGCGAGCCTCTTAAGTCCAAAACATAGACGTTTTTAAGGTATTTAGTCAGAAAATTGTGTCCAAGTCTGTTCTTCAATTTACATAGGTAGACCTTGAATTCTAAAAGGTATACTTTTTCAATTTATGACACAGACAAACCCTTTCCAAAAATATAGCAGCAATAAAACCTATACAAAACATATGAAATAAAAAGAACTATACCTCAGTTATCGAGATAAGATTTTTATAGGTTGGCAACATTCCAAATAGATATGGACTGGACTTTTTACTAACAACCTTTTTGGTGTGACCTATTTTCGAGTTTTGTTTAAAAAGGTCACGGTGAGAGCCTAGATAGCCGTTTAGTCTATTGTCATAATTAAGTACCCGCAGAGGGATTCCCTCAATGCGAAATTATTTGGGCTTTTAATCTACGTAATTATCTAGTTTTGAAACTTTTGAAGCAAAATTATGGGTGTATAACACGGTTTTTGTAGTTATCTTGTTGAATTAGTAAATTAAGTAAATACCTAATGTAAGGAATAATTAACTACAAAATTATTAACACAATAAGAGAAATGGAATGAAAGCAAAAAGGACACTCAATTAAATATACTAATACTATAGAAAAAATATACATGTACGTATGTATAAATAAGGGTTTATTAACTGAACAAGGCAAACCTGTTTTTTTATTCAGGGCCTCGATTCACCTATGTTAAATGCATATCAGTAGTCGGTCACTGTACTTGTAATTATGCCTAATTTTCGTATTCAGATAAGCGTTCAATAAAATATCATTGAACTCTCGAACAGAATGATCGTAATGACAGTTAGCAGACTGCCATTTATCGTAAAAATACCAAATGAAGCATAAGTCATTCAGTAAATTCAAGTAACTCTTAAATAGCTGAATCGAGTCCATGGGCAGACTACAATAAAAAACACTTTCAACCGAAAAGTTCAATTAACTCCACATACAGCATATTTACATACGCAAAAAGATATACCTAATATTCCGGGACAACTCACACACGGTTATCTGATCCCAAGCTAAGCAGGGCTTGTGTTATGGTAACCAGACAACTGATATACATACTTATATATTTCTAAATACATACATATTATAGATAAATTACACCCAGACGAAGAACAAATGATCGTGCTCATCACACAAACATTTGTCCTGGGTGGGAATCGAACCCACGACCTCTAGTATGGCATTCAGGGTCACTAACCACTAGACCAACAGGCCCGTCATACAGACACCACAGATATAGCTATATTTCTTATATATCTGTTCAAACGAATGTTCAACCAGTGCAATGCGGCATTCATATAATATTAAAGTTTTCGGGATACAATATTTGTGGATACTCTCGTACGTACGAGACTATTTCAATTCATATATTATTCAAATAACTGAAACTCACATTTCAACTCAGGTTATTGCATTCTAGGAGTAAGTTAACATCTTGCCGTATATATCTACGATATTAAATAGCTTTTCCTGAATTGATAGTTATAAATATTTTATTTAAGATTACCCTGACAATAAAGTAGGAGTCGACTTTCAAAACACTGAACTGAAATTCATGAATTATAGCTAAGAACTATCTCTATCATGTTTTCTGTAAAATAAGAAAACCGCATCATTATAGGTCCATTCGTTTAGGGATGTTTGACATTTTGTAATTGGTAATTGAGGCACTGGAATTCAATCATACAGCGTTAGATTAAATGGTAGAATAAAAAAACCTTTAATATCCATTTTAATTCTCAGGTAATATAATGCCACACTAGTACAACATAGGACAGAAAATAAAACAAATCGGTATGACCGTCCATCTCAAATTAAGTTACAAAAAATGACTATAAACTTAGTACAACGCCATCTATCGGCGAAATGACTGAACTATGTCAGTGAAATGTGAAAAGTATTTATGTTTGTGATTGGACCTGTGAGCTGTGAAGATGGAAGGGGGGTCGAGTACGACCTCAGAGGTCTACCAGTATGTTGGACCCTTCAGGCTGGAGAAGACCTTAGGAAAGGGCCAAACAGGTAACTATATTTTATTGTATTTGATATTTTTTTTGTATACAGAGTGTCCTAAGAAAGTATGGACAATCGGGCGTCCATAGGAACAGTTAGAGGTATCCGAATCACCATTCACCATTCATATGAAAACCACAAAAAAATCGCTAAACATACATGGGGGTGATGAATACTTTTTAGGACACTTGTAAGTTTTTTCCTAAAGCTGGAATTATATCATTTTGTAGAGTTGTATTGTGTCACGACTAAAGTGTTTCGAACACAACCATTTAGACATAGGTAGGCCTGAACACAATAATATACCTAAAACTCGCTTTAACTCTGCCATCTTTAAGTTGAGACAAGACCACCTGTACTGACTTCATCCTTGGGTTGTTCCTCTCCTATCCTTACGAAGGTATGGTAAGTGTTATGTATTGCTGTTGTGGAAGCGAGACGGCGCTAAACTGCGCGTAGTGGCGTCTCGCTTACACGATGGCTACAGTACTGCTTGAGTTCATGGTAAAGGTTCTTGATAATCATGTTCATGGTAAAAGTCTTTAAAGCAGAGACTAGAGAGATTTATGGTCTACATGCAGTCTAAACAATAATTGGAAGTCATCAAAGATCCATTTTCAACCAGTTTACGATCTCAATTTTATTCTAAAGCTAGAAATTGATATATTTCTTGCACCATTTAGTGCAAGAAATATATCAGAAATACCTGAAAAAAGTTACAAATGCTAGCTGGAGAAAAAAATCTTCGTATTATTTAAGAGATGCCTAACTAGCATTAAAACAGCCACAGGATCATACTATTCATTTAATATCACTTCAACATAATAAATAACTTAATTAACAATAGATATCAACATGTCTATTCCAGGTAGCCCACAGCTCTGTATCTTTGGACGCGCTTCTTATTTTCTGATTCTTCCACCAAAGCTTGTAGCAAGGATCTTGTCAAAAGAGGATCTGAAAACCACAACATTATTTTAGAAGCAAATATCCACTTAAGGGTCCTTAAATCTACTGTGTCATTGACTGGCCTATTGGTATTTTGTTTAGTGACCCTGACTGCTAAACCGGAGGTCGTGAGTCCGATTCCTATCCGTGTGATGAGCATGCTCATTTGTTAAATGGCTGGGTGTGATGTATCTATAATATGTTATTATGTATGCATTTAAAATTTATATTTATCAGTTGTCTAGTTTCATAATACAGGCTCTGCCTAGTTTGCGATCAAATGCTCGTGTGTGAGTTGTGCCAAGATATAATTATTGGGTATTGATATTGTATAGGCCTCTATTTACTCTAGTCTCCACAGAAAAGGTACGAGCATTGATAAATCCCTTTCCCAAGTTTTTTCAATATCTATGTCAAAACTATTTATCCTATGTCTAGATAGACTAGTTCAGGTTCAGCCTTCGGGTATCTAAGATACTCTTATACCTATATGAAACGGTGCGATCCGTTTTGACACTAATTTTACGTCAACACTCGTACTAACAGTTCACACTCTAATTTGGGTCCTCTATTCTAGTCTTTTTTGTAATCTAAAGGCTCAGGTTAGGCAAATCTAGCAGAT
The DNA here is from genome assembly GCA_905146925.1 of Autographa gamma. NCBI lineage: Eukaryota > Metazoa > Arthropoda > Insecta > Lepidoptera > Noctuidae > Autographa > Autographa gamma. The sequence continues at coordinate 3,039,034 of LR989878.1, read as the reverse complement.
AAATAGCCGGTTATAGGAAAGGGGGAAGTAGATACTTGATTGGTTTTACCCAGAAACCGTTTATCATGCCCTTCTGCTATTCCCACGACGATGGAAAACCATGGGGATTTCCGCCACAAAAAGGTCAAATAACTAAAAAGCATTTAATCCCAATTAAGTTTGATTCAATTTGAGGTAAAAAACGGCTATACCTGTTTAGTTTTCATCCTATTAGCAAAGTATTTAGGAATAAGAGATTATTTAAGTATATGTAAAAGAAATATATATTTCAAGCCAGACATTTTTCTCAGAAATAGCAAATAAGCGTGGTGATCAATACGCGCCCTATGAAGAGGTCTTTGACCCAACTGATACAGGGTGGTGTTATTTAATACATGTACGGATATATGAAATCTTGCCAATAGTTGTGATTGTCTAGTAGTTTTGTGAATGGATTTGTATGCGCAATAGTATAGGTTCAAACCCATGGCATTCAAGGTACAGTAAAGTGGGTTTATTTAGAATTAAAATTGATATAAAGAAATGCGTGTTTTAAAATTTAGGTAATATTAAAACATAGCTGTGTAGAAAACAGAGTTTTGTAAAAATAAAAAAATATATATCTAAATAATTTCTTCACTGTATATTTTTTGCATATAAATTAGAAATATGTAGAGACGTTTTAGTTATTTAAAAAATAACTAAAGGTATAGAAAAAAGTAAGAAAACATGATTTAATAAATCGAAAATCGTCTACCCAAAGCTCACAAGCGTATCAATGCTCGTTCATTCTCTATATGAAAAAAGGTTATCGCCCCGACAGTGATACAGGCTGGTGTTATTTATTATTTTAATATGGAATCTGATTGGCGGGTTTGAAGCGGGCACGTTTCCAAACCGCAACCACAGTAGCATATAACCGGTTTGAACCGGTTTAAACCGCATTTTGTCACATTTCACGTTTAATAATCGGTGCTGAACGAGCTTCGTGACCGCTGGACTTAATTTGGGGTGTTTCAGACTTAATTGTGAATATTTTGAAGGAGATTTAAATAAATATAAATAATGATTAATCTTGTCTTCTAGGACATAAATTGTTGCTTCTGAGAATTTGATCCTAATAGGGTAAGAGTATCGACTTTTGAATGTTGAAAAAGATATACAGGCTGTTGTTTTATTCTTTTTTTCTTAATTTGCAAAGCTAATCCCAGTCTCAGTTGCATAATATTTTGTTTTCTAGCATACTTTGGCTCCTTTCATATTTTGTGACATTTCCAATAATTTGGGATTTGTCTAATTAAAGAAGACTACAGACGCGGAAAACTTGATTATTCTTTTATCTATGAAAGTATGTAGTTATACGAATGTAATAATATTTTTTTGTTGTATTACAATATGTTCAAAACTAAGATAACTTAACCTTAACCACTCAAAACATAGAACCGAAAACCACACTATTTTTAAGTTCGAAATAATAAATAATTCTCGACTACAACCATGAATAGTTTTGAAATCGACCGCGGAACATCACTGGCAGTTGACAAGCCTTGCAGGAAATAAACTGTCTGTTCTGCACGGTTGTAAAGGTTTTCAGAAATGCAACACTAGATAGTACAACACTAGTAGTGACTTCGAGTTTGAGAACAACTTTGGTAGGTATTTACTAGGAAAATCTAAGTGTCAATATCTGTAAATTATAAACCACCATAAATATTTAAAATAATGCAGGTGAAAAAGTACATAAGACTAAAATTTATATAAGAAACCGACTGTTTCGCCAATGTCTAATTAATTCCGCAAGGTGATAAAAAAGGGTTTTCAATTTACAAAATATTTCATCAATGAGTAGTGGGGGTCACAAAAGACTCTATAAAATACAGTATTCAGCCGAATCCAGTAAGGCTGGAAGGCGAACATAGCTGGAGAAAAGGCTAAACAGAACAAGTATTTCACATACAAGCCACATCACTTAACTGTAGGTAACCTTTTTATTTGAGCTCTACTTTTTTATCTATTCCATAGTCGCTAGATCATTCATAACTTGCATAAAATGCTTAAATTTCAACTCTCTAGAGTAGAGAAGGTCGCGAGATCAGATGACTGTAATATTTAAAATTCTTAGAGGGATTATTGATGATCCTGATCTACACGATGAAGTTTGCAATCTATTCATTTCAGACAATGACTGTCGTGGTAGAAAACACCGCTTACTGGCTGTTCCAACTAGCCGTACTGTTACTCGCTCACGCCTATTCCGCGGACATTAGCTACTATTAATGCTCTCCTAAACTATAACACTGGTCTGGATATGTTTGCGGATGAATGGAAGGCGATAATGTCAGAATGTTTGAGTTTTTGTGAGAAGAATGTATGAATGAGTTAACAAATTTTTATCATAAATAATGTTTAAATAGTGTAATTGGTTTCGGCCGTTCTATTTAAGTTAATATAAATAAATAACGTAGACTACAATTACTAGTCTTATCCACTTGGTATTAATATAAAACTTACTGATATTAATAAAGTTGCCAGTATTCTGTTTGTCACGGATGGGACTGAGAGAGACGCTTGGAGGCACAGCCTGTATCGCAGCTGTTTGATGTCTTACAGTCGATGTACTGGTCACCACGTCCAGGATTAGGAGAATTACTAGCCTGAAAACATACAAACCAAAAAAAAAATATAAAACTCTGCCCCGTTGGCCTAGTGGTTCTTAGCGCAACTACTACGCTAGAGATCTTGAGATCGATTCCCAAGTCAACCAAGGTGTTATCAGGTTTTCTATGAAATTCTTAGTAGCAGGTCGGAGTTTGGATTTGTGACCGGTTAGTGGCAATAGGCTCGCCCCCTAATACATAGGACCTAAAAATACCGGCGAACTGTGGGTGTAAATTGGTACACCTCTGCCTAAACCTTCGGGGAAAACAGGCGTGATGGTATGTAAAACATAAAAACCAAAAAACAATCCGATTTGAGCTACTACTTAAAATAAAAAAAACACTGTAATTAGCATTTACGAACAAACATTTTAAATAAAACATGCTGTATATAGACTAGGGTCACTGCACTTCTGGAGGCAAATGAAACGAGACCAAACACGATAGGATTATGTCGTTTCGTTTAAGAGTTCCTTTCCTACCCTGGCGTTGTCAGACCAGCTCGATGGTATCATCATAATATTGTATTGTTACCACACTTAATATACAATGATTGATAGCACATAAACAACAATGAAAAATAGAAAAAAAAAATAATAGATCGGCTTTGATGAAATTTATATGGGCCAACCTCAAAGAAAAATATACAGCCGAATTGAGAACCTCTTCGTTTTGATGTCGGTTTAAAATATAGATCAGTAGCGTGTCTAGAAATGGTTCTAATTCAACTTGCAAATAGACTTATGATTTTTGAGCAAAATGAAACATTTTAAGCTTTTTAAGAGACCCATGAAAAATTATGTTAATTGTATGTACTTACCCGTTAATAATTGTCATTATTTATGGGTGTTTAAAAACCGTGTTGTGCCACTTTCCGAGGGGAATGTCTGAATGGTGTTTAACTACACATACGACTCGAATTTCTGTTTCCACTACGAGGTTATATAGAGTTGATAATACCGCAAATATATAGTCGTTATTTTGACTAATTAATAATTTCTGTAGTGTACTTAATATGTAGCTAAATTAAGGGCACAAGAGAGCTAGAGAATTACTGCAGTACCTATATCTAAGTGTATAACTATGTAAGTATAAGCATCATCATCATCATCATCATCCAGCCTATAAACGCCCACTGCTCAGCACAAGCCTCTTCCCATATAGAGAAGGCACGAGCATTGATTGCAGCACGCACCACGCTTGCTCACTGCGGATTGGTGATTTCAGATCCCAACTTTTGGAATCCAGGTTTCCTCACGATGTTTTCTTTCACCGTTTGTCAGAAGTGTCTTAAGATAATAATAGAATAATTAAGAAAGTACATATAACTTTGAAACAGCCACATTGGTACTTGCCTGGATTCGAACCTGCAACCTTGTGTATACAATTTCGTTCATTCAACCGCTAGGCCACCACGACATTAGTATAAGCATAAAATTAATGATAAAGTAAAGAACGAACAATGACATAATTTACGAACAATATATTAATATATATAGCGTAGTTCGTGTAAAATAGACATGTGCATGTTAAATATACCCAATAACAGCTTCTGACATGTTGCTGCAGATAACACGAGTGAAACAAAATACCTAGTGATTCAAAGTACGTTGTATAATAGGTACGTAACATTTCAGACTTAAGGCATGCAAAGAGTATGTTACCAGTAACACCTACTGCTTACTTAATTACTTGTAATCCGATCAAATTATAAGCCGTTGGAGCATAGAGTCCTTGAGTGAAGTCTGTGAATCGGTAAAAGTAGAGCAGGATGACCCCATTTTGATGGGCTGATCTGAAGGTAGCTGGGTGGGCCTGGAAAGCGCAGGACCAGGAGTAGTGGCAACGCTGGAGAGGCCCATGTCCAGCAGTGGACCGATTTAGACTGAGTAGATTCTTTTGCCTAGCCTTTTTCTAAAGCTATGTTGACATTCCGGTGAGACTGGAGGCAGACCCTGCTTCCAGTCCCACCGGATTCAGCTGAATACTGTACATTACTTTTTCAGAGTGACTGCGTGGCTGACCTCTACAAACCATGTTATTGGGACCCCATTCCATCGTAAGATGGTTGTCAGAATTGACTGCCAAACAGCAACAAATAGCTTGACGTGCTTTCTGAGGCACGGAGGTCACCCATCTGTCTTTTTTATAAGTCAAATCGTACGCTTTACGCATACTCCCAGTTTCTGAAAAGCTAATCAACTTAATCTGTTGTCAAATAACAGATCACAGTTTGCAATGCAACCGGGTTTAAGTTAATTGATAGAGCACATCAAATCGGTATTAACAACTCTATGTAATTGACAATAGCAGTACAGGAAACACAAACTAAACCTGAGTTTCGCACTAAATGTAAATTGTACTATACCGTGGGAATGGTACTATCTACCTTTACGGATATAGCTTGTTGGGTAAACAGACTGAGTTAACTACTAAGGGCTCGCCCACACGATGTCACCACCGCACCACCGCTAAGTCGCCATCTTTTGTTTTAATTGTTAACTAAACTGTTGTTTGTGATTATTTGAATTTAGACGACCTCCGTGGTCGAGTGGAGTACGCATCGGTTTTCAAGGTGTCGCTAACTCTGAGATCCTGGGTTCGACATCCGGAGGGGTCAATGTAGGAACTAACTTTTCTACATTGCCTCTGGCTTGAGATTTTGTGGAACCTTCGTTGTTTCTGAATTCCATAACACAAGTGCTTTAGCTACTTACTTTGGGTTCAGAGCAATGAATGTGATGTTTTCCGCATTTATTATTTGACTGCAAAAATCATATCAAGTACACCGAAGTGATGTATTTTAACATTTAGTCAGTGAAGTATTAAGATATTGACCCTTGCAGTGCGGTGACGATTTTTGTTTCTAATAATTGATGCGAAATAATATATTTTACATCAGAAATTAAACTTCAAACATTTACAATAATACATATAAAAACTAAGCCTACACATTAAATAAGAAACATTATAAACTAAATAAAACTAAGAACTAAAATGAGGCATCAAAAAATTCATCCACATCGCTGTCGACTGGGAGCGTGCCCGAAAGGCTGGCAGATATCTCATATTGAGCTAAAATGTTGTAAACTGACTCTATACCAGATGTACTCTTCACCCCTTTTGGATAGATATACCCTTTCCGTTACATTCTGTATGACACCGTGGCATAAATGCATCACGTATGTTGCGTCATGTGCACAAGCCCTAACAGTTCAGGAGAATGGAAAGCCTATTAAACCGAATGGCTAAGTGTGTCACGAAGATAGGATTAGTTACCTGCCAAGATGTTTGCATGTAAAACAACCTAATTATGTTCCTACTAGAGCAATATTACCTAACATACCAACACGCCTGTAACCCCGAAGGTTTAGGCAGAGGTGTACCAATGTACACCCACAGTTCGCCGATAAGTTTAGGTCCCATGTAATAGGGGGCGACCCTATTGCCACTAAACGGGCACTAATCCAAACTCTGACCTGCTACTGAGAATTTCATAGAAAACCCCAATGACACCTTGGTCGACTTGGGAATCGAACCCAAGACTTCTAGCGTAGCAGTTGCGCTTAGAACCACTAGACAAACGAGGCAGTTTAAATAAACATTAATCATCCTAGGACACTTCTGACAAACGGTGAAGGAAAACATTTTGAGGAAACCGGGGTGCCAAAATTTGGGAACCGAAATCACCGACCCGCAGAGACCAAGCGTGGTGATCAATGCTCGCGTCTTCTCTATATGGGAAGAGGCCTGTGCCCAGCAGTGGGATGTTTATAGGCTGGATTATTGTTATTATTATAGGGCAATTACTAAGACACATGGATAATTTAATGACAAATCAAACAAAATACGTCTCTTTTAAAGGCAGCATATTATGCAACTAATTCATTTAAACAAAGAAACAATTTAAAAGGGTCTTAATAAAACTTTTATGTTGCTTTGTCTAAGTTTTTATGTTTTCCTCCCTTCAAATTTTATTGACTTTTACAGTATTCTTATTGAGTCCAATTTGGTTTGTCCGAGTAGTTGTATAATCGTGATAGGGCTATGAAAATTTTTAGAAACAGAAAATCATTCTTCTTTTGTTTGCCTAAAAGAGGTGATGAGTGGATGGACGACCTTCGTGGTCGAGTGGCTACACCGGTTTTGGGGTCCCAAGTTTGTTCCCCGGATGGGTCAATGTGGTTTTGACATTGTCTCGGGTCTGGGTGTTTGTGCCATGGTACCTTCGTTGTTTCTGTATTCCAACACAAGTGCTGTAGCTACTAACTTTGTGTTCAGAGCTATGTATGTGATGTTGTCTACATTTATTTTATTATTTCCTTTGAAGATCATCATCATATCCCTGCCCTGTTCCCAATTATTTGTGGTCAGCGCGATGCGTATTCAGCTTCCATTCATCTCTACAACTCGTCATCTCAGCATTCACTCCTTTCTTTCTCATATCACCTTTACACAATCCATTTATGATTTTCTTTGAAGATATTAACCCAATTTGTTTTCTAATTCCAGGTCTCGTGAAATTGGGTGTTCATTGTGTAACGGGCAAGAAAGTGGCCATCAAAATAATAAACAGAGAAAAACTCAGCGAATCAGTTTTAATGAAGGTAATTCAATTAGAAATAACGTTTTTGTTGACGAATTAACATGAAGTGACGTAATATGATGACGTCCGGAGCAATTCATGGTTTTCTGTCTGTTTATTCTTATGAGACATTAGAAATGCGTCGTTATGTGGTATACTGATATTAAATTGCGGAAATTAAGGTACTATCCAACAAAATTGTGGAGAAAACTCAATTGAAATAAGGATAGCCATGTTCTACGTATCATTTTGCGACGTTGCTAGCTATTTTTAATTATAACTTTCTAACTTAATGGCACTAAAAATATGTATTTTATTTTATTATTTCTGAGTTTCATAGATAGCTACTTTAATATTATAGAGTATTTTTTAAATAAACCGACTAAAGCCCAGAATTGATTCTAGTTTTTTAATAGAATATACCTAGTATTCATGCGTCAGAGACTTTTTTTCGCTAGACATTCAAATCAAATCAAATATCTTTATTTGCCAAAAATGTGGTACAAAAGTTGGAATATTAGGTACATAGCGAAACACTCATTTTGCTAAGTTTAATTAGCATGCGAATTTTAGAACTAATTACTAGTTAACATCATTCAGAGACATACAAAACAGTCTAAACAGGCACAGGTGTCGCCCATTTAAATATGTCATTTTAATAGATATGTATTTTATTATTATTGTTGTATATTTCAGGTGGAACGAGAAATAGCAATCATGAAACTGATAGAGCATCCACACGTGTTAGGACTGTCTGATGTTTACGAGAATAAAAAATATTTGTAAGTATTATTCTGTTTTTTATATAAATGTTATACAGGGCCAGGACTCAGCTACGATAAATGCATGTCAGTGCTCGGTCATTGTGACTAATTTTTGAATTCAGATAAGCCTATAGTAAAATCTCATTGAACGCTCGAAAAGAATGATCGTAATGACGGTTAGCAGAATGCTAATTATCGTAAGAATGACCAAATGAAGCAGGTCATTCGGTTAATTCAAGCAACTCTTAAATAGCTGAATCAACGCCCAGGTCTTTTAGACTAAAAGCTCCCTAGTTTAAACCTACCTTAGTTACCACAAGAGGTAATAGATAAATACCTTTAGATAACCATTAGGGTTTAGCTTAGCAGAAATAATGGATTTCATGGACTGAAAAACCTACATAAGTAGATATACCTATAGTTAAGTAAGTTTATCAGCTATGTGGTGGCTATAATATAGGCTCTTCTTAGCTTGAGGTCAGAGAGCCCAAAGTATTACATTTATTTAACAATTTAAAGACACGAGAAACAAAAGGTTTAGGTACAAGACACCTGCTCATTTCTTGAAAAAATCTCTTCCAGCGGACCACAAAAAAAAGAAAATTCCTAGACAAGTTATATTACTAAATCCATGTTCTTTAAATTTCCAGATACCTAGTGTTAGAGCACGTGAGCGGGGGCGAGCTATTCGACTACCTCGTGAAGAAGGGACGGTTGACGCCCAAGGAGGCGCGCCGGTTCTTCCGCCAGATTATATCGGCGTTGGACTTCTGTCATAGTCATTCTATATGGTGAGATATTCATTTATTTCCTTTGTAGAATGTGGAGAGACCAACTAGAATCTTTCAGAAAGATCTAGCCCAGCTTAGTTCAAGACAGAAGTGCGTGGAAGTTGGAGGACTTTGCCCTGCAGTGGGAGAAGATGGGCTTAATAGATACCTACATAGATTTCGTCTATTTACTACAACAATTTTATTATGAAAACTCACATCCTCTTAAAAACTTAATCAAATTTCCAGCCACCGCGACCTAAAACCGGAGAACCTGCTCCTGGACGAGCGGAACAACATCAAGATAGCGGACTTCGGTATGGCGTCGCTGCAGCCCGCTGGCTCGCTGCTCGAGACCTCGTGCGGGAGCCCGCATTACGCTTGCCCTGAAGTTATTAGGGTGAGTACTTGTTGAGATAACGGTATTATAAAGGCTGGTTGACAAATGGACTTGGATGGACTATAGCTAAGGGTGCACTACGGTTTTTTTTTTCCGCAAGCGGTTAACCGTTAAGCCACAAACCGCCCGAGATTCGCACACTACTTACTAAAAATCAGTCGCAGAAAAAAACAGTGCGGCCGCTTCCTTTACTCGCAAAATCAAAATATTCAAATCCGCGACGGTTTAGCCGTAGGCTTTCTTAGCCTATAATTTAAAAATAATATAGATTTAAATAAAAAAATAAAACTACTGGATCGATATCAGTGAAATTAAATAGGATGAAAAAAATTGTTGAAACCGGTCCACAATTGCCGTAGAAGTCACATAACATACCTACATTCAAAATCTTTCTACTACCTACTCTTCTTTGAAGTCAGTTGAAAAGAGCAATCATATCACTTAACATTGACACCTAAAGAAACAGAACCAAACTTATTCGACGAACTTAATTAACCAATCGCAAAATATAGACCATCGAATAATTTTAACATAGCCTAAAATTGATATCACAATAATTATGAGATTGTTCCACCAATTATTTATTTACACACAGAAAGCCCGTTGAAAAGATATCAACTAGATTATTTAATTTCTGTTTTCTCTGGCCCTCGGGTCACTGTTTATTCCTTATTCCATTGACCTTAAACCGACACCCAACCGTCATTTATAAGTGTTTATATCCTGGGTATGAACAAAATTCAATTAAGTATGTGTTTATTGCTTTCAATTGTAAAGCGGAACTGTCTTATATTATACGGAGTTTGTTACAAGATAAAAAGTTGATGTAGCCAAGCCAAAGCTATGAATTATGCAAAAGTAATTTCTTTTACCGTTCAAATAAATTGAGAATACGTTTTATTTGAGTATTTATTAAATGTATTGACAGAAAGTAATACAAATCTAAAAAACTTATAGATTTTGTCAACGAGCGCAGGACTTTAAACGCATTTTTAGTGATTCAGTTTTATTCAGGGCAAAAATAATAAGTACCTACAAGTTTTTGTGGTTTACAAGGGTCATAAATATTATAAAAACAAATAAAACACCAAAATCTTTACAAACTTATTTTAATACAACATCGCGCCAAAACAAGGCGCGAAAACTTACACGAAAATACAAGATGGCTACTACAAAATATTTAAACCAAAGTTTAGTTAATTAAATAACCCATATCCTCATAATTATCTAGTTAAGTACTTTGTACGCATAACGTTGGTTCAAATTGAACAAAGTGGTTTAAGTTAAACATTAAATTGAACGTGGGCAGCGATGTACTCAGATCAGTGAAGAGAATTAGCTTTTATTAAAGCGACGAACAAATTTCTTCGCACGAAAAGATCGCGTAATACTTTACAATTGAATACAAATATGTTATAAGAGATACAATTATCTTATTAAACTATTACAACTTTTTACTTTTTGAATCTCTGTTTAATTTACATACTTATAAAAAATCAGAACATTTGTACTAAGTTGATATTATACATGAAACGCAGAGACAGAAATCAAGAACAGGACACGGCTCTAACTAATATATCAATTAACGTATAACCACTTAATTATTAGGTTAACAAAGGATGTCAAGTTCATCAGGGTCAAATAAACCATGACCTACAGACCGGAAGCTGACACCTAATAATTAAAAGTCCTCTTAAGTGGTAATCAAAACGCTACATAACAACGAAACTTATGAAGATACAGTGTCTTGAGTCCAGCCATGTTTTTTTTAAGTATTCAGCATTAAAAACAGTGTGAAAATATCAAACACTACTAGCAACATGTATATTTTATTTATCTATGAAGATCGATTGTATATTATATAGTTATCTATGAAGGTAATAGTCAAGCCGCGCTGTCGCGTTTGGACGAAGGATGGGTGACCATTTATTGACATACCAAGACCCCTTGTGTTTCAGAAAGTATGCACGTAAATCCGTTGACCCTCTGTTAGGTCGTATCTTTCGTCCCATCGGGGTATAAGAATTAGGAATAGTGTGTACTTATAGTATACCTTGCTTACACACTGTTGCACTGACAAATATCTTGTACTGATGGCTAATCTTTTGAATGAAGCTGTTTAAATTGAAATTATGTCATACAATAAAAAGAAAATTTCAAACAAATAATAAAGAATACTTTGCCCCATTCATTTTAAAATTGAGTCTGAGTAAATCATACAAAAATGTCTTATGAAAAATTAATTTAATCTAGATTAAAATTATCACTGATTTTAATCGGAGACTTGGAAAAGAAAATGTTTTTAATAGACATTTTAAAGGCAACTTAAAACCACTTATAGTTCATAACCAACTTGAAATAAACTAAAGACGTCGTTTTGTACTAAATCTATTTATAAAAATGCGAGTATATGCATATACTTAAACAATGTTGATTTTATTGACAATGCTGAAAAAAATATGTGGACAAGAAAATACAATTACATTTATGAAATGAAATAAAGGTATTATATATTATAAATGCTGTCAAATATTCCAAATTAGAATTTTAAACGTATACCCAGAGGAAATTTGAAAAAAAAAACGCGTTAAAGAAAAAATTGGATCCATTTTTTTGGAAATTTTAAAAGATTTTAAGTGACTTATTTCCAATCATTGTCAATAAAATCAACAACACAAACCAAAAAACGGTATATAACTGTACAATGAGCAATTTTATTTGAATCACAGTCAAAAATGTCTTGAGTATGAAAATAAATCACAATGCTTTGAAAAAGAAATTTAATTACATTTTGAAACCCGGTATCATTAAACCGAGTTATAGTATACGTCCATCCGTTTTAATACAAGAAAATAAGGTTAAGCAACTCTTCACAAGGTTATATGTTGGATGGGTGACCATAGAAATATAGTATAACTACATAGTGGCAATTTACATAATGATTTGAAGTTAAACAATAATTATAATCATTATTTTTATTACCTATTATTATTTTAGTTATTGGAGAAAAATGCTCAATTGGTAAATGCAAAAAAGAAAATACCACAAAATATTAGGATTAAGTTTTTTAGATATATTAATTAGCTTATTATACTTTATAACAGCCTTAATATTAATTTTGTATATCCTGACTACAAAAAAATTACTTTTTCTTGGCCGTAATAGGCTTTTCTTCAAATTTATAAAAAGTTTACAATTAAATATTCAAATTCATAATCAACATTATTTTTAATGAACAATATAACCCAATTATTAGATATTTTTACAATCAAATAAACCATAGAAAAATGTCTTAGAAAAATTTAATCCAAAAATAATAATACTTTACCCTAATTTAATTTTATATTTGAGTTTTGAAAATCAAAGTTTGAAAGATATTAAGAAAAACTATTGTACATAGTCAGGACTAATTTGAACTAATCAATCTATATTAAAGTTAATATAACAGAACTTAGAAATAATAACAAAATATTACACTAATGAATAGTTATATTATAAGTTGCATATATCTATCTACAATTCCAGATTCTTTATAATAACTTTCTTTACCAAGATACTCATATTGAACATGGCTGTGATATAATTATCTTTGTTAACAAAAAAGCAAAAATCTTTTTATATTTAAACACAAAAATATAGGGGTATATGGTCTCAAATGATCAGGACATATAGCACTTCTTTAAACATGGAAAAACATAAATATAATCCAGTAAGATTGGAAGCCATCCCCAAAAAAATTTAACAAGCCAATGCTGACCTGGATTCCAAAAATTTGGGATCTGAAATCGCCAATCCGCAGAAAGCAAGCATGGTGATCAATGCTTGTGCCTTCTCTATATGGGAAGAGACCTGTGCACAGCAGTGGGACGTTTATAGGCTGGATTATTATTATAATGCTGAACAGTTTTTGAGTATCTAGATTTAAAGATATATGCAACTAAACAAAAACATCTTACCAATTAAATTCAATCATCATCAACTCTCTGCTTTTTGCTGGTATTCGAAGGAGTCTGCGGTGGGGAGCAAGCGGTCTCCCTACGCTTGCCGGAATGCCTTGCACAATTAGTACCAGACTGGCGATTGGAATGGGAGTGTGATGATTCCCGTGTTGGAGAAAACTGCTTCAACATTTCTACATCGTTGAATATCACTTGAGCGCCTCCACCACACGTTGGTACGACGTCCCCTTTGTACAATTTAGTTTCTAATTCGCCATCCGTGTCTTGTTCTTGAGAAATTAGACAGTATTTGGAAGTTCTGGAGTTAGCGATGTCTTTAACGCTTGTTAGTTTGTTCACGACTTTGCTGTTCGTTATGTTTGGCTTCATTACTGTGCCCATTGGTACTATTTTCGTTGGGGCATGTTCGAGCCAGCCTTTGCCGTCAGCTGAGAGAGATCTGCGGTGTCTAGGATTGGCTATGGCTATACCACGGCGGGAGGAAGCTGGAGTATCTCTTTGGGTTTGTGTAGTTTGTGGTACGGAGCTGAATGGGGTTAATAAATGAGCGGGTAAAGCTCTTGGAGTCGATCCAGGGGTAAAGTCTCGGTTACTGGTCTGTGCGGCCATGTCCCCTGTTATTTTATTATAACCATCATCGCCACGGTCATTTAAAGCCTCAGCAATCATTCTGAGTTTATTTTCTTTCTCTTCGATAGCATTTCTCAATCTTTCCTTCTCACAGTTAATTTCTTTAGCCTTTTCATGTTCAGCTGCAATCTTGTGATTATATTTACGTTCTAGAATCTTCTTTTGTTTCTCTTTGTCGAATTTATTCTGGCTTAATAACAACTCTTTTTCTTGTAACTCATGTTTTAAGTTGGAAGTGTATTCGGTCATTTCTGCTAGTTTTCGCTGGTGAGTGAGTGATGCATTCTCTGTGGCTGTTAGTCTTTCTTCAAGAGCTCTCACTCTGCGCTCTGCTGCAGCTAACTGTCCTCTTAAAGATGCATTTTCGCTCCTTACTTCTAAGGAATCTTTCTCAAGGTCTAATAAGGCCGATCTGAGTCTTTCGTCTTTAATAGCTTTGCTTCGTTTAAGAGTTTCTCGTCGACTTATCCTCATTTCCAAATGGGCCATTAGTTCTTTAATAATATGAGCAGCTTGAGAACTATTTAGCTCCAGACTCGGGAAGTCTGGTCCCAGGCTGTACACAAGACCTAAGTCCAATTCTAAGTCTTTAGCTTCCGGTCTTATCATGTTATCTCTAGCTGTAGTGAAGAGTCTGTTGGCCTTACGACGGCCTGAAGTCAGGCCCATGCTGGCTGCTACATCAATAACTTGAGGCTTAGCGACTTCCACTTCAGCAGCCATTTCAGCGAATCTCATAACTTGGAGAGTTTCATCGTAATCCTCAGCTCTTGGGTTAGCACAAACAACCATTCGTACTTGACCTTCACCTTCAAAGAAATTCTTAAACAGATGAGTGATTTTAGATTCACGGTACGGGACCATATTGTTGGTCCCACTAATTTGATTCTCCCGTAAAGCTTCCAAGCAAGTCCTAAGTGTCATTAACGACTTATTAATGTTACCGGCTTCACGGAGACGTTGACCAGTATTCTTCGTTCTGTTAGTCCGTTCACTGCCAGCTAAATCAACTAAGCTGAGCTGAGATATTGAAAGGAACTTCTTGTTCTGGATTACGGCTTCACCCATCTCATCTACTGGTGCCTGCACCAATCTAATTGTGAATACTGAGTGGCTTCTACTTGATTCAGCATTTAACGTAGTATGTGCCATTCGTTTGCGTTTCAAACCCAAGTAAAAGGCTTCAAAAGCTTCCTCAGCAGACTTTATTTCAACTTCTGTGACCCCGTGAACATACATGTTGTGTGCTGCATCTTCACGAATGATTTTCACAGGCAAGTTCCTGCTAATAGGTGGCCCGTCTTCAAGTAAGTCAAACACACTATTGTTGTATATCTCTACGTAAGTAACAAACACTGCATATTGATTATCTTCGTTAATCCCTTCAATTTTCGTGATATCAGATGATGACATAGCCAAGTCAGGGTTTGAATTATTCTTTCTACCACTTTTGAATTTATGTAGCTCCTGTTGACGCTCCAACATGGCTTCCGCCTCACTTTGAATATCGAACATGTTCATCTTATCAGGTTTAAAGATATATTTATGAGCTTGAAAGTCGTTTATCGTTTTGAAAATAATGTTCAAACATCGCGGTAAAATGCCGCAGTTTTGGGGCTCACCGGTCATAGTAAAGGTTTTGCCGCTTCCCGTGACTCCGTACGTAAATAATAAACCGTTTTTACCTTTGATTAGGCCTTCGACGATCGGTAAAGCGACTTTATCGAACACTTCTTGTTGGTTCGTTTCGGGCGGGAATACCTCTTTGAAAGTATACTTCATAGTCTTCGCATTCTCGTTTCTGTAGCTTATAGCAGTAGCTGGTGGTGTTAGAAGTACTGTAGTAGGAGATATTATCTTCATACATGGTGAATCAGAATCTCTTTGCATAGGTCGCAAACGACAATATACTTGAACCGGATCTCTTTCCCCAACTAAATTTTGTTTACTTCTAGCCGGCGTCCGCATATCATTTATCCTCTGTTTCGATTTAGCAGACTTCATTTTTAATGTATATTGATATCACATACACTATCACAAATAATATTTTTCAACGGTTTGATGAAATCAAAGCAACGGTCGTTCATGAATTACCGATATGTTACAAACATTTCAATTAACGAAATGCGACCTTTGCTAGCTCTTTCTATCCAGTTCTCCACGTATATTTCTGTCTCAAGTAACGGCTGACTCTGTTGACAGTTCCTAGCAATGCCGTTCGGTCGGGTAATATTCAGCCGTTTGAAAGTTGGCTGGACGTGCTTGACGTAACTTAAATGTTGCCAGTACTGGTTCTAAAAATCCGAGTATAATTTCGTCTGTTCAAATTCGGCAAACTATGATAGCAGTGACAAAATTATTTATAATTTATTGTAAATTGGTTTTTCTTAAAGATGTCTTGCATAATCTATAATTAAAACCACATTTTTCAGTCTACATTAGTCAGTACAACCTGTATAACTTACAATAATAATTGTACTATACTAATACATAATTTAATTTTTATACTTTTTCTATATTTAAGTAATTATTAAATTAATAAATAACGTGAAAATACAAACATTAGTGTTTTGTTGATAAACTACAAAAAAAATACCAAGTAAATGTACCCATTACGGTGGGAGATTATACCTAGCTGACAACATTATTAGAGCTATTTCTCCATGGCTGCCAACTTAAAAAAAGCAAACAACGTTACGGTTCATTTCACGAAATCAATTCTGCCATACAACGTTTTAAAATACCTTGTCTAAAAATAAACTTTAGTTTATTATTATAGAAACAAATCAGGTATAGTTACGTGCAAATATTGGTAAAAAATATTTGAAACATAATGCTCATAATATTATGTAAAAGACAAAATTTAATGAATTGTTTAATGTTTTATTTACAGGGTGAAAAATACGATGGACGTCGCGCGGACGTTTGGTCATGTGGTGTTATTTTGTATGCATTGCTGGTCGGTGCATTACCCTTCGATGATGATAACTTGCGTCAATTACTCGAAAAGGTAATTTTATCTGTAAAAAAAATTGAAAATGAAACTTCACCTCAGCGCCATCTAGCGTCGAATAGTGTAAAGTAATTTAAAAAGTTAAGTTAATTAATTAAAAAAATGCTTTAATTGTTTTATGGAAATATTTACAAATTATTTGTTTATTTTCTAACGTTATTTACCCTCTAATGGAAATAATAAGTGTATATTAGAAAAGTGAATTTGCTCAAAGTTATGTTATTAATTTGAAGTAAAGGAATATTAACGACGCTAGATGGCGTTGCTAGTCAAATTTAAACTTCAAAATAGAAGCGCGGCAGTTTTTGAGCCAAGTTTACAATAATATATATCCGTAATTTTTTCTAGCATTTTGCCTTTTTACAATGTAAAACCATAAAAGCTACGCTAAATATTATGATGAATTAATTTTTTAAGGTCAAACGAGGAGTGTTTCATGTACCACACTTCGTCCCTCCCGACTGCCAACAGCTACTGAGGGGCATGATTGAAGTCAACCCCGAAAAACGAATGACGGTAAGATTATTTACTTGTTTAACATTATGGATCAGGTTGCCTGGAAGAGATTGCCAAGTGCAATAAGGCCGCCTTTTGTGCATGTACTTAATTTCATCGCACGTTGTCTAAACATAATGCGGTCTTGCCTTTTTATTATTTTTACTTTTTATTTAGTCTACACAATATTTATTGCCATTATTTGTCACGTGGTCTGCTCAGAGACCTACCGTAAAAAAAACTATATGTATAAGCAGTGCCTTTGTACATTTCTCATTTTAGCTTTTGGCTATTAAGTTTGTACGTTAAATATTACACACAGAAATGCTTAACTACAATTTTAATTTCCAGTTAGCAGAAATAACCCGCCACCCCTGGGTAACAGCCGGCGGCCGGGGTGAGCTCGAACAGGAGCTGCCCATGATGGAGGTGGTGCAGACGCGAGTGCTGCCCTCTGCTGAGGCCATTGACCCCGACGTGCTGCAGGCTATCTGCAGTCTCGGCTGCTTTAAGCAGAGGGATAAACTTATACAGGAGCTTTTGAGTCCGCAGTAAGTTATAAATTATGTACTTTTATGTTTTCTAGAGAATGAAGTGTATTTAAGGGGATTTGTAAATTAGTACATGGACTAGTGGTGCAATTTAGCTTGGAGGAAAGATTCATGCTCATGGTAGAATATGAAACTAGTCGGTGGTCTAGTTCTAAACTAGTCAAATAGATATAGCGGACAGTTCAGAACTAGTCGTTTTTTTTATTACCCAAATGTGGCTACCGTGGGAAAATACGATGGAGATTATAACTTTACTTTTTTATTAACTTTTGTAAGGTATTTTCTCAAAAAATTACAATATTTCCCAGCCACAACACAGAGAAAGTGATCTACTTCCTGCTGCTGGAGCGCAAGCGGCGGCGTCCGGCGCGCGACGACGAGCCGCGCCCCGCCGCGCCCGCGCCGCCGCCCGACCCGCCGCGCAAGAGGCTCGACACCTGCCGGGTAATATATGAAGTACTCAACCTTCTATATCATTATTCATTTATTATAGTTTTATAACCGACTCGCATATAACTTTTTTCGTCATTAATTATTTTTTGCTAAAGATATGGTACATGTCAAAGCTGATCCCTTATAAATTCCATTCTGAGTGGATTTTAAATCTTAATCTTTTTCAATAATAATCTATTCAATACATGTGTCAAATATTTCCATAAAAGTTTAAATTATGTCTTAAAACCTAACCAACTACAAGCTTGTGAGTTGTTTCGTTGTTCATGCACAAAATAGCCCACAGTGCGTACGTTCGATAAAATATGCGAAAAGCACATACTTTTTATTTTGTATTTTGAAATATTTAAACATTGCCAAAAAGCTTAATGTGGCCAATCGTCGCGTACAATTTAAACAATATACCTTGAAATCTATAAAGTAGTTCTCCTATTATTTAGAGTAATAATTATGAGTTATATTTTGACTACAAACTGCGCCTTCTATTCAGGTGAACGGGCAATCGGCACACTTTGGTCAGATCAGTGAAGGTTCTCCAATAACGCCAAGAAGATCACAGTATAGGTACGAAGTATATATTTACATATGCACCATAATATTGGTAAGCGCAATATACAACATATGAAACACTATATACTTAAAAATATATTCGAAAATGCTGACTAATTTCACCCTAGTCCTTCTGGAATGTATTGGATATGAGCCCGAATAGTTTCGCTCTAGTCCCTTTTTAATCAACTACTAACGATCATAAGAATGTAATCGTGAATTTATGCAATTAAAACCGACTAGTTTCGCATTAGCCTATTAAATATGTAAAAGGGATAGTTCGAAACTAGTCAGGCTTTTTGACATTTTTGGCGGAGTACGTTTGTGTATAGTGTTTCTTATGTTTAGTACAGCATAGTTTTAAACATAAATAGTTTATTGTTTACCTTAGAATAAGGAAGTTCCTTTTGGAGGCCTTAGGAACCTAATTGGCCAAATTAGGGTTGCTAACGTTTTCAAGAGTTAAATGTAATATTAATGTGAATGTGATATTGGATAGAAATTATTATAAAAAACCTTTGTATCGTGTGAAACCACCATGACACCTTATCTTAATAATATTGATCCAAATTATTTTTAACGCACTTGTGGGTTCGAATCCCGTGCCTGTAAAAGATTGTTGAAATAAGATGCAGAGTGTTTGTAAAAAGTTAAGTACGTCGCATGACTTCATGACAATAATTGAACAAGAACTTAAGTTATACCCAGACCTGTTTAATAATATAGCAGATTTCAAATAACCCTGTTTTTTGCAAGTGTGTATGTTTAAATGTGTTATTTAGACCCACAAAATACTTTAACCCGATAAGTTGGTGACGCAAATTCTGACGAGGACAGTATATTTAGTTACATTAAAAAAGTTACATTTTTTTTTTTAATGTAACCCTTTCGCCTTACCAACTTCGTATGTTTGAGGCACGTTGTCAAGCATCATTCAAGTTCTAATTTATAAGATATTTCTATTCGATAAGTATTGTATCGCGATAAATTAATTTCTATATCATTACTAGAAAGCTACTTACTTTTCACTACAAAATCTTTAATATTATTATTTTTTAAACATTCAAATTACTAAGAACGCAAAAAAATAACACAAAAGAAATGTAAGTTAAGCTTGCCTAACAAAACTACACTTGACAACGTGCCCCCACCCACTCGTAGCCCGTAGCCCGTAGCATAGTACGTAGCACATCATAACGTTTGAGGGTGAGCCAGGTTTGGTCGCAGCAGGTCGGCGTCGGGGCGCCGCGCGGAAGGTCGCAGCTCGCCGCAACTTGCTGCTAGCCCGCCAAGTTAGTATAAAACTATTTTTCTTTATAAATACGTAAAAATATAAAGTCATAAAAATACAGCTCCATCAAATTTTTAAATCTTTGTAAACATTCTTGATGATTGTCTCAGACTCACACTGATTTACGTATTTGGCTGCTAATAAATTCTTGCCTTGTTATTATCAGAACTAAAATTATTTTTGGGTAGAAACACGATAGTATGCTCAGCCAAGTTCAATAGGTATATAAAACATAGTTTAAAAACTATTTTACTGAGATTTTTAATGATTTTGAGTTCGATCGCCACGAGCGACATGAATTACTGTGTATATAATAGTAACAGTATAATATTTAAAAAAATCTTGTATTGTATTTAAGTATACTGTTTATACATAAACTGTTTTGTTAGCCGGACACACGCCTCACCGAGTATCTTCGCTGGGCGGCACGCCTGCCACGCCCGGCTCTCCGCTAGGTAAATATCTAGGTATACTATCGAATTTAGTTCTACTATGTTACATAAAATAAAATTGCTATTTATGACTTGCATTTTATTTTTACATTTGAAAAATTTGGACCAATTTGCTTTTATACATTTTTTACTGATATGATTAATAAAAGCATGAAGAATTTCCTTGTTGAAACATGTTATTTTGAAATGAAAGTTGGGCAGATGCTAAGAAATTAGCTTAAGTTTTACGTGGGCACTATTGTGTATTTGAAAACTGTTCAAAAATCTGACTTAGTTATTAAAAAAGTCATTTGAGGGATACGTTATGACTACGCTTTTGCTTTATTTAATTAACATATAATTATTACTTTATGTATATTTTAATATAATAATTAATGTTTATTAATTGCAGCATCGCCATCAGTTCGGGAACACCACCACCAGAGAGCAAACTCAACAGGTCCTACAATAAGTCTCAATATCAGTAAGTTTATTTCTCAACTCATTTATTTATTTGCTAAGGTCTTTTTCTTCTGGAAACCTTCATAAGTATTTAAGGCTGACGTACTAGCTAATTATGGGCAGCAAAGAAACACTAACATGGCTAAAACTTTTTCAAAAATAGTTTCAACCTTTAGTCACAAATAAAAAGACGAAATAAAAAACTTCATACGGTTTTATTTAAAGTCTGTATGTACTAGTAAACCATCAAAACTGATAACTACTTAATTTATGTGCATTGTTTCATGTAGTATTTGAAAATTCCTCTCGGTTTATATTTTAAAATAAAATTTACACATTGCAATGCAACATACGGACTGGTTTTAATTATTGTAGAGTAGCTAGCAATTGATCAATGCAAATACGTTTTGTAAATATTCATTTATCATACTATTCTTTTCTCAACCTTTTTTGTCCCACTGCAGGGCAAAGGCCTTTCTTCCTTCCGATTCTCTTTGTTTAGGGCTGTGGTCAACCACTCCTTATCAAATTAGTCCCAGTCTCAATCTTCATCTTCGTTATCACTTACCACTTAGTCATTCTCTCACTTTCAACAACTACCTCATTTTCTTTCTTTTTATCATAATCTTGCACGCAAATAATTAAATAACTAATTAACCACATAGGTGGCGAGCCAGGTGAAGCGGTGATCATAATAAACGAGTCCCCGATCCTCGGCTCGTCGGTCGCCGTGCGCCCGCACAGCCCCTCGCAGACACATAGAGGTACGGTAGTTGTACAGCCAAGTTCAATGGGATAGTTAAAGTCTATATAAAAAAAGAAAGTGATATGCAAAATTAATGTAAACTTTTTGACTTTTTTGTTAATTCTAATACCTATTCGGCAAGTTTTGCTGTGTCTATCATGGTGTAAAGGTAAAAACTAGCGACAAATATCAAAACGATAAAAGTTAAGTGTCTTTTGAGTATTTAGGGTATGTGTCCTAATAGAATGTTTTATTTACAGTGCGAGAGAGGTCGTCACTGCCGGGTCCGCCGAGCACCACGCAGTCGTCTGCGCAACCGTCTCTCTTCCCCAATCTAGGTACTATTACAAGTAAGTACAAGATGAATTTCTGTGATATTCTTCTTTCGATTGCCTAACTTAGGAGTATAAATTTATATTGTGAACTAATCATAATTTTAGTTTTTTTGTTAATGCTAGACTACTGAATTATCTCATTTTACATACACTTGTGTGATTATAATAATATTTACCCTGGCACAGCAATCGCGCCGCCCAATATTTTGCTGGCGTTTTGGTTTGATAACAATTGTGAAGCAAGGAGACAAGCTCATCTCACTTATTTTTTCGTTTCATTTAGGTACTACTTCACATATTTAACTAAAATGAGAGGTCATTCGATAAAAATGTTTGGTTTATTATATTAAGTAATATATTACTTTAAACCTTGGATGAAAGTTTGTAGAAATCAGTTTAATTCATTAAGCAATGTGTCTGGAAGGTTTTTTTATTCTTAAGTAGGGCTAATTGTTTTAAAAATTAAACTGTCTAAATTTGTATTAATAGGTGTGGCACCGCCGGGCGGTGTGATGGCGGGCGGAGCGGGCGCGGGCGCAGCGGCTCCGTGGCGCGTGCGGCTCGCGACCATCAAGAACTCCTTCTTAGGATCGCCGAGGTTCCACAGGAGGAAAATGCAAGGTGAATAGGCTAATTATTTTGTTATAAATAAAAATAAAAAAAGGAAAATTGAATGTGAATGAATAAACATACATCTAGGATAGAATAAAGTTCAACGTAGATGTTAAGCAAAAATAAACTTAATGTAATATATCAAAATATAATATGTTTCTTTGTGTGTTAAAAAAGAACTAATACATCATGATTTTTCTTTTAAAGATGATAGATATATACATATAAGGTTCATATTTTAACTGACCATAAGTCATTTGTTTTTGTTCGCGCGTGAATCGCGACAAAACAAGTCACCAAAAACTAAGAAATTAAAAGCACATGATTTTTAAATAATGATGTTGAATATCTTGAAAATAAATATCTATTCAAATTAAGAAGATAAAAGTTTTAGTGTTGTATCTAGTTAGTTAGTAGATACTTTTTATTGCTTTACTAATATTTGTCTTTAATTTCCCCAGCGTCATCAGAAGAGGTCCACCTAACCCCGGAGTCGTCTCCCGAGCTAACCAAACGTTCCTGGTTCGGTTCCCTCTTGCTGTCAGCTGATAAGGAAGAAACCTTCACAGCTCTGGTGAAGGGAAAGCCGCTGGCGACCGTCAAGGCTGACCTTATACATGCTTTCTTGAGTGTAAGTGAATTTTATCCAGCGAACTACATTATATAGCTGACCCTATGATTTAGAAACTGGACTAAAGAGCCATAAAAGTTTTGTTAGACCCTTTCTTTAAAAATATTTTACTATAACTGTTTAATTTTGTTAAATTCAGAACGAAAACAATATTTTTTTTCGTATTTCTAAACAAATCATTGACATCAGGAAAATCTGTATCCACAAAATCCATGCGTTTAATGTTTACTAAGTTACCTGGTTTACCCATACACTTATTATGTATCCTGTACCTTCTGCGCTGTCTCAGCAGGTACAGTAAAAAGTATGTAGGAGTGGTTATTGTCATTAAGATTACTTTAAACATTATTTTTTAACATTATAGATAGCAGAGTTATCCCACAGCGTGTTAAGTCCGATGTCGTTTCGTGTGGAATACAAGCGAGGGTCCAACGCGCCCGCCATGTTCCAACGACACGTCAGGTTTCAGGTAAATATACAACAATAGTTTTATTAATATTAATGTATAGATAAAGTGCCATTGAAATGTTTGAAATCGTATTTAAAGTACTCGTAAAAGTTAAGTTCCCGTTGACTATATAGTTAAATAACATACTGATTACACTATAATTATTGATAATGTAAACTCTCAGAATTACTAATAAATATTGTTCATAATATTAACATTGAGTGTTATAAATGCATAATTGAAAGTGTTTGACTATAACTATTTAGAAAAAAAAAATACAGTATGTTAGACAATACGAATTTGTTGAAATGTTTTGGACTTGGCTCGACACACTGCCGTGCACCGAAATAATATTCAAATGTCACTTTATAAGTTTAAACTATGACTTCTGGTATTGAGTGTAGTTTTTATATACTTAATTTTGATATTTGTTAAAGGTTGATATATCTACAATAACGAAGGCGCCAGGGGAAAATGGAAAAGAATATTTATACGCTATCACATTTACGTTATTATCGGGTAAGTTCTAATTATATTTTATCCAACGAGGTTGCATTTGAAACTATAGAGTGAGCCTATCAGAGTTTAAACCGTAAGCACTAGTGTGAACAAGTGTTGTCGTGAATTATGTGTGAAGATGGAGCTATCCGTTTTAAAAAATCTATCTAAAACACTAATATTATCCTAACAATGTCAAAACCATCGATATTTTCGTATATAAGTTTCTCGTTGCGCGAAAATTAACTTAAATGAAAAACGAAATGTACTAGGATCAGACTAAAAACTGCTCTCGCTTGGCACAAGGGGAACCTAGCGATAGTAGCAGTCTATGCAGATCATACGTCGATGATTTTATCCATTTCCTTTCCCTTAACATGGGTTGACACGCTGTCTAGTTTATTTGTAGTACATTTTTTTAATTACTTTTTTTTTTTCATTTTACATCTATAATATAATTTGACCAAAAAATATACCATCCAAATAAAATAAGTTTAGTTTGCGTTTTACAGAATCAGCGCCTAAAGTGAAGGCTAAGATATTTTTAATGACATTCAATATTTCGTGGTTTTATGAATAGATTTCATGATTCATCGTTACCCAAAGATTTACCTCAAGAATTTAGGATCTTTTGAATATGAAGTTTATCCAAGTAACCTACAGCTGCAATTCTACAGAGTGTAGTAATATTTTCTTGAAATTAAAACTCATTCTTTGAACCGAAATACTGGACCTATTAAGTTAATTTTTTCAAAGAGTCCGCAAAAGTTTACCAGCTTTGATCGCAAGCAGACTGTCAGAGTCTGCTTCCAAGTATTTATACATAATAATATCTCGCACTAATATCCGGTCAATTAAACTAAAAAAAAATACTTTTATTCTATTTAGCCTACAATGTAGCGCTCATCAACGTCATTGTTATAAAAAAACTAAATCGCCATCACCCTAAGGGTCGGTTTATATCCGGCGGACTCACTACTATTGACTAACCGTAGGCAACATCCGTCGCTTCCGTCGCGTGTGCGAGGTGGTGCAGTCGGCGGTGTGCCGCGCGCCCGGCGCCGGCCGCGCGCCCGCGCTGCACCCGCCCTCGCCACGAGCGCAGCGCCGGAATATACACCCACACGGTAAGGGTATACTGTAGTTAACCCTGCCCTACCCTGTTGCCAATTAGCTTAGGTCCCAATTAATTGGATTATTAGTATATTTTGTTTGTTTCATGTAGTAAAATACCTGTATTCGACCATTCGACTGGCTGTTTCGCAGATGGTTTTATTTTAATTTGTTAAAATATTGTGTTTATTGTATAGCATCAATAAAAAATCTGATTTGAGTCATTCGGCTGTTCTGGCCAAAGACCGAGCAAGGATAATTAGGATCAAATGTTGGATTGTAATATATAAATAGATGTCTTTATCGCTGAGCAAAAATATCATCTCTACCACCACATTAACTGAACTAAACGATTAAAATTTTGTGATAAAAAGACTTGGCTAGATAAAATGATTTACAATACTATAAATGGCGAGCAAATTATAATTTCAACCTTAACTGTACACATTACAGCGGCCAGCGAGATCCCAGACAGCCCAGAAACTCCTCATCAGCAATCAGACCACGACAGCGACTCTTCCGTCTTTGATACCGTCAAGAGTCCCACCAGCCACACCTCTATAGACCAACTTGATCAGGTAAGTGATATGGGCCCCTATTCTGTTTGACCCCAACCTATACTACAATCAGACCACGACAGCGACTCTTCCGTCTTTGATACCGTCAAGAGTCCCACCAGCCACACCTCTATAGACCAACTTGATCAGGTAAGTGATATGAGCCCCTATTCTGTTTGACCCCAACCTATACTACAATCAGACCACGACAGCGACTCTTCCGTCTTTGATACCGTCAAGAGTCCCACCAGCCACACCTCTATAGACCAACTTGATCAGGTAAGTGATATGGGCCCCTATTCTGTTTGACCCCAACCTATACTACAATCAGACCACGACAGCGACTCTTCCGTCTTCGATACCGTCAAGAGTCCCACCAGCCACACCTCTATAGACCCCAAAGTATGCTTAACCAATGACATGGGCGCCGATTTTATTGTTATATTTAAAGCACTACTACTTTTTCACTAAAATATAAGATAAAAAGGGCGGTGATGGACAACTTGAGTTGTAAAATTTGTGTAAAATACTAGTTCGAAAATAATATGACAGAATTGATCTATTTCAAAACAAAATCAAACTTTAGGTCATTGAAAACGTAAACCCCTAGCCTTGTCCGTATCGATGATACAGGGGGGGGGGGTGAAATAGCCGCGAAACGCTTCCAGAAGAGGATGACGAGACTTGGCTGGAGCACTGCCGTGCCCCCAGATATTGAGTGTTTTTTATCTTCGTTGAAGGAAGACTGTGTATTTGTGTAAAATTAATCAGAGATTAATTCAATTTTGAAATTTGTTTTCAGAACGGCACTCATCCTTTGGGGTCCAGTTCATCAGTTACAAGCGGGTCCAGTGGATACAAAGTAAATATTTATACTTATTAATAGACCTTCTCATTTTAAATAGTTTAGAAAATATAACACCTGACCATTTTTGATGAAATTTTTACGGGGCCTATTGAATTGAGAACCTTCTTTTGTAGATTAACCCCTGGTTAACAAAACACTGATCAACACAAGTTAATCATCTACCAAAACTAATGTTAAGCGCTGTGATTGGCTGTAAGTCCTTTGGTTAACCAACCACAGCCATGATCCGGTGATTTGACAATACATTGATTTGGACAGTCTTTCAAAAATAAGGGTAGTTAAAATATAATTTGTAAGTATTTTGGTCATCCAAGCATAGTCATGATCAGGTGATATGAAAATAGATAACTTAATTGTCCAAAACAGAGCGACTTAGTTAGTGACTCTATTTTAGATGTGATGTAAATTAAAAGAAGAAAAAATCGACACCTTAAAGGCAAAAAAAATATATTTATAAACTGTCAAATTTGACGGTAGCAGGTATTACTTTTCTCTATGGTAGAAATCTATGAATAAAAATAAAATGACGGTGTGGTGCAGTGTATCTTAAGTTTGCACCGAATGGGAGTCCAGTGGGCTTATTCGCTATCGCTTGTTGACAACCCGAGCGGTGTTCAGTAAATAAAAATAACGGTATTAACGCAAACTTAGCATCGGCTATGTTCGGTGACCCATTATTTAGCACTATACCTGGTGAATAATCGACATTAGACGATGCGAAATTGGTATTATTATGTAGCATATAAGAAAGAAATTATTGCTGTTGTTGACAACTGCCATAGCGAATACTGCTTATATCTAGACACACGGCAGTGTGTCCGCCAAGTTCGAGCAAAAAAAAGCGACACACCGGCCGTGGGTTATATTACACGAACCATTTCGGTCTCACTTCTTTTATAGGCGAAGCATTGCCATAGTATCGAACTTGGCAGCCTTTTATGTTTTTGATGGGATAGTATCCTACCCCAGTTTGGCTTGCCTTAGTGTGGTAGAGTAGTGTATTCGAGTATAATGTAAGCGTGGAGTTGTGTCGCAGCAGGGAGGGCGCAGCCGGCGCGCGGCCGAGCCCGCCTCCGCCTCCCTCGACCACGAGATCATGAGCTGCGGGAGGGATATACCAGGTATGTACGAGATACTACAGCTAGCCATATACTACACTGTACATCATTCTATCTGTCCTATTGTATTAATAGCCGTATGGTTTCTTTTCGTCTTAAAAGAAGGGAAAATAAATGAAAAAGGACGATCTTAATCTAAATTGTTTTTCTTTGTCTTAAAAGCGAAGTGAGAAAGAAATGGAGATGAACTTTGTTTTTTTTTTTTATGGTGGTCTAGGCGATGATTTTTAATACGATTACGAAACTATAAAATTGTTTAGTTTAGTGTATAATTTCATTTGAATCATGTTGAAAAAAGGATTACTAAAAATTCACCAGCTATTTCACATGTAAACTAAACACTGGGCTACTAAAAATATATATACAGTGAAAAAATCTTAAGATCAATTTGTAGTTAATTATAATTTAGGGTGCTGTCCCTAGGGTGCTGTCTTTGTTGTAATAATTTTTGACGTTTAATAAGTGCTACTTTGTAGCCTAAGTTAAATAAATATTTTTTGATTTTGATTTTTAAGAAACTTACTGAAATTACCTACAAAAAATATTAATCATCCTAAATAGCATAAAAATAATAACTTACACGTCAATCTCTAACTCATCACCACATAATCCCCCCCTTAAACCCAAAACTAACCTCCTCACAGTATCACCTTTTCAAATCGCTCCACAGGCACACACACAAAGCGTTCATCCTCAGAATGCCGCGAAACGACCTCCTCTCCACGCAGAGGGCTCGAATCCAGAGACAACTCCATCAAAGACGAGCTCCGGAGGAACAACTCTTTGCGCGAGAATCGCAGGGATCTGCTGCAACGGGACCGCGAGATACCAGCGCCTGCTACTTCTATTGCGTGAAACTAAAATTGTTGAGATATTGAGGGATTTGACGGGGGATACTGAATGACTGTTTTAATTGGATCAATGGTTTTTGTCTTGTTAAAGTCTGGCCGCTGAGAATGCGTTCCTGACAGGAGGCGAATTTTAATGTGGCGAAGAATGTACTGCCTCGTTGGCCTAGTGGTCTTTTGTTAGATTCCCAAGTCGACCAAGGTGTTATTTGGTTTTCTATGAAATTCTCAGTAGCAGGTCGGAGTTTGGATTTGTGCCCGGTTAGTGGCAATAGGCTCGCCCCCTATTACATGAGACCTAAACATACTGGCGAACTGTGGGTGTACATTGGTACACCTCTGCCTAACCCTTCGGGGATACAGGCGTGATGGTATGTTATGTAAAACTATTCATTATGCTCTGTTACACTGAATAAAATGACATGGTTTTTCATATCCCCATAAAAATCAAGACCAACTAACTCACTCAGAGGCTGGATCATAGCCAGTTGGTCTAGTGGTTAGTAACCCTGACTGCTATACCAGAGGTCGTGGTATCGATTCCTAAGGACAAATGTTTGTGTGATGAGCATGATCATTTGTTCTGTGTCTGGGTGTAATTTATATAAATATGTATATTGTATGTATTTAGAACTATATAAGTATGTTTATCAGTTGTCTGGTTGGTACTATACAGGCTCTGCCCAGTTTGGGATCAGATGGCCGTGTGACCCAAGATATAAAAAAATATTTTATCAAAAAATGAGGCAAGAAAAATATGTAAATGGTTGGAGGTATAAAAAGTCTCTCACACATTAGTATTTCTAATTTAATTCATTTATTTCTAATTGCAAAGATCGCCAATTTTGTAATTTTTGCAAATAAACCCCATTAAATGAAGAGCATTTATTTTAGATCTAAAAACTAAAATAAAGTAGTCATTTTATAAAAATATTTTTAAAGCGTCAAAGCAAAAAATCGCTTATTTTCTCCAGTAATACCACTCTAAAAACTTATTTTTGTCTGGCTGTCATTTCAGTATTCCCCATCAAATAATTTTGACATTAGCTAAAGAATGATGTAAAGTATGTATTCTATATAAATTGTCGATTCCTCTTCAAAACTGAGGTAGATAACTGCCTACAGAACTTTTATTGCGTAGCAAAAGACAAATTTAATTGAGATTGATAAAACATTGAGTTTAAAATGTTTTTCATGTGAGTTGTTCATGAGCGGTGTTTACTTACCAGCCGATAAACTATTAGTCTGTTTGTAGAATGTTTCCTAAAAAACTTAGGTTTTTAATCGACGGTTGCTGATAAGTTGACCAACTGTCAAATCTCATGAAAAGCGCTGTTATTGGCCGTTAGTCTTTTGGTCAGCCAATCACAGTCGTGATCAGTTGATTTGACAATGGATTAAGTTGATCAGCCTTCCAGAAATATATTTTTTAGTATTTTTGAGTCTATAGTTTAATTGTAAGCAGTTGTCTATCTCAGTTGGATAATTGTGTATTGTGTACAGTCATCATAAACGAACGCGTGATAGGATTGTTCTTTAAATACTTTCTGTCTTTACGATTTATAGAAGATTTTTCATTGAGAAAAGTTATTTTTTGTCAACTGAGAATAAAAATGTTTTTTTTTTTACTTAATAAAATTGTCATTTTTTCCTATAGTATTACGAATGTACTTAAAAAGGAATCTGCTATGAATATTAAAGACAGAACATGTGTTCAGTGCACATAATTAAATAAGACTAGAAAAAATGTTTAGTCGTCGACTGTACTTCCAATTTGTAAAAAAGTAAATGTTATTAAAAATAAAAATTTAACACCAAAGCTTGCCATATCGACACGTTTTTTGCAAAAAATCTAAAAAAAAACACATTATTTCGCAAAAGTTTGAAATTCCAACAAAAATGTGTTTTTAACGGTGTTTAAAAAGCGTTTTGAAAAAATATTTTGTTTTATGTATTATATATAAATATTTAGATTTAACAATGTAATTGGTCGCGTGATTGTGATTTACAATAAAAAAGATTTTAAATATGAAATCGGTCACCATTTTTTTTGGCAGAAAAATTTCAAAAAAATGTAAAAGCCAGTCAAAATAACATATAGTGTAATAATTGATTAGCAAACACCAAATGTATACAATTAAAGGTTGTTACAGACAAACCCAAAATAGATAATTTTAGAACGAAAATAGTAGAAAAGTGTTAACAAAGCCATGACGAGAAAAAAAAGTAGAAAAAAAATCCGTTTTTATAAATATACATATTAGCTGTATTTAGTAAGCTTAACGTATTAATTTAAATTAAATAAAAAAAAAACTTATATAAAAATAAAGAAACCGGCCATGTACTTTTTAAATGTTAAAGAAAAAAGCTACCGATATGTACTGAAGTTATGCTAAATTAGTTTAAGCTAAGATTTACGCTGTATTTTTGCAAAAAAGAGGTATATTATGTAAATGTTTACCCTACTGCCACAAACGCTTTTCTTTATAGAACTAGACCTATAGACTTGCACTATTGCCTAAAATGTATTTTGAATCATTATTTTTCTTGCTTTTTTTTATAAATTGTAAATATTAAGGTTAGTTTTATTTCCAGTAGTAATATATATGAGAATGGCAATTATTTGGTGGAATATTTTGTAAAGTATTTAGTTATTCTGTCTTTGACAAAACAAAAAAAAAGTAATTTTATTTTCAAATTTATATTGTCTATGAGCTTTCTTTATTTGAAATAACGTCTTCTTTTCGTAAAAAATGTATTGCTTGCTAAAATACTTTCAGTTTTTTTTTTATTTTTTTTTTACTAAAATCATGAAAATTGCTTTATGTATTCATTGTATATTTGAAGATTATTTAAATCAATTAAATGGACTAACGATTGTGTCAAGAAAAATATAATTAAAACGCACATAAATATGTAGTAATATAGAAATCAGGTTAAAACAATAAAATATGTGTGTAATGTATTTATTTTCCGTAGGTACTGTATTTCTCTTTTCCAAAAGAAAAATATGAATTAATTATTGATTTTGTTAGACAAAAATATTTATCTTATTTTTTAAATTTTTTACATTCCTATGGCAGAATTTTTTCCTCGTTAATACTGTCAAAATTAATTGACAAAAACATTTTGACATAAAATTCACATTCCTTGTTTATTAGAAGCATACTTAGTTCTAAACTAAATAATTTAGATCAATTTAATTTAGTTGATTTAATTTTAATAAAATATCAGTATCATTAAAATATAATATTGTATGTAGATAGGTAATTTGTATATTTATTATATTAAGTGCTTTTTGTAAAAAATATTAGACGCCATTGTCGCGGATTGCGAAAAAATGGCGCGTAATTGCAGTTACAATTTTTTATATGAAAATAATTTGTGAAAAATTGTAACTATTATTCTTTGTACCCTGTTTTGTATTATTGCTAGTTATTTTCTAGTCATTATGCGGCTTTCGAGTCGCAGTTAGTCTAATACTTATTATTTGTTATTTATTTATGGCAATCATGACATTCACTGAAGATATATCCAACCAGCTATTGTATAAGAGTCCCAAATGCTCTTGTTTAAAAATATACCTATTAATTATTGAAAAAAAAAAATATGTTATCTGTGGCGTTCATGTTAATTCATGTTAATTATGGCGTGTTTTTCAATAGCTCTTAACAAAATACGATCAAAATAAAATTGAGGTTGGTTGGTGAATTTAAGAAAAAGATCAACTCTTTTGTTAAATTGTTTGATATAAACTTAACAGTGAATGTCATCGTTGCTAGTATTATCCTAAGGTGCTTATTTTGTTGTGGCCACGTAAAATATATTTACTGAATTTAATAAGCCAAGTTGCATTCATTGCGCATAAAATCTACAGAAAAATATTTCACGTGGCAACACTTGACCATTAAAAAACTTGTTTTCTTGTATTTATTAAATATTTTAAGTTTCATTGTTTGTTTCATAATGTATTAATGGAACTGAAAGGTTTTTCATCAAGTTCTGCAAAATTGCTGTATTTTATAATTTAAAAACTTGGATCAATGCTTGGGCACACCTGATTTTAACATATCATGAAAAAGATCTCATAACTTTCATACATTTATTTCCAAATAGGATTATTTATATCCTATTATATCATACCTGTTTAGAAACAAAAAAAAACCTTCATTTTCTGTGTTAAAAAGATTTGTTTATAAAAATATTTATTTATCAAAAATGCCTTCATTAATCATCATAATTATTAATGTATCGTTAAAAATATTCGTATATTTTAACATAAAGCGAAAATAATTTTGTACTCGAGTAATTTTTTAAGAGAAATTAAAATCAAAGCTACCGTTGAATTTATAAAAGAAATATAAATACAATTCTTACTTTGTGTGTTTGTGTAACTCTGTAAAATACTTAATAATTAATATATCTATTAAAATATTCTTCTTTGGTCTCTGAGCGAGATATTAGGGAAATTGTGGGTTTAATGATACTCGTTGGAGACCAAACATAAGCTGTACATTGTTAGAAGTATATATACTATGCTATGCTATACCCAACTGTAACTTGCTTAAGAAACTTATTGGTTAACATTGAACAAAATAATAAACTTGAAAATAATTTTGTGTTTTATTTTTTCTGACATTGTCATCCGTATTCAGCCATCCACGCTGTTTTAAATGGTCGGGCCATCGATTCAGCTGTTTAAGAGTTGCTAGAATGGACCGAATGACCTGCTTCATTTGGTAATTTTTACGATAATTTGCATTCTGATTACTGTCATTATGATCGTTAATTGGTTATGACGATCATTATTTTCGAGACTTCAATGAAGTATTATTGTAGGCACAATAACAAGTTAACTGACCGACCACTGACATGCATTTGAAATAGCTGAATCGAGGCCCAAGTAAACCTTTTCATTACCTACAGTTGAGACTGAAACTAATTACTTCTGCGCCTTAATTATGATAATGACTGAATGAGCTACCCACTGTATAAAAAATGTCGACTTTCGCAAAGTGCTACTTTCCTTAAAACTACTTATTGTTCAAATGGGGCTGCAATTAAAATAAATTCATTATGGTTTTGAGAAAATAAATAAATAAAACCATCAATTATTTTTCAAATATATTTCAGTAATCAAAATATAATAATAGGCTTATACGTTAATAGTTACAAATCGTATTTTGTGGCCAAATCGAAATCAACATAGAAACGCCACAAAACAAAGAACGCTTATTATACACGAAAAGAAATCCTTTTTATCACAAAAATTAGCTGAAAATAACTTATTTACACGCAGAAACTTGTAATAGCATACATTTTTACATAAACAGTAGTGCGATATTCACATTGTGTCGACAATCTTAATTTTAATACAATAAATAAAATAAAAGCGCTTAACACTATGTGAATTTAATTTTTTAACATTTGAGTGCATTAACACGTTTTTTTATCAAATAATTTTCTTAAAAAAAAACTTTTTTTTTTCGATAAAAATGATTTTGTTTATAATTTTTATATTTTTGTCTATTTATTATCTTCGGTTAGTTTTTTTTTATAAATTAATACTCTTGTCCTGTAATTTTTATGAATGCGTAATTAGGTCGTTTATACATTAGCGACTAATCGCAAAGTTTTGAGCTGAGCTATTTAAATTTGATTTCGATCGAGCTATTTTTGTGTAAAATGTATTTTCTACTATTTTTAATGGACACTTAACTGTAAACAATTCCTTTGTAAGCCTTTGTCATTTAGTCGCCAATGTATAAAGTATTTTCGTAAATTATCCAGCTAAGTATATATTTACAATAATCATCTGGGCTACATTATATTTCTTTAAAATCATAGTTTTAGGCAAGCATCGACATTTGTCAGAATATCACAAATCATAAAATTTGAGTTCAACTAAAAGCATACAGGAACTTGATTATATTTACATTAGGCCCTTTGCACACGGACGACACTGCCATTAATTTGTCGTACAAACTTTAGCCACTGTGCAAGTTGATAAAACACTTTTTTTGACAAGAATAGCAGAGAAAATCCGTGTACATAGGTGTTACAATACTTAATTTAGTTTTTATCACATAATAAATAAAAATCAACTATGTCATATGAGCAAATGTATATTTTTATATCTACTGTTGGTCATTATGATTTTTATTTGCATCAGAAGCTAAATTAATATAGATTAAATTATATTCATGGAGCCATTTAAGTCTTTCTTAGAAACAAAATACTACTCGAGGTAGCACAAAAGATTTTTAAAACAACACAAATAAATAAAAAAAAAAACAAAAAATCCAGTTTTTTATAAATAAAGTTACCAATCTTGTACAGAAAAAGCTACCATTTTAGTAATTTTGTTACATTATATGGCTCCATCAAAAACGGACTTATGTAAAGTTAATAATAATAATATTAAGTAAAGATAAAATAAATTAAGTTTATAAAGTAGGGCCGGTTACTTGTGTACGAAATAAGAGGTACTTAAGTTAAGGTACTTTTAAGTTGCCTTTAAGATATTAAATAAAAAATAACTTTGTTAGTCGGTCTGTTGTTCTGTGATCGCAAAGCGGCTGAACAGATTTTAATGAAATTAACTCAAAGTATAGCCTGCAATTTAATATAGTTTTTCATTGTTTTGACAGGCCTGTTGGTCTAGTGGTTAGAGGCCCTGACTGCTATACCAGAGGTCGTAGGTTCGATTCCCACCCAGAACAAATGTTTGTGTGATGAGCATGATCATTTGTTAGGTGTCTGGGTGTAATTTATCTATAATATGTATGTATTTAGAAATATATAAGTATGATTATCAGTTGTCTGGTTACCATAACACAAGGTCTGCTTAGCTTGGGATCAGACAACCGTGTGTGAGATGTCCCGGGATATTATTATTATTGTTAGTGTTTTATTTTAACTTGGTTCGTCTTATATTTTTGTTGAGTTGAAATTGACGTACTTTTTTCTTTCCAATTCTTTTTTGAATACATATATAGTTGTTTAAATTAATAATACTTAAACCCCCTCTTATTCCGTACTTTAGCTGCAATTACAAAACAGAGCATAATTAAATATGGACGTTTTTTGAACCAATCAGAATCGGCTGAGCATAGTTTATCTACATTTAATTCTATCTAACTTAACCTTATTTATAATCTGTATATAGTCTGGCCGCTGAGAGAATGACTTTCTGACAGGTCGTGGTAAACGGAAGATATAAATTTAATGTGGCGAAGAAATTACTATCACTTATTTGTCATATAAACGAATAATATCATGCAAACAATCATTACAGGTTACAATGAATAATATAACGCTTTTTTTATTTCCCGTAAAATCAAGACCAACTGACATGTGTCAGGAAAGCATTCTTTAAGCGGCCGTACTGTAGTCATATTTCCGTTCCTGAAAATAAATTACTCTTAAGAATAGGAGAAAAATATATTTTTTCATGAAATTATAAATATATAATTTGAGTGAATTTGGTTATACTTAAACACATCTCAATTATAAGTAGCCGTTAAGTATCATGCTGTCTCTCTCATTTAAAGGTGTAGAGTAGAGACAAATATACTTTTAAGAACGTCTTAAATTTGAGTTTCGTTTAAGTATACTTTTTTAATATATATTTTAATGTGTTTTAAATAATATTATTTTAGTGAGTTGTTGGTAATTACATATAAAATACTGTTTTCGTTGCAGTTTTGTAAATATATTTTCAGAAACGGATTTT
This sequence comes from Autographa gamma, assembly GCA_905146925.1. Taxonomy (NCBI): domain Eukaryota; kingdom Metazoa; phylum Arthropoda; class Insecta; order Lepidoptera; family Noctuidae; genus Autographa; species Autographa gamma. The sequence continues at coordinate 3,002,537 of LR989878.1, read as the reverse complement.
GACAATTCATGTGTTATGTTTATTGGCATACAATGTATACTTTAAAAGCGTTTTTTTCTATATTTATATCGTAGATATTGTACAAAAGCCAATTCCATATCTGCGACAAAAAAGTCGTGACATTCTACGACTTTTTTCTGCGATTTTTTTGAGCAATGTCGTAGCCGCGATACGTTTCTACGCGGCGATAAATAAAGCTTTTTTTAACGCTTAATATTAATCGCAAATCGTCGCATTTCTTTGCGTCTACAGCAAAATATACAGTTTCACTGGATGGCGAATCTAATCCAACAAAACTAAGACTAAAAGTCGTGCGATTAATCGCAAGAAAAAAGTCGTCAATGTTTTTTTCGCAAATATGGCGCTGACAACTTTATATGCTACCTAAGTATGTTTAAAAATAAAAATATCCAAATTATCTATACGCAGTCATTGGATAGAACAATACAAGGGATAATATTTTTCATTTTTTATGAAAAATAATTTAATGACACTACTCGTGAGGTCTTCATTATATGGTTAATAACCTCAAATACGTGTCAATACGTTCTAATACCATTTCCTGTGCAAAGAGTATATACCATAATTAAATTACATAAGTAACATTATTTAAAAATCGTCATTTCTTCAGTTATCCAACTTTATACCATTTTTATATACATATTCAATCACGTTGCTTCGTTTCAATTTAACATTGTTTAGTTCCAACCTAACCTACTTCAGCGAGCAGTAAATTATTTTACAGAACGCCGCAATCAAAAAACAATAATTTATACAAAAAAAAAAAATAACAACCGAAAAAAAAGTCCATAAAATAATTTACTACACATGGCAACATTAAGCACTTTGACAGTTCGATTTCTGTGTTGCCAGGTTTTAACCGTTAATTCCTACTAAAAAGCTGCCGACGCCAAACAATTGGTACTTTCTGGTACTTTTTCTACCACTGGTACTAAAGTGTCCGTAGCCAAAACTTGCACATATCACAATAAAAGCAACATTTACTATCGCTAGACATTCGCAGTTGGGTTTGGATGTTTCTCTTGAAAATAAACGTGTAAAAGCAGAATTTCATTGAAATCGGGCTAGCAGTTGTTGACATAGACTTGTTATAAAAAAATCATATATTATTGTTTTCATGATTGACTATTATTTAACAGAATAAATACAAAATGTATAATAGAAATCCTAGCTAAGTTTTTACAGCAGAAAAATTAACGTTTTACGGTAGTCCAGTGGTATTATTTATTTAAAAATATATTATATATTTTCAAAATTATTTTGTGTTATTTTGTTGTGGAGGTCAGATAGGCAGTCGCTCTGTAACATACGGTATTCAGATGAATCCGGTAAGACTGGTATAACCCCAACACAGTTGGGAAAAGGCTCAGCAGACATGACGAATAAGAAATCGTTGAATCAATAATATACTAGATGGGCCTGTTGGTCTAGTGGTTAGTGACTGCTGTACCGGAGGTCGTGGGTTCTATTCCCACCCAGGGCAAATGTTTTTACTATGAGCACGATCTTTTGTTTTGTGTCTGTGTGTAATTTATCTATAATATGTATGTATTTAGAATTATATAAGAATGTTTATCAGTTACCATAACACAAGCTCTGCTTAGCTTGGGATCGTATGACCGTGTGTGAGATATCTCAGAATATTATTATTAATATCAATTAATTTTTCTTCTGCTAAAATACCTAGCTGTTTTGAAAGATGTTTTGGAGGACAATATACATATTAAATAAGTAATTGAGCCAAGTCTATACCAGCACTGTAGCCGTGGTAAGCCTGTGACCTAGACCCTATGCCGTCCAAACCCGTGCCTGCGTGTATATCACCGCAGACACAGCAGCAGCGTCAGCAGCGCCAGCGAGGCGGGGCACAGGCGCGCGGCCAGGCTGTTGTACTTGCTGCTCTGCTCACATGTGCCTGGAATACAAACGACAATTGAGAACCTACGTTTTTAGAAGTCGGTTAAACAGAATTGGAAATGTTAAAGTGTTGGTTATAACTAGATTGAGTAATTTAAAGTTTGAAAATTAAAAAAAGAGTTTAAAACGGACTGTTTGATAGATTTTGTTTATTTTTTTAAATGTAAATAAATTTCGACTTCAATAAAAAAATAGCAAAACTACTGGATCGATTTTGATGTAATTTCTATGAAACTAACTGTAAGATACTGATGAAAGAATTATCTTCAATTGACTTAGATATCGCGTAACATACATTCAAAAACAAAAATACTGACGACTTGAGAACCTCCTCGTTTTAAAGTCAGTTGAAAATAGGTTTAAATGGACCTTTGTACAATCATTAATATTCATATTACATTTGCTTAACGTGTGTAAATACATAAATTATAAAATAAAAATAAATCACCTAACCAACACAACTACGTATTTAGAGCTTGAAAATAATTTGTATGTTATAATATACAGTATTTTTCTATATTAAGCAATTTAATATTAATAGTTAACAATATGTACAGAATGCCTTAAAATATTTACAATACTATAAAAACTAAGCCTACACATTAAAAAGGAAAAAAATATATACTAAATAAAACTAAGAACTAAAATAAGGCGTCAAAAAATTCACCCACGTCGCTGTCGACTGGGAGTGTGCCCAAAAGGCTGGCAGCATTGCCACGTTGTATGGCAATGCTTATGCGCTGACCTAGGTAGAAGCTAGCCATTGGGTCACACGAAGTGTCAACCAGGCGTCTGGATAAATCTTTAAAAAAACTGTGTGCACTCGGACCCCACGGACCAAGTGTCTCAACCCCAAACGGCTCGAATATATAACTACCAACTAGGTTGGTATATTTCCGCCGCTTGAGGTTCTCAGCAGCCGCAGCAGCAGCGCCAGCACAGCACGACGTACTGGGAAGGTGGGATGGCGCAAGCGTATCGACGCAAGTAGCGTCCCACACTAAAGGCCTACCCACCTTCCATGGGAACAAGGACATGCCGTCCGGTCTCTTGCCGTCGTCGCGTGCCAGGCCATTGGGTTCGAGTACAGCCGGAACGCCCACGGCGACAAGAGCTCGTCGGATAATATCGTTTATATTAGCATGCCGCGCCATGCGGCCCGCGCTACGGCTACATGATAGGCCGTGGTGTCCGAGGCTGTTGACAACTTCGCCACAGTGACAGCGATGCGGGGTACAAGACGAAGCCCCAAGGCGTAGAAATAAAAAGGTTTGTTGTCTGACTATAATTTTAAATTAACAGTTTGTCACTACATGCTTATGAAAGTCGATTGAATTGAAAAAAAAATATGTAATTTTATGTTAGTTCAAATTTGTGCTAATTTATGGAAGGACTGGACCAAATTTGACAGTACTTTCACTAGCAGATAGCTTATTTTGCAAGGCTACTTACGACTACTTTTATTTTAGTTTTTTTTTTTATTTAAAATAGAGGGGAACAGCTAGCATTTAATATATATAGTATATTACCATTAATAGTGAGGTTGTAAGCCTTGTCGCCGGCGATGCCGGGCAGCACCGCGCGATCGCACGAGTGCGACACCGCCGACAGCGACAAGTACTGCACTGCTGTGCCAGAAGAGTCTGCAATGGTACATGTAGGGTGTTATATACCATGCCAGGTGTTCTATAACATGTAAGGTGTTATATAACATTAACATGTAATATAACATGTCAGGTGTAATATGACATGTAAGGTGCAATATAACATGTAATGTGTAGTATAAGATGTAAGGTGTATTATAACATGTCAGGTGTTATATAACATGTTAGGTGTAATACAACATGTAAGGTGTACCTACTATAACATTGACATGTAATATAACATGTCAGGTGTAATATAACATATCAGGTGTAATATAACATGTCAGGTGTTAAATAAATTTTAGTGTAATTTTAAAACATACTTGTCATTTGTAATTGAATGTCTATAATTGTATTAAACTAATGGAAATAATGATTTCATGAACTGGAGGTTAGATAGTTTACAGTAATGTATAATAGAGGATGAATTGTCTTTTGCTGTTTATGTGTATATATTGTAGATGTCGCAGACAAATAGTATAATTTGGGAATTTAACATACGGCGTTCATACAACACCATATACATAATGCCGAGGCAAATTGAAGTATTTCGTTTTTGAATTTATCCGGCACGTAAAAAATGCTAAGGTATCCATAGACTCTGGGTCGTGAAGGACTCCTGCAGAATATATTTTGTCAAAAAAAACATGTATTTGATCGAATATTCATATATTCATAGGTCCAGAAATCTATTTCTTGATTAGGTTCGACTTTGTAACAGTAATCAATAGGTTAGGTTAGGTTAGATATTGTGACCTTGCAACAGAGCGAGCGAAGCGAGCGACGACGTATGTAATTCAAAAAATTTCTCGAGATTTTAATGAGTGTAGTCACCCTAAAATAACACTAACGTCACATTATAACGATTGAATGAGTTTTCATTTTACCTACGGCATATTACATAACCGCAAACGTTTTTAAAATGACGACGTAGTATGTAAAATGCCAAATTATACTATTTGTCTGCGACATATATATGTTGAGACCAAATCGGAGACGTCTTGAAAAAAGGCCAGGTCAAGAGTACCCTAAACCGAAGAGCATGTATGAAGGGAATTATGACAGTGGAAGAAGCGAAACAAGTGTGTAAGGATTGTAGCAAGTGGAAAGAAGTGGTCTCTGCCTATCAATACCGGAAACATGCGTGATAATATATTTTGTTCCTGTATGTAGTGCATGGTATGTGGCAATAGGTATGAGTATATAGGCACCGTTGGTGAGGTAGGTGGTGTACAGGAAGCAGAGCGCGTGCGGGCGCGGCGAGCCCCGCGCGGCCGCCACCGCCAGCCCCAGCCCGCCCTCGCGCCAGCTGCCGTAGCACGTGTACACTGTAGGGAACACACAGAACATCAATAATCATCTTATACAAGCTGTTACGAAACCCCTGTCCGACCCAAAAGGGGGTATAGGGTTCACCATCACATGCCCAAATATAATGTTAAATTTGGAATATTCATGATAATAACAATAATAATGAACTTTGAAGTAGCCGCCAAATTCCCTAAATTTGAAGATAAATCAAAAACTACACTACCGTTTTCGTCGGTGTTAATAGTGGCTTTATGTATGATCATTTGGCAGAACCTGTGACGATGCCGTCACTCTCACTATCCATTTAGAAAAAAAAAAAAAATACATTAATGTAATCAGACATCGATACCTAACAATCCCTTAACGGATCGGACAGCGGTTTTGTAACACCCTAGGCGTAATTTGGTCGCGTATTTTTCGCTTAGTGAGTTTAGAAACTTATAGATTATTTGTATACAAAAAACCAGATACTACAAGGTCTTATGATTAGATTGTACAACATTGACACAGTTTAAAGTCAAAACATCTGGGGCCAATTCCGCTAATTTGAAGTCATTAAGTGGCAGGTTTATGAACGTTGCAGTGTGTGCCTAATTTTCGTATTCATATGATTTTAGTTTAATGACAAATGTACACCTACTTGCCAATAACTGTTCATTGTAGGTTTATCTAAATACGAAAATTAGGCATAATAATAAGTACACTGGAAAATGCCCAACTGTGGGACGTTTATAGGCTGTTATAATATAAGTGGTGTACCGGTGCTAGTGCATGCGGACTGGAACACGATGGTGTCCTGCGCGGCTCCGCAGCCGATGCTGGCGCTGTCGTACTGCCCCATCACGCACTCCACCGGGCTCTCCGCCAGCTCCGAGCCGGATGACTCGTCTGTGGGGTAATCATAAGAAACATATTAATTATAATAATAAACACATAATATATAGACAAAAAACTGAAATAAAACTAAATTGTACGGTTTTTGTCGCGGTTTATTTTTAGATTTTAGGTCCCGACGCTTCGATATTTTTGCAGGTATCATGGTCACGGGCAGACTATAACTGCACTCACCGTAAAAAGTAGCTTTTAGCTGTCTAACATTCGTGTAAACGTAAGAAACCAATAAAAATCTGGGTTTTTTGGCTAATTAGTCATGGGATACTCAACCCAAATTACCTGTCCGGTAGTTGTGGAGTAGTATACGGGTATGCGACCCCGGCTTCCCTAGCTATTACCGTCCTATCCCTTGCCCTCCTGGGCGGTAATATCCTATATTTCCTATTCCTCCCTCCAGCTTACTAGTCTTCCTTTTCACACCACCTATCCTTCCCTCTTCCTATTCCTAACCTCTCCGCCAATCCAACGTATGCCGCGCGGATGGATGCATGGCTAAGGGCAAGCTTAGTCGCGAGCGTGCCACACTGCCCTGGGACCGGGCGACCCAGAAGTAGGCGAGCCTTACCCTGGCATGCGGGGCTCTGCTGGGGTGGACAAACATTTCCCTTGCTACTCGTGGGAACGCAATGGATAATCGGAAAAATAATTCTATTAACCAAAATGGCGGCGATGCGGTTCGCCACCCATCACGTCTCGTTTCTCGCGGGGGCGAAAAGTGGCCCACGGAGAGCCGCTTTGCTACGTTGAATGTAAGAGGAGGAATGGATGGTAAGGTAGACGAAGTATGTCAGATGATGGATGAACGATGCATAGATATTCTGTGCGTGAACGAAACCAAGAGGAAAGGTTGTGACATCACGGTTCATGGTCCCTATACGGCATACTGGTCGGGAGTCTCCCAAACCAGCCGAGGCTGTCAGGGAGTTGGTGTGATTCTTTCCTCTCGAGTAGCTGAATGTGTGATGGAGCATGAATGTGTAAGCCCGAGACTCCTCTGGATTAGGTTAAAAGTTGGGCTCACTCGCTTGTTTATCCTTGGGGTCTATGCACCAACGGATCTGCGAGGAGGTGGGTCATTAAAAGACCAACAAAAGAAGGAGGAATTCTGGGATAGCATGCGAGAGGTCCTGAATAAATGCGGAGAAAATGAACGGATCGTGATGTTAGGGGATTTTAATGGGTGGGTTGGAGTAAAGCGTGATGGGTATGAAGGAGTTCTAGGTACGTTTGGGGACGACAGAGTGAATGACAATGGGAAAAGACTGCTTGAAGTATGCTTGGAAAAGAATCTTTGCGTGGCCAACTCAATGTTTGACCACAAAAAGATCCATTTGTATACAAGAGAGGAGGGTGAATCTAGAAGTATGATTGATTTTGTAATTGTGGATGAACGACTGAGGAAGAAAGTTCTAGACACTCGGGCATATCGCGGTGCAGGCCTCGACACAGACCATTTTCTGGTCATAGCCCGAATGCGGGGCCTCTTTAAACTATGGCGACATCGAGGAGCCGAGGCTACGAGTGTTTTGGAAAGAATAAAAGTGGAAAATCTACAAGAAGAAGAAAAGAAAGACGAGTATGTAGAGAAACTGAAAGAAAGTTTCAAAGGCATAGAAGAGGTAAGTGTGATTGAAGATCTGTGGAAGAAATTTAAGAAAGGGATAGTGAATGCTGCTACTGAGGTATGTGGTGTAGCTAAAAGGAGAAAAGGAAGAAAGAACGATAATGTGTGGATGGATAAAGATGTTCAAAGGGCTGTGCAAGAAAAGAAGAAAGCGTGGTTGGATTGGTTAGCAACAAAAGCTAACCAAAAAGTTCAAAAGGCAACGGATGATGAAATCAAGGAAGCAAGAGTGAAGTATAAAAGATTAAAATCAGCAACGAAAGAAGTTGTGTCTAGAAAGAAAGAAGATCGAAAGGATGATTTTGATAGGAGGCTCACTAAAGATTTCAAGTCAAACATTAAGTTTTTCTGGAAATCTATCAGGACAGCCAGAGGAAAAGCTTCTACCTCGGAACTGAGTACAATCAGGAGTCGAGATGGGAGCATTATAAAAGGAAAAGAATGTGTGTTAAAGAGATGGAAAGAGTATTTTGAAAGTTTGTTTGAAAGAGAGGAAGTGCAGGTACAACGTCCGGCAACTTCCATGGAAAGTAATATAAATGGTGATGAAAGTGAGATAAGAACGGATGAAATAGTGAAAGCGTTGAAAAGTATGAGATTAGGTAAGGCTGCGGGGTATGACAGGATTACCGTCGAGATGCTGAGGGCTGGACAAGGCATAGTGGCTAGCCAGCTGTATCGTCTTTTCAATTTGTGCTGGCGCAATGGACTAGTGCCGGGAGACTGGTGCAAAGCCGTTATCGTGCCATTGTACAAAGGGAAAGGGTCACGACAGGACTGCATAAATTACCGCGGTATAAGCCTTCTCAGTGTCGTCGGCAAATTGTATGCGAAAGTTTTGATTGAAAGGGTTGTGAATGAAACAGACGAAAAAGTATGGGATGCACAAGCGGGATTTAGAAAGGGAATGGGATGTACGGATCAGGTCTTTTCCTTGCGGTGCATAGCCGAAAAGTTCTTGGCTAAAAACAAGAAGGTCTATTGCGCGTTCGTGGACCTAGAAAAGGCCTATGATAGAGTGGTGAGGAATGAACTGTGGTCAGCATTGTCCGTGAACGGTGTGAGCAGTGTCCTCATACGAGCATTGCAATCTCTTTACAGGGATTCTAGTGCTTGTGTAAGGATAAACGGGGCATACACTGAATGGTTTAATATCGAAAAAGGTGTTAGACAGGGATGTGTAGCGTCACCGTGGCTGTTTAATCTGTTCATGAACAATTGCTTGACAGATTTAAAAGAGAATGAAAGTGGGTTGAGAATGAATGAGTTACTCGTCAAATGTTTTCTCTATGCTGACGACCAAGTTTTACTTGCATCTTCAGCCGACGAGTTGCAGGAGATGGTAACTGCTATGAGTGGAACTTTTGTTAGAAAGGGAATGAAGATGAATGTAAAGAAGACGAAAGTGATGGTGTTTGAAAGAAACGAGGCAGTGACAAACTGCAATATCATGATTGAGGATGAACCAATTGAACAGGTGAATGAGTTTGTGTATCTGGGTTCAAAGTTTACAAGAGATGGAAAGTGTGAGAGTGATATTGAAAGGAGAGTGAATGCAGGAAACATGGTGAATGGAGCTTTGCATTCCTTTATGAACAGTCGGAAGGTGTCTAACAAGGCTCGTTTGGCTGTGCATGGAGGAGTGTTGGTCCCGACACTCATGTACGGAAGTGAAAGTTGGGTATGGCAGAAGAAACATGAAAGCAGAATAAATGCAGTTGAGATGAGAGCGTTAAGAAGTATGATAGGAGTTAAACTGAGTGACAGAATAAGAAATAGTGAAATAAGAAAACGTTGTGGTCTGAAAGAAGATTTAGTGACAAAAATTGATAAAGGTATGTTGAGATGGTTTGGACATGTCGAGAGAATGAATGAGGAACGATTGACGAAAAAAGTGTATAAGGCGAGTGTGAATGAAAGTGTTGGAAGGGGTAGACCTAGGCGGACGTTTCTAGACCAAATCGGAGATGTCTTGAAAAAAGGCCAGGTCAAGAGTACCCTAAACCGAAGAGCATGTATGAAGGGAATTATGACAGTGAATGAAGCGAAACAAGTATGTAAGGATCGTAGCAAGTGGAAAGAAGTGGTCTCTGCCTACCCCTACGGGAAACAGGCGTGATTATATGTATGTATGTATGTATTTTTTGGCTAATAGGGTTCATAAGAAGCTACAGAGAGCGCATATCAAGGTACGAACCTTGATCACTAATCAGAAATAGTTGCGCAGTAAAAATAGTATCAAAACAGAGTGAGCCGACAAATATGTACTGATAGAACTATTTCAAATCCTAATAATGCAATAAAAATATCGGATCTACGATATTTTCGCATAAACTTCTGCCAGTAAAGGAACGTACTAAATACAGCCAAAAATTTGGTTACGCTCGGCACAATGGGCTTTCAGCAATATGCGAAACTCTATAACTTTTTCGTTACTCTATAGCCTCGTGTCTAAACAGACAGATCATAAAATATATTTCTATAGTTGTTGTGTCATTACAGTTCTGACAACCCATCTATCTAAGAAAAAAAACAAAAGTACCTACCCAATAAAATAATTACAGATAGGCAGTCGCTCTGTACAATATAGTATTCAGCTGAATCCAATCGAAATCAAATCAAAGTCAAAATAATTTTTTTGCCATATTGTATGTGCGCCAATGAGACTGGAAGCCGACCCCAACATAGTTAAAAGAGGTAGTAGTTTTTTCTATTAGTTCTACTGTTGTTAATCAGAATTCAACCTTAATTGCCGATATTAAGCTACATTATATATTCATATGTTGTTATTCAGATTTAAACCTTAACCACTAGTATTAAGAACCACTAAGCAACTATGATCAAACCTCCCTTTGTCATTGTAATCTCAACCTTATCTCCTAAACATTAAAGTGCATAATAACTCACCAATAGTCAACTGCTGTCGTCTCCGCCGCCTATCCGCTAAGGAGTCGATCACATTGTATCGGCCCAGCATTGGGCAACGCACCGGGTACAGCGATGTCGCTAAAAGATAACACAAATTGTTAATAAATAGGAAATTTTCATATTATATGGCAGGGATTGCAAACCTCAATGCATCGACGTGTCATTTTTATACAAAAAAAGTAGTATCGGGTCATAGACGTGCCATCAAATTGTTGTTATGTTTATTGAGAAAAACATATATGTTTTAAATGTTTCTAAGATTTTGTTATTTAAATTATCAATATTTTCGTTTCAATTATTTGTAACTGTTTCCTTGTTGATCGAGCTCATCACACATTTTTTTTTCTGGTTGGGCATCGAACATCGATTCCAAGACCTCCGGTACAGCAGCCAGGGTCACTAATCACCAGATCAACAGGCCCAACATTATATTATTATTTTTATCTAGCCATTTCGATCCCAGTAATTATTTTAAGATAAAATAAGAAAGGGTATATAAGTACAAGAAGGAATATAATAATAAATAGCGTGTACATACTGATAAGCGTGACATGTTTGTCGAACACGTCGCTGGTGCAGGCGTCGTGCGGCGCGTCGTGCAGGCCCGCGCCCAGCTGCAGCTCCAGCACGGCGCCTTCACGCCGCGCCAGCTTCACGCACACGTGGCCCGACTCACTGCAAGACAATATATTATATTATAAAAAAGAGGAATCTAACAAACCAAAGATCATGGAAATAGGTTCTAACGTTCAGGAGTTATAAACGCAGTAATCAATCTGTTTATTGTACTCTTTTTTATAGTTTTTTGTATTTTATGGTCATAAATACATTAGATACGTAAAAGATAATGTGTTTTTATGTGACACTAAACTCCTTAATTCTTAGGAATAGAAATTAAAAACAAAAATTCATGATTCCATCCAATTTTTTTTTTTACAAAAAATGAGAGGATTTTTCCGCGTCGCTACAAATGCTACCTTATTACCAAACAAAAGCCAGACCCCCAAAAATACCGACGAAATTGGTGTTGTAGTTAGGGAATTTCGGGGCAATAAATGGTCATTTCAAAATCCATTATTATTGTTTCTATCGATGTTTTATTTGGGCACGTGATTGTGAACCCTATATCACCCTTTCGGGTCGGACAGGAGTTACTTAACACCCTGTATCTATAACTTAAATGTATAATTCTAATAGTTATTCACTCACCATCCCCTAGTAAGATGCGCGACTAGTTTGACTAGTTTCTTCTCCTTCTGCTCCAGTATGGAGTGGCAGACCAGACGCTTCTCCTCGTACGAACCGTCTTCTTTCATTATCTGAGAAAAAAATAATAAATTAAGTTATTTTCGCTTTAACACCCGATTATGTCAAAATATACCTGATAAATACCAAAAGGTGGCCTATTTTCAGCATGAAATTAGAATGCTAAATTTTCATTTATAGTGAGCACGTAAAAATAAGATTGCATTCAACCAGGACTACTTAAATTTACTGTTACTAATATTTATTTTCATCTAGCCTTTTCTGTCCCACTAATTATTTTAATAGAAATAAGAAGGGGTTCCTGCTTTTTAAATCTTTTCATCATCATCAGCCGGAAGACGTCCACTGCTGAACAAAGGTCTCACCCTCCCCTATTAAAATCTATTACTCAGTGTTAACTGTATAAATCTTGTATGATTTTATATGCACGTACCCAACTCACACTTGATTAGTTTTTTGCTCCTTACTAAGAATTTACCTGACACTTTGCCCCAAGCTGTAAATAAGCCTACTATTTGACACTTCACATCTCAGTAAAACAGTAATAATTCTACTGAATTATTACTGGCTTATTAAGGCTGATTTACTAGCCAGCCTCCTTGTGGTATATTTATTTATACGTGTGTCATTGTGGTATAATTTCAAGGTATTGGTATATTACCTTGAGCGTGGCATTCTTGGTGGTGAAGTGGTATAGTTATCAGGTGGTACATTACCTTGAGCGTGGCATTCTTGGTGGTGAAGTGGTATAGTTATCAGGTGGTACATTACCTTGAGCGTGGCATTCTTGGTGGTGAAGTGGTATAGTTATCAGGTGGTACATTACCTTGAGCGTGGCATTCTTGGTGGTGAAGTGGTATAGTTATCAGGTGGTACATTACCTTGAGCGTGGCATTCTTGGTGGTGAAGTGGTATTGGTGCTCGTGGTCGAGGCTGAACCACTTGTGGTGCTCCACCACCCAGCGCGGGAAGTGGCAGCGGTTGTGCTCGTCGTCGACTGGAACAAATACAGAATTTATTATTTATTATACAAAAGACAAGACAAGATTAACCGGCTTAAAAATTAGAAAATTGCAAACAACACCCTTTACATGAAAATCTGTTCTGGTATTTAAAAACGAATTGCAATGGTAATTATCACAAAGAAACGGGACCACAAAAAGTTGTTTGGAAGTTTTGTTAATCTTTATTGTTTTGCTAAAACAGATAATTACTTATTGAAATAGTCAAAATGTTAAAGGAAATCTCCCTTAATAGTTGCTATAAAAAGTGGACAAAATCACATACTACTGTCTAAGTAAAATTTTAATTGTAGACGACTTTAGTTTCTACAGTAAGTAATATATATTATAAAATATAGCGCTCTTCCGTCTCTGATTATTTAAAATTGGCTGTGCCCGAGAGTGTCCATAATTTTTACCATAATCGTATTTTTACCATCTGCAATGTACACCCTATTTTGGATTGCAAGAAACGATTTGATTTGATTTAATACGGTGAAGCATATTTTTGATATCAGATATTGTGAATGCTTCTTTTGTAAGATATTTTAGATCGACCCTACTAAATGTAATATAAAACATAAACAGATCCATACTATTAGTGAGCTTCATGGTGCGACTGCCATCGACGGGCGAGGTGAGACCGTTGCAGGTGGCGTCGCCCGACTGCGCGATGTTGTACGTCACCTGCTTGTCCGCGTGCTGGCCCTTGTACACGAAACATCTGGAAATGTTGACAAATATATTAAAAACATATGAAGGATAGGAAAATATGGTGTGCTTGAATTTGGACCGATTGAATTTATAAGTTTAAATACATGATTTTACGTTAATTTAATTATCTTCCTTGCAAAGGAGATTTGATAATTATTATGCTGTATGTCTTATTTTGATAGTTTATTTGTGTTACATGAATTTTAGCCCTTTTGCTCTCTGCTTATAACAAGCAAATTATCAAAAATGTTTGAATATAATTAAGTATGTTCCTTCTGAGTGGAATTCCCTATATCTAGTATTTTCAATTCTGAAACCGTTTATCTATCCAAAAGGAGTAAAAAGTATTTCTGGGGTAGAGTCAGTTTATAAAAGTCCAGTCTCAACTTCACTCATTGTGTAATCTGACTCTATACCAGATGTACTCATGACCCCCTTTTGGACAGATATACCGTTTCGGTGACACCCTGAATGCGTAGATTACTATACTTTGTACTCACTATATTATTACAACTATACATAATATCTCAGTCTGGGTTAATAGAGTTCCAAAGGAATGTTTCTTCTTAGTAGTATATTCGTAAATTAAATAAATATTATCTTACCTATACATATCCTCGTCTGTGGATATGGAGTTTCTCCGCTGCACCTGCGAGATGAGCCCCACCAGGTACCGCGTGGAGCCCTCCTTCCAGGTCGCCAGGCATATCAGCTCCTCCACTGGAAACATAAACAACATTATTACCTATTAAAATAAGCTATCTGATAATAAATTATACATTTATTATCAGATAGCTTATTTTTTTCTCGTAATAAGTGGCCGAGCAGTAAAATGAACGGACTAGTGTGTACAGGATTGCAGGTTTGAACCCAAGAAAAAAAGTGACGTTTTCAAAGTTTTATGGACTTTCTTAGTTATAAGACATCATTGTTTAATCAGTGAAGGAAAACATCGTGAGGAACGCTAAATTCCAAAAAAAATATGTTTGAATGGCCAATCCTCAATGTGTAAGTATTCTTTTTGACATGAAGCGACGCCTGTACGTCATTAAATATGTAAGTTAAATTAACATATTTAGCAATAGAGGTATACTACCTGAATTTCGATTTCACCAAGAAAATTACTAACGGCTTTGTCATGCTTGGAAGCTAACATCGCAACAAACCCAGGTGGAAAAGAAATAATTAACTAAACTTCAACTCTGCAGTGCACACGTCTAGGCAATTGTTCTTATTGTTATTATTGTTCTTAGGCAATCAAAAGGCCCCTTAACAAGCAGCTTAGCAAAGGGATGCGAAGAAGGCCTTAGCCATGAATATGTTGGTCTTAAAATATTAATATGATATATTACCATTGCTCTCCGTCCCCGGTACATCGGGACAAGCCATGTAGCGCAGCAGCAGCCGCGAGTCGTCCGTGCACGACTCCGCGCGCGACGGCGGGTTCACGCAGTCGCCCGAACCACTGGAAACACATAACATATGTTTTATAGGTATGTAATATATAGTAAATATACATAGGTCCACAGAGTGTTACCAAAAGAAATCTAACAAAAACGGGTGAAAAGAAAATTTGGTAAATGGGCATTAATTTTTGAATCCAAAATCATGAACGTCTCTCCGCTATGTAAGTATTGTCACTCGCTAAATGTAAAGGAAGGCTGCGACAAGGATCGAATTTTTTAAATTAATTTATTATTAACTCATTTTGAGCTGAAAATTTGTAAACTGTCTCTATCCCAGATGTACTCTTCACCCCTTTTGGATAGATATACCCTTTTAGTACCTTGCATACACAATTTCATCATCTTAATCCAACTGCAACCCGACTGCAATCCAAATCCAACCCGAACGCAGAGTAAAGTACATGTTTCATCAAGCAAGCTTTCAAGAAATTTCAGCGGACCTTGAAGATACGGACTGGAACCGCCTACTGATTGGAGTCCCGTTGGAGCAAGCTGTCAGCTCTTTTTATGCTCGATTATACGAGCTGCGTGATAAACATATACCCCGGAAAATTGTAACATCAAAATCTCACCCACCATGGTATAATAATACGCTTATAAATATGCTAAAAGAGAAGTATAAATTTCATACCAAATATAAAAAGTATGGTAACCTCTGTGACTATAATTCATTCTCACTTCTTCGTAGGCGCGCTAATCAGCTAGAAAAGGAATGCTATGACGCATATATTGCTAAAATTGAGGATCAAATAACCAGAGACCCGAAGTCATTCTGGTCATTTGTTAAAAGCAAAAATAAGTCAGGGTCGTGTCCCATCAGAATGACGTATAAGGACCAAATATCCAGCACTGGACAGGGTATAAGTAATTTATTCAGCAATTATTTTCTCTCTACCTTTAACGACCCGCAAGCAAGCTGTAGTAGCTCTGAAGTCACGGATCTCGGGCAATTCGAACACTCAAGTATCGGCATCGCTTCAGCTACGGTCGTTCCTGATTATGTGTTGAACATATTGAAGCATCTAGACTTATCTAAGTCAGGCGGTCCTGATCTCATTCCTCCAATATTTATAACAAACTGTGCAGATGGTCTTATAGTGCCCTTATGTATTATCTACAACAGATCTCTTTCCGAAGGCATAGTCCCATCTATTTGGAAATCGGCTTTCATCACTCCAATTTTCAAAAAAGGTGACGTCAGTAATGTTGAAAACTACAGACCGATTTCGAAGCTATGCTTGTTTGCTAAGGTGTTGGAGAGAGTTGTCTACGATCAAGTCTATAAAGCCTTAAAGTGTACTTTTAGTGAGGAGCAACACGGTTTCCTAAAGGGACGTTCGACAACGTCTAACCTCGTTATTGCCAACGAATACATAACAGCTGGTATGGAGGAACGAGCCCAAGTTGATGTGATCTACACCGATTATAGCAAATGCTTTGACCGCATCGATCATGTCATACTGCTGGAAAAATTGGCTGCTGCTGGAATCCGTGGGGATCTTTTAAGATGGTTTGCATCGTATATAGATAATCGTAGTCAAGCAGTGGTGCTTAGTGGATACACTTCAATGTGGTCTACAGTCCCTTCGGGTGTTCCTCAGGGCTCCTTGCTAGGCCCTCTATTGTTCGTTCTTTTTATAAGGGATATAAATCACTGTTTCCACAATTCAAAAATCTTACTGTTTGCTGACGATATGAAAGTACTGAAAGTGATCCGTAGTTATGATGACGCGCATGACCTTCAGACCGACCTACAGAGATTTGAAATTTACTGCTCTACTAATAAGCTTGACCTCAATGTTTCTAAGTGCTTCTTTATGTCGTTTACACGCTGTCATAAACCATTGGATTGCTCCTATTCATTGCGAAGCACGAAGTTAACCAAGGTCGATGAAATCAAAGATCTTGGCGTTATTCACGATACCAAACTTTTATTTGATAGGCATATAGATAGTATCGTAAAAAAGGCATCCAAGTCTCTGGGATTTGTTCTGCGTATGTCATCAAACTTTAAAAACATAAAAACTACAAAAATCTTGTATTGTGCCTATGTCCGGAGCCATCTTGAGTACGCATCCCAGATATGGAATCCCCAGTATGAGGTCTATAAAGCGCGCATTGAACAAATACAAAAAAGATTCCTCAAACATCTTGATTACAAAACCCGTCAATATTCCAGAGATTACGACCACAGATGTAGGCGGTACCACTTCTTACCTCTTGATATCAGAAGAAATATCAATGACATCTGCTATCTCATGAACATTGCTAATGGTACGGTGAACTGTCCAGAACTTCTATCTCAGATCTGCCTGAGAACCAATACCCTACGTCTGAGGCAACGTGCTCTTTTGAGTATCCCATCTGCTCGAACTAGGTATAGAGCCAATACATTTGTTTCGCGTGCATGTAGCTCATTTAATGGATTACCCTTGCATATTGACCTATTTTGCTCAAGCACTTCTTCGGTTAAAAAACATATAGCAAACGACTTTTTTGTAAACACCTCTGGGCGCTAAATGTAAATTTATTCATGTGTAAATGTATTTAGACATGTACTGAGCCGCTCTCTGATTCATACTGTTTATGTGATTATTTGTGAAGATTTGTAAATGGCATAGGACTGTATATATATGTATATGAACCAATGTAATAGTTTGTCTGTAAATCTTCCATAAATAAATAAATAAATAAATAAATAAATTAAACTGTATTTCTCGTCATATTTTTAACCGATTTCAATTGTCTTTATATTGTTGTTTTAAGTATGTTATGCGACATCTATGGCTATTGTCGATCAATAAAAAAAATCTTTTTTGACAAAAATCTCCAAGTTTTTTTTTCATTTAAGTCGGATTTTTAACATTTATGTGCAAGCAATAAATTAATTACAACTTACCGGTTATAAGTGAAGGTGAAGGGCGCCGGATGGAAGGGGCAGGGCTGCGGCAGCGGCCGGGGCTCCTTCCGGAACATGGAGTAGAGGGCCGCATCGCCCGTTATCGACTCACACATGGTCGACAACGAGTCCCTCTGGCCGCAGTATGCTGGAAGAAGTTATATTACAAATAAATAAAAAATAAATAATAAAATATAACAAATAAAAAATCGGTCAATTGGCTTAGGAGCCAAATTCAGACGGACAGATTGACTGACACGACATATTTATAAAACCCCTGTTTTGCGTTGAGGGTTAAACACAGTTAGCCTGGCAAGAACTGTTGAATAGATTTTTTTTTAATTATGTTGTTCCTAAAAGAAAATACCTATGTATAGATTGTGTTTTTTTTTCTGTTTATTATATAAAGGACTTTTATAACGCACAGCGTATGTCAGTCCTATGTACAGTTTGTTAGTCTTCGTTACTTATTAAGATTATAATAATAAAACTTACATATTTTAGACAACCGATGTTAATATAATTATCTTTTTCCTTATCATCATAATATTCTTTAGAAAGGTTAAGTTGGCAAACAAATTATATTGTTACGTAAGACGATGTCTCGCAGCAAACAAACAATATTATTATGATGGATTAGATAGCAAACAGTAAACTACACTAAGGCTTGCTACAAACGTACAAACATTGGCGAAAATGTTGGACCCAGTATGCCAACATATTATAACTCAAACATTTTTTTGCGTAAATGTTGGGCCAACTCTCAACACATAATAGTAAATTAGCCACGTAATAAAAAAAAACATGTACTTAAAATATGTATGTGAAGATTAATTAATTAGAGCTATAATTTGTCAGATCAAATACTTTTTGGAAGAATTCAATAATTTTGATAAAGCGACATAATTATGATTTTCAACATTTGATTGTACCGTGTACTAAATTGTTCGCCCAACTTTTTGGTCAATGTTTGTAGCCGTATAGGTATATATATATATTGCATAATATTATTAAAAGATACTTACTTTCTTTGTATTGTAACACATATTTGTGTTTTTCGTGTATAACTAGACATCTGTAACAGTCCTCGTTCCTGAAAAGAGAGAAATATTCTTTCATTAGAATTGTAAGTATGAAAAAAAAATGTTTAAATGCACAATTAAATTATAAGCTTTCGCGGATTTCCTCGCACGAAAGTCTGCTATTGCGGCAATAGGTAACTATTTAGTATTTATATTCTTGAGATCTTTTTTTTTTTTTTTGGTAGAGATCTTTGCAGTTAGCCTGAGCGCAGGCTTTGACTGCTTCACCGGACTTTTGGCGAGGACCTTAAGGCCTCCAGCCAGAGCAATAGGAAAAACTAACTACGTTAGCAACGTCTACTAAGGGCACCCCCTGCGGGGTTCGGACCTCGACTTAGTGCGTTGCTAACAATCTTAATAAAGCAAAACAGCAAGGGATGGCTGGATCAAAATTTTTATTATTTAGGGATATATTTTTATTGCTAGTTTGGCCGGCTCGGGCCAGCTTGATCTAGGGACGGGAGGATAACATTTACGTTATTATTATTTATAATACGCGACGGGCCTCGCCGGCGAGGACGTAATATACGGCGGTTGTGCTTTGTATTGCTACTGCTAGCTAAATCGAATGCTTCTTGGAGAAGCGTTGTTTTATCATCGGGGTAGGAGAGAGTATGTCTGGGGCGTTTAATCTTAGATATTACGGAAGGTACGTATCGCGCGGCCGCTACGATTAGCGGGTTACGGTGGGTTTCGGAGGAGTCGAAAAATCGAATCGCGGCGCGTTTCATGAACTGCTTGATTGTTGGCAGCTTTAAGTCACAGTGCAACTGCAAGTTACGAACGTAACCTGGAGCGCCTGTGGCTCTACGCATGAAACGGTTTTGGAGAGTTTGCATTCGTTTGAGTCGATAATCGGGTACGGGTCGATAATCGGGTACAAATATATATTCTTGAGAGTTTAAGCTAACTCAATAGCCAACAACAATTTTGTGGCTTAGCCGTGAAACCGTAGAAGACAGACAAACAGTTACTTTCACATTTATAATATTAACTATGGCGAAATACATATCGTATTATCATAGCAGAATGGATAAAACGAATGTATGCCTCGTAGAGTAACTTGAAAAATTTCTTGTCAAAGTAGCTTTCCTTCTCAAAATATTAAGTGCTTCTATTTCAGATATGACAGAGAAAGCACTTAACTTAAATAATAATAATCCAGCCTATAAACGTCCCACTGCTGGGCACAGGCCTCTTCCATATAGAGAAGGCACGAGCATTGATCACCACGCTTGCTCTCTGCGGATTGGCGATTTCAGATCCCATACTATCCTATACTATACTAAACTTAGCAGTGATTTTAAATTGAGTGCTTTCTAAATATGCGGTAGGTATATAAAAGCTGTTGTCTCTCACCTATCATAAACAAGGAACTTGTCGTTGGAGTCGGTCTCCGCGCACTCCCCTTTCCCCTGCATGGTGGTGGAGTTGATGTAGATGAGGCCGGGGATGCCCGACTGGAACCAGCCGCCAGTCCAGCCCTCGGGGAAGTTGCAGCCACCCCCTGGAAATAAATAAAAGTTTTAATAAGTGCTAACTAGTAATGATAGAGAGCTAGAAACTAGAGATATCTGTATCCCATACGTTTTTGGCGGATCTAGTACGTTGTTTTTACGTTCCAAAATGTTTTTACACAGATAAAATACCTATAAATAAATCTCATTGTTGTACAGGTTCACCATGACAATATGAAAAATAACAAAATACAGACGTAGTTAAGTTAGTGATGAATGTAGAAATACATATCAAAAGCGAGTGTCATAGAGATCATTCACATAATTTTATGCATCAACATAATCATTTATTTTACGTAGGTATGTTTTAAAAATAATTCATCATCATCATCTCCCTGCCCTGTTCCCAATTATTTGTGGTCGGCGCAATGCGTATTCAGCTTCCATTCATCTCTACAACTCGTCATCTCAGCATTCACTCCTTTCTTTCTCATATCATCTTTCACACAATCCATCCATCTCTTTTTCGGTTTTCCTCTGCATGTATACCAAATTAAAGAATTATGTACTGATTTAAGTAGGTTTGGCAGCATTAAATATACCTAAGTAGTAAATTTTTTCTAACGAGTATTCTATGCCAAAACCTTAATAACTATAAGCGTTTTACAGCACATAAGTATTCTAAAACTCGTATCAAATAATCTTACACCAACCAAAGCACTAAATAAAACGAACTATAAAAAACCTATAAAAACGAACCAACACGATTCGCCATTAAATTAATTATAATTAACGGGCATTAAATTTACACTAATAAAACAAATAGGAATCGTATTAAAATCCCACTTATTTTCTTTAGAAAAAACTACCCTAATAAAGTACTATTTTATAATTTATATTGTTTTTATTCAACGACTATTAGCAGCCCTAGTTGAAATAATTTAGGAAGGGACAAAGGGCTAGGTTTGACAAAGGCTGGAAGTCTAGACTTAGCATTCTAGGCTAGGACTCAATAAACTTTTGTTCCTTTATTTTTTACGACCTAATTTAAAGCCGTGAAGTTTTCAATGGGTTGGCGTTTGGTACAAGTAATAAGTGAAAGGCGAACATTTATGAAAATTTATTAAAAAATAATAGTCGCGTATTTTTTGTCGATTAGCTAATTAATGATGGTATTATGCCTTGAAAATTCTATATTTTTAAAAGATACACTTCTTAATTGTATTATACTAGATCTGATGATTATAATAAAAAACGTCTATTTAATTGACACATTTTTTACTTGTCTTAAACCTTATCAACAACCAAGAACCTTAGTTTGATATGTGAGCAAGTAACATATTAAATGCCAATCATAAAGATATCTTTAAAACAGACAGGTGCATATAGTGCATAGCTATAGAATTAACGATTATGTGAAAGTACATATTCATAGGCACACACTCTATCGTCTAATAAATACTATCCTAGAAAAATCGAATACCATAATTGAACATCGGTAGTACGCATTCAGGGAGTTGCTGGTAGAAAGGATGTTTAATCTAGATTAAGTGTTAATGAAAAAAGTGCATCTAGACGTAGTTCACATTTTAAGCAATAACATGTTCATTATTTACTCGCACTAACAGTTTAATATACAATTAAGATGTTGTAAATG
Organism: Autographa gamma; assembly: GCA_905146925.1. Taxonomy (NCBI): domain Eukaryota; kingdom Metazoa; phylum Arthropoda; class Insecta; order Lepidoptera; family Noctuidae; genus Autographa; species Autographa gamma. The sequence goes on along the minus strand of LR989878.1, from coordinate 2,980,657 downwards.
TTTCACACATACTTAAGCGAAACCTATTTTTTATTATCAACCCGCTCCCGCTTATAACTTGGCCCACCGTACGTCACTGCCAATGTATAAAACATTTGTCAGCATTGTGCCTGCCTTTGTTTCAAGCGGCGCGCGGCGGCGGGTTCCGTCCAGGTGTAGACTACATTGACGGGTTGAGGGCAGAGGTTTTAGGGGTCGGTAGGCAAATGGGAAATAATAAATTAAAAACTTTTTTATTTTTATTTAGCCTGTACTGTCCCACTGCTGGGCAAAGGCCTGCCCAAGTCCTTCCATGTGTCTTTATATTGTGCCACCTCAAAACAACCGCCGCTGTATAATAAAATATGTGTTACGTATATTTAAGCTAGTTTTCATGTTAATGTCAAATATTTAGAGTAAAAGGAATGAGGTTTCTCACTATCAAAAACATTTTTAACCGACTGGTAAGGAGGATGTCTATTCGGAAAGGTATGTCGTTTTTTGTTTGTTTATTATGCGATGTCTACTGTAATTTAGATCGTTTTAAGTAATATGTTTTTTTTTCAATCTATTGTTTTACGAGATGGTCCCATATAAATTAAATTGAACTCGATTCTTTGTTTTTTATTTGTTTTTAAATCTTACTATATACCTCATTCGAAATAACTATTACTCCACCGTACCTACAACACAAAGTTTTCAAGAAATAAAGAAATAACGTTTATTGGCAAACGCCACAATTGCTCACAATTTTAGTACAAAAAGAGAAACGGAGAAAAATATGCTATACTTAAAAGCTAAAGAATTTTAAAATTTAAAGACAAAAGACAAAAGCAGACGATCAAAAGGTTTAAAAATATTCACATGGTTAACAAAACTATAATAGCTCTATACAGAACCATTGATAAAGCACACATTATTAATAATAACTCATTCAGTTATTAATAATTAATTTATTCTTCAGTACTTCATCCGCCCATTGTGAACAATAAACTGTTTTTATTATATTAATTGAATCACAATTTGTGATTGTTATGTTTTTATATAGTGTGGAAAAAAGTTTCAAAAAGAAGAGTTTGAAAAACGTAATATACCTACCTAACTAAAAATGATAAATGGTTTTTTCTTGGAATTAAAATCCAACATACAGACATACATACATACAGGTCAAACTGAGGTTCCTTTTTTATGAAGTCGATTAAAAAGCAACCTGATTTTAAATAAATTTTACAAGAGACCACCTCTGAGGTATAGTTTAAAATCGAATCCGCCTGCAGTACAATATATCGCGAAACAAACATCAAAAATAACATAACAACGAATTAATAACCTCAACCATTTATAGTCGGTTTATAATTATAATGCATCAGACCACTTCACAACACCGCTATGAAAATCACATCAAACCAACCAATTCAGATTCGTAGGTACTACAAAACGAGCCAAACAAACAAAAACATTTCAATTAATATTCGTTAATTTATTACCAAATTAATTACATTTCCCCCCACAAGATGGCGTCAAGTGCCACTTTGGATGTAAACAAATATATTCAATTATTAAAATGGCGGACAATTAGTTTTCAAAATTGCACGCCAGTGACAATTTTGGTTGACAGACAGATAGACAATTGAATTATGAATGTTCAGTTGGATCGAAAGTTTTTAATTGTATTTTGTGTAAGGTACACAAAATATTTTTGAAGTTTTGAATGCATCTTTTGAGGTTCGTAAAGATATATTATGTATGAAGGAAAAAGGTAGGTATGTTATGGAATGTGAAAAGCAAATAATAAGAGAAAAAAGGATTACATTAAAATATGTTTCTTAACTCTTGTTTAATTGATTTACTTGCTATAATATGAAGATATAAAAAGGGTTTTTTAGCCACACATAGTTACCCAGTTTCTCAAATCGATCTACTTCATTTTGGTAAATAGTTTATCAAACTAGCTAAAAATCTAAAAATCACAATAGTACCTAGATAGAATAGATTTAGAAATAAAGACCTAGGTGATTGGTCAGAAACTCGCAATACATCCATAGATCTTCATCACATGAAAAAGTGTTTAACAATACAAAGTTATGAAGGTGAATATTAAGATAACTTTAAATTTAAAACCCTACAATGAGTAACCCGATTTTCATTACCTATGTTATTTTTATTAGTCACTTACCACGAATAACAATAAAAACATCGGAAAACGGGGAACGAAGACTACTTGCGCAGGTAAAACCGCGGGGTACAGCTAGTATGTTTACAAATCGTCAGAATAATTCTTTATTTCTGTATATCAATCCAGTCAACTCATTATATCTTGCACTTATCTAAACTCACAACAAAACGACACACGATTAAGAGTCTTTAATTAAAAGTGTGACATTAATTCTTAACTGCCATCTTTTACTGTCAGAAGTATAATACACATATATTATAAGTATTATGACGTAAACGTATGCATCTCTCGTCAAAGCTTATAATCGTATTTTCAACGTTATTGAAAGATGGGTTCATGTAAGAGTGAACTAAACAAGAAAAGGTAATTTATTACTAGGATTTTTTGTCACTATGCTGAGTTGGGATTATAGTATTTATATATTATAGTATTTATATTATATTATTAAATAGCTAAATGAGCATGATTTATAGGGCAAATGTCTATTTGATTACTACAACTCCGGGATGTTTTAGTGTAAGTTCGACATACCCCCACGTCGTGCTTTTGGCTTGGGTTGAAGTCATATGATTCAATAACTAAAGACTACCGACTACCGGTGTCACGTGATTTCACTTATAAGTTACCTCAAATAAAAGTCTCATTAAAGCCCTAAGTTACTCCTTAAACCATTAGCTATCTATAAGCAAAAGTGATGTTAAAATCGGTCCAGCCATTTAAGAGATTACCTGGAACAAACAGACTGTTATGGTCGTTATGTGATATCTACTACCTATAAAGTTTATCTCAAGAATAATTTGACTATCAATTGCAATACAAGATATTATGTTGGTGAACAAATAAACAAATAAATCTTCTTACGAATTCGTCAAACTTTATTTATTCTTATGACATCAGTAATTATTATCATCAGTGAAAAAACTGTGAGCAATATAATATAATATAATAATCAATATCTACCTTCCTCATTTCAAAAACTACCTAACCTAATTCTAATTACTTTTAAACACAGTTAAAACTTCAAGCAATTATGAAACTTCAAAGAAAATTCAACTAAACTGCATTATGCACTCCTGCATAAACTCTTCCCATTTAAACACGTCGGAGAATGATTGAGTTTCATTTTCTGAATGTCTAATGAACTCCATTCGCTTGCTCACTCTTTCCTTCGTGCCCCCCATAAGTGGGAAAGAGACAGCTATATTTTTCGTTGCATATCTCACAAATGATTTTATCTTCATATAGGAGTCGGTTTATTGCATTAGGTTTAATTAATTTTGTATGTGATTAAGTTTGTGAATGGAGAATTTAATAGAAAATGTATAATGTGCGATAATTTTAGTGCTTTTATAGGCTTAATTTTAATTTTGTTATTAATATGTGATACTGAACTTATTATTAGGTAATTTTTGTATATTATTATTAACTGACTGCCTCGTTGGCCTAGTGGTGCTAAGCGTGACTGCTACGCTAGAGGTCTTGGGTTCGATTCCCGAGTCGACTAAGGTGATATTGGGTTTTTTTATGAAATTCTCAGTAGTAGGTCGGAGTTTGGATTTGTGCCCGGTTAGTGGCAATAGGCTCGCCCCCTATTACATGGAACCTAAACATATCGGCGAACTGTGGATGTACATTGGAACACCTCTACAGGGCCTACCCCTTCGGAGATACAGGCGTGATGATATGTATTATTATTATTAGATTCAAGATTATCTAGATAGATATGACACTTTGTATTTTCATATAATCTGACTCTGAAATTGAGTATAATATTGTAAATTATCTAGAATTCGTTAAAGGAAATATTTAAATAGACTAGCTGTTGCCCGCGGCTCTGTCTGTGTGGTTATTGCGGCATAAAGTATATGTTGTATATGCTCTTTCTTAGGATCCAAACTTACTGCATATCAAGTTTCATTAAAATGGGTTCAGCGGTTTATCCGTGAAAATGTAACATAAAGACAGATGTTTTTTTTCGCATTTAATATATAATAAATAGTATTATTGTGTTGTATATTAGTTGTATTGTGGTATACAATGTCTCTTTACCTAATATACGACATACATATTTACCTATTTAAAATAATTCAAAACCCATCAACATCCAAATACCCACTTAACCGACGTAAACATAATTAAAACGATTAAAACCAGGTCAATTAACACTACAAAACAAAAGCGTTTAGTAAACAAGCTATTTTCGCGCGCAAAAATAGTCCGCCATTTGCAAATTGACGCAAACATAACGCCATATTGAATTCTAATGGCGGCGGAAAAATATAGTGAGTTTGTTCACTAATTAATTAATTAATGGCTTTTTTTTGTTTTTACCTTAAATCAAGATGATGCTAAATTATGAAAAATATTTTTGTATTAGGGCGCGTTCCCACTTTGTCATGACGACAGATAATCGTGTTGTTTAAAGTGTCGTTGCTTGTAATAATATGTTTAAATGGAGGTTTACATACGACTTCGTCTAGCTTAGGAAGACATTGTAAAAGTGATTTATATAGTCCTATATGCAAGAATAAAAATTTCATAGAACGACACGACTTACTGTCGTCTACGACTTTTTCGCAGTGACGACAGATTGTTGTGACTGTGGGAACGGGTAACACGACAGTCGTACGACAAAAAAATCGTGCGGGGAACTCTATCGTAGCATTTGCACCCAAACGATAAAATGTCGTCGCGGTCCAATGGGAACGGCTAGAGACAGTCACTAAACAATAAAAAATATAAATAAATAAATGTGGACGACATCACATAAATTGCTCTGAGCCTAAAGTAAGTAACTATTTAGCACTTGTGTTATGGAATTCAGAAACAACGAAGGTACCACAAACACCCAGACCCGAGACAATGTAAAAAAGTGGCCTTCTACATTGACACGTCCGGGGATCGAACCCGGGACCTCAGTTAGCGAAACCTTGAAAACCGGTGCGTACGCCACTCGACCACGGAGGTCGTCAAAACTAATGGGAACAGCTAGAGACGACAGTCGTCCAACGACAAATTAATCGTTACACAGTGGGAACGTGCCCTTAAGGAATATTAATGTAAGATACCAATTTGTTTCATAGAAATATTTAAGTAGCTTTTAAGGCCATAGAAATGTAATTAATTAGTCATTATTCATAATTAAACGAATGTTTTTAATTTGTACTCATTATCAGATTTAAGAATTGGTTTAGATAGCAAGTAATTTGTTTTTTAAGACGGATTTTCTTCAATAGATACAAATATTCTTATTTTGACAAGCAACTTGCCCTGACTTTGCACAGGTAAAAATGTCCTTCTGAATCACTCTATCAATTGGTGAAAATCGGATTAAATACGGGTAGTTTTTGAGTTTATCGCGTTCAGACAGACAGACGTTTTTGTTACATACATACACTCGTATGCACACGCCTGTTTCACGGAGGTGTAGGCAGAGACCAACTCTTTCCCCTTGCTACGATCCTTACATACTTGTTTCGGTTCATCCACTATCATTATTGTTTTTGAGTTTATCTATATGTATGTATTTAGAAATATATAGGTATTATCAGTTGTCTGGTTACCATAACACAAGCTCTGCTTAGTTTGGGATCAGATAAACGTGTGTGAGTTTTCCCGGGATATTTTAAAAAACCTAGACTAGTTATATCTAGAATCCTTTATAAACAAACCACATCAATTATAATACACATATACAACTAAATAACAATTCTATATGTTACAAACAAACACATTAAACATCAAACACCCTGTATAACAACATAAGCTCTTCGTAATCAAACAATCACATACGCACTTAATACACCCTATATACATACACTGTACCACACAGCTTTCGTATCAAATACTTACGATAATCGACCTTAGTGGAACAACATAAGGGTGTTGTATTATCTAAGAGCAACTTGTGTGTGACACTGTATAAAGATATGTAATGGATCAGATTATAGTGATTAACGATTAAATTTGAGTGGAATCAAATTAACTATGGATCGAATATTGATAATGCGTTGATTGTATCTTTGAGAGTACTTACATATTGGTTTTGAGAGGTAGACTATATTATGATACTGAGATTTACGCGAATGTTAGACTTTTAAATCATCATTACCGAGCCTCTTCCCAACTATGTTGGGGTCGGCTACCAGTCTTACCAGATTTCGCTGAATACCATATTTTTCATGGAGCGACTGTCTATCTGACCTCCACACACGTCGATTGAAGTCGGGTTTGAAAGCATTGTATACTAATAGTGTATGTATCATGGCAATATGGGGCATTGTACCCAGTTATAAACTAGATTAAAAAAGACGGGTGTTATAAGTTTGACGTGTTTGTCTGTGGCATCGTAGCTCATAAACGAATAGGCCGATTATGATGCACTTTTTTTTTTTGAAGACATGTTTATTTCTCTTTAAGTTTTACTGTAGCGACGTATACAATTAAGTACGTCATAACTGAATTGTATGTATCGCGTATGTCAAAATAGTTATGTATATGACTAAAATTTTCATCTAGATTTCTACATAATCCATTAGAATATGTCCTTGGCAAGAAATTCTATTACGCCCTACATATACTAAAATAACTTAAGTTCCTAACACTGAAGGTCAATTCGGACGAAACCAATACAATGGATTAATGTGTTTATTGTGGCCCTATCGCCAACTAATCACCCATTATGTGTGTTTGTCTAGGCCGAGCAAACTCCTAAACCAATTTGGGGTCCAGCCTTCGGCGTTCCGATTTCGTGATGTATTATATTATAACTATAATATGTACTATTAGCTAAGCGATTTATTACATAGATATTGCTAAAGATTAAATTAATATTGATGGTTTCCTAAACTTAAGTGGCGCCCAACGTGGGACTCCATGGAAAAATAACTATGCCTTGGTTTCACTCTTTGTAGGATCATTTAAATAACATTTATAATAGAATTACTTTGTTTTTAAGCGAATGAAAGTTCAAAGTAAACGTTAAAATAATAGAACTGCTAGCTTTAATGTTTTTGTTTAAGAAAAAGTATAAGTTTTACTATCAAGAGTAACGAAGAAGTCTATTACGTTAAAATAAACATTAAATAAAGAAAAATAATATTCACTGAGACACGTGTAGTTGTAATAACTATGGAATAACTGTTATAACATAATGTCTTTATATTTTCTGGCAAAAAACACTACCCAATCTTGAATAGAATAACATAATTCAATAGAGATAAGAATCTCTTTTTATAACCTTTTCAATATTTTTTACTTTCTTACTTTATTTTACACGTAATCTTTAATAAAAAAACTTAAATACCCAAAATATTTACAGTCTTAACTACCAATAAACCATCTTAAAACATAAAAAAATGACTAAAACTAAAAAAATAAAACAATAACCTACTGTTTAGTATTCAAGGTACGTTTGTAATAAAACAAAAATCCCTTACAATGTAAAAAATTATAATGTTTATAATTGTATCAAGACCGCACCTGTTCTCTATACGACGCTCTACGTTCTTGATACTTGAATAAAATAATAATATTCCGAGAAAACTCGCGACGAGGCAACAAGCCGCGCTCGCCGCGGTTGGTCCGTGGATGGGTGACCAGTTATAACATACCGAGACCCCTCCGTGTTTCGGAAAGCACGTTAAACAGTAGGTCCCGGCTGTCATATAAAGATCTTTGGCGGTCGTTAAGTCAATTCTGACAACCAGTCTTACAATGGGATAATGTGTTTCCTATTAAAATTGGTTGTGGAGGTCAGATAGGCAGTTGCTCCATGTAAAATACAGTATTCAGCTGAATCCGGTAACACTGGTGGCCGATCCCAACATAGTTGGGAAAAGGCTCGGGAATGATGATGATTCCACGACAACTCACACACGGTTATCTGAGCCCAAGCTAAGCAGGGCTTGTGTTATGGTAACCAGACAACTGATAAACATACTTATATATTTCTAAATGCATACATATTATAGATAAATTTCACCCAGACACAGAACAAATGATCGTGCTCATCACACAAAGCTTTGTCCTGGGTGGGAATGACTACGACCTTCGGTATAGCAGTCAGGTTCACTAACCACTAGACCACCAGGGGTCCAAGTCTGCTATTTACACTCGGTTCAATGTCTTCATAGTGTCGTGCCAGCAGAGCCATTTTCGGAAAATTGGTATTCTACTAAACGTCAAAACGTCAAAATTGCGCATTGGAACGATTCGGTTCAATGTTCAACGACTGGGACCAATAGTTCATACATTTGGTACAAATTGTAATGCGCAATTTTGACGTTTTGACGTTTAGTAGAATACCAATTTTCCGAAAATGGCTCTGCTGGCATGACACTATGAAGACATTGAACCGAGTGTAAATAGCAGACTTGGGCGCCAGGCCCGTCAAAATAATAATGCATAAAAATGTATTTTTTAGCAGAACCGAAATGATTTTGGTTTTATACTCGTAAGGTAAAATGTTTTTTTTTTAGATTTCGTTTCTCATATAAATGTGTATTTTAGGAGATTTATTTAAGGTAGACTAAAGTAGAGAGAATTCTTGTGTCTTTTGTTTTGTTTTTTTTTATTAACTGCCTCATTGGCCTAGTGGTGCTAAGCGCGACTGCTACGCTAGGGGTCTTGGGTTCGATTCCCGAGTCGACCAAGATGTTATTGGGTTTTTCTGTGAAATTCTCAGTAGTAGGTCGGATTTTGGATTTGTGCCCGGGTAGTGACAATAGGTTCGCCCCCTATTACATGGGACCTAAACATATCGGCGAACTGTGGTACACGTCTGCCTAACCCTTCGGGGATACAGGCGTGATGATATGTTATGTTTCGTTTTGTATTTTTTAGACTTATAAATAGATTTCGTGGTTAAAGACATTTGAGATAAAGATCTGAATTATATTAGTTTTAACTTTCATTTTATTTGGATATACCATTATTCTGTCTAAAAATACTAGATATTTTTGGGTAGCTAAATGAAGAGTATATTTATCTTACATTAGTACAGTAATGTATCTTAAAACTGAATTATATTTTTAGTCAGCCGTGAGAGTAGTTATTTTATTAATGGAAATATATAGATAAATAGAATTTCAGTAACTAATAGATAAAGCCTAGAAAACTGTTACACAATAAACTGGTGAAAGCAAAAAGTGTTTATTTAAGTTATTTATAGCGGCTTATTTATTTTTATCATTTTTTTTTCAACGATTCAAATTCAAATGCATTCGTCTTTGATGCCATGTGTATCAACTTCGTATTAAATAATCATTAATTTATTTTAGAAATTAAACTTAAAATATTTACAACTATAGAAAAATCGTATTTATTTATATCCTACCAAAGCTCTAACTATTTTTGTTTCAGCTTTATTCAAAAGGTTATTATTTAATCAAAATCCTCTTGAAAATGAACGTTACATTATTCAATTAACTACAAGAGTATCCCACGGTTAGTTAATAAAAACTTGCACTGGACCCTACCCTAATCTGATACTTGTATTCTCAAGTTTAATAATATACCTATTTCCCTTTTATATTCATATTTTATGTCGTTCAAAATAAAAACACAATCATGATAATTCATTTTACACTGACGAGTGCTCATCCTCGGTTTCACTGGCCGTTTTGACTTAAAAGATAGATAATTTTCTAATAGCAATTTCCCAAACTATTTTGCAGTCATAGCGGATTTAGTTAAATACCTTATTGTTAGGGAATGACTGTCTATCTGATCTCCACAGTACATTTTACAGAGTAACACAGTATCCCATAGTAAGACTTATTGTCAGAATTGTAATGACATAAGATCAACGCATGACAAACGGGAACAACGACTTAATGCGTTTTGCAGAGCACGGAATTCAAGTTATATTACATAATTTATTTAAAAAACTATATCTGCAGTTTAATTACATTCGTTGTAACATATAAAAATTATATAGTTCTATAATTTGTAAGCATACATTTAAGAATCCTATTTATAATAAGAAAATTCACTTTTTTATAACATGAAACTGTCTAAAACTTTACTTCTATTCTCCGCATAAAACCACCGAATTTCCATTAAATAATCTTAAAACATAATTTAATTCCAAACCGTATACAAATTACTGAAAGTGGTCGTTTTAATAACAATATCATCTTAATTTTATGTGGTACCATAAAGTACCATAAAGTATCAAGATGGCGGGTCGGCGTAGTGTCCGTGGCGCTCAGGTGTGTTATAAAGACGTTTTTCTTGTCTCTGGTCCCGCGGTGCCTTTGTAGGGATGAGAAAGGGTATTTGAGTATCGATATTTTTATAAAAAAATGTTTTTTAGATATTTGAGTATTATTTTACTTTGTGAGTTGTTGAAGAGCGTTAATTAAATAAATACCCAGTAGGTTAATCTCTACACTACTATTTTTGGAAATGAGTTATGGTTTTGCTCTACTGGAGATTAAGACAATTTGTACGGTTTTGACGTTAAATTTGTTATTGTGAAGTGTAATTTATTTCCAGTACAAATAATTTATTTTTATTTAACCTTTAAAACTTTAACAGAAAACATTGGCTACTGAATTTCTGACGTCTAAATTAAAATTATATTTATTAAATTAAAGTATAACTTTAACCTCTTATTTAATATCCAAACTAAAATTAGCAGTTATTCATTAATTTTACGTAGTTAAAAAGTACAAAGACCTTTATAAAACTAAACGATTTACACAAAATTAGCACTACACACAGATTACACAAACGCTACGAAGAGCATGAGACCTAACATATTAAAACTCGATATCGATAAAACCTTCCCATGTCCCAACCCTAACCATAAAGTATCCGTCAAAGTATGACAAATATTGTTTTTACTACAGCGTAGACCAGAGACAAGCGCCGGAGATTTTAAAGATATCTTATAAAATACCAGCCTTTACTTACAAATATGTCTGCTGGTATTCATAGAATTTTCTTTTTGAGGGTTTAGGAATGTTTAGTGATGTTAGCCGCAAGATTATAGTAAATAATAATTATGATTACAAGACAAATTAATAAGAAAAGTGGTTTAGTGTTTCCCAGTAAAATGGGTTGTGGAGGTCAGATAGGCAGTCCATGTAAAATACAGTATTCAGATGAATCCGGTATGACTGGTAGCCGACCCCAACATAGCTAGGGAAAAGGCTCGGGAATGATGATGATGATGAATAAGAAAAGTAGTTGATGATTAAAAGACTTGTCAGAAGTGTCTTTAAATAAATAGAAACAAACGTACATGTAAAAGCCACATTGGTACTTGCTTGGGTTTAAACCTGTAACCTTGTGCATACAAATCCGTTTCATAAACCTCTAGGCCACTACGACATTTTAAATATCAAATATCTCCTTAAAATAACCTAATATTATACTAAGGTATTCCTTTTATCGTCTTGTCTGACCATCCGTCACCAACAATTTTGTCAAGAAACCCAATCTTCCTTTTTAGAGCGAATTTATCTTTGAGTGGAGTAATATCGTATTTCTTTGCCCAACAGTGGGCTAAAATGTAACGGTCGCGAATCGTCTTAACAAACAAGTTAATTTAACTTGAAAGTTTAGAGTGTTGCTTACAATTGTTAATGTTAAGGTGGGGTTACACTGGGAGTTTTGAATATATACATCGTTTTTATGATATAAGATTATAAGGATTGGTTGAAGTTTTATTTTTTTTCTTATGTGGGAGAAAGATAAACGGCACTGGTAATTAACGGATTTAGTACAAACTTTAAGTAAAATCAAAACTACGTTTTATTCTGTTTGTACATAATATGTATGTGTTTATTTGTACGTGTTTTTTTGGGATTTAAGTATTCAATTGTATAATATAATTCTACACATATATTAATCCAATAAGTTTTAATTTGTGAATAGTTGTAAGTGTTTGATGTTATATTATATTTAAGTATTGAATTGTAAATAACAGTTTTTATTTAAATTTTAAATATCTCATTAATGTAATTTTATAGACAGCATCTTAGTTCCATAAAGTTTAATAGTCTTTGAAACAAAAAAATAATATAATATTCTAAAATAATATTTAAATATCTCAGTGTACTCTTCGCCTTATTTTAACTTTCAAAAGGGGTCTTTTGAGAAGCGACGTATTTCCGATAAAATATTTGATGGGCGTTGTAAACAATTGACAATTACGAAGGGTGCCACTAAAGGTACTTAAAGTGCCAAATAGACACATCTGGTACTTTTCAATACTGTTTAAGAAATAAGGATTTTATTGAACTCGGTATTTACATTTCTGTGTACCTAATCACATTATTATCGGCTTGAAACTACAATTAAACTGAGGAACCTCTCTCTATCCCCAAATATGTAGTCACTAGCTGTGCCCTGTGGTTTTACCTGCATGAATACCTAAGTCCCGTACCCGGAGCCTTTATGTTATTCAGGGCGCAGATAAATCCAACAAATCACAATCTTAACAAAAGTCAGGATTACTTAATTTAATTATTTATTTTTTCCGCGCAATTTTCCAATATTTTTCTTTCATAAGAACCTTCTCTTGACAATAACAAATACAACAAAAAAAGAATTGGCCAAATTGGTCCAGGCGTTATTGACTTATGCGCTTACCAACACATTTAGCGATTCATTTTTATATAATAGATCTGTCATCCTGCGGTTTCACCCGCATGAATACCGAGGTCCCGTTCCCGGTGCCTTTATGTTATTCAGGGCGCTGATGAATCCAACAAATCCCTATCGTATTTTTTTTTATTTTTTCCATATTTTTTCTTCCATAAGAATCTTCTCCTGATAATAACTAACAATGCAAAAAAAGAATTAGCTAAATCGGTCCAGCCGTTATTGAGTTATGCGCTTACCAACACATTTAGCGATTCATTTTTATGTATAAGATATAGAAATTTAAGATGTGTATAATATCAAATTGGACATGTAAACTGCACTTTGCGAGTCAAAATGGTGAAGCTATTTGTCACAAAGGTAACATTATTATGATAAATAGTCTTCGAGATCTTTTGTTTAGCATACCTTTGGTAAATAATAAATATATAACGGACTGTCCACTGGAAGTTCATATGTTAGAGGGTAAGAAAATAATGGAGGATTGTCTGAATTATGACCTAGGTAGAAAATAAATGGTAAAAGTGCATGGTGAATTTTGCATACTGTCTTTCCCTTTAAACTCCGAAAAGGGAGGGAGATTATAAGTTTGACGTGTCTGTTTATCTGTGGTATCGAAGCTCCTAAATGAATTGAAAATTACAATTTTATGTGTTTTTTGTTAAAAGCCTAAGCTGATGAGTGTTATTAACATGTGTCTATGATATCTCTCCTAAGCGTATTGAAAACTATAATTTTGTGGGTTTTTTTTTAAAGCCCATCTGGTCGAGATTGTTTTTGGCTATTTATAATTTATTTTATAAAGCACTTTAATGAATATTGAACAATTAGACCAATATTCATAAATAAATTTTTAGTCGTCCTTTCGAAGGTCGTGGTTCATACTTATTTTTATTAGACTTACCTAATATTTTTGAAATACTTATAATAAAAACCTTTATCTATCTAGAATCACAATCGATACCACATATTCCGTTCTACAACACTACACATCAGTTTTCGGGACACAAGCACAAAATCAATATGTCCACTACCCGTTTTTCATTCGCAATACATTGCTGGCGATCTCTCGATCAAACGTCGGCGCGTTCGAATGTAAACGTCAATGGATAGCGAACGTCGGGGTGGCTTGACGATCAAGTGACGTTTTCAAATTGGTTCCGAACGGGTGACAGAATAAACGATAGTCAAGTGTTTTAACCGACTTCGGAAGAGGAGGTTATCAATTATACCGTTTTTTTAGGCTTGTAATAATTATTTTAATATTATTATTAATATAGAATATCATTAGATACTGAGATAATACAGATATGGATAGAATTAAGAAAAATTAGAATTAATTTATCGCCTATTTATATCCTATACATAACAATTTTCTGCCCGTGGATGTGTAGATATCTACACGTAAAACGCGACACAAAAAAATCTACTTTCTTAGGCAGCTTTAGGACCAAGTTACATTATAATAGGTTCAGCAGTTTACTCTTTATACGTAACAGACAGACAGAAAGACAGTTATTTATATGTATCCCATTAGGTATATAGAAATCAATTATAAGAAATCCCTTAAATAATCATAAAGAACTGAGTTCGGCAGATGAACTCATACGTTCCAATTCAATTAATAAAAAATATAAAAATAAATTATGAAATTGCTTTCACTAAACAAACAAAACTCTTTAGTAAATTTCCATTACTAGAAATAAAAGATTTTCATATGAAAACTAATGTATCTACAAAATAATTAAAACCACTTCAAAAGGCAATACGTTTTTATTTGACCAATTAAATAAACATTACGCCCTTTGATGTGTTTTCATTTTAATGTAGTTTTTAAAGTGAATGGCTACTAAAATATTAATAAAAACACTAGTATAGTATCCAGGCTGTGCTTTTAATATTTTACACTTATTTACTCTAATAATATTTATTAATACACAATTAAATCTAATATAAGAACAATCTCTAACTATACTAGACTTAAAACTTACATAAATATAAACTAAACGGCGCCAAAGAACTCATCGTCATCCTTGTCAATGGCGGGGAACGTGCCCTTATTTACTTATATTTTACACTTAAGTATGTTTTTACAAACTTCAAAAAAATATGCTTATTTGTGTATTAATTTATAACATAGTATGTAAATAGTCTGCAATGGTATGTTAGGTGTCTAAAACAAATATACGAAATTTTGTGATTTATGTGTGTTTGTATACGAATCTGAAACTACTTATTTGATCATGACCAGTAATTTTATATTTGCAAAGTTTACTTCAAAATAAGCAACAGTGAAAGTTCCCTCAAAATCTGTTCGGTAGTCTTAAAGATAAAATTGCATTGCAAGGGAGTACTTCTTTTTATACCAAGGAAACCTGTAGGTCTTACTCCGTAAATATGTAGTGGAGGTCAGACATACAGTCGCTCTATAACATACTAGCATACATCTGAATCCAGTGAGACTGTATGTCCGTTTGTAAAAGCAACATCATCATCATCATCCACAGCCCCTGTCCTCCTACTGCTGGGCATAGGCCTCCCTTTTTCGTGCCATATTCTACGGTCCTGTGCCAGCCTCATCCAGACTCGACCCGAGGCTTTAACTATGTCGTCGACCCATCTTGCTCCCGGACGACCGACGCTTCTTTTGCCTTGCCTTGGCAACCATTCTGTCACCGCCTTAGTCCACCTGCCGTCACTTCGTCTGGCCAAATGGCCAAAGCAACATACCATTTCAATATTAGTAGGTGTGTCCCATAAATTGTCGTCTATTCAATATATCTTTCTTTCCCTAATAAGTGGAGATAGTAATAAATTCCTGGCGTGTAGGGTGTGTTGCGCAATATCTATGGGAAAATGTCCCCTTACGCCGTGATGGTATTTAGTAACTATAGATGTAGTTATAGATACTTAGAGGAGTACTGGGTTTAGGGTACCTTATTTTTTTATTAGAATTAGTTTTTAAGCGATATGTGTTGTTGGAATCCTTATATATTTTCATGTTGGGTGTAATTTATCTATAATATGTTATGTATTTAGAAATATATAAGTATGTTTATCAGTTGTCTGGTTACCATAACACAAGCTCTTAGAGCTTAGCTTGGGATCAGATAACCGTGTGTGAATTGTCCAGGAATATTATTATTATGTGAAGTAGTATTTTACTAATTGCGACTTTAATGCATATTTTTCTCTTTTTTGGCTGTCGACATTTTATATCATTTTATTTTAGTTTAAAAATTGTATCATTTCTAGGAACTAGAAACATGTGAAGTTTTATTTTTAAAAACAATAATAATAGCCACAACTTTGTATATCTTTATAAGTTGAAAATTATGTGTTATTCTAGTAATAAACTAATAAATGTTATACTAGATTAAACTAGACATAATGTTATGCTTTTCAGGATGTCAGGTATGTGTATAAAAAATATTTAAAAAGTAGTAAATTAACATACAATTCTGAGGTAAAACGCCTTTCTAATTCAAAAATATTGCAATTTCTGTCTAGTACACTTCTTTCAATATAAGACGTATTTTCTAACTAAAGTCTCATATAAATGTTTTCACGATACATAACAACCAAAACCAATAAGTTACACCAGTTACATAACTGTGGTGCCATCAATAACAATTCGCCAACTTAACATAAACCCTAATTTTATGACGCTAAAGTACTTTTTCGGTTGACACGCGACTTACGTAACTCATGTTTAGTTTATTTCGATGATATTTGGCAGTTGTTTGATACTTTGTCTGTTTGTATGTTTAATACACTGATAAACAGTTTAGAAACGCAAAAAATGCTCAAGACATCGTCGCGTTAGTGCTTGTTTGTCCTATCTAGCATTGGTAAAATTTTACAGGAGAAGAGTTTTGTGCTCTAATTCTTTTAGAAAACTAAAGATTATTGATTTGACGGTTTTTTAATACTCGAGTTTTAAAAAAACGTTGTAATAAATACATAAATAAAAATTGAGGATTTTTTTTGCCCATACTTTTTTTACGTACAAACAAAAAATCTAAATTTGGGCAAGCAAACCCCCTGCACACAGCTAGTCGTCCCATCGCGTGTCAGTCCACAGTAGTACAGGCACGAATATGGGATCCGTTATTTATTCAAAAAGCAAGGATCTCCGTAAGCTCAACAATGTTGTTTTACTGTATGAATGTGTGCCGAGGGATACTGCCTAAGAGTATAGATAAGAGAGTATAGAGTGCACCCCAAAAGCTATATGCAAAGCGTAAGCAAAGTTTTGGCTGTATGTACTATGGAGAATTGGAAGATGGAAGAAAGCCTTGATATGCAGTGGGACGATAATAGCTGAAATAAATAACATACCATCACGCCCACAGTTCGCCGGTATGTTTAGGTCCCATGTAATAGGGGGCGAGCCTATTGCCACTAACCGGGCACAAATCCAAACACCGACGTGCTATTGAGAATTCATAGAAAAACCCAATAACACCTTGGTCGACTTGGGAATCGAACCCAAGATCTCCAGCGTACTTCTATACGGGAAGATGCTTGTGCCCAGTAGTGGGATGTTTAGAGGCTATAATTATTTAATAATGTACTACGCTCGTTTTCTACAAATGTATTTTCCGTGCATCGAAAGACAGTTATGTGAAAACTACAATGGTCGCGATATTATTAGGTTGTAAGACACTTGTTCATACTAGTGTCCACAGTTCATACTCTGATATGCACTCTATAGTTTTCGTTTATACTCTACGTACCGTACTTAAATGTGACGTCATGTTTCAGAAGGTAGGTAGGTATTCGATAGATATCGCCCGTAAACGACTCTTGTAGGGGCAGTTGGAGGAAATGTTTTTTTCTGCGCTGGCTATCGAAATTTTCGTTACTATTTGTTTGATAGGTCTTTATTTGGTGTATTTTTCATTATTTCCATGACCTTAGTCTTCTTTCTTAAAATAGTTCCTAATGAATTTTACCCGAAAACCAAGAGATTATATTTTTCGAGTGTTTGCATGTGTATATGAATTGATGGATTTTAGCTTAAGAGATTTCGCATATTCGATTTAACTGCTAGATTTATGCTAAGTACATAATTATTTTAAACTACTAAATGTTGAATTTTGGCTCAATTTGTTTTTTCAAAACCTATCGAGTGTGGTATCAAACTAAAGGGTTTTATACATAGATTACAAATATATACATAACTTGACGTTAAATACAATTTCATACTTACGTAACAAATATTCCTTACATGAAATAACGTTATAACAGTATATTAATAGAGACAATTCTACCACATATGGGCCACGGTTTTCATAACGTTTTCGGTACAAGCCGTGCCAGGCACCGCTGCTATAGCAAATAAATCCGCTTTTATTTTTGTTTGTCCTGTTATATAAATAGTCGTTGGAATCAAAGATTTATATAGACTGAAGAATTGATAGGTAAAGTAATGTGAAAGAAAACTTTTTGACTGCGTAAAATAATGAAGGCGTATTTTAAGAAGATTATTATTGTAAACAGCTTGAGTCAGCCAGAAGCCTTTGCCTAGCAGTGGGAAAATTATAGTTCGGTTTTTTTTTTGTGAAAATATCTGTGACCCTTGGTTTAACCCGCGTAAGTACTTTTCTAAAATATAAGTAAGTTAAGGGAGTAAGTATGACACTCCTTATAAACAACGCTGCCTGTGAATGAAAATCGGTCCAGCCGTTTCATAGATTACCCGAACAAGCAAATAGACAGACATTTCAGTTTATGTGTTTTCTTTTTGATATACCGTATGATACGTACTTTCATAATTATGTTATTTGTAAAAAGTTTTGAAATTACAAACATTCTATATTTATTTATGATTAAACAAAACATTTGTTTCAATTCAATTTCATTGATTTATATAGATTACACTACACCGAAATAGGCCAGGTTTATTCGTACAATATATTATCCTATATCTAAAACAAATGTATACATACATAAGCTATGTATATCTTGATAAATGACTATCTAATGGAAACATATACCACTGAATAATGGTCATATAAAGTTGAAAATATATATAAATGTGTGTCTATCAATATGTATTTGCTGAAGTAAGATGTATGGGTGGATTCCCTTTGATTTATGTTTAAGATTCGATGCGAATTATTTCTTATAAAGAGAAATACAGTGTGTAAGTACATACATATAATCACGCCTGTTTCCTGTAGGGGTAGGCAGAGACCACTTCTTTCCACTTGCTACGATCCTTACATACTTGTTTCGCTTCGTGCACTTTCTTTATTCTCTTCATACATGCCCTTCGATTCAGGGTACTCTTGACCTGGTCTTTTTGCAAGACATCCTTGATTTGGTCTCGAAACGTCCGCCTTGGTCTACCTCTTCCAACACTTTCATTCACACTCGCCTTATACCATGAAACCTGGATTTTGTGAGCTTGGCGAATCAATGCTCGTTCTCTGTATGAGAGGTCTGCAGTGGGACAGTTACAGGCTGGTGTTATTAACAGCTTCGGTAATGGCGCCCACCGTGGGGCTCACAAGCGTGATGATCAATGTTCGTTCTCTGTATGAGAGGCCTGCAGTGGGACAGTTATAGGCTGGTTTTATTAAAATAGACCTACTTCTTTTCAGGCTAAAATTGCGAACAGCTGTGGTGACAGTTTTCTTACCTAATTACATTTTCTATTGTCATACTTTCTTTATGTTTATTAAGGCCATTTAAACATATTTATTACTTCATAAATCATTTTCAAAGTATGAACACAATTTTAATGTTTCTTTGATGAGAATTATATTTTGTGGTACAATACTTTACCTTTTGTTTTGGAGTAAAATTAATTATCGTTTTCATTATTTTCGAATACAAGAAGAGTTCGAATGTTATTTTTTAGGATTACTTACACGAATTGTGAAAGCGAGAGGACTATTTTTTACTAAACCTGTCCGGCTGTATGTCTGCCAGTGTGCTATATATCTCATGAACCATGATAGTTAAAGCGTTTTTTATACATTGTGTCTTTCTATTGCACCTTAGTACGTCATTTATAAATATGTAATTATTTCCCTTCTAACTTCTGGGTGTGTACAATAAATTATTAATAAATAAATATTGTCGACGTAACTAATTTGGTCAAAATCCATTACAAAAAATTCAAGATATAAATGTAAAGACATTCTCATTTTTAATTCTTATTCAAATATTTACAAATGGTACAACTGTATTCACATTTATTCAACAATTTACAGATTTAGTGCCTTTATCTGATGTTAATTGTTACCTAAGGGATGACATTTTTATTGGTATTAAGTGTTATTTTCGTATCATAGCTTTTATTTTGATCTTTTTTCGTCTTCCGCTCACATACACAAAAAGTACAATATAAAAAAAAACTTCCAATATATAAAACAATAGTATATAAAAGTGTATGTATATAGAAATCATTCAGTCGGTCTGTAGAGCATGAGGGCCAATCACTTAACGTATGCCGCGACGATCAAAACTTGCTGCTCAATGAATTATAGCGCGATCAGTAATTTTGATACTTTATGATTTTATTTTTTGAGCTATTTTCACCCGAGAGGCTAAATATGTTGGTAGTTATGTCCTTTTCATTGCGACCTCTTCGGCTTGACCAATTTAAACGTGTGGAGTGTCATTAAATATGTGTTGTTCTCTAAAGTATGAGAAGTCAATGTGATGTTCGTAATTAAACAATCAACTTTATTAAGAATTCGTTTTGTAAGATAAGAACTAGCAAAATTATTGTCATTGATCTGCTTCCGAGAGTTCCGTAAAAGTTTAGATGACAGTCTTGGTTAATTTTCCAAAACCAAACTTAATTGTGCGGTTGTGAGCAATGTTCTCTCATTCATCGATCAAAGCATCTGTATTTATAAGTTTTTAATCGTTCAAAACCAAATAAGAATCTGACGAACAAAAAACTGGTCTTAGAAGGGTTTCTTTTCTCCTTTTGAGGTAAAAGGGTGCTGGGCAAAGGCCTATATATTTTACTTGTTATTTTTTAATATAAACCCATCAAGTATCAAAACCACTCCCGCCACTACAGTAGTGTATTGACAAATCGTTTTACCGGGCATTCGGAGGCACTCCATTCGCGCGATTTCGGTCACATCCGCTGCCGGTCAATATTATGCCGATATGTAAGCTTTGTCTGCCAATATTATTATTATAATTATATTATTGTGATCAAAATATAATAGGTTGTTGGTGATGGTGATGAAATATAGTATAACGTGTTGGGAAGTCTAATAAATTATTGTTGGTTTTTCTTGCAGATTTTTTTATAACTTTATAAAGTTAAAATACAGGCACATTATTGCCAATATTATTGGGTTCAAATCCTTGGCTTGGATTGGATGTGAATTTATGGAAAAAAAAACTGATTTTATTCCTAAGATGCAAAGTAGATTGTTAAAGGACATCATCAACTCTCTATACATTTTTGGTCCAAAATAAAAAGTCGGCCAACAAAAAAATGTGTTATATTCTGACAGAGGTTGTCCTAAGTCCTAAGCATTTCTTACTAAGGCACCAAAGCTGTAGCACCGCTGCACGCCATTCTATCCAGGGTTAAAAATTCTGAATTTTCATACATTTTTCGATCTGAACTGACCCACTGCAAAACAAAGGCCTCCATTTTTTCCTACATTTGCTTTTTTCTCCACGTAGGTCTAGTATATTAGTATTTTAATATTTAATTCACTAACTTCTACTAACCAAATCCAAAAAAACTACAGATAATACCAGAGCAATTCCAGTCCAAACACTACTTTCCATATTCTAATTCTACGAGTACCTTTATAGGTAGTGTCCATTTTTTAGCGCAAGGCCTCAAGGGGCCCCGCTACAAGGCCTTTCCATTTATTTGGGAGTGGCCTGGACTCTGGGGAAGGCCTTCCGTCCAACCTTGACAACGCCTTGTTTAGGCCTTTTTGGAGATTGTGTTAAAAATATTCATATGTTTTAGGGTTAGTGTTTGGCTAATGGATTGGGGGTTTATTGCTAGATATGTACTGTTTTTTTAGTAAATGTTTGCTCCAAAAATTCTATTTTCTTACAACTGTTTACTTAATCTAGTTGGAATGTAATCAAATAGAGTAAGTAATTTAAATTAAAAGTTTTTAAATTAGCAAGACACTCGGTTCAAGACGAATCAAAGAAGTCCAAAATCGGTGGTTATTGTCGTTTTAAATAAACATTCATATTGCAACTTTCTGGCTTTAGTACTGAAATGATTAACATAACATAGTAGTGTCACCAAACTCATACAAGTATGCAAAATTTAATAAAACGGATATCAAAAAGTCTTTCTTATTTCGCTTGTAAGATTTGACATCATACATACATACATTGTGACTAAAAAAAAGCTGGTAATAAGAAATTTTGTAAATTTAGTCTCAGCAAAATATGCCACAGTTTATGTAGGTAATAATAATAACCGTTGATTGCCTCATCATATATTTTTACTGAGATGTTTGAATAATAAAGAAATACGAAATTTTGTACATTATTTTCCTCTTTTTACCACATATACAAAACAATATTTTCTCTTAACAAACTAACCCGGAACTGAATGCTCTGAACAGCCGATTTACCAATATATTCTGAATGAATCAGTTCACGTTGAAGAGGTCGGACAGACGGACAGACGGACATGTGTCATTTTACCTCTAAAATGGATTTTCAAAAAAGTTTTCCGGTATTACTGATGAACCAATCTTGATAAATTTTTCAACAGACACGTAATAACTAATAATGAAGATAACCTTTATTTTAGTTTTTCAATTAAGGTAGTATTTTTCCAAATATTCAGATATTTAATGAAAAATAACACATTCCTGACAAACTAAATATGGCGTTTTGTTCGCTTCTCTTTCATTCCTACGCGGACAGACAGTGTGCGCTGAGGCGCGGTGCTAGACGGACCTGTGTCACTTTTTTTCTGATTGACAGATCTAAAATACATGACAAATCGTAAATAATTTAATGAAATCTGTCAAACAATGACACATAATGGAATTTGTAAAGTAAATTCTTACTGCTTTTTGCACATCTAATCTCTTTTCTATTGATCCTCTAAAGAAGCGTAATTTGAAAATTTATATTGAAGCTACATTGGTCTAACGGTCGCGTGCTTATAAAAATTTGCGATGCGACAGCTGACCGCAGGTTCGAACCTAGAAATAGAAATTTATTATTTTGCTTTCATGTTTTTTTCAATGATGTATTTTATTTACTTTTTGTGTAATTTTTAATAAATTGTTCAATTTTAATAATGAAAAAAAAAACAAGTAGTAATTGTTGATTTCTAATAAGATGCATATTTTTTTCATTTTCATTCATGACAAATTTTTCATGACTAAGCTTATACATGGTGTACAATATTGAAGTAACTAGTAATACCAAAAGATGTAATTGAACGCAATAACGTTTGTAATAATTACAATAATGAAGTAAACTGCAGTTTTTCAATTAATGTAAGATATTTGTGAGGAGTCATTTATTTAATGAAAAATATTTTGGATCTGACAAATTCAGTATATGTATGGCGTCTTGTGGAAAGACGACGAAAAGTGTGCGCGCAGACAGAGCAAAGTATTTTTTTTTTTTTTTGTAAAGATCTTTACCATTAGCCTGAGCGTAAACTTTGACTGCTTCATCGGACTTTTGGCGAGGACCTTAAGGCCTCCAGCCAGAGCAATAGGAAAAAACTAATTACGTCAGCAACGTCCACTAAGGGCACCTCCTGCAGGGTTCGGGCCTCGACTTAGTGCGTTGCTAACAATCTTAATAAAGCAAAACAACAAGGGATGGCTGGATCTAAGTTTTTATTTTTTAGGGACCTATTTTTATTGCTAGTTTGGAAGGCTCGGGCCAGCTTGGTCTAGGGACAGGAGGATAACATTTACGTTACTATTATTAATAATACGCGACGGGCCTCGCTGGCGAGGACGTAATATACGGCGGTTGTGTTTTGTAATGCTGCTGCTAGCTAAATCGAATGCTTCTTGGAGAAGCGTTCTTTTATCGTCGAGGTAGGAGAGAGTAAGTCTGGGGCGTTTAGTCTTAGATATTACGGAAGGTACGTATCGCGCGGGCGCTACGATTAGCGGGTTACGGTGGGTTTCGGAGTAGTCGAAAAATCGAATCGCGGCGACTTTTATGAACTGCTTGATTGTTGGCAGCTTTAAGTCACAGTGCAACTGCAAGTTACGGACGTAACCAGAAGCGCCTGTGGCTCTACGCATTAAATGGTTTTGGAGAGTTTGCATTCGTTTGAGTCGATAATCGGGTACGTGAGAGAATACGACGCTGCCGTAAGTCATGATAGATGTCACGCACGCAGTGTAGATTCTCTTCTTAAAAGTAAAGTAAGAGTTTACTGCGCTTGCTCAACATACAATTAAGTCGGCCGAGAGCGAAGGCGGCTCGCGCGCGTGCCGCTTTAGGTTATGAAGGTAAGCTTCCGATCAAGGATTACACCCAGGTATTTGGCTCGCTGCTCCCACGGAATAGGCTTGCCGAACAGGGTGATAGGTGGAGGGGTAGCGGGAGGCTGCCGTTCCTTGCTGAAGACCACAGCTGCGCTCTTGGTAGGGTTGACTTCGATTCTCCATTACCTGAACCACTTCCCGAGGTTCGTGACCGCGGTCTGGAGAGTTCGACCTATCGCTAAGGGGCTGGTGCCTGAAGTCGGCGTACATTTGGGGTTTGCCACCGCGAGGAATGTCGCTAACGTTAGTGTGAAGAGAAGTGGAGAGAGTACGGAGCCCTGAGGGACTGCGGCGCGATTCAACAAAATGTTTCGGAAGATGAGCACGAGACGATCTGGCACCTCGAGTTGGTAAAGCTTGAAGATCAAGCCATTGTGCCATACCTTGTCGAAAGCCTTTGCTATATCGAAGAAGAGCACGCCAGTGAGCCTTCCACGCTGAAAACCAGCGTTTATATGCTCGACTATGCGGTGGACTTGTTGGACGTATGAGTGTTAGGTTCCAAAACCGAACTGTTCGTCTGGTATGAGACTCCTGGACTCGGCACAATCCATAAGACGGGAATAAATTATTCGCTCGTAAACTATACGATCCCAAGAACCTTGAGTAAGCTAATGGGGCGATAACTAGTGGGCTCAGACTTCGGTTTACCGGGTTTGTGGATGAAGATGACTATCGCCTCTTTGCACATCCGTGGGAAGAGATTTTTGTTCAAGAGGAGTACGCCGTAGGCTCTCGGCGTGAAAGCATTTCAAATTCTAACAACTGTCAAAATCCTCATTAAACTATGAGAGAGATAGCTGCCGAACTTTCTGTATCTCACGAGTCTATCAGTACCATTTTAACTAATTATTTGGGGACGCCACATGTTACCGGTCGGCTAGTCCCAAAAGACCTGAATTTACTCCAACAACTCTAGGGTTCTCCTCTCAGTTAGCACAGGGCACGCAAGGGTGCTCACCGTTCTCGAGGTGGTCCATTACCTACTTGGACCTCCAGCTAGGAAGGCGGTTCACTGCTTAAGCTATGAGTGGCTTCGTCGACGTCGCCAGAACCGGGATCTTTAGGGTTCAACACGGTTCCACCTGCAATAGCAAGAGGCGAAGAAGCCGCTGACAGTCGCCATTTGAGAGGGAGAGGGAGGCGATGTTGGAGGACATTTCCCTGCTGTCCCCGGAAGAGTTTGGGGACGCGGTGTCCTGTCTAAGTGCAAGAGAACGGCCCCAAAATGCTTGCCACACGCCTTCTAAAAGCAGCTATTGAGCCCCAATATAACTCTCTAAATCTCTCCTGCCCAGGCCCCAACGGCTCATTGGGAAGGCTAATTTTACGAAATGGAAGACACGGCATAGCACACATTCGAGGTGTGCACTGCCTTTGAAGCTAAGCGCCGTGTCCTACGTGGAGTTCTTGGCCCGGATCTTTCGCTCGTGGGTGTGGTCAACATCCTCGCAGACGGCTCGTCTGCCTAAGTGTCTTATTTCTGCTCGTTATTTCTCAGAAAGAGACCTTGGAGCGCGAGCGGGAGGCTAACCCTTTCGTTCCATTGCTCCGCCGATGGCCGATGGTGGGCAGTGCGCGGACGAGAATCCCTGTAGCCAGACCTGCCCTGGGGAGGACGCAGAGGGCGGGGACGGGGGTCCCTCAGCCTTCATTGCACGTATCTACTTGGGTGGGGGTGGTGTAGTGGCATGTACTGCCCCCGTTGTCCTCTCTCCTACATATCCAGCACTAAGGCAAATGATGGCACCAGGTGCTTTGACAGATTAGACAGAGCCTTTTTCGGGGCTCTCTCTCGGACTCTTGCATCCTCACCCCCTTGGACATGCAAGGCTGGCTCATAAATGAGTTTCACGTGAAAAATAAAAAAAAAACAAAAGAGGTTTATCAATTTACCCTTTCGTACACAAAAAAAAACCTATAAATATACAAGTTTTACAGGTGAGTGTTTGGACTATCGGCAGTGTGAGGACTTCATACCACAAAAGTTATTCACAAAAAAATAATAATTTTCGTTACTATTCTAAACACGCTGTATCTCCATACCCAACCATCAGGCGTAGTGTACGTTTTTTTTTAATATTTTACTCTTCATACTGAAGAAAAATATAGATTGTCATAAAACATATTGTTCAGGTTTTCCAATTATTTTTTTTTTTTTTTTAGAAAGTCAGAATAGGTATTTTAAAAATTATTCTAAAAATAAATCAACAACATTAAATGCTTGATTTAAAAGTAAAAACACGATATTATGCAGCAGGTGCATAATACTTTAAAAATAATAATCCAAAAATTTATGATTTTATCGGGATTCGAACCAACTGTTCGCCACGAGAGCGCAGCTCAAAAGAAAATATAGTCCAGCAGGGCTAAACTTACATCTAAATAATCAGTGAAATGAAGCTTCAATATTATAACATCGTTACGCATCGGACGAATTCGGAAAAAACGAGAAGCAGGGTCGGGGCTACTCCGTCCCGCACCTGCCCGCTTCACCCCTTCAAAAACATCAATGCTGGCTATACACAGCGCCTTAAGTACTGAGAGCTTGGGAGTTAGTTACTAACAATCTAATGTACTGTTTGTTTGTGTTAGATGGATCATTGAGTAGTGACAGGATTGGTTTTGTTTAGAAGAAAAATATGTACACTCGAGTACTTTTTATTTAAAAAATTGTGTCTAAAAATTTCAATCATCAAATTACTATTTCAGCATAATGGTAATCAGAGATATTGTCACCTACCAAGTTTTTTTTTCATGTAACTGAGAATATAACGCTTACGACAAACTATTTGAACTTTGTAACTGATTACAGCTGGTATTATGTCTTCTTATATCAGTTATGTCTAGATGTATTATTTACTGTCTTGTTACTAAGGTACCATATGGTCTTAATAAGATACCGAACTATCATTAAAAAAATAGACGGCATTCTTAAGTATATTGCAAAAAATATTATTATTGTTCCAAAATCTTCATTTATTAGTTACACCACTTTTACTTGACCATTTAAACAAAGCCACCTATTTTCAATATGTCTACACCATCGACGTATGATATGCATAGACTGCTACTATCGCTAGGTTCCTCTTGTGTCAAGCGAGAGCAGTTTTTAGTCTGAACCTAGTACATTTCATTTTTCATTTAAGGCAATTTTCGCGCAACGAGAAACTTGTATAAGAAAATATCGATGGTTATGACATTAAATTGTTAGGATAATATTAGTGTATTAGATAGATTTTTTAAAACGGCAAGCTCCATCTTCACACATAATTCACGACAACACTTGTTCACACTAGTGCTTACGGTTTAAACTCTGATAGGCTCACTCTATAGTTTCTAATGCAACCTCGTTGGTCTACACTTTCTACCTACTTATAAACCCTAACAAAACAAAACAATGGAACATGCAGTTTATGGGCAGTAACGTAAAACGCAGCTAAATGCGTTACTGCAAGCAACGCTAATCTTAGTACTATTAGCAGAAACTATATTTATAGACTACTGTTTGGAGTCGAGTTTGTAAACAGTATACTATGTTACATTATGGCACCCATTTAACAATAATACCAGCCTATAAACGTCCCACTGCTGGGCACAGGCCTCTTCCCATATAGAGAAGGCCATTCTTGCTCATTGCTGGAGATTTCAGATCTCAATTTTTGGAATACAGGTTTCCTCACGATGTTTTCCCATTACACCTATTTAATAATTTACTATTAGTAGTAATCATATTATAGTTATTTCAGTGATTTGGAAAAGCATGTTAAACTGTTGGTCCCGACTGTCATACGTTGATCTTTGACATGTGTTTGACAGTCGTTAAGTCATTACAGACTGACAACTAATCTTTGGTACAATGGTATTAAATCCCATTTCACTTTATTATCTAATAAAATGGGTTATGAAAGTCTTATTACAATGGAAACCGACCTCTACATAACTTGGAAAAATTGGTTAAACGAAAGACATACTGTCTTTCGTTTAACCCATATTAAAACTGACATATCAACATTTATTTATGTCGGTGCCATTGTTTGCGATATTTTATATAGTCTTTCTATGTTCCTGGTTTAGCCCAGACAATAAAACTACACAGCCTAACATTATCTATAAATAGGCTTCATTCGGGCCGGTCGTTGAGACACAATTAGATGCATTGTAACAAACATGTGCGACTTACTGTAACTGTGATTACTAACAGACCCTAATTAAGCTGGTTGATGCCTACTCAAATGTGAGAGACAGTAGGCATTCTTAAACTGAGTAGCTGTGGACTAAACAAGCTCCTAGTTACAATTCATTTGTAGTTAAAAACATAAATGTGTTTTAAAAAATTGCATGCCATTGAAATCAAAATCAATCAAAATCAAAATATTTTTATTTCAAGTAGCCTTTTAAGCTCTTTTAAAACGTTTTTACTGACTCTAGTTGCAGGTTCCAAAATGTCATTCCAATGGAGAAGAACCGGCAAGAAACTCCAGAGGTTACTCTTGCTTTAGGAAAGTTGCCATTTACAATAAAATATTTATATGATACCAAAATTTTGTAAAATGACATTTGCACTAAGTGTCCAGTGCCATAGATTTCAATAAAATAAACTTTTAATCTAATGTCAACCAATCTCTTGCGAGTACAGAAATATAGGTACCTCTATATTCAGACAATATTTCATTCTTTTTTTAAGATCTCTACGCAATATATAAGAAAAATACCTATTACCTAACTCTACAAACCTATCTATTAAAAAAACCAAGATTTGAAATAAAAACCAAACGCATCATAATTTCCATTCCCGGCGAAGTACATCCCTATTCCCGGGACTAGCTAGCCCGGGACATTTGGCAGCACTAGACGTGTTAGTTTTACGTGGCTTTTACTGGGAATACATACAATGTTACAACTTATTTTATTTCTTTGGCAAATAAATACGGGATTTGATTTTGAGAATATGAGATGAAAATTGTTTTAAGAGTATGTCTTAAAATACTAGCTAGGAATATTGCCTAGATGCTCTAGTATAATTGTAGCAATTTGTGTGTACAAATATATATATACTTAGTACTGCTATATATACTTAGTTATATACTATAGGTACTTAGTTATTTTTAATGTAGAAACGTTACCTCTGTCTTTAACACGATTTTGTTTTGTCTGGAACTTACCTGTAAAAGAGAAGAAAAGATCTTTTAATAAAAATACATAGTTTGTCAAAATAATATTTTGATTATATGATATTTAACTAGCACACAAATTATAAAAAAACTTAGTCTTAAAAGTTAATGATATATTAAAAACTATTTTAAATTACCAAAAAATACAGGTATAATAATAATAATATTCCTGGACAATTCACACACGGTAATCTGATCCCAAGCTAAGCTCTAAGAGAGCTTGTGTTATGGTAACCAGACAACTGATAAACATACTCATATATTTCTAAATACATACATATTATAGATAAATTACACCCAGACCAGAACAAATGATCGTGCTCATCACACAAACATTTGTCCTGAGTGGGAATCGAACCCACGACCTCCGGTATAGCAGTCAGGGTCACTAACCGCTAGACCAACAGGCCCAACAAAAATATATAGTATATACAAATATTATATCAGTTGTGTTTTAAAAATACTTGTTAGCAATGTATATCAGTTGCCTGGTTACCATAGCACAAGCTCTGCTTAGCTTGGGACTGCAATCATGTGTGAAATGTCCCATGACATTACTATTAAATTACACCTAAGAAAGCATCTAAGTTTTAAATTTAACATAGTTTGTAATTTTTATTTGTATAGTTGTATATAAACTTTAGATGACCTCCGTGGTCGAGTGGCGTACGCACCGGGTTTAAGGTGTCGCTAGCTCTGAGGTCCCGGGTTCGATCCCCGGACGGGACAATGTAGAAAATCACATTTCTATATTGTCTCGGGTCTGGGTGTTTGTGGTACCTTCTTTGTTTCTGAATTCCATAACACTAGTGCGTAATAGCTACTTACTTTGGGTTCAGAGCAATGTATGTGATGTTGTCCGCATTTATTATTATTATTACTTTGCCTACTAAGTTTAAATTCAGTTTAAGTTTTTGATTGTTGATCTTATAAACATTCATAATTTACTGTTATTTTTTAATCGTGTTATTGAGTGAAAATAGAACGTCAATATCAAATACGAAATAAACTATCCTTTCCCTACGGAAGGGATCGAAACTTCACAACTCGTATGCAAGATGTCACAATACTGAACAATACAAACATCCGCATAAAGTTCTCTAAGAGGTTTCCTCTGTAAACTAACATTTTTAACTTCTTTACTTTTCACTTTGTTGAGTTGTTTAATATTTTATTTCTGTATTGATGTGCGATTGTCTGTCAGTTTGTGTGTGGGTGTGTATGATTCTGAGTATTTTATGATGATAAATAGAATTATTGAGGTTTAACTACTTTTAAAATTACGAATACGTACCTAAAGTGATCTATTCTAAATTCAATTAAAATGTAGAATTAATAATTTGGTAAAATCTATTCGTGATCAGAGGGCTGGCTTGTTCCTTGCACAGAGAATCGGCATAGCCATTCAACGTGGCAATGCTGCCAGCCTTCTGGGCACGTTCCCCGCCATTGACAAGGATGACGGTGAGTTCTTTGACGCCGTTTAGTTTTTATTTATGTAAGTTTTAATTTTAGTATAGTTAGAGTTTGTTCTTATATTAGATTTAATTGTGTATCAATAAATAATTACATTAATAAATTTTGTTACATAAAATTAAAATGTTGAAATAAAACAACTTTTTACGGATTTTTTCGCGGTTTAATTTTAGATATAGGTCCCGACGTTTCGACACCAGTGCAGGTATCATGTTCACGGGCAGACTCAATCATTCAATGTCAAACATTCGCGTAAACCTAAGAAATCAATTAAAATGGAGTAATTTAATTCTTAGTTGCAAAAGAAACAAGTATATCAGATTAACCTTTAAACTATCGAGCTGCAAGTACTATCTTATAACGGAGTTAGCGCGAGCATGTTTTTTTTTTATTAGCCTACATGGGATCCCACTGCTGGGCAAAGGCCTCCCCCACCGTCCTCCAAACCTGTCTATACATTGCGATTTCTAGCCACGTGCGACCCGCATAACTGACTAGATCATCACACCACCTTCGCCTAGGAAGACCTCGACAACGATGTCCCTCCGGCTTCCAGTGGGTGACGATCTTTGCCTTTCTTTGCGAACATGGATAAATAGTTTTATTTAACTTCTTGTTTAATCAGTTTAAAAATAATGTATCATTGTTTTAAAACTTAAGTTCCAAATCACAATGCACTAGATCCTTAAAATACACTATGTCCACAAAATCTAGGTTAACTATTACAAACTATTTACTTTACATTCTCCAAATCAAATGGAGGTCAATCAGCAATCCTCCGTAATGTCCTTACTCGGGAAGGGAACCCGCTACAGCATATGTAAGTCCTCGGAGACAGCCTTCCACCCGACCCACTCCACTTGTTATTACGGTCAGTTGACGTACAAGGCATAAGCGGTAGCGGAAATATATCAGCTTGTAATTGTTCCATTAAAAAGGTTGTTTTTCGTATATGAAATCTTGACAAACATAAATAATTTATTTACCACTCATTGTAATGTATTCAATACTTTAATGTGTAAATAATAAGGTATAAGTTAAGTTTAAAGTATTTACAAAATAATACATTTGTTATCTCAAGTAATGTAGTTACAGTACGGTGCAAACTTAATGGTGGCTCTGAACACGAGGCGAGTCGCTGCGCAGTAACAAACTTATGCGCCAGCGGGGGTGCGGGGCGAGGTACTGCGCAGCGTGTAGCTAACTTCAGAGCCGCCATTAACTTTGAATCCAACTATAATTCTGGCATCGATCACCACGCTTGTCTAAGCGATAACATTAAAATTATACATAGGTACATTTTTGTCTTTTTTTTGTGGTTTCATTGCGACTCTTTTCACCAGCGTCCAAATAGTTTGATGAAAAAAAAAATCGTACATTAATCTTTAAAAAAACAACTAGGTTTCTTGTTCGATTGACGGACAACGGGTTATCCAAACAATAATCTAATTAACTAAGCAAGACACTTAAATATTTAAGACGAAATGCCGTGATCTAAGATCTAGGTTAGATTGGCTTTCTTACCTATAATCAATAATTTATTGCGTTCCATAATTTACATAAATGGTCTTAAAAATATAATGACCCTGTCGGGCACAGCAAAAACTTAGGAGAAAAGAAGCTAAGCTTTCTTACATAATTCTTAGACTACGTTATTTTTTTATTTTTTTTTGGTATTGATCTTTACAGTTAGCCTGAACGCAGGCTTTGACTGCTTCACCGGACTTTTGGCGAGGACCTTAAGGCCTCCAGCCAGAGCAATTAGACGTTATTCGGTACTTAAAGTTTTTAATTTTAAACCGCTCCGTCTTATTTCTTGTACCATACAACCCCTCTAAATATATTAGGCTAGCTATCCGTATTCTCGTCACATTGCACCAACATTAGCGTTACATTAGTATGAGCCCAACAACCCAAGGTCCATTCACTACGAATATAGGACAAACACGAAAAATGGACGCAATACGTTATTTTCCGAACTAAAATAAACAGTAAATATAAGTGAGGGAAACACATTAATATCGAGTTGGCATGTATTGGGGGAAAGGTGTAAAAAGGTTGTGTGTATGGTCACTGACTTGTGTGAAAAGCGGCTTTCTTCGACTCTATTTCTTTCTTAAATGAGACTTTGATTTCAGATTTTGATGACTTTTACATAGGCCATTCTCATTTAAAAAAATTTTTAGTTCTTTATAAAATCACGCTAACCCAGCAGCACTGAATAAAAAATAAAAATGGAAGTAATAATATTAATTTATTTCTTTATTTAATACAATATGGAAAAGTATACGAAAATTCACAAAAAACGTCAAAAAAATACTTGCACTACTTTGTAGATTTACACTATGACGGTATTTTCCAACACGAGGTGATATGAATTTAAAAAAAAACATCTTTACCAATTTTGCCAGACGCAAAATTTATCTTTTTAACAAAACTCTCTACCGATTGAAAAATTGGCCTTAATAGAAAAACATTTTGTCAAATATCTATCCATAGTCGACAAAACCACAGATAACTTATTGAAATAGCGATCATCGATAACAATCCTATCCTAGGATTTCCAGATCCGTGCTCCTAACTCACCGAAGCGTTAAAACTGGATCCGGAGTTAAAAAGAGATAGCACTATCTACCTGTATAGCTCTGTCTCTGTCTGAACTTAGTTCTGATGGCATAATGGTGTTATGGTTAACTGAGCAATGATATTCATTTGTATTCATAGTTATTCAATCGTGGTCAAATGATTAAGAGGGAAGGAGTGTAAGGAAAAATGAGATAAAGTATTTAATAAGGCAATTTGATTGATTGTTTATATGTGGTAAAAAGAGTTAGAAACCTAAGGGCTTAAGTTCTCATAAGTCATAAATTGTAATACTTAAAAGTCAATAAAATTGAATACTAAAAAACAATAATAATTCAATTTAAATCGATTTAAACCTGCTCAAAATACTTTAAATATGAAAACAAAAAAAAAAGTGATTGATTACATAGTAGAACCACCTATGTGTCCGAGGTATAGTATATCTTTACAAAGTCCATTTTTTAATAACATAACACCAATAAAAGAACTTAATCGAATTAATAACCTCCTCTGTTTGAAGTCGGTTAATGGTTTATCAACAAAAAACGTCTACATACAAGCTTTTACATGAAATAGTAACACAATCCTACAAAACCATAATAAGCAGAATTTAAATTCAGATGAAACCTCTCTGAATAATCTTAAACTTCTGTATACTAACAAACATATTTAAAGTTATAACAGCATTCGGAGTTTGCGACAAAACGTCTGTCTGTCTAATTCTTGTAAGCTGGAGTTGCAGCTGTGATTGTGTTAGTCTGTGGCATTAGGGGTAAGGCTGTGTATAGATGGACCGACTAGTCGCAAGAGTTTGCGATTTATTTAAACTTGAGTTGGTTTTTTTTGAGGATTGGCTGTTACCTTTTAGTTTTGCTTTTTGCACAAGATTTCTGAATAGAATTAATTGAAGAAAAAAATGCAACCTAGAGCCTTATCTCAAATCGTTTAAATAGACTTTTTTTCTACTTATTTCTAATCTATTTTGATTAAAAAAAATGGATCTTAAATAGCTTACATAAGGTGATAAAACTTAAATAAAATATTGATACGATTATTTATGTTAAAACTCTTTCATGACTGACATCTTTAAAATAAAATTCTACATATACCAGTTTCACAGAACCTAGATTAATATTTAGGTAGGGATAAACCGTCACACTGTACCTATTTATTTCATAAAAAAATAACATTATAAACGACATTGCACAAAAAAAACTCCTACAATTTTATCTAAAAAAAAGTCGCAGCGTTAAGTCTCCAAGCGTGTACGTGACCTAACGCTCAATAAGGCATCAATAGCCCACTCCGCGCAGACCGCAGCCACGGGCCAGTCTGAAAGGCCTTAACTACATTTGCGGTTTGTCGTGTGAGATGCCTTTTTGTATGTTTATTAGATCTAGGTTGTGTGTAAGTGCCCTTTTGTTGTGGCGGTTTTTATTTAGAGAATGTTGTTTTAGTATTTGTTTAAGATGTTTTGGACACGTGTTTATAGTTTGTAATCCTTAGTTTTTATTACACATGTATGTAAACCAGAACGGAGTTTATGAAATTTATATGGGACCACCTCAGAGGTGCGTATACCGAATCAATGACAAAAATCATCTGACTGGTCTTTTTTTTCAAACTATGTTGGGGTCGGCTACCAGTCTTGCCGGATTAAGCTGAACACCGTATTTTACATGGAGCGGCTGCCTAACTGACCTCCACAACACATTTAACTGGGTAACACAGTACCCCATAGTAAGACTGGTTGTCAGAATTGACGACTGCCAAATATCTATGTATGGCATAATCTACGAAAAAAAATGTTTTCTTAAATCTACTATTGCCAGAAATATATATTACAAAAAAAAACCCTCGAATTGAGAACTTCCTCCTTTTGAAATTGGATAAAATAATCAGCTTTAAATTCTAATCTTAAAGTCCACCAATCCAAAACAACAATTATTATTGCTTATACACTGACGCGTCCCTACCTACTAAAGTGTAAACATTCGCGACCTTTCCTTGTCAGCGCGCAATGTACAGCACACAACGCGATAGGATTGTTTGTTCGGGTTAATGCCAGCAATATATTGTATCCCTTAGGTTTGGGATCGAGGAGGCATTATTACCAAGTATTTTAAGGTTATGTTGATGAAATATATGTCATTTTGAGGTTGATGGTTGATGATATAGGTTATTTTCTTTTTTAAAGATACATTTAACGTTTGGTCGACTCTACTCGTGACCAGAAGGCTGGTGTATTCCTTGCACAGAGAATCGGCATAGCCATTCAACGTGGCAATGCTGCCAGCCTTCTGGGCACGTTCCCCGCCATTGACAGGGATGACGATGAGTTCTTTGACGCCTCTTAGTATTTATTTATGTAAGTTCAAATTTTAGTATAGTGTTTATTATGTATTTAGAAAAAAATACTAATGATTACAACAAATTCTGACTAAACATCTATCAATATAGAATGGCAAAACATTCGTCATTCTGAAAAAAATGTGTGTATTTTTTTATTTGTAATTCTGAATTTACTTAATACTGGAAAAAATGGAGGTATATTATAAATGTATGTAAAACCTCTTTTATGCAAGTGTAAATATCTACTAATTAATTTTTCGGTGGTTTAACAATTTCAAATAAGTTAATTTTATTCTTAAGTCATTTTAACCTTATTTCCCAAGTAAATCTATTTCAGAGGTTTCCTTTTATAAATAAATAATAATCGTTCTATTTCTTACGTACCCTTGACCCTTAAAAGTGATCAGGTCAACCAAACGTTTTCAGGTCCCCAGTGACAAATACCATCTATATTTGGATATCGTATTAATATTTTAGACTCTTCAGTTGGATTTTAAGGTCAAAATAATTAAAAATATAGTATAAGGTTGTTTTAAAATGGGGTTGTATTAGACATACTCAAAATAATGACTTAAGACAAAAATAGCATCAGGGACATTCACGTACTTTTTATATACTAACGGTATCCAAATATTTCGCCAGAGATATTTCTATTTATTAGGACTTATGAAGAAAAAGTATCCTATGCGTTAATCCAGACAATAGAGTAGGTATAAGCCAATTTTATTCATCTAGCTTAATTAAATTTAACTAAGGAATTTACTACTTTGACTAAAATATAATAATTCCAGCCTATAAACGCCCCACTGCTGAGCACAGGCCTCTTCCCATATAGAGAAGGCACGAGCATTGATCACCACGCTTGCTCTCTGCGGATTGGCGATGTCAGATCCTACAGCAAATACTAAGCTTTAACTATAATCAAATATAAATGATACTTGTTCATTAGAAAAGTGCAGTCCTATTTTCGAAACGACTTTTTTTTTTTAAATCTACCTCTCAATGCATACATAGATTTATAAATAACAATTTATTTATAAATCTAGTTAATGTTTTTTTTTTCAAACTGTATCCATTTTGGTTATTAAAATTACAAAACATTATTACAGTTAATAAAAACACAACATTTTACATTCAAAATATATCCTACCTCACGTACAGAAAATGAAATCCAGCATTACTACATTTCTACAAGCAACAAACGAATGACACGCTATACATATTCAGAATCAATTAAATGTGGTTTACACGCACCTAATGATCGCCTTATTAACATGCTGGCAACGAACACTCATTGTCTTTATACCTCATAAACCAATGGGGTGGCTTTGAATACATATGTAATGACATTGCTGTTTACAAACCAATTTTGGCTGGTATTATTTTGGTTAGGAATTTGTAGATTATTTTTTGTTATAAAATTTATGTTTTTACAAAATATAATTGATTAAACATTCATGAACAAAACAGACTAAGAAAGTGATAATATTGTCAAATTGGAAAATAATAATGAATCCTGAAACCCGTAATCTTCTATTACTTTGCTCTGTGACCGTAATATGTGCCCGTCTGTCTGTTTGTGCCCACTTATCGCTGTAATGGCTGGACTGATTTTGACGAAAGTTTACACACAGTTTACATTAGCAAATAGCTCATTTTGCAATGTGTAACTACACCTGCTTAATTTTAGAAATGTTAGACTAGTTATAAGGCGAAAATTAAAATAAATATTCCGACGAATTTAAAACCGTGTTAAGTTGGTTAAAAATATGTACAAACGTACTATTTAATTCTTTTCACATAAATATGTAGGGACATCTCACACACGGTCATCTGATCTAAAGCTAAGCAGAGTTTGTACTATGGTAACCAGACAACTGATAAACATACATACATATTTCTAAATACATACATATCATAGATAACTAACACCCAGATACAGAACAAATGATCGTATATCCTACTAATATTATAAATGTGAAAGTTTGTGAGAATAGATGTGTGGATGTTTATTACTCTTTCACGCAAAAACTACTGAATGGATTTTAATGAAACTTTACATCAATGTAGCTGATACATCGGAATAACACATAAGCTATAATTTATAAAGATAGTGTATGTATTGTCATTCACGCGGGTGAAACCGCGGGGCACAGCTAATATGTAGATAAATAAATTTTCTTTCTATACGTTTAATGCAAGAAGCTCAAGTCTATTTTCTAATGTATTAGTAGCAAACTTTATAGTCTGGTAATGAACTTTTGACTAATTACTAAATGGTAGTTAAAGTTTTGGGTATTGAATCTTCATTGGATACGTTGCAAGATATACTGGATTTAGTTTATTAGTTTATAAAAGTTTAGTGTCAATTAGATTTGTGGTTAAAACCTGTATGCAGTAAGATTTAGTTCAATGATTTAAAAGATTTTCGAGATTCACTCATTGAAGTAACTGAAAAAACTGTTTAGAACAGATCCTATTGAAATTTAGTTTTCTGTGAATGTTTTGTTCAGGATTCTAAATTATACTATTTTGAAAATATATTTCATGTACAGAATTAAGTTCTCTACAGATTTATTATAAGTATAGATAAATTTGAGATACTTATTATTTTATTTTATTACATATTATTATTCTACACTAAGTTAGTACATAAGTTAAGATACAATTCATGTTTTTTTATTTGTTATGACGTGACGAGAGATATTGAAATATATCTTTGCCAAGCAGGGGGATTGTGCAGGCTCAATAAATAAAAAAAAACCCAAAATTTTACAGTTTTGAAACCGTTAAAAACGTGTTTTTTTTTCTCCAACCAAAAGACAGAAAAACTCAAATATGACAAAGAGACTTTCCTACATACACTAAAACACAGAACCCTCCTTTCAGTGCAGTCGGTTAAAAGCAATAGGTTCTTCCTAGATCCTAAGGGAGTGTATTGGTCAGAGTATTGTGACCTAGATATGTCAGGAACAGCTGAACAGAACACCAATTTTATGCTGAATTTATTTACGTATTCAAATACCTGGAGCAATGCTTGTATTGAAGGCACCTACCTGGTGAATTTCAGGTTTTAAAAACTGAGAACCTCCTTTTTTTGCAGTCGGTTATAAAAAGGTATTTAAAGATGTAATGATTTGATTGTAGGGCTTTTTGCTTGTACAACAATACGTTTTTACCTCGATTTCTTTTGGTGATATATAATTTCAAGGAGACACTGGGGTAGTTTATTATTACAACATACACAACGCACCATTAACAATAATATTATTAGTAAAATAAAATCATTTTGCATAATCATTGACGACCTCCGTGGTCGAGTGGCGTACGCACTGGTTTCAAGGTGTCGCTAACTGAGGTCCCGGGTTCGATCCCCGGACGGGTCAATGTAGAAAGTCACTTTTCTACATTGCCTCGGGTCTGGGTGTTTGTGGTACCTTCGTTGTTTCTGAATTACATAACACAAGTGCTTCAGCTACTTACTTTGGGTTCAGAACAATGTATGTGAAGTTGTCCGCATTTATTTATTTATTATTATTTATTGTTAATTATTATAAATGGGTGTCATAATGTGCATGCTGTCCGCAAAAAAAAAACATTGTCTTTACTTTCATATTTTTAGGACAATAATTATCGTCTCTGAGTTAATAAGGTTGAAAATACTTTTAAGCTAGCTTTCATCTAGACATCAAGTATCATTGAACTATCTACCTTTAATTTGTAACCGAATTTAAAAAAGGTGGTTATCATTTCGTTATTATCTCTTAAGTTTTTGTAATGCGATACATAAAAAAAAATACATTAAGTTGGTGTCTTTTTACATTTAATTACATTATGATTTTAATGTAACAACAGTTAAAATAAGGCTTACAAGCTTTTAACTATCAAAGTATATCTTACGTCTAAAATTCTCAGCATAACCGAATAGCCTAACATATGTAGGTCAGACAGCGGTCTAGAATCTAGATGCAAGCAATACCTAACATATTTTATTGGTTGCCTAGATATGAACGTATTTTACAAGGCTTTTGAGCTAGATTTATATGAAAAATATGCTTCGAAAATTCTAGATGTTTTGTGAAAGGTGTGATCGGAGAAGAGAGGTATATTTTATTTTTATTGCTGTGCTTATAAGGTATATATCTATTTCTAATATACCTTTGAAAGATCAAGTAGGTAACTTTTCTCTTAGGTTTGATTTTATTATGCAACATGTGGACTATTATTCTACATTGCACTGAACCAAAAGAAGCATTCACTTGTGTTATGGGTTGAAAAAACAAAGTACCATAAAAACCAACACAAAGTGGATTTTCTACATTGACCCGTCCGGGGATCAAACCCGGGACCACAGATCTAGTGACATCTTAAAAACCACACCATTTCACGCCATTGTAGGACGCATTTGTAGATTTGTATCCCTAATAAAGCCAAAGAATCATTAAAATAAAAAAAAATATCATTAATTTATTGAAAACTCCATCAAACATAATTCGGCAAACAAAACATTTTGTCAAATATTAACATTGTCATTAAGTCAGTACATGAGTGGGATCAACATACGTCATAGGTGACTGCATACGTCAGACCGATGACGTCATGTTTTGTT
Source organism: Autographa gamma (assembly GCA_905146925.1). Lineage (NCBI taxonomy): Eukaryota > Metazoa > Arthropoda > Insecta > Lepidoptera > Noctuidae > Autographa > Autographa gamma. Next base: position 2,940,199 of record LR989878.1, on the reverse strand, counting down.
TATACATGTATTAAGTATCAGTCAAGTGGGGTGGATGTGTAGTCATGCATATATAATGTCCCTTGGTTTACAGGGGGTAGGTAGATTATAAGGTGTCTTGTTTCTTGCTGTCTTGAAATTTAGTTTAGCTTTCTATTAAATATACATGTTTATTATGTTATAATAATAATACTGGCCTATAAACGTCCCACTGCTGGGCACAGGCCTCTTCCCATATAGAGAAGGCACGAGCATTGATCACCACGCTTGATCTCTGCGGATTGGTGATTTCGTTTCACAGTTTTGGAATCCAAGATAACTCTGATTAACTACTTAGATTAACAGATATCTTATATTGAGAAAAATAATTTGCATTATTGAGTTTATTACATTATTAGTATTAGTATACATAGTACTATTATGATAATAAAATTGATTCTGCATTCATTTATATCTACTTTTCCTACGTTTATGTATAAGTTTATGATTCACTTAGCATTACAAGAAAAAGTCATATGTAAATAATATAAGAGTTTAACTATTTTCACCTATTGCCAGCCTTATCTCACGACATATGTTAGCAAAAGATAGCAATACATCTAATTTTAGTTACAAACGAAAACAGTTTCATCCCATTTCGTCCTCTTCATCACAGACTCTTGATTTCTCTTCACAAATCTCGATTTTTTACGCCAACTAACCTCCCCGAATGTAGTCAAACGAACGAAACTCGCTACTGATTCAAGTTGACTTATTACGTATCCAGCAAAAACTAAAGCAATTGAAACATCTTGTCATACTTCTTTTATCGTTTTCAAATAGCTTACTTGTGTTACGTTTTACAAGTAATACGAATTAGCAATGTAGCAGCAATAATTGTGCAATTTTTGCTCTTGCTTTGCTTCTGCAATATACGTAATACCACCACCGGGGTTGTGTAGTTACTCTTTCAAGCAGTCTTATCACGTGTTGCAAAACTAAACCTACAATAATTAACAGGAACTCTTCCGCTGCAAAATATCGAAATCATATTGCTTTTACATAACATTACCGCACGCAATACACATTAGAAATTTAACAGCAATCATCGCGCAATTTTTGCTGTCCTTTTACACACAACTTCTATTTCATTATAGCACACAATACAAATTAGCAATTCAACAGCAATCATGGCGCAACTTTTGCTGTCCCTTTGCTCTATACATAATACCCCCGTAGCTGAGTGGGGTTGTAAGAGGATAAGTGGGGGCTGTTGAGTACCCCACGAATGAAACTGTTAATCGAGTGTAGGTGCCTCTGTCTGTAATGAAGAATTTTTTCGCTTGTTTTAAATGATGGTTCTGTATGCAGTTTTTTTGTTGCTTTTTTATTGGGGGTAGAGTTAGGGTTGTCCGATATTTTCATTTAAATACAGGTTTTAAGGTAGCTAAGGTATTGTTTTGTGCATTGAGTATTAGATAAATAGATGAAATTGGAAGTAAGGAGGATATGAAATTATAAAAAATATTTATTAAAAAGTAGATTAAATTATGAGTGGTATTTGTTACTAAATTAATGTACTTATGTAGTAATGAAAATAATGTGATTAATATGGTATTAATCACATTATTTTACATTTGGATACATACCTATCGTTCTAAACATCTAAGTATAGAAATATGGACATATGGACCAACAGGTCCTACCTACATAACCTTACATTTATAAATATGTTTTATGTAATTATTGAACAATGCAATATAAAAGATGTAAGAGTCAAAATCTTTAAACGGAGCCTATTACTAGCTGATGAATTCACCTGATTAAACCTTAATCACTACATTAAAATAAATAAAATTTAAGATTCAAGACTTTAAACTAACTTAAATACCAATAAATCCCAACCCTAAACCAGCAAGCACAAACAATTTAACACAATCAAGCAAAATGTTTGGGCATACGGAACCCTAAAACGAGTGGCAATAAGGGTTCAGATGAAACAGGGTTCCGTAACACAATTGTGCGGCTCTGAATTACAAGTGTTAGGGTTAAGGACACGCAGGCACGCTAGGGTTAGTTTCCATTGTTGGACGGTACGGGATTAGGTAAATAAAAAGATGAACAACTTTGTTAAAAATATATATGTCACCGGAAAATAATAAGAACCGTAAGTTTATAAATTTCCTAGGAAATTTATAAACTTCCGTAGGATTCTAAACGAGAGATAAAATGTATTATTTTACGCAAACATTTTAGGAAATTTATAAATTTTCAATGTCTTTTCGTAAATTTATAAACTGACGGATATCCATTCGTAAGATTCTAAACGGTTCGACCAATCACAGAAGAGCTTTTAATTTTACGCTTCTTTAAAATACGTAAAATAACACACTGCTCTCTGATTGGTTAATGTTGACAGTGGAAATGTTTGTGTCCATAGACTTAGGTATAATCAGACTTGCCAATCTGTAAATTTATCAGTTTTGATTACCAACCTAACAGTATTTTTACTTTATAACTAGTTAGGTACCTATTATACAGGGTGTTTATTTACATAATATGCTACTGATCCCTACTTCCCTCTACCAAAATTAAACAACAGAAATGTGTTTTACTATATTAAAGAGGTTTATTAAAAATAATCATAAAACAAAAAATAATAAAAAAAAACAAACATTTTAAACTTAAATTTCAACAATATCCTCAGGCGAATTAACAAACAGATACTAGGTAAGTAAGACATTTATAAAAAATATGTTAAAAAAAATAACAAATTAAACATACTAAAAAAATTTAATAAAGACATTGAAACTTAAACGTTTAAGTTAGTAAGGAGTGTACTACGTGAGCTCGACAAATGGATGTGCGATTAACGCTTATGCGACAAAACTGTACTGCGACTCACCGTAGTTCGAATGCACGCTAGTGCGACACACTGAAGATCGACATCTCGCTAGTGCGACAAACGATTGCGCGACAGTAGTTCGACACTACGGTAGTGCGACACTACGGTAGTGCAGTACGTTGGTGCAGTATTGCAGTAGTTTGACACCTAGCAAGGGTAGTGTAGTACGTTGATGCAGTATTACAGTAGTTTGCTGAGATAAATTTTGAATTACATATATTAAATAAGTAGATATTAAATAATCAAAGGCCGTCGCTCGCTTCGCTCGCTCCATTGCAAGGTCACAATATCTAACCTAACCTAACCTATTGATCTCTGTCACAAAGTTGAACCTAACCAAGCAATGGATGTCTGGGCCTATGTCGGTTCTATATGTTTATGTTCTATTTCTTCATATCGCACTAGCGAGATGTCGATCTACACTTCGTCAACAAATTTGCTAGCATTTACTTCACTATATTTACCACTTTGGCTGTTTGCAGCTTCTAGGTCGCTCATTATGAGTCTAGTTTAGTAACCTTTTTATTATTAAACTATTTTTACAGTTATAACATAAAAAAACTTTACAAAAACACACGAGAAACCGGTTTGTTTACATTTCGTGGCACAAAATGGCGGCGGAGCGGGAAGACGTCATTTATTCAACCAATCAGAACGCACATAGCGTTTGGTTATTGCTTACTTATTATTTTACGCTCGACTTTCGTAAGTTTATCATTTTACGAAAATGTGAGCGTAAAATAATACATTTTATCTCTCCTTTATAATCCTACGGAAGTTTATAATTTTCCTAGGAAATTTATAAACTTACGGTTCTTGTTATTTTCCGTTGACATATATAAAAAAGTCATAAACAATTAATTGTGTGTTGAAATAGGAGATGAAATAACAAAAATAGTCATTAATTCAGTGCATTTTTCTCTTATTTCATTTGATTTGCTTTATTTATTTATTTTATTAACGAAGAATGGCAGTCATTCTGTTAACTCTTTCAGTTTCTTTGCAAGATTAAATTGAATATTATTTAGGGCAAATGTATATTAATTGTATATTATGTGCTCATATGAAAGACAGAAAGTTACATTTTGTATGTGTGACACAACAAAAGTTATTGATTAATTAATATTTATTGACGTTTTTTTTTTTTTTTTTTATCTAAGTCAGTTTTTAGAGTTTCTTGTTTTGCCTACTTTATACCAAACTACAATTTTTTTTACTTTATATTTTTCTTTTTTTTTAGATTTCTACTGTTGATCAGTTAATATAAAATTCCCGTACCGCATCCAACAATGGTACCGCACAGCACGCTTCATCTTATCGATCGCGAGTACTGAAGAAAACAAATTAACTACACCGACCCGCCTGAATAGATAATAACAAATGGGTATTGTTGCTAGTAACTATAATATTAATGTTTCATATACTAAGAGAAAATAATATGGTATGGAAGGTGCAATTAGTGGATACACAGTCTGCCCGTGACCATGATACCTGCAAAGGTGTCGAAACGTCGGGACCTAAATCTAACATTAAAACCGCGAAAAAATCCGTAAAAAGTAGTTTTATTCAATGTCTAACATTCGCGTAAACCTAAGAAACCAATAGTGGATACATAGTTGATTTGACGACTCCCACTATGGTTAATAGACTGAACGCCGGTTTTCAATGTAACGCTATGCTAAGGTCCCGGATTCGAAAACCGGACGGGTCAGTGTAGAAAAAAAAATATCTACAAGGCTTCTTCTGGGACTTTGGGTGTTTGTGGTACCTTCGTTGTTTCTGACTTCCACATCACAAGTACCCTACCTTTGAGTTCAGAGCATGTATGTGATGTTGTCCACATTTATTTATTTTTTCTAATAAGAACATTTTATGTACTCATATTATTAGTGAACCGTTGTAGCAAGAGTTATCTGACAATCTTTCGCGCATAAAGTTTTACACAGAGTTCCACGGAATTTGGTACAAATATACTTTATCTTTATACACCATATTTGACATTTTACTTAAAAAAGTCAAAGTGAACGTGTAAAACCGCGAGGTAAACTTGCAATGAATGTGATGTTGCCCTCGGTAATTTATTTATTATTTATATTAGTGATTTAAATACCTGCAGTTTTTAAGCAAGAACGACTATAAAGATTTTGACGAAATATGGAACAAAGATAGTTTATAATCTTTTTATCCTAGAAGTATTAGTTTAAGGCACTAAACGGCTAAAACCGTGGGGTTCCACTAGTAACATATAACTTCTATGATCTTCTATCAGAGATTTGACCATAGAGGTGTCAGTGACCGGAGTTTTATAGCACGCGTCAATTTATACTCTGAAACCCTGCCAAGCAACGCTGACCGCTGGGTAAAGGTTGCTACTGACCGAGTCGTAACAATGTTGGATGTTTTTGGATTAATTGAGGTGTAATCGCAAGCGAATAAAATGGATTATGTCAGTAAGAATCTTTCTAAATAGGTTTTTGATCAGATTATCAGAAATTGTTGCCTATTTCCTATTTAAGAAAAGTAAGAAATGACTTAGTTATTTGAACAAAAACAAGTCTACGGAGAAGAATCGCAAAGAAATATGTTATTTCTATATGTTTTTCTTTAATAGTACGCTTTTTTCCTAAACTTAAAAGTAACTTAGTTTTTAGAGTTCGTAAAAGTCTATATGTCACTACATTACACCTTAAACTCACAAAGATAGCAGGACATTGAAAGGCGACTTTAAATTGATTATGACGTAAAACAAATCGGAGTGCTGTAGTGGACAAGCACCCTTCTTTCCTGACACCGTCCAACTCACAAATTGGTGACATACAATTGTTTTTGTTTCACAAACTGAAACGAGATTACTTTTGAACGAATCTTTATTACTACAGAGCAAAACATGTAAATAAGTATCACTCTAAAAAATGTGTAAAAATATAAAACTACAAAGAATAAACTATGCATCTACCAAAATATCTTAACTTTTATCTATACTTTTGAGAGTTACAATGCCACAAAAGAGGTTAATAATTCTTACAAAAAAACCAACTTCAAAATGAGTCTTTTATGGTTTTCTTATGGATTTCAGTCAAAACTGGACCAATGTATCTTACCATACCTGAGTACCATTTTTCAAATAAAAAAAGAATCATCAAAATCAGTTCACCCAGTCGAAAGTGCTGAGGCAACAAAAAAAAATACAGTCCAATGGAGTGCCACCTCCTTTTCGAAGTCGGTTAAATAGTAATGTCAATAAATTTTTCGGTTAAAAATTTATTTAAACTACTAATAGTTATCTACATTTTTAATCAAAGACGATATCGAATGAAAATGAATCGGTAATCCTATTATATTATAAATGTGAAAGTTTGTGAGAATGGATGTGTGGATGTTTGTTACTCTTTCACGCAAAAACTACTGAATGGATTTTAATGAAACTTTACAATAATGTAGTTTATACATCGGAATAACACATAGGCTATAATTTATAAAGATAGTGTATGAATTGTCAATCACGCAAGTGAAACCGCGGGGCACAGCTACTGAATAATAATATGAATTATATCATAACGAAAGTTCAACTCAAACCTGTCTAAACCAATTCTTAGACTTGTCTCTCACAAGACTTTAATTTGATTAATTAATTAAGAAGTAATACCTTGACCTTGATTTGACTTTCTGAAGAACTTACCTGGAAAAGAAAAGAATTACAATTAGTCATTTTATATAAGAAACTGGTAAATTAGTGTCAATTTTTTTTTTTTACTTTCAAAACTGTTGCATTATTTCTTATAAATAAAGGCTACAAAAAAATCTCTAAATAGATAAGGGTCTTATATTACCTAAAAATACATGCATATAGAAAATTACGAATTTCACATAATTTAAATGAAATTAAATAATAAAGTTTACTCTATACTTCTTAAAAATAGTTCAGGTGTTTACAAATAAATAAATTTGAATCCATACATTCAACAACTACATTATCCTGCAAACACTAAAAACAGTGTTAACACAATACATATTTTAGAAACATCTACATGACACACTTTTTATAAATATTACAGGTTTAAAAAATAAACCTTTCGCACATCTAACTTATAAACCAAACCGAATTTATTTCACAGGAACTATCAAACGTAGTTACATCATACGAGCCAATTCGAGCAAACTCGAGCCAATTCGAGGCAAGTCGAGCCAATTCGAGCAGTATCAAGAGCATATTGGCTGGGTAGGCGGCCGGAAGTGATGTGACGTCACGGCGCCATTTCCGGTAGCCATTATCCAATAGGAGCGGGGAAATTGTTACATACAGGTGGTTATTGTGATTTACAATTGTATTTTTGTGTTGATGTTTGGTGAGAATTATGTAGAAAGGTACATAGTATAAAATTGGTGGTATAATAGGTTTTTGAAGGGACTGCATTTATTTGTTTTTAGAGATTTATGTACTATTTTAAATCTTTCGACGGCCTCCGTGGTCGAGTGGCGTTCGCACCAGTTTTCAAGGTGTCGCTAGCTCTGAGGTCCCGGGTTCGATCCCCGGACTGGTCAATGTAGAAACTGACTTTTCTACATTGTCCCGGGTCTGGGTGTTTGGTTTGAGCACCTTCGTTGTTTCTGAATTCCATAACACAACTTAATAGCTACTTACTTTGGGTTCAGAGCAATGTATGTGATACTGTCCGCATTTAGTAATTTATTTAAAAAAAAAGCTGTAAAACTTTGCAAAAAATCCAAAATTGTATTTTTATCTTTTCAATTAGAATCGATCAAAATGTTGTTGTATTAAACAAGTAATATATCTATAAAAAAAAAAAACATACTTTCCGCCCTAATTATTTACTTAATTAAACATACCTAGTTACAAATTATACATTTACATTACACATGTACACACACATGTTTATGCAAATAAAGATTATCTTATCTTACATTAAACCACTTAACTATAAGAAGGTCTAAAATATCTATTTATCTCACCTTTACACCTTTTACTGAAAGAGACGGCAAGACTCAAAACTGATTGACATTTATATTCGGTCATTAAACAAACAAATTTAAGCGTCAAGTACTCAAAACCCTCACAAATAACCCTAACCTGTTAAATTGCTTAAAAATCAATCAGAATTCGTAGTTAACCCTGACAATCTTCTAAGCGTAAACATTGGTACTTATTCAAGGGGGTAACAAGATTTTGGTCCGGGGCCAACAACGAAAAAATAACGACCAGGCAGTTTTTTTTTCATCGTGCAATTAATTAAAATTTTTGAAAGCCTAAAAATCATTTGTGTTTGTAAATATAAAGCAACAGTTTTGAATTCTCAGACACAGATTTACGATTACATGATTTTTCTTTTATTTGCTTTGTTTTTTAATACATTAAAATCAGAAACCTCACGAATGGGGAATCTAATATTTTTAATCAACATTTTTAGTAACTAGTGCAGCGTTGGTATAGTGGTTAGTGACCCTGACTGCTATACCGGAGATTGTGGCCATTCCCACCCAGGACATGTTTGTGTGATGAGCATGATCATTTGTTCTGTGTCTGGGTGTAATTCACCTATACCTAAGTAATTTTTTAGAAAAACAAAAGTATGTTTACCTGTTGTCTAATTACCATAGCACATACTCTGCGTAGTTTGGGATCAGATGACCGTCTGTCAATTGTCCCAAGGTATTATTTGTAAGAGTGACTTGTAATTCATCCCCCCTGCTTCCCTAGGTACGTCCTTATTCCGATCAGTAATAAATTAACACATCCAACCCTCAGCGTTCACTCCTGAGTGGGTATCGCCACGGCCGGTCGATTCGACCTGGATTGCAAATGAACTCGCACTGAAAGGAAATAACTTTATTGTGGGGTTAATTGTGACGAGAACACTTTCTTTTGACCTATTTATGCTAGACTGCGTTGGCCTAGTGGTTCTAAGCGCGACTGCTACGCTAGAGGTCTTGGGTTCGATTCCCGAGTCGATCAAGGTGTTATTGGGTTTTTCTATGAAATTCTCAGTAGCAGGTCAGTTTGGATTTGTGCCTGGTTAGTGGCAATAGGCTCGCCCGCTGTTACATGGGACCTAAACATATCGACGAACTGTGGGTGTACATTAGAACACCTCTGCCTAACCCTTCGTGTATACAGGCATGATGGTATGTTATGTTTATGGAGGTTGCAAAGTAGGTTGATAAAGTCTAGTTTTAAGTGAAACTTTATGATGTTTGGACTACTTCGTATAATTTTTTGAAGTTTCATAACTTTTTCTTTTTACAAAGTCGTGGTAAAGTGGTAAACCAGCAAATGGTTTTACAGTAATTATGAATGGGTTAGATGCCTTTTTATGTCAGTCTGAAGAAAATAAAAGGTACCAGGCGCGTTTCGTTACCCAAATTATACTTCCAATATTTTTATATAAAAAATATTTCCACTTTTCAAATCTTCATAACTAATTAACACATTTATGATGAATTTTTATATATATTTAAAATTATTACGAACAAAACAGAAGATATAAGAAAAACAGTTTAAAAAAAAAACATTGTACCACAAAAAAAAAAAAACAATAAATAACTAAATCAAACAAAAAACAGCGTCGAATCTACTACCCTTCTAAAAACCGACCAACCCTTTTCCAATCGTTTATTAGTCCAGAATCTTTACTAGAACCCTCCCTAGCCCAGTTAGCTATATAATTGAATACCTACACGTTAGCTAATATGAAGTTATGGACCAGATATAGAAAGGGACAGAGCTATAGAGACAGAGTGTTACCGAAAGGGCATATCTCAACGAGGTTGCATTTGAAACTATAGAGTGAGCCTATCAGAGTTTAAACCGTAAGCACTAGTGTGAACAAGTGTTGTCGTGAATTATGTATGAAGATGGAGGTTGCCGTTTTAAAAAATCTATCTAAAACACTAATACTATCCTAACAATGTCAAAACCATCGATATTTTCTTATATAAGTTTCTCGTTGCGCGAAAATTAACTTAAATGAAGAACTAAATGTACTAGGATCAGACTAAAAACTGCTCTCGCTTGGCACAAGGGGAACCTAGCGATAGTAGCAGTCTATGCATATCATACGTCGATGGTATATCTACACAAAAGGGGTGAAGAGTACATCTGGTATAGAGTCAGTTCACAAAATTTTGTTATAATTGTTGGAATTTTTGATAACACCCTGTATAGTTCAAGATTTCTCAATAGAACTAGTCAACTAACTCTATACAGTATGATGATAAATAACTAAAGACAGGGACAGAGCTATACAGATTTGTAGTACCATCTCTTTCTATGATACTATTCTTCTAATAAATATATCAGTTTTAATAGATTATTGTTTGTTACAAAATTACAAAAAACTTCAGAATTGATTCTAGTTTTAAATTCGGCACTATATTCGCTATTATAACTTGAAAACACATTAAAATTTCCACCTTTATTATTAAAAATTATAAAACTATAATAAAAATCCAGTCACGTTAAATAAAAACTCTAAAAAGCCCTTCCTACGAATTAAGATAACTTCCTCCCTTTTTGAAGTCGGTTCAAAACTTTTGATACAAGTCTTGCCAATCAGAAAATATGTTTGTAATTTAATTACTGTTACCGATTGGATGGGTTTCGTCCGTCTGATTCAATTTTTATTGATAAATTGTTTTGCTAAATGGTTTATGAAATGTTTTTAGTTTGGTCCTCCCGTTTTACCGTCGTCGCAAAAAGGGGGGTGTTATTAGTATGATATTTTTCCGTCTGGAATTTTAATTCTTTTTAAATGAAAAAATTATGATGCGGTTTTTTAAAGCTACCTTTTCTGTGATGGTTTTTAACTATAGTATGAAAATCTGTTATTTACAAGACAAGGTCAAGAGCACCTTAAACCGAAGACCATGTATGGAGGGAATAATGAAAGTGGACGAAGCGAAACAAGTGTGTAAGGATCGTAGCAAGTGGAAAGATGTAACATAAACATAACATATCAGCTCGCCTGTTTCCCCGAAGGGGTAGGCAGAGGTGTACCAATGTACACCCACAGTTCGCCGACGTGTTTAGGTCCCATGTAATAGGGGGCGAGCTTATTGCCACTAACCGGACACAAATACAAACTCCGACCTGCTACTGAGAATTTCATAGAAAAACCCAATAACACCTTGGTCGACTCGGGAATCGAACCCAAGACCCCTAGTGTAGCAGTCGCGCTTAGCACCACTAGGCCAACGAGACAGTGGAAAAATGTGGTCACTGCCTACCCCTACAAGGGAAAGAGACGTGATTATATGTGCATGTTGTTTGCAATTTATAACAACCGTCTTTTTCACTCATTGCTAAAAAATACAGTAAAAAAAATTACCCTATTTACTTCATATTACCATTATAAGTAGCCATGATAGTTTATTTAAATTACCTTTATTTTACAAAATCAAAACCTAGTTTCTCTTTGAGTAACAAATTATACATACTACTAGCAAATAATACAGACTGGCAGCAAATCAAATTCCCCAGTAAATGCCTATATGCGCGTGTGACCTATTTCCAAGCGAATCACGGAGTAGATTGCCATACTTCACGGGTTAATTTTATACGGAAAATGGATTTTAACCGACGACGCAAAAATAGGGGTATGTTGTGTGTCTGTGGAATTGTTGCTCTTAAACAAATGGACCGATTGTGATGAGGTTTTTGTTTCTTTGAAATTAAAAACATTTGTCCAGAAGATTACCAACAAACTTTTGCATTTCGTCACGGTAAATATGTTTTTAAATTTATTTTTATTGTAATTTTTAACATTGAAAATAAATAAAAGAGAGAAATCTTCATAAAATCTTCCGTCTACTAAACAAAAATATAGTTATTAGTTACTTTACGACCAGATATTTTTACGTAAAGTAAGACAAATTAATGTGTCATGTCATGTCAATTCTGACAACCAGTCTTACTAAGGGATACTGTGTTCCCCAGTAAAATGGGTTGTGGAGGTCAGATAGTCAGTCGCTCTGTAACATACGGTGTTCTGCTGAATCCGGTAAGACTGGTAGCCGACCCCAACATAAAAAAGGCTCGGGAGATGATGAAGTCATTCAAGAACTGACCTTAGCAAAAGTTGCTCAACCCTAATCGAGGGTTACTTAGCCGTTAGTAGAGTCCTCTGCAATTAAGTACGAATGTCTAATTAGTCGGTTAATTAGCAACCAATCATTCTGTTTGATTGGAAGCTCAAATGTGGATAGTAATGAAGTTACGGATTGCTACAGCATTTACGGATGAAAACACCTTTGAACGAAAATTGGGGGTAACTACTGCATAAGCTCAGATAATAATAATAATCCGGGACAACTCACACACGATTATCTGATCCCAAGCTAAGCTCTAAGAGAGCTTGTGTTATGGTAACCAGACAACGGATAAACATACTTACATATTTCTAAACACATACATGTTATAGATAAATGACACCCAGACACAGAAAAAATGATCGTGCTCATCACAAAAAGATTTGACTTGGGTGGGAATCGAACCCACGACCTCCGGTTCAGCAGTCAGGGCCACTAACCACTAGACCAACAGGCCAGTCAAAGAAATATAAGATCTAATTACATAATTACAATAACCTATACCGTGTATACTGTCCTATTCTTATTATTAGGAGCCTGTAATGTCCCACTGCTGGGCAAAGGCCTCCCCACTCTTCTTCCATTTGTCTCTCTCAAGAGCCGCGATTGACCAGTTTGGTAAGAATAAATGTAGGTCCAATATGTAGAAATAATTATACATTCTTATACTTGTGCTACAAAATTTCGTTCGTTCGTTTCGTTCGTTCAAAATCATGACAAAAAGTAGCCTTTGTTCCTTCCTCGGCTCATATCTATACCAAGTTTGATCAAAATCGGTTCAGTGGTTTAGCAGTGAAAGCGTGACAACAAAGCTACTTTCGTCTTCGTAATATTAGAGTGCATCTGTTTATCTAGCCAATACCTACAAAAGTTTCTCATTTATTAACTTAAATTTAATAAAGAATCTATCAATCAAAAATCAATCTTACAATACATATAAAAAAGTAGAATAAAATCAAAATGGTCCCCAACAATAGACAAATCAGTGCGTTTGTCTACCACTTAGTTTTATTATTTCTGCCTACCCTCTAAAAGCAGTATTGTTTAGTATATGTGACCAGTGAACCGACATTAGGGGTTATTATAACAATAGGGGTTCAAAAACTGAATTTAAAAGGCATTGTGGTTTTATGAATTTTATTAATTTTAGAGGGGATGTATAATATAGTTGTAAATAGTAAACTTATTTAGCAAAATATGCAGAACACTAAATTCAAATTCAAATTCTTTATTTTGCAAATAGGACTACATACAATCACTTTCACACGTCTTCTTAATCTAGATGAGGTCGAAATTTCCTAACTGACTACCCTGAGAAGAAATTTCGAAACAAGCTCGGGGGTCACAGTCTCTTTTAGTCCTGATAATACAATAGTAAATTTGTGTAAACAAATGCAGAGTATTTACTTATAAGATCAATGTATTCCTAGAAGAAATATAATGTCGAAAGAAACAATATTTGTGCGCCCTAATATCTGAATATACAAATTGGAATAAATAAATAAAAAAATTCTGTGCAAGATAGCCTGATTTTTTAAGAATAGTAAAGACTAATATTATTAAAAAAAATCCCATGATACATAAACATGTCCACTAAATCACAGGGACAGTTAAAATACTTAAAACGTACATACATATAGGTCGAATACATAACCTAGTAATTTTAAAGTCGGGTAAGGATATCTTATTGCTTATCTAGTTTTAACTCTATGCACGATCTAGCTTTCTAGTACTCAAGACTAGATTACCTAACTCTTTTAGCGACATCGATCTAGGTATTTGTCTCTGTCACACTTAGATCTAAAATTCAGACTTAGTGCTCTTAGATTTCTAGAATTATCTAAGACTTAATGTAACATTTTAAGTGACTTTTATTAAGTTTTTCCGTATATATTTTTTTTAAGATTAATTAATGACTATGTGGAAGTTTTACATAGTTTGAGGTAAATTTACAAAAGTTAAGCAACGTTTGTTAAGGTTGATATGTGGATAATTATTAAGTTAATTAATTCTTTAATACACAATTAAATCTAATATAAGAAAAAACTCTAACTATACTAAAATTAAAACTTACATAAATAAAAACTAAACGGCTTCAAAGAACTCATCGTCATCCTTGTCAATGGCGGGTAACGTGCCCAGAAGGCTGGCAGCATTGCCACGTTGAATGGCTATGCCGATTCTCTGTGCAAGGAACAAACCAGCCCTCTGATCACGAGTAGATTCTACCAAACGTTTGGAAAGTTCCTTAAAAAGATTTCGTGCGCTCGGACCCCATGACCCGAGCGTTTCAACCCCAAACGGCTCGAAAATATAATTACCCACAATTTTGTTATACTTGTATACTATATGTGGATGGTTGTTTTGTGGAAGGTTTATTTTCTTCAACGTAAGATGAAACAGCAGATGCACTCGTTAATCTCTTAGAAAACTAATATATCAAAGTTTATCGATAACGACACTTTCAATACTTGTTATTTATTAATTTACTTTGTTATTTAACTTCCGATTTTAATTATCTGAAGATTTTAGAGCTTAGGTTATGGATTTAATGTCTCTGGTTGGTAGATTGAGAAACTTATTTCAAAAATTTATTTTTGACATGTGAGAAAAATCTCAAGACAAATAGGGGCGTCCTTTGCCTTTGCCCAGCAGTGCGATAAATAGACTACATAATCAAAGTTTTGTTAGTAAGTGTAAGCCTTATTTTTGACAGATGATAAAAGTTAAGCCGCGTTCGCCGTAGTTAATTCTTAGATGGGTGACCATTTGTAAACATACCGAAATATTATATTTCTCTTATCTTTATATATTTCAGAAGATATCAGTTATTCTTGTGTCCTATTAATTATTAGCATAGCATATAAATAATCGATTATTATATTTTTAATTAATACATTGCTAACCGCGTTTCGGCTCTTTTAACTTTTGAAAACATATTTAATCTCTATAAGATACATATAGATAACTAGCTGTGCCCCGCGGTTTCACCCGCGTGAATACATAGGTCCTGTTCCCAGTGCCTTTATGTTATTGGCGGCGGAGATGAATACAACAAATTACTATCAAATAACAATAGACAGGATTACTTAATATGGTGATTAAATATACTAAAATTTTATAATTTTACTCGCACTCTTTTCATAAAAACCTTCTCTTGACAATAACAAATACAACAAAAAAAGAATTAGCGGTCCAGGCGTTATTGAGTTACGCGCTTACCAACACATCTAGCGATTCATTTTTATATATAAGATAAGATTATGTACATATAGATATTTATGTACAATTTAAATAAGCTAGTAATTCGAATGTCACCATGTAATTAACTAAGACATTTCTACTCAGAACTTATATAACCTCATCAAAGCACTAAGTTGACGGCGCCGACAGAATTTTAAGTTATAACTTAAAAGTTACAAATATTTTAACCAGAATATCTTATACTAGCTGTGCCCCGTGGTTTCACTCGTCTCGCGTGCCTCCCAAAAAAGTAACGTGGTGTTAAATATATAATATTTCTGGGTAATTGGGGTATTCAATACCTATACAAATATAAATAACACAGCTAGTTTCAAAGAAGAGCGCAATAAAGTTTGATTGGATGCATGGATGTTTGTTACACTTTCACGCAAAAACTCTTGAATGGATTTTAATGAAAACTTATACATCGGAATAACACATAGGCTATAATTTATAAAGATAGTGTATGAATTGTCATGCTCGCGGGTGAAACCGCGGGGCACAGCTAGTAAAAGTTATATAATATAGCACATATAAAAAGTATACAACACACAATCTTCAGAGTGATAACCAGAACCCACGACTTCCTCAATACATAAACATTGCTAAGAATATTTAAGATCCTTTATTGTTTATTAAACTTTAAATATAAACTTATAACGTGCTTACAAAACAACTCTTATTGTTTAAAAACATTTCCACCCAGTTTCATCTATTAAAACAGTTATACTCAAAAATATCCTGTTTCCCGAAGGTATGAAGTAAATATTTACCATCAAAATACTCTGGAAAAGAGGATATTTATCCTTGCGTTTAAAAATAAATATTATGTGGGTATATTGTACAAATGTACACCTCTGCAATTCTCATAAGGGAATTGTAGATTTATACCATAAATAGTCTATTTTAATTCCTTAGCCAAATGATATTATTTCCTTTTTACGGGTAGGCAGAGGTGTACCAATGTACACCCACAGTTCGCCGGTATGCTTAGGTCCCATGTAATAGGGGGCGAGCCTATTGCCCCTTACCGGGCACAAATCCAAACTCCGACCTGCTACTGAGAATTTTATAGAAAAACCCAATAACATATTGGTCGACTCGGGAATCGAACCCAAGACCTCCATCGTAGCAGTCGCGCTTAGCACCACTAGGCAAGGCAGTTTGAACAAAAACAGCTCTATAGCAGTGTTAATAAAGCATATTTTAGATTGACTTATACAGCTGAAAAAGTCATAAGGAACATTGAGTTGTAGCGTAAAGTGAACCTTATGTGCGATCGTTAAGAGTTGATTTTCTTAAAACTGAGGTTAGGCATATAAAGTGCGGACGCAGTTATACACATACACATAGTTATTTCCTATTTATAAACATGAGAAAGTAAAAAAAATTGGTTAATTAGTTATTTGATCATTCATGCAATGATAATGAATTATTTGCTTATTTATGACCTTACGATTAAACTTACTTTTTTTTCTATTAAATAAGAAATTTGGATAAAGTTGACGATATTCCTGATACTTTCTTACAAATAACAATGTCTCAGCCCAAACATAATAAAAAATATACTTAAAAATAAATAATAACTGACAACTACGTTATTTCTCAATGTAAAGCAGAAAGTTTTTGGTTAAAATAATAATATAATATAATATTTCTGGACAATTCACACACGGTTATCTGATCCCAAGCTAAGCTCTAAGAGAGCTTGTGTTATGGTAACCAGACAACTGATAAACATACTTATATATTTCTAAATATATACTTATTATAGATGAATTACACCCAGACCAGAACAAATGATCGTGCTCATCACACAAACATTTGTCCTGAGTGGGAATCGAACCCACGACCTCCGGTATAGCAGTCAGGGACACTAACCACTAGACCAACAGGCCCGTAAAAAAAACGTTAATACGAGCAAAGCCACGGTAAACACTATTATTATATCAAATTGTATATCCCAGTCTCTATAATTTAGACGACAAGTAAAAATTTGTATAAATAAATAAATATAAATAAATGCGTACAACATCACATACATTGCTCTGAACCCAAAGTAAGTAGCTAAAGCACTTGTGTTATGGAATTCAGATACAACGAAGGTACCACAAACATGCAGACTCGAGACAATGTCGGAAAGTGACTTTCTACATTGACCCGTCCGGGGATCGAACCCGGGACTTCGATCCCCGGACGGGTCAATGTAACTTCAAAGCAAGCTACACCTTGAAACCGGTGTGTACGCCACTCGACCACAGAGGTCGTCGAATAAACACTTAAAATTTTATTTTTTTTATGAGAAACCTAATTGACAAAAATCTCACCTAACTATTAACTAAATGGAAATAATACTACTAATAAATAAGCAATCAGATATAACAAACCAATAAAACGATATCTAAAATCATTTAAGTAGTGTTGTGAAATATTTATCGATATAATCCCGGGTTTATACGCGGCCGCACGCACTACAGATTATACCGGGACCAATCCCGTTATCGTCAAGACAAAATTAGTATTTGTTGGGGAAAGACGAAATGGAGGATGACTGACATTTATTTATTTTGACACCAAAACAGTCAACTGTCATTAGTTGATCTTTGACAGTCGTAAAGGCTCATTTTTATAAAATAAGGCTGCAAAGAGAATGCCTTCCTGACAAAAGTTGGTCTTAATTTGTATGAGGAATTAAAAATCCGTGTTCATTGTAACCTGGCATAATGAATATTATTCGTTTATGGGACAAATAAGTGATGGTTATTTATGATTAGTTAATTCTTCGCCATATTAAGTTACATCTTTCTGTTGACCATGACCTGTCAGGAATGCATTCTGTCAGCGGCAATTCAACAAATGGACAAGACGGGAAAGTGCCTCTGAATTCTGCAGCCCCATTAGCTGCATGTTTTTCATTGCAGTTACAAACAGATACAAGTTAAATGAATTTGAAACTAATGGAATGTTTTGTTAGATTTCTTTTTATATACGGTAGTGATCATCATCATCGTCCCTGCCCTGTTCCCAATTAATTGTGGTCAGCGCAATGCGTATTCAGCTTCCATTTATCTCTACAACTCGTCATCTCAGCATTCACTCGTTTATTTTTTATAATAATATCATCTTTCAGTCAATCTAACAAAAATAAATGCAAGGAATCAAAAGAGATTTATGTACTTTTAATTTTGATTTTTGATTAGTTTAATATGGTCTTATATTGCGATCTATGGGTCCTTAAAAAATATCTTCAAGTATAAGAAGTCTCTTAAAAACAAAATAAAAAAGATTTACAATCACCACCTTTTCCTCCTAATTCCTTACTCACAATTTATTTATTTAAGCATCTTTTGTTGATCACAATACTGGTCGGCCATTGTGGCAGATTGTATCGACACGGTCCCGCGGTAATCCCTTAATCCCGGGGCCCGGAGTCCGGGATACGGGATTCGCATCGACCGCACTACGACTGTGTTGTTGTTACATTAAGAACATTTAAGGCATATGTGGTTTTGAGAGTTCAGTTAGATTTTTTCTGTTTGTTGTGTTAAGATGGTGGGATGAGCTTTATTTGTTTAGTGTAAAAGTGTAAAGATACTAGAGAATTGTGGGTTTACGATTTTAGATTTAGTAAATAAACAAGCATAAGCAAAACTAAAACATTTAAGTCACTGTAGTTTTTTTTCCAATGCCCTAAAAAATCCTTAATTCATTGTCTAAATCACATTACCTTACGGGCAAAAAAAAAAACATAATTATCAATTCATTCGTTTAAGAGCTACAAGGTAACAAACACACTCGTTAAAATTGTAACACTTATCTTTTTCGCTGTACCTGTTTAAAGTGTCATTTAAACTTTATGTACTCATGTAGTGTAATAATGCACAGTATCCAAATACATTGCAGTAATTGAAATCTTTCAACCGCATTTAAATTCCTTTTAAATACATTCATTTAATCCAATACATTTAAGCAGAAAAACCTACAAGCTACAGAAACCTTAATTTCCAAATGTCCCCTGAGCGCCCATAAAAATGTCACGGGCATATTATAATTTATTATTGGACGTGTTCAAGAGTGCCCGGTTTACGAGTTTCACCGTAACATGACGAGCAGTGCACTTTACAACGGTTTGATATGAAAATGTTATTTATGCGTGGTGTAGGTAGTTTATCTTGAAGTTTAAAGGGTTTTTTTAGGGATACATAACATATCATCACGCCTGTATCCCCGAAGGGTTAGGCAGAGGTGTACCAATGTACACCCACAGTTCGCCGATAGGTTTAGGTCCCATGTAATAGGGGGCGAGCCTATTGCCACTAACCCTGCACAAATCCAAACTCCGACCTGCTACTGAGAATTTCATAGAAAAACCCAATAACACCTTGGTCGACTTGGGAATCGAACCCAAGACCTCTAGCTTAGCAGGCGCGCTTAGCACCACTAGGCCAACGAGGCAGTTTCAGGGATACGTATCATTTAAGAAATATATTTTGGTATGAAAACGTATTTTTTCTAAATTTTTCAATCATGTTATTTTGACACAAGATGTATAATATGATTTCCATTCATTTTCCTTTTTTATCCAATCATACTCATACCTATTATCTGTATGAATGATTGTTTTCCCTAATAAAAAAATAAATAAAAGAATATCTGTGTATGATGATGAAATGAAATATGAATAGAACAAAGCAGAAAACTGAATAATCTTTCGTCAATCTAAATTTCTCAAATGACGTATCTTTTGACGACAAATTAAACTGTTGAATAACACAAAAAATATTCTCTAAAAGCTACACATTAAACATAAAACATTCTCAAATCATTAACTAAACAATTATATTCACATTAAGACCAATTTTATACGCACTACAAACAGCTGCAGAACTTTAATTCACTCAATTACACAAAACCCCATACATAATATTTTGTCTCTTTCTATCAATCTACCCCACATATACTATATGTTACAGTTTTATACAAAATCCCTACACCAAAAGCGATTAATTCGAGTCAAAACATAGGTTAATAAGCAGGATGACTGGCAAACATCTGACTAAGTCTAACCGACGGATTTGTCATGCTCTGTCCAAAGTTCAAAGTCATTTCGAAAGACAACATCAAAGGAAATTATTTATAATACCTTGTAATATTTAATTAAGTGAAGATTATATTTTTTTGTACTTTTGTCTAGCTAAGCTTTTTTCTCATTATTTTCAGAATTGGAGGGAAATTATAATTATTTAGTTGCTAAGGTAAATTACTCACAAAAATTTCCATAGAAGTTTATATTATTTTGTTGGACATCATATTCATTTTTAAGACTATTTTGTTTATTACGAAAATGAAGATAATTAAGCCCTATCTATGTTAAAATATAGTCTGATAAGCCAAATAGATTATTTTACTTAAGCTTTTCAGCATTATATTAAATATTAGTTAGTTTACGCCGTGACAACAAATACCTGTAAGTAAAACCTAGCTTTCGCCCAGCAGTGGGATGTTAAACGAATAGAAAACCTCTACGCAACTAGTTACTAATAATATAATAATATTCCGTGACAACTCACACACGGTTATCTGATCCCAAGCTAAGCAGAGCTTGTGTTATGGTAACCAGACAAATGATAAACATACTTATATATCTAAATACATACATATTTTAGATAAATGACACTCAGACACAGAACTAGATCATGCTCATCAGATTTGTCCTGAATGGGAATCGAACCCACGACCTCCGGTATAGCAGCCAAGGTCACTAACCACTAGATCAACAGGCCCGTTACAAACTACATAAACACACAATTTAAACTAAACAGTACAAGGTCCTAATGAATGAGCAGGAAACATGTCGTAATGAAATCGTTGCATCTAACCATAGAGTGATAAAGACCATAGTAATTAAAACTACCCTCCAATGCAGACAACACCCATAACTTACAGCTGTCACGTCACTACGTTAAAACGTCAAAAACAGAGCCGCCATTTTGGAAAACCGGACGTTTTGACTAAAGTCAGATTTATGAGTTGCACTGCGACATAAGATATCTTTTGATGTGGTATAAATCATACGTTTTAACTGCTGTTTGCGGTCTTTGAATTTAATTGGTAAGTTAAGTGTAAAATAAGAATTTAATTGTGGATAGTTTAAAACGGAATTCGCTTGTTAAAACCGACTCCAAAATAGAAGTTAAACTTATTTCATTAATATTGGTAAGGCAATAAACCACGCTAGCTTTCCCTAGTAGATAGTGGTGTAGGTTAGATCATGGTTATTCATCAATTATGGGAACAAAATCATCTTTACGAACCGTATATTTATAAAAAAAATTGTGTACTTGAGTTAAAGTGCGCTAATGTAAACTTTTTTGCACATAACAATTCTGATAGTGCTGCAAGTGTGAAAACATTGTAAGTTGTGTAAAGGGACGAAAATCGATCTAATTGAAAAAGGCAAAGATTAAAAAGAAAAAAAAAACAACTGACGAGGTTTTTGAGATTTGAACGTGCAGCTGGCAAAAATCTATACTTATACTACTTAATATTGCTGACTTTAGGCAAAACATAATTTAACTAGTGATTTAAAACCACAATAATCATATAAACTTTGGTGCTGAAGCATTTATGAAAAAATACGATTTAAAAAAGACGAACGGAAGCTCTGATTTACGAGTTTCACCGTAACATCGCTTTGATGTTCCTTTATGCTTTAATTATATCTTATTACTGCGTTTTTGAGGAAATATTATATTGGTATACTAGGTTTGGTTTTATTTTTTAAATTATATTTTGAGAGAAATAAGATAAAATTGTTTAATATTTTTATAACTGACTTTTGGTAACATATTTTTATACTTGCTTTTTTACTATAACATAAAAATATTTTTACTTCAAGTATTTAAATTAAAGAATTATCCAATAAAACTGTTGAGTAAGCAAAACAAATGAAAATATCTACTGAAATAAATTAAACCTTTTTTCTAAGTAAAAAGATCATTTGCTTTAGCTATACAAGGCTACATATTATATTACATTTAAGCAAACAGAATATCTACAGACATTTATACTTTTGCAGAGGACAGCGGACCTTTCCTGTGACCTTTAAGGACAAAAACTCAGAGGTCAAGGTCAAAGGTCAACATTAATCATGATTTAAGATTAAGTAAGATCTAAAAGGAACATACAAGTTGACACGAGGAAAAAATATCTGTGATTGGGTAACTCAATAACATTTTAAGAAACTTGTTACTATATTTTTTGTCGATTACTTGAAAAAGGTACTAATTTGACGAAGGGATATTTTGCAGTTCCATTTTTATACTACATCAAGTTATATTAATAGAACTAAATAAGAGATACGTAAAATCTAAGATTATTTTTAGATTCGGCAATCGGTTAAATTAACAACATTTTAATTTGAAGTAAGCCTTTAAGCCGATGACCTGAAGAAGGCAGGCAGTAACTGGATGCAAAGGGCGGAAGATCGTGAGCTGTGGCGTTCCTTGGGGGAGGCCTTTGTCCAGCAGCGGACTGCAACAGGCTGATATGATGATGATGGTGATGTTGAAGCCTTTAAAAGCTCTTTCAAAACGTGAATGACTCTAGTTACAGGTTCCCAAATGACTTTTTTATGGAGAAGAAACCGGCAAGAAACTACTAAGCTTATATTTTGGATTCAATAAAATAAATGTAATTCCATAATATATATAACAAATTAACAGTGTTAAATGCAAAGCTTTTGAAAGTGAAGCATTAGGGGGCGTCCACACATTGAGCTGCTCGTGCTGCTTAATTTAAGCTGCATATAACATTTACATGGCTTCCAAAATTCAAAAATTGCTGTCAAGCTTACAAACACACAAACTGTCATTCAATCAATTAGATGACTTGCGAATTATAGGATAAACTGTGGGGAATAGAAGTCACAAGCTGCCGTATGTCACTAACAAGGTTAACGCACTAGGCGCGTCAAACGCTGCGTTTATTTTATGGTGATTGAAAATAGTACATTACTTCTGTTTAAAGTACTAACTAAGTTACGTAAAGTTTAAACTTTGGAACAAGCAAAAATAAAGTAGCTTTTCAACGTCTGATTAGGGCTTTCCAGTTTTTTTTTTAAAGTTGCACGAAACGCCATTTTATTGATATCAATAATGAAGATTTTCAGCGACAGCCTATACGTATATTTTATTTACATCGTATATGTATGACTTGTTGGTCCTGTGGTTAGTGACCCTGGATATTAAACCGAAAGTCGTCTATTGGATTTCGACCCAGGAGCAATTTTTGTGTGATGAGCATGATCATTGTTCTGTGTCTGGGAGTCATTTATCTATAACATGTTTGCATTTATAAATATATAAATTTGTTTATCAGTTGTCCAGTTACCGTAGTACAGGCTCTATATAGTGTGATTTGTCCTAATATATTAATATTTCAATCATATCGATTCTTTACATACCTACTCCGACATGCACTTAGCTCAAACCTATGCATGAATGCGTTGCATTATATTCACTCAACGGATTAATATTCCCCATAGGTGAAGGCTTATCAGATGGACTAAGCCTGCTCCGTAATGCATAAGCCTAATGGTTTTATGGGGAAGCTATGGGTGTAAGTACTATGTAATGTGACGTATGTGTGTCTGTATGTAGATAGAAGGATGTAGTAAAATAATCGATTGATTTGTTCTTGTCTTTAAATTGTAATTGTAAAGGTGTAAGGCCGATTTTACATCAAACGTGCAAATTCTATCCGCATATATCCATCAAAATCTTTAAAATTAATATAGAATTTTATTTGTAGAATTTATAGGATGAGCATTCGCTTGCTTGATGTAAATCGACCTTTATTGCTATAGCATAAGACAATTTTAGGAAATATATCGGATACATTTTTGTGGTATACAGGCTGTTCCCGAAAAGGGTATATCTATCTAAAAGGGGTTAAAAGTAAATCTGGTATAGAGACTGTTTTCAAGTTTTTTGCTAATTAGATAGTATATATCAAATTTTTCGGGTCATGGGGTCCGAGCGCACCAAATCTTTTCAAAGAACTTTCCAAACGTTTGGTATAATCTACTCGTGATCAGAAGGGCTGGTTTGTTCCTTGCACAGAGAATCGGCATAGCCATTCAACGTGGCAATGCTGCCAGCCTTCTGGGCACGTTCCCCGCCATTGACAAGGATGACGATGAGTTCTTTGACGCCGTTTAGTTTTTATTTATGTAAGTTTTAATTTTAGTATAGTTAGAGTTTGTTCTTATATTAGATTTAATTGTGTATTAATAAATATATAAATGGCAAAAGACATCGCGGTAGGCCTAGGCGGAGATGGCGAGACGAACTGGAGGCCTTTGATGAGGAGTGGATGACCACGGCTCTAACCAGAGAGAAATGGAAGGAGGGTAGAGAGGCCTTTGCCCTGCAGTGGGAAAGAAATGGCTAGTAAAAAAAAATATATATATAATTTTGCAAACCTTTACACATATGTGTAAAGCCCAAATAGCATATAAGGAGTATGCGCTAACTAGAAAAAAAGTCGCCGTAAAAACGTTGCGTTCAAACAACCTAGTGCGAGATAACAACAAAAATAACATTTTGAAACATTCAGAAAGGGGTCAAAAATGCACAGTCACAATAGTTAGACGTAATTGATTGAGATGTTGGCTTTGTACCACGGGGGCGCCGGTTCGATTCCCGTGCGATGTAAGGACCATTGTGTACGGATCAAGTATTTTTACAGATTGGGGGTAGTTTGAAGTGGGTGGTATTTTATCACGTAATATATAGATGAAACTAGTGAAATTTAATTCAATATAAATTACGTTATTTTTTTACTGTAGAAAGTCAGCGTTGAAATGTCAAATATAAAATGACTTTTGATTTTATACGTTTTAAACCGAATATTCTACTCAAAATAGAAATGCAAGTTTCATTTCAAATTAAAGTTATATTTATACTTTTCAGATTTATTTTATACTAGCGGCCCGCCCCGGCTTTGCTCGGGTGCAACGCTGATACCAAATATAACACAATCATAAAGTTCTGTAGGGCGAAGCACAGCCTTAGAAGCATTTTTTGGTATAGGCACGCTCCCCCCGGCCCCCGCGCGGCCCCCTGGCCGGTACCGCCGCAACCGCTATGTCCCTGCATTTTAAATCTGTAATATCTTCGAAAATATTCATTTAAATTACATGCTGTGAAAGGCAATATCGATCTATATTACATGCACAATTTTTTGAAGGTACTTAATTGGATAAGGATTAATGCTATATTGCTTAAAATCGTCTTTTCGTGAATAAGTAATAAATAAAGGATAAAAAATGGTTATTGTGGGTTACCCTCAAGAGATAGACATATACCATCGCGGACTTTTTTGTAGATCTTTTTAAGGTGCACAATACTGTAGTACATTATTTTGATCTATCTCGTAGGGTTCAGCCAGCGTTTGCAATGAAAGCGCAAAAAATGTGTTGATTTACGACCTGACGTCAAAAATCTCTAAGATTATCCATGTTTCTCTACTATATTATGCATGTATTATACATATAAACCTTCCTCTTGAATCACTCTATCTATTAAAAAAAACCGCATGAAAATTCGTTGCGTAGTTTTAAAGATTTAAGCATACATAGGGACAGACAGCGGAAAGCGACTTTGTTTTATACTATGTAGTGAGTCTGCAGCACACACGTTTTTTCCTCTAAATTCAAGTAGTATACCACCAAAAATATAAAATGCATACTTGTACAGAAAAACTAACCACCATTCAGTCTATTTTTTTTTTCTTTGGCACTTCTATTTTTCATTTTACCTATTTAATACATTAACGTACTGATTTTGTACTCCAAGTAACCCATAAGCCATACATTTTAGACAGAAAACACAATTCAAACGAAAACATAACCAAAAATCCACATTACATCAACAAAACAGTTAAATGACGTCACCGCCCCGCCAAATAAATAAATAAATGCGGAGAACATCACATACATTGCTCTGAATCCAAAGTAAGTAGCTACATATTAAGCACTTGTGTTATGGAATTCAGAAACAACGAAGGTATAACAAACACCCAGACCCAAGACAATGTAGAAATGTTGGTATCTCTACATTGACCCGACCGGGGATCGAACCCGAGACCTTAGAGCTAGCGACACCTTGAAACCGGTGCGTACGCCACTCGACCACGGAGGTCGTCAATAATAATGTACCCTTATTTAAACAAATAATTAAGTGTTCAACTGCCGTGTAATTACGAACCATTAACATATTCATTTTAAACTCAACTGAAATGTAGATTTCACCAAAGTCAATGTTCGGATTATGTCGTGAAAAAAAACGAGTTTTACCGAATCGAGTGCAAGGGGTGTAAGGTTACATATATTTGCAATCTAGGTATCAGTATTCAGTCTAGTCTAGATTTTTCACAAATTACATACACACGTATGTAATTTGTGAAAAATCTAGATCTAAACCCCCGACGAAAGAATTGGGTGTGTGGTTTGACGTTTCGGTCTATGTGTCTGTGAATAGATCCTAAACGAATAGACCAATTTTAATGCAGTTTGTTTTGTTGTGTAAAAGCTGATGACATCGAGATCATTCTTAGCAATAATTTATAAAGATCTTTTGAAATTTATAAGCAATTTTATAAAGTTTACCGAGGGTTTCTTAAATTTATAATTGTAGTAGACAGTTCAAGGTTTCGAAAGTCAGATATGACTGCTGAAATCCTGAACTCTCTGCAGAATTTTTTGGTACGTTTCTTTTTAAAAATCTTAGCAACGATCGGTACTTTTGAGAAAAGCGTACTTACGATGAAAATTGCAAACCTACAAGTGGGATACAGCACCTCTCTTTTTTGAAGTCGAGTAAAGTCGGTAATTCTTATACCGTATACAAAAGAATGTAATAATATTAATGTTTAATCGCAGCGGTCGAATCATTAATCACTGGATAGGGGACTAGGGGAGGGGGGCAGGCCGTGGGGTCCCAAATAATTTGATACGGCGACATATTGTCGGCGTGGTTCGATTTGTGACACGAAGAGTCCAGCTTAATGTAGGAAGGTGGATGGATCTGCTGATTGATGCTGAAGTCTGTATAATTAAGGATTTTAGTTGGATTGGATTGGATATTTTTTCGTTTTTTTTTAACAACAATAATTTAATGTTAGTATACCTTTCTTTAATGTTAATTCATGAATCATGAAGGACCTATGGGTCTTATCATATGTAAATACCACAGGTACACAGTGGGGGTTTTGAAAATTGGTGTTGGAAAATATCAATTTAAACATTATCTCTATAATTATCAAGAAAAATAATATAATCTGTACTAATATTCAACGCGAAAGTAAGTAACAGCAAAATTTTTATAAATCCATGTTTTAATCTTTTAGTTATGACGACCTCCGTGGTCGAGTGGCGTACGCACCGGTTTTCAAGGTGTCGCTAGCTCTGAGGTCCCAGGTTCGATCCCCGGACGGGTCAATGTAGAAAGTCACTTTTCTACATTGTCTCGGGTCTGAGTGTTTGTGGTACCTTCGTTGTTACTGAATTCCATAACACAAGTGCTTAATAGCTACTTACTTTGGGTTCAGAGCAATGTATGTGATGTTGTCCGCATTTATTTATTTATTTATCTAAATATAGGTGGTATACTTAACCAACTTCCAAAAAGGATGCGGTTACAAGATCGACACCATCTATTTTTCCACAATTGTATAATCAATTACGAACAACTCATTCTAAAATTACATCCAAATCAATTTACCAAGAGCCCGAACACAATTACATCCATGTCAATACATCTTCCATTCAACTATCATCATCATGCGTGAGAGAAACCATTACATACGTCCCCAAGGAAAGCTGGCTGCGACCCTTGCAGGATAATAACCGCTTTTTAAATGGTAGGATAACACGACATCTTGTTTCTGATGGTATGTTTGGATGCTGTGGGGTGGATGCGAGATTGTCAACCATAGACAAATTCTATCAAACATCTCAAAATTGGATTGCATGAACATTTTAACAAATATTAAATACATGCCACAGTTTTACCGTAAGAAGATAAGAATAATCCTAAAATAGTTAAAAATAAATGTGGACAACATCACATACATTGCTCTGAACTCAAAGTAAGTTACTAAAGGACGCGTGTTATGGAATATCGAAGGATCGAACAAGGAACCTAAGAGCGACACCTTAAAAAGTTGAAAACCGGTGTGTATGCCA
Organism: Autographa gamma; assembly: GCA_905146925.1. Lineage (NCBI taxonomy): Eukaryota > Metazoa > Arthropoda > Insecta > Lepidoptera > Noctuidae > Autographa > Autographa gamma. The sequence continues at coordinate 2,911,742 of LR989878.1, read as the reverse complement.
CTAGATCAAGGAGATCGTCAAATATATAATAAACTATTACACTTATCTTCAATCAATCAATCAATCAATCAATCAGCCAATCATAGTCCACTGCTGGACATAGGCCTCTCCCAATTTACGCCACAACACCCGGTCCTCCGCCTTCCGCATCCAGTCCCCTCCAGCGACCTTTCTCAGGTCATCGGTCCACCTGGCGGGCGGGCGTCCTACCTTACGGTTGCCGAGCCGCGGTCTCCATTCTAGGACTCGTCTGCTCCAACGGCTATCGGTCCTTCGACAGACATGGCCAGCCCATTGCCACTTCAGCAAGCTAATTCTACGAGCTATGTCGGTTACCTTGGTTCTTTGTCGGATGACCTCATTTCGAATTTTATCCTTCAAAGAGACTCCGAGCATAGCTCGCTCCATAGCCCGCTGTGCAACTTTAAATTTGTGGACTAGTCCAACCGTTAATGTCCACGTTTCGGCACCGTAAGTCATAACAGGTAGGACGCACTGGTTGTACACTTTGGTCTTCAGGCATTGCGGTATAGGCGAAGAAAAGACTCGACGAAGTTTGCTAAACGCTGCCCAGCCCAACTGAATTCTCCGATCGATTTCCCGCTCGAAGTTGTTTCTACCAAGCTTGATGACCTGCCCTAGGTAGATATACTCTTGAACAACTTCGAGCAACGATCCTTCGACATATATCGGTCTCGGCCTGATATGTTCATTGAACATGATCTTTGTTTTATCCAAGTTCATGCCAAGACCGACCAGTCGTGAAGCTTCATTTAGGCCATGCAGCATCTCGCTTAGCTGGTCCAGCGACTCTGCTACTATGACGATGTCATCGGCAAATCGAAGGTGCGAGATGTGCTCACCGTTCACATTTATACCCCGTCCAGTCCAATCCAGAGTTTTGAAGACATCCTCGAGCGCGTTGGTGAACAGCTTTGGGGATATAACATCCCCCTGTCTCACCCCCCGACGCAGCTCGATCGGATTCGTCTTACGGTCATGGAGCTGGACAGTCATGGTGGCGGTGTCATATAAGCATCTCAGCACCTCGATGTAGCGCCAGTCAATACGACATCGTTGCAGGGCATCCAGAACCGCCCAAGTTTCGATGGAGTCGAAGGCTTTCTCGTAGTCCACAAAGGCCAAACACAGCGGCTGATTGTACTCTTTGGTTTTCTGCACAATCTGCCGAACAGTATGGATGTGGTCTACGGTGCTAAAGCCTTTTCGAAACCCGGCTTGTTCTGGTGGCTGGAACTCGTCGAGTCTTGTAGCGAGGCGGTTAGTGACTACTCTCGAGAACAACTTGTAAATGTGGCTCAGGAGTGAGATAGGTCTGTAATTCTTCAGCAAGGTTTTGTCTCCTTTCTTGAAGAACAGAACCACCGCACTCCCACTCCACGCTTGTGGTGTTAAGCCTTGGTGAATGACGGAATTAAAGAGACTCGCTAGCTCTTTCAGGACTGTGGTCCCACCGGCCTTAAGGAGCTCGGTCGTAATTCCGTCATCACCCGGCGCCTTGTTGTTCTTTAGTTGTCTGAGAGCTGCCTCTACCTCGCCCGGGTCGACATCCGGGATGTCCTCGGTGTAATGGCGCGTGAGTGGGGCTCTGTGGTCATCTACGCCTTGTCTCGGTGGTTTAGTCGTCCGTGATGCGTATAGGTGTCTATAGAAACTCTCAATTTCCTCCAGAATCTCGAACTTAGAGGTGACGGTCCTGCCATCCCCGGTCCTCAGTTTCGCCAGATGGGGTCTGCCTAATTGCTGAGCGAAGACTTTGGTGCCTCTATTTCGCTCAATCGCAGCCTCGATCTTACGAGTGCTGCAGCGTCGGAGGTCACGTCGCGTCAGTTTCCTGATTTTCAGGTTTAGGGACCGCCTATCTGACGAAGACATCTGGGCATCTGGCGTTTCTCGTCTTTCCTTCATAAGTTCGAGAGTCTCTGGTGAGAGTTTGGACTCCCTTTTACCGCGTTTTCCGGGGAACAACCTTCGAGACACACTCTGTAGCGTTTTGACCACTGTGTCGGTTTTTTCGTCAACATTGTCCGTGGTTTCCAGCAGTGCGAAACGATTTTGGAGTTCCAACTGGAACTTATCGGAACCTAAAGCTATTTGGGGCAGCGTGGGTCGGAGAGTAGGTCTCATCATCCTAACTCTTTCAGCCTTAAGGTTGATATTTAGAGAGCCTCGGACGAGTCTATGATCACTACCGGTATTAAACCTATTGATCACCGAGACGTCTCTAAATATATGCCGCTTGTCCGTGATGATGAAATCTATCTCGTTCCTCGTCACATTATCGGGGCTTCGCCATGTCCACTTTCTGTGGGGCTTCTTCTTAAAGAAGGAATTCATTAAGAAGAGCCCCTGGGACTCTAGAAAGTTTACCAACATTTGGCCCCTGTGATTTCGGCGCCCCACGCCGTTAGGTCCGATTATCGTTTCGCCGCGTTCTTGTACTCCCACCTTGGCATTAAAATCTCCCATAACAACGTTGTAGTGAGCCTTCCTGGTACCATGTAGTGCCTTCGCTATGTCTTCGTACATGGTTTCGGCTATCTCATCAGAGTATGTCGAGGTCGGCGCATATACCTGCACCACCTTCAGGAACTTCCTGTCGGTGATTTTCAATAAGAGGTACGCTACCCTTGTCGACACACTACTGATTTCCACAACGCTGCTTGTGAGACACTTGTTGACCAAGAAACCGACACCACCCTGGGAGGGCCTATCACCTTCTCGGTAGTAGAATAGGTCACCTGAATCAAGGGTTATCGTGTCCTCCCCCTGTCTTCGGACTTCGGATAACCCCAAAATGTGCCAGTTTATGCGACCTAATTCTACTTCGAGTTCGGTGAGGTGTTGGTCCAGCCGTAGACTTCGTCCGTTATACGTCGCCAGGGTCAGTTTTTTGAGGTGGTGGTAGCCTCCCGTAGCCCGGAGATTCTTAGCACCCCCTGTCCCGCCGTTACCGCGACCGCTACCTTGGCCGGGAATAGCGGGACTACCGGGAACTGGGGGCCGTTCTGTGAGGTGTGGCTCCATCAGAGGTTTCGGCCTACTAATGCCACGCTGGCCAGACGGGTTGGCATAGGGTTTGGTCTCGAGTTTTCCTTCTCTAAGCAGTGATTGTTGGCTCTGCTCAATTTTCCCTTAGTCGCCTTCTACGACACCCACGGGATGAGATGGGGTGGTGACCTTCGTATTCTTTAGGTCCGTCACCACACGGACTACACTTATCTTCACCGACATTAAAAGAAAATAATGATTATAAATGCGAAAGTACTACATTCATGGCTAAACCACTTAACCAAAGCCATGAAATTAAGTATACCTTAAACCACTGAACCTAGGCCACCAATGTCGTGGTGGCCTAGCGGAATGTCGTGGTGGCCTAGCGGAATGTCGTGCTGGCCTAGCGGAATGTCGTGCTGGCCTAGCGGTTCAACGGATTTGTATGCACAAGGTTGCAGGTTCGAACCCAGGCAAATACCAATGTGGCTTTTTCAAAGTTATATGTACTTTCTTAATTATTCTAAGACACTTCTGACAAACGGTGAAGGAAAACATCGTGAGGAAACCTGGATTAAGAAATTTGGAATCTGAAATCGGCAATCCGCAGAGAGCAAGCGTGGTGATCAATGCTCGTGCCTTCTCTATATGGGAAGAGGCATGTGCCCAGCAGTGGGACGATTATAGGCTGGATTATTAAACCACTGAAAAGGACATAAGTTACTTCCGTAACACTGACTGACCTAAATGTAAAGTTTATGATCAAAATGGACGGAACGTGTAAATGATTAGCGAACTATTCTAATTATTTCTATTTCCGGTAACTCATTGAGAGTTCCTTTATAAAATACCGGTGAATTAAATATTTTCTGTATTAGTATGAAATTAACATAGCTTGGGCTGTTAACAAGTGATTTTAATTATATGATTCTTTTAGCACTTGGAAACATACACACAAATTATAAATTTTTTATCATAAGTGAGAAATTATATCAGTTTTTTTTTCTCACCGTCAAATCAACTAATTTTTACATTCGTTTTGACATCTGTTTTGACATTTCACATTTCACATTTGTTTTGACATTTCTTGGTACCTATAGCTGTCCCTTTCTACCACTATATGTAAGAGAAAGAAAGTTATACTTTAATTTTCATTTAATTTAAAAACATGAGTAGCTTATTCAATATTAAGTTAGGTAGCTTCACAACTTGAAATAGTAAATACAGGGTGTTAAGAAAACCCTGTCCGATCCGTTAAAGTATTGTTAGGTATCGATATCTGATTCCAATCAAGTAAAAAAACGAAAAAAAAATGCGTACAAAAATGGTTATTTCAAAATATGATTGATGATTTGAAAATATGATTGTGAACCCTATATCACCCTTTCGGGTCAGACAGGATATTCTTAACACCCTATAAAATCTAGACTCATACTTCTATAACACAAAAATACCTGATATAGGAACACAATGACAAGAAAGAAACCACAAATCGGATATGAAAGTGTAATATCGCGTCAATCTGATGAAATAACTACATTGTTGGCCAAAAAAAGGTAACAATCAATCATACATTACCGCTGGCCCCTTTATTGTGGCACCGATTGTACTACAATAGTTTTAAAGTGGTTTCATGTGTAATGTAGAAAAGGACACGGTTTTTGGAGGAAGTTACTTATACGAGTATTTTTTGGTACTTTTTGTGATTTTTTGTTACAAAAGTTAGTGCAGTGTAGAATTTACAAAGAAAAAATATTTTTTAGTACATCTGTCTGTCCTTTTTAATCATGTTTTTTTTAATGCCTAAAATATCAATCAATCAAATTGATTTATTCAGACTAAAGTCTATTATATAATAAAAATTCTTATCCTATGTTAGTAAAAAATATAACATACATTGCTCTGACCCTAAAGAAAGTAACTAAAGCACTTGTGTTATGGAATTTAGAAACAACGAAGGTACCACAAACACCAAGACCCGAGACAATGTGGAAAAGTTGGTTTCTACATTGACCAGTCCGGGGATCGAACCCGGGACCTCAGAGCTAGCGACACCTTGAAAACCGGTGCTTACGCCACTCGACCACGGAGGTCGTCAAGTGTGTGTCACTTGGGATGATATAGCTTAACCTAATAAGTACATATTAATCGGTTCAGGCAATCAAGAGCTATGTGGAATAAACGTACAAACATACATGGAATAAAAGCATACCTCTATTATTCCTGTTGTGTAAAAATGACAATTTCTAAATGACTATATTGTTACTTCATAACTTATGTATGGAAACAATAAAAGCCAGTCAAGTGGGAGTCAGACTCACACATGAAGGGTTCCGTACCATCCTTTTTGATACTTAATTCAATTCAATTCTTTATTGCATACCATAATGTTACATAGGTGGTCAATACAGTGAGTAACAGTTCATTATGGACCCTGTCGGGCACAGCAAAAGTAGGAGAGAAGAGGAATTTGTTAATTATATACTTAAGTATATACCAGTGTATACTTGTATTATCTATATCGATACCTGCAATTTTAAGTTATTTTATTATGATTTACGAGATACAGCAAGCTGACACGCTGATAGCAGATGCTTTGTAATATTATCAAAGTGGGTTAATTTAATAATTGATCAAATTGAATTTTCGTACCAATTACTTTTCTATAATTTTTGATTTTTCAAAGTCATGAATACTCTTCACCCCTTTTGGATAGATATACCGTTTCAATAACACTCTGTAAAACCTATGTTTCACAAATAAGTTTGACATGATTTGCTAAGGAACCCTAAAAGTGAAAACATCAGTCAAACTCTCTGATCTTAGCTCTCAACATAAGTATTTTGTTGGTTCGTGTAAATTATTCATAAACTCATAATTTCTCCCCCTCCCCCCACCCTTTGTACTTTACGCCTTGTAAAACATTCAGCAGAATGTGCCAGTGGATGTCAAACTTTGAGGTATTCTTTCTTATTTTGTGCACAAAATATTTGTGTTTCAAATGGAAGGTAAATGTTTAATGTATAATTTGTTACGTGTATAATAACAATAGTTTTATAAAATAAGAAAAACAATTATTAGGATTCAAATTCCATTTGAATACCTTTAAATAGCTTTTAGTAAAGCTAATTTATTTAGACTTATGCTTTAACTTTTTTATTCACTGACTTGATTAACTCAGAAAATAAAAATACACTCGGTTCTTTCCGTTATTTAAAACAAGTCTACCTGAGTTTTGGCACTTTTGCTTCCGATTTATTTAAGAATTGGTTTTATTCGAATTATGAATAAAAAACTTAAGTCTCTAATTGAGTTACTAGTTTTATCAATGTCTTCAAAACTTTTAGAACCGCTGCTTCAAATCATTTGTAAGGTAATTTTATTAGTGTGAGACAGTTCATGTCGTCCAGACTATTCTATTTCTTCACGAGCAACTTGTTTCATCATTTACGGTACAGCTTACAAACATTTGACAGTGTAATACTTGATTTAATCTGTGTTTACTGAGAAATATTGTTGTGAGAGAATCTACATGTTTTTAAGATAGCCAACTAACAGCCAAATAACTTGGACTTAAAATATGTATTTTTAGAATATTTTAATTAAAAAGTAAGAGTCGGATTCACAGAATGTTCTAAAAATAAAGAATCCACGTGACAGCGTGGGTGCAATTCCTAGGCAACGCAACTTACTAACTTAAGAATAAAACTAAATGAAGAGTTCTAAGAAACTACATGATTAAGTTAAAATAATGCACTTTAATAGCGTTTAAAACCAAGTAAATAATGTGTCAATTTAAATGGCCTGAAGTGTACACATCAATGAACTTTGATAAATTAAGCTTACCATTGTATAAATAAAATGTAAACATGTATTTATATCATATATTAAAAACATCTAAAGTACCTTAGATATGTTTATATAAATACAATACTGAAAACAGAATCGTCTTAACAAATATTACGTAATTCTCATTTCGAGATCCGATTACAAACCCATTTTGTTTTGCTCGTAAAAACAGCTATCAAAGAAGCTTACCTGAAAGAACAAACAAATAATTAGTTAAAACATTATTTTAGAAAATATACAAAGTCAAGGAAGGTATTTTTAGTGTTTTAAGTACTTTTCTTATTCATTTTAAGACTTCTAAAAGGGAAATAGCAGTATCCTGTGTTTATAAAGATTCGTTATTAACTATCTGTACTTATTGACTAATTTCTATCATCTCACATAATTTCACGTTTATAATTTACTAGCGTTTCCTTACGCCCTTGCTTCTTACTTCATACAAAGTTTCATCGAAATTGGTTAAGCAGTTAAGACGTTGAAGCGTCACGAACAGACTGAGTTATATTACGAAACTAGTTAGGAACGCCATCCTACTGCTCCTAGTAGGATTGTGTGGATAGTCCAAGATTGTGTAGAAAGTCCTATCGTCTAAATAACTTGCATTAAATAGCCAAATTCTTAAAGAAGGATCTAAATATAAGCAATACCATTATTCCTATATCACATTCATAAACCAAAGCAGGGTAAGTTATACATATCTCAGAACAGAGGACTAATTTTCCTATTTTTTTTGTTAAGATTAGTTAGATTCATCATCATCTCCCTGCCCTGTTCCCAATTATTTGGGGTCGGCGCAATGCGTATTCAGCTTCCATTCATCTCTACAACTCGTCATCTCAGTATTTACTCCTTTCTTCCTCATATTATCTTTCACACAATCCATCCATCTCTTTTTTGGTCTTCCTCTGCATGTATACTGATCCACATTCATACTCATAACTCGACTAGTTACGTGACTTTCATCCCGAATGGATGAAAGTTGGATTTCTTTTAGAGAATGATTACAAAAACATCGGGAACTTAGGCAAGATACGGGGCACAGTAAGTTATATACAAAGGTAACATAACACACAACGCGTGGTCAATCCGCATTATAATAATGATCTAACTTGCAGCGCGGGGACACAAGTTATGATTGTTTCAGCCATATTGCATGCTTGTTTGTTTGTTTGATCGATGTGTGTATAAGGGAATAAAATGTTAATAAGCTGTGTTCAGGCTGGTGTTGTTATCTAGATACTTTTACCGACAGTAAAAAAGAGGAAATTCTCATTTTGATGGCAGGTTCTTGTTTGTATGTTACACAATATTGTTGGTCGATTTCAAAAAGGATCAACATAAAATTGTTTGATTAATGTATTTTTAGTAGGGTACCCCTCAGACTTCGGTACCTGACCTAAGGCTTTGTCTAATGTTTTAGTTTTCACACGATGATCAGAATTAAATACACCAATGCTTTGATTTTAGTTTAGTTTATATGAAATACAGATAGGTTAAAAAGAGTTTTCCTTATCTACAAAAACCTATTTAAAAAACTACATACAACAATAACTTCTTTGTATATGTGCTAAAACTAAAAAAAGATAGGAAAACCGACACAAAACCGAAACAAGGACATATTTCGGTGTGGGGAGTAAAACCTTGTTTCAATACAGTCGGTTAGGGCGGCCGCGCCAATTTCAAACTCGATTTAACTGCGCCACAGACTAACGAAATAACAGAGGTACAAACTATGGTTTTTGATTGTTTTGTTTATAGGATTATGTTATTTTGTTACATTGTTGTAAGTTATTGCAATTGATAACAACTAAATGTAAAAGTCGTGGTGGCCTAGCGGTTCAATGAACGGATTTGGTTGCAGGTTCGAACCCGGGCAAGAACCAATGTAACTTTTAAAAGTTATATGTACTTTCTTAATTATTCTAAGACACTTCTGACCAAAGGTGAAGGAAAAAATCGTGAGGAAACCTGGATTCCAAAACATGGGATCTGAAATCGCCAATCCGCAGAGAGCAAGCATGGTGATCAATGCTCGCGCCTTCTCTATATGGGAAGAGCCCTGTGCCCAGCAGTGGGACGTTTATAGGCTCGATTATTTATTATTAAATGTAAAAAAACACACTCCGATGAAATGTGTAGGACCTTTTGACCAGAGAGAAATCTAACGAGAATGTTGTTTTAATAGTTAGCATTTAATTTAAACATAATAAGTCATAATTGATTAAAAATAAATGTTAGAGAACAACACGTTCCAAAAAAATTGGAAATCTCTTAGATGAAAGTGACAAAAAATGCTTTTTGCATTCTTCCTTTATAATAAAATGGACTTTAGCTGTATCAAATAACTCTTCCCTCCGCAATAATATTAATACATAAAATTAATATTATTGGAATCTCACTGTTGATATTCAATTAAACAAGTATAATATTTTCTATTTAACTAACCAAATACTAAGTATTGAAATAATCAAATTAATAATTTCCTGGTTTTATATCTAATATTAGGAATAATATAACTTTGAAACAGTATTATAATGATTTCTACAACACTTATCAATAAATTCTACAAAGTCTCCACATCTTTTCTATATATAAAAATGAATCGCTAAATATGTTGGTAAGCGCATAACCCAATAAGGCCTGGACCGATTTTGCTAATTCTTTTTTGTTGTGTTAGTTATTGTTAAGAGAAGGTTTTTATGAAAGGAAAAAAATGGAACTATAAATACTGCCTCGTTGGCCTAGTGGTGCTAAGTTTGACTGCTACGCTAGAGGTCTTGGGTTGGATTGCCAAGTCGACCAAGGTGTTATTGGGTTTTTCTGTGAAATTCTCAGTAGCAGGTCGGAGTTTGGATTTGTGCCCGGTTAGTGGCAATAGGCTCGCCCCCTATTACATGGGACCTAAACATATCGGCGAACTGTGGGTGTACATTGGTACACCTCTGTCTAACCCTTCGGGGATACAGGCGTGACGATATGTATGTATGTTTATCAAAAAATTGAAAATTGAGCTGAAAATGAGAAAATTTTAGTATATTTAATCACCATATTAAGTAATCCTGCCTATTGTTATTTGATAGTAATTTGTTGGAACCATCTCTGCGAACAATAATAAAAAGGCACTGGGAACGGGACCTATGTATTCACGCGGGTGAAACCGCAGGGTACATCTAGTTATCAATAAATTCTACAAAGTCTTCACATTATATAAAAATATCTTCAATGAATGAATCAGTTTATTTGTGCTTACTTCAAACCAATGTCGTGTCCTCAATGTAGCCGATAAGGCATAAGGAATGACTAACTATCAACTAAGTATAATATTTACTTAAGATATTATGTGGAGAAATATGTCAACAATTATTAAACTGTCGGCATGGGCTTCAAAGGAATAACTTACTTTAGTTAATAACAACTGAATCGGTTTAAGTGTGTTGATCAGCTGTCGTGAGCTTAAGTGTTCAGCTGTGATTGGTTATTATTTTGTATGTCAAAACAATCACATAGATTGATATTTGATTAGACTAACGATGGATTTTAACAGTTTTTTAGATTCGCAGTTTCTTATATTAGATTTAATTGTGTATTCAGTATTAGTAAAAATAAAGCTATGAGCTAAATACCGATTATAATGTGTCTATACAGGGTGTTACCGAAAGGGTATATCTGTACAAAACGGGGGAAGAGTACATCTGGTATACAGTCAGTTTACAAAGTTCCAGCTCAATATAAGTTAATTAAATCACCATCTTTCTACCTTATGACTTTATACTACAGTTAGCATTTACCCCTTTTCAAATAGATATACCCTTTCGTGACACCTTGCGTGACTATATTATATAGGTAATCTTTATTTCATTATCCATAATTTATTTAAAGTTTTATGAAATATCTAGAATCTATAAATATGCATGTATGCAGTAACAAAAAAGGCCTCTCTTTTTACCCTACTCTGCCTAGTATAAAAGAGTTGGTTTAATTTTTACAAAAAAAAAAATGGCGTCGTGGTTAATGACCCTTTGTTTCGGTCGCATTGTTCAGACTACCGGCAGACGGTCAGCGTACCATACATACATTCATACAAACATACATACATACATGCAGAATATAATAAGCTTTCATGCAAGTTTTAAAGCTCGTGGCTAAAGAATACTAACCACGAATTTCGACATTTCATCTTTAAATGCAAAATAAAATAGTTATAAATGAAAATCATTATTTAAGCTTTGTTTTAAAAGTCAATGGTACCTCACTTTATTGACAAAGACAATTGTTTTTTACCAACAGATTTTCGATATAATTCGCCTCATATACCAATTTGTACAGTGCATGTATTTTTCGTTAAGTTATGTTCCTTGACATATCTCCTAAAGTACTTATTAGATTGCCAATCACGGTAAAAAATTAAGTTAATTTCTTAATTTAGGTATTAATAATAATATTCCAGGACATCTCACACACGGTTGTCTGATCCCAAGCTAAGCAGAGCTTGTGTTATGGTAACCAGACAACTGATAAACATACTTATATATTTCTAAATACATACATATTATAGATAAATTACACCCATTTTAGCTTTGAAAAGAATCCTGTACACATTTAAGAGATACTTTCGTTTCAAGATCTTCAAAATTATGTTTTTTAATTCTTTAATGATAATAAACATACTTATTAAAAAAAAATGATTTCAAGTAATATGTAATATATTATATATTATATGTAATATATTATATGTAATATATGTATAATAATATGTAATATGTCATATAATCTAGTTTTTCATTTAATATACTAACATTATTCCATAGCATAAAAAACCTAACTTACTAGGAAAGGTGACGGGAACACAATTTGATATTATCGATTTCTTCTGCCGATACCTTGAAAACACAACCCGTTATATCACATCACATAACAAACCAAAATCAACTGTATCACCCTTGTTATAGTGTTCAATTCACTTTATGTTGCAACATCACATATAACCTTTCACATCAAATGTAATCGAAAGTTTGTGGGTCACTGTTTCAAAGGAAATTGAACTCTGTTTTAATGACGTTAAAGTGTGTTTTTCTTTGTATTGCGGTGTGATTTAAGTCATTTTGTTATTGAGTTGCGTTCCCCTTCAGTTGGCATTGTAAACAAAACGCCTATTATAATGGACAACGTAGTGCTGGGCTGTTATCGATAAATTGATAGCGATAGTGTTGTTACCTATATTTGACGTTATACAATTATTTAGTTTGTAAGGGTTGTATTGTAGACTCGTATTAATAATGACAGACGTATTTATGTTTGTAAAATACTTGATTGATTTCTTTATACTATGTATTATATTTGATTAATTGTTAAGGGCTTAATACTCACTATTAGTTGTAATAAAGTTTTGAAATTATCAATTAACAGCCAGATCAATTAAAAAAAATATATATCTAAATAACCCTTTTTTATATTAGATATTCAATCAAATACATCCTATAGACCAAATCTTAACAATTATGTTAAACTAACAAAAACAAACCTCTTTACTTCCAAACAAGCATATAATTAAAACCAAAACTCAAATACGAAAGGAATAACAATTCCCATTTGTTTAACAAAACGTAATTTCCATGAAAACTCTTATATTTGCTTAAACACAAGAAAATAATAAGTTACCAATGTATTCCGTCAAACATACTTTGGTATAGTCAACCCCGTTTCTATAAGGAAAGTTTGTAATAAATGGTTAAAACAATAAAGGAAACAAAAATATCATGCAGTGCAAAAGATCTGTTTCTTTTTATGGGTTACTAGCTGTGCCCCGCGGTATCACCCGCGTTCATACCTATATCCTATGGATCCCTAACTTTTTTGAAAATTTAATATAGCCTATGTTAACCGCAGATAGTGTAGCTTCCCAACAGTGAAATAATTTTTCAAATCGGTCAAGTAGTTTCGGAGCCTATTCAATTCAAACAAACAATCAAATCTTTCCTCTTTATAATACCTATTAGTATAGAAAAAATCATGCTACATAATAGTCAAACAACTCGATTTCATCAGCTTTTGGACAGAATAAAACGCATTTAAATCGATTCAGGTATCAAGAGTAACGATGTCACAGACAAACATACAAATCTGCATAAATAATATAACAATATCCTAGAACCTCTAACACACGGTCATCTGATCCCAAGCTAAGCAGAGCTTGTACTAGGTATGGTAACCAGACAACTGATAAACATACTTGTATATAAAAATAGGTACATACATAATAACAAGAATAGATTAATCTATTCCCCAGCGGCTTTCAAAGAAAAACCGCAACAAAACTAGTCCTTTCGTTTTGAAGCTACAATGCCTCAGACAAACATAGACACATACGATAGACTATTAATTCCCTACTTTTTATATTGTCCTTTAAAGCAGTAGATTTTCCTAATACTGTCTTCAGCCTAGTCTTTTCCTTAGTTATTTTGTGGTCGGCTTCCAGTCTCACCGACAGCTGAACACCGTATGTGACAGAGCGACTGCCTATCTGACCTCCACAACACATTTACTGGGTAACAATGTATCAGTGTTTTCTCTGTTATTTTGTAACGAAAATATTGCGGTTTATTATACAACAATAAAAAACTTTTGTGAAACTTAATTACTGGGAACCTGTATTTGTGTTGTCGTTATTGTTTTACTAAATTGATATGATTGCAGGGTGGGTATTTCTACTTGACGAAAGTTATATATTAAGTGGTGGACTTACCTTTGCTTTCGGTTTTTCCTTATTAAACTATAAATAATGTAGCTAGAGGTCAGTAAAAATATGATATTATTAGTGAAATATTTATATGTTTATCATAAAATATAGATACATACTTATGATAATCATATTAATTAATGACATTTTATGAGTATTAATTAAATTACATTTTTTTTTATTAAATCGAATTACCATATTGAAATATCGATATCAATCACATCACTAATTCATCCAACGTAATTCGAATAGCTGGACTTATGGCTAATGTATCATGAATCTATTAATACGTCGTACGCCCCTTAATTGACAATATCGTAAATCATAGCAATCAATATGAAACATTTTGAAATTCCATTCAAATTTCATCGTCAGCAATAAAAATAGCAAGCCCATCACTAGAAAGCTAATCGATTTAAAATTAAATTTGTCACGGCAATACGAATTAATATTTTTCGCATCACTAATTCGTTTTGCTAATTTAATATTGTGAAAATGCAATATTTATCTTTGGAGTAGAATATGTATGGAATTCTTTTTTAAAAGATTCTTTGTTGCTTTAATTACACGTATTAATATGACAAAGCATGTTTTTTTCGTCGTGAAACAAAATACATTTTTATAAAGAATGCTGGAGAAAAAAATGTTACCAGCAAAATATTGGGCTACTAGTCTTTGCAATTCTTTCTGTGTTACCCAGTAAATGTGTTGTGGAGGTCAGATAGGCAGTCGCTCTGTAACATACGGTATTCAGCTGTTGGTGAGACTGGAAGCCGACCCTAACATAGTGCGGGAAAAGACTACTAGAAGAATTTGAATGGTCTGTTGGTCTAGTGGTTAGTGACCATGGCTGCTATACCAGGGGTCATGAATTAATTGATAATATGTGTAATTTATTTATAATATGTATGCATTTTTTTTTCTGGTTACCACAGTACAAGCTATGCTTAGTCTCGGATCAGATGACCATGTGTGAGTTATCCTAGGATATTTATTTTCGTGTTTCCAATATTGGAATAAGGCCATAAAGTTATTCTAATGCTAAAAAAAGGAAGAAATATTCAAGAATTTCTGAACTTTGAATGAATAGATTATTATTCTTATTTCGTTCCCACGCCATCAAACATAATCTAGGGAAAATAAATTAAATAAACAATATAAGTGTGGTTTCAATTTACTGTGGCCACCCTTTCCCTTATTTTCATCGTTGTAACCCTATCTGTAACGTTTTATGCTAATCTTACATTTTTGTAAGTGTTGTGGTGAAACACTAGTGTAGGGACATTGAAATACAGTTATTTCATAGTCTAGTTTTGTAGATAGGTAGCCTATGACAATGAAGAAACTGTCATCTTAACTGATTTTACTAAAACAGTGCAGCTGATTTTAGAATAATAGTCCTAAATACATTACCCATTTAACGCAATCCACTTATTTATGTCATGATAATTTAAGGTCATTCTTTTTTACCCACAGTCCACTTTGACTCGTTAAAAAATCTAGGAAAAGACATTATAATTATTCTTATCAATAATTATTTCAATATTTCCTTAAAACATCTATGAAACTAGCTCAATTTACAAGAAAACACACCCTAGAAAAAAGGATTTAACAAACTTATCACTTTACCATGTATGTATGTATATGTCTTATACCACTTAAACGGACACCCCATAATTGAAATAAGCGTGAAAATAAATAAATGATAGAATGCGGTCTCAACTTTCAATGTTGTCACAATTCCCCTTTTTTTAGTCTTGTAACCCTACACTGAGTATTGTAAACCATTACAAGATTGAAATGGGGTTGCCAGTAATATATCACGCTCAATTATATTTACAATAAACATTATATTTAATTCGTTTTGAAGTTTTGTAGGGTAGTTTTGAATCGATAAATAATTGGAGATGATGTCATACGAATTGTCGATGAATTTTTAATCTTTAAACCTTTTTTACAGACTTCAAAATAAGAGGTTACTACACGTAGGTATGAAATATAGTAACTGCAATATAATTACATAAAATCTATTTTTCTTAATCTATGTATATTCTAAGCGCAAAAAAAAAATTTGTTCGTTTGTCCGTGCTTATCTCCAAAACTATTAACTCGACGGATAAATCATTAACGGTCGTCTATTTACTTCAGCTCAATAAACATATTAAAAAATCTCAAACCAGCCTCTTATCAATAAATATGACCTTTACAAAGTAATATTTTTAATTAAAATACTATAAATATAATTTCAATCGGTTCTCTGCCTAGTCACACACAATGTCACAAAATATTCTCCTAAACATACAAACAATATCAAATATTAATATATATTGAAATATGATTGAAACCACAATGAACCAATCTATACGGATATAGAGATAATTTAAATAGAGGATTTTGTTTCACATTCTAATAGTTAATATTTAACTTTATATGTCACATATATCGAAATTAAAGACATACGATACGATACTAGCATTTAAACGCGGTTCTAAATCTAATCACGCCTCTTTCCCTTGTAGGGGTAGGCAGAGACCACTTCTTTCCACTTGCTACGATCCTTGCACACTTATTTCGTTTTGTCCACTTTCATTATTCCCTTCATACATGCTGTTCGGTTTATGGTAATCTTGACCTGGCCTTCTCTCATTCACACTCGCCTTATATTCTGATCGCATGGGTGTCGGTTATTTTGGCGAAAAGAAGCCAATGCCTTTTTCTTCTTTCTGTTCTCTTAAGGTAAGTAATTTGTAATCTTCCACGAGAATTAAGCTATTAAAATGTACAAAGAATCATCACATACATTGTTCTGAACCCTAATTACAAGCATTTGTGTTATAGAATTCTAGAGACAACGAAGGTACCACAAATACCCAGACCCGAGACTATGTAGAAAAGTTTCCTACATTGACTCGTCCGGGGATCGAACCCGGGACCCCAGGGACCTTAAAACCCGGTGTGTACGCCACTCAACTATATCATCCAAACTATGGTTAAACCGTTTTAAGATGAGTCAACAAACCAGTTAAGATTACCTCAAGATGAATCATAGCCATTCAGAGAAAAAGCTATGTCCGTTGGTTCTCACAAAACGAGTTTATATCTCTCAGGCTTTTAAAATAACTGTGTAATGAAATAACGACTTTGTCTAAATAAGGAAATTATAAAGCTACCTAAGTAATACCTGTGCCTGTATTTAGAAATATATAAGTATGTTTATCAGTTGTCTGGTTACCATAGTACAAGCTGTGCCTAGTTTGGGATCAGATCAACTTAAATAACATATCTTTGTAAACATACTATTTCGATAAAGTATAGACTTCTATTAAAATAACTCATCAGAGTAAGTCGATTTTTTTTTCGAGATAAGAAATATTAAACACACAGGCATTCATACATACGTACAGGCATTTAAGAATTTAAAAAGTATCTACATGGTACCTAAAATATTGAAATGATATTCTTTCGAATCACAGTATAAAATTTAACATTTTATTTAAAAATACTTCTTGTGTCAAAAATCTTGACAGGACATCTAGTTTGAAAAGGAAAATTATAAAATTAGTATAAACAGTAAAATAGCTTTTAAGGGAACAAGGCGAGAGCTCTTGACGAAGATCATTTATTATTTAAACGTTACATTTTACGTCTTTTTCGCTTTAAAATAAGATATGCCTAAAATTTTAGACGTTATTATTAAGGATAAATAAAATATTTTATGTTATACTAGCAATGACCCCCGGTTACACCCGCATATTTATAATTCCAATAGACTTATTGGGATAAAAAGTATCATAAGCATTAAGTATGTAAGGATCGTAGCAAGTGGAAAGAAGTGGTCTCTGCCTACCCCTACGGAAAACAGGCGAAATTATATGTATGTATGTATAATCATTAATCCAAATTATAAACTGTATGTATACCAAATTTCATCCTAAACGGTTAAGTAGTTTTAAAGTAAAAGAGGAACAAACATACATGCATCCTTTTTAAATGAGAAATTTTCTGCGCTATAGGTCATACCTATCCGTATTTACGCAATATGACTGTCAATTTTAAAATCGGCTTCTTAGTTCTGCCTTCATTCTTTTGACCTTAATATTTCTTTACCTCTTTTCATCTTTAAATGTCGTGGTGGCCTAGCGGTTCAATGAACGGATTTGTATGCACAAGGTTGCAGGTTCGAACCCAGGCAAGTACCAATGTGGCTTTTTCAAAGATATATGTACTTTAATTATTCTAAGACACTTCTGACAAACGGTGAAGGAAAACATCGTGAGGAAACCTGGATTCCAAAATTTGGGATCTGAAATCGCCAATCCGCAGAGAACAAGCATGGTGATCGATGCTCGTGCCTTCTCTCTCTTCGTTTATAGGCTGGATTATTATATTTATTATATATTTCTTTACACATTTTCGTCGTCCAATCCCCCCTTTCCCATAAACCATATAAAATGCATTGTTTACTCTTCAATACTGAGTTTAGTGTTCCATAAAGACGGTAATTCTTTTATGCGTCCAAACTTTAATATTTCCTTACAGTCCGTTTATATTTGCGAATACAATGGCTTTTGTTATTACCTCTTAACGACTTTTTTCTCGTAAAATTTCGTCTTAAAAGTCGGTTTATATACGCTTGCTTTCATATTAAGGTATTTTTTTCTTGCACTTAAAAACTGTTGGTCGAGTATTGAAACGTCAATCTTTTAGTCATAATTAAGTTTTATGCTGTCTCTGTCATTTTAAAGCGTAAAATAAAGACAGGTATACATACAACGACAGATATACACTGAAGTACGTCTAAAAAATTTATGGAGTTTCAGTATTTAGGAATATTATTTGTGACACTAAATAAATATTTCGGACTCTCAAAAGCGCCAATGTTGCTTCTCCCATTTCCATACTTATAAGTTAGAATATAATGAAGCTTGAGACTTTTTATTTGTTTGAACACGCTTATCTCTGAAATTACCAGTCACATCACATAAAAAAAAACTCTTCTTGCATTTGATATCGTAACTCTAGAGATTATAGGGTGTTTAATTACTTAATTAATTACGTATCTTAAAAAATAAACAATATAATATATAATAAAATTATTTGGCACCTGTATTTCGCTACAAGATCTTCATCATCACAATTTCGACACGTAAGTTCAATAACCTCCCAATATTTATAAGGCCCTATCAACAATACTAATTAACGATAACATAGCGTAAAACAAAACGGGCCCTAACACCAAATGAAAAGCACCAACAGTTTATAAAACGGATAATACTCATTAGCACTCGCATTCTACTGTTTGGTGAGTATTACATGCCGTAGGTAATGCAGAAGGTTCATATAGTTTTGTTTTAATTACAAATAAGTATGTAGGTGTTTAAACACCTATACCTACTTATCGTCGTATACCGGGAGCAAGATGGGTCGACGACCTAATACGGGTTTCGGGTCGTCTCTGGATGAGGCTGGCACAGGACCGTATATTATGGCACGAAAGGGGAGGCCTATGCCCAGCAGTGGGAGGAAAAAGGCTGTGGATGATGATGATGATGATGATACCTACTTAGATCAGTATTGTTAATTTTCTTTACGGAAATCACGCAATATTCGTGTTGTATCCAAACCTTTCCCGTCGATTTACGCATTGTAGCTTTCGAAACCAATTAAAAGGTAGGTCACTGGTTATAAAAAGCTGAAATCTATTTAGTCCGATAGATAAAAATAAAAAAAAAATATAAGACAGGTATATTCTTCTAAAAAATAAGTAAAAACTATGTCGATGAAGCGATTCAAAGTTAGGAATATTGGGTTATGCCGTTATGCTTTGGCACAAAAAGAACGAAATTGTTACGTCATGCAACTTTGAAAATCAATAACTCATGAGTTTTCCAGAACGTTAACAAGACAAAATACGACTATAATAGTTATAATAATACCAGTTATAACGTGCCACTGCTGGACACAGGCCTCTTCCCATATAGAGAAGCACGAGCATTGATCACCACGCTTGCTCTGCGGGTTGGCGATTTCCGATCCTATTTTTAGAACACGAATATTATAATTTGATATAGTCATCTTTATTATGTTGCAGTTATAGCTGCAACAAACAAATATTGACAACAAATGGTTTTTAACTCATGGATTCAACAGAGTTGACCTTTTGTACATCGATCTACACAATGCCCAGTATGTTTTGTATGGCCTGCATAACTGCATGTAAGCTGCTATCAAATTGAAGTCGCTAATTTACTGAGTACATCCGTCTTACTCATGCCAAGATTAACGGCATTATGTGGTTTTCCTAACCGAGTGTATGTTTGTTTGAGCTCACTATAAATAGATTGGTGTGGGTGTGTGAGTGCAGTTTTCATTTTACCTAGACAGTTGTGGTTTAGGCGAACAATAATAGCTACCTACTAAGTTAACATTGCATGATTTATTTTCGTGGTGGTAATTCAATGTCTGTGTATTTCGTGCTTCGGAAAGCACGTTAAACAGTAGGTCCTGGCTGTCATACGAAGATCTTTGGCAGTCATTAAGTCAACTATGACAACCAGTCTAACTATGGGATACTGTATTTCCCAGCAAAATGGGTTGTGGAGGTCAGATAGGCCGTCGCTCCATGTAAAAACGGTATTCAGCTGAATCCGGTAAGACTGGTAGCCGACCCCAACATAGTTGGGAAAAAGGCTCGGGATATGATGAAAAAATCATGAAACTCTTACCACAAAAATACTCCATTTCAAAATCAAATACTGTGTTTACTTAAGCATACAAGACAAGTTACAAACAAGACATCGAACTCCGTCCTAAAGCTCTAATCACTAGTCCTCTGGGTACATCACTAAGTACTCGATACCTCGCAGACTATCAAAACGATATTTGCATCACTAATTTCATACAAGGGATCTTTGGATAACTTTGGGATTTCAAGGGACGCCATTTGGTCTATACCTATTTGTTTTTTAATGATTCTTTAATGTTATTTCTCTATAAGATAGGTAGGAGAGGAAGGAAGTGAAAATAAAAAATTGAATCAATGAAAATCTTGAAAAATGTAATACGTGTGCTTACTAAATTGGGTGTTGAAATCGATTTCTGGGATTCCATCATCAGATCCTGACCTGATGATTATAGTACCACATGGGAAAAACACACAAAAACATCTAATTCAAGTAAGAAACCGAGAAATCAGCGTGGTACATATAAAAAAAAGTAATTAATAATATAAATATCAAGTGAGATCTTTACATCTTTAGAAAAGAAAAAAAAAAGAAAAAATCGAATTGCGAACCTCCTCCTTTCCTAGCACTCGGTTAAAAATTAAACACATTTATAAATACAAAGTGTAATATTTATTCCGTTACTGAAACTAAGAACAACTTTTGTTTTTGCAGTACTAAATTATAATCAATATTCTCTGCTTACCCTTTACCTACGAAACTTGATGGTATACAAATATATTAACATAACATATCATCACGCCTGTATCCCCGAAGAGGTAGACAGAGGTGTACCAATGTACACCCACAGTTCGCCGATATGTTTAGGTCCCATGTAATAGGGGGCGAGCCTATTGCCACTAACGGCGCACAAATCCAAACTCCGACCTGCTACTGAGAATTTCATAGAAAAACCCAATAACACCATGGTCGACTCGGGAATCAAACCCAAGACCTCTAGCGTAGCAGTCGCGCTTAGCATCACCAGGCCAACGAGGCAGTCAAATATATTACAGCAACATATACCAACAAACTTTATATTTAGCGCCAACCCTTCCCTCTAGGATCGGAATCGACGCAACAAAACTACATTATTATTAGGAAACTTCCCAAAGTTCGCCTAAACAAGGTTTTTGTACGACAAAGACGTATGTATAAACTTCAGTATACACCTTATATATGTACAAAGTTGTATTAATACTAGCTGTGCCCCGCAGTTTCACTCACGCACTTTGGTGTCAAAAAATATTTCATGAAATTTTGTAAACTGACTCTACACTCTTCACCCCTTTTGGATAGATATACCCTTTCGGTAACGCTCTACATTGTCAGATTTTAACATCTGACCTCAAAAATGCAGAAGAAAACTTAGAGGTACCCATCATATCAGCCTGTTGCAGTCCACTGCTGGACATAGGCCTCCCCCAAGGAACGCCACAGCTCACGATCTCCCGCCCTTTGCATACAGTCACCGCCAGCTGCCCTCTTCAGGTCATCGGTCCATCTAGCCGGGGGGCGTCCTACACTACGTTTGCCTAAGCATGGTCTCCATTCGAGAACCTTCCTGCTCCACCTCTCGTCGGTTCTTCGACAGACATGGCCATGGCTATAGAGGTACCTAATGGGTCGTATTGTGCGTTTTTATTTATTTTCAACCACCAACACAAAAAAATGAGTTATAAGTTTAACAGATCTGTCTTTGAAGTCGTAGCTCCAAAATGAAAGAACCGATTGTGATGCTGTTTTTGTATGATACCTGACGTGATCGAGATGATTGTTAGCTTTATGAAAATTTGTTACATTTTGTCGGATATTTATTCACTGAACAACTTTCTATATTTCTACCTGTATTTGTACCTATATTGATCAGTCAGTTTGTAGATATTAGACAAGCCATCAATACGAGGGTAGATCGCATAACATACGTGCAATGAAATAACTTATGTAGAGACGCTCGCGAGAACGGTATAGGTAGGTACTAGGGCTGGTAGCGAGGAGAAAAGATATATTTATTTATTTTATGTTTTCAGAAATTAAGGCTTAAATGATGTTTTGTAAATATCTCTGGACGTTCGTAAATGAATCAATAATTTATCTATTTATTTCTAGCTCGTAGAATTAGCTCGCTGAAGTGGCAATGGGCTGGCCATGTCTGTCGAAGGACCGATAGCCGTTGGAGCAGACGAGTCCTAGAATGGAGACCGCGGCTCGGCAACCGTAAGGTAGGACGCCCGCCCGCCAGGTGGACTGATGACCTGAGAAAGGTCGCTGGAGGGGACTGGATGCGGAGGGCGGAGGACCGGGTTGTGTGTGGCGCAAATTAGGAGAGGCCCATGTCCAGCAGTGGACTATGATTGGCTGATTGATTGATTGATTGATTTAAAATACAGCGCAACAACATTACAGAATTTTATTAATGTGTATGTAACTCTGTATACATCTAACAAAATGTGTAACAGCTCTAAAATTTGCCAATAGGTAAAGTAAGCTACGGGTTTGGAAAAAGAGATGTACTTAGATAATATGGAAAAAAAAACTGTTGTCTAAATACTTACGCTACTTTTAAACGGTCCTGATGCTAATTCCTACTTTAAATAATTTAAGATATCGGATGTTATAAAAAATTGGACTGATGTATTACAAACTTTAGAATATAAGGTAGAGATTTTTGGTCTGATAAGTTGGATATGTCATCCTAGAAAATTCGTGGCAACCCTATTGTCTGTACGTTATAGGGCAAGTTTATTTATTTTGTCGTGAAGTGAACGTGATGCGTACGATCTGAATACATTATGTTATGTACCTAGATAGATATATCTAGAATGTTCTAACACTAAAACATGACTGTAAGGAGAGTATCGTATAGGTCACAACGACAATTACTTCACGCGATGCGGGTTCGAACCCCGTTTGTGGGACTCACATCGGTCTGTCCCGAGGCTCCAATAAAAAAAACAATGCTAAAATAGATGATCTAACATATTATAGGTCGCGGTGCTTAAAAAAATACATATAGATATATAGAATATAGTTTATTGTACACCAATAAAATTAAATAACAATACAAATACATAGACTTTATTGCAAGGCGTGTTTAAAATTTATTTAAACACATTATACGCATACACATAAAAGGTACAGCACCAATTTTGAAGAAATTGCACAGTTCCCGTGGCGCTTTGGGTTAAAAAAGAATTAAGAATCGTAATTTTTTGATCATGATCGAATTAGAAGTTTAAGAGATGCGTGGACAAACACACATTTTTTGGGTCAACTGAAAAAGGGATATAAATAGACCGTATTTTTAACCAACTTAGAAAGTAGAAGTTTCTATAAGTAATACTTTTTTATTTTGTGCAACTGCCTGTATGACATCTTGATATACACTGAACGAAATAAACTAAAAAATATTTAAAAACAAAAACATGAAATCCAAACTTCAAAGGATTCCTAGTGAATAGTCCAAGGTTCGATTCCGACGCAGCACTCAAGTAAACGTAAACATGGCGTGATTATTTCTGTTATTATAAACACTGTTATTTAAGAACTTCCGTTTTAGTTCAGTTAAGAACTATAAACGTGTTAACTAAGTATGTTTGTCTGTGTGTATGAATTTAAATACATGGCATGTAACTGTACCACTGCATAGGCACATTTTAACAAGCACAAGGTTTTCAATTCGTAGATTTTTTTATGTTACCAGAAACACTTGAAAACGCCTGAAGCGATCAGGAAAATTAGGTTTAAAGAATTTATTTATTTCTCATAAGAACATACAAGGTTCACTTAAAATTAGATACAATGCAACTAATAATTTATAAATTAAAAAAGAATAAAAACATTTATTGAAAGAGGAGTATTATTCTGAAATTTTTTTGAAGCAATTTTTGTTAATGTATTCCATAGTAGGACCCGTGGTCATCAGGTCAGGATCATATGATGGGATCCCAGGGCTTTAAAGCTTATTTTTGTTTCCTTAATTCTAATATAATGATTGGATCTCTTTTAATTTAAAATGATTAAATACTGTTCCGTGTTTAAATATCACTTACTTTGGAGTCATTACATGTGGATTATATTATTATTATTGTAACGAAACGAACTGTAAATAAATACCGTTACAAATTACAAATGACCGCCAAACTAAACAATGCAACTAATTATTATGTGTTAGACAAATACGAAATGTGACGTCACTTCCTTTGGACTAATGTAAGCATATTGAGTTACTTTTGATTTATACTAGAAGAAAATGTGTCTTTGCTTGCGATAAAGATTTGTGTTAATTTTATCGGACGACCTCCGTGGTCGAGTGGCGTACGCTCCGGTGTTCAAGGTGGCGCTAGCTCTGAGGTCCCGGGTTCGGTCCCCGGACGGGTCACTGAGGAACCAACTTTTCTACATTGTCTCGGGTCTGGGTGTTTGTGGTACCTTCGTTGTTTCTGAATTCCATAACACACGTGCTTAATAGCTACTTACTTTGGGTTCAGAGCAATGTATGTGATGTTGTCCGCATTTATTATATTATTATTATTATCAAAAAAATATACATGTGCCTATTATGATCGAGTATATAAAACCGCAATTAAAACGTATATTATTTGATCTTTGTTTTTATAATAAACCTTTATGTACCTATATTTGTAGTAACCAATTAATCAAATAGAAATACTCATATGGCTTATGGCTAAGTTATGTATGTAACTTTAATTGGTATAAAAATTAATTAAAATTGATACCATAATAAACCATTTATTTTAGCTATTTTACTCATGTTTAAACCAGAACAGTTTCAGCAGTGAATTTGATCGATGTCTAGTCGAATTATTTTATAGCTGTTTAATAATCACTTGTTACATAAATATTATACAAAACAGAATCCATTAAAAATATCTTAGATACGGTCATTAACCTTACCTTTGTAACCTTTAAAATAATTTTAATCAAATTACTTCACATTTTAGATCAGGCGTTCACCCCTTGAGAAAACTCTTCAAAAAGCTTATAATTTTTACACTAATGTATTAAATTCCCTATTCTCTTGTATGTACAGTTACCAGCAGAAATATGTATAGGTATGCAAATCGAAAATGTAAAACAAATATAGCGAGGTTTTTCGTTGAAGCTTAACAAGATAATTCTAACAAAAATACCCGGCTTCAAAATAAGTTTTATATTTATTGCTTATAGATCTCAATGTCAAAATGGGACCACACTGGCATCAACTTTCAAATAAAAAAAAACATCGAAATCGGTTCCGACATTCAAAAGTTCTGTGGTAACAAACATAAAAAAAAAGAAAATAATGCAGTCGAATTGAGTACCTCCTCCTTTTTTGAAGTCGGTTATAAACTATACATGATCAAAGAACTGCTCGTTAATTTCTTCACAACGTGTTTTACAATACCATTCTATGTAGAATTAAAAGGAAAAATCAATAAAAAATTGCTTAGTTTATACATATTTTTGCTCATGACTGTATTTGAGTATCCTTAAGGATATCATGAGAAACTTCGTGTCTATATGACATGCCTTCATTTTATATTCAGAACGCAAATTTGATGAAAAAAATACAATTCTTTCTCATTTTTGGCTTTCGGCCTCTTTGAGAATTAGGGTATAGTGTGAATTATAAGATTTAAGCGGGAAAAGTAATTTATTTAACAGATAAATAAATGGACAACATCACATATATACCTCTGAACCTAAAGTAAGTAGGTAAAGCACTTGTGTTATGAAATCAGAAACAACGGTATTACAAACAGGCAGACTATGCAGAAAGGTGTTTTTCTACTGGTGGTGATTAGAACCTTAAAAACCGGTGCGTTAGTTCAATAAAAACACGAAAAAAGTCTTTTCTCAAGCTATGTTGTGTTCGGCTTCCAGCCTCAGCTGAACACCGTATGTTACAGGGCGACTGCCTATCTGACCTCCACAACACATTTACTGGGTAACACAGTATCCCATAGGTAGTAAGACTATTTCAGAATTCTTTTACATTTCAGTATTCAGCCATACTGTAGCCAAAATGTCATGGTGGTCTTGCGGTTCAATCAACGGATTTGTATGCACGAGGTTGCAAGTTCATACTTTCTTAATTATTCTAAGACACTTCTGACAAGCGGTGAAGGAAAACATCGTGAGGAAACCTGAATTCCAAAATTGGGATCTGAAATCGCCAATCCGCAGTTAGCAAGCGTGGTGATCAATGCTCGTGCCTTCTCTATATGGAAGAGGCCTGTGCCCAGCAGTGGGACGTTTAATGGCTGGATTATTCAACCATAAAACTAACCCAGAACCCAGATCGCTAGCAGCTTCCAACTCGGCCCGTATTTGCCTCTCCTCGCTGTTGATAAGTATACTCCACATTTGATATTCATTTGAAAGACATTTGAGCACGACTCACTAAACCAACGTTCTTTATTATATAATGTCAATTCACTTCAAGTTTTTGTGTTTAATTAGGTTGTGGATAGAGGGATAATATTTAGCTTCTGTTAATTAACTACGTACTTTTTCTGGTGACTATGTTATTTTTTCTTCTTTATTCTCAAGTTTCTTACTACAATTATTACAGCATGTAGTTTTACCTCTTCAGTTCTATATCATAGTTTTTTTGGGTGAAGTTATAACCATATACCTACGAGTATATCTTCTTCATACAATTACGCATGAATATAATAATAATAATATAATATTCCGAGACCTCTCACACACGGTTGTCTGATCCCAAGCTAAGCAGAGCTTGTGTTATGGTAACCAGACAACTGATAAACATACTTATATATTTCTAAATACATACATATTATAGATAAATTACACCCAGACACCGAACAAATGATCGTGCTCATCACACCAACATTTGTCCCGGGTGGGAATCGAACCCACGACCTCTGGTATAGCAGTCAGGGTCTCTAACCACTAGACCAACAGGCCCGTCAAATGTAACAAACTATAACCGACTTTAATAAATATCGTCTCATCTCTAAGGCAGCTTATATCGAAATTAATCTATATACCTAAAGGCTAGATAAATGGTGTTACAAAAATTGCATAAAATGTCCACAGTCGATGTGAGAACCGCCTTTTTAAATCGGTTATCTACTTCTGCCTACCCGTCTCCCAAACTATGTTGCGGCTTTCAGTCTCACCAGCTTGCGAATCCCGTATTCCGTAGAGCGACTGCCTATCTGACCTCCGCAACCCATTATACTAGGTAACACTAACTCTACCTACAGAACCAAATTAAAATATCCGCTTCAAACCAGCTAAGCGCCAGTTTAAACCGGTTAAAACTAGTTTCGGGAGCGCCATATTCGAAAAATTACCATTTTGCAGGCATCATGCAAGTTTAAAATCAATTATAGTCAGGTTCGGCTTCAGAACTTTGGGGGGAGAGGGGGGTAGGGGGGAGTAAGCATTACACTTTATAATCCTTTGGGAGTATACAGATCGATAGTAACCTTTGGAAGACTGGAAGGTACCTTGAATAGTGATCGCTTTGAATTTTGTTGGGAAATAAAGTACGTAGAGAATAAAACGACAATCAAGGGACATAGAGATTTTTAAAGTGGTTATTCTTTAACTATATAGAAAAATAATTTATACAGCACAACCAGAGGCCTTTTAACTAGAAATGAATGTTAATTTTAAGTCAGTTTTAACTAGCCTTTAGTAACTAAGAAAAAAGTTAGGTGACACCATGGGGTACAGTTAGTTAAACCTAAGAGCGGTTTTGTTTTCATATTTACATTGATAATAACTAATTATGTTCCTGATATAAGGCATAACAGAAAGGACAAAAAACAAACATAGCTTTTCCCGCGACCTGACCCGCTTGTATTGATTAGCGCGTCAAAAAGACACTTATTCGCGATTCAGGCATACTTAACGAGTAACAAACATACCGCCAGAATTAATTTCGCATATGTAATATTAGTATGGATTATTTATAATAATAATAATATAATAATATTCCGGAACATCTCACACACGGTTATCTGATCCTAAGCTAAGCAGAGCCTGTGATATGGTAACCAGACAACTGATAAACATACTCATATATTTCTAAATACATATAATAGATAAATCACACCCAGACGCAGAAAAAGTGATCATGCTTATCACAAAAGGATTTGTCCTGAGTGGGAATCGAACCCACGACCTCCGGTATAGCAGTCAGAGTCACTAACCACTAGACCAACAGGCCCGTCAATATAATAATATTAGTATAATATTAGCTAGTATGGATTATTTATAAGATATTTATTACTGTACATTCATGTCACCAGGTGCGTAGGCTTCTAAGAAATGGTAATAAGAGTGAATAATAACTGATAACGATGTATTTATATTGCTATGACTAATGTGCTTACGTGATGTAAAATGAGACGTGCTTATAAAAGTGTTTATTTAAGGATCTAATATTCAAGCTGTAACGACCAATTTCAATAACATATCTGTGACTTTTGACTTACTAGAGATAGAAGCTAATTTGACTATAAGGCAATTCAAATTACGTCAAATTCCTATCGGTAGTATCAGACATAATAGTTGCTGAAATTTGCCGTAGGAGTCTTAGCTTTGACAAAATAAATAAATATGAACAAAATCACATACATTGCTCTGAACCCAAAGTAAGTTGCTAAAGCACTTGTGTTATGGAATTCAGACACAACGAAGGTACCTCAAAAACATATATCAAGACAATATAGAATAGGGCTTTTCTATATTGACTTGTCCGGGGATCGAACCCAGAACTCGACCACGGAGGTTAGAATTTAATACCTAAGATGTTAGGCTTCATCAAACTATCTAATGTAAAACTAATTATTTTGTCACAAGGATATTATATCCACTTGAACAAACATCAACTTTTTATAAGTGTAAATAAAGATCCTTTTTAACTGACTAGTACTATTAAAAATCATTAAAAATACATAACATAATAATATAATACGTACAGTTGTAATGCAAACTGAACCTTATCCACACTCATTACAGTTGTTTTTCCTTTGTTTTCAAGTTTGGCATATAAATTGCTACAGTACATACTAGTAAATATATTATTCATATGAACTAGACACATCTTGAGGTAAAGCCGAGTCAAAAGCCTTCATACAAGCTGACAGGCTTTGAAGTAAGGTTTATAACATAGGTAGAACCTCCAGGCGGGGCAAGACTTGAAGGAGGGTTGTTGTGTGTAGTGATTATGTTGTGTAATGATATTTTATATGTTTTGGAAATTAATTATAAGACAGTGAAATAATAATGCTTACGTAAATGTAAAATAACCTACTACAATTAAAGAAAAATCTAAATCTACGTATCAATTTTGGATTTTGTATAGGAATGCGAAATTTGTATAGGACCTCCTCTGATGTATGTATGGTATATACCATATCAGTGAAAGATTTTGTTTGAATCGAGGAAATGTCAATAAAAAATTATACAGACGAATTGAAAACCTCTTTTTCAGGTCGGTCAAAAAATATAAAGTCAGAAACAAACTTACATGTCGTGGCGTGGCGTGACGCGCCAGAAGCATATCGGTTTAATACATTTTATATGGTTAGATACACACTTACGTGTCGTGTCGACATGCAAATATGTCTCTAACCATATAAAATGTAAGAAACCGATATGCTTCTGGCGCGTCACGCCACGCCACGACGCGTAAGTATGTTTCTGCCTTAAGAATAAAAACTTTTGGAGTGGGGTCTAATTAGCCCTAAGGCTTTTTTAACTCAGATCTTGCCAAGATCTGCTTATCTTGTCAGATAACACAGACGCTCTATAACATACTAGTATTCCACTCAATCCGGTAAGACTGGAAGCCGACCCCAACATAGTTGCAAAAAAGCTAAGTAGTAAATAAATAGAATATTTCAACACTCAACATATTTAAACAGCAGTTGTTTATTTAACTATTTAAAACATTGTATTAAACCAGCGATTTGTAAGTCTACAATGTAAGTAAAGCCGAGAGGCAGTACTAGTTTATTGCATTTTACTTGCATGCTGCATTTGTTTGTGTGCACTGAATTAGTTGCTATTTATCTTTGCCTTAAGAAGCCTTAACATGCTGGAAAGAGTTAAAAGCATAGTGAAAAAATATCTTATAATAGAATTTGGTATAATATTGGGGATAAAATAGAGTATTAGGTATCACATAAGAACACATGCTCTGGTAACTTAACAACACATTTTTAACCGACTTCAAAAGAAAGAGGTTGTTATTTTAACGGAATCTTTTCAAGGAACTTTCCAAACGTTTGGTAGACTCTACTCGTGATCAGAGGGCTGGTTTGTTCCTTGCACAGAGAATCGGCATAGCCATTCAACGTGGCAATGCTGCCAGCCTTCTGGGCACGTTCCCCGCCATTGACAAGGATGACGATGAGTTCTTTGACGCCGTTTAGTTTTTATTTATGTAAGTTTTAATTTTAGTGTAGTTAGAATAGAATATACTTTATTGTACAACTTTGAAAATAACATAACAAAAATATATATTTTTTATCTTGTATGTTGGAAGCCTAATCTCCGGCAACAGTCGCTTGATCTAAAGATTATTTTTGTCATCGATGGGGTATAACTCAGGGGTACCATTTAAATTTCTCATAAGTGATCAAATAAAAATAGACGGTAAGGAAACTCTTTATCACATTTTTTTTTATTATATTTTGATTTGTCTAAGACACCCGTAATTAAATATGTCAAATAACCTGAAAACACAAAACCAAGTGTTTCAGAACTGAAACTTGAACCAATACATGGACTTAATATATTCGTGTAACAAACTTGCAGACAAGCAAACAAGTTGTTTTAGGCCCGTATTAATAAACCGATATCAGCGTAAGAGTAAGATCTTAAGACCCGGTTTGAGATCCAGGCATATAAATAAACAAAACTTAAGATGCGGTTTAAAACTCTGTCATCACCTGAGATCGTGTTGTTTAATAAACAGTACTCGAGTTTCAAGAGCGGTATTAAGATGCGTCTCAAGATCACAATAGTTGAGTTCAGTCGATCCGTGACTTAAGATCGTGACCTTGTAGTGGCAGGAACTATGGACGTCGAAATATTTTTTCCGAAATTAATTATTACGATGAATTTGACTATTATGATGATATTCTATGGCCTTTTCTAATTCGATTACCTAAAGTTTATTTAAGGGACGCGACAAATCCCTTCGATGTACCTCCGCAAAACTTTAAAAAACGATTTCGTTTTACCCAAGAACCAGTGTTATATATTGTATCGTTGATAAGAAATGATTTGGTGAAAAGTGATAACAGATTGCTACCATTCCACACCCGAATCCATTTTATTCAAGTATTTAATATATATCATCACGCCTGTATCCCCGAAGGTTAAGGCAGAGGTGTACCAATGTACACCCACAGTTCGCGGATATGTTTAGGTACCATGTAATAGGGGGCGAGCCTATTGCCACTAACCGGGCACAAATCCAAACTCCGACCTGTTACTGAGAATGTCATAGAAAAACCCAGTAAGACCTTGGTCGACTTGGGAACCGACCCCAAGACCTCTAGCGTAGCAGTCGCGCTGAGCACCACTAGGCCAACGAGGCAGTCACTTATCACATATTACATACATACATGTATATATGTACCTATGTATGTAATAAGTTTAGTTAAGTTTGTAAACAAATGCGAAACACTTGAAACACTTGACTGGTACAACCACAGATTATAATTATGTGACGCGCTATGACAGGCATAGGTATGCATTTTGTTGACTTGTAAAATTCAATACTTTTTGATGATATTGTGTTTTTGATAGTGTTTAAAGATTAAAAGTATGAATGCTATAACATTTTCTAAAAATGTAATCGATATAAACCGAAGAAGAAATTTAATTCGTGCTCACACAGAGTTAAACATTATACTTCTACTAAGAAAGTACTAAACGTAATGAACAAAAGATGAAATAGTTCGTTCATTGTGACGTAGTAAGTCTTAAGATCAGGATTTCATTGGGTGTCGAATTACGAATCTTAAGATCGTGGTCATAAACTCGGTATCATCTGAGATGCTGTTGATATGAGTTTATTAATTAGTGTCGACATTAAGATGCTGGTTCGATCTTGAGAGCGTATCAACTGATGCCGGTCTTGAGATCACGTTTGAGACCTATCTATTAATACGGGCCTTAGTAACTAAGATATTGATAACAATGCAAACTATTCATTGGTACTGTTTACACGTTAAGCTGGTTTAAATAATATTATTGTATAATCTACCTGTGCTTGTAGCCGTTGTGTAAGAGGGATGCAACTATGCTGTGTATAGCGCTGTCTCGCTTTCACAATGGCAACTGTTTAACGAGGTCATAGTATGGACCCTATAAGATAAGTAAGGTAGGTAAGATTGATATTATAGGTAAAATAAAAGATACTTTTGTCAGACACTTAAAATATGTGCACCAACTGTACATATTCAGATGTTTTGGTAGTTTAGGGTTCAAGCTACTTATCCTTTCTCTTTAAATTACTCATATATTTATCATAATAAACAATTAAAAGAAAACTGCTTCGTTGGCCTAGTGGTGCTAAGCGCGACTGCTACGCTAGAGGTCTTGGGTTCGATTCCCAAGTCGACCAAGGTGCTATTGGGATTTTCTTTGAAATTCTCAGTAGCAGGTCGGAGTTTGGATTTGTGCCCGGTTAGTGGCAATAGGCTCGCCCCCTATTACATGGGACCTAAACATATCGGCGAACTGTGGGTGTACATTGGAACACCCCTGCCTACCCCTTCGGGGATACAGGCGTGATGATATGTTATGTTTATGTTTAATAAACAATAATGGCATAGTTATTGCTAAATATTATTTAAATTTAAAAAGAAAACTATGTTTATATCACAGAAGGTTGAACAGATTTGCTTAATAATTCTAACAATAAAAACAGACTTCAAAATAAGTCTTACATTTATTTCTTGTGACCCTACTGTCCAAACTGGACCAAAATAGCGTCAGCTTTTAAATAAAAAAAGGTAAGAAATCTCTATCAAATCAATAATTAAGCTCTATCATATCTGTACCACTATTGACTGTCTAGTTTAGGATCTAAGCTCACACACATAAACACATTACGTAAACTAGACTATCTCTAAGGCTGGCTTCTACCTAGGTCAGCGCATAAGCATTGCCATACAACGTGGCAATGCTGCCGGCCTTTTGGGCACACTCCCAGTCGACAGCGACGTGGGTGAATTTTTTGATGCCTTATTTTAGTTTATATTTTTTCTTATGTACTGTGTAGGCGTAGTTTTTTTATTATTGTAAATATCTTAAGTTTAATTTTTAATTGTAATATAGTATGTTATTGTAAATGCAATTGGTTAAAAAAAAAAAAAACAAATAATAATAAAAGATGATTATCTCCTGACCTTTGAAATACCAAATTGTCATAACCATTATGGTGAGAGAGTATGGAATGTCAGTCTAGCCCGAATACTAAACAAGTTGCCAAAACACATGGTTTGTAAACTGGAAAACAAAAATCGAAGGCATTTTTTTTTTGGTAGAGATTTTTGCAGTTAGCCTGAGCGCAGGCTTTGACTGCTTCACCGGACTTTAAAATCGAAGGCAGAAATATAACATATTCAAGCGATATTTAATGAATTGTAATGGAACAGCAACTCCTCAACTGTAAAATCTTTTCTATCCATGTTTAAGATTAAGTTAAGAATTGTATAAAACTGTATTTTACGTGAAATAAACAGCTATTATTATTATTATATTACAGGCACACAATAACCTTACCACCTTGCCACCCTAAAACGAAAATTTTCAGTCACAACATTCAATAAACAAATGCAAGATACACAGCATCTATAGTACGGAAGCTCAGTTTGTCCGTGTCTGCTGCTGCGGCGCGAGGCTTACCGCTGCTTAGGCAGGGAGCTGCGTACAAATAGAGGGACATCTTACCGTCAACTGTTATATTTTGTCACGGACTCCTGTACCTTTTGATTGAGGGATGGGGTAAATTGTTTTTTGATTTTGCTTAGGGTTGTGGGAAGTAGCTGTTGTAAGCGGAAAATCTCGCTTGAACGTACGTCAATTTTGTTTTCTTTATAAAAAAAGTATGTATTATTGTAATATAAAAAAAATAAGGTTGGATGGATATTGTAATTACTCTTTTGCAAAATTAACTGCTAAACGAATTTTGACTAAACATGGCACGCATAGTTTTTATTCCGGATTAATGTAACGTTTTAATCAAGATACGTCCTTAAAATGGAACTAAGTTAAGAAACCCCGGAATAGTGTTATTTATAGGTATATAAAAAGCGATTAAAACAGTTATGGTGATGAAGAAAAATCCCTTTGTTTGATTAAAAGACTAACAACCAACGAGGTTTCATCTGAAACTATAGAGTGAGCCTATCAGAGTTTAAACCGTAAGCACTAGTGTGAACAAGTGTTGTCGTGAATTATGTATGAAGATGGAGCTTGCCGTTTTAAAAAATCTATCTAAAACACTAATATTATCCTAACAATGTCAAAGTCATCGATATTTCGTTATATAAGTTTCTCGTTGCGCCAAAATTAACTTAAATGAAAAACGCAATGTACTAGGATCAGACTAAAAACTGCTCTCGCTTGGCACAAGAGGAACCTAGCGATAGTAGCAGTCTATGCATATCATACGTCGATGCTAACAAGCAATCAAATCACTTGACTTGAGATTTGACATACGATTTTTTTTTCTAGTTTTCTACCATACATACATAACCTAGGTTCAGTCTAGTATTTTAATTAAAAACATTTCAATGACTACTTAGTTAATCAGTTTGTATTTCAATGCATTTATTTACACATTACTAACCGTTCTAAACTAATTATCGATGTGTCAATGAAAATAACATACCGGACAATCGGTTTGTAGCCCAAGTTACTAACTTGAAGCGAGTTACATAAAAATAACTATTACGTCAGCAAAGTTGTAGAAAATATAGTTTTTGTACAAAGAACGATATACCTAACATTTTACCGACGTAGAAAAGAGGGTTATCTTTTTCTATGTATGTTCCGCAATTACTCAGATGTCTGGACGGATTTGGAAAATACTTTTTTTTTTTTTTTGAAACGGTATATAGCGGTTTTTTTTGGATAGTGCCATCCCATGGTCATTAAATCAAAAATGAAAGGGACCACTCAAATACTCAAATCTTTATTAGCAACTCGACTTTGCCTATTACATATTTCAAGTTTTTTATTTAAGAATCTCTTTTAATATAAAATGATTAGCACCTACTATGAATCAGTTTTTTTTTTAATTTATATGTAACCAATGAAAAATACACATTTTAAAATAATTACGACACATATTAAAAGCAGCCATTCCTTATAACTTGAACCATAAAACTTTAATACTAAATGTAACCCTAACGCAATTACTAGTTCACTGGCAACACCGACGTATAGAAATCTAGTGTTGCCAGCTCAAATAATATGGAAATTAATTACCCGACTGTTTCTCTATGATCCTGCATTTGACAGCAAAAGAGTTATTCTGTGGACTAAGTTAGCAATATATCTACATAAGTATAAATATTCAGTAGATAAAAAATATGCAGGTAAAAGTTGTGTGCCTTTTTAACCAATTTTAAAAGGAGGAGGTTGTCAATTGATGGATGGTATGTATTTTTATTGTTTGCTTTTGATATTGCCAGAAAGTTTAAATCGATTCATGTAATCGATAAATTCCCTTAAAAATATTGAAATAAGTCCCTTTTTACATTTATGTGTAAATTCATTGAAGTCATGAAAATCGGTTCTGAAAAAAAGAACGCCTCCTTTTTCAAAGTCGGTTAAGCTGTATACTGACACATATCCTCTAAACCATTTCTGCTAACCCTCACGTCGCAGACCATATAATACGCAATCAAACAGTTTTATCTTCCCACATAAAACATCTCTTAACTTTAACAACTGATTTACCGACGTTTTACGAACTCATAAAATAACCGCCAACGAGGATAAACGAAACTAATCGATAGAAAAATGTGAAGTTATTTCCTCAAATGTTTAATTTACTAAAACTGTTAGTGGTTTTAGGCAGAAATATCTAGATCATCCAGTTTTTTTTTTTACTTTTTGTACTTAAATTTTCTAAGAATAGACATAGGTACTATGATGTTATATTCCGCATAGAAAACAAGGAAAAAAGGAATAATAATAATAATAATAATAATGTTTATTTATTAGAAAGAATCTAACAATACAACAAATTGGCGAGCCACAAACTAAGCAGAGCTTGTATCTTGTGGCTCTGTTATAGCGAAACAAAATCACTTTCACATAAAACAAAAATCTAATTCTACATTAATAAAAATAAATTATTAAGTTAATACATGTGTGTGTGTGTGAGTGTGTATGTGTGTGTGTGTGAGTGTGTATGTGTGTGTGTGTGTGTGTGAGCGCATGTATGTGTGTGTGTATGTGTTTAGCATGAGCATGTAAGGTGCGATCTATAACAGGGATTCTGTTTCCAAGTACGACAGAGTCATTAAAAATTGGGTTAACTTTATTTTAAGGTCTTTAAGTAAGCAGTCTCCAGGGGAGCAGATTTTCGTAACTTTGTTGTAGATATTGGGAACGGTGTAAGTGGTACAGCGCCTGGCAAGTTCTGAGGTAAAAGGTGGCAAAGGGATTCTAAAAACACGTTTCCTAAGTATGTCCTGGTAGTCGGACCGATTCGCAAGAGTTGAATACATTTTAAGCGTCGCTCTTAGTAGGTACAGCTGTCGCACCCTCAGAACCTGAAAATCTTGGTAAACAAGATCAGTAGGGTACATGTAAGGTCTTCTAAGAGCAACCTTGATTACTGCACGCTGAGCTCTTTCTAGCGTTATAAAGAGGCTCTTCGTGGCCCCTCCCCATATGATAATACAGTATTGGAGTATAGACTGACATAAACCGTAGTAGATATTACGAAGGATGTTAATTGAACAGCAGTTCCGGAGCTTTTTCATGACATGAATTAATTTGCGAACTCTAGAGGACATCGAAAATATATGATCTGCATAGGTAAGGTTACAATCTACATTTATACCAAGATATTTTATACAGTCGGTGCGAGCAAGCGCTTCGCACGTACAGTTATTAATCTGCGAACAATGATGAATTTTTAGTGAAAGTGTCCTGGGAGGACAAGAGGCTTTGGTTTTAGAAAAAGCTATAAATTTGGATTTGTCCACGTTTAGTGTCAAAAGATTGAGGTTGAGTGCCTTTGCTAAGTTAGAAAGTTCTACTTGCGCAAGGCGGCATACATCATCCCAGGATTTATCATGGAAGAGCACTACAGTGTCATCAGCATACGAAATTACTTCGGCATTTTTTAGTTGGATGTTCACAATATCATTTATGTACAACGAAAATAGCGTTGGACCGAGAATGCTGCCCTGAGGGACTCCAAAATCGATGGGAAGTAGTCCACTACGATGGTTTTCAACTTTTATGTACTGAGAGCGCGACGTCAGATAGCTCTCAAACC
Source organism: Autographa gamma (assembly GCA_905146925.1). NCBI lineage: Eukaryota > Metazoa > Arthropoda > Insecta > Lepidoptera > Noctuidae > Autographa > Autographa gamma. The sequence goes on along the minus strand of LR989878.1, from coordinate 2,873,893 downwards.
ATTTTAAGGGAGTTCCCCTAACGCCAGCAAACTCAAGTTTCTTTAGGAGAAGCCTTGGAGACACCGTGTCAAAAGCCTTTGCCAAGTCTAAAAAAACTCCGATAGTACATTTGCCGTTTTCTATATTTTGGGCTATTTTATTCGTCAACAGTGACACCGCATCTTCAGTGGATTTGCCTCTTTGAAAACCAAACTGTCTATTTGAAATTACGTTGTGCGTGTCTAGAAAGTTAACCAGCCTATTACTAACAATTTTTTCTAAAATTTTGGATATTATACTAAGCAGTGCTATTGGCCGATAATTTTTAGGTTTATCTTTAGTACCGTTTTTAAAAATGGGTGAAACTGCCGCTATTTTCCATTTGCCTGGGAATATACCTGATTCTAAACTAAGATTGTAAATATGAGTCAAAGGGTCTACAATAGTATCACGGCACTTAATTAGTAATGCAACTGGTACCTGATCTGGTCCCGGAGCACTGTATTGGTTCATACTGTATATGGCATTTGTAACTTCTTGCACATCTGTTGAAAGTAAGCAGAAGGAGTTTGCAACTGAGCGAGAGGTTGTGTACGATTCCACTAATCGGTCTTGGGTAGTTCCCAGTCGGTTAAGAATTTTGGCGGATAATTTTTCGCCTACAGTGACAAAGTGTTGATTACACTTGTCGAGACTTGAGACCGGATCCTTTGACGCGATTAGTGAAATAGCTGAGTTTTTGGCACCACTGTTCCCACATATGTCTCTTATAGTGGTCCATAGCATTTTCGGGTTACCCTTAGTACGTTCTATTTCTGCACTGTTGTATTGTGTTCTGAGTTTTTGTAGAAGATTTGTCAGGAAGTTTCTATATCTAGTGTAAATTAGACGTTTTGTTTGATTGCCTGGGTTGGCTCTGGAGTCAAAATGGAGTTCGTCTCGGTGTATGATGCACCTGAGTAGTCCGGGCGTAATCCAGGGTTTTAAGGTGGCTTTTCTGCGACTGATTTTGATTTGTTGAGTGTGGTTGGATAATGCATTTGTGATTATGTTGTTAAAGTTGTTGAGTGCTGTGTTAACGCATTGTGAGTTAGTAACTGAGTCCCAATTTGTTTGGTTGAGCTCAGCAGCAACTGCGTCCCAATCAGTTCTAGTTTTACAACGTTTAATATTTGAGTAATGTTGGGATTTACGAGGAAAACTGCACAATGCTATATCATGGTCAGTTATGGTACTATTACAAACCAGTCCAAACGGCGTCGTCTTAGTTTTAATGAAGATGTGATCTATACACGTGTCGTATCTGGTCGGGGTCGTAATGGCAGGCAGTAATGAGTGCGAAGCCATTAGACACATGTAGTTTACAGTTTGGTTGTTACTGATATCGCTAATATTGATATTCATGTCACCAGCTACGATAATATTTTGTTTATTTTTCAAATGTAAAAGAGTGAAGTTACTATTCCATTCATATGCCAAGGATGATAAAAATTATAACTAATTTACCAAACAAACTTATTAAATAGAAGTCTTCTTGTACCTACATAATAAACATCACATATCATCACGCCTGTATCCCCGAAGGGGCAGGCAGAGGTGTACACCAGTGTACACCTACAGTTCGCGAATATGTTTAGGTGCCATGTAATAGGGGGCCAGCCTATTGCCACTAACCGGTCACAAATCCAAACTCCGACCTGCTACTGAGAATTTCATAGAAAAACCCAATAACACCTTGGTCGACTTGGGAATCGAACCCAAGACCTCTAGCGTAGCAGTCGCGCTTAGCACTACTAGGCCAACGAGGCCATCGTTCCTACATGATAAGCTAGAAATAACATCACTACGATAACTATTTACATATAGGTAACAACAAGACCTCAAACTAAACCTGGTCGACAACGGAACACATCCAATTTAATTTAAAACAAATAAATGGCGTCCACCCTCCGGAAATACCGAACCGCTAACTGCTTACGGAAACAATAAAAATTCTTACTAATCTTTTGAATTTGTTACTTATTCGATTTCAGAAGGAATAATGTCAATACCACGGTCAAACATTAAAAAAAAACAGTTGACAGTTAAAGAAATATGGCGGAGTATTTTCGGAATGGCGGCAATGTGAATGGAGTTGTTTTAAATATATTATGCTACATTGATTGAAGTATTTGATGTTTTAAGTTGAAGCGGATTTAAAATGATTTGTTTATGTGGGAATCCGTTTTATAAGTTTTTTGTTGTTGTTATTTATGAAACAGGTAAAGATAGAATGAAATGTAATGAAGATGGAGAATGACAAATAAAAAATATGACGATGGGAGGCCCCTGCCCAACAGTGGGTTATACAGGGTTGAAGATGATGATTTAAGAGACAAATATCACAGCAGACTATTGAGAATAATCCTTGGCTTTTGACTAGAAAAAATATACAGATATTTGCTCTCTCCAATTACGTAGAAACGAAGATACTTATATTTAAATAGGAAAACAAGCATACTCTATTTTTTGAGTTGTACCTATTTTAAATAAGTATAGAAAAATATCGTTCTATGTTTTTGGTGTACGGCTTTGTGACAAAAAGTAACCGAGCTAGGTAAGCATAGTATCCTTATTAAATACATAAATAAGACATAATTCACTTAAACAACACTACATATGCCACAAAATGGATTCCGCACAAAAAATGGCGTCTAGTTATGGCTTCGATATAATATTCCGGTTCATTGAGCTGTCGATATATTTTGTTACAAGACCTATTGTCTATGAAAACCCACAAGGCTAAGACAGGTAGTGTCAAGTTAATGCTCATAGATAGACCGTATGGCGGTAATCTAGTTTTTAACCGACTTTAAAAAAGGAGGTACTCAAATCGACTGTATTTTTTTTTGGGTTCCGTTGCCGAAAACACGTTACACTAATAGATACGTCATGTTTGTCTGTATGTCCGTATGTCACAACTACTTTTTTCCGAAACTATAAGAACTATACTGTTGAAACTTGGTAAGAAAATTCTTTGAATCACATAAATACCTACTACTACTACTTAAATAAGAGGTACAATAAATGTTTCCAAGTATATATACATATAAATAAGTTTAAATTGTTATAAATATAGTTGTCTGTTACACAAGAGCGCTATTATCGCCAACAAACTGTTGTGCAGTTTGGCGATATTTTAGGTTATATATTAAATAATGTTCATTTTGATAAATGAATAAATAATAAAAAATATTTTCTCACAAAAATAAAAAATCAATAAATCTTTGGGCTCTGCATACTTAGAACCAAACTAAACATTTTTGTGGCATGAAATGCTAAAATCTATCTATCTAAGACCGTCATTTAGATACTAAAATAAAAAATATTGGATACGTATTTTTGCTTTTTTGTACAGAAAATACCTAAAGCAAGTCAAAGTTCATTGCGATTCTTCTGACATAAACCTCATAATTACTTATTCTACACCAACTAAATTAATTAACAATGCACGTTCACATATTATCCGTTGTACTCGACCTTTTTTCCGACACGTTTTTTTCATCGATGACGTATGGAGTTGTATGATCAACGACGTTGCATTTGAAACTATAGAGTGAGCCTATCAGAGTTTAAACCGTAAGCACTAGTGTGAACAAGTGTTGTCGTGAATTATGTATGAAGATGGAGCTTGCTGTTTTAAAAAATCTATCTAATACACTAATATTATCCTAACAATGTCAAAACCATCGATATTTTCTTAAATAAGTTTCTCGTTGCGCGAAAATTAACTTAAACGAAAAACGAAATGTACTAGGATCAGACTAAAAACTGCTCTCGCTTGGCACAAGGGGAACCTAGCGATAGTAGCAGTCTATGCATATCATACGTCGATGTGTATGATCCACTTCACATATGACACGGTATTCAGTATACAGTAAAAAATGTCTGTCATTTCGTTATTCGATACTTATCTATTTAATTTTATTTATTACTTTACCATATAAGTTTTTGGATATTGATGGAGGGCTCTCAGTAACTTACCTGTAACAAAAACAAATTAAACATTAATTTACATTGCAATTAACACTTACAACTACAATATAATTAAAAAATATATAAATAAATAAAACTAACAGGCGTCGAAGAACTCATCGTCATCCTTGTCAATGGTGGGGAACGTGCCCAGAAGGCTGGCAGCATTGCCACGTTGAATGGCTATGCCGATTCTCTGTGCAAAAACTATTTGTATTATCTATTATCCTTATTCAGGACCCAAGCTATGTATTTGCAAATTTTCATTAAAATCAGTTCAGTGGTTTACTCGTGATGCTGATACATACATACAGACAAGGTAGCTCTTTCGCATTTATATTGGTATCTTAAAATTGAGTTTGCCATGAGTAAATTGAGATCTTTGCCCAGCAGTGGGACAAAATTTCCCACAGTAATATCAAATATTATTTATTTACAAATACAAAGGTAAATCCGGGGCACAATACGATGCTTCGGGCTCATACAGCAATACCCGGTTATACCCGGTTTATTTGCCATGGCACCACGAATGCGTTGTTAGGGCGTGCACAGAACAAAGGGCGTAAGGCGACGTGCACACGGTACGCCTTGGGGCTACTGTAGGGATGGGACTTGGTGACGTTATCATATCGATAATATTATATATCAACAAAATAATATACATGCAGAGGAAGAAAAAAGAGATGTATGGATTGTGTGAAAGATGATATGAGAAAGAGAGGAGTGAATGCTGAGATGACGAGTTGTAGAGATGAATGGAAGCTGAATACGCATTGCGCCGATCCTAAATGATTGGAAACAGGGTAGGGATGATGATTATAACATATTTACAAAATAATATTTTTATTGTTCATACCATTAGGCTGTACTGTATCTAAATGCTATTCGATTAAGACTATATTTTATCTACATTCTCAAAAAAAAATCTGTTTTATTTTGAAAAACGTTCGTATTGCTACAAGGGATAACGCTGATTGAATTATTTAAATGTATGAAAGTTACAAGTTGAAGACACGTAAGTTTTGAAATGAATGGCATTTACATACATTTGAGTGATTATTATAATCGTTAACGCATGTAGGAATGTCACCTGTCTAGAAGAGTGGGTAAAATTTGTTAGTTTCCTCTTGAGCATATTAAAAAGATAATTTTAAAGTCAAATATATTTTTATGATTGTGTGTGGGTGTTAGTAAAAGGTGAAGTTGTGACATTTAGATTTTTAAATACTATAATTAGGCACCTAAACTAAATAGGGTTTCACGCGTTAATTATTTATTTTTAAGCGCTATTTTAGGGCTGTCATAAATAATCGTTAGAACTATTTTTATATGAGACTTTTAAACGACTCTCTACACTTAAAAAATAAGGTATTCCTTTTGGCTTGTGGATATTGCAAACATCAAATTCATTTACACAAAACAAACAATCTTTAAACTTAAAAAAAAAAAACAAATACCAATTTCCTAACAATTATCGATGTAATATCAACAAACTATCGACACCAACCCAACACTAACCACAATCGGTTAACGCTCCGTTTCGCCAAATAATCCTGGGAAACATCGAGTGTGTCCGCGCGTCATGTATTATCCAGGACAGTGTGCTCAAGTGACCATTGTTTTTAATTATGTTTGCACTTATAGCGTAAATCGGAACACAATTGGTTGATAAATATATTCTTTGTCAATACGGTGTGTTTTTATTTGGTGTAGAATAACTGGATTTTATTGAAGACAGAGACAGTTAATAGCTTACTTAAAGTGGATTTTTAAAGGACAAAAAAACATGTGCTTTTAGAAATAAGTAACATCAGAATGAAAGTTTGTATAGTTACTATTTTTAGCCTACAGTCAAGGAAGAGTTACGTTTTACAGCGTATCTAGTTTGTATGTTCTTAAATTTCTTTATAATTTCGTTAAAAAACAGCTAAGTACATAGATTTCAATCGTTAAAATCCCGAGTGACCTTTATAGATCTCACGAAAAAAAAATGGATTTTCAGTGATAATTTAGGCTTATAAGATTTATTTATATTGAACGCCAGACTGTATCTAGGCATTCCCGATTTACCTGTCCCCTAAATGTAATCTATAAGTCTCTATTATATCATGCATACTTAGTTTATTACCTATATGGAATGTCCTAACTTTATCCCGTCTCATAGGGTCCCTAAATAACATGAACTAAGATACATGGGCGTATATTGGAAGTCATACGTGATACTGTTGAAATTACATCAATATTTACCTATATTGTATACCCATTCTATAATAGTAAGGGAATGTACCAATAAACATATTATACAGCATAATACTATACTACAATCATCATCATCATTATCACCCTGTCCTGTTCCCAATTATTTGCAGTCAATGAGGATTCATCTCTACAATTCATCATCTCAGCATTCACTCCTTTCTTTCTCATATCATCTTTCACATAACCCATCTCTTTTTCGGTCTTCCCTTGCATGTATATCCATTCACATTCATTCTACCAACAATAGTTAAATATAAAAAGTAATAAAAAAAAAATGTCATAAATATTCATCTGTTAAATATTTAAACAAAGGTAGTCTGTCGGACTTAAAATTATAAACTGAAAAACTATTGAACATAATTTTCACCAATGGATAATGTTGTTCCAAAAACAAGGTTTGTGTGTATGTTTCATTTTGTCTACCCATGGGAAGCCGGGGAGCACCACTCATCTACAACATCATGCTGCAATGAAATAAAGCTAAAGAGCTACCTATTTTGTTGTTGTGTTTGCTGACTTAAAAAAACATTTCTTTTGATTCTTATCACCTATTCCGAAAGGGTTTGGCCAAACAATAGAAAGGCTAGAGAAGCCGCGGGGCAAAGCTAGTCAGGCGACTCGAAATCGATTAAAAATATATATTATTATTGCTCAATATTTTTAACAAGTCATACCCGAAGTGCAAAATAATTAATTATTTTCCTTAAACGACGAAACTTCACCACAAAAACAATCTAAGCCAAAATAAAAATGACTAATTAAATTTCAAATTCATAAAAACCCAAGAAAACAATAAGATGATTTAAAAGGAAAAACATGGAGGTACGCACGGAGGTACAGAAGGCAAATATTTGAAGTCTAATTACAATTTCTGAACGTTTCATTAAAGGTACAGTGTCAACACGTCTGATGCCCGAACGAAAAAAGTAAAATTATTCAAAATGGCTGCCGTTATGTCACACAGAAGTTGGAGTTCAGAAAGTTTAGTCTGAAATTCAGATAAGATGAATAGAAAAAATACATGCAATATTTCGTTCCTTAATGCAACCCCGATATTTGGTTTTTGTAGTGGAAGAATACGTTACATAACATAAATTATTTAACGATTTTCCTAATAACAATAGCCGTTTCAAAGAAAGCTTTTTTCGTTTGTAACTCGAGATGGTTTATTAAAGAAAACAAACAATGCAATCGCAAATTCATTTACATTACTTAATTACAGAGACTCAAGCAGACCTTTTCGTGTTAAATATCATACTTTTACAAACTATTTTTAAAATCATAAACTTATAATGTAAGAAACCTGAATCATCCTTCCTTTATACATTGCATTGAAGTCTTCAGTGTCCACAAATTCAACAGTAAAACATAAAAATGGTACTTCTGTACAAATATTTTCCGTGACATTGCAGTCTCCGTCAATTTATGAAAGTATGTTTGTCTGTTCGCGAGTCAAAAACCGCGGGAAATTCGGCGTCCCTTTGTTTTCTAGATTAAATAATGAATATTTTAATTTTCTCTACGCAAATAGGAGGAATCTCGTTATGAAGATATGGTAAGTTTTTGTATAATGGATAGATATTAATGTAAATGCGATCATTTTACTTGAAAATATGTTGTAATTATATTCGCATTTCGTCATCTTTGCGAATAAAGGACAACATCACATACTTTTAACCTAAAATAAACCCAAATTGTTGTATCATTAGATACATATTTAACTGTATTTTTAATTGGGTTACGATCAGTGTTAATCTTTGTTTTTGTGAATTTTCAAAATCTGACATACATTTTATCTACTACGTCTTGTTCGTTTTTTTTTTTTTGGTATTGATCTTTACAGTTAGCCTGAGCGCAGGCTTTGACTGCTTCACCGGACTTTTGGGGAGGACCTTGAGGCCTCCAGCCAGAGCAATAGAAAAAAACTAACGTCAGCAACGTCCACTAAGGGCACCCCCTGCGGGGTTCGGACCTCGACTTAGTGCGTTGCTAACAATCTCAATAAAGCAAAACAACAAGGGATGGCTGGATCTAAGTTTTAATTATTTAGGGAAATTTTTTGCTAGTTTGGCCGGCTCTGACAAGCTTCTTTTAGGGACGGGGAGTCTTTTTCGATGTTAGGTGTATTAAAATACCGAGTTTATCAAAACCCTAATATTTTAGATAAAATAGTCTATATATCTGGGACCTCTTTAATATTTATTCATGGCGATTTCTAGCCAATTACTTTTAAGATATAAAAAGATTTATTACTTTTTATTGGGGGCTTTTAACGTATATTTCAAACGATCAAAACTAAGGGTGCATACGAAAAAATTATCCTCAACTAATCTAATAATACATTAACATAAAAAATAAGAAGCTTGACGCAAGGAACGCTAACATCTATATAATATAAAAATGAATCGCTAAATGTGTTGGTAAGCGCATAACTCAATAACGCCTGGACCGATTTCGCTAATTCTCTTTTTGTTGTGTTAGTTGTTATCAGGAGAAGGTTTTTATGAAAAAAAAAATGGAAAATTGTGCGGATTTTTTTTTAAGGCATCCTATCCTTTGTTACGATAGTGATTTGTTGGATTCATCTCCGCCCCAATAATATAAAGGCACTGGGAACGGGACCTAGGTATTCATGCGGGTGAAACCGCGGGGCACAGCTAGTAATTATAATAATTTTATACAATAACATTTTTCATCGACATTTTTTGAATTGTGAATTCTTATTTTCAATCTAGGTAGTAACGCCATTTGAATGTCTATCAAAAGCCTAATATTTTAGATAAAATAGTCTATATATCTGGGACCTCTTTAATATTTATTCAAGGCGATTTCTAGCCAATTACTTTTAAGATATAAAAAGATACCTTCTTTTGGGGGCTTTTAACGCATATTTCAAACGATCAAAACTAAGGGTGCATACGAAAAAATTATCCTCAACTAATCTAATAATACATTAACATAAAAAATAAGAAGCTTGACGCAAGGAACGCTAACATAATTATAATAATTTTATACAATAACATTTTTCATCGACATTTTTTGAATTGTGAATTCTTATTTTCAATCTAGGTAACGCCATTTGAATGTCAAGTGGCGGCCATTTTGTTTTCACTTATAATTCCCGCCAATTTCAGAAAAATGTTAATTCAAATGGATTCCATCTGTTTTTTGTCGGATATTTTAGTGAGGAACGTTATGAATAATGTTGAGAGTAGGAAATTGATTTTTGAAATTGGAAGTTGTTGCTGTATTTTGTTTTGTTGTGTCGATATTATTTGGAAGGTTTTGATTTTTATAAAGCTAGTTAGCAATAATAAAAGTCCCTAAGAGAAAAAAAGTTTTTTTAATAAATATCTTATTTTTAAACGCTTTATTATCAATGCTTTTTGATTCTCTGTCAAAGAATAATAGAGGAACAAACAAGTATTATTTATCTTCCCGCCTAAAATATCAAGAACAAAAACTACCGAACAGATTTCACATGGTTTCCACAAACGGATAGAGTGGTTCAAAAGGTTTGTATTTAATTCAATTATGTCCTATCTACCTGAGCGAAACCAGGGCGAGTCGCTAGTGTTATATAAAGTGAATAAAAAGTATTTTGTAATATAAAGTGTAGTTTTGAACCAATAAAACATTTAAAGATCCATTTTTAATTATTACATACATACTAATCACGCTTGTTTCCCTTGTGGGGGTAGGCAGAGACCACCCCTTTCCTCTTGCTACGATCCTTATACACTTGTTTCGCTTCGTCCACTTTCATTATTCCCTTCATACATACTGTTCGGTTTATGGAACTCGCGGTTTACGCCAATGTTAGACATTGAAATAAAACTACTTTTTACAGATTTTGTCGCGCTTTAATTTTAGATTTCAGGTCCGTTTAAGGTGTCGAAACGTCGGGATCTAATATCTAAAATTAAACCGCGACAAAATCTGTTTGATTTCAAGAGTACTATTGAAACGAGTAGGTACCTATCTATATTATTTTTTTAGCCAAACTCTTTTTTACATTTTAAACGTCGTATCAATTTCTACCCTCACACAGGCTATTCGTAAAGTGGTGTGACGTCATCAGGCTAATCCCAGCCCCATTTATTGGGATCGACTTGAAATTCAACGCGAATACTACGATGGCATAGGAATATTAATAGCGAATAGGGAACAGGTTCGATTCCTTCAGTGAATGTTTTAGGGAAAAAGGTTTTTTAATGTGTCTATTATATTTTACATACTGAAATCATTCTGCCTGCCTAAACTGCCTCGGTGGCCTAGTGGTGCTAAGCGCGCCTGCTACGGTAGAGGTCTTGGGTTCGATTCCCGAGTCGACCAAGGTGTTATTGGGTTTTGCTATGAAATTCTCAGTAGCAGGTCGGAGTTTGGATTTGTGCCCGGTTAGTGGCAATAGGCTCGCCCCCTATTACATGGGACCTAAACATATTGGCGAACTGTGGGTGTACATTGGTACGCCTCTGCCTACCCCTTCGGGGATACAGGCGTGATGATATGTATGTATGTATGAAATAATTCTCATTAGTTTCAGTATGTATAAAAATATTAGATAATATTGTAAGTAACTTAACATTAGATTGTAAATAAAAGAAACGTTATAAAGCGCTTCTTTAATAATAATTTGCACTAGTTTTTGGTTGCGGCATCGCCTGTTTTTCAAATAGGACACCGCGGCTTAAATAACGTGTTTTCAACAACATCCATTATCTTGTCAATTTCATCTAAAAGTAACTTTTAGACGAAATTGTTAATTTGTTCTGTTTCCCAGGATATTATTAATTTTATAAGTAAAATCCTATCGCTATACTAGCGCTTGGCTTTCGCAATATACTACAAAACTGCCCGCTTTTCTCAAGTAAAAATAAACACTTCAAACAATATTCCCGACAAATAAATTCTCCTCTCTTACATGTAATTAATATTTAAAAACAAGTTCAAAGCGCCAAGATCTAGCACAAGGGTATTTAATCATTGTATATTCAGTGAGGTATTAACTATGATCATGTATGCATTATTTGTTCCTTCATTAATTACTAGACAATAAAGGGGTAGCTCAGATTCGTTTCTTTGTTAAATTAATAATACCTTACTTCTATGTAGGACTGAATAACGGTGAAGGAAAACAGCGTGAGCTAACCGGGATTCTAAAATTGGGATCTGAAATCGCAGTGAGCAAGCGTGGTGATCAATGCTCGTGCCTTCTCCATATGGGAAGATGCCTGTGCCCAGCAGTGGGACTTTCAGCTGGAATTATTATTTATTTTTATTACTTGCAGTGACTGGATTCAACGGGGGATCGTGTGCTGTGGCGCTCCTCGGGGAAGCCTATGTCCAGCAGTGCACTGCAACAGGCTGATATGATATGTAGATGATGTACCTATTCCTTTGTCATGGGTTAAAAGATCCTAGGGATACAGACAAGTAACCTTTCTATTTAATAATATTTACACATAGTCTTCTACATAGTCCTGAACTATTTAACTCCGAAGGCCTTACAGATAGACAAAGTTGCATAGCCTTTAAAAACGAAATTTTTATCCCAAAAAACTTAATTTTTAATGAACAAAAAACTACTGAAACCCAAATGAAATTTCACTGAAAACTAACAGTAGTTATAAATATGCTTAACATAAAGTTAGAACAACTAACAACCAAAATAGTTAGTCTGGTTTTAATTGACATAGGTTAGTTTTAACTAGATCAGACCGAACTCGAGTTAGTTAAAGTTATGATTTCGTGGTTGTGTTGGTACTTGTATTATCTTTGTCCTGGTATTGGAATATTTAGTTAGTTTATGAAGTAAAAAGTATTAAAAAAGGGTAAAGGTATAACAATAGATTTTGACGAACGGTAAAGGAAAACATTGTGTGGATTAAAAAAAAATGGGATCTGAAATCGCCCGCAGTGAGCAAGCGTGGTGATCAATGCTCGTGCCTTCTCTTTATGGGAAGAGGCCTGTGCCCAGCAGTGGGACGTTTATTTCACAGTAGGTAAATATAAACAAGAGCAGTTTCATTTCTGTTAAAAGTTTCGCAAGTTTCATAAGCCATACTAATATTAAAATGCGAAAGCTTTGTCTGTTTTGCTTTTCCGCCTAAATTATAAAACCGATTTTCATAACATTTGCGTAGAGTTAGCTTAATTAAACCAGAAAAACGGACACAAACTATTCATGTCACAATAACCTACATTCACACAAGCAAAACCGCGAGCGAAAGCTAGTCCAACACAAATCGAAACACTCAAAACCACAAACCGAGCAACAATTAACGTAAGATTAACAAAAGATCAACAAAATAAGATAGGGCGCGCACACAAGACTCATTTTAATCTAGTAATAAATTCGCAATCACGACATCGGGGCCAGGATTACACGGGACCAGACTAGGGACCAGACTCGCTGACCAAACAGTAACTAATGAAACAATGTCCCCTCTATAATCAAGGGTGGATGTTCACATTAAACGGTTAAGGATTGGCGTGGATCTGCGATTGCGACAATTAGTCGCAGTGTCTGTTTATGTATAGGGTGTTTTAAAATCGACATGAGAATCCAAGAGTCGTGGTAATTTTTTTATTTAAATTAAGAAATTTAAAAAATCTTAAAATCTTGTTTTTATTTAATGTTTAATTTATAACATACTAGCAGCCTGCCCCGGCTTTGCTCGGGTGCAACGCTGATACCAAATATAACTACGCAATCATAAAGTTCTGTAGGGCGAAGCACAGCCTTGCACTATTTGGTATAGGCACGACCCTCGGCCCCCGCGCAGCCCGGCCGGTATCGCCGCAACCGCTATGTACCTACATTTTAAATTTGCAATATCTTCGAAAATATTCATTTAAATTATATGCTGTAAAGGGCAATATTGACCTATATTGCATGCACAATTTATTAAAGGTACTTAATTGGATAAGGATTAATACTGTATTGCTTAAAATTCGCTTTTTCGTAAATAAGTAATAAATAAACGATAAAAATGGTTATTGTGGGTTATCCTCAAGAGATAGACATATGCCATCGCGGACTTTTTTGTAGATCTTTTTCAGGTGCACAATACTGTAGTACATTATTTTGATCTATCTCATAGGGTTCAGACAGCGTTTGCAATGAAAGCGCAAAAAATGGGTTCATTTACGACCTTACATTAGAAATCTCTAAGATTATCCGTGTTCCTCCACTATATTATGCATGTATTGTACATATAAACCTTCCTCTTGAATCACTCTATCTATTAAAAAAAACCGCATTAAAATCCGTTGCGTAGTTTTAAAGATCTAAGCATACATAGGGACAGACAGCGGGAAGCGACTTTGTTTTATACTATGTAGTGATACCTACGGTAAATGCAACTATAACCTACCTTTAATCAAATGAACAAAATAGTTTAAGAAACCCCCGATGAATTGTAAAATATAGCTGATAACTTTCAGAATTCTAAACTCTTTTATCATGTTATCAGTCATTCGTTTACGAGTTGAGCTACCACAAATCAAAAGCTACACAAACAGACAGACCGACCCATCTCCCTTTGTCCCCTATAACACCATATTTCTTCCACTTGCATCAGGCATATAAAAAATGATTATTAAATCGCATTTAAACTTGAAAGTAAATCGCAAGTGCGCGCCTTCACTAACATTTTCCCCTGTAAATGATAGCGCGAGGAATTGGATTCCGTCGGATTTATGTGTGCGCGATTACGTTCGTCCCATGTGGACGTACTCGTGTCGATGTGTTTGTGGTGATAGGGCTGGTACTATGACAATAAATCTATACATATAATAAAATTGTAGAAAAGTGGTGTCTGTACAATGGAAATATAAACAAAAAAAGTAGCAAGGGTTGTTATAATATCGATGCCGAACCTGAAATTATAATTATTTATTTTTTTGTCTGTTTGTCTGTTTGTCTGTTTGTCTGTGTGTTTGTGCACGCTAATCTCAGAAACGGCTTACTCGATTTAGATGCGGTTTTCACGAATGTATTGTAGTAAGCTTCACTTAACATTTAGTGTTTATTTCATGTCAATCGGTACATAAATAAAAAAGTTATGTCAAGTTGAAAAATCATCTATACATATAATAATAGTGTAGAAAAGTGGTGTCTGTACAATGGAAATATAAACAAAAAAAAGTAGCAAGGGTTGTTATAATATCGATGCCGAACCTGAAATTATAATTATTATTTTTTTTGTCTGTTTGTCTGTGTGTTTGTGCACGCTAATCTCAGAAACGGCTTACTCGATTTAGATGCGGTTATCACGAATGTATTGTAGTAAGCTTCACTTAACATTTAGTGTTTATTTCATGTCAATCGGTACATAAATAAAAAAGTTATGTCAATTTGAAAAATCATCTATACATATAATAAAATTGTAGAAAAGTGGTGTCTGTACAAAGGAAATATAAACAAAAAAAGTAGCAAGGGTTGTTATAACATCGATGCCGAACTTGAAATTATAATTATTGTTTTTTTTTTGTCTGTTTGTCTGTGTGTTTGTGCACGCTAATCTCAGAAACGGCGTACTCGATTAAGATGCGGTTTTCACGAATGTTTTGTAATAAGCTTCACTTAACATTTAGTGTTTATTTCATGTCAATCGGTACATTAATAAAAAAGTTATGTCAATTTGAAAAATCATCTATCTATACATATAATAAAATTGTAGAAAAGTGGTGTCTGTACAATGGAAATATAAACAAAAAAAGTAGCAAGGGTTGTTATAATATCGATGCCGAACCTGAAATTATAATTATTATTTTTTTTGTCTGTTTGTCTGTTTGTCTGTGTGTTTGTGCACGCTAATCTCAGAAACGGCTTACTCGATTTAGATGCGGTTTTCACGAATGTATTGTAGTAAGCTTCACTTAACATTTAGTGTTTATTTCATGTCAATCGGTACATAAATAAAAAAGTTATGTCAATTTGAAAAATCATCTATACATATAATAAAATTGTAGAAAAGTGGTGTCTGTACAATGGAAATATAAACAAAAAAAGTAGCAAGGGTTGTTATAATATCGATGCCGAACCTGAAATTATAATTATTATTTTTTTTGTCTGTTTGTCTGTTTGTCTGTGTGTTTGTGCACGCTAATCTCAGAAACGGCTTACTCGATTTAGATGCGGTTTTCACGAATGTATTGTAGTAAGCTTCACTTAACATTTAGTGTTTATTTCATGTCAATCGGTACATAAATAAAAAAGTTATATCAATTTGAAAAATCATCTATACATATAATAAAATTGTAGAAAAGTGGTGTCTGTACAAAGGAAATATAAACAAAAAAAGTAGCAAGGGTTGTTATAACATCGATGCCGAACCTGAAATTATAATTATTATTTTTTTTTGTCTGTTTGTCTGTTTGTCTGTGTGTTTGTGCACGCTAATCTCAGAAACGGCGTACTCGATTAAGATGCGGTTTTCACGAATGTATTGCAGTAAGCTTCACTTAATATTTAGTGTTTATTTCATGTCAATCGGTACATTAATAAAAAAGTTATGTCAATTTGAAATAGCGTATACAGAGAAGCATCTGTAAAGTAAATTTATAGCTACCCAAGCGAAAGTATATGTATAAAAACCTAATTCTAAATATGCTGCCCGAAAAGTAACTATTCCACGCGGACGAAGTCGCGGGCACAGCTAGTAAATAATAAAAATCATTTATTTCAGTCAAAAAAGTCCATATGCAAAACAAAACAAGACCAGGCAGTTAGTAATACAAGCAAAAATTGGTTATAACAATAGTTAGTCAAAACAAAATAGGAATAAAAAATACTCTTTTTGCATTTGATAGGCCAAATCTCGAGAAAGTTTTTAGGCTATGGGTTGCCACTAGTTTGTTTTATCGACAATACATATAAGTTTTTTACATATGATAGATAGTATGGTTCGGTTGTAACTATTTAACGACTTGATCGATTTTAATAAATTTTAAATTATATGTTTTTATTTTATTTTCTAGTATGTAAAATATGGTACTTTAAAATCTAACAATAGTTTAACATCTTACTCATATACAGAAATAATAAAGGGAGTAGTGTACGACAAAATATCTGATAATTTTACTTTACTATGGCGGAAAATAAAACATCCTTTAGTACAAAGTTAATGGGTTGTGGAGGTCAGATAGGCAGTCGCTCCATAAAATAGTGGTTTAGCGGTATACAATGATATGACTCTATAAAATACAATGTAAGTACTTAGATACATAGTTTGGGGCAAAGCTAGGTGGAAGATTATTTATGTTTAAGAGAAGAGATAGAACTATGATCTAGAAACCTACTATTTGAAAAGTATAATTTATAAACCAGTTATTGTCCGTGATTCCGCCTGCTTGGGTGTGTGGTAGTAAGTATATCACGGCAAAAAAAACCTGTATTATTTCATGAGGTACGAAGGTGCTCCTATGAAGTTTAATCAACATCAGTTTTAAAAGTAAGCTGAATCGTAACAGACAGACAGTCAAAGTTCTTTAGAAAACTTGGGATCTGAAATCGCCAATCCGCAGAGAGCAAGCGTGGTGATCAATGCCTTCTCTATATGGGAAGAGGCCTGTGCCCAGTAGTGGGACGTTTATAGGCTGGATTATTATTATTATTATACCTATGGTACGAACTGGAGGCCTTTGATGAGGAGTGGATGACCAAGGCTCTAACCAGAGAAAAATGGAAGGAGGGTAGAGAGGCCTTTGCCCTGCAGTGGGAAAGAAATGGCTTGTAAAAAAAAAAAAAAATACCTATAGTAAGAATGTTTGGTCATACATGTTTTGGCACACATTTAACATCTGGTAAACATCCTGAATTTCATGAAAGAGGGACTATTTTAGATAAGAAAATTAATCATACCTTAAATACATAGAAACTAGTATTATTCACCACGCTTGCTCATATTCTGTGACGGTGTTAACATCATTAGTCAGTAGCTTAGAATAAATTACATAGGTATTATGAGAAGTCATCATAAAGCCAGAGTTTCATCAGAACCACCACAAAATAATTTTATTTTATTCTACTTGTTTTTTAACAGGCTTGTTATATTATAAAACCTGTTTAGTCTGTTAGTTAAATAATTACAATAATTTAGACAGAATTAAACAAGGAATATCTAAGCATATACAGAGATTCTAAATTTACGCAATCGTGGCATCGTGTGAAATTAAATATTGTATTTAACTTAGAGTCTCTTTAATTATTGGTTAAATAAATAAATATTAATAAAAATGTTGTCCCATATTCATTTAGTAAATACATCTCGATGTTTTTTACTACAGACGATTTTAAGAAAGTGTCATCTACCCGTGTCTTAACCCGGATAAGATATCTACCAGCCCTACACCCGGTACAAGTGGTATAGAAGCGTGCAAGTAAATGTGTTTCCCTGCGATTTGTCCTTATTAGTGTATTGATTGCTTTCAACCTACCCTCACTCTGACCCACTGCTGTTTTGGCAATCCACAAAAAACGGGTAATTGTTATTTATAGGAGGACTTAATGAGTTGAATTGTTTTGCATTGGTATTGGTTTCTAAAGTTAAAAGATAAGTATGGATAAAGCCCAGCAGATAATTGGCCAGAAATTATTGCTAATTTCATTAATGCTACTATCTAGCGTTTTTAAGAGGCAAATTACAATACTAGAAAACATACCACATCATCCAGAATTAATATATTTTCTACACAAGAAATTATCAATTTTAAGGTAATCTTGTCGTCATAATTGAATGAATAAATGTGGGCAACATCACTTTCATTACTTTGAAACTACAGTAAGTAGCTAAATCCATTGTGCTATGGATACAGAAAAAGGTCGGAAGGTGCCAGAAACATCCGGTACGGAGATGATGAAAAAAAGAGTTTTCTACATAGTCGGGGATCGAACTTGGTACCTCAGCTGGCGACACCTTGCAAACCGGTGTGTACGCCACTCAACTACGAAGGTCCAATGGTAGATTCAATGTTTAGCAACAAAATTTAATCCTACACTGAAATATCTTAAATAAATTTCAATAAATACCTTTTATCTCTATTTTAATCACAAATACCCAGACAATCATCCCAACATCTCAAAATACCCTCTTTTTGCAGTTTAAACAGTATCTAGACACAGTAAAGACAGTTCTCGCCTCTGAGTTATGTGCTAAGGCGGTTCCCCACTCGATCACACGGCCACGCCCAGCAGTGGGCGACAAGCCAACGTGTTAAAACCGATTTAGTTAAGAACTTCTATTATAAAAGTAAAGGTTCGTTTAAGAATAGAGAGTGTTGCTATGTGAAATAATAGTAAAGATTGTTTGAAAATCCTAATATTATAAATGCATAATTTAAACAATAAAAACTAATTCAAAGTAAGTCTTATACAAAGTGGTGATGAGAATACGACAATAAATGAAAACACGGACAGTACTAGTTCATAAGAATAATCCTAAACCATAAAAAAACCACAGCATCAAAAACAAAAAAATAAAAATTTCAAACAAACTAAATCGCATAAAATTGGAAACGCAGGAGAACTCCACATGAAAAATAATTTCCTGTGACTAAACTACTGGATTTATTTTAATGGTTTTTTGTATGAATACTAATAATATGATGGGGTACTCGATGTTTAATTTATTGTCGTATGGTCATCACCACTTTGTATATATTTATTTATATGGATCCCATTGTCATAACTGGACCAAAATAATGGGACCATAATGGGACCACAGGGAAAGAAACAGCTTTCAAATAAAAAAAGAATCATCAAAATCGGCGCACCCCGTCAATAGTATAGTGGGAACAAACATATAAAAAAAAATACAGTCGAATTGAGTACCTCCTCCTTTTTTTTAAGTCGGTTTAAAAGTAGCTTATTTCAAAATCTATACTTATATAAAAGCGAGAGCAACTCTGTCTATCTGTTATATTTACACGACTTAACAAATTTTGATGAAACTTGGGTTACAATTGGATACTTTATGCTCCGATAACCGAACCCAAGACGGGTAAAACTGCAGCTGGCAGTTAAGAGCTAGTACCTACTTATAAATATAAAAGTAGCTATGTATGTTTGTTATTCATAGTATTTCTCGTATCTTGCAGAAATGATATTTAAAACATCTTAACTGACAAATGAAATTAAGTTCAAAAATTAAAAACAAAACGAGCCACTTCCTACAAAAATTTATAACATCACCACTCGCTGACATAAGTATTAAAAGAAATGAAGATATCCAAATTAAATAACCTCAAAGAGTGTTACATCCGGGAATCAAACCTAACTATATTTGTCACCAATAACATATCCTAAAGGAATCACAAAACAACCAAACCTTTGAAGAAACATCAAAAACGAAAAAATCTTATAATATCTATGGGAAAAGTCCGTCTTTGATTTCAAATTAAACAATTTTGAACTTTATGTCCAAACGCGCAGAGAGCAATTTCATTTCTGGTAAGAAAATCCCGACTTGCACACAAAATCAAGGGATTTTAGACCTTATTGTTAGTGCGTTAGAGATCAATTTCATGTGATGGGGTAATTTCAGTTTACAAAAACGAATCTGTCACTTTTTCTTTGAAAGTCCGACGACGTTTGATAGAACGAGCTTGGATTCAAGAATTTTGGATAAGGATATGAAATACGTAATACGTAGTGTTTTTATGTGTAGTACTAATTCATATAAAATTAGATTTGATATTTAAAACGTGGCTAAGTATATTACCTACTATGATTTTACAATGACAGGGCCTGTCTTAAGTCATAACAATTCAATTAATTACCGAGAAGTTTTAGTAAAAAAATATACTTTCGTTAAAAAGACAAGGCAATTCAATGTTAAAAAACTATATTATTATTATACTTAAATTAAAAACAAATATCTAGTACTGAATCTAAAATGAAACAAGAACTCGTCTACGAAATAGTTTTATCCACGTTTCTACAATCCACGAACATATCCACAACACATAAGTTATTCGGATCTTTAAAAACGTCATCGAATTTTGATTTAGAAATACATGGAGTAGCAATTTATTGTTTTATTATGTTATGAAAATAATATCTTTATTTGGTGGGTTCAAACAAGAATAAAAACAAATAAATGGAGTGGACATTCTTGTGTTATTATTACTACTATAATTTTTAAGAATGGAAAGAATTACATGGTATTGACGCAAATTCAGATCCCGAATCTATGGTTTAACAAGAACTTATTTTTTAATAATATACCTGCAATACATTAAAATATGTAACATTTAATAGCTTTATAAACAAATAAAAAGATGGGTAGGTACCTACAGTCAAACATAAAACTTTATTTTTAGAAGTTGGTTAAAAAGCATATCAATCACTAATAAGGTTAACTCTTTATTAAACATTAACCTCACTCACTAAAGAACTAAACATAATAATTATATTTTATTCACAACATAATAACCAGTTTCAACCGCTTTAAACATAACATCTTACTTAGGAAAGAAAATTAGAGACTAACAGAGTTTCTGCGTTTGCTGTAGATTTGAAAATTAAGATGCAACTCTAGCTTATGGTTTTGTAAATTGTTTAGTTTAAATTATTTATTCTACTAAAGTTGTTTGACTGCGAAGTAAACGGTTTTCTGTTTTGAAGTATGAGGTAAAAGATTTTGTTATGTTTTACACGTTAACATATCATCACGCCTGTATCTCCGAAGGGGTAGGCAGAGGTGTACCAATGTACACCCACAGTTCGCCAGTATGTTTAGGTCCCATCACCCATGTAATAGGGGGCGAGCCTATTGCCACTAACCGGGCACAAATCCAAACTCCGACCTGCTACTGAGAATTTCATAGAAAAACCCAATAACAACTTGGTCGACTCGGGAATCGAACCCAAGACCTCCAGCGTAGCAGTCGCGCTTAGCGCCACTAGGCCAACGAGGCAGTTTTTTCACGTTAAGCGTAATTTAAACTTCCATGTAGATATTTTGAGTCTCGTAGTTGCAAGTTTTTAATCGTTTTAAGTCCAGTAACGAATGTGATAGTTGGTTTTTTTTTCTGGTCGTCCGATAAAGTAGCAAACATTTAATTTTAATTCAAAAATTCAAGGAAATATCCCATGAAATCACATTAATTACTTTTGGCCAAAATACACAAAACAGCCTTCTTAAAAACCACTAAAAACGATCATAAAATAAATATTCGAAACATATTATTATAGCTAGCTGTAGCACGTCTCCACACCTTCCCTACTCCTACACATGGACGACACGTGTTTAAGCAGCGTACGTTTCAGGAAATATGAATGAAACATTAATAGGTTTCTATTTAATACTATTACAATTTTAAATCTCAGCGTGATTCATCCAAACTTTGAAGTTTTCTGTATTTTTGTGTATTTTCCGCTACTTCTGTTAAGGGGCGAATCTGTAGCCTTTTATGTCAAACATACTAGCCTTGTCCCCTGGATCGGTCAGCGTGGATTTCGGTTATAGAAAAAAGTATACCTTGTCTCAAACCATGTTTCATTTAAATGGTTCAGCGGTTTAGTCGTGAAACCGCAACAGAGTTACTATCGCATTTGTTT
The DNA here is from genome assembly GCA_905146925.1 of Autographa gamma. Classification (NCBI taxonomy): domain Eukaryota; kingdom Metazoa; phylum Arthropoda; class Insecta; order Lepidoptera; family Noctuidae; genus Autographa; species Autographa gamma. The sequence goes on along the minus strand of LR989878.1, from coordinate 2,852,072 downwards.
TATTCGTTTGGATAAAAAAAGTATAGATCTAATAAAAGAAAGAAACTTTATTAAAAATATATATTCATTTAATCTTAATAAAAGCTACTTAACCTAACAAATTAAAATCAAAAGTCACAATCCATTCAATAAACCTCAAGGAAATGCATTTAAATACCACAACCTACCGAAAAAGGTACAAAACAAAACGAAATCCAAACAGATTTAATTAATCGTTACTAAGTTATCTTTCCTTATCTTTATCTTTAGATAAGACGCCATTACGCATACACGATCCCGGCATTAACACTGATAACACAGAATTATATATTACGGAAAAAGAGTAAAGTAAAAACTATAGAGAGTGCGCATAGCTAAAAGTCATATGTGTGGAGCGTAACCATAGGAACCGGGATTCCTGCCTAGGAACCAATAACATCATGCGATATATCCTCGGACAGATTTTTGTGTATTTACTTAGTAACTTTATTAAATGGCGGACAGTATCGAAACACTTCGTGCAAAAATTTGGGACAATGAAGGCAACTTCTTTAAGCAATGTTTACTGATTTAGTCGATATCTATACTAATATTATAAAGAGGAAAGATTTGATTGTTTGTTTGAATTGAATAGGCTCCGAAACTACTTGACCGATTTAAAAAAAAATTCACTGTTGGGAATCTACACTATCTGCGGTTAACATAGGCTATATTACATTTTCAAAAAAGTTAGGGATCCATAGGATATAGGTATTAACGCGGGTAAAACCGCGGGGCACAGCTAGTTCTTGATATTATTAGGATTTTAGATGTTTAATTGAAACGGCGCGCTCTGTTTTAATACTAGTTTGAAGATGAAAATTGGTCGTACTAGTGCTTACGGTTCATACCAAGATATGCACTCTGTAGTTTCTTATCTATACTCTAAGTTTACGGATGTTTAAAGAAAGATGGCGGTCAGTCGATCCATTTACCGTTTAGCCGCTCGATTTAACTGGTTTGCTGCTAGTACTGTACTTTTAAAATAACTATTGTAAATGCTTAAGTCCCGGAGATGGGTTATTGTCAACGTAAAAGATCACCATACATACATCGTTGCTATCTGCCAGTGAAAGAGTTATAATTATCAGACAAGTACCTAGTTTTAAAGATTACCTATCACATTAAGACGTACAACTTTAATTAGTTAAAATAAATATAATAATTAATTGATATGAGATGTACTTCTTTACACACCCTGTAATATTAAAAATGAAACTTTGATATAAGTGCTTTTTTAAGGTCAACAAAGTCAAAAAGTCAAAAAAGATTGCCTCGTTGGCCTAGTGGCACTAAGCTCGACTGCTACGCTGGAGGTCTCGGGTTCGATTCCCGAGTCGACAAAGGTGTTATTGGGTTTTTCTATGAAATTCTCAGTAGCAGGTCGGAGTTTGGATTTGTGCCCGGTTAGTGGCAATAGGCTCGCCCTCTATTACATGGGACTTAAACATATCGCGCTAAGCACCACTAGGCCAACGAGGCAGTTTATATAAATCAATAATAATTATTCAATATCACCTTGCAATAATATTTTCTTGCAACGACAACACTGCATTCAATAATTTATGGTCGAGTCGTAATTAATCTGTGGTTATGTCACGCGACATTTTAATAATTTTCACTTTGTGACCTATACCATGAAACGGCATTTAAGTTAGCTCGAATTTTGTTTAATACTGACCCGGTTATTTATTACAGTTAAATGATTTATGAGTCGGTTAAATTACTTTTTTAAGGTTTATGGTGATATATTTGTGAGATAAGTCATTAAAAAGATGTGAGATGACGATGTCAGTGGAGTATGCATAATATGCATGCTAAAGCAGTTTTTTTTAATCCTACTAATATTATAAATGTGAAAGTTTGTGAGAATGGATGTGTGGATGTTTGTTACTCTTTCACGCAAAAACGGCTGGACCGATTTGGTTGAAATTTGGTATGTAGATAGGTTATACCATGGATTAACATATAGGTAACTTTTTATCCCGGTCAAGTCGCTTATGGCTGAGTGCGCGACCCAAACGACAGATTTTCAAAACTTTTAATTTTTTGGATTCGTTGCCGCCCTTTATAGCATAGTAACTATAAAGACATCGGGAACGGAATATAGGTATTAACGCGGGTGAAACCGCGGGGCACAGCTAGTAGTCATATAAAAATAAACTAATTAGCAGTTTCTTCTCAGATACATTTATGAAACAAACTTACAAACAAAGCATTTTATATGTAGTTATATTAACCGAACAAAGACAACAGGTCAGCTTGTTAAAAAGACACTAAAAATAGATCAATTTAAGTTAATAAATTAAGAAATTACTTGAACATAGGACAATCACAATTAGCGATCTCTTCAAGGCAACATACGAATGAACAGACGCGTAGTAATATGCCTGGGGTAGACATGTTAGTCGTTTTAAAACAAACATTCTTTCAAGTACTACTTAATAATAAAACTAAAGAACATGATTATGAATGACACATAAAGAGTTTATTTAATGAGACAACTTGTAATAAACTTTAACATAACATAACATATCATCACGCCTATATCCCCGAAGGGGTAGGCAGAGGTGTACCAATGTACACCCACAGTTCGCCGATATGTTTAGGTCCCATGTAATAGGGGGCGAGCCTATTGCCTATTGCCACTATTAAACTTTAACAAGAGTTTCTTAACTTGCAATAAATGCGGACAACATCACATAAATTGTTCAGAACAAGTAAGTTGCTATAGCACTAGTGTTATGGAATTCAGAAACAACGAAGGTACCACAAACACCCAGACCCGAGACGATGTAGAAATGTGATTTCTACATTGACCCGTCCGGGGATCGAACCCGGGATCTCAGAGCTAGAGACACCTTGAAACCGGTGCGTACGCCAATCCACGGAGGTCGTCAAATGCAATGTATGTATGAATGCTTGTTTACGTCAAATCTTGCTCAATTAGAACCACTTCTCGCCTTCCGATTGACATGTAATTTTGCATAGATTCTTGATAATAACAATAATATTCCAGGATATCCCACACACGGTTGTCTGATCCCAAGCTAAGCAGAGCTTGTTTTATGGTAACCAGACAACTGATAAACATACTCATATATTTCTAAATACATACATATTATAAATCAATTACACCCAGACACAGAACAAAGGATCGTGCTCATCACACAAACATTTGTCCTTGTTGGGAATCGAACCCACGACCTCCGATATAGCAGTCAGGGTCTCTAACCACTAGACCAACAGGCCTGTCAAAGTAAGTAGTGATATAAGTCAAGTGACAATATAATAGTTGTTTTCGCACTGGTATCTGATAATGTAGATAGAAAGTGGCCATAGCAACTCTGTATTGAAGAAAATACAACATTTTTAGGATTCAAGCGCACTCTGAGCTTAGCTGATTTAAAAGATTGCGACTTAAATCCTTTTTTATCTAAAAAATCTTAGCATATTATATAAATATGGAACTTCCTTTCAATGTCAACAAAATTCTTACCCAAAACCTTTAAAAGGTTCGTCAAATTAACTTCAAATTCGATAATCAGTCGCCCGTTCGCGCCATCACGTCTCACAAATTCGCGTCAAACTTATCGATGTCAAAACATGACCGAAAATAAAAATTAAAAGTCCCACAGACCGTCTCGACCAATGAACGCGGCATAAATAGTCAGGGAACGTACGTCTGGGCAAATTACCCAGAACGGGCGGGTTTTAAATTGATGGCAACACTGAAATAAGTGCGCTGTGTCAACTACGCTGGCTGTCGGCGCGTTGCCTTCGCCTTTTTTTTCGTAATGATTCGAGCTCGTTCTAAATTGGTTCCATTGTAATTATGGCGGGTATTTTATTTATGGTCACTTGTTTGTTCGTTTAGATGTTTTGTCTTGTTTTCTTGAGAGATGTAGAAAAATAGTTTCTTATATTGAGTTGTTTTTCACAATCATGTTATGAATGAAAACAATGTTTTCCTAGATTGTTTGTTGATTGACATATAATTATTACCCTCTATGTGAGATGTAATTGTAGTCAAGATAAGTTCTTACACACGTTTATGCAATGATCGAAATAGTAAGCAATAATAAGCAAATAGTAAGTTGATCTCAGGCTAAATGCATCGATATCGCTTAAAATTACAATAAATCTATTAGCGACTTATTTTTGCTTGTGATTGCTAACGATGCTTACACTGTCCCGTGTTTCTGTCTCTTACAATTTAAGTACTTTCTTAATTAGTTATTTTAAGACAACATAAGTTCAAAAGAAAAAAAACTTAGACGGATGAGAGCTGCATTTATCAAAACTGCAACTGAATTAAACTTAACCCGCATTCCAAAAGCATTGTCATCAATGCTCTTTATTTTTACGCATCAAACCTTTGTCTTTTAAGACGTTAACCGGCTAAAAATATCTACAAGTTTAAGACTTAACGCCGAAACAAATAACCTTCTTAATACATCTTCTCTAAGAACAGTTTAAGTTTCCCTGAGGATCAAATATCAAATTACCATCTAATCTCAAGCTATAGTTTACAAATTAGATGAAAAAACCATTTAAAGTGCATCCCTTGGCGCCTGTCATACCTACATATTTTAGGCCCTTTTCAAATGAAAACAGTCTAAGCATTCTTGATTCCCAAGACAGATTTTTCTAAGAAGAAAATAAAAAGCCGAAATACACTGATTAGTTAAATTTTTGATAAGCGCTTTTGTTAAGTGACAAATGAAAGACCTAAGTAAATAAACTTGGATTCCAAAATTTGAAATCTGAAATCGCCAACCCGCAGAGAACAAGCGTGGTGATCAATGCTCGCGCATTCTCTATATGGGAAGAGGCCTGTGCCCAGCAGTGGGACATTTAAACGCTGGATTATTATTATTAATATTAAGTAAATAAATCGGTATTAAATCGAATTATAATATTTAGGCGATGCCTATTTACTAACATAAGTACAGACCACAAAACACTATTAATCTATCAATTAATATGTGTATAAAATTAAAACTCCGGTAGGTACCTAACCAGCTTAGACATTATTATGACCGTACTTATTACAGTAGGTACTAAAATTAATAAAGTTCTATCAAAAATAATCCAAAAAACAATATGATTTATTAAAAGACAAACTTTTACAAGTTAAATACGGCATCTGGGTTCCTTAATTATCCTCCTACCCAAAACAAGTACTTAACAATAACTTTTTAACTTAATTTTAGAATTGACAATCTTAAACCTTAAGTAACGTCAACCACACAAAAACATAAAAAAAATCTTGCGAATTTCAACCTTATCGTCTAGACTTTAAAGGCGATGTATATTAAGAAAGATGCAACTAAACACGGAAGTGTACTGTACTTCAAATAAACTCAAAATCCCCGACTTTCATAAATTCAAATTCGAATTGACAGCCCTAAACCGGATAGATCCAGTTTGCACCGGAAAAAACCGCCCCTCTCGCAGTTTTGACATAAATAAGGGCATGTAAGCCTGTTATTAAGTTAGAGTAAATAAGTTGAAATGTCCTAGAACACTTAAGAAGAAGATGATCATAAATTTTGGACCCCAACGCTGGTAATGAATCAATTGGACAAAGAAATGTAAGGAGACTTAATAAAAGTTAAATTGTAATGGGCAATTTGTAAAGATAGGAAAGGGTTTGGGATAGTGGGGAGTTCTTTTTGGATTCCTTTGATTTTTGACTCAAGAAAATAAAAATATAGCATCATAATCAGTCTGTTCGTTCAGGAGCTTCGACGCCACAGACTAACGTGTTAATCTTACAACAATATTTTTTTATTTTTATTTAACAAATAAATGATAGCTACATCAAATTACTTGACTGTCTATCATTCTTAATTTTTTCGCAAAAAAATCCTAAACCTAAATACAATACAATCCCATATTTTACCAACTGATTGACTTATTTACCAAAGAAATGTACGACAAAAAAAATATATCCAAAACTCGACTCCATTCGTTCCCGTCTTTTTAAACTACATTTTAAACTCCACGGATTTATTTTAAAGTTATTTCCATAAACGTTCAACTCGACAACCCTATTAAACAGTTTAAACACACAACTTTGAACCTTATGCCGTGGTAATAAGGTCTTTAAGACGGAATCTGTAGTGTTGTAAAAGAGTTTAAAACTATATTTTCATGTATCATTAATATTAAAAGTTCCTGTCCTCGTGTGTATTTCATTTTTAAGTTGGCAACATTAAATGTAGAAGCGTGTCATTAGCTTTTACGGTTGGTAACATTTTCGTTTCAGAAGATATTTAGGATGCAGTTCTTGTAATGTTTAATATTTTCAGGATTATGCTGTTCTAAAACCCTGTTGGGGTCGGCTTCCAGTCTCACCGACAGCTGAATACCGTATGTTACAGAGCGACTCTCTATCTGACCTCCACAACACATTTACTGGGTAACACAGTATCCTATAGTAAGACTGCTTGTCAGAATTACAATGACTAAACGACTGCCAAAGTTTAACGTATGACAGACGGGACCAAACTCTTAACGAGCTGAAACCATTTAATTCAGATCATTGCATGTTTCAGTATGGTTACCCATCGAAATACAAACCTTAGAAAAAGTTGCTTATCCTTAAAATTTTATGTGTTTTAACTAGTAAATCCTAAATGTAGTTAGGTAAATAAATTAACTCTTACACACCATGTTCTATCTAGCCTAAATTATTGGATCTGGCAACACAAATTTTGGTTAGTGTGCCAATGTCATAAATTTTGGGACTGTGTTAGTATTATGATGTAACTTAGTAAAGTAGGTCTAAAAACGTTTATTTAAACCGACAAGTATTTTCTGTAAGCCTCAATCCCACCAAAAACATTCCATGTAAAAAAAGCCAAGTCTCTCTATGCAATTCTTCCATCGTAAAAAGTTTTGGGATCGCATAGGAGCCAAGCCCTTTTTCATTTATTTGTAATTACAAATAAATATTTTGTGACTATATCAATAGTTTTGTTTGCATTGCAATAATAGTGACTTGGCCATGAGCACAAGTTAAATGTCGTTTGTTCTTTGTAATTACGTGCAAATATCATTAAAATGATTTCGTAACTAATTGGAATTTGAGATCACTATGCACTTAACATGCGCCATAGTGCATGTGCAGTTCACTGATCTTGGATGATACAGACTGTCGGTTAAGGTGTCCTGATACTATTTATTATTTACTTTCAACTGCTCCAAATATGCCGTTTTATATTTGTACTTTATTGTGCTCATGGCCAAGTCACCATTATTGCAATGCAAACAAAACTATTGATATAGTCACAAAATATTTATTTGTAATTACAAATAAATGAAAAAGGGCTTGGCTCCTATGCGATCCCAAAACTTTTTACGATGGAAGAATTGCATAGAGAGACTTGGCTTTTTTTACATGGAATGTTTTTGGTGGGATCTCATAAATTTTTGGTAGGTCTCTTTTTTTATTTTTAGGAGTTTTAATTATTACTTGTGCTTCAGCTGCTGCTTTGCTTAGAGCCCATTCCCTGCCTCTTACTATGTTACCTGTATTGTGATGTTTCGTAATTTTTAAGGCACACAAGTCTGGGCGGTAAATATTTCTGAGTCGATTATATTCAACTATTGCAGTCTCCTGAACTTTGATGCTTTTAAAATCGATATTTACCCAAATATAATCCACCCAGACTTGTCACTCTAGAAAGATCCACGTATACTTGACCATAGGTGAAATCGGAGGAACCGATGTCCTTCATCGCGTGGTTTAGACTTAGCCCCTGGCTTTTATGGGTGGTTATAGCATAAGCAATGCATATAGGAAATTGTTGACTATGCGGCGCAGTGTCTCGTCTTAATTCTATACAAAGTTCATATCTTTTTTTAATGTATATGCGTTGTTTAGTAGCATTCATTTTACGCTAGCATTGGAAAACGTGATAAGTGTTTATTTAATTGAATCACATTACCTACATCTGCATATTTGTACTTTTACAACTATAGAAAAATAATAAGTAGGGTAGATTTATCTGTCAAATAATTAGCCGGTTATTCGTAAACATTGTATAATAGTCCTCCGTATTTACTTATGTTACATTACGTGTTATTTGTATCGAGTTGAGCATTTACATTCCTCAAGTGGTTTTATTGTGTGATATCGGAATTTTGTTTTGTTGTTAAGTGAGAGAATCGACTTTAGTTTTAACGAGAACTGTCTACACCGGGTAAATATCGGACAAACCGACCACTGTCTCGCCGGTGCGTAAATTGTTGTTTTAATAAACTTGTGTATTAGGATTAGTTAAAATACATTGTGATTTTAGCATAACCACCCCAATGGGATGGCACTTTGATTCGACAACCCCATTCACTTGGGCCACCAAGATGAGATTTTTACTAACATGAAAATGTCTGTACAAGGTGGGAGCCATTAGCATTCACCACAATATCAATTCAAATAGTAAACGAATATCTATTTAGAAGTTGATAAACCTTGAAGAATTTAACTTTTATAACCTCAAATTCAGCAACCTAAAATAAAGATTTCTCTTGAACCAGGTTGAATAAATGGATATCGTGTACATAAAACTTATTCTATTGAGCATGTCAACGAAGTCAAAATCATTGGGCTGTCGCAAATTAATTGTAAATTCATCGTATATAAATAGTTCATTCCACAGATTCGGCATACTGAGGAAACCTAACAACCTATTAGTTTCAGTAGATGAAAGTTTTTTAAAAGGTTTTTTTTTTCGTACCGGCGGTAGCTTTAAGAGATAGAAACCATAGCGCGATTTAGACCAGGTACACAGTTATCTTTCGAGTGAGCATAGAATATTTATAGCATTGCATTATGTGGATAAAAGATTGTAGCTTTATTCATTTCATTTTAACTTAGCTTTGTTTATTAATATGTAAATTCAATACATTATTACAATGTATTGGAACGAAGTTCTTATGAAAAAAAAAATTATTACGAAAAGTTGTAACGAAACTTTTTAATGACGTCATTAGTGAACAGTCTTATGATTAAGACTTTCGATAGATATCCTAAGTTCTCAGATGGCGGTGTTGACACATGATGAGTTTGATAAGCCACGGGTCTTGCGTTCAAATCCTAATGATAATTAGATTCTATGTTTTTTTGCGTTTACAACTAATCATATTTATTTATTTTTATTTGATAATAAGTTAAATTAAATTATATAAATTTAATTAAATTCATTAAATTAAATTATGTTTATCAAATTAAATTAATTCAAATTATTACTTAAATTAAAAAGAACCTTGTTCCATCCGAGTGTCTCTTGACATTTCTTAAGTTTTTTTAATAATATAAATCGATTTGTTTTACTTTTGTACAAAAACGAAGAACAAAGTTAACAATGCAGTCAAAATTCATACTCCATGTTCCTGTAAAACCGCAAATATGAATTTGTTTTCTAATATTTACTAAGGTATATAATTTCTTACCGTTTTTATCATTTTCCCTTTACTTGTAGCTAAAAACCTATCTTGGTGCCAAATTTGAAGTTTCTAAGTTTGCTAGAAGTACCTTAGATTTTTGATGATCGGTCAGTCAGTGAGTGACAAAATGGTGTAACTTTGATCGCTCATAACTCTGAAACTATTGGTTTAAATGTCATGTAATTTTGAGGCTAAGCTTGTTTTAAAGCTTTCTCTAGATCATCGAAAACCTAAACCCCCAGCTTTGTCCGTTTCGATGATACAGGGGGGGTGAAATAGCGGCGAAACGCTTCGAGAAAAGTATGGTACGGCCGTGCCCGTTTTGCTCGAGACGGCACTGTTGTGCCCCTAGATACATTATTACAATTCATTGGAATGAAGTTCCTTATCGCGCGTTGAGAAAGGGGGCTAGACGGAAGAAATTCTTACGAAAAGTAGTAACGACACTTTTTAATGACGTCATTAGTCAACAGTCTTTTATGATTAAGAATTTCGATAGATATCTTAACTTCTCAGATGGCGGTGTTGACACATGACGAATTTGCCAAGCGGCGGGTCTTGAGTTCAAATCCTAATGATAAACAGTTGTCTTTTTGCGTTTCCAACTTATCATAATATATTTAATTTAATAAATTGTTGAATATTTTTTTATTTAATAATTAACTAACTTAAATTAAAGTAACTTCGTCCCATCCGGGTGTCCCTTGACACCTCTCAAGTTTTTTAATAATATAAATCGATTTGTTTTACTTTTTGTACATAAACGAAGAACAAAGTTAACAATGCAGTCAAAATTCATACACCATGTTCGTGTAAAACCGCAAATGTAAATTTGTTTCCTAATATTTACTAAGGTATATAATTTCTTACCGTTTTTATAATTTTCCCTTTACTTGTAGCTAAAAACCTATCTTGGTGCCAAATTTGGAGGTTCTAAGTCTGCTAGAAGTACCTTAGACTTTTGATGATCGGTCAGTCAGTGAGTGACAAAATGGTGTAACTTTGATCGCTCATAACTCTAAAACTATTGGTTCAAATGTCATGTAATTTTGAGGCTAAGCTTGTTTTAATGCTTTCTCTAGGTCATCGAAAACCTAAACCCCTAGCTTTTTCCGTTTCGATGATACAGGGGGGGTGAAATAGCCGCGAAACGCTTCGAGAAAAGTATGGTACGGCTGTGCCCGTTTTTTTTTTTGCTCGAGACTTGGCAGGGGCACTGCCGTGCCCCCAGATATTGATACTAATATAATAAATCTGAGTTTTTCCGTTTGAAAGCGCTATTTACAATTTGCATAATTCAATAAAAACAATCAACAAAGTAGGTAGATAAACAAAAAAGTTCGGAACTCGTTCACAATCTTCCATTCGAACTTCGAGCGTTCTATTTTTAAATCGTTTAACTGTCAACTGTCAAACTTGATGACAGATGGCGTTAGGCGGGAGCGGGATAAGGGCGTGTACTGTGACGTAACAGTGTTTAGGAAGGTAAAAAAAAAGATCTTCAAAAAATTTTGAACGACGGGAAAATCCTCGTCAATGGACATCGACTGGGCAAGAAAAGACGAAACATATGTTGTCCATCATTTTAGTCATAAAAAAATATATGACAAGGCTTGTATTCTTTGCTTTCACAAATAAGCGAAAACTCAATAGGTACATAGTTAAATAAAACATATCAAAGTTTCATAAGTGGGAATCCTACGTGATACTTGCACAGATTATGTACAAAATTGTGACGTAACGTAAGTGTACCTTTTGGGTATGCAGAAAAATACTACATTAGTAATTTTTTCTTGCAAATATTTAGTTAAAGAAAACTTACACCATACATTTTGTATTGAACGCACCGCTGTCTAACTAATACAGAATTTATTTAATACAATATGGAAGACTAACAGCTATACTAATCTGAAGTACCTATAATTCAGTTTACAGAAAGCCAATTATAAGTCTTCACTCACTCTCAGTTTCTTTTAGAAGCAGCGTGAATTTCATAATTATAAGAATCAAAGCTATTTATTCTGTACCAATGTGGCTTTTTCAAAGTTATATGTGCTTTCTTTTCTAAGACACTGACAAACGGTGAAGGAAAACATGATGAGGAAACCTGGATTCCAAAATTTGGGATCTGAAATCGCTAATCCGCAGAGAGCAAACGTGGCGATCAATGCTCATGCCTTCTCTATATGGGAAGAGGCCTTAGCCCAGCAGTTAGACGTTTATGGGCTGGATTATTATTATATACTCCTACATTAAAAATACAAACTTCAAAACAACCATAAGATTTGCGGCGGCACCCGATCACCTCCGACATTACCCGATAATAGCCGAACAAGCACGTTCCGCCTATTACAACGCCGCCATTTTAAATATGGCTGCCCCGTAATGTTTTAAGAACGCAATAGGGTACAGTAAGTTATTTTTAAATACCGTTTAGGAATGGAATTTATTATGACAGGATAATTCTTGGGATTCTAGTTGAGTTAATTTTGAAAAGTGAAATATGGACAAATCAAGCTAGCGGCTTAAGTTTAGGTAAGTTAAGACTACTCCTGGAAATCTCCGACACTGCAAGCGGAGATGTGTATGCAACATTGGACTGAAAAATATTGGCACTTCATGAATATTTTTTTGGAATTTAATATTTTATTGAACCTGTGTACTTTTAGGGTTCAGTGGCAGCAAAGGATGCCAATGCGATCTTTTAACCCTGCTCTTGTATGATGCCTGAAACAAAATAGGCTAAAAGTTAAAATTTTCAAGATTTGTAATATACAAATAATACAATTCAAATAATGAGAGGTGGCGCTCTGAAAACGTGTTTTTGAATTGTAGGCAAAAAACTTGTAAGCGAGCAAAATAATAACTTATAAAAAAAATGATTGTGACTAGGTATCTTTCTCTTTTCTTCAATTTAGGACACAGCTTAGGTACAGAATACCTAAATAGATTTCAAAAGATATAGACAGTTAAGTATGCAATAAATGAAAACACGAAGGAACCCAATTTGTTGAACACCTTGTTAACAACAATAAATTCCCCAATTAATTAGCCCCTCAATACAATTAACTTCTTCATATATCGGCAGTCATTATATCTTCATACCAATTAATCTTAGAGGCTGGGCAGGCCGCAAACGTCATCTGTCATCACTTGTGACAGATATACTGACATTGAAATAGAACGGGTTGGTAGTATTGTAACCATGCGATGGAAAAATATGATATTTAATAATTGATAACCCATAACTGTAAAAACACGATTCCAATGTAGTGGGACCTCCTCTAAGGTCTAAGGGACTATGTCCGAAAGAGTTTTGAAATCGATTTCAAAACTCTGAAGATATCAATTACGAACATGTAAATACAATACATGAAATGAATACATACAAACAAAACATTACATTAAATTACTTCTTAATTCGATTTAGTTAAACTTGGTATTTATAGTTCAAGAAACGGAGGAAAGATTTTTCATATGTTGGATATTTATACGTCCCAATTAGCAGAATAATTAATTGATAAAGGATTGAAAAAAACAAACACTGAAAACGAGGGGTTCAGCTATTTAACCATAAGGGAGATTTTTAGAGCAGTTTATTAAAAAGCGAGCTATAATTCATAATATTGTCTGTATAAAGGAATAAGTAATAGACACATGTCCAACCAATCCTTTCTCCGTGGTCACCCTACACCTGAAGCAGGCACAAACCTCCTAAACGTTTGAGCACTTAATTTATTGACTGGCGACCGTCACGACGGATTTAAATATAAAACTCCATATTTAAATTTCGGCTCTCCGACTGTAAATATACAGAATGTTACCGAAAGGGTATATCTATCCAAAAGGGGTGAAGAGTGTTCCTGGTATAGAGGTTTAAGAGTACTCCTGGTACAGAGACAGTTCCTAAGTTACAGCTGAAAATGAGTGATTATCATAATTGATATCCAATTTTTCGTATTAGTTATTGACATCTTAAGAAACGTGTCACCGAATGGAAGGGTCAATACCTTATTACGCCACTTACTAAATGTTAACGATACATTTTTTTCAGTGATGAGGATATGATTTTAGTGAACGAAATATTGGGTATCAATTATTTAATTAATCAATTTGATGCTGAAATGTAACTTAGTCTTTACCCTTTTTTCGTAACATATATTCCTTCCGTAACACCCTGTATAACACCTTAATGTTTCGGCTCTTCGCCTATAGTCATACATCACGGTTATATTACTTTGAAGGGTGAATCAGTTTTGTTTAAGAAATGCTAGCTTAGCGTTGTTTTATTAACCACATTTAAATTAGCGAGGTTCCGTTTAAAACTAGATTTAGGGCCAAAGATGCGCAATATACATATAATAAACATCATTCTGCGTGTAATTACTATAAATACGACTATTATTAGCCATAAAGGTGTAACCGCACATAAATAAACAAAAATACGTATACAATAATAATAATATATCTGAAAACGGCCTCAGATAATTTATTAAAAGAATGAATATTGAATACTTATAGGTAATATTGGTATGCAGTCGCTCTGTAAAACACGGTATTCAGCTGAATCCGGTGGGATTAGCCGAAAACTACCATAATTTTCCGTACACCTGCTCTTTGAAAGATCTCATGCACGCTAACGAAGCTGCCAATAATGTCGCAAATTACTGGGCCAATGCAATATAATGTAAATGTCTACCATTGACACGAAAAGAAGAAGAAGCCGAAAACTGAAAAAAAAAACACTGTCTAGCCAAACAACAAAACCAAATAATATATGACAACTAAAATTAAATTAACAACTCATTAAGAAAGTTTGCAACCCATCACAAACCGGTCCTCAGGGAGTTCTACTTAACCGCATTTCAAAAGATTCCAGACGGCTTGAAATCTGTGTATTAACCTTTGTCGCAGACTTACCGCCTAAGGGAGGAAACTTCTAAGTTAAACACATTGTTTTGTAGTTTTGTTAGGTATTAAATGATAAGTTCAGCCTTTATGGTGATAGGTTTAAGAAAAATATAACAGACTAGCTGTGTCCCGCGGTTTCACCCGCGGGACATGACAATTCATACACTATCTTTATAAATTATAGCCTATGTGTTCCTCCGATATATTAGCTACATTATTGTAAAGTTTCATTAAAATCCATTCAGTAGTTTTTGCGTAAAAGAGTAACAAACATCTACACATACATTCTCACAAACTTTCACATTTATAATATTAGTAAGGACTCCACCGACTTAAAGTAAATGACAATTTATTTTACATGTCCATATCGATTTTTGCAGCTAAACAATTAATGTAAGACACGTATATTTTTGGACCCAAAAACTCAAGGTACTTCGATTAAACTTCAGAATATCAGTAAGTGCAAAATAAATAAATTAATGCGGACAACATCACATACATTGCTCTGACCCCAAAGTAAGTTGCTGAAGCACTTGTTTTATGGAATTCAGAAATAACGAAGGTACCACAAACACCCAGATCCGGGACAATGTAGAAGAGTTGGTTTCTACATTGACCCGTCCGGGGACAGAACCGGGGACCTCACACCTCAAATAAATTTTGTATTTTGATCTCGTCATCTACCGCGACTAGATTTGACGATAACCTTTTACAAACAAATTCTTTATAACCTAAGTAAATAATAAATTAGAAACAAACAATTAATACCCTAATTATTCCCACGACTGTTTCTCACAAATCCGTAAACCGCTAACCCCCTAATAGCTAACGCAGGGTCTAAACATCCCCACACGTTAGTTCAGCGCTAGGGTTAATTATCTAGACCATTGTGGCCGTGTTAGGGTTAAGTATATTACATTCTTGGTGTATATTAGCTACGTTAGTGGTTTGTCAGGTTTTAGGGGAGATCTACTCTCCCCTAAAACCAAAGGGGCGACTTTACAAGTGAAGATAGATTTACAAGGTGTTACCGAAAGGGTATATCTATCTAAAAGGGGTGAAGAGTAAATCTGGTATACCTAGTCTGTTCACATAATCTTTGACGACCTCCGTGGTGGAGTGGCGTAAGCAAAGGTTTTCAAGGTGTCGCTAGCTGAGGTCCCGGGTTCGATCCCCGGACGGATCAATGTAGAAACTCACTTTTCTACATTGTCTCGGGTCTGGGTGTTCGTGGTACGTACGTTGTTTCTGAATTCCATAACACAAGTGCTTCAGCTACTTACTTTGGGTTCAGAGCAATGTATGTGATGTTGTCTGCATTTATTTATTTATTAAATATACAATATCAGCTCAAAATTAGTTTGTTAAATAATTAATGCCCAATTTTGTTGTCACTAAAAATCACAACAAACGTATCAGCGCAATTCAAGGGTCAATATCGTATTGCGTTAGTTGCTAAATATTACGACAGATCACTGTAGGGGTCTGTTAATGATTCATATTACAAATATGTAATTGGTATCAATTATAAAATTTACTCATTTCAAGGCAAAATTTCGCATACTAACTTTACGAGTATACCAGATGTACTCTTCACCCCTTTTCTACAGATATACCTTTCCGTAACACCTTACACTACACGTTTCACCGATCTATTTTGCACCTTTTCTTAAAAAACTATCCGACACTTACACCCTTGAAACCCAACATGCCGCATTCTGTCCTGATCTGACTTATAAAACAAGCCAACATCGGCCAACACCAGCCAACAAGACATTCAATAAATTCAGACTTGTAGCTACAATAAAATAAATTAGACGTCTACACGGACTAAGGAACGACAATTACCTACGTATTTTACATCACTTGTAAACAGTTTTGTTTTTTATAAATACTTTAAGTACAGTTGACGCGTTAATTTGTTAAGTTCAACTTTAAAGTATACAAAAAGTTTAAATAACAATTTTTTTTTTCTGTGTCTCGGTATAATATTATGTTTGAGGCATCGTAGCTCCTAAACGAATGAACCGATTATGATGCGTTTTTTCTATTTGAAAGCTAATTTAATCATAATGATTCATAGGTATAATTTATGAAAATCTCCTATCTAAAAAATAACTGAATTCTTGCCAAATATCAGGCCTCTCGTTTATCTTTAGTTACCAAGTTAAATAATTATCGCTATAGAATACAGGCACTTATAACCATAATAGATCACGTATGTTGTTGACTATATTTCAATTATCTAAGCAACTATAATATTATGAGTATGTAATCATAGAACATAATTTTAATGTTCGTATCGGACTTTAATATGCCTTTATGATTATATGTTACTTGCTTGTAAGGTGATCTTGTTCAATTACTTTAAAAATGAATGATAATACCACATTAGGCATGTATAATTTAAAACATGGTACATAACAAAATGGAGAGAGCTATGCTCGGGGTTTCTTTGCGCGACAGGATCCGGAATACGGAAATTCGCCAAAGAACTAAACTCACCGACATAGCTCGAAGAATATGCAAGTTGAAGTGGCAATGGGCAGGCCATATCGCTCGAAGAACCGATAACCGTTGGGGAAGAAAGGTTCTCGAGTGGCGACCACGAACCGGAAGACGCAGCGTTGGCAGGCCTCCCACCAGGTGGACTGACGATATCGTCGTCGTTGCGGGCACCCGGTGGATGCAATTGGCGAGTTGTCGTTCATTATGGCGTTCTAGGGGGGAGGCCTTTGTTCAGCAGTGGACGTCTTCCGGCTGATGATGATGATGATGATGACATAACAAAACTCAGGATTGATATTATAAAACAAGTTCAAATAGAAAATAATATATTAAGTTTACAAAGCAGTTGCAAGATACCTAAATCGTTTCACCCGTTTCAAAGCTAAGATGTCACATACACGCATTTAACTTACAAATCAACTGTATTTACATCAGGAGTTAAAAAAATATTTACGTATTTTCATTGCAAAAAGAAGAAAGTCAAAACGAAATTCAGAAAAATAAAACATACACTTTTTTTTTAACCAATGTTGTAAGCCTAGTTTATACAATCTGAAGTTCAAAAACAATATCTCCCTTTTTTAAAGTCGGTTAAAAAGTAAAGTTATTTGAAAACAAACTATCATTAAGTTATAGTTAACAAAAGGCTCTTGTGTCTGCCTTTACACCGTAATGCGTTTTAAATTACTAAACGCAAAGTGAAAAGTAAAAAACATAATAATCTCTAATTTATGTTTCCACGCATTTTGATGTTATGTTAGAATAATATAAAAAATGTGTATGGTCAAAGACTTTGTAATATATCTATAATCTTGGTGAATTTGTTTACAAAAAAAAACTGTATTTATAATAATACAATGAGATCTAATCATCTTAATTATTTACTTATTTATTTTGAATACACCTAAAGCAATGCAAAGTACTGTAGAATTGTACCTAATAATGACAAATGAGGTGTACCAATGTACCTCCCACAGTTCGCCGGTATTTAGTTCCCATGTAATAGGGGACGAGCCTATTGCCACTAACCGGGCACAAATCCAAACTCCGACCTGCTACTGAGAATTTCATAGAAAAACCCAATAACAACTTGGTCAACTAGGGAATCGAAGCCTAGACCCCTAGCGTAGCAGTCGCGCTTAGCACCACTAGGCCAACGAGGCAGCATTTATAGTGTCGATATTTCGATTTATAATGATTCATTTTGTGGAATTCTAAGTATTTTTTCGTGATTTATTGAAAATATCTACCAAATCGAATTTGTAAATAAAAACTTAGTATAATTAGACAGTATAATGTATCTATCTTTATTGCTGACTGTACCTAACATGGTCTTGAAATCTCGCCTAAAAAGTTAGCTAAATTCTAGCGGGAAATTCTTGTAAAGTTTTAATTAAAGTTTGAAATATTATACGAAATACTATAGTAAGTATATGTTAGTCTGTTTAAGATCTTAATTTAAGGATAACTAGAATTAATACCTGATTATAGATTAGTAAAGAAAATTAAAATATGAAGTCAAAACGAGTGTTCTAACATTTAAATTGACAACTGATCACGATATGTAGGTATATTTTTTTTGCTATACTTAGTTTTAATTCAATTCTTTTTTTTATGTATTAAAAAAATACATAGTTGAACTTATAACATAAAATATCGACAAACTGTACAGCAGTTTGTTGGCGATAATAGATCTTGATTTCTTGTGGCTGTAAATAGGTACTAGTTTTGTGTTCACTAGAATATGTGTTCATTTGATAAATAATTTAATTTGTTACCTAAATTAAATCTTAAGTTATAATGCGTACACAAATTGAAAGTTTGTGCAAAATTAATAGTTCAATTACCCAGTATCAAGAAAAGTAATAAAGTTACACGATTTTTATCACGCGAAAAACTTTTAAAGTGTGTGTGCATTTCGACGCGGAATTTAACATGATGCAACTATTTTGATAAAATATGTAAGTGTAATAGGGTAGATGACTAGGTATGAAAAGTCAAAATTTATTTAGTCCGTCATTTAGATAATCAAAATATAACAGACACGTATTTTTTTTTTTACAAATCAATAAAAAAAGGAAGATAAGCCGCTTTAAAGTTCAGTAACGTAACGGCTGAGTACAATTTATGCTAAAACGTGACGTCACGCAAGAATCGAAATCGCTGTATCTTCGTCATTCTTTATCTACGGGACAAAACAAAAAATACGTGTCTATTATATTTTTTTTATCTAAAAGATGGACTAAAATATAAATTAGTCATCATCCCTATTGACATAGGTGGTTCGAAATATACTATTTTTAAGCTACATATTAATGAGTTATAATATAAAAAAAACTCACCATAAGAAGAATAAACCGCCAGCATCAGCAGGAGACAGATCCTCGCGATCACAGCACCCATTTTAACTTCAAACATATTCAAAATGGCGACAGCAACACAAAATGGCCGACTAGCTATACTACACTGACGCTATTACATAATACTGATATTATATTTATTGATCTATTCTTTTGAGTTCTTGATTTATTTCCTAAAGTTTTCGAAATCATTCGCGGTGTGGCTGGGTTTCTGGAAAGAGAGAAAAGATCACATTAGATATTATATTAAGTCAGTACAATAAATGATTACAACGTGTATAAAAAAAAAAACAAAAAGAATTGACTTCTATAATATTATACGGGACCATCTCAGAGGAATAGTAAAAATCGCTAACATTGACAAGAAAATATTGAAACCGATTTATGATAACCGGAGATATCGCGTCACAAACATACAAAAAAGTACAGTTGAATTAAGAACCTCCTCCTCTTAAAGTTGGTTTGTAATCATAGTTAACTACATAGCCGTAATAACTCTACTTTGACCCGATAGTCAAGGAAGCGTAATATTTTTCGCGAGTATGTTGCATCGATGTGTTTGTAAAATTTATTTAAGGCCTTGTATCTTCGAAACCGCTGAATAGTTTTAATTAAAGTATCATAAGATTTGTCTGAAACACTAACAGGTCCTTACATAGATTATTGTTAAAAACTATTGCATCTAGTAATTATCACTAGATAAGCCCAATGTTCTGTAATTGGTTGTTAATCTTAAAACTTATCACATTATTTAAAATTTCAGTAGACAACAGATAATCTCAAACTTAAAAACCAGAGGTAAAATTGATCAAGTTCTCAAACTTCAATAAATTATAAAGAGCAAGTACCAAGAGAACTGGCTTCAGGTCAACAACCTGAGAATCTTTGTATCACAAGTAGATACTTTCCATCGGCACGAAGTAATCCAAATCTTTTGCAATACTGTAAATGTAACCGCTGATAAAATCTCTAACATAAACTCAAACTTAAAATCTTTATTTGCATGTTAAGGCCAATACTCAATTCTTTATTATAGCATTCCATAGTGTTAAATACAGGTGTTACATTTATAAGAAAGGTACAATTATGGACCCAGTAGGGCACAGCTAACAGGTCTTAATGAAATAACATATAAAACAAAGTCGGGCTTTCAAAATTAGTAACTAAAGAACGGGTGGACCGATTTTCATGATCTTTAATTTGTTGTTTTCTTCTCAGTATAATTACTATAAAACATCGGGAATGTGTAAGTACACGGGCGAAACGACGCTGCACGAGTAGTAAAAAAATAAACTGACTTAATTCTAAAGCTCTTAATTATGTATCTTGAAAACTGATGAACAGATTTGAACGAAACTAAGTGTTGTGATTACAAAATCTTTTTGATTTAAGAGATATATTTTCTTATTTATTGTGTAGGCTTAGTTTTTATATTATTGTAAATATTTTAAGTTTAATTTCTAAAATAAATTAAGGGTTTAAGAGATAACAAATGTAATAAAATCCATTAGTTTTGTTTCTTTTTTGTGCATCTAGCCAATATTTAATATTTCAAAAATAAAAACCGCATGAGAAAACAGCTTACATTTATTTAACTCCCAAACAGAGAGATATTAAAGAACCAAACTCTAACATAATACTAATATAAACTCTAATACTCTTGTTTACTCCTACCCTCAAATGATGAAAGTTATGACGTCACGAAGGGTAACTATTATCCTGTATTATACAATACATCGCTGCATTAGAGGACTATCATGTTGCTGCCCCGAGCTCTGCTAATGACAAGTAGACGGAGAGCGGGAGGACTTTTTGGTATAAACATGGAGAAAAAAGTTATGTAGCTACTTTGTATCGCGTAACAATTTATTTCTCGTTATAAAATTGGCAAAGTTACGACTATGTGGACTCCACAAAACGTCAAAAGACCTCGTGGCCGGCCCAGAAGGAGATGGCGGGACGAACTTGACTCCTTTTCTACATTATGGACAACAACAGCACAGGACCGGGGGAATTGGAAGAAGGGAGGCCTTTGCCCTGCAGTGGGACGATTATGGAGCAAAAAGCATATAATAGACTGCAGGTGATTTTTTTTTTTGGTGAAATACGTAACTTTTTTCCAGTTCCTTAAGATAGTCGCAGATTTATAACAGTCATTTTTCATTCAGTGTTACAAAAACCTAAGTTTTACATAAAATAACAATTAAACTAATAAAACGTATCATAATAACTGTTATTTTAAATGCAAATGATGACAACTAATTACCTACTTATTGAAATAAAACTACTTTTTACGGATTTCGTCGCGTCGTTAGATTTTAGATCCCGATGTTTCGACGCCTTTGCAGGTATCATGGTCACGGGCAGACTTTATTTCAATGTCTAACATTCGCGTAAATCTAAGAAACCAATAACTAATCACCAAGATAATAATAAACTCCACTAGCAAAAGTGTCATAATATAAATTAAAACTACAGATAATTTGATGAAAACAACCCCCAGCTCTTACACTATGCCTTAAGGGCACGCTAATGCAGTAATTACTGTTTTTTCTCTTAGGTGCAAAAACAAGGGGATGATGCCAAAGAGATTTGGACTGCAACACTATACATTCTAGGTATAGTTTTGTTTGCAGTTTTGTTTTAGATGGGAGGAAGTTGGATGCTGGCCAATGAATCTTTAGATCCTGGGCTTGGGAATACTTTACGAAACTCATGGAGTATTTTGGGATTAAGAGTTGTTTGATAATTAAATAAATTATATTCATTATTATTAACTATAGGTATACAAGACATTAATGTCGCAACACATGTCCTCTTGGACCACTCTATTCAAAAGTGAAAACCACATCAAAATCAGTTTGTTAGTTTTTGTATTCCTCCCGTCCCAAGACCAAACTAGCAATAAAAATATGTCCCTATTGTTAGCAACGCACTAAGTCGAGGTCCGAACCCCGCAGGGGGTGCCCTTAGTGGACGTTGCTGACGTAGTTAGTTTTTTTCCTATTGCGCTGGCTGGAGGACTCAAGGTCCTCGCCAAAAGTCCAGTGAAGCAAGCCTGCGCTCAAGTTAACTGCAAAGATCTCTAGCAAAAAAAAGTTTTTTGTATTCATCGCGCTTAGGTACCGGCAGACAGATCCAGGAGGACTAAGTTACATAAATAATTTAAATATGTAAAGATAAAAAATATAGATTTTTAAACACAATCAAGACGTCTTTAAGCACGTATCGACTCCAATTTCTTTACTAGATTTATTAATAAATGTATTTAATGTGCCGATTTGAATCAATACCCATCGAATACTTTTATTATTTTATCATATTATGTGAGTGAAACAAAACAACAGTAAAATGACGTCACCATTTCGTAACATACGTAGGTGACTACCCTAACCCCTAAAGGGTCCATAATGCAAGAATCATTGCACGAGTATTTTTGTTTCATCTCGCCGCAAGCAAGACGGAACCAAGAAAAATTACATTTATATTACATTTAAAATTAAATGTTAAACAGCGAGATTTTTATGTAAAATGTTCAGTTATTTAAATAGTGGTTTCTAAGTTGTGAAATTATTCTTTCATTAGAACAAAGCTGTATGGTAATTACTTTCTTTTTTAAAGCGCCTTTTATTCCTTTTTTGTCGAATTTAGAGACATTTAGTTTTAAATTGTTTCCTATTTTTTTATGTATATCTAGTAAAGTTTATTTTTCATAGCTATCTACTAGCTGACGATTTGACGACCTCCGTGGTCGAGTGGCGTACGTGGTTTCAAAGTGTCGCTAGCTCTGAGGTCCCGGGTTCGATCCCCGGACATTTTTTCTACATTGTCCCGGGTCTGGGTGTTTGTGGTACCTTCGTTGTTTCTGAATTCCATAACACAAGTGCTTCAGCTACTTACTTTGGGTTCAGAGCAATGTATGTGATGTTGTCCGCATTTTTTTTTTACTAGCATAAGGCCGCAGCTCCGCCCACAAAGATGGATGAAGGGTATTTTTTTTAGCGGTCTTACATGGCTGAAAAAAACTATTTATAAAGGAGAAAGATTTATCTAGAAACCAGGATTTTTCTGGGAACTGTTCTTTCCACTTTGAAAAAACATTGTCTTATAAAACATGTTCGTGTCTTTTTTGACATCTAAACGAATATCTCATTACAAATATTTAGCAAATCTTTTTCCAGGAAAATATCTAGACATAAGTACCAAAATTATTCCTAAGACATGTTTTTTATTTATTCTCTTTTTACTGTGAATTATTCTATAAATTAAGCGCCTGAAGGTGAACATGCTTAAGCCAGAAAATTAAGCACGAAATAAAAAGTTATATAATTAAAACGGATTCACTAAAGCTTAACTAACTTCATTATTTTTTGGTTTGTACAGTTTCGTACAAAAATTGTAAAATAAATTGACTGATATTTTTTTCATTATTCAATCAAAATTAGATTGGAAAATACAATTTATTTGTATATTTTTTTTTGTGATTTAATAGCTTTATTTTGATGCCCCACTCGATAGGATTTTAACTTAAAAATATTTAGGAGTTATTCAATACAGAGCCAAGAATTATTGTACCCATTTTTTTTTTGTCAACCTCATAGTTAATATGAACGTAAACATACCTCATAAGCTAACATCTAAAAATCCATTTATTCTGCAGAACATGTCAAAGAATGACAACACTTTAAAAACATAACCCTCCTTTCTAACAGTCGGTTAAATAAAATTTGATTTTACTCCCTTACCATTCTCACGCAGTGAACTGTACTAAAATAAACTTTGCTTGATCTCTCAAGAGTTAATAACGACGTAAAAAATAAAAATAATTACTTTTTTAAATCAAAAGAAGTGCTTTTAAATTATGTTTAAATGGATAATCAAAGTTGGTTTTTGACTCATGTTTTAACTGATGTTAGAACACAAGTTAATCTGTTAAAAGTACTAACATAGTTAAAATTTTAAATAATGGCTTTAAAGTTAGTCTAACTTTATTTAAAAAGCTAAGTAGAGACATGGCTCATCATCACTACATGAATGCACGCGGAAGGCGGCCATCAGAGAAAAGTGGCGGCGTGTTGCGAAGCTTGCCACCAACACCTGAAGTGATGACCACGACCACTCTGTCAAGAGTGACCCCGACAAGGAAGGAGAATAAGATTGGTACTTATTGCAGATGTTCCCTTTATTTTGCTACTCTCTATTAGATCTATTAAGCTGTTGTCCCACTGCTGGGCAAAGGCCTCTCTCTCCCTCTTCCACGCAATTCTGTCTTGAGCTAGGATGAGCCAGTCTTTTCAGGAGTCTAGTTGGTTTCTCTACCTTCTTCTCGATCTTTGCTATTACTTTAGTTTTACCTACTCTATTCTTTTTTGCTGATTAACGAACCATCCACACTACTTTAAAATACAAAATTTCAAAATCATCGATTCATAGCCCTAAGCTACGGTTACATCTTTTTTCTATCCTTCATTTTTAGAACAACGTGTTTTAACAATTGTTTAAATATTGGTAGATTATGCAAAGCTGTCACGAAAGTTACTACATCCAAGTAGGTATACCTAAAGCTAATTATTAATTAGCCAAGTCATTACCAAGAAAAACAAGCAAAAGAAAATCTAAGAAATGCCTTCAGGCAGTCCAGAATTATATGAAAACTATCAAACGTTGGTTTTCAACATTTTTGTATTAACTAAGAAAATTCTATGTATTTGACCAACTATAAGAAACATGAAATGTCTTAAGGCTTTTATTAGGGTTGTCCAAATCTCCAAATCTAATAAATATACCTAATAGGGATTATGATTAATTTTTATTTTTTGTCCATTTTTTAGAAAATAGAAATAATAGATAGGTACATATATTTAGTTTTTTTTTCCGTAAACAAAGAATTAAGAATATACAGCGATAACAATTCTTGCGAGACGTCTAAGCACAATTTGTACTTGGTCGTGACGTCACAAGCCCCCACTCCTGAACTTTAAAGTGGTTTATCTTCGTATTTTTTTTTTGTTTGATAAAAGAAAAAATACTTGTTACATTTTTGACTTTTGTTATCTAGTCATCTACCCTATTATAGTAGTATTATAGTAAACTTAATAGATGAAATATCAACACTAAGCCTCCTTTTTTAGATTTTAGCTACTGGACATAGGAAACCTAGTGACCTTTCAAAATTCTATAAGAGTAAGAAAACAATTAGGTTGCTTATTTCTTTATTTTAGGCAACATAGTAATTTGATAGGGATTCGGCATCTTGTGGGTTTATTTTACATCAATTACTAGAATACCGTTATTCCATTTATTTTTCTTTTTATCACATACATCTATTTAGAAATGTATTTTGTCTGTTTGACACACAGAAGACACATATACCTATAAATATTTATTTACCAAAACTAACCTCTTAAAACTGTATAGATAGATAAAGTAGGACGAGTAGACGAATCAAAGTAGGTACCTACAGGAGTTACCGACACTTGTAAATAAAAACAAGACGAAATATGTTTTATTAATAAATAGACAAACTAGGTAATTAGAGTTTCATTTATTTTTACTCAGTCATCTTTACTGTCAACCCTAACAACAAAAATAAAGCAAGAATAAAATAAATGTCCCTACATAGTTCATTACAACATGAACACGACCGTCGTCCGCCGCGGGCAGTCGCGGACAGACTCGGACAGACGAAACAGAACAACACTTTTAAGAGGGTAGGTAGACAACTATACATAACATACCATCACGCCTGTATCCCCGAAGGGTTAGGCAGAGGTGTACCAATGTACACCCACAGTTCGGTATGTTTCGGTCCCATGTAATAGGGGGATAGCCTATTGCCACTAACCGGGCACAAATCCAAACTCCGACCTCCTACTGTGGATTTCATAGAAAAACCTAATAACACCTTGGTCGACTTGGGAATCGAACCCAAGACCCTAGCGTAGCAGTCGCGCTTAGAAGATACAAGGCTAACGTGGCAGTTACAGTCGAAACAGAACAACAGTTTTAAGAGGGTAGGTAGACAACTATGACTAACATATCGGGATTATTAGTTACCCCTCGTTAGAGGTCAGAAATGTACTATACGGTTGTAAAACTAAAATTGTTGTTACCTGAACTGCATGTTTTCTTCCTTGGTTGAATTTTCTTAGTTTTGCTTTTTACACAATGATTCATTATTTTAAGATACCTTGTACCTTTAATAATAAATAAATAAAAATCATAAGATAGAAAAAATAATAAACACACGTATTTTTTTATTTTACGTAACCAAAAAGTCTAGGCGATACATTGATGGGAAATATCGCATAACATCACAATTTCGCGCAATTTATGCACAAGTATGACGTCATTTATCAGTAGCCCTTACTCCGGCACTTTGATTAGCTTTATCTACGATTTAATATTATTTAGGAACAGAAAATACGTGTCCACATTTTTTGATTATCTGACAGACTAAATAGATATCGTCTTTTCATACCCAGGCAACTATCCCATTAGCCATTTATCTAGAGACATGTCTATCCTTTTTACTACTACTAACATAATAATATCTTCGCAAATTAATCACATCATATTATATTATCTTAAACAATACACAAACAAATAACGAAACATAAATACCCCCACTCTCACAAAACGAACAAACAAACACAGACTACGTTTGTCAAGTGAATGATTAATGGTCAGCCATCTTGTTCGGCCATTTTGTTTCTTTTTCCCGCCGTTTCTGCTTTCATCCAACATGTTAATGAATGTTTGAGGCCGTTAACTGCTTGGGATATTGTTTTAATTACTGTTACTAAAATTATTAGGGTTTAACGTACTCAGTTTTAATGATTTTAATGGTTTACGCGAATATTTTAGTTCAAAAAGGTCTGGTGACGTAAAATTGTGTGACGAGTGTTTTTTCGTATTTTAATTTGTTTTCATAGCAAGTCTATTTGAATAATTGTAATACCTACTATTC
Source organism: Autographa gamma (assembly GCA_905146925.1). Lineage (NCBI taxonomy): Eukaryota > Metazoa > Arthropoda > Insecta > Lepidoptera > Noctuidae > Autographa > Autographa gamma. The sequence goes on along the minus strand of LR989878.1, from coordinate 2,824,850 downwards.
CATATATCATAAAACTAAAAAACGGAACCTTACATTTTTTGGGTAGGTAATCCAAAAAAAGTGTCAATCGTTTTTTTCCAATTTTTCTTTCAGACGTCTTTCGCAACAGTCAAAATTCATCATACTTTGTTAAGACATCGAATAGACGTAGCACACATACATACAAACTTTCATTTATAACATTAGTAAGAGAACAGGCCGTCATCAAACCTACATCCTTTCACTCGTAAACCCGTCAACTCGACTGCTGAGCTGTTTATTTGTGTTACTTTGAAGTTAAACTCACTACAAAGTCTTTGGTTCTCAGAAGAATGAAAGTTAACTGTCATGGTAGTTAGTTAACCTTTAACATTAAGTTAACTGCCGGTTATAATATAACTGTTTATTATAATGTGTTCAGGAAATTAAGTTTTGTTGAAATAAGGGTAATGTCATGTTTTAGTTAAACTGTTCTGATATCATAATTTACGCATATGTAATAAGTATTGTAAAAATAAAAATTGTGTGTGAATATTTTAATGATTGAATATATTAATAGGTACCATTTGAAACGACTTTTAATCGATACAAAAAAAGATAGCATATATACAAAGACTAGCAGTTTTGTTTTATCAACAAAGATCATTTATGTCTCGGCAGACACCGCAGGCAGGATTTGCTCAAAATTTTCGGTCACCTAAACCTTTCTTTGCCAATTTCAATCACAACAAAAATAAAACAATAAAATCTGTCAAGCTGTAAGTGATACTTCTTCATGACTTTTAGCTGCGTAGACAACCAGAGCAAATGTTCGCATACACAATGTGAATGCGGTGCCCCAACTCAAGACATGGCGCATCTTCTGTCCTGCCCGTCCTGCACCACCACTGCCACCCTCTAGGACTTAATGGAAGCTAGCGACAAAGCCATTCAAGTGGCAACTCTCTGGTCAAACAGAGTTTAGTGATCATTGACTCGAAAAGAAGAAGATGACTTTTATTTATAAAGATTCACCAAAATTCGCAAGTATTATCAGAATCAATCCGAAATTGGTCAAATATCTATTGCCTTAAATGTTTCATCGAAGTTTAACAACGTACCTATTTAAGTTAACTTATAAAAAGAAAGAACCCGTAACAAAAAGTCAACCATTAAATAGGCTTAACCGGTAATTAGTAGCTTACCACTGAATTATCTACGCTTTTTATAAGAATCAGAGTTCCCATAGCTAATTAATAACACCGTTTAAAATTCCAATTTGACTTGGTATACAAGATGTTACCGGAAGGTTATATCTATCCAAAAGGGGTGAAGATTACATCTGGTATAGTCAGTTTACAATATTTTAGCTAAAAATTTGTTAATTAAATAATTTATAAACTTGAGATTTTTGACACCAATAATTCTAACAAATGCGTCACAGCACTACAAGTCAATACACAGACTAAACATATAGCAACATAGACTGCCACTATCGCTAGTTTCCCTTTGTGCCAAGCGAGAGCAGCTTTAGTCTGTATCTAGTACATTCGTTTACTGATTTAAGTTAATTTTCGCGCAACGAGAAACTTATAAACGAAAATATCGATGTTTTTGACATTGTTAAGATAATATAAGTGTTTTACCTAGAGGCGAGCATACATAATTCACGAAAAAACTAGGTAGTTCACACTAATGCTCACGGTTCAAACTCTGATAGGCTCACTCTATAGTTTCTTATGTATACTCTAAGAGTCAATATCTTATTACGTCACTCGCTAAATGTCAAAATACATCGCTTCAGCCGTCTGGTTTGGATTTTTGGTAGTTTCATTCTAGAATTTGGATGCAAAATAATCGTAGACAAATCATAGCAGTAATCTATACTTATAATAAATCTGTAGAGATGTCAATTCTGTACATGAAATATATTTTCAAAATAACTATCAGTTGGTGATAAGTGATCGATAGTGATGCCAAAAATGCAATCAGCAAGTTTTTGTCTGTCTGTATATTCCTTATAGAAACAAAAACTACTTGACGGATTTTAACGAAACTTAGTACAATTATTCTTCAAACTCCTGGGTAGGTTATAGTTAACTTTTCATCACGCTACAATCAATAGGAGCAGAGCAGTGAAGGGAAGTGTTGGGAAATTGATAAGTTTCGTCATCCACGTGAACGAAATCGCTGGCACAGCTAGTCTTAACATATAAATAATCCTTTTATTCATACAAAAAAGTAAGGATATCAAATATAAATGTTTACGCTGTGCTACAAAAGTATAAAAACTAAACGTTCTATTTTTATCTACGGCGACAGCTGCGCAGCAAAAGTAACTTTTTTCGGTATAACTGTCAAAACACTCAACAAAAAATTGTTAAAAGTATCGTCCTGTGTTTTTTGAAGTAATCCGTTTGTCTTAAAATGTTAGCTTTGAGAGACGTTTTTTATTATTATTCCTGGTGCAATGTAAATAGAAATATGGGCTACTTAGTTACGGACATTTTGTTTTATTCTATCTTTGTATAGCAAAGTGAACCTGATCCATACTTGTGTAAATGGGGAAATTAACTCTGTTTGTTTCTGTACACTGGAAAGTAATCGTGATCGGCTGGTTTGTTCCTTGCACAGAGAATCGGCATAGCCATTCAACGTGGCAATGCTGCCAGCCTTCTGGGCACGTTCCCCGCCATTGACAGGGATGACGATGAGTTCTTTGACGCCGTTTAGTTTTTATTTATGTAAGTTTTAATTTTAGTATAGTTAGAGTTTGTTCTTATATTAGATTTAATTGTGGAAAGTAAAGTGTTTTAAAGGAAAACGAAGATAATATATGAAGGTACTGTTTGTTACATAATTACAACCATTAATTAAAACATATCGTAAATAATGGATATTATAATATAAATATAAAAATGTAATATATATAATATAAATGTAAAAAAAACCGGCTTCAATTAAAACAAATCTAATTATTCGATTTTGATGAAAATATGAGACTTCACTACATTTATAATGTAGGTAAATCATGTTTTGTTTTTTTATCGGTCAAGAATTGCCTAGAAACTAAGAAGAAAAAAAAGAAGATGCATAGAGAACCTCCTCTTTTTGAAGTCGGATGAAAATTGGTAAACACTCTCAAACAAAAAAAAATATATAAGGAACTAACTGTATTTTTTTAAAGTCGGTTACAAATGCAACATGAAATCAATTCAGTTCAGATGACGTAAGTATCAAGTGCCATCAATCAATCAAATGAATTAAAATACCGTATTGATGTCAATTGTGTCTCCATCAAGTAGCTTCATTGAACAACAATCAACTAATTGACGGCGGGAGATGTACCACCAACTCTTCTGATTGGTTAGACGGTGCGAGGATATCGTGCGAGTTGAAGTACATTGGTGGGTATGTTCGATCACTTGTGAGACTATAGCTGTTAGACCCGCAATGTAACACGAGTAGAAAAATACTTCACGTATCGTGCAAACTAGGCTTTAAAGCAGGATTATGGCTGGAGTGGGAGCGAGATGCTGCTATCGCAATGTAGTGTGCCGTCTCACTTCCACAATAGCAACATATCTTATAGTAAAGGCACTGGAATCTTCTTGTGATTTTACCTAACTATGAGTATAAATTCTTGCATAGTTTTATAAAGAACCAGAAACATTTAAACAACTATCGTCCCGTGGTTATACCTGTGTTGTTCCCATTTTTTTATACGTATGGGTTTAAAAAGTATATTATGTCTTAATTCAGGCTATAAACTACAAGTCACCGAACTTTCATTCAAAACAGATCAGCAATTTTTGCGTGAACGAGGAACAAACCTGCATCCTCATTTCGTGTTTATAATATTAATGTAGGTATATTTTATAAAAGGTAAATACTCGTGTATGAAAGATTAGTAAAATTCTTTACGACTGATTTAAGAAAACAAATCTGAATTGAACGGCTCAGTTGCAAAATGACAACAGGTAGCAAAATGTCCCTTTCGAAAAATGTCCCTTTTTAAAAAGGCTAATTAAACTTGCCTTTCTTATTTTTATGGCAGGAAATGGGTCTAAGATCTATCTAGATAAAGAAGAATTATCTAATTGCCCTAATTTAGGTATCATTCGGTCGTAAGAATCAAAACGAGATACATAACAAGCGAAACCGAATCGATTGTCAAAACAAGCGCAAGGGGGTGGGCAAAAATTATAAATTCCCACCCTTGGGGGGTTTACGAAACATCGCTCGACCCCGTAACCTTTCTTTTTTTTTGTAAGCGATGTAAGCAGAAAAATCTTGCTACCGCTCGACACGAGTCGAGTGGTTTAGGGGTGGCGAGGTGAAGCATCGATATTTTTGTAATTCCATAAAAATATGAAAGTGAAAGTAACTAGAAATATGTTACGCTTTCGTAGTTGACCACAGCACTGATTTTGATAATAGTTGAACAGGATTTAGGCCACTGTTTTTCCTCTTTTTTGTCTTTAATAGACATCTAAGTACCTACGCCGAGTCTAGAAAAGGGTAATTTAACTACCTAGTTTTGTTACCTACAGGACCTAAATAAATAATATATTGCATAATTAACTTGGATTTCTAAACATTTGGAGCACTCACAAGGCCAATTATCCAAAAAAAATATGATATAATTATTAAAGGCATCAGACTTCTGCTGTTTCCATTAGTTATCCGTTTTGCAGACATCATTTAGTTTTTCTAGGTTTTTTTCCGCAGTTAGCGTCTTGATTAGGCTTCTGTGCGTGTTTTGCAGTCATATGGTAGGATACTTAATAAATACTACGCAACATTATTATTGAAATAAATATACGTACGAAAATATAACTTTAAATGTCTAATTTCTTGTTCACCTGAGCGACAATTAGTGAATAAATTCCGGTGTGTAACACGTGTGCTTAATTTATATTTAAATAGGTTACTTAGAAAATTTAAAACGCCAATAAATTGTTATGCGGCACATCACATGTTACAGACAAAAAAGTCGTTCCAACAAAACATCGACATCGATATAAACAGCGGTACATCTCTAAACGTTCACCTGTATAATTTGAAGGGTCCTAGAGTGCAGCGCTCTCGAGTCGACCCCTTTACATCGTGTCACCTCTCTATTCTTTGCGCACCTCTAGTGAAACGGCGTTTACTTCATATAAAGGTTTAAGTTGAACGTTTTTGTCTCAGTTTTAACTTTATCCTTTGGTTCATGTATACGGTATGTAGAGTGACGACTTAAGATTTTTAAGTTTCGTGTTTTCTTTGTCACTCTTTCAAGCTATGTTGGGGTCGGCTTTCAGTCTCACCGGATTCAGCTGAATACCTGAGTCCCTCTATCTAAAGTATGTGACTATTTTTTTTAAGTTGCGTGTACAAAGAAATTATTCTACGTAGGTATTTAACCAAAGTCACAAAGATAAAGTTAGTAGTTACTTTAAGAAGTGTCAGTTATTTTTGGCACCAGCCTGTAACAGTAACTGTCCTACTGCAGGCCTCTCATACAGACAACCGGCATTGATCACCACGCTTGTGAGCCCCACAGTGGGCGCCATTACCGAAGCCGTTAATAACACCAGCCTGTAACTGTCCCAACTGTCCTTTCATATAGAGGCGGCAAGATCAATCACAACGGTAATAATTAATTAAACTTTCACTTTAAAATATTACGAAAACCCGCTACAGTTAAAACCGTTTAACCTTTATTGATTTTCATAAATATTCACGCGAGAAAGCTGAAACTAAATGTCACTTGAGAGTGCCTTAATTTTAATGGCGGATCATTACATTTAAAATATATGTTATTTTATTCAGGTTTTATTTAGGACACAGGTGTTTAACGAATAAATAAAACGCAATGGTAGGACAATCTGCAGAGAGCAAGCGTGGTGATCAATGCTCGTGCCTTCTCTATATGGGAAGAGGCCTGTGTCCAGCAGTGGGACGTTCATAGGCTGGATTATTTTAGCTAAGCCACTTTAAGACATACTTAAATGTCATGACGCTACTTTACACATTATAATGACGGATTTTAATTAGGTATATATTAATTTTATAAATATTCAGCTAAAAAACATTACTATAGTTTATAGTATACGAAAGCTATGTACTTATGATTGTAATATTTTCTGGCATACATAACATGGTGTTGCTGGTAAATGTACATCTATCCAATCCAAAAGGGCTAAAGAGTACATTTGCTATAAAGTAAGTTTACAAAATTTCACCTCAAAACGAGTTAATTAAATAATTTGATATCCAATTATTCAAATCGATTATTTGGCACCGGATATCTTAAAAAAATTATTACCTACCTAAATTATGTCAATAGCTTAACGTTAGAGTACATCGCTTAAGCGGAAAGGCTGTGATTTTTAAATTCATCAAATATATAGATCAAGAAATAAGTCGAATAAAGTTTCCTACACTGCCCATATAGGTAACCTCCTCAATTCAAGCCTTATAATAAAAACGAATGTTCAAATCTCTTCGTATAAGCACATATATCTTAAAATTTGATGTCTACTCATAAAGCCGTATTAACTTCATAAAATAGTCGTTAAATCTCAACCAATAACGTGATACGTGAGGTATATATACCGATGATTTAACGTAACACCTGAGAAAACTCGTAGACACGTAGTATTGGTCTAGTGATTAGTGACTGTGACTGCTGAATTCGATGTCGTAAGTTCGTTTCTCACCCAGGACATCTTAGCGTGATGAGCATTATCATTGACGGGCCTGTTGGTCTAGTGGTTAGAGACCCTGACTGATATACCAGAGGTTGTAGGTTAGATTCCCACCCAGGACAAATGTTTGTGTGATGAGCACGATCATTTGTTCGGTGTCTGGGTGTTATTTATCTATATCATGTATGTATTTAGAAATATGTAAGTATGTTTATCAGTTGTCTGGTTACCATAACACAAGCTCTGCTTAGCTTGGGATCATCGATATTTCGAGATCCCTCTGTGCCTCGGACACCACGGTAAGCCGTTGGTCCCGACTGTCATACTTTGATCTTTGACAGTTGTTTAGTCAATTCTGACAACAATTCTGACTATGGGATACTGTTAACCAGTAAAATGTGTAGAGGTCAGATAGGCAGTCGCTCTGTAACATACGGTGTTCAGCTGTCGGTGAGACTGGAAGCCAACCCCAACATAGTGCGGGAAAAAGAAGGAGAGACAAGATTGTCGTATACAATCAGAGTGCGATGTATGTATGTTTGTGTTATATTATTACTATTTGTCCTATTGTAAACAATCTATACAATTATTTGTATTATTGACACTAGCGTGGGAAATCAGTTTATCGGTACAGAAGGTTAGCAGGTTAATTGAATGCAATTGTATTTGTTTGTGATAGTGATATGTACAATGTTATGATACATATTGTGTGTACATATTACTTACAAAGTTATCTTGTTATCACAAGACTTGACCGTGATATGTAGGGAATATATTTATTGTCAGATGTAATGAATTTCATAGACATATAAATCAAATAATTAGTACCTATTTTTGAAAGTGATTTAATTCATGATAATATCCATTTAGTCACACCTGTTTAGTTTTAAGAGTGATTAAAATTTTATATCTCAGTCATCTTGAGCAAAAGATTTGACTATTTCACAACAGTTGAATTTTCGTTCGAATATTCCGGGGTAAATATTCACGACTGCTTTACCGATTTAGGAAAAATATAACACTGATTTATAAGTTGAAAAATGCGTACTTCATAAACCAACTAAAAACTATTACCTTAAACACATAGTTAGGTAACTATCTTATTTGCATTAATATTATAGAACGGGGATTAGCGCGAACATGCATAAATATCTTTAGGGCTTGACGTTTCGACCGGGTTACACCGGCGTGGTCGCATCGCAAGCAGACTCAGTCTGAGAACTCAGTCTGCTTGCGACTACACCCGTTCTATAATATTAATATTTAACATGCAGCGCGATAGTTTAAAAGTTATTAACTTATTTGTGATGGATAAAACAAAAAAACACAATGAAACAAATAATTCAATTGCACTTTCCGATGCATAAAGTTGATCAACACAAAAAAAAAATAGTTTATCACCTGTCAAACCTCATATTAATACTGACTGGTTAATATTTTGGTCAACCAATCACAGTCTTAATCAATTTGAAGATAAAATTGATCAGTCTCATAAAACCGGGGGTAAGTTTTCGACTAAATTTCGAACCCTCTACACAAAATTGAAATTCTATCTAACTTAAAGCCAAGTGTATCTCAATAGTACAGTCAAGTACATAATTACAGCAATTTGCTTCAATCGCTCACTAATTACCGGTGTACTATTGCCGCTCACTGTACCAGTTAACTACCAGCAATCGAGATTGCACTTAAGTGATTAACTGTAAACCACAGTTTAATCGTTGCTTTTCAACTATTGTCGTAGGCTTTTTACCGAAGAAAAAAGAGGGGTTGTGTATCAAGTGTCTGTGTCATCGTAGCTCCTAAACTAAAGGGCCGATTATGATGTTTTTCTATTGTTTGAAAGCTGACGTGATCGAAGATGGTTAGGTATAATTTGCGAAGATTATTTTAGTATTTAGAAGCTAATTAGCAGTTTTTCGTAAGATATTATTTTTTTTAGTTATTTCATTCTTATTTCTGGAATCACCAGTCTGATTATAATACGTTCCTTTTTGTGCAGGATAACCTTATTCTTTCTGAACGTTATAGGCTAAATCAATGATATTCTAATAAACAGATATGTTATAAGCGTGCAATCGTGAAGACTCGAAAACGTCCTAATTGGGACGTATTGCCATTAACAACAACACTATTTGTCTCTTTTTTTCTTATGGGTTTTATCGCGCTATCTCTTTCGCTAGCTGCCGCGCTGCGCGGAACACTTTTTTCGATTGTTTTGTATGTGTATAACATATCTGTTTATTAAAATATCATTGGGCTAAATATAACGACAAGTCAGACCGCGGGGCTACAAATTAGTAAAACGCAAAAAGATTATCAAACATAAGCATTTTTTTATTTAGGTACCTACGTATCTAAATACGGAAAGTCTTTACTAACATTCTAAGTAAACTCGATGGAAAAAATTTGAATTTCGTTCGAACTTCGAATGCACAGGCATACGAAACCAGAGACAAGTGTTAATGCATTCCCAGTACTACGGATTTAGGCAAAGGAAATTCTACACGTGTTTAATGGAACCGCACTGACAGGTATTTAAGGTTTTTTTTTTATTTATTTATGACGTGCGATGTAGTGTAAATGGATTTCTGGAAACGTACTGGTTATAGACTGTAGAGGAGTAATAAACAGCTAGTAAGCTTGCATTGTGCACAAAATATGTACAAATCAAATTTAAATCTGCTCTTTGGCAACAATAAAGGGTTTACAATAATTTTAGTTACTGACTATTATGACAAGTTAAAAGAATTAAGTCGTTGTAATTTTTATTATACTCCTAAGGCAACACGAAATTTCAATCGAGACAATCGTGTTTCTGATTGGTTGAATCATTATTTATGAATAAAACCTATTTTTTTTTACTTAGATTTATACACTATAGATTTACATTATGCCGTAATAACATTTACAAAAACCTAATTTATTTTCTTACACAAATTCAGGGCAAATAATAAATATTTATATTCTATTCTATAAAATGCGTTATACCTACACTCTTCCATTTTTGCAGTACAGATAATACATTTCAGAAACAATACAGCCTGCTACTAGTCCCCTGTAATCTTATACCGCTTAAAACCTGTTTGGAAGAACAGGTCTGTTAGCCCTTTGCGTTAGCTAGTTACTGTTATGGTTTTATGATAAAAGTCTATGCTGGCTGAATAGCTATGGACTTAAGTCTCAACAAAAAGAAGTTTAAACCTTAGAGTATACATAAGAAACTAGAGTGAGCCTCTCAGAGTTTGAATGTAAGCAATAGTGTGAAATGGTTTTATCGTGAATGATGTATGAACGTTTTAAAAAATCTATCTTAAACACTAATATTATCCTAACAATGTCAAAACCATCGATATTTTCGTATATAAGTTTCTCGTTGCGCGAAAATTAGCTTAAATCAGTAAACGAGTGTAGGTACTAGGTTCAGACTAAAAACTGCTCTAGCTTGGCACAAGGGAAAACAAGCGATAGTAGCAGTCTATGTATATAGTACGTCAATGAGTTTAAATGCTTGACAAATCATTGATAGTTTTTTTTTTTCAGTTTAGGGGGGAAATAAAAAATCAGTCAATTGTTTTATTGTAAGTGTAAGTGCTGCTGCAATTAAAGGTATGTTAAATCCGTTTTTAATTAATTTAGTCTGCTTATATTGATCTTTTGTTCCAAAATATTACAATATACAAAATATACAATTAAGTAATAAAAAATATGAAGTTTGATAGTATTTAAACACCCACTCATGTTTTACATTCAAATATTATTATCTTTGGTTTTAAGCAATGCAATGACCAGCACAGCACCTGTCACTAACAATATAAATGATTTTTATCTATCTCTATGCAGATATTATCAGATCAGTTAAGTTATCAGATAAGATCAATTTATTTTATCCATTGCAATTTAACTTTCCAAGAAAAATTGCAAAATGCACTTGCAATGTTATGAAACATGACATCATTATATACCTTAGTTTTGGACACACAAAGAATAACAAGCTAACAACAAAAATGAATATATGGTTAAAAACTTTAACATTATTTATTTTTAGATCTCTGTAAATACTCATGACATCTTTATAAGTGACATCATAGGATATAACATAACATTAATATAATATCTTAGCACGTAAGGTCATATGACTGCAAACAACGCAGAGCCTGTACTTTTTCTGGCAGAGATCTTTGCAGTTAGCCTGAGCGCAGGCTTTGACTGCTTCACGGGACTTTAAATGCAGAGCTATAGAGCTTTTTTAAAATGTAGAGCAGAGCCTGTACTATGGTAACCAGACAACTGAACATACTTAGGTACCTATACATTTCTCAATACATAGGCACATATGATAGATACATTACAACCAAACACAGAACAAATGATCATGTTCATCACACAAAGATTCATATTCATATGCCTTTGTTAGTAATATATTTAAACTTTTACTTACTATTATGGTATATAAGGCAGACTTAACTGTTATGTTCATATAAAGACCCAATCAAAAGTAAAATGGCTACGCTAGATACTTCAATAATTTATAAATTACTTTTAAATCTTCTGTCTCTTTTACTTGAATGTTCAAAATAGGGATAGATAGACATTTATAAACATGTTCAAGTTACCTATACAACATGTTCATTTATATGGCATTTCAGTGTTCTTTTATTAGTGTAGAAAAAGGTTAATTAAACTGCCTCTATTACCATAAGTTGTGAAACAACATATTGATATTTGAGACCATCTTAAAATTAAGTTTAATATTTGGAGTATACAATAACCAAATTATCAACACAAAACTAGCACTTTTATATATGGCACTGCCATACTTTCTACCAGCCTGGCAGTATAATATCTACATTTTAAAAGTTTAAATATGAAGGTCACAAAGTCACAAGGCTTAAGTCACCTTACATAAAATTTCTGTTTGTGAAAAATTGTATTATTTAATTCGACTGATGAAGATGAAGGTTTGTTAGGTTATTAAGAAATAAGCATTGATCATGCAGAACCATTTATCTTTTATCCTACTTTTTTTTTTAAATTGACCACTCAGAGTATTTATTAAACCATGACCGGTTTTATATGTACTGTTTCTGTTTATAAATCAAGCCCTGTACGTATAAGTTCCTATATACTACATGAGAATGTATCAAAGACCAAAGTTTTTGATGATTTATTTATTAATTTGTTTATACATATACAAAAAATGATATTGAAACGACATAATCTAACAAATTCTTCAGTTTTGGCAAAAACACATTTGACATAAATTCATTGAATTTTAACCCAAGTGAAGTATTACTTAATTCATGCCTACTCAGAACTCAATTACAGAAAATAATATAATGTGCACAGGTAAGTAATCTTTTTATTATGTAAGTAGCCTATTTACCTCAACCATTAGAAAATAAATGATTTAATTCAAGACATTTAATTTAAAATTAGTATATTCTTGTCTATTTTCGACACATTTGCAGTAGGTACAATTATTATTGTACTTTCGTTAATTTTTTAATTTCGAACAATGTTGACATGACAAACTTACATAAAACCTTTTTTTAAATTTACAAATGGAACAACTCGTACGTCGTGAAAAAGTACCGAATTAAAAATTTATGTCAAATGCCGTGTAACATAAGATTTTAAATCCTGATAAAATTTATCACGCGATCGTAATACATGGGGTGGTATCTTTTTATCGTGTTTTGAATACAGAGAATTAACCTATTTATAATTCATAGTCCGCGACACGGCACGACCTTTGTACACGAAATAATAGTAAGGCACTGCACTGTCATTTAAAAAAAAAACTGGCTGTTTGGAAAAAAACAACAACGAATCTTAAAAAAAAAATTGAATAATTTAATTTAGTTCCCGCCACAGTTCGAGGTTGCGCTTGTCATTTAAAAATAAATTATTGTTTTAAATTCATTTCTATGGTGTGTATTAGTTTTAATGTGTCTAGTGTACAAAAATAAATGGGTTTTACTGTTTACTAACCTCTGATAGTCGAAAACTCCGTAGCACAACAAAACAGCAAGTAAGTTGACATAATCACCAATCACTATATGACTATATAAATCGGTCGCACTGCAGTCATCAACAAAACCACATTTTGTACGCGAATCAACAACATTCGTAACGCCGTTCTAGCCGGCACTGTATTGACCCGATCCTTTATGAAACCATGGGGAAAATATGCATTTTTTATTAACTTATATCGATTATAAGCCCTCCACAGCTCGTACACGATAGAACATCAGTGTTAAGGGAGTGTTTTAAAACAGGTTCTTTATGTAACAGTATCACTCGCGAGCACCTCCGTAATTTCATTAATAACACCTAAAAATCGATCCCACAACAAGGCTCACGACAATTCAAACAGAAGACTGCGGTGGCCTGTTAAATTCATTATTTTACTACGTAACGGCCCAATAAATACAACACAGCACTGTTTATAATTTACCAACTTTTTTATGTTACTACACGGCGAATATTTGTGAATTATTACTGCGTGGAGCTATTTCTCGTGTCATATTTCTTTATACAATGGATGCAAACAATATACTGCTGATAAAAACACACACGACCCAAGCTACGCACGCTCGCGATGACACTAAACTCTGCATAGATGTCGCGTTTCTGACGGCCATTGTGGAAGATGGCGGCCAACGTCAGCCGTCAAACAACCGCAAACCAAACTACACTTTATGTCGATTGCATAAGTAAGGTAATTGATCGTAATTTTTCACTATTTCAACACCATTCGATTGTATAACACGGCTATATTGAAGAGTCTCAAGTGATACAAACTTATATGAACCGTAACATGCTTTTTATTTAACCGTGTTATTAAAAATAATATTCTTGTCTCTTTTACTTGAATGCGATTTCAAACAAATATTTTAATGTGGCACGCTTGCGCGATCGTGCAGTTGAAACATACGCCGAGTTAATTTGCACCTAAATAAAACAAAATGTAGGTACTGTTTGTCTACTTGCTTAATTGTGCAAGCCTTTGATTCTAATAACCCATTGACGCAGAGAGAATATTTAGAGATGAGAGATGAACTTCTGATGTCTATTCCTCATTTATCAATCACTTAACACTTAGGTAATCAACTAAATAGGTAGATAAATACTGAAAACATTTCGCGCCGTCTAATTTTTGTCGACATATCGTTATCGGGAATAGCAAAAAAACTGCAGGACATCTAACTGCTTTTAAATCTGCCGATTGACTTCTGGGTTATAGTTGTCCATACAAGCTTTTTTTGACTGCGCAAATGCATTCTCATTTCATCAAAAGATCACTCTATATGTCATTTTTGTCGAAGTTAACAAAAGCTGTCATCCTCCTTTCAAAGATCATCATCTGATCTGGAAAGTGATTCTCTAGGTACTTATTTTTTACCATCAGCATTTATATAACATAGTACAAAAAATATTAATATTTCTCGAAGAAACCTTTCATTTCTAAATCTAGCCATCCAGATGATAAAAGTTCAAAATACCAGATCTAATACAATTTATTACAAGTTAATAAACCACGATCGCTTCACTAAACAAGGGAGCTGTTTCAAATGGTTTTTGAACAATTACCTATTTACGTGGAACAAACGCAAAGTTTTTCTTTTATCTTAAATATAAGTACAAAGATCTTTTGTCTTCGATACACGTCAAATGCAATGAAAATACTTTAAAGTTGAAACTTTTGTGGTATACTTACATGTATTGTTTTAGCTCGAGGCTATGTAACGTGCTTTGATTTTTGAGCTACTTTTTTGGCTTCAAAGAACCCCTGTTTCATTATGTCTAGGTACCTGTCAGCTTCAAAAAAGTGACGTATTTGTGACTCTCCTTTTTCCAAAATATCAGTTTTCTTTCAGTGTCACAAGATTCGGTTGAATAAATGTCTTTCTTACCTAAATACAGACTCTTCTCTACCCAGTCAATCTCGGAAATATCCTTCTTGAGTTACTAATACCTATTGCCGTACTTTCATATACATTCCCATGGAAATACGAAGCATCCTAAGTAAATAAACAGTTGGTTTTGGAGTAGTTTTTGAAGAGTATATGAAGTATCATCAGATGCTCAGGACTTCTAGGTCACCACCTGCGAACTAATAAATTTCCTAATCGGTCGAAGTGTCTATGAGTCATCAAAAATAAAGAACGAAAATTCCGAGGAGAGGAACTTCGTTAAATTAAAAGTACCTACTTATTATGGCCGAATTTACAATATTAGTAGCCATCAAGGTATATTAATAAGTTAGTTTGGTTTGTCAGGTATAGAGCTCTAAATTATTTTAGTAATAGTACATCACTATATTCGCTATTATGCCGGCGGATTGGTCTTTCCGATAGTACCTGCATGAACTTTGCAAAATAAATGCATTCGAAGTCTATGTAGCGCCATCTATTTGTGGTAAAACTATTTAAACTCGCTCATAGTGTTCTCGCAAGGTGTCGCTGTTACTGCCGCTTCTACAGTCATTAAGTTATCATCTTACCTAAAAGCTCTATATAAAACCGAGAGACAGCGCTTTAAAGAACTTTTCATTGCGGAATCTATTGCTCACAGTTAGGTACCCAGTTTGATAGTATTTTTTTTTTTCAATATTTTTTAATGATTACAATTATGATTCTATTTTTATTTTATTGAAATGGTATTGTACTACATCTATATACAAAATAGGGAAACAGGCTCACAGTGGTAATAAAGTTTTCAGCATTTTGATATAATTTATTCATTTTAATATAATTATGACTGATTATGGTTTTAGTAGACAACTTGTGCTTATCCTAAATTTATACATTGTAAAATATTAATAAAAAAATACAAACTTAATTCTTAAACGTAAAAATATAAGGTACAAGTTTGATTAAGTATGTATAAAATATTACATTAAATACTGTGGCGATAAATATTTTTTCCCTAACTCTAACTTTTTCCAAATGACTTGTGGCTTCCAGTCACATGGAATGCAGTAGACAACCACTATTTTATTTAGCAACGGTTCTCTTTAAACATCCCAATGATTGGTTTATACACTTCTCATCAAAAAAATCGAAACACTTTCGTTTTTATTGTTTTTGTCCTAATTTTTTACAAAAGAGAATTAATTCCATGAAAAAAAAACATTATTGTGTAGCTGGCAGTTTGGTCATACAGTAAGAAGAAAAAAATCAAAATTCGAAATTAGAATTTCATTTGTTTATCCTATAAATGAAATTAATCACTGTTTTGAGACAAATGTGTATTTAGGGTTGGAGTACGTTTCTCGTTTAAAAACTAAAAACTAGCGCTTGTCTTTAAACTTTTTGTTTCTTATTTCATTTACTGTGACTTTGGGACGTCTGAAAAAACTTTTTTTTCTAAAACATATGGATACTTCGCCCGCAGAAACCGCCCAAGTGGTGGCATTGCTTGATTCTGGACTTAGTCAGCGTGTTGTGGCTGCAAGACTGCATCTAAGCTTATCATCTGTTCATAGAGTCTACAAACGCTATCGGGAGACTGGTTCGTTCACGCGCCGTTCAGGATCTGGCAGGAATCGGGTCACTTCTGAGCGAGATGATCGATTTATTGTAACAACTTCTTTACGAAATCGACGCCTTAACGCTTTTCAACTGCAGCAGCAGCTTCGCGTTGTACTAAGAGTAGCTGTAAGTGACTCTACAATAAGAAGAAGGTTGAAGGAACGCGGATTGGCACCGCATAAGCCAGCGAATGGGCTGAAATTAACTGCAGACCATCGAAGAGCGCGCCTTAACTTTGCACGCGAGCACCTAACTTGGTCATACCTTCATTGGAGCAAAGTACTGTTTTCTGATGAGTGTAAAATAAAGCCGGAACCCCACCGCTGCGCAGGCTGTGCACGGATGCGTGGCTCACCTCTGCCGCGTGGGTTCATTAGTTCGGCGGCGTCGGTCTCCGTTTCCACTGAGGCGCACGGACACGGATGTGTCGGCCACGCAGCTCGTAGCTATGCATGGGGTACAGTCACGAGCAAAATTATGTATACATAATAATATGCGAAATTGTTAAACGAAATTAGTGAGTTTTTTTGTCGAATCTCTTCTGCCATCTGGCAATCAATGCATACTGACAGATGACACTTGAAAATAAAATAGTTAAATTTTTTTTTAATAAAAAAAATATTTGACTTCAAGTCAATATATTATTTTTATAATATAGACAATAGCGCTTCCGAGTAACAATATAATTTAGGTATTGTGTAGTAACATCTGTTTTACTTATATGAATTATAAATAACTTAGTTCTTACATAAATTATACTTAACACAACTTAAATGCATGTATATATACCAGGAACATTAATTGTACCTCTTATTTATAGTAGCTTATTCTTATAATAATTTCTTAACAATATTATGTGTGTACATATTTTTGCTCGAGACTGTACATAGTCGTGGGTCGCCGAGAAATGGCCGACCCACGCAGCTGGGATGCGTGGGTCGGCCACGTGGCTGAGCTACGTTCCGCCTATTCGAGTTAGCTACGCGTGTGTTTATGACGTCAATTGCTGCGTAGCATGTCCGTGCGCTGCGGTGGAAACGCTCTCATACATTTTGTACTAAAGCGAAGCTGAACACACGTGCACAGCCTCTCCGTGCGCAGCGGTGGGGTTCCGGCTTTATGCTGTATGGTAACGACGGAAGGAACAAGGTCTACAGAAGAGATGGAGAACGCTTTGCACAATGCTGCATTGAAGAAAAGATCAGCTATGGTGGCGGTTCGTGGACGGTTTGGGGAGGAATCAGCGCCGACGGTAAGACAGAACTTGCCTTTGTATCTGGGCCACGGCTGCCTGCACTAAACTCTCATCGGTACATCGAACAGTGTCTTGAACCTCATGTGATGCCCTATGCACATTTTATTGGCAACGACTTCATATTCATGCACGACAATGCTAGAGCTCACACCGCGGGCGTCGTACGAGATTATCTTACCGAAGTCGGTATCTCCATTATGGTATGGCCAGCAAGAAGCCCGGACATGAATCCCATTGAACATCTATGGGATGAATTAAAGAGACGAATTCGAGCAAGAGATCCAGCCCCAGAAACACTTAGCCAGCTGCAAAATGCAATCCAAGAGGAATGGGATAATATACCACAACATGTGATCGTGACTCTCATCCGATCGATGAAGAACCGTATGGAAGCAGTAATAAGAGCTCGCGGAGAGAATACAAGTTATTAAATAAACGTTTCTTACTTTTTTTTTTCATTTACGCGTGTTGTTTTATCCATTTCCTTCAAATTCCATACAGGGTAAAAATTACTCATTATACAAAATACGAAACCTATGAAGACTTAATTTGAATTTAGAACATTAACATTAGGATTTAAAAACCTCATACTACTCACTATTAAATAACATTTTATATTTATTCCTAAATATGCACATTTTTCTGATAATCCTTGTCAAATCATAAACTGCGAGGTGTTTCGATTTTTTTGATGAGAAGTGTATATGATATCCCACCTCCACCACTCATGATACCATTATGCTCGACTAATTTCGGAATCTACCATAAGGCTTTTAAAACTAGTATTTTGTATTGAATAAGGCATTTGCCACCAAAGCAGTGAGACGCGCGGAGCAGAGTTGTGTTGCAACAATTTGAATTTTGTTATTTACAACGCCTTGTTTCCGCTTAGCTTCTGTGGAAACGGTTGAGTTGTTTGAGCAGAGTTAATGTATGAAAGAATTATGTTATTTATTAATCTGAGGTTCACAATACATTGGTTCTTGTCCCGATCTATTGCTATCATTTATGTCAAAGTTAGGGACACTAGTGACATACGCATAAGGACTGACTTCCTCCCTATTTCTTAAATTTTTCGGTAACACTTTAGCGTAACAAGGCTCAATTTTTCTATGATCTACTTGAGCATAATTGGGTTCGTTTGAAACTTCATTGTTTTGTTTTTTCATTGTGTTCTGTACGTTTGTGTATGTGTGGGTTTTTTCTTTGTCCTGTTTCTTCTTCCTATCTCTTTTCGGGATTGGGATTGAGTAGACTATCTGTTCGGGTCTGTATGGGACACAGTACGTGGTGTTTTCTTCTCTTATGTCAGCAGGGACAGCGTAATTGTTTGCCCATTCAGTAGGATACACTGGCAGGGATGCTTGACTTGTTCCGTCTATGTTTACGTAAGTGGGGTTGTTTGGTCCACCCTGAAATAATTAACGATTGTGTAACAACTATTTTTCATATTATTAAGAAAAAATCTGCTATGGTTGATATCATCATCATTTCCCGAGCCTTTTCCCACATATGTTGGGGTCGGCTACCCTTCTTACCGGATTCAGCTGAATACCGTATTTTACATGGAGCGACTGCCTATCTGACCTACACAACCCATATTACTGGGAAACACATTATTCCATAGTAAGACTGGTTGTCAGAATTAACCACTGCCAAAGATCTATGTATGTAGGTAGAAACTACGTATGTATATATTATTATGGAGTAATTAACTTAACTACGTATCCATGGAGTGGTCTTGTATTTAATGAAGGACACAGGCTATTTTGGCGAAGCTTCAAGACAAAGCTAGAACAACATATAAGTACCTCTGAACGTCCGCCCTTCTTCATTTGGAAGATAATTGTTGAAATACAGATGATTATAATACACGTAACAGATCCAAGGGCGAAGAATACATAGCTTTTGAATTCTGTAAATAAAACGAATATGTCAGTGTGTTGTGTTATGGAATCAGAGCTGACTACACTACAAAACTTCGTATGCACTCTTGCTTTTATATCAACTTATGTAATAATTAGGATATGACAAGAAAATATTTTTAATCAATAAGACATCATAATATTAATGATTATTACGGTACCTCTGGGAAAATGCGTTCCTGACACTTTGGGAACTAAAAAGCAGTGTTATATTATTGTGTTACGTCATGACAATTACATAAAGAATGTAATAGAAGGGAAGATTGAAGGAAGGAGAGGAAGGGGGCGGCCAAGATACGATTATATTACACAAATAAAAGAGAAGGTGGAGGTCAGGACGTACAAAGAAGTTCAAGAATTGGCACAGGACAGACATAAATGGAAAGAGCTGCACCGACAAGAGCACGGCTCTTAAATTGATTATGATGATGTTATATTATTCATTGTAACCTAGCATAATGAATAGTTTTGAATTATAATATAGAATAAATAAGTGAGAAAAATTCTTCGCCACATTGCAGCATTGAAGTTATATCTTCCTGCTGACCACCACCTGTCAGAAACGCATCCTCTCAGTGGCCGGACCGTAGGATTCTTTGTTACCTTACCTGTGCCTTGTGGTGGTGAACCCGGCTCTTGAGAGTCATCTGTGCTATTTAGGTTACCTAGAACATAAAATAGATAGTTTAGTTGTCGCTGATTATTGTTTATACCTACAGGAATTGTTAGGCAATGATCAATGCAAACGTCAATTCAGCTAGTCATCTATTAATAGGGTGTTAAGAAAATCCTGTACGACCCTAAAGGGTTATAATCCCACAATCACATGCCCAAATTAAATATTAATTTTGGAATATTAATGTAAGTACTTAACAATAACGATGAATTTTGAAATATGTTTTTTTTGAGGCGAAGTTCTTTAAATTTCAGATTAAATAATAATATTCTAATGTCGTCGGTATTGAGCGGCTTTTTGTTGATCACTTGGCAACACTAGAGACGATGCCGACTCTCTCTCTCTCGCCGTATTTTGAGAAATATTTTTATTGGTTATTTTTTAGTTTAAAATTAGGCAAAAGTAACAAAAAAACATAAAAGCCAGAGAGAGTGGTGACGTCGTCCCATGGGCTGCTCAAATGATAAAAAGGCCGCCAATAATACCGATTGAAATAGTTTTGTAGTTGGGAATTTTGCGGCAAAAACTGGTTATTTTAATATTCATTATTAACATATTCACGATAGTAATTAGTATTTTAGTGACGAAAGGGCTGAAACTATTTTAAAAATCAAGTGGAAAACCACACGGGCGACTGTGCGCCTATTCTAACCCAACACCCCCCCGCCCACCGCGCGCCACTCGCTGAAATAGTATATAATAATAATAAATGCAATTGGCCATTACTATTGCTCATGTTTAACGGGAAAAAGAACAGTAGGTACTTGTGCTCACATAATGAGTATCATTTGGTACCTTGGCTGGGCTAGACACCAGCCAAGCATATTGTTACCCGCGACATTTTAGATGAAGTTATCATAGATAATAATCACTATTAAAAGTACCTGTAAACGATTTGCATATGTTTAAGCTGTACTCTAACGTAAGGGTTATATTCCTTTATTATTTATGTATTTGAAAATATATAAATAACAAAGGAAATAATACAATTACCAGAATTGTATTATTTCCTTCGTTATTTACATATTTTCAACTGTGCAGTTGTTAATAACGGCAAGAAAATAACGACTACTGCCTGTGATTACTGTACAATTAAATATAAATGTAATAATTATGTTTACATGTAACGCAAAGTGTAATTAAGTAGGATTAAAGCCTCAGATCACATCAAACATAGGAGATTTGTTATAGCGCCCCGGCACGTCCGAACGCATCTGGCTCAATTTGCACTTGATACCGATTTTTGCCGACATTCGGCAGTAACTACGCGCTCGCGACACGTCTCTCGGTTTTTGCCAAAATGCCGAGTTGTTCTGTTGTTGTTTGCAAAAATACAAGCAAAAAAGTGAACTACGAGAAAGATGGAATCTCATTTCATGTGTTAGTATTACAATATTTACATATTTCTTCTATAAAAACACAAAAATAGAAATTAATTATAACATAAATGACATTAAGTGACAATTCATCCTTAGCGTAATAATAAAATACATTGCTTGCTAAGTAAGAATCATTAAATTATTCGTTGCGCTTCATGGCGCAATGGATGCGTGCGTCACCAATACTCACAAATTCAAAATGTAATGACAGTCGCGTGGTACCTCCGCTGTACCCGGCCGTAAAATAGTGATGCAGTTTCACGAGTAATCTGTCGTAACGATAAAACAATGTATCGATATACTGTTAAAGCGTGTGTTTTAATGTTTTAGTTGTTTATTTAGCTTACAGAAGGTATAGAAATATGTCTTTAACCGTCTTCAAAAAAGGTGGTTCTCAGTTCGACCCGTATGTATATATGCCAGTCAGTGAAACACGACGCCGACACTTCGTGTACATTAGTATTAGTTAATTATGTAGTATGTATTTATAGTATTATTAAGTTGTGTTAAGTAGAGTATTGTTTATATTTATATGGGCCTTGATGCCTGAAATATGGATTATTATTATTATTATCTGTATGTTATTGCGAGATTATCTCGTGTTCGGCTAAACCAATTTTAGTATGGTTTTCAGAAAAATATTTGTTACGTTTAGGCGAAGGTACATTAGTACATAATAATATTGTAACCGACCACTCAAATATAATAAATATAAGTGTAGAGTAATCTACCTACTCATTTGTTTAATTTTTCAAGTCAAATAGATATATCAATACCGAATAATACCGACAATATAATATTTTTTTTATTTATTTGATGATCCATATTTTGTCGTCTGTTTCATCGATAAATATTTTATCGACCAATTTTTCCCATCGCGTGTGTGAAAAATGCCGTGATTGGAGCAGTGAGTTGTGTGAGTTAACAGTAACAATGATATTGTTGTGTTTGCAGCAAATCACGTCGACTTTTATGTTTGTGTGTGCGCTGTTGAGATATTCGTTTGGGCGTGTACAAATATAAATGTGTGAAAAGTGGCGACATCGGGTACGCATACTAAAATTACAAGGATAGCACATCTCCCTTGTTTGATGTGATCTGAGATTAAAGCATTATTTAAAACACTCACTTGAAGCCCATAACTTTTGACCTGCACGCAATTACAGTAAAAACTTAGCATATTGATCATAAAAAAGCTTAATTGAACATGTTTATACTAGTCGCAACTTGTTACAAGGGTTGGGACACAGCTTCTACAATGATGCCCATTGTCCTTTGATATTTTATTTGGGAATGTGATTGTGATACCTATATAACCCTTTCGGTACCGTGCTTTCGGGTCGGACAGAGTTTTTTGTATCTACCGACAAAAATATATACAAATAAATAAATTAACAGCTTTTCACTAAATGCATGAAATGCATTCACTAGATGTATGAAAGAACATAACGATACACACAACAAAAAAAAATACTGTCTGTTTGTTCTGATCTAATCTCTGAAACGGTTGATTGGATGTTTACTCGTAGATAGCTAATGTTATAAAGAGTAACTTAGGCTTTAAGATTTTTTATTTATTTAAAAACTATTCTATTCACCTAACAGGGGTGGAACCGCGGGACATAGCAAGTCTTGTATAAAAGTGAAGAAACATACCCTGTAGCGGTGTAGTTGCAACTATAGCCGGACCTGTAGATGCACTTTCAGCTTGAATTGCTTCAGTAAAATATACCGTAACCTCTTTTAATACTTCGACATTTTTTTTCTTGCGATGAACAATATCCGTTGAGTGAAGATAGCATGTTGTAGAGTAATTTGATCCATGCCTTAACTCCATTTGTTTAAAGTCTTCCGTGCTTTTAGACGTGGACTTTTTAGCTAAAATAAAATAATTAGTCACAATTATTAGACATAGTAACTCGTTGTATACGCAATTATTATCAGTGCATTTAATAGAAATGTTGCCTGACGTCATTATTTCGTACGTTTCTGATGTAGCAAAAATAGTTTTCCACATTGACAGTCCGGGGATCGAACCTAAGACTTCAGTGCTAGTGGCCTTAAAATGGGCGTGTTATCACCATGCGACCATTGAGGTCGTCACGTTTACGTTGATGCATAAAACAAATTATTCAAAATTCAAAATTCAAAATCATTTATTTAACTTAGGCTACAAAGTAGCACTTATTAAACGTCAAAAAAAATACAAAAGGACAGCACCCCAGGGGTCGGTTCATATCCGGCGGAAGACGCAGCGCGCAATACCGGCCGCGCAACGCCAGAGCGAACGAGCACACGATAAAACATCCGACCTCTCACACAAGACGCACCCACGCATCAGTTCAGTGTGAAAGGCCGAACGCTCCACCACGCGCAAGCCCGCCCCAGCGCCGCGCGACCGACAATACGCGCCGCCACCCCCGCCAGACATGAACCGACCCCAAATCGCCCACCCTTCACCGATTATGCGATCACTTACTTTGATTTGCAAATTTTACATCAACCACATATCCCAATTTTAAAGTCGGTGTACATGTTAAATTAACCTCCATATCACCACTATATTCATAGAAAATATATTTTTTTTTATCCTGGTAGAGTTCCAAGAAAGGTTTCGTGTTTTTCAAAACCACATCCAAATCGTACTTTTCTGAAACAATTGCTAAGATTTTAGACACATACACATAAAGTCATCGGGTCCTACATGATGTTGTTGCAGTTGTTTAGCGTTCGCTTCAGCTCATCCACAAATAAGAAAATAGTCAGAAAAATCACTATCACTATCA
Organism: Autographa gamma; assembly: GCA_905146925.1. Taxonomy (NCBI): domain Eukaryota; kingdom Metazoa; phylum Arthropoda; class Insecta; order Lepidoptera; family Noctuidae; genus Autographa; species Autographa gamma. The sequence continues at coordinate 2,800,637 of LR989878.1, read as the reverse complement.
CTACATAGTATAAAACAAAGTCGCTTCCCGCTGTCTGTCCCTATGTATGCTTAAATCTTTAAAACTACACAACGGATTTTGATGCGGTTTTTTTTAATAGATAGAGTGATTCAAGAGGAAGGTTTATATGTATAATACATGCATAATATAGTAGCGGAATATGGAAAATCTTAGAGATTTCTAATATAAGGTCGTAAATGAACCCATTTTTGAGCTTTCATTGCAAACGCTGGCTGAACCCTATGAGATAGATCAAAATAATGTACCACAGTATTGTGCACCTTAAAAAGATCTACAAAAAAGTCCGCGATGGCATATGTCTATCTCTTGAGGATAACACACAACGATAAATAACATTTTTATCGTTTATTTATTACTTATTTACGAAAAAGCGATTTTAAGCAATACAGTATTAATCCTTATCCAATTAAGTACCTTTAATAAATTGTGCATGCAATATAGATCAATATTGCCCTTTACAGCATGTAATTTAAATGAATATTTTCGAAGATATTACAAATTTAAAATGTAGGGACATAGCGGTTGCGGCGATACCGGCTTGAGGGCCGCGCGGGCGGGGGGTCGTGCCTTTACCAAATAGTGCGTCCAAGGCTGTGCTTCGCCCTACAGAACTTTATGATTGTGTATTATATTTGCTATCAGCGTTGCACCCGAGCAAAGCCGGGGCGGGCCGCTAGTATTAAAATAAAAAAATACGAAAAAAAGCTTGGATCCAAAACTTGTCGGGCATCTCCAATATAAGAAAGTGAATATTGGCCTATTTAGTCAAAGTCAAATTTTTATTGCATACAAAGTGTACATTACATGTTATAAAAAAATTAGTTGCCTTTAACCAAATCAGTGAATTACTTGATTCATTTATATTTTACTCTCCTTGTTCTTATTTTAATGGTAATTTAAAGGGTTGGCCCATAAACCTACGAGTATGATTATATGATTGACTTACCATTCTTTGGTTTAAAATGTATCTTAACTTGTTCTGCACTGCTATGGTCCTTCGTTTTATCGGCTGCACATATCACTGTTTCTGTTTTATCTAGATTATTTAGCGTTATGCTTAAATTAACTTTCATTTGGCCTGTCAAAACAAATATTATTTTGTTTATCTTATTATCATATTTGAAATGTTACTTGCAAGGTGTTCGGTCGCTCCAACACTAACTGCTCCTTGAAAAGTTTTCCTGAATTAGTGTTGAATAGTAAAGGGAAGAAACATATATACATGTAATCACGCCTCTTTCCTTTGTAGGAGTACGCAGAGATCACTTCTTTCCATTTGCTACGATCCTTACACAATTGTTTCGCTTTGTCCACAATTCCACATGCATTATTCCCATTCATACATGCTGTTTGGTTTAGGGTATTCTTGACCAGTGTTGTTATGGATATCCGTATCCGTAACCGAAACTATCGGATATCCGAAATAAAAAAAATATCCGTAACCGTAACCGAAACCGAGATAAAAGTTTTGGATAGTTTCGGATAGGGTGGAGTCTAACTAAATAGTATACTCATACTAATTTACTGTGCACTCCGCTGGAATGCGACACCTCTCCCGCTACCTAATGACGCCACAGCGCAAAGTGCACAGCATTGTTGTTATAGATATCCATAACCGTAACCGAAACCGATATTATACATATTTTACCAATTTCCATATCCGTATCCGGATCCGAAATTATATATCCATAACATCCCTGTTCTTGACCTGGGCTCTTTTCATTCACACTCGCCTTATACGCTTTTTCGTCAATCGTTCTTTATTAAATCTTTCGACATAACCAAACCGTCATAATCATCTCAGTATATTTCTCTTAATTTTTGTGACAAGATTCATCATCTGACATACAGCATCCACCTTACCATCCACTCCTCCTCTTCCATTCAACGTAGCGACGCGGCTCTCCGTGGGCCATATTACTAAGTTTCAAATTTTAACACTCTAAAAGTTATTGATGAATGACATTATCGTGTTATTTTATTAATTGTCAAAATAATGATTTATATTTTATTCACCTAACTTTTATCAATGTCAGTTTTACAAGAACAGTCTACTCATTTCACCTGGGTAAATTACGTCCGAAGTGAAATAAAGATACACAAAAATTCACTTTGTTCACCTGGGTGAATTACCACAACCCTCAGCAAAAGCTTTTTCTATTGTATTTTCAGGTGTGTCACACAAATATAAGTTGCCTTCATTACCTTCGTCCGCTTCTTTGATGATTCTGCTTTCCGGGGTGGTATAGTTAATTATTTTAATTTCTAAATCCTTTACATAAACTTCGCACTCGAGAAAGATTGGCTTATTCATATAGTTTTCATACGTCACTTCGTAGGCTCCTGATATGGAACTTGTCGACTTTGTCAGCCTTATGTTTAATCCATTTATTTTGACGCCAATTTTATCTGTAATAAGTACGGCACATTATTAAATTAAGCTATTCAGTTTAATTCTTTAGTACTTAATAGATCTTTACTTCTTTACAAACCCCCAAATGCAGAAACGCATAAGTAATTCAAGACGTTGTTAAATGTATGTCTATCGCTGTATTTGCCCTTTGAAGTGATAGAGACAGCATGAGATTCAACGCCGATTCAAAACTAATTGACTTTTCAGTATTCGACCATTAGAAATAATTTACACTTTTCAATTTATCCTTTAGTAATCATAATACCAGCCTAAATACCCCACTTCTGGGCACAGGCACCTTCCCATATAGGGAAGGCACGGGCATTGATCAGTGATTTCATAGTAACATTCATTCACAATAATTAAGGCGAAGCCGTCTACGTAAGTTAGAAGATAATGAATGTCTTACTTTTCAAACTCCCTGCATTAAGGCTGCCTGTCCACCGGAGCGGAGCTAGGCTGCGGAGTGGAGAAACTGAGAAATATTAACCAATAGGATTGCCCACTGAAGAGGAGCGGAGATTTTGTGCAATCCTATTGGTTAATATTTCTCAGTTTCTCCACTCCGCAGCCTAGCTCCGCTCCGGTGGACAGGCAGCCTAAGGATCCCTTTTGAGTCCGAAACTATTAAAATTAGGCAAGCCCGAAGAATGCGAGTAATGTTAACTTTTAAATATATTAACGCAAAAACTAGGTATATTATCTTTTTCTTAATTTGTTCAAACTACACAGTTATCATAATGATTAATAGGAATGTATTATAAAGGAGCTGTGTAGGTCACATTAACATTAGCTCTAAAACATAGTGTACTACTGTGAATGTTGTATTGAGCCATATTCGCAAATAAACGATTTGGTTTGGAACCAATATAGTTCTCGAATAGACTATACTATTAGGAAATAAGAAACTTACTTTCAAATTGTTTGTAGACAAAGTCAATATGTATGATGGTTATGAAATTATCATTATATATACATGAAAACGTTTTGCCGTCGTGAGCTTTATTTAACTGCGATCTAAAACCTATTTCGGAATCCGATGATAATGATGAAGTGTTCAATAACTCTGAAACAGATTGATTTATACTGATGACGTAAATACAAAAGTAATAGTAAAATAGTAAAAAATACTACAGGAATTAATTATAAGCAAATATTTAGAGAAGTATTTAGTCTAACAGTTCGATATAAATAATCATTCAGGTAAACGCATTAAACAAGAATTTTAAAACTAAGGCAAAGAAAACTGTGTATTTTAGCGGGAGCTTATAGTGACGTCATGCTTTTGCACGAAACCATAAAATTTCTAACGATAGGATAAATTTAAAATCAACGCAATTTCTATCTAAGAGACTTAAAAAAAAAAGTTATTTAATTATGATACTTACCATTGATTCTATTCCCAAAATCGTATTGCATTGCAAGACGTTTCATAGGATCCGTCCTGGTCTCATTAACTGTTTGGCAAACGATTTGGAGATTGTCACCATCTCCGTAGTAATAAACAGTTTTGAAGACCCGAACCCCTAATGATTCGTCGCGAACTGCTTTCAGCTGTACATTATTTGCAAGGACTCTTAAAGGTTCTGTGAAATTATTTTAGGCAAATAAAATTTTATAAACACAAAAATACACAAAAGTAAGTTCTTTATCAGCTAGGCTCAAGGTACAAGTTGAGTCAGATCAAATAAGCCCAAACACGATGGGATGGAGTCGTTTCGTTAGTGATTTCTGATGGATAGATGTCAGCCATGGCTTTACAAAATGCGATATATTTATATTAATGTGGGACCATACTGGCTTTTGTACTAAAACATGTCTCTTCCGTCACCACGTAAAGAGGAATAAGAATATTATCAGTAAAATTTAATTTTCACCGCATTTCTATCACGATGCAAAGCTTGCAAGATTTAACCTTAACAAAAATACATAATATGTATATTCTATAAACTCAGAATATTTGGACGGTAATTGAAAGCTAACCCATATTATTGGAAATTTGATTGTTTAGAGCGATTGTCAATTCAATTTATTAATTCACTATTTCATGGATCTCATAACTTTTTGCAGTAAAACTGACACACGAGACTTGGGTTTTGTAACAAGTGGTGGTGGTGGTTTTTGAGGGCATTAGTACTACGAGTGGTTTCATAAATATCTGTTATGTCAATACAGTATATGGTAAATGACTTTTTTAACAGTTTACCTTTCATTCGCACATGAACTTGCATAAGGCAATAAGCTGCAGTATAACTATTATTTTTATAAGGCACGACAGGTTTAAATCCCTTTATATTTTGAAGTGTAAGAAACATACATTGCCAAGTGCCTTCCATGTCTTTCGTCACCTTTATCTGTAAAAAAAGGTAATGATATATTAGTTTTCTTCATTATTAAGAGTATTGACAGAATTTCGGTTATAGCGGCTTATAGATTGTCCTTCTGTGTGAGAAATATTTCAGAGTGAGCCAACTCAGTTGCACTCTCCATTTTCCAACTCTCATAGTAGATACAATGACTAGCCTGTTGGTCTAGTGGTCAATGACCCTGACTGCTGAACCCGAGGTCGTGGGTTCGATTTATACCCAGGACAAATCTGTGTCTGAGGTGTCCCAGGATATTATTATATAGTAAAAGAAAAAAACGTTTACTACGGAATTGTGATAATGTGTTAAATGTGTATTTAGACATTGAACTGGGGACAGCAATTGGTAAGTTTAAACAACACCCGTCCTGCGGGCTGCTAACAGTTGTCCCTGTGGAAGCGAGGAGCTAGCATCTGTCGCTCCATAATAAAGTACTAACTAAGACTTACTTTAGTAACATTATCTTTAGTCGTTGCTACATCAGATTCAAAAATGGTAACGTTACTGTTGAAATGAATACACCTGAAATAGAAAATATCTTATAATATATAAATACCGATTTCAGGCATTTTGAGTGCTGTTTATGGTATATAAACAGCACTCAAAATGTAGCAATTTCAATTTACAAAGAACAATTTTAAAGAACATGAAATTAACTCGTGCTGTAGAAAAAACAACTGAATCATGACCACGCTTAAGGTTCAGTTTCCGCTACAACTTCATATTTTTAGGACGTTTTAACGGTTCACATTCGTATAAAGTGAAAATAACATCAATAGGCACAAGGATTAAAATAGTGTATAGGTACGTACTTTTTATAGTTTAAGGTATTTCTGAAATTTATTACCAAATGTAAATTCTCATCTTTCATAACCGTGTATTGGTTTTGTTCTATTTTGGAAATATCTTCGTCACATAACACCGTAGCATCCTTTGTTGTTCTTAAATTAAATGTAACTACTGTTGCTTCTGAAAAACAAAGAATAATGTTTTGCAAAAAATACATTTAAGGCAATATATACAGGGTGTTACAAAACCCCTGTCCGACCCGAAAGGGTCATGTAGGGCTCGCAATCACATGCCCAAATAAAATATTAAATTTTGAATATTCATGATAATAATAAGATTAAAGTAGCACAGAGAGCCATGGAGCGCGCTATGCTCGGCATCAAACTTCAAGACCGAGTCCGTAATGTGGATATCCGGAAACGAACCAAAGTTCGAGACGTCGGTACCACAATATCGAGACTGAAATGGAGCTGGGCAGGCCATTTGGTCAGACGAAGTGACGGCAGGTGGACTAAGGCGGTGACAGAATGGTGGCCAAGGCATGGCAAAAGAAGCGTCGGTCGTCCGGGAGCAAGATGGGTCGACGACATAATACGGTTCTCGGGTCGTCTCTGGATGAGGCTGGCACAGGACCGTATATTATGGCACGAAAAAGGGGAGGCCTATGCCCAGCAGTGGGAGGAAAAAGGCTGTGGATGATGATGATGATGATGATAATAAAAATAATAATGAACTTTGTAATAGCCTCCAAAATACCTAAATTTGAAGATAAATCACCACCATTTTCGACGGTATTAATGGTGGCCTTTTGTATGATCATTTGGCAGAACCTGGGACGATGCCGTTACTGTCACCCGCAAATTGGAGAAAAAAATTTTTTTTAGGTTATATTTTTTTTCCATTTTTTGTAGTTACTTTTTTGTAGTTAGATATCGATACCTAACAACCCCTTAACGGATCGGACAAGGGTTTCGTAACACCTTGTATATTATGAAGCCTTAATTTTTAAGTAAGAATTCCCACCGATTGAAGGTCTGTATGCTATTTTTTATAAAACGGTGTGTGTAACTCTAACTATCACGCTTCAATTGTTACTTTACAAAAAAAACCTAACCCTTTTGCAGTCGGGTAGAAACGAAACTGATTTATCATCTTAGTTTAAAGTGCTAGTGAAGCCAAATCAAACAAGCCCAAATTATGTTCATGGTCCTTAAACCCAGTGGATCAATTATTATTGTGGGGGTCAGATAGGCAGTCGCTCTATAACATACTGGTGGTTAGCGAGCCTACTGGCAAGATATGGTTTTTCTCTGGCACAATTTGAACATTTGCATATATATACGCCTTATGTAACTTTGAACTCCACCCTTTAAGTACAGCCTAGTAACTGCCTCTATTTGATTATAAATAGGAATAATGCCTGACAATACCTGTTATAACAAGATCCAATAAAATCAGTCCACATAAACACACGATAACACTTTTGTTTAACATTTTAGAAATACACTTCAGATGCCTGGTTCCGCCATAGTGGATTGAGGAAAACAAAAATGGTAGGGTGACCACGATATGTGTTATTTATTTAGAATAGAACGGTACAATATACCAATTACACTATTCCTAACACAATGAACAAAAATAACAAAAATGTTTGTACATTAAAACTATTATATCGAAGTAGGTAACACATAATAATTAAATTACAAGCTATACATCGATAAATCGTATAAGGTCTTTTTCACTTTTAAACACTCTTCGTGTTGTGGCGGGAATGCTAGTAACATTATAACTATCTGTGCCTCGAGGTTTTACCTGCCGTCAGCAAGTGTCTTTTGTTCTGCCATTCGATGCTTCTGATAGTCATTAATTCATCAAATAAAAAATCATGGTTTTCAGTCCAACCGTTCTTGAGTTATAAATGGTGTAACTAACCCGATATCGTTCATACAGTACCGTCTAATTTGAATGTGCGGTTATATAAAAAATATTATCCATGACCATATTATACTCGTATGAGAATACATTTTAAAATCGTTCATCAAGTATAATCCTGAGGATAATGTTTCATTACACACGGAAAGCACATCAAATTGAATTGATGCACATAAAAAATAAAAAATTAAATATCGGTTACTAAAATATCGGTCTCTCATAAATACACAAAGTGTGGACGTATCAGAGTGCGCATACGCAATAATATTATATATTGTTCCTTCCCTGTGTAATGTATCATTTTCCTCAGTAACATATTTGATGACTGATTTTAAACTGTATACTCATATATGGTAATAGATGATACTATTTAATCGTTTTCAAAAGTAGGAGGTTCTCAATTTGTCTGTTTGTTATTGTTTTTTTGTGTTTCTTAAGAGGTATATATGACGATTTCAGAAATTGGTCACATATTACTTTTATTGAAGTCAGTTGTATTTTTTGCATTCATGTGTTGGTAGGTAGTCAATATTACGTAACCAATAGTAAATAATACACAGTTCATTTCCAAAAAAACATAAACTTGCAAGTCTAATACGTCACGAGCTATGTACCAATTTTGCATGATCGCCACAACGAATTCTTTAAAAACATAATTAACTCTGCAGATGTTTTTATTTCTTATGTCTGCATCGATTGCACTTTTCAAATTCAAATTACCAACAGTGACCTGTGATTTAAAATAAACAAGTGGGTGAATTTCCCAAATGACTTATTTTTTTGTCTTCCGTGAAATTAGTATTTGAAAAAAGGAATATAGTTCTGAATTATTTTTTTTACTATTCAATAGGTAGTTATTGGGTTGTGGCAAAAATATAATTTGCCTAGGACTATTACAAATGTAGAAATAAAATACGTAAACCTCTATTTTTTACAAATCGGTGCTGTCCCACTACTTTCTTAACAAACAAAACAGCTTATACACGCATAAAAATAAGTAAGTTAAGTATATAACTTAATTTATTTCATATGATATTAGCTTTGCTATGAATATAAAGCATATTTTATTACTTAACTAACGATGATTATTACTGAGAGGCACAAACGTACTTGTCCTGAAAAATGTTCTCATATCGCTGGACAAAAGTAATTTTAACATAACTTTACATCGACGACTCGGACAGCGTCCCCACCACAATTGTATGTCCCTCGTTGGTGTATGCTAGTGTGCAGTCAGGATGAAAGTGTTTCAAATCTCTGCATATGCCTACCAAAACTGTAAGTATGGCATTTCAGTTGCTCCCGGACAATTATTTTATATAATCGGTGGTTGCATTTTTCTAGTGTAATGAGTAGCTTTTTTATTGTTGTTTGGTTCTAACAGAGGTAGTAAGTGAATTAGCTTCATTGTCTGTTATTGAATTTATCCTAGATATTATGCATTTTTTATAATTTTCTAAAAAGTGTGTTATTTATCATGTCGCTGTTCTCATATCGCTGTAATCGGTGGTCTTTTTTACGACCGATGTGATAATTTACACCGAAATGATAAGAAAAAAACAATCGGTGTCTTATATCTAATGTCGGTGTTTTGATTCGTGATCAACGCGCAGTTTTGTCACATCGGTGGATTGCTTTATCATATCGGTAGATCATTTTATCATCTCGGTGACTCGTAATATCATATCGGTAGATCCCATGTCATTTCGTTAAGTATACAAAGAAACAATGGAACATACAAACATACATACAGACACATACATATATACAAACATTCGTACATACATATACACATGTAAGTTTACCTATAATAGTCTGCAAAGAAGATGTATGAATAAATGTATCATTAAGGGAAGTCTGTATTCGATAATACGTCCATAGGCTGAAATGATGATGGTGAGGTGGAGCAATTGAACGCATAAAGGTATCTATAGCAATTTTTTTTTGTTAAAAAAGTAGTAAGAGCATAATAATAAATAACAAAATAATGAATAGATAAAAAGAAAACATAATAGATAGATTTGATATGAGATTTTTGTTTGTTTTTTATATTTCTTTTTAATAAAGAAAATGATAATTAAAATAATCATATTTTTTTTTATTCTGAGTACCTCTAGAAAACGTAATAAATAGGTACATAATTGCAAAAAAACAACATTTTTATTGGATATCTAAGAACTCAGTTCTCTTTGGATGTGATCTACCCACCAAGACTCTAAGTTCAGGTCTTAGTTCTAAGTCACCCTTGTAAAAATATATAGCTACCTACTAACTATTTCCTTTTTGAAGTGCATAGGTTAGCATATCGCTGGATATGTACATCATTTCGGTGGGTATACTTATCATATCGGTGTACAGAAAAAATAATCGGTGCTGGTTTTTCACATCGGTGGAAACCAAAATTCAAACCGAGTTTTCTCCTTCGTCTTAAATGATACGTTGATGATATGAAATGTGGGGGATATTTGGTATTCTAAAGGTTACATAAAACCTATAAAATATACAAAAAGATAAAAATTGAAAAAGTTCACCGATATGATAAGAAAAATGGCATTTGTCGAAATTCACCCAAGTAAATAATAACGGCCTTCAAACGTCCCACTGCTAGGCACAGGCCGCTTCCCATATGGATAAGGCACGAGCATTGATCACCAAAGGATCAAACCAAAGGCTGATAGTATAATATCGTAGATCGATGGTATAATATAGATGGTAATAATGGATAAAATCTTCATGATGGTGACAATAATGAATTCATCATTATTGTTACCATCATGAGGATTTTATATATCATATTTTGTATTATGATTGTGAAACCTATATCACTCTTTGAGGTTCGACAGGGTTTTCCTAACAAATTGTAACTGGGATACTGTACTGGGAACAAGAGAGACCTCTTGTGGGAAAATTGTGCCCCCTCGATGTAGCTTCGCGAGCAGACTTATTTCGAAACTAAATGCGGACAACATCACAAACATTGCTCTGAACCCAAATTATGTAGCTGTATACAGCACTTGTGTTATGGAATTAGAAACAACGAACTACAAACACCCAGACCCGAGACAATGTAGAAAAGTGTTTTTCTATATTTACCCGTCCGGGGATCGAACCCGGGACCTCAGAGCTAGCGCCACCTTGAAAACCGGTGCGTACGCCACTCGACCACGGAGGTCGTCAAAAAAACTACCGGTTACGTTTCCACACATACCTACATAATATCTAAATTATTTCTTTATTTCTTTCTGTGCTGTCATCGCTGGCGCACATAGCGGTTGTAATCATTAACTACAGTACAAATGTTTACACCCTTATGTACCTTCAAATTCTTTGTATTATATTAAATAAAACACAAAATAAAGTACTGAATACTTTATTATTATTTCATAAGTTTCAACATTTTTGGTTTCTAGAGCGCACTATTTTTTTATTTATTACTACTTACGGAAACCATTAATTAATTCATTAAATTAAACATAATCTTACTATTGAATAACTGTGTCCATTGGCGAAAACAGTTTACATATATATGAACATCAACGTTAAGAATATTTATTAATAATAATAATATAATAATAATAAATCTTTATTTTCAAACCACAGATCCATAACTATAATTATACAACTTAGAAACTAAAACTAAAACACGTTGCACAAAACAAACTATAAAATATATCTGAAAGATGGCCTGTGTGCCGCCATCCAGTGACACATTATTGGGCCATCAACCCTGCCGGCTACAGTAGCCACGAGGCTGTTGGGGCTGCCACGCACCCGGCGCATCAGTGATGCAATTCGCAGACGCAGCAGCGAGCCGAAGTCAGGAACGCGTGCGTCCGCGAACATCCCCGAAGCGCTACAGAAGCGCGGCAGCCCCAACAACAGCCGGAACGCGTTATTATATTGGACTCGTAGAGCACCGTACGAGCCTTGCGTATAAAACTGACACACAGGGCGTACGTGTACAGCGACTGGTAAGCCCTGAAAAGCGTTATTTTAATCTCTGACGTACACCGCGCAAACCTGCGGGCCAGCATGTTACACCTGACAACTAACGTCGCATTATAACGATTGAATGAGTTATCATTTTGCCTTCGGCTTATTACATAACTGCAAACGTTTTTAAACTGAAGACGCCGTATGTAAACGGCGGAATCATACTATTTGCCTGCGACATATACACATTTTTGTTAATGAGTGTATGTATGCCTGTTTAGGTCAAATCTTGTAAGCTAAATTAGACCCACTTCTCGACTTTCGATTGAGATGAAGTTTTGCAAAATCATTTAAAAGTTCAGTGACAATAAAATATCATGTTAATTTACCATATTCACAGAAAAAACAATATTTAGTTTAATGGTGGAGCAAAGCATAGAGGCACTGAAAACGTGTTTGGACCAAAATTAACAGTTAAAAAAAAATACATTTTCTACTTTTTCCAATTTGATTAATTACTATTCTAAAAACGAGCCCAGCCATGGTTATAGACGACATCGTATTCAGTTTTTGGTATCACGATGGCTTCTCGATCACTTTTCTCCACCGGAATCTAAAAATAAATGAAAATTTAAATACCACTCCTCCAAATGGAATAGAATCTTGGAGCATAAATAAGTAGACTATAGAGTGCGTCTTACGGAGTTTGAACTGGGTGAACTAGTATGAGCAAGTGCTCCAACTCTAAGGACAAAATCCTGACGTAAGACAAGGTTATAAACGTGAACAGGAACGATTTATTTAAAAGTAAATTAGTTGAAAGCTGGTAATCATGTAATAAGATGATTGTGACCAATGTGTCCCTACTTAAGTTGTCCATTTCACATTATTTTGGCAATTGTTTTACAGCGTTTCAAGCAAGACACCGGCAATGGCTTCTTTCGATTTAAAGAAGTTTGGGAAAAGTCTAGATATCTGTGAAGATTACCTCAATCATTGCCCTCTGCTTTTTCTTTTTACAGCAGTAGTAGGCCACGCAGATAGCACTTATTGTGACCACGACGCTTACAAGACCTCCAATAATAGCTCCTGTGAAGAAATCTTCTTTTGGCACGTTAATTTAGGGAATCAGAATTAAGTGATCTTAGAATTCTAAAAGAGCACCAGTCTATTGGCTTACGGTATATACAGGGTCTTAAGAAAACCCTGTCCGAACCGAAAGGGTTATAAGGGTGCCACAATCACATGCCCAAATAAAATATTAAATATGGAATATCCATGATAGTATCCATAATAATGAACTTTGAAATAACGATTTTTTTACGCAAAATTCTCTAAATTTGAGATTAAAACAATAATTACTTTTAACAATAACTAATTTTGGCGGCCATTTGACCATTGGGCATTTGGTCCGTCGATTAAGAAAAAGAAAAGGAAAATGTCACAGTTTAGTTTTTATTTTTTTTACCATAACATTAATCAATTATCGATACCTAACAACATCTTAACGGATCGGACAGGGTTTTCTTAACACTCTGTATAATATATCTCCGATCATTTTAATTAAGTATACAGGCATGCATCGATTATTCGTATCACATTTCCTAAGGCCTAGTAAAAATGATCTGAATACGAAAATTAGGCACAATAACAAGTACAGTGAAACGTTTATTAACCCGCCACTCACTGACTTTAAATGGTGGCATCGGGCCTCTGCTATTAAAAAGATCTTACCATATTTTGGAACCGGATCCCTCAGGATAAATGTGAGTCGATAATAATATGTCTCTAATGGAATATTTGCATGATTTTCACATTCTATGTAGAAATAATTATTGCGTGCCGTCAAAACTGAACGGAATGTAGGAGCTCGGAACGTTTCATCTGTTTCAAATATAAGGGAACCTGAAATACAATGATTATTAAATGAATTAAAATTATTAATATGTGCTGTGCTAAAACACACAGTGTTGAACTTGAAGAAGCTGTATGTAAACTCGCCTTTATTCGATAGTCTATGGATAAAACTTACCAAATTGTCCATGGATCTATACCTGTCTCTTTCTTTCACCAGCATGCGCCCTTTTCTAATCAGGAAGTTGTTATTTTCATAGCGTTTGTAAATATTGCCGGTGAAACACCGAAAAAAAATCTAATTTTAAAAAATACAATAATTAGCGGTATATAAGTAGCACACAGTGGCAATTTCAATTGCGTTTTAGTTTTTCAGAATGAATACGGACAAGACTGTGCCGGTAAGTGTTGGAGGTGAGCAAAGATTGAATGTTGATGCTTCGGAGGGAGATCAGCATTCGAATAAGAGGCGATTTGAGGATTCGTACTCATCGTCTTTATTTTCTTCATCCTCAGAGGATGATGAAGGCAATGCATCACCTTCACCCAACAAGAGACGAAAAGCAGCACATAAGTATAGATAGGTTCAGACATGTTTGGATCCTCGTGTTGAAGCGCTTATTCAACAAGTTGGGTTTATATCTTCTTATCTATCTAATTTACCTCTTTTATCGACATCAACAATGTCTAGTACAACAGTGCATGATCAACAGAGTATTCCGACCCCGTCTACATCAAATTTTTTAAATGCTTTGGCAATATCCGAGACTAGTCGTAAGCTCTCTTTAGGTGTACTAGGTAACAGAGTTTGATGAACGAACCATTATTCGACAAGCTGATAAGGACCGTTGGCAGTAGTTAGTAAACCTACAAAGATTTGATTGCCCTTCTTGGAAGGGCATTCGGTGTAAGGGTGCTTTACGGTCTTGCATGGCTAATCCTGGTTTTGTTGGTCTGAAACTTAATGAAGAATTATGCCATTTAAACAAAACTAAAGATTATTTTGCTGCCACTAAACATAGCTGGCTTGTCTAACAATATTTCACAGCAACGACAACTGTTAAGATCAGGCTTGCAGGATTTACTTGACTGGACAACAGGAAATATAAATAATTTAAATGCTGGTAATATGCTTGAAAAGATGACTACTATTTTTGGTCCAGGGTCCCCTTCATATAAAAAATCTGAGACTGCAATGCGAATTGTGTGTGGTAAAAGAGCAGACTGTATTGGAGTAAGAAGGGAACGTATTTAAAAAGAAATAGGTAATCCTAACTTAAAAGCTACCCTGCAGAGTGTTCCTCCTAGTCAGGAGTCCCTTTTAGCCGAGAGGCGTTACAGCCAATTATTGCATCGCTAGGTGGTTCCCAAATATTGGCTAATATGGCTTAATACTCCAGCTTTTATTAAAGAGAAAAAATCTTTTAACCTCACAAGACAAAATAATAGATAAGAAAAGACAAAATCCAAAATATAAGAAGTATCAGCACTTCCGTAAAAATTTCACAGCCAGTAACACACCCCAAAACAATATTAGTAAACAATGACAATCCGATCAAGACTTTCAGGGGCGGCCGCTTAAAGGACTACATTCATATGTGGCAAGAAGAGAATGCAAGCAAATACATAATAAAATTAATAACAGGTGCTCGAATTCTATTCATAAAGAGACCTCCCTTTCAGTACCCAGACAAACATGTATTAAAAAGATTTGCAACCAGGGAGACGCAGGACATGACGGAGATAATCCAACGTTCAAAAGAACAAAAAATATTGGAGAACCCATCAGTTCTCAACCCAGGTTTTGTTTGCCAGATATTCACAGTGAAAAAGCCAAACGGGGGGTTACGTCCCATCTTCGATATCAGAGGTCTAGACTCATAAGTGTCAGTGAAACATTTCTATTTAATTTCACAGACAGATGTACCCAGTTTCTTGCAGAGAAACGATTGGTTAATAAAGATCGACATTCATCAGGCCTATTTTCATTTGCCAATTGCCGATACACACAGAAGGTTTCTTCGAGTAATTTACAAAGACGAGGTGTTACAAATGACAGCCTTTCGTCGGCTCCAAAAATGTTTGCCACAGTTACGGATTGGATTGCGGAAATCCTACGAACAAAAGGTTTCCGTATAATTGTGTACTTGGACGTTTTTTTCCTAGTCACTCAGGATAGGTTGGTACTAGTTTCTCAGGTTTCGGAAACGCTGAATTTATTGGAAACCTTGGGATGGCACGTAAATTACCAGAAGTCTGTTCTGGAGTCTTCACAGGAGTTAGTTCAGCAGAGAATATCTTGGCCTAGTATGGAATACACAGGAAAACTGTGTAAAACTTCCTTACAAGAAGATAAAAAACATAAAACTATTTATTTATTTATTTATATTAACTTAAATAGAACGGCCGAAACCAATTACACTATTTAAACATTATTTATGATAAAAATTTGTTAACTCATTCATACATTCTTCTCACAAAAACCTAAACATTCTGACATTATCGCCTTCCATTCATCCGCAAACATATCCAGACCAGTGTTATAGTTTAGGAGAGCATTAATAGTAGCTAATGTATTAATTTCAAAGATGTTGAACAATGGAAGCAGTTTGCTACGAGAAGCTCAGAGTTTATTAGGTTTGCTGAACTTTACAAATTACACAATATCCGGGGGTCGTCTGCTGTATCACAGCTCAACACCAATAGTCAAAAAGAGTGTAACTCACTTCTTGACGGCGGATGCAGCAGACTCAGGGTGGGGAGCTCAGCTGAACAATACCTACCTATCGGGCAAGTGGGATCCTCATCAAGTTCCGTGGCATTCAAACCTAAAGAAGATGTACGCGGTATTGGCGGCCGTCACAAGTCAACGGACGGCTTTACGAGGTGTGCATATCCTGATACAATCAGACAACAGAACTCTAGTTGCATACCTCAAAAACGAGGGGGGGACTCTTTCCCTAACACTGTTAGGACTGGCGACCAGGTCCTAAAGGTTGAAGAGCAGTTGCAATTGACTCTGTCAGCCACCTACCTCCCGGGGAGGCTAAACGGAGTTGCGGATCGGCTTTCTCGAGGCCGCAAAGTACCGGAGTGGCATCTTCTGCCCCAAGCCGCGGAGGCAGTTTTCAAGATGTCGGGTGTCCCGGACGTAGATGACGCGTCAAGAAATACGGCTGTCGTACCAGGGTACGTAACGCTAGATTCCACAGATTGCTCCGCAGTCTTTTGCGACGCGTTCAGCCGAAAATGGACTATCATGAATGGATGGGTGTTTCCCCCACCCAGCTTAATTCCAAGAGTATTAGCTCACCTAAACAGTGCAAAAGGAACTTATATCATCCTAATAACACCGGAATGGACCAAATGTTTCTGGCTGCCCGACCTAAGAGCGAGGGCCATAGCAGAAGCCAGTTCCAATAAAGGACCTGCGGAAGGTTCTGATAGATTGGACAACAGGCAATTGTCCAGCACAGATGGACAAGTTGTCACTAGTTGCCTGGAAAATTGGGGCTGGGCCGACAAGGTTGCTCACTGGACTACTTTAACAACTTATAGTGCTCCAATTAAGAGATGTTTACTATGGTGTGATGCCATTAAAATGAATCCAAGAGCGTCTGACGGCCAGCAAGTTGCTAGGTTATTTGCAAAATTATTTTAACAGATAAGCTAGCATATAGAACTATTCTTTTACATAAATCAGAGGTTTCAACTTACTGTGCAGTATCAGGAATTCAAAGAATTTTTTCATCCATCTGGTTCTAAAAGCCATTTCACTGGCTAAACCGGTAGCACCAAAACTGCCAATATGGGACACTGCAGTTTTATTTAACTGGTTGAGGACTTCACCAGAAACAGATTCTTTATTTGAGATCACGAGACGAACAGCTTTGATCTTCTTGCTAGCCTCAGGTCGCAGAATACATGATCTCACTTTATTGGAGAGTAGCCCTGAGCATTTAATCTCTTCAGAAAATGAGATAACTCTTTGGCCAAGGTTAGATCAAAAACTGATTCATATTCGCATAGTCAGGTTGGTTGTTGCGGAAACACCCGGATCACCGTGTCTGCCCAGTCATGCATATCAATAATTTTATTCAAAAACTACAGGTAGAAGAAGCACAGATAGAGCTGTTTCAAGCATATTTATTTCCCTATCTGGGAAGTTAAAGCCTGCTTCTAGAACAATTATTGCAGGTTGGATTGGTAGTATTCTAAAGGAGGTTAATATTGATTCTCCACCGGGTAGTGTTAGATCGGCTGTAGCCTCTAGGAGTTGGGTAGATAATAGACCTGTTCAGAAATACTTGACAGAGGAAACTGGAAAAGTATAAAGACTTTTCAAAAGTTTTACTGTCGGCCAGTAAAAAAGTTTGATAATTCCAGTTCTAATGTGGATTTATTAAGTTAAAATTTTTCTAATATTTGTTAAATTAGATGACTTTATGTTTTATTTCGTGTATTTTAAGTTTTTTTCCTTGTAATACAGAAAATTGTTTTTTTATTTTTGCAGATTTTTTGTTGATTGAGAATACTTATAATTTTTGTACCTTGTTGCTTAGCTCTATGGAAGTAAAATAAAACAAATTTAAAGCGTTTTTAGTACACCAGCAGATATCAAACAGGTCTTCAAGTTCAACACTGTGTGTTTTAGCACAGCATATAATATGACTGTTTTGCATTAAAACAAAATAGGATTTAATTAGAAAAATTGTCGCCAAATACGATACAAAAACATCTTATTTATAGAATAATAAATATTGGCCATGTGGTATCCGGATTAGAATTGACCACCCCCATTCCTCCCGTGGGTGTCGTAAGAGGCGACTAAGGGAAAGATCTAGAAGATGGGCAGCAGCATTGTCTGTAACTTGACCACCAATACTGCGATCCCCAAGCCGCCTGTCAAGCGTGGGGATGATGGCAACACCAAAGGAGGGAGGCCATTTTTCAGCAGTGGACGGCTTCCGGCTGATGATGATGATGATGATGAATAAATTTTATCTTAGTTTCTTTTATTTTTGTTGTGTATCTATTTCTTGTGCGTGATTTAATTTTACTTACTTATTGCACAGCGATTTGGTTCTTCATCAAAAATAAATGTAAATGTTTCGAGTAAATGAAACAGGGATTGAATTTTCTAGTGCTTTGAGTTATTTAAAATAGGTTACCTTGAGCATCATAATATTTCAATCTTTTAGTTCCTATGTCCGCTTCACAACTTAGCATAATTAGCTGTCCATCCAAATATTCGTGACTTATTTCCCCATCCAACTTAGTGGCCGGCTGGCTGGATATAGTAGGCTCCAATCTCTGATTATTTATGATAAACGAGACCTTAACTGTCGATAAAAAAAATCCATTACAAGTAGTAGTAGTAGTACAAGTAGAGTAGAATAGGTAGGAAAAGTCAATATATATATTTCTGGCATTTAAATAATCAAAATATACTAGACACGTATTTATCAAATCAATAAAAAAATACGAAGATGACCGCTTCAAAGTTCAGGAGTGGGGGCTTGTGACGTCACGGCTAGTTAAAAATTGTGCTTGGACGCGACGTCACGCAGGAGTTATACTCGCTGTATCTTCGTAATAATTTGTTTACGGGACAAAACAAAAACACGTGTCTAATTTTTGTTATCTAAAAGATGGACATAATTTTTTTAAACATCAGAACTTAGAGTTTGAAAAAGCAGAGGATTGTATTAACAATCTAACACTGATCTAAATAGTAAATAAAAAAAGGTCGAAACTATTTTTATTAGCGACATTTTTAGTTTCTTAAATTTTTCTAGACACTGAATTATATAATAATATAACATACTTGCTCCTTTCACGTGGATATTAAAATGTATAATGTCATGTTTTTTACATTTATATTTCGTTTCCGGATAGTCTTCTAAACAGTTTGCGTTGACAGTACACATCCATTTTGTACTCATTTCATCAATAATATTTGGAACCTGAAATCATTATTTTTTCTCAGTGTACCACACGCCTTTCTCCTGATAGTACGAGCTCTTTCACAAGAGCGGCCTTCGACTCGTTGGCGGCATCTCGTCGGTTTATCGTCATATTTTTTTATCATTAATGACCAACAGCAAGAAGCGTAGGGTCGAGGTAGATGGGCAGGAAATCCAGTATGTTGATGACTATTTCTACTTGGGCCAGTAGGTAAGTATTATTTGAAAACAGGCAAGAGATGGAAATCGATCGGCGTATCGAAAACGCCTGGAAATGTTACTGGTCCATGAAGACGCTAATGAAGGGTGAAGGGCGACATGTGTATCCTGCCCATCCTAACCTATGGTGCTCAAACCTGGTTACTCACCGATTCGCAAAAGTTTCACCTTGGAGTTTGCCAAAGATCTATGGAACGCAGCATTCTCGGTGTTAAGAGACAAGACCGAATCCGGAACACCACGCTGCGTTCCAGAACTGGGATAACCGACGTTGGCAAAAAGACAGCCAGACTTAGATGAGATTGGGCGGGTCACGTCAGTCGCATGCAAAGTGACCGCTGGGCAAAGGTCTGTACACAATGGGAGCCAACAGATGGATGGCGTCGCCGAGGCCGGCCCAGGAAGAGGTGGCGATGACTTACCGCGAGGGCTGGTTCGAGGCGGCGCGGGATAAGGTATTATGGAAAGAATTGGGGGAAGCCTTTGCCCAGCAATGGGACAGTATAGGTTAGGAAAAAAAAAGTGAATCTCTATTTAGCCTTTCCCATTCGATCGCGACGACAATTTATCGTTTGGCTACGATAGAGTTGTCGTCACGATTTAGTCGTAACGATTTTTTATCGTTTTACGACCGTCGTGCTAGCAGTTCCCACATGCATAACAATCTGTCGTCACTGCAAAACTTGTCGTAGGCGACCGTAAGTCGTTTCGTTCTACAGGGAGTTAAGTAATAGTAGTAATAAGTAAAGTGTCCGACCCGAAAGGGGGATATATAGGGTTCACAATCACATGCCCAAATAAAATATTAAAATTGGACTATTCATGATAAGTAATAATAATAAACTTTGAAGTAGCCGCCAAAATCCCTAAATTTGAAGATAAATCAAAAACTACACCACCATTTTCGTCGGTTTTAATGGTGGCCTTTTGTATGATCATTTAGCAGAACCTGTGAGGAACTGACGATGCCGTCAATCTCACTAGCCAGTTGGAGAAAAAAATAATTAAGGTTATAATTTATTTTTTACACTATTGCCCAAAAAGGAGTGTTATGTTTTCAGGGTTCATGTATATACACTCGAGAGCAATGAATCCGGGTCACTTAAAGAATGTTAAAAATCTCGGAAACTAAAAATGCTAGGTTAATGCAATGAATTGTATTTAATAGACAATGTAATACTCCTTAAATGAAAGTAAAAAAATATGAGTCACCATACATTTTATTAACACAAAATTATATAAAGAAAAAAACTGCTGATCTCTCCTTAAAACAAAAATAGGAAACATGAAATTTTTGAACTTTATTACGATTTTCTTGAATTTCAATACTTCGTATTGCCTCCTCGTGCTTCCATTACTGCGTTTACGCGGTTTGGCATGCTGTACACCAAGTTCCTTATACGATTTTGGGGAATATTCTCCCATTCCTCTGTGAGAGCAATTTTGAGCTCACGAAGCGTGATTGGGGGAGGGTTTCGTTGTTTTACGCATCTGCCTAGCTCGTCCCAAGCATGCTCGATCGGGTTGATATCCGGGCTGCGCGCTGGCCACTCCATACGAGTAATGTTCATCTCTTGAAGGTAGTCATTCACAATCCTACCTGTATGAGGTCCGCCATTGTCATGCATAAATATAGCATCCTCACCTAAATTGACCATAAATGGACCAACGTGATCATTGAGGATTTCTTCCACATATCTTTCGCTAGTTAAAGAGCCGTTTTCTATGATCACCAGCTCTGTGCGACTTTCAGAAGAAATTCCGGCCCACACAAGTACAGACCCACCACCGTAGGCTACTTTTTCTTCGATGCATGCTTGCTTGAATCTTTACCCTGGTCTTCGATACACTCTGTGTCTTCCATCGTGCTTGTAGAGCATAAATTTTGATTCGTCGGAGAACATAACTTTTGACCAATCTTCAATACTCCAATTTACGTGGCTCTGGGCATATCTTAGTCTTGAAATACGATGCCCACGCTCCAGTTTAGGGCCGTTTGCAGGTCTAAGGGGTTTTAGGTTAGATTCAGCGAGCCGACGTCTTACTATCCATGCACTTGGGTTACTTCCTCCGAGGCGTCGAAACTGATTTGTGAGTTCAGTTCCTGTGAGAAAGCGATTTCGAAGCATGGTCTTCACCAAGTATCGGTCTTCTCGTGCTGTGGTACACCTGGTTCTGCCCGTTCCTGGTCTGCGTAGGTTAGAACCAGTTTCTTCGTAACGTTGGAGAACTCTTTGTACTGTTGACAGCGACACACCGACAGTCCTGGCTGTATTGCGCTGACTCCGGCCGGTTTCCAGCATTGTAAGTATTCTGGTGCATTCTTCAGGCGTAAGCGACATAATTTCAGCTTGAATAATGAATATAGAGCACTATCAACATGGTTTATGTACCCACATAAATGACAGATTACAAACAAGAGTAAAACCAAATGCTGTAATTTCGTAGTTCCATCTTCGAAAGTGGCCCTTTTTCAAATTTGATTTTTTTATGATATAACTTTACAATAGCTAAGAAGTTTTAATACCTTCATTTAAGGAGTATTACATTGTCTATTAAATACAATTTATTGCATTAACCTAGCATTTTTAGTTTCCGAGATTTTTAACATTCTTTAAGTGACCCGGATTCATTGCTCTCGAGTGTATATTGTAGGTATGTTTGTAAGTTTCTTTATTGCACCATAACTTCTATAAGGCTTGACCGATTTCAATGTTTGTGGTATCATTAGAAGCTTTGAGTTATCCCAAGTGACCTAGGATATGTGGACATTAAAAAATGCTCAAGTGTGAGTCGGAATCGCCGGCAAAGGGTTCACTCTATAAAATATTGTTCATCACTAAAAGGCATTAAATAAATAACACGCCTTTCAAATAATTGCAGTCGGAAGATCTGTAATGAATTGTTCCAAGTAACTGTCCCCCGACTGCAATTATTTGGCAGGCGTGTTTTTTATATTTTTTTTACATTAATGTCATCAGATATCGATACCTAACAAAGGATCGGACAGGGGTTTCTTAACAAGCAAGGGGTGGCATACATGACGTGTAAATTGAGGTGTTCACATATACAGGATATGTGAAAACCTCAATTTAAACGTCATATAAGCCACGACACTCAAAACTTCACAACTATATGTCGTCATGACAAAGTGAGAACGTGCCCTAACGCTGACGGATAAAAACTGGCCTAGTCAAATCTAACCTACTTTAAGATTTGGATTTTGGATAGAACTTGACACTTATTTAGATCTCGATTCTTTTTGCTGCAAAGCGCACAGGCTGCGCACGGATGCGTGGCTACCCTTTTGAAACCTTTTGAAACATTTTGACGGATTTCATCTTGTTAGAATGAGAAAAATCAATCTAAAGGTAATCTGTATGTTAAGTAAAATTTAAAAATAAATTTTCTTAATGTAAAATACATTAAATTAAGAATATAATAATATATAATAGCGCTTCTGAATCAATATTATTTAGTTATTGTGTAGCAACATCTGTTATACTTATATGTGCTATAATAATCTTATTTATTACATAAATAATTCTTATTACAACTTAAAGATAATTAGTTATAGCTATATACTAAGAACATTTATTGAACCTTTTATAAATAGCTAGTTACTTATTCTTATAATAATTCCTTAACAATATTATGTGTGCACATAGTTTTGCTCGTGATTGTACATAGCCGTGGGTCGCCGAGAAATGGCCGACCCACGCAGCTGGGATGCGTCGCACGGCCGTGGGCTGAGCTGCGTTCCGCCTATTCGAGCTAGCTATGCGTGTGTTTATGACGTCAATTGCTGCGTAGCATGTCCGTGCGCTGCGGTGGAAACACTCTCATACATTTTGTACTAAAGCGAAGCTTAACACACGTGCACAGCCTATCCGTGCGCCGCTGTGGGTTTCCGCCTTAATTTTTGTATTGAACATGCTTTTTTTATGTTTATGTTTTTGGTGGGATTTAAATATCTCCGACCAAAAGGTTATCCGATCCAAAACTAAGCAAAGCTTATTAAATATTATGATAATCAGTCAACTGATAAACATAGTTTCATATTTCTAAATCCAGACATATTATAGATAAATGACACCCAGACACAGAACAAATGATCATGATCATCACGGAAAGCATTGTTCTGAGTGGACATCGTACCCACGACCTCCGGTATTGCAGTCAGGGTCCCTTACCACTAGACCAACAGCCTCATCATAAATTATTTTAACTCACTGTCATGATTCCAGTATCTTCAAAGCCATCGAAAGATTCATTCAAAAACATCTCGCTATTTATTCTCGCATAAAAGCTCGAGCATCTGAAAAAAAAGGTTTTTATTACGTAGCTTTTTTTTATAAAAATATTAATGGTTTATGGAAAAGCTTAGGTAGTGGAAGTTAAGATAGTAAAGATTTTATTAAAAATGCTTACTTAATTTAATATAAACAATTGCATGATATCAAATTTTTAAATTATGCTTATAAAATTAGCTATTTAAACGTGTATACACAAGAAACTCTTGAGTGAGCCTATCAGGGTTTGAACCGTGAGCCCTAGTGTGAACTAGTTTTATCGTGAATTATAAAGGAAGATGAATCTAGCTGTTTTAAAAAATCTATGTAACACTAATATTAACCTAACAATGTCAAAACCATCGATATTTTCGTATATAAGTTTCTCGTTGCGCGAAAATTAACTTAAATCAGTAAACGAATGTACTAGATAAAACGAATGCTGCCTTCATCTAATATGACTCTACACTCTACTAGCCCTTATGTAATGTGTATTAAAATATACAACAAGCTCCCAGAAAGCATACAAAATGAACACATTTATACAAAATTTGTGAATAAAGTAAAAAAAATACTATTAACTAAAGCTTATTATAGTATTAAAGAATACATGGAAGATGTTTTAAAATGAATAATATCCCCTGTTTTATTTAAGTATATGTCTAAATAAAATTAAACGTCAGTTAAGCTTTATTTGCAAAATAGTTGATAAGTAGTTTATGTAGTAGTTTTAGTTGATATAAATTGTATTGTAAGTTGCCGTGCCCTACAGGGTCCATATTGTACCGACCCTTTAATGTAACCACCACCTTAATGTAACATATGGAGTGCAATAAATATTGAGTATTGAGTATTGAGATACAGACTAGAAACTGGTCTCTTGACACAAGGGGAAACTAGCGATAGTAGCAGTCTATGTATATGTTAAGTCTATGCTTATCGTAAATGCTCAAATATCCAATATGAACCCTATTATACACCGAAATTAACAAAATATGTATAATCCATATATTGCGACTCACCACGGTAGGGTGAGCAGAATCATTTTAAAGGTCGTAATTT
Organism: Autographa gamma; assembly: GCA_905146925.1. Lineage (NCBI taxonomy): Eukaryota > Metazoa > Arthropoda > Insecta > Lepidoptera > Noctuidae > Autographa > Autographa gamma. Next base: position 2,775,790 of record LR989878.1, on the reverse strand, counting down.
GAACAAACATGGGTAGCCTCTAGATACTCAGTTATTTATAATTTTTGGGGCACTCTGTACAATTAATATTATTTTATTAATACTTACTGTACTTTGGCAGGATAGAAATTTAGAAGTATAATTTCTAAAGGTTTATTCTTCACTACTGTATACTCGGATTTCACTACGTCTATGTTGCCATGCATCGACATATTAAATACTATTACTGGGTTATCTGAAACGAGAAAAATATAAGGTCGTAAAGTTCAAACAAGCAAGTTTTATCCGTTTATCAATGTCATGTAAAATTTGACGAAGATGGTGCCGATTAAATTAATTATATATAAAAGCATGTAAATAAAAATCTAACCTATAAAGGACAACGGACATTCCTGTCTAGGAACCAATAACATCCTGAGACATATCGCTGGAAAAGTTTTCATGTGTACTTTAACATTTGTTTGGGCGGAAAGTACTTACCGCTATGTGAAAAAAAGTTATGTTACTATTAAGGCAGGCTATGTCACACCTCTTTTTCGCATCTTTCTCAAAATGGGTTGGGTAAAGCTGCAGGTAAACAGTACAGTGGGTCATATACACATGAGTCGACCTATATTACATGTTGGATGAAAGCAGAAACGGCGGGAAAAAGAACAAAAATGGCGTGTCAGATAGTAAAAAAATGTGGACAGGTATTTTCTAGTTTCTAAATGAGTCATCTTTATTTCTTTATTTTTATTCACATTCACACATATAACTATTTTTACAGGTAATAACCTAATTCAATAGCCAATGTAAAATAACTAATAAAAACAAGATCTAAAACAAAATCCACATAAAACCATCAGCATAAACACTTAACTAAATAAACAGTAGGCTGCCCGTGTGAATTCTTTCAGTGTACAAGAAAATATATCTACATTGTGAGCCAATGTGTTAAGCTCATAGCTCAAGTCATAAAGCTAATCAAAGTGCAGGAGTAAGACCTACTGATAAATAACGTCATACTTGTGCATAAATTATCATGCGATAATTCAAATCAATGTATCGTCATAGGTTTTTGGTTATATAGAAATCATTACTCGGGATGATGTCATAAATGACTATTAAAATAGGTCTTCCTAACTTTCGTTCGTTTCCTTTACCCGCGTAAATATTACTAATCGCGGCTATAAGTAGACGATAAAATAATATCTTAGGGCTGAAGCTAATGCCATACCAAATTGCATTAAAATATTTAGTGTTTTTATTCATGAAAGGGCAACAAAGAGAGTTACGTAATAATAAGTATAGATTCTTACCTGCGGAAAGGTTGTTTGCATTTGTTTCCAAAATCATTAAAACTAGACACATACAAAACACCAACATTGTAACTTTGAGCAATAATAACTAATGTATGTGTTTTATTTCAATAATTTTCAATTGTCCGTCAACACGTTTAGTGACCAACAATTTCGAATTTGTCGGACAAACGATGTAATACTCATCTTTGACAGTTTTAACTAAAAAGGGATGTCATGTGAGTCAAGTTCATCCTAGAGTGTGCATATTTATATCAGGATCTCTAGTTTGGCCTAGCCTAAACTGGTCTATCCTATCGGGCTTAGGACAAATTAGTTTGATCTAGGATATACTAGTTAATCGTATCGCGTATAGGAAGACCTAGTTTAGCCTAGACAAAAGTAGTTTTTCCTGAAATCGGGTTTGGCCGGTAACATTTACACAAAGAAACAACACAAGGAACTATCAACTTACCTTAGGTTTTTGGTTCTTCTTGGTTCAGAGTTTATCATGATTTTTTTTTTCGTTTTTACTGTAAATAAAATTTGTAATAACTAATTGAATAAAATGCCTTTTCATCTATGAGTATTAAACCATACAAATAATGTTATTTCTTGCACATAAAGTATATTGAACTTTTGGTCTATAACCCTGTTAAATGAACATTGATGGTCACCATAACCATATCAGTGGTGTGTTCTATTTTAGGAAAATTTTGTAATTGTCCTTATTATACAGCGTGGCGCTACAGTGGTGACATTAATTTAACACACGTGTAGGGCTAGTGCCCTTTAATCATATTAAATTATAAGAATAAAATAACAAGTAAATTGAAAATATTTTTTTTTTTCAAACATTGAATGATAAAAATATAACTAAAATTGGGATCACCCTTGCAAAACAATTATTCATGAAATTACTTACCTAACTGGCTTACGTTAACTCGGAGCGCCGCCATAGGGATCTCTTTCCTTTAAAGTATTGCTTATTCATTTTAATTTTATTGATGCGTTGTTATGATCCGTGACCTCGGCAAATGACCGCTGCGCGACAGGTTTAAGTACACGTTGCTCCAAAATGCTATTTTATAAAACTTTAAATAAATCCGCAAATAACAGCGTTTAATGGAAAAATAATTTCTTCATGAAACAAAAATGTGAAAACCTATATGTGTGTTAAATTAATGTCACCATTGTAGCGCCACGCTGTATGCCAAATTTATTCCACACGTAGTGTACTGGACCAACATAGGTATAACATAGCAATGAAAAATCCTCTCATACCAAGAAAAAAAATGGAAATAGCACTCATTTTTTCACAGTAGGTTGGTGTTTCAAGACATCATTATTTGTCTAGCCTTTTCCCAAATATTTTTAGGTCAGTTTTCAGTCTTACCGGATTCAGCTGAAAATCATATTTTACATGGAGCGACAGCCTATTTGAACTCCACAACCCATTTTAATGGATAACACAGTATCCCACAGTAAGACTGGTTGTCCAATTGACGACTGCCAAAGATCAAAGTGTGACAGTGATGACGACCTCCATGGTCGAGTGGCGTACGCACCGGTTTCAAGCGGTTCAAGCTAGGTGTCGCTAGCTCTGAGGTCCCGGGTTCGATCCCCGGACGGGTCAATGTAGAAATCAACTTTTTGGTACTTTCGACCCCATCTGATGATGGAACCCATGGCTTCGATTCAGTTATTTTAAATGCAGTACTTGATATTGTGCCTAATTTTCGTATTCAGATATAATAAGCCTACAGTAAAATCTCATCGAACTCTCGAAGATAATGATCGTAATGACCAATTAATAATGCATAAAGTAAGCAGTAGTAGCAGTAGCTAAACGACGCAATCCCATCGGGTTTGGTTTCGTCAAGTTGATTAATACGCTTGTGGTTAAAATTCGTTTTTACTAGAAACTTATTTATTCATGCAACATGAAGCGCATAATTACACGCATATAGCAACTGATTCAGTAATCATATTATAATGGGTCAAAATAAGGATAACTGAAAAAGGGCAGGCAGTGAAAATGGTGCTGATAAACGGGTGGTCGAGGAAATGTAAGCACTGCTGTTTTAGTAAGTACTAGCTGCGCCCGTGACTTCGTTCGCGGGGATGACGAAACTTATTAATGAGTTTTTTTGTGTAAAGTGCTATTTGCGTAGAACGTTATCTAACGAGCATACGTCTCGCTAGTCTCATTCGCTTAGCGTGTCTCGATGTAGCAGAAAGAGGTGGTCTCTTTTTTTGGAAGGCATCGTGTTATAAGTATACATATCCGTATTAAAAATAAAGAAATCTTGTTATAAGTATATCCGTATTAAAAATAAGAAATCTTTAAGAATTTTTTTTTTAGAAGAGCCTTGCGCCTACCTATACTTGTATGTATCTTCCAATAAATAAGCAAAATCCCTAAAAACTAAAATCTATACGAATGACTAATCCTTCGTTAGAGTACAAAAAATAACCTGCGTTACACACTATTAAGTATACTACCTATACTTGAAATTAAAATCTATACGGTCTACGCCTTATAAAAGTAAACCTAAGGACCTACTTAATTAAAAAATAAAATACCTACCTACCTGAATAAACCTTTTTCTGATGATACCTAACTAATCTAAACTCAATAAATATACAAATGACTAATCCTACCAAACAGCATTATACAATAACGGTCACTACGTAACAATATCAAATATACTGCCTACACTTTAAATTTAAAATGTATACCTGGGACTTATAAAAATAAACTTAAATAACTAAACCCTAAAGGTAACGTAACCTATACGACAAACTTATTATTTTCGGTTAGTACAGTAATCGGGTCTAGGCATCGAACTGCAAAATTAAGTTTGTTTTTTATTGTATACACTTTTTCGGGATAAAAACTACCCGGTGTAGTGCCCAGGATATTAAAGAATTACTACACCAAGTTTCACTGTAATAGAACTGGTAGTTTTTGCGTGATGCCTGAACAAACAGACAGATAGACAAAAAAAATTTTTCACCTTTTTGTGTTTGCGGCGGTAAATGGCGGTCTACTACACCCCCGCCATTTTTTTTATATCTTAACGTACAGAATTTTCACTTCTCCAGATTTACTTTAAGTATACTTTGTATAGGTAATTTTTATAAATCGATGTTCAATTGATTGTAAATGTGCATAGGGACAATTTGATGTTCCTTCCTTATACAATTTAACATTTTCCGCCGAATTCATTATATTTGATGAACAATTTTAAACTGTATTTGGTCAGTGGTCATGGACGATACTCTTTACATAACCACACTTACATATTAGACAGTTATATATGAAACAACGTCGGACCAGTTACACGTTTATAATAACTCAAGAACTCGGCACAGCTGGTTATAAATATAGTAGTAATCCTGCAACTACACATATTGTGGTCACGCTACCATATTTGTTTTCCTCAATCCACTCTGACGGAACCAGGCATCATAAGTGTTCTAAAATTATAAGTGTAAAATATTTCTAAAATGTCAAACAAAAGTGTTTTTGTGTGTCTATGTCAACTGATTTTATTGGGTCTTGTTACAACAGGTATTGTCAGGCATTTTTTCATATTTATAATTAAATTTCAAGCAGTTACTATGCTGTATTAGTTCAAAGTTACATAAGGCGTAATATTTATGTATATGTTAAAATTTTGCCAATAATAACCAAGCTTGCCAGCAGGTTCGCTAACCACCCAGTATGTTATAGAGCGACTGCCTATCTGACCCCTGACTCTGTTTAAGGTCCATGGACATACTTTGGGCTTGTTTGATTCGACTTCACTAACACTTTCACCTGAGATGATCAATCAGTTTCGTTTCTACCCGACTGCAAAAAGGGTTATTATTATTATTGTTTTTTTTTTGTTTCTGGTAAAATAACGGTTTAAGGGTATTACCTTGCCCAATGACCTTGAAGATTTGAGCTTTGTACTAGTATTTTTTATTCTAGCGCCACCTACCGACCAACGATCATACTACAATAAAACAAAGTGCAGATTAAGCAGTGTCGCAGATGTGTCGCAAAGTTTTCATCATTTTTGCCTATTTTATTCGCTCTCTGAGAGATCTAATGTTATTCCTCTAGTTTTTGTTGTCTTGTACGAGGATCTGCCTACATCAAAATCAAAATGTTTATATAATAAGAACTACACGATGCACTTTGCCTGCTGACTAAGCTTTCATTCTAACAAATTATACATGCTGAAGGTCTGATGATGACCAGGTAAGTGTTTATTGGTTCTCAGTAACGGGAATAGTTAGGAGGACCTAGCTTTCAACATTTATCTTTAAGAGCACGGGTGCTAGTACATGATCAATTTTATAAAAATAATTAATTAATGGAGTCAATGAAGAAACATCCCCGATCTTGATGATTATTTTTGTTTAGGTGGTTTTTTAACAAAATAATATTAGAAATCTCCAAACTATTTTAATAAATAACTAAAAATATTATTTTTAAAACGTATACATATTTAACCATCCATAATATCAAGAAATATTTAGATACTTTTATACCTATAATCATAAAAACATGAATTTTAGGCTACGTCATACTTGCGAAACGAACAAAGGGACGGGGCGCGGCGCGGCTCGTCGGCGCACAAAACATCGAGTCGCGCGAGCCTCCGTTGCCAATGCAAACGAAGCGCGCGCGCCTCCTTTGCGCGCGTTGAAGCCCTGCCGCGCCGTTTTGGCGCGCGATAGCTAGTGTAGCTAGGGTCACTACTGTACTTACAAATATTTATATGTATATGGTACTTTACTATGTTATATTATTATATTATACTTCAGGTAAATAATCATTGATGTTTATTTGGGTACATATTTGTATATCGAAAGTTAAAATACCTACGTTTAAAATTTTCAATTTCAATTTTCAAAACATTGAAAACATAAATATCGAATGACCATAATAACCGATTACAAAAAATAACCGAATATAAATCTTAAATATGGTTTTCTTATAGGCTACACGGGTAGCACCAGCAAATTCAAATAACTAAGGAATCATCAAAATCGGTTGACCCAGTCGAAGGTTCTGTGATAACGACCTTTAAAAAAAAGCAATCGCATTGAGTACTTACCTATTTTTTTTAAATCGGTTAAAAATTAAAATTGTTTAGATTTGACTTGGAATACTGTTGAATATAATTAACGTTATATGTACAAAATAAATAAATAAAAATATACATTTTGTAACATTTATAAGTTTATATTTTATTTTACCAAGTCTTATTTTAGCAAGCTTGCTAACCCTGCCTGTAGTTACGCACACAAGTGCGTGTGTCCATCGCATTACAAATTACAACTACAACTTTCGTCTGGCTGAACCGATTTTGATAATTGTTTTTTTATTCGAAAGCTGGTGCTTCCCACACCACTTGAAATAATAAGAAATAAATATAAGACTTATTACGAAGCGGTTTTTAATATAAGAATTATAATTTTCGTTGAAATAAAACTACTTTTTCGGATTTTATCGCGGTTTGTATTGAAATTTTGGGTCCGGGCGTTTTGACACCTTTGCAAGTAGGTAGGTATCATGGTCGCAGGCATACTGAGGTGGAGTTCGTCTTGAGGGTTGATGTTGCTCGTTTACTTTCGTAAGTAAACAAAAGAAATCAATATTATAACTTACATTGGCGGTCATATATTATGTTTCTTCGATATTTAATTTTTCGTTCTTTTGAACACTGAATTTTTACCCGTAGGTATTTTAATTTTCGATATTAAAATATGTACCAGGTACCCTTATTTTTATTTTGCTAGGGTTTGTTTGTAAACACACTTTTCGGTTCAGAATCGTTAATAGTTTCGAAATATAAAGAAGATCATATTTTTACATATTTTTTTTCTATCCACCATGAAAGAATTTTAGAAACCTAGATAGGTAACAATATCGAAACACATAAATGAGGCAGTGCGCGCACGCACACAACTAGGTACAAAATAAGTACCAGCCGACAGCTTCAGCGAGGTCGTTGAACTTATCGAGTATAACGACTTATATTATATATTTTTATGACAATTTTAAAATAACTCCACAATAAAATAATCATCAACTATCACGTAAAATCGGTGCTGTTATTGAGAATTTAGAGGTGAAATGCTCCATTGACTCAAAAACAATAAAAAATAAAATGACTAGAAAATAATGTACTATTTATGGTAGGTACAGCTCGGCCACGCTTCACCTTACATTTATTCTTATATTTAGGCATAGTTAGGCTTACTCTATGATAGGTTCAAAAAACTAAACGGAATTACAAACTACTTTTTATATATTTACAAACGTAATTACTGTTGTTTTATTACGAATTATTTATATTTATACTATTTACAATATGATTTCATTCAAAAATCATTCAAAACGAGTAGTTTTGGTTTTTATTTGGCAAAAATAACGCGCGTATGGTCCACCCGTCACAAGAGTCATCGAGACACTGATGTATCGCGTCCCGAGTACGCGTCACAGGCCGTAGCGGGGGTGCTCCAGCGGGGTATTGGCTAGGATTCGGGTTTTTATTCATTATTAAGAAATGTGAGAAGAAATAAGAACAAAAAAACAATACAAATTGTAAAATACGTCACTACCTATTTTATGGTACAAAATTCACGCCAAACTATTCAGCCATTATAGAGAAAATTTTCAATTTACGTTGAAAAAGGCACCATTTAAATATTTTTTTTCTTCCAAATTTGGGAAAGTTTATCAATATTTTAAACAATACCATGTATTTGTGACACCCTTAAGTATACCATATATTTTTCATGTGGAAAAAGCACGAGAGGATTCATCTACAATCTTCTTTAAAGTTACAGTGTTTTTGGAATTTGAGCGCGGTAATCCCCTTAAGCGCAACATACACCATTTTATATAAGATGTGACAGACCTTTAATCGGTGGGATTTCTTCGAAATTTAGGCTTCATATATTGCCTTCAATGTATTTTTTGCAAAACCTTATTCTTCTTTTTCAGAAGCAACAGTAGTTACATTTAATTTAAGAACAACAAAGGATGCAACGGTGTTATGTGACGAAGATATTTCCAAAATAGAACAAAACCAATACACGGTTACGGAAGATGAGAATTTAAATTTGGTAATAAATTTCAGAATTACCATAAACTATAAAAAGTACGTACCTATACACTATTTAAATCCTTGTGCCTATTGATGTTATTTTCACTTTATGCGAATGTGAACCGTTAAAACGTCCTAAAAATGTGAAGTTGTAGCGGAAACTGAACCTTAAGCGTGGTCATGATTCAGTTGTTTTTTCTACAGCACGAGTTTATTTTGATGATTCGCTTGTAAATTAAAATTGCAAAAGGTATATAAACAGTACTCAAAAAGTAGCGAAGCCTGAAATCGGTATTTATATATAGGTAATATATATTTTCTTAAATGTTATGAAAAATATTTGGCTTTATAATTTTTTATAATTTAAGCTAAATATTTTTGATAACATTTAATGTCATGGATTTCCGCAAAGTAACGCCTGATTCTATAATTTAATACATTTTCTATTTCAGATGTACTCATTTAAACAGTAAAACTACCATTTTTAAATCTGATGTAGCAACGACTAAAAATAATGTTACTAAGGTAAGTCTTAGTTAGTACTTTATTATGGAGCGACAGATGCTCCCTCCTCGCTTCCACAGGGACAACTGTTAGCAGCCCGCAGGGCGGGTGTTGTTTAAACTTACCAATTGCTGTCCCCAGTTCAATGTCTAAATACACATTTAACACATTATCACAATTCCGTAGTAAATCTTTTTTCTTTTACTATATAATAATATCCTGGGACACCTCAGACACAGATTTGTCCTGGGTATAAATCGAACCCACGACCTCGGGTTCAGCAGTCAGGGTCATTGACCACTAGACCAACAGGCCAGTCATTGTATCTACTATGAGAGCTAGAAATGGAGAATGCAACTGAGTTGGCTCACTCTGAAATATTTCTCACACAGAAGGACAATCTATAAGCCGCTATAACCGAAATTCTGTCAATACTCTTAATAATAAAGAAAACTAATATATCATTACCTTTTTTTACAGATAAAGGTGACGAAAGACATGGAAGGCACTTGGCAATGTATGTTTCTTACACTTCAAAATATAAGGGGATTTAAACCTGTCGTGCCTTATAAAAATAATAGTTATACTGCAGCTTATTGCCTTATGCAAGTTCATGTACGAATGAAAGGTAAACTGTTATTTAAGGTTTTTACCATTATACTGTATTGACACAACAGATATTTATAAAACCACTTGTAGTACAAATGCCCTCAAAAACCACCACCACCACTTGTTACAAAACCCAAGTCTCGTGTGTCACTTTTACTGCAAAAACTTATGAGATCCATGAAATAGTGAATTAATATATTAAATTGACTATCGCTCTAAACAATCAAATTTCCTATAATAAGGGTTAGCTTTCAATTACCGTCCAAATATTCTGAGTTTATTGTACATACATACATATTATTATGTATTTTTGTTAAGGTTAAATCTTGCAAGCGTTGCATAGTTATAGAAATGCGGTGAAAATTACATTTTACTAATAATATTCTTATTCCTCTTTACGTGGTGACTGCAGATATATGTTTTAGTACAAAAGCCAGTATGGTATGATATTAATATAAATATATCACATTTTGTAAAGCCATGGCTGACATCTATCCATCAGAAATCACTAACGAAACGGCTCCATCCCATCGTGTTTGGGCTTATTTGATCTGACTCAACTTGTACCTTGAGCCTAGCTGATAAAGAACTTACTTTTGTGTATTTTTGTGTTTATAAAATTTTATTTGCCTTCAATAATTTCACAGAACCTTTAAGAGTCCTTGCAAATAATGTACAGCTGAAAACAGTTCGCGACGAATCATTAGGGGTTCGGGTCTTCAAAACTGTTTATTACTACGGAGATGGTGACAATCTCCAAATCGTTTGCCAAACAGTTAATGAGACCAGGACGGATCCTATGAAACGTCTTACAATGCAATACGATTTTGGGAATAGAATCTATAGTAAGTATCATAATTAAATAACATTTTTTTAAGTCTCTTAGATAGAAATTACATTAATTTTAAATTTATCCTATCGTTAGAAATTGTATGGTTTCGTGCAAAAGCATGACGTCACTATAAGCTCCCGCTAAAATACACAGTTTTTCTTTGCCTTAGTTTTAAAATTCTTGTTTGATGCGTTTACCTGAATGATTATTTATATCGAACTGTTAGACTAAATACTTCTTTAAATATTTGCTTATAATTAATTCCTGTAGTATTTGTTACTATTTTACTATTACTTTTGTATTTACGTCATCAGTATAAATAATAATAATCTGGATAATAATACTTTTCGGCTCGCCATGAGTTTACGTTTAGGTATACCCTGTGTCGCATGTCATCGTTGTCAATGCGGTGAGACAGTCGACAACCTCGGTCACCATGGCCTGTCCTGCAGCAAGAGCGCAGGGCGTATATCTCGCCACTCAAATTTGAATGACATAATTCGTCGTGCTCTTGTCACCGCCGGAGTACCAGCTGTTTTGGAACCCAATGGTTTGGTGCGCGGCGATGGCAAGAGACCTGACGGTATGTCATTGCTACCTTGGAAATTGGGTCGGCCTTTGGTGTGGGACGCAACGTGCGTCGACACCCTTGCGCCGTCCCACGTTCTAAGTTCAGCAGCCTCTCCTGGCGCTGCTGCTGGAGCTGCGGAGACCCTTAAGCGGCGGAAGTATAATAACATTGTGGGTGATTATATTTTCGAGCCGTTTGGGGTTGAAACGCTCGGGTCATGGGGTCCGAGCGCACGAAATCTTTTCAAAGAACTTTCCAAACGTTTGGTAGAATCTACTCGTGATCAGAGGGCTGGTTTGTTCCTTGCACAGAGAATCGGCATAGCCATTCAACGTGGCAATGCAGCCAGCCTTCTGGGCACGTTCCCCGCCATTGACAAGGATGACGATGAGTTCTTTGACGCCATTTAGTTTTTATTTATGTAAGTTTTAATTTTAGTATAGTTAGAGTTTGTTCTTATATTAGATTTAATTGAACATTGTAACCTTGAATGTTTAATAAATAAATCTGTTTCAGAGTTATTGAACACTTCATCATTATCATCGGAATCCGAAATAGGTTTTAGATCGCAGTTAAATAAAGCTCACGACGGCAAAACATTGTCATGTATATATAATGATAAGTTTAGAAGCATCACACGTATTGACTTGGTCTACAAAAAATTTCCAAGTAAGTTTATTATTTCTTAATATCCAAGTCTATTCGCGAACTAAATTGCTTCCAAATCAATTATTTTCGAATAAGGCTCAAAACAACATTCACACTAGTATACGACTTTATAGACTGAATGTTTATAATGCCTGTGCCCAGCAGTGGGACGTTTATAGGCTGATATTATGATTACTCTAGGATAAATTGTTACCAAGATGATTTTTTTCCAAATAAAAAGTGTAAAAGTCAACTGAAAAGTCAATTCGTTTTGAGTCGCCGTTTTAATGGGTACATATAGCGACAGAATAACATTTAAGAACGCCTTAAATTTAATTTGCGTTTCTTCATTTGGGGGTTTGTAAGGAAGTAAAGATCTATTAGGTTCTAAAGAATTAATAGCTTAATTTAATAATGTGCCGTACTTATTACAGATAAAATTGGCGTCAAAATAAATGGATTAAACTTAAGGCTGACAAAGTCGACAAGTTCCACATCAGGAGCCTACGAAGTGACGTATGAAAACTATATGAATAAGCCAATCTTTCTCGAGTGCGAAGTTTATGTAAAGGATTTAGAAATTAAAATAATTAACTATACCACCCCGGAAAGCAGAATCATCAAAGAAGCGGACGAAGGTAATGAAGGCAACTTATTTATTTATTTAATAATTTATGTACACACACAAACATTTGTGTGACAGACTTAAAAATACAATAGAAAAAGCTGGTGTAGATGTTAATAAGGCAGCGTGCTACTGGGGAGTTTGTGGCGCCGTTTCTTTTCCTCAGCCAAAGCACTTAGGAAGCGGTGAAGGGTGGGCGATTTAGGGTCGGTTCATCTCTGGCGGGAGGCGCGTCGCGTATTGTCGGTCGCTTGGCGCCAGGGCGGGCGGATGCGTGGTGGGGCGTTCAGCTTTCACACTCAACTGATGTTGCGTTAGCGCGTCAGGTGTGATGGTTGAATGTCTCATTGCGTGTTTGTTTGTTCTGGCGTTGCGCGGCTGGCGGTGCGTGGTGCGTTTCCGCCGGATATGAACCGACCCTTAGGGTGCTGTCTATTTTTGTTTGTATTGTTTGACGTTCGACAAGTGCTACTGTGTAGCCTATATTGAATAAAGAATTTTTGAATTTGAATATGGTATATTCTCAGTTCTCACTTTGTTCACCTGGGAGAAATCACCCAGGTGAACAAAGTGAATTATTGTGTCTCCTTATTTCACATCGGACGTAATTTACTCAGGTGAAATGAGTAGACTGTTTTTGTTGAAATATCATTGATAAAAGTCCACTTGAATAAAATAAAAAGTCGCGTTTGTTCAACTGGGTGATACAGTTCCGAGGTGAACACAATACACAATAAGAGTAAAATGAAGAGATAGAAAAATGCACTTTGGTCACGTTGGAGAAATCATCCAGGTGAACGGAATATAAATCATTACATACATATCATCACGCCTGTATCCCTGAAGGGGTAGGCAGAGGTGTACCAATGTACACCCACAGTTCGCCGATATGTTTAGGTCCCATGTTATAGGGGGCGAGCCTATTGCCACTTACCGGTCACAAATCCAAACTCCGACCTGCTACTGAAAATTTCATAGAAAAACTCAATAACACCTTGGTCGACCTCTAGCATAGCAGTCGCGCTTAGCACCACTAGGCCAACGAGGCAGTCAATCATTACGTTATGTTAAAATTAATGAAATAACACAATAATGTAATTCAATGAGAATTGGCGCAAGGAATGCATTAAAACCTCGTTTAGGCGCAGGCCAGACAGAAGAGACGTAAGACGCAGACGGGGCGCAGACGTTTTTCATTTTCATACAAAATGTATAGAAGCGTCGCGCCCGCGCCCCTTCTCTTCTGTATGTTTTGCGTCGCGACGCTTCTATACATTTTGTATGAAAGGGACGCGGTAGAGACAAATGTCCGCGCCCCATCTGCGTCTTACGTCTCTGCTGTCTGGCCTGCGCCTTAGTCCTTAAATTTGAAAGTTAGTATTATAAAAAAATGTCCCAGAGAGCCGCGTCACTACATTGAATGTAAGAGGAGGAATGGAAGGTAAGGTGGATGAAGTATGTCAGATGATGGATGTTGAGACAAAAATAAAGAAAGGTATGCTGAGATGGCTATGATAGTTTGGCTATGTCAAGAGAATGAATGAAGAACGATTGCCTAAAAAGCGTATAAGGCGTGCGTGGATGAAAAGAGGCCAGGTCAAGAATACCATAAACCAAACAGCATGTATGAATGGCAATAATGCAAGTGGACAAAGCGAAACAAGTGTGTAAGGATCGTATAGGTTGCGTCACGTAAAAAGAACGCTTGCTGTCAAGATGCGCAGAACGCGATTTATCGATCTGTTTGGTGGTATGAAGTGCGGGGGGTCACGAGCCGCATGTTTGCCGGTGCGCTATTGGTTCGTAGGACGACCTTCGCCTGCCGAATTGTATACTCATGCGCAAACGTACCCTCCCCACCTTCCGCCAGCGTTCTTTTTACCTGACGCGACCTATAGAAAGTGGAAAGATGTGATCTCTGCGTAGTCCTACAAAGGAAAGAGGCGTGATTACATGTATGTATATCTGTTTCTTCCCTTTACTATTGAACACCAATTCAGGAAAACTTTTCAAGGAGCAGTTTGTGTTGGAGCGACCGAACACCTTGCGAGAAACATTTCAAATATAATAATAAGATAAACAAAATAATATTTGTTTTGACAGGCCAAATGAAAGTTAATTTAAGCATAACGCTAAATAATCTAGATAAAACAGAAACAGTGATATGTGCAGCCGATAAAACGAAGGACCATAGCAGTGCAGAACAAGTTAAGATAAATTTTAAACCAAAGAATGGTAAGTCAATCATATAATAATACTCGTAGGTTATGGGCCAACCCTTTGAAGTACCATTAAAATAAGAACCAGGAAATTAAAAGTAGAAGCTACTAACTTTTAAAAAGGAAATAGATATTTCGTTTACTAATCTGGTTAATACGCCATTACTCACTTTCTGTTATCGGAGATGCCCGACAAGTTTCGGATCTAAGGACCTACTTCTTTATTTCATATTTATTTATTTATGGATGGCCTGAAGCGAACGCAAAACTACTGAAACAATAATAATAATAATTTAATAATAATAATATTCCTGGACAATTCACACACGGTAATCTGATCCCAAGCTAAGCTCTAAGAGAGCTTGTGTTTTGGTAACCAGACAACTGATAAACATACTTATATATTTCTAAATACATACATATTAAAGATAAATTACACCCAGACCAGAACAAATGATCGTGCTCATCACACAAATATTTGTCCTGAGTGGGAATCGAACCAACGATCCCCGGTATAGCAGTCAGGGTCACTAACCACTAGACCAACAGGTCCGTCAACAACAACATCATGTAGGACCCGATGACTTTATGTGTATGTGTCTAAAATCTTAGTAATTGTTTCAGAAAAGTACGATTTGGATGTGGTTTTGAAAAACACGAAACCTTTCTTGGAACTCTACCAGGATGAAAAAAAATTTGTTTTCTATGAATATAGTGGTGATATGGGGGTTAATTTAACATGTACACCGACTTTAAAATTGGGATATTTGGTTGATGTAAAATTTGCAAATCAAAGTAAGTTTCATAATTTGTATTATGCATCAACGTAAACGTGGCGACCTCAATGGTCGAATGGTGAACACGCCCATTTTAAAGGTCACTAGCACTGAAGTCTTAGGTTCGATCCCCGGAATTTCAATGTAGAAAAGTATTTTTGCTACATCAGAAACGTACGAAATCATGACGTCAGGCAAAATTTCCATTAAAAGCACTGTTAATGATTGCGTAGACAACGAGTTATTATGTCTAATAATTGTGACCAATTTTAACGACGGACAATTTTTTGTTTTGTTCTCCAATTTAACTGAGTGATCCCTATATCAGTAAGCCCATGCAAGTAAAATGATTTATCAACAAAATTTTATTTTAGCTAAAGTGTCCACGTCTAAAAGCACGGAAGACTTCAAACAAATGGAGTTAAGGCATGGATCAAATTACTTTACAACATGCTATCTTTACTCAACGGATATTGTCAAAGGCCGCGAAAAAGATGACGAAGTACTAAAAGAGGTTACAGTATATTTTACTGAAGCAATTCAAGCTGAAAGTGCATCTACAGGTCTGGCTATAGTTGCACCTGCACCGCTACAGGGTATGTTACTTTACTTTTATGCAAGACTTGCTATGTCCCGCGGTTCCACCCCTGTTAAGTGAATATAATAGTTTTTAAATAGAAAAAATCTAAAAGCCTAAGTTACTCTTTATGACATTAGCTATCTACGAGTAAATGTCCAGTCAAAATCGGTTAAACAGTTTCAAAGATTATTGTGATATGATATGTGATGTATTTTGTTTTAATCTCAGGGAATTTCGCGGTAAAATGGTTATTTCAAAATTCATTATTATTGTGTTTATCAAGAATATTCCAATATTTTATTTGGGCATTTGATTATGAGCCCTTTCACCCTTCTGGGTGGGACAGGGTTTTCTTAACACCCTGTAGAGAATAAACGGTGAATGTGAAATGCAGGTTTCTTTACGACGTTTTCATATTTCAGTTTAGGATGCCTGATCACGTCCGATAATAGGTGAACGATTTTTTTTATGACTCCCGCAGTGGAACAATAAAAGACCGCAATAATTAGCATACATACATACATATAATCACGCCTCTTTCCCTTGTAAGCAGAGACCACTTCTTTCCACTTTCTACGATCCTTACATACTTGTCCACTTTCATATTCCTTCATACATGCTCTTCGGTTTCGGCTACTCTTGACCTGGCCTTTTTTCATTCACACTCGCCTTGTACATTTTATTCGTCAAACTTTAACGTTCTTTATTCATTCTGTCGACATGGCCAAACCATCTCAGTATACCAATATTTTTTGTCACTACTGTCTTTATCATTTGACATACTTCATCCACCTTACCATCCTTTCCTCCTCTTACATTCAACGTAGCGAGGCGGCTCTCCGTGGCCCACTTTTCGCCCCCGCGAGGAACGAGACGTGATGGGTGGCGAACCACATCGCCGCCATTTTGGATGATTAAATTATTTTTAAGATTATCTATTGGTTTCTGCGGGGTAAGGAATTTGGAAAGGATAACAAGGTAGGACGGGTTATAGGATGCTACCATCACGGAGGTACAATGAATTTGACGACAACAGCTAGGGCAGTCCGGGGTCGCGTACCCGCAGTGGATCTAGCCAGCTGTCGGACAGATAACTGGTATAACCACCCCCTTGAACTAATAATAAAATAATTAGCAGGTTCGTTGTAATTCGTTTTGTCTGTCAACAGGAAAGGTGGAGTTTACCGTAAATTATCAGAGATTGGTGTTTCATAAATCTGACGAGCTGCACTTAGATGGGGAAGTATCTTACAATTATTCAGATGGCGAGCTAATATTTCTGAACTGTGATTCGGCCATAGGGACTAAGAAGTTGACATATTACGATGCTCAAGGTAACTTTTCTCATCAACTAAAAATGACTGATTCTCTTTTAAAGAATTTATTCCCTGTGCATTTACTCGGAACGTTTTAGTACCCTTATTCGTCCATCGCATTGAATAGTATATAGTTTGTGGGTCTGTGAGGTTGTCAGTAATCTCTGGGTCTACTGAACCAATTAAAAAAACGACGGGTTGCAGTCTGGGAGTGCCGGAGAAGTAAAAACTTGAATAATAACGTTGTGCATTTTTGATATTTTAGAATGCTGTTTATTCTCTATCTGTCTTACGAATTTTCGATCAAGTCACGTGTCCTGACGCGAGTTTAACGTTGTTTACCCATTACAAAAAAAAAGTGTACAACACCGCTAAAGATGTATTCCTTCAAAAACATCTTTGAACTTCGGAAACAACACGACCTTTTATTTAGAAGTAAATAGCATTAGTTTTTCACACAGTGTTTAGAGAAATTAGTTGGAATAACAAATACGCCCAACGAAGTCGCGGTGTCAGCTAACCGCTAATATTTAATAAGCACTTAGAATGCACAGTTGCATCGGATGACCGTGTGTGAGTTCTCCCAAAATATAATTGTTATTTATTTTTATTGTATTTCAGGTTCCCTTATATTTCAGACAGATGAAATGTCAACTGCACCACCTACATTCCGTTCAGTTTTGACGGCACGCAATAATAATTACTACATAGAATGTGAACATCATTTAACAAATACATCAGATACAACTTGTTATAGACTCACATTTATTCTGAACGGACTGGTTTCTGGTAAAATCTTTTTTTATAACGAGGCGATGTTCTCGACTGAGATTTATCCAAAAGAAAAGTGTCTAAACTAATAATACTAACATATTGCGCAAGAAAATAGTCCGCTCAAATAAGACCAAAAACAGGTTTGAAGGCATCGATCACTAATAAAAACTAGATACATTGTGTATCTAGTTTTTATCATGAGTCTTTTGTAAAAGTTCTGTTAAAACTGTCGCCAGTTGTATTTACCTAATCTTAGCTGAAATAAATATAAATTAAAGAAAATTCAACCTTAAACGCTATGCTTAAAATTGTATTCACACAAAACCCCTGTCCGACCCGAAAGGGATAGGGTTCACCATCACACGCCCAAATAAAATGTTAAATTTTTAATATTCATGATAATAACAATAATAATGAACTTTGAAGTAGCCCCCAAATTCCCTAAATATGAAGATAAATCAAAAACTACACCACCGTTTTCGTCGGTATTAGTAGTGGCCTTATGTATGATCATTTGGCACAACCTGTGACGATGCTGTCACTCTCACTATCAATTTAGAGAAAAAAAAATATTTTTAGGTTATATATTTTTTTTTCATTTATTTTCTACATTAATGTAATCAGACATCGATACTTAACAACCCCTTTAACGGATCGGACAGGGGTTTTATAACACCCTGTATATACACAATCAGCGTGATCGATGTTTGAAGGTAATAAAGATCGCACCCAGCTCATAATTAGTAGGATCTTCATCAATCCAATCTGAAATATACTTTTGATATTTTACTGATCGAATTTCATTATTATATTTACTAGCTTTGCTCGGGAATTCGTTCGCGTGGATGACGAAACCTATCAATGAGTATTTTGTGTAAATCGCTATTTGTGTAGAACGTTATACAGGGTGTTAAGTAACCCCTGTCCGATCCGTTAAGGTGTTAGGTATCGATATCTGATTCCAAAAATGTGAAAAAAAAATGAAAAAGTTATAAACTAAAAACATATTTTTCAATTTTTGAGAGAGATATTCGACGTCGTCGCAGATGCTTCCTTATTCCCAAAAAAGGGCCCCCAAAAGAACCGACGAAATTGGTGCTGTAGTTTTTGTTTTATTCTCAAATTTAGGGAATTTCGGGGCAAAAAATGGTTATTTCAAAGTCCATTATTATTGTTTCTAATTTTCTTACATGAATTTTCCAAATTTGATATTTTATTTGGGCATTTGATTGTGAACCCTCTATCACCCTTTCGGGTCGGACAGGGGTTTCTTAACACCCTGCGTGTGACTATCACTCATCCATGGATCAACCGATATCTATGCGACTTGTCATTTACTATGGGTGGACAACGCACGGTTTGCATAAAGCCCTAATACCTACACATATTTTAACAGACACTTAATTATCTTTCTATCTCGAAATCAAGAAGACCTCTAAATAAAAAAATAGTGCAGTATCGTCAAATAAAACAGGAAATATTCTAAACCTCTACATTTCTAGGTTACGCAGGGGTAACTGGTTTAACTGAGAAAAACATAGAATACCAATATTCAAGAAACGACACTTTTTATTCAATGAACTACAGATATTCATTAGACGAGACAGTACAAATTTATTGTTGTACTAATTATTCTGAAGCAAGAAAAATTGAATGGCTTTTAAGAAGTAAGTCTTGTAAACTGAAAACCGATCATTTAATTGCAGTCGGGGGACCTGTAATGAATATGGTAGATGACTAGGTTTGAAAAGTCAAAATTTATTTAGTCCGTCATTTAGATAATCAAAATATAACAGACACGTATTTTTTCTTTTATCAAATCAATAAAAATATAGGACGATAAACCGCTTTAAAGTTCAGTAGTGGGGGTTTGTGACGTCACGGATGATTACAATTTATGCTAAAACGTGACGTCACGCAAGAATTTAAATCGCTGTATCTTCGTCATTCTTTGTCTACGGGACAAAACAAAAAATACGTTTTTATCTAAAAGCTGGACTAAAAAATAAAAAATGATATAAACAATTAAATGATCAGTTTTTAGTTATCCTCTATGGCACAGTTGCAATTTATTTGCACAGTATGTGTTATAATTATAATATATTTTGTATCTATTCACTTCATTGTCATTCAAGTATACAAATATTTGACTTATTTTTTTAGTTCACTTTTTTAATATTTTTTTGACATGGCAGGCGTGTTTTTTTTATATTTTTTTATTTAATGTCTTTTAGTGATAAAAATATGCAAACTTTAGTTCCATACCAATACAAAACAGAAAAATCTATGAGAATATTTGATTGACGACCTCCGTGGTCGAGTGGCGTACGCACCGGTTTTCAAGGTGTCGCTAGCTCTGGGGTCCCGGGTTCGATCCCCGGACGGGTCAATGTAGAAAATCACTTTTCTACATTTTCTCGGGTCTGGGTGTTTGTGGTATCTTCGTTGTTTCTGAATTCCATAACACAAGTGCTTAATAGCTACTTACTTTGGGTTCAGAGCAATGTATGTGATGTTGTCCGCATTTATTTATTTATTTATTATTTATTAATATAGTGTCACAACACAAAAACATGACACAACACAAAAAAAAATCTTTCGGAACCACACTTAACCATTTTTTAACGTGCACATAGCCTATGTCACATTGTCACTCGGGATAACTCAAAGCTTCTAATGATACCATAAACATTAGAATCAATCCAACCTTTTAGAAGTTATAATGGAATAAAGAAACTCACAAACATACATACATTAACCCTGAAAGCATAACACTCCTTTTTGGGCAGTCGTGGATAAACCAAATCAACTTATCTCTCTGCCCGTGACCATGATACCTGCAAAGGTGTCGAAAAGTCGGGACATAAAATCTTAATGTAAACCGCGAAAAAATCCGTAAAAAGTAGTTTTATTTCAATGTCTAACATTCGCGTAAACCTAAGAAACCAATACAAACCAACTTATTTTCAATATTATTTTCAGATGGAAGCTCTGTTTTACTCCTAGAACAGAACTTTATAACGTCTGGCGGAAGTTTACCATTAAAATTAAAATTAACAGCCGAAAACGACGCGACTAGCATCCAATGCGTCGTAACTGATTTGTATGGGAGTACGGCTTATGTCGTTGATGTATTTCTAAATTTGGACCCAGAGACAGTGTTGTTTGTACATACCATTAAAATTGCGGATCCAAATATTCCCAACACAGGTTTGTATTTTTTTTATGTGGCAAGTACCAAAGTAACTTTTCAAAAGTTATATGTACTTTCTTAATTATTCTAAGACACTTCTGACAAACGGTGAAGGAAAACATCGTGGAAACCTGGATTCCAAAATTTGGGATCTGAAATCACCAATCCGCAGAGAGCAAGCGTGGTGATCAATGTTCATGCCTTCTCTATATGGGAAGAGGCCTGTGCCCAGCAGTGGGACGCTTATAGGCTGGATGTTGATACTTTTAGTACAGTATACTTAATAAAAATGATATTATACAGTGTTAAGAAAACCCTGTCCGATCCTTTAAGGTTTTGTTTGGTATCGATTACTGATATTATAAGAAAAAAAACGGAAAAAAGAAAAACAAATCTATAATCTATTTATTAATTGGCGACATAGATTCGGCGTCGTCACGGGTGCTGCCAAATGGTAAACTAAAGGCCGTCAAATAATATGGACGAGGATGGTGCTATTATTATTGATTCAATCTCAATTCTGAATTGAATATTTTATTTGGGCATGTGCTCGTGGAACCTATATCACCCTTTCGGGTCGGACAGGGGTTTCTTAACACTCTCTATATACCGTAAGCCAATGAACTGGTGTTCTTTTAGAGTTCTAGGATCACTTAATTCTGATTCCCTAAACTAACGTGCCAAAAGTAGATTCCTCTACAGGAGCATTTATGGGAGGTGTTGTAAGCGTCGTTACAATGAGTGCTGTCTGCGTGGCCTGCTGCTGCTGTAAAAAGAAGGAGCAGAGGGCAATGATAGAGGTAATCTTCACAGCTATCCAGACTGTTCATACCATCATATGTTTACCATCACGCCTGTATCCACGAAGGGTTAGGCAAAGGTGTACCGATGTACACCCACAGTTTGAGGGTATGCTTAGGTCTCATGTAATAGGGGGCGAGCCTATTGCCACTAACCGGGCACAAATCCAAACTCTGACCTGCTACTGAGAATTTCATAGGAAAACTCAATAACACCTTGGTCGACTTGGGAATCGAACCCAAGACCTCTAGCGTAGCAGTTGCGCTTAGCACCGCTGGGACAACGAGGCAGAGACTTTTCCCAAACTTCTCTAAATCAAATATCGATGTTTCAAAGCCTTTGCAGGTGTCTTGATCACGGGTCGACTTAGGTCAATATCCAACATTCGCGCCTTATTTTGAAAGCAGAAGAGCACATATGCAAGAAAAGCATTTTGTTTTATCGAAGGCTTCCTGTCTAATTAACCAATCGTATAAGGAGGAGATTCAACTTTCAAAGTTTTTTTTATAACTTTTTGCGCGATAACTGCTGCAAACGTTTTTTGGCTTTAATAAATGTTTTTTTCTAATGAAGTCGATTCCTTGTTACAGTTATGTGTATTCATAAGAAATTCACAGGGCGTTTCAGAAAGAGGACTTAAGTCTTACAAATGCTTAAAACGCTGTAAAACAAATGCCAAAAGAATGTGAACTGGATAACTTAAGTAGGGACAAATTGACAAATTGGCAAATGGACAAATTGATCAAAACCAATTTATTTGATTACCGCTTTCAACTAATTTAATTTTAAATAAATGGTTTCTGTTCACGTTTGTAAACCTTGCCTTAAGTCAGGATCTTATCCTTAGAGTGTAAGCCATAAGCACCTTGTTCATACCAGTTCACCCAGTTCATACTCCGTAAGACGCACTCTATAGTCTACTTATTTATGCTCTAAGGTTCTATTCCATTTGGAGGAGTGGTATTTCATTTTCAATTATTTTTAGATTCCTGTGGAGAAAAGTGATCGAGAAGCCATCGTGATACCAGAAACTGAATACGATGTCGTCTATAACCATGGCTGGGCTCGTTTTTAGAATAGTAATTATATAATTAGAAAAAAAAATCTTTTCGGTTTTATTTAGGTAGACTGGTAGAGAACGCCTAAGGCGTTAAGTTCGCCATTGTACATTGCGTGCAAGAAGTATTTAATAAATAAATAAATATTGAGTGTATTTTATGCAGTCGGGTTTTTTTTATTTTTTAAATTTATTAATTTTTTTTTAGCACTTTTTAGTTAAAATAATAATACGTCTAGCTGTTTCCTAAGGTTTCACCAGCATACCAAGAGAACGTTTAGTTTGGATACGGAACAATTTTTCACACAGCATTTTTTATTATACGTAAATGATATACCATTTTGGAATCCTCGTTACAAGTCCTTTAATTTGGTACCCATATTGTAGCGAACATATATATTTTTTTTTACCTCAATCTATGGCACCTCGTGGCCGCCATGTTGGTTTTTGTTTGACGTGACATATCTAAGAACACTTGGGTAGTCGATACGAATCCAACGATACCCTAATTATCGAAATCCATTCGGCCGTTTCGAAGATATGAGGTAATAAAGAATATTACACACATACATACATACATACATACAAGATACGCGCGAAAAACATGACCCTTATTGGCAGTCGGGTAAAAAGGATGGTGGACGATGGATGCAATTGGCGAGTTGACGTTCATTATGAAGTTCTAGGGGGGAGGCCTTTGTTCAGCAGTGGACGTCTTCCGGCTGATGATGATGATGATGATGAAATTAGAAAATGTACATTTAAATGTATTTAAAAGCTGTCAATTTTGGGCCAATCACGATTTCAGTGCCTCTTTGTTTTGCTCCACCATTAAACTAAATATTGTATTTTCTGTGAATATGGTAAATTAACATCATATTTTATGGTCACTGAACTTTTAAATGATTATGCAAAACTTCATCTCAATCGAAAGTCGAGAAGTGGTTCTAATTTAGCTTACAAGATTTGATATAATCAAGCATACATTCGCAAACAAAAATGTGTATACACCATGCAATTTTAAGCTGATTTTCTCTCAAGTTCTAGGTTGGTATTTGTAAACATATTAAGAAAGCATCAAATCGTCTTAAGTTGTGAAACTATTTGTATGTAGCTGTAAGCTCTTCTAATAAAAGAAAATAAATTAAAATTTTCAATTTATTATTATTGTAACAAAAACACTTGTTTTCCCTTTTCAGATAATAAAAATCAAGGTGTTAAGGCTTACCTAGTAAAAGTAGAAGGAAGTAACCGTGTCTGTCTGTTACGCGATCATTACTAAACTACTTGACATATTTTGATTAAGGCCACGTAGTTGGCTTAGGATACAAGTATTGCTTACTTCTTTTTATTTAACTCTTACAGGGGTTTTAATTAAATTGAGTTGAAACGGCATAAAATACCGCTCTTTATAAGCTAAGAAACTTAGTTTTACTTCGATATTATTTAGCGTACTAATTTAGTATTTAAGAAATGTGTATAGTCTGATTTGGGGCTATCAATGCTTAAAGAGGTGAAAAAAGGCATAGAAGAAATTTTGACATAATAAAATCTTAAATGTTATTATATAGAGCCAGACCCAATGCAGGGTAAAGTCCTCCCTTACCTCATTCCACAGGTTTCTATTTCATTTATTTTACTTTCGATACATACTTAAATCTAATACAAGAACAAACTCTAACTATACTAAAATTAAATCTTACATATATAAATAAAACTAACACGTGTCGGGAAACGTGCCCAGAAGGCGGGCAGTATTGCCAGATTTCTATTGATTGCTATTTGTTTCTACTTCATTCCGTACGTGTCCTAGGTACGTCTAAAAGTTTAAATATTAGAATTATAATTTATTTGGACAAAAAATAATATCAATTTAAGCTTTTAAATTTGGTTACTTTAAGGAGATAATAATCTCCATAATCAGAGCCGTAGCAACCAGCTAGTTTAATACATGCAAATTAATTAAAACTGTGACGTATATATTAAGGATAATTATAACATTTTGGTACAAATATAACAGCACTAATAAAGCAACTATTACATTTGAGACTCTAGTTTTTAAAAGTGTCTAGTTTTTAAATATGTGACTAATTCAAGGAAAGTCCTAATTTTACGTAAATTTATTTTCACTTCGTCGTTGTGAATACGAAGAGAGAAGCACTAGCACATTAAATATTTAATAAACAAAATAAAATTGCCATAGTTAATAGTTACAATGGTGGCCCTTTCTATGTGTGTCAATAATTATATTTATCTATTTGCTTATTGTGTTGTGTTAATTATTTTGGAAGCAAATGCAGGAAATCTCTCTTCAGGTAAAAATTACACTTTTTTATAATATTTTATTTTTACACAAATATGTAACACGTTTATTACAGGTCCATATTTATTTTGGAATGCCTGTCTGATTTGGTTTTTTTTCCCGCCTTATGATGTGATATATTTTTGTTTCAATAATGATTGATCCATCATGGTTGAAATAATTTTCACTGCATAACTGAAATATTTCATATTCTTGAAAATCTCTCTTATTTTAAAAGGAACAGAATAAATTAAGGAGTTTTTCGTAATATGCAAAGATGCCTTATGTTCTTGCCAACAGGTAGAGTTTTGTTCAACGTCAATGGCGAGGAGTTTGTGCCTCGTTTGTCAGACAACTTGTCCAATATTTTACATGGACAAACGTCTTACAAATATATGGATGAACAGTTTATATTTCTAAGCTGCGATAAAAGGAGTTGCAGTAAAGGAACTATTAAGCTGAAATATTACGATGCTCAAGGTAACGTTTTATAAACAAAGAAAGGTGACGAAATTTTAAACTATTAAGTACGCTTCATGTTTACAGAAATATAATTTGACGGGAATTAGCATGAGACATGCATAAATACTTGGTTTGACGTTTATACCTGCCACGGCACACGCAGTCTGCTTGCAATAAACTAATAACCTAAAAAATGTAATACTTACGTCACTTCTGTCTGGCCTGCGCCATATATGGCAACATAATTTTAGTAATTTCCTGTCCTCCGTTTGCGATTTAATTTTAAAAACAGTTTCTTAAAGGCTTTTTCATAATCGCTAAATTAAGCATAACTCGAAACAGCAAATACGTTCGTCACTTATCTGAACACTGAAAATCAGCGCCGTGTCACGGTCCACGCCACAGCACAGCAATACGCTGAGTGTTCACCTATTTGTTGCGGGTGACGTTTTAGTTGTTTTTTAGTACTCATTTGTTAATTTTATAGTAGTCACCATGGCATATAAATATGAAAGCACAGGACGGCCTTCATCAGAATTATTCATCTTGCAGCGTGGGTATGTGGGTAATCCGAGTAGGGTTATTTGAATTAAAAGCGTTATCTTGGAGGCTTCAACAAGTTTACTTGAAATAAAACTGGAATCACATAACAATAATCACTAAGGCTCTAATTAACACTCAATCACACAAAAGTACTTAGATTTAAACAATAGATAGCGATTCGTCGGAAAACGTGGTGCGCCAGCGACCGCTCTATCATCTTCTATATCAAGATGGCCGCCTCGCTACCATCGACTCGACGCTCCGCTAGAGTGACAGAGACAATCTGCCACTCTTGATATTGAACCTCTTTGTGTGCGCCGACAAATATATTTTCTTTCTTCTTTCTTTCAATTTTCAGCCAGACATATAGGGACCGACCTTAGAGTATACATAAGAAACTATAGAGTGAGCCTATCAGAGTTTGAACCGTGAGCACTAGTGTGAACTAGTTTTGTCGTGAATTATGTACAAAGATGGAGCTTGCCGTTTTAAAAAATCCATCTATACACTTATATTATCCTAACAATGTCAAAACTATCGATATTTTCGTATTTAAGTTTCTCGTTGCGCGAAAATTAACGTAAATCAGTAAACGAATGTTGTACCAGATATAATATAAACTAAAAAGTGCTCTCGCTTGGCACAAGGGGAAACTAGCGATAGTAGCAGTCTATGTATATGTTTAGTCTATGGGACCCACTTATTTTATTTGAAGTCCATTTGGCATCTGTATCGTCCTGAGTGAAACATGACTACCCTACATATAACTGTTTTGCTTTGCAGGTACCCTCATATTTCAGACCGATGCAATGGATACGAGTCCTACGTTTCGTGCAAGTTTGACAGCACGTAATAATTATTACTACATGGAATGTGAATATAAACCTAAAGACGCGTCTATAACATATTTATATAGACTCACATTCGTCCGTGTTCCGAAATTTGGTAAGATTTTAGACCATTTCGCAGACATTCTTATTCGAAAATTAAACCAAAATTAAAGTACCTATGCTATCTTCAACTAACATACTTGAAATAATTAAAAAAAAAACGATTTCTCGATAATTCTTATACCTATTTATTTCTTATGGATCCCAGTGTCAAAATTGGATGAAAACATGTGACCACAAGGGAAATGACATTAAATGGGATGAAAGGGGAAGCACGAGTTTTAAAAAAAAACATCAAAATCGGTTCACTCAGGCAAAAGTTCAGCAGTTATAAAGTAACAAACATAAAGAAACAGTTGAAATGAATACCTCTTCCCTTTTTGCAGTCGGTTAAAAATTACGATAAATAACAAAATTACTGCTCTTAACCTACTTCAAAAAAGGAGGTTCACAATTTGGCGGTATATGTTTTGAGTTTGTTACACAACGTCACGGATATTGTGATGTTGTCTTTTGAAAGTTTAATTCTGAACCAAATCATGATTACTGCCTAGATACGTGTAGAGTTTTTCGTTTAGCATTTAGGTTGGTTTTGGTAACGCGCAATCAAAATCTTTTTGAACATGTAAATAATGTACACCCTTTGGGTATGTTACGGAGATTCCTTTTATGTACACTACCACCTGTTATTTTTTTTGTAATACCTGTAACAACATTAAATAAATATTCTATTCTATTCTATTCTATTCTAACATAAAACAAGCTATACATCTTTTCTTTAAATAAAACTTCATGGTTTTGTATTATTGTTATTGTAGTATGCTTGTTATTTACTATGGGTGGACAACGGACGGTTTGCATCAAGCCCTAATAACTACACATATTTTAACAGACACATAATTATCTTTCTATCTCAAAATCAAGAAATCAGTATCGACAAACAAAACAGGAAATATTCTAAACCTCTTTTTTCACATTTCTAGGTTACGCGGGTAACTGGGTAACTGGTTTAACTGAGAAAAACATAGAATACCAATATTCAAGAAACGACACTTTTTATTCAATGAACTACAGATATTCATTGGACGAGACAGTACAACTAACATGTTGTACTAATTATTCTGAAGCAAGAAAAATTGAATGGCTTTTAAGAAGTAAGTCTTGTAAACTGAAAACCGATCATTTAATTGCAGTCCGGGGACCTGTAATGAATATGGTGGATGACTAGGTTTAATAATAAAAAAATAGGACGATAAACCGCTTTTAAGTTCAGTAGTGGGGGTTTGTGACGTCACGGCTGAGTACAATTTATGCTAAAACGTGACGTCACGCAAGAATTTAAATCGCTGTATCTTCGTGATTCTTTGTCTACGGGACAAAACAAAAAATACGATTTTATCTAAAAGCTGGACTAAAAAATAAAAAATGATATAAACAATTAAATGATCGGTTTTTAGTTATCCTCTATGGCATAGTTGCAATTTATTTGCACAGTATGTGTTATAATTATAATATATTTTGTATCTATTCACTTCATTGTCATTCAAGTATACAAATACTTATTTTTTAGTTCACTTTTTTAATATTTTTTTGACATGGCAGGTGTGTTTTTTTATTTTTTTTATTTAATACCTTTTAGCAATAAAAATATGCAAACTTTAGTTCCATACCAATACAAAAAGAAAAATCTATCAGAATATAGCGTAACAACACAAAAACATGACACAACACAAAAAAAAATCTTTCGGAACCACACTTAACCATTTTTTTATGTCAACATTGCCTACGTCACTGATTGTCACTTCGCTTCTTATGATACCACAAACATTGAAATCGGTCCAGCCTTTTAGAATTTATGGTGGAATAAAGAAATTCACAAACATACATAAATTAACCCTGAAAGCCATAACACTCCTTTTTGGGCAGTCGTGTAAAAACCTAAAAAACTTATTTTCAGATGGAAGCTCTGTTTTACTCCTAGAACCGAACTTTATAACGTTTGGCGGAAGTTTACCATTAAAATTAAAATTAACAGCCGAAAACGACGCGACTAGCATCCAATGCGTCGTAACTGATTTGTATGGGAGTACGGCTTATGTCGTTGATGTATTTCTTAATTTGGACCCAGAGACAGTGCGGTTTGGAGACAGTGCGGATCCAAATATTCCCAACACAGGTTTGTATTTTTTTTATGTTTGCAAAAGTAAGAAGATGCCTGGAGGAAAAGTAATTGCCAATATACTAGGCCTTAGGAAATGTGATTCCAATATTTGATGTGAAAAATTGTATGCCGATTATTTAAGAAACTCATTTTGGGCTGAAATTTCGTTAACTGACTCTATGCTAGATGTACTCTTCGCCCTTTTTGGACCTGCGAGTATATAATCCTTTGGTAACGCCCTGTATCAACGATCATTTTTATTAAGTATACTTTTAGTACAGTATACTTAATAAAAATGATATTATACAGTGTTAAGAAAACCCTGTCCGATTCTTTAAGGTGTTCTTTGGTATCGATTACTGATATTATAAGAAAAAAAAACGGAAAAAAGAAAAACAAATCTATAATCTATTTTTTTTTATTGGCGACATAGATTCGGCGTCGTCACGGGTGCTGCCAAATGGTAAACAAACGGCCGTTTTAATCTCAAATTTAGGGTATTTTGCGGAGTTACTTCAAAGTTCATTATTATTGATACTATCATGAATGTTCCTTTAATATTTTATTTGGGCATGTGCTTGTGGAACCTATATCACCCTTTCGGGTCGGACAGGGGTTTCTTAACACCCTGTATATACCGTAAGCCAATGAACTGGTGTACTTTTAAGAAGAAATTCTAAGATCACTTAATTCTGTTTCCCTAAACTAACGTGCCAAAAGAAGATTCCTCCACAAGAGCTATTATTGGAGGTGTTGTATGCATCGTGGTTACAATGAGTGCTTTCTGCTTGGCCTGCTGCTGCTGTAAAATGAAGAAGCAGAGGGCAATGATAGAGGTAATCTTCACAGCTATCTAGACTTTTCATACCATCATATTATAACATACCATCACGCCTGTATCCCCGAAGGGTTAGGCAGAGGTGTACCGATGTACACCCACAGTTTGAGGGTATGCTTAGGTCTCATGTAATAGGGGGCGAGCATATTGCCGCTAACCGGGCACAAATCCAAACTCTGACCTGCTACTGAGAATTTCGTAGAAAAAAACAATAACACCTTGGTCGACTTGGGAATCGAACCCAAGACCTCTAGCGTAGCAGTTGCGCTTAGCACCGCTGGGACAACGAGGCAGAGACTTTTCCCAAACATCTCTAAATCAAATATCGACGTTTAAAAGCCTTTGCAGGTGTCTTGATCACGGGTCGACTTGGGTCAATATCCAACATTCGCTCCTCATTTTGAAAGCAGAAGAGCACATATGCAAGAATTTGTTTTAACGAATGTTTCCTGTCTAATTAACCATACCTGTAAGGAAGAGGTTCACATTTCAAAGAAAAAGTTTATACCTTTTTGCAATGATATTTTAATAAACAGATATGTTATACGCATACAAAACAATCGAAAAAAGTGTTCCGCGCAGCAGCGGCAGAGCAGAAGAGATAGCGCGATAAAACCCATAAGAAAAAAAGAGACAAATAGTGTTGTTGTTAAAGGCAATAGGTCCCAATTAGGACGTTTTCGAGTCTTCACGATTGCACGCTTATAACATATCTGTTTATTAGAATATCATTGCCTTTTTGTATGAAACTCTGGCGAAAGTGTTTCGTCTTTAATAAATGTTTTTTCTAATGAAATCGATTCCTTGTTACAGTTATGTCTAGAAAAGAAAAAGAGAACTGACAAATGCTTGAAACAAATGCCAAAAGAATGTGAACTACTAAAGTAGGGACAAATTGATCACGATCAATTTATTTGATTACTGCTTTCAACTAATTTCCTTTTAAATTAACTGAACCTTCATGAATAAATCGTTTCTGTTCACGTTTGTAAACCTTGTCTTACGTCAAGATCTTATCGTTAGAGTTTAAGCACTTGTTCATACCAGTTCACCCAGTTCATACTCCGTAAGACGCACTCTATAGTCTACTTATTTATACTCTAAGGTTCTATTCCATTTGGAGGAGTGGTATTACATTGTCATTTATTTTTAGATTCCGGTGGAGAAAAGTGATCGAGAAACCATCGTGATACCACAAACTGAATACGATGTCGTCTATAACCACGGCTGGGCTCGTTTTTAGAATAGAAATTAATTAAATTAGAAAAAGGATGGTGGACGGTGGATGCAATTGACGAGTTGTCGTTCATTGTGAAGTTCTAGGGGGGAGGCCTTTGTTCAGCAGTGGACGTCTTCCGGCTGATGATGATGAAATTAGAAAAAGTGGAAAATGTACATTTAAATGTTTTGCCCCTTTGCTTTGCTCCACCATTAAACTAAATATTGTATTTTCTGTGAATATGGTAAATTAACATGATATTTTATGGTCACTGAACTTTTAAATGATTATACAAAACTTCATCTCAATCGAAAGTCGAGAAGTGGTTCTAATTTAGCTTACAAGATTTGATATAATCAAGCATACATTAGCAAACAAAAATGTGTATACAACATGCAATTTTAAGCTGATTTTCTCTCAAGTTCTAGGTTGGTATTTGTAAACATATTATGAAGAAAGCATCTAATCGTCTTAAGTTGTGAAACTTTTTGTATGTAGCTGTAAGCTCCTCAAATAAAAGAAAATAAAATTATCAATTTATTATTATTGTAACAAAAACACTTGTTTTCTCTTTTCAGATAATAAAAATCAAGTTGTTAAGGCTTACCTAGTAAAAGTAGAAGAAAGTAACCGTGTCTGTCTGTTACGCGATCATTACTAAACTACTTGACATATTTTGATTAAGGCCACGTAGTTGGCTTAGGATACAAGTATTGCTTACTTCTTTTTATTTAACTCTTACAGGGGTTTTAATTAAATTGAGTTGAAACGGCATAAAATACCGCTCTTTATAAGCTAAGAAACTTAGTTTTACTTCGATATTATTTAGCGTACTAATTTAGTATTTAAGAAATGTGTATAGTCTGATTTGGGGCAATCAATACTTAAAGAAATAAAAAAAGGCTTAGAAGAAATTTTGAGATATCAA
The DNA here is from genome assembly GCA_905146925.1 of Autographa gamma. NCBI lineage: Eukaryota > Metazoa > Arthropoda > Insecta > Lepidoptera > Noctuidae > Autographa > Autographa gamma. The sequence goes on along the minus strand of LR989878.1, from coordinate 2,743,568 downwards.
AATCTTAAGTATTATTTTTTAGAGCCAAACCCTATGCAGGGCAAAGGCCTCCCTTACCTCTTTCCACAGGTTTCTATTTCATTTATTTTACTTTCGATACACACTCAAATCTAATACAAGAACAAACTCTAACTATATTAAAATGAAATCTACTTAATAATATCTAGACACACGGTAGTGTGTCCGCCAAGTTCGAGCAAAAAAGGCGACGCACCGCCTTTTTAATGATGTAACTTGGCAAGTTTTAATAGAAAATTATATACTTGACACATTGCAGTCCAAAGGTGTCGATTCATTGCATTGAAAAAGTGTGTGATGTGTGAAAACTTGCCAAGTAACATCATTAAAAAGGCGGTGCGTCGCCTTTTTTGCTCGAACTTGGCGGACACACTACCGTGTGTCTAGATATTATTAAGTAGATTAGACAGAAGGCTGGCGGTATTGCAAGATTCCTATTGATTGCTATTTGTTTCTACTTCATTCTGTACAACATACGTGTCCTACGTCTTAAATTTTAATATTAAAATTATTATTTATTATTAACTTTCCAAACGTTTGGTAGAATCTACTCGTGATCAGAGGGCTGGTTTGTTCCTTGCACAGAGAATCGGCATAGCCATTCAACGTGGCAATGCTGCCAGCCTTCTGTGCACGTTTCCCGCCGGGTTTGACGCATTTGGTGCACTTCTAAACTTGTACACCATGCTCAAATGGTGCACTTAGCAACTGGTACACTTCGCAACTAGTGCACTTCTCAATTGGTGCACTTCGCAAAAAGAGCACTTTTTAAGGTGTGTGGAAATTTGGAAAAAAGGACTAAAAATATGTAGTTTTCTTAAAAATATGCGTCAAATCAATACAATCAACAAAATAATTTTAAATTAATTCTACAAAACCACATTTTTTTTAATAATAAAAACTCGGAATAATAAAAATAGTAGTAGCAACCAGCTAGTTTAATACATGTATTCAAATTAATTAAAATTGTGACGTATATAACAGGGATAATTATAACATTTTGGTACAAATATAACAGCACTAATAAAGCAACTATTACATTTGAAACTAGTTTTTAAAAGTGATAATTTGTGACTAATTCAAGGAAAGTCCTAAATTTAGGTAAATTTATTTTCACTCCGTCGTTATGAATACGAAGAGAGAAGCATTAGCACATTAAATATTTAATAAACAAAATAAAATTGCCATAGTTAATAGTTACAATGGTGGCCCTTTCTATGTGTGTCAATAATTATATTTATCTATTTGCTTATTGTGTTGTGTTAATTATTTTGGAAGCAAATGCAGGAAATCTCTCGTCAGGTAAAAATTACACTTTTTCATAATATTTTATTTTTACACAAACATGTAACACGATTATTACAGGTCCATATTTATTTTGGAATGCCTGTCTGTTACATTTTATGACTATTGATTTGGTTTTTTTACCCCCGCCTTATGATGTGATATATTTTTGTTTTAATAATGATTGATCCATCATGGTTGAAATAATATTCACTGCATAACTGAAATGTTTCATATTCTTGAAAATCTCTCTTATTTTAAAAGGAATAGAATAAATTCAGGAGTTTTTCGTAATATGCAAAGATTCCATATGTTCTTGCCAACAGGTAGAGTTTTGTTCAACGTCAATGGCGAGGAGTTTGTGCCTCGTTTGTCAGACAACTTGTCCAATATTTTACATGGACAAACGTCTTACAAATATATGGATGAACAGTTTATATTTCTAAGCTGCGATAAAAGGGGTTACAGTAAAGGAACTATTAAGCTGAAATATTACGATGCTCAAGGTAACGTTTTATAAACAAAGAAAGGTGACGAAATTTTAAACTATCGCGCTGCATGTTTACGGTAATATAATTTGATGGGAATTAGCATGAGACATGCATAAATACTTGGTTTGACGTTTATACCTGCCACGGCACACGCAGTCTGCTTGCAATAAACTAATAACCTAAAAAATGTAATACTTACGTCACTTCTGTCTGGCCTGCGCCTTATATGGCAACATAATTTTAGTAATTTCCTGTCCTCCGTTTGCGATTTAATTTTAAAAACAGTTTCTTAAAGGCTTTTTCATAATCGCTAAATTAAGCATAACTCGAAACAGCAAATACGTTCGTCACTTATCTGAACACTGAAAATCAGCGCCGTGTCACGGTCCACGCCACAGCACAGCAATACGCTGAGTGTTCACCTATTTGTTGCGGGTGACGTTTTATTTGTTTTTTAGTACTCATTTGTTAATTTTATAGTAGTCACCATGGCATATAAATATATTTTCTTTCTTCTTTCTTTCAATTTTCAGCCAGACATATAGGGACCGACCTTAGAGTATACATAAGAAACTATAGAGTGAGCCTATCAGAGTTTGAACCGTGAGCACTAGTGTGAACTAGTTTTGTCGTGAATTATGTACAAAGATGGAGCTTGCCGTTTTAAAAAATCCATCTAAACTCTTATATTATCCTAACAATGTCAAAACTATCGATATTTTCGTATTTAAGTTTCTCGTTGCGCGAAAATTAACGTAAATCAGTAAACGAATGTTGTACTAGATATAATATAAACTAAAAAGTGCTCTCGCTTGGCACAAGGGGAAACTAGCGATAGTAGCAGTCTATGTATATGTTTAGTCTATGGGACCCACTTATTTTATTTGATGTCCATTTGACATCTGTATCGTCCTGAGTGAAACATGACTACCCTACTTAAAACTGTTTTGCTTTGCAGGTACCCTCATATTTCAAACCGATGCAATGGATACGAGTCCTACGTTTCGTTCAAGTTTGACAGCACGTAATAATTATTACTACATGGAATGTGAATATAAACCTAAAGACGCGTCTAAAACATATTTATATAGACTCACATTCGTTCGTGTTCCGAAATTTGGTAAGTTTTTAGACCATTTATACATTTACGTTTTTAGATATTTATATATTTACTATGCTATCTTCAACTAACATACTTGAAATAATTAAAAAAAAAACGATTTCTCGATAATTCTTATACCTATTTATTTCTTATGGATCCCAGTGTCAAAATTGGATGAAAACATGTGACCACAAGGGAAATGACATTAAATGGGATGAAAGGGGAAGCACGAGTTTTAAAAAAAAACATCAAAATCGTTTCACTCAGGCAAAAGTTCAGCAGTTATAAAGTAACAAACATAAAGAAACAGTTGAAATGAATACCTCTTCCCTTTTTGAAGTCGTTTAAAATGACGATAAATAAGAAAATTACTGCCCTTAACCTACTTCAAAAAAGAAGGTTCACAATTTGGCGGTACATGTTTTGAGTTTGTTACACAACGTCACGGAAATTGTGATGTTGTCTTTTGAAAGTTCAATTCTGAACCAAATCATGATTACTGCCTAGATACGTGTAGAGTTTTTCGTTTAGCATGTAGGTTGGTTTTGGTAACGCGCAATCAAAATCTTTTTTAACATAAAACAAGCTATACATCTTTTCTTAAAATAAAACTTCATGGTTTTGTATTAAATGAGTATTTTTTCAGATATAATGGGCAATCTATCCATAAATGGTTTAATATTGGCACCACGCAGACCAGTTAAAGGAAAGACAAAAAATTACAGATACTATTACACATACAGTTTAGAGAGTACGTTGGACATTACCTGTCAGACAAAAACGAATGAAAAAGGTACTTTGCAGGGAATAAACTATAAAAATTTAATAAATGCATCAGGTAAAGTTGATAATTGTTATTACTTAAATCGCTCAGGAGGACATTCTAATTTTTTCATAAAAGTATCCTACCATACAGGGTGTTAAGAAACCCCTGTCTGATCCGTTAAGGGGTTGTTAGGTATCGATATCTGATTATAATCATGTAAAATATAAAAAAAAATATAAGTTACCTTTTTTTTTTTCTCAAATGTCGATGGAGAGTGACGGCATCGTCACAGGTTCTGCCAAATGACCATACAAAAGGCCACCATCAACACCGATGAAAATAGTGGTGTTGTTTTTGATTTACCTTAAAATTTAGGTATTTTAGGTCAAGGAAATCAAATCAAATCAATGGTGGCAATTTTCCATATTTTTTCCTTCATAAGAACCTTGTGCTGACAATAACAGACACAACAATAAAATAATTGGCGAATTCGGTCCAGCCGTTCACGCGTGATGCCGTGACCCAGGGAAATAGGCATTCATTTTTATATGTACAGATGATTACTTTTTAACCAATGATATTCTAATAAACAGATATGTTATAAGCGTGCAATCGTGAAGACTCGAAAACGTCCTAATTGGGAAGTCCTTCTTGCCTTTCAATATATATTATATTAGTCCTATTTGTCTCTTTTTTTCTTATGGGTTTTATCGCGCTATATCTCTTTTGTATAATTTTGACTTATAGTGCCATGTATGTCAGCTGCCGCTGCTGCGCGGAACACTTTTTTCAATTTTTTTGTATGTGTATAACATATCTGTTTATTAGAATATAATTGTTTTTAACTTTATTATTTTTAGGTATTCGTGGCACTTCAAATCGAATGCATTTTGAACTGCCTGTATATTGGTATCCGTGCACTAAAACGTTGATTTGTGACTACCACAGCGTCAATTTACATTTAAAAGTAATTACGGGAGCCGAGAAATTAGGTATCTGTATGACATGTTATGGTCCAGCCACTAACAGAATGCGTTCCTAACATCTGTCAATTGGTCTTCTTTTATATGAATTAATCAATAATTAGTTTTAAATGGGTTTATAGGACAAATAGGTAATAGTACTTTATGTTTAGTAAATTCTTCGACCTGTCAGGAGCGCTTTCTCTCAGCGGCCGAACCATATGTAATTTTATTATTTTAAGCTGCATTGTCCGTTATTTAACTAGTACTTTATCAGGCAAAATTTGCTTACGCTCGGCTATAGTTTTTAGCTTTTTTTAAATGTTGACTGATACCTATTTTGTTTTGTTTTCCAGTTGCACGTATTATTGGTCTACCTGAGAAAAATATAGACTACGAGTATTCATTAAACACTTCCTTTTATTCAATGAAATACAGATATTCTTCCAAAGAGACGGTACAACTAACATGTGTTAGTAAGTATCGAGAAACACAGAAATTCGTATGGAATTTTGAAAGTAAGTATTATTTAGGTCTAATTTCACTAACACGTTATCTTAAAAAAACAAAGCGATACAAAAATAAATCTTTACTTTTACAAAAGTGATTCAAAGGTATATAATTATAATAATATTCCGGCACAAGCTCGCACCCGGTTATCCGATCCCAAGCTAAGCAGAGCTTGTGTTATGGTAATCGGACAACTGCTAAACATTATTTTTTATTTAAAGCCTGAACTGTCCCACTGCATGGCAAAGGCCTGCTTTTCCTCCTTCCACAAGTCTCTATTGTTTGCTAATTGTTGCCACTCCTTCCCGTATGCGTCCAGTTCATCCCTCCATCTCCGCCTGGGTCTTCCACGCGGCGTTCGTCTATTAGGAACCCAATTTGTAGAGGCTTTCTCCCACGGTCCTTCTGACATTTGGCACACGTGTCCGGCCCAGTCCCATTTCAATTTGGCAGCCTTCAGGGCCACGTCCGCTATTTGAGTCTTGGAGCGCAGTAGAGAGTTCCTTACATGGTCCGTGAGCCGAACTCCGAGGATGCTGCGCTCCATAGCACGTTGGCAAACACCGAGGCGGGATTTTTGAACGTTGGTGAGAGCCCAGGTTTGCGCACAATACGTTAGAACGGGGAGAATGCACATGTCCAATAGTTTTCGCTTAAGTGAAAGTGGTAGCGGTCCTTTCATGATGTCTTTCATAGACCAATATCTCCTCCAGGCGTTTTCAATCCGACGAGATATTTCTTTGTCTTGTCTCGCCTGAAAGGAAACTATTTGGCCTAAGTATAGATACTCTTGGACATATGCAATCTCCACGCTCCCGACTTTAACTCTCCTCGGCGCGTTGTTGGTCATCACCTTGGTCTTCATCATGTTCATTGCGAGTCCCACCTCGGCACTTGCTATGCTCAGTTCGTGGAGCATGGACTCTAGCTCAGATGCAGTCGAGGAAAAAAGAACAATGTCGTCTGCAAATCTGAGGTTTGTCAGCCTCCTTTCGCCGACGACAATGCCCTTATTTTCGTAAATAATTTTGGAGATAGAGGGTCTCCCTGTTTAACGCCCCTATGAATTTTGAAGTGTGGCCCATTGTTGTGGATGTGTATGCTCGCTGTACTGTTTTTATAAACGTTTTCTAAAAGATGAATCTATATTTTGGGCCACTAAGGATTTAAATAATTCGGGGTGTTTGAGACTGTCAAAAGCTTTCGAGTAGTCTACAAACGCGAAGTAAAGTGGAATTTGGAATTCTATATGTTTTTCGATGATCTGTTTCGGGTATGGAGATGGTCAGTTATTGAGAGGCCGCGCCGAAAGCCTGCTTGCTCGGGAGGTTGACATTGATCCAGTTGTCCGGAGATTCTATTTTCTATGATTTTCATGAATAATTTATACAAGTGGGATACAAGACTGATGTGGCGGTAGTTGCCAATGTCAGCCTTGTCTCCCTTCTTGTGTAAGAGTATTATATTTGAGTGGCAGAATTGCGGCGTAAAAGATCCAGTCTGTAAAATCCTATTGAAGGTGAAATTCAGGTTTTTTATTAACAATATGTACAGAATACCTTAAAATATTTACAATACTATAAAAACTAAGCCTACATATTAAATAGAAAAAATTATATACTAAATAAAACTAAGCACTAAAATAAGGCGTCAAAAAATTCACCCACGTCGCTGTCGACTGGGAGTGTGCCCAAAAGGCTGGCAGCAATAATTAGTTACATGAGGAAGCAAAGTAGGTTCTCCAACTTTAAGGGCTTCAGCGGTGATAGCATCCTCACCAGGACTTCTTTTGTACTTTAAGGTTTTCATTGCACAGTGAACTTCGTAATCGGTGATAGGCTCAACAGTTTCGGAGCAGTGGTAAGCCTGTATTGGTTGATTCGAAGGTGTGTTATCCGAGTAGAGTTCCTGGTAAAATTTTGTGCAAATCTGGATAATTTTATCCCTATCTCCTTGTTTCACGCCTTGATCGTCTTTAAGGCAGGTAATTTCAGCTTTGCCGACTTCTCTTGCTTGCATGGCATTCTTTAAAGATCTGTTTCGCTCTAAAGCTATTTGGACAAGGTGGATGTTATAAGCCCTTAAATCTTTTCGAATGCTTCGCTTAACTGTCCTGTCTATCTTTCTATACTTTGCTGTGCCTATTTTAAGTTTTTGTCTTTCCTCAATTAGGTCTATTGTGTTTTTGGACAACTTCTGGTTTTTGGGTTTAAGTTTTTTAATACTTTGGCTGGCTTTCTTGATACTTTCTCTAATAATATCATAGTGGACGTTCACGTCTTCAGAGGTGTTACTTAAGAGGCTGAAACTATTTTGAAGTTCTATATTAAACTTTTCCTTATTACCAATAAGTGTTACTTTGTCTATCTTTTTTATTGTTTTTCTTACGGTTTGGGTTCTTCACTGCTAAACATATTTATATATTTCTAAATACATACATTTTATAGATAAATTATACCCAGACACCAGACAGAACAAATGATCGTGCTCATCACTCAAAGATTTATTCTGGATGGGAATCGAATCCTCCGGTATAGCAGTCAGGGTCACTAACTACTTTTTATTTCAAAGTCTAACATTCACGTAAATCTCAGAAAGCATAAACTAATTTATTTTATTATTTTTTGATAATAGCACTGTAATTGCAGCCGAAAGTAGATCTTTTGAAAAAACGAAGCACTCGACATTACAGTTTACTTTGACAGCTGACCACAACGCTACCAGCATCCAATGCATCGTTATTGATAATAATGGAAAGCTGACTAATACTGTTGATTTATTTCTTGATTTGGAGCCTAACAGTAGTGTGCCTTCAATTCCAATTAGTCTTATTAAAGGTATGAATATTAAAAAGTATCAAATTGCCTTTTAAACAAATTTACTGCCTCGTTGGCCTAGTGGTTCTCAGCGCCACTGCTACGCTAGAGGTCTTGGGTTCGATTCCCAAATCCATTATCATTGTTTCTAATTTTCTTTCATGAACTTTCCAAATTTGATATTTTATTTGGGCATTTGATTGTGAACCCTCTATCACCCTTTCGGGTCGGACAGGGGTTTCTTAACACCCTGCGTGTGACTATCACTCATCCATGGATCAACCGATATCTATGCGACTTGTCATTTACTATGGGTGGACAACGCACGGTTTGCATCAAGCCCTAATACCTACACATATTTTAACAAACACTTAATTATCTTACTATCTCAAAATCAAGAACTGAGGTAACTACCTCATTAAATCCAAAAAATAGTGCAGTATCGACAAATAAAACAGGAAATATTCTAAACCTCTACATTTCTAGGTTACGCAGGGGTAACGGGTTTAACTGAGAAAAACATAGAATACCAATATTCAAGAAACGACACTTTTTATTCAATGAACTACAGATATTCATTGGACGAGACAGTACAACTAACTTGTTGTACTAATTATTCTGAAGCAAGAAAAATTGAATGGCTTTTAAGAAGTAAGTCTTGTAAACTGAAAACCGATCATTTAATTGCAGTCGGGGGACCTGTAATGAATATGGAAGATGACTAGGTTTGAAAAGTCAAAATTTATTTAGTCCGTCATTTAGATAATCAAAATATAACAGACACGTATTTTTTTTTTATCATGTCAATAAAAAAATAGGACGATAAACCGCTTTAAAGTTCAGTAGTGGGGGTTTGTGACGTCACGGCTGAGTACAATTTATGTTAAAACAAGAACGCAAAAATTGAAATCGCTGTATCTTCGCCATTCTTTGTGTACGGGACAAAACAAAAAATAAGATTTTATCTAAAAGCTGGACTAAAAAATAAAAAATAGTCATCATCCCTCTTGTTCCAAGTAACCGCCCCCGACTGCAATTAAATGATCGGTTTTCAGTTATCCTCTATGGCATAGTTGCAATTTATTTGCACAGTATGTGTTATAATTATAATATATTTTGTATCTATTCACTTCATTGTCATTCAAGTATACAAATACTTATTTTTTTAGTTCACTTTTTTAATATTTTTTTGACATGGCAGGCGTGTTTTTTTATATTTTTTTATTTAATGTCTTTTAGTGATAAAAATATGCAAACTTTAGTTCCATACCAATACAAAAAGAAAAATCTATGAGAATATAGTGTCACAACACAAAAACATGACACAACACAAAAAAAAATCTTTCGGAACCACACTTAACCATTTTTTAATGTGCACATAGCCCATGTCACATTGTCACTCGGGATAACTCAAAGCTTCTAATGATACCATAAACATTGAAATCGGTCGAGCCTTTTAGAAGTTATGGTGGAATAAAGAAATTCACAAACATACATACATTAACCCTGAAAGCATAACACTCCTTTTTGGGCAGTCGTGGATAAACCAAACCAACTTATTTTCAATATTATTTTCAGATGGAAGCTCTGTTTTACTCCTAGAACAGAACTTTATAACGTCTGGCAGAAGTTTACCATTAAAATTAAAATTAACAGCCGAAAACGACGCGACTAGCATCCAATGCGTCGTAACTGATTTGTATGGGAGTACGGCTTATGTCGTTGATGTATTTCTTAATTTGGACCCAGAGACAGTGCGGTTTGGAGACAGTGTGGATCCAAATATTCCCAACACAGGTTTGTATTTTTTTTATGTGGCAAGTACCAAAGTAACTTTTCAAAAGTTATATGTACTTTCTTAATTATTCTAAGACACTTCTGACAAACGGTGAAGGAAAACATCGTGGAAACCTGGATTCCAAAATTTGGGATCTGAAATCACCAATCCGCAGAGAGCAAGCGTGGTGATCAATGCTCATGCCTTCTCTATATGGGAAGAGGCCTGTGCCCAGCAGTGGCACGCTTATAGGCTGGATGATTGATACTTTTAGTACAGTATACTTAATAAAAATGATATTATACAGTGTTAAGAAAACCCTGTCCGATTCTTTAAGGTATTGTTGGGTATCGATAACTGATATTATAAGAAAAAAACGGAAAAAAGAAAAACAAATCTATAATCTATTTTTTAATTGGCGACATAGATTCGGCGTCGTCACGGGTGCTGCCAAATGGTAAACAAAAGGCCGTCAAATAATATGGACGAGGATGGTGCTATTATTATTGATTCAATCTCAATTCTGAATTGAATATTTTATTTCGGCATGTGCTCGTGGAACCTATATCACCCTTTTGGATCGGACAGGGGTTTCTTAACACTCTCTATATACCGAAGGCCAATGAACTGGTGTTCTTTTAGAGTTCTAGGATCATTTAATTCTGATTCCCTAAACTAACGTGCCAAAAGTAGATTCCTCTACAGGAGCATTTATGGGAGGTGTTTTAAGCGTCGTTACAATGAGTGCTGTCTGCGTGGCCTGCTGCTGCTGTAAAAAGAAGGAGCAGAGGGCAATGATAGAGGTAATCTTCACAGCTATCCAGACTGTTCATACCATCATGTCTAACATACCATCACGCCTGTATCCCCGAAGGGTTAGGCAGAGGTGTAACAATGTACACCCACAGTTCGCCGGTATGCTTAGGTCCCTGGTAATAGGGGGCGAGCATATTGCCGCTAACCGGGCACAAATCCAAACTCTGACCTGCTACTGAGAATTTTATAGAAAAAAACAATAACGCCTTGGTCGACTTGGGAATCGAACCCAAGACGTCTAGCGTAGCTGTCGCGCTTAGCACCACTAGGACAATAAGGCAGAGACTTTTCCCAAACTTCTCTAAATCAAACATCGATGTTTCAAAGCCTTTCCAGGTGTCTTAATCACGGGTCCACTTAGGTCAATATCCAATATTCGCGCCTTATTTTGAAAGCAGAAGAGCACATATGCAAGAAAAGCATTTTGTTTTAACGAAGGCTTCCTGTCTAATTAACCAATCGTATAAGGAAGAGATTCAACTTTCAAAGTTTTCTTTTGATAACTTTTTGCGCGATAACTGCTACAAACGTTTTTTGGCTATAATAAATGTTTTTTTCTAATGAAGTCGATTCCTTGTTACAGTTATGTGTATTCATAAGAAATTCACAGGGCGTTTCAGAAAGAGGACTTGAAATTTTGTTTGAAAAAATTGAAATGCCAAAAGAATGTGAACTGGATAACTTAAGTAGGGACAAATTGACAAATTGGCAAATGGACAAATTGATCAAAACCAATTTATTTGATTACCGCTTTCAACTAATTTAATTTTAAATAAATGTTTTCTGTTCACGTTTGTAAACCTCGCCTTAAGTCAGGATCTTATCCTTAGAGTGTAAGCCATAAGCACCTTGTTCATACTTGTTCACCCAGTTCATACTCCGTAAGACGCACTCTATAGTCTACTTATTTATACTCTAAGGTTCTATTCCATTTGGAGGAGTGGTATTTCATTTTCATTTATTTTTAGATTCCGGTGGAGAAAAGTGATCGAGAAGCCATCGTGATACCAGAAACTGAATACGATGTCGTCTATAACCATGGCTGGGCTCGTTTTTAGAATAGTAATTATATAATTAGAAAAAAAAAAAAAAAACAGTTTTTATTTAGGTAGACTGGTAGAGAACGCCTAAGGCGTTAAGTTCGCCATTGTAGATTGCGTGCAAGAAGTATTTAATAAATAAATAAATATTTAGTGTATTTTATGCAGTCGGGTTTTTTTTTTTTATATTTTTTTTTTTAGCACTTTTTAGTTAAAATAATAATACGTCTAGCTGTTTCTTAAGGTTTCACCAGCATACCAAGAGAACGTTAAGTTTGGATACAGAACAATTTTTCACACAGTATTTTTTATTATACGTAAATGATATACCATTTTGGAATCCTCGTTACAAGTCCTTTAATTTGGTACCCATATTGTAGCAAACATATATTTTTTTTTACCTCAATCTATGGCACCTCGTGGCCGCCATGTTGGTTTTTGTTTGACGTGACATATCTAAGAACACTTGGGTAATCGATACGAATCCAACGATACCCTAATTATCGAAATCCATTTGGCCGTTTCGAAGATATGAGGTAATAAAGAATATTACACACATACATACATACATACAAGATACGCGCGAAAAACATGACCCTTATTGGCAGTCGGGTAAAAAGGATGGTGGACGATGGATGCAATTGGCGAGTTGACGTTCATTATGACGTTCTAGGGGGGAGGCCTTTGTTCAGCAGTGGACGTCTTCCGGCTGATGATGATGATGATGATGAAATTAGAAAATGTACATTTAAATGTTTTTAAAAGCTGACAATTTTGGTCCAAACACGATTTCAGTGCCTCTTTGTTTTGCTCCACCATTAAACTAAATATTGTATTTTCTGTGAATATGGTAAATTAACATGATATTTTATGGTCACTGAACTTTTAAATGATTATGCAAAACTTCATCTCAATCGAAAGTCGACAAGTGGTTCTTATTTAGCTTACAAGATTTGATCTAATCAAGCATACATTCGCAAACAAAAATGTGTATACACCATGCAATTTTAAGCTGATTTTCTCTCAAGTTCTAGGTTAGTATTTGTAAACATATTATGAAGAAAGCATCTAATCGTCTTAAGTTGTGAAACTTTTTGTATGTAGCTGTAAGCTCCTCAAATAAAAGAAAATAAAATTATCAATTTATTATTATTGTAACAAAAACATTTGTTTTCCCCTTTCAGATAATAAAAATCAAGTTGTTAAGGCTTACCTAGTGAAAGTAGAAAAAAGTAACCGTGTCTGTCTGTTACGCGATCATTACTAAACTACTTGACATATTTTGATTAAGGCCACGTAGTTGGCTTAGGATACAAGTATTGCTTACTTCTTTTTATTTAACTCTTACAGGGGTTTTAATTAAATTGAGTTGAAACGGCATAAAATACCGCTCTTTATAAGCTAAGAAACTTAGTTTTACTTCGATATTATTTAGCGTACTAATTTAGTATTTAAGAAATGTGTATAGTCTGATTTGGGGCAATCAATGCTTAAAGAGGTGAAAAAAGGCATAGAAGAAATTTTGACATAATAAAATCTTAAATGTTATTATATAGAGCCAGACCCAATGCAGGGTAAAGTCCTCCCTTACCTCATTCCACAGGTTTCTATTTCATTTATTTAACTTTCGATACATACTTAAATCTAATACACTAAACATACAAGAACAAACTCTAACTATACTAAAATTAAATCTTACATATATAAATAAAACTAACACGTGTCGGGAAACGTGCCCAGAAGGCGGGCAGTATTGCCAGATTTCTATTGATTGCTATTTGTTTCTACTTCATTCCGTACGTGTCCTAGGTACGTCTAAAAGTTTAAATATTAGAATTATAATTTATTTGGACAAAAAATAATATCAATTTAAGCTTTTAAATTTGGTTACTTTAAGGAGATAATAATCTCCATAATCAGAGCCGTAGCAACCAGCTAGTTTAATACATGCAAATTAATTAAAACTGTGACGTATATATTAAGGATAATTATAACATTTTGGTACAAATATAACAGCACTAATAAAGCAACTATTACATTTGAGACTCTAGTTTTTAAAAGTGTCTAGTTTTTAAATTTGTGACTAATTCAAGGAAAGTCCTAATTTTACGTAAATTTTATATATATATATTCTTATTTTATATAATATAAATATATAATTATATATATTATATAAACAATATTACTCTTGTTCATACTGGTACTCACAGTTCATACCCCATTAGGAACACTCTATAGTAGTACATACTCTAAGGATCTAGGTTCTTACTCATTGTCATGTTTTGTTTTATTTAAGGTTCCGGTGCTGAATTATGATCGAATGGTCGGTGCAGTAGAATTTGAATATGACGAAGTCTATCAACATTAGTCTGTCCGGAAATAAAACTTCGGGTGACTGCCCATACTGTGCTTATAGTCCAGCCACTGAGAGAATTTGGCCATGACAGGTGGTCGTCAACAAGAATAATATGTCACTTTAATGTGATAAAAACGTAAATTATAGTGACTTATTTGTCCCATAAAAAATTATGTGATTCAAAATTATATGATTATGCCAGTTTACAGTATATAATGTAACGTGGTTTTTTATTTCGCCATATAAATGATGAGCAAATGATTTACCTTTTATTTGAGTAAAGAAAGTTCGACCACATTACCCACAAAACATACTATTTTAGTTTTGTCAACAAATACAAAATGTGTGTAAGGAATTTGCGCGTAATTAATTTACAGTTTGTTTTTTCATTTAAAAACACACTTATTTCCTAAAACAAAGTGTTTATCTTAAAACACTTCAGTAACTTCACAGAACCACAATAAAACAATAATAATAATTAAGATCAATAAACATGCACAGTGCGCGCCATTCGAGAAAAACTGCAACAGATTATAAATATCGAAAAAACGAGCAACCTAAAACAAATTAAAAAAAAACTTTTTTTTTTGTTGTAACAAAATCGACACTTATTTATTAGAACTAAAAGAAGCCGACATTAAATTTTTTGTACTTGATCACTTTAAAAAATATTATTGTACAGGGTGTTACAAAACCCCTGTCCGATCCGTTAAGGGGTTGTTAGGTATCGATGTCTGATTACAAAAAAGTAAAAAAAAAATAAAAAAAAAAAACAAAAAAAAATAACCTCAAAATTTTATTTTTCTCAAATTGCGGGTCAGTGTGACGGCATTGTCTCAGGTTCTGCCAAATGACAGAAGGCCACCATTAATACCGACGAAAATGGTGGTGTAGTTTTTGATTTATCTTCAAATTTAGGGATTTTGGAGGCTATTTCAAATTCATTATTATTGTTATTATCATGAATATTCCAAATTTAATATTTTCACCCTTTCGGGTCGGACAGGGGTTTTGTAACACCCTGTATAATTTACAAACTAAATGTATAACATACACAGACTGCCTCGTCGGCCTAGTGGCGCTAAGCGCGTCTGCTACGCTAGAGGTCTTGGGTTCGATTCCCAGGTCGACCAAGGTGTTATTGGGTTTTTCTATGAAATTCTTAGTAGCAGGTCGGAGTTTGGATTTGTGCCCGGTTAGTGGCAATAGGTTCGCCCCCTATTACATGGAACCTAAACATATCTGCGAAATGTGGGTGTACATTGGTACACCTCTGCCCAACCCTTTGGGAATACAGGCGTGATGATATGATGATATATGTATGTATAACATACAAGTGTACAAATGTACTTACATTTAAAATTAATTAATTATTATAATTTATGTATTCAGTGTAGTCCAGTAAGCATGGTAACATTGGCAAGATAATATAATAAGACTGCTTCTTTATTATTTCCATAGTTTTATTGTTTAAAATGTTATTTATAATACATTTTGTGCAGTAAAGACAAATAAATAATTTATAAAGTACTTTTTAATTTCTTATTCTACAATTTTTTTTATTAGCCTACGTTAGATCCCACTGCTGGGCGAAGGCCTCCCCTTTCTTCTTTAAAACCTCTCTGTTCATTGCGATGTCTATCCACGTGCGACTCTCATAACTGACTAGATCATCACACCACCTTCGCCGTGGACGACCTCGACGGCGATGTCCTCCGGCGTCTACTCATTTAGTGTTTAAAGAGTATTGGCTTTAGTATCAGATAATATTATTATTTTTTTAATTATATTCAGTTCTGTTCTGGTGGCCTAGCGGTTCAATGAACGGATTTGTATGCACAAGGTTGCAGGTTCGAACCCAGACAAGTACCAATGTAACTTTTCAAAGTTATATGTACTTTCTTAATTATTCTAAGACACTTCTGATAAACGGTGAAACCTGGATTCCAAAATTTGGGATCTGAAATCGCCAACCCGCAGAGAGCAAGCGTGGTGATCAATGCTCATGCCTTCTCTATGTGGGAAGAGGCCTGTGCCCAGCAGTGGGACGATTATAGGCTGAATTATTAATTATTTTTCAACCCTATTTTTACAGAAAAACACAAGTTGAAAGATCTAATAGTTTATTAGAAAGTTTAAAAATGTAGACAGGCCTGTTGGTCTAGTGGTTAGTGACTGACTGCTATACCGGAGGTCGTGGGTTCGATTCCCAACCAGGACAAATCTTTGTGTGATGAGCATGATCATTTGTTCTGTGTCTGGGTGTAATTTAACTATAGTAACAATTGTCTGGTTACCATAGTACCTACAAGCTCTGCTTAGTTTGGGATCAGATGACCGTCTTTGACAACTCATACACGGTCATCTGATCCCAAACTAAGCAGAGCTTGTATATACAAGCTAGTTGTCCCAAATAAATCCCAGGATATCCTGGGAGTTGTCCCAGGATATCCTGGAATTTATTTATTAGTAATTAGGTACTGAATTAACTATTAACGGTGAGTCCGTTAACTTAAAGTTAATCAGTGCTTTTTTTTTCAAAATATCTGTTATATTATTTTTACAGAAATTTTAATGTTCGACATTCAGGTATGCACCCACATGAGCCCGTAAATGATTGTAGACTACTTCGTATTCATTCTCTGATATCACGCTGACTGCTCGTTTGATCTTCTGCACTGGAATCTTAAAAATAATAGAAAATATAATAACTTTTATAACACCTCAAAATGGGATAAAACCTTAGAGTATAAGTAAGTCAAGTTATAGAGCGCGTCTTACGGAGTGCGAACTGGGATAACTAAATGACAGAACAGATTGCCCCGATTTTTTATACTATCAAAAACAAATTTTCATTCAATTACTCTAATAATATTGGAACCATAAAGTTTTTTATATTAACATCTGTCTTTGCACGGAAGTACACTAAACGAGCGAGTACTCTAAGCTGCGAGTTCTCATAGCTAAACATTTTCTAACGACCGGCACAACAATGCACTCTATACTTGCTTATACTCTAAGAATAAGACTGAATTACACAAAAAAATCTGTAAGGATGACTCAATAACTTTAACAAACACGTTTTATTAATTTTATAATTAATAACGCAAAATACATCATCTGTTTTAGTTAAAATTTGGTAGCTTTTACAACTCCCATGATTCAATATGATCTAGCACATATCAGAGAACATTTTAGTTGTAGTAATTCATTCAATTGATAATGTCGTGGAATTTGATCAAAAATGTAATGAAAATTATGAATTTTTAACCCAGAAAACAAGTGCATATAAACGCTTAGCTCTGTCAGAATAAAATACTTTTTGTTGGCGACTTTTACATTGGGACCCAAAAAGTTATTGTAGATAAGATGATGTCTTTTATGAAATGATGAGATAGCTGTCAAAATTACCTCCATCAGACTCCTTTGTTTATTCTTTTTACAGCAGCAGCAGGCCACGCAGACAGCACTCATTGTGACCACGACGATTACGACCCCTCCAATAATAGCTCCTGTGGAGGAACACATTTAAAACATGTCGTTTAGGGAATTACAATTAAGTGGTCTGTCTCAGAACCGACGAGAGTTGGGGCAGAAAGGTTCTCGAATGGAGACCATGCTAAGACAAACGTAGTGTAGGACGCCCCCCGGCTAGATGGACCGATGACCGGAAGAAGGCAGGCAGTAACTGGATGCAAATGGCGGGAGATCGTGCGCTGTGGCGTTCCTTGGGGGAGGCCTATGTCCAGAGGTGGACTGCAACGGGCTGATATGATGATGAACTCTAAAAGAGCATCACTCCTGTGGCTTGTTTTAAAAACTCAATCACCAATGTCATTAGGTTAACAGGCCTTAATAGGGTGTTCACGAAAGGGTATAACTATCCAAAGGGGGTGAAGAATACATCTGGTATAGAAAGATGTCCATTTGTGCGCAACAGTTATTTGACACCACATTTCCATGGTTCATAGATTGTACTTAGGATGGGCTTTTTTCTTTTCCTTATTTACCAGGGATTGTTTAATCACCTGCAGATTGACCATAGGCCTCTCCAGTTACGTCAAAAAGTGAAGCCGGGTGAGCTACGTTTCACCTCTTTTCATGAGCATATTATATACCTATGCAATAAGTATTTTAGGGAAGTTTTCATTCGCTATCTGGCGGAGTGGTCTGCTGCCTTCCAGGTCCAGTCCAAAACCTACTAATAATAATAATCCAGCCTATAAACGTCCCACTGCTGGGCACAGCCCTCTTCCCATATAGAGAAGGCACGAGCATTGATCACCACGCTTGCTTTGCGGATTGGCGATTTCAGACCCCAAATTTTGGAATCAAGGTTTCCTCACGATATTTCTTTTGGTTTACCAAAACCTACTATTTAACAAAAAAAGTACTGTATACCTGTGATAAGACTTATTGAAACACTGTTAGGGTCCAATTTAAGAAATACATCGACGGTATAAGCTTGTTTCCCATCTAAATCAATTACGATGCATTGAATGCTAGTCGCGTCGTTTTCAGCTTTCAAAGTAAATTCCAATGTTGAGTTCTTTTGTTGGTTATATTTATTTACAAATATAACAGTGCTTTTATCTGAAAACATAATTGGAAAAAAATAAGTTTTTTTTTTTATATTAAATCAGGGAAAGTCCAAATGTTTACTGTTTCTATATGTCTGGCCTGAAAACTTTTACGTTTTAGTGGTATCTGGGCCTCAGATATTGTCTCTGACCCTTCTTGGAAAACCAGGGTTTTTGTAACACAATGTATAATGATTGTGCATTGGCAGACTATACTTTTTTAATCTAAACATTATGCGAAAGTTACGGAAGGTACTTACTTTCAAAATTCCACACAAATTTGTAGATTTTTGGATAACTAGTAACACATATCAACTGTAGTGTCTCGTTGGATGAGTATTGATAGTGCATTGAATAAAACGTTTTGTTTTTTGAGTATTGGTATTCTAAGTTTTGCTCAGGTAGACCAACAATCCGTGTGGCTGGAATAAAGGAAATTGGCATCAGATTATTCTTCTTCATTTGTTTTCTACAGTGAGGCCACTGTATTGCAGGTTTTTATTTTACATGTCAAACAATATTTTTATCTTTTTTTTGTTTATGTTTATGCTTAAAAAAGGCTCTTTTAACATAACATAATTATCATCACGCCTGTATCACGTTTAGGTCCCACGTAATAGGGGGCGAGCCTATTGCCAACTACCGGGCACAAATCCAAACTCTGACCTGCTACTGAGAATTTCACAGAAAAACTCAATATCACCTTGGTCGATTCGGGAATTAAACCCAAGACCTCCAGCGTAGCAGGCGCGCTTAGCACCACTAGGCCAACGAGGCAACCCGCTATAACATTACTATTAAACTATTATAAACTGTGTTTACTGTTTTTAGTCATTTTATTAATAACGAACTAGGCAACTTATTAACTTAAAAAAATTACAATAGCAGATATTATTATGCATATTATTATACCATAATCTTCGATTCTAGATTCATTTTGTTTTTCTTCCTTGGTTATTTTATTAAACCACCTTTCGCAATCGGAGTAAGGACGAGTTAGTTCCATCTCCATAATGCCGTGTCTTCTATCTTCTACGCCGGTATCTGAAACGATAAAGTTAAAATAAATATCATTTTTTGGGGTTCTAAACTGAAAGGAAAATTTTAACCCTTATATCACTATTTTGTCCGTCTATCAGAATCTGTCTGGCTGCTACCTAAAGATGGAGATTATTGATGATATTCTAATCTTGGGAAGGTAAGTAGGTATCGATTTAGAAAAAATCATCATCATCTCATGGCTCTAAAAAAAAGAGAAATCAGTGTAAGAAAAAGTACGGCTATTTATGTTGCAAAAAATATCCGTTCAAAAATCAATTTATTTAAAGTCAGAACTAAAAAAGTTATCCGATCTTAAGCTAAGCTTCTTACTCTAAATGTCCTGACCTAACACTCTTTGACTCTTAGCGTTCTGCGCGAACCATAGTCTAACTAAGTTCTCTACAAGATAGTCATACTGTGATAGTCGAATTCCGATCCAGAAGGTGCCAATGGTAGACCATTTACAGATAGATTCGTCATATGAAAAAACCTATTTCAAACAATCTTTCTGTAGAAGACGCTGGAAAACCAGCTAAGTGTAAAAAATATATTATGTCACCTTTCTTTCGCATGCTGTGTAAGTATTTATAGTTTAAATGTTTAATTTGAGTTAAGTTTGACAAGAGAATTATTGTCGTAACTAGCCTTTCGGTACCTTTTTTTTTTTTTGTCGGGGTGAAACTTAATGATTTCAGCCCACGCTGAGGGCACAGCGTAGGGATATGTCGGACTTGCACCGACTAAAAACACCCCGGTCCCGTCTTAGCCTTGGTCAGAGCCACGGGGTCGCTTGCGCAATCTCTGCGCGGCTCCGGCAGGCTTCGGTCCTGACTGGACCCCTTCCGGAGGGTGGGTGTAAAGTGCCCAACCCTCGTTCATTCCGAGGACGGACGCGTGGGACCTGGCGTCCGTATCCTTCTTGGCCTGTCAGCTGATCGGGTGACAGGGTGCCCGCAGTCACCCGCAGGCCCGACCTCAAGGTGGTCTGAGGTTGTTGGCCTTTCGGTACCTTGAGTTACACAATTCCTTAAGTGTAACTGTCCGACTTAAGACATTTGGAGCATTTCTTCCTTACGTCGAACTGTTTTACTTAAGACAAGCGAAAAGCTAATAAAGATCTTACCGCAGTATCGAGCCTGATTTTTCATGACAAATGTGAGTCTATAATAATATCTCTCAGGTGGATTCGTAGCAAAACGTTCACACTCCATAAAGTAATTATTATGACGAGCCGTCAGTCTTGTACGAAACATAGGTGATGTGAAGACTTGCTGTTCATCTGTTTGAAATATAAGGGATCCTGTAATATGGTAGAAAACAAAAAATCATAATCATCATCAGCCGGAAGACGTCCACTGCTGAACAAAGGCTCCTAGAACGACAACTCGCCAAATGTATCAACCGCCAAAAACAAAATATTTGGGACAATCCACACACAGCCGTCTGATGTCAAATGAGGCAGAGCCTGTATAATAAAAACCAGACAATCTATAAACATAATACAGGGTGTTACGTAACCCTCAAATTTCAAGAGAGAGAGTCGACATCGTCACAAAGGCCCCCAAAAATACTGACAAAATTGTAGTTCTTGTTTCTCAAATTTAGGGAATTCCGGGGCAAAAATTGACATTCCAAAATCCATTATCATGATTTTTCCAAAGGAGACGGGGATTTCTGGGCCAAATTGTAATAAGTTAAGACATGGCTGAAAAAAAAGGTTATATTTTTCTATTTCAAAGTGTGAAAAATCAACTCAATTTACAATCTGGAAAATGAAATATCCAATAATTAAGTTTGGGTTACGAAGTAAATAGTCTAAGTAAATACTCTGTTGATGATGACATTTTAATGTCATCATCAACAGAGTTCATACTATTTACGAAAATGCTTTCACTAGATGATACAATTAATTAAAATAATTAAATCCATTAGAATTAGAGTATTAAGAGATTAAGTTTTACATAATTAAGATAAATCGATTCACATTTACTAATCGATTATTGTATTCTTTAATCTGTGCCAACTCTGACTGGACATGCATGACATTGACATCGATCGACATTTGACACTAAACGAGTGTCGAATTATCTACCTTAGAGTATATATTATACAAGAAACTAAAGAGTGAGCCTATCTGGGTATGAATCGTAAGCACTAGTATGAACTAGTTTTGTCGTGATTTTTTTATAAAGATGGAACGCGTCGTTTTAATAAATCTATCTAAAACACTAATATTATCCTAACAATGTCAAAACCATGGATATTTTCGTATATACGTCGGTCGTAGGGAAGCAATATTAAAATATTATTATAACTGCATCGTAGGCAAACGGACTGTGGGCTGCTGCGCCCATGTGATGTCAATAATATGGTACCTTAGTTAGGCTAAGTACCTCTACTAGATAACATAGTACCACCTGCACAATTCTTAGATGACGTTCTTGTAATAATAGAAGATGAATAAAAATACTAATAATAATAAATACATCATCTCCTTCCCACTCTACAGAAATATTAAAAATCCTGCCTAAATTATAAAAAAAAAAACAAAACCATCATAAACCGTGACTGCTAAGCGGACTAAACAAACCATGATAAATTCACTCTTTAGTTTCTTACCTATACTCTAAGGCAGTTAAGTTTAGTTTTTTACTTAAACTTAATCTCTTTTATCTCAGCTCTCAGATTGCCAAAATCTGCCATATTTTCAGTGATTGTTTGTTAATATAGTAGCTATCAATTCACACCAATTTCATCTTTTTACATTCTGGCCCAAAGTTGTATGAAAGCGTATCTGTCTCCTTTGATATTTTATTTGGGCATGTGATTGTAAACCCTATATCCCTTTCGAGTCGGACAGGGGTTACGTAACACCCTGTATATTTAAAATACATGCAGATTATAGGTAAATTAAACCATGAAACGGAGAAAATGACCATGTTCAACACAGATTTTTTCTGGGTTGTAATAGAACTCACGACCTCCATTTTAGCAATTAAGTCTACTACACTTCCCACTAGACCAACAGGCTAGTCAAATTGGCATTCAGTAACATTTTATACTAAATTACTAAAGTACCGATAAGCACGGTTTCTTAGATACTTACCTTTAAAAAATCAAGTGCTGTGATTTTAATTAAATTGTTAGTCTATCAATAGTTGAAATCTGATTAAGCAAGTAAAACACCAAAATGGTTCGTGTAAATGTTTGAACTGGGATTGAATTCCTTAGTAAGGAAGCAGTCGTTGACGGGCCTGTTGGTCTAGTGGTTAGTGACCCTGACTGCTATACCGGAGGTCGTGGGTTCGATTCCCACCCGGGACAAATGTTTGTGTGATGAGCATGATCATTTGTTCGGTGTCTGGGTGTAATTTATCTATAATATGTATGTATTTAGAAATATGTAAGTATGTTTATCAGTTGTCTGGTTACCATAACACAAGCTCTGCTTAGCTTGGGATCAGACAACCGTGTGTGAGATGTCCCGGAATATTATTATATTAGTCGTTTATAGTTGTTTACAAAAGTTACCTTGAGCATCGTAATATGTCAATTTCTTTATTCTTTTCGGGCCCGAATAACAATTTAATTGTATACTCTCTCCATCACAATATTCGTAAATGGTTTCCCCATCAAATTTAGTAGACGGCTGGTCTGATATTCGTGGTTCTAATATTTTACCATTGACGGTAAACGTGACATTTTCTGTAATCAAAAAGATAACGAATCTTTAATAATCTTAAAAAAAAATGCGGACAAAATCACATACATTGCTCTGAACCCAAAGTAAGTAGCTATTAAGCACTTGTGTTATGGAATTCAGAAACAACGAAAGTACCACAAACACCCAGACCCGAGGCAATGTAGAAAAGTGACTTTCTACATTGACCCGTCCGGGGGATCGAACTCGGGATCTCAGAGCTAGCGACATCTTGAAAACTGGTGCGTACGCCACTCGACCACGGAGGTCGTCATAAGGACTATCTGGAAAAATCATATGGACTTAACATCTTCCCACTGCTGGTGTAATATTTGATACGAAAAATTGGAGATCAATTATTAGATAAACTCATTTGGAGCTGAAATTTTCTAAACTGACTCTATACCAGATGTACTCTTCACCCCTTTTGGATAGATATACCCTTTCGGTAACACCCTGTATAGATAAGATTCCACCAAGCTGTCGGGTTACAATGATCTCCAATTTTAATATGATTAGCGTTCTGATATCTATACTAATATTATAAAGAGGAAAGATTTGATTGTGTGTTTGAATTGAATAGGCTCCGAAACTACTTAACCGATCTGAAAAATTCTTTCACTGTTGGGAAGCTACACTATCTGTGGTTAAAATAGGCAAAATTAAATTTTCAAAAAAGTTAGGGATCCATAGGATATGTATTAACGCGGGTGAAACCGCGGGGCACAGCTAGGGTATAAATAAAATCATATGACTTACTTGCGCCTTTAACGTGGATATCAAAAAATTGAATAAAATTTGTTATTTCTTTTCCAGACCTCCGTGGTTTTTTTTCCAACGCAACTCTACACCTCCATTTCGTACTCATGTGATTTGTAATTTTATGAACCTGAAATCAGTACACTGTCGTATTCGAAAGCAAACAACTTGAAATAATAATAATATTCCGGGACATCTCTCAAAGGGTTATCTGATCCCAAGCTAAGAGCTTGTGTTATGGTAACCAGACAACTGATAAACATACTTATATATTTCTAAATACATACATATTATAGATAAAATTACACCCAGACAGAACAAATGATCGTGCTCATCGCATAAAGATTGTCCTGAGAGGGACTCGAACCCACGACCTCCGATATAGCAGTCAGGGTAACACCTAGACCATTAGGCCCGACAAAGAAATTATTAACATAATGATAAAAATGAAACTTTTGTCTCTAACTTACAATTATAATTCCATCAGGTTGTACATTTTGGAAGGTTTCGTTCACGAATGTCCTTTTTTTACTATTGCCGTAATTGGTGCATCTGAAACAGTTTTAATCCCCATAAAACTTAGTTACTTATGTATTTTTTCTCAGAATGGATTTTATTCTAAGTAGGCCTACTTGGAATTCATTTTTTTAGCTGCTGGAGCTGCGGAGACCCTTAAGCGGCGGAAGTATAATAACATTTGGGGCTGAAACGCTCGGGTCATGGGGTCCGAGCGCACGAAATCTTTTCAAAGAACTTTCCAAACGTTTGGTAGAATCTACTCGTGATCAGAGGGCCGAGTCTGCTATTTACAATGGCTCCAATCGTCTGAGTGGCTGGCGTTAGTAAGTCCATTTTAGGATAATTACGTAGGTAAAACATCACTTTAACGTCAAAATTGGCCATTGGGGCGGCCAATGTTGACGTTTTGGTGTTTAGTACATAGAATGCCAATTATAATAAAATTGACCTACTAACGGCACCCACTCAGACGATTGGAGCCATTGTAAATAGTAGACTCGCCCCCCTGTAGATCGACTAGTTTTAGTCATTGCTAGTATACAAATAAGAAATACTTACATTACTTCTTTAGGATACAAATTTTTCAGTACCAATTCTAAAGGTTTGTTCTTAACTATAGTATATTTTATCCAGTTACTGTCACTTTGCCACGAATCATTAAATACTATTACAGGATTTCCTGAAAGTAAAAGAAGAAAAAACATTCCTTTATGCCTTCTGGGCACGTTTCCCGCCATTGACAGGGATGACGATGAATTTTTTGACGCGTGTTAGTTTTATTTATTAATAAAAGATTTAATTTTAGTATAGTTGTAAGTGTTTGTTGAACAGTATTAGATTTAAGTATTAATATGTAAATAAAAATTTACCGTTGTTGGTTGCTAGGTCCCTGCATGGGTGGCTATTTCTAACATACCGAGAACCCCTCCGTGTTTCGGAAAGCACGTTAAACAGTAGGTCCCGGCTGTCATACATAGATCTTTGGCAGTTGTAAAGTCAATTCTGACTTCTTCTATCTTACTATGGGATACTGTATTTCCGAGTAAAAATGGGTTGTGGAGGTCAGATAGGCAGTCGCTCCATGTAAAATACGGTATTCAGCTGAATCCGGTAACACTGGTAGCCGACCCCAACATAGTTTAGAAAAGGCTCAGCAGATCAGATGTAGTTTTGTTTAGTCATTCAAGTTTTCATAATTATTATATTATTGTTAATTAATAATAATATTCCTGGACAATTCACACACGGTAATCTGATCCCAAGCTAAGCTCTAAGAGAGCCTGTGTTATGGTAACCAGACAACTGATAAACATACTTAGATATTTCTAAATACATACATATTATAGATACATTACACCCAGACCAGAACAAATGATCGTGCTCATCACACAAACATTTGTCCTGAGTGGGAATCGAACCCACGACCTCCGGTATAGCAGTCAGGGTCACTGACCACTAGACCAACAGGCCCGTCAAATTATAATTATTGGTATGGAATCTTACCTTCAAAGTGATTTTCTGCATTCGTTTCCAAAATAATTAAAAAGACACACAAATAAAAGGTCCACATTATAACTTTTAGCATTAATTATAGTTTTTTTTTTAATATACTGCACTAAATGCTTCCACATTCATTTGTTCGTATTTATGATAACGGCATACGAATACGTTTACCCAAATTTGTCAATAAATGATTTAAGGAAGGATACAAGTCGAAAAATCGTATACGTACATTTCAAATTACGCTGCGCACGTCAGACATTTTGTAGGTAGATAATCGGGCTGACTTTTTTCGCCGATTCTTATTTTTTTCTTCTTTTTTTTTTCAACGTTTACCGTCCTATAACCTCTCGTATGCCGCAATAAATAAGACAATAGAATTCAATTGTGTCTCGCGTGGATCCGCGCTTCCGGCATACAACGGGTTAATGTAAATCCTAAGTTTTATCAAGTGTATGATAAAAATTACGTTAAGTACCGTACCGTGTGCGTTGTACTATTGCTGTCAGTGTGTTTAATTTTTTCCTACAAAAAATCGGTCACCGATTATCAGACGTGGGCGGGCAGGAATTTTTTCCAAAAACTTATACGAATTTGAATTTGTTAGACAAATGATTTTAAAACATAAACCAAATAAAATCTAGAATTTAAATTCTTTTTTTTTTTTAAACAAGTTTTTAATCACGTACTTTTTACAGACATAACTGGTCACAGCTTTTCTTGTTACCAAAAAAATACACTTTTAAAAACTGCGTCATTCTTTTTCTACCGACTTCGAAAAGAGGACGTTCTCAATTCATTTATATGTTTTTGCATGTATGTAACGCGATATTTACGTCAATTGTGGATCGATTTAAAAAAAAAAACATTTTTCTGTTGATGCCTCGGCGGTGAGTACTGCGGTACTATTTTAATGGTAACAAGTTTTGATAATTATCCTTAATATAACCCAAATGATATGATTCATTTAATCGGCATTAATAGCCTGGACTTTGACTTATACGTATAAGGGAAAACATTATTTTTTTTTAGTTATGAACCGTTTTCCAAGTAATGTAAAAATAATGCGTAAATAGGAAAATTAATTACGTGCTACATGTTTCATGATTCAATAAATAAGTTTCTAGTGTAAATGAATTTTAAACATAAGCTTTTAAATCGGCTTAACTAGACCAAACACGATGGGATTGCCTCGTTTAGTTACAAAGTTTCTATGGCCACCTTCTGGCTCCATCATCAGATAGGCTCAAAAGTACAATCATATTGTGGTTAATTTCACCAACCAATTGTCAAAAAGTGAGCTTAATTTACCAAAGGTCAATAGGCACCAGATATCATGCCTGTATCCCCGTAGGGTTTGACAGAGGCGTACCAATGTACACCCACAGTTCGCCTTTATGTTTAGGTCCCATGTAATAGGGGGCGAGCCTATTGCCACTAACCGGGCACAAATCCAAACTCCGACCTGCTACTGAGAATTTCACAGAAAAACCTAATAACACCTTGGTCGACTTGGGAATCGAACCCAAGACCTCTAGCGTAGCAGTCGCAGCAGAGCAGAGGCAGTAGCAGTAACTAGGCCAATAGGCCATATGAAAACTATACCCACACTGGACAGAAACAAAATAAGGTGAAATAGACAGATTAATGTCTCTAGTTTACGATAGTATTGGTCGCATTACTGTGGGTATAGTCTGAAGTTACGCAAGAGAAGAGTGTCTGGAAGGATATGGGGAAGACTTTTGCCCAGGACTGTGGCTTTGTTCTTTGACCTACTAATGTTTAATACCGAAATAAACTTAAAAAAAAGTACATGAAACTAAAAGTGGGGTATAATAAACAATTTAAATCTAGTTTGGTTTATGTACACAAGTTTTCTCAAGCCGGGTCAGATTATGCCATTTTTCTCTGTTATGTGTGATCGATGTTGAATATTGATCCAATATACTATATGTGCAATAAGTATGGTGTATAATAAGGATAATTATATAATTTTCCTACAAATAGAATAGCACAGATATGGTTAGGGTGACCAACACTGTTCGTTTAATAGGGCTATTGTCTCATTTTGTGTCAGTAGTGCAGAACATAAAACCTTTTAGGTTAGTCAAAAATTCAAAATTCTTTATTTGACTTAGGCTACAAAGTAGCGCTTATCAACGTCAACACACACAAACACAAAAACGACAGCACTCTAAGGATCGGTTCATTTCCGGCGGAAGACGCATCATCGGCCGCGCGGCGCCAGAACAGACAAACACGCAATGAGACATCCAACCCCCCACACCTGACACACAAACGCATCGTCAGTGAGAAGGATCGAACGCCCGCCCTGGCGCCACACAACCGACAACACGCGACGCGCCTCCGCCAGAAATGAACCGATCCTAATTCGCCCACCCTACACCGCTTCCTAAGTGCTCTGGCTGTGGAGAAGAAACGGCGCAACAAACTCCACAACAGCACGCTGTCTTTATAATTACAATAAATATAGAATCATTAGAGACCGTGCCAGATGAACAAGAGTTTAAGAGGGATTCGTATCATACTACTACAGAATTAAAAGCATTTAGTTGATAGTTCCTTGTTTTTTTTCAATATACAATAGCTAAAATTACAACGTTAGTTACATTGATTTAAATGTCACATGACGTCACACTTACGCACAAAACATGGCACCGTAGTTTTTACTCATATATAAAAAAATAAAAATACGTGACTATTATTTTTAATTAACTAACTTACGAAGATTTTTTTTTTACGTTTCATACTCAGTCACTATCCTTTTGAAAAGCTGTCAAATATGTTTATTACATCGTTTGTCCGACAAATTCGAAATTGTTGGTCACTAAACGTGTTGACGGACAATTGAAAATTATTGAAATAAAACACATACATTAGTTATTATTGCTCAAAGTTACAATGTTGGTGTTTTGTATGTGTCTAGTTTTAATGATTTTGGAAACAAATGCAAACAACCTTTCCTCAGGTAAGAATCTATACTTATTATTACGTAACTCTCTTTGTTGCCCTTTCATGAATAAAAACACTAAATATTTTAATGCAATTTGGTATGGCATTAGCTTCAACCCTAAGATATTATGTTATCGTCTACTTATAGCCGCGATTAGTAATATTTACGCGGGGAAAGTCACTTCATCTAGCTTAGGAAGACATTGTGAAAATGATTTATAGAGTCCTACTTGCAAGAATAAAATAATTCATTAATGAAAGTTAGGAATATTTTGACAGTCATTTATGACATCATCCCGCGAAAAATATAGTAACAATCTGCTTGTGGCATATAGGTCGACTCATGTGTATATAACCCATACTGTTTAGCTGCAGCTTTACACAACCCATTTTGAGAACGACGCAAAAAAGAGGTGTGACGTTTATATAGTAAATGAATGAAAATTCTGGCTTCATTGTGCCATAACTTTTTCACCCAAGATTCAGTACTTCCACCCTTAATAAAAGTTAAAGTAAATAAAATACCCTTTTCAACAATATATATATCTCAGGATGTTATTGGTTCCTAGGCAGGAATGTCCGTTCTTCTTTATAGGTTAGATTTTTATTTTCATGCTAATATATTTAATTTAATTGTCATCATCATCTATCGAGCCTTTTCCCAACTATTTTGGGGTCGGTTACCAGTCTTACCGGATTCAGCTGAATACCGTATTTTACATGGAGCGTCTGCCTATCTGCCCTCCACAACCCATTTTACTGGGAAACACAAAAGACTGCTTGTCAGAATAGATTTAACGACTGCCAAAGATCTTTGTATGACAGCTGGGACCCACTGTTTAACGTGCTTTCCGAAACAGAGGAGTGGTCTCGGTATGTTATAAATGGTCACCCATCCACGGACCAACCGCGGCGAGCGCGGTTTAACAGTATTATCGGTCAAACGGTACGGTACGAGTTAAAATCTTCTTACATTCCGTAACGTAATATGTATACAGATGTAAACGAATAAAACTTATTCGCCAAAAACAGAGAGGTTTGGAAGAAGACAGGGGAGGCCTTTGCCCAGCAGTGGGATCAACAGAAGGCTAATAAAAAAAAAAAAAAAACTTATTTGAACTTCGAAGTATTTTTTAGCAGAACAGTCGTTTTTGTTTTGTTAATTACCTACTTTATTGTTTCTCGTTTCAGATAATCCAGTACTAGTATTTAATATGTCGATGCATGGCTACAAAAACAATGACGTAGTGAAATATACAGTAGTGAAGAATAAACCTTTAGAAATTATACTTCTACATTTATATCCTGACAAAGTACAGTAAGTATTACTCATACTCCATTACTCGATGGCCTAGTGGTTGTAAGCGCGACTGCTACGCTAGAGGTCTTGGGTTCGATTCCCAAGTCGACCAAGGTGTTATTGGGTATTTCTATGAAATTCTCAGTAGCAGGTTGGAGTTTGGATTTGTGCCCGGTTAGTGGCAATAGGCTCGCCCCCTATTACATGGGACCTAAACATATCGGCGAACTGTGGGTGTACATTGGTACACCTCTGCCTACCTCTTCGGAGATACAGGCGTGATGATATGATATGTTCAATTAACTAACATTTCTAGAAACTATGTTTTTCTACAAAATATATATTCTTTTTTTTTTCAGGTGCTGGAGCTTTTACGCGAAAACAAGTAACAAGATGTTTTTGAATGTCTATTTCAATGGCTTCGCAACTAATGGAAATACGAGATTGACGGTGAGTTAATTTAATTAATGATGAGCCTGTTGGTCTAGTGGTTAGAGACCCCGACTGCTATACCGGAGGTCGTGGGTTCGATGTCCACCCAGGACAGCTTTCCCTGATGGTCATAATCACGTGTGTCATCATCATCATCATCATCATCATCCAGCCTATAAACGCCCACTGCTGGGCACAGGCCTCTTCCCATATAGAGAAGGCATGAGCATTGATCACCACGCTTGCTCACTGCGGAATGGCGATTTCAGATCCCAAATTTTGGCTTCCAGGTTTCCTCACGATGTTTTCCTTTACCGTTTGTCAGAAGTGTCTTAGAATAATTAAGAAAGTACATGTAACTTTGAAAAAGCCACATTGGTACTTGCCTGGTTTCGAACCTGCAACCTTGTGCATACAAATCTGTTCATTGGCCACCACGACATTATCACTTGTGTAATTAATCTATAATATGTCTGGATTTAGAAATATGTAACTATCTTTATCAGTTGTCAGGTTATCATATTATAAGCTCTGTTTAGTTTTGGATCAGATATCGTTTTGTTCGAAGATATATATTAAATAGATTATTAGTACTAGTGCAATTGTAACTTGCTTTATCGTATTATATTACCCCAGAAAAATGGGATGTGGTAGTGGAGGTCAGATAGGCAGTCGCTCTGTAACATACGGTATTCAGCTGAATCCGGTGAGACTGGAAGCTGACCACAACATAGCTTGGAAAAAAGCTAGTAAGAGTAAATAAACAGAGGCACTAACTCCCTTTTACGCAAACTAAATCAAAATTAGACCATCGCTATCATCTTCTAACACACCACGTAAGAAAAGGACGGCAATACAACAACTAATTTAGCATAAGTGCACCCGTTTCTGCATGTCAAACAATTTGTAAGAGAAGTTATTCGGGACTCCTGACAACTCTGATTTGCGTCTGTCCTTTTCTAATTGTGTACGAGTGAAAAAGACACCGATGGCCTAAATTGAGTTTACCATTTTCCACTATGTTTACTTAGAGCTCTTACACACGAGCGGCAACCGTCAGTGTTTAGGGCACGTTCCCACTTTGTCGTGACGACAGATAGTCGAGTAGTGTTGAGTGTCTTGGCTTATATGTTTAAACGGCGGTGTTCACATAAAGACCGACACGACTTACTCTCGTCAACGACATGCAGTGACGACAGATTGTTATGACAGTGGGAATGACTGGCACGACAGTAGAATATGATAACAAATCGTTACTAGTAAATTGTGACGGGAAACGATAAAAATATATGACGACAAACAATCGTTATATTGGGAACAGCTAGAGACGACAGTCGTCCAACGATATATTAATCGTTACGTAGTGGGAACGCGCCCTTAAAGGTGCATCCACATCTGAGTTCTGACGAACGAGCATTACACGAGCAGCTCGCGAGCTTGCCGCGAACGCACTAGTGTCAATTACGCCATCTGAAAGACGTCCGCGAGCCGCTCGTCAGATGTGGACTCACCCTTACGGATGCCGCTAACGAGTCGACGCGGCGACGGTAGCAGTTATCTCTGGGTTTCTCAACGCTCGTGTGTAAGAGCTCTTACTATATAAAGGAAGGCGTGTAAACTGAGACTAAATACTGATTTCAGGTTCCAAATATTATTGATGAAATGAGTACAAAATGGAAGTGTATTGTCCATAAAAACTGTTTCGAAGGTTATCCGGCAACGAAATATAAATGTAAAATATTTGACATATATTTTAATATCCACGTGAAAGGAGCAAGTATGTATATTATTATATAATTCAGTGTCTAGAAAAATTTAAGAAACTAAAAATGTCGCTAATAAAAGTAGTTTCGACCTTTTTTTATTTACTATTTAGATCAGTGTTAGTTTGTTAATACAATCCTCTGCGTTTTCTACCCCTAAGTTCTGATGTTAAATTTTTTTTTATGATATCGCGAGTATACCTCCTGCGTGACGTCGCGTCCAAGCACAATTTTTAACTAGCCGTGACGTCACAAGCCCCCACTCCTGAATTTTGGAGTGGTCAATCTTCGTATTTTTTATTGATTTGAGAAAAGAAAAAATACGTGTTTAGTATATTGTGATTATTTAAATGGCGGAAATATATATTTTGACTTTTTCTACCTAGTCATCTACCCTATTTTCGCTTTGATTTATCAAAGATTCTTTGTAATGTGTTTTTTTTATCAACAGAAAAGGTCTTGTTTACCATAAATAACCAGAGATTGGAGCCTACTATATCTAGCCAGCTAGTCTCTAAGTTGGATGGGGAAATGATTCACGAATATTTGGATGGACAGCTAATTATTTTAAGTTGTGAAACGGACATAGGAACTAAAAGATTGAAATATTATGATGCTCAAGGTAACCTATTTTAAATAACTCAAAGCACTAGAAAATTCAATCCCTGCTTCCTTTACTCGAAACATTTACATTCATTTTTGATGAAGAATCAAATCGCTGTGCAATAAGTAAGTAATAATAAATCACGCACAAGAAATAGATACACAACAAAAATAAAAGAAACTAATATTTATTCATCATCATCATCATTAGCCGGAAGCCGTCCACTGCTGAAAAATGGCCTCCCTCCTTTGGTGTTGCCATAATCCCCACGCTTGGCAGGCGGCTTGGGGATCGCAGTATTGGTGGTCAAGTTACAGAAGACGCTGCTGCCCATCTTCTAGATTTTTACCTTAGTCGCCTCTTACGACACCCACGGGAGGAATGGGGGTGGTCAATTCTAATCCGGATACCACATGGCCAATATTTATTATTCTATAAATAAGATGTTTTTGTATCGTATTTGGCGACAATTTTGCTAATTAGATCTGGTGTCAATTACTGTAATTGGATTAACATACTAGCAAATAACAAAGGCATTTGATGTTGACCCTGACTGCTAAACTATGGTCGTGGTTTCGAATCTCACCCAGGACTTATCTTTGTGTTATTTGTTCATTGCCTGGGTGTCGTTTTTTTTTTTGGTAGAGATCTTTTGCAGTTAGCCTGAGCGCAGGCTTTGACTGCTTCACCGGACTTTAACCTGGGTGTCGTTTATCTATAATTTATACAGGCTGTAAAGAAAACCCTGTCCGACCCGAAAGGGTGACGTAGGTTTCACAATCACATGCCCTACTAAAATATTCAATTTAGAATATATCCATGATAGTATCAATAACACTGAACTTTGAAATAACAATTTTTTGCCGCAAAAAACCCTAAATTTGAGATTAAAACGATAATTATAACATCATTTTCGTCGGACATTTTTGATCATTTGGCAGCACCTTCGCCTTTTAAGATTTTTTTTTTTTTTTTTTTTTTTACGTTGATGGTATCAGTTATCGATACCTAACAACACCTTAAATCATCGGACAAGGGCTCCTTAACACCCTGTATCTATTTAGACACATATCATGTTTATTGGTTCCCATAGTACAGGCTCTGCCTAGTTTGAGAGTGTTTTTTTTTATTATCATCATACTTTTATTGTATTTCAGGTTCCCTTATATTTCAGACAGATGAAATGTCTTTAGCTCCTACATTCCGTTCAGTTTTGACAGTACGCAATAATTATTTTTACATAGAATGTGAGCATTATGCAACTAGTCCATCAGAGACATATTATTATCGACTGACATTTGTCCCGAGGCATCCGGTTCCAAAGTATGGTAAGATCTTTTATATCATCACGCCAGTAGGCAGAGGCGTACCAATGTACACCCACAGTTCGCCGATATGTTCAGGTCCCATGTAATAGGGGGCGAGCCTATTGCCACTAACCGGGCACAAATCCAAACTCCGACCTGCTACTGAGAATTTCATAGAAAAACCCAATAATACCTTGGTGGACTCGGGAATCGAAGCCAAGACCTCCAATCAAGATCTTTTATATGCATACGAAAATAAGAATAACAAGTACAATGGAACGTTTATCAACCCGATGAATATAATAATCTATAAAATGTGTATTATTTAGAAATATATAAGTGTGTTAATCAGTTGTCTGGTTACCATAGTACAAGCTCTGCTTAGTTTGGGATCAGATGACTGTGTGTGAGTTGTCCCAGGATATTTTTATTATTACATACTGCTCGCAAAAAGGAAAACAACAATACTCTCAATTATTTGTCGACATATATTTTTTTTGTTACTGCCTTGTTGGCCTAGTGGTGCTAAGCGCGACTGCTACGCTAGAGGTCTTGGGTTCGATTCCCAAGTCGACCAAGGTGTTATTGGTTTTTTCTATGAAATTCTCAGTAGCGGGTCGGAGTTTGAATTTGTGCCCGGTTAGTGGCAATAGGCTCGCCCCTATTATATAAATATATGTACATATTTTTTTGTGCTTTTTTTTGTTGTTGTTTGAAAATGACTTTTCTTCAGATGACGAGATAAACGTATCCGTAAATGGTGTAACATTGGCACCTACAAGATCAGATTTAGAGTACAAAAGATATTACAACTATTATTACGAATACGGTTTTGATAGTACATTAAATGTTACCTGTAATAGTAATATCTATGAATATGGACGTATGGGTCTAGAAAATCCTGATGGCCGTGGTTTGGAAGGTAAAGTTGATTCTTTAATTTTTAAAAATAACATATCAACACACCTGTATACTCGAAGGGTTAGGCAGAGGTGTACTAATGAACACCACAGTTCGCCGATATGTTTAGGTCCCATGTTAAGAAACCCCTGTCCGCCCCAAAAGGGTGAAATAGATTTCATGGATAGGAAAAAAATCTTAACTTGTAGGTAAATTAAATGTTATTTTTAAAATCGTCGTATGTTTTTAGTTACGAGAAAAAAACATCCCATACTCAAATTTTTTATATGCTAATCTATACTTATATTATATAGAGGAAAGATTTGATTGTTTGTTTGAATGGCTCCGAAACTACTTGACCGATTTGAATAATTCTTTCACTGTTGGGAAGCTACACTATCTGCGGTTAGCATAGGCTATATTAAATTGTTAAAAAAGTTAGGGGTTCATAGGATATAGGTATTAACGCGGGTGAAACCGCGGGGCACAGCTATCTTATATATAAAAAATGAATCGCTAAATGTGTTGGTAAGCGCATAACTCAATAACGCCAGGACCGATTTCGCTAATTCTCTTTTTGTTGTGTTAGTTATTATCAGGAGAAGGTTCTTACGAAAGAAAAAAAATGGAAAATTGCGTGGAAAAAAAAACACCGGCTAAACAAAGGCACCGGGAACGGGACGGGTATTCATGCGGGTGAAACCGCAGGGCGCAGCTAGTTATACAATAAATAAAATTAGTCACTTACCTGAAATTATGCTGGAAATACTTTTACTTATTCCTTTACTTTTTTACAAAATATGATTCTTTACTTGCCTTTATTAAATCAGTTTCAGCGACTGCTAATTCCAGTTTAATGCAGAAAAGTCTAGATACAAAGAAGCTTAATAAAAGAACATTAACTTGTAAATATACCAATACAGATGGAAGCGAGGTTATAGCCAGACTGGCACTAATGTCAGGCGTTGTTTCAAGTATGTATGATAATAATATTATTTATTTATTATTATTTTCAGCCATTGTCGACCCACTGCAGGGTTCAGGCCTCCCTTTATTTCTTCAAATTCTCAAGGTCTTGAGCTATTGTGTTCCAAAATGCTGAAAAGAAGTCAAGTTCGTCCCGCCATGTCCTTCTGGGCCGGCCACGAGGTCTTTTGATATTTTGTGGAGTCCACATTGTGGTCACTTTGGCCCAACAGTTGTCGGACATACGGCAGATGTGTCCGGCCCAGTTCCATTTTAAGCTAGCGGTTTTATATCCAACATCCGTGATTTGTGTTTTGGAGCGCAGCTCTGTATTTCTGATTTGGTCTTATAACTGAATACCTATAATAAGTATGATAATAACACTCTTTGTTCCTGTTGGTCTAGTGGTTAGTGGCCCTGACTGCTATACCGGAGGGCATGGTTTCGATTCCCACCCAGGACAAATCTTTCTGTGATGAGCACGATCATTTGTTCTGTGTCTGGGTGTAATTTAGCTATAATATGTATGTATTTAAAAATATATAAGGATGTTTATCAGTTGTCTGGTTACCATGCCACGAGCTCTGCTTAGTTTGGGATCAGATGACTGTGTGTGAGTTGTCCCGGGATATTATTATTTTTTCTCATGTTTGTAGGTCCTGGTTCAACATATGAGATTGGAATTGAAAGACGTAAGTTTTTTAAGATATCCTCGAAAAAGTTAAAATAATCTCTTGTTTTTCCGAAACTACCAATTTTTCACTTAAAAAAATATTTTTGGCTTTCGGATGAATGCTTTTATTTTTTAATTTATTTTATTTGAAGATATCATCAAAATGTATTTTCTGTTAGATAATATCATTAACGTAATTTAAAATTTTAGCTGGCCATTAAATACTTACCGATCATTTATATATCGTCTAGCTATCAATAACTAAACCATAACAATATCCCTAATTAAAAAAAATATGTTTACTTTTTATTTTCCAGATACTAAGATCATTGGTCTACCTGAGAGTAATGTAGAATACCAGTATTCAAAAAATTATTCATATTATTCAATGCACTACAAATATTCATTCAACGAGATGATACAATTAACATGCATTACCAGTTATCGAAACATCACGAAAATTGAGTGGAAGTATAAAAGTAAGTACCCATAGAGTATAGATGAGAAGCTACAGAGTGCACATCAGGGTATGAACCATCAGCCCGAGTATGAACTAGTTTCATCGTAAATATTATTTTTGCATTACACAACCCAACTAGAGCTGAAATTTTGTAAACTGACTCTATTCCAGATGTACTCTTCACCCCTTTTGTATAGATATACCCTTTCGGTAACACACTGTATATAAAAAGCAACCAATTACGTAGGTTTTACAAAAAAAACAATCTTGATTATTATTTTATTTATTTAAAGCTTGAACTGTCCCACTGCAGGGCAAACGTCTCCCTTTTTTCCTTCCACAGGTCTCTATTGCTAGCTGTTTGTTGCCACTCTTTTTTGTATGCGTCTAGTTCATCCCTCCATCTCCGCCTGGGTCTTCCACGCGGCCTTCGTCTATTGATATATCTTTAAAATTATTTTCAGATAAAAGCAATAAATTTACCCCAGAAAAGAATAAAACATTCAAGAGTGCAACATTGCAATTAACTTTAACAGCCGAATACAATGCAAATAGCATTCAATGCAACACGTTTGATGCACATGGATTCAGGGCCCATACTGTCGATGTATTTCTTCATTTGGACCCTAACAGTGTGATTCCAACAAGCCTTATTGCAGGTATGTAGATTTCTTTGGTTAACACATTTAAAAAGACAAAAGGGAAAAACAACTAAACAACTTGGCAATGTTGCCAGACATTTGGGTACTCTCCTAGTCGACAGCAATGTGGATGAATTTTTTGATGCCTTATTTTAGTTCTTAGTTTATAATTCTACTTATTTCTTGTGTAGGCTTAGTTTTTATAATATTGTAAATATTTAAAGTTTAATTTCTGAAATAAATAATTTAACTAAATATACATTATCAATTGTCGTGGTGGCCTAGCGGTTCAATGAACGGATTTGTATGCACAAGGTTGCATGTT
Source organism: Autographa gamma (assembly GCA_905146925.1). NCBI lineage: Eukaryota > Metazoa > Arthropoda > Insecta > Lepidoptera > Noctuidae > Autographa > Autographa gamma. The sequence goes on along the minus strand of LR989878.1, from coordinate 2,705,187 downwards.
CGAACCGAGGCAAGTACCAATGTGGCTTTTTCAAAGTTATATGTACTTTCTTAATTATTCTAAGACACTTCTGACAAACGGTGAAGGAAAACATCGTGAGGAAACCTGGATTCCAAAATTTGAGATCTGAAATCGCCAATCCGCAGAGAGCAAGCGTGGTGATCAATGCTCATGCCTTCTCTATATGGGAAGAGGCATGTGCCCAGCAGTGGGACGTTTATAGGCTGGATTATTATTATATATACATTATCATATAAACACAAGGGACCTAAAATTAGGCACAAATAAGGGCTCCGTACCATTGACTTAGCCACAAATATTGTCTTTATAAAAAAAAAAAAAATAACTTATTACATTTAATTGATTTATTGATATGGCCGTCATAAATCTAATCATCTAAGTTCTGTTTTCAGGTGAAGATGAATATTTAATTATTATAGTTGGTTCTGTAGCTGTAATAGTTGCCGTAATAACTGTCATTTGTGCATTGTGTTGGTGCAACCGAACCAGAAAAAAAGCCATCGAGGTAAAATATCTAATACTCTTTATTTAACCCGCTTTAATAAAAAATAACCCCTCTGGTCCAGTGGCACACTCACAGATTTTTGTGAAGTGTCAGCTTTGACGTACCGAGTTCGATCCCCGGTTAAATCAATGAAGAAAACCAGCATCTGATCAAAACTTGACTGGCTTATTGGTTGGAGACCCGGACTACTATACCGGAGGTCGTGAGTTCAATTTCCATCCAGGAAAAATATTCGTGTGATGACCATGATCATTAAAATTTGTCTTATGTCTGGGTGTAATTATATTTTTATAATATTGTATGTTTAGAGTACAATAAGTATGTTTATCAATTGTCTGGTTACTGTAAAAGTCCGCCTAGTTTGGGATCAAAATAATTAGATGACTGTGTGCGTTTCCAATTTAAGGAGAAGTTTTTAAAATCATCATCAATCATTTTTTGTACATTTTCAGAACAATTACGAAAACCTATCGAACGACAGCACACTTCGAGCTTACCCCATTTCATTTGAAAACACTTACGAAGACCCTGAGAAAGTAATTCAAGCAATCAGAGCGAGTGAAGTACCTACTGAAGAGCATTACTCAGAAATTAATTATATATATATCAATCAACTTTCAATTTACACAAGCGGAGAAAGTTACGAAATTATTAACAATTGCTATGATCATTTAGATCATAATATTAGAGAAAATAGCTGCAGAATCAATTCTAACAATTCTGTGGCTTTTAGAAATAAAGATAATGATTATGTCAATGACAATTGTTTGAGTCATAGTTCTAATGTTACGAAAAATAATAGTATTTATAATAGTAGAAATGGGGAAACAAGTTATTTTGTTAATAATGATGATTATAGTGAAACTAAGGAATACTAAAAATGTGATGAGTTTGTATATACAGGATGATACCAAAAGGTTATATGTATCTACAGGGTGCGACGATTATTTAAGTCGGTTTAGATTAATATCCGTATATATGGTTTAGTCTAGGAATGACTGATTACTAAACACACACTAGCTAATTAGTTAAATTTAAAATAACCTACATTTAGATAACCATAACACCACAGAAGTACAAAAATTAAAAAGGATATTATTTTTAACTGGTATTTTATCCGCCTTACAAAAATCTATATTGATCTACTTTTATACTTTTATAAAACAAAGCCCCACCACGTTTATCTGTCAGTCTAAATGAGAAAATCTCAAAAACCACAGAACGGATTTTCATTGGTTTTTCACGAATGAATAGAGTGATTGAAGACAAAGGTTTGTGTAATTAATTTAGTAATTCTTCAATATTTTGTCTAATAATGTAATCTGTGTGCTGATATTTTGTAAATTATTTGTAATTATATTATTATATTCTGAGAGAATAAAGGCTACCAAAAAAAATCGCTAGCGTCGCTAGTGTTGACTGAAGTCTATCTGTCAATTTCCACCAATCACAGACTGGCTTGTTTTTCATTGGTTGAAAATGACAGATAGACATGATGCGAAGACTAATGATGATAGAGGTTTTATTAAATCTGTACGTGTTATTGTAAATAAATTATTGTAATAAAAGTAATAAAAGTTTTTTGTTTTTGACACAAATACTTATATTATTATAGCTACTAGTATTATCTTTTGGAAGGAGTCAATCTAGACTTCAACAGTATTTCTTCCAGAATTGTTTAAATACATAAATGTGGGTAACATCACAAACATTGCTCTGAACTCAAAGTAAGTAGACAAAGCTTGTGTTATGGAATTCAGAAACAATGGAAGCAGAAACACCCATAGCTAAGAAAAAGTAGAAAAATGATTACATAGGAGAAATGCCGGGACCTAAAATCAAAAAATAAAACGTGACAAAATGCGTGAAACGTAGTTTTATTGCAATAGAAAAATGACTTTCTAAATTGAGTAGATTTTCGTCTTTGATTTGTTGGATTCGTTGTCACCCCGATTAACAGAAACATTATAAAAGAAACATCGAAAAACTCATAAACAATTATCGAAAACGGGGGCTAACGCGGGTAAAACCGTGGGGTACAGTTAGTCATAAAAAAAACAGCTCAAAAACATAATTAAATAATATTTATTGCATCAATATTTCACAATTATACGTATTTTGATCACATTTCATTTATTTTAACCTAATCTCAATAAGGACGGGCCTTTGAACTTTCAATCCATTTTAAATACCGCGAGGAAAAGAGACGGCACTATACAGACATATAGTGCCATCTCTTTCATGACGGGAGAGCTTTTTAAACTGTTCGATTTTTTTAGGCGGTTTTTTTTAATACTTATTGCATGTTATTTATATTTAATTAGCCAACTTTGTTGCCATTATTATTATTTTTTTTATTTATTTAATAAGTGTCACTTGCTTTCAGGAACTTATATTATACTTTACTTTTAAAACAACAAATATTGTAGAAAAACATAGAACACAGGAATCTCTCTTTGTAACCCAAAATTAACAATGTATTTATTTGGTGTAATTTATCTATAATATGTATGTATTTAGAAATATATAAGTATGTTTATCAGTTGTCTGGTTACCATAACACAAGCTCTGCTTAGCTTGGGATCAGGCAACCGTGTGTGAGATGTTCCAGATTATTATTATATTTTTCAATTTTTCTCAATTTCTTGAAGACGCCTAACTTCTTGGCTCCTCAAGGGTTTCAAGATTTTATTTGAAATAAGTTTGCTTATTCGAACGCACTCTGAAAGTACTTCAATCAGAAAAATCTTTTGCATTATTTACGCTCGATTCTCAAGTTACAGGCTATTTCACAAGACGTTACTTGTCTTGGGAGAAAAGCAAGGCGGAATAAACCACAGATAAACAAATTGCATATTAGAAAGAAGAAGAAATTGGCACCCTTCGTAGAATTTTGGCACTAATTTTGGCAGAATATTAAGAGCTCAATTCTCCGTCTATTTCCTAAACATTGCTTTTTTTATCAGTAACTTATGTTTTACTTAGAGCATTAAAAATTAGTGTGTGATGATTATTTTAATATAAAGCTACGGTAGATTTTGCTGTACCTGTTTCTCTTTTTAGCCGATGAAAAGTTAACTTAAGACATCTCCCATTATCAATGCTCTTAGTAAACAAACAATTATTTTTGTGACATTTTACCTCAAAACATTTCAACTTTTTTCAATTAATTTTCAATGTAACGTTAGGAAACAGTGGCAAAATAGTAAGTATAACGACGCCACTATTAAGTTTCCGATCATTATGGGGAAGCCGACCTTCAGGAACTCGAGGAAGGTGAATCTGTATCCGTGTTGCTCGGCGACTCCTGCGCATACCACGTTTGCGCTCGCGCCGATAAGTGTGCCGTTACCTAAAAAAAGAAGTTGTGTAAATGGTCTTTAAAACATGCAGTATATTTCGTTTGTTTTTTTTTGTTTGGATATTATGGAATTTAATTTTATCAAAATGGGCCAAGTTTTTTACTAATCACAATTTTTTTTTTACATAAATGCAGTAGGGGTTCAAAAACAGTTTCAATGTTCCTAATTTGTATGGGATCATTTACCACAAAATTATTTTTTAAAATGAGGTCCTAATGGATATATCCTCCTATACTTTAGTGGAATCACTTTTTAATCACACAAGTAGTTTCTTTTCGCATTCAACTTTATGTGTTAACAATTGTACCTACATTTATGCGTTATCCATGTACCTATATGTGAACTTCTGTTTGCCACGCACAGCATCATGTAGGTTTGTGTCGTTACCTCCTAAACAAGCGCCGAAGCTGAGCGCCCACGCCAGAGGCGCTAGCGGCAGCACAAGCGTTCCTCCCGCCGCCCCGCCGCCGCCTAACGCCGCCGCCACGCGAACCATCATGCTTGATAGCGGAATGTTGTCCACGAAGGCTGATGCTATGCCTGACACCTAGGACAATAAAAATCGTATTATTTATATATTTTGAGTCTGAACTGTCCCACTGCAGGGCAAAGGCCTGCCCTCCTTCCATACGTTGAGAGCAAGTTGTTGCCACTTCTTTTTATATGCGTCCAGTTCATCCCGTCACGGTCTTACGGGCATTTAATTAACCAAACTAAAAATTTAAGAAACTCCTAAAAGTCTTAGAAAATACTTATAATTTCCAACAATTATAGCTAAGAATCATGTCGATCACGTCAGCTTACAAATAAAAAACAGTATCATAATCTGTCCAGTCGATGGTTAATTATGTATTTAATAATATAGCCATCATAGTGTACATTAATAAAGGTTTTCACCAAAAAGGGTATATCTATACAAAAGGGGTGGAGAGTACATCTGGTATGTCAGTTACAAAATTTCAGCTCGAAATAAGTTAATTTAATTACCGATACCCAATTTATCACACTAATGATTTGAAAATAATTGCTTAAATGTATAGAATTGGCAAATCTAAGTCACGTGACCTATCGAAAATTTGACATTTCCTTTCATTGAATGACAGCTATTGCTATCATTTAGCTTGGAGCTATGTAGAAATGTTACTTGGCTACGGGGAGCACTTGGAGACGGGAAGACTCATTTAAGTATGTAATATTTTACAGAAAAATAATATACTCGTAGGTACGTCAAAATATTTAATAAATAATATGCTTTAAATCCATAAGTAACCATGTTTCAACTTACCCAAAGAATTAGCATGATGGCTACAGCTAACCGCGATTCTTCTCCGACTTGTAATATTATGTTCTCCGTCATCTTCCCGATCCAAGATATCAGGCCTAGCTTCGATAAAGCCTGTAAAAACAGAAAATAAAAAATACATAAATGTGGACAGCATCACATTACATTGCTCTGAATCTAATAGAAAATGTTAAAAATTGAGTTCACTTGAAAAATAGATTCAGACTTCATCGAAAAAAAAACATGTAAAAATATCTTGAAAACCTAAATAAAATATAACATTACATAACATACCATCACGCCTGTATCCCCGAAGGGTTAGTCAGAGGTGTAACAATAACCTAAATAAAATAAAATTTAGTCTGAAACACACCTTTTTATATAATCGTATCTCACTCCCAGTCTCTTAAATTATCATCCTTAATTACCCTATCAATACAAAATTACCTAAATCACATCAATTCAGACTACTTTTTCCTCTTACTTCGATTCTCACACACTTGTTTCGCTTCATCCACTTTCATTATTCCCCTCATACACTCTTCGGTTTAAGGTACTCTTAGATATATTTACCTCCATCAAAACGAAGAGAGCCGCAAAGAAGAGCAGCGTGGACCACTCGACCCTGGCGAGGATGGGCTCCAGGTCGTCTCTCTCCGCCAGCAGCAGCAGCAGCAGCGCGCCCAGGAGGGCTGTCCAGCCCAGGGATAGACGCTCTGGTGACGAATACGGGGTTTTATAAAGTTTTCATTACCTTGCTGCATGAATTATTTTTAAGGAACACGCAAAACGTTTGTAGACTCTGTAGAGAATCGGCAAAGCCATTCAACGTGGCAATGCTGCCTTCTGGGCACGTTTCCCGCCATTGACAAGGATGACGATGGTTTTTTTACACCAGCTGTCTGTTTTATTTATTTATTAAAAGTTTTAATTTTATTGAAATTAGAACCACGTCTAGAAGACAAATTCACGGTAATTTTGCAATTTTCGTCAATAATTAACTTAAGAATGAAATTATTTTCTTTAAACATTGAATGGTAAAAGTCAATTCTCCTGTCAATTAATGTTATATCCGCTTTAACAAGCATCAGCTTTACGCTACTATAAACAAAGTTAATTTTAGACTGTGCATTACAGTTGTTTACTAAACGTATCATATAAAGTATCAAAATAAATAAATACCTACATTTTGTTAAGCTAACGTTAAATGTTAAACCCTTTCTAAAACTATTAAATTAATTGGTTTATTAAATAATTAACTCACGTAATTCCGGTATAGCGTGCAAGAAGAATACGACGACGACGAAAGACACGCAGATGGCTGACTTGATGAGTAATGGCTTGTCTCTGATGCGGTACTGGAAATACAAATAATTATATACTTAATAATATTATTTACTAGGTGACTTGCTGCGTTGTTCCTAAATGGCGATGGTTCTGCAATTATAAGAGATAGAGATGATTGTACTAAATTCCATTGTCTTTTAGTCTTCGCCCTCCACACTTCACACAATCTACACAAAAATAATCCAAATTCTCGGATTTTTGGCAAATTCTCGTTTACACGAACTTTGTCCCGGCAATTTCAAAAGCCAAAAAGTCAGCCAAATCTATCGAGTCATTCTTAAGCGATACTCCATCAAACATTTGGTAATTAATTACATACTACAATTATACATATTACAATCAACAAATGGTATTGGGTGATTATATTTTCGAGCCGTATGGGGTTGAAACGCTCGGGTCATGGGGTCCGAGCGCACGAAATCTTTTCAAAGAACTTTCCAAACGTTTGGTAGAATCTACTCGTGATCAGAGGGCTGGTTTGTTCCTTGCACAGAGTATCGGCATAGCCATTCAACGTGGCAATGCTGCCAGCCTTCTGGGCACGTTCCCCGCCATTGACAAGGATGACGATGAGTTTTTTGACGCCTGTTAGTTTTTATTCATGTAATTTTTAATTTTAGTATAGTTAGAGTTTGTTCTTATATTAGATTTAATTGTGTATTCATAAAGAGTAAAAGACAAATGGTACAAATTAGGTACTAACTAACCTTTTGTTTCATCTGAGCTAGAGTTGAGCAGAACATAGGATCGGTCCTGGAGGTACCTCCGCCTGCCTCCCGCCGAGATAGTGCTACGTTTAACTTCTCTACCTGCAATACGACATTTAATATAGTTTTTACACTCTTACAGAGAGATCTTAAGTGATTAAATATACACATGAAAAGGGACGGACTTCTATGAAAATTATATAGAATCACCATTGAGGTATATAACGATGACAAAAATTAAATAATGAGTTTAAATTTTGAATTTTTGAAATCAAACTTCAACTGTATGAGTTATAGCCTAACAATGATATTTTTTTTTATTCTTCGATCTCAAATCAATTATTATGTCTATTTGCTAAGTTGTTAAAATAATTATAATAATGTTCAAAATAAACCCCTATAAGGATAACATAGTACCTATATTATTATTGATATATATTTTTTTTATATTCGAGTACTTTTAGAGATTAATAAAAAGATAAAAAGAAAACATAGGTACTACAATAGAATTGAGAAAACTTTTGAAGTCGATTAAAATAAATGATTCCGAATAGCTAATTCAATTAAGAAGCTAGTTTTTTTAACAATATACCATATTACCGTATATTAAATAACTGTTTCTATTCTATACCATCACCTTTTTCTCCAAGGCCCTCCTCACGATATCTTCATCTCTTGAGTAGGATGACAGAGAGGCAGCCGCTCTCCGCCACACCGCTATCTCTTGACGCAGTTCTGTAGTTTAAACATAACATACCATCACGCCTGTATCCCCGAAGGGTTAGGCAGAGGTGTACCAATGTACACCCACAGTTCGCCGATATGTTTAGGTCCCATGTAATAGGGTCCGAGCCTAATGCCACTAACCGAATTTCATAGAAAAACCCAATAACACCTTGGTCGACTCGGGAATCGAACCCAAGAACCTCTAGCGTAGCAGTCGCGTTTAGCGCAACTAGGCCAACGAGGCAGTATGCTTCAGTATGAATAACAATCATCCGATTTGATGCAATTTATTGAATGACTAAAAACAAATCGGGATCATTTTTTTCGTAGGTACCTATTTAGATTTCCTGACATGCAATTTGGTATAACAAAATGGATTTCTACATATTATTTTCAGAACCCTATTTAAAATCTTACCTAATATATCCCTGGGTACACTGTGCCTCAGCTTGTTGATATCGCGGAAGATGTATCTCAGCTGGAAGTAAGTCTGGACGCTGACGATCAGGATCCCCACGCCCATGTGCATCGTGAAGTTCGTGAAGTTTATGTTCTGAAATTACAACAATTATACGAAGTTTTACACATAACTGAATTACAGTAGGTAAATGTAAAAAAAGACTTTAAATAAAAACAGGACAAAAAACACAATTTCGTTATGATTTTCTTGGTAATTTTTTGTAACTGCTAAATTGGAAATCTTTTTTTATGCCTATCCAGGACAAATCTTTGTGTGATTTTTGAGAGATGTTTGGGTGTTATTTATCTATAATAAGTACGTTTTTAGAAATATACTTAGTTTGTATGTTTATCAGTTGTCTAGTTACTGCAGTGCCAAAAGCTTTGCCAAGTTTGGGGTCAATTGTCCCACGATAGTACTTAATATTGCTAGTTCAAGAGTGCGCACGTCGATAGTGGCACTGCGAAAATATGAGGTTCCGTTTCTTTAGTTTTTTGAAATACTGATATATTTGCTACCTCTTTGACGATAGCAGGATGCGTGGCTATGATGACGTTGGGCGGGTCACCCACGGGCGTGGCGGCGCCGCCCACGTTGCTGAAGATCACCATCGACATCAGAACTGGCACTGGGTTGAGCTGGGTCACCTCACACAGTCTGCGTACCATGATATACAGTTAAATACATGCTATAAGGTTTAGTTGCTGAATATTCCAACACGAAAAAAACATATTTAAAAGCTGAGTGTTCAAATCTACTGAAGGATTAGACTTATATTTTTAAACGACATCTCATTTTGTTTCCTTATAATATTTCAGCGTTTAATAAAAAAATGCAAAAAAGAATATTTTTTCTAACATAAATAATTAAATCTAATAAAATCTCGTTTAGTCTTGGAAATTGGTCGTTTGATCCCGTGTATGAACCCGTCAAATTATATATTATATTTCAATATTATATTTCGAAGATTTTATTACATGCAGTGGGACAGTAATTCACAGTAAACTCAAAATAATTAAACAGTTAAAATAAAAACATTGGCAATAACAATAATACCTTACCTGATAGTAACAGGGGTCATGAGAAGAACCGTAGTCACATTATCCAGAAATGTGGAGAAGAAAGCCGTGAAGAAACAGAGGCAGTTGATGAGAGGCCAGGTCCTGCCGCCTGTCACCTGAAACAGGTCAAATAATTGGTTATAAAACAAAGGTTTCCATAATTCTTGATTTATTGGGTTTGTTTCCTCCCTGTTTACTCCGTTGGCTCTAATAGAATCATTAAATGTAATTCATCTTAATAACATAAGCAACACTCGTTTTTTTGCGCCATCCGTTAAGTAAGTTCCTCCCCTTTCTTCTCCTGATTGACTATGATTAAGTTATATTAAGTTGCCAACATAAATCGTTGTCAGAAAAGCTGTACATTTAATTTTGAGTCAAAGCGTCTCAGGCTTTTGTATATTTAGCATTAAACCTACCACACGACAATGCACCTCATAATTCTACAAAATTTGCTTAGAACTCACCTCAAAAGCCAAAACCGCTAAATAATCAAACAACCCAGTCTCCGCCAGGATCGCCACTAGGAGCATCATGCTGAACAGCAGCAGCAGAGTCTCCACATCCAGCCAGGAGACCAGCTCCGGCAGCGTGGGTCTGGCTCCTCCGAGCGCCAGGACTGCCACTGCCAGGGAAGACACCAGGAGAGCCGCTATGGTACGGTTTATTATCTAGATGAATAAATAAATAAGTTATAATAAATTTTCTTTTTTTTCTTTGTTAATTGCGCCGTTTCATCTCCTCAGCCAAAGCACTTAAGAAGCGGTGAAGGGTGGGCGATTTAGGATCAGTTTATCTCCAGCGGGAGACTTGTTGGTTGCTCGACGCCGGGGTGCGGGATGCGTGGTGGGGCGTTCGGCCTTCCACACTCAACTGATTTTGCGTTAGCGCGTCAGGTGTGGGGGTTGGGTGTCTCATTGCGTGTTTGTTTATTCAACTGGCGTTGCGCAGCCGAAGGTGCGCGTTGTTTCCCTGTCGGATATGAACCGACCCTTACTGCTGACCCTTGCTGTCTGTTTTTGTAGCCTATATTGAATAAAGAAAATTTGAATATGAATATGAAATAATTAATTGAAATCTTATGACATACCTCGAATATAATCAGCACATACAGTGTGATGAGTAAGATAGTGGCGTATATAATGCCATCCTCCTCGTCAATGGGGTTCATCTGATAGCTCACGGTGAGGGGCACAGTGGTGTTCCCTGAGGTACTCATACGGAGAGTTAATTTTGTACCTGGAATAATAAATATAATGTCAAGTCTTTCAAATATTTTCTGAAGGATTTTGATGGCAAAAAGTTATATACATATAAATAAATATTCCCGGACATCTTCACACACGGTTGTCTGATCCCAAACTAAGCAGAGCTTGTGTTATGGTAACCAGACAACTGATAAACATACTTATTATATATTTCTAAATAAATACATATTATAGATAAATTACACCCAGACACCGAACAAATGATCGTGCTCATCACACAAACATTTGTGCCGGGTGGGAATCGAACCCACGACCTCCGGTATAGCAGTCAGGGTCTCTAACCACTAGAACAACAGGCCCGTCATATAGTTGTGGTTAAGAGCCTGTGGTGTCACACTGCAGGACAAAGGCTTATCTTCCCTGTTTCTACTTATCCCTAGTCTATGGCTGTCTGAGGCTAGTTCCAGTTCACACAGAATTTATATTAATGTTTGGAAATAGGGATTTTATTTAATGCAGGGGACTGAGATTACTCGTTTTTACTCATTTGCCCTTAAATTTATATAGTTATAAGTATAAATTTATTATTATACTTATAATTTTGATATGTTGCCATTTATCATAATGAATGCGCAACTAAGTTCAGTAAAGGCTGAATTAAGAAACTTAAACTGTAAAGCTTGTATGTTGAGAATAATAATAGGTTTGTATCAACACATGGCCATCTGAATCCATTGATTATAAATATCTTTTTACATACATATGGAAATTAAGTGAACACACTCAAACACAGAAACAAAAAAAAACATAACACTCCTTTTTTTGAGCAGTCGTGTAAAAAACATGCTCATCACACAAAAGTTTATCCTAAATATGTATCGAATCCAAAACCATCCGTATAACAGTCAGGGTCACTAACCACTAGACCAACAATCTTACCGTTAATTCCAATATCATTCCATTTCATGATCTCATCGTTAGTGAAATCCATTGTATTAGTGAAGTTTTGGTCCGGGTTTCCATTATCATACAGGATTGGAGAATTATCCTTAAGATCCAAGATCTTAGTTTCCGTTGAACTTGGGGAGAAGTCCAAAATGTCTTCTGGTTGTAAGAAGATTTGCCAGCTTGGTGATTTCTGAAGTATTGTTAAAGTAATCGTTAATCTATTCATTTAAGTATAAAAAGGAGCTATGCATCAACGTTTGCACCCCCGACATTACCTTCTTCCTCTTAAATAAGTAAATAAATTTTCTAGAAAAAAACAGTATACTGAGTTACTCCTTATATTACTAGCTATCTGCGAGTAAAATTCTCGTCAATATTGAGCCAGCCCTTTCGGAGATTAGTCAGAACAAACAGACGGATTGAAGACATTGTTTTCTGATTTATTTACTTAGATACCGTATATACTGTCGTATATTATATATTTAGATTTATTTATATAGATGAAGATGAATAGATTTATACTTATTTTATTTATTAGGGAAAATAATCGGTTACTTACTTGTTGGAACTCCAGGTTGTCTCCTACAGTTCTATGGAGCCATACATTAAGGATATTATCAGTCTGGTTGGTGCCCACCGGCGCGAATGGACCGGTCAGAGTTATTAAGACTTTTACTCGGTCTGTGCTTGGTGGGAGCTCGTATTCTGAAAGCAGAAGGAAATTTGATAAAATAACTTTTCGGGAACTATGCTTAATGACGATATCAATGTGAAATTTAAATACCTACGCCTAATATTTATGACATGTCAAAATTCAAAGTCAAAGTCAAAGATCTTTATTGTGAGACAGTGGTTACAAGGGTGTTATTATATTATTTTGGTGTGCATCTTCACTGCTCCACCATATTAGGCGTACAATATTATAATTTATGTTAGCTTAGATTTAAATGATGTGTTACACAAAATATAAATTTTAATTGAAAAAGAGCTATATTTTGCATCAAAACATAAAAACCAGTTTGACACTAACCCATCACGAGTCTGTTATCAAATTCTATGGTGAGTAATTAAAACCGGAAGAGAGTATTATGTTAAATATTTTTAAAGTTTCATAAAAAAACAATAGATAATGGGTAAAACGCAATGGACACATATTATACAGGGTGTTAAAGAAAGGGTTTATCTATCCATAAAGGTTGAAGAGTACATGTTGTCTGAACTTGACTTCCTCCGCCCTGGGGGAGGCGGAGGGGTATGCCGGACTCTTACCGGCTAAAACCACCGGAGTGCTTCACACTTCCTTTATGCTAAGGAACAGGCGGAAAAGCAGTGCAAACTACCGCGATTTTCAATAACACCCTGTATTCAACATACTATATTTAACATTACATTTGAGGAATAAATCTTACCTTTTATAATTCCTTCTTGCACTGCAGTATGTAACACAACCTCTGTTCTCTCCATATTGAGGAGTAGAGACACGGTCAGGAGTACCCAACAGGAGACCAGACCAAACAGTTTCACAGTTCTGAGTGCATTGTCTATCTGTAAAGAAAAATATATTTATATTTATGTAAGAAATAATGTACCAACCGCCTTCATAATAAGAGGTTTCAAATTGTATGGTTTTTTTTTTTGTTTTACGTCTTTTTTTTTTTATACGTCAATGGTGGTCTCATATGCATTGTATAAATATCTATAAAGTGGTTTTATTTTTGTAACAATTGAAGTCGGCTATTCATGGATGGAAATTCTAAGGGAAAAAAGGGGTCATTATCCATCTTCATTGGCCAAATTATTTCCTTACAAAATTATATCATGATTCGTTAATTAGATTATAAACGTAATCTTATGTATATGTTTTGTAAAAAGTTCAAAAAATTACCTTCTTTTTCTTTCCAGATTTTAATTTTGTGTCATCATCAGCATGCATTGGTTCCATTATCCTGAAAAAGAAATAACCCAAAAACTTAACAGAATCTTAATTGCGGTATATTTAACTTTATTCTCATTAGCTATTAAATTTATATATTGTTCAACAAATCGAGAATCCATCAACGAAAGGATAATAAATAGTATATCTATCCAAAATGGGTGAAAAGTACATCTGGTTTAGAATTACTTAAAAAATTCGGCTCAAGACTTAATCATGGATATAATTTTATTCCTATTAATTATTTGACAATTATAAACAGTTAGTAATCCATTACATTTAATTGACATGGTTTATTTTGTTTAGAGGGATAAAATTACATTATTACAATTAAAAATTAAACTGATAAACGGACTCTATACCAGATGTACTCTCCTACCCTTTTGGATAGATATACCCTTTCGGTAACATCTTGCATATAATTTTTAATTATCTTAAATTAAAATTACCTGGTGGCGGTATCTCTGAGCGGATCCAGTTCTTCTCTCTTGGCTTCCACATCATGTTTCTTATCGAATATAGTTCTGTCTCCTTCATTTGGCACGTCTGGAGGCTCGATATTACCTGTAATACATATACATTTAATTTAAAGACAACTCACAAACGGCCATCTGATCCCAAACCAGACAGAGCCTGTGTTATGGCAACCAGACAACTGATAAACATACATATATATTTCTAAGTACATACATTATTATAGATATCAGAAGAAATAATCATGTTCATATCAGAAATAATTACTGGTTGGGAATTGAACCCACGAACTACGGTTTGGTGATCAGTTTCACTTACCTCTACCATCAGGCCAGTAAATGATTTGTTACACGATTTCTAAGTAAGGCCACTAAATGTAACTTTAATTCAATGAATTTCAATGTAACATATAACATAGCATAACATATCATCACGCCTGTATCCCCGAAGGGGTAGGCAGAGGTATACCAATGTACACCCACAGTTCGCCGACATGTTTAGGTCCCATGTAATAGGGGACGAGCCTATTGCCACTAACCGGGCACAAATCCAAACTCAGACCTGCTACTGAGAATTTCATAGAAAAACCCAATATCACCTTGGTCGACTTGGAAATCGAACCCAAGACCTCTAGCGTAGCAGTCGCGCTTAGCACCACTAGGCCAACGAGGCAGTATTTCAATGTGATCTGTTAAAATGTATTTATCAATAGGCTACGGAAGTTTCCTTACCAACTATGATAGAAGACCTATCTAATTTGTCAATTGTTGCAACTAAATAAACAATATGACAAAAAAAAACGTGCTTCTCAAATTAGGGTGGTTTGCTGTGAAGGTCTTACTCGTTACTAAATCACGATTTTGTTTAATAAATAAAGTGATAATATTTACAGGAATTTATGTACACAATGTGAGTATTTTACAGAACTTTTTAATACTTCTGCAAGTATAGATTACTGTTATACCCATAATTCTATAAGCGTTAACGCCGATCAATGCTTAAACTGAGAATGAAAAATCAGACTTATTGATATTATTAATTACTTACAAAAAAATTAATAAAGAAAACTTATGGCGCAGAAATAGAACTAGAGTTCGTCAAAAACATGGATAACTATAGTTTGGCAAACCCTGTTGTGGTTTCATAGGTATATAGAGGCAAGTAGAAATGTATATTGGATCCCCATTAATAAGTTTATATGTATGTTTGTATGTGTGTCTGCATATATTAATTGTACGTGTGATTAGGAGTATCTGTGTAGAAATGTGTAACAATAATAAGTGTGAGTAATATGATGTTCATATGTATGTGCCTGAGTGTCATGTGTATTTTAATGAGTTTGTGTAAAAATACTAATTATGTTAGCATGTATATTTTCTGTGTGTTTTCTGTATGTCAATGTGTGTGTGTTACAAAAAGTTTCTCACCATGTTGCTGCTCGTACCGTTGCTTGAAGGCCGCCAGTAGAGGATCATACTTGATCTCATCAGGAAGGTCGACCCACACCTCCAGGCTCCCAGGGGTCAGGTCGCTGGAGACCACGGAATATACACTGTTCCTGTCCTTCTTACTCTCACTTCTGTCTCTCTTGCTCGCACATTTTAATGATCGTAATACACCCGCCATTGTGTCAGGACATTTTTAGTTTTATTTTGTAGTTATGACAGTGACTATTATTCAGAAAGATAAAAATGAAAAATGTTTGTTTTTTTTGCAAAAATAAAGGGCCAAGTTCGAGTAAGATTAGTGCGTAAAGGGTTCCGTACTATAGTATAAGATTTATGACGTTAAATATGAGTTATTTTAGTAAGAAAATATCAGAGATGGTTCGTATTGAAAATAAGTGATAAACTCCTAGCTATAGCTAAAAACACTCATGATTCGCAACAATATTTATTTCTTTAATCAATATTAGGTCACCGCTTTCGGAGCTACAATGACACAGACACACGAAAACTTAAACTACCGACAACATAAAACCAAAATTTGCAACGAAAAGCTCTTAAATTGCAAATAAAACGTTATTTATTATAATATATATAAAATGATAGATGTGGTCCGGTTCAACGACCTAGCGATACTGGTTATAACTGGCGAGAACCGCTTCAATCCGGTTTGTTGATTACGTCATCACGTTTCTAGACGCCATTTTGTTTCTTATTGTTGTTTTTTACTTTCATATACGATTGTTTGCGATTTCGAATAAGATATTTAGATTTTTTTCTTCCGATGGATGTTTTAAAGCAGTATTTTAATATTATTGGTAAGTATTTTAAAGCTTAAATTATATTACAGTTGTTAGACAAATTATTATCAAAATTAAATCGACGTTGTTTTTCTCTTTCCATTTTTTGCATACTTAATAATCTATCCCGGAAATTGCAAAACCCAACTTTAAGATGCTGTCTATCGGACTCTTTTGTCTGTGTCCTTTTTTGGGATCAAAGCATGCTAAGTTTCATCAAAATCGGCTAAGTGTTTTCCTGTGAAACCGTAACAAACAGACTGATAACTCAATCTGTGTTTGCATCATTTCGCATTATTATATCATTCAATCTATTTAAAGCTAAAGCTATTCTGTGACGTGACGTGACTGTTGGTCATGACGGGCCTGTTGGTCTAGTGGTTAGAGAACCTGACTGCTATACCGGAAGTCGTGGGTTTGATTCCCACCCGAGACAAATGTTTGTGTGATGAGCACGATCATTTGTTCGGTGTCTGATTGTAATTTATCTACAATATGTATGTATTTAGAAATATATATCTTTATGTATGTATTTAGAAATATATATCTTTATGTATGTATTTAGAAATATATATTTGTATGTTTATCAGTTATCTGGTTACCATAACAGAAGCTCTGCTTAGCTTGGGATCAGACAACCGTGTGTGAGATGTCCCAGAATATTATTATATTATTATTATTCTAGATAATCTAACGCCTTAAACACTAAAGTCACGTAACAGCCATAATCATTGATTTAATGCATTTACATGCACTTACATGCATGACATACTATAGTCCATTGTCTTAACAACTGACAATGACTCGTGCCAGTTTATATATCAAGTTTATAACGGATGTCCAATTTAACTGCATTTCAGATAAAAATAAAGTCTTAAGGAAACCGCAAAACATGTCATACATAAATATTTTAAGACGACCTTCGTGGTCGAGTGGCGTACGCACTGGTTTCAAGGTGTCGCTTGCTCTGAGGTCCCAGGTTCGATCCCTAGAACGGGCATTGAAAAAAACATATTTTCTACATTGCCTCCGTTTCTACATTGTCAGGGTGTTTCTGGTAACTTCGTTGTTTCTAAATTCTATAACACAAGTCTTTTAGCTCCTTACTTTTGGTTCAGAGCAATGTATGTGATGTTGTCCGCATTATTATTATTTAACAGCCAAGTCATTACAACTCAGACATATGAAGCATCTTAATAAGTAGATGTAGGTTATAGGCAGTCGTTCTGTAACATACGGTATTCAGCTGAATCCGGTGAGACTGTTAGCCGACACCAACATAGCTTGGGATATATAACATAACATAAGATACCATCACACCTGTATCCCCGAAGGGTTAGGCAGAGGTGTACCAATGTGCACCCACAGTTCGCTGGTATGTTTAGGTCCCATGTAATAAATAAGGGGCGAGCCTATTGCCACCAAACGGGCACAAATCCAAACTCCGACTTGCTACTGAGAACTTCATAGAAAACCTAATAACACTTTGACCGATATGGGAATCGAACCCAAGACCTCTAGCGTAGCAGTCAGGCTTAGAACCACTAGGCCAACGAGGCCGTCTCTCAATACCCAATATCTTTATATTCTTCAGTAATATACAGAGTCGTTGAAAAACAATTTTGGACATTACATTGGCGAGTACATTAAATACATTTGAGAGACAAACTACAGATGATTATAATACAAACTGTAGTAATGAATAGTAATGATGGAACTAGTCCAACTTTACACAGTGTTATGGAAAATTCCTCAATGAAGATAATTTACTCATTAATGAGTTAGTTCGGATGAAAAAACAAATGGTAATACCGCGGCATAATTAATATTACTATGTACAGAAGGTTCACTTAGCGCAAAAGTACATAAAAAGCGACTCTAGGTGTGATGAAATAAAGTGCAATTTAATTTGCATTAACTCTTATTGTATGTGTTGCTTAACTTCGGTAATATTTCTTGCTAGATATATTTATAAATATAAGACCAATAGACTTCAGTAAAAACCAAATCAAAGTGAACTACAAAACAAATTAGGATAGATGATATTTTTTTTGTAAAATGTCCTTCAGATACGTAAATGAAAAATATAAGACACGTACTTTTACGATACTATGATTTAAAATTGTGCGAAGGCTTGACGTCACTAGCCCCACTTAACTAGATTCACTTTTTGTCATTAGTTCTGTCTTATTTTTAAAACAAACTTGTCCAATATTTCATTATCTAACTGACGAACTCAATACATTAATTTTTCAATCTATGCTATGTAAATATAATTGCATTTCATTTATTGAACTTGGCCATCATACTGCCGTGCACCTACACCTAATGAGAGTAATGAGTCGTCACGTGTTATTGAGTACAAAAATAGTCCACTGAAGTATAAACACGCAAAACACAATAATTAGACATTTCCTCTTTAATAGAGCGAGGATCGGATCATAACTTTCCGTGTAAAACACTGAAATAAATGACAACTGGAAACGTTGTTTTTTATAACTCATGACTAAGTTTCATGTTTTATTTTCCATCTGTTCAATTGTTTTGGTTCCACTATATGTATTTAACCGACTCCGAAAGAAGGAGGTTCTCAATTCGACGGATTTGTACGTGACTTTCGCGATGTATCCGAAAAGTGTGAAACGATTTCAAAATATAAAATTAGTTTTTGCTGTGATCATGTGTACTTCAAAATTTCACTGATGTTAGAAATTTTTTGATTTAGGTAAATACAGTAAAATTGAAGTATGGGAATGAATGGGCCCCCTGGTAGATGCCCCATTGTAAATTAGAGCAAAGTTGTCAACAAGGCCACTGTGTGTTGGGCCTGTGTCCCCACGTAAGCCTTTCAAAGGACCGGGTATACTCATACTGAGGATAACTCATAAATGAACTTACACACATAATAATAATATACGGTGAAGGAAAACATCGTAAGGAAATCTGGACTCCAAGAATTAGGATCTGAAATCGCCCGCAATCGAGCAAGCGTGGTGATCAATGCTCGTGCCTTCTCTATATGGGAAGAGGCCTGTGCCCAGCAGTGGGACGTTTTTACCTTAGTTTTTTTTTTCAATAATATTTTGCACTCATATTCTGGGACAACTCACACACGGTCATCTGATCACAAACTAGGCAGTCAAAAAAGTTGATTTGGTTTATGTTACTTAAAATGAAAACTAAGTAAATAATTTATCTTCGGGTAAAAACTAACCACACACAATATAACAGTAACTAAGGCAAAATAACTAGAAGCCAATAACAAGCTTATCAAAAACATTGCGATAGCGTTTATTGAATAATCATTACAGTGAGGTAAACGTATATTCTTGCAAAGAAATACACAAAATGAAAACTAGGAAAGTAGTATACTTTCATATCTACTCGTACTAGCAATTTAATCGACTTCAAAATAGTGTTTTGTGCTCAATTTTCAGCCAACTTCAATTCATCAGATTTTTTGTTTTTTGTTGCCCGTAACGAGGGGACTAGATTAAAAAAAAAATCTTGTTTCCTACAGCTGATATACATACCCATAAAAAATTCATCAAAATCGATCCAGTAGATTCGTTTTTTTTTTTTCCTTTATGTGCATTCAATAACAAATACACTTCCGCACTGCGTCCGAATGTCTGAACATAATAAACTCAAAAACTAATAAACAGATTTTCATTTCGCTCTTACCAATAGATAGAGTAATTCAAGAGGAAGGTTTGTGTGTATAATTCATTAATGTTTTGTCTACACATGCAAAGCCAGACATAAAATTACTTTATATTTTGGTTTTTAATTTTGTTTAAAATTTGCTTTTCTATGCGCCAATTTTCCTTAAACAAAGAATTATTTTAATAAAGTAGCTTTAGGCGCTACTTATTTCACACCACATTTATTTAAAAAATAAACTCCTATTACATTTAATAAAATACATACAAAGCTTGTAATAAGCCTATAACTGTCACACTGCAGGCATCTCATACAGAGAACGAGCATTGATCACACATTGAATTCAGATATTCATTAGTTTAGACGAATGCAGTATTTACGTAATGAAGCATACAGATATCTGTATGAAATAACAGAATATAATATCATGTTCGTAGCATATGGTAGCATATTGTATTACCTACAGGGTTCTTAAATAAATTAATTTATGTAGCACTAGCGGCCCGCCCCGGCTTTGCTCGGGTGCAACGCTGATACCAAATATAACTACGCAATCATAAAGTTCTGTAGGGCGAAGCACAGCCTTAGAGGCATTTTTTGGTATAGGCTCGACCCCCGGCCCCCGCCGGTATCGCCGGAACCGCTATGACCCTACATTTTAAATCAGTAATATCTTTGAAAATATTCATTTAAATTACATGCTGTAAAGGGCAATATTGATCTATATTACATGCACAATTTTTTGAAGGTACTTTATTGGATAAGGATTAATGCTGTATTGCTTAAAATGGTCTTTTCGTGAATAAGTAATAAATAAAGGATAAAAAATGGTTATTGTGGGTTACCCTCAAGAGATAGACATATACCATCACGGACTTTTTTGTAGATCTTTTTAAGGTGCACAATACCGTAGTACATTATTTTGACGTATCTCGTAGGGTTCAGCCAGCGTTTGCAATGAAAGCGAAAAAAATGTGTTGATTTACGACCTGACGTCAAAAATCTCTAAGATTATCCGTGTTTCTCTACTATATTATGCATGTATTATACATATAAACCTTCCTCTTGAATCACTCTATCTATTAAAAAAACCGCATCAAAATCCGTTGCGTAGTTTTAAAGATTTAAGCATACATAGGGACAGACAGGGGAAAGCGACTTTGTTTTATACTATGTAGTGATGTTACCGAAAGGGTATATCTATCCAAAAGGGGTGAAGAGTACATCTGGTATAGAGTCAGTTAACAAAGTTTCAGCTCAAAAATAAGTAAATAAATAATTGACAGATAACATCATTTACTCCTGTTGTAGATAAGCGAAAAAGTTCTTCATAAATAAAAACTTTGTCGAATATTATCTCTACTATGTACTTATACTGGGTGTTACCGAAAGCGTATATCTATCCAAAAGGGGTGAAGAGTACATCTGGTATAGAGTCAGTTTGCACAGTTTTAGCTCACTTAGATACAGATTGATGGTGAGATTTCATATAGGATGTTACTGAAAGGTCACAACAATAACAGAAAATCACCATGTATAATGTTTTTAGTTAGTTATTTTATTTAGACCCTAAAATTTAGGCAAATAGTCTTACCAAGACATACAAACATATATATTTTTTCCTAGCCTTTTGGCATTCAGTAACTTTGGTATAGTGTGTTACCCAGTAAATGAGTTGTTGAGGTCAGATAGACAATCGCTCCATGTAAAATATTAATATGATATTTAAATTAAATAGAAGCGATCACGTGCAGAACTTTTACGTAAAACCAAAATTCATTTTAGAATGATATCCAAAACATTGCAATTTTTAACGCCTGAATTACCATTTTAAAGTAAATTTGTTAATGCATAGAGAATTGTGTAGTTTTTACCGTAAACAATTAGTGTGAATAAGTACCTATATTGATTTTTTTATACGAAAAAATAAATTTTATTTTTACTAACAAAGAAGTTTTAATAACCTAACACATACATAATAAATAATAATATAATCTCCTGGGACATCTCACACACGGTTATCTGATCCCAAGCTAAGCAGAGCTTGTGTTATGGTAACCAGACAACTGATAAACATACTTATATATTTCTAAACACATACATATTATAGATAAATTACACCCAGACACAGAACAAATGATCGTGCTCGTCACACAAACATTTGTCCAGAGTGGGAATCAAACCCACGGCCTCCGGTATAGCAGTCAGGGTCACTAACCAGTAGACCAACAGCCCCGTCAAATACATAAGTAAACTTTACTTTCCTTTATTTTTATTTTCCTCTGGGGGATAGTTATACCCTATCCAATACTAATACAAATTTGCTTAGCAGAACCTTTTTAAACTAGACAATTTTCAATAAACGCAAGCCTCAAGTATCTTGTTAAGACTTACGTATTAGATTTAATTTTCATTTTTATTGTAAAAAATTGTTCTACCATATAAAAATTTGCTTTCGTCTCATTAAACCCAACAAATAATGTATTTCAAAGTATCTTCCACACTCCGGCCCCCAAGATACAAGCTTTGGCTTAGTTTGGGGACCACTGTTATCTCCTATGTAAACTTTATAAATTACCTGTACTCTGTGTTAGACCTAAGAAATAATGTAATAATGAACAATAAATTTATTCTTATTCTTACTAAACAAGACAACTATGTAAACAGAACCAAACACTGCCACAACACGAGTCCCTTTCCCCGTTTAGTAAACAAAAGTAGTATTGTCTTTACATTTTTTTCAATCGTACACTACATTTGCCTAAGATTGATATTTAAAAAAAACTGCAGAATCATGAAAAGCCTCCTTTTGTAGTCGGATAGAAAGATTGATGTTTTTTACTAGTATTAGAGATTTAACCCTAGGTCCTTCACGATGTTTTCTAACCTTAGTCATCTTGGAAAATTTTAGCAAACACTTAGGTAATAATACTGTTTTTGATTCGAATCTGTATACCACTACAAAACTAACTACCAATAAAATGTCTGACTCGGAACTCAAACCTATGACCTCACGGACGAGTACAGTGAAACCGTTCAACTGAGGTTTAACCATTTGTGATAAGACTTGTTTGATTTGATAAGCGAGGCACGGACACTCACTATAGATCAATATAGATAGGGTGTGATTGACGTTAATTATGAAAATACTTTTTGTATTATAATGTTGGATTTAAAAGCTTATATATTTAGTTAGCTAACTAAATCAGCTCTATGTTTATATATATATTATAGTCTATGTTTAAAATAAGTTTTGCGCAACTAGTAATTTAGATTTTTTCACTTTAAGAACTTTTTTGAATCATTTTTGCTGTTTATTTATTAGGAGTAACTTAAAACTTTTCTGAAAACTTTTCAGCAGTTTTTGGGTGAAATAACAAACTTATGAGTTTATTACATAAAGTTAAATTGTAGGCGATAAATTATAATGTTATATCTAGATATTAGGTTATTAAGAGATTATAATTGACTCCACATACATGTATAAAACCGTCTTTAAAGTGTACTTAATCGTTTTCAATTAAAAGAGAAATTGAAATATGTTGTACCGACGTGCTTATAATGCGTTGCCCTCAATTTCCCTGGCATCCCATCATCAGATCCTGACCAGATGATTGTGGGATCACCTGAGAAGCATATAATTTCAGAAAAAATATTTTTCTAAGTTCTATTCCAGATCCAGACATTTTCGACAAATTGGGGCACATACTTACATAAAAATAAGAAAGTTTTGAAGAATTGAGAAGGGCCTTGTTTTTAACCGACATAAAGAAAGGAGTAGGTACTCAATTCGACAGATTTTTTTTTAAGTTACCACACAACTTTTTTTCTTTTCACTAATGATTGTTTTTTATTTAAAAGCTGTTGCTTCCTGTGTGATCCTATTTTGGTCCTGTTTTGACATCGGGATCCATAAGAAATAAATGTAAGGCTTATTTTGAATTCCGTTTTTTTTATTAGAATTATTTTTTAAATTTTCCTAATACCTTATTTAAAAGTGTGTCAAAAGTCTCAGAAATGGCGATTTCGTATATGTAATATTGTATTTATCTAGGTAATGATCTTATCAAGGTTAACAGAAAAAACTGTGTTAAAGTTTTCTTAATTTCGACATTTCACAGCTGTGTTTATTCATTGTCTAGTCTTATATAAATAAATAGTGTTTTACTTTGCTAAATGTTTTAATAGTAATCCAGTTTTTTGTTTATTTTATTTGTAGAGGAAACTGTTATCAAAAGTACATGAAAGCATGTCAAAATGCTATATTTTTATCATAACATATCATCACGCCTGTATCCCCGAAGGGTTAGGCAGAGGTGTACCGATGTGCACACACAGTTCGCCGATATGTGTAGGTCCCATGTAATAGGGGGCGAGCCTATTGCCACTAACCGGGCACAAATCCAAACTTCGACCTGCCACTGAGAATTTCATAGAAATACCTATATTTATCGGTGAATTAGTAATTTAAAATGGTTCGTAAATTATTGAAATAAACACCTAGATGGTTGGACCAAATAGTCATATCAATAAAGTAAATCTAGATTCTTCCTCTCTACCATATACGAAATGGATATAAAGTTATTTTTCGAAAATTTTATTTTGATGTTTTAAGTTTGATTTATTTATTTTTTGCTTGATTTAAACAGAACTAGTCTTTTATGATGGTACGGAACCATTTATTATTGAATCTCACTATAACTTGGCCAGATTCTGAAATAATTTTCTGCTATTAATAATACCTAAGTAGTTACTATTCTTTTTCAAACAAAGCATAGATTTCATGAACGAAAACATAATTTTCGTTTTATTATATTCGTCTGAGTTCCGTGCAAAAGTTTATAGTTTTAGGTTCACAGATATAAATAAATATGATCGAGCTAGCTTTTATGATCGCATTACAAATATCGATAAACTATAAATATCCTGACAGGAAACCAAGCACTTGACGAACAAGAAGGCTGTATACAAAAACACTTAAAAAATCCTTTAAAAACACAAACCACAAAATTAAAAACAAAACAAAATTCTCTAAAACAACAACCACTGCACTCTAAATTCAAATTCAAAACTTTCACTAAAAAATACACGAACTGTTTTTAAAAATTCAAAATGGCTGACGCGTGCGTTGACCGCGACCGTTGAACGTAAACTGAGGTATCCAATGGGTATTGTACACTACACAGGTTGTTTTTACGATAACAAACTATGGCGGAACTTTGTTTATCAATATAGCTTGCAACTCAATCGCGGTATCTTGTTATAGCGACAACAAACATATATTGTTCCCGAATAGTTATTTGACTTAGCTTAGTTACCAAACAGAGCGGTTAGGGAAAGCATGAAAAAGGAAATTGGAGCTAAAATCTAGGCTTTGCTGAAACCTGTACACATTAAAGAGTTCACAATTATTTCAATGGATACAAGCTACCAATATATCAATCTTAGGACCTAAGAGCTAGACATACCTTGAAATATATTGTGTATGCCACTCGCAAACATAAAAAAAAAATATTAGTTAACATAATAAAAAGATGCGGTATATTTTTAATGAGTTTTGTATCTTGCTAACTATGCCTCGCGGTTATACTCGCTTACCTATAATAATATGTTTATCCCCGATCCCGTATTTTTTTTCTTGTCATTTTGTGAGGTTTTCAAAGTTATTTCGTAATTCTTATCAACAAATCAATGATCATAAAAATTGGGCCACCCGTTCTTTACTTATAAAGGTGTAAGTAACCTGACTTTGTTTTATATAATACTAGCTGTGCCCTGCGGCTTCACCCGCATGAATCTAAGTCCCGTTCCCGGTGCCTTTTATGTTATTCAGGGCGCAGATGAATCCAACAAATCACTATCGTAACAAAGGTCAAGATTACTCAAGTTTTTTTGTTTTTTTATTTAATAAGAACCTTCTCCTGATTATAACTAACACAACAAAAAAGAATTAGCGAAATCGGTCCAGGCGTTATTGAGTTATGCGCTTACCAACACATTTAGCGATTCATTTTTATATATGTAGATATATATATTTAAAGACTAAAACACAATTGAACTTACTCATGTATCTTTAAATAGGCAACTACATGAATAAGGAAAATTTATTAGTTATTACTAATACCACTGATATCATACTCCGAACAGCTGTACAGCAATTAATTATTTTTCCATAGAAACACAACTCATGCCAAATTACATTAAGATGTACAGACAAAGCATAAATTAGATAGTTAACATGTTTATAATAATTAAATGGTTAGCATCTTATTATAAAGTGTGATAACTAAACAATGAATACTTTATCAGGAAAAATATAATGAGGTAAAAACACACGTTGTTAGATGCGTAATAGTACAGAGAATAATAATACTAATCATCATCATCATCGTCCCTGCCCTGTTCCCAATTATTTGTGGTCGGCGCAATGCGTATTCAGCTTCCATTCATCTCTACTACTCGTCATCTCAGCATTCACTCCTTTCTTTCTCATATCATCTTTCACACAATCCATCCATCTCTTTTTTGGTCTTCCTCTGCGTGTATACCCAATAAATAAAACAATAAAAATACTCATAGAACAAAAAATTGTAGTTTTTTTAATGAATGTCAGTCTGTTTTGTTTGTTACATCATTACACGCAAACGACTGCATTGAATTTAATGAAACTGCACTTATGTCATGACTAATATAACTTAGAAATTAGCTTATGTTTTGGTCATGTGTATATGGTCAATAAATATAGCTTGATATCTACGTAAAACGTATGTAGTGTTCAAGAAAGTGTGGTTCATGATAACTGGTTAATTTAATGATTTCGTATGAATTATATTTAGCGTTATTACTTCAATGGCTATTAATTAATCGAGTAATTAGATATTGGTATGATTTACAAAGTAATGCCGTATTACCTAGTAAAGTTTGCGCATTGTGTATATTTTTTGGGCTCGAATATTGGTCTAGTTCGAAGCATTTACCGACGACGCACAAAGGGGTGTGTTATTTATAAGATTGACGTTTAAATCTCTGTCTGTCTATGATTTGTGAAGATCTGTTCAGCATTTGTAAAGAAATCAGTATTTTTTATACTTGTCTTATATTAATGAGTTTTTTTTTTTAAGTTCTAATGGAAAAAGAATGGCCGTGATATAACGTAATTAGCGATAGAATTTGACAGCGAATGTTTAACTATTTACTACCGTAAAATTACAATTCGGAATACCTATTGGTCACACAAGTTACGTCTTTGACAGGATTATGTAGATTTTTTGCTGTAAAATAATATCGTATGAATCGTATCGTACCTGTATACACATATACCTGTATGTGTGTTGGTTTGTGGCATGGTAGCTCCTAGACAAATCGGTTTGATGACAAACTGATGGAATTCTTAGCTATAAAATATCAGCCTTTTTCAAAAAATTGTCGGAGTCTTTTTTTATTTATAGTTCTTTATTAAAGAATATTATTATGCTGTCCATCTATCAGAATCAGAACATATTATTATAATTTATCTACAAATTATCGCAAGTCTCTTTAACAAAATAAATCGCAGGCTAAACCTAGGTTTAATCCCTACACGAGACACCTCAAGGTCAAGGTCGAAGATTAACGTATTTACTCATTGGACCGAAATAATAGCGTAACACCTGGTAGCGCCATCTATCTGTTTAAGACGGACTACTAGTCGTCTCATCCATATTTCGCAATATTAGTTCCATTCATTCATTTGACCACTTTTGGAATGAGCGATGTGAACCCCGCCGCTTCCTTACCAATCCTTTCGCACGCCTGGCGCGTAACGCACGTACGCGCTTTCGCAAACCTCTGGAAATAAACGAATCGCCGAGAGGAGGCACACGATACCGCGCCCGTGTCGCTCCTGTGCTGCATCGCCTCCTTACTGCTGCTGCCGGATAGCGAACTTTTGTGATAATCCGCCCGCGGGTGTGAACGTGACAGTTTTGTGATCGCATCGGGAAGAACGCCGCCCGCCATCTTGTACTGCCCAACGCTGGAGAGCCAGGTATGCGTGCTTTTTCCCATAGACCTACATCGCTCGCTCACCTCTTGGCGATAATCAGCCATCCTCCAAAAATACAGTCCACTTAAATCTTATACCTCGTTTATTTCCAAACCATTTTTTGGTCCGAACGACCCGGATTCATATATCCGTATTCCCGCTCGCGTAGGTATCTTTTATAAGTGCCTACCTAGGTAGTTGTAGCACCTAGCTGCACTCCTAGTTCATAAATATATACCCATTACGTGGTTATTCCCGCACTCCCAGTAGGTAATATACTCAACGTAGCTACCTACTGACTTACAATAATAATTATAAACTAGCTATATAGTCGTTTTGTAAATTCATAATTTCAAGCGCCTTTTACCACCGCCTTTAAAGTCGTTGCCTTATTATTAGGTACAAGTACTTACTTTCCGCATAACATAAAACTACAGCATAATTTTAGGTTATTTACTTCTACCTACATTTGGAATATAAAATGTCGCAACAAAAGAAATATACTTCTGACGAGAATGAATTAGCTATCTTAGAAGCTAAACGCAATGTTTTATTTGAGCGCATACAAAACATTTACGAGCGTTCAAAAACCGCCAAAATTTCCGATGTCAACAAAGAATCATTTCTTAGTTATTGTATGACAGTAGACGATATTCGAACCGATTTTCATAAATTATTAGACGCTTATAACGCACAATTACTTTCTATTAATCCTGAATCTAAACCAAATTATCAGGCATACACCTCATTCGAAGATCTTTATTGTATCATAAAACGTATACAATCGCAGTTAGATAATCGACAGTCCGCGAAGCCCAGCGCCGGACCGGCTGTCCGAGCCCCGAAACTGCCCGCGATTGAACTCGTGTCATTCGATGGCGATATACGAAACTGGCCATTATTTTATGCAAGTTTCCAGTCTACAGTGCACGATAACGCCTCGCTGACGGACGCTGACAGGTTGTACTATTTAATAGGTAAGCTGTCGCCGAAAGCGCAATCTACATTCGCAGGTGTCACACCAAGTGCTGAGAATTATCAGGTCATTTTTCAGTCACTTCTTGATAGGTATCAGGATACTCGCATCCTCGCGTCTACTTACTTTGATCAAGCTTTGAATCTTAAATTGTGTGGTCCCGCGTCGGTTTCGAATTTCCAACTGTTTATTGATAACTTTGTTACCGCAGTAAATTCCCTTAAAAACCTAAAGTTAGAAAACCTTGCAGACTTTATGTTATTGCAACTCGCATTAAAAAAGTTCGACACGGAAACCGTTCGTGCATTCGAGATGACCGAACGTCAAAATAAATTACCTACCCTAAATAGTTTTCTTTCATTCGTTAAAGATCAGTGTCGAATATATCAGAATACGCAGCCTAGTTCGTCTAGCTCGTCTAGTAATAATAATACAAGTAAACAAAACTTTAATAAATCGCGAAATAGTAATAATAAGTCGGTCCCTAACCCACAATCTTACGTAGCATGTTCGGATTCCGCAAATAACTCACACAAGTGTCTGTGCGACAATATTGTTCACGACCACCTTTTTAAATGTCCAGCCTTTAATAATTTAAATCCGACTGCTCGTTTTAAATCCGCTAAAGAAAATAAAGCTTGTGTTAATTGTTTGAGTATTAAGCATAAAACAAGCGATTGTTCTAGTAAAACTAAGTGTCACTCATGCAATCAACAACATCATACGTTATTGCATTTTGAGAAAAAATCTCCGTTATTTGACCGCGGTAACCTTAACGTTAACGTAAATCCTAGTCCAGCTGTTTCGTTCTCTGTACCGCAGGCACAGGCCGCTCGTACCACGGCGCCTGTCCTTCCCGCGTCTCAGCCCGGAGTTTCTTTGTGTACGACATCCATTGCGCTCGCACGCCGGCAGTGCGCACGCACTCAACATACTCAGCGCGAAGCAGAGCGTCAATGTAACGCGTCTACTACGATATTATTAGCGACCGCGCAAGTTATTATTTATGACGTGAACAACACACCCCGCGTGGTTCGTTGTTTACTTGATAGTGCATCACAAAGTAGCTTCATTAGTTCGGATTGTTTCAAATGTCTTGGACTTTGGAATAACTTTAAAAATACTAACTTAGTAGTTAAAGGGATCGGTGGTTCAGAAAAATCTTGTAAGGGTTCCGTCGATATTAAAATACATTCGCGTTTCAATAATGATATTAATTTCAACGTTTCGTCGCTTATTGTGGAACGTATTACGGACACGTTGCCTAGCGCTCACGTGGATGTGTCATTACTCGCGCACCTCGAGACATTGCCGCTCGCTGATGCTCACTTTGCGCAGCCGGGTAATATCGATGTTTTGATCGGTGCTTCAGTTTTTCCGCACTTACTACTACCTAATGTTGTACGTAGTGAGCAATATAATTTACCTCCCGCTATTGAGACGGTATTTGGCTATGTAGTTATGGGTGCCTTACCTACGCTGCATAATACACATTATACTACGTCTTGCTGTTCTGTTCTTCAAGAAAATAATATTAATTCTCTTCTTAAGCGATTTTGGGAGCTTGAAGAGGTCTCCGCACCGCCCTCGTTGAGCCGTAAGGATCTCGAGTGTGAAGAACATTTCCGCGCTACCACTGTTCGCGACGATAGTGGTAGATATGTTGTAGCATTGCCGTTCTGTGGCGACCCGTATTCTTTAGGCGACTCGCACGCTGCTGCACTTAGGCGCTTATACTGTTTAGAACGTAAACTCGATGCGTCGCTTAAATTACGCGGTGCTTATAATGACGTCATGCGTGATTACATAAATAAAGGTTTTTTAAGCCCAGTTGTAAACGACGAGGGCAATTCTCTTCCCGCGTATTATATTCCGCATCACGGCGTGGTTCGCGAAGATAAGACCTCCACTAAACTTCGTGTGGTTTTAGATGCTAGTTGCCGAACTACATCGGGTCAGTCGATCAATGACATTTTGCATGCCGGTCCTGATCTACAGGGTGATTTATTTAACATCTTAATTAAATTCCGCCTTTTCAAAATTGCACTTTCAGCTGATTGTAGACAAATGTTTCTCAATATCGGCATTCGCGAATCCGACCGTAGATTTCAACGAATTTTATATCGTTTTGACAATAGTGAGCCTTTAACCGTGTATCAATTTAATCGCGTTTGTTTTGGACTTAAGTCTAGTCCATATCACGCGTTACGAGTTGTCCGCCAGTTGATCGCTGATGAAGGCGACAACTTTCCCGCTGCAGCCGCTGTTGCTGCTTCCGCTTTATACATGGACGACATTGTCTGTAGTGTCGCATCCGCTCCGCAAGCAGTTTCGCTTTGTGAAGAGCTTATTCAGCTTTTCAAACGAGGCCAATTTGACCTTGTCAAATGGACAAGCAATTCCAAAGAGGTTCTCGCGCACATACCTGATTCGCATAAAGCTTCTCCGGACATTGAGTTCGAGAAGTCCGCACATCACAAGGTTCTTGGTTTACGCTGGGACAGACAGTGTGATAACTTCCGCTTTGACATCTTATCACCAGGTGATAAGTGTACCAAACGCGCAATGCTATCCACAGTGGCTCGTTTATGGGACATAATGGGTTTTGTGGCTCCTACCATTTTGTATGCCAAGCTCTTGATCAAGGAGCTTTGGTTAGCAAAATGTGATTGGGATGACACTCCTCCCGACCATATTGTCGCTGCTTGGAAACAGTTTTGTGCTGAACTTCCCGCACTCAATAAAATAATTGTGCCGCGCCATCTAGGTTTAGTAGATGGATGTTTTGTTAACTTAATAGGTTTCGCTGACGCCAGTGAACGCGCTTATGGCGGAGTCATATATTTGCAAGTCCGCATTGGATCTAACCACTCTGTGCAGCTAGTTTGTGCCAAGTCTAAGGTCTCGCCTGTCAAAATCATTTCGGTTGCGAGACTGGAGTTGTGCGCGGCTCTGTTGCTGTCTCGGTTGCTTCGCAAAGTTCAAGACACAATTGCGCCCCATCACTCCATCAATAAGATATATGCATTTTCAGACTCCAAAGTAGTGCTCGCTTGGATTAATTCTTCTCCGCACCGCTGGCAGACCTTTGTCGCCAATCGCATTACTAAAATAATTGAACTTATTCCTGCTACTTGTTTCAATCACGTCGCGGGTACTGAGAATCCTGCGGATTGCCTGTCTCGTGGTGTTACTCCGGCTAATCTTCTGGATCATCCTTTGTGGCATCATGGCCCTTCTTGGATTTCTCATGATCCATCAGAGTGGCCTATACATCCATCTGTCCACGATGCAGAGGACGAGGATATACCTGAGCGGAAGTCTGTCTCTCATCCCGTGACCATTGAGGTTGCGGAATCTCTTATTTACGCACTCGCGCTACGCATGTCATCGTGGTCTAAGTTACTACGTGTCATCGTTTATGTCTGTAGGTTTATTAAAAAATTACCTAATGGAACTTCTGTTTCAAGCTCTGATCTTGAGGTCGCAGAGTATACATTGTTGCGCGCCCTACAGGCTGTTCATTTTAGTAAGGATGTTCAAAATTTAAAAAATTACATTCCTTGTTCTCCCGCTCTTCTTAAACTCAAGCCGTTTCTCGATGAGCACGGCATCATACGTGTTGGCGGTCGTTTGTCAAATTCGGACGTACCTTACAACTACAAGCATCCTTGCATCCTGCCGCGTCACGACCATGTAGTCAACCTTCTTGTTGATTTCTATCACAAGAAGCATCTCCACGCAGGTCCAGAGTTACTCATGTCCTTACTTAGGCAAAACTACTGGATTCTCGCTGCACGACGAATAATTCGCCACATAATTCATAAATGTAACACCTGTTTTAAATTCCGTCCGCGTCCGATCTTTCCTCCAATGGCAGATCTTCCTAGCCCACGTGTCAACCAGGTAGATAAAGCGTTTACACATACCGGTTGTGATTACGCAGGACCACTGCAGTACACACCAGTTCGTGGTAGAGGCGTCAAAAGCCGTAAAGCTTGGCTATGTATTTTCACATGCCTTACAACTCGCGCTACGCACATCGAAGTTGCGACGGATTTAAGTACGGTTTCATTTCTCGCAGCTCTAAAACGTTTTCTTTCGCGACGTGGTCCCGTAAAGTGTTTATACACGGATAACGGCACATGTTTCGTGGGTGCAAGTTCTTATCTACGCGATCTCTATAAATTTCTCAATAAAGAGTATAGTCCACGTCTTCAGGAGGAACTTTCCATTAATCGCATTGATTGGAAGTTTATTCCGCCTGCTTCACCACATTTTGGCGGATGTTGGGAAAGCATGGTCAAAGTAATTAAAACGCATCTCTTCAGAGTCATAGGTCAACAAATCCTTTCTTACGAAGAGCTTTTAACTGTCCTCGTGCAAATCGAGGCACTTGTTAACTCGCGCCCGCTCACAGCACTCAGTAGTGACCCTGCTGAACCATCCGCGTTAACTCCCGCGCATTTTTTAAATACTGTGCCATTGTCGTCACTTCCCGCGCCTGAAGCAGACTCTTCTAGCTTGCTTCAGAGACATACTCTTCTTGACAACCTCGTACAGTCGTTTTGGCGGCGCTGGCGCTCAGAATATCTTCACCAACTTCAGGCTAGATCTAAATGGAATAGTCCTGCATCCCCTATACAGGAGGGTACGTTGGTAATTATTATAAATGATAATTCAGCACCGCTTTCATGGCCACTGGGCATTGTTGAGAAGTTACATACCGCGAAGGACGGCACAACCCGCGTCGTTACTGTAAAAACCGCTAAGGGTAGCTACGTGCGCCCTGTTGTACGTCTCTGTCCGCTACCGACTCAGTAAGATCTAGCTTGAAGTTGGATCTCTTTCTTAGTTTAGGTATTTAGTGTGTAATTCAATTATAATTTGTTCCGCTTTGTTAACGCAATTAATTTAAAATATTTTAACGCTCGCTGTCTTAGACTGTGTATAGGTTATGCGGTAGTACACCTTACATATCTAGATTATTATTATTATATTTCTTTTAAAGGCAACCCTTTAAGGCCGGGGGGAAATGGTAGCGCCATCTATCTGTTTAAGACGGACTACTAGTCGTCTCATCCATATTTCGCAATATTAGTTCCATTCATTCATTTGACCACTTTTGGAATGAGCGATGTGAACCCCGCCGCTTCCTTACCAATCCTTTCGCACGCCTGGCGCGTAACGCACGTACGCGCTTTCGCAAACCTCTGGAAATAAACGAATCGCCGAGAGGAGGCACACGATACCGCGCCCGTGTCGCTCCTGTGCTGCATCGCCTCCTTACTGCTGCTGCCGGATAGCGAACTTTTGTGATAATCCGCCCGCGGGTGTGAACGTGACAGTTTTGTGATCGCATCGGGAAGAACGCCGCCCGCCATCTTGTACTGCCCAACGCTGGAGAGCCAGGTATGCGTGCTTTTTCCCATAGACCTACATCGCTCGCTCACCTCTTGGCGATAATCAGCCATCCTCCAAAAATACAGTCCACTTAAATCTTATACCTCGTTTATTTCCAAACCAACACCCTTGACGTAATAAGGGTCAATCTATTCTTGTATGGGATCTCTTGTACCTTGTATCTCACTTTTAAATATATATATTAAATATTATAAATAAAAATAACATAACATATCATCACGTCTGTCTCCCCGAAGGGTTACGCAGAGCTGTACCAATGCACACCCACAGTTTGCCGATATGTTTAGGTCCCATGTAATAGGGGGCGAGCCTATTGCCACTAACCGGGCACAAATCCAAACTCCGACCTGCTACTGAGCATTTTATAGAAGGACCCAATAACACCTTGGTCGACTTGGAAACGAACCCAAGACCTCTAGCGTGTGTCTAGGTAGCAATAAAAAATAAAACTTAATCTATAGCGTATTGCCTCGGCTTCGCACTTCGTATCCGGAATTTCTCTTATACTATAATATACCTACGCATAACCTTTACCTAATCACCTTATTTATTGCTAATAATTGCGTTAAAATAAATTGCGTAGTAAAAGATCTAAGGCGCAGGCCAGACAGAAGAGACGTAAGACGCAGACGGGGCGCGGACATTTGTCTCTACCGCGTCGCGATGCTTCTATACATTTTGTATGAAAGGTACGCGGTAGAGACAAATGTCCGCGCCCCGTCTGCGTCTTACGTCTCTTCTGTCTGGCCTGCGCCTAAGCAAACAGAGAGCGGAAACAACTTAATTTAAAACTATGTAAAGATAACTAATTAACCTATAGCCATCTCATAGGTACAAAAACATAAAATAAAGTCGATTTTGTTACACCCTTCATAACTCTAGAACGGATGGACCAATTTTCATGATGTTAGGTTCATCTACACAGCGAATAACAGAATAACTACAAAAACATCGAAAGAAGACAACATTTTGAGTTCATAGTGAGATTTTATCGCGGTTTGGTCTGCCCGTGACCATGATACCTGGGGGCCGAGTCTGCTATTTACAACGGCTTTAATCGTCTGAGTGGGTGGCGTTAGTAAGTCCATTTTCGGATAATTACGTAGGTAAAACATCATTTTAACGTCAAAATTGGCCATTGGGGCAGCCAATGTTGACGTTTTGGTGTTTAGTAGAATGCCAATTATCCTAAAATGGACTTACTAACGCCACCCACTCAGACGATTGGAGCCATTGTAAATAGCAGACTCGGCCCCCGGAAAGGTGTCGAAACGTCGGGAACTAAAATTCGAATACAAACCGCGTTAAAATCCGTAAAAGTAGTTTTATTTAAAGACAACATTTTTCCTGTGTTTACTGGGAACAGGGACTAGGTATTTACGCTATTAGGTACTTTTTACTGGGAACGGGGACTTACACAATTAGTTTAATTTGCAGGAAACCTGTCATTCTAGCTATCATAGACATAAAATACGTTTTTACATTGTTTTATTAAAAATACCTGCCTCGTTGGCCTAGTGGTGCTATGCGCGACTGCTACGCTAGAGCTCTTGGGTTCGATTCCCAAGTCGACGAAGGTGTTATTGGGTTTTTCTATGAAATTCTCAGTAGCAGTTGGAGTTTGGATTTGTGCCCGGTTAGTGGCAATAGGCTCGCCCCCTATTACATGGGACCTAAACATATCGGCGAACTGTGGGTGTTCATTGGTACACCTCTGCCTACCCCTTCGGGGAGACAGGCGTGATGATATGTATGTTCATCTTAATAAATTTCCTAAAACGATCTTGCAGGCTAGGCTGACAAATAAAGCATGTTATATTCAAAATGGAGTCTGCTAGGTATATCAATTTATGATATACAATGTCCTCATTGTGAATTCACGACATATGTCCATATGTTTACAGCTTTCCAAGATGGCGTCTGAATACAAATGTCAAATTGTATATGACGAGATTTCAACGTGGAATTGTTACAAGGACATTGTGTATGTAATGCTTTTAAACCCCGGACGTAAAAAGAGGAGTTTTGTAAGTTTTTAAAATATTATATTATATTGACTAGCCTATAGATAAACGAAACAATATTAAAAATAGGTAGTCCAAATAGATAAAAAAAAAATGTCGTGTCGGTCTGTGACATAGAGCTCCTAAATGAGTGTACCGATAATAATGCGGCTTTTTAAGCTGATTTTATCGAGATGGTGATTTACAAAAAGAAGAGTATTATAATTTTGACGTGTCATTTTGACCGCTTATAATGCGGTTCTTTTGCTTGTAGCCTGACGTAATCAAGATGGTTCTTAGCTATAAATATATTAAGACCTATTAATTTTTTATCCTATTAGTGAAATAACTACTTTTTTCTCATTTCATTGCGTTTTAGAAGTTGTCAGCTTTTTTCCGAACAAAACACTTTCTTATTTGTCTAATTTAGATTTCTCGGTATAAAAATTTCCGTCTGGGTGTCTTGACGACCATTAAAATTTAAGAATTCACTTAAACTAGCGATAAAATCCATTCACTCATTCAATCCTTCACTCTCTTACCGTTCATATTCGATGGTGGAGATATCGGCGTCGCTGGAGCTGTGGTCGATCTTAAGCAAACCATTCCTCTTGAAGAAGGATCTCCTTCTGCCTCTGGATTTATCTTCTGTGCTGGATTCCACGAAGGATATGGTCGATGATGATGTGAACTCTTTGTGGTTGTCCATTTCCCTGAAATAATTGTTGGAGTTCATTACCATGAGGTAAAATCTGGACAAAAGCGGGGTAAACTCGCGCGGGTTGCATACGATTGCTTTAAATGGGCACTTTATGTTAATTTCAAGTTTTCGAGGTAAACAAATTCATAAATAGATACGAGTAAACTTTGTATTTTACAAAATCTTAATGAGGCAAAAGTTCAATATTAAGAATTTTATTCAATTATTGATGAATTTTCGTAGTTTCGGAGATAATGTGGAGAAATATAGTAAAATATGTAATAGTCAAATATGTTTAATTACGTATAGTATTTGTATTTTATAATAATAAAAACAAACATTTAAAATCCTTTTACAATAATTTTTTAGACCTTTCGCTTGATAAGTCATTCAATTTTGCATACATTTTGCAAGCCGTTATTAGCTTCATATTTACCCCCAAGTCTTTATTCTTAAAATTCTTTTATTTACATTACACTACATATTATTAGTATGAATATGCATTTTATTAATCTTAATTACTAGTATCTAGTAATATTATTTACGTCACCGAATATTTAATTCATTCCAAAATGCTCTCGTATTGATTTCGTCTGGACACTATTTATCCTTGACCTTGGATCGTCTAGATCTTATATTTACGAGATTTTATATAGCACTAAATAATAGTAAATAACAACTATAAATAATTTCTGAAAACACAACTGTAAGCTTGACATGGCAAATCATTAAATTATGTTGTTAAATCAGTTGTAACTGCGTTTTACAAGATTATTATTTACAGGCTAATTGTTTGCTTTTATAATCCTGAATTATAATGAAAAAGATTTTTAAATATATACTTGTTACAGCATCAACAAAATAAACACCTATTTTCTACAGAAAAGTCTGAATTCAATACAAAATTTGTAAACCCTAATGTTTATTTATACCAATAATGAATTACGTACCTTTCCCCTGTTTCGCTTATTATATTTAACATTTAACTTCATTAGGATTGCAGTAAATTAATCACAAAAATATATTTAACACTATTTTAGCACAAACACGGTAAACTTTTGTAAATACCCACATTTTTAACAAAATAATTGTCCAAATCTGGTGCCTGTTTTTATCTGTGGCGCTAGTAGCGTACGGTGAAATAGGGAACTAATTGATTGATTTTGTATTAAGCCCAGAGAGACTTGCTTTTTAGTCTGTTGACTTATAATGCTAGAAATAAATACCTAGTATTGATATTGAAATTAATATACTATTAAAGGCTCACTTCTATAAATTTGTTTTATTTTTATAGTTTATTGTTTGCTTGACATTTAATAAGACGAAAACTTTATGATATCTATGGAGTAGAGTGTACCAAATAAAACCTTTGAATTCAAGCTATGCCATTTCAATGTACTTCAGTACAGATGAAATGTATTTTATAAAAGGTACGTAAGAATAAACTTAAATGTATATTTACCGT
This sequence comes from Autographa gamma, assembly GCA_905146925.1. Classification (NCBI taxonomy): domain Eukaryota; kingdom Metazoa; phylum Arthropoda; class Insecta; order Lepidoptera; family Noctuidae; genus Autographa; species Autographa gamma. The sequence continues at coordinate 2,666,654 of LR989878.1, read as the reverse complement.
TTAAATAGTCTGATTCATGACTTAGTACCGTTATAACTATCTAACGTTGATTTCGAAATATACATTTTTAATTTTAAAATAGTGACACCTATTGACAAATAGATAAACTGAAAACGTAAAACATCCTTGTAATAGTTTGACTACTTAACAATAGATGGCGTTATGTAGAAGTGAAAGAGACAGCAATAGTGTACATATGTCAGCGCAAGTGGGAAAATAAAACTATGAATGGTTGGAATCATTTTCTTTGAGAATTCCACTACGTTAGACAAATATTGCAAAGTACATACGTCGAAACTTGCGCGGTAGATTGTATAACTTGTTGTCTCTATATTTGTCAAGGGTTAAAAGGAGATGCAAGATTTATAGGATTTCGAAGTACGTTTTCTGTGGTCGCTTTTCATATTGGTAATGTTTTTGTTTCCGCCTATCGAACTAGTGCCTTTAAAATGATGTTTAAACTAAAATATCTTTATTACAATCATATTTTAAGGCTCATTTGATCGTAAAAGTGTTAACATTCAGTTAAAAATGACACTATTTGTGTAAAAGTGTTTCATAAGACCAAATCAGTGTTTGTTTGTGATTATTATTGATTTTTTAAGTTAGAAGTCATTTGCATTCTTTCGGTGCAAAAATAATCCGTTTCGTTAACTGAATATAGAAACAGGTAAATCATTATTTTAATATATGGTGAATAATATGTATTTTAGTTTATCACTGATTTATGAATTCTCTTTGCAATTCGTTACTATTGAAATATTTGTAACAATGAAAATAAAAGCTTATTTCTTGAAAGTTTTGCTTGTGATTTGATGTATTTTCGTTAAAAGATAACTTATTCACACTGTTTACATAATTTCCATTCTTTGTTTAAGTAATAAAGGTTTGTGACTATGTAACCTCTAAAGTTATCAGCTGATTGCAAGAGAATGCAATTTCGTTTCTACGAAAAGCTTTTTAAATGCTCAAGCTTCTATTAAAAGTTGATGACTGAAAGGAATAGCAAAAAGGTATAATAGCAGTTTTAAAAGCTGGATACTATTAGAAAAAGATAAGATTATGTCATGTTTAGTTACAAAAATAATGTGCATATTTGATTAAGTGTTTTCTAGAATTTGCGGGGCGCATAACTATTGAGTTCTTGACCTATTTTTTAAGCAATCTATGACACTTTTGATAGACGACAATATTCAAGCATACTGCAAATCATTGTTCTTATTTTATAAATAGTTTTTAATTGTGATAGTTACGAATTAGTGGGATAAATAGGGATGTCGGGGGTAAATATTATGGACAAGGGAATTAAAAAAAAAACTTTTTTACTTTTACACTGCTTCCTTTAATAATTGGTAGGTACCTAATTCATTTGTCAGTTAGGAGTATGCTATAAAGAAAAACTGAAAACAGTTGGAAATTAATATTGTTCGATGTTACCCCAGCTTAAAGTAAAGCAACGTAACTAAAGGGGTAAATACCTACACTTATTTACATTTTACACCATTATAAATTAATATGCCGTGATTTTATTGCCGTGAGCTTTATTTTTAAAAGTATTGTTGCAAGGATACTCCTAAAAATAAACCTACCTATAAGTTACTAATTTGACCAGATTTGTAAATAGAAAAAAAAACTGGTAATATTGGGTAGAATTCTAATATCTTTTGCCAGGCAAACATTGAAACATGTCCTCGCAGATTTAATAGGTATATTAAACCTTTGATCTTGACAAAAAAACTTTACACCGTCTTGTTTTTGGCGTTTTTGCAAACATTTGTAAGATAATCACAGAGCAGGTAAAAAATATGCAAACTTGCTTGTGTTAGGTATAATTAATATGGATTTGTAAACAGAGGACGTAAATATAATTCAATAACATAAAAATAACCAGTATTTGGTAAACCTATACCTTATAAAAGATATAACTATAACCTTATAAAAGTCCAAAACGACAGTTCTAAAGACTCCTAAACAAGATCTTAGTTTTTAATGTCCTACATCAAAACTAGAAAAACAAACTCTTAAAACAACTTTTACTCGCAACCATTTTGACGGATTTTATCGCGGCTTATATTTAGGTATTGACTTAGGTTTCCTTTTCCGACTTGTCGACACCTGTGCATGTAATTATGGTCACGTAAACCTCAGTAATCACTTTAAAATGAAAAAGGTACTCCAAGATTCCTATTTATATTATTTACTAATCTCTGGACACTAAGAACAATCTGCCTAGTATTTTAGCTCCAACATTATACAGCTTATCTGCACCATTACTTAACTATGTACATAACACTATAATTTACATAATAACTTCTATGGGAAAACCTAAACAATCATTGTGTGCCGTAGCTACGTATCACAGTGTAAGAAAAACATAATGTTCGCTTATTACTGTCATAAGAAATTGAATACAGCTAAGATTTATCGACTTAAGTTATATTACATAAGCTTAAAGATAAAATCTTAGGATATAAGATGGTCATCTATTTATTTTTACATGTATACATCTTATAAAACAAAGTCCTCACAGCGTAATTTTTCTGGACGCGATATAATTAAAAACTACCCTACGGATTTCCACACTGTTTTCACCAAACGATAGAGTGATTCAAACTGATTATTGTGTGTTTATTCCAATAATATTTTGGCTACCCATGACAAGCTTTGTTACTTTGCTAGAATAAACATAATTTCGTAATAAACATTTAGCCAGTACCCCAATTTAAGTTGGGTAAAGATGAACAAATGTCTTTTTCGTGTTACTTACCCCGTTGTCTATTAAAATACTCAAGGATATAGGCTTAGCTCGGTATTTTGTGTTATCAAGGATGTTCTTCTTCTTCTAAGCGTATCGATCAATGGCAGAGTAGCTAGATTTTTGTAGACCAGTACTCAGCCACGCGGACAGCGTTATCTGTAGCTTTGTATTGGTCCTCGCTTGTACAGCTGGTGGGACACGCTGGGCAGCTCAGCAAATGAGCCATGGTCTGGGGAGAGGTACCACACTCATAAGGCTCGGTGAAGGATGTTTAAGACTCGGTTCCTAAGCCGTCCATAACCTGTACCTTTAACCTATACCTTTATTTACAGATAAACAAGATGAAGACCAAACTAACATCCGTCACGTACCTGGGGTTTACGGCAATGGACCGACGATTCTCTAACGCCATGCTCCCGTGGTTGCTCAAAGAGATCAGAACTACTGGGATCAGGGATAAGGTAGGTTACATCAATTTAATTGCCAGAATCTTGAAATAGATTAACAAATAAGTATTTTCCAACTCATCTTCACGGTAAATTATATTTGGAGTAAGAACAAAAAGGATGTTATACGTTTTTAAAATAGTGACGTATTTTGTTTCAAACAATAATATTCTAAGGCTCTGGTATGGGCTGACATAATTAAATATAATCTTTAAAATACAGCATCATCTTTCTGCCCTGTTCCCAATTATTTGTAGTCGGCGCAAGTCGCATTCAGCTTCCATTCAGCTCTTCTACACGTTATCTCAGCATTCACTGCCGTTTTTATTTTAGCTCAGCATAGCAGTAGAAGACGGGTGTCTGAAGGCATACAATGGAAACTTCGAACCGGTTATAATACACAGGCTGGTTGACATCATCAGGTAAGTTACTTGCACTTAACTTAATACTTCCAAAAACATTAAAATCTGAAGTCCGGTGAATTAGTCAAAGACTGCGCTCAGGGCCTCGATTCAGCTATTTTATATGCATGTCAGTGGTCGGTCAGTGTAATTGTTATTTTGCCTAGTTATCGTATTCAGATAAAGCCTACAAGAAAAGCTCATTGAACTTTCGAAGAGAATCATTGTCCTGACCCAATTATGATCGTAATTACAGTTAGCAGAATTCCAATTTTTGTAAAAATGACCAAATGAACCAGTTCATTCAGTCCATTCAATCCCTTAAAAAAACTTATAACTATTTCAAAATAAAAGTTTTTCTTGTCAACACTATGTTTGAGCAATGTTTGCTAACCTAAAAGTTCCAAAGATATTTGCACAAATTAAAAACGTACTTTTCGTTGTATGTTTAGAAACACACAATTCTTAGTAAATAATTGGTAACAGAACAATTTTATTCATATTGTTTTAACATATAATTATGAATTCCCAAGTCCACCTAAAACATGGGATTAAAACGTAACTTTTTGTAAAAAGATTGTAACAACAACTAATTATAGTTTTCTTGACCTTTTCTTGAAAAAAAAATATTGATAAAACAAACTTGGTTCGGTATTAATTAAAATAATATTTACCTGCATTATAAACTACGTTTAAAATTTAAGATAATGCTTGTCTTGAATTAAAAAAAAAAATGGGCAAATACCAAAAAAATATAACTAAATACAAGATATGTATCCTTTTGAAATGAATCAATCATATATACCATATCAAAAGTATACCTTCAAAATCTTCTATTAATATCTTAAAATCTCAATTTAGTTTTTGTATGTTTAAGAAATTAAAACACAGGTCCCTAGAAATCTCACAACAATTCATAAGTCAAGAAACAAGTTAAAGAAAACCTGTTTATTTATGATTATGTTATTTAATTGTAAGAAAAAACTGTGACGTGGGCTATCGATCAGGTTTAGTTAATTATGTTAAAATAATAGTATAATTATAAAGGACTTTACTTATTAAATTCATATACATATTAAGTTGTACAGGTATTTATAAAGAGGTCTGTTAAAGATCAAGGCTTAATCATCATCTGTCGAGCCTTTTCCCAACTATGTTGGTGGCTTCCAGTCTTACCGGATTCAGCTGAATACCGTATTTTATATGGAGCAACTGCCTATCTGATCTCCACAGCCCATTTGACTAGGTAATACAGTATTCCATAGTAAGACTGGTTGTCAGAATTGACCTAACGACTGTCAAAGATCAACGTATGATAGTCGGGACCTACAGTTTAACGTGCTATTCGAGGCACGGCCTAAAGATCAAGGCTTAATGAACCCGATAACCTAAATACCTATTCTTGGTCCCTGTCATTAAAAAACCAATAAAGTTATAGGATACTGGTATTCAGCTGTACATACACACATATAATCACGCCTCTATTCCTTGTAGGGGTAGGCAGATATCACTTCTTTTCATTTGCTACGAACCTTGCACATTTGTTTCGCTTCGTCTACTTTCAAATTCCTTCATACATGCTCTTCGGCTTATGGCACTCTTGACCTGGCCTTTTTTCATTCACACTCGCCTTGTACACTTTATTCGTATATCGTTCTTCGTTCATTCTCTCAAAATCGACAAACCATCTCAGCACACCATCAATTTTTGTCACTACATCCTATATCTGATAAGCCCCAAGCTCCAAGCCTAACATGGGAAAGACTAGACACACATATATTAAAATATTAGTTTTTGTGTTCTCTTAATACCTATACGTACTTGGTAGAACCAAATAGTAATGCACTTATCTTCAAAAACAAGTTAATAATATGAAAACGAGTTATTCAGGATGTCTTCTTGTGTCATTAATTAGCAAATATCGATTCGTAAACAAGTTTTACTTTAACTCAAAATGTTGAAAATATCTTTCGAATATTTTAGGTTTCGCACCTACACAAACAACAATCCTTTTTGTGACTTTTGTTATACTTAAACTATAGCGACTATAGTGACATCGATTCTGCTTCTTATCCCACAATCTTGTCTATTTCCTACCAAATACATAAGACCAATAATCTTGCTTTTTTTGTGTAACCTTTCATGTATCCCGTTGCTGGGCAAAGGTCTCTCCCAACTTGCTCTACGCTTTTTTGTCTGAAGCTGCCTCCCACATATCTGGCAATAATAGTATATCGTAATAATAGGTAGGACCTATTTAGCTGAATCCGGTGAGACTGGAAGCCGACCCCAACATAGCTTGGGAAGAGGCGTAAATGTTCACATAACTGAATACTTCTAACATGTATATGTTTCTCCCAGGGCCAGTCAGGTACCAGGTCGTCCTGAGGAGCTGTTCTACATACTCCTCAATGAGAAGGAGGGTCTCCTCAACTGCTATCTCTTCAGGGCCGCTACTGTTCACGAGGTAAGTTCTAGGCATAGTAACGATAAGAACTTATTTTTTATTTACTTTATATTTACAGGTAGGTTATGGTAAAATATAAAAGGTTATGATTCTTTTAAAAATTTGATGTTTTAAAACTAAAGTGATTGGTGTCATGTGGCTCGAGACCGACAAGTCTGGAGTCAGACGGGGGAGACCTTTGCCCAGCTGTGGGAAACAAAAAGGTTACAAAAAAAAATGTTTTAAAACTTACGGCTATAATAATATATTATATATTGTATTGAAACACATGACGTCTCAATCAACTCAATTAAATCTTTTTTGAATTATGACGTAGCTATCACTGGCTACGTCATAACTTAGAAAAAAATCTTACTGAGTTGAATTCGTTTTATCAAAGCATGTTTTTATTGTTATTTTTATAATGTAACTGACCGACTATAGATATAGGGAGATGTAAATATAATTTATTTATTCAATCCTTAAAATTTTGTTCACACTTACCCCCTTGTATCGATGCGACAAATATGTTTTGATTTGAAGACGTTTTGCCATTTGCCGACTAATTTGTAGAAAATAAAAATTAAATAAAATGGCGTACGTGCTTTAAAATGTGATGTCACGCGACAGAATGTTGACTTTACACCAGTACATCAATGTCGAGATAACGAAGAAACAACATTCTGTAACATCCTGCCTTAAAATAAAGAGTTTTAGTAGAAGTAACATATCATCACGCCTGTATCCCCGAAGGGGTAGGCAGAGGTGTACCAATGTACACCCACAGTTCGCCGATATGTTTTTTGGTCCCATGTAATAGGGGGCGAGCCTATTGCCACTAACCGGGCACAAATCCAAACTCCGACCTGCTACTGAGAATTTCATAGAAAAACCCAATAACACCTTGGTCGACCCGGGAATCGAACCCAAGACCTCTAGCGTAGCAGGCGTGCTTAGCACCACTAGGCCAACGAGGCAGTCAGTAGAAGTACTTATAGGGCAAATACCTTTTGTATGAAAACAAGCATTGATCACATTGACGTGTGTATACTGGGCTTCTAATGGCATAATATTATAGTTTGTTAAATGTAAATTGCGAGTTTGGAAATACAATCAATTTGATACGATATAAATATAAATCTTAAAAAAAAAATGGTTTCAAAATAAGTCTTACAGACTGGACCAAATTAAAAGGCATAATAAAAATCGTCTGATTTAGTTCACCCAGTGAAAAGTTCTAAGGTTAAGTACCTCCTCTATTTTGAAATCGGTTAAAAATAAAACACTATATTATAAGAAGTATTTTTGTAATCGGGTATAGGTGTTTACCGAAAATAGTTTTCCCTTTTAGCAGGAATATACATATGACATTGAAAACTTCAGAATTAATTTCCTAGGATTGAACCTAAAACCAAAAAAACTCAAATCCAAAAATTAAGTCACTAGGCCACTAACCTATTGTATAACTAACTATTGATTACGTTAAAACGTCATAAAAATGACCGTTTAACCCTAAATCATTCACTAACCTTGCAAAATAAAAACAAAAAATAATTAAATAAATTATATCACATTAAATTTAAACCTGAATGAATATCATTTAAATTTGAATAATAGACAAACGTTACGTGTTAAGAACCTTGATTAATTTTAAATTTAGAATCGAACGAACGAAGTTTATAACAGTTGTCAATCAGATTCGGTAATTAAATGTACTTTATAAAGATTTATTGCGAAATAAATTGTGTGAATAAAATTAAATAAATAAATAAAAGTGTTTTTGAATAATACAGTGAATTTTGTGTAAAGTTATAAAATTATTGCAGTGAATAGTGTGTTGATATTTTTGTAATTTATAAATATATGATAAAAATCTATAAAATTTAATTTAATAAGTTGGTAATTAAACGAAATTGTGCGTTTAGGTATAATTAAACTTATCTTACTAATAAAAAATTAAGTTATTTAATAAGCATTTATAGTTGTTGCTCAATTAAAATTATGTTCATATAAAAATAAAAATCTTACGTGGCATCTAATTAACTCATTAAATAAAAGTATAGAGTGCTTGTTGAGTAAAAAAAAAACTATTATTTAAAATTACTGTGTTATAAAATATGTGACTAATAATACTAATCGGTCCACATGTATAACGAGGTCTTGTATATAAGATATACAATATTTATATTATACTTGTCGTACCCTATATACCTTATTCTAAGGACAAGCATTATATAAAAGGAAATAAAAAAAAATCGTGTTTTGAAAATGTCACACTATGTGCAAAGCAAGGACTAGTAATTTATACAAAAACACAATACAATAAAAAACATAAGTAGAATAATTTAATTGGCGTCTTAAATCTACGTCAATCTGTATTTTTTAAAATAATGGTCTGGTGTTGATAATTCAATTTCTACAATTATGTGTGTTACCTGATTATAAGCTTAAATAAGCTTGACGAATTAGAAACATTCACATGCATTCGAATTAACTTAAAATACATGTTTTATCAGATTTGATTTAGCCAATCATAAAAAAACAAACTGTTTTCCCAATTAAAAAAAATGGGTTATGAATTGGTTTATGAAGTACTTTCGAAGTACATATTTTATTTGAAGTACTTTTAATTGTGTATCTAAGTCTGAAGTTATATTAGTTCTCATCCGTCAAGAGGAAAGAGAATCAGTCTATCCATGAGTGAAAACCATACAAAAATCCGTTCAGTAGTTTTTGACTTCATCGTGTTCATACACACAGGGCTGGCGTGGGACTTTGTTTTATAGAATAACAGATAGAAGGACTTCTTGAGATGTTCGCAGACAAATTTGCAAGCGAATCTACTCTAAAATAAAAGTATAATCTAAATATATTCGATGGAAACTCGAACAACTAAAAATAACCGATCTTAACACTTCCTAAATGTCAAACCGCGGCCTTCACCTACTAACGAAATAAATACACAAAACAAAGGCAATCCTTCGTATAATTAATTAGTTTAAAACTGTAAAAATATACCTAAATGCATATTTAAATTTAGGCACAATAGTACTTCAATTTGTTATGTAAGGCAGTACGTGTCACGACAATATATACAGAATAATTTTAACAAAAAAAAACGAATTCAAAATACGTCCGATATTTATTTCTTATGGCCCCACTGTCAAAACTGGACCACATGGGATGCTCCAGCATTCAAATAAAAAAGATTTAACAAAATCGGTTCAGACAGTCAAAAGTTTTGTGGTAACAAACATAAAAAAAATATAGTCGTATTGAGTACCTTTTTTGAAGTCGCTAAAAAGATAGGAAAAGCTCAATGTTTTATTTTCCATGAAGCACTATTTATATTTTATGTATATTCGTACCAAAACGACATTGAATAATACCTCATATGTATAAAATGTAAAATTGTTTAGGAAATATAAACCTTTCCTGGTTAGATTAAACAACAATAATTTTATATTAAACCGACTTCTATACAGATCTGACAACTTCAAAAACATCAAAACCAAGTGCTAATAAAAAAAAGTGACTAAAAATCATCAGACAAGAAAAACCAGGAAGAAAACTCAAACATAACCTCTAAAAAAACAGCTGACAGCGAAAAGACAAAGTACCAAGTGTCAGTGCCAAGAGCAATGGCGGGTTCAGTATTCGTGCCACTCGCGCGGCAAGCGGCCGTGTATTACTCCGCAAACCTATCCGACGTACAATTCTGGTTCGGAGCCGTATTAATAGTACTAGCCTGTGAATTGGACTTAATATACTTTCATATATTAAACGCCATGGATATCGATCTCGATTAAAAAGTGATTTGACGTTAAAAACCGTTAAAGTGAATTTGGAATTCAAAAAACAATAACAGACCTTGATTCAGATTTAAGTATGTTTTGAAAATAGAACTCGTGTTGTGTGCCAACATTAAAACGGCGTGGATTCGACGCGGCAGTGTAAACACAAAACATATGATTCGCGCGCATTTTTAAAACGTTCGTTGACAGTTATGTGATGCAGTTCCAACTTTAAAATAAACTTTAAAAAAAAAATGTAATGTAAATTGAATTTCGAACTAAGTGTTATTCGAATTTTAAATGAAGTGTTTATATCAGACAATAAAAAAAATATTTATTGTGGAATGTGGAATAGCGTGTTCTAATTTCAAACAATGCGTTTTTAAATTAAGATTAATGACTTTATAATTGTTTTGTGACGTCATCATTGAACAATAGTGTTGTGATCAGATTGGAATCTATAATTGGAATAAATTGTGAGTACTTATTATTTCTATTTTTCATCATTATTTTCTATATAAATTATAATTTCATGGACATTGCCTACAGTAAATGTTTTGTTTTTCACCATACCAATTACTAGGTAAACTTTTTGAGGAAATAAGCATATTTGAATATTAAATATTATTAAAACGAAAATCTCATGTAATAAACTAAAACATTCTTAAAGTCAACGCAGAAAAAAAAAGAACTGAAACATTCCCAAAAACTAAAAAAAAACTTTCCATTTGTCTAGGGTTGAAATAAAAACCATAAAAAAAAAAACAAAAATCTATCTATCCTTTATCTAGTCTATGATAGTCTAAAATATGCAACAAAATGTACTATCACATAAAGATCTTGTCTTGAATACTAAACCCCAAGTTTAACCGACTGCGCATGTCAAAAAGCGGTAAATGTATAACGGTTGTTTATTTACTAAGAAATATCTAGTCAATGCATGTCAGGTACATGCACGGCGAGTTCTTTGTAGTATTAATATATTCTGAGCATAGGTTTAAGATAATACTTACATGACATTTCTCTAAGCATTTGTCGTCGAATCAATCTTAACGTTAACGTCAAGCGAACCCGACAGACGTCCTGTCTTAACTATGAATATGGATTTCGAATTGGTATAATTAACCCATAAAGTTTTTCAGAAACAAAGTGTTTTAATTTTCCAATTTTCTGCGCAATTTTCCTATTAATTTTCTTTCATTAGAACCTTCTGACAATAACAAAAAAAGAATAAGTGAAATCGGTCCGTTCACGCGTGATGCCGTGCAAGGGAAATAGGGAATAATAGTTATATTATGTACAGATAGATTTATATACATAGATTTTTGTTATACGATTACACCAGCTTTCGTTTAAATTTTACTGTATACTTTCCTTACATACTTTAATAGAATAATACGTATAATAGCGTATAATATGATATTCCTAAATACTTTTATAATCTGTCCATAAATGCTGAAAACATCGCGAACAATGAAAACATGCAAGAAAATAACATAAAATCGCATTAAAAAGAGGCCGAAACTACCTGAATACATTTTATTTGCCATGAAATATCCAAGCAAGCAAAGCTACGGCTTAAAGCTAGTATGTACATACATAAAACTGACCGTGACCCCACCTTGACTTTCAGCGAATTAGTGTCTCATTAAGACAATATTAATCAGTCAGACAGTTTCTGCCTTCATGTCTGGACCATTTTTGTTGAAAATTGTTGTTTTTCATTAACTCATTTTGAGCTGAAATTTTGTAAACTGACTCTATACCAGATGTACTCTTCACCCCTTTTGGATAGATATACTCTTTCGCTGACACACACATTGTATAGGCACAATTAAGCTTAAAAAGAAACATTGGCATTTTTAAAATATGTTGATTTTGGCTCTATAGTCTCATCGGATTCAGCTAAATACCAGTATATTTAAAGCAACTATCGTTTTTGTCTATAGATGGGTGACAATTTGTGAACATACCGAGACTCCTCCGTGCCTCGGAAAGCACGTTAAGCCGCTGGTCCCGACTGTCATACGTTGATCTTTGGCAGTAGTTAAGTCAATTCTGACAACCAGTCTTACTATGGGATACTGTGTTACCCAGTAAAATGTGTTGTGAAGTCAGATAGGCAGTCGCTCTGTAACATACGGTATTCAGCTGAATCCGGCAAGACTGGAAGCCGACCTCAACAAAGCTTTGAAAAAAGGCTAGACAGAAATTTATTTAGAATATAAATAATATCCATCTTCATAACTATTTACATGTATTTGGATATTGCATACCGTAATACCTGACGCGTAAATAGACAAACCACAAAATTGGATACAATCCAAAACGCTTCTGAGAAAAATCATATTATCATTATCTCCATAATTTTGGCTCGGGTCTGACAAACTCGTAACTAAGTGAAGTTTTTTGGAAAGTATTTAAAAATACACATAAAATTATAACCACCTCTGTGGCCGAAAACACCGGTTTTCAATGTGTCGCCAGCTCTGAGGTCCTATTCAATCCCCGGACGGGGTAATGTAGAAAATCACTTCTCTACAATGTCTCGGGTCTGGGTTTTTGTGGTATGGTGGTGGGGTTCATTTTTTCTTGTTTTTATTGGTAAATAAGGGCCGATTGAAAGCATGGAACGCAGATTTTTCAAACATCAAATCTATTTCCATTTTCCATATTCTTAATTTATGTTTTGAAATTTGGGACCTGTGTAAAGAAAAGCATAGCTAGTCTTAACTACAAACTAACTATGATCATCATCATCTGCCGAGCCTTTTCCCAACTATGTTAGGGTCGGCTTCCTGTCTTACCGGGTTCAGCTGAATACCGTATTTTACAGAGCGACTGCCTATCGGACCTCCACAACCCATATTACTGGGTAAACACAGTATTCCATAGTAAAACTGGTTGACTTACTGATTATTGACTGCCTAAGATGTTCGTATGACAGTCGGGACCTACGGCTTAACGTGCTTTCCGAAACACGGATCGGTCTCGGTATAAGTTGTCACCCATCCACGGACCAAACGCGGCGAGTGCGGCTTTACCTGTATTGTCGGTCAAACAGTACGGCTTACACTTAGCCACGAGCCTCTCTACAAACCTCTCTACTTACTATATCCTATAATATACTATATCAAATACATACACATTATAATAATGTAATTATATTTATAATCTATAGTCGTTTGTACATGTTAAAATATATTTAGAGTGTTATATATTTAGCTCGTCCAAAGTGCAAACCGATCTTAATACGGATAGGGCAACACGTTTTAAACATTACTGCGATACCATTAGTTTGATATTTATAGAAAACTAGCGACACGCCCCGACTTTGCACGGGTGCAATATAGATTTTCGGCTTTCTTTACAATAGTATGGTGGTATGTATTATACGTACCTTTATCTTGAATCACTCTATCTTTTGCTGAAAACTGCATTAAAATCTGTTGAGCAGTTTGAAAGATGTTATACTATTTAAAGATGATACATGGTGGATTATTTTGATGCTACCTGGAGGAAAAGTGTCCTTAGTTAGGACACTAAGGACACTACACTACTAACTACAGAAGATAGATAATTCTACTTAAAAAAACATTCCTTCTTAAAAAGAAACAAAACTGCAATCAATCTTTTTGAAAATACGCTCAACCCGAAAATCTAACGGACTTAAATCCTTATTATTATACATATCGTAACCGATATGTATGTTTGTTTCTCTAGATTTACTTAATACTAGCGGTGTCTCGCGGTTTCATCTGTGTAGACAGTGCTGTATACAGTCCCCATTCCAGGTTTTTAAGTTATTCTGTTGTTTGAGTTCTTGTGTCAAAAATGGTGTAACTAACTCGATTTTGATTAATATGCAGGCTGTTACCAAAAGGGTATATCTATACAAAAAGGGTGAAGAGTACATCTAGTATAGAGTCAGTTTACAATATTTCAGCTCAAAATAAATTAATTTAATAATTGATATCCAATTTTTCAAATTATTTAATTGTAAATTATTGTACAAATGTTGAGATTTAATCTTTGTCTTAAAAGTTGACAATGAAATTAATGATAAATTATGTAAGTTCTATTTTTATCTAATGGTTGTATCTGACTTTTGACCTTGTACGCAAGCTTTCCATATGAGAACCGGTTTCCCTACCATAGAGGTCAATGTCTAGTTTTCCTTGTAAATAGTGTTGTTTTGTATTGGATAATTATTTGTTGCTACTCAGAGTTAATGGTTACTTAACGATTTAACTAAACCAACTCTAAAGTCTGAGGGATTGACCTACTTATACAGGGTGTCACAAAACCCCTGTCCGATCCGTTAAGGGGTTGTTAGGTATCGATGTCTAATTACAAAAAAAGTAAAAAAAAATGGAAAAATTAAAAAAAAAATATAACCTTAAAAAAATGTTTTCTCTCAATTGCGGGTGAGAGCGACGGCATCGTTCTCAGGTTCTGCCAAATGACCATACAAAAGGCCACCATTAATACCGACGAAAATGGTGGTGTAGTTTTTGATTTATCTTCAAATTTAGGGATTTTGGAGGCTATTTCAAAGTTCATTATTATTGTTACTATCATGAATATTCCAAATATAATATTTCACAATTCATGCCCAAAATAAAATATTAAATTTGGAATATTCGAAATAGTAAAAGTAATAATGAAATTCCCTAAATCTGAGGTTAACAAAAGTTAAATCTCCATTTTTGGGCAGTGGTGTGTATGGAGGCCTTTTGTATGCTCATTTGGCAGCAGCTGTGACGAAGCGAATTCTCTCTCTTGAAATTTTAGAATATTTTTTTTGTTAGTTAAATATCGTTTACTATTCATAAATAGTGATACCTATAAATATTCATTATTTTAATTTATAAAGTTTGTCATTTATGTGTTGTTTTGACGGGTCTGTTGGTCTAGTGGTTAGAGACCCTGACTGCTATACCGGAGGTCGTGGGTTCGATTCCCACCCGGCACAAATGTTTGTGTGATGAGCACGTTCATTTGTTCGGTGTCTGGGTGTAATTTATCTATAATATGTATGTATTTAGAAATATATAAGTATGTTTATCAGGTGTCTGGTTACCATAATACAAGCTCTGCTTAGCTTGGGATTAGACAACCGTGTGTGAGATGTCCTGGAATATTATATTATATGTATAATATAATATTCCTATAATTAAACATGAAACACGAAATTCTTGTCTCATTTACGTAACACTTAAGCTTTTCTCTCACCTTAATTCTAATTAACATTAACCACATAACAAAGTCACGTCAATCGGAAAGCTATTGAAGTGTGCACACCAGTTGACTGCACGCGCCACGTTATAATTTAATTTATTAAATTATACGGAATCACGCATGTTCGATAAAGGGATAGGTAGAGAATTAAGTTGACATATTGACACGTTTTGATAAATATTTAACGGGGTTTGTAGCTAAGTAACATAACATACCATCACGCCTGTATCCCCGAAGGGTTAGGCAGAGGTGTACCAATGTGCACCCACAGTTCGCCGGTATGTTTAGGCCCCATGTAACAGGGGGCGAGTTTTTGCCACTAACCGGACACTTATCTAAACTCCGATTTGCTACTGAGAATTTCATAGAAAAATCCAATGACACCTTGGTCGACTTGGGAATCGAAAGCAATACCTCTAGCGTAGTAGTTGCGCTTAGAACCACTAAGCCAACGAGGCAGAGTTGTAAATTAACTAAAGTTCTGAGCTACTAACAAGTAAATTAAAGAATACTTTACTAATATTATAATTACAAGGGTAACCTAAGTTGTTTCTGAAAGGCTGATTATATCTGTTATCAAATCAACTAATCAGGACTGTTATTAACAAACAAATTAACAAACTGTTGACCAAATCATTAACAACCGATCAAAGCGCTAAACATGAGATTTGACAGGTGATTAACTAAAGTTTGCGGTGTCAGCTGTTCTGAAAGTGGGAGTGACTCTTTCAATCTCTCACGCTTTCGTGAACAAACGGCTCACCCGATTTAGATAAAATTTGATATTGTGATAGCTTGAACTCCAAGAAAAGATAAATAAGCTACTTTAAACACGATACCAAAAAGATATTTACACAATATTTCATTTATATATATTTTTATATCCACTAAAGTATATTGTTATTTAAAGTAAATACATACCTAAATATGTCACATAAACATAACATACCCACACTTTGACGTTAACTCGTTTTGACATACATTTTCCAAACGACATAACGTTGAAAGGAGGTGAATATTAAATTATTATTTATTAACGTAAACATGTTTTGAATATTCTGTAACGTTAATGTAAATTTTAAATTATAATTGTTTTGTAAATGAAATTGGAAATGATGGGTTCTTTGAAAATATAATTAAGAAAGTTAAGAGACAAGATTTTGCGGAAGAGTTCGTTTTATTAACTTATTTTAGGGTGCTGGTAGAGAATCTGTCGCTTCATTTATGAAATTAGTTATTTATTCTGAAAACTTTGATTCACTTAAATTTAATAGTTATTAAATGTAAATTTTCACTACTTTCACTTTAAAGTGACAAAGTCAACATACTTAATAAACAGCTACTTAATTTTTATTGAGTATTTCATTCATTATTTTTTATTCTTGACAATTTTTTTAATGAAATCTGCTCAGTAGTTAAGGTGCTACGATTAAATACAAATATATCTTGGTAGGCGTCAGTCTTGGAAGGCGTCGGTCTTGATAAGCGTCGGTCTCGGAAGGCGTCGGTCTTGATAAGCGTCGGTCTCGGAAGGCGTCGGTCTTGATAAGCGTCGGTCTCGGAAGGCGTCGGTCTTGATAAGCGTCGGTTTTGATAAGCGTTGGTCTCGGAATTCGTCGGTCTTGATAAGCATCGGTCTCGGAAGGCGTCGGTCTTGATAAGCGTCGGTCTCGGAAGGCGTCGGTCTTGATAAGCGTCCGTCTCGGAAGGCGTCGGTTTTGATAGGCGTCGGTCTTGATAAGCGTCGGTCTCGGAAGGCGTCGGTCTTGATAAGCGTCCGTCTCGGAAGGCGTCGGTTTTGATAGGCGTCGGTCTTGATAAGCGTCGGTCTTGAAAAGCGTCGGCCTTGGTAGGCGTCGGTCTCGGAAGGCGTCGGTCTTGATAGGTGTCGGTGTCGGAAGGCGTCGGTCTCGGAAGGCGTCGGTCTTGATAAGCGTCGGTCTCGGAAGGCGTCGGTCTTGATAAGCGTCGGTCTCGGAAGGCGTCGGTCTTGATAAGCGTCGGTCTCGGAAGGCGTCGGTCTTGATAAGCGTCGGTCTCGGAAGGCGTCGGTCTTGATAAGCGTCGGTCTCGGAAGGCGTCGGTCTTGATAAGCGTCGGTCTCGGAAGGCGTCGGTCTTGATAAGCGTCGGTCTCGGAAGGCGTCGGTCTTGATAGGTGTCGGTCTCGGTAGGCGTCGATCTTGATAAGCGTCGGTCTTGGTAGGCGTCGGTCTTGTTAGGCGTCGCGGTCTCGGTAGGCGTCGGTCTTGATAAGCGTCGGTCTCGATAGGCGTCGGTCTCGGTAGGCGTCGGTCTCGGTAGGCGTCGGTCTCGGTAGGCGTCGGTCTTGATAAGCGTCGGTCTTGGTAGGCGTCGGTCTTGTTAGGCGTCGGTCTCGGTAGGCGTCGGTCTTGATAAGCGTCGGTCTCGATAGGCGTCGGTCTCGGTAGGCGTCGGTCTCGGTAGGCGTCGGTCTCGGTAGGCGTCGGTCTTGATAAGCGTCGGTCTCGGAAGGCGTCGGTCTTGATAAGCGTCGGTCTCGGAAGGCGTCGGTCTTGATAAGCGTCGGTCTCGGAAGGCGTCGGTCTTGATAAGCGTCGGTCTCGGAAGGCGTCGGTCTTGAGAAGCGTCGGTCTTGATAAGCGTCGGTCTCGGAAGGCGTCGGTCTTGATAGGCGTCGGTCTCGGTAGGCGTCGATCTTTATAAACGTCGGTCTCGGTAGGCGTCGGTCTCGGAAGACGTCGGTCTTGCTAGGCGTCGGTCATGCTAGGCGTCGGGCTTGCTAGGCGTCGGTCCTGATAAGTGTCGGTCTCTGAAGGCGTCGGTCTTGATAAGCGTCGGTCTTGGTAGGCGTCGGTCTTGTTAGGCGTCGGTCTCGGTAGGCGTCGGTCTTGATAAGCGTCGGTCTCGATAGGCGTCGGTCTCAGTAGGCGTCGGTCTCGGTAGGCGTCGGTCTCGGTAGGCGTCGGACTTGAAAAGCGTTGGTCTTGGTAGGCGTCGGTCTTGATAAGCGTCGGTCTCGGAAGGCGTCAGTCTTGAAAAGCGTCGGTCTGGGTAGGCGTCGGACTTGGTAGGCGTCGGTCTTGGTAGGCGACAGTCTGGGTTAGCGTCGGACTCGGTAGGCATTGGTCTTGATAGGTTTCGGTCTCGGTAGGCGTCGGTCTTGATAAGCGTCGGTCTTGGTAAGCGTCGGTCTTGGTAAGCGTCGGTCTTGGTAAGCGTCGGTCTTGATAAGCGTCGGTCTCGGTAGGCGTCGGTCTCGGAAGGCGTCGGTCTCGGAAGGCGTCAGTCTCGGTAGGCGTCGGTCTTGATAAGCGTCAGTCTTGATAAGCGTCGGTCTCGGTAGGCGTCGATCTTTATAAACGTCGATCTCGGTAGGCGTCGGTCTCGGAAGACGTCGGTCTTGCTAGGCGTCGGTCCTGATAAGTGTCGGTCTCTGAAGGCGTCGATCTTGATAAGCGTCGGTCTTGGTAGGCGTCGGTCTTGTTAGGCGTCGCGGTCTCGGTAGGCGTCGGTCTTGATAAGCGTCGGTCTCGGTAGGCGTCGGTCTCGGTAGGCGTCGGTCTTGATAAGCGTCGGTCTTGGTAGGCGTCGGTCTTGTTAGGCGTCGGTCTCGGTAGGCGTCGGTCTTGATAAGCGTCGGTCCCGATAGGCGTCGGTCTCGGTAGGCGTCGGTCTCGGTAGGCGTCGGTCTTGATAAGCGTCGGTCTCGGAAGGCGTCGGTCTTGATAAGCGTCGGTCTCGGAAGGCGTCGGTCTTGATAAGCGTCGGTCTCGGAAGGCGTCGGTCTTGATAAGCGTCGGTCTCGGAAGGCGTCGGTCTTGAGAAGCGTCGGTCTTGATAAGCGTCGGTCTCGGAAGGCGTCGGTCTTGATAGGCGTCGGTCTCGGTAGGCGTCGATCTTTATAAACGTCGGTCTCGGTAGGCGTCGGTCTCGGAAGACGTCGGTCTTGCTAGGCGTCGGTCATGCTAGGCGTCGGGCTTGCTAGGCGTCGGTCCTGATAAGTGTCGGTCTCTGAAGGCGTCGGTCTTGATAAGCGTCGGTCTTGGTAGGCGTCGGTCTTGTTAGGCGTCGGTCTCGGTAGGCGTCGGTCTTGATAAGCGTCGGTCTCGATAGGCGTCGGTCTTGGTAGGCGTCGGTCTCGGTAGGCGTCGGTCTCGGTAGGCGTCGGTCTCGGTAGGCGTCGGTCTCGGTAGGCGTCGGACTTGAAAAGCGTTGGTCTTGGTAGGCGTCGGTCTTGATAAGCGTCGGTCTCGGAAGGCGTCAGTCTTGAAAAGCGTCGGTCTGGGTAGGCGTCGGACTTGGTAGGCGTCGGTCTTGGTAGGCGACAGTCTGGGTTGGCGTCGGACTCGGTAGGCATTGGTCTTGATAGGTTTCGGTCTCGGTAGGCGTCGGTCTTGATAAGCGTCGGTCTTGGTAAGCGTCGGTCTTGATAAGCGTCGGTCTCGGTAGGCGTCGGTCTCGGAAGGCGTCGGTCTCGGAAGGCGTCAGTCTCGGTAGGCGTCGGTCTTGATAAGCGTCAGTCTTGATAAGCGTCGGTCTTGGTAGGCGTCGGTCTTGATAAGCGTCGGTCTTGGTAGGAGTCGGTCTCGGTAGGCGTCGGTCTCGGTAGGCGTCGGTCTTGGTAGGCGTCGGTCTTGGAAGGCGTCGGTCTTGATAAGCCTCGGTCTTGATAAGCGTCGGTCTTGATAAGCCTTGGTCTTGATAAGCGTCGTTCTCGGAAGGCGTCGGTCTTGATAAGCGTCGGTCTCGATAAGCGTTGGTCTTGGTAGACGTCGGTCTTGGTAAGCGTCGGTCTTGGTAAGCGTCGGTCTCGGTAAGCGTCGGTCTCGGTAAGCGTCGGTCATGATAGGCGTCGGACTTGATATGCGTTGGTCTTGATAAGCGTCAGTCTTGATAAGCGTCAGTCTTGGTAAGCGTCGGTCTCGGTAGGCGTCGGTCTCGGTAGGCGTCGGTCTTGTTAGGCGTCGGCGACGGTAGGCGTCGGTCTTGATAAGCGTCGGTCTTGGACGGTCTTCTCTTTGGGTTTTTAAAAAGACATGAAAGAGCAATAACTTTTATAATGTTTGTATACAATATTGTATGATTTTACATTACAGAGCTATTAATATAAATATTACAAACTTTGAGGAAAGCTAACGTCTAACGTTTTCCTTGTATCCTATAATACAGACGTTTAAATATCATTATTACTATTTAAATACGTCACGACTATGTATCTAATTATTTTGTTTTCTATCGAGTATAGTTTCCGGCAAGTAACTAGTCTGGGTCTGATAGTTGTAATAACATTTACACTAAGAGCAAAAAATAAAATAAAATAGTTTTACCGCTTGTCACTATTAAAGCTGAAGTATTAATTAGTCTTTCAAAATATTAGGTGTTTTTGATCGCCTACAGGTCTATCCATACTTTATTTAGAAAAATTAATTTATTACGACAGTATTTAAAAATTTGATATAAGTCTACTTTTTCAGTCTAGAAATGAAACTACTTTTTACAGATTTTATAACGGTATTACTATATTTTAACCAAATACTAAAATGTTTGATCCCGACGTTTCAACGCCTTTGCAGGTGTTTTATCTACGGGCAGAATATTGTTCTTCAATAAGACTAATTATTTTAAAATAATCGTGTACAACTAAAATGTTAATTTATGTAATTGATACAATTAATATACTCGTAGTTCCGTGGTTAAGGGAAGGGCCTTGGTCAGAACCTCAATGCTATAGGGCAAGGTTCGATCCCGGATGTGAAATACCTAAATGCGACAATAATTAACACATTAAGTAAAAACAAAAACTTGTTTAACATAATTGTGACCTCAAGATGTAATGTCAAATGCTTCGGTTTTTAGGGTCCCGTAGGGGTATTAATGAATCGGTATTGTTGAATAGTTTGTCGATGAAATTTTTAGGACTCCATTTTATTGTTAACTAGCTAGCTGAGTTGCTGCTAGTTCGATCTGTACAAAAATAAATACGTTTTCGATAATAAAAGCATTTAAAAAAAACTTTCATACAAACGTCTGTTGTCTAGTTCAAAAAAGACAGAAAACTTTTTTTTTAAGTCATGATTTCATGTAAACACATACGGAACATTGTTTTTTAATGCAACTTACGCTTTACCTCAAATTAATCAATGTACAAACACATGTGAATTTTATCACACCATAAGTAGCCAATCTTTGTGACGTTGTGTATAAATTTAGACAGGTCTATAATGAGCTATTTTTAGCAAAATATTGCGAAAATTATGTAAAATTTCAATCGTAGTTTAACGATTTTTATGATAAAGACAAAGATCATTTGATTTTGTAAGAACATATATAGAGAATTACAGTATGTATAAACTACTGTATAGGAATTATCGAATGAGGAAGATACTTATTTTTTATCTCCTTGGTAAAATTAAGACTACAACGTATCTTATTATTTATATATTTGAACATTTATTACCTACTAGCTGTGCCCCGCGGTTTCACCCGCGTGTATCCATAGGTCCCGTTCCCGGTGCCTTTACCCGCGTGTATCCATAGGTCCCGTTCCCGGTGCCTTCACCCGCGTGTATCCATAGGTCCCGTTCCCGGTGCCTTTATATTATTGGGGGCGGAGATGAATCCAACAAATCACTGTCGTAACAATGGTCAGGATTACTTTTTTTTCCCCGCGAAATTTTCCAATATTTTTACATAAGAACCTTCTCTTGACAATAACAAAATCAACAAAAAAAGAATTAGCGAAATCGGTCCAGGCGTTATTGAGTTATGCGCTTACCAACACATTTAGTGATTCATTTTTATATATAAAGATTAAAATAATACTACTTTTACGGAATTCATCGTAGTTTGTATTTAGATTTCAGTTCCCGACATTCCGATACTTTTGCAGGTATCATGGTCAGTCTTTAATGTCTAACATTCGCGTAAACCTCAGAACTCATTTAATGCCTACTTAAAAATTTACATTGATTTGACATAAATGTAAAATAAGCGATTTAAAAAAAAACGAATTTGGTTAGATGAAATATATTTATGGGAGCACTATTGAAGTATACCGTATCCAAATTGTTGAAATCAATCAAATCGAGCGAAGAGATTGCGAAACAAACAAAACTGCTTTTCCCATACCCACTTCGCCATGCAGAATGTTAAAAAAACCCTGTACGACCCGAAAGGGTGAAATAGAGTTCAAAAACACATGACCAAATAAAATATTAAATACGAGTATAATACCAATGATAATAAATTTCGAAATAACCATTTTTCGAGGCGGAATTCCCAAAATATGAGATCAAAACAAAAATTACAGTACCATTTTCTTAAGACGCGGCATTTCTTTTTCAGGACACTTATACATTCCAGAGCAATATTTATTGACCCTTTATTTATTTTTAACAGATCGAAAATGCATCCAAATCGACCCTTTTTCGGGTCCCATTCGGATACGTCAGCTATTAATATTAAGAATATGGTAAGATGCACGCCCCTTGTTGTGCATTGCATATAACCCCCTAAAAGTGCATTGGAAATAACCCCCCCCCCCCCCTTGAAAGTGCATTTCAGCTTTCTAAACTATCTCTTTAATAACCCTTTAGAATTTCTTGTCTGTCTACAAGGTGACACCGAAAGGGGTATATTCATCTAAAAGGTGTGATGAGTACATCTGGTATAGAGTCAGTTTACAAAGTTTCAGCTCAAAATTAGGGACTTAAATTGTTGATACCTAATTTTTCGTATCAATTATTGTTGAACTAACTCATTTTGTGCTAAGATTTTGTAGACTAACTCTATACCAGGAATACTCTTCACCCCTTTTGGATAGATATACCCTTTCGGTAACACCTTGTATATTACCTACCCCTTGATGTAATATTATGTTACCCTATTTTTGTCTGTTGTTTTGTCCTTAATGTTGTTTCAGCTTATGTTTTTCTTGCCCCTTTTTATTAACCATAAGGTTCTTCAATTCCAATAATTGGATGTAAATACTTAACTATGCTTCATGATTTTATGATCTCCGTGGTTGAGTGGCATACACGCCGGTTTTAAAAAGGGTCACTAGCTCTGACTTCTCCGGTTCGATCCCCGGACGGGCCAGTGTAGTACCTTTTTTCTACAGTGTCTCAAGTCTGGGTTTATGTGGTACCTTCGTTGCTCCTGATTCCATAACACAATTGCTTTAGCTACTTACTTTGTGTTCAGAGCAATGTATGTGATCCATACTTCTTTTTTAATTTAATCATTATTATTTTAATATGATTCCCTCTATATCATGCAGTTTATAAAGCAAATCTATCAGAATCAATATATTGTCATCATCTGCCGAGCCTTTTTCCCAAGTTATGTTGGGGTCGGCTACCAGTTTTACCGGATTTTGCTGAATACCGTATCTTACATGGAGCGACTGCCTATCAGACCTCCACAACCCATTTTACTGGGAAACACAGTATCCCATAGTAAGACTGGTTGTCAGATGTGACTTAACGACTGCCAATGACTGAAAATGAAAGACGTAGAATCAATATTGTAATGCCTAAATAGACTCGTTTTGTCCGCTATCGGCTTCGCCAAATCGTTTGACCTAATCAATAAGCCATCCATCAATATCATAGTAATTTATACGAAAGCTTGTAACAAATAAATTATGTTTTATATCTATGAAAAGCTTCTTACAATGCCACGCCTACCCTTGACCTTTGAGTGAATATAAATGCCTTAATGACTCTGATTGGCAATATTTCAATATTGATTTCGCGAAAATTTGCTTGTATAAGTCTTGGTATGAGTGTTCTTTCAAAAAAATATTGGATTTGTAAGTAATATTGAATTCTCTTTGTATTCTGAGAAAGGAACGTTAGTTACACAGGTTTTTGACTGATCTGTCTTATATGGTTTTCTTGTGGATCCCACTGTCAACAGTGGACCAAATTAGATGGGACTACACTGAAAGCACCCTCTTTCGAATAAAAAAATAATCATCAAAATCAGTTCACCAAATCGAAAGTTCTGAGGTAACAAAAAAAAATACAGTCGAATTGAGTACCTCCTCCATTTTGAAATCGGTTATAAAGAAGTCGTCTTCAATTAAATTCAGGTATCGATACTAAATTCTTTTGAAATTGGTCCACTATTGCCGTAGATCGATCGCGAAACGAACCAACACACAAAAAAAAAACAGACGAATCCTCCTCTTTCTGAAGTCGGTTGAAAATATACGATTTGTAATGCGTAATATCAGTCTTTGTACATCCTCTTTTCTTTCAGAGAACAATGGAAGTTGATTGCAAAGGTTGCTCATTAAGAATTAGCTGTTGCAAAGTCTATGTGATCTAGATTGCCTGACATTGTTTTCCATACATGATTTCACATAAATGTGAAGAAAATAATTTTCATAGTCAGTTTGAATTTTCTCCTTGGAGGTCTTATATAAATTTAAAAACAATTGGTTAAGTTTTTGCTTGTTTTATGAAAATAACTGTAAACTTATTACATAAACTTAAAAAAAACGCATCAAAAGTACCATTTATGGAATTAACACGAAATAAAAACGAATGACTGAACATTGGGAAGAACGATCAGTGTTAAGTCATATCTCATGTTGTCTCTATCACTTTCAGGTGTAAAGTAGAGACAGATATAGTAACGTTTTAAAGTCAAAAAGTGTTTCATTATTTGCCTGTTGGTCTAGTGGTTAGAGACCCTGACTGATATACCGGAGGTCGTGGACATTCCCACCCAGGACAATTTTTTTGTGTGATGAGCACGATCAGTTGTTTTGTGTCTGGGTGCATGTCTATCAGTTGTCTGGTTAGTTTACTACAAGCTTTGCTTAGTTTGGGAGGCCGAGTGATTTTTATGAGCAATTTTTTAAAAGGGATGAAAGGCACTTATGAAACAAGTTATGATTATGACTGTGAATGGGTATTTATGCAAAGAAAGACCGAAAAAGAGATGGATGGATTGTATGAAAAATGTTAAGAGAAAGAAAGGAGTGAATGCTGAGATGATGAGTAGTAGAGATGAATGGAAGCTGAATACGCATTGCGCCGACCGCAAATTGGGAACAGGGCAGGGAGATGATGATGACGATAATAATTTGGAGGTTAGTATCAAAGTCCACCTGAAAATGTCTGAATTCACACAAAGTGTTAATGGTACTGAAACGTATTATTTGTCCTTAGTTATTGGCACTGGCAGTTTGCCAGTACGAGTATGTTTTGCTGCCAAACGCGATAGAGGTGTTGTCCCGAATTATGTTGAGTTTTATGGCTATTTAATATAGTGTATACTTGTTAATACAGGTTGTAGATGATAGTAAGGTGAATTTAGAAATATTTTTAAACTCTCGACGCAGTTTAACGGTATATCTGCGGCATCGTAGCTCCCAAACGAATGTACCGAATATGATGCAGTATTTTTCTCGGTTGACGTAACCAGAATGATTATTAGTTATACTTTATGTATAAAATATCTGTTTTTATGAACAAATATTTTAAAGCTCTTTTTTTGCACTGCAAACTGTGTGTTGCAAATTTAGTTCCAACTTAATCATTTTAACTGACTTCGAAAGGAGGAGAATCTCAATTTGACGTTATTTTTGAAGTCTCTCATGTTGTTATAATATAAGGGTAAAGAAAAGGCGTTTGTCCAAAAATGATAGATACTTGTGGTGACCTAGATATTTTATTTTTCCTGCCCAAAGCAATACATTTTCAAAGAAAATCCATGAACATTTATTTAATCAAAAGATGAGTAAACATTCATAATGCATACAGTATTAAACAATTTAAGGAATATTGTTATTTACAAATAAATAAAGTACCAGTAAAACTTCTACTCACCTCTTCAAATACACACTTGTAATACACAGCAACAATAACAAAATACTAAACGACCTTGAAAAGTTCAAGCAACTTTTTTCCAAGTTAGTAAACAAGTATTTGTTTGCCCTTCACAGCTTACCTTCGTATACTGTATAATAAAACAATTAACAAAACTTAGTAAATAACTCAATGATGTCTTATTAGCATAACGCACTTTAGATAATGTCAAGAAAATATATTTTGAATTCTTTTACTTCGCAATTCTTAGATAAGTATTATCATCATCATCATCATCATCATCATCATATCAGCCCGGAATCACCCACTGCTGGGTATAGGCCTCCCCTTTTTTCTGCCATTGTTGTCTGTCTCGCGCGTCCCTCATCCAGGTGGTTCCCATTACCTTGGCCATGTCATCAACCCAACGTGCTCTCGGATAGGTATTCAGCTGAATCTTGTAAGACTGGAAGCCGACCTCAATATAGTTGGGAAAAAGCTAGGCAGGTGCTGATTTGCTCAGCCCTTTTTAACCCCCGACGAAAAATCACATAAGTTTTGTGTGTTGGGTCTGTGTGTATGTCTGTAGCATACTAGCATCGTAGCTTATAAACAAATGAACCGATTTTAATGTTTTTTTTTTTTATGCTGATGTTTTCGATATGTTTCTTAGCTACAAATTATGAGGATCAATTCAGTATTATAAAAATTATCAACGATTTTCTAAAATGATTTGGCGTTTTCTTTACTTTTAATAATACAGTTATATTTGTTTTGGTTTTTTTAAGTGGAGGGTTAAAGAAGGGATTCGTACAGATAATTAATATGTGTGTCTTTCTATCTGTCTTAATTGCAATTAATTTCCACTACAATCGAAAGATATATATGAATAGAAACCCTTACATTCACTTGATACTAATATCTTTAAATATTCGTAAGGGCATCGATGTACTGTGTGAAAGATGATATGAGAAAGAAAGGAGTGCATGCTGAGATGGCAAGTTGTAGAGATGAATGGAAGCTGAATACTCATTGCGCCGACCACATGTAATTGGGAACAGGGCAGGGACGATGATGATTGTCTTACCAATTAATGGATGATAGATTCTAAACGAAGAAAATTTCTATTTTCTCTTAAGATCAAACCAAGATCTTTCCATTTATATTCATAATATATTTATTTAATGGACTTCCTAAGTACTAGTTTCTAATAATCAGTATTAAAACAGGGAAATATGCATGCATTAAATATCTTGTTATGCAGTTGCATAGTACCTACGTCATAAGTGTAATAATATGTTTTGTTTTTCACGAAACGTTAGGGCTGTCACAAATAACAGTTTTTTTTTTTATTTTTATTAACGAGTACCATTTGTTCTATATCATTTATAAATTGGAAAAGTTTAAATACCTCCAAAAAACTTGAACGATAGTAAAATTAAAAATTATAATCTAATTGATTAATTCTAAATGTGAAGTAAAAGGAACTTCAATGATATTTGTATGAGACAAAGTCTGAGGTAACGATGAAAATAATATTTAAAAAAACAACCATAATTGCTCTAAATATCAAATAACAAATATACAATAAAAACATACATAACCGCATAAAAAATATAACATTACAAAAAAGACAAAATCGAGTTAGGAACCTCCTCATTTTGGAGTCGGTTAAAAATACTTGTTTCTATAATTATTTCTATCAAGATATACTATTAATATACTAACTAGTAATAACGATAAGTAGTTAATATAAGATTGGCCTGTCAAGACAAATTGATTACACAGGGTGCGCCGTATGTACTAAGGTAGCCATTAGAAGATGCTTTCTAATAACATCCTGTATATAACTGTACCAGCTGTGCCCCACGGTGTTATTTAACTTGCATTTCTCCTAAGTAATGTGTAATGTTAAATGGCCTATAACCTTCCTAAATTAGGCTATCCAATACAAGAAGATTTGTTCAAATCGGACTGGTAGTTTCTGAGATTAGCGTGTTCAAACAAACTGTTGTATCAATTGTATAGAAGCTTGAAATAATTATATTACTTTCCAAACGAATTAGCTATTATCTTTACGTGAGCTTTTCCAAATCGGGGTGTTTTAAATTAAGCAAGGAACATGCACAAAAACGAAAAATAAAACAATGATTCCCTTGTTTTTTTGGTAAGCTGGTTTTTGGTTAGTATGACGACCTCCGTGGTCGAGTGGCGTACGCACCCGCTCAAAGTGTCGAGGTCTAGCTCTGAGGTCCCGGGTTCGATCCCCGGACGGGTCAATGTAGAAAATCACATTTCTACATTGTCTCGGGTCTGGGTGTTTGTGGTACCTTCGTTGTTTCTGAATACCATAACACAAGTGCTTTAGCTACTTCCTTTGGGTTCAGATCAATCAAGTATGTGATGTTGTCCGCAAAAAAAAAAGTTATTCTTATGGAGACATCCTTAAGTGTTGGGTATTATCCAAAGGAATCGTGTTGTATAATTCGTGACGGCCAGTGTTTATAATTTTATTGTCTCCTACAAAATTATGGTTTGCATAACAAACCCTGTTATGTGCGTTACGTTTATACTATAGTATACATTCAGTTCTAGCATCTATGGACAAAATACTTAGATCGTATATGTACTGCCTTACCTAATTTAGCTATTAAATGTATTTATTTAGGAATAAATGAGTAGGTATGTTTATCAGTTGTGTTCGACTCGACCAAGACAACTACCAATGTTATGTGTCCTTTCTGAATTATTTCAAGGCACTACTGACTTACGGTGGAGGAAAACACCCTGAGGAAACCGAGATTCTTGTAATTCTATAACATAACCATGTAATAGGGGGCAAGCTTATTGCCACTAACCGGGCGGAAATCCAAATTCATAGAAAACCCAAATAACACTTTGGTCGACTTGGGAATCGAACCCAAGATCACTAGCGTAGCAGTCGTGCTTAGAACCACTAGGCCAACTGAAATGAGTGTCTGAAAGCCGCTATGACCGGCTTTACCTATAGGACGTTAAGAAAACCCTGTCCGACCCGTAAAAGTATTGTTAGGTCCCGAAATATAAAAAAATACCGCCTAAAAATCCTCAAAAGGGGAGAGAAAAAGAGTCAAAGTCATTACAAGTGCTGCCAAAGGATCAAACAAAATGGTGTCAATAATAGCGAAGGGAAGGGTGGTTTTCATAACATATCACATAACCACCTCTGCTAACCCACACTTGAGTAAAAGCGTGATGTTATCCACACATGCAGTGTATCGCATGTCACAATAAAGTGTTATGGCCACGTGGTCACCGAACACTTATCACTGTGTCCAGTTACTGTCGTTTTGTAATATTAGACGTCTGGCTTTTGATACAAAGCGATTGTTGGTTGAGCTTTTGTGGCTTTTTGTAATGAGTTTTTATAACATACATAGGTAATTTTATTAATCTGTGTAATCGTAATCAGTGATGGAATTGCTTTGGGTCACATACGACTCTTTAATTGTAATAATACAAATGTAAGCGTGATGCAATGTTTGTTAGTCTTTCAAACAAAATTACTGGATGCATTGAGATGAAATTTAGCAGACATTATTTTTATGTAACATAGTTAGAGAACCTGGATAGTATCAACGTTATGCCTTATGTATTTATTTTTCTATCACTATTTACTGAATTTCTTTGTATTATTTTGATGTTGATAATGAAAATAGTTTTTTTCCGTTACTAAAATGCTTCGAAAAACACGTTCCGATAGAAAAATATGAGTAATTGTTTTTTACAATACAAGATGAAATAGATCTTTTGCTCATTTCAAATAAAATAAATGTGTCGAATTAAATATACAGCTATGCCAATATATTCAACTCAAAAGACAAATAATTGCGACAGGCATCTCTACACAATATTATGATTGATCTAACTAAAATATAACGATGAGTACGATGACAATGAAAATGGACTCTGTACTGCGAATATCTTTGATTGATTAATGAATCTCGTGTTCATCACTATTTGTAGTATTTATATACGAATATATGTGGTGCTGAATAGTTTGTTTGGTAGGTGGGGAATTGACAGATATACTGATTGAAAGAAAAATATGCGTATAAGTTCTTCGGAGGTAGGTAATAAAGAAATATAAAAACAAAAGTGGTTTATCAACAATACAGATTTTTATATCTGATTCAAATAAGTGTATGTGTCGGTCTGTCCGTCAGTGCTATTGTAGCTCCTGAACAAATGGACCGATTGTAATCCGGTCTTTGTCGTTTGAAAGCTGACGTGATCGAGAAGGTGCTTAGCTATAATTTAAACCAAATACGGATAATTGTTGTACAATTTCGCCTCTTAACTAAGTATATGAATTAAAATACTGTTCGGATCTTCATGAAAAATATCTAAGAAAAAAAAATTCTAAATAGGTGCTAAATTTATGAGCTACGATGCCACATACACAGACACGTCAAATATACCTCTTTCTCTTTAGGTGTTAAAATGGACCCGAATGACTCTGATAAAAATGGTGGTCTTCCAATCTAGATTATTCGATTGGCCAGACTTATACTAAGCTCTTTACCACAAGATGTTTTGTTCTACCATTACAGTAATATATGCCTAGTTTTAATTGAATGATTACGAAGATTTGCGAAGTCAGTAAATACTAATTACTAGTACCTATCCATTGCAAAAATATCCTGAGCTGTAATTAGTGGCACGTGTAATATTGTAAACATTTGACGAGTTTGTTATGGATTCAATGGTAAGTCGGAGAATTGATGTACCTAAGTGCATCGGGCATAATATTGGCAGTCAATTGAGGTTGAAATTGGTCCGTTGGTCTGTGACTACGATAACTGTAAAGTTGTCGAAACGTCGGGACCTAAGGCGAAGACCAGACAGAAGAGACGTAAGACGCAGTCGGGGCGCGGGCGTAACGCTTCTATACATTTTGTATGAAAGGGACGCGGTAGAGACAAATGTCCGCGCCCCGTCTGCGTCTTATCTCTTCTGTCTGGCCTGCGCCTTAAACCTAAATATAAACCGCGAAAAAATCTGTAATAGTAACATTCACGTAAACTCAGAAATCAATAGGTACCATCGGTGTTGTTTAATTTCTTATCACTATACTTTTAATTAGTGCTATTTTGAATAGATACCTTCGTAGATTGTGCTTATGAAAGAATACAAAAAATGCTACTGCGACTGCACCATACATTTGCGAAACAACTGACAATATTAGATAATTGCTGGTAACTTTCAAAATCCTGAAGATCTTCATTATCAGAAGCTTATAAACTCAAAAAACCGTACCATAATAAGTCAATTCGTTTAGGAGTTGGCATAGTACAACAGACTCATATTCAGACAGGCACTCAAATCAAACTTATCACAACCAGTTAATAAAATATAATGATATTAAAACTTCGTTTAGAGTGATTGCCAAAATTTTGGTTTTATTAGGACAAATATATGAAACAAAAACTCGAAACCTATATTATATATTTGTGTATTATTTTGTATAAAACATTCCTTAAGGAAAACCGTTTCTACAATGATGATATTGGCGTATTGTCAAAACAATGGTCTTTGTGAGTAAGCGTATATTTATATATTTATTAGGATTAAGTTGTGGTCATTCAGTATAGTTCTGGGAATATCGTGATCTGAATTAATATTATAAAACGAAATTGACTGCTTCTTACGATGTAGCCGCATAACCGATATGATGAAACTTGGTAAAGTGATATGTTTTAACCTAAGAGAGGCTGCCTATATAGGATAATAATATCCTGGGACAACTCACACACGTCTATCTGATCCGAAACTAGGCAGAGCTTATGCTATGATAGCCAAAAAACTGATAAACATACTTATATATTTCTAAATACATACGTAATATAGATTAATTACAATTTGTCCTGGGTTGGATCGAACCCAAGACCTCCGGCCAGTCAGATACTTGTTGCCACTATTACTGAAACCCATGTAGGCAGAGCAGCAGGCAACAGCTGGTACATGTTTGCTCTCATATTTTACAAACAAGATTGGCTTTCAAATATTACATTTATTTATAGATATTTTATTGGTTTATTATAGACTGACTCGTTGGCCTAGTGGTGGTAAGCGCGATTGCTACGCTAGAGGTATTGGGACTAGGACTAAGTCGACCAAGGTGTTATTAGGTTTTTCTATGAAATTCTCAGTAGCAGGTCGGAGTTTGGATTTGTGCCCGGTTAGTGGCAATAGGCTCACCCCCTATTACATGGGACCTAAACATATGGGCGAACTGTGGGTGTACATTGGTACACCTCTGCCTAACCCTTCGGGGATACAGTCGTGATGGTATGTTATTTATTTTATAGAACTTCTTTGTTTATTGAAAGCATCTTCTTCAGAGCTACTTACAAAGTGTCTCTTGACCCGTTGACGTGTGTTATAAACAAACGGATTGACTCAAGGCTGGTCAATTAACATTGTTTTATTTAGGGTTGTCGCGCTGTACCTTTGTAAATAACTTTTTCTTTGTCATAATTTTTTAAATATAATTTTTGAAACTTAAGGCGGTTTTACTTTCAAAAATTGTTTTAGTTGAGTAGACGTGTCTTATAATTAATAAATATATATATATGACGGACATTAAAATGAGTTTTCTCTTTAACATTCTGACTATGTATCGTCATACAAAAAATCTGAATGGGGTTTAACAAATAAAACAATTTCCTTTTTTATACGACCTTTAATATTCTTGTGTCAATCATTAGAACATAACAACCTTACCTACGTTTGAACTGTTACTATAAATTGAATCGTTACTATGTTTTAAGAGTACGAGTATGTGACAGCCCTACCCGTCGTCTAATTAACCACACATACAGGAAGTAATTGGTTGTTTATTTTAACTCATGTAACTAAATGTCGCCTTGACCCTTCAAGAAACAAGTTTATTTTTATGCCTTCATTTATATTTGTAACATACTCGTAAACAAATAGCAGAGCTTTGCCCAGCTTTGGGACAAAGACCTTTAATATTATGACCAGAGGTAGTTCATAAATACATTGTAGTTATTTGTTAAATTGAATATTGTATAGTTGTGAATAAAAACCTTCATTATGTTATGACATTAAATTGTCTTATTGCTGAATACATACGAAGAAAGAATGATCAAGATCATCTTGCTTGCTTGTACGTATACAGGGTGTTACCGAAAGGGTATATCTATCCAAAAGGGGTGAAGATTACATCTGGTATAGATTCAGTTTACACAGAACAATCGATATCCCATTTTTCCCATCAACTATGGCATACTAGGCTACCTCGCCAATTTCAACTGTGCCCGACGCGCTGCTTGTCAATAACAGTATAAGACAAGCATTTGTGTGACCTACAGTTGCTTGTTTCAAGTTGTTCTAATCTTAAACCTCCTTTCGCAGGTGACAGATCTCTTCGGTCAGATGCGGGAGCCATCCCCGGGGGCGCCGAGTCCCCGCGACTCCAACTCCTCGCTGAACAACGGCGCCGTCACCAGAAACCTTGGCTTCCAGCAGCAGAACAGCTCAGAACATCTACCTTGGAGCAGTCCAGCTATTTCTCTGCCTGGAAACTGTAACTCCAACTTGTAAGTGTATCTTCATGGTCTTGTCGTCACCAGAAACCTTGGCTTCCAGCAGCAGAACAGCTCAGAACACCTTCCTTGCAGCAGTCCAGCTATTTATCTACCAGGAAACTGTAATTCCAACCTGTAAGTATTCTTCTTGGTCTTCCTGTCACCAGAAACCTTGGGTTCCAGCCGCTGAACAGCTCAGAACATCTACCTTGGAGCAGTCCAGCTATTTCTCTGCCTGGAAACTGTAATTCCAACCTGTAAGTCTACCTCTGTGGTCTTCCCGTCACCAGAAACCTTGGCTTCCAGCAGCAGAACAGCTCAGAACACCTTCCTTGGAGCAGTCCAGCTATTTCTCTGCCTGGAAACTGTAATTCCAACCTGTAAGTCTACCTCTTTGGTCTTCCTGTCACCAGAGACCTTGGCTTCCAGCAGCACAACAGCTCGAAACACCTACCTTGGAGCTTTCCAGCTATTTCTTCTACCCGGGAACTGTAATTCCAATCGGTAAGTCTACTTAATCAAGCCTGCCCTTTCATTTATCAAGCTATGTAGGAGTTTCCAGCCTCACCACATTCAGCTATCATGGAACACATGGGATGATACAACAAATTTTGTCTTAATTAAAATTATTATTAATATTCCGACTTTAAGTTTTACCATGGGATACTGTATCCCATGCGAGAAAGAAGCTTTCGTCAAGATCCAATGAAAATCATGGGGCGAAAAAGCTAGCGGTTTTTATGCTATACGCTAACCAAAATCCCTGCACCTCAAATACAGGAGCTATTGCCTTGTCAAAATACTTTTCTATAGGAAACATACTCGTATCTTATATAAATTGATCGATATTGATCGAATAGTTTTGTAACGTGTGTACATTATTTGCAGAACGAGTGAGACGCAGTCACCGATGGTACGCAGCGTGAGCAACGCGTCGGCGCTCACCTCACTTTGTGTGGATCTGGCAGCGTCCGACTCTCACTTCTTTGAGGTAAAACATCATTATTATATAACTGGCATGTTGGTCTAGTGGTTAGTGACCCTGACTGCTATACTGGAGGTCGAGGGTTCGATTCCAATCCAGGACAAATCTTTGTGTGATGAGCATGATCACTTGTTCGGTGTCTGGGTGTAATTTATCTATGATATGTGTGTATTTAGAAATATGTAAGTATTTTCATCACTTGTCTGGTTACCGAAACACAAGCTCTGCTTATTTTGGGATCAGATGACCATGTGTGAGTTGTCCCAGGATGTTATTATTATTTGTATCTCTTTAAGTTCACGGGTTATCCTCAGTATGACAATACCCGAATGATATTATTACATTTAGAACTCCTTGCTAAAGGCTCATCATCATCGTCCCTGCCCTGTTCCAAATTATTAGTGGTCGGCGCAATGCGTATTCAGCTTCCATTCATCTCTACAACTCGGCATCTCAGCATTCATCATTCTTTCTTAGATTATCTTTTTATACTTTCAGGTTTTCTTTTAAAAATAGACAATGTAAAGCTAA
The DNA here is from genome assembly GCA_905146925.1 of Autographa gamma. Lineage (NCBI taxonomy): Eukaryota > Metazoa > Arthropoda > Insecta > Lepidoptera > Noctuidae > Autographa > Autographa gamma. The sequence goes on along the minus strand of LR989878.1, from coordinate 2,631,656 downwards.
TAACAGTTATAAATATAAAGAAAAACCTTTAGCCTTTGTTCTTATTTACTTTCTATGTCTCTGCTATTGTTTGTCTGTTGCGTATAAATAAATACGTGAGTTGCAATAAATAAAATCCGTGGTCGAGTGGCGTACACACCTGCTTTTAAGGAGTCGCTACGGGTCTATATAGAAAACCACTATTCCACATTGCCTAGGAGTTAATGGTACCTTTGTTGTCTCCTTATCCAGAACACAAGTGCTTTAACTACTTTGTCCACAGTTATTATTTGATTTACATATAAGTAAAGGTACATATTTATCTAATTTCCAGGTCCTATACATCGGCAAGGTCAGGATATCACAACGAAAGGTCCCGGAGTCTCTTATCGACGATGCTCTAAACAAGTTCGCTCAGCACGAAGCTGAAAAGGCTTTGAAGCAACGACGACACAGCCTTCTGTCTTCCACTGGGGTAAGCAAATTTTATCGTAACCGACTCCAAAAGGAGAATTTAAAAAAAACATACAGTCGAATTGAGAACCTCTTCATTTTGGAGTCTTTTAATAAAGGGGAAATCAAATTATTTTAACTACTGTATCAAACAATAATGAACTGATTGGAGTAGATAAATGGAATCTCTGAGATGTTTACTCAAAAGTCTGTATCTTAAAGTTTACTTATGTGTCAGGGCGAAAATTCTTCTGTGTTTCAAAGTAACTTGAGCAAAATTACCCTAAACAAATAGTTATAGTAATTAATAAAATATTTTCTCTTCCAGACCTCAATATACAGCAATGACTCAAAAGACAACCTTGAAAACGAAGGCACTCCGCCCCACGAGTTTAACAGCAGTAAAAAGATACTCACCCCAAGCACCACGCCTTTAGAACCAGACAAAGCTTGGGCAAGCGAGGAAACTATCCCAAAACCAGACCCAAAGAAAATCGACGAAGAATTCGACATGTTTACTAAAGAAAGAGTCGAAATCAAAAAACCTGACATCAGAAAACCGAGCCCTACGCCTTTAGAACCTAATGTCCTAGTCTTAAATGTACCTAAAAATAATCTAGATACAGTTAAAGAAGAGGACAAAAATGAGGTTTATTCCGTCATATCAGAAACTGCATCTTCAATCACTGAGTTTTGTCAGAAAAGTGTTGAGAAATCCAACTTGGAACCCCAAGACCCGTTTTTGGATAATAAAGTGAGAAAAGATAGTCCTGCTCCGATGAATTTTCAGGAGATTAATAGGAAGCCTTCGGTGGTCGAAAGGAAGACTTTGAATGAGAATAAGCCGTTTTTGAGGGATCGTTCCGCTTCGATAGGTACAATTAACCAGAAGACTCCTATTGCGCAGTTGATCGGGGAGCAGAATAGAACGATGCTGTTTCAGGTATGTTTATGATTAAAATTCTAGTTTTTTTGGTTCACGGATTGTATAGTCGTCATTATTATTTCTTGCCCCGTTCTAATATTGTTTGGGATTTAAAAATGTCACTGCACTGCAAGGGTCAATGCCTTGTTATGTTACTTGCTAAATGTTTGGTTATGATTTTTGGTCTCAAGAGCGAAAAATGGATATCAATAAATCAACTAATTTTGAGGTGCTATAATTTTGGAAAGACTCAAGAATAGGTGTAGTCTTCACCCCTTTTGAATACATGTATATGTCTTCAAAAGGGGTTAAAAACTACTTAAAACCATTCGGTAACATCATGTATAGAATAGAATAGAATATAATAATGTTTATTGTAAAACATGAGTACATATATCAAACAAATATGTGCAAGGTCTTAAAAATAACAGTTAGATCTGCATGTTTTGCCATTAATGGCGTACAATATCAAATGTGTTTATTTGGTTTAGAGAAAAAAAAATGTATTTGACTCAACACAAACAAATGGCCAAAATAAGTAACTTAATCTTAAATAAAAATAATAAATTAGTGGCATATAAAGCCAGGTTAGTAACACCATGTAAAACTGAAAAATTGGTTGACTTATTTCATGATCAATTATTTTTAGCTAAAAAGTCAAAATCAAACGGGGGGTGTTACAGGTCGCTTGTTATAATTATGAATTACTTTGAAATAAAACTATTTTTTACGGATTTTTTCGCGGTTTATATTTAGATTTTAAGTCCCGACGTTTCGACACTTTTGCAGGTATCATGGTCACGGGCAGACGGGCGGACCATGATACCTGCAAAGGCAAAATCCGTAAAAAGTAGTTTTATTTCAATGTGTACTAACATTCGCGTAAACCTAAGAAACCAATATGAATTACTTAGCAATATTTTTTCACATAAATGATTCCTGTTTCTCCTCCAGGTGGGTAGGTCGGAGCTCCGGCTGATAAGCCCGGACCGCAAGCAGATCCTGCTGCACCGCGGCTTCCGCGACGTGGCGTCGTGCGTGCTGGGCCGCGCCAGCCGGGAGCACTTCGGCTTCGTGTGCCGCGAGACCAACGACTCCTACGCCTGCTACGTCTTCAAGTGCGAGAGCGACAGCGTGGCGCAGGAGGTTATTAATGGTCGGATTTTTATCTCTATTTTTTTTTAATTTAACTAATTAACACATATCTGTAACTCATATAATAAAATTATAGAAAAGTGGTGTGTGTACAATGGAAATACGTCTAATAAAAAGGAGCAGAGATTGTCATTATATCAATGCTGAACCTGAAATACATTTTTTTTTTGCCGGTGAAGACGAGAGAAAAAGGAAGTCATATTTAGTGTTTATTTGATGTCAATCGGTTCATAAATAAAAAAACTATTAACAGAACATAATAATATTATGTTTGTATAAATGTTTAAAAATTTGTTGATAATAAAAAAACAATAGGTTAAAGTAGTTAGTAGCTAGTTAAAACTGGTAGTTTCCAATTATAATTATTAGCTATGTTTCTGTTTCATGTTTTTAAATTAGATTTTATTTTTTATTATGAAGAAACATAGTTTTCTTAAAAAATAAATATTACATATACAGAATATCTTGGTAGCTTGTGTTCTTATAGCTTAAGAAATTTGATAGTTAAAACTTGCTTTTACTGGAAATTACCCTATTCAGCATCACCATAAGACTTGGGAAATATTGGGAGAATGCAAAAAAAAGAACCCTGATATCTGAAATACAGATACTTTATCTACACAAATGATATTATGCTTATACTGTAACCAATTATTGTATCTTATGTGTAACTTAGTGAAGAATATTATTTAATTTCAGCCATAAAGCAAGCATTCGTAGCTCATGCGGAGTTACTGAAGAAGACCAGAGAGAAGTCTCCGAACATGACGTGCGAGCACTGCCCCATGCTGTGGTACCATCGACTCTGCCACGATATCGAAAGTAAGACCATAAACAATATTCTACTATAACTATTTACGGTCAATTTCAATAAGATTTCTGTAATTGATTGCAGACAAAACTAGAAGTAGTAAGTACACAACACTTACTTATTTAAAGCTGTAGTATATGGACAAATAACATCGTCTAAGGATAGACAATTTTTGTTGTAAAATAAGTATATTGCGATTACATGTTTAGTAGTGGAGCCTATTGACGTTTATTGACTTTTTTACGTAAAATAGAAAAATACAAGCCAATGTTTATTTACTACCTAATGAACTGTCTTTTAAACAAAAAATTGACACACCATTTTGTAATGTTATTTCACTAATAATTACTAATTCTATTTTATAGGTATGAACGACAAGAAAACCCACGCATTTATACTCCGACGCATAGAACAGTTACCTGATGATGAACAGGACCTCATCATTACGAAGTACCAGGGCGGCACCAACCATATGTATGAGGTATGTATGGTATGGGCGACACCCTGTATGGTATACAGGGTGTCACCGAAAGGGTATAGCTATCCGAAAGGGGTGAAGAGTACATCTACGGCCTGTTGGTCTAGTGGTTAGTGACCCTGACTGCTATACCGGAGGTCATGGGTTCGATTCCCACCCGGCGCAAATGTTTGTGTGATGAGCACGATCATTTGTTCAGTGTCTGGGTGTAACTTATCTATAATATGAATGTATTTAGAAGTATATAAGTATATATATCAGTTGTCTGGTTACCATAACACAAGCTCTGCTTAGCTTGGGATCAGACAACCGTGTGTGAGATGTCCCGGAATATTATTATTATCTGGTATAGAGTCAGTTTACAACATTTCAGCTCATAATAAATGTTTTTTTTTTCCATCAAATGCTTTGCACCAAAAATCGATATTTATGAGTTAATTAAATATTTACATACAATTTTTTCACATCCATCCAAGTCGCAGTTGGACAAATCTCGTAAGCTAAGTTAAAACCACTTCAAGACAGTTGATTGAGATGATATACATACATAATAATAGAAATAGGGTGATTTTACAATATTAGAGTACTTTAGAATTCACATAACGATGAAACCAGAAAGAAACCATAGAAACTCATGGTTTGGGCTTGTTTGAATTGGATTTATCTTTACTAGTATTTTAGATTAGATAATTAAAAAGCTTGTATTTAAAATTCGTCTTTAATAAAACCTTTAATTATATTTGTATTATTAATTAAATAATACAAATAATATTAATTCAGCTAACCATTTTCTGTAATAAAACTTTTTCTTATTATGTTTAATAAACAGGATTTCATGTTTTATTTGTAGACAAGCGAGCACAACGCGTTTCTCATGATGCTACTGCGCGCGCACTGCGAGGCGAAGCAGACGAGACACGTGCACGATACTGCTGAAAATCGGTGAGTCCTACATACATACATACATACATACATACATACGTACATACATACATACATACATGGATACATAGGTACATGTTTCCATACAACATGAAATATTTGGTTTATGAATGTGATAGGGATATGCAGAGGAAGACCAAAAGAGAGATGGATGGATTGTGTGAAAGATGATATGAGAAAGAAAGGAGTAAATACTGAGATGACAAGTTGTAGAGATGAATGGAAGCTGAATACGCATTGCGCCGACCACAAATAATTGGGAACAGGGCAGAGAGATGATGATGGTTGAATATTTGGTAAATAAGGCTAAACTTACCCAAAATACTCCACTAATCATCTGTTGAATATAAATCTTTATGCAAGATATTTCGGTTATACTTGTACAGGGATACAGTTATACAGAGTGTTACCGAAAGGGTATATCTGAAATTAATATTGTATATTAAAATTAATATGTACATTTGAAATATCAAATAAATGCTTATATGTTTCTAAATACGTACCTAAATATTTCTAAATTCAGAACTACGTATTGTGACAAATTACCATCCATACGCTAAACGAATAATTATGCTCATCACACCAACATTGTTTTGTCCTGAATGGAAATCTAACCTAACTTCCGGTCTAATATTTATTGATATTTGTCAATTTATTGCCAGATCAGAGTTCTTAAACCAGTAATCATACGAACATTTGTCCTGGGTGGAAATCAAACCCAATTTCCAGTCTAATATTTATTGCTATTTGTCTATATTTCCAGGTCAGAGTTCCTAAACCAGTACCTAGGTGGCAGCACTATATTCTCTAAAGCCAGGCGGTCTATATCGAGCAGTTTTGATCTGCTCAAGCGGAAGGCGAGCAGGGACGATGGTATTGTGCCTCCGATTATCAAAAAGGTACGTCTACTTTTAATAGGGGCTTTTTTCATGTAGCTTTTGAAATAATAAGTTATAAAGTATATTAATAAAGTATTGCACGCACATTTCAGTAGTCTCAAGATTAATAAAAAAAATCTGGTTCTATTTTTATTCTTTTTTTTTTTGTGTTTTACGTTAAAATATTGTTTATTTTTGGCATTCAATTTGGAACAAATATAAGTTAGAAGCCTGGTTTACTACACAGGATATTAAACATGATTAAGCATAAATATAAAATAAATCATTAATTATCATGCAATGCGTAGTCTATTCAAGTTCTAGTGACAATTGATGTTAAGTGGATACGAGTACACTTAACTATTTACTTTGTGGTAGTTTACATAAAGTTCATTTTAGAGAGACACAACGCTTTAAAATTTATTTATTTATAAATACAATATGGAAGACTAAAATCTATACAACTGTTAAGCTTATTAAGTTATGTAGCGTTATCGCAAACCCAACCTTATGTGTAAGCATTAAAGTTGTTTTTCCGAAACTCATATTTAATGAACTTCTTATTATTTCCTAGGACACATCTCCTCTCCCCACGCCGGTACCAATAGTCCTGGACTCAGCCTCGGAGCCAGCTCCTGAACTGCTATCTCCAGAGATCATCAGGTCCAAGAGTTTGTCTCCTGCTGTACTGGAAGCTGGTGAGTGAATTAAATATGATTGATGCTTGCGTCACGAGGGTTTCATAAACCTTTGATTGACATGACATGACATACCATCACGCCTGTATCCCCGAAGGGGTAGGCAGAGGTGGACCAATGTACACCCACAGTTCGCCGGTATGTTTAGGTCCCATGTAATAGGGGGCGAGCCTATTGCCACTAACCGGGCACAAATCCAAACTCCGACCTGCTACTGAGAATTTCTTAGAAAAACCCAATAACACCTTGGTCGACTCGGGAATCGAACCCAAGACCTCCAGCGTAGCAGTCGCGCTTAGCACCACTAGGCCAACGAGGCAGTCCTTTGATTAATAGATAAATAACAGTTTAGACTCGGCACGAAATGAACACTGACACAGTTGACACAGCCAATGGTAGCGAAATGCTTTTTAACCGACTTCCAAAGAAAAAAGTTACCAATTTTCTTGTTTTTTACAATTGGAAAAAATGTTGTTTCTCTCCGATTCATTATATATACCTTAGCACCCTTATTAATAAAAATGTCGATATAGATTAGCCACGGATTAATAGATTCTAAATTCAAATTCTCTATAGAAAAATTGAAATTAGAATCTGCTAATCCGTTGCTAATCTACATCAAGATTTTTATTAATAAGGTCCTAGAGGTTTTTGCATTGAAATTGTATTATCAATTATTTATGCTTTGTAAGTGACAGCTGCAAGTAATTTGCGCCGAGCCTGTACAAAAAAAATAAAAAGGAGCTTTAAACTTAAATATTTTTAAACCTCATCTACGGTCTTCATTGAAGTCCCTTATATTGAATTTCAGTTTGTAGGTTAATAAAATGGAAGCGTCTTGGCTATGTGTTGGCTACTTACATTTACAAACTGTATTGAGATAATCAGGACTTTAAAATAAATTAAACGAGTGAATTATGGATGATTTAAAAACGTGTATTCAGAGCACAAGTGGTTAATTATAGCTCGCGGCTCGCTGCTTTAATAATTTCACCAGGCGCTCCAACACAAACGTAATATAATTCATCTTTCAAACCTTAATCACTATATTTTCATGTCATTCTCTTGTTTAACAGATCTGACTCCCTCACCACGCTCGAACATGACTCCTACTCTAGAGGAGAACGAAGAAGTTGGAACTCCTGTCAACTCTCCCATGATGGACATGTAAGTTTATCGCCATTTTCTGTTTACATTTGATTTACATAGCTAATAAACGTTACTTCTTATTTGATAATTATTCCTTGTACATAACTTTTACCATGTTTACCAATGTAATTGAAGAGCGGGTCCTTCTAGCACAAGTACATTATTACTTAAAAGAAGGGCCCTGCGTAAGATTAACTGTAAAAGTTCAATGGTTGAAGAATAAACAATTTTTTTTTTTAATAAATAAATAAATGTAAATGACTCTGCGACACAGTGTTTGTCTAAACTAGTGTAGCTGTTAACGCACAATAATGTTACGTATCTTGTTTTTTTTTTTTCCAATACATATTTTTTTATTTTGAATGATAAGTAAAGAAAACTTCAATTAAATTTTATTTATTTATTCAGAGGATCTTCACAACTTACAAGCCAAAAATAATACACAATGTCTGGTTTAGACGATGCTAGAAAATTCGTGAGAGTTACAAAAAACAAAAGTGGCTATCGCGAGGAATTAAAGCTTGTAGTAAAATCAAACGTCAATTGTTATGGGAATATCGTAAGACAAAAAATGCCACAAGCAAAGCCCGCTACGTTTCATATACAGCTCGATACAAAAAAATTATACATCTCACCAAGTGCGCACAAAATAATTATTTCATTAATAATGCTAAAAGTAAAAGCAAAGCAACTTGGACCGTCATCAACAACAACAAAGTGGAACTTCCTCGTGAGCCAATAACAAAAATAATTCATAATGGTTTAGAAATAACGAACACCACAGATATCTGCAACGTGTTTAATGACTTTTATATCGACCGGCTTAGTATGAATCACAAAGGCAAGGCACCACAAATTGAACGAATTTTAGACACTTTATATCTGAACCCAAGTACACCAAGTGAAGTTGCAAATATAATACAATCCCTAAAGAATACAAAGAGTACTGGAAACGATGGCTTGGCAACAAATATAATAAAAAAAGTTCATAAATATATCAATTATCCATTATCATACATCATTAATTTATGTTTTGAAACAGGTATCTTCCCGGATAAACTAAAAACATCAATAATTAAACCGCTGTATAAAAAAGGGAATAAAGCAGAAGTAAAAAACTACCGCCCGGTAGCGTTAGTACCAATATTTTCCAAAATTATAGAAAAATCCATACAGTACCGATTATATAACTTTCTTGAAAAGAAAAACGTACTGGTGGATGAACAAAAAGGCTTCAGGAAAAATAAGTCGATAAATCTTGCCATTTATGATTTCCTAAAAAAAGTAATGACATGTGTAGACACTAGAATACCTATTTGCGCGCTCTATATGGATATGACTAGGGCATTCGATTATGTCGATCATAATATATTAATTGATAAATTAGAAAAATACGGTATACGTGGTAAGGGATTGGAATTAATAACATCTTATTTAAATAACCGGCAACAATACACCGAAATAGTTAACATTGAGGTAAAGACAAAAAAAGAAATGAAACACCGTTCTCAGTCTAGAATGATCCAGTACGGTGTTCCACAGGGAAGTGTCTTAGGTCCCCTACTCTTTTTGATTTACATTAATGACCTTCCCAAAAATGTTAATCATCCAACCGTGTTATTTGCTGATGATAGCACGGTCATTATTAAATCAGATAAAACTTACAATTACGAACAAGAAGTAAACAATGCTCTTAAACAAACAATAGTATGGTTAGAATTAAATAATTTACATATAAATTTAGAAAAAACTCATTTAATGCATTTTCACCAGCGTCAACTGCCACCACAGATAAATGTTAGTCACAATAATATATCAATTTCACAAGAAAATACCACAAAGTTCTTAGGATTAATTATCGACAGTAAACTGTCATGGAAACCACATATTGAATCGGTATGTGCAAAAATAAATAGCTTCGCTTACGCTCTCTACAAACTATCGCGATCAGCTAACCAGGATACCGTGCTTACTGCCTATCACAGCTATGTGGAGTCGATATTAAGGTATGGGCTTATTTTCTGGGGAAATTCTACGGATAAAACAGACGTATTTATCGCGCAAAAGAAATGCGTCCGCGCAATACGTGGTCTACATCCTAGGGAAAGTTGTAAGCCGCATTTTTATGATTTAAAATTACTAACGTTTCCCTCTTTATATATTTACGAAGTGGCCACTTTCGTTAAAACCAACCTGCACCTATTTGACTTGAAGCCCCCGCGGGATTCCAGGCTGAGGCAAAGGAATACTGGTGCCCTACAGGTAGAATATGGAAATACAGCTCTCTTCAGTAAAAGTATATTTGTGATGGCTCCACATATATACAATAAATTACCGCAGGAAATTAGAATATTACACTTACCTCTCTTCAAAAAGAAATTAAAACTTTTTCTAATAAATAAGTGTTACTACACTATGACTGATTTTTTAACTAATGGTGCAGATTTTTTAACTAATAAGCAAGTAAAATAAATATATTTAAATATAGATACCATTAATAAATGAATGATTATATATAGATGTAGAATAAATAAATGTTATCGCAAGTGAAAAATTTATGTGGAATAATAATAATATTGTTAATATAAGATTCTTTTCAAATTATTGTAATACTGCTGTTATTTTTTATGTTTATATAATTAAGTGTTTAATATATTAGAATAGATGCTCTGATAGACATAATTAGATTTGTGGTCTGTGATACAATTATAAAGAATAATAAACAGAATAGTAAAGTGTTAAATAAGTGTTGGGTAACTAATTTAAATAAAAATATATATTTGTATATCTGTATAGATACAATGTGGAGAACTCATTCTAATATCTACCATCTATTGTTATACCTACATTGACAAATAAACGATTTGTATTTGTATTTGTACATTACAGGGCCACGCAGCGATAGTGACTTGTGATCGATCCTGGAGAGCAATGTAGTTCAATTTTTAATGTCTAAACCAAGCCTAAGACTTTACTACACGCCAATTAGGAAGAACACATAATTTCAACAAGATAAAAGATGTATTTATCGTAAATATTCTTATGGTCGTTACTCTGTCAGCACGTTCTCTTTTAACCATTTGGAAGAAGTCTAATATATTAAACATACACACAAACACAAAAATTACAGGAATTTAATGTTGTAAATTTAATAATGTTTAATTTAAATTAATAATTTAATTTAATAATTTAACGATGTTATACAAATTACCTTTAATTTCTAGCTTCCTGAAGGTGAGTGACAGCAGACCAGCTCCAGTTGAGGCTGGAACCGAGAACGAGGCGACCTGGAGACAGGCCATCTATGAGAAGGTGGCACAACCAGATGTACAGATCGAAGGTAAGGATGCAAGGTGTTAGGGAAAGGGTATGTCTATCCAAAAGGGGTGAAGTTACACATTGAAAGTGATAAATATACAGGGTGTTACTGAAAGAGTACAACACTATAATAGAATCACCATATATCCTATCGTTAACGGACTATTAATGCAGTCTCTTGTTAGAGTTTAGCCCTTATTTAGCCCGGAGAGAAAAAGCCGAGCCCAATATAAGCTTGATATAAGGCGTGGTATAACACGGAATAGTAAACATTTGCTGTTTTTTTTTTGTATAACAGTTTTAAAATCTTTATATATAGTCTTTTTTTGTTTGTTTCAGGAGATCTCTCTTCCACTCGCCTCAGAAAGATATCAGGTGCTAAAGGCAAAAGAACAAAGGAAGAGTTACGGCAACTCTGGAAAATGGCCATCGACCAGACCATACTGCTTGTCAGAATGGAAAAGGAGAATGCTAGGCTTAAAGGTGAGATTGTATGAATTTGTATTTATTACAAAGTGTATTATGGTGTACCTAGCCCCTTTAATTTCCTTGCAAATAGACCTAGCATAGTATAGTAGTTGCAAGTTTAATAAATTTAACATTATGACCGACTTTAAAAAAAGGAGGAGATACTCAATTCAACTGTTTTTTGTTTGTTACCACAGATCTTTTGACTGGCTGAATCGATTTTGATGATATTTTTCTCATTTGAAAGCTGGTGCTGCCAGTGTGGTCCCATTTTTGACATTGGGATCCATACTATTGTTCAAATTTTCTTGTTTTATCCACAGAAAGCGAAGAATCGTCAGCAGTCCGCCGCATAAAGTTAGAATACAGTGAGTTAGGCACGTGTGCGGCCGGCGCCATACTGATGTGGGACCAGCTGCTGTCCAGAGACCCTTCACAGCCCATGGCGAAGGTCGACCGGCATATGCTGACGCAGGCTGTTATACAAGGTAACTGCATACTACAAACAAACGAACAAAACAATCAAAATTACTTAGGTAGGAAGAAACCGCATCAAAATCGGTTGAGTATTTTAGGAGGTAAGGGCGGATGTGTGGTGGGGCATTCAATCTTTCTCATTGAATTGACGATGCGTTTGTGCGTCAGGTGTGAGGGGTTGGGTGTCTCATTGCGTGTTTGTCTGTTCTGGCTCTGCGCGGCCGATGATGCGTCTTCCGCCGGAAATGAACCGATCCTAAGGGTGCTGTTGTTTTTGTTTTTGTATATGTGTTGACGTTGATAAGCGCTACTTTGTAGCTTAAGTCAAACAAAGAAATTATAATTTCAATATGATCGTCACTTCAAATTTTGGCTGGTTATTGAGAACTAACCTTCGACATATTGTCCTTAGGTGTCCCGCGCATGTCTCGCGGCGCCGTGTGGTACTTCCTGGCAGAACAAGCCAGCCTGCGCGCCGCGCCGCCCGACACGCGCAACGTGCCGCTCTACCACGCGCCCTACGCTGCACTGCTGGCGGGGCTCACCAAACACCAGCATGCTATACTCATTGATCTAGGTAAGCTGTTCTTCTAGTCTCTTCCTTTATAAGGTAACGTTCTGTAATTTTTTTTCTAGATAACACTATCTCCTTCCTTTAAGTCAGTGTTTCCCAACCTTCTTCAGCCACGGACCCCAAATCAAACACAGTTTTCACGGACCCCCTTGATAAAATAAATAGCAAATTAAATTGGATTTGGTTTTTAGTTTAGTTATTTCAGATATGGAATAGGCTATAACTGACTGGCTTATAGTGTGTATGTTTTTGTATAAAATATTGAGTACGAACTAGATAGTGTCTTAGTGAGTATTTCATGGAATCGCGGCCATTGTTTATTTGTCTTTTCAAAATATGTTAAAAAGCTTTTTATCATACACATAACATGCATTACGTAAAACTTTTAATAGTGATAGTAGAATTTTAATAACCAATTTTATTTTCCCCAGGTCGAACTTTTCCAAAGCACTCATACTTCGCGTCTGCGCTGGGCCCCGGACAGCTCGCGTTATACAACATACTGAAGGCGTATTCACTGCTAGACCCCGATGTGGGCTACTGCCAGGGACTCAGCTTTGTGGCTGGCGTGCTGTTGTTACATGTAAGTGTATACAACATACTGAAGGCGTATTCACTGCTAGACCCCGATATGGGCTACTGCCAGGGACTCAGCTTTGTGGCTGGCGTGCTGTTGTTACATGTAAGTGTATACAACATACTGAAGGCGTATTCACTGCTAGACCCCGATGTGGGCTACTGTACCCCCTTTTACGTCTGCACGTCTGTAAAAGGGGGTACAAGTCTTTTAACGCGAATTTTTTAAAAGTTGTTAAAAATAAGTCATCATCATCTCCCTGCCCTGTTCCCAAGTATTTGGGGTCGGCGCAATGCGTATTCAGCTTCCATTCATCTCTACTACTCGTCATCTCAGCATTCACTCCTTTCTTTCTCATATCATCTTTCACACAATCCATCCATCTCTATTTTGGTCTTCCTCTGCATGTATACCCATCCACATTCATACTCATAACTCGTCTAGTTACGTGACTTTCATCCCTCCTCATAACATGTCCATACCACGACAAAAGGTTGTTAACAATAAGTTTATCTATGAAAATGTATGACATATTATTATATTTCTAGATGGAAGAAGCGGAGGCCTTCGTTCTACTCCGTCACCTGATGTTCAGGCGAGGTCTTCGGAAGCAGTACCTCCCTGACATGAGCGCTCTGCAAGTACAGGTAATGTTAGATAAAGAGAAAACTTAGCTCTATGTGTTACATTTCCTCTATGGTACTTGATAAACAAAATCAGATTATAACAATTTAACTAACTCATTTTGAGCTAAAATTTTGTAAACTGTTGTGTTGTGATATAGAGTGTAAAACTCGATTGCTTCCAGTTATACCAACTATCTCGTCTACTACGCGACCGTTATATTAGATGTCACCAAAAGGGTATATCTATTCAAAAGGTGCGAAGAGTACATCTGTTATAGAGTCAGCTTACATTCAGCTCAAAATAAATTATTATTATTAAATGATTGACAGCTAACATTATTCATACCAAAAAACTTCACGTTACATTTCCTCTACTAGATACTTATACAAGACGTCACCGTAAGGGTATATCTATCCAAAAAGGGTGAAGAGTACATCTGGTATAGAGTCAGTTTACAAATTTTTTGCTTAAAATATAACTAACAGATAAAATTTATTGTCAGAAGATAATTCCAGTTCTGTTTAATACTATTAAGAAGTGTGAAGAGTACATCTGGTATAGAGTCTAAAATTCTATTATCTCTCCAGTTATACCAACTATCTCGTCTCCTACGCGACCATGAGCCAGAGCTACACGCTAAGCTGGAAGCGTTGGACATCTCGCCGGCGTTGTACGCTGCGCCGTGGATGCTGACTCTCTTCACCAGCCAGTTTCCTTTAGGATTCGTTGTTAGAGTGTTCGGTAAGTTATAGAAAAACATATTAAAATACGGTTAAGTACGAGTTGATTTCTTAGACGAAGGATTCCGTACATCATGATGTATAGAATTATAGTTGTTTAAGTTATTGTTTAATTTTCTCATTTACCTTTCAAAAGGAGTGTCAATATTTAAAATTTATGTTTCCATCTGCGCGATACTCACGTATTATTACAAGATTTTTTTTTAATTGTGATCGCAATGAAACATTATAAGCTTTTATTTAACTTGCAATGTGTGATTTTGTTTGTTTGTAAAAACCTGCAACTCAAATTTAAAGCAGATATCTTTAATCGATTAAGCAGTTATTCGATACACACGTTTAGTTTAGATGGCAATGCATGGTAAACTGTGTAATTCAACTTACAAGTCACCCATTGTCTAGTAAATCATAGTAAGTTTGGCCGGTTTCATGGTGTCCCTAGCTCTCCCGGGCTCGATCCCCGGACGGGTCAAAGTAGAAACTAACTTTTCTACTTTGCCTCTGGTCTGGGTGTTTGTGTTACTTCTAGCTACTTAAAAAACATTGTTAATTAAGTAGTGTTTAAGAATTCATTGCTGCGTATGAAACGAATTCTTAAACACTACTTAATTAACAAGGTTTTTGAGGCGGTTTTTTACAACCTTAAATAGTTTTTCGAACAATAGAGTTGTTTTTGATGTTATATTTTTTATTGAAATTCTTATAATATTTGTCATTATTTGTTGCAATTGTAAAAATATATGATGCTAAATACTTTTATGCTAATTAATAAGAATGCCTATGTACTTACTAATTTTCGTATGCTACTTATGGCAAAATATGTGGAAACTGTGCGACCCTGTATACATCTGTTTGTACCCATATTTTACGAAATAAAGATTTGATTTCATTTATTTTGAAAGCACTGAAATTGATCATAAAGCATCCCTTCCAGACCTGATCTTCCTGGAGTCTCTGGACGTGGTGTTCTCGGTATCGCTGGCCCTGCTCTCCGCGCACCGCGACGGCCTGCTGCTGTGCGAGAGCTGCGAGGAGGCCGCCGAGTACCTCAAGCACAAGCTGCCCGACATGGACCGCGCCTTCTATGACAAGGTCATGAAGAAGGTACGTGTTATGTGCAAAAACATCATATTTTAAAGAGTTTTGGTATTTTATTTATTTATTAATACACAATTAAATCTAATATAAGAACAAACTCTAACTATACTAAAATTAAAACTTACATAAATAAAAACTAAACGGCGTCAAAGAACTCATCGTCATCCTTGTCAATGGCGGGGAACGTGCCCAGAAGGCTGGCTGCATTGCCACGTTGAATGGCTATGCCGATTCTCTGTGCAAGGAACAAACCAGCCCTCTGATCACGAGTAGATTCTACCAAACATTTGGAAAGTTCTTTGAAAAGATTTCGTGCGCTCGGACCCCATGACCCGAGCGTTTTATTTTTTTTTTATTTTAAAGATCCTTGTAAAATATTTAGAACTAGATCCAGTCAACGAAAATCGCATTTAAATATTTTGTAATTTGCTGGAAGACTGAACAAACTTTCTTGCCAAAATGTGTGTGTATATTACATACGCACACATTTTTACATTCCGGTACAAAGTTACTATATTTAGAACTAGGTCCATGTTTCAACTAAGCACCTTCCGTTATTGTAAAGTATAATTTATTTATTGAAGTTTATTTAAACCCATAAAAACCTATAAGCGAATATGGACCATTTTTTGTCGCTTTTAATGTATAGGCAATTACTTATTATTTATTCATTTATTTAGAGCCAGAAGTGTGCTACTACAGGACAGAGGTCATTTACTCTTTCCACAAATTTCTATTTTTTCACTCATTTTTGTAAGTGTCCAATTCATCAATTATTTTCTAAAATAAATCTTTTATTTTCAGGTCCTAAGCCTAGACATAAGCCGTCAACTCTGCGACTACGCCGTAGAGTACGCCGTGCTCAGAGAAGAGATGCCACGCGTTGCCACCCTCACAGAAGACAACAGACAACTGCTGGACGAGAGGAACAAGCTCAGCGAGGAGTTAGATGTGAGTAGCACTTAAAACTTTTTAGAAATTATCATCTGCCGAGCCATTTCCATTTCCCAGCTATGTTGTGGTCGGCTTCCAGTCTTACCGGATTCAGCTGAGTACCGTATGTTATAAATATAAAGCGACTATCTATCTGACCTCCACAACACATGTTACTGGGTAACGATATCTCATAATGGATGCCAGAACTGACTTAATGACTGCCAAAGATAGTAATCTTGTGCTTAGCCATTTTCTTAGTTAGTTTAGGGTCGGCTTCCACTCTTACCGGATTCAGCTAAATACTGTGACAGAAGATAATTATTAACGAATTTGTGTGCGTATAAAAATAAATAAAATCTGTATAATGCAGTATTTTTAAAATATTGGGTTTCTGGTCACTTTACTGAAAAAAAATTATAGAAAAGGGGAGGACAAGCCATTTATTTACTTAACCAAAGCACTTATTGCGGATAGTTAAAAATATTATTTATTTTACAAATCGTGCATTATTTTTTTCTAAATCATTTACTAAAATCTGCATTTTCTTTCTTACCACAGGAGGCAAGCGACGCCATAACAAACTACCAGAAAAACCAAACTCGTCTCGAAACAATCAACAAATCTCTCGAACAACAACTAACATTACTAAGTCGCTACATATCAGCACATTCTAAACAAGACCTTCCGATCGAAGTTAAGAAAATCGTCCAAAATCACAGCAAGAAACTAACCTTCAAAATATTCTCCACCAAGAACAACGAAGAACAAGAAGACCCAAAAAAGAATTTCAAGACTGGTTTGAGTTCTCCAAACCTTTTCTCAAGAATTCGCGAAGATTCGCCCAAAGATATAGAGCAGGAAAGAAAACAGTTTGCGATGAAAAAATCACACTCAGTACATTCGGGATTAATCGCAAACATGAAAAACTATCAATTAAAAGTTCTAGAAGAGAAAAACGAAAATAATAAAAGCGAAAGCATCTCTGATTCCTTAAAAGAAATAGGGCGGAAAAATTCCGGGTTCTTCGCGAGCACACACGAACAAATTCGTCAAGAGAGACTATTTGAACATCAACTAAAAAACAATTTCGATGAAAATTTGAGACGTTTAGACGAAAAGTTAAATGAGAAACTAAACCCTACATCATATTTGGATGATTTAAGTATGTTTCAAAGTAGGAAGAGTATGTCACTAAATTTGCAGTCGGGTAAAGGGGGGAAAGTTAATGATAGTGGGTTTGTTACACCTTTGAGTCCGGAAGATAGTAAGAAGAATGACTCTTGTTCGACAATATCTCATCCGCTAAGTGATTGTGATGTTGATATCAAATTTGATGGGCAGTCGACTAAGTTAAAACAGATTAGACCGATCAAACACACGGCGGCGGAAAAGTCTTAGTAGGTACTTAAGTGCTGTTGAAAAATCGAAAATTATGTATGTTTTGATTAGAAATGTAGGCAGAGTATAAGCAAATAAAAGCCACGAAAGAAAGCCGTCTAAAAACGTTTAAAAAATACACTAAATATATGTGTATAATTTCAATTAATTTAATAAATGTAAAAGAAAAATTTAAGAAACTACCGACTTATAGAAAACTGCTGATAAGTTTTAAAATGATGCTCAGTTCTTTATTATAGCTTACATTATTTTCTCGACTACTTGAGCTTTCAAACAAAAGAGCACCATAATCGGTCCCTTTAGTTAGGAGCTACGATGCCACAGACATACACTTACAACAATCTTATTTTTGTGTCGGGGCTTAATCATAATATACATAAATACTAAAAAGGTTATAATATTATTATACATACCACCAAACCTAGACCTAGTTTAAAGAAGGGGAAGGCCTCTTCTTTAAACTAGGTTAAATTCATATTATTTTCGTTTTAGTTTCAATTTTGAAGCTTAATACTCTGTCTATGTTTCATCTATGAACAATTTAGATACTAAACGTTAAGAGAATAGCACTGTTGGATAACAAAAGCCTATATGCTGATAGTATTAAGAAGATTTGCCTCACGTAAGCCAAACCACCAAAAAATAGAGACTGTAATTTTCATACATTTTGTGCAGTCGCGATAAAAACGATGAGTAACCACACATTTGGGACAGCCCAAGAGGCTGGACGATCACACAAACGATATTCTTAAGGAAATGCAGCAGTAACAAACTAGAACTCGTGCACGTACCTTGGTCTGCTATGTCTGCTGCCGATGACCCGCCTGCGTTCTGATTTCACCACAGTTGTTGCTGAAGATCACGAGCTGCTCGGAATAGTGATTCCCAGCAGAATATCGATCAAGTTGACGCGTTTAAAGATAGATTCGGGGGGCGGCGGTTCGTCCGTTAGCGGTTGTGACGTCATGACAGTTGCAGCAGTAGCACCAACGAGGTTGCATTTGAAACTATAGAGTGAGCCTATCAGAGTTTAAACCGTAAGCACTAGTGTGAACAAGTGCCGTCGTAAATTATGTATGAAGATGGAGCTTGCCGTTTTAAAAAATCAATCTAAAACACTAATATTATCCTAACAATGTCAAAACCATAGATATTTTCTTAAATAAGTTTCTCGTTGCGCGAAAATTAACTTAAATGAAAAACGAAATAGTAGGATCAGACTAAAAACTGCTCTCGCTTGGCACAAGGGGAACCTAGCGATAGTAGCAGTCTATGCATATCATACGTCGATGAGTAGCACCAATCGGGTAACGAGTACGGCACGTATGACAACCGTCAAAACAGTTGTGATTGCCACTGCTGAAAATCGATAAGAACATCGTGTGTGTCCGTAGTAAATTCTAAACGATCTGATTTTAGGAATCAGTATGATGACGAAACACATGTCATTTAATATATTAAAAAGGACATTTTTGAAGCCTTTATCCCTTAAGAGCCTGTGTAATGTTTTTATAATCATGTTCTGTACAAATATTTTTAATAAAGACCATATTGTGTCATACCAAAAGGGAACCATCGTAACGAAAAACATATTAAACTAATAATATCTTAGACTCTTTATAATCGATCAACTTTTCACGGAAATATCGCGTAACAAAAATACAAAAAAAAACTTTGAGAACCTCCTTTTTCTAAGTCGGTTAATAAGCTAAAATGTATGAAAACTACAGTCTGTAATTTTGTTGTGGTTTAATGTGTAAATGTTATGCCTATAGTGATAAAAATATAAATGTTACACGCTGTATTATGTATAAATATTATCTATAAGCTAAAGTATATGAAAATCAGTATATTTGTGAGTAATAACTGTCCAATCACTTGCTTTTGTAGTAAGTTTAAAATAACGCCATCTGTTGACAAAATAGTTAATCATATATAAAATAGTTTTGATGTTTTGTTTTGTGATAAATAAATATACCGATATACAAAGTTAAAGATACTTCTGAAAACAGCATGTTCAGTCCTTTTTATAGATTTATAGATAAATAGAAAATAATAGACTTGTTATCCTTTTTTACTAAATCAAAAACTCACCACGATACATTGATTTTAAATGTAGTATGACGTCACAATTTCGTATATTTTGAGCGAAAGTTATTAGCCATTAGTCCCCACTCCAACTTTGCCTTTATTATTTTGGAAATATAAGAAAAAAAGCTTCTAATATTTTTTTTTATTATCAAACTGTTGGACTAAATAAATTTTGGTTTTTCATACCCAGTCATCTACCCTATTTGTAATAAGCATTGGCTATTTATAATACACGATAATACAAAATATATGTGTTCATAATATAAGGCTTTTCTTTGGCTTTATGATAAGTGATATGTATGTATTAAAGGTAACAGGCCTTAGAAAGAAAATGGTGTATTTAAATTCAACAAAAAATGGCTGAAAATGAAAAATTGGACTATATAAAAAATATCGGGCCTTGAATTGTAATGTGGACAAAATATGAAAACTACTTAAATCAGAAATATCTATGTATGAGAGGCCTGCATTGTGACAGTTACAGGCTGGTGTTATTAACAGCTTCGGTATTGACACCCACCGTGGGGCTCACAAGCGTGGTGATCAATGCTCGTTCTCTGTATGAGAGGCCTGCAGTGGGTCAGTTACATGATGTTATAGACCCTAAAATAGTATTTTGAGGGTCTAAAATTGGCTTATATTAGTAGATTTAGTATTGTAAAATATACCACAGCTTAATTTAAGATATATAGATGTGTGAACAATATTGGTAGAATTAATATAAGTATTTTAATATTAGACAAAGATGCTGAATTTATTGTACACAAATAAAATTAGAGTATTGCTATCTCTTACTAATTTAGAACGCGAGAAAGAGACAACAGTAAATATTTTAAAGGTGACTTAACAAAATAGTATATTAAGAGAAATGTGAGCGCTGTTTATTTCTATCCCTTTCTAATTGTATTACATAGAAAAGGATGGCAATATTTTAATTTAGTTTGTGTACAAAAATGCATCTTTATAGCCTTGCTTTGAAGTCACAGCTACTGAACACCAATATATCATAAGTAAATAAATATAACATAAATATATTATATTTATATGCACAATATACATATTTACCAATCATAGAAAAATATATTTGAAGTCGAATTCTTTTGTCTACCTTTTCCGAAGCTATGTTGTGGTCGGCGACCAGTCTCACCGACAGCTGAATACCGTATGTTACAGAGCGACTGTCTATCTGACCTCCACAACACATATACTGGGTAACACAGTTTCTCTTGGTCAATAAAGCAACTTAAAATAATTTTATATTTGTTATTTTTATTGTATATTTTACATAAATCTGCTTCCATATTGTCATACAAAGATATATTTTGATTAATATTTGTTTTTAAACAATCTGAATAATAAAATAAAAATATGTATTATGATTATAAATTGCTCAAAATTGTTTATTTTTATTATATTATATTAAGGACACTGTGAAATGATCGTTTGGCTTAAATATAGTGAAATATTGTGATTTATTACATTTAAGTATAAATAAATGAATAGATAATTATTGTAAATTTGTTTTCTTATTTTATTTGCAATTCCAAACCATACATACATATAATCACGCCTGTTTCCCGTAGGGGTAGGCAGAGACCACTTCTTTCCACTTGCTACGATCCCAAACCATGGTACTTTTGCTCCTATTAATAAAAAAACCTATTCAACTAATTTAATTGCAATTACATAGAAAGGTTACCCAGTCTATCTATAAATTATAATATAAAAATTAATCGCTGAATGTATGTAATGTATGCTGCAACGTGCAAATCTCGAGAGCGGCTAAACGGATTTTAATTCTTTATTCATAATATTCCTTGAAGTAAGAGGATGGTCCTTACGGAAAAAATAAAAAAAGACTGAAAAAGTCTAAAAAAAAAGTTTTCGTCTCCGTCCCGAATAGCAGAAAAGACGTCGAGAATGGAACTTATGTATTCAAGCGGGTGAAACCGTAGGCACGGCTAGTAAGATATACTAGCCGTGAGAGAGAAGAAATTCCGGATAATAAGTGTTGTATGCACTATACAGGTACAATAAAAAAATACCAATATCTATCTTATTTCTCCTTTTAATATTTTTAAAAATAAGCCTATGCAAATCTTGAAATAAACAACAGTCAAAATGATAGTTATCAAAACCGAAATTAAAAAACATTATTGTCAGAAATGATGTCAAAATTTCTGTAACCCACTTTATTTATTATTATATTTAATTTGTTAAAATTCCTGTTTGTGAAGTTACAAAATTCTCGTGCTTATAAAAATGAGTGTGTAATTGTGTATCTGATATTTTAAACAAAATTTATCGTGTGGTCTACAAAGTTTTTTATAAAGTAAGTACCCATACATATAAACATAATATCTAACTTTAAGAAATCTGACTTCAAAGTAAACATGATAAAATATACCTACATTCTAAATGAGAAGTGAATCTAGTAATACGTGCCTTTAAAAATTTACCTTCGAATTCGCTGAGATCCCATTACCAGATCCTGACCTAATGATCATAGGACGACATGGCCAATGTAGGTATCGGCAAACAAAAAAAACAAATCGTTCCATTCGATAATCGGGAAACATAATATGTATAGAAAATGTACCCACATAAATATAAAAACAAACATTCTAACGAATCCACACTACTTTTTAAAGTTTGATAAAAGTACCATTAGGTACTAATCTAGCCGAATACATGTGTTAATTTGATCAGTATTTAAAAGTACCACCAAACACCTAGGTCGTAAATAGCCGCATTTGTGCTTAAATTAGTTTTCCCTTTATAGCCGTTCATTTTATTTCCAGTTTCAGTAACTAACCACCAAAATGCCATTAAAACTGCCCGAGACATTGAAAGAGACAGTAGACGCTCACAAAAAATGGCTACAGATTCTGAAGGAAGCTGAGGAGACAGTACAAGATGACGCTGACTTACAGGTATACCAGTTTTGCAGTTCAACTTCCAACTGACTGGCAGTGACTGGCTTGTTGGTCTAGTTTTTAGTGACCTTGACTGCTAAACAGAAGGTGGTGGTTTCGATCCCCACCCACGACAAATCTCTGAGTGGTGTGTGTGGTTTTTTTTTCTGTTTGGAAGTAATTTATTTATGATAATGTGCAGGAGTTTAGGAACATGACACAGTTTATTGCTAATTTGTGAGAAGATGGCCGTGAGTGAGTTTTCCCTAGATATTGTTTGTGTTAGCAGTGGTAAGATAGCTCTATCCCCGAATAAGGGATAACTACTAATTTGAGCGTGCAGTTGTTATAGAGCATACGGCGATCCCCGCACACGGGCTAAACACCTAAAACTTACAGTAAGCGTCAAATAACTTTGCCGCTTTGAAGTTGGCCACAAATCACTGCGCTGTCACAAATATCTCCTTTTCTTTAGCTGTATAAAAAAAAACAGGTTAGTAAAAAATTACACAATATAAAATAAAACAATTTAAAGATGTTAGTCACTTCAGTGAACACTTTTTACGCGATAGTACCTGCGCCGTTGTTAGGAAAGGCTAGCTTCAGAGCGGCATAGTTATTTGACGCGTACTGTAGCAACGAATGACACGCCCGCGGCCTAGCAAAGCAACCAGTGAAAGTCATCAGTATAGTATAACATAGTACTTTAACTAAAACTTCCGCATATCCAACTAACGACTAATGCACACGGTTATGGCTAGCGAGCCCTGTGGCATGCTAACGCAAAAACTTTCACACCCCGAATTCTGGAACCACTCAACAATGAAAATGCCTTAAAGTTTAATGTGTAATTCGCAGTACAAACTACAGTCGCTGCATTACTTCTCCGTATTAACCTTGCATTTCTAGCGCGCGACCGCAAAAGGCCTCCGCCTGAAAGAGCGCGCCCTCCCTCCGGAGCTGCTCGGTAGGAACTACGCGCGCTACTGCAGCCTCGTCAACCGCATGTACGATGCCTACCTCAGCAGTGTGCATCTGCAGCGGGCGCCGTACATACTGGAGATCATTAAAGTTTTTATGAAGAGGTTAAACCATAACTTATCTCATTTCAATTAATCTAACTCATCTAATTTTAATTCATCGTATTATAACTCTAAATTGACCGATATTTGGCATGTTGCTATTGGTTCCAAGGCAAAATGCCCGTTCTCCTTTTCTAAAATTGTTCATAACTTACAAAATACTTAACCGATATTCTTAAAAGATGGCTAAGAACAATCATTTTCCAAAAACCGCATCATAATCGTTCCACTCACATATGAGCTACGATGCCACGAACACACACAGACAGAGACGTCAAACATATAGAAACTGTCGGTTTTGCGTCGGGGGTTAAAAAGACCGTTTTCGGTTTTCATATTCATCAAATTCATTTTCATTGTTATTTCATTAACGGATATCAATGCACGTAGCTACGAGTAGCTACTAATGTAGGTATTCCAAACTACTTCGGTTGTAGTAGTCTAACGGAAATATTATTATTATTATTTATTATTTTCAGCCATTGTCGTCCCACTGCAGGGCAAAGGCCTCCCTTTCTTTCATCCAATTCTCCCGGTCTTGAGCTATTGTATTCCATCTTGTCAAAAAGGAGTCAAGTTTGTCCCGCCATCTCCTTCGGAGCCGGCCACGAGGTTTCTTGATGTTTTGTGGAGTCCACATTGTAGTCACTTTGGCCCAATGGAAATATAGTGAACAAAATAATGAATGATGATACAAATATCGGGTATACCGTAGAATAGTTTGACTTTATTCGCTTGTAAACTTCCAGATTATACGAGTTACGACATGAGTTGGTGCATCTTATTGTAAACGACTACATTTACGTTGATTCTGCTCTCGCTCAACTGAGAATGACACCGATGGATATACAGGTATACTTAACTTCAAGTCGTATTTTACACATTTGAAGAAGTCTCAACGAACCTATAATATAGAAGTCTGTGCCAAGCAGTGGGCCGTGGCAGGCCGAATCGAAAGATAGGAAATAAGTTGAAGAAAACTACATCTTTAGCTTAATCCTACTTCTTCAGTTCTTTAAGTATGCGACTCGGTTTTCAAGGTGTCAC
Organism: Autographa gamma; assembly: GCA_905146925.1. Taxonomy (NCBI): domain Eukaryota; kingdom Metazoa; phylum Arthropoda; class Insecta; order Lepidoptera; family Noctuidae; genus Autographa; species Autographa gamma. Next base: position 2,606,840 of record LR989878.1, on the reverse strand, counting down.
CAACTCGGAGGTCTCAGGTTAGATCCCCGGACGGGTCAATGCAGTAAAACAGTTTTCTGCATTGTCTCGGATCTGGGTGATACCTGCGTTGTCCCTGAATTCCATAAGACGTTTTTTAGCTACTTGCTAGGGGTTGGATTTATTTCAGATAGTATTGGATTTATTTCAGATAGTGGTACCATACCACTTTCCTTTAGAAAGCCGTGAGGACAACGTGGAGCAGGTCTTACAGAAGATGTGGTCTGATGCTGTGAGGAGGAAGAGGAGACGGGAGAATCCGAGACCAGTAAATATAACCTATATTCCTTTATTTACTAGATTACTAGCTGATAAGCCTAGGCTTCTCCTTGGATTTTCAGTCTTATGCAAAAAAATTAGAGAGTCCTAGTTGATTATGTTTAAAGATAAGTGTAAATGTAAATCTCGATAAGTTCGCAGCAAAATTCTTTTTGATCGCCCTAATTTAATATTTGATTTTGAAACGAAGATTATTGTAGTTGGTAATTATTTATACACAAATTAGTAAGAATAAAAAAATAAGTATTTTCCAAAGCAGTTCAGACGTTTTCAAGCCAGGGAACATATACAAAAACAAAACATATATTCCGACAAAATGAACCTTGTGTATTTTCTTTTTCAAGTTTATTTAAATCGTAATCTGTTAAGAATTACATAAGACATCAAATATTAATTTATTAAAGTACACGCTATCACTTATCGTACAATATTTTCCTACTACTACATGCGGTAATACCCTCACCATTGCAGCCACGACCACCAGCACAACCCAGCGCCAGCGGCACCATACCACCTATACCTGAAGACCTGGAAGACTTGGAGGAAGATATAGAGTCACCGCCAGCCAGCGTTCATACTTACGTGCCCGAAGAGTTCATACAAGCCGTGTTGATACAGCGGCATGAAAGATACAGGTAAAGGCTAATGAACGGCAATTAATAAGTGGTTATCTATTAAATAATATGTTTTGCGATAGATTTATGGATGTTATTGGGTTTTTCTGTGGAATTCTCTGTAGCAGGTCGGAGTTTGGATTTGTGCCCGGTTAGTGGCTAAAGGCTCGCCCCTTATTACACGGGACCTAAACATATCGGCGAACTGTGGGTGTACATTGGTACATCTCTGCCTAACCCCTCGGGGATACAGGCGTGATGGTATTTTATGTTATGATTAATAGATCATTGGCCTGTTGGTCTAGTGGTTTGTGACCCTGACTGCTGAACATGAGGTGGTAGGTTCGATTCCTACTCAGAACTTGCGTGATGAGCATCATAATTTTTTCTATGCCTGTGTGTATTTGTCTTAAATATGTACTTTGTTGTTTGGAAAATTAGTTTATTGCCAAATGGCGTGTGTGAGTAATTTAAGTTGAACATGACCTGAACATTTAGCTACCCTTTGGATCATAGCCTTTAACACTTTCAAAGTAAAATAAGACCTACCCTAACCACATAAACGAGTCATGCGTATTGTTCGCCGATGATATCTCTATCTTAACATCATGTGATAATGTTATAAACCTAAACCAAAAATTAAGTACTATACTGGACACTGTAACGCACTGGATGAACGAACATAATCTTGAAATTAATTATAATAAGACAAAAATAATACCTTTTACACCCCCGACAAAAAGTACCTTTAAACATAAGTTTCAAATATAATGGATCTATATTAGAAGTAGTAAATAAATTCACCCTCTTAGGCCTAGACATAGATTCACATATAGACTGGAAATCACATATTCAAAAAGTAACAGCGAAATTATCCAAGTTTTCATATGCTCTCCGAGAAATCAAGAAAACCACAGACCTAAAAGCAGCACTAGTAACATATTACTCGTATGCATTCGCATGGCTCAATTATGGCGTCATCCTATGGGGAAATATCACAGAAGCCCCTACATTGTTCACTTTGCAGAAAAAAATGGTTCGAATTTTAACAAACATCGAAGATACAGACTCCTGTAAACCCCACTTTAAAGACCTAAAAATATTAACCCTGCCCTGCCTCTATATACTTGAAATTTGTAAATTTGTCAGAAAATATCCTCAATTTTATACTAAAAGGGGAGATATCCAAACCAAAATTGCACTTAGACATGGAAGCAGGTTAAACTTACCCACTTCACGATTAAAAATGCACTCTTCTAGTACATTTGTCATGTCCATTAAAATATATAATAAGTTACCGGAATACATCAAAAATATAAATAAAAATAATACCTTTACCAACAAATTAAAACAATTTCTTATATCTAAAACCTATTATACTATTGATGAGTATTTTAGCGATAAGTTTCAACAACAGTAAAAAATATACATACATACATTACAATTCAATAAATTACACTAGAATATATAACAATAATAGAATTAACACAATACCTACATATCATTTATTTTATGTTTATTTTAAACTAAATTTTCCTTTTAAATCAAAAAGCGCCTTCATCCTCTCTCCTATTTATTAATAAAACTTTGCTGTGCCCGACAGGGTCCATAATTGATTCGATGTTTTAACATACCAACTATATGTACACATTATGGAATGCAATAAAGTATTTGAGTATTGAAGTATTTGAGTATTGAGTAAGAAGACAATTGAGAAGCATTTGAGTAAAAAGAACCTACTGTAATCTTTAAATTTTTAAACACTATACCAGTTATTCAATATTATAAACATTTTCAGACAATGGTTTATGATGGATTTTAAAGCTAAGTCTAGGAAACGTAAGCAGTATTTTACTGAGAAACGCGAAGAGGCTTCCGATGAGATGAAGAATAAGGCTGCTAGACTTATACAAATGACTTACAGGTAACTAAAATAATTTATACTATTTATAATGAACCTAATTTCATACTTGACAAAAGTATTTACAGACTAGGCTGCTAAAAGACGAAGGATGCGTGGAAGGCCATAATATAAGAACTTGAATATTTTTATTTTTATTAATAAATTAAAAATAATGGCATAACATAAAAATCATTTTTTCTTTTTACTCTAATTACGTTGACATTTTAATTTTAGTTCATTACAATATTATTGATAATTAAACCACCGACTTAAACTTAATTATTGTATGCCTTGAAGGCAGGACATAGCTGATCCTTATAACATCTGTATTTTGTACCTACCTGTGTTCCACAATAAATAATATGATTGATTGATGATTAAAAAGAGTGGAGAGATTAAAGAAAGTTTTGTAATGGGTAAAAAATGTTAAACTCGCGTCAGGACACGTGACCTGATCGAAAATTCGTAAGACAGATGTCATGTTTGTGTAGGATAACGCAATAAATAAATATTGTATTGTACCACATGAATGATAGTCCTTTTATACTGATAATTAAAGCAATTCGTACAAAATCCTTTCCTAACCAATCCAAAATATCAAAAATGCACGTAAATATTATAGTTTTCACTTCCTCCGGCACTCCCGGAGAGCAACCCGTCGTTTTTCAGTTTAAAACATTTATGTGTCCAATCCTTAGAGTATACATCTGAAACTAGAGAGTGAGCCTATCAGAGTTTAAACCGTAAGCACTAGTGTGAACAAGTGTTGTCGTGAATTAATTATGAAGATGGAGCTTGCCGTTTTAAAAAATCAATCTAAAACACTAATATTATCCTAACAATGTCAAAACCATCGATATTTTCTTATATAAGTTTCTCGTTGCGCGAAAATTAATTTCAATGAAAAACGAAATGTACTAGGATCAGACTAAAAACTGCTCTCGCTTGGCACAAGGGGAACCTAGCGATAGTAGCAGTCCATGCATATCATACGTCGATGGTCCAATCCCTCACTTCTGCTCAAAATTTGCCATAGTTCTATGAACTTATTTTGTTTCCAGGGAACTCATGAAGATTAAAAGAGAAAAAGTCAAAACCACAAAGAGAGATATTTTGCTGGGTCTTATACCAGACCCTTTCCGCAGTGGAACCAGTTATACGCAGGAAACTAATAAGGTTTGTTCCTAAATAATAATTTTTAAAGGTGTCCGAAATAATAATGATCTTCTTTGTCGTGTGGCACTCATAACATAACATCTCGCCTGTACTCCCCGAAGGGTTAGGCAGAGATGTACCAATGTACACCCACAGTTCGCCGGTTTGTATTATATTATTATTATTATCACTGCCTCAAATCCAAACTCTGACCTGCTACTGATAATTTTATAGAAAAACCCAATAACACCTTGGTCGACTTGGGAATCGAAGCCAAGACCTCTAGCGTAGCAGTCGCGCTTAGCACCACTAGGCCAATGAGGCGGTATTTAAAGTGTCGCTCTAAGGTCCCGAGTTTGATCACCGTTCGGTGATAGGGTAGCAAGCCACTGCTCTGCATTGTCTCAGGTCTGGGTGTTTGTGGTACCTTCGTTGTCTCTGATTCCATAACACAAGTGCTTTAGCTACTTACTTTGGGTTCAGAGCAATGTACGTGATGTTGTCAACGTTTCTTTATTTACTTCCAATTAATTTTGTTTTCTTTTTCCAGGTGATTTTTTGAATTAATTTATTTTTGTGTTTTTATTTATTTCCTTAGATTCTTACCATTTACAGCCAAAGTCTTCCCACTATTGGGAAAATATAACATTCATATTCCCTTATAATTTCATCTACTTCTGTCTTCTTAGGTATACGATAGACGTCGCAACACAAGATTTAAGATCAAACAGTCGTACCTAGAAGATTTGGAGAAAGAAAACACACGACTAATAGTATTCAGGAAGGATGACCAAATTGATGACATCACGGATGAAATCAGAGAGTGGTTCAAGGAATGGTAAGAAAAACAAGTTTATACTAGCATACGTGGGGTGGTAAAATAAATATATAATTTCTATGTAAAAGTAGCCTATCGTACTCATTAAAACGGTAGTTATCTGCGAATAGTCCATTCGAAAACAGTTCAGCCATTTCAGACAGTCTGACAGAATCTGAAATTAAAGACTGATAAATTTTATTTGTTTATTATGTATACTTACAGTTTACATATTTCATGTATACTCAATAATTGACATATATGAATATCAAAACTTGCCACCAACTCCTGAAGTGATGACCACACACAACCATTCTGTCAAGAGTGATCCCGACAAGGAAGAAGTGCTATGTATTTTTTTTTTATATTTTCTAATAGTTTACCTTAAGGCACAACCTTAAAACACATCATATTATTTTAGTAACTCTACCTATGTCCCATAAATAGCTTCTGTATTTTTTTTCAGGTATTATGGCTACGGCTTCTTCCCTGAATATCCTTATGAGATAGAAGGAGGAACCATAATGGTGGTCCGAGGAGACTATCCTACGGTAGAGGAGAAGGTGGCCGAGGATGAGAGACTGGAGATCATGATGAAAGGGAAGACTAAGGATATGGTAAGCATTTAATAATAACATCGGTATAAAACAGTCGCACCGTTGGGGAAGAAAGGTTCTCGAGTGGCGACCACGAACCGGAAGACGCAGCGTTGGCAGGCCTCCCACCAGGTGGACTGACGATATCGTCAAAGTTTTCGGGCACCCGGTGGATGCAATCGGCGAGTTGTCGTTCATTGTGGCGTTCTAGGGGGGAGGCCTTTGTTCAGCAGTGGACGTCTTCCGGCTGATGATGATGATGATGATGATGAAATCAGTCGCTCCATATAAAATACGGTATTCAGCTGAATCTGGAAAGACTGGTAGCCGACCTCAACATAGAAGGGGAAAAAGGCTCGGGAGATGATGATGCTCATACCAGCCTATAAACTTCCCACAGCTGGGCACAGGCCTCTTCCCATATAGAGAAGGCACTCGCGATCACTACGCTTACAAAGAAAATAATAAATCGTGCTTACAATTCTGAATCTTGATTTTTGTGCCCAATGGGTTCCACAGGCACAGTAAAGATGGGCGAAATTCAGAAAGTAGTTTTCTTTGTCTCTATTTAACCACGAATGGGAAGACGTTAGAAGAATCGCGCGCGACCGGCCAGCTTAGAGAAAACCAACTTGTTGGGGCCCTCTGCACCTGCGGGGTGCCTTAGGACCACTACTACTACTACTATTTAACCACGACATCCCCATTTACTTACTTACTATACGGTACCAGCGCGAATTTTCTTTTTTTGCTAAATATACGACAGTTATGCAGGACGCACGTGGCCAGAAATCGCAAAGGACAGACAAGTTTGGAGGACGGAGGGGGAGGCCTTTGCCCAGCAATGGGATCTGATGTTGGCTATTAAAAAAAAAAAAAACGTTACTAAAACGAGCGAAAAAAAAATGCCTAACACCTCAAAAAAATTGTCAATTTAGTAATTAATTTTGACAACCCTATTTCCTAGCTAAAACAAGAACAAGCCCAAGCGAAAGCTGACGCGAAGCTAAAAGCTGAAGCTTTAAAAGAGGCGAAGAAGAAGGAAACCAGCGCACTGATGAAAGCCAGATGCAATCCTTTCTCAGATCCAGGGTACATGGTGCAGGAGTCAACAGTCCTGCATGATGTTATGGAGGTAAGGCATTTTGAGTTCTATTGCTATTAACGTAAGGTTGGCTTTAGATGTGATTTTCGGACTTACCAAGATAAATGATGTAGAAGTCAGCGACTTAGTCGAGGTAAGGCATCTTGAGTCCTATTGCTATTGCTTTAAGGTTGAGTTTAGATAAGAAACCAGTGCACTTATGAAAGCCAAATGCAACCCCTTCTCAGATCCAGGGTACATGGTACAGGAGTCAACCGTCCTGCATGACGTGATGGAGGTAAGGCATTTTGAATCCTATTGCTTGTATGTTAAGGTTGACTTTCGATGTGACTATCGGAAGCTAGGATACTTGGTACAAGAGTCAGCAGACATGATCGAGGTAAGGCATTTTGAGTCCTATTGCTATTAATTTAAGGTTGAGTTCGGATAGGAAACCAGTGCATTGATGAAAGCCAGATGCAATCCCTTCAGTGACCCAGGGTACATGGTACAGGAGTCAACAGTCCTGCATGATGTTATGGAGGTCAGTGATCATGCATGATCTGATATAGGTAAGGCATTTTTCATCCTATTACTATTGGATTAAGGTTGACTTTAGATGCTACTATCAGGCAAAAGTCAGCGGTCATGCATGATCTGATGGAGGTAAGGCATTTTGAGACCTATTGCCATTACTATAGGGTTGACTTTAGATGCGAGTAGCGGAAGCCAGGGTACATGGTACAGGAGTCAACCGTCCTGCATGACATTATGGAGGTAAGGCATTTTGAGTCCTATTACTGTTAGATTAAGGTTGAGTTTGGATCGGAAACCAGTGCACTGATGAAAGCCAGATGCAACCCCTTCTCAGACCCAGGGTATATGGTGCAGGAGTCAACCGTCCTGCATGACGTTATGGAGGTAAGGCATTTTGGATCCTATCGCTGGTAGATTAAGGTTGGCTTTAGATACGACTATTGGAAACCAGGATACATGGGATAGGAGTCAGAGATAATACACGACCTCATCGAGGAGGGGCATTTTGAGTCCTCTTGCTTTTGAATTAAGGTTGAGTTAGTTATGCCACTTTTTTTAGAAGTCTGAAACATTTAAGTATGTTATTAGTTGTTTGGTTGTTATTTGGTTACCATAGTACAAGCTCTGCCTGGTTTGAGATCAATTGGCCATCTGTGAGTTGTCTTAAGATTTTATAATAATCATGTTATTATTCATGGATGGATATAAATTATGTATCTGAAGTGATAAATTGGGATTTTTGGTCTTTTACTATGTTACAAATTAGGAAATTAGGCCAATATTGGTACTAGATTAATACGGGATTTTGGAACGATTGCCACAATTTTACCTTTTATTTTCAGGCTCTAAAGCTCTACAGGGTATCATGGTCGATTTACGACGACCTACCACCCGATCAGTTCGGGGAGACAGTCTACGGGTATATGAAGCCTCTCCTCACTGAGGAACTCATGAGCGCTTTACACAAGGACTGCAGGAAATATGTGGACGAGCTGATGAGGTAATTGAAATTTTTAACCGACTTGGAAAAAGGAGGTACTCATTTCCACCGTTTTTTTGTCCATCATCATTCATTCTTTGACGATCTCCGTGGTCGAGTGGCGCACGAACCGGTTTTCAAGGTGACGCTAGCTCTGAGGTCCCGGGTTCGATACCCGGACGGGTCAATGCAGAAACTGACTTTTCTACTCTCGGGTAAGGTGTTTGTGGTACCTTCGTTGTTTCTGAATTCCATAACACAAGTGCTTAATAGCTACTTAATTTGGGTTTAGAACAATGCTTGTGATGTTGTCCGCATTTATTTATTCAGTAGCTGGTGATTTTGCTTTCACTTTTTGACAATAAGCTGTAAAAGAAATAAACATAAAACTTATTATGAAGTTAGTTTTTTATAGGAATTATTTCCCGACTGTGACGGGAGGGTTATGTTTTTTAGTATATTTATTTGTAAGCTTTAAAGCTTACGCTTTGATGGGTGCCATTAATATTAGAAATAAACAAAAAAATGCCTGGTTTTTGAAGCTATGATAGAAAATATATAGATTATAAAAAAGAAGGAATGTACCAGTCAAGTATGAAAGTAAATCACTTAAAATGTCGGCAAAAAAATGTTATTGGGTTTAAACGCGTTTGTTACTGAGCAGGAGAGTCGAGTTATTGAAAATCTAGCTGGTCTGTACCTAATTATACTTTTTCAGGTTTAAAATATGACTGTACTACGTATTTTTATTTTTACACCTATATATTTTTAATCTTAACTTATATTAAAATATTGTTTTGGCTTCTAGGTTAGATTTAAAAATGTTAATAGAGATGCAACAAATAATGTACAAGAGGGTCGGTTTCAAGTTTCCTAAGCAAAGACCTAGAAAGAAGCCGAAGGCACACCCTGTACACAAACACTTGGATATGAACGATAAGCTATTAAAGGGTTTTGAGGTGAGTTTGGAAAATCTACTCTAAAATGTAGATATAAGGTCCAATTTGCATTACAGGTTTATATTTTGTGACTCTCTTTTAAAGTAATTTAGTCTAAAATGTACTTTATTTATATTTATATAAAGTTGATTTTGGTTTAAGTGGAAAACTATAATTTAAATAGACTATGTTATATACTTACATACTATACTCGCACCTACTATCTGACTAGACAGTCATTTATAAAAACATATATAGAAAAAGTCAGTAAATCTGTATGTTTTATCTACATAAGAACACGTTTTCTCATAGCTGTACTATCCTTGGTCAAAACCTTACCAAAATTTATGCTTATCATTTTGATTTCCGACGTTTCTTTGGATATTTTCATTCAAAATTTCTGCCAACAATTTCAACAATAAAAAAAATCTTTCACATAAAAAAAATCACTTTCAGCATGTATTTGACCTGGGTATCGTGACGAAGCCAACTACTAAGATAGCAGATGTTTACGGAGACTTGAATTACGCAGCTTATGAACTGAACATACAGGATCCGAATGCCACGTAATTCTTTATATTTACCTATTTATTATTTAATTACCACGGTTTATTTGCTTTCTCTCTGCTGCTCTCTGCAATAATCTAGAGACCTACTAAAAATAAAACAAAAAAATCGTTTACAACCCACAAAAATTTACAGCCGTATACGAGTTCAGCAAAATACATAAGAATAGTGTATATCTAACTAGATCTAAAATTTAATTTTACTCTAGTCTTATATCTAAATCAGTTCCATAGGTTTAATATGGACACAGCGGTGGCCCACGGTTTTACTCACAAAGTAATCTATGTTCCCAACGTTTCTTGGTATTTTATAGCTATTAGACGTTTCCAATCAAATCAAAGTACTTAAAAATACCACCCACCCTTTCTTAAGTTATAAAACCCGACTTCGTTTTATATATTAAGATAATATTTTCACATGAAACCTGAATTGATTTGAATGGACTATAAACCACTTGCTTATCCGTGCTGTCTTTGAAAAAGATCTTCTGACAATCAACTTTCCATAAACCACATTATATGCTATACTACAAATAAGTGTATCTCCCCCAGATTCCCCCTCCCAAGTTACGGCGACATAAAGACCCGCCTAGTGTTGTCCTGCGTGCTGGCGTGCGGCATACAGCCGGGCGCCGTCAGACACAGAGCTGTCATGCTGCTGGGGCAGGAGAGGAACGGGAAGTCATTCCTCGCTGATGCTGTCGCTGGGGAGCTTAGTAAGTATACGGCTAGGACAGGATCCGGTAAGAGAGAGCTGGGAACCCTGTCATGTGGCATACAGCCGGGCGCCGTCAGACACAGAGCTGTCATGCTGCTGGGGCAGGAGAGGAACGGGAAGTCATTCCTCGCTGATGCTGTCGCTGGGGAGCTTAGTAAGTATACGGCTAGGACAGGATCCGGTAAGAGAGAGCTGGGAACCCTGTCATGTGGCATACAGCCGGGCGCCGTCAGACACAGAGCTGTCATGCTGCTGGGGCAGGAGAGGAACGGGAAGTCATTCCTCGCTGATGCTGTCGCTGGGGAGCTTAGTAAGTATACGGCTAGGACAGGATCCGGTAAGAGAGAGCTGGGAACCCTGTCATGTGGCATACAGCCGGGCGCCGTCAGACACAGAGCTGTCATGCTGCTGGGGCAGGAGAGGAACGGGAAGTCATTCCTCGCTGATGCTGTCGCTGGGGAGCTTAGTAAGTATACGGCTAGGACAGGATCCGGTAAGAGAGAGCTGGGAACCCTGTCATGTGGCATACAGCCGGGCGCCGTCAGACACAGAGCTGTCATGCTGCTGGGGCAGGAGAGGAACGGGAAGTCATTCCTCGCTGATGCTGTCGCTGGGGAGCTTAGTAAGTATACGGCTAGGACAGGATCCGGTAAGAGAGAGCTGGGAACCCTGTCATGTGGCATACAGCCGGGCGCCGTCAGACACAGAGCTGTCATGCTGCTGGGGCAGGAGAGGAACGGGAAGTCATTCCTCGCTGATGCTGTCGCTGGGGAGCTTAGTAAGTATACGGCTAGGACAGGATCCGGTAAGAGAGAGCTGGGAACCCTGTCATGTGGCATACAGCCGGGCGCCGTCAGACACAGAGCTGTCATGCTGCTGGGGCAGGAGAGGAACGGGAAGTCATTCCTCGCTGATGCTGTCGCTGGGGAGCTTAGTAAGTATACGGCTAGGACAGGATCCGGTAAGAGAGAGCTGGGAACCCTGTCATGTGGCATACAGCCGGGCGCCGTCAGACACAGAGCTGTCATGCTGCTGGGGCAGGAGAGGAACGGGAAGTCATTCCTCGCTGATGCTGTCGCTGGGGAGCTTAGTAAGTATACGGCTAGGACAGGATCCGGTAAGAGAGAGCTGGGAACCCTGTCATGTGGCATACAGCCGGGCGCCGTCAGACACAGAGCTGTCATGCTGCTGGGGCAGGAGAGGAACGGGAAGTCATTCCTCGCTGATGCTGTCGCTGGGGAGCTTAGTAAGTATACGGCTAGGACAGGATCCGGTAAGAGAGAGCTGGGAACCCTGTCATGTGGCATACAGCCGGGCGCCGTCAGACACAGAGCTGTCATGCTGCTGGGGCAGGAGAGGAACGGGAAGTCATTCCTCGCTGATGCTGTCGCTGGGGAGCTTAGTAAGTATACGGCTAGGACAGGATCCGGTAAGAGAGAGCTGGGAACCCTGTCATGTGGCATACAGCCGGGCGCCGTCAGACACAGAGCTGTCATGCTGCTGGGGCAGGAGAGGAACGGGAAGTCATTCCTCGCTGATGCTGTCGCTGGGGAGCTTAGTAAGTATACGGCTAGGACAGGATCCGGTAAGAGAGAGCTGGGAACCCTGTCATGTGGCATACAGCCGGGCGCCGTCAGACACAGAGCTGTCATGCTGCTGGGGCAGGAGAGGAACGGGAAGTCATTCCTCGCTGATGCTGTCGCTGGGGAGCTTAGTAAGTATACGGCTAGGACAGGATCCGGTAAGAGAGAGCTGGGAACCCTGTCATGTGGCATACAGCCGGGCGCCGTCAGACACAGAGCTGTCATGCTGCTGGGGCAGGAGAGGAACGGGAAGTCATTCCTCGCTGATGCTGTCGCTGGGGAGCTTAGTGAGTATAGCTAGGATAATGAGAAAGATAATATTCCGGGACATCTCACACACGGTTATCTGATCCCAAGCTAAGCAGAGCTTGTGTTATGGTAACCAGACAACTGATAAACATACTTATATATTAATAAGTACATACATATTATAGATAAATTACACCCAGACACAGAACCAATGATCGTGATCATCACACTAACATTAAACAGGGTCAGTAACCACTAGACCAACAGGCCCGTCGGTAGATAGATCCTACTTATATTATAAATGTGAAAGTTTGTGAGAATGTATGTGTGGATCTTTGTTACTCTTTCACGCAAAAACTACTGAATGAATTTTAATGAAACTTTACAGTAATGTAGCTGATACATAATTTATAAAGATAGTGTATGTATTTTCATTCACGCGGGTGAAACCGCGGAGTACAGCTAGTATAATATAATCTAGAAGTTCTTCCTTATCCTGCGAGATGCAATGTAAACAAATATACATACATACAAATACAAAGGTAGTTAAAAGCTTACAAAAGTATGTTTGCCCCCATGCCAATTAAGACCTACGAACTTCTTTATTATGATCTATTTTGGTTCTCAAAAAGATACTGTACTACAAAACTAAAACCCCTTTCTTCTCCAGATGCAATAAAGATAGACATAACCCCGGAAGTGTTCACGGCGGTCGCGGAGAAGCCGCTCAAGCTGCTGCACCAGGTCTTCGTCGCCGCCAAGGCCTTCCAACCTGCCGTGGTCTTCATGAAGAACGTCGAGAGAGTGTTTGCTACTAAGGTAATTTATGTTATTTCCAGTTAAGCAAATATCTACTCTATGCGTCTTGAAATAAAGTTCATTTTAGACTGACTACTTCAATTACATAATGCAATCTGTGATTTGGCTATTATACTTACAAAAGATTCGAAAAACCGGAAATAAACCACAGTAGAATCCGTAGGAAAAGTAGTTTTGTTTCACTGTCTTATAGCGTGAGTTGAAGCGTAAACTGAACCTTATATGCAAGCATGAAACAAACATCAACTCGTTTCAATGATTTTGGTGCTATTCCGACAACTCTTAATAACTCTTAACTTTTCAGTTAAAATAAAAAACAAAATATTTGAATTTCAACTAGGCCTATTTAAGCCCTTTTAAAACGTTATATTACTGACTCTAGTTGCAGGTTCCAAAATGTCATTCCTATGGAGAAGAACTGGCAAGAAACTCCATAGTTTATATCTATGTATAGTTAGTTTTTTAACGCCCGAAGGGTTGCCTGAGAAGCTACCATGTCAGATAGGCGCATACAGACTATGCGCCAGTCAATGGCATGGTAGCTTCTAAATGAATAAACCGAATTTGATGAGGTTTCAGTTTGAAATCTGAAATCGTGATGATTCCTAGCAGTCCTGAGATATTCCAAGGTTTCTACCAAGACGTATCTAATGTATATATAAAACATTATTGTTTTAGGTACCAGCAGAAGATAAATACCTTCAGGCGAAGACTATCAAGACTGCTCTCGGCAAACTCGTCAAATCAATTGGACACGACGATAAAGTTATATTTATTGGTAAATATAAGTTTCAAATTATGTTACTTGACTGGTTTGTTGGTCTAGTGGTTAGTGACCCTGACGGCTGAACTGGAGGTCGTGGTTTCGATTCCCATCCAGGACAGACTTTTGTGTGATGGTATGATCATTTGTTCGGTGTCTGGGTGTAATTTATGTATAATATGTACGAGTATGTTTGTTATGTATTTATCCAAAAGGGGGTAAAAAGAACATGGTATACAGTCGGTTAAAAAAGAAAAAAATCTATTGTTTTTTTGTAAGAACTGATGCAACTTGGGTATCAATTAATTATATAACTATATCATTTGTAGCTAAAATGTTGTATACCATGAGTATTCTTCGTCCCTTTTGGATAGAGATACCCTTTCGGTAACATCATGTATATGTGTGTGTACCAGTTGTCTTTTACCATAGTACTTACAGGCTTTACCTAGTTTTAACTCAGATGACCCTGTATAATTTGTCACAAGGTATTATAAGATTTAGCTACAATTATATTTATTTTACTTGTTTCCACAATTTATTTCCTCTTGCATCTTTCAGCTACATGTACAAACCCATCAAAAGCTCAAACGAGGCCAATGGTACACATGTTTGATGAAATAGTCCTAGTGCCCAGAACTGACTATGGGACCCTGCAAATGTTCTTCGCTGAGAAACTGCATAGGTAAGCATGATATTTGGATGGGTAGTTTATATTATAAATTCGAAAGTAACATTTTCTGTCTGTTTGTTGCCCAATCACCCATAAACTACTGATACAAATTGAGTGAAATTTTGTGCAAAGACATAGACCATGGACAATACGGAACGACGCTGCTTTTAAGAAAATATTCATTCTAAAATTTTTCTTACTAGCTAAAATGAAACGAGAAAATCAGACTTAAAAAGTATATTAAGAGACCTGCAGTGAGCCAGTTACAGACTGGTGTTATTAACAGCTTCGGTAATGGCACCCACCGTGGGGCTCACAAGCGTGGTGACCAAGCTCGTTCTCTGTATGAGAGGCCTGCAGTGGGACAGTTACAGGCTGGTGTTATTAAAGTTTCGGTAATGGCACCCACCGTGGGGCTCACAAGCGTGGTGATCAATGCTCGTTCTCTGTATGAGAGGCCTGCAGTGGGACAGTTACAGGCTGGTGTTATTAACAGCTTCGGTAATGGCACCCACTGTGGGGCTCACACGCGTGGTGATCATTGCTCGTTCTCTGTATGAGAGGCCTGCAGTGGGACAGTTACAGGCTGGTGTTATTAACAGCTTCGGTAATGGCACCCACTGTGGGGCTCACACGCGTGGTGATCAATGCTCGTTCTCTGTATGAGAGGCCTGCAGTGGGACAGTTACAGGCTGGTGTTATTAACAGCTTCGGTAATGGCACCCACTGTGGGGCTCACACGCGTGGTGATCATTGCTCGTTCTCTGTATGAGAGGCCTGCAGTGGGACAGTTACAGGCTGGTGTTATTAACAGCTTCGGTAATGGCACCCACTGTGGGGCTCACACGCGTGGTGATCATTGCTCGTTCTCTGTATGAGAGGCCTGCAGTGGGACAGTTACAGGCTGGTGTTATTAACAGCTTCGGTAATGGCACCCACTGTGGGGCTCACACGCGTGGTGATCATTGCTCGTTCTCTGTATGAGAGGCCTGCAGTGGGACAGTTACAGGCTGGTGTTATTAACAGCTTCGGTAATGGCACCCACTGTGGGGCTCACACGCGTGGTGATCATTGCTCGTTCTCTGTATGAGAGGCCTGCAGTGGGACAGTTATATGGTATAATTATTATGTTATTTCAGTATAAGAAGTATACCACAAGACTATCCAACCCAGCCTTTAGCTCACCTGACCCAGGGATACGGTTTTGGCGCCATTATTGAGGCTTTTAACGATGTCATGACTCCGGAGAGAATCGTCAGGTAAATAACATAAATAAATAAATAAATGCGGACAACATCACATACATTGCTGTCAACCCTAAGTAAATAGCTATTAAGCACTCAAATCTAATATAAGAACAAACTCTAACTATACTAAAATTAAAACTTACATAAATAAAAACTGAACGGCGTCAAAGAACTCATCGTCATCCTTGTCAATGGCGGGGAACGTGTCCAGAAGGCTGGCAGCATTGCCACGTTGAATGGCTATGCCGATTCTCTGTGCAAGGAAAAAACCAGCCCTCTGATCACGAGTAGATTCTACCAAACGTTTGGAAAGTTCTTTAAAAAGATTTCGTGCGCTCGGACCCCATGACCCGAGCGTTTCAACCCCAAACGGCTCGAAAATATAATCACCCACAATGTTATTATACTTCCGCCGCTTAAGGGTCTCCGCAGCTCCAGCAGCAGCGCCAGGAGAGGCTGCTGAACTTAGAACGTGGGACGGCGCAAGGGTGTCGACGCACGTTGCGTCCCACACCAAAGGCCGACCCAATTTCCAAGGTAGCAAAGACATACCGTCAGGTCTCTTGCCATCGCCGCGCACCAAACCATTGGGAATTAAGCACTTGTGTTATGGAATTCAGAAACAACGAAGGTACCACAAACACCCAGACCCGAGGCAATGTAGAAAAGTGACTTTCTACATTGACCCGTCCGGGGATCGAACATACAAATTCCTTTAACGACCGCCGTGGTCGAGTGGCGTACGCACTGGTTATCATTGTGTCGCTAGCTCTGAGGTCCCGGGTTCGATCCCCGGACGGGTCAATTTAGAAACTTACTTTTCTACATTGTCTCGGGTCTGGGTGTTTGTGGTACCTTCATTGTCTCTGTTAATAGAAGCTTTACATTGCTTTGAGCCCAAAGTAAGTAGTTCTTTGGATTAAAAGCAATACGTGATGTTGTCCTTTATTTATTTATACTAAAAATAGTAACAAAACATATAATCACGCCTGTATCCCCGAAAGGTTAGGCAGAGGTGTTACAATGTACACCCACAGTTCGCTGATATGTTTAGGTCCCATGTAATAGGGGGCGAGCCTATTGCCACTAACCGGGCACTAATCCAAACTCCGACCTGCTACTGAGAATTTCATAGAAAAACCCAATAACACCTTGGTCGACTCGGGAATCGAACCCAAGATCTCTAGCGTAGCAAGCGCGTTTAGCACCACTAAGCCAACGAGGCAGTTTAATAGTACCATATTCATATACTTGTCTCTTGAGTATTTTATGTGCGTTTAGGAATAAGAAGAAATCTTGGATTTATTAATTATTTGTTGTTTTTATTTCAGGTTAAATGTCGAGCCATTGTCACCGGGGGAGATTTTAGAAGCCTTATTTCAAAAGGATTTGGAACCTCTTTCAAAAGATGTTAGTTATTGAAATATTTTTCTTTTATTTATAGTATAGACAAACAATATTAGCTTCGGTTTGACTGGCCTGTTGGCCTAGTGTTTACTGATAAATCGGAGGTCGTATGTTCGAATCCCACTGAGGACAAATTATTGTGTGTTGAGCATGATCATTTGTTCTGGGTTTTTTTTTTTGTAAACATCTCTGCAGTTAGCCTGAGCGCAGGCTTTGACTGCTTCACCGGACTCCTTTGTTCTGGGTCTGGGTGTAATTTATCTACAGCATTTAACTATTTAGAAATATATAAGTATGTTTAACAGTTGTCTGGTTACCATAGTACAGGCTCTGCCTAGTGTAGGATTAATTGTCCGTGTGTGATGTTATTGGTCCTAAACCTAACATTTGCGCACCTAATATTGGTAGAATATAACGGTCTTTTTTTTTCTTTTTATTATTATAGTACCTTATTACACACACATATTACAGTACACATATTTCATACAAATAAATGATTCTTTTTCAAACAACAATTTAAAAGCAGTATCATATTCTAAAAAATACCACATTATTTCAGGAATACCAGCCATACATTGATTTCTTCCTTGCTAGCACGAGCTTGAAACAAGAAAGAGAAGACTATGACAGAATCAACTTCTTCCGTGACGATGCTTACAAGAAGATGGCTAAGAAGAATAAACAGAAGGGAATAGAAGATTAAAGAAACTAACACTTGAAGAAAAGGAAAGAAAACTGATGATTTTTACCAAAAGGGTATATCTATCCAAAAGGGGTGAAGAGTACATCTGGTATAGAGTCAGTTTACAAAGTTTTAGCTCAAAATTTGATGATTAAAATAATTGTTATTCTTGTTTTCGTATGATATTCGGGTGTAACTGCTTAACGTATTTTCTAAGTAGGTGGTGTTTTGGGTTTATCTATAGATGATCAATTAATCACCCATCCTTAGGTGAACCGTAGTGAGAGCAGCTTAACCTTTTATGATCAGTTTCATGTCATTAGCCGCGTACTGATTGAGCAAGCAGTCTGGCGAGGCTGCCTCGCGAGACAAATCCTCGGTCGGTCAAGACGTGCCTCGCCCGAGGCAAACGCACGCACTGCCTCGCCCGAGCGTGCCGCGGCCCGAACCGAGCGTTGTCGGTTCTTGTCGATCATCAAAGGCGCCTCAGTACGTTTGCCGGCTTTGCCGCGTTCACTCAAGACTTTAGTGTTTTGCCTCGCTTATGACCTCAAGTTAATCTGATCGTCGATGCTCACGGTGGCTCGGCCTTGCCGAGCGAGGCAGGCTCGGATTAGAACACTTACAGACCGTGGCCGCTTCGCGCGGCATGCGTACTGCGGCAAATGGCCGAAGCTGCCTCGCCAAGCCGCTCGCTTGGTCAGTACGCGGCTATTCGCGCACAAAAGACGGCAAAGCAAGATTTTTCGGTTCAATATTCAAAATGGCATATCAATAATTGTTAAACAGTTGTAAAAATTGATTTAAAGAAAGTTCTCTTTAATCCGCAAAATATTAACAGTGGATTGTTTCCTTGATTTTGTTTATCAGAAGAGCATATAAGATATTTCTAATACCTAAGTATTGAATTTCTAATTTTGTCTTAGTTAAATGATTTGATTAAAGAAAAGTATAATATTCACATATTTATTCGACCACAGAATTTCATGGGTTTACGTAAATCTGTTTTTTGATGTTTGGTGTAATAATGTCCGTACAATAAAATAATTTTAGCTATTAACAAAAATATGGTTAAGTATTCAATTGTTTTTGATATAAAAAGTAATGTAACATTATGATTATGTATGTAAATATAAAAAGAAATGTGATATGATCGAGATTTTTATTTTCTATGTATTACTAAATAATATTAATATCACTGCTGACCGTTAAAATCATATAAAAAAACATATCATCACGCCTGTATCCCCGAAGGGGTAGGCGCAGAGGCGTACCAATGTACACCCACAGTTCGCCGATATGTTTTAGGTCCCATGTAATAGGGGGCGAGCCTATTGCCACTTACCGGACACAAATCCAAACTCCGACCTGCTACTGAGAATTTCATAGAAAAACCCAATAACACCTTGGTCGACCCGGGAATCGAACCCAAGACCTCTAGCGTAGCAGGCGTGCTTAGCACCACCACTAGGCCAACGAGGCAGTCAAAATCATTAGGTCCAAAATACATCTTTATTATTTAAATAGTGTAAAATGAAGTCGCTTTGGCTGTTCGCTTAGATCTTTTAAACTAGGCAACGGATTTTAATGCAGTTTATAGCAATAGATAGGGTGAATCAAGAAGGTCTAAGTTTCATACATGCATATTTATATCTAGTACGGAAAGATCGAAAAATTTAGAATATCGTAAGAAGCCGGGGCGGGTCGCTAGCTGTGAAATTAAAGGTAATTTTTCTAGTAATTAAGATTTTCACCAGAAAAATATTAATGCAAGCAAAAAAATACCTGTAGATAATTCATTACAAACAAATAACTTTACTTATTTTTTATGTTATTTAGTAAATAAAGATGTTACAAATCAATTAGGCAAACGTTGATAATTAATTATAAAATATTTTACGGTAATCATTCACACATATGACAATAATACGCTGAAAATTTACTAAAATTAGTCACAAGCTAAAAATATCTTAATAAGACTATATTTTAGGTTCAAGGTTATTATTATTATTATATTATATAAACAAAAATAACTGTGTGATGACTCACTTTTACCGACTTCAAAAAAGATGCTTTACCTTTTTCATACTTTTTAATACGTCCTCCTCTCTTTTTGAGTTTAATTTTTATATATCCTTGGTTTTATTTATATTATGTGCATTTCTTCTAAAAAGGTAGTTATTTTTGACTTAGGAATTTTAATATATAATATTATAAGTGTCTTTCGATACGCATTTTTTCATATGGTCCGGCCGCTGAAGAACTCATCGTCATCCTTGTCAATGGCGGGGAACGTGCCCAGAAGGCTGGCATTGCCACGTTGAATGGCTCTGCCGATTCTCTGTGCAAGGAACAAACCAGCCCTCGGATCACGAATAGAGTCTACCAAACGTTTCGAATGTTCTTTTAAAAGATTTCGTGCACTCGGACCCCATGACCCGAGCGTTTCGACCCCCAATGATGTAAATCGAGTTTGACCAAATAAGTGATACTAAGTAATTTATGTTAAGTACGTTCTTGTTATAACATACCATCACGCCTGTATCCCCGAAGGTTTAGGCAGAGGTGTATTAAAATTCTTGTCATATTAAAGTTACATCTTTCTGTTGATCACGAACTATCAGGAATGCAGTCTATCAAAGGCCTGACCATAAATACATTCTTTGGCATTTATACAATAAGCGTTCCGTAAACAAATAGTATCAAGTTATCAAAAGTAACTATTAACAATTAAAATCAAACAAAACAAATTTAATACAATAAGAATTTTAATCTTTTCATGATTTTACATTATATACCTATATATAGAACCAAGGCAAAGTATATATACCTAAATATAATATAACAAAGTCACATTGCAACTGACCTAACTGCACTTGTGCATACAAATACAACTAACTATACTATTATGCACCAATCAAGCTGACGAGTTTGTTTGTACGCGCTAATCTCTGGAACTAACAGTTTATTTGAGAAAATCTTTTAGCGTATGATATCTCACTGCTCGAGGCAGGTTTTGCGCTTATCATCTTATAATAATTCTAACAAAAAAAAAACAGACTTAAAATAATAATATATAGCTAAGCCTTCAATTTTTTTTTACGGATACCACTGTCAATACTGAACCAAATGGATAAAAGCGGAATAACTAGCTTTCAAATAAAAAAGGAATCATCAAAATCACCCAGTCAAAAGTTTTGAGGTAAGAAACAAAAAAATACGGTCGAATTGAGTACCTCCTCTTTTTTTGAAGTCGGTTAGAGAAATAGAGATAAATCCATTTTTTATTGAATAAATATGTGTTGTTTTGTAGTAGCAGGTCGGAGTTTGGATTTGTGGCCGGTTAGTGGCAATAGGCTCGCCACCTATTACATGAGACCTAAACATATCGGCGAACTGTGGGTGTACATTATTACACCTCTGCCTAACGATTCGGGGATACAGGCGTGATGATATGTTATGTTTTGTAGAGTGAACCCCCATACTATTTATATTTTATTTTTTAACTAGCGGCCCGCCCCGGCTTTGCTCGGGTGCAACACTGATACCAAATATAACACAATCATAAAGTTCTGTAGGGCGAAGCACAGCCTTAGAAACATTTTTTGGTATAGGCACGCGCCCCCCGGCCCCCGCGCGGCCCCCCGGCCGGTACCGCCGCAACCGCTATGTCCCTGCATTTTAAATCTGTAATATCTTCGAAAATATTCATTTAAATTACATGCTGTAAAAGGCAATATTGATCTATATTACATGCACAATTTTTTGAAGGTACTTAATTGGATAAGGATTAATGCTGTATTTCTTAAAATCGTCTTTTCGTGAATAAGTAATAAAGAAAGGATAAAAAATGGTTATTGTGGGTTACCCTCAAGAGATAGACATATACCATCGCGGACTTTTTTGTAGATCTTTTTGAAGTGCACAATACTGTAGTACATTATTTTGATCTATCTCGTAGGGTTCAGCCAGCGTTTGCAATGAAAGCGCAAAAAATGTGTTGATTTACGACCTGACGTCAAAGATCTCTCAGATTATCCATGTTTCTCTACTATATTATGCATGTATTATACATATAAACCTTCCTCTTGAATCACTCTATCTATTAAAAAAAACCGCATGAAAATCCGTTGCGTAGTTTTAAAGATTTAAGCATACATAGGGACAGACAGCGGAAAGCGACTTTGTTTTATACTATGTAGTGATATGGAGTAGAGGACAAATAAGTAATAAATAATATTGAGGTGAACCACAAACTATTTTACAGAATTTCTATAGGTCGTTAACTTTGTGGAGAACACATCAATTTTAAATTCCTCCCGTCCCTAGATCAAGCTGGCCCGAGCCGGCCAAACTAGCAATAAAAATATGTCCCTAAATAATAAAAATTTTGATCCAGCCATCCCTTGCTGTTTTGCTTTATTAAGATTGTTAGCAACGCACTAAGTCGAGGTCCGAACCCCGCAGGGGGTGCCCTTAGTAGACGTTGCTAACGTAGTTAGTTTTTCCTATTGCTCTGGCTGGAGGCCTTAAGGTCCTCGCCAAAAGTCCGGTGAAGCAGTCAAAGCCTGCGCTCAGGCTAACTGCAAAGATCTCTACCAAAAAAAAAAAAAAAAAAAAAAAACAATTTTAAATTTTATTCTAATCTACTTGTGGTCCGCGGTTTCTCCCGAAAGTAACTCCTTAAAACATAGTCATCTGCAGTTAGTGTGAGCTCCGTCAAAATTGGTTCATCCGTTTCAGAGATTTGCCAAAATAAAACAGTCTGTCCGACTGTTTGTTTAATAAAAATCTTGCAGATACCTTTAGAGAAACACTAAACTTAAAATTACAGTCACTTAAATTTTATTTCTTTGTATACTTACGAAATGATCAAATTATAATAATTATAAAAAATACTAACCTGGAACCCACGGCGAGCCTTAAAAGAAAAGTAATATAATATATTAAAAAGTATCTAAGGTTCAGTTTACATTGGGTAATCATTTCATTATAATTATCATAATCATTCTGATTTGATATTCAATCGCAAAGTATATCATTCCGCACGTGACAACAGCCTTAAAATCCTATAGTTTTTGAAGTACGCTCATGTTTAGACACGTAGTACAATCGCTGACAAAAGTGTTCATTATATTAAATTATAATTGATTTTATATAAAACAATTACACATACATATTCAGGGAAACATCAATCTTAGCTTTACCACTTTTGGAATGATTATTAAGTATTTAATTAATGAATAAAAGTAACACACAAAAATGAAACATGCCTTTAAGCAATTTATGTGTCTAGATTTAAGCTAACAGTCATAGGGCAAATCGATCTAGTATGAAATCATTATCGGTAAATAAATAAAATAAATAATAAAACATTTTTACATAGCATAAAATGAAGTCGCTTATGCGGTCTGTCCTAAGATTTTTTAAACTACCTACATATTTAAATGCAGTTTCAATTCTGATTCAGTTTCAATTTGGATTCAAGTAGAAGGTTTATATTAATAGTATAAAGAAAAAACGAGAAATTCTGGATAACGTAGAAAGCCAGGGTGTGTCGCTAGTTACCGTTAAAACTTATTGATATAATAATAATGAAGTATAATCATACATGATAGCAAAATGGGTCGACGACATAGTTAAAGTCTCGGGTCGAGTCTGGATGAGGCTGGCACAGGACCGTAGAAAATGGCAAGAGAAAGGTGAGGCTTATGCCCAGCAGTGGGAGAACTAGGGCTGTGGATGATGATGATGATATGTGATAGGGTCAATACATATTACTGTAATATTGTGTTAAAATACTGAATCATTATCATCATCTCCCGAGCCTTTTCAAATCCCAACTATGTTGGGGTCGGCTACCAGTCATACCAGATTCCGCTGAACACCGTATTTTAAATGGAGCGACTGCCTATCTGACCTCCACCACCCGTTTTCCTGGGGAACACAGTAACCCATAGTAAGACCGGCTGTCAGAATTGACTTAACGACTGCCAAAGATCAACGTTTGACTGTCGGGCCCAACGGCTAAACGTGCTATTGAGGCACGGAGTATAATAACCTATAGACAAAAAAAGGGGGTATAAAAATAAATAAAATACCAGAGTCTTTGTGCCCGACAGTCCACCAAACGAATGTTTAGGATACAACAGAATCTGTTGATAATTTACGTCATTTTCAAACAATATACGTTGACGAGTATTATTCATTATTAACTGTAACTTCAATACGAGTGTTTTTGTTGGGAATATCAATATTATAGTAGAAGCATTCTGACTTAGTACGTAGAGATAATTGGACGCGCGGTCGGTTTAAAATTTCAGTAGTAATTTTTGTAGAAGTAAATTAGTAGTTTTATGTAGCTAGTGATTCTTTATTGTGGTATACAGTGAATTTAGTGATATTTAAAGGGGTGTATTTTTGTGGAAATACTGTGAGATTTTGTAAGTATTTTTTGTCGTTAATTCTTTTTTCTTTATTTTTGATTATAGTATAAGTAACTAAATATGAGCAAGCGTGGTGATTAATGCTCGTGCCTTCTCTAATGGGAAGAGCCCGGTGCCAGTAGGTCCTTTACAGGCTGCTATTATTATTATAAACCAATATGACTATTCTGTATCTAGAAGACTATTTAAAAATTTTAGAATTCATAACTAATTTATCATTGTTGTATCGGCAATTAACATAAATGAGGATATAATAATAAATCATCCAGTCTATAAACGTCCCACTGCTCGGCACAGGCCTCTTCCATTATAGAGAAGGCACGAGCATTGATCACCACGCTTGCTCTCTGCGGATTGGCGATTTCAGATCCCAATTTTGGAATCCAGGTTTCCTTACGATTTCATATTTAACAAAAATTAGGATAGTAATTGATTTAATGACTTAAATGTTTAAAGCTAAGTGTAACATTAGACAAAATTATTTATTCGTATTGCATAGGTATACAAGTTGACATTTACGAAAGTGTGCTATGTCTAACCGGTCCCGGTGTACGAATACTTATAAGAAAACTGTTACAAGATTTCTTAGGTACTTACAGCTACGAACATTATATAATTCTACTAATTTATTGATTATTAAACGCTTTTAGTTACCTTATAATATAAATCTCACTGCCTCGTTGGCCTAGTGGTGCTAAGCGCGACTGCTACGCTAGAGATCTTGGGTTCGATTCCCGAGTCGACCAAGGTTATTGTTATTGGTTTTGTTCTATGAAATTGTCAGTAGCAGGTCGGAGTTTGGATTTGTGCCCGGTTAGTGGCAATAGGCTCGCCCCCTATTACATGGGACCTAAAAACATATCGGCGAACTGTGGGTGTACATTGGTACACCTCTGCATACCCCTTCGGGGATACAGGCGTGATGATATGTTATGTTATAATATAAATCTAAACTGAGATAAGATTAACTGTAAAAGTTCAATGGTTGAAGAATAAACAACTTTTTTTTTTATCGTATTGAAACTTTTCACTATTATAAATATTTTTGACTTTTGTCGTTTAAATATTCATTTACTGTGTAATATAATAAATAATAATAATTGACGAAAAAAGTGTCTAAGGCGAGTGTGAATGAAAAAGGGCCACATCAAGAGCATACCATAAACCGAACAGAATGTATGAAGGAAATAATGAAAGTGGACAAAACGAAACAAGTGTGTAAGGATCGTAGCAAGTGGAAAGAAGTAGTCTCTGCCTACCCCTACAAGGGAAAGAGGCGTGATTGACGTGTTATGTATGTATGGATGATCTTCTTCTTAATAAAGGTGAACTGAAATATTCCGATATTTATAATTCCCATCTAATACTGTTTATAAAATATGCTGATATTGTGGATAAAAAATATTCTAGTAGCTATAACTTAATCGTTAATATTGATATATTTTTAAAATCTCTCAGAGTACATAAAACACCTTTGGTTGAGAATAATAATCAAGGAACCGAGTTATTTGAAAAGTTATTTAATGTAAAATTAACAATGCAAAGTATTTGAAGAAAAAATTTAAGGCGATTTCATTAATTTATACATATCATCACGCCTGTATCCCCGTAGGCAGAGGTGTACCAATGTACACCCACAGTTCGCCGATATGTTTAGGTCCCATGTAATAGGGGGCGAGCCTATTGCCACTAACCGGGCACAAATCCAAACTCCGACCTGCTACTGAGAATTTCATAGAAAAACCCAATAACACCTTGGTCGACTTGGGAATCGAACCCAAGACCTCTAGCGTAGCAGTTGCGCTTAGCACCACTAGGCCAACGAGGCAGGCTTTCATTAATTTATATTTTTTTTTTATTTCATTATTACGTCACAGTTCCGATTCTATAATTTCCGTTGAGTCTTGATACATAACATATTATGTGATCACAGACTAAACTAAACCAATTACAATAAGATGATATTATTCTGAGCACTGAACAATGCAAGTTATGATAATATTTACATTTCAAAGGATTCAAGATTCAGTAGTGATCTCAAACAATCTGTAGTATTCTAGAAACTATATCATCGTCCCTGCCCTGTTTCCAATTATTTGGGGTCGGCGCAATGCGTATTCAGCTTCCATTCATCTCTACAACTCGTCATCTCAGCATTCACTCCTTTCTTTCTCATATCATCATTCACACAATCCATCCATCTCTTTTCCAGTCTTCCTCTGCATGTATACCCATCCACATTCATATTCATAACTCGTCTAGTATTATAGAAACTTGAAACCGAAATATACAGGGTGTTGCCGAAAGGGTATATCTATATCTATCCAAAAGGGGTGAAGAGTAGTACATCTGGTATAGAGTCAGTTTGGATATCAATTTTTAAATTAACTCATTTTGAGCTGAAATTTTGTAAACTGATTCTATACCAGATGTAGGTATTTATTCTTCACCCTTTTTGGATAGATATACCCTTTCGGTAACCAACTTTGTAGTATTTAAGTATAACATTAAAAAAATACCATTCAATATTTTGAATACTACTTATTCCTCCAATGAAATCGTAAAGTATTTGAATGTATAATACAATGTTTAACACGTACCGATATAAAAGCAGATTACTATCGAGATAAAGTATCTACTTATGTAATTGTCTTGTTACGTAAAATTATAACGAAGAGAAATAGTTATGAATAAGAACATACTATACATACATACTATATACATTTAAAAAAAATAAAGACCTCTGTTTATCTGTCTGTTTGTTACGCTTTTGCGTTAAACCACTAAACTGATTTTGCTAAAACCTGGCATGTGGTAAGCTTAGATACTAAGAAAGGACATTGGCTACTTTTCTTGCAATATTCGACAACCAAGCGGGCGGAGACGCTGGCAAAAATTACTCTCTCACTCGCCTTTTGAAATGATTTTTTATGTTACATTATTATGCCTTAATTGAATTAGATATCGATACCTAACAACACTGGACAGGGTTTTCTTAACACCATGTATCGGAACAGACCTGTGCCCAGCAGTGGGACGTTTATATACGCTAGAATAATTATTACATTAATGAATTACTAAAGAAAATTTATTTCTAATTCCAGGCCAAAATGCCACACACGAACTACGGAATCATAAACGAAGCTTACGAGAACACAGAAGAAATAAATAGAAGAAACAAGAGAAATGGACTCACACAAGTAGAGATAGACAGAGATGGAGATATTAATAGAAGAACAATAGAAGATGTTAATGCCACTCCGAATGTTAGGTTAAAGTTCAAAGGACCCGCCTTTAGCAGTTTAAGAGAGAAGAGAATTAAGAAAGCGTGGAAAAGAAGATCTTTTAGAGAAGATGAAGGGAGAAGGGGATTGAAGGAGATTGCGTAAGTATTATTTTGTTATGTGCTTGTTTTGTGTTTGGGTTGTAGAATGTAGAGCTAAATATTACATACTTTTTTTGGAGTTGAGGATAGTTATACAGTGTGTTACGAAACCCCTGTCCGACCCGAAAGGGTGATATAGGGTTCACAATCACATGCCCAAATAAAATATCAAATTTGGAATATTCATGATAAGAACCATAACAATCTTATCTTAATGATTAATTGTAATCTTGCTATTATTATTTATTGATTGTGTAATTTAAGTAAATGAAATTGTTTTTGTTTTAAATTTATGTTGGTTTTGTAGCTATAGCTAACTTTATAGTTACTTATTTAATTCTATACATTTCTTAATTTTGGTAATGCTCGCCTAGTGGCAACCTTTGTCTCTTAAATATGTTTTATTTGTGGATAATGCAGTGGACTACAACATTGCTACTTGCCTTTTTTAACTTAAGAGTTTGTATATGTTGTAGTTGTTTATTATCCCTTAATAAATAAATAAATAAATAAACAATGAACTTTGAAATAGCCTCCAAAATCCCTAAATTTTAAGATAAATCAAAAACTACACCACCATTTATCGTCGGTATTAATGGTGGCCTTTTGTAAGATCATTTGACAGAACCTGAGACAATGCCGTCACTCTCACCCGCAATATGGAGAAAAAAAATTTTTTTTGGTTATAATTTCTTTTTTGTTTTTTTTTTCCAGTTTTTTTTTTACTTTTTTTGTAATTAGATATCGATACCTAACAACCCCTTAACGGATCGGACAGGGGTTTTGTAACACCCTGTATAATAACTTTATTTTGATCTATATACTTTTTGACTCGTTGTACATAAATGATATTGTGAACATCCAACTAAAAAATGCCGAAGTAATTTCGTATGCTGATGACACTGTAGTGCTCTTCCATGATAAATCCTGGGACGATGTATGCCGCCTTGCGCAAGTCGAACTTTCTAACTTAGCAAAGGCACTCAACCTCAATCTTTTGACACTAAACGTGGACAAATCCAAATTTATAGCTTTTTCTAAAACCAAAGCCTCTTGTCCTCCCAGGACACTTTCACTAAAAATTCATCATTGTTCGCAGATTAATAACTGTACGTGCGAAGCACTGGCTCGCACCGACTGTATAAAATATCTTGGCATAAATGTAGATTGTAACCTTACCTATGCAGATCACATATTTTCGATGTCCTCTAGAGTTCGCAAATTAATTCATGTCATGAAAAAGCTCCGGAACTGCTGTTCAATTAACATCCTTCGTAATATCTACTACGGTTTATGTCAGTCTATACTCCAATACTGTATTATCATATGGGGAGGGGCCACGAAGAGCCTCTTTATAACGCTAGAAAGAGCTCAGCGTGCAGTAATCAAGGTTGCTCTTAGAAGACCTTACATGTACCCTACTGATCTTGTTTACCAAGATTTTCAGGTTCTGAGGGTGCGACAGCTGTACTTACTAAGAGCGACGCTTAAAATGTATTCAACTCTTGCGAATCGGTCCGACTACCAGGACATACTTAGGAAACGTGTTTTTAGAATCCCTTTGCCACTTTTTACCTCAGAACTTGCCAGGCGCTGTACCACTTACACCGTTCCCAATATCTACAACAAAGTTACGAAAATCTGCTCCCCTGGAGACTGCTTACTTAAAGACCTTAAAATAAAGTTAACCCAATTTTTAATGACTCTGTCGTACTTGGAAACAGAATCCCTGTTATAGATCGCACCTTACATGCTCATGCTAAACACATACACACACACATACATTCGCTCACACACACACAGACACACACACACACACACACACATACACACTCACACACACACACATGTATTAACTTAATAATTTATTTTTATTAATGTAGAATTAGATTTTTGTTTTATGTGAAAGTGATTTTGTTTTACTATAACAGAGCCACAAGATACAAGCTCTGCTTAGTTTGTGGCTCGCCAATTTGCTGTATTGTTATATTCTTTCTAATAAATAAACATTATTATTATTATTATTATTATTATTATTATTATTTGTCATGTACGTATGGTCTATTAATTTTTATTTTTAATAATTATAGTTAGTAAATGGTAGTGCAATTTGTGACAAAATAAACTAGTAGGCAAACGTTATCCACTCCGTACTATAATTTGAATTACTTAAAGATTGTTTTTAATAATGTAATAAAAACAAGAAACTTGCTGAAATAAGCATATCCATATCATAACACTAGTTTTTATTGCTGTTTACAATTCTACTTTAGTAAACAATTCTAACGTGCTCAAGTCATAAACGCCTGACGCTCTTCTCTTAGCAATAAAACTTGAATGGTTTGTTTACGGCTATAAAAACGTCAGGGGCAACAGGTGTAAGAACAGAAAACAATTTAATCTAACAGCTGTAATTTAGCTGTATTTCATAGCTATGACAATGACCTAACGTTTATAAATTAAAAATACAAAAAACCCCGACTTAATTTCTAAAATTGTTCAGACCTTTCAAAATACTGACCCAATCATTTCAAATAATAGCCAACAATATCTCGATTGCGTCAGCTTTTAAACTATAAACCGTATCGAAATCGGTCGATTCGTTTAGTAGCTACGATGCCACAGACAGAGACACACTCACTCATTTACACACACGGTTAGCATCGGAATTTAAAGATACATAAACATACTTAAATAAAAAAGGATGCCTCTGCAATATTTATTTAAATCTGTACCTACTGTTGTATGTATGTAATAACTAAATATTATATTTCAGTAACTTATTTTACACACAAACCTTCCTCTTGAATTACTCTATCAATTGAAGCAAGCCATATCAAAATCTGTTTAGTAGTTTTTGAGTTTATCACGTTCATACAGACGCGGCTAGGGACTTTGTTTTATAATTATTGTAGATTATTTAAGTTACAGTTAGTTAACTAGGAAGGTAGTTAAATAGGAAGTAAATAGGTAATTAGTAATGTCGTGCCGTCTAAAGTTATTAATATAACGATGGTGTTTATATGTTACCTGCGACCATAGATCATTTAAAATATAGACGGTACAAACATTTTGTTCTGCCGAGTCTTTTCCCAAGCTATGTTGGGGTCGGCTTCCAGCCTCACCGGATTCAGCTAAAAACCAGTATTTTTCACTGGGGAGCCTGGCTTGTACTAAAAAATCGTAAAACCTATTAACTTGGTAACTACACTACCGAACCTTTGTTAAAACTCTCAGGATAAGTACTTAGTGACTACTCATCCTCAGCCGAGCCTTTTCCCAAGTATGTCGGGGTCGGCTACCAGTCTTACCGGATCCAGCTGAATACCGTATTTTACATGCTGCGACTGCCTATCTGACCTCCACAACACATTTTACTGGGGAACCCAGTATCCCATAGTAAGGCTGGTTGTCAGATTTGAATTAAGGACTGTCAAAGATCAACGTGCTATCCGAGGCACGGAGGTTTCTTAGTATGTTTTAAGAAATAGTCACCCATCTACGGACCAACCGCGGCGAACGCGGCTTAACCTGTATCATGGGTTAAACCGTACGGCTTGCACTTAGCCACGAGCCCTTCTCAGGACTTAATGACTACTCTCACGTATAAAATAAGGACAATAGTTTACTTAACTAAACAGTTTTTTGCAATACACTAAAGAACCTTCACTTAGCCACAAGCCTCTAAGTTTGATTCAGCCACGCTCTAAAAACCATAGACTAGATCTAATACTGAATTAATAACAAAATCTATATTCTCGTAGGTAAATTACCTAGTTTTCAAACAATGAACTATAATCTTACAAATTAAGACCATTTTGCTGACTGCCTCGTTGTCCTAGTGGTGTTAAGCGCGACTGCTACGCTAGAGGTCTTGGCTTCGATTCCCAAGTCGACCAAGGTGTTATTGAGTTTTTCTATTAAATTCTCAGTAGCAGGTCGGAGGTTGGATTTGTGCCCGGTTAGTGGCAATAGGCTCGCCCGCTTACATGGGACCTAAACATATCGGCGAACTGTGGGTGTACATTGGTACACCTCTGCCTACCCTTTCTGGCATACAGGCGTGATGATATGTTTATGTATGTATTTTTCTGTTAAAAAAACACAAACTTACCAAAATATTTAATTGTAAATTAAACACTTTTATTTGTCTCCGCTCTGTCTAATTATTATGAGGTCTACACTTGCAGTTAATTAAACCATTTAAGTACTAATTACTTGTAAATACTTATAATGTTGTACATTTTATGGAGTTTCTAAGTAATGACTATACTTATTTCATATATGCACTTGGCTCTATACTTAAGTTATTTTTAAATTGTACAGTCTGCTTATTTATTTTTATTAATCTGCAAGACGACTAAATTGAATTTGATTAATCTTTTCAGACACAAAAGGCTAGGAGAGTGATGTAGGCGACTTCAGAAAGAGGAGGCTATCAATTTCTCTGTGATTTTTTTATAATATACTAGCTGTGCCCTGCGGTTTCACCCGCATGAATATCTAGGTCCCGTTCCCGGTGCCTTTATGTTTGGCCGGTGATGACTTTTTTTTTTCCGCGCAATTTTCCATTTTTTTTTTCATAAGAACCTTCTCCTGATAATAACTAACACAACAAAAAAAGAATTAGTGGAATCGGCCCAGGCGTTATTGAGTTATGCGCTTACCAACACATTTAGCAATTCCTTTTTATATATAAGATATGTTACGAAACAGCTACTCCAAAAAATATGTTTTAATTTCGTATAGTAGGTATATCAGAGGTGCTCCTATATTTTAATCAAAATCGATTCCTACAATACAAAACACTTTTTTTAATTTAATGGTAGACTCTACTCGTGATCAGAGGGCTGGTTTGTTCCTTGCACAGAGAATCGGCATAGCCATTCAACGTGGCAATGCTGCCAGACTTCTGGGCACGATTCCCGCCATTGACAACATGACGATGAGTTTTTTGTCGCCTGTTAGTTTTATTTATTTATATAATATTGAATTTTAGTATAGTTGTAAGTATTGTTTTGTTAATTCTTTACATTTATGTGCAATCATCGTTATAACTATAAGGTATACTTATTGATTTAATTTTAACCAAATATCTTCAGTCGTAAATAGGGTCGTTAGTAGTTAATAAAAACACCACTCTATACAAAATGCCACATGGTACATCTAACGCATTAGCTGCACTTAATGACGCAAAAATATTGGTAATTGATAACGCAATTATCGTGAGATTAACTAATTAAGATTAAATACTTATATACACCTAGCAGTATACAATAACAACTAACTTGTACCCACGTATGATGTAGCAAACAATCTGACGACTGCCTCGTTGGCCTTGCGGGTTCGATTCCCAAGTCGACCAAGGTGTTATTGGGTTTTTCTATGAAATTCTCAGTAGCAGGTCGGATTTCGTTTGGATTTGTTACATGGGACCTAAACATATCGGCGAAATTGTGGATGTACATTGGGACACCTCTGCCTAACCCTTCGGGGATACAGGCGTGATGATATCGGAGCAACTATCCTATATCGGACCTTATCCGGTCCAATATAGGATCCGATATTTAAAATGCATGTACATTTTATACATTTAATTACCCCCTCTTGCTCGGCATTGTCTAACAATAATATATTATTAAGGAGAGCAGTTGAAATTGTTGAGTGAAACTTAAGGGTTGGTGATATAATTTCCTTTTTTGTATCCCGCCTTTGTCCAGTGTTGCTATGGGCTACTGTGTTTCACAGTAAAATGTGCAGTGGTGATCAGATATGCAGTCGAATCTGGTGAGACTGGTAGCCGACACCAAAGTAGCTTAGAAGAAGGCTATGCAGAAGAAGACAACATAACATAACATAACATAACATAACATAACGTACCATCACGCCTGTATCCCCGAAGGGTTAGGCAGAGGTGTACCAATGTACACCCACAGTTCGCCGGTATGTTTAGGTCCCATGTAATAGGGGGCGAGCCTATTGCCACTACGCCTAAAAATCTACAAAGAAGACAACCATATATTCGAAATTGTTTAAATGGGTGATAATCAATTGCACATAGGTGATGATTGTTAATTATCAAAAGCGCCTTATTGCAATGTGCTAAGGTTGATTTTCCTTAGTCGATGTTCCAATGCCAGTTATTGACCTTAAGGAAAATGATAAAATTATAATCTTAAAATGTAATCATAACATTATCTAGGCCTTTTAATATTAATCTTAACTATCTATTAACCAAATCTATAATAATTAATCACCAATATCGAATAAAATATAATTGAATAGATTACACAAATTCGCAAAATCATGAAAACCTTTTTATGTAGTTACTGTTGACCCCTTATTTTAAAAAATCTTAATTATAAAATATAAGTCTTAAACGACTCACTTGGTACAGTTTGAAAACAAATTTATTTATAAAATAATTTAATACACTTTTATTTTTCATTAAATCACCACGTTGACACTTGACATCTTTTGAGAATAACAATTAAAATATCCAAATTAAATGAAAATCCATCATTTTCTTAACCTACAAAGAAACAACTTAACATAA
The DNA here is from genome assembly GCA_905146925.1 of Autographa gamma. Classification (NCBI taxonomy): domain Eukaryota; kingdom Metazoa; phylum Arthropoda; class Insecta; order Lepidoptera; family Noctuidae; genus Autographa; species Autographa gamma. The sequence continues at coordinate 2,572,826 of LR989878.1, read as the reverse complement.
ATTACGTTATCATTATACCAACACTAAGCTCACTAATCTAATATGATAAACAAACATACAATCAGATGATAAAGCGTGCATTAAATACAACCAAAGAGTAAGATTACGGCAGTGTTGTCCCGCGCGCGGCTGAATGCACACGTCCCGTGCCTCGCGAAAAAAAAAGTTCAACTGTCAATTCGTTCCCGCTTTTTCGCAGTGTTTTCAGTGAACTGTCAAAATCATATCAGTTTTAGTTCAAATTAGTTATTTATTTTGTTTTTATTAAAAGTGTTTGCAAGTTGGGTTTCTGCCAAACGACATTTGACATTTTCATGTTTGTATACAGATTATTTTTGTTGTGGTTTATTTTTAGATGGTCTGTTTACGATAGGCGTTGTTAAAAGTGTTTTTGGATGCTAAACGATATTTTAGACGTGTCTAGACGATTTAATGATTGTTTATTTAGTATAAATCATAGTATTAGTAATGATAAATCAATAACGTAGCGAAATCAAAAGCAATGTCAACCTTCCCTTGGCAAAGTTTTCCTAAGATAAATATGTTTTGGCGTCATCCGGAACAATGCTTTTATTTTGAGAATTCAATTCTTTTTATCACCCTCTATTAGGTTGTTAAACTTTATAAATTTTGAGCCCATTTTCAACAGGAAAAAACAAACAAATTGTTGTATTCTACATTATAAATTACGTTATTTCGTTCTACATAATTCAGATTATTATCTTAGTTTTATTTATAGTAATACCTAAACAATACATTCCTATTTATCTATTTAAAGAGAAATATTAGAAAAACGTTTTAAGACTTTTATTATACTAATTAATTAATTATCAATCACAGCTGTGAATTATAAAGTAAACAATTATTGATATAAATTCGTTGTTTTAGGCCAATGATATTCTAATAAACAGATATGTTATAAGCGTGCAATCGTGAAGACTCGAAAACGTCCTAATTGGGACGTATTGCCATTAACAACAACACTATTTGTCTCTTTTTTTCTTATGGGTTTTATCGCGCTATCTCTTTTGTATAATTTTGACTTGTATGTCAGCTGCCGCTGCTGCGCGGAACACTTTTTTCGATTGTTTTGTATGTGTATAACATATCTGTTTATTAAAATATCATTGTTTTAGGCATATAATATGTATAACAGAAAACTACATATTTAAGGCATATTTTAAATAAACACCGTTTTAATCGTTAGTTATTTTAATCCACGCATGCATTGCCTGTCATTGACATAAATTTGCATTTAATAAACATACGTAAGTTACATGCGTAGGTAGGTATTAGATAACGTTATAATAAGTTTCCTAAGTCGAGTGTTAATACATTTATCGATATAAAGTCGACTTATATTTGAGACGGTCTTAAACATCTCTCTGTCTCTATTTAACACCTTAAAATGATAGAGAAAGCATGACATAACGGTGACTTAAAACTGATTGACGTTTCTGCCTTTTCTCCGAATGAAATCGCATCTTAACTTTCAGGCCTCTTAAATATAATATTTATCTCAGAGTTGACAATTTATTTTTGGTAAAAGTTGTTCACTTCTATATATTGAAGCAGTATGTAATATTTGATCAAATACTCTGTTTTTTCTGTTCCGTGACATACATACATACAATCACGCCTCTTTCCTTTGTAGGGGTAGAGACCACTTCTTTCCACTTGCTACGATCCTTACACCCTTGTTTCCCTTCGTCCACTGTCATTATTCCCTTCATACATGCTCTTCGGTTTAGGGTACTCTTGACTGCCTTTTTTCATTCACTCGCCTTATACACTTTTGTCGTCATTCGTTCCTCATTCATTCTCTTGATGTAACCAAACCAATTCAGCATAGTAATTTGGACATACATTTCCAAAATACCCTGTATAGTGTCATACCGTAAATTTAGCGTAAAATAAACATTAGCGTCTTTATCACAAGGTATTAAAGTCGATTTTCGCAATCCGTTTACGCCTTTCTCTAAGTAGCTCCTTATCAATGGTCTTGAGTATAATTACTTACAAGAACTAAAACGTTAATATAAATATTTACATGTATTTAAAATGTAGAGTAAGTTTACGTAACCATATATCCGTCATATTTTATCTTTACGCCTTTATATGAAAGACACGCCTTTATAAAACAGTTTTCCGCTTAACCCTGTCTAGGCTTTTCAACCGACTTCCAAAAGAGGAGGTTCTCAATTTGCGTGTTAGGTATTTTTGTATATTTGTTACGCGATGTCTACAACGATTGGAAATTGATTCCAAAAATCTTTATTGAAGTTCTTTTTTTACATTTATCTGCAATAAATGATCCCAAGCTATGTTGATGTTGGCTTCCAGTCTCACCGACAGCTGAACACCGTATGTTACAGAGCGACTGCTTATCTGACCTCCACAATTAAATCTGTCGGTTAAGCTCTATTAATCTTTGTAAATTGATCAGTTTTGCTTTTCATATACATACACAAATGTAGTCATGTCCTTTGCATATATTTTTCCCTTAAAAATAGATAAGTCACCAAGAAAAACCTTATACAGAGCGGAAGGGTATGTCTATCCAAAGGTGGTGCGAAATTGGGTATCAATTATTTCATCATCATCATCATCCAAAGCCTCCCACTGCTGGACATAGGCCTCCCATTTTTCGTGGCATTTTCTACGGTCCTGTGCCAGCCTAATCCAAATTCGACCTGAGATTTTAATTATGTCGTCGACGCGTATATTATTTGGCTAATTCATTTTGAGCTGAAATTTTGTTAACCGACTCCATACCAGATGTAATCTTCACCCCTTTTGTATAGATATACCCTATCGGTAACACCTATGTGACCTATCTATTTATTTTTTAATAAATTCTTGCTATATGTATAATCTGCTCTACAGCTAAGCTAAGTGAAGTGTACAGAAGGTAAAAGTATTGTACTAATAGAACTAAAATTAACATAATCGTGTCCTGTCTATTATAAATAACATTAAAACGTTAACGACTAACGGTAAAGGAAAAACATAGTGAGGAAACCTGCATTACAAACAATGAATAATTAGGCTTTTGTGACTAGTTTAAAATCATATAAATTTTCATAAACAATTATCTTAGCTAACCATGCATTGTATTCAAAATTGTGTATGCAAATCTGTTTAATCGGAAGACGGGGGAGACCTTTGCTCAGCGGTGGGAAACTAAATAAGTTATGTAAAAAAATCGGAATACGACAAAAGGGTAAAAAATATGTTTTTTTTACAGTCATTTGAAACAAAAGTATGTCTAATCGTCCGCCAGTGAGAAAACAACTGATCAATGCTCGTTACTTCTTATATGTATAAGATAGGGCAATTTTCCAATGAGGTAATTACAAGCAATGATTTATTTGTTCATATTATATACTATTTTGCAGGTCTAATTTAAACTGTGGGTGTACATTGGTACAGCTCTGCCTAACCCTTCGGGGATACAGGCGTGATGATATGTAATTTGAATGACACTGGCACATGACCAGAGAGAATACACATGAAATAGGGCCTATGGCCAACAGTTGTGAATACGATAATCGTAAATGTAATAATTAAATTTCTGTCATATAATTTGAACAAAGACAAAGGAAAATTAAATAGGATATTGAAATAGAAGATAATTAATGCTCTACAATTCGAATAATCTTGCCAAGAAATTATACTAAAGATAGTCTTTTCAATCTTGATGATAACTCATTGCCAAAACAATGTATTTTTGAAGATATTAGGATGTTGTTAGAATCTTTACACGCTTTACATTCAATGTCAAATTTTCATGGCCATCTTAACCGACTGGCAAAAAGGAGGAGATTCTATGTTCGACTGTATGTATTTTTTATACTAGGTACTCAAGAAAGCTTAACTTTTTTTATGTTTTATTATCTTTAGATAAAGATCAGGGTCTGAAAACTTGCTTTGTTTTTTTTTATAACACAGAAAAATAGTTCCTAGAGCATAATTAATTTGTGTAATAGTGCTGTTTACAAAATCTAACGAAAAACAGTGTAATTTTATTCTTCTAACACCTTTCACATTAATGAAAGATTTATTTAAGCAAATGTTGTTTAGTGTGAACCTTTTTTTTTTTTTTATTCCGGGATATCTCACACACGGTTGTCTGATCCCAAGCTAAGCAGAGCTTGTGTTATGGAAACCAGACAACTGATAAACATACTTATATATTTCTAAATACATACATATTATAGATAAATTACACCCAGACACCGAACAAATGATCGTGCTCATCACACAAACATTTGTGCCGGGTGGGAACCGAACCCACGAACTCCGGTATAGCAGTCAGGATCGATTCCGCAAGCATTCGCCGACAGTCGTTTCTCCTCTGGACGTTTCGTCGACAGGACGTTTCGTTTTTGAAAGATTCGTCTATAGAACGTTTCACAATTGGACGTTTCGCCGACAGCATGGTTCGCATTTGTTCGTTTCGCCGACAGCATGGTTCACATTTGTTCGTTTCGCCGACAGCATGGTTCGCATTTTTTCGTTTCACCGACAGAATGGTTCGCATTTTTTCGTTTCGCCGACAGGACTTTACAAAGATAGAATATTCGCGGTCAGACCGTTTTGCCTACGATTATTTCGACATTTCAAGGCATGAAGGACGAAAATGTTTTAATGAAAGACCGCCTTACTTTTAATGAGTGGTATTTAATTTATCTATTACCTACTCATATTCTTTTATTTTGTTACATGAAACATTGGGGAAAATAAAAACAAAAGATTAAAGACACGTTTTTATTTACTTATATTACAAAATATCGATTACAAAGTGATTGAAAAATATATATACAGTATTTTTTATTTTGTTAGATAGGAACAGCAAACAACTGCAATATAATATACAGTATACAACACAGAAATCAACATACATAAAAAATACTGTATATATATTTTTCAATCACTTTGTAATCGATATTTTGTAATATAAGTAAATAAAAACGTGTCTTTAATCTTTTGTTTTTATTTTCCCCAATGTTTCATGTAACAAAATAAAAGAATATGAGTAGGTAATAGATAAATTAAATACCACTCATTAAAAGTAAGGCGGTCTTTCATTAAAACATTTTCGTCTTTCATGCCTTGAAATGTCGAAATAATCGTAGGCAAAACGGTCTGACCGCGAATATTCTATCTTTGTAAAGTCCTGTCGGCGAAACGAAAAAATGCGAACCATTCTGTCGGTGAAACGAAAAAATGCGAACCATGCTGTCGGCGAAACTAACAAATGCGAACCATGCTGTCGGCGAAACGAACAAATGTGAACCATGCTGTCGGCGAAACGAACAAATGCGAACCATGCTGTCGGCGAAACGTCCAACTGTGAAACGTTCTATCGACGAATCTTTCAAAAACGAAACGTCCTGTCGACGAAACGTCCAGAGGAGAAACGACTGTCGGCGAATGCTTGCGGAATCGTCAGGATCACTAACCACTAGACCAACAGGCCCGTCAACTTTAGTTCTAAAGCAAAATCATTAAATATCCAAAGATCAGACAGATCTAGTAATTAATGCTATCTAATCGTAAAGAAAACGCATTAAGAGAAATATATCCATCTCTTTCATTCATATCGGTGCCTTACTTTCTAACGCTACGATTTCTTGCGATTTACACGCGTATTTCACGCCGCGTTTTCCAATATTAGCGTAAAAGGTCAACTTTTGGTTAGTTTTAGATACCTTCCGCAGATTACTAGGTAAATTATTTTAAAACATATCAATTTAAAACGAATTTATTGTCTAAGTACTTAGTACAAAAATATAAGGCTTTAAATATTCCACTGCTAGGCAGACTCTTTCCATGTAGAAAGCTAAGGCTAGCGATTTCACAAACACGTTGTGTGTGTTCAGATTTTTTGGTTTGTAGTTTGTATAGAAATTATTGACAAGCATCTGCTCAGATATTAACGAGGTAATAAATGTTCAGATATTAATGGTAACTTGTAGCGAATCGAACTTATTGACATTTTAAATCGTTCAGAAGTATTTGGTCACCTTGTCCGCTACGATATATCTGATGGCGACTGTACTACACAGACCTTTAAACAGAAAATTGTAACCACGAGCATACAAATATATAGACAATTATACTAAAACATACATTTATTATAAGTAACTAGCGATCCGCCCCTGTTTTGTTGTCCGCAAACTCTCGGCTTTTGATTACTTTATTAGGCATATATTATACATATAAATCTTTCCCTTGAATCACTCTAACTGTTGCACAAAATTGCATTTAAATATGTTGAGTAGTCTAAAAGATCCAAGCAAACATACGGTCGGTCGTCCGGGAGCAAGATGGGTCGACGACATAGTTAAAGTCTCGGGTCGAGTCTGGATGAGGCTGGCGCAGGACCGTAGAAAATGGCACGAGAATAGAGGCCTATGCCCAGCAGTGGGAGGACAAGGGCTGTGGATGATGATGAAGCGAACATACAGCAATAGTGACTTTATTTGATACTATGTAATAAAGATGTAAAATGTCGTGGAGGCCTAGCAGTTCAATGAACGGATTTTATGCACGAGGTTGCAGGTTCGAACCCAGGCAAGTACCGATGTGGCTTTTTCAAAGTTATATGTACTTTCTTAATTATTCTAAGACACTTCTGACAAACGGTGAAAGAAAACATCGTGAGGAAACCTGGATTCCAAAATTTGGGATCTGAAATCGCCAACCCGCAGAGAGAAAGCGTGGTGATCAATGCTCATGCCTTCTCTATATGGGAATAGGCCTGTGCCCAGCAGTGGGACGTTTATAGGCTGGATTATTATAATAAAGATGTAATGTTCGTTAGTAACTGATACAACATGGACCACAATATATTGATTCTCCTATCTATGTTAAGCTACGTGGCCTAGATAAAGAAAGATATTAACCATAATTTTTCCATGTAGGATTATTTAATATATTTGGTATCACAAATATATTAAATAATCCTACAAATAAAGTCCACTTAAATCAATGTGTATGTTTTTTCGTGTCAAATATTTGATGTAAAAATTTTGGCATCAATTATTAAATTAACTCATTTTGAGCAAAAATTTTGTAAACTGCCTCTATACCAGATGTACTCTTCACCCCTTTTGGATAGATATACCATTTTGATAACACCCTGTTTATTCAATTTCATTGAATAGGCTCATTATAACATCAAAATTACGTGTCGCAATGAAATAGTGTTTTTATTAAAGGCCCTGACAATTCTCTCGAGTTTAAACGTACTCTAACTACCCTTAAAAGCTTTCTCACTGAAACATTTACATCCTTAACCATAATATTTGACGACCTCCATGGTCGAGTCGGTTGACAGTCAGAAATAATAGCTCTGAGGTTCCGAGTTCGATCTCCAGACGAGTCAATTTGGTAATTCACTTTTCTACAGTCTCTAAATTCCATAACACAAGTGCTTTAGCTACTTATTCTCTATTCAGAGCAATGTATATGATGTTGTCCACATTTATCTACCATATACATTTCAAACAAATCTAAACCTTAAAAATGGTGGAAAAAACGTGCTTTAAGATTTATCAACGCTAGCTGAGAATCACGCTGACAATACATCGATCAAAAGGATAATAATCATGATATATTGTGAAATCCAAGGACCATTCGCTTTTCATTTTTATCAATAAGATAATACCAAACCAATGCGATTGCTTATTTGCGATCATTTGTCATTGTTGCTGATAAGAACGGCGCCTTACTTATATTGATATTATAATAACACCTATTTATTAGAAGATTATTGTTTTGAGTTGATTATTGGATTAAAACAATTTTTTATGCCTGGGTGTAATGACAACCCACGTCGAAGGCACGACGTGGGGATATGTCGGACTTGCAGAGTAAAACACCGCCGGATAAATATGGCGTAATTATTTAATTATCTATAAATATAATTTATCTAAAATATGTTTGTATTTAGAAATATATAAGTATGTTTATCAGTTGTCTGGTTACCATAACACAAGCTCTGCTTAGCTTGGGATCAGACAACCGTGTGTGAGATGTCCCGGAATATTAATTAGCTTAACTAGAAAATCCTTTCATCAAATAATTTTACCTACTAACGTAATGTAATGATTTACTACAACATTCTCTTATGATTTTAATTACTCAGCGGACGGAACATATAGAGGCTTGCCATAGCTATGTGTATGTATCAGAAATATGGTTAAAGCTCTTTGATAATCCAGCTTATAAATATTCCATGCTGGGCACAGGCCTCTTCCCTATATAGAAGGCACGACCATTGATCACCACGCTTGCTCTCTACGGATTTCGTCACGATGTTTTCCTTCACCGTTTGTCACAAGTGTCTTTAGAATAATTAAGAAAGTACATATAACTTTGAAGAAGCCATATTGGTACTTGCCTAGGTTCGAATCTGCAACCTTGTACATACAAATCCGTTTATTAAACCGCCACCACAACATTTTAGCATAGTAGCTCTTTACTTGTAAACAAAGTCTAAGAAATACTAAATATTCTAAGAACTGTTGACCCCTAAGAATGTAGACTTATTACTTATTAGGTACTTACTTAGGTATCAATTGCATCCGGAAGCGCTAAGATATGTGTGTCGTTAAGTGTCAGGTTCTCACAGGCATATCAATTTCAAAGGAAGATATATATCTACCTAGGTATAAACTATAGTATACTTAGCTATACATCATCATCTCCCGAGCCTTTACCCAACTATGTTGGGGTCGGCTTCCAGTCTTACCTACTAAGCTGAATACAGTATTTTACATGGAGCGACTGCCTATCTGACCTCCACAACCCATTACATACATACATATCATCACGCCTGTATCCCCGAAGGGTTAGGCAGAGGTGTACCAATGTACACCCATAATTCGCCAGTATGTTTAGGTCCCATGTAATATGCGAACCTATTGCCACTAACCGGGCACAAATCCAAACTCCGACCAGCTACTGAGAATTTCATAGAAAAACCCAATAACACCTTGGCCAACTTGGGAATCGAACCCAAGACCTCTAGCGTAGCAGTCGCGCTTAGCACCATTAGGCCAACAAGGCAGTCTCGACGAACCTATACCTAGGTATGAAGTCTAGCATACCTAGCTATTTTTATTACTATTATTTTTAGCCATAATCGTCCCACTGCAGGGCCAAGGCCCCCGCTTCCTTTTTCCAATAAGAATAACAAATTAGGATCATAAAAGTTAACGAGGATGTGTTTATAACAAAATTAAAAATGTTATATATAAGGCGAGTGTGAATTAAAAGTGTCAAGGTTAAGGTGTCAAGGGTAGAAACCGAAGAGCATGTATGAAGGAATATGAAAGTGGATGAAGCAAAACAAGTAAGGATCGTAGCAAGTAGAAAGAAGTTGTCTATGTACTGTTATGTATGTATGTTATGTTATGCGATATATCTGGAAATTGTAGATCGAAATGAAAAATTATTTCGATAAACGAACGTTTTAAAAAAAATAGGTAGTCCCATAAAAAAACAGTTTCGTGTTTTTGTCAGTCTTTCTTTTTATGTCATTATTAGTTACTATTTTCTCCGCCCATGAAAAAGGGGCGTTATATTATTTTACCTAAGTATCTATGTATGGAATTGTCTGTCTGTGATATCATAGCTTTCAAACAGATGAACCAATTTTAATACAGTTTCTTCAAAGATTTTCTGATCAAGAGAGTTCTTTGCTATGATTGCATTTAGTACAAAATAAAATATGAAGTCACTGGGGGTCAGTACGAAATGGAAAGTAACATTTGTTTAATAAATCAAATATTATTCAAGGAAACAGATAAATTGACCTATATTCGGTCTCGATAAGAACTAAGTAAAATTTAAAACAATAACTTCAACAAAAACAACGTTTAACACAGATCGAGACATTAATTTAATGAATTGACACTTTTTGATAACCTTTTCACTAATAGGTAGATAACTTAAGGAATCAATACATTGTTTCGCCAATATCATTCATTTTGAAATATATTTATTACTCTATCTAGTCTATAAAAATAATTTATGTTATATGCAGTAGAAAATCCTATGATTCATTGCATATAAATGCAGAAAAATAATAAAAAGACTACTGAACCGATTTTAATAAAACTTACAGGGGGTACGTGAGAGGGTAAACAAATCGACGACAAAAAGAGTTTTTTGAAAATAGTCCAACATTACCCTAAATATTGCGTAACATAGATACAAAAAAAAATAAGACAAGCATACAGACGAATTGAGAACCTCCTCCATTTGAACTCGGTAAAGTATGGTCCATGTATTGAGATTTACCACGGCAGTGTATCGCAATATAGAGTAAATTTTTAGATGAGTCATTTTTGATTTGGTTTTTAATATTTTCCAATCAAATTTTCCGCCAATCCGCAGAGAGCAAGCGTGGTGATCAATGCTCGTGCCTTCTCTATATGGGAAGAGGCCTGTGCCCAGCAGTGGGACGTCTATAGACTGGATTATTATTTTAAAGATTTTACGATGAAGTTGGATGTAATTACTTGATTTGCAAGAAGTATTGGTATTATTCGGTGTCATTTAAATACTTATAAAAAAATTAGCATATCATATCATCACGCCTGTATTTAGGTCCCATGTAATAGGGGGCGAGCCTATTGCCACTAACCGGGCACAAATCCAAACTCCGACCTGCTACTGAGAATTACATAGAAAAACCCAAAAACACCTTGGTCGACTCGGGAATCGAACCCAAGACCTCTAGCGTAGCAGTCGCGCTTAGCACCACTAGGCCAACGAGTCAGGCGGAAAAAAATAGTCTCTTTCAAAGTCCAAAGTTTTAGTATGCCTATCAAAAACCCACGTAGGTATATTATTTTCCTCTGCTTAGCAATTAAGGGATTACGATCATATATCTGTACTAATCTTTGTAATAGGCTTATAGATCGCGATAAAGTAAACAAAATTCGGTACGAACCGGATTCTACTATCATAAGATAAATAATCGCATTAAGATTCTACGCAGGCGATATCATTATTATTAGTTCACCTATTTTGTACTCAAAACATCTGTTACTTACCTACACCATGTACTAAGACATACATGTACTAAAGTGACTTTCAATATCATAATCATCATCTGCCTAGACTTTTTCCCAACTATGTTGGGGTCGGCTACCAGTCTTACCGGACTCAGCTGAATACCGTATTTTACAGAGCGACTGCCTTACTGCCTATTAGTATTCCATGGTAAGACTTGTTGTCAGAATGGACTGCCAAAGTATGTATGACGTCCGGGACCTACAGTTTAACGTGCTTTCTGAAACACGGAGGGGTCTCGGTATGTTATAAATGGTCATCCATCCACGGAGCAACTGCGGCGAGCGCGGCTATCTGTCAAACCATATGGATTGCAATTAGCCACGAGCCCCTCCCTATTCTTTCCTGTTTAAATTGAGCGTTTCCTGATATCCCATCGTCAGTTCTTGACCTGATGACCACCTGTGAAGATTACTTTTTCAAACAAAATTAAACTATTTTATATCTAAGTGTATATGGTTAATCGGGAAACATACCTACATTAAAGAAAAACCATCTTATTTTGTTTTTGCATTCGTTTACAAAAGGTAATACAGATTATTTTGTATGATTGTACAGAACTCTCATTTGCGAGTTTGACTTTTGACCACATTTTCAATTCAGGAAAAACAGTTTCATAGCTAACATATTTTAGCAGTCTAGATAGGAATTTCAGACCGCCATAATGTTTATAACAGCTTAATTATAATATTAATAAACCTATGGTAATTATTGCGTAAATGCGTGTTTACTAGTAATTATAATAATATCAAGGCCTTGGTCACGGTATCATAATATTACTTTACTAACTTCAGTAAAAAGAGAGGTGTTTTATGATTTAAGTTTGTGTGTGGTATCGTAGCTCTTGAATGGGTGAACCGATTTTGATTATTTTCCATTTGACAAAGAATTGTATTATTCAGGAAAAGTTCGTTAGCAGTTTGAATATTTATCAGTAGGTACATGGTGTTTGGAAGTATTTAAAAAGTTACAATTGCTTTTGTGTCTATATTTACATTCTGCTAAACTCGGCTTCATATCTAAATACTAAAATAATGTCACTACAAACTTAAGAAACATTTTAAGCTCCATAGCTTTATTATATTTAAATTTATTACTACTAGCAGTGCCCCACAATTTCACACGTCCCTTTTCGTTTATACATTTTTTTCGCAACTTTTTTTGTTCATCATCTCCCTGCCCTGTTCCCAATTATTTGTGGTCGGCGCAATGCGTATTCAGCTTCCATTCATCTCTACAACGTGTCATCTCAGCATTCACTCCTTTCTTTCTCATATCATCTTTCACACAATCCATCCAACTCTTTGTCGGTTTTCCTCAGCATTCCTTTCTTTTTACATAATTTAATAATTATTCTGATATTTAAAAATCAAAGATCATAAAAATCGGTCCACTGTTCTCGAGTTGTAAAAGGAGTTACTAACCCTAAATTGCTTTATATACGTAGTTTATAGTTAAGATTCCCTTTTAACAATACTTTCTAGTATAAAACAAAAGATTGTAGGTCAATTTACACAACGATGTATAAAACTGTACAGATTATTTTACTCTTTACATGTAAGAGTGTGCGTTTGTCATCAACATATGTTTGTAAGTACCTATATGTAGTTATTCTGATAACGCTGATAAAACATACTACGGAAACGTCAGGAAATTATATTATGTTATGATAGTATTATATTAAAATAATGTTTGTTTAACTTTCATGTATGATATATTAAAGTATAAATATAACATAACAAATCATCACGCTTGTATCCCCGAAGCCGAAGGGTAAGGCAAAAGTTGTACCAATGTACACCCACAGTTCGCCGATATGTTTAGGTCCCATGTAATAGGGGGCGAGCCTATTGCTACTAACCGGGCACAAATACAAACTGTGACCTGCTACTGAGAATTTCATAGAAAAACCCAATAACATTGTTCGACTCGGGAATCAAACCCAAGACCTCTAGCGTAGCAGGCGCGCTTAGCACCACTAGGCCAACGAGGCAGCTTTAACTTTCATGTATGAGATATTAAAGTATGTCTTTTATTATTTGACGACCCGCTTAATCTTACCATGCTTGTTTGTCCGCCATTTTTAATTACTAACAAGGTGTTATCACTAGGGTGTATCTATACAAAAGGGGTGAAGAATACGTCTGGTATAGAGTCTGTTTGCAAAATTTCTGCTCAAAATTAATGATAATAATAATCCAGCCTATAAACGTCCCACAGCTGGCCACAGGCCTGTTATATAGAGAAGGCGTGAGCATTGATCACCACGCTTGCTCTTTGCGGATTGGCGATTTCAGATCCCAAATTTTGGAGTCCAGGTTTCCTCACGATGTTTTCCTTCACCGTAAAAAATATACTTATATCTTATTATTTGACTCCAAAAATCATAACCAGACCACTGAAGCGATGTATTTTAACATTTAGCAAGTGACGTAATAATTGACCCTTGCAGTGCGGTGACACGTTTGTTATGATTTTTGTTTACCCATAAGTAAAGGAATATATCTGGTACACAGTATCATTTGTTAAAATCTAAATGTAGCACACGGAAAAATACCAAAGAGCGCGGTTCTGTTTATTTTTGTACACAAACAATACATTTAAACTAAAGTGTAATCTTTATTTCTACAGAACCACATTGAATTAAATATTTCTTTTTTTCATACTGAAAAAAAAAAACGACGTGCCTGTTGGTATAGTGGTTAGTGACCCTGACTGCTATGCCTGAGGTCGTGGTCATTCCCACCCGGGACAAATCTTTGTGATTAGCACGATCACTTGATCTGTGTCTGAGTGTAATTTATCTATAATATGAATGTATTTAGAAATTTATAGGTACGTTTATCAGTTGTCTGGTTATCATAACACAAGCTCTGCTTAGCTCGGGATCAGATAACCGTGTGTGAGATGTCCCGGAATATTATAATAATTACCAATCTCTATCTTAAATTATATTAATGAAACTCAATAGTTTTCTACCAGAATACCAGATTGCAATTGTCAATATTATGTTACTTAATAGTATTTACCTTGCATAAGGATCAAATATTAGTTTTTAGAGTACTTTAACCCCAAGACGTTTACTTTTAAATTTAAAAGCTTTTGTACCTACTGTGAAAACCAGACAACTGTTAAACATAATTATCTCTTTCTTAATACATTTATTATTATAGATTAATTATACCCAGACACAGAGCAAATATGTATGTATGCTTTCCACACATAGATTTGGTCCGGGTTTGATCGAACCCAAGGGTCACTAAACACTAGACCTGGGGCCCGAGTCTGCTATTGACAATTGCTTCAATCGTCTGAGTGGGTGGCATCAGTAGGTCCATTTTAGGTTAATTGGCATCCTACTAAATGTCAAAACGTCAAAATTGGCTGTCCCAATGGCCAATTTTGACGTTAAAATGACGTTTTACCTACGTAATTATCCTAAAATGGACCTACTGAATCCATCCACTCAGACGATTGAAGCAATTTTCAATAGCAAACCCGGGCCCCAGTTGGCCAGTTGACAAAATTTGAAGCTGTGTGTTAATTAATTTAGTTAATTCAATAGAACATTTATCAATAACTAATTAAATCAATGTCGTTTATTTAGACGTACATACATTATACCTATTTTATACTTATTGCTATAATATCTTAAACCATAATATGCTGTATGCATTGATGTCTCAAATAAGATAATAAAAGACTAATCAATGGAGGCACTTTCCACCAAATTCAAGTATCTAAAAAACTACTACAAAAGTTTGAATTTTTAGTTTTTTCGTTAAGTAAGTGTTGGTAAATCGATTATTTAATCTCTTTTCAATAATATATCAATAACACACTACAAAAAGTCAAAGTTATCTCAGTTTTTAGGTTTCATTTAGTTCATTGTTTATAAAAATAAATAAATGCGGACAACATCACATACATTGCTCGGAACCCAAAGTAAGTAGCTGAAGCACTTGTGTTATGGAATTCAGAAACAACGAAGGTACCACAAACACCCAGACCCGGGACAATGTACAAAATATGGTTTCTACCGGTGCGTACGCCCACGGAACAGAAAAAACAAGTGGAAGTGCAATACGCCAAAATTACTATAGGTACCGCTGTCGCCAAACTCACACAAATAATCCGATAATAACATATGCACTACAACGAAATAATCCGTATGATTGGTAGTTTTAATTTTTTACAAAATTAGCCTACATCACAGAAAAAAAATAAACCCTGACTCTCTAAAAATAAGGTTAATTTTGCATTAGCAACAATACGTATTTACGGTCTACAGTCGCACTACATTCGATTGACGAGTTAGTTTTGCTACTTGACCATAGATGGCGATATATAATCAATATAAGCAATTATCAACATAATTGCTTTAGACATACGGTTGACAATGGCGTGACTCTAATGCTACTCGGCCAAGGACACACCACGTATTACATTTAAATTATTTATCGATATCGATAGATACCCGATTTTTGTTCAAATACGATAAATAGGACTCGTTGGGAGTACATTTATTTATTTGTTACACAAACCACTGTACATTTTAAACCATTATTAATAGACACACAAGACTGACAGACAGATAGGTAAAGGGCCATGCCCAAGTTTCATAGTGAGTTTGGCCCAGAGTGCACACTTATGATATGATGTCTTAAATTTAATATAGATTGTCAAAATGTAATTAAAGAAGGAATCAGATAAATAAAACTTCGGGTTTTATAGAAAAATTCGTCTTTAATATATACGTCTATATTATACGCATATGTTGAAATTCTCATGATTCTCTTGAATTAAATGGACTTTTTGCCGTGAAACTTGAAGAAAGGAAGTGCAGTGTCGATTTTACGAGTTTTCATCTATCCACCGGTGGATGAATCAGGATTTAGCTTGCCGGCCGGCCTCCCACAACGCAAGGACGCACTCTCTATCCATTTCTCCTTCATGCTTGTGACTTGAAACAAATTTTTAATGAAGGTTAAAAAATCTATTACCTACTGTTTGTAACACTCTGTGTGTAACGTCTCAGTCATTAATAAATTATAATAATTATGTTACTATTTAAAACATTGATTATATTTTTGCTTTATACCACTTAAACGACCATAAATTTACTTAATATAAATTTCGTGTATGAATTAAGGCGACCTCGTACCTATATTGTAATGCAAAACGAAATAAATAAAAAAACTGTTTGGGTTAAGTTAGTTATACCTTGTATCGACATCAATCGACAAAATCAATTTTCGACTTGACCACATCACTACATTGAGTAGCGAAGGTATTTCTAGAATGTACTATGGAAAAAAAACAATCGAAAATAAACTTTGTCTTTACTGCATAACGTTTATTTTGACTATACGTTCTATAAAATTTTTGTAAATTGAGAGAAAATAAGATTTTTATTAGAAAACAATAAAAATCGTACTTACCGATGATACGAAATACCTCCATTTGTAAGATTTCTTCTCCTTCTATCATTTTTGCACGCTAAAACGGAACAATACGGCATAGCTAGGTAAATATTAATTGGTCACGAGACGAGCAACTCGACGCGATGACAGACGCAACTGGGATCGGTTAAGCGTAAGTTAAGCGTTACTACGCTTAATTGTGACACGCGTGCCACGCCTACTTAGCACTTCCACCTGTTTTTTCTGTTCCGTGCGTACGCCACTCGACCACGGAGGTCGTCAAAGTCTTCGTTTATAAACTAAATGAAACCTGCCTTTGATGCCTTATTTTAGTTTATATTTTTTTTTCTTATTTACTGTGTAGGCTTAGTTTTTTTATTATTGTAAATATCTTAAGTTTAATTTTTAACTTTAATATAGTATGTTTTATTAATAATAGTTAATTAATTTTAGTCAAGAAATACTTCATCCACTTCTTCGCTGTCGACTGGAATTGCCTCATTTAAAGTTTTAATTTTATTATTGTTTAGCTAGTATGTAACATAAAACTTTCTTAATAGATCTTGTCTATAAAATTACATTGTAAAATAGTACAATTGATATTCAAGGCATCAAATCGCCGTAAATATTGTGCTTGTAAATTTTGATGAGTGTTCGTCCGTGGTCGAGTGGCGTACGCACCGGTTTCAAGGTGTCGAGCTCTGAAGTCCCGGGTTCTATCCCCGGAAAGGTCAATGTAGAAACCAACTTTGATACTTTGTCTCTGGTCTGGGTGTTTGTGGTATAGTTGTTTCTGAATTCCATAACACAAGTGCTTCAGCTACTTACTTTGGATTCAGAGCAATGTATGTGATGTACGCATTTATTTATTTATTTAAATGTATCCTTAACATTTATTTTTCTTTCAAAAACATGTTAATTTAATGACATTAGGGGTTTTATGAGATTGCTTTACATTTACCTACATTGATATTTTTTTCCTTGTAGCAAAAACACAAAATAAAGTAGGCATCTATTAATAGATTTAAGTGTTTATGTTGCAAGGTCACAGGAAAAGTAAAACCTAAGTAACTTCTTACAATGTCCTGGCTTTAGTTATTGAAACAAACTATTTTTTCATTCGATTTGTTGACCTAATAATGTGTTGGACTAATATAAATGCGGACATCATCACATACATTGCTCTGAACCCAAAGTAAGTAGCTAAAGCACTTGAGTTATGGAATTCAGAAACAACGAAGGTACCACAAACACCCAGACCCGAGGCAATGTAGAAAAGTTGATTTCTACATTGACCCAACCGGGGATCGAACCCGGGACCTCAGAGCTAGCGACACCTTGAAACCGGTGCATACGCCACTCGACCACGGAGGTCGTCAAATGGACTAAGCCTAAATAATATTGTTTGCTTAGTTAAACTTACGTATTTACTAGAGTAGGTACATTTTTATATTCGTTGGCCTTTGCTTAGCACAAGATCAGTCAAAACTAGCAAAAAGATACGATTACAAATTCGACTAGAATATACCCAACTTGTGGCTTTGTTCCGTAAGCAACTAGTGGCTACGGGACCCTATAACTAAGCCTACACTAATTAAATAAATAAATAAACTATATCCATCTATTTGTCTGTCTGTTTATGGACCATATAACCCAGTAATAAAATAGGACTGTTTAATATATTGTCGTCAAAAAATTATAAGAACTTACTCAAATATTATCAATTTCCATAAGTGGTGCTAAGCGCGCCTGCTACACTTGAGGTCTTGGGTTATTGGGTTTTTCTATGAAATTCTCAGTAGCAGGTCGGAGTTTGGATTTGTGCCCGGTTAGTGGCAATAGGCTCGCCCCCTATTACATGGGAACTGTGGGTGTACATTGTTACACCTCTGCCTAACCCTTCAGGGATACAGGCGTGATGGTATGTATGTATAAATCTCGTACAATAGTACGGAACCCTAAATACGCGAGTACGACTCACAATTTGCCTTTTTTTAACAGCACAGTGATACATTTTGGACTATGAGAAAGCCTTCGACTCGGTCGAAACCTGGGCTGTTTTGGAATCCTTGCAGCGATGTCAAGTCGATTGGCGGTACGTGAAGGTGCTAAGAAGCCTGTACAGTATGGCTTCAATGTCCGTCCAAGTACAAAACCACCAAACAAAATCCATCCAGCTGCACCGAGGTGTTAGACAGGAAGATGTCATATCTCCGAAACTCTTCACCAATGCACTGGAGGATGTGTTCAAGACGCTGGATTGGAACGGACTGGGCATCAATGTAAATGGCGAATATCTTACGCACCTTCGCTTTGCCGATGACATAGTTATTATGACAGAATCGCTGCAGGATCTGCAAAAAATGCTGCACAGTCTTAACGCTGCTTCGAGACGTGTGGGGCTTGGGATGAATTTGGACAAGACAAAGATAATGTTCAACAGACATGTCATCCCGGAACCAATTAGCGTCGAGGGCACTACGCTTGAGGTTGTCCAAGAGTACGTCTACCTTGGGCAAGTACTGCAACTCGGTAGAGACAACTTCGAGCGGGAAATCGCCAGAAGAGTGCAGCTTGGCTGGGCAGCATTTGGGAAATTGCGTCATATCTTCACGTCGACACTGCCGCAGTGCCTGAAAACCCGGGTGTTTAACCAATGCGTCCTACCAGTTTTAACCTACGGAGCCGAAACGTGGAACATGACAGTCAAGTTGGCCCACCGACTGCACGTCACTCAGCGTGCTATGGAAAGGTCTATGTTGGGGATCTCATTAAGGGATAAGATCCGGAACGAGATCATACGACATAAGACCAAGGTGACTGATATTGTCCAAAAATGTAGCAAGCTGAAGTGGCAGTGGGCTGGCCATGTCTTTTGCAGAACTGACGAGAGGTGGAGCAGGAAGGTTCTCGAATGGAGACCACGCTTAGGCAAACGTAGTGTAGGACGCCCCCCGGCTAGATGGACCGATGACCTGAAGAAGGCAGCTGGCAGTGACTGGATGCAAAGGGCGGGAGATCGTGAGCTGTGGCGTTCCTTGGGGGAGGCCTATGTCCAGCAGTGGACTGCAACAGGCTGATATGATGATACATTTAAAACAACAGGCTCAGTATTTGCTCAGTTAACACAGGAATGCATAATTAATGAATACCAGATAACTGATGGTAAATGCATGTAGTGAATCAATGATTTAAACAATGGTCTTGTTGTATATTATACTTATTACCTTATAAATAGTGCATGACTTTGAGAGAACGAAAAGAAATATTGTGCTGTGTATTTAAGATATTGGATTTGTGCCCGGTAAGTGGCAATAGGCTCGCCCCTTATTACATGGGACCTAAACATATCGGCGAACTGTGGGTGTACATTGGTACACCTCTGCCTACCACTTCGGGGATACAGGCGTGATGATATGTTATGTTATGTTATGTTTATTTAAGATATAAAATAACGGTTTTTGGCTTTAAAAACACTTTCCCTGGTGATTCATAGTTTGTAGCTGTATTTTTTGTATGTAAATTTATAGGGAAAGATAGTCATTTTGGTAAGCAGTACTTCATATTAATGTTCCTTGCGATGTTGGCCACATTTATAATTTATTCTTATTTTGTTTATTATTCATAATAAGTAACTATCAGTTGCCCGCGTGGGTGTCGGATATCGCAGCAAAAAATAGCATTTCCATACAAACTTTCAGCCCTTTTTCGCATTAAAAAGTAGCCTATGTACATTCTCAGAATTTTGACTATATCTGTACCGAATTTAACGTAAATCGGATACGTCATTTAGGGATGATTGCGTAACATACAGACAAACAGACAGACTTACTTTCGCATTTGTAAAATGAATAAGAATTAATCATTTCTTCCTCTAATCAACAAATAAAACAAAAAAAGAAAAACCACAAGCATATGTTTTTCATTCAAAACCTTGTATGAGATCACATTTCAGGAAAAAACATTCAAAATAAGACATTTTATCCAATTGTTATTATTTACAACACTGTGGTTATTGGTGTCAACTCTTTTGTTTTATTTTATTATTCATACATAGTTACATTATGTGTATATATGTACAAACATATTATTATTATTGTATTGTTATTTTAATGTATTTCCCCATTCATTGTAGTAAATAAACGTGGTTTGTGGTTTGAATACCTTAAATCGGTATTCTTTGAGGTTAAAATTTTATGAAAATTACATGAATATAGGTACTTATTTCAAGGTATTTTACGGGACCGTAAAGACAACTATTTAATAAATAATTTAAAATAGATCTATTTAACTAGGCAGCTAAATAGAAGGTAGATATACTTTTATATTTACATATATACTAGTTATATTTTTATTGAATTCCTTTTTATAATAAGATACAATGATAACCATAAAAATATTCTATTATAATTGTAAATAAAACAAAAAAATATGATATATTACAAAAAAAATGTTATAGAAATCCCTTACTGTCATTGTCCGTAGTAAAATTTAATTTAATTTAACTTGTAACGAACCCTCCTCCTTTTGTCAAGTCGGTTAGAAAAGCTACTCTGTTCCCAGACAAACCAGCTACATAAACTAGTATACGCACATACATTGTAAAGTATAATTAAAACGATATTACTATGTCGTTAGGAGTTGAACAAGTGATAACTCGTGATACGGGCAATCACGCTTATCTGATCGTTTGTGACACGGCCAGAGGAGAAAATTGTGAAAACTGAGAAAAAAGTAGAAAAATAGAAAATAATTCAAACTAAAATATAATCCAGCTACTAACGTCCCACTGCTGGGCACAGGCCTCGTCCCATATACCAAAAAAAAACTTTAAATCTTATGTGATTTTTGTACGGATCCCAAAGTCAAAACTGGACGAATTGAGTACCGGAAGCAACAGCTTTCAAATAGAAAAATACATCAAAACCAGTTCAATCAGTCGAAAGTTATGTGGTAGAAAACTTAAAAAAATACAGTCGAATTAAGTAACTCTTTTCTGAAATTGGTTAATAAGAAAGGAAAGGCAAAAAGTCAATGATATTTTAATAAACAGATATGTTATACACATACAAAACAATCGAAAAAAGTGTTCCGCGCAGCGCGGCAGCTAGCGAAAGAGATAGCGCGATAAACCCATAAGAAAAAAAGAGACAAATAGTGTTGTTGTTAATGGCAATACGTCCCAATTAGGACGTTTTCGAGTCTTCACGATTGCACGCTTATAACATATCTGTTTATTAGAATATCATTGCAAAAAATATTAAGGTTTTGGAAAAAAAAAAAATTTTTGGCAATGTAGGTTTGAAATTACGTTTCACAATTTTGTTCCAATTTATTGAATGAATAGAAAAAAATCAATGAATAAAATAGTACTTAGTAATTAATATATTTACATAAGCATATGTTTATTACGACAATATATTCAGAAAGGGAAATAGCACTAGGTTACATGAATAAATAAATAAATAAATCATTTATATAAACTAACATTTAAAAATTAAATTAAGTAAGTTCTAATGTATTATATAAAATTAAATATATCTATTATATTATAAAAGTCACCGCCGTGTCTGTCTGTCTGAACGCAATTAATCTAAAAACTACTGAACGAATTTCATATGGTTTTCATGAATGGATAGAGTGTTTCAAGAGGAAATTTTATACATACCTACATATAATCACGCCTCTTTCCCCTGTAGGAGTAGGCAGAGATCACTTCTTTCCACTATTAGCTAGTCTGGCGAAGGAGGGGCGCGCAAAAAAAAGAAAAGTGGTTTTGATTAAAACTTGAATATTAACGTTGTGCATTTTTTATATTTTAGATTGATTAGGGAATAATTTTTGACGAATTGCTTTACATATCAGTGTAAAAGTACTATAATTTATGTGGTATTCAATCATAATAATATATTGTTTATCATATATTTAAAATATGAAATTAAATTACATTTGTAATCATTTAATTCCTTTTGGAAAAATTCTTGTACATTTTTCTTTAAACCTTTTGTGCGTTGATAATTTGCCTGTCTTACGAAATTTCGCTCAGGTCACATATCCTCAAACGAGTTTAAATTATTTTACTCATTAAAAAAAAGTGTACAACGCCGCTAAAGAAGTTTTCACTTCAAAAATCCAGAACTGAAACTATAAATTAAATTATTATTTATATTTTTATATTCTGACGGTACCTACTTTTCTTGCACAACTTTCCTAGACACAACATTACGATCAAACCGTGACTTTCACCTGTAAAGCTTGTACCTTTACATATTCTAGACATTTTAATGTAAATATACTTTACATACATTTTCATACATTAAAAAAAAATTTAAAGTTTCGTGTAAATACCTAACGTATTAGTCAAGGAGAGTGGCTTGTGACTAAGTTTATTATATTAGTAATTTTTATTTATTTATTTTGGCATCATACAGTAATATAAAAACAGTCAAAAGTTAAAGTTAAAACTCGTGTATATTGTGACAGGTTAAGCAATGTTTACTGAGGATAAAATATGGATGGGTAAAGTGAAACTCATTATCAAAACCTCTTCAACCGTCGTAAGCATTTTTAGTGGTTGGTTAATCTGACAACGTGTCTTCTCTGTCTATGGGATAAATGTGTTGTAGAGGTCAGATTCTGATAGACAGTCGCTCTATAACATACTGGTGTTCAGCAGAATAAAATGTTAAATTGACCTCAATGAAAGTTATCAGCAATAAGCAGAAAATGTTCAGGTGTTTTTTTTTCATATTTTTTTTTGTATTCAGCTAAATAAAATTTAGATTGGTCTCAATGAAAGTTAATATTATTATGTTCTAAAATTGTTCAGGGTTTATTTTAAATTTTAGTTTTTTTTACTGTTTTTTTTTTAATAATTAAAAAGACAATGGCTTCTAAAACGGGAAGTGACGTATTAAAAAAGGAGTAACATGTTTCAATTGTCGGAGTTAGATATTATCTCAACAGTGTCCGAGTAAGTTGATTACTGAAATAACAGTTAATTACTCGTCTAAATTGCACTATTATTTTACTTAGATAATTAAGTAAGTAAGCACTTAACTACGAAAATTATATAATCACATAAGTAGCACATTTTTAACCGACTTCAAAAAAGGAGGAAGCAGTCAATTAGACTGTATTTTTTTTTGTTACTTGAGAGTCTTTGATTGGTTGAACCGATTTTGATGTTTCTTTTTTATTTGAAAGCTGGTGATTCCCGTGTAGTCCCATTTCGATTTCAATTTGGTCCACTTTTGACAATGGGATCCATAAGAAAACCATATAAGACTATTTTGAAGTCGGTTTCTATTGTTAGAATCTTATATTTAACTGTAGATATGTAATAGCACATTTGCTTTTTAAATTAATAATTACCTAAAACCTTAACCGTCAATTAGTTTTAAGTCGCTGTTAAATCTCATGCCGTCTCTATCACTTTAAAGGGTAAAGTAGCGACAGAAAAACATTTAAAAACGTCTTAAATTTAAGTTGAGTCAATATTTGGGTGTAAATAGATTTCCTAACTGCTTAATATTTTCCTTCGCATTTACAATAGTTTCAAAAACTTAAATGCATATGTATTTGTATATAAGCTCGTTATGTAAAGAAACACACAATTAAAAATCATATTTGTCAAGTTAACAACCTTATTAGATGCTATTCAATCTATAACATCAAAAGAGTTTAATCTACTCAAATCACCAAAAAGTTTCAATACCAGGCACAACACCAAACATCTTAACCAAAAAAAAAATCACACAAAAAAACCCAACCTGTCAACACTTTCCGAAATCTAACCTAAAAATCACAGAGTGTCCTCAAAATTATACATAATTAACTGAATAAGTCATGGTAACACAAAATGGATAAATTAATGAAGAACGTGAAATCTTGGGGAACCCCTAGGGCGAGTGAGGACTTGTCCAGGAGTCAGTATTCGCTAGTATCAACTGATTTGACTGATGGAGCTGTTCAGCTGTGGTTCGGACTACCTGATGAAGTCAAATATGATCCAGCCTTATCGCAGTTCAGACAGCATTATGAGAAGGAACATGGTGAGTCTATTTTTATTTATTTTATAATTTTAATACACAAAATTGTACCATAAACCGAGCAGCATGTATGAAGGGAATAATGACAGTGGATGAAGCGAAACAAGTGTGTAGGGATCGTAGCAAGTGGAGAGAAGTGGTCTCTGCCTACCCCTATAAGGGAAAGAGGCGTGATTATATGTATGTATGTATGTAAAATTGTAGTTATAAGTTTTGAATGCACTTTGGCAGAATGAACTGAATCTATAACTTTGGATTTTTACTGTAATTATATATTTACCTGCATGCATAGTATTGTACTACTATGTAATCCTAGCAAGGAAATATTTTTGTGTCTGTGTGTATGTCTGTGACATCGTAGATCCTAAAAGAAAATTGAATGCACGGATAGTTGCCACCGTATCTATTGTGCGAAGTGCTGCGGGTTCGATCCCCGCGGAACAAATTACTATTATTTTTATTTATTTATATGATGGAATACCTTTTCTTTTAGAACACAATAATAATAATCCAGCCTATAAACGTCCCACTGCTGGGCACAGGCCTCTTCCCATACAGAGAAGGCGCGAGCATTGATGCACGCTTGCTCTCTGCGGATTGGCGATTTCAGATCCCAAGTTTTGGAATGCATGTTTCTCACGATGTTTTCTTCCACCTTTTGTCAATGTATTAGACTAAATAAGAAAGCACATACAACTTTGAAAAAGCCACATTAGTACTTGCCTATTTCCGAACCTGCAACCTTGCGCATACAAATCCGTTCATTGAACCGCTAGGCCACCACAATATTTTTCTATAAACATAACATATCATCACGCCTGTATGCCCGAAGGTTTAGGCAGAGGTGTACCAATGTACAGCCACAGTTCGCCGATATGTTTAGGTCCAATGTAATAGGGGGCGAGCCTATTGCCACTAACCGAGCACAAATCCAAACTCCGACCTGCTACTGAGAATTTCATAGAAAAACCCAATAACACCTTGGTCGACTTGGGAATCGTACCCAAGACCTCTAGTGTAGCAGTCGCGCTTAGCACCACTATGCCAACGAGGCATTTTTCCATAAAGATTTCGCTTGACTGAAGAGAATATATAAATAGTTTATGTCCATATATTTATACAGGCGGAACCCTAAGGAAAGCTAGTACATATTTAGTTTAGGCTATAAAAGCGTCTTTTATTTCATCCTAAGACGTAGTCTAGATATAGATGATTCTTGTCTAGATTTTCCTAGCGTTTGTCACTGCTCCAAATAATAGTTATTTTTAGTGAATCAAATATGCGACGCGAAAGTTCAGTCGCATCTAAATTAAAGTCTTTATTTGGTTGTATTGTGTTTTCAAGGTTTAGACATTTATTTCATGATATAATAATAATATAATATTTAGGGACAATTCACACACGGTCATCTGATCCTAAACTAAGCAGAGCTTGCAAGCTAACCAGACAACTTTTACAATTCGTAATACATACATATTATAGATAAATTACACCCAGACAGAACAAATGATCATGCTCATCACATAAAGATTTGTCTTGGTTGGGAATCAAAACAACCTCCGGTATAGCGGTCGTACTTTTTTTGTACAAGTAAAGTTGCAGTTGATAAGTTTGCAACTTTGTGCAAATGACTTGAAAACAACAAGTTTAATTACTTAACTATGGGTACTTATTATTCTAAGTAACTAAATATCCTATGTTCTGGTAATTGATAAAACATAAATGTAGAAATGAAATGAAATAGTTTATTCTTGCCAGTAGGACTATATAAATCACTTTTACAATGTCTTCTTAAGGTAGATGAAGTAGACATTTCCTAACTGACTACCCTGAGAAGAAATGTCGAAACAAACTCGGGGGTCTTAGTCTCTTTTATAGTCCAAATATTACAATTATAAATTTGTGCAAACAAATGCAGAGCATTTACTGGACTGGTCTTTGGAAGAAAGAACCAGATCGATCTGAGCAAGCCTGTGCCAGCAGACGGCAAGCATGCCCCGAATAGCTCATGCAGCTCAACCATTTTTGAGGGAGCTGCACAACCCGGTACACAACAATACCGCCAGTGGCACCATAAAAATATGTGGGTCAACAACTCACTCATCTCCCCAGCCTAATAATAGTTGTAGACTAAAATGTATCAAGTTAAAAAACAAGCAAAATGAGTTAGTGATATACCTGCATAATGTTTACACTTACAATGGATTGATGAACTGACTAAAATGAAATTGCGGGCACCCGATGGATGCAATTGGCGAGTTCTCGTTCATTGTGGCGTTCTAGGGAGGAGGCCTTTGTTCAGCAGTGGACGTCTTCCGGCTGATGATGATGATGATTATGAATGAAATACAAAAATAACTTTTGTCAATCGATCGAAATACACTATAGGGATGATGACTAATTTTTGTTTTTACTTCCATCTTTTAGATAATGAGAAAATATTAAACATGTATTTTTTTCTTATGTCCCGTAAACAAACAATTATGAAGATACAGCGAGTACAATTCTTGCGGACGTCACGTCTATGCAAAAATGTACCTACCCGTGATGTCACAATGTCTAAATGGCGGACTAAATAAATTTTGACTTTTCATACCTAGTCATCTTACCTATTGCCTTACATATCGCATAACAAACAATAAAAACAAATGAGAAGCGAGGAGTACCTCTTTTTTTGAAGTCGAATTAAAGTTCATACCATCATGCCTGTATACCCGAAGGGTTTGGCAGAGGTGTACCAATGTACAGCCACAGTTCGCCGATATGTTTAGGTCCCATGTAATAGGGGGCGAGCCTATTGCCACTAACCGGGCACAAATCCAAACTCCGACCTGCTACTGAGAATTTCATAGAAAACCCCAATAACACCTTGGTCGACTTGGGAATCGTACCCAAGACCTCTAGCGTAGCAGTCGCGCTTAGCACCACTAGACCAACGAGGAAGTTCGATAAAAAAATATACAGATGTTATAACGGATCTTACACGTGTTCAAAAATTCTAACAAGTACCGTTTATTTATTTACTGAATTAGAACCTTAAAATCAGAGTTATATGGTCACAGGCCAAGGAAATTTGCGCAATGGGCCATAATGTTGAACAATAATATTATTGTACCAACAAAATTACATCACGGCCAGAGTTTTTGTTATTTACTCGTTAAAACCTAATTTTATGATGTTGCGTGATCCGTTTTAGTCTTATTTTTTGTGTATCGTGAGAAAAACATATTATTTTTATATGTAAAAAATATAACGAAAAAGTCAGTACAACTTTTATACTAGTCTTGCTATAGCTACTGTGTTACTCAGAAAAAGAGGTATTATTTAAAATTTGTCATCGATAAAGTATAAGTACTTCCAAATTAAAATAATAGAAAGTTATTCTATAGTTTAGTTTCAAACGAAAATTATTAAGAAAAAGCTTAACAAATTGGGTTATTCGTCAACTGAACACACTACGCTGGACACACGTGTGTTCAGTTGATGAAACTCAAAATTAATGTATTTATTGTTTCGTCATCTGGACACGTCAAGATATTTTCGTGTGTCCAGATAGTGAAACTTAAATTAAATCACTTTTATGTTGTCTTCAACTGGACACACCGCAAGAAAAGGTACAGTCAGGTTTAAAATCAAATCATTTTAACATTTATTAATTTGAAGCAAAGCACCTATGCTTAGCTATTTTGAATACACAGGTATTTTCAATAGAATATTCAACTTTGTTCACCTGGGTGATATCACCCAGGTGAACAAAGTAGATTTTTGTGTCTCATCATATCGCCCAGGTGATATCACGTGGGTGAAAGTCATCACATCGAGTCCGAGGTGGAATAAGGAGACAAAAGTCAAAAGTCTACTTTGTTCACCTGGGTGATATCAGCTTGGTGAACAAAGTGGAAATAATAACATGAAAATATGTTATATAATCTAAATATGTAAAAAATATATACTTACTAAATTCAGATAAGGTGAACAATTTTTAAAAGACATATAAAACCGCCCTTTCCCAACATGGAACGTTTAGTGACCGATGATGACTGTGACACAGAACATTTATCTGCGTGACTGTACTTTCTCATAAATTCAAGTAAAATATGAACATATGTCCAGTTGGAGAAAACATAAAAGTGATTTAATTTAAGTTTCACTATCTGGACACACGAAAATATCTTGACGTGTCCAGATGACGAAACAATAAATACATTAATTTTGAGTTTCATCAACTGAACACACGTGTGTCCAGCGTAGTGTGTTCAGTTGACGAATAACCCAACAAATTAAACGAAAAGCGTATTTTGTACTCATCATCGTCCCTGCTCTGTTCCCAAGTATTTGTGGTCGGCGCAATGCGTATCCAGTTTCCATTCATCTCTACTACTCGTCATCTCAGCATTCACTACTTTCTTTCTCATATCATCTTTCACACAAAAGAGTATTTTGTACTCTCCTTTATTTTCTGAAGAAGTACTATTCACTGATTCAATAAATTATATAATTTATTTTCTACCAAGATGCTTTATTCTGCGGTCGATATTTTGAATTTTACGCATTAATAATGTATTAGTCTGAGATCGATTCTTACCGCTGAGTCACGGTCACGGTCAAGGACAATCAACAAGATCTACATATTTATACCGAAAATATTTAACTAAAAACTCTTAAAGAATACAAATAAATACAAAGCTACTTTTGTCCTACAACTAGACAAATATTTGATGCATTGAAACTGGATCTAATTCAGTGACTGATCTCATTTCATAACCTAAGACCTATCTTTTCTGTTGCCCATTTTCAATGGAAATCAAATCAAATCAAATCATTTATTGGAACATAAACTAGTAAGTAATATTAATTATGCGTTAACAGCCACATTAGTTACGAAAAACTGTGTCGCAGCTTTTAGCGCCCACCTCCGAGATGAGGACTGCTCCAACATAAAATAGATACTATTTTAAGCTAAGCAGAGCTTGTATCCATACAACTGATAAACATACTTATATATTTCTAAATACATACATAATAAAGATAAATTACACCCAAATTTCATTTGTCTCAATGGTTATCATTTTAGATCCTGGCTTACAGGAGTTATAGTAGCAAGAAGGAGAGCAATTACAATAAGTTACAATAATGATAAATGATCAATGATGTGTGTCTTATGATTACACGTGAATGTAAAAAAGAACCGTATTCAATTAAATTTACAATAGGATGAGAAAGAAATAAACATGAATGAAAACTCCTTCTTTTTAAGTTCCATTAAAACAATATAAATAAAGCTATTAGTGTCTCAAAATATGGATTGTCCAAAAACTGGTACACCTTTATAAAGATTCGAATTGGAATTTTTTATCTGCATTGTTTATAAAAGTTCCTAAGAAAATTCTGTAAAGATAATAGCAAAATCTTATTCTGTTTTCAATTGCAAAGTTTCTAGAAAATTCGCAAACACTCAATACCTCTAGCCATTATCATTAAAATGTTTGCTCAAAAGAAATTATTGTCAGTGTTCCAAAAATCTCAGCTGCAGGCTATATTTAAACCGGTATGATCCGGTTCGCACTAGTATATATACCTATAACTACTTATCCTAACGTCTGTGTAGACGTCCTCGAATCGTTTATGAGGAATAAACTAGATTGATCTAGAAATAACTGGTTCGATCCGGTTTGAAGCGGATCTTGGGTACTAAAACTTTAGTTGTAAAAGTTAATGTCTTTAGTAGTTAAAAGCGTGTTTTATTTTTAGATTAAAAGCAATATTAGTTTCAAGGACAACTTTTATGTGAAGTTATTTAGATATTCAGGTAAAACTCTTTTTAAATCAACAATCGATTTCAATAAATGATGAAACATGAATGTAAAAATAAAATTATATGGAACCAACTGCATCCTATCAATATCATAATTGCCAAAAATAATGCGTAAAGATACAAAAAAAAAGCAAATCGACAAAGTGAGAACTTCCTCCTTTTCAAGTCGGTAAAATACGAAGAGAAAGATATTTTTATATCCGTTTTTTTCTTACAATGTCCTCTAAAATCCTCCTGGCCTCTTTAATATATCTTTGTATTTATATACAGTAAAGGTTTTGTATGCAACGCCACTTGCTCGGCGGATTGCTGTTGAAACCGGTTCCAACCAGTTCAAACTGGTATCATATAGTTTGTATGTAGGTAGACCGAGAAACGTCTCTCGATCCGTTTTGCAGTTATAATAAACTAGTTTTTTGTTGTGTTGATAGTTTTCTAGAAGAAAAAGTAGGTTAGTTTGTTCCTGTTTGCCTTATTCTTTGGCTATCAATAAAATACTCAATACCAATGATATTCTAATAAACAGATATGTTATAAGCGTGCAATCGTGAAGACTCGAAAACGTCCTAATTGGGACGTATTGCCATTAACAACAACACTATTTGTCTCTTTTTTTCTTATGGGTTTTATCGCGTTTATTATAATATCTCTTTTGCTCTGCCGCTGCTGCGCGGAACACTTTTTTCGATTGTTTTGTATGCGTATAACATATCTGTTTATTAAAATATCATTGCTCAATACTGATAAATAAAACTGAAGGCTCTTTTTGTTATGTCAAAATTATAATTTGTTTTTATTGTCATGAAGCTTCTTGTTTTTTTCTATTTCTCTTAATTCCTTAATTTTTTAATCGGCTTGTCTGATTTTCATAATATTTTACTGGCAGGTAGCTGAATTGATAACCTCCACCTTTTGAAGTCGGTAAATTATGTCAAGATTATAAATAACCACTAGAGAAACGATCTATAGATAGATTTAATACTAGTATTGTCGTAATTCATAGGTATAGGTAGGTACTGAGCTCAACAGAAAATATCACATCTATCAAAAACATGAAAATTTAGCCAGCTCCAGAAAACTAAATTGCGGACGTATTATGAACGAAATTGGTCAATTTCGACACTACACTATACGTACTGTAATTATCTGTAATTTACTGTAATCTGTAACTCAATGACTGTCATTATAATAGAAAAAAACATTAACGAGACAGGAATGATTTTGTCACACGCTTCAGTTATGTAATATTTGAATATTTTTAACCGACTTACAAAAAAGGAGGTTCTCAATTCGACTGTATTTTTTCATGTTGGATCCGCGATATCTACTTGAATATTTTATTTCAATCTAAAGATTATCCCTTAATTATAACAGTGTAGGCGTTTTTATACAACAATATTATATAGCCTATCTAACCCTATATATTTTTAGGTATCTATTGACACCTCTTTCATCTAAATCGGTACAGTAATTTACGCGCTACGGTGAAACAAACATAGTCTGTCAAAATCTTTACCATTTTATATGGCTCTGCCGCAGTCGGGTAAAAAAATCTTGAAATTAAACTCTAAAATAAACTGAATGGTTGAATATCTTAAGAAAAACATCTACTCATTGTAAAAGTATTTTGGTTTCCGTCATCAATGCGATCGAAGACATGTGCATAGCTAGTATAACTCTTAAATGAATGCCGCATTACGCAAGCAAGATTCTTCCATCTTTGTATGGAAAGAGGCCTTTGACACAACATAAACCAAGAATAATATGACTCTGAAAGCGCACTAAAACAGACTAAAGTATAAATACATTCAATGGTTTGTATTTATGCAACTGAGGTTAAAGACCTAAGGCCGAACGCACACGGACTACTAGACGACTCTGTATCTGCAACTGTATGATGAACTTAAGACATCTATGGCACGCGATTCGATGGCTCATTTTCACTGATCTTTATAAAGAAGGCGATTTTCGTTTGTTTAACGGAATTTGCTAGTGAAATTGCACCAGTTCTTTTCCATGCGGCCTGCCAGGGCCTCGATTCAGCTATTTTAAATTCATGTCAGTGGTCGGTCAGTGACTTGTTATTGTGCCTAATTTTCGTACTCAGATAAGCCTGCAATAAATCTAATTGAATTGTCGATGATAATAATCGTAATGACCAGTTAATGATCGTAATGAATGACAGTTAGCAGAATGACAATCATCGTATAAATGACCAAATGAAGCAGGGCATTCGGTCAATTCAAGCAACTCTTAAATAGCTGCCGTTTATTACGCCCTCGCCGGCGAGGGCCGTCGCGTATTATAAATAATAGTAACGTAAATGTTATCCCCCCATCCCTAGAAGAAGCTGGCCCGAGCCGGCCAAACTAGTAATAAAAATATGTCAGCCATCCCTTGTTGTTTTGCTTTATTAAGATTGTTAGCAACGCACTAGGTCGAGGTCCGAACCCCGCTGGGGGAACCCTTAGTGGACGTTGCTGAGGTAGTTAGTTTTTTTCCTATTGCTCAGGCTGGAGGCCTTAAGGTCCTCGCAAAAGTCCGGTGAAGCAGCCAAAGCCTGCGCTCAGGCTAACTGCAAAGATCTCTACAAAAAAAAGACATCATTTAAAATGAGTAGCTGAATCGAGGCCCTGTTCGTGTATGACTGGCCTAACTGATGCACTCGGTTCATTATACAGTAGAATAAAGAGTTTTCTTGAGGAAATGTAAATGCTTTCAAGACATCTGAAATGGTAAATGGTACTGACTTAGTCATGGCGGTTCAATGACCGATTTTGTATGCAGGTGGTTGCAACCGAGCTGGTAATGTGACTCTTTCTAAGTGTTATATATATGGTTCCTTTTAATTTAAGACACTTCCGACAATGAAGAAAAATATTGTGAGGAAACCAGGCTTTTAAAATTGTATCTGAAATTACCCTGCCAAATTAGGAAGCGTGAAGATAAATTCTTAGATAGTTTCTCCTCTAGGCAAGAGTCCAAAAAAAAAACGCATTCGAAAGATATCTCTAATTAAATCCTGATGGATAAAAGGAGTATGTTCAAATTTAAGCCTGTATATGAATAAATGTTTGTGTCTGTAACATCAGAGCTCACAAATGGATAGATTTATTGTAATGCGTATGCTTAACGTAATCGAGATGGTTCCCATTTTTTTTCCTAGCCTTTTCTGTCCCACTGCAGGGCAAAGGCCTCTCTATCCTCCTTCCATCTGTCTCTAGCTAGGGCCATCCACTCGTTATGGTTCCCATTTAATTTAGGAAAATCTTTTCAGCTGTTCTTACTTCTTTTTCTCATCCACAGGCAGCAACAAGACTAAAATTAAGAAGGAGTCCGGAGCCGTGGATATGTCCCGGCGCCTCCCCTGCGTCAACTCCGCGCCGCATCTGAACAACAACACGGTCAGGCCCGAGGAGGTGAACTTCCTGAACGGGAAGGAGTGTCCTGGCGGTGGTGAGAAGCAGGAAATGTAAGTTGACACCTCAAATAATAAGCAGAAACGTTAATGATAACTTAAGGGATACTATAATAAGTTTCACAGTAGATAATAGACCTTTTATTGGTTACTAAATCGACAGTCAGGGTCCCGTTGCCGCTATTTGAAGTCAGTGAGTGACGGGTTAATTAACGATCCAGTGTACTTATTTGTGTGCCTAATTTTCGTATTCAGACCTTTTTTTTAATGACAAATGTACACCTACTTGCCACTGTTGTCATTGTAGGATTGCAAGAGATTAAATTAGGCACAAAAACAAGTATCGTTTATTAACCCGCCACTCACTGACTTAAAATTGCGGTATCGGGCCCCTGACTGTGGATTTAGTAACCAATAAATGTTGAATTATCTACTGTGAAACTAATAATTAACTAAGCGAGATTTAACCCCTTTTACTGAAGGGCTATTTAATTGAGTCTTAATTCCAAATTATATTATTGACTGACCAAATGGACACTTCACGTGCGAAGTCTCCATTTTATCAATCTCATGAGATTAGATAAACTAAATTTGAAGTTGCCCTTTTATCCAGACGTTTGAATACTAAATACATTTTTTTCCTTCGGCAGAATTGAGATTGAACCAGCCACCAAAATCAAGTCAAAAGTAAGTTTTTCCTTGCATTTTTTAAACAAAGATAAATCTTTTATTGGACTATATCATAGCTGAGATTATCTAGTTGTACGCCATTTAAACAGAAACCTTTACATAACTCATACATTAATAAATAAATAAAGAAATGCTGACAACATCACATACGAGTATATTGCTCTGAACCCTCGAGGCAATGTAGAAAAGTTGGTTTCGGTTGTTTTCGGTCCAAGGATCGAACCCGGGACCTCAGAGCGAGACCTTGAAACCGCCTCTCGACTACGGAGGTCATCTAGATATAGATTGTATTTTCAAAATTTTTTAATCTTATACAGAACATACTGTTTCTGTCATGATGGAACCAGAATGTGGCCATAGGAACTCCCTAACAAAACGACTTAACCCCATCGTGTTTGGGCTCATTTCATTTCTCTTCACTACTACTTTGATCCTCGTTGATTTAAATGTATATTACTAACATTAATTTTTTTGTCAACAGACCGCCCAAGCTAGTCAATACGTGAAGATAAGTATTTTAGTAATGTGCTGGATATTCTTTACGGCAGTATTCCTGCTATTTAATGAAAAGGAAACAGTTGTACGGCATTCTTCAGTAGCACCTGGAGAAGACAAAAGTGAGTTTCCAAAAGTGATTCTGGTTTTTTGGTGTTTGTGGTCCAAACTCTGAGAGAATGCGTTCCTGAGACATGGCAGTTGGTCTTGATTTGTATGGGGAAGTAAAAAACCGTGTTATATTATTCATTGTAGCATGCATGAGTACTTATTAATGATATCATGCATTTATAGAACCAAGAAGTGATAATTATTTTTGTTATGTTCTTTAGGAGGAAGCCTTTGTTCAGCAGTGGACGTCTTCCGGCTGATGATGATGAAAAAAATTATGTTTACTGTAGTAAATTTTTCGCCACATCAAATTTATGCCTTCCTGTCAATAGATTACTACCTGTCAGAAAGCATTCTATCAACGGCTGGACTATAGTAAAAATAAGACTTTAGAATATTTACAAATTATTTCCTGACTTCTTCTTTAACGGGTAAAAAAATTGAGGAAAACTATAGGTAAAAATAAAATCTAATATTCCATTGATGGGATTTCCTATTAAAGATATATAAAAAAATATATAATACTTTATCCTTCTTCAAAATTTTGACGCTGTAATAAATAGTAATGTCAAGCAAAAGTGCCCACTTAGGCAAAAGGCTTGCCCCCTAATACATGGGACCTAAACATACCGGCGAACTGTGGGTGTACATTGGTACTCCTCTGCCTAAACCTTCGGGGATACAGGCGAGATAGACGGTTTGTTATGTCAAGCAAAAGTGTCAACATATTTATGTTAGTCTATTCCATAGGTTACGAGATTAACTCTGGCTTGGAAGATTTTTCAATACTCCTGCAATTTACTGGACCGTTCTTATCTGAACAAAGTGAGAAGAAAACGAATGATACACGGGATCTACCAAAGATGAGGGTGTGGGTGGAGAGGTGGGCAGTCGCGAATAATAGTAAGGGAGAGCTGGAAGCCACTGGTGTTACGATACAGGTGAGACTAAATTAAATATGTACTCGTATGCACATAAATGGGAAAACCAGACTTTAATAATATATTGATGTATTGAAATCAGTAACAATTGCCGTAGATATCATACGAATAAAACAAAAAAAAAAGAATTAACATTGAGGCGAATTGAAAACCTCTCTTTTTGAAGTCGATCGATTAATTACCTATTCTGACGAATAGACGATACGTTAGTGTCTCCATCAAAATTTCTCGCTGTCTTATAAACTTAAAGCGATGACTTTTTACCGTAATAATAATAGGAACTAGTAATATACACCTGTTTTCCTTATTAAAGATACGATATATTTAAAAGCACTAGAACCCACTTAAATTACCTATTTTGATCGCCGTTTACAGAGGCGTAGAGAACAAATTCTATAATATAGTCTATAATATTCTTATTTAAAATAAGAAATATTTATAAAACAGGGCAAAGGCCTCCCTTTCTTTCTTCCAATTCTCCCGTTCTTGTGCCATATACATATCTTGCTTACTTAAAAACCCGTATATCATCTTTTACAGGCCTCCGAAACCTGGGCCCTAACCCTAGACCCAGAAGACCGAATAGACTTTACAAAAGGGGAAACGAGATCCACAATCCTGAACCTGGATGCAACAGAAGCAGTAAGACCACCAGGGGCTCCGACAAACACGATGTTCGCGTTGAAGATGAGGACCGAAGCGAATACGACGACGCCATTTTCTTTTAGCTATACGGTTGATCCGTTGCAGATAAAGGAGGGAGTTATTTATGCGTGTATTTTGCTGTGTGCGTTGTACGTTTTGATAATTTTTGAGGTGAGTGATAATGTAATGTATATTTAAATGTTTATGTTGTGGTTTTTTG
The DNA here is from genome assembly GCA_905146925.1 of Autographa gamma. Taxonomy (NCBI): domain Eukaryota; kingdom Metazoa; phylum Arthropoda; class Insecta; order Lepidoptera; family Noctuidae; genus Autographa; species Autographa gamma. The sequence goes on along the minus strand of LR989878.1, from coordinate 2,535,926 downwards.
TGGTTAATTATCACGAATTTACGTTTGCTTGAACCAAATGTTAAGCTTCCTTAAAAAAAATCCTAACTGAAATTAAGATTTTATGTATCTCAATATAACGTTCTCCCGGAATATACCGTTTTCAAAATTAACGCTAAATTAAACTGCATTTTTTGCTGATAATCGCTAGAAAATTAGCCTAAGTTACTATTAACATCATCCAGTTTTCCATTCATCTTGATAGAATTGATTCAATCGTTTGAACATCACCAAAAAGAAAGACAGGTTAATGATCGTAAAAAAAAAAAAAACAGATATTTTACCATTTTATATGCATGTACGTCTGTTTTGATGGTTACTTCACTAATAATATCATCCTCTTATTTTCAAGTCGGTAACATTTCCGCAGACGATCAATATTTCCTGTCAAAAAAGGTTATCAACCCGCCATTCTAGTTCATTACTGAATGCATTACTCTCACGTGTCACTGAGATCGCAACCTTGCACAAACAAATCATAACGACATAGATAACGCTCTTATCTCGCACGCATTCTTTGTAGACTGTCTAACTAGTGATACAGACATACAGACAGCTTGTGTTTAAACCGACTTTGCGTTATTACAAACAATGTACTTTTGAATATAAGATTTTTAATTAGTTAGGCTTAAAGTACTAGTTAAGACGAATTAAACGAGCCCAAACACGATGGGGTTGTGTTTTGTTCGTTACACAGTTCCTATGGCTACCTTCTGATATCATTATCGAAAGTAATATGATTCTATTGTCACTGAATGTCTATAAGTATCCAAAATTTCATCTCAATCGGAAGTTAAGTGGTTCTAATTTAGCTTGCAAGATTTGAATGAAACAAACATACATACATTGCAAGTTAAAAAACATGCAAGGAAAAATATACGGGCCGTAGGCAATTATGAGATAACTTATTGTACAGTGCAAGTTGCAAGGCCTTTTGATCTAGGGTCGATTCCTACCCAGGACTAATCTTTGTGTGTTGAGCATAATCTTCCGTGGCTGGCTGTAATTTATGATATCAGAGTGTTCATCAGAAGTTTGGTTTCTTTAGAACAGGTTTTGCCCAATTCAGGATCAGATAGCCGTATGTGTCAATCCAAGACATTATTGCCATTTATCTTCTGTCTTAAAATTCTAAACCTCAATGCTCTTTCAGGCAATAAACAGAACGATGGCAGCGGTCCTAGTATCCACTACATCTATAGCAGTTCTAGCCCTGGTGGGTGAGAGACCCTCGCTCCCGGAGCTGATCTCCTGGCTGGACGTGGAGACTCTGCTGCTGCTGTTCAGCATGATGGTGCTGGTGGCCATTATCGCTGAGACTGGCTTGTTCGATTATCTTGCGGTCTTCACTTTTGAGGTAAGTTTTTTACTGACTATTGTCCGGCCACTCAGATAATGGTTTTTTGACACATGTCAGTTGGTCTAGATTTGAATGGGATAATAAAATACCGTGTAACCTGGCATATGGTTTTGAATAATATCACTCGTGTCTAGGACAAAATTAGTGATAGTAATTTATGTAAAGTAGATTCTTCGCCATAATATCAAAGTTATATTTTCCTGATTTTATGGCACTACATTTATTATTTCAGTAAATGACTACATTTCTTATATCAGCTCATCTTCTTTAGAAATGCTAACGCTTTAGGATAATTTTACGATTGTCAAGTCACGTAAGTTTTGTGTCAAGTATTTTCTATTTTACCTGTTGTTTGATGATTCCAGATTGAAATTATGAAGATAGTAAGGACAGAAATGTCCTTGTTCCATATCCTATTAAAATTCTGCAAATTCGATAATCTATTGAAATTCTGCAATTAAAATTGGTCCAGGAAAATCTATTCGGTTAAATAGTTAGGTGACTTAAGTAAATAGGACTAAACTAGTTTACTTCAAGAGATATTTATCATAATACTTGTTAATACAGGGATATATAAAAACGTCAAGCTATTTCCTCATTGCGTTCTCATTTGAAAGAAACACTTGTTTTCAAGAAAACATTATCTAAAGAAACTTGTTTTACATTATAATAAATAACTATTAGGAAGACTATGAATAGAGAATGTTTCCATAATGATCTATAAAATATTTCTTATGATATATATATACAGGGTGTTACCGAAAGGGTATATATCTATCCAAAAGGGGTGAAGAGTACATCTGGTATAGAGTCAGTTTACAAAATTTCAGCTCAAAATTGTTTTTTATTTTGTATCAAATTTTTGACATTAAAAATCGTAACCAAGTACTTTTGAACCGACTTTATAAAGAGTATTATCTCAATTCGTCTGTACGTTTATTTTATATTTTTAATTCTATTTTTACTGCGATTTTTGACCGATAGAGTATATCTATGAGGTGTTAACTGATAAAGAACATCAAAATCAATCCAGTAGTTATGTTTTTTTTACTTGAAAATGGCTTTTTTTTTTATTTCCGTGCAATAATTTATTAATATACATAAAATAATTTATTATTACAATCACGTGACCGCTAACGATTTGCTATAGAACGGCTTGACTGCCCATCTGACCTCCACAACCCATTTACTGGGTAATACAGTACCTTAGTAACACTGCTTTGTAAATAAGAAGATAAACTTTATGAATGATGAATAATTTAATTACTTTAAGCTTCGTTTACACAGCGAAACATTTGCTACAAAAAATGTGGTGTTTTTCTTACTGTTTACTTTATAGCACGTTTTTTATCTGAGTAGTGTTTGTGTCTCATTGTAATTGTCACACACTCGGACATTATATTCACAATAAGCCCTTTCGTACCAGAGGCGACTCAATTCTTCGATAACCAATGATTATAGTATCTTAACAACGGTTCGTACATTATAAATATGCATGCATCGTTGAATACTAAAGTCGTCGGGTATCGGAGAATTGCGTCGCCTCGTGTGCGAAAGGACTTACATTCGGTATAGTATGATTATTGCCAAATACAAACGCTAAGTTTGTACCCTTTTAATTCTTAAATTGTCTTGTACTTTAAGGTGTAAAGGTGAACGTCAGACTATGAATAAGTCAACCATAGAGTGCGCCTACAGACCAAGCTATTAGCACCAGTTAACAATATATTTACTACACCCAGACACAGAACAAATGATCGTGCTCATCACACAAAGATTTGTCCTGGGTAGGAATGACCACGACCCCCGGTAGAACAGTCAGGGTCACTAGCCACTAGACCAACAGACCAGTCAATTGATATAAAGTGTCAAAATGTACACATATCTTTAGTCTGACACTTAAAGTACCGAAACCACGTGACCGAACAAGACATAAGACAGATGTTACATACAGCGTTTAGTTATAAATCTAGATGATAATGATTAGCTATCTGAAGACAGTTTATTTTACTTGCAGTTTATGTTTATTTAATGCACTTAGTTGTATACTAGTTTGTGAAACGACTTTGTTCGGTAATTACTTAAATATAATTAGGTTTTTTTAAGAAAATCACTTTCTAAAACTTTCAATGAAAAAAGAATAATTTTTAACTAGCTTTTAATATAAATCTACTCTTACTATACATATGATTCAAAGTTATGTACAGTATTATCAAAATTAAAAATATATGCTTAAAAGTAAACTTAAATTTATAAAATTATATTCTTAAAAGCAAAGCCTGTGCAAATTCAGAGTTTACATATAAAATTATTTCGAAAAAACACAGCTCCTTGGGATATTAAACACTTTCACATGGTAGATCTAACAAATAATAAACTAAATAATATAAATAATAATAAATGCGGACAACATCACATACATTGCTCTGAAGCCAAAGTAAGTAGCTGTAAGCACTTGTGTTATGGAATTCAGAAACAACGAAGGTACCACAAACACCCAGACCCGAGACAATGTAGAAAAGTGATTTTTCTACATTAACCCGTCCGGGGATCGAACCCGGGACCTCAGAGACAGCGGCACCTTGAAAACCGGTGCGTACGCCACTCGACCACGGAGGTCGTCATTACATATCCAAATAAAATAAACATATATATATATATATACATATATCATCACGCCTGTATCCCCGAAGGAGTAGGCAGAGGTGTACCATTGACACCCACAGTTCGCCGATATGTTTAGGTCCCATGTAATAGGGGGCGAGCCTATTGCCACTAACCGGGCACAAATCCAAACTCCGACCTGCTACTGAGAACTTCTTAGAAAAACCCAATAACACCTTGGTCGACTCGGGAATCGAACCCAAGACCTCTAGCGTAGCAGTCGCACTTAGCACCACTAGGCCAACGAGGCAGTCAAATAAAATAAATGAGTCTATTATACAAGAATTATTATGATACTTTTTCCTTCTTTCAAACGAACAAATAACATAATTATTAACATGTTTTATGTTTACACTTACATGAAAAGCCTTGTAATGACTTTTGTAACATCTTTTCTGCTTCTTATTGCCAGCACGTGTGAAAACTGTAATACAAGATAAGATAGTGACGTAAACTAACAATAAAACTTACATGGTACTGACTACGTAAATACCTTATAATTATTACTGTTTTAATTACTTTTATATATCCAGTGTGTGCATTGGTACAACTCTGCCTAACCCTTCGTGGATACAGGCGTGATGGTATATAATGATGATGATGATTATTGAGTTCTGATGTTTACGCGAATGTTAGACATTGAAATACAACTACCCTATCCTGGTCCCCCATCATGGTACCCCATCCTATCATGGTCACGGGCAGACGGATACCTGCAAAGGTGTCGAAAGGTCGGGAACTAAAATTCAAATACAAACCGCGATAAAATCCGTAAAAGTAGTTTTATTTCGATGATGATTATTTTTCTAACAAAAGATTGATAATTTGTTGTGGATACTGGTTACGCAGTTTTGAATTTTCTTCCTTTTATTTTTCTATCTAAATACTATTTTATTTGATGTGGTTGACTTGTTCTCTTTTCTATGTTGTCAAGTTGTAGTAGAAAATAAAAGTATATAAATACAGTACGGCCGCTGAAAGAATGCGTTCCTAACAGGTCGTGGTCAACAGGAAAATATGACTTTAATGTGGCGAAGAATGTATTACAAATAAAGGACTATTAGATGCTTATTAGCCCTATAAACGAATAATAGCAAAGAAATTTTGAAAACTATATCATTATGCTAGGTTACACTCAAGAATGTAACACGGATTTTTATTTCTGCATAAAAATCAGGACCAACTGTCATGTGTCAAAAAACGCTTTTTCCCTGCGGCTAGATTATGCCATCTAGGCAAGTGACATTCATACAAGCTATACGCTGATCGAATCGCTTAAATGCATGGCTTTCTATGTCCTACTATCGATGCCAAAACAATTCTTAAAATCGATGTAAAATAATTACCGAAGGTATCGCGCAACAGACATAACTGAAAAATGTCATAATGTCGAAATTTCGTTTTCCCTTCCGCTTTCCCTTCGTTGAAATCGGAAAATGATCAGACAATTTTTCAGCATACTTAGAGTATGATGAGAGATTTTTTCTCTTAGCATTTATTATCAGTCAAATATCTCGTCGCTTGCTCAGCTATATCTATATAATAACATTATATAACATCTTGTATCTTACATACAAGATAGTATTCCAGTTAAGATCGCTCCAGACATGTCTGAACCAGTTTCCAAATATTTGTATTTTCAACTTGTTTGCTTCAGCCTCTTGATAAAGAATGACACGTATTATATTATATTTTGTCAAGATTTAGAGACTACACTATAATTTATGAAGTTATACTTAAAGAATGTAATTATGAAAGAACAAATATTGAGCAGAATCTGTTTTTTTTGGTTAAGATTTTGTCAATATGGACTTTACATACCTAACCCCTTATTTTTATAAGAATGGCGGTCTTAAATGTCTCGTTAAATTACATATAAGGCAGTATTCAATTTAACGGCAACACAAAATAGAGTTGTATTTGAGAATTTGACTAAACCTACAAAGGTATCGAAACTCTGGAAATTACATAGTTCTATTTCTATTTTGTATGTGTGTTTGTTTTACTTACCTTTGTTCTTAGACCTCTAAGGCAAGATTTGGACTTTCTATTTCATTATCATTATCAGTTTGCGTGTTATCCAAACACCGCCCGGATCTTTAGCTTTACCCCTTCAAGTCTTGCAGTTAGTCATCAGTTTTTCGAAAAAAACATCTCTATATTTTGTTAACGATTGAAAATAAAGATTTTCTGAACCTGGTGTGGCTGTATGACAAAAGCAATAATACAGTACAAGCAAAATAGAGATTTGAAGCTTAAACAAGAAAAGTTTGAAGCCTATTTACAAATTGAAACATTATTTTCAGGTGACAAAAGGAAAGATTTGGCCGTTAATCACGCTCCTGAGTGCGATCACAGCATTTATATCAACGTTCCTGGATAATGTGACTACTGTGCTACTCATGACTCCTGTTACTATCAGGTAAGACTTTTATATGTATAACTTCAGAAGGTCAAGAAATCAAATCAGTCTATTTAATTCACTCCGGGAAAGAGGACTCTCTTAAGGAGCACTGCTTAGCCCTCCGCCTTCCGCCTCCCGCATCCTGTCCAAACGAGCTATCTTATGAAAAAGTCTTTAAATAAATCGGATCTAGTAACAGGGCAATCGTTTACTTTTTAAACTGTTAGGAGACCCTTTCAAGAATTTTATAAACAACAAGTTTCTTTAACGATATTATGCTATATTGGTACCTTCGTTTTTGAACCTTGCCAACCCCAAATTGAAGAACCTAGACATACCTACAATATATTAGGTGTAGCTAATAGTAGAGAGTCTGTTAATCAGATTTTGCACCCACGTCTATATATGAACGCGATAAACATGAAAAATAACCAAGGATTTTTCATGTTTTTTTCTCCAATGTCTAGAGAGCTATATTAACAAACTCTTCTATTTCACCAGACTATGTGAAGTGATGGATTTGGACCCTATCCCGGTGCTGATGTCGATGGTACTGTTCAGTAACATCGGTGGCACCATGACGCCTGTCGGTGACCCGCCTAACGTCATCATAGCCAGTAATAAGCAGGTCATACAGTCGGTGAGTATCTGTTTTTATTTTCGGTATATTCGTTCTATGAGAACGATGATCTTTATGAGATTCGTGGATATTTTTTTTTAAATTAGTTGGATTTCTTTACACGATATCTACTATAATAATATTGTATATACCTCATTGTCGCTCCGTAAAGTCAGTAAATAAGAATACTTTTGATAAATTTAACTGATATTAAATATTTGTTTGTAACGAGTAAATAAACCCTTAAAATACCTGTTTTGTTATAACTCTGTTTTAAAGTACTGACAGTCATTGATTCATTATTCATATTTGCTCTAAAAAAGTTCATCTTTATTTCAGACTTTAGATTGAATAAAACCTTCCTAATTGTTAAATCTGTCTGAATTCCCAGGGAGTAAACTTCACAAACTTCACTCTACACATGTCGTTCGGTATCCTGTTGGTCTGCGTCCAGACTTACTTCCAACTGAGGTACATCTTCAGGGACCCTAAGAAACTCAGGCTCAACGAGCCCAGAGATGTACAAGGTAAGGAAACAACGTAACACATATAGGCTACTATTTAACCGACTTTAGAATAGGAAGTTCTTAATTCGGCTGATTTTTCTACGGAGATAAGGACATTTTCTATCATCATCAAAATCTCTTTCAAAAACTCATCAAAAACTTTTAATCTATAAATACACCTCAGGTGGTCAAATCTGAATTTCTTTAAAAACGATTTAATAAATAAATAGATAATTGAAAACAATGGAATTACTCTTTTTTTCTAATTTGTTCTTTCCCATAAATTCTTTTTCATTTATGTATCATCAGTTACCTAATCCAAAAAGGCAATAGACGCCTTGATACCTAAAAAAAATTATTGTCATTATATTAACCAATCCCAAACTCTTTTCAACAGGACTTCGCCACCAGATTTCAATTTGGAGAAGAGCAACCGACTCGCTCCCACATTTGAGTAAGGATGAGATTGTAGTCAGAGAGCGATTGGAAAGGAAGATGCGTAAACTGAACACGAAGCTTGACGCATTAGTCAAGGAGACGAAGATAAGAGCTTGCCCTAAAGAGTGCTTTGAAACTATGCTCGGTGATATGAAGTCTAAGGTAAGGTTTTAAAACTAGTTTTTCAGTCTTAAAGCAAAATTCATAATTATTTATTTGCAATGTGCTTTTTAAGATAAGTATTATAAAATTATGTCTATAATTCAAAAAAGTATAGATTGTGTTGCTATGCGCAAATATCGAGAGCAGCTGAACCCATTTCGATAAAAAAAAATTAAGTACCTTGAAGTAAGAGGATGGTCCTTACTGAAAGATTTTTCTTAAAAGTTGCCTCATGTTTTTAAATATTAATTTGTTCAATACCCGAGCGAAGCTTGTATGGGCCGCTAGTATGTTTTAAATTAATAGTTTATTTTATTAACTACCTTGGTTTATGTTTTCTGGAGTTTATTGGAAGAAAGTTATGTTAATATAGGTTTATACTATCCGTATGTCAAATTTTATTCCATTTCGTTTGGAAGATTTCGACTATGAGTACGACTAGGAGTAACAAAATAATTTTATTTGTGAATAATTCCTTTATGTCATAGTGTTATTTCTTAACCTGTAGAGGAAAATTTAAATGAATCATTGATGTTTTTCTATCTGCGCTAACAAAAATTGATATTAATAAACTTCCTATAATGTCATTTTCAGATATATGATGTTCAATTCGACTTATTTAGTTTTTTCCTTACAGTACAAGATAAAAGACAAACCGCTGCTCGTCAAGTGTTCCGTCGCCATCATATTTGTGGTGTTAGTCTTCTTCTTACACTCCATTCCTGAATTCAGTGAGTATATTATTATATCTAGTTACATTTATTTCTACTAGCCTAATAAACAAGATATGTCATTATTTTTACTTGATACTTTGATTTAGGTAAGGCATTCGAGTCGATCGCGCATAAGTTCACTTCAAATTGATTAATTTATTATTTCGTATGTATGTTTTAAACAATATTTCTTATTTTCTACTCATTTAAACTAAATAAACAATGTTGACTAAACCTTGAACCACATTATAATATTACATGAAATTAATTTGACACAGGAATGCCTCAAGGCAGTATATTCGGACCATTCTAATAGAAAAGAAAAAATAAATACTTATTGCATTCAATGAGTAAATAGTATACTATACTTCAATATTCATCAATTTATTTCAGGAAATTACTGGATATACATTTCAATTGTGTTTTTTCTTATATTGACGACTGTATTTACCATATTAGGTACATACAAACAATGGACTGACTATATACCTAACTTACAACTCTACCAAGGAATGGAAGATTTAAAAAATATATTTCTTCACAGATCGCGTATCACTAGGTTGGACGGCGTTACTAGGTGCACTATTACTACTAGTGCTAGCAGACCGAGAAGACCTGGAGCCGATCCTGCACAGAATAGAATGGTCTACTCTGCTGTTCTTTGCGGCTCTCTTCGTATTAATGGAGGTAAATACTATTAAATAAGGAAAAACAGTGTAATCACTTACTAGGTGCACTATTACTGCTAACTCTAGCAGACCCAGAAGACCTGGAGCCGATCCTGCACAGAATATAATGGTCTACTCTGCTGTTCTTTGCGGCTCTCTCCGTGTTGATGGAGGTAAATAACTTGATTGAATGATGATGATCATAATGATATACAACCGACTCCAAAAAGCGACTCCAAAAACCAAAACTACTTAATTTTGATAAAACCTCAGAAGAAAATATGTGACTCATAATATTAAGTATGTTGATATCTAAGTTTGAATTAAGACGTCCACCCTTACGATTGTAACTGGAAAAGTAACGCAGAACCAAAGTTCCCAGTTTTAATGTTCTAATTCGATAAAAAAACATTGAAATAAAACTACTTTCACGGATTTTATCGCGGTTTGTATTTAGATTTTAGTTCCCGACGTTTCGACACCTTTGCAGGTACGGTCACGGACCGACTCAGTCTGCCGTAGCAGTTTTATTTCAATGTCTAACATTCGCGTAAACCTCAGAACTCTATAAATAATTTAATAATAATAATCCAGCCTATAAACGTCCCACAGCTGGGCACAGGCCTCTTCCCATATAGAGAAGGCACAAGCATTGATCACCACGCTTGCTTCCAAGTTTTGGTATCCAGGTATCCACACGATGTTTTCCTTCATCGTTTGTCGACGAACGACTAAACTATTTTCAGGTTTCCTATAATAGTCTTCATTAAGCATGTTTTATTCCAGTCTTTATCAAAGCTGGGGCTTATAGAGTTCATTGGAGGCATCACGGAGGGTATCATCATGCAAGTTGACGAGAGTGCGAGGCTGGCTGTGGCCATACTACTTATGTTATGGGTAAGTGTTGTATACTGTATTAATATCAAATGTCTCTTACGTACACTTACAGAGCAGGATTTACATGTGTAGTCTCTTAATTAAAATATTTTCAGAACTAAAACTACTGAACCTCCTACCAGTGAAATCCTTATAGTTCGTGTTAAAGTAGATGTGAAAGTGTCATAATCATAAAAATATTCTCCAAAAATATCTTAAAATTTGCTCTTTCCTCATTTTCTCAATTGTGTTCCTTCATTTTTCAATAGCCGAATTACATCAAACAAGCAAACGCTCATAACTATCCTTTCTCCTACCAATATTTTAAAATGTCTATAAAGATGATAGGTTCATGATTGAATAAGCGTTCGCTAGCTTAGAATAGTTTTTAAGTCTAGTCTAACTGCCTCGTTGGCCTAGTGGTGCAAAGCGCGGCTGCTACGCTGGAGGTCTTGGGTTCGAGTCCCGAGTCGACCAAAGTGTTATTGGGTTTTTCTATGAAATTCGCAGTAGCAGGTCGGAGTTTGGATTTATGCCCGGTAAGTGGCAATAGGCTCGCCCCCTATTACATGGGACAAAAAACAAATTGGCGAACTGTGTGTGTACATTGGTACACCTCTGCCTACCCCTTCGGGGATACAGGCGTGATGATATGTTATGTTATGTTAAGTCTATCTAACGAGTAAATATTTTTCATAGACATTTTGGCCGAAATCCCCACAAATTATCCAACCTATATAGAATTTCGTGAGAACTGCAAAATGTCCCCATAAATCATTAATTAAATTATCTCCCAAAATTCACCATTATTTATTTGCTTCCCAGGTATCAGGCGTAACCTCAGCCTTCGTAGACAACATACCTCTGACGACCATGATGGTGCGAGTCGTGACGTCACTCGGTAACAATCCTACGCTAGGATTGCCGATGATGCCTCTGATATGGGCGCTGTCCTTCGGCGCGTGTTTAGGAGGTAAGATACACATGACTAACTTATTTTTTAAGAGCAATCGGCTCTTGATATAAGGGATTTGATCCTTGTGTTTGGGGGTAGTTGTAACATAATTAAGAAAAGGACCTTGTTTTTGGAAGTTGGTTAAAAATTAGTTCATACATTAGCCCATAGATTCTAAGGATATTAGCCTATAATTTTTTGCTGGGATGTTGATTTGGAAAATAGGAAACTTATCCCTTTTTTCCATATTACATATATATATTTTTTAATTTCGCTTTTAAGTGCTATGTTACACTCCATGCGCAATTTAGATGACAAACGTGTAACCAATCACATTTTTCTTCATCGTCTGTAGTGCCCCCACATAAGGTTCAGTTAACGCTACGTCTTTAGATTTTTATGACTTTTCAATAGTAACCAGCCAGTCTTAAATGAACTTTATTTACACTCACCTTAAGTTTATGTTTGCTTAAATAGACTACATTTCATATAACCCTTACACTGTTGACCACGCTCCAGGAGCGCGACGTCAAAAACACCCATCTGTGAACCCCGCTCCTGAAGATCGATTCTAACCATCGCTTTATTTTACCTCTGAATGTTATAAAATTATACCTATCCTATCGCGCGAGACCACCCAAGACGTGGCAACACAGATGTGCTGATTCGTGCAAAATGGCCGTCACAGTTGAAGGGATAATAAATCCTCAAGAATAATAAAAATCAAATCCTTTTCAGGTAACGGCACTCTAATCGGCGCTAGCGCAAACGTAGTATGCGCAGGAGTTGCTGAGCAACACGGATACAAGTTCACATTCATGAAATTCTTCCAAATCGGTTTCCCCGTAATGATAGGCCACCTTATTGTGGCTTCCTTTTATTTATTACTCTGCCATTGCGTCTTTACTTGGCATTAAAAGATTCACCAAAAGATTTTGGGCTTAAATTTGAAGAATTTTGGAGATTGGAAGATTTCTTGAGATTTAGGTATCAAGATTAGTGGTACCTAGTCCCACAGATGGGCAATGGGCTCTCATGTATATTGATCACCTAAGGTTGGTGATTTTAGGTTTTTAACGAGTTTTTATGGCAATGTTTTATTTCAATCAAGTCAAGTCAGTTGTGCCTTTGATGAATTTTCACTCTGTAAAAAGGCGCTTTTTTATTATGGATTAGATTTTTGGAAGTAACTAATGTATATGAAATTATGTATCTTTTTTGGATTGATATAACCATTTTTCAGTCTTTTTACCTTTTCTACTGTCAAACTAGGAATCCCCCAAGTACATAATACAGATTTTTTTTATTTTTGGTTAATTCAGTTGAGAAAAGACAATGTTTAAAACTATGTTGGCTTTTTGTCCGACATTTTGAACTTCTGTGTTTTAGATTTCTAGATTTCTACTAACATACCTGATTTTATGATCCGTCCTTATAATCTTACAAGGTAAGATTTTTATTGTTTTGAAATGTCCTTTATTTTTATACCTTTCAACTCCGCTTCGATAGCCGATGATCAATTTGACGTTTTTGATTGTGTTATGAGACAAACCAAGTGGAATTGAGTATCATGTCATATATACCATCGTCAAGTCAAATTGGTGTGATAATAATTTATATTTAAATGAATTATGCTACATTTGAGATTGCAAGCCAAAGTTTCATGTACTTATTCAATTGAGATAACTTTGATTTTCTGATGTTTTTTCACTTTTTAGTTTTATTTTTCACACTAAAAGACACTTGTTTTAGAATTCTTTATTTTATCGTAACTATATCTGTCTTTTTCTCACATTAGGAGTTTTACAATAGTGTGCAATGACAGTAATATTGATAATTCAAATTATGTTTATTTAGTTTTAGACGATAAATTTTATAATTATTTAGATTTTGGCTAAATAGTTTTTCAGGCAAATTTAGCCTTGTACAAGTATATAGTGTGATATTTCAGTATTTTTAGAACAAAATTATATTTAAGTTTGATTTAATGAAGCCTTTACGGGTTGGACAAATATTGTATTATTATGTGATACAGAGTTATTAGAAAATAAATTGTATATAATAATATCAGCCTGTATATACCCCATACAAAAGTCTACTTGAAGCAACTCGCTTGCTGTCAAATGACATTTCGAAAATGTATGGAATTGACAAGTCTCTCGAAGTGAAATGTCAATTCCATACATTTAATGTAATTTAAGCGATTTTCTTGTAGAAATGTCACTTAGCTACGGGGACTGGTTTATAAATTACAGATTTCCTTACGATGATGATTTGTTACTGTTAAGAATATTATAGTGTTACCTTTCTTGTTAAACTGATATTTTCAAATAACTCTGTAACACATTTAGTTAAATTTAGTTTTTAATAAAATAATAAAGTGATATACCTAGTTCTAAATCGTTAAGTAAATAATTAATTAAACATTTTTAATCGTACAAGATAATTGTGTACTTACAATATTTTAGTACAAATTTTGTGACACTGTACTTAAATGGAATAATAATGTTTTTATACTATATTTCATTGTGTACTAAGATTTTTGTACTTATGATTATTATTTATTATTTTCTATCATAATATATTTTGAATATATTTGATGTTACTAAAAGAACTATTAAGACATTTAAAAAATTCTTTTTATTGATTTTTTATAGTAACAACAATTATGATTTTTCTGTTTTATAGTCACAATTTACTTTTTATATTTATTATTTTGGGTTTTATTATGCTTTTGTATCCGTATTGTTTTTATTTTCATTTTTAATAATAAGTTTAACATTTACACAGAAATATTGGTAGCTCATTCAATTTGTTTTTAATTGAACTAAAATTTAGCTCAAATTAAATTATAAATTCCTTTTTTTGTCATTTTCTTTTCTATTAAGAGAAGGAAAGACACACATATAGTCATAATAACGGTAATATAATTGAAATTAAACCAATATTTAAATTATACAGTGTGTCCGGGCATGGACTAGCGATATTCTAAATACTTAAATATAATCTATTTTAAAGTAAAATTACACTATTTACTTGGGTCCAATACACTTCCCCGCTATGTGGCAGCCATTTTGTTTTTTTTGTTGAAATATGCTCTATGCGAGTACAAAAAAAATCATATATCTCAAAGTTTTAGTCATACTGAGATAAAAATGGGCTTATTCGAAAGGCAATAATATTGTCTACCATCTGCATTACAAAACAATGTGTTTACGATTCCATAACATATGAAAAAAAAATGTAAAAGTCGAAAAAAGAAACGAAAAATTATGCAATTCAACCAAAAATTGAAAATTACTACAAAAACACCCCCGACAACTGTATAATTTTTTTTACTTAATCGACAGATTTTGAGCTAAGCTACAATACAACATAAAATTCACAACTGTATGTCTTATACTTTAAGAGTTATTGTTGTTTGAACATAGCGTATGCGCAAGCAAAAAATGCCTTTGTTAACCGCTAGAGATATTTATGGCATTCACTGCATTCCATGCGAGAACAGGCCAGAAATACTGTTCATTACTAGCGTGAGTGAGCGAGATAGAACGTATTAGTCCACTACCTGGAACAAAATCTCAGTTTTAAAGACAAATGATTAGTTGGATTAGTTGTCCCTCGCCCTGCGTTGTGATCGCTACTTTCACTTACCGTCCGTTCTGTTTACGTACTGTGTTAGTGTTTATCATAAGTGTGATAAAGTATGGCACAGCGTCAATATTCATCGCAACATATTGCTGACATACACTTTGTGTATGGCTTTTGCAATGGGAGTGCAAATCTGGCTGTAGAAGAATATCGAAGAAGGTACCCTAACAGGCCTACACCGAGTCGCCAAACTTTTATTGACGTGCATTCAAGATTAGCCGAAAGAGGTATTCAAAGAGCTGTTAATGAACGTGATCGCGTGATATCGCCCGAAGATGAAGAAGAAGTGCTTAGACTAATAACCAATGATCCTAGACTAAGCGTTAGACGGATTGCAGTGCAACTTCAAATGTCTAAGTGGCATGTATGGAGAATTTTGAAAAGAGAAGGATTACACCCTTATCATTTTCGACGGGTTCAAGACATAATCGAACCAGATCATGCTGCGAGATCTGTGTTTTGTTCGTGGATAAATAGAAATTTTAGACAGAACCGTAATTTTTTACAAAGAATTCTGTGGACTGATGAAGCCAAATTTACAAGAGCTGGAATTACAAACCACAGAAACGACCATCTTTGGTGCTCCGCAAATCCAAGGGCGGTGCGACCAAGCTCATTTCAACATGAATTCTCAGTAAATGTGTGGGCTGGCATAATCAACGATAAACTGATAGGGCCATTGGAATTGCCACCTACATTAAACGGCGCTAGATTTTTAGAATTCTTGGAGACACAGTTTGCGGACAGCCTCATGGACTTACCTCTATCATACCGTCGGCGTATGTGGTTCCAGCTCGATGGTGCACCCGCGCATTTTTCTCGAGCAGTGAGAGAATATCTAAATAACAATCTATCGCCGTGGATCGGTCGTGGTGGTGTAGTAGCATGGCCACCTCGCTCACCCGATTTGACACCTTTAGATTATTTTTTGTGGGGTCATATGAAACAAAAAGTATACGCTACAGTTCCTAACACCAGGGAAGAACTCGTCGCAAAAATTATGGCAGTCGCCGAAGAAATTAGAGCCGATTTGGATTTAATTAGGCGCTCATCAACCCAGATGGCACAGAGAGCCGTAGTGTGTCTACAAGCTGGAGGTGGCCACTTTGAGCAACTGCTTTAGATATTTTAATATTGGAAAAAACATTAAATAAATTCAATATGAATGTTATGTGTTTTTAATGATTTCCTGTATAGGTTTCTTGCGCATACGCTATGTTCAAACAACAATAACTCTTAAAGTATAAGACATACAGTTGTGAATTTTATGTTGTATTGTAGCTTAGCTCAAAATCTGTCGATTTAGTAAAAAAAATTAAACAGTTGTCGGGGGTGTTTTTGTAGTAATTTTCAATTTTTGGTTGAATTGCATAATTTTTCGTTTCTTTTTTCGACTTTTACATTTTTTTTTCATATGTTATGGAATCGTAAACACATTGTTTTGTAATGCAGATGGTAGACAATATTATTGCCTTTCGAATAAGCCCATTTTTATCTCAGTATGACTAAAACTTTGAGATATATGATTTTTTTTGTACTCGCATAGAGCATATTTCAACAAAAAAAACAAAATGGCTGCCACATAGCGGGGAAGTGTATTGGACCCAAGTAAATAGTGTAATTGTACTTTAAAATAGTTTATATTTAAGTATTTAGAATATCGCTAGTCCATGCCCGGACACACTATATACCAACACGTTTTTAGATTCAAATTACAACTTTTTGGTACTCAGTTGGTAATGGTATCTACATATTATTTATTCTACCTGCCCTCTATTTGGCTATAGGTATTATAATGACAAACGTCGTACGTTACATTGACTTGTCGATTAAATACTAGTATTATATAAAGCAATACGAAATAACTTATATCATAGTTTAAAAATAATAATTTTCTCATTATTTTGTGTCTTAAAGACAAGTTTGAGAAAATTATTATTTTTAAAAGCAAATATTTAAAGCCTATTTACTGTAATATTCTTTGTGATACTTAATTGTAAAGCGATTTAATTTAAATTATTGTAATTATGATAATTTGTTGTAAAACAGTATTTAGAAAGACATGGACATAACGTAATAATTATAAGTTTAAATAAAAGTTGAGAGTGATATTTATTTGTTTCATTTTGCACAATGATATTATAATAAATTTATTATAATATCATTGATTTTGCATTTGTTTTTATGTACTTTTATACTTGGATGTAGTGTTCTTAAGATAAGTAGGATATCCTTTATTTTTAACCGACCTCAAAAAAGGAGGAGATACTCAATTCGTTTTTTTTTTCTTTGATGAATTTTGGTGATTTTTTTTTTATTCGAAAGCTGGACATTCCTGTGTGGTTTCATTTTTGAGCACTTTTGAAAGTGGAAGCCGTAAGAAAAACCATTATTTTGAAGTCGGTTGTTTTTTATAATTATGGAAGTCAAGGTTTAGACAAATGGTTCCAATTTGCAAAAACAAAATCATTCACAGTAAGTATACTTATCGATCTTAAGTTTTATCTGATTTATAGTGTTTAGACGTGAAATTGATTATTATTCTGATAAACACTGATTTACAAGGTTTTCCATTTGATAGAGCAAATGGCAGGTCGTGAGGACTGTATAACATTGATTTTTATCGCATTATTAAATGTCAATATATTTTCTATAGAATAATTGAAAGAACTAGGATTAGCTATTTAGGTTTTTGATTGATTAAAATACCTACCTAATTTGCAATTTTGTCATCTTTGGTGTGATATTTTACTTATGATCACATTAGACGGGCTTGTTGGTCTAGTGGTTAGTGGTCCTGACTGCTATACCGGAGGTCGTGGGTTCGATTCCCACCCGGCACAAATGTTTGTGTGATGAGCACGATCATTTGTGCGGTGTCTGGGTGTAATTTATCTATAATATGTATGTATTTAGAAATATATAAGTATGTTTATCAGTTGTCTGGTTTGGTAACCAGACAACTGATAAACATACTTAAAAATAACACAAGCTCTGCTTAGCTTAGGATCAGACAACCGTGTGTGAGATGTCCCGGAATATTATATTACATGTTAAAAAAACATAGGTACTTAAAACACAACCAGAATTATATTGAGTTCTGAGGTTTACGCGAATGTTAGACATTGAAATAAAACTACTTTACCGGATGTTATCGCGGTTTGTATTTGAATTTTAGTTCCCGACGTTTCGACACCTTTGAATAGAATTAAAAAAAAAGGTAACCACATACATTTTTCTCACTTGTGCGGATATTCGCAATGAAAAAAGAATAGAATAATACCAAAAACTAATGGACTTAATTGTTTTTATTCAACTTAGAAATATAAACTTTGGATACCTTTCTTATTCAATTATAAACAATACAAACACCACATTCATTAATAATTATCAAAAATACAAAAAAAAAGTATTTTTTTATTAAAAAGCATTTTTCCACAACTTTACAATCTTACATCACGCCTGTATCCCCGAACTGTTAGGCAGAGGAGTACCAATGTACACCCACAGTTCGCCGGCATGTTTAGGTCCCATGTAATAGGGGGCGAGCCTATTGCTACTAACCGGGCACAAATCTAAACTCCGACCTGCTACTGAGTATTTCATAGAATAACCCAATAACACCTTGGAAGACTTGGGAATCGAACCACTAGGCCAACGAGGCAGTCCACAAGTCCACACAGTCCACACAATTAACAAAAATACAAAAAAGTATTTTTTTTTTTCAATTATTTTCCACAACTATTCTTTTAATAAATCTCTATATTATGTATTAATAATATAAATAACAGTATATAGTAATACACTTCTCATCAAAAAAATCGAAACACTTTCGTTTTTATTGTTTTTGTCCTAATTTTTTACAAAAGAGAATTAATTCCATGAAAAAAAAAACATTATTGTGTAGCTGGCAGTTTGGTCATTACAGTAAGAAAAAAAAAACAAAATTCGAAATTAGAATTTTATTTGTTTATCCTATAAATGAAATTAATCACTGTTTTGAGACAAATGTGTATTTAGGGTTGGAGTACGTTTCTCGTTTAAAAACTAAAAATTACCGCTTGTCTTTAAACTTTTTGTTTCTTATTTCATTTACTGTGACTTTGGGACGTCTGAAAAAACTTTTTTTTTCTATAACATATGGATACTTCGCCCGCAGAAGCCGCCCAAGTGGTGGCATTGCTGGATTCTGGACTTAGTCAGCGTGTTGTGGCCAATGATATTATAATAAACAGATATGTTGTTAGCGCGCAATCGTGAAGACTCGAAAACGTCCTAATGGAGACGTATTGCCTTAGTCTGCGTCACGCATCTCGACGAGTGACACACTCGAACGAAATTTACATAAAAGCTTTTAAATGTCATTGGGTGTATCCAGAAACTGTATCATTTATGATAACGAAGTAAATAAAATACAAGGAATCTCATACCACATGTAAATACGCAATATACTTCGATTTAATAATATTTTTTATGTATTTTCCTAATATTCTGATAATTGGAGGTTAGAAAAAAGAAAGAGACGGTACATACATTTTTTGTCGTGAGGACGACAAGGACGCGTGATCGCACACATATAGAATAAAAGTACAGATGCGACTATTAGGCATTAAAGTCATCATTACCCCAGAGTTCTGTTTTCCTTTTTTCTAATGTTGGATTATTTAATCATTTGTTTTTTTGAAATAGTCGATATACTTAATTATAAATTAAACATGTCATGTGTGGGTAGAGAAAATATGAATAGCTTACCCTTATTACCTTAATATATCGCAGAAAATGTTAAAATAAAACTATTTCTATTTCCACTTTGTCGCTTTAACATCGTGATTTATTTCTCACCTACCTACCTTTAGTAGTGTTGCTTAGTTGTTATAGGCACAAACCGTGGATACAAATTTAGTAGACGCGGTTTGTACCTTCTGTCTCGTTAAATTTGTTAGTCTATGACGTTTGTTTAGATTGAAGCGTAATTGACAACACTAATTGTCTCTTTTTTTCTTATGGGTTTTATCGCGCTATCTCTTTTGTATCATTTTGACATGTGAGCTGCCGCTGCTGCGCGGAACACTTTTTTCGGTTGTTTTGTATGGGTGTAACATATCTGTTTATTATAATATCATTGGTTGTGGCTGCAAGATTGCATCTAAGCTTATCATCTGTTCATAGAGTCTACAAAAGCTATCGGGAGACTGGTTCGTTCACGCGCCGTTCAGGATCTGGCAGGAATCGGGTTACTTCTGAGCGAGATGATCGATTTATTGTAACAACTTCTTTACGAAATCGACGCCTTAACGCTTTTCAACTGCAGCCGCAGCTTCGCGTTGTACGAAGAGTAGCTGTAAGTGACTCTACAATAAGAAGAAGGTTGAAGGAACGCGGATTGGCACCCCATAAGCCAGCGAATGGGCCGAAATTAACTGCAGACCATCGAAGAGCGCGCCTTAACTTTGCACGCGAGCACCTAACTTGGTCATACCTTCAGTGGAGCAAAGTACTGTTTTCTGATGAGTGTAAAGTTATGATGTATGGTAACGACGGAAGGAACAAGGTCTACAGAAGAGATGGAGAACGCTTTGCACAATGCTGCATTGAAGAAAAGATCAGCTATGGTGGCGGTTCGTGGACGGTTTGGGGAGGAATCAGCGCCGACGGTAAGACAGAACTTGCCTTTGTGTCTGGGCCACGGCTGCCTGCACTAAACTCTCATCGGTACATCGAACAGTGTCTTGAACCTCATGTGATGCTCTATGCACATTTTATTGGCAACGACTTCATATTCATGCACGACAATGCATGAATTGACAGAGCTCACACCGCGGGCTTCGTACGAGATTATCTTACCGAAGTCGGTATCTCCATTATGGTATGGCCAGCCAGAAGCCCGGACATGAATCCCATTGAACATCTATGGGATGAATTAAAGAGACGAATTCGAGCAAGAGATCTAGCCCCAGAAACACTTAGCCAGCTGCAAAATGCAATCCAAGAGGAATGGGATAATATACCACAACATGTGATCGTGACTCTCATCCGATCGATGAAGAACCGTATGGAAGCAGTAATAAGAGCTCGCGGAGGGAATACAAGTTATTAAATAAACGTTTCTTACATTTTTTTTTCATTTACGCGTGTTGTTTTACCCATTTCCTTCATATTCCATACAGGGTAAAAATTACTCATTATACAAAATACGTAACCTATGAAGACTTAATTTGAATAAACTATTAAATGACATTTTACATTTATTCCTAAATATACACATTTTTCTGATAATCCTTATCAAATCATAAACTGCGAGGTGTTTCGATTTTTTTGATGAGAAGTGTATATCAATACAAGCAACTGTCCCACAGCTGGGCAAAGACCATTTCTTCTCATATAGAGGGGCAATAATTATATAAATATAATAATAATCCAGCCTATAACATCCCACTGCTGGGCACAGACCTCTTCCCATATAGAGAAGGCACGAGCATTGATCACCACGCTTGCTCTCTGCGGATTGGCGATTTCAGATCCCAAATTTTGGAATCCAGGTTTCCTCACGATGTTTTCCTTCACCGTTTGTCAGAAGTGTCTTAGAATAATTAAGAAAGTACATATAACTTTGAAAAGTTACATTGGTACTTGCCCGGGTTCGAACCTGCAACCTTGTGCATACAAATCCGTTCATTGAACCGCTAGGCCACCACGACACTTCATATATTATTAGATATGTAAATAAAAAAACATTAAAATAAGAAAATATATTAAAGGGACGGTTAAAAAACTAGTTATTACATCAAAACTCAGGATTGTTTAATATATTTATGATTTGGTATACAAGCATAATATTAGTTATCTATTATAAAATATATTGGTATAAAAATATATTTTACATATAGGTAATCTAAATCATTATTGTACTTAAAATTATCACTTTCATAAACTCTTGTACTCTTATTCTTAAGATTTATTTATAATAACAGTATATGCAATTTTATAGATTAACATAAACATATCGTCACGCCTGTATCCCCGAAGGGTTACGCAGCGATGTACCAATGTACACCCACAGTTCGCCGATATGTTTAGGTCCCATGTAATAGCGGGCGAGCCTATTGCCACCATCGAATTAATATAAAACTTATATTAATTCGACATGGCCTTATTTCTAAATTTTGAACATTATTTTTTTTTTATCTTTTTATTTTGCGTTTCAAAACATCAAAATCGGTTCATCCATATATGAGTTACAATCCCACACTAAGATTCGCACTATATTTACTCATAATGTAATTTTCGCGCATAGCAACCTAAACTGTAATCCAACTGCTGGGCAAAAAAAGGCCTTTTGCCAATCATAGTCAATTCTTATCTCTTTTTCACACATAGTTATCTAACCTGTAATCCCACTGCTGGGCAAAAAAAGGCCTTTTACCTAATCATAGTTACTTCTTATCTCATTTTCACACATAGTATTCTAACCCGTAACTGCTGGGCAAAACCAATGCCAAGTGAAAACACGCATTGTAATCTAACCACCTGCATGCCCGCTGCTGGGCAAAAAAAGCCTCTTACCAAAACTAATGCCAAGTGAAAACAATGCTGCAATCCCACTGCTGGGCAAAACTAATGCCAAGTGAAAACACAATGGCAGAGTAGCAAATAGGCAGTAGCGATAACCATATGGCCTATCATGACGGGGAAGCCTATTTTGAAGAACTGCATGAAACTGATCCTGTATCCGTGTTGCTCCGCTATGCCCACACAGACCACGTTGGAACTGGCGCCTATTAGGGTGCCGTTACCTGTAAATAAATAAGATAGTAATAAAATACATAGCAAAAATTTATAAAGAAACTATAAAAATAATAATAATAAAGTAGTGTATTTTTTTAATTCTTCTATTGTTGGCCCACTGCTGGGCAAAATCTTTTTTTTAAATTCAAATGCATTTATTGCAAATATGGGTAATTAATAAAGGTGGGTTTTTGCAGAACAGGAAATTTGTTAGTGTCACATTATCATATATTACATCTCTGGAGATTTGAATATTAAACTATGTTTTTAGAATATTTATGATTAAAATTATTTTAGACTTTTATTTTGTTTCTAGGATTTTCATAAAGATTTTTTAGTTACGAAAATTTGGGTATCGGTATCAGTTATTTAACCAACTAATTCTGAGCTGAAATTCTGTAAACTGACTCTATACCAGATGTACTCTTCACCCCTTCTGGATAGATGTAGCCTTTCGGTAACACCTTGTAAACAGACTTGGACACCGGTTTCAAAGGTGTCGCTAGCTCTGAGGTCCTGGGGTCGATCCCCAGACGGGCCAACGTCTCAACTCACTTTCTACATTGTCTCGGGTCTGGGCTCTGTGGTACCTTCGTTGTTTCTGAATTCCATAACACAAGTGCTTAATAGCTACTTACTTTGGGTTCAGAACAATGTATGTGATGTTGTCCGCATTTATTTATTTACTGACTTCAAAACGAGGAGGTATTCAATTCAATTGTATTTCTTTATGTTTGTTTCCTCACAAATATCGACTGGGTGAACGGATTTTGATGATTCATTTTTTATTTGAAAGGTGGTGCTTCTAATGTGGTCCCATGTTCAGTCCAGTTAAAACAGTGGGATCCATAAGAAAACCATATAAGACTTATTTTGAAGTCGGTTCTACTTTTAGTGATTATAAGAATATGTATTAATTATATTATTTATACATTTTTTTTATCCTTACCTCCCAAACAGACTCCATAAGACAGAGCCCATATTAACGGTGCCATCGGCAGGTTGAGAGTGGGATGGGTGCCCAGTGACGTCACGACTCTGATCATCATGGTAGTTAGAGGCACGTTGTCCACGAATGCTGAGGTTATGCCTGATACCTGGAATATTAAATAAATTAAATGATATTTAATTACCTGCAGGGATAGGGACTATTAATAAGGGAATTTATAAAGTTAAGAATTGTTCTAAGATTTGGTAGTTATTTTTACTTATTTCTGTAAATGATCGACACGTGACGAAAATTAATTACACTTGATCGTTAGGAAACATTAAAATTTTAATATAAAAGATTTTTAATTTCTTTAGAAAAGTACCTAATTTTATTTGGGTATCTGTCTTTGGCATATAGCTCACAAAGGAATTAGAAGGATTTTGATATATATATTTTTTTCTATTTGAATACTAACTAATAACCTGGAATTTAATACAAATCAGTATAATAAAAAAAAAACTCATCCATAATTATTTCATAATCTTGGAGTATACATGAGCTAGCAGTTAATTAACAGAAACTTAGGAATCCTTGTGCAACTTTGTCTAGCCGTGGGTCTACATAGGCTACACACCAAAATGTAGAGTGCCCTATAACAACATCACACACTAACCTATTTATTTATTTACGACATGACACACAAATTACATATCATCACGCCTGTATCCCCGAAGGGGTAGGCAGAGGTGTACCAATGTACACCCACAGTTCACCGATATGTTTAGGTCCCATGTAATAGGGGGCGGGACTATTGCCACTAACCGGGCACAAATCCAAACTCCGACCTGCTACTGAGAATTTCATAGAAAAACCCTATAACACTTTGCTCGACTTAGGAATCGAACCCAAGACCTCCAGCGTAGCAGTCGCGCTTAGCACAACTAGGCCCACAAGGCAGTTAAAATCAAAGTAATTCTCACCCATAACATAAGAACCAGCGCCACAGCTAACCGGTCGCTCTCGTCCACTCGTAAGATGAGAGCCTCCGTCCAACCGCCGATGTATCCGATCAGACCTAGCTTAGCTAAGGCCTAGAATTAACAAAATATTTGTGTAAAACTTTTGGGCAACAATTTTTTTTTTAATAATATCCCGGGACATCACACACACGGTTGTCTGATCCCAAGCTAAGCAGAGCTTGTGTTATGGTAACCAGACAACTGATAAACATACTTATATATTTCTAAATGCATACATACGAGTATTATAAATAAATTACACCCAGACACCGAACAAATGATCGTGCTCATCACACAAACATTTGTCCCGGGTGGGAATCGAACCCACTACCTCCGGTATAGCAGTCAAGATCTCTAACCACTAGACCAACAGGCCCGTCAATAAATAGATAATTTAAGGACATAAAAAAAACTATTCATATGTTTAAAATAAAATAATTATAATAGATAATATTTAATTATAATAGATAAGTTTTTACAGTATAACATAAATAGGTATCATCATCATCATCATCATCATCATCAGCCGGAAGACGTCCACTGCTGAACAACGGCCTCCCCCCTAGAACGCCACAATGAACGACAACTCGCCAATTGCATCCACCGGGTGCCCGCCACTTTGACGATATCGTCAGTCCACCTGGTGGGAGGCCTGCCAACGCTGCGTCTTCCGGTTCGTGGTCGCCACTCGAGAACCTTTCTTCCCCAACGGTTATCGGTTCTTCGAGCGATATGGCCTGCCCATTGCCACTTCAACTTGCATATTCTTCGAGCTATGTCGGTGACTTTAGTTCTTTGGCGAATTTCTGTATTCCGGATCCTGTCGCGCAAAGAAACCCCGAGCATAGCTCTCTCCATAGCTCGTTGAGTGACTCTGAGCTTCTCCAAAAGGCCAACCGTTAGCGACCACGTTTCAGCGCCATATGTCATCACTGGCAACACACACTGGTCAAAGACCTGCGTCTTCAGACACTGCGGAATTTTGGACGAAAAGATGTCGCGTAGTTTTCCGAACGCTGCCCATCCGAGTTGGATTCTTCGGGCGACCTCTTTGTCGAAGTTGGACCGGCCTAACTGAACTATCTGTCCAAGATAGACGTAGTGGTCGACAACTTTGAGAGTATCATTCCCAACAATAACCGGTACAGGTGCGACATGGACATTGTACATGATCTTCGTCTTGTCCATGTTCATTTTAAGACCCACCTGTTGGGAAACGATACTGAGGTCGCTGAGCATAGTATTAAGCTCCTCCAGCGACTCTGCCATGATCACTATATCATCGGCAAAACGAAGGTGAGTGATGTATTCGCCATTGATATTGATGCCGAACCCGTTCCAGTCCAAGAGCTTGAAGACGTCCTCCAACGCACTTGTGAACAGTTTCGGAGAAATAACGTCTCCCTGTCTCACACCACGCTGCAGTTGGATTGGCTTCGTGCTCTCGTCCTGTAACCGAATTGACATTGTGGCTTTACTGTACAAACACTTCAACACCTCGATACACCTATAGTCGATATGACATCGCTGGAGGGACTGCAATACAGCCCAGGTTTCGATTGAATCGAAGGCTTTTTCATAGTCCACAAACGCTAAGCACAGTGGCCGATTATACTCTTCGGTCTTCTGTATAACCTGCCGGAGCGTGTGAATGTGGTCTATGGTGCTAAAGCCTTTTCGGAAACCAGCTTGTTCGGGAGGCTGGAAGTCATCGAGCCTGCGTTCGAGACGGTTCGTAATGACCCTTGAAAACAACTTATACACATGACTCAGGAGCGAGATGGGTCTATAATTCTTCAGCAAGGTGTTGTCGCCTTTTTTGAAGAAGAGCACCACCACACTCCTGTGCCATGATTCTGGCGTAGTACCCTCGAGTATAACGGAATTGAATAGCCTCTGGAGGACTAAAAGTACCGGTTTTCCACCCGCTCTCAGAAGCTCCGTTGTAATTCCGTCATCACCCGGCGCCTTGTTGTTTTTAAGTTGTTTCAGAGCCACTCTAATCTCGTACAGGCTAATGTCTGGGATATCCTCAGTATAGTGCCGGGTCAGTTTGGCTCTAGCGTCCTGAGCCACACTGATAACGGGTTTACGTGTCGAAGTGTACAGCTGTCCGTAAAACCTCTCCAGCTCCCTCAATATCTCCGGTTTCGATGAGATGATACTGCCATTGTCGATCTTCAGCTTCGTCATTTGGCTTTTCCCAACAGAGGAATTTCTCGTGAACACTTTGGAGCCCTGGTTCCGCTCAATTGCGTCCTTTATACGGGCAGTATTAAAGGAGCGCAGGTCGTGACGCGTGGAGTTAGAAATTCGCCTATTGAGATGACCGTATTCCGACATATCAGCTGAAGATTGCAGTCTCATCTCATTCCGGGCTTCCATTAGTTTAATGGTTTTATTGGAGAGCTTCTGAGGTTTTCTTCGGCGTGGGGTCCTAAAGAACTGGGAACCCACTGCTTGGACAGCTTCCACCAACCCGCTGTTTAACTCGTCCGCAGTTTCGCATTCGGCTAGGCACTGGAAGCGATTACGCAGTTCGAGTTGAAAGGTTTCGGGATTCTGGATTTGGGCAGGACCTGGACGGAGCGTAGACTTAATCAGACGAGATCGTTCAAGCTTTACATTGATATTCAGTGTGCCTCTGACAATGCGATGATCGCTACCGGTTTTCACCTTCCCGATCACAGAGACATCACTGAATATACGCTTCTTGGTCGTCATGATGAAGTCGATCTCATTTTTTGTTGAACCATCGGGGCCAATCCACGTCCACTTTCTAGATGGTCGCTTCTGGAAGAAGGAGTTCATCAAATAGAGTTCCTCCTTCTCCATAAAGTCGACCAGCCGCTGGCCCCTCTGGTTCCGCTGCCCATATCCAAACGACCCTACTCTCAACTCATCGCCATTCTGAGTGCCCACCTTAGCGTTGAAGTCTCCCATAACAACGGTGAAGTAAGATTCGGAGGCATGTATGGCTTCGGAGATCTCCTCATACATAGCCTCTACTTCATCGTCAGGGTGTGTCGAGGTCGGCGCATATACCTGGATGACCTTCAACGAATACCGATCGGTGATTCTGAGTATCAGGTACGCTACCCTGCTTGACACACTATCGACTTTTATCACGTTGTTAATGAGAGACTTACGGACGAGGAACCCGACACCACCCTGGGATTTTCGGTCTCCTTCCCGGAAGAAGAGCATGTTGCCGGAATCTAGGATTATCGTATCCTGCCCCTCTCGTCGGATTTCAGATAATCCCATGATGTCCCAAGGCAACCTGCTCAATTCTTCCTCCAGCTCGACAATCTTCTCGTCAGTCCGCAGCGTGCGGACGTTGTGCGTTGCCAGGGCCAAAGTCCGGTGGGGGCGGTAGCGCGAAATCCACCGGGGATTCTTAGCACCCCCTGCTCCTCCGTTACCTGACCCGCTACCATAGCCAGGGATAGAGGAGCTGCCGGGTACTGGGGGCCGTCGTGCCGTTTTGGGGGGGGTTGCCATAATCCCCACGCTTGGCAGGCGGCTTGGGGATCGCAGTATTGTTGTGATAGTAACAGAAGACGCTGCTGCCCATCTTCTAGATTTTTCCCTTAGTCGCCTCTTACGACACCCACGGGAGGAGTGGGGGTGGTCAATTCTAAGCCGGATACCACACGGCCCATAAATAGGTATAGAAAAATCTAATTTAGAGTAATTTAAATATTATACACATGTTTTTTGCCCCAGCCTCGACCAATGCTACTTAAAAAAAAATATGAAAGATAGATAACTTGAAATATATTTAAAAAAGCAACATTCAATTAAAATTCTTTTTTATATTGTACTTGAAACTTACAATTCGCTACTTTTTATTGTGTATACTTTATTCTCTTTATCAACCTTTTTACTGATTGTTATAGTGAAGAAGATAGACAGATCTTAGCGGAAAAAGTCGTTGTCTAAACCCAAAATTGTATAGTGCTACATATAATTAACCAGTATGTCTACATGTCTATAGGTCCAAAATATTATTATAATTACGCTGATTTCAATAAATATATCATTAACCTCCATTTATAGGAAGAGAGCCGCGAAGAACAGCAGAGTAGACCATTCTATTCTGTGCAGGATCGGCTCCAGGTCTTCTCGGTCTGCTAGAGTTAGCAGTAATAGTGCACCTAGTAAGTGATTACACTGTTTTTCCTTATTTAATAGTATTTACCTCCATTAATACGAAGAGAGACGCAAAGAACAGCAGAGTAGACCATTCTATTCTGAGCAGGATCGGCTCCAGGTTCTCGGTCTGCCAGAGTTAGCAGTAATAGTGCACCTAGTACGTGATTACACTGTTTTTCCTTATTTAATAGTATTTACCTCCATTAATACGAAGAGAGCCGCAAAGAACAGCAGAGTAGACCATTCTATTCTGTGCAGGATCGGCTCCAGGTCTTCTCGGTCTGCTAGAGTTAGCAGTAATAGTGCACCTAGTAAGTGATTACACTGTTTTTCCTTATTTAATAGTATTTACCTCCATTAATACGAAGAGAGACGCAAAGAACAGCAGAGTAGACCATTCTATTCTGAGCAGGATCGGCTCCAGGTTCTCGGTCTGCCAGAGTTAGCAGTAATAGTGCACCTAGTAAGTGATTACACTGTTTTTCCTTATTTAATAGTATTTACCTCCATCAACACGAAGAGAGCCGCAAAGAACAGCAGAGTAGACCATTCTATTCTGTGCAGGATCGGCTCCAGGTCTTCTCGGTCTGCTAGCACTAGTAGTAATAGTGCACCTAGTAATGCTGTCCAGCCTAGTGATACGCGATCTGTGAAAAAAATTGAAACATATAAGATCAGCTGATTCTGTTGACGGCGAACTAAACTAAAAAGCTACTAAAATATACCAATGTCTTAAACATTAGTGTATTTTAGTAGTTTTCTTGGAAATTGGCAGGAAGGAGCAAAAGAGTGGACCGATGGAAAGAATGCAGGAAGGTCTTTGCCCAAAAGTGGGACAATTCAACATATAATAATAGTAATATTTAAGTAACATCATAATATGTATAGTGCGAACAAAATACAGTTAAAATTATTTTGAAAATCGGTTCTTAATTGATATCATTTGACGTAGATTATGGAGAACATACATAAATAAACATACACGTAGTCAAATATGGAACGTTCTCTTTTTTTGAAGACTTTTTTCATAAACAGTCTCTAAGTTAACCATGAAGAAGTAAATTATTGTTTTATAAAAAGAGAACTTGCAGTACTTACTAAACTCTGGTATTGAGTGAAGGAAAAACACGATGACCACGAATAGTATGGTCACGGAACATTTCACTAACAGCATTTTATCTCTTATCTTGTACTGTGAACAAAAAAATATACCCTGATATGTGTTTAAACCGAATTTAGAAACAAAAAAAAAATTAAAAAAAATACTAAAATAAAAAAAAAAGCTCATCATGCTCACCTGACATTTGTCCTGGGTGGGAATCGAACCCACGACCTCCGGTCTAGCAGTCAGAGTCACAAACCACTAGACCAACAGGCCCGTCAAAATAGCATAAATAACTGTTAATGAATAAAAGTGTTGGAAGGGGTAGACCTAGGCGGACGTTTCGAGAACAAATCGGAGACGTCTCGAAAAAGGCAGGGTCAAGAGTACCCGAAACCGAATAGCATGTATGAAGGGAATCATGACAGTGGATGAAGCGAAACAAGTGTGTAAGGATCGTAGCGAGAGGACGGAAACATAACATAACATGTCATCACGCCTGTATCCCCGAAGGGTTAGGCATAGGTGTACCAATGTCAATAAATAAATAAATCAATAAATGCGGACAACATCACTCCAAACTCCGACCTACTACTGAATTTCATAGAAAAACCCAACGCCTTGGTCGACTTGGAAATCGAACCCAAGCCCTCTAGCGTAGCAGTCGCGCTTAGCACCACTAGGCCAAAAAAAGTCTCTCAGTTTCCTACGGGAAAGAGGAGTGATTATATGTATATAACTGTTAATTTTTAGTTATAAGTTTTACTAAGTTTACCTAAAATATAATTGTATTTATTTACTAAATATTCTTCTTATCTTATCTTACCTTTCCTCTCATATCTGCTAGTGTACTTTCATAGCAATCCTTAGGACACGCTCTTGTCTTCGCCTCCTTGACTAAGATGTGTAACTTCGCAGTTAATATGCTTATTTTCCTTTCGAGTCGCTCCTTGACTATTAACTGGTCTTTACTGAGATGAGGCAGGGAGTCTGCTGAACGACGCCATATTGATATCTGGTGGCGGAGATCTGTGGGGGTTGAGATAAAATAAGGTAATTTTAATGGGAATATTTACTAATATCTTAAATGTGAAAGTAAGTTTGGTTGTCTGTTAAGTGTGTTACACTTTCAGGGCTATGCCTACTGCTGAACAGATTTTGATGGAATTTTATGCAGAGAAATCTTGAATACCTACCTAAAAAGGCCATGGGGTAATTTTTGACACTGTATCTAGCATCCAAGGACTTGGAGCCAGAAAGAAAGATGAGGACGAAAAGGTAGTATTCTCAAACAAGAATAGTAAGAAAATAATAATTAGTAGAGCTACAGGAACCTCAACACAAATCAAAGAATAAGAAATAAAGTAGCTTAGTAAAAGCCCTTCCACCTAACTTATTTTTTTCCTTTTTGCTAGAACGCGCATCACTCAAAAAGCACCGCCTGAATTTGAAGGTGATATGTTAATCTGGTAAGACTGGAAGCCGACTCCAACATAGCTTAGGAAAATAACAATATGCCGAACAAAGTAGGCGAAATATGAAGAACTGTATTAATTTGTAAGATCTGTAAACACCATATTTCAAGCAAATAAATAAATTCTATACTATTCAAGAAAAAAAAATATTACCTTGTATATCTTTAGACTCATTTAGCCTAAGTTTATTTGTATCCCTAAAGATAAATCTCAGTTGGATGTATGTCTGTACAGCAACCAGTATTATACCAAACGTCATGTGCAGAGTAAAGTTTGCGAAGTTTATACCCTGAAAATGGAAAAATAATGATGAAATAGAAGTTTTTAAATTAGGTAGGGTTAAAGTACTGGTGAAGACAAATTGAATGAGCCCAAACACGATGGGGTTGCGTCGTTTCGTTACAGAGTTCTTATGGCCACCTTCTGGCTCCATCATCAGACCAGGTCAAAAAAATCATAACATAGTACTTAACTATTATCAACGAAGTTTTCTATTATAAATAAATAAATAAATAAATGCGGACAACATCACATAAATTGCTCTGAACCCAAAGTAAGTAGCTATTAAGCACTTGTGTTATGGAATTCAGAAACAACGAAGGTACCAAAAACACCCAGACCCGAGGCAATGTAGGTTGATTTCTACATTGACCCAACCGGGGATCGAACCCGGGACCTCAGAGCTAGCGACACCTTGAAACCGGTGCGTACGCCACTCGACTACGGAGGTCGTCAGATTCGTTCTATTAGGCATGAGTTTAGTTTTCTTTAAGGATATATTTAACCTTAACCATTTAAGTTAGTATTTTTATTTATGTTAAAAGTTTTTAGTTCAGTTTAAATTTTAAGTTGCATAACTGCATATAAAAAAAAATCTAAGGTTGCTGAGTGGAGTGGACCCTGGATGGGACTTCGAAAAGTCGGGGGACAACCCACACGTTGGGTCCATGACATCGCCAAAGTGGCAGGAAAAGGCTGGCTGCGATTGTCACGGTACCGCAATACTTGGCGTGCTCATGAAGAGGCCTATACCCGACTATGGGTGACTACAGGCTGAAGAAGAAGAAGAAGAAGAAGATATAAAAAGGTAAGTACCTACTTAATTAATTAATGAACTGTGTAGTTCTGTGTATGAACCATATATAAAAGACGAAAAACGACACGAATTTCAATGTCATACAAAAATATGAAATACTGATTGTAAAACATTAACATACATTTGGATAAGTGCCCGGTTGGTGGCAAAAGGCTCGGCCCCTATTACATGGGACCTAAACATATCGGCGAACTGTGGGTGTACATTGGTACACCTCTGGCTAACCCTTCGGGGATACAGGCGTGATGATAATATCATAACCGGGCACAAATCCAAACTGACCGACCTGCTACTGAGAATTTCATAGAAAAATAATTATATCCTATATATACTCACAGCCTGCACGACCTGCTTATTGCTGGCTATGATGACGTTGGGCGGGTCACCCACCGGCGTGGCCGTGCCGCCCAAGTTGCAGAATAGTACCATCGATATTAACACCGGGACTGGGTTTAAATCCATTACTTCGCATAGCCTGAGAGAGGAGTGAAATAATATTAATTTGGTAAAAATATAGTACATAAGGTATGTTAATCACAGCATATTTTTCGTCAAAATTAACAACTATTTTTAATTGCAGAAATCAATTCAGAAGCCAATTCTGAACCAACAACTTTCAGATATTGCGTTTATTCTGTTTATTATACGTTGTATACAAATATAATTAAAAGTAATAGAAAAATAATTACTGATAAATAATTTACAATTTGATAAACTATGTTACCAGATAGTTAACATGGCGCTATTTCACTCTTACTTTAACTAAAGTAAAATTTTGCTAATCTAATTTATTATCATTCAGTCAATAGATGTGTAAAAGTGGGAAAGCTAAAAATGTCTTTTTTTATTAATAATAATAATAATAACATTTATTCAGTAAAAAGTACACTCCGTTACATTTTAAATCTTACACTAAGCACAGTTACTCAAATACAGTTGAAACACTGGTACCCATGATAAGATTTAACTTGTGTTATGGGTACCAGAGCGCACACTCAAAATATAAACACATAACCTAATATCTATATACTTTAGGTTGACATTCATATTAGTTGATAAAAGCTTAGAAGTTGTTATTATTAATATAGGTAATATAAGCAAACTAAATAAACTAATACCCACCATGAATAATTTTCAAACAATGCAGATTATGACATATAATTATGTATGTATATACTTACAAAAATACGAATTATAATCATATATATGGAAAAATATACTTAAAATTACTTATAAATATATGTATATATATGTAACTATATTGTGTCTATAAAATAGACAAAGTTAATAGATCTTCTGTTTTTGCGTAGTTCAAAGATTGAAGCCATTTGGTAAGGGTCGATTTGCAGTCATATTTGTTACGGGGATATATATTACACGATTTATTTAATAAGTTGTAAAGATGGCTACTAATAACCTGGAAATGACGCCCAGCTAGAGTTGTCTTGTAGGTATAAGGTGGGCAAACCTGATAGTATCGCCGTTTGCTCATTTTTGTCTCATCAAAAGGCAGGTTTTTGTGCTTTCTTAAGACAGTTTGCAGGACAAAAAGCTGTCGAACCGTTAGAATTTTACATTCCTTGTACAGACTATCCGAAGGATATCGATACGGTTTGCAGGTCATCACTTTTAGTACTGCTCGTTGAGCGCGTTCAAGGGCCATGAGATGAGTCTTGCATGCACCGCCCCATACGGTGATGCAATAGCCCAAAACGGATTCACATAAGGCAAAATAGACCATCCTTAAAGTATCAGCATCAGCGGAAAGTCGGATTTTTTTTAAAGACATATATGAGTTTTCGGGTACGAGATATAAGTTTCTCGAGATGACATTTCCAATTAAGATGGTTATCTATATAAATACCCAGATATTTTACGTGACTAGATCGAGCAATAGAAGGACAGACACAAGTTACAGTAGATGATTCCGTGCCACATGAATGTGCTTTCAACATAAAACTATCCAATGAAGGTTGGGAGCTGGCTTTTGATGAGAACGTTAGGTAAGTAGTTTTTGACAAATTAAGGGTTAACTGATTACTGGAAAGCCAACACATCACAGAACTTAGAGCTTTTTCAGCTAGAGTAAAAGTGGTAGGCCAGTCTTCGTCATACGTTATTATGGCGGTGTCATCTGCGTAAGTGAATATTGCGCTGTTAGGTAGGAGAAGCTTACAGAGAGAATTAATGTAAATAAGGAATAGAGTAGGGCCTAATATGGAACCTTGTGGCACACCATATGCAAGAGGCATCTCGTCACTGATATATGAGTCTATTTTAACGCATTGGGTTCTTCCAGACAGATAATCTTTATAGATTTTAAGCGCTTGACCACGTACTCCTACGCCTTCCAGCTTCGATAATAAGAGTGGGGTAGAAATTGTATCAAAAGCCTTTTTTAGGTCTAAAAAGATGCCTATGCACGTTTTTCGGCTATCTAATTTCTCGACTACAAGATTTACAAGAGACGCAACTGCATCTTCCGTGGATATACCATTTCTGAAACCGAACTGATTTGATGCTAATATTTTTTTATCTTCTAAGAAGTTTACTAAACGGGAATTTAGAATTTTCTCTAGCACTTTGGATAGTGCGGGTAGTACAGATATAGGTCTGTAATCTCCAATATTATCTCGATTGCCACTTTTAAAGATTGGGTGTACGATTGCCCTTTTGAAAACCGTAGGAAAAACTCCGCTTTGGATTGAGATGTTGCAAATATGTGAAATAACAGGTGCAAGCGTACTAGTGCAATGTTGTAACAAGTTCGTAGAGATTCCATCCCAACCGACGGCAGAGTCTCTTCGGAGGTTCATAATAATACCACTAACTTCAGTTTCATCCGTTGGGAGTAAAACAAGGGAGTGTAAGGCCGAGTTGCCATCTGCAATTTCTGAAGGTGCCACCTGCTTATGCAGTAGTGCTAGTTCACGACCTATGTTAGCAAAACAGTAGTTGACTTTGTTCACTGATAACTCATTAGATGATTCCAGGGTGAGCAATTCAGCCGGTGGATTTGATGCACAATCTGTATTTATAATGTTTTTTATGACTTTCCATGTCGCCTTCGGGTTGTTTTTCGCTTTAAAAAATTCTTGTTTCTCGTAGGAGAGCTTTAGGTTTTTAAGCAACTTATTACAAAAATTGCGATATCTTGTGTAAGTGACTTTGAGTGTGCAGTTATAAGGTTCTTTTTTTAACTTTCGACTCATAGCGTCTCTGTTGCGAATACATCTAAGCAAACCCAAAGTGATCCATGGTTTTAACAATCTATTTTTGCAGGGAATGTGTATTGTAATAGAGTACTGTTTGATGATTCGGATAAGGCAGGATACTAGCAACTCCGCAGCGATATTAGCATCTGATATGGTTAGTATGTGGCCAAACTCTGTGCTCTTTATACAGTTAACAATGCCAGAATAGTCAACTCGCGTGCGAGTTAACTTATTCTTGACAACAGGCGAATTATACTCAATGCTCAGTAAAACCGGCGCATGATCCGTAATGAAAGTATCGAGAACCATAGTAGTAGTCTTATAGTCAGTCTTAATAAGAACATGGTCCAGACAATTTTCACCCCTAGTTGGTAAGAAATGGGTGGGTAGTAACCCATGAAGAGCATTTAATGTTAGGTAATCGTGAGCCTGCAAGTTTTGAGTCTCCGGTTCAATGTTGATATTGATATCACCCATTAAAACAATATTTTTAAATCCAGCAAGAGATTCCAGGACATTATTCAGACTATCCAGGAATTTGTTAGTATTACGAAAACTAGGTGAGCGATAGACAGCAATAATCATCAAATTATTTGATTCTATTTTGCATGTTAAACAATTTGACTCCAACATAGAAGGCTCCGTTACTGAGTGCGTTAAAGTATTCTTAACATATAGGATAATTCCGTCATTTTGGTTATTGTTATTGCGTGTATGGTAAGTTAGGTAACCTTCCAACATCGGAACTTTTGGTGTTTTATTTAACCAACACTCAGACAAGATCACTACATCGGGGGTAATCTTTAAATTTATCAAAAGGAGTCGAAACTCATCAATGTTCCTGTTTACGCTGCGAATGTTATGTTGTAAAACAGTTAAACAGTTTCTAGGATTACTTTTACTTAAAATTGAAAAACATTCATCTGGTCTGATAATAAATGAGTTTCGAGTACCTATTTTATCCAAGTCTTCAGTTATACAGTCTATGTCAAGCATTTAGGTATATAAATGAAGTTCCATAGAAAAGTGCACTTGAATATTTTGCGCTAGAAGCGTTACCAACAAACCAAATATAAGAGACGAATGCCCCATCGTACAAGTTCAAATATAGTCTAGTCACAATATTGCAGTTGTATAAAATATAATATTCTTTATACAGTGTGTTGTATTTTATTATGAGATATTTTAACTTATTTATATATTTAATATATAGGATGAAATAATTGTAAATAAATAATATGTAAAACTTACGAAATGCGTTTGTAATTGCATTCGACCTTACAATTTCTAGGTATAAAATTTTTAAATTGTCCATACTTAGACATGGTGTGTATATAGTTCCTATCTTAGTATTAAAAGTATTATAGTGCTTAACTCTAATTATTAAAATGTTAATCTTTTTTAACTGATAATTTTTGAAGACATAATATGGAGTTAATAATAATGGAATCCGTGCCCTCTCGCTCTCTAAGAAAAATCTTGCCATTGTAATGCCAACAGAATTTATACTTGTTATTTTTGCAAAAAGTGCGAGCTTCATAGAATAACTGTCGTAGGCTGCCGGGCAAATGTTCTGCCACATAAATAGGTATAATAGGACCACTCACGCCAATATGTCCCGTGTTTAATTTTTCTGCCAGGGGTAAACCCTTATTAAAAGATCTGGTGGACTGGAGAACTTGATTTTTCAGAGGAACGTTGAGAAATTCTGCAACTATTGGTCTGTTTGTGCCTTTTTTACCCGGCAAGCGATAAATGTCACGCAGGTCAGATGCTTTGACAGTGGTCTGTACGGCATTGCAGGTTTGGATTACCAATGAAGTTAGGTCGCTAGAAGTTTCTTTTTCGCTGTAGGGCACATTTCTAATCTCAATCGTGGAGGAGCGGCTGCAATTTTGTAAGTCGGAGACTTTTCTCTCTAACTGCAGAATGTAGTTACGCTGTTCTAACCTCTCTTCCTCCATCTTAAGAATAGTTTGTCGCATATCCTCATATCCTTTGTTCATAAAGGTTAATGCCTTGTCTAGCTCAATATTGGTCTTCTGTATCTGGTCAGTTTTGAGCTTTACTTCGGCAATATCAGCTGTTAGTCTTTTAAACTGACTCATTATTTTATCCTCAAAGACCTTCCATTCGTTCTCTGGCGAAAAATCGGGCCTGAAGCGTTTATTTCTTGAAGTGACGTTTGTACATTCGGCGTCACTCCCGGTACCATACGTTTCCGGTGTACAGATGTCAGTGTACTGCGGCTCATCAGCAGCTGACGGTGTAGGTGGAGGGGTGCGCTGTGTTCTCAACATGATAACTGGGGTTGCAAAGTTACCTTTTATAACTTGTTGTTTGTAAGTTGGTAAGTTGCACGGCGTAAATAATCTCCGAGAGTGGCCGCAGCGAACGTTTGTTTACGTGCCTCAGCGGACGAGATAACCTGTTTAGCGCGGCGACAATGATTCATCAAGCGCACGACAACGGCGCGGCGACGTTCACGGTGGGGGCTCGAGTGCGTCACGCGTCACAGCTAGTAGTCGCAGTCGCACAATACAGTGTTGTAGATAACGATTTCGTGTGCGCGCTAAAGGATTAAGTGGGTGATAGGCGGGGTCGTCACCTTGTGCGCAGGAGTCTTGAGTTCAAATCCTGTGTGCCCAATCCCAATGCACTATAACACAGGAAATTGAAGCAGAATCTTGAAAATATAGTCTATCCTTTTCGAGGGGTGGAGCTAGTCCATAACAACACCACAAGAGTAAACGAGAATTGGGTCACTACTCACTGACCAATCCGATTTTAGAAACACTATTTAATTTAACAACTTTACTAAGCGAGTGACACACGTCCACTTTAGGTGGCTCCCGATGTAGTTAGAAGAAGAAGAAGTTATTGCTCTTTTTAAGTTGTTTGAACTTATTGAATACCGTTTTTACAATTAAATAGGAAGTATGCTTACCTGATAGTAACTGGGGTCATTAGTAAGACAGTTGTGACATTGTCGAGTAGTAATGATACTATAGCAGTGATCACACAGAGAAATGTGACTAGCGGCCAAATCTTGCCTTTCGCCAACTGAAAATAAATACATATCCTTTTCAATTTAAAGTATTTTGTACATACAATCTTGTTATACCACAACTCTAAGAAAATTTTGTCCAAATTATGATAGCAAATGTCAAATCCCAATTAGATACAAATATACGAAAAACGTTAAAAAAAAGTGTCACACAGAAGGAAATCAAAAGATTTTTTAGATCGGGGATTTTATAAACAATCAAATCAAACATTTAGATACCAGTCTAAAAAAAAAACAAACAGTTAAGGAAAAAATATCAAGGTGAGTGAAACCGCTGAGTACAGCTAATTTTGAAAACCAATATCTTGGTCATCTCAGAACAATATAGACTCAAAAATACATACATTCTTTTACATTATCTTTAAAAGTAAACACAAAAAACCTTGCATTCACAACCTTGACTACGTCTGTCAGTCATCATAATTATATCAGTCAATAGATTATCTAGTAATGTATATATGTATTGTATGTATGTATGATCTAATGTATGTCACATGTGCATTGAAACTTGTATGATTATTTATGTTATATCATCGACTATTAGTCTAGTATATTTACTGTCAGACATTTAATGATAATCTTAAAGTTTAACTATTTTTAAACGATGCTGTAAGAGGAGTGTTCTATGTTTGACATGTTGGTCTGTTTGTGGCATCCCAGCTCCTAAAGAAATGAGGATTTCTTTTATTTAACCATTTTCAGGAGCTTCAATGCCACAAACAAGCTCACAGACAGACCTATATCATCCTGCTTGTTGCATCAGGGGTCAAAAACCTACTAACATAAAATTTAAGCATATCTTGACAACATCAGCTTTCAAACACAAAAAACCGCATCATAATCGGTCCATTCCTTTAGTAGATGCCACAGAAAAACCAACAAGTAACGCTTATAATACACTCGCAGTAGTGGCTTATTATTGGAGGTATAAAAAATAATTACTTACCTGAAAAGTGAGCACAGCAAAATAATCGAACACGCCCGTCTCAGCGAGGATGGCCACCAGCACCATCATGCTGAACAGCAGCAGCAGGGTCTCCACATCCACCCAGGAGATCAGCTCCGGGAGCGAGGGTCTCTCACCAGCCAGAGCTAGGACAGCTATGGAGGCAGTGGATAGCAGGAGAGCTGCCATTGTTCTGTTTATTACCTGGTTTTAACTTAAGTGATCAAAAATTGGTGGAATAAAATTTGTCTAAAAAAAAGTAGGAGATTTTAACTCTGGATAGATCTAAGATTAAAGTATTTGTCAAGGCGAATTAAACAAGCCCCAACTCGGTATAGCTATGACACCTTATGTAAGTCAGAAACAATTAAATACGTTAGTAATATCAGACTAGTCTCAACACAAAAGGTGACTGAAAAAAGTTTTAATATTAAACTCTTGATGACATCTAGGATTAAAGACCTAGTCAAGACGAATGAAACGAGCCCATAATCGATAGGGTCTCTACATCCAGCCAGGAGATCAGCTCCGGGAGCGAGGGTCTCTCTCCAGCAAGGGCCAGCACTGCTATGGATGCAGTG
The DNA here is from genome assembly GCA_905146925.1 of Autographa gamma. Lineage (NCBI taxonomy): Eukaryota > Metazoa > Arthropoda > Insecta > Lepidoptera > Noctuidae > Autographa > Autographa gamma. The sequence continues at coordinate 2,495,517 of LR989878.1, read as the reverse complement.
ACGAGAAGACGAGTAAAACGAGCCCAAACTCGATATAGCTAGAACACCTTATTTAAGTCAGAGACTATGAAATATGATGATATTTAACGAGCTAGTCTCATAAAAAATTTATGGAACAGAGTTGATAGTAAAAAGTTTTAATATTAGACTCTAGATGACATCTAGGACTAAAGTCCTTGTCAAAACAAATAACATAATCCTAGGCGAAGTAGAAACAAAATATCAAAATAAATATGTCAGTGCAATAGTTTTTTCGTTATTTTGAAAAGCGTTATTTTACTTCTGGCTTATATAGGGACCTATAATATCACAGTCTTAAGCAACACCTACTTATTCTACAAACATAAAACAAACTCACCTCAAAAACAATCAGTACATACAACGCGCACAGCAAGATACAAGCATACACAATCCCAGTAGTACCATCCAAAGGATCGAGAGTGTAAGCCAACGTGAACGGGGTACTTATAGTGGCAGTGGTAGTCATCCTGACGGCTAAGGTTTTAGTGGCGGTACTATCTAGTTGCAGCACTGCGGACCGAGTTTCTGTGATGTGGAAGTCGGAGGTCTGGTCTTCTAGGATGATTCGCCAGTGGGGTGAGGACTGGAAGAGATGGTTTAAAAATAGGGTATAATCAGTTCAGTATGTTGGGTTTAAGGTTGATATTCATCATCATCATCATCTCCCTGTCTTGTTCCTAATTATGTGGGGTCGGTGCACTGCGTATTCAGCTTCCATTCATCTCTACAACTTGTCATCTCAGTATTTACTCCTTTCTTTCTCATATCATCTTTCACACAATCCATCCATGTCTTTTTTGGTGTTCCTCTGCATGTATACCCATCCACATTCATTCTCATAACTCGTCTAGTTACGTGACTTTCATCCCTCCTCATCACATGTCCATACCACGACAAACGGTGACCTCTCATCTTTTCATTCACGGGGGCTACGTTCAAGCTTCCTCTAATATATTGGACAACATTTTGTCTTTGCGTACTAAAGCACATAATAAATATCATTTAATATAAGTTTAGTTACTCACACATGCTTCGCTTTTAACCAACTTCAAAAGGGGGAGAACTACTCAATTCGAATAATTTTTTTTTTATTGTTTTTAAAGTACTTCAGAACTTTCGAGTTGGTAATCCGATTTTGATGATCTTTTTTTTTAAGCTGATGCTTTCTTTTTGATTCATTTTTGACGGTGGGATCCATAAGAAAACCATATAAAACTTATTTTGAAGTCATTTTTTTTGTTAGGATCAAAATTGATTACACGTAAGTTTATTACGTGTAATATCTATCTTCTACTATAACTAAAAACTAAAAATATATTACGTTATTATCTTCTACTATATAAAAATAAGTCGGGTTTTCCTTCCTGACGCTATAACTCCAGAACGCACGAACCGATTTCCATGGTTTTGCATTCGTTGGAAAAGTCTCGGGCTCTGTGAGGTTTATAGCAAAGGTAATTCAGGATAACAAAAAAAAAATCTTCATCTTTTAATCACCAAACGAAATGTTACATAAACCGAAGCCGGTGGCGAAACGGAGTTCGCCGGGTTTGCTAGTTCTTATTAAAACTTACTAAAAAAACTAAATTTTACTAAAAATTTAATTAGTCCTAAGTAGATTAGAGTGTATGTTTATTGTTTTGTAACGTCTTAACTAATAATAATGTTGTTATAATTTTAATTGTTTTGTAACTCAACTAATAATAATGTTGTTATAAATTTGCATGCCGAACAAAGTAGGCGAAATATGAAGAACTGTATTAATTTGTAAGATCTGTAAACACCATATTTCGAGCAAATAAATAAATAAAATTCTTACCTGTGAAGCCAATTTCGTCGTTCCACTGTCATCCGTCCAAGATTCGAGCCATACCAACATTTTGGTCATATTCACTTTATCACTCTCATTTAGCTTATTCTCATATTGTTCTGATAAGAATGGTCCAGTTAGTTTTAATTGTATTGAGAGCTTTTGGTTTTCGTTTTGTACGGTGAAATCTAAGGAACAAATTGTTTTGGTTTAAAATTAGATGTGTTGATCTAGCGGTTTAAAGTGCGGATTTTTGGATGGTTGCAGGTTCGAATCGATTAAGAATCAATGTGTTTTTTTTAGTCTTTTAGTTATTTGTACCATATCATACATAACATATCATCACGCCTGTATCCCCGAAGGGTTAGGCATAGGTTTACCATGTACACCCACAGTTCGCCGATATGTTTAGGTCCCATGTAATAGGGGGCGAATAACATCTCGGTCCACTTGGGAATCTAACCCAAGAGCTTTAGCGTAGCAGTCACGCTTAGCACCACTAGGCCAACGAGGTAGTTAGTTTTTCTAATATCCAAAATTATCAGCTGATCCATAGTATGTCTATTTCTTATTCAAATTAGTAAATTACTTCTATGGAAAAAGTTGTTCATTTCTAAAGACAGAAGTAGTGTTTCAAATATGTTCACGCATTTCCATTACACCCTGTATACTTAAAGGTAATTGTACAGGGTGCTACGGAAATACTTATGTATGTATTTATTACTATTTTTGTCTCCTCCTACCTTATAACTTTCTCATGTAAATAAATAGTAAGAACTGATAAATACTAGGTTTTTTCTTACTTTTGATTTCTCCAGGAGCCACTGTAGAATGCCTTGTGACCTCCTCCTTTTCGTTATGCATTAAGAATACTATTGTAAAGAATATCCACACACCTACTAATATTGTTAGTTTAACTGTCTGTCTTGCTTGCGCCATCTGTTGGGAGAAATAGTCAACTATTAAGATATCTATGTACTATTTTTAATACTACTAGACATTAAGTAAAGGAATTTACCTTGGATTTCTTTTTTGGTAGACACACATTTTCATGTCTGGAAAAAAAAGATTTAATTATATTTCTTTTTATTAAAATATTCAGAGTGTTATCTATTCAACAGGCGTTTGGTCTATACCAAATGTACTTTTACCCCCCTTTTCAATGTATCAATTTTTTTCTTCTAAAATCATAATTTGAAATATTGTCAACTGACTCTATACCAGATGTACTCTTCACCCCTTTTAGATAGATATACCCTTTCAGTAACATCCTGTACAGCATGTAAAAGGTGTTACCCAAAGCTTAACAAAATGTGCATATTTGATGTATTTAGGTCCATCTTTCATAAGCGCATAGAATTTAAAGTTAACCACTTAAATTAATTTAATATTTTGTTAAACACAACCACTTCCATCATTACATACTAACATTTTCTCGTGTTTCTCTTCACTAGTCCTTGCACCATTGATAACTGTGACGTCATCGTTTCTATCGTTAATGACGGCCAAATTGACTGCAGGCAGTCGCTTTGTAGCTAGCGAACCGTTCTTAGGAGCTTGAAGATTGTCGAGTTCACCTGAAAGAATATAAATCATCACCATCATCATCATCTCCCGAGCCTTTTCCCAACTATGTTGGTGTCGGCTACCAGTCTTACCGGATTCAGCTGAATACCTTATTTTACACGGAGCGGCTGCCTATCTGACCTCCACAACCCATTTTACTGGGAAACACAGTGTCCCATAGTAAGACTGGTAAAATATAAATATGAATATTATTTTGAAATGCTGGGAAAATTCTGAAAAGGGGAGAACTCTACTAATGTGTATTTTTGGGCACCTCTAAGTTCCACAACGACTCGTCAATTTTTGATGATATTTAGGACATGTTAAAAATCTATACTTTGGTCAATAGATTGCCGTGTAATTTTGTTGTCTGTAGGTTTCCAAAAATGACTCTACTAACTACTTTGAATAAGGAAAAACATATTTATTTGGCTGTCTTTTGATTCAAACATAGACATTTTATTTACAATCAATGGTACAATCTTGGGTATAGGTAAGCAAGTCACGAGACTAAGACATATTAAAAAAGGTAGGTAAATAAATAAATAAATGTGGACAACATCACATACATTGCCCTGAACCCAAAGTAAGTAGCTATTAAGCACTTGTGTTATGGAATTCAGAAACAACGAAGGTACCACAAACACCCAGACCCGAGACAATGTAGAAAACTGACTTTCTACATTGACCCGTCCGGGGATCGAACCCGGGACCTCAGAGCTAACACACCTTGAAAACCGGTGCGTACGCCACTCGACCACGGAGGTCGTCAAATTATATTAATATTATTACAGAGACAAAAAAAAACCTTGAAAAACCCGTGTGAATTTATTTAGGTACTAAAATGAGTCTATAAATTGGATGTTTGTACAAATAGATAGAATTTAATTAAAACTAGTTTACTTTAATTCTAATTTACTGACTGACTGTTTCCTTGAAGTTATTTTTGGATTTTACAGTCAAATGAACAATGTAGAGTTGTCGAAATAAATAGAAGCAATGTGCCTTTTATTCATTATATCTTAAAAGGACGTACTATAATTATAAATTAGGTACTTACATTAAATAAAAAATATAAATTATAATTAATGTATACATGCACTGCAAATAAATTAAGGCAAGAAACTCGTGCTATTTTTCACAAAAACAGAGGACCTTGCATATTTTATTGCCTTCGCTAGTTATGTAATTATTTTGCCTACAATAAAGTGCTTCAAAAACTATGTGAATTTACTTGACAACCCTATATAATATCATGTAAACAACCGAAAAATAAAGACTGAAAACATTTATGCACAAAAGTCTCAAAAACGATGGCTCTTTAAGTGATAAGGATTGTTAGCAGCACCATATACAATAAATGCGTCATAATACGTCGGTGTCTACAATTGTAGTACCGAGATCAATACAATTTAAGAATAACCATTTCAATATTCAAAAGCATTATTTCGTATTATGTAAATCGCTTGCGAATTTGGCCATATTTTATACAATGTAAAAATATTCAGCTAATAAATAAATACTTAAACAGTACTCTTTATCTTGATTCATTATTGAAAATAATATACAAACAAGTTGATGTCAAACTACTTTTCCAAGCATAAGCCAAAGGCGAATATGAAGTAAAACTTTTTAAAAGCTGAGAGGTAGGTATATACAAAACTGTAGGTATTTTTAGATAAATGAGAATTAGAATAAATTTTATGGTTCGTAATTTTCATTGTTTTTCAAGTTCAATTAAAGATAATTATTTAAATTTTAACACAGTAGATAACAGTGATCCCCAAACTAAGCCAAAGCTTGTATCTTGGGGGCCGGAATTCTGATATTGAAACTATTTGAGGCGTTTTTAGTCTGACATATCCCACTGTGCCTTTCATCCTCATCATCAAATCAGCCTGTTGCAGTCCACTGCTGGACATAGGCCTACCCCAAGGAACTCCCGCCCTTTGCATCCAGTCACTGCCAAGTGCCTTCTTCAGGTCATCGGTCCATCTAGTCGCCATGCCCTTAGCGTGGATTAAATGCATAATGTTTTTACCCCGAAAAAATAAGATGACAATACCATACAAATATAAAAGAACAGAAGTAATCCCGTTAGGGAAAACAATCATGTTAGTAAAATCGATTGAACTCACCATGCTCCTTCTCATAATGCAGCCTAAACTTCTCCAGTTCAGGGTCAAACTTGACTTCATCAGGTAGCCCGAGCCACAGTTCCACCGCATCTTCGGTCAGGTCAGTGGAAACCAGGGAGTACTGACTTCTGGACAACTCCTCATTAGTCCTGGGCGCCTTCCAAGCGTTCACAGATTTTTTGAACTTATCCATTTTGGTTTTTAGGTTATTTTGTGCATCGTTTTTGGCTGTAGAGTTTTGTGGGGGTGAAATTGGGTGTTTGCTTTATGCTTAACTGTGTGTCTGGGTAACTTAGTACTCGCTACCACTACAAACTATGCCAACCAACCTATTGGTTGGTTGCCATAGTTGGTATATGGTATATGCCATACATTTGTATGAAAGAGACAAATGTCCGCGCCCCGTCTGCGTCTTACGTCTCTTCTGTCTGGCCAGCGCCTTAAGGAATGTGTGACGTTGCTACGTCAATCATTAAGAACTAAAAACTATTGTTTTGTATCTCTACTTAGTTACAAGCACTAAAAGACTAATCCCAGTTTTATCCCTTTATATCTAGAAATGCCATCCATATTCATTTGTTAGATAAGATATTCAGAAAAACAAGATAAATGACGCGAAATGTTTTATTGTGCCGACTGAATTGCAGAAAAAACCTTGTAATAACTCTCATAGTTAAATATCTTGATAAAATCCATAAAAATCGATAAGAAGAGTTATTTAGCATCCATACTAGGTCAAAAAATAATACCTAAAGACATAAAAGAAATCAAATCGTCATGTATTTATAAGAAAACGTTAAAGAAATATATATTGAATGAGATTACACTACCTGTCGAATAAAAAAAAAAAAAAAAAAAAAAAAAAAAAAAAAAACAACAAAAAAAAAAAAAAAAAAAAAGAATAGTACATACTTAATAGTAAATAATCAGTGTCCTCATTAACAAACAAAAACAAACGCATATAAATGTATAAATTAATATTACTAACTCGTAACAATTGTATAAATCGGTTACTTTCTGCACTGTGTCGTAGGCCTTAGTAAACACGCAACATCTATTAAATTGTACCCTACCCTCATCGCTCAAAAGTTTTGTGGTATTTCTTGAATGTAACCTACCTTCTTCTAATTTGTTTGCTGTTTTATTAATTGTCGTGCTAAATGTATGTGTATATTATGTGAAAGTATTCTGTAATGTTAGTTTTAAGATACATGTTTTGTTATAGTTTTTTTATCTACGCTTGCTGGCGGATAAATTACCTTACTCTAACTTATGTTTTCTCTATAAGTGAATTTGTAATTCTTTTGAGAAATAAATATCTTTAACCGTAAAAAATGAGAAAATAAGTGTCTCTTTGACCTCCGTGGTCGAGTGGCGTACGCACCGGTTTCAAGGTGTCTGAGGTCCCGGGTTCGATCCCCGGTCGGGTCAATGTAGACATCAACTTTTCTACATTGCCTCGGGTCTGGGTGTTTGTGGTACCTTCGTTGTTTTTGAATTCCATAACACAAGTGCTTAATAGCTACTTACTTTGGGTTCAGAGCAATGTATGTGATGTTGTCCGCATTTATTTATTATTATTATCTTTGTGTGTTACGCTTTTACGTCTAAACCATTAGACCGATTTCAGTAAAATTTGGTAGGAGATAAGCTTGAACTCCAAAAATTGAGATAGGTTTATTTTTGATGCTATAACCGACATCCATGCGGGTGGACTCGAGAGCGAAAAGTAGTAATGTTTTAGAGGTAGGTAATTATTGCTTGGCGCAGATTATGAGTACCTTGCTCCCGGACCATACTGTCATTTCATGTGGTTAAGTATCATACCAATCTACATTTGAGCCTACACAATTATCTCCCTGACCTGTTCCCAAGTATTTGTGGTCGACGCAATGCGTATTCAGCTTCCATTCATCTCTACAACTCGTCATCTCAGCATTCACTCCTTTCTTTCTCATATCGTCTTCCACAAAATCCATCCATCTCTTTTTTGGTTCCTCTGCATGTATACACATTTGCGCCTACCTAACCTGTACACAACTATAGGAAGTAATGTCAACACATATGCTATCGCTCCCACGGTGCATATATTCCTAGTAACATAACAAGCCGATAACATAAACATACAAGCATTTACCTAAGTTCAAAGATCGTAACTATCTGCTACAGTCTACCAACATAACTTATCAAGTAGTTGTTACTATATCCTGAACAAAACAAAATTAAACCTTCCGTAGTTTACTAATGTCATATTCCTACTTTGGCTGGTGAGACTGGAAGCTGTAAATCATTAGAGTTTCCAGTCTCACCAGATTCAGCTGAATACCGTGAGTTACAGAGCGACTGTCTATCTGACCTCCACAACCCGTCTTACGATGGGAGAATGTGGTACCCAGTAAAATCGGTTGTGGAAGTCAGATAGGCAGTCGCTCTGTAACATACGGTCTTCAGCTGAATCCGGTGAGATTGAAAGGCAACCGTAACATGGCTTAGGAACAGGCTAGGCAGAATTTTAAATAAGTGCAAGTCGTTTTTTTTTAGATTTTGGATTGGTTTGAAAAAAGGTTTTAAGTATTTAAAGCAAGCTTTGCACAATGAATTTAGAAAATATTGTGTTTTAAAACCTATTTCAATCTTTGCTTCGTTAGTGGGACAATAAATTTATAATGACTTGTAATTAATTATACTTATGTCTATTTGAATGAAAAAACATTTATCATTAATAATAATATACCTCCTAGTAGGTACATACATACATATAATCACGTCTGTTTCCCGTAGGGGTAAACAGAGACCACTTCTTTCCACTTGCTACGATCCTTACCCACTTGTCTCGCTTCATCCACTTTCATTATTCCCTTCATACATGCTATTCAAATTCAAATCTTTATTTGCGTTCCATATGTTTTCCAGTTGACATCTTATAAAGTTTAAACAATATATTGGAAACAATATGGACCCGGCAGGGCACAGCATAGAGTTTGGAGCAGTTTGCAGTACATGATATTAATTTAAAGGTTTTTATTTGTAATGCAAATTATGTTTAAAATTCTAGTCTAGTTTGACCTTCACACCTATTAAATACATATTATCTTAGTTTTACAACACATAGGTACTTTGTTATTTGATTAAACGCAAAAAAACTAACTTAAAAGTCTTCGGTTTCCTCCTAGTAGGTATATAAATATCCACTGCATGATACGAAGGTGGAAAATTTTGTAATTCTTGGACACAACGCCACACATCTTTTGTGAAATGTCTGTTCCTTATCAAATGTGCATTGTTTATATTGCAATTTGTAATGTAATTGATCGGTGCATTACATTACACTATCAGTTGACATTACGGCTTTTACTGTTGTCTCAACAGTTAATAATACATAGAAATAATACAAGGAAACTCTTCTGTCTTCGGTTATTTAGGTATGAAATATTTTCCATAAAGGCTGGTTTAAATACTGTTATGTGATACTTACTGTTTTACCATATCATGTAAACGAATATATTAAACACACATACATTGTATAACAAAAAGTACACAGAATCTCTAGTCCTTCGGAACACTCAAAGGACATCAGACATTTTGGTCCAAATTCGAAAGTGCCAACCAAAATAAATGTTATATTCTGATAGAGTTTGTCCTGCTAAGCATTTCTTAATGTGGCACCAAAGCTGTAGCACCGCTGCACGCGATTTTATCCAGGGTTTAAAATTCTTTCATATATTTTTCGATGACATACCACCATATTATCGATTAAACGAACTTCTAAGAGGACAGAGCTTGTCGTTCTAAGCATTTTTTAATAGGGCACCAACGTTGTAGCTCCAGTGTATTTCATTCTATTTCTGGTTAAAAATTCTGAATTTTCATAAATTTTAAGATCAAATACCATAATATTTTCCATTACCTAAATGAATTGCTATGCACAAATCAAATGCTCTGTCATAGATGCTAGCTCATAGGTAATGATTGGGGGTAGTAATACATTCAGGGATTTTTGTTTAAGTATTAATTATTAATGTATTTTATCGTCGAAAATGGCTTGCGTAAAATGTCAAGCTCTATCAGAATACAAATTACATTTATTTTGGTTGGTACTTTCGAATTTGGACCAAAAATGTATAGAGAGTGGATGATTTCCTTTGATGTGAAAAAGATCAAAAGCCCTGCGTTATGAACACGCGACAATCAATGTGATACTACGATAGCAATTATTTTAGAACCTTTTTCTTAACCAGTAGAAGAATATAATCTTCCGTTATCCCTTACACAAAATCTCTACGCTCTACGTTTTTGGTAGAGCTGCTTAGGTTTTTCTTCTTGTTAGAGATCTTATTTTTATTAATACACAATTAAATCTAATATAAGAACAAACTCTGACTATACTAAAATTAAAACTTACATAAATAAAAACTAACAGGCGTCTAAGAACTCATCGTCATCCTTGTCAATGGCGGGAAACGTGCCCAGAAGGCTGGCAGATCTTTGTAATTAGCCTGAGCGCAGGCTTTGACTGCTCCACCGGACTTACAAGCTGCTAAGGTATGTTATCCAATTTGTAGGGACGCCCTAAATAGGGAATCGAAAGCAAGCGATCACACTACCCCGATCTTGCTCTGGGACACACAGTCATGTAGTTGAGACCATAACATATCATCACGCCTGTATCCCCGAAGGGGTAGGCAGAGGTGTACCAATGTACACCCACAGTTCGCCGATATGTTTAGGTCCCATGTAATAGGGGGCGAGCCTATTGCCTCTAACCGGGCACAAATCCAAACTCCGACCTGCTACTGAGAATTTCATAGAAACACCCTATAACACCTTGGTCGACTCGAGAATCTAACTAAAGACCTCTAGCGTAGCAGTCGCGCTTAGCACCGCAAGACCATTCTCAATAAATCTGTTCCTAGCTGACTTAACCGCGATTATGTGTTCCCATATTCTTATGGGATTTACTAATTGAGTAATGTATTATGAGAGCAAGTAACTTATCCAAGTATGGGAGTTAGACCATAGATTTAGTCTCTTCTGTAATAAAAGAGCCAACGGTTTTGGAAAGACATCGGCCGATTATCCACCTTAGGCCTTAACCATTAGCCAAACTGTTCCCAATTATTTGTGGTCGGCGCTCGGCGTCAATGCCTATTTTGCTTCCTTTCATTTTTGCCGCCCATCATCTTTCTTTCGACGGGCCTGTTGGTCTAGTGGTTAGTGACCCTGGCTGCTATACCGGAGATCGTGGGTTCGATTCCCACCCAGGACAAATGTTTGTGTGATGAGCACGATCATTAATTGTTCTGTGTATGGGTGTAATTTATCTATAGTGTGTATGTATTTAGAAACATATAAGTATGTTTATCAGTTATCTGGTTACCATAACACAAGCTCTGCTTAGCTTGGGATCAGATAACCATGTGTGAGATGTCTCAGGATATTATTATTATCTTAGCATTCACTCCTTTCTTTCTCATCATCTTTTACACAATCTTTTAGGTATTCCTCTGTATGTATTGCTATTCAGTCATACCTACTCATAACTTATTTAGTTATCTACCTTTTAATTTGAATTACCTTAAGAAATGTCTCCAAGAAAATAATCAATAATCAATTTACGATTACTTTTCGTGATTTTTTTATTGTATTGCAACCTTAAGACCTTTCACATATTTTAACTAATTTCACAGGTTAGGTTAGGTTAGTATTTTAGTAGATTAGTATTAGTAGCTTGATTCTGGATATTTCTAAAAAAGCATGCATTTCTATGTGGACGATATAACATAAATATTATAGTTTGAGCTGTCAATTAATTATGAAGTTTATACCTAACTGTACTAACATCTAAATTTTATAAACATCGCTCTTAAAATCGTAGGTAGTCTGTTTTCACTCAATATATCTAATTTTGCAGACTTTATGACTAACCAGGGGCCCAAGTCTGCTATTTACACTCGGTTCAATGTCTTCATAGTGGCGTGCCAGCAGAGCCATTTTCGGAATATTGGTATTCTACTAAACGTCAAAACGTCAAAATTGCGCATTACAATTTGTACCAAATGTATGAACTATTGGTCACAGTCGTTGAACATTGAACCAAATCGTTCCAATGCGCAATTTTGACGTTTTGACGTTTAGTAGAATACCAATTTTCCGAAAATGGTTCTGCTGGCACGCCACTATGAAGACATTGAACCGAGTGTAAATAGCAGACTTGGGCCCCTGGTTTGTAATTTATAAATTTCCTTTGGTTTATGTTTTCGTCTTTCGATCACTAACACGTGAGTAACTCATTGTAAGTCTATTTAGTCCACAGTGAGTTAAATATAAAAACACCGTAGGTAATTTTTTCTTTAAACTTTTTTATTTGTAATGCAAATCATGTAGCAAAATTCTAGTCTAGTTTGACCTTCACACCTATTAAATACACATTATCTTACTTTAAAAATACATAGGTACATTTTTATTTGATTAAACGCAAAAACTAACTTCAAAATATCTAAAACTCGGCCTTGGCTAAAAATTGTTCAATTAAAGTTAGATAAAGGCTGAGCGGCTTTATTTATACCTAATTTTGTAAATAAAATAAAACCGTCTAATAGTACGTTTAAATTGTCTATGGTCGCGCATTAAATGTATTACTCTGTTTATAACTTTATTTAAGTACCTATAACTATAACCTCGACTGCATTTTACATATACCTACCTACTAATTATTCCCATTATTCAAGAACTGTAATAACCACAGATAAAAGAAATATAACAATTACAATAAACATTGTGTTAAACAAAGCTTTATTTATAACTAAAAACACCTTTATGTTTAAAACACAATAGGTACCTACAACAACAAATGTATAAAACTTGTATAAAAATACCTACAGTATTTAGTCTTGAAATTATGTTTAGATATCTGGCAAACACCCAATTTGTAGCAACACAGTATTATAACACTTTTAATTCACAATAATAACATAACCACAATATAATTAAAAGTTTTTCGTAAATATTTGACAGGTAACTAAAAATGGCGGGTCCGAAATTTTACCGCGCGCGAGGCAAAGGCGTGCGGATTCAGCCGCAAATGCTATCGGACTGGCATGCGAGTATGCGAAACTACTAAGCCGGAATGTCATTGAACACAATATTATCATCCGCATAATATTATCTTGAGAAATTAGATTCAAGTTTGTTTATTTATAATATTGGAGTTTGTATTGGCGCTGTTATATATTTTTACACAAAATCGAAAACAAAATATTTCGAGTTCAAGTATGATTTTTAAGATCTTTTAAAACATTGCCTGCAGGTTCCAAAATGTCATGCCAATGGAGAAGAACTGGCAAGCAACTCCATAGGTTACTCTTTTGAAAAAAGGTTAAACGTAAATAGCAAAATGTTTAGATTAATGTAAACGATGTTATCCAAAATGGGAGAAAAATTAAATAGTGCACGCAACTAAAGGACAAATGGGCTAAAATGTATGGAGCTTGTCCCATCGGCGGCCACGTCTGTACTATTAATTTCCGAGCAGGCAATTATATTATATATAATAAGATTACAAAAGATTGTTTCTGTCACTTCCATGGATAAATAGTTATAGGTAGATAAAATATGATAAAAATATCGAATCAAATAATTTATTAAATGAATTATTAGTTTACGCGAGCTTTGTAAATGTGACGGCAATGTTTACATTGCCGTCACATTTACAAATGCGTATGCAAAAAAAAAGACTTAACTCAATAACTAAAAAAAAATATCTAGCTTTAAATGAAAAAAAAAATTAAGAGACACAATTTTTTTTTTTTTTTTTAGTAACCTTTTATTTGTCCCTCTGCTGGGCAAAGGTCTCCCCCAATTTGCTCCAAGCTGTTCTGTCTGGAGCCATCTCCATTAAAAATAATTTAATGTACTATTCTTGATATACATTATAACTCTAAAACTGTTTTGTGATATTCCCTAAAACAGTGTTCAATGCACAAACTTATATCGCACTGAATGCATTTCCAAATAGTCCGTGTATCCCTTTTCCGGCGTGTGCACATCCAGCAACGCGCTTTTTTGATATTCGATCGCATGGGAAAGTGGTCGTTGTCAACTTTCGGTCCGTTGTTGGATCTGATGGTCTTATGTCCTTGACTTGTCCTTTTTGCATAAAGTCGAGGTTCAGTCGTCAAGTCGAGGCTCCGATGTATTTTAAGAAGGCCTTCCGCTAGTATTGTCCGGAACTGCCTATGCGACACGTTTGGGTTCTGCGACGAAAATATCACATAGGCATTAAACACAGCAGTGCTCAGCAACCTGCAGAAGACCTTCTTATACCATACCTTGTTTCATAGGCGTTCTACGGGGTGACGACGTTCACTCCACCCATGCACTTGTTGTAATCCAATACAATTTTCGGCTTGTATGTCAGTCGGTTATATCAATTTTGAGTCCCCACTTGTAAGTGATGGTATGTCGAGATCATGCCTACCAAATTGGCATCTCGCCATACCATCACAGACAAGTCTGAACAGTGGCTTGTCACTATCTCACCCTGTCGTAGGTCAGTCTTTGTCAGAGTCTTGAGCGAGTCGGGCACGTATTCTCGATTTAAGCGTAATGTTCCATAACAGTCAGTTTTATGTTTTTTAAGAAATCTCAATAATAATGGACTGTTATAGAAATTATCCATAATTACGGTATGTCTTCGGTCAAGTAGTGGCTCTATCAAGTCAAATACGATTTTAGCGGTTGTGTTGGTAGGTCGTGCAAAATTCTCATCTGGTCGGTCAACAGTCTCGTCCTGTGGTTGGTCGAGCGTCCCGGTTTCAGTTCGCTCATGCAATATGTCATAGGGCTGGTCAATTGTCTCGTCATCGGGTGTATAAACTATCTCGAAGTCGGGTGTATCGACTATCTCGTCACCGCCTGTATCTTCTATCTCGTCACCGGCTGTATGGACTATCTCGTCATTGGGTGTATAAACTATCACGTAATCGGGTGTATCGACTATCTCGTCATGGAGTGTATCGACTATCTCGTCACCGGTTGTATCTACTATCTCGTCACCGCTGTATGGGCTATCTCGTCATCAGGTTTGTCAGCCGTCTCATCATGGGATTGGTCAATCGTCTCGTCCTCAGTAGCTAAATCATTTGTCCGGGCCTGACTATTTTTTCCAACATATACAAAAAACTTCCAGAGATAGCCAGTGCGAGACTCACAAAGCTCGTAAGTTTTTACGCCAACTTGGGCGGCTTTAGTGGCAATTTTTTGAGCAAAGCTCAATCGTCCGTGCCACTTGAGGAGAGACTCGTCAATGGCTATCTCTTGGGCAGACATGTACAAGGTTGAAAATTTATGATTTAGGTAGTCTATCAAAGGTTTTATCTTACATAGTTTTGTCTTATCCGTCAAAGTCTCGTTGTCGACGAAATGATAGAACGATTTCAGCAGTGTGAAACGATTATAAGACATGATGCGTGCAAAATACGGCATGGTCCCGAACCCGTTAAAAGAAAAGTATTTTTCCTCCTCTGGTACCGGATGCAGGCCTTGCAGAATCAACACTGCTAAAAACGAAATCATTGAGTTGCAGTCAGTCGGAGTCCATCTATGCAGACGCGATGTTGGAAGCAGCTTGTTCTCCGCTTTTAAACGAGCTATCTTCTGCTCTGCATAGCGGTTCGTTTCTGTGCAAAGTCGGTCAATAAATTCAGTGTCGAACATTTTGTAAAAAATGTCAACAGGAGTCTTGTCTTTCATGTCAAAAGTCGGTCCCGATGACTCTGTGAAGGTCTCTCGTCGTCCAGTAAACTTCGTTCTGTCTTTTGTCCAGTCAAAACTGAAGTAGTCATTGTCAGGCACTATTTTGTGTAAAAGTCGGTCATTTAATTCGTCCTCAGCCTGTAACACTTCAGTCTCTAGTTCAGTCATGTCAGTGTAACAAGCTGGTTCAGTCGCTGCGTTGCGCATGACCGGAAGAGAAGCGTCGTTGTCAACAAAGCTTAAGTCTAACTCAACGTCACTGTCATCATCTTGTAGCAAGTCTACAATATTTTCATAACTTATGTCTGTCATATCTGAAACAAAAAAAATACTTATTACTATGGGAACGAGAGTTATGTGGGTAAAACCACGGGGTACACATAGTACTTACTAGTTGAAGTTCTGTGTGAGGTGCTCGGTTGGGTCTGCACTTTGTCGTCTTCTCCCGGGATGATGACATCTATTGGAAAAGAATAAGGCGTTTTAATATCATCAGCGTAAGTCGCCTCTTCTAAAATATCAGTGAAACTCAATCTAAACTTAGCGCCGTTGAGAGTCGGCTAGGCGAACTATACGGGGAATTCGGGACAGTATCTGCTTGCTTCTGGCGTACCCATTTGTTCGAAGTCGGGTTTAATGTCAAGCTCAGGTTCAGGCTCGAGTTTAAGTCCGAGTTCGAATTCAGTCTCGGTTGCGGACTCGCCATCTGCTGCAATAGGACACTTTGGTTCCTCCAGTAAAGGGCAATCCTCACGCTCCGGGGATGGCTACCTGCAAGATAATTTTATCATATAAATCTCATTCACAGTAACTGTACAAGAATATAAAACGCATTGATATCGTTATGAAGTAATTACCCAGTTTTTTGTTTTCGCGGGGGCGCATCGGGCAGAAGAAACCGTTGAAGTTCAGATTTTCGCTTGCGCAATACGTACTCCTTCCGAGCTTCAGCGGACATGGCGTTCATTCTGCCCTTTGTGAGCGCTTTTTCCTCACGTTAATTAACTCGTAGACTGCAAAAATAATCTACTATATAGACTCAATACAGACACAAACACATCTACGTTTACTGCTCTTGTTGAACTAAGATAATAATCCAGCCTATAAACGTCCCCCCGGGCACAGGCCTCTTCCCATATAGAGAAGGCGTGAAGCATTGATCACCACGCTTGCTCACAGCGGATTGGCGAATTCAGATCCTAAATTTTGGAATCCAGGTTTCCTCACGATGTTTTCCTTCGCCGCTTGTCGGAAGTGTCTTAGAATAATTAAGAAAGTACATATAACTTTGAAAAGTTACATTGGTACTTGCCCGGTTCGAAACTGCAACCTCGTGCATACAAATCCGTTCATTGAACCGCTAGGCCACCACGACATTTTGAACTAAGATAAAAAGCAATGAATACCGTGTTACCAGTTATGTAACATAACATGAAACTAAAAAACACAATTATATGTAGGAACGACCTTAACATTAGAGCTAATTTTAATTTAATAGCATGGGCCATGGTTTTTGTATCCAGAAGTTTTATGTACTTTTATGCAATTCGATTAGTCCTCATCATTATCAGTATATTTAGAGATGTCCACCGATATACATCATTGTGCATGTTTCAGTGTTGGAATGAGTTTTTAATAGGTATTTAGATATCTAAAACTGCCTTGTTAGCCTAGTGGTGCTAAGCGCGACTGCTACGCTAGAGGTCTTGGGTTCGATTCCCGAGTCGACCAAGGTGTTATTGGGTTTTTCTATGAAATTCTTAGTAGCAGGTCGGAGTTTGGATTTGTGCCCGGTTAGTGGCAATAGGCTCGCCCCCTATTACACGGGACCTAAACATATCGGCGAACTGTGTACATTGGTACACCTCTGCCTACCCCTTCGAGGATACAGGCGTGATGATATGTTATATAGGTATCGAGTTTTTAACCTGTACCTACTTACAATAAAACAAAAGATTTTTGTTTGAACTATCTGCACCTCTCGAAGTACAAGTCTGACTTGAGATATATTTTTTTAATCTATATCCCTGTTCTTGAGGCTTATTATTATATCCTAATAACCTTTGCATTGCTCACAATAACTAGATTTGTATACTTATAAGTTATTTATTAATTTACATATTTTGCTTAGTCATAACTACTGAAGTCGGCTAAGAGGTAAAAAATTACGCAAATTGTCAAATTCCTTAACAAGACCAAATATGTAAAAGGATATTCCCAAATTGGTTATACAATAAAATGACGTCATATTTGTGTTAAAAATCAAATATTTGTTTTTAATATTAGGGCATTAATAATAAGGAATAGTCAAGGTTTTGACATGTCTTTTTAAGGGATGGCTATACTTTAAAGTATAGTTCTATTGTCAATATTATACTCCTAGGTACACATACAGGGTGTTACGAAACCCCTGTCCGACCCGAAAGGGTGATATAGGGTTCACAATCACATGCCCATTAAAATATTAAATTTGGAATATTCATGATAATAACAATGATAATGAACTTTGTTAAATAGCCTCCAAAATCCCTAAATTTGAAAAAAAAAACAAAAATTACACCACCATTTTCGTTGGTATTAATGGTGGTATTTTGTATGATCATTTGGCAGAATCTGAGACGATGCCGTCACTCTCAATCGCAATTTGGAGAAAAAAAAATTGTATGTTATATATTTTTGATTTCTTTTTTTTATTTTTTTTTTACCTTTTTTTAATTAGATATCGTTACCTAGCAACCCCTTAACGGATCGGACAGGGGTTTTTTAACACCCTGCATACATACATACATGTAATCACGCCTCTTTCCCTTGTAGGGGTCCCTTGCACGAATAGTAGAGAATAGTTGGGTGGAACCACCCAATTGCAACATTGAATTTTGCAAATTGCAGCTCTAAATGACTATCAAATTGCTTGGTTCCACGTAATTTAGATTAGCTTAAGTATGCCAAAAACAAGTTATGTAAGTTTATGAGAAAATAATTAGGTACTCATTATTATACTTAAAACCACAAAATCCGTGCCCGGTGTAAACATGTCCTTAGATTAAAAAAAAACACAATGTAAATAAAATAGCGACATCTATTGTAAATTATTTGAACTTCTAACAGTCATCGTACAACGCCATCTGTTGCGTCTATGTAAAAGCCCACACGTTGGTAAAGTAAGATTAGGTACGGTTACTACAGCTTATTAACCGACTTTTAAAAGGAGGTGTTCTAAGTTTAGTTGCATGCTAGCAACAGTTGGCGACGATCAGTAAATAGGACTATTCATCGGCATAATATTTTTAACACTAAAATTGTATGTTTAAAACCATGTTTTAGAGAAATAAAAACGAGCTGTATAAAAAACGATTTAATAAAAAATCTGTTAACATTATTAATAAGAAAAATATGAACTAACTATATTAGAACAAACTTTTTCAAATCTAGTTCGCTAGTTTAGTAGAAAATGGTAACAAACATAATATTCAAACAGGTTTTACAAGGTCTGAATTACTAGATGGCCTCAAACAGCATTTATTATATTATTAAGTTAACTAACATAAATCATAACATAAGAATATATTTAAGTAGCTATTTTGAACACACGTATTTTTTTTCTAGTAATAATAATGATATAATAATATTCCCGGACATCTCACACACGGTTGTCTGATCCCAAGCTAAGCAGAGCTTGTGTTGTGGTAACCAGACAACTGATAAACATACTTATATATTTCTAAATACATACATGTTATAGATAAATTATACACCCAGACACCGAACAAATGATCGTGCTCATGACACAAACATTTGTCCCGGGTGGGAATCGAACCCACGACCTCCGGTATAGCAGTCAGGGTCTCTAACCACTAGAACAACAGGCCCGAAATTAGCGAGTGTTAGAACACAAAAAATAACACACAAAGACTATCTTTAAGTATGTACGCAAAAGTATTGGTCTGTCTGTCCATCATATTTAACTGCTAAACCGCTGCACCGATTTTGATGGAAAAGAAATCATATTGGATGCGGGAAGAGATTTGTGAGGGAATATCGTTTACTTTAGCAAACTAAGTATGTAGGTATTTAACACAAGACAAAACAAACTAGATAACTATTTTACATTAAGTTAATTAAGTAGGTAATTAATTTATACAAGGGTTATTTACCTAGTTATCTTAATTACCAAACTCTTGTAAGTTAAAATAAAAACAATAATAGAGATATTATACAGACTTATTAAGTTGCGGCTTAGCCTGCGTATATCTGTAATCGCGACCAGAAATTGCCTGTTTCTAACATGTTACACAATTTCATCAAAATCGGCTTAATAGTTTAGTTTAAAAATAGCAATATCCAACAGAGGTACCAACTTTTAAATTTATTACTAATGAGTATCGCCAATCCGCAGTGAGCAAGCGTGGTGATCAATGCTCACGCCTTCTCTATATGGGAAGAGGCCTGTGCCCAGCAGTGGGACGTTTATAGGCTGGATTATTATATTATTATTGTAATTATTACTAATGAGTACTTACACAACAAATATCTTGGTACATAAAAAATACAATGGGCAAGAAATTACAATTGTTATTAAAAATATAACACTAGGTCATTGAGTATTACAAATTATCAATATTGAGTATTTAAATTCTATTATATTTACATTAGTCTAACAATTTTAAAATTAAGTCTAAAAAAATTAGTCTCAATGGAACAACTTGTTTTTCATAATAATATGTCTAATTAATAAACAATATTTTTTTATTAGTTTATGGCAACAATCTAAAATAGTGACTAGAATAATCAAAAACATTAAACATCAATCAAATTATTGAGTAAATTAACGAAGTCATCCCAAGAACATAATCCATTTTCATATTTACATCCTTTTAATTCCAACGGTGTAAATTCCGGTGGGCTTGTCAATGACATACTCTTCCCTTGTCTCATTTCATCGGTAGTCTGATACACATAATCAATTTTGACATAACCTTTACCAGAAATATTATCCACCCATTTTTGGAAGACCAGTTTTCCTCCGGCTGGAGTCACTTCATGCTGATTTTTTAAATTATACGGTTTGAAATCCATGCTTTTTAGGACTGTGTAGATGTTTGCATCATGCCCCATTAATAGTGTAGTTCTATAATGCTTATTTATGAGTAAATCTCTCATATATTTGAGTAGCGGTCGAGCTATGTCTCTTGCGATCAAAGTTGTGTTGAATATTGTGCTGTGGTACCCTTTACTCAGCTCTAAAACTAAGTCCCATTGTTTTGTATTGACAAGCTGACCCCAAGCAACCTCTTTTAAAGGGAAACCTTCATAGTTCTCCATTATAAACGAATCTATTACGGACTTAGAAATTTTCAGCGGTCCTTCCAAATTTGGCTTGAACCCAACGTTGACAAAGATTTTATTTTTATCAGAAATAAAATCACATTTGTGTTCCAAAATGCAAGCTTGTGATTGTTTATAGTTAAGTATTTCTTCTAGATCTCTATAAGAACTGTTTAAATGTAATGATTTTAATAACGTCTGCATTTCCTCCATAGCTTCTTGCTTAAATATCCTTGATGTATTGTGAATTACGGGATTGAATATAGGGTCTTTTGCGACTGATGCGTTATGTATTTTTACATCACACGTTGGGAAGGCTTTTCCGACAAAAGCATAGGCCGACGCCATAGTTCTTTGGGCAGTGTTAGCATAAACAAAAAACGCTTTTTCATCAGGACAGCCATTGTCCAGTAATCCCTCTTTATGTAGCCATAGTTTAAAATATTCACCCATAAAACCCTCTAATAATGCCCCTTTAGCTGTTAAATAACCACTTTTTTCTTTCCAAGTTGGCCAACTTTTTGGCGTAAAATTCGCCAAGTTTTTAGACAAAGGAGTTCTCACATTATGCCTACTTAATATCAACACTTGTTGCAACTTATAATCTTGTTCACAGTCACCTTGTATAACTAATATAGACACAAATAAAATTATTAAAAACATTTTTCACTGTATTTACCGAATAAAAAAGTCACGACACCTTGTGGTATTTATATTCAGCTAAATGAATATGTCGCAGAGTACATACTGGTGCGAATGTACTTTGTAGATTAACGGACAAAGGGAAAGTATATTATGCAACCTACAGCTGCAATCAACACATAAATAAATTGTGGGTAAACAAAGTACTTGTCATTATAGAGAATACTTACTTTGAGATAAAACTTAGGTACTCCAGTACCTATCGTTCGTTCAATACACCTAACTTCACACTGTGACCTATATTTAGGTTATTTGGCAATATTCATTGCATAAGGAAAGACCGATTTATTTAGCAATGAGACGTGACTACGAAAACAAAATATTCAAATCAAAACGTTCAACTAGTTTGACAACTTTTAGAAAGATGCATTTGACAAGCTGTCTGTATTGAGCGTGTACCATAGACGAATTATATACATAGAGTATAGACCTAAGACATAGACTCCTAGACTCTGTCTCATGAAAGAAGTCCCGTGGGTACGCCGCGCCGCTAGTGTCGCAAAATAAAATTACTTACATGGTTTTTAATATTTTTTCTATCTTACCTACCTCTTTTTACAGAGACAATATCAGATTAAGATACAAATAAAACATATTTAATTGATATGCTACTTTAATAATCTGCTCCTACTTCCAATGTAAATATTTACCTTTTAGTACACCACTCGTCGCAGGAGGTTCATGAGACAGAGTCTACTATCGTTACTTTTCTGTTGGTACGAAAGCACTTTTTAATCTGTCCCGTGAACCCCCGATCCCCTGGTTCACCCTACTAAAAAATTATAAAAAAGGTTAATTTCCATAATCATACTATTAACCGATGAATAGAAATGTCACTGGTTTGAGCAACACGCAATTCACCAATTTTGATTTAAATGTTTGTCCTTTATACCGGGAGATTCAAACGCGGCGCGCTCAGTTTTGACACTAATTGGACGTGAAATTGAAATTGGTGTGTGATCACACCCGTGCTCTCGGATCAAAGAACGTTAGACTAGCTCTAGGTATTATGGAACCTCGTTGGCGTGTACGAATATAGTTTCAATTTAAAAGCTTGTTACTTTTTTTTATCAGTCTTGTATTACATACTTTTAACAAACTATATACTCTTGGTATATAATTGCAAAGTTTAATGATGACTAAATATCTACGTAAGAAGATTAAGAAGACATAAAACCATGTTTGATAATCTGACCAACAGATGGCGCTACTATACACAAGTTTTTAATAACATAACATACCATGACGCCTGTATCCCCGAAGGGATAGGCAGAGGTGTACCAATGTACACCCACAGTTCACCGGCATGTTTTAGGTCCCAAGTTATTAATAACCCTTAAACATCTAAATATAAAATTATATATCGTAACAAATAACAAAATGCTACTTATTATTAGTAAAATAGGTGTCTACAAAAAACCTACTTCGTTCGTAGTTCATTAAATCAGTACATAACCAGTTTTTAGTTTTTGATGATTTCATGATCTCGATAATACTTTATCTGAGCGAAAATACAATAAAATAATATGCATAATGCAGAAATACATTATATTCTAAGTACAAAAGCATTTTTTTGACGTCATGTACCTAAATATTTGACTTGTGTTTTTATTTATGTACTGGCTATTAAATATATCGTTTGTCAGATATTTAACATTTTTGTACGGACATTATCATCATAAAAACACAGAGTTTTATAGATAGAGTCACAATGTCGATGTGGCTCAGTGGTTCATTGACTGGAATAACATTCGCAGGGTGACAGGTTCTAAACTAGAAAGTTTGGTAAGCAATACTTGTTCTGTGTAAATGTAAGAAGAATCTTTAAAATATTATCGGCTTAAAATTGTCTCTCTGCTAGTCAAATACTTTTTTGAAATACACCAAATATAGTCGCAAAACAATTAAAGAAATCAGTAACTTGGTAAACGTTTTTTTTTCTTTGATATCAGAAGTTTCATATTATAAGTCAGTGTCATAATTTCACTTTTAAAATACCTACTTAAAAATGTCAACATAAATAATAATATAGGAATTAAGATTTAGCTACAAAACAAAAAAAAACCGCATCGCAATAGATCCATTCGGTTAAAAGCCTTGATGCATCAGTCAGACAGACCTTACCATCAAACTTTCCCCACTTTTACCGCCAAACGTTTAAAAATATTGCTATCAAGGAAAAGACATTTTTCAAATTCATCTGGTACTTCTAAAGCATTCAAAAACAAACAAAACTCTTCTTCCTTCGCTTTATTTACTAACCAATGTCTCAATACATTGCATCATTGCACCGATATACCTACAAAATAGAGTGCATACAATGCATTGGACCACGTCACTGGTGCAGTAACTCTGACGTGGCCATAGACTATCTCCCTTCTCTATAAGGTGAATGCCACTAAACATAACTATAACTTCATCAGCCTCGATTCAGCTATTATAGTCAGTCAGTGATCGGTCAGTGTACTTGTCATTGTGCCTAATTTTCTTCTTTAATAATAATAATAGCAATCCAGCCTATAAACGTCCCACTGCTGGGCGCAGGCCTCTTCCCATTTAGAGAAGGCACGAGCATTGATCACCACGCTTGCTCTCTGCGGATTGGTGATTTCAGGTCCCAAATTTTGGAATCCATCATGCATCGGCATCGGCATCATTGAGTAATCTTGGAACACGCATACAGAATAAAAACAAAGAGAACCTTGATTTTTTGTTAAATTAAAAAATAATAGTCTCAAATCGTTTTCCGTAGTAGACCGCCAGTTACACTACACATTAATCTTTAATCAGTTTCCATAAATCGAAACCTTTACACGTTTCCATTGATTTACAACCCATAAAACTTCGCTTAAGTAACTTTTACATAACATATCATCACGCCTGTATCCCCGAAGGGGTAGGCAGAGGTGTACCAATGTACACCCACAGTAAGTAACTTTTCTAGTTACATAATATACATACTTAGGTGCATCACAAATTAGCTATTTAAATAATGTTTTTCCAGTAAATGTGTTGTGGAGGTCAGATAGGCAGTCGCTCTGTAACATACGGTATTCAGCTGTCGGTGAGACTGGAAGCCGATCCTAACATAGCTTGGGAAAAGGCTAGACAGAATAAAAAGGATACATAAATAAGTAGGCAGAAATGTCCTTATACAGGGTGTTATCGAAAGGGTATAAGTATCCAAAAGGGGTGAAGAGTACATCGGGTATAGAGTCAGTTTACAATATTACAACTCAAAATGAGTTAGCTTTAAATGATTAAATTATTTTGGTAACAGTGTTACACCCTGTATATTTGATGATATATCAATATATTATCCGATTTTTTAGGCCTGTAAGTAATGATGATTCCAGACACACTAATTAACTATGCAAAGACTAGATTTATTCAGAACATAAAAAAGGTCAAACAAGAGCAAAGAATATTAATGTTCAAGGTCAAAATTAAAATAGAAGACATATATCAATAGACGTTTAATTTCATAAAATCGTTCCAAAGACAATACCCGTTTGCATCAGTCTTACAATCTTTTAATTCTAATAAAACCTTTTTTGGCGGGTGAGCCAAACACAGTACCTCCGCATCCCTAAGCTGTGCAGTACTGGGATAAAAGTATTCAATTTTCATATATTCGTTTTTCGAATCCACCCATCTTTGGAACACTAATTTCCCGCCAATAGGGAAAGGTTCAAACTGCTCTTTTAGTTCAAACGGTTTAAAACCTAATGCGTTGATCACAGGGTTCAAATTCGAATCATGCCCCACTAGTAAAGTGAATTTTGGAGATTTATCCTCGAAAATATTAAACATGTATTTTATTAAGGGCCCAGCGATGTCTTTTGAGCCACCTGTCAAATTGAATCTGACGTTTTGGTTTTCTTGACTGATTTTCGTTAATAGTTTCCATTGTTCTTCTGTTTTTATTTTACCCCAAGCGACATCTTCGATTGGCATGCCTTCGTAATAGCTCATTATAAACGAGTCTACGATAGCATTTCCGATAAATAATGGGCCACTTACATTCGGTTCCTCTGCCTCCTCTAAAACAACTTCAGTTTGAGCCACATTTAAATCACATAAATATAAAGATTTACATATATCTGCTTCCTCTAATTTCAATATCCGAGCTAATTCTGCATAAGACTCATTTAATTTTAAATCCTTTATCTTCGCCGTCATTTCTTGTTGCATCTTATTTCTGAACGCTTCGGTGTTATTATGAAAAATTGGGAAAAAAATCGGGTCAAAAACCGACAAATCTTCAAGATGTCTCACTGATATATTGCAGTCTTTAAAAGCGGAATCAACGAACGCTTGCGCCGTAGCTATTGTTCGTTGTTTTGTATTTGAATAAATAAGTACCTCCTCTTGTTTTGGGCAGCCTTCGATTAAATCCTCATTTTCAAGCCATTCGGAAATATATTTACCCATATAACCTTCTAATAATGCGCCTTTTTTCGTCAAAACTCCCGCCGATTCGTTCCATTTCGGCCACGGTTTTGGAGTATATTTTTCAAGACTATCCGTCAAAGGAGTCCTCACATTATGCCTGCTTAATATTAAAACCTGATCCAACTTTAGGCTGCGTATATCAATGCCGTAGCTTATCACAATAGCGCACAAAAAAACGATTAACTTTCGCGCCATTTGTTATCGATTTCGTTTGTTTTTCACGTGGCACTGGCACTTAATGTTTCTTAGCGTTAAATTAAATGCACAAATTATTGTTTTCCCGCGGTTTGTGGCATGGCGGACGTTTCGCGGTTGTAAGCTAAACAAGACTGGCCGTTTTACTAGCGCTACGATAAGCGTGCTTCATCATGCGACAAAAATGATAAAACTAATAGGGCTGTGTCACACTGAAGCGTATCTTTGATAATTGGAGATAATTTTGCGATTAACGTCATCATAATCGATAATATTATTTGCATAGATAATTGGTTGCAATTATAACTTCATAATGGCTTTATCGGGTAATTAAAACGTTTATGCGACGATTATAGACATACGAAGAGAGATACAGTTAGGTACTGTTATGCTAAAGGATGTCCACAAATAACGAAATGTCCTGAAACTCGTAACGAAATCAATCAGAATTAATAAATAGTAGGAGTTGGTAAAATAAATAAAAAAAAGATAGGATAGGTAAAGAAAAAGAAAAAAGACAAAGTTAGGAATAGTTGTGATGCAACAAGAATCAAATTATAAATAAATGATCATACTGAATATGATCATTAATTTATAATTTTTCAATTCAATGTATCCGAAAATATCTAACCGAACACCAATACGACACTATATTTAAAAACAGCTGTTTCAAGTGACCTTGACAAATATAATTAAATCTTATCTACGTAATAATTATATGCGGATAAAATTACATATTCATCGACTATAAAGACATGTCTACTATGCATGTTATAATCCTATTTAAATCACATACTGATTGCTATTGTTGTACCTTTTTTCGCAGAAATTTCTGTCAGGGCCAAGGCGTCTCTACCCTCCATTTCTCGCTGGTTAAGGCCGTGGTCATAGACCTTGGGGCCGAGTCTGCTATTTACAATGGGTCCAATCGTCTGAGTGGATGGCGTTAGTAAGTCCATTTTAGGATAATTGGCATTCTACTAAACACCAATATAAAATGATGTTTTACCTACGTAATTATCCTAAAATGGACCTACTAACGGCACCCACTCAGACGATTGGAGCCATTGTAAATAGCAGACTCGGCCCCCTTATCAAAGGACTCTAGTTCGTCCCGAAATCTCTGTCTGGGCCTTGTTTTTCGCCGGGTGAAATTCCAATGAGTTCGACTCACGTCGAGGGCACGATGTGGGGATATGTCAGACTTGCAACTACCAAAAACACCCCGGTTCCCTTCTCGCCTTTGCTGGAGCCGCGGGATCGTAAAGCATTCTCAGCGCAGCTCCAAACTCTGTCTGGGCCTACCGTGATGTCTCTTGCCATTTAGAAGGACCCATTGGGTCATTCGTTTGGCCCATTGGTAGTCTGACTGATCTGGCGGCAGATGAGTCCTGCCCAGTTCATTTTAGCGTGGCAGCTTTTACATTATTAAATAACTATTTGATGTATAACTGTACTGATTCTGATGTTTGTTCTTGATCGAGAGGTTTCAAGGAAAACTATTCAACCGCTTCACGATTATTAGTTCTTTTGATATGAAGTACTTAGGTACTTAAATAACTGTAATTTACAAGCACGTACTCGTGTTGCGACTTTATACCTACTGAAGGTTAATTTTGTCGTTTGGGGAGCTTAATTTAATATTATATAAAGTATTCTTCTATTTGAAGTCCACAACATAAACAAGGTACTTAATCTTTTGGAAAGATCATCATCATCATCCACAGCCCTTGTCCTCCCACTGCTGGGCATAGGCGTCTCCTCTTTCGTGTCATTGTCTACGGTGCTGTGCCATCAAAGATATTTGGTAAGATACTTGATTACAATGCCAATGAAACAATAGTACTTAAAAAAAATTGAAGTCGATCACCATTTGCCGGAGATATAGCGTAACAAACACGAAAAAACATACCGCCAAATAAGAACCTTCTTTTGCAGTTGGTTAACGACAAGTACACGAGAAATCTGTTACAGTATTGTTAACAATTCGACCTGAGACTTGCATAATATATTTCTCAATCGTTTTACAACTATTACAAATTTCTTAGACTGAATTGCGAATTTAACAGCTGTTAACATCCCACGCAATGACAGTTTGTAGGTATATGGCACAACTGTTGTTAAGGATTTGGATAATTGGCTTTTGAGTTTTGACGTTTTTGACATCTTGTTACTTGAGAGTCGTGGTGGCCTAACGGTTTAAGGAACGGATTTGTATGCACAATATTGCAGGTTCGAACTTAAGCAAGTACCAATATGGGTTCTTCAAAGTTTTATGTATTCTTTTATTATTCTCTCTTTTAAGAAAAACTTCGTGAGGAAACTTGGATTTCAAAAATTGTAGTCTGAAATCGACAATCTGCAATGAGCAAGCGTGGCGTCAAATTATGCTCTTGCCTACTCTATGTTTTTTTATTACATAATATATTTTATACAGAATGTTATCAAAAAGGTATATCTATCCAAAAGGGGTGAAGAGTACATCTGGTATAGAGTCCGTTTACAACATTTCAGCTCAAAATTAGTTAGTGAATTGTAAATATCCAATTATTTATTGACTGTGTAACAACAAGCCAAGAATAACAGATTCTAATATTACATTCATATTTGTTCTTACACATGTAAATAAAACATCTATTACTCAGGGCGCATACCACTAATCAGACTGGTTCAGAAGTAAAACTTAAATATTCTTGACGTCTAATTACATTAAAAAAAACCCTTAGTCCGTAAGTTAATTAGTAATTCCAGCCTATAAGCGTCCCGATGCTGGGCACAGGCCACTTCCCATTAAGAGAAGCCACGAGCATTTAGAGCATAACAAGTTACAATGGTATCGCCCAGGTTCGACCCTGCAACCTCGTGCATCCGAATCCATTCATTGAACCGCTAGGCGACCACGGCATACAAGTATAATGAAATAAATATAAGGCACCTAGTTTTGCTTTTACAAAATAAGTATAAAATGAGGAGATAAAGTGAATCAAAGTTCAAGGATAAGACTTAAATACGTCACAATTTTGCACAAACGACATCGTGACGTCACGCGATATTTCATAAGTTTGAAACACATTTTAAGTAGAACTTCTGTAATGTCTTTCTATTGAAATAATTATAAACCACATATGCTTGATTGATGCAAATTAATAACGTAGCAGTATTTCTCCCGATTATGCGCATAACTGTTTTATGATTAGCTGTTAAAGTACAATACAGTCTACTGCATATTGGTTTACACCTTAGAGTATAGACTAGTTAACTCTAGAGTGCACCTAACAGAGTATGAACAGTGAGGACAAGTATGAACAATCACCATTTTATGCAAGATCAAGTACACAATATTAACACCATTAGATAACCAAAAATTAATGTTGATATATTGATATGTATTTACGTCATCGTTTCGTACGTTTTTTTGCGAAAACATGACATCTGAAGTATGATTCGCTTTGTCTACGTGAGTCGAAACTTAGGTCAAATGGGTCTAATATTTTTAAATAACTTGAAATTACCTCCGTGGTTGAGTGGCGAACGCACCGGTTTTCAAGGTGTCTCTAAAGCTAACTCTGAGGTCTCGGGTTCGATCCCCGGACGTGTCAATGCAGAAAGTCTCTTTTCAACATTGTCTCGAATCTGGGTGTTTGTGGTACCTTCGTTGTTTCTGAATTCCATAACACAAGTGCTTAAGAGCTACTTTGGGTTCAGAGCAAAGTATGTGATGTTGTCCGCATTTATTAAAAAAAAATGATTTTTACATTAAATAAAAACATAGATTTCGTATTTCTCCTTTAAAACATAGTAACACTGCCACTAGCTATGTTATTCTCAATATCTATTGTTTCATTTATTTTGTATTCTCTTATCAAAGTCATTGACCCTTCCAAATCAGAACAATACAAACAAAAGCGTATTATCTTAGGCCGAGCACACACGGACTGCTTAATACTGCGAATACATGGTAAACTAGACAAAAAAATGTAGGATAGATAGAGAAAGATACTTTGCCGATAGGTCTAGTGAAATAAATAAATAAATGCGGACATCACATACATTGTCCTGAACCCAAAGTAAGTAGCTCAAACACTTGTTATGGAGTTCAGAAACAACGAAGGTACCACAAATACCCAGACCCAAGACAATGTAAGAAAGTTGGTTGCTTAATTGACCCGTCCGGGTGTCGAACCTGGAACCTCAGAGCTAGCGACACCTCGAAACCGGCGTGAAACTCAACCAAGGAGGTCGTCGAAATGGGAACAACGTGGGTAAGACAAAGGGGCACAGTTAGTTTATAAATACGTTTATCACCTTTCTTATGTTTACCTAATCTAGATATTAAGTATCTAGAAATAGCAAACAATTATTGTATAACATAAGTACCTAATAGCTCGTATCGCCAGAAACAGAATTACTATTTGAGAGCAATAACTATTTTTCAATCATTTCGGTGCTAAGATCCGATAGTTTTGATATTGCAAATAATACTTACAGAAAAAAAACGACTGCAAAATAAATCTTATACTTATTTCTTATGGATCCCACTGTCAAAACTGGGCTAAGCGGGAAACACCGGCTTTCGAATAAAAAAAAATCATCAAAATCAGTTCACCCAGTCAAAAGTTCAAGGTAACAAACATGAAAAAACTGTCGAA
The DNA here is from genome assembly GCA_905146925.1 of Autographa gamma. NCBI lineage: Eukaryota > Metazoa > Arthropoda > Insecta > Lepidoptera > Noctuidae > Autographa > Autographa gamma. The sequence continues at coordinate 2,464,903 of LR989878.1, read as the reverse complement.
TTGAGTACCTCCTCCTTTTTTGAAGTCGGTAAAAAACATAGTTAATAGTCCTAACTACTACTGCGAAGATTCATACTGTATTGTCTGTAATAGGTTGACTCCATAATATGAAACCGTGGGAATCAATTACAAATTTCAATGTAAAAATGTGTTAGTAAACAAGAAGGCTTGTTTTCAAAATAATTTATGTTCAAAGAATTCCTACACAGCTTGAACAGTTTGTAAACAAAAGCAAAGGATGTCTTAACTAATATTTACATTGATAAATACCCTTTATTTTGATACTACACTAAGTAACGTCTAAAACGAATAATTTTAAAAACATCCTCCAATTAAAAAGTAATGTTGTTATTTAAAATTACTAAACATAATTCACAAATTATTGCTAACAATCTATCCCGATTACGTTCGCTGTAAAACAAAAAGACTATCACATTCAGTCCATTCGTTTAGGAGCTACAATGCCACGGACAAACTCATTAAAAGTATTACACCCGTAGTTTTGAACATGGGTTTGAAATTTTTTTTTTAGCTTTTTTGTTAATTTAAGATATCCAATTTTGAATACCAATAATTTTATACCATAAATCTTTACCATATAATTTGTGCTACCAATATCGCTGCTAATTTGAAGATACCAAAACACACGGATGGATAGCGTTGTAGTAAAACTGCTAAATCAATGAGAATTATTTTAATAATAGTTATCACAAATGTGTAAACAATTTAATTACAGTAATAAATAGTTATTTTAAAACGTACATTTTATATATTATTATTTATTGCAACCATTCATTACACATATCCCATTTTATATTTATCTAGTACATAATATTTTGTCTGTAACTGTCCCACTGCAGGCCTTTCATACAGAGAACGAGCATTGATCACCACGCTTGTGAGCCCCACGGTGGGTGCCATTACCGAAGCTGTTAATAACACCAGGTTGATGCGAATCCAAACTCAGACCTGCTACTGAAAATTTCATAGAAAAACCCAACGACACCTTGGTCGACTTGGGAATCGAACCCAAGACCTCTAGCGTAGCAGTCGCGCTTAGCGCCACTAGGCCAACGTGGCAATGACAGACAACAAAATATATTATGTACTAGAGTCAAAACATTTGCCCTAAGGCTAGCCAAACTAGTTCACATCACAATCTACCATTACTTTAAATATTATGGGATGAAATAATACTTAAATGTTTTATTTTATTGTAAGTCTAAATCTATGTATGCAGCGTGCGTTTATTAAACAAGTGTTTTCTTGTTATTTGAGAATAAATTGGCATTATTGAAAATTCAACCAACAAGTAACAAGATATCTAAGATTTCTGTGCCATTTTCTTAAAACTTATGCTTGGTATTAAAATTAGCTTTAGTTTGTTAATAAATTTTTTAAAACCCATCGGTGTCGGGACCATTCCGTTAGGAGCTACGATGTCACAGACGCGACGGCACTTCAAACTCATAACACGCTCTTTTTACGTCGGGGTTCAAAAAATCATGTTGAGTATTGAAGTACAATGCCACCACTAGTAATATTAAATAAGTTTCAAAATAAGCCATTATTTATAACGTACTAAATTATTTAGTAAACTATATAGGTTGCACGCAGCATTTTTGGTCTCACTGAATGTTATATACACAATAAGACAATCAATAGTCAATACATACAATTTTAAAGGCTCTATAACATTACAAGTTCAATAATATCAACTTTTAAGAACCCACTGTTGGGTAAACTCTCTCAAAAAACATTCAGATCTATTTCGCCCCTTTAGATCATTGCATGCAAAACATATTTTACAAATGTATATTATCTTTTTAAATACAGGAAGACTGATTAAGCTCTATTTTCAATATTCTTCATCCCATAATAAAGTATAAAACATTTAAATACTGAGTATAACATCACAAGTTAAAACAATGCTCGATACAATCCGCCATCTTTATAAAAATTGGCGGTAACTTTGACAGCTGTCATTAGGAATGTTGTTTTTTTTTCTAGCTCGTGGCTTTGTCGAGTTGTGCCAGTTGGTGGCCTAACCTTTCTTCGCGGGCTCGCCTTGATTGGCCCAACGCTCGTTTTTCAGCAAACTTTGATATAAATGTTTCTACTGGCATGTTACCTGTAATAAAGGAAAATACATTGTTTTTATTTCTAACCTTACTACTTTGACTTTAACATGCTGTTCTCGACTATGTGTTACTATTTATAGATTACATATACTTAAAAACGTACTCTATCCTGAATAATAAAGATTTTTACAGAATCTCTTTGCAAATGAATGCAAGGTAGTTGAATAATATGAGATATTTAAAATAATTTTATTAAACTAAAATTCTTCGGCCATTATCCACACAGGTCTCAAAACTGCACCCACATAGTGAAAAAAGATTTATCTGTCTATCCATCTATTCAGGCCGTCTTGTCCTACTGCAGTTCAAAAGCCTCTCTCTCCTTTTTTCATGCCTTTCTGTGGTGAGCTAGGATGGGAACATCCTTTGGTAGGATTCTTGTTGGGTCTCTCCACCTTCTTTTCATTCTACCGATGTTGCCAATGTATTTATATCTATCATTACAACAAAAATACACCACAAACCTGTCAAAAACTGCTCCGCAATAACCTCAGACTCCTCATCGGCTTTCATCGCAGCCTCCTTCAAGTAATCCCTGATCCGATGAGGATCGTACATCTCTGCCATCTTCTGATGCTTACGGTTCAACTCCTCGAAGTTCATCTTCATTTGTACGATGGTGGATATACGGTCTATGACTTCAGTCTTAAGATTGTCTAACGCTTGTTGCTTGACTATGTTTTCTTGGGCTATTTCCTCGATGCTTGTCATAAGCTCTTCGGTTTCCAATTCCAGTTCTACAAGTTGGGGGTTTACTTCTATTATTTTGTCCTGGAATTTGTGTACCAAGAATGTTAATGTTTTTCGGTAGTTTTATTTAGGTTGTTATTGAAATCGAAGATGATGCAGGTATGTATTTGGTGCATCAAAAAAGGTCTAAAAGCAAGAGCTGTGTATTCTGTACTCACTAATTATTTTCATTGTATATTATTACAAACTATACATTGTAAAGAAAAAACTAAAATAATTTATACAAAACCACTACAAATTGTTTGTAAATAGAAGTACTTAACTAAACGCATATGACTTTAAATAAACTCTAGATTGTAAGTCTTTGCCTTTTACCTAGTCTTTAGTTTGTTATTTAATTCTTAGGTATGTTGACTTATTAATATTACAAGTTTTAGATAACTTATTAATATTACAAGTTTTAGATAATAAAAAATATCTAGCTTTAATTCCGCTACAAAAATCCAAGCTTGGCAGCAGGATCCAGTCCCACCCTCTCACATCATTTTCCCTCATGCAAATATGCACATGCAGGAAAGCCCGCCTTCCCGCCCTCATGTATATGCACGAATAGTGAATCCAACATTTAATTTTAATGTCATGGATTTCCGCAAAGTAACGTCTGATTCTTTAACTTAACTTATTCCACTTTAAGTTTTTAATTGTAAAGTTTTCTATGTTTCTGTTAAAATAACTGTGAACTATATGAGAATTAAAATTTGATGCTTATAATGTTATTTTATTAAATAAATAACTTTATTTCCTTACCTGTAAATCAGTATTCTCTAATATCTCCTGCAACTCTTCAATACAACACTCATTTAGTTCCGGAAACATCAATGATTGACTGCTAAAATGCGTTTGTGGACTCACATCGTTACTTTTAACCGTATCCTCGTTATTTGTTAACTTTGGCATCGATTTCTGAAACTCTCGTATTATAGCCTGGACTACACGACCCAAATCTGAATGTAAAGTGTAATTTAAGAGCCCAGGAGCTCCAATAACTTGGTTTGAATTCTCACCGATCCAAGGATGAGAATTAGGCGGATTTACGAATATTGAAGGCTTTTCGTTTGGAAATTCTGGTCCCAAAATCACTGTTAAAGACATATTTTTACCGTCGGCCACGAATTCTACGCGATATTCAGCATTTTCACTCACTTCTACTACGTGATCGTTAAATACTTTTAACGTATCGATTTGACGTTTTCTCATGTCTTGTTCGCTATAATATGGTCGGGGCATCATGATTGGAGAATGGTGTTGCTGAAAAAATAGTACTTTTCAAACAAAAACACTACAAACACGATGCTCTTTTACACAAAAGAAAGTTGTCTTGAATTGGCTGAATAAATCATGCTTTTTTACGAGAGGTATTACAAAAGCGTAATTTATTACATAACAAAGAATAGCTAAATACCTTTTAGCTTTTGATAAGAATCCTTTTAAACTACAGTTGGATATATTTAATTAATAATCAATTTCCAAAATATTGTCTGGCGATTTGACGCGATCAATATGTCACACAAACCAGTTCTCATTGCACAAAAGAAATAAATCATCCAGTAAGTAATACGCAACGTCTATTGGCTAAAACTGTAAAAGATCAATTTTTCAACCAATAAGATCCAATGTTGATGAAACAAGCAAACGAAGAAAAACAAACTCTTACGACCAAATGTCAAAGAAATGTCATTATGTACGTTTTGTTTTTGCCTGAAGTTGTTGCAATATTTTATTATTACTGCGTTATTTGTAATAACGCCTGGCAGAGGTATTTTTAAAATAATAATATATAAGAAAAGGAATATATTATTATATAGTGTTACATACGTGTATTACGTTAAAACTGGGAATAAAACAACAAGTGATTAGTGAAAGAAGCATCGAAAACTGGATCAAAGACGTAGTGTTTTGGTAACATATAATCAGGATAAGGAACTATGCAGATACAAAGGCGGGAAGACGAAATAAAATCAATATAAGATATAATACAAATATGGACTAGGGAATCACCAAAATGAGCAGATACGAGGAAAGCCGTCTGAAAGAGGCCTTTAAAAAAGGAAACATTAGAGAAATTTTCGTTGTCATCAGTAGAGTCGTTTATTATTTTCTGTAAACACTTTTTTCTATCTAAATAAAGGCTATTATTAATAATGCGTAGGTACATAAAAATATAATGATCTGCACATTTGACGCCATTACATTTTTTGAAAACTATGCAAATTATAGGTTGTCTACATTTATTCAAATAGGTGTTTTGGTGTATCGTTTTCGCGATCATTAAGCTATTTTCTGTCATTAAAGCTATGATATTTCCAGAATAACGATAAGTCACGTTTTGTTGTAATTGAAGTTTTTTGACTGGTCCCTTGGTCTAGTGGTTGGTGACTAATGGTGACCCTAACTGCTATACCGGAGGTCGTGGGTTCGATTCCCACCCAGGACAAACGTTTGTGTGATGACTGATGAGCACGACCGTTTGTTGTATCTGGGTGTAAGTTATCTATAAGTAGTATGTATGTATACAGGGTGTCCGGTAAATAATCCGACAAACTGTGGTGGCTGATACCTTAGGTCAGGCCCTATCAAATGAACGCAACATATGTTCGCCGAAAAGTTACAGGTTTCGAGTTACAATCGATTTTCGAAAATTTTAGAATTTTCTACCTTGCATCAGACTTTTCCATTTTTCTTGTTGATACATAGCTTTCGTAATACTTTTTGTGCATCAAATTAATCTTGAATAGTTACTCTATCCTTTGATAAGTCTCATATTTATCTAAACGAAGAATATATTGGCGATAACGCCATTCGTTTTACAATTTTCACTTTCGGTTTTTCTTAGTGCTCAACTTTGAACTGCAGTGGTGAAAAATAAATGTATGTAGGATTTTTGTACAACAATCTTAAAAACTTGCTTGAATATTGGTGATTTTGGGAAAGTACAATACTTGCATATTTTCTTTACAAAATTTGACAAAATAAGCAGCTGAAGTATACCCAGGCCTATTTTTTGAAATATTACTAATGTAAATCTGAGTAAAAATGATATGTAACTTAACCATGATCGTCATTGTACGATTAAATGAGGTATTTTCTTCTCGCCATTAACTCTCTATGCCAGATTAAAACATGTTTTAGTGTAAAGTTACCTTAACCTTCAATATTTTCTTACTAGATAAATCGATTTTATAACACCTTATTTTTCATGCAACAACACTGAAATAGCTGGTTTTAGACGCCCAATTCATCTGCACTATCATTGTAATGCGTATCATTGTAAAAATTTAAACGAGCATTTTTTTTTTTTATATTTTACGAATTGAAATTGACCACAATTATTTCGTGTCACTAGTTAATCGCTAGAAAAAAAAAAACTTATTTCACTGGACCATAACGATCCGCGTTAAGTTACGTCGCATTTCTACTCAGATTTACATTATTAATATTTCAAAACATAGGCCCGGGTGTACTTCAGCAGCTTATTTTGTCAAATTTTGTAAAGAAAATATGCAAGTATTGTACCTTCCTAAAATCACCAATATTCAAGCAAGTTTTTAAGATTGTTGTACAAAAATCCTACGTACATTTATTTTTCACCACTGCAGTTCAAAGTTGAGCACTAAGAAAAACCGAAAGTGAAAATTGTAAAACAAATGGCTCGATCGCCACTATATTCTTCTTTTAGATAAATATGAGACTTATCAAAAGATAGAGTAACTATTCAAGATTAATTTGATGCACAAAAAGTATTACGAAAGCTATGTATCAGCAAGAAAAATGGAAAAGTCTGATGCAAGGTAGAAAATTCTAAAATTTTCGAAAATCGATTGTAACTCGAAACCTGTAACTTTTCGGCGAACATATGTTGCGTTCATTTGATAGGGCCAGACCTAAGGTATCAGCCACCACAGTTTGTCGGATTATTTACCGGACACCCTGTATATGTATAAATATGTTTATCAGTTGTCGTGTTGCTGTGACAATTTTTTTTTAATCTTTCTTTCTTTGTCTGGTCACAGTGGTCACCAAAGCACAAAGCTCTGCTTAGTTTGGGATCAGATGATCGTGTGTGAAATGTCCCGGAATGTTTTGTACTATTATATTTTTATATCCTCTTTGTACTCATTAGCTGGGGTTTTTTTCGGACAAAATGTTACATGAATTAAAATTAAATGGATTTAATAAAATTATCAGACTTTTTTATTACGTAATGATTTTATCATTTTACTAAACTTAAGCTATATTACAATTTAATTAGCTTTAGGTTTAGTGGTCAGGGGGCCGAGTCTGCTATTTACAATGGCTCCAATCGTCTGAGTGGGTGCCGTTAGTAAGTCCATTTTAGGATAATTACGTAGGTAAAACATCATTTTAACGTCAAAATTGGCCACTGGGGCGGCCAATGTTGACGTTTTGGTGTTTAGTAGAATGCCAATTATCCTAAAATGGACTTACTAACGCCACCTACTCAGACGATTGGAGCCATTGTAAATAGCAGACTCGGCCCCCAGTGGTTCTGACTGATAAACCGTCCGTGGGTTCGATTCCCGACCAGAAAAATCTTTGTGTTATGAGTTAGATCATGCGTTCTGTGTCTGGGTTTTTCTATAATATGTATATTTAAAAATATAATTTATTGTTTAATAGAAATCAAATTGCCATAGTTTTGTGACGCTATTAAGTACATCGTGTCAAAATAAAATTGCAAAAACTTTAATTTAAAAAAAGTATGTATTTTATATTTTCCCAGGCTCAGGTACAAAATTACTAAAATAACAATAATATCCTTAATTAAGAAATTAAAACAGAATTAACCAAAATGTGTCTTTAAGAATATATTATTATTGTACTACATTTATGCTTATAATCTCAGGTCTTCCACGATAATAAAATTTGAGATTACTACCTAATAAAATTCAGGTTTTTATCAAAATTACAAAACTATACCTATAAAAAAAATTGAAGTGTCCGTTTGTAATTTTAAATTAACATAATATGTTGTCTCTCTGTTCATCATTCAGCCAAGTCCACTGCTGGACATAGGCCTCTCCCAATTTGCGTCACAACACCCGGTCCTCCGCCTTCCGCATCTAGTCCCCTCCAGCGACCTTTCTCAGGTCATCGGTCCACCTGGCGGGCGGGCGTCCTACCTTACGGTTGCCGAGCCGCGGTCTCCATTCTAGCACTCGTCTGCTCCAACGGCTATCGGTCCTTCGACAGACATGGCCAGCCCATTGCCACTTCAGCGAGCTAATTCTACGAGCTATGTCGGTGTCTCTCTGTTTGGTCCGGCTAATCTCTGAAACGGCTGGACCGATTCTGATATAGCTAATGTTGTAAAAATTTGGTAGTTAAATAAGGCTAATTTTATTTAGAATTTTTCTTCATTAAAAAGGGGACTAGTTACAAACGCGGATGAAACCACGGTTAACAAATAAGCAAGTTATAAGTGAAGCTATAAAACCAATTATTTTATTCTATCAAGAGTTTTAGAAAAAAAAACAAAGAAAATATCTACCTAATGTTCACTCTGACATTTATTTTTGCGCGTTAAAATAATTCTGTCGCAAATCTTATTTTAATGATCATCAAAATTGTCTTGACGTCTTTAAAATGACGAACTTTAAAATTACTTTTTATATCATTTATTTGAGTTCCGTGACAAAACAAGGCGAGTGAAACCGCGGGACACAACTAGTACAAGGGTTTGTTTTGTTATTTATCATATTTGCAAGACCCAAACACACATAGGACACTATCATACCATCTTCAATCATCATCATCATCATACCATAACACCTGTATTCCCGAAGGGTTAGGCAGAGATGTAGAAATGTACACCCACAGTTCGCCGATATGTTTAGGTCCCATGTAATAGGGGGCGAGCCTATTGCCACTAACCGGGCACAAATCCAAACTCCGACCCGCTACTGAGAATGCCATAGAAAAACCCAATATCAAATTGGTCGACTTGGGAATCGAACCCAAGACCTCTAGAGTAGCAGTCGCGCTTAGAACCAATAGGCCAACGAGGCAGTCAGACACAAAAATAAATAATAACACACTTTAGTCAAAATATTTGATATCATATTTTGCCTAAGTGTGTACCTAGGTCCTAAATGAATATGGACTAAGTAGGTAAACAAAATAAGTATTTATTTACTCGAGAATAAAGTTTATTGGCCTCACAAACTAACCGCACCGATTATTCTCCACAAATTTAAATCAATTAATAATATATTTTTATTTATAAAAAACTAGAAACCCCATTGAAATAAGACAATTCGTTTTTTAATGCAAGAATAAAGTAGTCCATAAATGTAGCTATGGAAAATCTAGAACTCATCAAAATCGGAGCATGCATCCGGGAAGCTAACAGGGCCTCGATAAAGTCGTTTTAAATGCATGCCAGTGTACTTGTCATTCTGCCTAATTTTCGTATACAGATAAGCCTACAGTTAAATCTCATTGAACTCTCAAAGAGAATGACCGTAATGACCAATTAATGATCGTAATGACAGTTAGCAGAATGCCTATTATCGTAAAAGTGATCAAATGAAGCAGATCATTTGGTCAATTCAGGCAACTCGGCCCTTAGTACTTTGCTCTGTGGCTACCCAAAAAAAGAATATATTTTTAAACTAATTTGGTGTGTTATTCATTAGGCTCACGTCACGTGGGAATTCATTAAGAAAAAAGGTTTAAAATAAACAATTATTATTAAAATTAAACAATTACTTTTAAAATAACTGATATCATAAAAGTTATTTTTAACCGACCCATAAAAGAAATATACGTCAGACCTGCTTCATTTGGTAATTTTTTTACTATAATAAGCATTCTGCTAACTGTCATTACGATCATTAATTATTCATTACGATCATTCTCTTCGAAAGTTCAATGAAATTTTATCTGAAGACGAAAATTGGGCACAATGACAAGTACACTGACCGACCACTGACATGCAATCAAAATATCTGAATCGAGGCCCAGTCCCACCCATCAATTTCCAAACCTCACTGCGGGCTGCTTAACATTCGACCTCTTTTCAAAATCACACCATTTGTGACCTTGATGACTTGTCTCTTAAGCTCTTACCTATCAGAGATACGCCAGCCAATCTGTTTTTGCCGATCATCGCAACTTGTACAGTTCGGAAGAAAAGTGATAGAAATGCATCGAAAAGTTAATGCAATAATTTTTATCATTACGTAAAACTTTGTAATGTGTTTTGACAACTTAATTAGTATTACTTATTGAGATATGAATTACACTACTGCCCGTTTTCACTGATCAACAAAAAAGTGTGTTTTGCAAAGTTGGTTCAGCTAAATAGTGACTCGATGCAGATTATTTAAAACTAGCTTATGCTGTAGCTTTGGTTGCAAGAAAATGTATTTTCTATAACAACAAGAGATAATTCCTATTGATGACTCATCAGAAAACGTTATTTACTTGATAAGTTGATCTTATAGTATCAAGCATTGAAGAACTGATTATTTATGGGGTTGCAAGTGGGGTACTGTATGATAAAATTGGGTGCGCAAAATAGTACTGTCTTTCAAATAAATATAACTTGAAAAGTGCTTTAATTTCTTAAACGTCATTATTTATAAGCAATTTACCGCCACTAACTAAAAGGCAACTAATTTTTAAATCTAAATGTCGTTACTTATCACAGTGACAGAGACCGTATTCAGCCATACTTATAAAATAATACCGCGATTGACCATCCGCAAGTACTTTTGCTAACAACTGTACACCCCCACTTTCGCTTTAGTGGGGGCATAATACTGAATTACTTTGCTATAGCCAACCGCTTTGCCATTCATACTCATCGAGGCTGTCAAATACAATACCTGTGTCTGACCCAAATTAAAAAAAAAAGTAATATAAAAACCCGCGAACCGGGCTATGCTATAGACAACGTTCGAATTTTAAATTTGAATTTTATACTTTGTTTTTATTAAAACTTGACATTTTATGAATTGATTCTTTTAATGCTTGATTTTTTTTGTTAATTTTATATTTTTTTATTTGGCTATAGCAGAGCCCAGTAAGGATTCATCTTATAACCTAAAAAGTTACTCTTTGCATAATACGACGGTTGTGCCGACGGCAATTTTTATGTAATACAATGTAAGAAAGAGTATTATATAACTATCATTTTGGCCTCATATTTTGGTAGTTGCAATAGTCGTTCATTTGCCATGGATAAAACTGCCCGCGCTCACCTAAAGACTGTGTCCCAATTTCTTTAAAAAAAAAGTGGTGTTCTGTGTTCAAAAGTGAAGTGTAAGGACTCGAAGTGAACAAGTAAGTTTTTTTATTAACTTTTTAAATTTCGTCACTTATATCTTGTTTATACATCCAGTGGCGTTTGTGAAAGTTTTTGTATGTCCGAAACTATGTTATCTGTTTTTTTTATGTATGTTATGTATGGTAGATCCAAGTTTAAAGTTGCCCAATTTACGCGCTATTAGATAATTCATTGCGAAGTTTAGCCTACTTTTTTAAATACCATTCTTGGTTAGTTCTTTGTAAGTATCAGCTGTTATAATGTCATTTTGTAATAATTATAATTAGTATGCTAATGTAGTTTTTATTCATATTATGTGCTTATTTACGTAATATTTTGGAAGTGTTTCACCTAGTGACCTACTTTATGGCCGTAGTGTTTATTCGTTTTATTTGAAGGGCCGTTGTTGCCATAGTAACGAAATAAATAACTTTTTAACACAATTCAATAGGAGAACATTCAAATTTAACTTGAACACAAGATTTGTTTTAAAAAAAAGTAGGTCAACAGTCTTAAAACCTGATTTTTGTCAGATTGAAGTATTACAGCATAGTAATTTATGCATTTCTCGATAATATTGACCATATATTCAAACTTACACATAAGGTGTTTGGCAGGAAGCCAACATTCTCTCGGTTCTTGTAATCGGTCACGTTTTGAAGAAATCGCTGTGATTGGTATTTGGAACGAACGCGACATATTTTGTCATTGCTTTGTTTTGTTTAGTCGCTTTAAAATACGGTATTCAGCTGAATCTGGTGAGACTGGAAGCCGACCCTAACATTGCTTGGGAAAATGGGAAAGGGGCTGAACTTAATTAAAGTTACATCCACCATTTTTATACTATTAGTGTTGGGATATTTTCGATAACTTAAAATGCGACTATTATTTTGAAATTTCACAATCCGTAAATATATCAAAGGACAAGGAAAATTCTTATAAAAGGAGTAAGTACTGAGATAGCGAGTTGTAGAGATGAATGGAAGCTATACGAATTACGCCGATCACATATGTAATTGGGAACAGGGCAGGGAGATGATGATGATTGAAAAATTCCCTTAGAAACACACACATTGTTTACACGCATATATTCAACCCAACAGTTGATCTTTGGTAGTCATCACAATTTTTGACAACCAGTCTAAGTATGGGATACTGTGTTACATAGTAAAATGGGTTGTGATCTGATAGGCAGTCGCTCTGTAACATACGGTATTCAGCTGAATCCGGTGAGACTGGAAGCTGACACCAACGAAAATCGGGACCTAAAAACTAAAAAAAAAAACCCCAACAAAGTCCGTCATACGTAGTTTTATTTCAAATAATTTCAATAAATAAATGCGAACCACATCACATACATTGCTCTGAACCCAAAGTAAGTCGCTAGCAAGCACTTGTGTTATGGAATTCAGAAACAACAAAGGTACCACAAACACCCAGACCCGAGACAATGTAGGAAAGAGAGTTTCTGCATTGACCCGTCCGGGGATCGAACCCGGGACCTCAGAGTTAACTAGTTAGTCCGGTGCGTACGCAATGTCTAACATTCGCGTAAACCCAAGAAACAATTTGTTAACAATGAACCTAAGTAGTTACAATAATAAGATTACATCTTATTTTATTTATATATGCAAAGATTACTGGTGTAATACCAACTTATGTATTATTCAAATGTAATCATTTAGCATTATTATACCGTTACAAAAAGTTTAATGTAATCTTTGACAGTAATTTCATTAGTCTACTCTCTATGGATTTGTGCCCAGTGGCAATACGCTCGTCCCCTATTACATGGGACCTAAACATATCGGCGAACTGTGGGTGTACATTGGTACACCTCTGCCTTACCCTTCGGGGATACAGGCGTGATGGTATGTTATGTTATGTTATGGTTTTGACTACCAGTCTTACTATGGGATACTTTATACCCAGTACATAATATATTTTGTTGTGGAGTTCAGATAGACAGTCGCTCTGTTCCAAATTTTCTTTTGTTTTTTGAAGAAGATTATTAGTTTGCCTGAGTGAAGGCTTTGACTGCGAAACCGGACTTTGCTTCAAGTCTGGATGTTCTTCATGTATGTTATGTTATAGCTCTTTATAGAAACCCCGCGTTACATCTCGTAAATATCCCAGTAAGGAAGTCATTAAATATTCTTTGATATTTAAAAGAATTTTAATTTTTTACAGTCCTTACCTACAAATATTATTAAGTCCAAACTGTCCCACAGCTGGGCAAAGAGCACCTTTGTTTTTTCCATTTGGCATTTGTCTGTAAACAAAGTAAAAATTAAAGTATCTTAGTTAATTCTACCACTTTTATTTTCTCAGTATTCAGTGCGTATCATAGTTGTAAAGTTAATTACTTGAGTAAGTAGTACTTTATCATAATAAAGTGAAATATATGATGTTAAGAAATGTCTGCAGCTTGTTAACATATTAGTTTAGGCGCAGTGGCGCAGTGGTTAGACTTTTATGCTTAGAGTTGTGGGTTCGAATACAGTTCGGAATGAATTTGTGATTAGGCTATGGATTATATTGGAATAATGTTGAGATGCTTGATCAAGTTTCTAAAGTTTCTAGTGCGAGGAGAGGGTAATAATTTAGGTATAAGAGGAAAATTGCCTTAAACATCGTACCTTTTTAAAGGTTTTCGCGATTTTGTGTTGTGTATATTTGACAAAAAAACTCGTGAAATATAGAAATAATGTTGAGCCAACTGTTTACATTATTGGCCAGTAGATATAATTAACCAATAGACGAAAGAAATAAAGAAAAACCACGTGACTAGTAATATTTTTCGGGATTATTAAAGTTTTAATTAAATTGACCCTTGGAAGTTCAAATCATAACTCTGTTGACATGACATGTAAAGATATTGGTGGTCATGTTTCTATATACATATTATAAAAGGGGAAAGGACAATGCTTTATAAAATACATATTATCCTTACTTTATAATGTAGTCAAGCTAGTAAACAGACTTTGCGTTTTTAATAAACTGAATCTCTCGGTTGGATTAAAACAACTTTGTTTAATGTAATCTTTCATTGAAATACTGATTACATATCTATTTTACACGTACTAGAATTGAACCCGCAGCGAGTTTCTTAAACTATGTAAGAAGTCATCTTCGAAACTGCTAATCCGATTTGGCTAAATCTTTTACCGACAGATAGCTATATCATTCTTCAGTGAAAAAGAGGCATGGTATGTTTTATGTTGAAAATAAAATTGACAGATAAATTACTCTATAAAAGACCGGTATTCAGCTGAATCCGGTGAGACTGGCCACCCACAAATATAGTATGGGAAAAGGCTTACTTACAAACATAACATATCATCACGCCTGTATCCCCGAAGGGGTAGGCAGAGGGTACCAATGTACACCCGCAGTTCGCCGATATGTTTAGGTCCCATGTAATAGGGGGCGAGCCTATTGCCACTTCAGACACAGGGACAAGTCCTACAAATGATCATGAATGATGTTAAAAATAAACTAGTTGTTTTTAATTACAACAAGCTAAATAATAACTGTTGTTTACCTATCATAAATCTTTACGGTTCTGATTCTAACTAATTAACTATGTGTAGTAACATAAGTTATGTAATATAACATAATATCGTCACACTTATGGATAAAGAGGTAGAGAAATGACTTAAATGAGGTTTAAATATATAAACCTTTCTTCTGTAAATCCTTTTCCTAAGTTATGTTGTGGTCGGCTTCCAGTCTCACTGACAGCTGAACACTGTATGTTACAGAGCGACTGTCTATCTGACCTCCACAACACATTTTACTGGGTATACTGTATTTTGCAGTAAAAATAGATCAGTCATTATTCAGAGATTTTTTTTTAGGTAGGGTAAAACCGGGATAGATGCCCCACTTTTCGAAAGTGTTTCATTATTTGAATACTAAACATATTTGCTTAGATTGACCCTGTAATATAGTTAGTTTAATCATTCATAAAGCTTTAGAAACTGTATTTATTTACCTAACCATTACTGGTTTTGCAAAAATGTAATTCTTGCGAAACACATTTTTTGGGGATAGGTGCCTACCCATATGGATAGATGCCCCACTATGAAATCACTTAGGAGGATAGATGCCTCGGATGCGGGATAGATGCCTTTTTAAATAATTAACGTAATCACAATGTAATATTTATTTATTATCTTCATGTGTAGGTAATATAAAATGCTTAACCATAATTATATTTATGCATGTCTACACAATATATAAAAAAATCTGTTTAAGCGATAACATATTAAAACTATCATATAGAATCATCTCAAACGAATTTGAATTTGAAACATTCCCGTTTTAACGTAGAAATGAAACTAACAAAATAAAAATTAATAATTTCGTTTAACCTTAGTTATTATTTAAACATTTGAAAAACTCAACATATTTGTAAGGAATTATCCTTCATTAAGTGGAAACGAACATTTTAAGTTTTCCACATCGTGAGCAATAATTCTTAAAAAGAGTGCATGTTTCGTGCAGCCACTTCTAACACATAACGCACTGGATCCAATCAGATTTGGACTTCGTGTTATTATAGGTATCGAAGCATTCTTTTGACGACCTCCATGGTCGAGTGGTGTAGTGGCGGTTTCAAGGTGTCGCTAGCTCTGAGGTCCCGGGTTCGATCCTCGGTCGGGTCAATGTAGAAATCACCTTTTCTACATTGCCTCGGGTCTGGGTGTTTGTGGTACCTTCGTTGTTTCTGAATTCCATAACACAAGTGCTTAATAGCTACTTAGGGTTCAGAGCAATGTATGTGATGTTGTCCGCATTTATTTATTTATTCTACTACGGATATTTCATTGATCCCCAATTCTTTTTTATCCAATTCATGGAAAGCTGACTGTAGCTGCTCTGTTGTCCTTTCTTTTGTATTTCCTTGACATGGCTCACCTACAATAAGCAAAGTAAGTATACTAAAATACTGTATCTACACTCATCTTTACTCATCACTTTAATTTCATAACTCGAATGTGATGAACATTCGAGTTATGAAATTAAAGTTGGATTCATTTTTTTTGGTGTTTTCTAATATTCTACTATTAGGAAATACGAAAATATTCACGACTATGACTTTTAAATACTTCGATAAGGCTCTTGCAGTATAGAGGGATAGATGCCTCTAAAGGCAACTATCCCTTGTAAACTCGGGGCAACTATCCTTTTCACTAGGGATAGATGCCTCTCAATATTTTATAAATAAAATAAATGCAAACATCAGTGATTGACTCTTAAATGTGTTCTCAAAGAACCAATGTATTAAAACAATTCAAATAAAATGTAATCATTTAACTGTTTATAAAGATAGGGAATAGTGAATACTTAACTTTGAAATTTTGAAGCGTTCGTCGTGTCCGCTGAGAATGTAATTCGACACACAAGCGAGAAACGTCCGTTTAGCACAACAACTCGCGCGTCACAGAGATGAGGGGTGCATGTGGCGCGTATGTAAACAACGAATTTGCTGTTTCGTTCTCTGGTTGTTGAGTTTTAAGAAACGAGGCATCTATCCCAGTGGGGCATCTATCCCGGTTTTACCCTATACGTTTTATTTTCTTTTTATATTTTTTTGCCATGGGAGACTTATTAAAAATACCAAAATTAATAGTAAAAAGACGATGATTTTCTCAAAAAAAGTCCGAAAAGAGCCCGAAAAAATTTACTAGCTTTGTATATTTTTATGAATTGGTAGCTATAAGTAGCTTTGTATTTTAGTAACATTTATTTAAATATGTTCCAAAAATATGTTATCCAATTAACTGGCATGTAATTTGCTTATTCCCAAACTCGCTAGTCGTAATACTCATCCCATCATACCACCGACCTAGACAAAGGTTGCTTAACCTTTACCACCAAATTTTCGCCTAAATAACATGCAAGTGCGACATCCAATAACTGTTAAAACCGTTTAGTGCATATTTACTGGGTTTTTCACACACTAAATTTTTTATTTTTGACATACGATTTTCAACCTTATGTCGTCGACATAAGATGCATTAGTCATATGATTACGACACTTAAACCTTGAGAGATGGACAGAGAAAGTTCATTGGTTACTTAACTGATGGCTATCCATTTGAAAAGCATGACAGTTAAAATGACAGATGACACATTGAAAATATAAAAAGTATATTGCAAATGTAAAGGACTACAGATTTTTAATCTCGCAAAAAGAGGTGTGTGCGAGTTTGCCGCCTCGGTGTGTTGCATCATTGCTCTTAAACGAATGGATCGACTTTGATGCGATTTATTGTTTGAAAGCTGACGGTTTCCAAGTGGTTCATAGCTGTTATTTTGTCTTTTCACGGATTTTCTCGACTTTTCTATAATGTAATATGCTTATTGCACACTATCTATTCTGAAAACTGCATTCAAATCTATTGAGATATTTAAAAGATCTAAGCGTGCAGACGGCGGAAACGACTTTAATTTATATTATCTAAAGAAGACAAGAATTAAGATTGTTTTTATTATATTTTACACTTGAACACTTAAATTATTTCAAGTTAATCTAAAGTTAACTGTAATTTCTGTTAATAGTGTTACACAAATCAAAGTAATTCTTTCACGCAGTTATCTTATTCGTAAACATAGCACGAGCTATTTTGTCACTACAGTAACGAAATGTCAAAATATTTCGCCTTTTAAAATGCTGTTACCATCGACGTATGATATGCATAGACTGCTACTATCGCTAGCTTCCCCTTGTGCCAAGCGAGAGCAGTTTTTAGTCTGATCCTAGTACATTTCGTTTTTCATTTAAGTTAATTTTCGCGCAACGAGAAACTTATATAAGAAAATATCGATGGTTTTGACATTGTTAGGATACTATTAGTGTTTTAGATAGATTTTTTAAAACGGCAAGCTCCATCTTCATGCATAATTCACGACAACACTTGTTCACACTAGTGCTTACGGTTTAAACTCTGATAGGCTCACTCTATAGTTTCAAATGCAACCGCGTTGGCTGCTACTTTTTTGATTTACTAAGTTTTGTGATATCAAGTAATACTGGGCATTTTCGCGCGAACTTTTTCTCGGAGTCTAAGCATAATATTTAGTAATTAATATCTTTCCACTTGAATTTGGAAACCAAATAACTAACAATTGTAAAAAGTTTAGATTAGCACGATTAAACCAAGAATCGCTTACGATATTAGTAACTAAAACTACACTTTAGATAATTAAATAAGTAAGTACTGTAATTCATAAAAAAACTAACTCTGACAATTTTACTAACTTGTATAATAAAAAAGTACTTACTCATTATTATTTACTTTGCAGTAAGTAAACGTCTTTACTCGAATCTGAATCTCTTTGAATGCATTGAAATAAAAATACTCTTATTTTGCCCCATAAAACACACTTCCAAAAAAAATATACAAAATAAACAAAAAATCAATACAAAAAACCACCAACAAAATATTCGCGTGTACCGGCCCAGAATCGAACCAGCGACCCATTTCACTAACCTTGTATGGTGGAGACGCAACCTGCATAACTAATGCACTATAAGTATGCTGGCTTGTGCAAACTGTTATATGTTCGTCCAGAGATGTAGTGATATATGTATTAAATAAATAAGTAAAGAAGGAAAAATATCTTCTGAAAACATCATCATCTGTCGCCTTTTATCAACTATGTTGAGGTCGGCTTCCATTTGTGCATTCTTGAAAATAGATAATTTAATAATTAATAATTTAATTAACTTATTATACAAAATTGGCATTTACTTTTAAAATACAGCACAGATCTTCATAAATTATAAGTAGGAAACATCTTTATCACGTCAACAAACCAATAATTGGATCATAATGGGTATATTCGTTTAGGAGCTAAAATGACACTGACAGAAAAATAGACAGACCGACATAATTGATTTGACGTAAGAATTTAAAAAATAGCTTTGCTTTTTGCTGACCTGATTACCATGGGATTACCTGAGAAGTACTCTTTCAACCAATAAAATAATTATCCAAAATGGCCCAGGCTTTTTCGAATCATCGAGCAACATACAATAAAAAAAATCTTGCGAATTAAGAACCTTGTTCTAAAGTCATTTAAACGACCAATAAAACTACGAACCTAATTAAAAATTTACCTAACCTTTAAAATAAGCCACCTAATCGAGTATTAACAAACAAAAGCTTGCGTCTACACACACCTCTCTCTTTCGCGTGCCGAAATAACGCATATTTTTTCTAGTTCAAGTTCAAAGTATTTGTTGTGTAACCGCGGGTTTCACTGGTGAAATGATGTAACAATTACACCGAATTCAGAATTACTACGACATTGGGACTGCCTTATTTTAAGGGCGATAAGGTGCATTTTGCTTTAACATCGAATACAGAAATACTACGACATTGGGACTGCCTTATTTTAAAGGGGATAAGGTGTACTTTTCTATGGCAATTAATACAGAAATACTGTGACATTAAGACTGCCCTATTTTAAGGTAGATATGGTGCATTTTTGTATGTCATTGTTTAAATGATTGGAGATCAAAGATTGTATGTCTGGGTATAGATTCAAATTGATATGGGTATACCAAAATTCAAGAGTGACGATTGACTTATACACACACAAATAAAAAGATGACGGAATATAATAATAATATGCTTTTAATGACCTTTGCTAAATGAGTGTAATGAATAGACGCAACGATTAATGATAATTAATATCATTTAGTCTAACGTGCGTACATTTGTAGACGTCTGTGCTTCTATGATATCCAAGCTCATAAACGAGCTTTTGATCGTTTTTTTTTACTATTTACCCGTTTTTCAGAGACGATTGGTCACTTAAGGATTTCTTGATATCAATTTAAGTAACCACCTTTCAGATATCTGGAAATGAAATGTTCATAGAGAGTATTTTTCTTTAAAAAGCACTGTGTTTAGGAGCATTTAGTTTTACTTTACAAACATTGATAAAATGCATTATGCAGTTTGTTTGTAACAACTACCGTATTTTTCTGTCAAATCAGCGCCCTACTTGTTGAACGCTTAATAAGCAAATTCTGAAAGTAACTTATTTACTTCGTAAGTCACGATTTCCGTATGCGACTAAATAAAAGATACATCTTATAACTGTGTCATTTAAATACATAAATAATCGACAGCAAATAGAAGAGGTTCTTAATGGAACCGATTTTAATTTTATCATCATCATCATCATCCACAGCCCTAGTCATCCCACTGCTGGGCATAGGCTTCTCTTTTTGTGCTATTTTCTATGCTCGTGTGCCAGCCTCATTCAGACTCGACCCGAGACTTTAACTATGTCTTCGACCCATCTTGCCTCCGGGGCACGAGTCCCGAGTGGGTTAGTGTTAGTGGCGTTAGTAGTTCCATTTTAGGATAATTACGTAGGTAAAACGTTATTTTAATGCTAGATTAGAAAATTGAATGCTAATTATCCTAAAATAGACCTACTAACGCCAGTCGCCACCCACTCAGACGATTCAAACAATTGTCAATAGCAGACTCGGGCTCCCGGACGACTGACGCTTCTTTTGCCATGCCTTGGCCACCATTCTGTCACCGCCTTAGTCCACCTCCCGTCACTTTATCTGGCCTAGTGATTTTTTTTGTAGTACCTTCACCATATTTTCGAGAAATGTAAACCTATTTCAATCCCTTATTTTTATTTCTCTACTGTTATAGAAGTACTCAGAAAATTACACCTAACTTATAACATTCGTGCAGAATTCGGCAATTAAAGGCAAAAATAACATATCCGACTGGTAATTTCAGAGATTAGCGCGTCAAACCAGAGTCTTCATCTTTATAGTATTAGTTTTATTATTTCTTTCTCTGGCAGTTTACAACACATGTATATATATAACACTGCTATAGTTTATCCAAGCCACATAGTTATAACATCCGTGTGCTTCCTACCGCCTATTTACATAACGCCGCGTAAGGCACACACAAGGTTTGTTATATAAACCTATATATAAATATATCTCACATTCTAAAGGGTAGGCAGACTCAAAGGCTACTTAACTTTAAGTAGGTGTTAAGACTCTCACTTTTGGGGGAAAAGGTAGACATTTGAGAAGGTCTTAATGATTCTTAACCTACTTTAAATGGATGACGTTGTCAATTCCGTTGTATGTTTGATACGCGATATCTCTACTAAATGATATAGATTCTTTTGTCTACAATAGTTCGTTAAATTACTATGTGTTGTTTTATGTGTAGTGTCATTTAATGATAACTTACACATTAATGTTTAAAACCCGTTCTTCAGTTCATGAAAATCAATAAGGGACGACCCCATTGGTGGTCCCTTTCTGTTTTGAATAGACAATCATGGCTGTATCCCCGAAGGCTTAATCAGAGGTGTACCGATGTACACCCACAGTTCGCCGATATGTTTAGGTCCCATGTAATAGGGGGCGAGCCTATTGCCACTAACCGGGCACAAATCCAAACTCCGACCTGCCACTGAGAATTTCATAGAAAAATCCAATAACACCTTGGTCGACCTGGGAATCGAACCCAAGACCTCTAGCGTAACAGTCGCGCTTAGAACCACTAGGCCAACGAGGCAGACAACTTGATTAAAGAATATAAATTGCCTGGATATAAAAGTGACTATTTTCCAAACAACCCAATTTTACTATTGTTTATTAGTTAAAGTAAAGTTTCAAATAGTTAGTTAATACGTGACTTAATGGGGTCGTTACAGTTTGCTGATCCCTATAAATATGTCTTGAACATAGTTTTAGGGTTCCGTACTCAATGGTATACTATTAAATACTTACATGATAATTGTTTAGTAATAATCTATTAAATATCGCTTTTTTATATATTTAATTGCACTGTATATCACAGCATAATTATTTGAACTAGGCATACATTTTGCATAATCTATCAGTGTGACGTATTTACATCCAAATAAGATTCCTATCAGTCACTTACAAGTTGTAGGCAAAAAGTGTAGATCAAGCGGGTCTGCGGGCAGAGATGTCTTTAGAAATAAGCGGTACCCTTGTACATCATATAAATATGTAATTATTTTCCTTTTAACTTCTGTGTGTACATAAATTATTAAATAAATGAATAATTATTTAATTAACTCATTTTGAGCTGAATCTTTGTAAACTGAGTCCATACCAGATGTACTCTTAACCCCTTTTGTATAGCTATACCCTTTCGGTAACACCCTGCATATTATATCATCAAAGGTTGTACGGAACTTCTAGCACACGACTCTCTCACACTTGGCTAGATTTATTAATTTATGAATGAAACAAAAGCAGTCCATCTAGTTTTTATTTTCATTGCGTGTTTATACTTCAATTGTTTTTTTGTTAAGTACTGTAGTATCATAGTGTATAAATATTTTAGTGAAGAAAGTTGCAAATAGCAACCACTGATCCAGTTGTAAGGTTAAGCAACGGTAAGCAAGGTCAGTAAAAAGATGGGTGACTGTTTAATCGGTTGAGTTTATAGGTATATAATTTGATATGGTTATGCAAGATAGGTATAGTACCTATTTTAAAATAAATAATTCAATATAAAAAAAAGTGGGGGCCAAATATTACAGTACTAAATCGACCAAATTTTACTTTTTATTTTCCTATTGTCTCGCCCAATGAAGGGGAATCTAACGACACTTGAGTTAAAGAGCGTAACAAAAAAGCATACAGAATAAACACAAACATACACTCTAAGAACATAACCCTCCTTCTTTCTCCTTAATTCAACACTCAGAGTAATTACTAAAGCATAGAGGGAAGTGAGGGAACATCAAATTTCACTATAGTTGTACTCTTCTTACCTATGACACATTCAATATGAAAAAAAGGATAGATATATAGTTTTAAGGGATTTTTGCAGCTACGTTGTCCACTATTTTTGCTTCGGTAGTGATGTGCCGTATTTGGTAGAGGTATCGAAATAAATTTATTTCTTGACTGAATATGTACATTGAATGTATGTTATTTTTATGTAAAATTTTTATAAAACAATAATACTAAAATTAAATCTTATATAACTAACATGCGTCCAAAAACTCATCATTATCCTTGTCAATGGTGGGAAACGTGCCCGAAAGGCTGGTAGTATTGCCGCGTTGAATGGCTGTGCCGATTCTTTGTTCAAGGAACAAACCAGCCCTCTGATCACAAGTAGAGTCTACCAAACGTTCTTTAAAAAGATTTCATACAAACTCAACCCCAAACGGCTCGAAAATATAATAACCTATTAGGTTACTATATTTTCGCTTCGCATACATTATATTATATTTTCGCCATTTATGGGTCTCCGCAGCGCCAGAAGAGATCGCTGAACTAAAAACATGGGATAGCGCAAGGGTGTTGGCGCACGTTGCGTCCCACACCAAAGGCCTTTTTGTAAAATATACATCACCAAGGCAATCAATACAAATTAAGTCCCAAATTTACAAATTATCGAGGGTTTAAAATAAAACAAATACGTAATTGGTTGACTAAAAGATCTAATGCAAAAATCTTTATTTTGATCGGCCTTTATAATCTAGGAGTTAAAGTAAAAAGAAACAAACTAATTTTTTAATAAACAAAAACTCTCTGTGCCCCAAGGTTTCACCCGCGTGAATAACTAAGTGTAGTTCCTGATGTCGTTGTAGTTATTCGGTTATATTCGGGGCGGAGACGAGGACATTTTTTTCGGCTATGCTTAGTCCAACAACTTCTGGCTCTTGTTAGCACTTTACACCAGTTCTTCTATCATTCGGAGGCATACTGTAAAATGAAACGAAATTAGGTACAATTTAATAACATAAAATTAATTATCGTATCGAATAATATCGATGAAAAATTTCACTTCACTAGCATAACATAACCTCACAAATAAACAAATTTCGTTTTTTTAATATTAATTCACTTACACGATATAATAAGTAAAAAAGATAGGCTGAAGGGATCATTATCGGTCTAATGTGTATGTTATAAGTGATCGCATACAAAAATTACGCATGATTTTATTAGAAAATTGCAAAAAAACACTTACCGTTGAACGCTTACATATTTATTGATATATTTCCGTGATGAATATGATTTACACGATAAAACAAAACAACCCATATTACACTATAATTACACGCTTATTAATCTGTCCTTTGCACCTTTTGTACACAATCAATTTGCTTATATTATGCAAAAAATTAATATTATTTGTAAGATAAACAATGACCAGCAACGACTGACATTCACAACGTATGATACGACTAAATCAAATACCTGTCAAATACTTTGGTCATTTTACTGTGTAGAAAAGGTTCTAATCTGCAACTATGTGCTCTTTTAATTGGTCGTCTAAAAAGAGACCATTTAACACCATTTGACAATTCTGGAGCGTCCATTTAGTTTGAAGCATATATGAGTCCATATATGTTTGTCTCTTTCATATATACCATCTGCACCATAAGGGAGAGAAGCTTAGATTCATCGTAATTTGTGTCTATTTTGTTCGCTCCGTCTATGTTAGTTATTAGTCTAAGATTCAACAAGTCTTAAAAAACTAGGTGCATACCATACAGTTTATTTATTTCAAACCAATATTGATTGCAATTTAGAATAAGATAAAAACAAATGAAAAAATCACATGTCTTGGAAAAATAGCATTTGCAGAAGTGACAGTTAGTAAAACATTTGCAACTTAGAGTATACATAAACAACTAGAGTGAGCCTACCAGAGTTTGAACGTAAGCACTAGCGTGAACTAGTTCTGTCATGAATTACGTATGAAGATGGAGCTTGCCGTTTTAAAAAATCTATTTAAAACACTAAGATTATCCTAGCAATGTCCAAACCAGCGATATTTTCGTAAATAAGTTTCTCGTTGCGCGAAAATTAACTTAAATCAGTAAACAAATGTACTAGGTTCAGACTAAAAACTGCTCTCGCTTGGCACAAGGGGAACCTAGCGATAGTAGCGGTCTATGTATATAGTACGTCAATGACTCGTACTTACAGAATTAGTGACAGTTAGTAAAACATTTGCAATAACATTTAGGTGTCAAAATAACTGTATAACAAATATGCAAGTTATATTGATATATGTTAATGCAAGTTAAATTGTAACGGATGACATAGATTAAATACCGTTTTTGGTCCTTGAGTAAATAGTCTCGCCTGAGAAGAAATAAAGAGGTTCTTGACTTGTTAGAGAAAGGACTTCAGTTCAGATAAATAAATAGTTGGTACGAAAAATTGGGTTTCTTTTTTTTAAGTAGCTTATATTGAGCTGAAACTTTGTAAACTGACTCTATACCAGATGTACTCTTCACTCTTTTGGATAGATATACCCTTTCGGTAACACCTTGCGTGTAGTTTTTAAACGACATAAAAATAGGGATTTTCGTAATTAAATATTGATAGTAGTAAGTAATTGTAAATCTAGGCATCATTGCTTAGAAAACAATGAAAATTAAAATAGGAATAATGAACATAAAGAACTGAAAAAATATAATTTAGGCCGCATAGTCATAATAATTAGTTTTTAGGTTTCAAAACTATTTAAAACTTTTCCATGGTAAAACTTCTCCGCGCCTTTTTATTTACACTCATTGAATCTTAAGTTTAAAGATTTCTTCAAAATAGCATCAGTAGTTTTAAAGATATGGACATTTAAATGCAACACACAAACAAACAACCTGTTTATCATTTAAACCTACAGAAAAAAATCACACATAAATTATTAAAATGTCACTTCTAATTAAGAAATCCCAATCAATTTAGTCCACTATTATTTGTTGATGTGCAATATAACAGCTAGTCTTACAAATATTTGATCTTGTTATATAACAGTGTTATATAACAGTGAGGTCAGTAGGTTTATATGGTGGCCATACATTACGTGGCTCGAATGTTTATGTCGCCGATAGCAATAGGAATCGATTGATAGCAATAGAGTTTGGTGGCACTTTTTTTGGATGTCTTAATGATTTCTGTAGGTAGATGTTAAAACGTGCTTGTAAAGCTGTTACGTTAAATTAGATTTGTTTTATTAGGCATAGGAATAATTTCTAAATGCCTGAACAGATTTTGATGTACTGAATCGTTATTCTTGGTGACAATGGTTGTACATTAAATAATAATAATACATGAACATACAGGCTAAGTGGAGCAATTTTTCATTAGTATTTTTGAAATCAAAATATTGAAGACAAAGGCAGTTTTAATTATGTTTTCGTCTATAGTATGTAATGAATATTTTGTCTACTAAAAATATTTTTATGTTTCTGTCATATTACTTTAAATGCTACGTGAAAGCATACTTGTTTCTACTTATCCTTACGATAAGATACATTTTAAAAAATGTGTCAATCTATCTGTAAAATCTTCGAAATTGAAAACCAAAATCAGAAAACTATGAACCAAAATAAATATAATTCTAATAAATAACTTCTCTTGTTACAGAAAAATGAAATACTGAAAAGAAATAAAAAGAAAAACAAGATGGCGACCCAAGAAATGAACGTCAGCGACCTAAAGAGCTGTGTCAAAAGTGATTCGGTTAAGTATTGTGATAAGTGCGTTGTGGACGAGAACATGAACAATGAAGTGCCAAACATGACTGAAATACAAAGATTCTACGATGGAAAGAATGTGTTAATTACTGGTGCAACAGGTGAGAAAACAAACTCTTTCAAATCTTAATAATAAAAATAATGAGATGACAATACTGCCTCGTTGGCCTAGTGGTGCTAAGCGCGCCTGCTACGCTAGAGGGCTTGGGTTCGATTTCCAAGTCGACCAAGGTGTTATTGGGTTTTTCTATGAAATTCTCAGTAGCAGGTCGGAGTTTGGATCTGTGCCCGGTTAGTGGCAATAGGCTCGCCCCTACTACATGGGACCTAAACATATCGGCGAACTGTGGGTGTACATTGGTACACCTCTGCCTAACCCTTCGGGGATACAGGCGTGATGATATGTAGAAGGAATATTTAAGTGCCTAGTAGTCTATTCAATTTTGAAGTCGACTTTAATTTTCTTATGTAGAATAGTACTTAGTATCAAGTCATCAAAAATGAATATCAAATTAAGAAAATCATAAAATTCAGTTGGATAAATATTATTAAATATCAACACCGTATATACTAATCCCGATTTCTGAAAAGCTTTTAAAAATAAACTGTTACCACAAACTAACAAATCAGTGCCTGTTAAAACATATAGTGCGATTCAAATGAGAATAGGATCGACTTAGTGCCATATTGTGACGTCATAGCTGTCAATTCTAACCATTTAGGTAGGGTGAGCAAAACAAGTTTATTTTTAAATAAAATTTATTTTTAAGTAAAATATCAAAAGAAACAGAATCAACTAAATAAACAGTATCAGTCCGCTAGCACATGCACTCAGTCATACGACGAAGCACACTAACAAGTAAAAACATGCTAACAATGACAAGATGGCGACTTGCGCCCCTATTTTCTTGAATAATTTTGGCATGGCTTCTGGGCCTTTATAGTAAATTATCTAAAAATAATTAAATATTATATTCAGATAATTTTCTCCCATTTTAAATTTTCATTTAAATTTGATATTTCATACCTATTATTATTGATGCAAATAAGTTTTTTGTGCAAACCGTACTTTTCAAGTGACATTTGACAGATAGAGGTTATTGACATTCCTATTCTCATTTGGATCGCGTTATACCACAAATATCTGAACTGCAATTTTGGTAGAGTAGCCAAGAGTCAAGCGTCGGGTTGTGGGTTCAATCCCCGCAGCACAACCATTTGATCAAAATCTGGGTATATGTGCATGGGATTTGCATGTTTTTATGGAACCCTCATAAACACACGTTAATGAGGGTTTCATAATTTATACACAGGTATCGGTGCAGGTAAAAGATTATTTTTAAACTTAAACATTAAAAGCCACTTATCAAGAGTCCTTGACGACCTTGGCTCCCAAAGTCCGGTGAAGCAATCAAAGCCTGCGCTCAGGCTAAATGCAAAGATCTCTACCAAAAAAAAAGACCTTGGCTCCTATTATGTAAATAATTCGCTAAAACCCAACATTTACAACCAAAATATGAGTTAAAAATAAAACCTTATCAAGCCATCTTTTACCCAACCTTTATTAACCTTTCTTGTGCAATTAAATATAATAATAAGTATGAATATCATATAAAAGTTATGATGGCACGCCATTTCCTGTATGCCCTTAAGTTCCGAAACTTGACAGAGGTGAAGGTCCTTTAAATACAGATATAATAACTTGTACAGCTTATTTATGAAGATATAATTATAGAGGAGGGACTCGTAAAAGTTGAAAGTACTCTTAAGGTTAAGTTTTTCCGAGGTTAGTGTAATTATGTGGTCAACGATCATCTATTGGCATAGTTCCGTGTGTTGGAAAGCACCACCACGCCTGTATCCCCGAAGGGTTAGGCAGAGGTGTACCAATGTACGCACAGTTCGCCGATATGTTTAGGTCCCATGTAATAGGGGGCGAGCCTATTGCCACTAACCGGGCACAAATCCAAACTCCGACCTGCTACTGAGAATTTCATTGTAAAATCCAATAACACCTTGGTCGTCTTGGGAATCTAACCTCTAGCGTAGCAGTCGCGCTTAGCACCACTAGGCCAACGAGGCAGCTGAAAAGAATCCAGCACATAAAAGGCCCAGCTTTTTTTTAACAAAATCAAAATGAAATATTAATTTACAAAGTGAAATAAGAGTGATTTTTGTAAGTCACACCATAATTAGGCACCTAACGCAGGAGACAAAACTGACACATATAGTGTTTTTAATCTGTACTTACTCGCTCTATAAAATACTAGATGCAGTTGATTAACGATTAGCTGCCTAAACACACTACATTTATATGGTTAATAAAACGGCCATGAAAGTTAGTTACTGTACCTAAAATATAGAGTAATCCGTGATTCAGTTTTTAATAATAATAATAATATTCCAGGACATCTCACACACGGTTGTCTGATCCCAAGCTAAGCAGAGCTTGTGTTATGGTAACCACACAACTCATAAACATACTTATATATTTCTAAATACATACATATTATAGATAAATTACACCCAGACACCGAACAAATGATCGTGCTCATCACACAAACATTTGTGCCGGGTGGGAATCGAACCCACGACCTCCGGTATAGCAGTCAGGGTCTCTAACCACTAGACCAACAGGCCCGTCAAGCTTTTTTAGCTGACTTACAACGATTTTCAACTCTTGTTCAAAAGAACAGTAACCAATACAAGAGCTTATAAAAACCGCCATTTTAGTACCATTTATTCTATTTCCCAGGTTTCCTCGGCAAGATATTGGTGGAGAAACTATTGCGGAGTTGTCCAGGTGTGGAGAACCTATACCTTTTGGTTCGACAGAAGAGAGGAAAGGACATCTACTCAAGAATCGAAGAAATCTTCGACGATCCCGTAAGTAGAACATTGGTTATAAAAGGTGAAAGTTTGTGACTCATGTCAACATTATTTACTTAAGTAACTGTCTTTTACACTTTCTTGTAAACCCTATATTTACTGTGAACGAAATTTTAAGCCATTCAAGTACTGAATAGCATAAAATATTGGTATAACAGATGAGTGAATCCTGAGATGACGAGTAGTAGAGATGTATGGATGCTGAATACGCATTGCGCCGACCACAAATAATTAGGAACAGGGCAGGGAGATGATAAAAGTTCTTAATACCTAAGTACACATTTAGGTATATAAAAGACAGACATTATTGAAAAAGGGAGGATTATCTTTTGTCTTAACTAATCTTCAATTAACTAAGAATCATCTTTATCGCACGAGTTTTTAAACGAAAAAAACCGCATCAAAATCGGTTGATTGGTTTGGGATGTTACTGACTGACACACTTATAGACATGAAGCTTACTAGGCAAACTTTAAAAAAGCAACTAGTATAAGTAACAAACATATGAACAAAATACTAACTTCAGTAAAATATTGCTGGTAAAAAAAAACTTGTAAAAATTCAGACATCAATTATGTGTTACTTAATTACTGGTAAAAGTTCGAACCTGCAGCCTTGTGCGTACAATCCGGCCATTTAACCGCTGGGCCATCAGACAGAAGTAAAAATAACTTGTCTTTAGGTCATGGAACATCCTCAACCGAGCATCGAACCTACGACCTCAGTTATCCATCAGAACTTTAAGCCATGTTTACAGTGAAGGGCCGATTTCACGACTGTATAATAATATGAACGCGATCAATTGACGTAAAGCTTAGTCTTGGCTCTTGCAATGCTGGCTCCTCATTGCATTCCACCAACACAAACCGAAGTCATATAAATCTTTAAAATTTGTCATCAACTTAAACTTAGTTAAGTGGAAGTTAATTTTTATTGTTCGTGGTGAAATAGTTTGCTATTGTGATAAGAATCTAGAAATCTTTTCTTTTTACTGTTTCGTCTCGATAGCATCGTCTGTGTGTAATAAATGAAAAATAATATTGACCAACGGTTTGTACAGCTGATAAATAATTGTCTTCTTGGATTTCTTAGGAGTAAAAGTACCATTATGTAAATGAAAGACTCCTTTAGACAATATTTTTGTGACCATAACCTCGTCTTAAGGTCGGCAGATTCCAAGGTAAAGATCGTTAACCATCTACGGTAACTAAGTAGTTAAATTATTATCTTAACTGCCGTTTTCAGATCGGAAGTCCTTTTTACTTTAAGGCGTTACAAGTTTATGTTAATTTGAAGTCTGCCTTGGTTTAGGATAACTTATATGGTGTTGAAATGTCATGGGTTTTAAATAAGGATAGGTCCAAAAAAGTGTGCAGTTTTTTTAAGTTCGTCTTTCTTAAAAGTTAATGTTTTTCATAATTCTTTGTATTTGTTGATTTGTATACTACAAATAATGTACAGAATAGTTTTTATTTATACAGGTGTTGCCGAAAGGGTATATCAAACACCAAAAACGTAACCAGACCACTGAAACGACATATAGGTAACATTTAGCAAGATACGTACTAAGATAATTTACCCTCGCAGTGCTTGATAGGCAAATTGGATAGCAATTATATTCGTTAACACCTTTTAAGTTGCAATTTTGTAAACTAACTCTATACCAGATGTACTCTTCACCCCTTTTGGATAGATATACCCTTTCTGTAACACCCTGTATACCAGATGTACTCTTCACCTCTTTTGGATAGATATATCCTTTACGTAACACCCTGTACAGTACTTTGAAATTGGTATTATGTATTTTACCATTGACTGAGTCTTGCTACTTAAATTAGCCTAATACATGGTGCAATATTATTGGTAAAAAGCCTTGTATATACCCATTTAGGATAGTGGTATGAAAACCACACACTCATAAAGAATTACTCAGAATCAATAACTCAAAACCGATACTTAAACAATTATCGAGGTCAAGGTCTTCTTAAAGGATTCAACAATGCAAATATTTATTGTTTATACAAGGGCAATGCAGGACAATATATTAAGATATATTTAGTTATATTAGTGTTATCTAGAGGTCAGTGGATTTAAGAAGAATCACGAGAATAAATAGCTTAGAAGGGTCATAAACACCCTTTTTTGTCAAATAAATATTTATAAATAAGGCTGAATTTCCAAGACTATGTACAGCCTTCAACAAAAGTGAATTTCAAACAAAAAAGCACGAAAAATATTAAACTGCACTGTTTTCTAGGTTTCTTATGTACGTGTGTATATGTCTGAGCTCCTCCTAAACAGCAGGACTGTTTTATATAAAAAAGTACTTATTGTTTCTATCGGTCCATAAATTTCATAGATTCACATTTGGCCAGCTTATAGGCATTTGTTTTCAGACCATCTGCCAGATCACAGTAATGTACAAATGTGTAGGTATTAACGTCTTAAATAGCCGTAGATCTATCCCAAAGTTTTTGTCCATTTCATCTTCATAAGACCAAGTTGCATGTGATAAAGTTCTTGCTAATGTATAATATAAAAATGAATCGCTGAATGTGTTGCTAAGCACGAATCTCGAGAGCAGCTGAACTGATTTCTTTTTTTGTAATATTCCTTTAAGTATGAGGATGGTTCTTACAGAGAAAAAAAATATAGTTCGCCGGGTCAGCTAGTACCAGTATTCTAGTAATATCAAATTAACCCAAGTTAATCTAAAATTCCAGGTCTTCAGCCGCCTCAAAGAGGAAGTACCAAAGTTCCGTCACAAGGTGGTCGTGGTCCCAGCCGACTGCGAGGCCGCTGGTCTCGGCCTAACGCTTACCGACCGACAGATGCTTACTGAGAAGGTAACTATATGATAAGCATTAGTTTACACTAAGTATACTGTATAAGACACAAGGTGGTCGTGGTCGCAGCCGACTGCGAGGCCGCTGGTCTCGGCCTAACGCTTACCGACCGACAGATGCTTACTGAGAAGGTAACTATATGATAAGCATTAGTTTACACTAAGTATACTGTATAGGACACAAGGTGGTCGTGGTCCCAGCCGACTGCGAGGCCGCTGGTCTCGGCCTAACGCTTACCGACCGACAGATGCTTACTGAGAAGGTAACTATAGACTACTGTCATTAATTATCTCAAATATGTAGCTACAGACGTAAGGACTCCTTCCTAAAGACAAAGCGAATATCTCCGAGTTTCAGATCGGAAACTGCACTTACAGATTAACGCTTGGTATATGTCTTCACGCCAAATACCACAGCATGCATTTATACATTGCTCTGAACCAAAGGTAAGTCAAGCTTCAGCACTTGTGTTATGGAAGCAGAGACAACGAAGGTACCACACACACACACCCAGACCCGAGACAACGTAGAAAAATGTACTGTACCATATTCATCCATCCAGGGGTACCCAATACCTGGTACCACAGAGCTAGCGACACCTTGAAACCGCTGTGTACGTCATTCGACAAAGTAGGGGTCCAAAAGAATACATGTCAGCAAATATAATCCTTCTATCTTCCTACTCTAATATTTTATTTAACATTACCTACCTTAATACTATTTTTTCCATCTTCCAGGTGAACATAATATTCCACTCGGCAGCCACAGTGAAGTTCGACGAGCATCTCCGAGCAGCGCTCGCTACTAACGTCAGGGCGCCGCTGCATCTGCTGAGGCTGGCTAGGGATATGAAGAAGTTAGACGTAAGTTACTTACTTATCTACAGAATTTGTACCTTAATTTATATATAAGGACAAACTCTAGCTATGCTAAAATTAAATCTAAAAAAAAAAAAACTAACAAGCGTCAAAAAACTCATGGTCATCCTTGTCAATGGCGAGAAACGTGCCCAGAAGGCTGGCAGCATTGCCACGTTGAATGGCTATGCCGATTCGCTGTGCAAGAAACGAACCAGCCTTCTGATCACGAGTAGAGTCTATCAAATGTTCAACGTTTAATTTCACACAAATTCAGAAGTAGTTATCATTCGTCTCTATATAAATTATAAAGAAAATAAGTAAGTTACTCACTTAACTGTAGACAGTTTTGCAAACACAATGTAGCGATAATACAAGTCTTTTCATAATTGAGACGGCTAACAATACAGTAATAAGGTAGCACGTCCGTACCGCTCGTTGTCACAATGAAAACTGACCGATTGCATGACTTGGTATTCATACCCGAATGAAGACAAAACTACCTTCATTTGGTGGAAATAAAATTGAACGAAAATAAAAATACACATCTAATTTGCATCTAACAAATAAAATCAGATTGTTGCACAAAGTTTTTTTTTTCTTTTAGTAGATACCAAGGTACCTTGTCCTGTTATTTTACCCGGTAAAAGAAAACCCAAAAAGTGTAATAACAAGAGCTTTTGTTACTTATATTATCAGCTCATTTTATTATACCTTTACATAATTATGTCATTGCCCAAAAAAACAGCTCTTGTCAATTAATCAACCGTACTTTCTCCAAATAAAAACTTCATGGTAAAATGCACCTTATCCCCAGGTACTAATGCACATATCGACGGCGTACTCCAACTCTCACCTACCGAAGATTGAAGAAAGGTTTTACCCCTGTGAAGCTGACTGCGAACAGCTCCACCAGGTCATTGACAAGCTCACTGATGACCAGATCAATGATATTTTACCGACGTGAGTAATTTTACAGAAGTTTTATTGAAATGGAGAGAGAATCTGGAACTGACTGGCTTGTTGGTCTAATAGTCAGTGACGCTGACTTTCAAAGGTCGTGGGTTCGATGCCTACAGAAAACAAATTTAAGTGCGATAAGCATTATGTTTTGTTCTATGTTTGGATGTGATTCATTTATAATATGTAGGTATTCATAGAAAGATATTCGTAGTTAGGTTATATTAGTAGTTTGGTATTGATATTATAAGAGACATATCACTGTCCTGAACACTATAGTAATCGAGGGTAAATAGGAAAAAAAGGAAATGTTGTTTCACGTTTCTCTGATTAAATATGAGCGATCTAAGAATTTCAACTACTAAATAAGTAAAATGAACATAGACGTAGTTATATCTAGTATCCTAAAAACTCAAATCAAATTCCAGTAAATCAGACCAATTCTAAGAGATTCCTGGTCTAAATTACAGCATCCTAGGCCCATGGCCCAACACCTACACGTTTACAAAGGCACTCGCTGAGAAGGAACTACGGGTGAACGCCGGGGATATGCCCATAGGTATATTTAGGCCAGCTATCGGTAAGTCTATATAATTACCTTAATATGAACATAACAATAGTCAACATATTTATTTCATTATTCACTAGAACAGTACCTATTAGAAAACTTAATCTTTACACCCTTAACTTAAACCAGATAAATAAAAAAAAACACTTAACTCATAAAAAAAAAAATGGCGTCTAACTTATCATAGTCGCTGTCGAAAGTGCGCAAAAGGCAGCATTGCCACGTTTAATAGTAATTCTTTGACCAAGATGTAAGTCAGCCTGAAGTATTAAAAAAGAATGTGTACTAGAACCACGCCTCCCAAAAGTTTTTCTGTTAATTAGCCAATTATTTTATCTATCTACATCTTTCAACCGATGTTCAGTGTCACATACAAAATGTTAACTACTCCGGAAATTTCGAAAAAAAATACGCTCTCATTTTCTCTTCTTTTTTATTATCACCGTTCACTCTATATATTATTTATATCAATATGTTTTATTTCAGTTCCATTGCAGACGTTTTACATACCTTCTTCTTCCCTATCCCTTCATCCATTACCATTCACCTTTTACATTATTTTTATCTATTACTTATGACTTTATTTATTTGAGTGCTTATTTTTGTAATTAATTGACATCTTCCTAAGAATCTGTTATCTCCAAGAACTTTTTGTATATTATATTGTTATTCATGTTCCTACAAGACTACTAGGATTATTTTTTATACGTACATGCTGAAACTTATCAGTTTCTTAGATCTAACTATGTCTATTCGTTTATTTTGAAGACATTTATTTTCCTCTACTTCCGAAAAAGTAATTATTTAAACCCTCCAAAGTGTTTATATTATGAGTGCATACCAAAATAACTAAATAAGTTTGGAAATTAATCGAAACTTAATAATTCCAGTGATATCGACGGCTCAGGAACCTTTAAAAGGTTGGCTGGACAATATGTACGGACCCACTGGAGTCGCGGTTGGCAGCGGTAAGAACTCTTTCTTATTATTAGTTTGGTTTGTTTTTTTTTCAACTTTCACCGTGCTTTTATCTAAATCTTAAGATTTACCAAGTCAATGGTGGTAAAAGTACGAATCACAAACCTTATTGGACATTTAGGTAACATCAAGAATTCGTAAATCTTAGGTTTTACTGGAAAATCTTAGGATTTACCTACCGTAGTTCGAACTTTTACAGTAACATATCTAAAAGAAAAATAGGTATAATCAGGTATATCTAAAACGACTTTGAGCATAAGCTAGTAAAATAGCGTGCTTTTATCTAAATCTTAAGATTTACCAAGTCAATGGTGGTAAAAGTACGAATCACAAACCTTATTGGACATTTAGGTAACATCAAGAATTCGTAAATCTTAGGTTTTACTGGAAAATCTTAGGATTTACCTACCGTAGTTCGAACTTTTACAGTAACATATCTAAAAGAAAAATAGGTATAAT
This sequence comes from Autographa gamma, assembly GCA_905146925.1. Classification (NCBI taxonomy): domain Eukaryota; kingdom Metazoa; phylum Arthropoda; class Insecta; order Lepidoptera; family Noctuidae; genus Autographa; species Autographa gamma. The sequence goes on along the minus strand of LR989878.1, from coordinate 2,428,613 downwards.
CAGGTATATCTAAAACGACTTTGAGCATAAGCTAGTAAAATAGAAATGTTATATTTAAATATTGTTTAACTAAAACTACATTTTGAATTATAGGCTGTATGTGTAGTCGTGTGTGTTGTGTGATAATTGATTTTCAACCTAAGCGCATCACTTTAAGCTACCGTTTCGTTCTTTCAGCCACCGGTATCCTCAGAACAGTGCAATGCGACGAGATGGTGTCGGCAGACATCGTGCCGGTCGATGCTGTTGTCAACTGTCTCATGGTCGCCGCTTGCAGTGTGCACAATGCTTATAAAGACAGGTGAGTTTTAGATAAAGCTAGAATGTAGCTGTGTTATCTGTCTTACCGGATTCAGCTGAATACCGTATTTTACATGGAGCGACTGCCTATCTATCTGACCTCTACAACCCATTTTACTGGGAAACACAGTATCCTATAGTTAGACTGGTTGTCAGAATTGACTTAACGACTGAAAAAAGATCTATGTATGACAGCCAGGACCTACTGTTTGACGTGCTCTCCGAAACACGGAGGGGTCTCGGCATGTTATAAATGGTCACCCATCCACGGACCACCCGCGGCGAGCGCGGCTTTACCTGTATTATCGGTCAAACCGTACGGCTTACACTTAACCACGAGCCTCTCTCCTCTACCTTCTCACGAAATCCTTTATTCATAAACTGAAATTAAGGAAAAGCATTCGTCGATGCCTTTCTCTTTTAATAATTTCCCAAATCAAATATATCGTGTAAGGTATCGTTTTTATATTTCCCTTTTTCGCTTCACAGTTCACCGCCCCTAGAGCCTCCGATCTTCAACTTCGTGAGTTCAGTTGAGAGCAGGATAACGTGGGGGGACTTCGTATCACAGAACATGGCCAGGATACATAACTACCCATTCTCTGATGCCGTGTGGTAAGTTACCTTAGTATATAAAAGCTTTTCCAACTTGCAATGGTAGGTGTGTATGGTTCTAAAGGTCGAATCTTGCATGCTAAATTAGATTGCGATAAAATTTTGCTTACTTTTTGTAAAGGGCGCCACTGAAAGGGTATATCCATCCAAAAGGGGTGAAGCGTAAGTACATGTGGTATGGAGACATCTTACTAAATTTCAGTTCAGTGAGTTGAAATTTAATAAACTAACTATATTTACCAGATGTTCTCTTGACGCTTTTCGGTAACACCCTGCATAATTTCGGTGTCAATACAATACTAGTACCTTCGAACTGGTCTGATGAAGAGCTAGAAGGTGGCCATAGGAACTCTGTAACGAAACGTCGCAAACCTATCGTGTTTGGGCTCATTTGATTATTCTTCACCAGTACTTTGAGCCTAGATAACTTAAAAGCTAAAAATGAATGATTTTCATTGACGTATACCTTTATTTCAGGTTCATATCGCTGCGGCTAACTAAGTCGGCTCTGCTGAACAAGATATACATGTTGTTTTTACACTTGCTGCCGGCAGCGTTGGTTGATGGTTTAGCTATGTGCTTAGGAAGGAAACCAAAGTAAGTAGAATTTGTAAATATAATTCGAAAAAATATTATAAGGTATGTATATTTCAATTAGTATGTATATTTCAATTTAGTTAATTATTTATAAAAAAAAATAAAAATAGTGTGCAATTGGAGAAGCCGATGTCCAGCAGTGGACTGTTATAGGCTGACGATGATGCATAATTACTATATTATGAGGCATTTTTATTTATTTTTGTTTAGATAAGCATTTAATCGTCAAATTAATAACATAGTTTTCTCTAATAGAGAAAATTAAACACAAGAATTATTAAACAAATATTAAATAAAAAATAGTATCCTTAATCTATCAAAGAAATTAGTTGTGCAAAAATAGAAATAGTTTTTTTTTATTTGAGTGAATCAGGTTTTATAAATATTTATTATTAAACTTTTAATAACTACTAAGGTAGTAAGTCTGTGCTTTCCACAACTTGTGAATATCTAGATTAAAAAGTATTTTTACCTTACACCTACCTAATATTTAAGCATTATTTATTTTCTTCCAGGATGCTAAAAGTATACCGTAAGATACACAAGTTCTCTTCCGTTCTGTCCTACTTCTGTACCAGAGAGATCACCTTCTGTAACAGCCGGACACGGGAACTCTGGGATAACACTTCTGAGGCCGACAAGAAGGTAAGAAGTAGGCTTTGGTTAAGTATTTGCTGTCACTGTCGCACAACTGTAAGATTAGATTTGCTAGAAAGAGATGGCATCTATAGATGAGATCTAGATGTCTAGGTATGTAGATAGTATGAGGTAACGTTTTAAGGAATATTTTTTAACCTTCAAAGCAAGTTTTAATGTTTGGCTATTTATTGTCTGTTCTTATAATACCATTGTTACAAGTACCAGCCGGAAGTTGACCTTGACCTTATTTAGAAAGATTAACCCTTATACAGGGTGACGATTTTATAAAGCATAAGGTGTAACCTTCTAACAAAAGAACCGTACCACGATTTAATTACTTGTTTTAACAATGAAAATAGCCTTATCTTATACATACATAAAAATGAATCGCTTAATGTGTTTGTAAGCGCATTACTCAATAACGCCTGGACTGATTTGGCTATTTCTTTTTTTTGCTGTATTTGTTACTGTCAAGAGAAGAGGAAAAAAATGTGACATTCATAATATAAACCGACTTCAAGTGAAGGAGGTTCTCAATTCGACTTTTGTGCTTGTTACTATAGTATAAGTTAGGGTAGGTTCCTTTTTATCATGATGATAATATGGACTCAAGTTTTATTTTTGAACCTAAGAAATTGGATAAAAAGGCCACCAGAAATGACTTAACGAAATTGCGTATTTGATTTGATTTTTCAGCATTTTATTTTCATTGATTTTTTTTTTATATATAAATGTATTTTCCCAGTTGTATCCCTTCACGATGAGCGATATGAACTGGAGCGAGTACTTTGAAGACTACATGGTCGGCATCCGGCGGTATTTGTTCAAGGAGAGCGACGACACGCTGCCACAGGCCAGGATTAAGTGGAAAAGGTATAAAACTAGCATTTTCTCGTGATAAGTGAATAAGAGTAGGAAGGTACAGTACGGTGCAAACTTAATGGCGGCTCTGAACACGAGGCGAGTCGCTACGCAGTAGCAAACTTATGCGCCAGCGGGGGTGCGGGGCGAGGTACTGAGCAGCGTGTAGCTAACTTCACAGCCGCCATTAACTTTGAATCCAACTATATTACACGATAGTTAAACGAAATACAACTCGACGGAACAAAAGGCAGTCTCCTCAATCCCAGTTTATGTCTCCACACATACTTAGAAGAAGGATATATACTTATTGATACTTTAATCTGATTGAAGAAGGATTTTCGCAAAAAAATGCCGCTAGACACTGCATCAGCTATATTTAACTAAATTTTATCTACCAATGAATGACAATCTATTGACTCCGATTGGTGGAAATTGATCGATAAACCTAATGCGAAACTAGGGAACCTATTCGAATTCATCTTGAAGTACTATTAGTGTAGTTTAACCGACTTCAAAAATAGGAGGTTGTCAATTGGACTTTAAGTCTTTCAAAAGACCTTTTTGTCGTTGATCTCAGAGATGGTCCTCTATAAATTTCATTGAAATCAGTTATTTTTTACATATTTGTGTGATCAACTTTTTCAATGTTGTCTTGTTTGTTACAGGTTATACTATCTACACCAGATAGCAAGATTTATTTTCTTCGTCCTGGCAATGTACGTCTTATGGTCAATATTTTCACTAATGTGGTGAAAAAAAGTACAATGTACAGTTATAATGCAAACGGTGATTTTAAATAGATTAAGTTTACAAACCCTTAAAACCGCAAAATAGATTTATTTATTGCTATTTTTGGGAAGCTTTTCGAAAATGGTGATTGTATTTTTAATTCGAAACTTTTTGGGGTTGCAAATGTAAATATTATTGACACTGACAGGTATGTTACCGCCATTTTGAAATATGGCGGTTGATCTAAATTCAAAGTAATTTCCTACTTAATTAAAACTTAGTCTAAAAAGTGTGTTTTAAGCCCGATTTTGTACAAAACCTTTAATAGACCAAAATCTATGTAAAGTTAACTTTAAAATTAAGAATGTACTTAGGTTAACATAATAAAATGTGACCAAAACCGTCTTCCTTAACTGTCATGAACATTTTTCAGAAGAAATATATATTTTTTTACTTTTTCTTCTTAAATACCTACAAAAACAACTATTTATCTGTCAAACATATTTGAACGACTAAAGACGCAATATTTTACTAGAAAAAGCCGAATAGTCTGCATTTTTTTCTATATTCAGGAAAGCTTGTGGAATTATGAAAGTTAACACTGTATTGGCAAAAACAGGGGCTGAGCAGAGATCCCCTAAGTTTTAATAAAAATGAATAAATAGACATTTTCAGGACTTTTTGAAAGTTAATTGAGACATTCCAATTCCCATTTGCATCATTCCATGAATAGTAAAATATTTATGATTTCTGAGTACATTTTATTAAAAGATCGGACATGACAAGTTGAATGTAATTATGTATACAAAATAGATTAAGTACCAGTAGATATTAAGTACTGTAAGTAAATATAAGTAAAAATATAACGATACATATTACCCAAAAATAAACAATTTAATAATATACGTTTTTTTTTATGATACCTTGAGTAACACTATTTGTATTAGAAAATGTGAAATTTGGTAATATGTAAGTATGGAAGTGAACTCTTAAAGGGGATAACTGTTGAATCGTTTTTGATGAATTTAGTACGAATTTAGCTTTAACCTGAATTAAACAGATTTTTAGGCAAAAATCGACTTTTACGCAGTAATAAATTAAACAAGGGGAGTTTATTTTATATTTTTTTATTAAAAACATAAACCACATTCACAATGAATAAGAAAGTTGAGATTCAATACAAGTCTATATAAAAATATGCGGGTAATTTAATAAACTATATTGCTAATTACTTTAATTTAACAATTAAGAAGATTTTAATTCTACATAAGACTTTAAGTGATCATAAATGCTAAGGTTTGATTCTCAAATCAAGGTAGAAGATTTTATTAAGCTTATCTTTCACTTAGTAAATAATCAAGTATTAGCAATAAAGTATATTAATAGTTTATTCATGGCATCTTATTACTATTAATAAGAGAAAAATACTACATAAGTAAAAATCAGTCAAATCATACTAAAAGCGAGTCAAATAATTCAATTACTGGGTTATGGATAGGCAGCTCTATAACATACGGTGTTCAGCTGTCGGTGAGACTGGAAGCCGACCCCAACATAGTGCGGGAAAAGGCTAGGATGACATAATTTTATTTTAGTAGAGTTAATAAACTTTTAGGCACAATCTTAGTACTATTTGTGCTAGAAAATCCAAAAAGAATATGCTATTTTTATCATTCAATTCACACATAATAGAAATTTCATACAAAATAATTCACAAAAAAATTGTGTGGTGTAAAAAATTTACAAAAACTTTAAGTCTTAATCCTGGATGGAATTTGTGAGACTATAAATTAATCTAGATTATTTATTATACAAATCGATAGAAGTATTATTATTACATACTAGCTGTGCCCCGCGGTTTCACCCTCGTTAATACCTATATCCTACGTGTCCCGAACTTTTTTGAAAATTTTATAGCTGTTAAACGCAGATAGTGTAGCTTCCCAACAGTGAAAGAATTTTTCAAATCGGTCACGTAGTTTCGGAGCCTATCAATCAAACAATCAAATCTTTCCTCTTCATAATATTAGTATAGATTTAAATTGGGTTAGCTACACCATATATAACTCAAGAACGGGTGGACCAATTTGTAATTAACTTTTATTTGTTGGATTTGTCTTCACCCCGAATAGTAGAATAACTATAAAACACCGGTAAAGGGGGTCTAGGTACTTCGGCTGGTAAAACCTCGGAGCACAGATAATTATTTCTGTTAATGACATATTTAAAGATAATGCAATACATGTCTTTGAACATCGACCCGAATTTTCATTAACCTTTTTTCACTAAGGTATTAGTTTTATGTATAATTGACAGATTATATATTTTATTTCTGCATTAAAATTGATTATCAATTTAAATTCTGTCTATCTAACCAAGAAAAAGTTTTAATTATTTTCTTCCATCGAATTTGTATAAAAATAATCTTCGGAATGTAAAAATGACTACAAAATATTTTCCTTACTCTAATATTACGATTGTTAGTAAGTGCTTAGATAAATGCTTGATAGAGACCATACATACATAAGTGAAAAGCCTTAAATATTTGAGTTTATTGTACACACTCTCTTATATTAAGTTTGTATAGCTATGCAATGCTATAGATATCACAAGACATTTTTTTTACACCATGTTACTTTTATGATGGATGTTGGAATTAGTCGTACACAAGTTGATACATAGGTGTAAAATATTATATTATAATAAAAGTGTTAACGCAGATCAAATCACCCAAAACATTATGGAAGTGATAATTGAAAGTCACATGACTTATCGAAAAGTAATTTCAATGCTTCATTTAACATGATTTAAGCGACTTCCACCATCGTTGACGCTTTTAAAATAAAGGTGACAAATTAAAACCCTTATAAAAAAATCTTGATTGTTTAACTATATGAGTAATAATCAATGATTTTTTTGTGGCAGTTTCAAGCCACATATTTAATTTTACGCATATTTGATCTGACCTTGATCTTATAAAATACATAGCATCGCATAGCTTTAATTATATCTTCAGTATAAAAATATTAAAAGCTACACACATGACATCTATTTGCAGGTACTATCACTATTACTAAAGTTAGATTTTTATACTGATATAGCTAAAAAAAACATTCCCAAACCTTACTTAAGATATTTTTTCTTTACATTATGGTTTTACTTATGAATGGGAAATTATATTACTGTATTACCCAGCATATGTGTTGTGGATGTCAGATAGACGGTCGCTTTGTAACATACGGTATTCAGCTGTCGGTGAGACTGGAAACCGACCACAACATAGCTTGGGAAAAACCTAGTCAGGTTTTTTTGTCCGCCAATTACGTTAATAATTATCTGTAATAGTTTAGGTAAGATTTTTAATATATTTTTTAGCTAAATCAGTATTTGTCTTCATATAAAAACCCTAGCGTTATACTAGTTTTTCTTTTAGATGCCTTATTAGAAAACATTCCAGTTTATTTAGACCTTTCTTACAAAACTGATCCAGATATACATAGAATCAAATATGGTTTACAATTATAATACTTTGGCACGTTAGAATATAAATACTAGAAAGATGGGACCAGATATTGAGGCAAGTTAGACAACAATTTTTTTTATTACTATTGTATTCAGCGTGAATATTAAGTCGTTGTTTTCCCGAAGCGAAATGAGTTTGTATCGGTCATACAATCGATTAATATATATAAAAAAAATTAGACTCAATAAATGGCGGATTAACAATTGTTATAAACAAAACTCGAAAGTGACTTGGACCAGTAGTAATACATCGCGCTATACCTACGCGGGCGGGCGCGCGGTTACCCCGAACGCCGCGCAGTCGTTGCACTTCGCGTGTAAATCAGCTGATCGCTACTCGTGATTTAATAAAACACAAAACCAATAAGTAATTCAAATTTTCGCTTCAAACTTTTACGGGCTTAAGGATCGTCATAAATACTTAAAAAATCAAAATAGGTATCTTTAAAAAAAGTCGGAATTTGATAATTAAGTATTTAAGGCGTAGGTATTTAAAAATGGAATCGACTTATTTACAATGATTTTGATTACCTAACCTACTTTTGAATGTTTATTTACAAAGTACGAGTACTTACACTTAACGGTAGCGGAGTAATTGTTCGAAATGTAAACCACTACGTTCAATGCACAAACGAGCACGTTTTAACTGATTGTCTTTCAGTTTCATTAAAGTGTCTCTGTCACTTCTCACGATATTAAAAGCGTCCACTATCGCACTTATCAAAGAGTCGCGTGTTTGGTGTTCCTCACGATACACCAAGCGCTTGAGCTCAGACTCTACCACAAATAAAATTCCAAGGGAGTCAAGGCCGGGCTCCTCGGTGGCCAAGGGTGTGGTCCGCCACGAAAAAAAAAATGATAAGGATGCAGTCCTTCTGTGTTGAGCAGTTTCATCGCACATTCATCACAAGTTGACGTCATCGACGTTCGCGCACAGAACACTAACTAATAAGTAATAGGTCATAGGTACTAAGCCGTAGGCACAGAGCGCAACATTTGGCGGCATTCTATTGTGTTTCGGCGCTTGCCGCGTGCATGCAAGCTAATTTATACCGTATAACCATGACCGAGAGCTTATTTTGCTCTGAACATTTATTATTCATTCTTCCTTTGTAAGTTTGCCGACAACACGTGGCGGCCGCGTGTGCGTTTCGTGATACCTACAGGTGCCTACGTTATCTCTAGTGAGTGAACTACTATTGATTATCGCTCTTTCGAGTTTATGAATACTTTTTTAATGATTTGAAAAAAAAAACATTATGTTTTATAAGTTAAACTTTGTATTTCGATAGTACTACTGATGGGTAATCGTCCTGCCGCGGGAAAACAACCATTCAATTTTCACGGTGTATACTACTGTGCTAGGCAATCAAACCAGCTTTTTGTCAAGTAAACAACAGTAGCATCTACATTTTGTACTTTAGAATGTGTTACTAGATTGTTTTTTTTTACAAACAGTATCAGAAAATATCTTTGCACTGGGAAATTTACCGGCCAATATTATTATTATTACTTGACATGCAGTATAACTTAGTTTTATTGTAAGTGCTTATCTAACTTGCTAACATCTGACCATCTTAACAATATTTCGACCAAAGATTATTTAAATATCAGCAGATATGTTATAAACACGATATGTGTCTGTGTGATGGTACTTGCGGAACCCGGATATCCGTATACCAGCGGGTCGGGCCTCAAACCCGGGTAATTAATGTCCGGCATTGGCGATTCTGGAAAAATTGATGGTAAAGTTACTTATAATATTTTAAATATAATTTATGATTGTATGTATGTATTACATGTATTTTTGTTATTAAATACTTTTACGTTTTTATAAATTGTATTAAAATATAACAAAGTCATCATCTAATACAAGAACAAACATTGTATCAAATTGAAAATACATAATCTATCAGGGATATTGAAGATTATAATGCAAAAATCTAGTAATGCCAAATATACAAAACTAAAAACACAAATTGCAAAATGCAAAAAGAAAAGATACAACATTACTTATGTATGCATAAATTGAATTGGAAAATACTCCCCTGTAAAAAAAACACCTAATAAATTATTTCACAAAATTACGAAGAGTAAATGGGTAATAAATAGAGTTAATTTAAAAAAGGATACTTACGTGAACTGTAAATCTTACAAACTCAAGAAAATAAAAGTAGACTTATATCATAATAAAAGGAGTTTCTCAAGTCGAAAAGTATAATTGCATATCTTTTTTAAGAGCAATGTTAGGTTAATTTTATAGTACCAAGCTTTGTTGGGGATAGCTTGGAAAAAGGCTACACAAATAGACTACTTTGACTAGACAGTATAGTAGTACAGTATAATTGAGACACACTTTTTTTTGTTTCTTAAAACAAAGAAAATATTGTGATACCAATTTATTTTTTTCTGTCTATTTTTATAATGAAAATATTGGATTAACCCTTGCAAGATACGTAGTTAAGAAAAAATAACCACATATTGCCCAATTTTCTAGTTTTCACTGTACATTTTCTAGTCTTTTCCTAGGAAAAATGTTAATATACTCCCTTTTCTAGTTACTCAGTCAAGAAAAGACCTCCCGCTCTCCTTCCTATACGAGTATCTAGTAACACCACTCACCTCCTAGCAGCGTAGGCAACGTAGAGCGCTAGCAGCGTCACCAGCGTAGCGGCGGAGGGCGCCAGCGACGCCGCGCCCGCGTACCGCGTCGTGCCGCACGCGGGCGGGCACACCGGGATTATAGACTCTATACACATACACATGCTTGTAACGAACAATATCTAGTAACACCACTCACCTCCTAGCAGCGTAGGCAACGTAGAGCGCTAGCAGCGTCACCAGCGTAGCGGCGGAGGGCGCCAGCGACGCCGCGCCCGCGTACCGCGTCGTGCCGCACGCGGGCGGGCACACCGGGATTATAGACTCTATACACATACACATGCTTGTAACGAACAATATCTAGTAACACCACTCACCTCCTAGCAGCGTAGGCAACGTAGAGCGCTAGCAGCGTCACCAGCGTAGCGGCGGAGGGCGCCAGCGACGCCGCGCCCGCGTACCGCGTCGTGCCGCACGCGGGCGGGCACACCGGGATTATAGACTCTATACACATACACATGCTTGTAACGAACAATATCTAGTAACACCACTCACCTCCTAGCAGCGTAGGCAACGTAGAGCGCTAGCAGCGTCACCAGCGTAGCGGCGGAGGGCGCCAGCGACGCCGCGCCCGCGTACCGCGTCGTGCCGCACGCGGGCGGGCACACCGGGATTATAGACTCTATACACATACACATGCTTGTAACGAACAATATCTAGTAACACCACTCACCTCCTAGCAGCGTAGGCAACGTAGAGCGCTAGCAGCGTCACCAGCGTAGCGGCGGAGGGCGCCAGCGACGCCGCGCCCGCGTACCGCGTCGTGCCGCACGCGGGCGGGCACACCGGGATTATAGACTCTATACACATACACATGCTTGTAACGAACAATATCTAGTAACACCACTCACCTCCTAGCAGCGTAGGCAACGTAGAGCGCTAGCAGCGTCACCAGCGTAGCGGCGGAGGGCGCCAGCGACGCCGCGCCCGCGTACCGCGTCGTGCCGCACGCGGGCGGGCACACCGGGATTATAGACTCTATACACATACACATGCTTGTAACGAACAATATCTAGTAACACCACTCACCTCCTAGCAGCGTAGGCAACGTAGAGCGCTAGCAGCGTCACCAGCGTAGCGGCGGAGGGCGCCAGCGACGCCGCGCCCGCGTACCGCGTCGTGCCGCACGCGGGCGGGCACACCGGGATTATAGACTCTATACACATACACATGCTTGTAACGAACAATATCTAGTAACACCACTCACCTCCTAGCAGCGTAGGCAACGTAGAGCGCTAGCAGCGTCACCAGCGTAGCGGCGGAGGGCGCCAGCGACGCCGCGCCCGCGTACCGCGTCGTGCCGCACGCGGGCGGGCACACCGGGATTATAGACTCTATACACATACACATGCTTGTAACGAACAATATCTAGTAACACCACTCACCTCCTAGCAGCGTAGGCAACGTAGAGCGCTAGCAGCGTCACCAGCGTAGCGGCGGAGGGCGCCAGCGACGCCGCGCCCGCGTACCGCGTCGTGCCGCACGCGGGCGGGCACACCGGGATTATAGACTCTATACACATACACATGCTTGTAACGAACTTGCATGCATAACGGTTGACCAGAGAAAATGCACGCTTCAATGTAACACAGGGTGATTTTTTAATGACTAACCAAATTTTCACTGGGCGTTCCCATGAATATGAAAAACTTTCACTATGGGACCAACTCTGAAATCAATAAAAAAATTCTGCTGTTTCATAAATGTTTGTCGAGTTTTGTAGAACTTTTGTATGAAACAGCTGATTTCTTTTTTTTAGTGATTTCATGAATTCAAATATTCTTTATTCAATATAGGCTACATAGTAGCACTTATCGAACGTCAAACACAAAATACAAAAACATAGACAGCACCCTAAGGGTTCATATCCAGCAGAAACGCACCGCGCACCATCGGCCGCGCAACGCCAGAATAAACAAACACGTAATGAGACATCCAACCCTGTGAGGGTCAGCGATGAACCGACCCTAAATCGCCCACCCGCCCACCATAGTGAAAGCTGTTCATATTCATGGGTAGAACACCCAGTGAAATATGGCTGGTCATTAAAAAATAACCCTATATATCTTGGTATTGCTATGTAGATATGAAATATTCAGTCAAACACTCACACACACGTACGCATACATGCCACCATAAAACCACACACATTCATACACACGCCTTCCACACTAATTACTAACTTAATTGTACATAAAATTCGTTATCAAACTTTCGACCCGCTTGGCCACCAAATAGATCTATAAAACGATTTCTGCGCATCTAACGACTCTTGCCAACTTACGTGGCGGGTATAATACTGCCTTTTTGGGGCCAATATCAACATAAGGTCTATTTAGAGCATACATTTTTGTGAATATTTTTTTTCCATATTTACTAGGTGCCTAAAGTAAGGTCAGTGCATTTTTTCTGGTCAATGTTTAATATAATTATAAAGTATAACTGGAAGCCGATATAAGTTTGAGAAAAGGCCATTTATATATTTTAGAAACATCTAAAATCACAAAGATATAAATGTATCTGGATGTAGAAAAAAAATCATTAATTACAACAAAAGCACAAAAAATCCATTCATATCCTTTTCCCAAAAATCAAATAGTACAAAACAATGCAATAAGCATTTAAATACAAAAATAGCTTGTATTGTAATGATATAATAATTATATTCTAGTATCTACAGATACAACAATACTTTTAGTACATACTATAACCGAAACATCAATCAATTCTTTTTATAACAAAGAAAACAAAAACCAGAATAAGTTAATTAAAACCCATTTAATATTTATTATACGGTCAAATTGAATGGATTAAAGATACATATATTTTTGGATTGTACTAAAAATGTACTAAAAATAAGGTTATACTAAGTTAAATAAGTTAATATGTAACGAGAAATAACACGAAAACATAAATGTCATCATCTCCCTGCCCTGTTCGCATAACAGTATTTAAAAAAAAATTAGAAAGCATCACATACATTGCTCTGGACCCAAAGTAGCTTAAGCACTTGTGTTGTGTAATGGAATCAGAGCCAACGATACCCAGACAACGTAAAACAGTGATTATCTACATTGACCTGTCCGGGGATCGAACCCGGGACCTCGAAAGCTAGCGACGCCTTGAAAACCGAAGCGTACGCCACTTGAACACACCGGTTCGTAAGTCTTGGCAATTGTCAAGTAATTAAAGGCAAAATGCCTATTTTAGCATTAATTCCCGTTACATAATATTTTATATATAAGAGATTAAAGTAGCATTATATACACTTACCGACTAATTCAACTTGTCCTTCGTCGGTTCCCAACTTGTTCTGGGCCTTGCATTTGAAGATACCGTATTGACGTTTCTCGATGGTAATCACTCTGATTGTGGTGTCGGTAAACTCGTCGGCGGTCGCGAAGTGGGAGATTCTGAGAAACAAATAATGTTTGTAAATAAGCAGAAAATACTTATAGAAATTAATAGAGGTTTAGGTTAGGAAAAAAGTATACAACAATACGAAAAATACAGCACAAAGATTATAATTATCAGAACAGACTTGTCGAAATAGAAAACAGACAATCGAAATCTATCTAAAAGACATATCTAATTAATTAAATGATGAAACCAACTAAATAAGTTTAGCACTAAGTAATGTGTTTTACGCCGTAAATAGTGATTAATGACATTCGCTGATTTTTAAAGATTTTATGGGGCCCAGTAATAATAATTAAAAGCAAAATGTATTGTCTACTCAGAGTAAGTTCTGATATGACTATCAGTAAATTAAACTTTGATTTATTTAATTTTATTTATTTATTTAAGATTTACACGGCTTGACGCCAATTACATAAATCACATTCAAAAAAATACATATTCTATATACTTCTAACTAAAACAAAAACAATTCTTACATATAAAAATAAATTGGAAATATCTACTACACACTATTATTTTCATTGAATTGCAAACAACTAAGCATTAATTTGGGAAAGGCATCAGTAAACAAATCATTGATGCTATTTTCATCATATAGTTTTACATACCTGTAATGCTGGTTGTTAGATAGCTGCACTTCGTCCTTCAGCCAAGTGATAGCTGGTGGAGGGTACGCTTCCACGTGACACTCGAGGTCCATGTCGTATTGTAGAGCCTGCAAACAAAAAATATATAAAATAAAAAATTAATAAAATATACAAAGTATAAAAAAAAATATATATAAAATATAAAATTTATGAAAGTTATTAACATAGTATATTGACCGTATAAACATGTGGACAGCATCACATACATTGCTCTGAATCAAAGTTAGTAGCTAAAACACAAGGTTTATAGCAGCAGAGTCATTGAAGGTACCATAAACACCCAGACTTTAGAAAATTAAGTGATTTTCTACATTGCCTCGTTCCGAGATCGAACCCGGGAAAACAGAGCTAGCGACACCTTGAAAACAGGTGTGTACGCCACTTTAATATAGTAGTCTATTTATTGTACTCATTTAGACTCATTGTACTTTTTTTAGACGAGAATGTTTTTTGGTATTTTTACTTGAAATAGACCCTTTTAATAGCTATACATCATACCTGGGCCAGCCTGGGTCTGGGCACGGTGACGACGGGCGCGAACTCGACCTCCAGGTTAATGTTCCGCCTCGCTCCCTTACCGACGCCGTTCTCGGCCACGCAGTAGTATGTGCCGCGGTCTTCCTTGTGTACGGCGGCGATTTTTAGGATGTTTCCTCTGTGAATGAAGAAAATTTTAATGTAGGCTATAACTATCTTGGTGAAGAGTACATCTGGTATAGAGTCAGTTTACAAATTTTCAGCTCGTGACGTAATTAAATAATTTAGATTCAATATTCTACCTGTAGATGGAGCCACCAGTAGGCAAGATGGCGTTGTTCTCACGACGCCAAGAGATCTTCGGCAGCGGGAAACCACCGGAGTAACATTCCATTTGTACACCTAAAGGACAAATAAAACATAACCAGTTAATGAATTGCAACACAATAACGATTAATTTTTTTTTGGGGTTTTTCGCAATGATTATACATTTTTAAGCTTGCACCCCGTCCGTGCCTCGGAAAGCACATTAGCGCGAAAGACAGATATGCAATCGTTCTATTAGAAATACACTATTTAGCTGTATCCGGTGAGTCTGGAAGTCGACCCCAATGTAGCTGCGGAAAAGGTTATAGGCGGAAAAAAGAAGAAAATAAGTAAGTTTAAGAGATTATAACACGAAGCAAAGTTTTGTACGAAACTATTATGGCTAAAAGCAAACAGGCCACCGACCATAGTCACCGGTGGCCACCGACATACTTTTTCACGCATTATACAGAACCGAGTGGCTGCCATCGGCCACATGTCTGGATAAGCCATAGAAGGATATAAAAAAAGTGTTAACATCCTGGCGACTGCTGGATGTGGCCTGCTTGCCCTGACTCTTATTATTAAGGAACTCACTCTCGCCCTCGCTGGCGACGAGCGAGCGCGTAGAGTTGTCGGAGATGATGGGCGGGCGGCGGACCTGCAGCTCCACCTCCGCCGTGATCTTGTTACTGATGGACATCAGCACCTGGCACTGGTACCAGCCCGCGTCGTTCTCTTGGATGTCTTTGATCTGGTGGAGAAAGAAAAACATTGACAATACGGTATAGGCACTTGTCCCATTCCGGGCGGAAAAACGAGTTACTATCGACTATTTTATCGCTCAAGAAACGTTAAGCAAGATGTAGAACCCGTGTAGAAAGAGATGCATAATAAAGGTTTACACGCTGACTGTTTACACTGGGCGGAGAGAACTCTCTCAGCATTTGTTTGTTGCGACAATAAGAACTTTCAAAAATATACTAGCTGAGGGATAGTCGAGTCAGACAAAGACCTTTTACATCTAAAGACACCTGTCAAGCTTAAGTGTATCGAAACGTATAGCATAACTGCGCCAGAAGGACGCGGTCGGGTTAACATACTGCATAACATAACACAAATAAAGCAAGGCGAAATCTTAAGGGTATATCTATCAAAAAGGGGTGAAGAGTACATCTGGTACTGCAGGGTAACATACAAAAAGCCAAATAAATATCTCGCTTTTAAGATAGACGTTAATTGTTTACTTAATGTATTTCTTGTCATAATTTTAAATAACTCAGAGTTCAGACAGTTTTCTAATTATTATTGAAGATAAAAAAGAACAATTTAGTATACGTTTATAATAACTTCTCAGAATCGCAGTTAAAAATAAATTAAAATCTTCTTCACGAAACACAGAACTCTTAAACCTGTTGACTACAAAAATAAAAAAGTTGTTAATCTTTTTAAAACAAAATAAACTCAATCAGCCATAATTGTTTTCCTTATTTTTTTGGTTATCTGCAATTTTGTTGTTGTTTTGACCTTGACCAAAATAGTTGTTTAAATGGAAAAAGCCAGAAATAATCAATATTTTATATTCACATGTAAATTACTTTGTCACTATGTAAACATTTACGTATGTAAACTTAAAATTTGTCTAATTGTATTAAATAAAACTGATAACATATTAGTAATATTTGGTAATAATTAAATTTTTCTTTTCAGTTTTTTCATGAGTCATCAAAATTAGCTCCAGCCAGATAAAAGTATATATAATTCGGCCACTAAGGGAATGCGTTCTTGACACAAGACAGTACGTCTTGACTTGTATGGGGAAATAATAACCTGTCTTATTACTCGTTTATATGACAAACGAGTGATAGTTTCTTATTTTTATATCTTCTAAAGCTATTTCTTTCTGTTGACCACGACCTGTCAGGAGCTCATTCTGACGGCGGAAATACTATAGTTGGATGAACACATGTCGTGGTGGCCAAGCGGTTCAATGAACGGATTTGTATGCACAAGGTTGCAGGTTCGAACCCAGGCAAGTACCAATGTGGCTTTTTAAAAGTTATATGTACTTTCTTAATTATTTTAAGACACTTCTGACAAACGGTGAAGGAAAACATCGTGAGGAAACCTGGATTCCAAAACTTGGGATCCGAAATCGCCAATCCGCAGTGAGCAAGCGTGGTGATCAATGCTCATGCCTTCTGGATATGGGAAGAGGCCTGTGCCCAGCAGTGGGCGTTTATAGGCTGGGTGATGATGAACACATAACCCTCATCCCGCAGTCGGTTAAAAGTATTTGAATATAACTTACCGATAGAGTGAAAGTGGCTGTAGCATCATCGAATCTGAGTGAAAACCGGGAATCCTTGATGATGAGACCAGCGTTACTGGATAAGGGGATGGATTCCACTGTCTTGTAGCGGTCATATTTTACCTGGGAAACAAACATAATATAGTTAATTAGTTAATATAGTTTTTATTTTAGTATAGTCAGAGTTTGTTCTTATATTAGATTTAATTGCGTATTAATAAATAAAGTCTTTGCAAGGGATAGTCTTGTCATAGAGAACATAAAGTTTTAAGATTTTTATGCTTTTTGTTTTTAACCTATTATGTACCCCACTGCTGGGCCACATAATGTTATAGGATTTAAAACTAGAGTACCCTAATATACTAAAAAGGGATAATGCTAATAGATTTATAAAGAGACTTTCTCTGATATTTGGTTTTGGGAAAAATAAGACTGATTCACTATATACCTACAGAATACTACAGATTATTCTTGCAACCAATAAATGATGCTATATTTGCTAACACATATGACAGCAACATAAATAAATGTCCTTGGGACAATAAGCACTGATTTAAACGAAGTTGTCTTGTCAATTATTACACGAGTCTGCTATTAGGTTGAGCTTCAACAATACTGCCTCGTTGGCCTAGTGGTGCTAAGCGCGACTGCTACGCTAGAGGTCTTGGGTTCGATTCCCGAGTCGACCAAGGTGTTAATGGGTTTTTCTATGAAATTCTCACTAGCAGATCGGAGTTAGGATTTGTGCCCGGTTAGTGGCAATAGGCTCGCCCCCTATTACATGGACCTAAACATATCGGCGAACTGTGGGTGTACATTGCTACACCTCTGCCTAACCCTTCGGGGATACAGGCGTGATGATATGTTATGTTCAACAATATTTAGGAAAGCACAACTGATTTAGTTTCTTAAATCATTTTGGAGCCTATATATTTCGCATCTCCAGGTATTTACAGTTACAAATCTGAAGCTACTATTAAAATCTTAATTAAAAAAGAAGGGTAGCGAAGATGCTACTTATCTATCAGGGTTATAAGAAGCCCAGAAAACCATTTGATAGGGACTTAATTAGTTTTTGGCTAATAAAAATCAAGTTAAGTGTCTTGTATAGAGTAAGTATCAGTATATAGGTCTTATAATAATTGTAGCCATAGAAAGAGGAAGATTTGTAAGGCCAGGCTTTCTGCTCTCACAGTCAGTGTTCACTTCACACGGACTACGCGAGCTGTCGACCACTCTCGCGCGTCACGTGCGCCCCTCGCTCGCTTTTTGTTTTGTCGACCACACGAAGTAGTCGAACTGTTTCTAGCAGCCCATATTATAGAATTCTATAGTCCATCATGTAGTTTCTGCTAGAAGCAGTCTATAATGATTGATTTGAGCATCCCGTGTGTATGTAGCCTTAATTGACCCAATAAATAAATCTGAATCACTGCAAACACAGCGCCAGTCACAATATAATTGTGTTTCAGTGAAGTCACACAGTATGTTCTAAAAATAATACTAAAATGTAGTGTTTAAATATTTTTTGTACTATTACTACATTTACTGCAAAGGGGGTACTAACTGTAAGTACATTTTTGTACATGAATAGGTATTTATAAGTAGTAATATTATAGTCAGTTTTTTTTGTTCAGACACACTGACACTAGAGCAGAATTAATAATAATTATTAAAAAAAAAATGGAATCCTTGTTTTGTGAAATTGGTCTAAAGGTAATTTTGCAGAAGGTTATAGCCTATTTAACATTAATTTACGCTTTATTCCACTTTGTTGACCTGAGGTATATCACCTGGGTGAACAAAGTGGACTTTTTGGATTATTCGAGTAGACTTATATCACCCATATACAAAATGCTATGAATGTGATAATGAAAAAGTTGTATATACCAAATCCACTTGCATAGGAGAAAAGAAAGGCAAGTAAAACCGTGAAGCACAGTAAATGTAAGTAACTAATTTCTAAGAAATTTATATAAATCCTCTATGACAGGATTCTATAGAAAATAATGTTATCTTTATTATTATTTATTTATTTATTTTATTTGTTAAATATACAATTACAATATGTAGTGCTCCACAAAACCGTTTTATCGGTTTGTCTGTGGACGAGTCGCAATTAAGTTTAGTTTACACATTAGTTTACACATATACATTTAGAAGTTATTTACATATTATTTAACAAGTACTTTTTAAGTCTCCCTTTGAATTTATGTTTATTAGTTTCTTGTCTGATATCTGCTGGCAAACTGTTCAACAGATATAGTAAGCATTTCTTTAGTGTTCTGTCCAACGAGGTTGCATTTGAAACTATAGAGTGAGCCTATCAGAGTTTAAACCGTAAGCACTAGTTTGAACAAGTGTTGTTGTGAATTATGTATGAAGAAGGAGCTTGCCGTTTTAAAAAATCTATCTAAAACACTAATATTATCCTAACAATGTCAAAACCATCGATATTTTCTAATATAAGTTTCTCGTTGCGCGAAAATTAACTTAAATGAAAAACGAAATGTACTAGCATCAGACTAAAAACTGCTCTCGCTTGGCACAAGGGGAACCTAGCGATAGTAGCAGTCTATGCATATCATACGTCGATGGTTCTGTCTGTTTACTTTTGTTATTTAACAAACAAAAAGACTTTATACTGCTACTCGTAATCTTGTGTTAATAACATTAATTAAGACAAGGGTTCATTTACATCTCATTAAACTTTCACCTTGTTTGTGTTTTTGTGAAGAAAGTATTGTTTGTTACCAGATACATTTCTTAGGAAATATTTTGTAGGTCTCTTATTAAGAATTAGGTATTTTATCAATGATTAGGAATTAAAAGAAACAAATAGAGTTTGGAACCTGCAAGTAGAGTCAGTAAATTTAATGTTTTAAAAGAGATTAAAAAGTCCTACTTGAAATGTAAATATTTTGATTTTGACAAATAGTATGAAATTCTTGTGTGCAATTAAAACATAAAAACCCTGCATTTAACATGCTGTTAAAAATAGTTGTTTGTTAAATTATTTAAATAAAGCTATAATCTTAAAATGTTGGATCCTTTTTTTACTACGCTATAAAAAACCTTTTAAAACATTACAATATTATTCGCTGCAAAATAAAAACTGCCTTGTTGGCCTAGGGGTGCTAAGCGCGACTGCTATGCTAGAGGTCTTGGGTTCGATTCCCAAGAGGACCAAGGTGTTATTGGGTTTTTCTATGAAATTCTCAGTAGCAGGTCGGAGTTTGGATTTGTGCCCGGTTAGTGGCAATAGGCTCGCCCCTATTACATGGGACCTAAACAAGTTGGCGAACTGTGGGTGTACATTGGCGTGATGATATGTTATGTTATGTAAAATAAAAACTATACAAAACTTTCATAATTGTTAACAAAATCATTCATATAATCAAATGGATTGGAGATACATTCAATTCCATGTTTAGAGCAGTTTTTGTATGATGGTTATGGTATGTTGGTCTAGTGGTTAGCAACCCTGACTACTATACTGGAGGTTGTGGGTTTGATTCCTACCAGGACATCTCTTTGTGTGATGAGCACGATCATTTGTTCTGTGTCTGGGTGTAATTTATCTATAATATGTATGTATTTAGAAATATATAAGTATGTTTATCAGTTGTCTGGTTACCATAGTACAATCTTTGCTTAGCTTGGGATCAGGTAACTGTGTGTCAAATGTCCTGGAATATTATTTATTATTATGATAAATGGAGGATACTCACCCAAATAACAGGAAAGTCTTGAGCATAGTGGACAGAACAGTCCAGGTCCACCTGGCTACCAATATCACGGATCTGTTCCTGTGTGATGTGAGATATTGTAGGAGTTCTTTGTGCTGATACTGTAATAAATACAAAACGTGAATTAAAATTAGTAATTATGAAGTTCAGATGGTATTTAACTGATTGTAGTTAGTTTATTAAGTATTCATTTTGACTATTGTTTCTTATGGCAAGAGAGAAATTGTGAACGGTTATGTTATAATGTAAATACTACAAAAGATGAACTAAACTGAAATACCTTATGGTGTGAATTCTGTTTTTTTTTTTTTTACCAAAAATACTGAATTATAAATTCTGAGCAAACTGTATCTCATTAACTACCCAGACAAATGTATTTTTTTTATTTGTATGTAAATATAGTATCTAGTTAGTAGTATTGTAGGTTTTTAATGCTGGCTGACAGTATTTTTTTCTTTTAAATTTATTAAATAGGAACAAACCAGCTAGGATCAAAATAAGGTTTTCTAACTCACCTACTTTATGAATGGAATATTATTACTTAATTTTAAACAGGTACGATCTGACAGCGACTGATACATTAAGAAATGTATATGTTTTTAAAGTATTTAATAATGTCGTCAATTAACTTTGAAAACTCTTGAGGATTGTGTTACGAAATCAAAATAAAAATTAACAACATTCGCTATTTTTATGTAATATTTGAGTAATGTCTATTTCATAGTCGGTGAAATTTGTTGTATCACTTTAATAATAGCAAGACAAACAACGAAGAGCCATGTAAAAATTTAAGTCATCAATTATTTTTTAAAACGGTTAAGATTTTGGTAATTTATATTAAGAGCATCATCAAGCTTATACCTCAATTCTATTGCAAATACTTAAATAAAGCAAAGAAACGACATGGGTGTGTCAATACTAACAAAAAAACATTACTATTAAAATAGGCGTGGACCAAAAAAATTACGCTAAACTACGCCATTTTAGTGAGCGCGAATAGTTCTAGAGAGTTTTTAATACTTCATTTCACTTACCAATTGTTGTAAAGCATAATGTTAATGATAAATAAACGAAGTTAGAAAACGCCATCATTTTAGCTAACACTGCTATTCACAACAACAACCGAAACTTTTATCTTTTTTTGTTCCGTTTGATTGGTTTGTTTGAATGTGAACGAATGAGTGAGTGGATTTCTAATATTTAAATTGCCACTTAAAAAATGTTTCACGGAAAGCGTTGTAAGAAAACAATTTTAAACGATGTAAATATTAAAATCAATCAATCAATCTTATTTTTTTTTCTATTTCCGTTTAAAATTCTGTAAATATCAATTTCGCTTTTTAGTTTTAGTCATGTGGTCACATAAATTCAACAACCTCATTCGTGATTAGAATGAATGAATGATTCATTGAAGAATTTCGTGGATACTCAAAGCTCTGTAAGTAAAACAGTGTACATGTGAAGTTTGTGCTATTCGCTACAAGATGTCGCGACTACTTTTATTGTTTGTGTATTTAGTCAGTAGATGGCAGTGTTACATCACTTAGCTCAGATTATTTTTATGAGTTTATAAATTAAAAATGATAGAGTTTTCTCAAATACAGTATACACTGAGCATATTCACCGGTATCCTTATTTCCTGAATCTAACATTAATAGTTAAAATTTAACTCATAATTACGAAAAAAACTTTATAGTCAGTTAAATATTTTAAGAGTTACAAAAACCGAGTGTGATCTATAGTATCTGATATGGCTATCTGTTAAAAACATAGTAATTAACGATAAACCCTATCACTGACAGAGTAGAGTAACTCTGAACTTTGACAATTGACGGACATTCAACTAAATAGGTACCATTTATATTAGTTTTAGGCCTTGAGATATTTATCAGACTTCAAAAAAGGTGGAGTTTCTTAATTCGACTGTATTCTTATGTTTGTTTCCATAGTACTTTCGACTGGGTGAATCTATTAAGATGATCTCTTTATTTAATTTGAAAGCTAGTGCTTCCTGTGGTCGCTTGTGGTCAATTTGACTATGGACATTAGAAAACCATATGAGACTTATGGTGAAGTTAGTTTTTAAGGAGCAAACCATTTTTGGTGTCGTAACAATGATAACTCTGTCATTACCAAGTGTTACTCACCTCCGAACACCTAAACGCATAAGTATTAAATGTTAGAAGTATTTAAATATAGATATATCTCTGCTATACATTATCTTAAAGTGATAAAGATTTCATGAGATTCCCGTGACGCCATGAGAGTTAAAAAATAATAAATTGAATTATGTTCTGTCAATTTTTTATTTCGAAATGGTTGCTAGGGTCACAAAAGGGTAGCTATATCTAGACTTTATTTATCTATTTGGTAGCTAAGAAGCCAAAGACGTACTTATAACATATACTTGTCTTATAAACCTGAACCTGAACCTTCCTGCTCCACCTCTCGTCGGTTCTGCGACAGACATGGCCAGCCCACTGCCACTTAAGCTTGCTACTGAATGTTAGTGTATGTAAATTGTATTCAATTGACCTGACGGTAGCTGGGTGGTGGGACTGTATGCGGAAGGCAATAGACCGAGTGTTGTGGCACAAAACGGGAGAGGCCCATGTCCAACAGTGGGCCAACATGGGCTCAGTTGATTTTTGATTTAGGTACTCCTTGTTTATGGAAAGCTGATAAACTGAATGTATGTAACTGATCACGATTATGAATAGCTGAGCAAAAAACAAACAACCACAGCACTTACAATGATATTTGATAGGTGATGAACAAATTTAACTCTCGATCGGCGTTTAAGAAACCGGGGCTTGTTTTGTGTTATAACATAAAATCATGGCTAACCTACTTAAATAATGGATTCACGTCAACATTATCTTACTTACATAATGTTACATTACCTATTATGACAATGATATTATTTACTACTGTAGTCATTTCAAGACTGCTGTTTACTACGCGAAGACGTAAGTTTGTTTTTAATTATTTTCCAAACAGCGGAAAAATTAAATAGATGAAATAAGAAAAATAAATAAAGTTTGGGCAAATAAAAGAGACAAATAAAGCAAGATGCAGATAGATTTAAAAGTAAAATAGATGCTAGAAAATAAACGCTTATTTTTTATAAGTTTGACAACTAGGCTTAAATAATGTGGAAAATATCAACAGTGCTATTTCAATTTTATTGTTTTTATGTTTATTCAGTTGTTTACGTTCAATATTGTTTATTCATACATTTTCTATGTTTTTAATTTTTACTTTAGGTCCATCATTACACATCTAAATTATCATTAAAATTTTAAAACTCAGTGTGGTTACGGAAAATGTAGTTATACAATAACATGAAATATGTAGGTTTATGATGTTAATAATTTGAATGTTTTGCTATGATTATTATACATAATTTATATTATTATAAGGCAAACAACATCAAATTTAATACCGGTCGACAGCAAAAATTAATACCTACGTGTTTTCGCTATATTTTTGTTTCCAATAGAATTATATTTATTTACTAGCTGTGCCGGTTTGAACTTCGTCAGCACCTACAATAAATTAGAAAAATATCCCTAAACTCTACAATAAATGTAGCCTAAGTTAAACCTAAGTACACACAATCTACTGCGTGTCTGCAAAGTTCGTCTAAATCGGTCTAGCCGTTTTAGAGATAAGCCGAGACATATAGACATGAAAAAATTAACGTTATTTTTAAATTAACATATAAATTTTCTCTTTAATTTTATTTACCTATACTAACATAATAATATAGTATCTGTACAGATTTGTGTTCCTACAAAGTATCATTAATACCACGAAGGCGACCCCAAAATATTGAGCAACTTGAACCGAAAACGAATAAAAAATAATGAATAATAATAATAGTTAAAATAGTATAACCGCGAAAGTGACAGAAAATTTTAAATCGAACTCTGCTTTATTTTAATATGAATGAGTCCTCCGTCTGCTTGCTTGCCGACTTGCCGAACGCCATCGAAATACGAGTTTGAAGAAATAGAGTACAACGGTCATTCAAAATGTCTTCCGCGCAAATAGTTAATCTCTGTAAAGAGTCGAGATCAATATTCGATCATATTGTCTGCTTGCGACCACGGTCGGTGTAACCCGGTCGAAACGTCAAGCCATAAAGGTATTTATGCATGTACGCGCCAATCCCCGTTCTATAATATTACTATAAACATGCAGCGCGATAGTTTAAAAGTAAGTAATATTCGACTGTTGGACATTATTAGTATTACCTTCTGTTTCTTGTCGATGAATCATACATGCGTCATTTACCAGCTGACACCCCTAATCATTATAATCTATCAAAAATAATTACAGAATATTGTGTAATAAAACTAAAAGAATTACATAAAAGATAAAACTTATCTTGTCAATTAAAATTTGAAAGAGGAAAAAACTGCAATTTTAATATTAAGATAATATCTTATCTATCTATCTATGTATATCAAAATAGATTGCTGTTCGTTAGACTCGCTAAAACTCGAGAACTGCTAGACCGATTTGGCTTATTTTGGCATTGAATTATTTGTTGAAGTTTGGGTTGAAACGCTCGGGTCATGGGGTCCGAGCGCACGAAATCTTTTTAAAGAACTCTCTAAACGTTTGGTAGACTCTATCCTGATTAGAGGGCTGGTTTGTTCCTTGCACAGAGAATCGGCATAGCCATTCAACGTGGCAATGCTGCCAGCCTTCTGGGCACGTTCCCCGCCATTGACAAGGATGACGATGAGTTCTTTGACGCGTGTTAGTTTTTATTTATATAAGTTTTAATTTTATAGTTAGAGTTTGTTCTTATATTAGATATTTGTGGTGTCCACAGAAGTTTAAAACGGGAATAAATATTAAAATGATCGGAATTAAATAGATAAAAAGCAATTTGTTTTAAGTTTATTTTCCGAAGTCTGCCGGGACAGCTAGTCCTGAGATAATATTATAACTCATAATAAAATAATTACGGTTTTTTTTTATTTAATAACAATCCGTCAAATAATCTGACAAAATAACACTGTTTATTATTGCTAAGTACACATGATAAATGCTGTTTATTAAGCAGATAAACTGTAGATTATGTTATCTATATTATTATAATATTTCGTATTTACGTATATTTGTTATATTATATACAAGTTCTGTCAAATGGAGTAAGTAATCGTTTTAAGATAGTTTTTCTCACAAATTAATATTGACAAGCAATGAAGGAAAATAGAGGCCCATAATAGTATAAACGAAATTAAAAAGAGTATTGAGCTGTTTCAAAAGACAGTCTGACGGAATTTTACTTTGTATATTTTTTGTGTTATTTTCCTTAAGTCTTTGTTATGGTGATCGAGGAAAAACTGCTGCTGTTTTAAAGAAGATAAGTAGGTAATCTTAATTCTAGCTTGTAGGATACCTATACTTGAGTGGTACGCCAAAGAAAACACATCTTAACTCTAAACTTCCTTTTTTTCTAAATAGATTTTAGAAAAGAGTAGTTTTTATCACAATGTAGACGTTGTATCTAAAGCTATAGGAATTAGTATAAAATAGTAATTAAAATAGACGACAAATTGCTGTCTAAAGGTTGTAATTATCAATAGATAACGCTGTTTACAAATCTTATTACTGTAATTTGTATCTGAGCTGTTTGTTTACGTTAATATAAATTATTGTTATTTAAGAACCACTGTAGAGTAATTTTCCGCTGCTTAGCAAATTTTAATATCCATATTTTTTTGAGAGCCCGAACTTTCGGCAATTAAGAATCTGTCTTTCAAAACATTTTAAAAAGTTTATCTGTCAATATATTAGCTAACTAAAAATATCAGAGTCAACATTTTATTTATTTATTATTTAAATTAAAACATTCATTTAAAGCTGAACTGTCCCACTGCAGGGCAAAGGCCTCCCTTTCTTCCTTCCAGAGTCAACATGTAACTTAATTAAAATTCATTTAAAATTGACTTGATTATTTTTTGTTTCAGATATTCAAAATGGAGGCAGTTGTGTTCGACGGTAACGCGCTCAAACTCAAATATGAGAAGAACTATCCTATGCCAAAGATCACGAATGACGATGAAGTTATCGTAAAGGTCCATTATTCTGGCATATGCGGTACTGATCTGCATATTATTCAGGTAAATACAAAGTTTAATAAAATCATTGGTTTAAAGCATTTTAGTTTTGCTATTCCATAATAGATGGCGTCAGTTGTATTTGACCAAAAGAAGAAATCTTATTTTTTACAGAAAATTCATTTAAGTATTGTATAAGGTTCTTTTCTTTATTCAAAAAAGACTACAAATAACTAGTTAACTAGTCTAGGTTTTCGTAAAGTTTTCAAAGAATTTTGGTATTTTTGTACTTTTGTGGGTCAAGTAGAACGTCATCCAATAATTTCCCTAATTTATTCTCTTATTTCAAAGATTCAAAGATTCAAAGATTCAAAGATTTATTTGCGTAAAATATGGTACTTACAGATGGTTCTTACTTTCTATTGGTTCAGCATATTTTGTCATTTAAAAATGACATGCAAATTTACAGAACTATTACATAGGTCTTACACTAATACTGCATGCAATATAACAACATAGTTGGGATATGTATTTAGGCATCTTACACTTTATTATAATCAAAATCTATGTATTGCAATTATTTTATATCTATTATATATTAATATTTATCTATATTATATATTATCATTAATATTGACTGAGTTAGTTAATTCTTATTTAATGCTTTTAATTTGAAATGCTTATTTAATTTTTTTAACTAATATACTTATTTAATCCGTTATTATTATCACCAGGGCGAGTTTCCCGCCATAAAGAGCCACCCAATAGCCCTGGGCCACGAGTCTTCCGGCGTCATCCACGCTGTCGGCAAGAACTCCGTCTATAAAGTAGGACAGAAGGTCGCCATTGACCCTAACAAGTAAGTAAATAATAGAAGGACTCAAACGCAAATACATTTTAAACTGTTTTCAATGCTTCTGTCACTTTAAGGAGTCATGTGAATAAAATATAAAAGGAATTCTTAGAATTCCCTCTTGACTTTTGGGTTGGGGTTTAGTTTTGAAGTAAAAAGAATTAGAAGTAGAATTGTATGAAAGAAGGATGATTAAATATAAAATTAAGTATCAAATGCCAACTGAACTGAATAACTAGAAGACTTTTTGCATCAAGGGCTGACAAACATACATTTTAAACGAAGCCAATGGCATCGCTAGTTTGCTAGTGTCAGTATCGTACTTTTATTACTTACTCCATTCGGTCCTGCTACTTTTCAAAAGATAGCAGTACAATATTCTATATTGTGCCATGCAGCAAACAAAATAACATAAACTTACAGTAGTTCAGCCTCTCACCAACAGATGGCGTTGCAAATACAACCGCTTACTTATACTCTGCAATTTAAATAACTAGAAGTTTACTTTCTACCTCATACATTACTTATTTTTGTACGGTTTCCTAATAAATTATGTTTGTTATTTATTTTCCTCCAGGTCGTGCAACATGTGCGACTTCTGCCACAACGGCAACTACCAGTACTGCCTGACGGCCGGCATCAACAGCACCATCGGCATCTGGAAGGACGGCGGCTGGGCGCAGTACGTGGTGGTGCCGCAGCAACAGATCTTCGCCTTGCCCGATGAGATTACCACTGAACAAGGTATGTGGTAAGGTGAAACATTCAAAGCCTATCGAGACTGTAGATTTAGGTATTAGACAGAATTTTGGATAATACTGGTTTGGAATTGTACACAAATTAGTGCAAAACATTTGATTATTCATTTTTCTTTCAACTTTAAGCCATGCCTTACCGGGTCCATATTGTACCTATCTTATAAATGTAACATCTGTATTTACCATTATGGAATGCTATAATAAAGAATAGAAATCATAAAAAAAAAACTTCTCCATATTTTTTGGGTTTGGGTATTGTCCGGGAAATAGTTAACTATACGTCATAGTATAGAGTGCTTATATCGCAAGTCTACATTGAACCAAGCGTAAGCAATGCTTTGGCTGTTCGTACTACGTTTATCGACTGATTTGTGTGATTTAGATATAAAAAGGGCAATATTTTGTTACTTTAATACAACAGCGAGATCGGTTTTCGCTTCAAATTTACCACGACGCATGTTCATTCTCTTTCATGGAATACCTTTTTAATTCTCTAAGGTTTTTAAGGGTTTCATTTTCATTTACTGCATTATGTATTAACTTAATAATTATGTGTTCTATTCTACCTATATTTTCTTCTACAGCCGGTCTGTGTGAGCCCTACTCGTGTGTCTCCCACGGTTTCAACCGCGCCTCTCCTCTCAAAGTGGGTCAGAAGATCCTAATCGTCGGAGCTGGTATTATTGGTAAGTTAAAGTTACAAAATTATACAAACATAGGACAAAACAAAAGAAATCATGAAAGCAATTGGTTGTTGTAAATTAAATTTTGATAATCAATTTATAATTTAAGTTCTAAAATTTGGACATTTTAAAGGGCACCTATTATGGTGCTTAAAAATATATAATATTTGTTTGCAAATGTAGACGGTTTATTTACGTATTTTCGGGTTCCCCGAGTAGTTTCAGACTTAAATTATTACATGCGAGTATGCACCAAAAGTTAGCTACAAAAAACTATGAATAAAACGACAGAACATTATTTTATAGAGCACTTGTTGTTATACGTAAAACATAATGTAGGTATATACTATTTTTTTTTCACAATGAAGACTTTAATTTACGCTTTTTCACTGTTCAATGGTTCTTAATCATGACCTGATGCGGTGGCGAGGTCCCGACTCAAAATTCCTAACTAATTATAAATTATAGTAATATACTCCAATGACAATTTATTAATGGACCAGGTAACCTATGGATCACCACGCTACACCACCACGGCCACCGAGAGGTCACCGTCTCAGAGATGAACGCCACCAGACTGGATATCGTTAAGAGGCTGGGTAAGATCGAATAGTTTTCTTAAATCAATGTTTGCTACAAATAAATTTAATCAATTATTTTATCAGAAGTTCGCATGAAAAAATACGTAATGAGATTAAGTCAGCAATCACGAAGTCTGTCTTGACATAAGAATTACTGTTAATGAAAACCGTTTTATAATGAAGAAAAGCATAGATAAAATAAGTGATTAACTAAACAGCAATGAAATATAACTTATTAAAGCTATCCAACCGAGCACCAATAATGCCGAGGACATCGCCTAATAAAAATACTAACAAAGGTATCCTTTTGATGTCGGATAAATATGTATTTTCTTTCAGAAACCGGCTACAGACTAGTCACACCCGATGTCTTGGCTAAAGAAAACACCACATACGATGTCATCATTGACTGCACAGGTAAAACATAACAATAATAATAATTAAACAAAACTAATAATAATATGTCTACAGTTTAATCAATCATACTATGGCACAGACAGACACACAAATAAATCGATACCTCAAACCTAGTTCACGCCTCTTTTTGCGTCGAGGGTCAAAAATGAGAATCCAAAGTTGGACTTGTCTGTCCGTGCATTTGCTTGTCTGTCGCATCGTACCTGCTAAACCGGCCGACTATGATGCGGATTTTTAAATTTGAAACCTGACGTGATAGAAATGTGTCTTAGCTATTGTTTTGATGATCTCTATAGTAATTTGAAAGTTATCAGTAATTTTCTCTTTGTTAAAATCTTAATTTTAAATTATTTTGAATCGGGGTTGAAATGTTTAGATTAGTTAACATTATTTGCTTTTAAAATCATTATTGACTAACCACTAAAATCATACTAATTTCCCAATTACAATAATATGTATTGTTACTAACAGGAGTGGGCAAGGTTATGGAGATCAGCTTCAACTACCTGAGGGAGGGAGGCAAGTACGTGCTGTTCGGATGCTGTCCACCCGCACATACTACTACGTAAGTGTCTATTATAATTAACTAATATTTACTTATATATCCATTAATTAAGCCTTCTATAATCCTTTAAATAATCGTTTAATAGCGTTTAATTAATAAATAAATAAATGCGGGCAAGGAAGTTGCTAAAGCACTTGTGTTATGGAATTCAGAAACAACGAAGGTATCACAAACACCTAGACCCGAGACAATGTAGAAATGTGACTTTCTACATTGACCCGTCCGGGGATCGAACCCGGGACCTCAGAGCTAGCGACACCTTGAAACCGGTGCTTACGCCACTCGACCACGGAGGTCGTCAGTCAATTAAGTACTCCAGTTTTGGTTTCAATTCTTCTCATATAGAAAAGAAACGTAACTATTTTGTAGGGCCGTTTCATCTAAGGTCCATGAAGAGTTTACGTTTAATTCTTTGATTCCATGATTTAAGTAATAATAATACCAATACCTTTAGTTTTTTTTTTCAGCTTATTTTGGCAATGTCTTCCCCTAAGTCTTTCCGCGAGTAGTAATTTTCTAAAAACAAAATAGTTTAACTAAAGTATTTTATAGTATAATCTGAGATTTTTACATGCTTTAGTTGCATTCTATTTATTTTTTTGTTTGTTTCAGTGTCAACCCCTTCCAGATTTACAACAAGGAGTTGACGATCATTGGTGTTAAGATCAACCCCTTCAGTTTCCCCAGCGCTATTAGCTGGCTTAAGGCTATGGGTAGCAGGTAAGATATCTACCTAAATAGATAATATACAGATAAAGAAAATATAGATTAAAATAGAGCTGTTAAGTATCCATAACATTAAAATGGTATTTAAATGGTAATTAAATGGTATTTAAAGATAATATAAATTCAGTTTTAAGTAAAGGAAATTTAATTTTAAAATGTAAGACTAGCTAGATTGTTATTATTTTTAATTAATCTTATAAACGGGAGCTAATCCTGCTCAAATATGAGTAGGTGTGTTAAAATGTTATGTATGTATGAGTCTCATCTTCGTCCGGGATAATCTTTGAAAACAATTGCACAATTTTGATAAAACTTTGCAGAAATAATCGGATTCGAAATTATCTAAGACTACTGTTGCATTAATTAGACATTGTATATTAGATATTGTGTTAGGTACTTGCATAAGTTTCACATTGATTACATTTTCATAAAAACCAGCCGTTAGTCTGAACTTTGGTTCTTTAAAGATTATAATTAAAATCAAATTATTTTTTCAGATATGTTGACTACTACAAACTTGGAGTGAAGACCTACAAACTATCAGAGTATGCTGAAGCCATCGAGGACCTGAAGAAGGGCAGCGTAGCTAAGGCTGTCTTCAAGGTCATTGATGATTAAATTACGATGATGATGATGATGATGATGATGATGATGATAGGAATTTAAGATGAAAATATATTTATACAGAATTTTGATTGAAATAAAGGAATTATTTAAACGTTGTTTTGCGTTTTTTTTTTCTCCATGTACTGCACTAATAATATCTATGTATACTTAAGATTTCACATTTTGAGTGTGCTTTTTCTATTTGATAAATATTAGTAATATTAATAAAATCGAACTCAGGGAGATGCCACTTTAAAAAAAAGGTCCACATTATTGTGGAGTTTGACATTTACACTATTAACAACACAGTTGGGTTCCTAATAGACGAAGGCCGCGTGGAAGACCCAGGCGGAGATGGAGGGATGAACTGGACGCATACGGGAAGGAGTGGCAACAATTAGCAAACAATAGACACTTGTGGAAGGAGGAAAGGGAGGCCTTTGCCCTGCAGTGGGACAGTTCAGGCTTTGAATAAATAAATAATAATAAACAACACAGTATAGGTAAAATAAAAAAAAAACAAGATAGTTGGTAAAACTATTGCTAATGTAGAATGACGTAACATAAATCCATTACTTAGCAAAATTAATGACTTACAGTGAACATTGCAATACAAATATTTATTTAAGTAGTAGTAAATTTTTTGCTGTATGTTTGACCGTTTGTATTGCAACATTTTGATGTTTCATTTACATGAGAAAATTCTAAGGCATTTATTTTATTTATCATTTAATAAGTCGCATTTTGGAATTCTATTATAAATAAAAAGAAACTTTTTATAGTAATATTATAGAATGGAGATTACCGCGTACAATGCTTAAATACCCATAGGGCTTGACGTTTCGACCGGGGGCCCAAGTCTGCTATTTACACTCGGTTCAATGTCTTCATAGTGTCGTGCCAGCAGAGCCATTTTAGGAAAATTGGTATTCTACTAAACGTCAAAACGTCAAAATTGGCCTTTGGGACGATTGGTCATACGATTTGACGATTGGTCATAGTCTTTGAACATTGAACCGAATCGAGATATAATAAGTAGGGTAGTTACACGGGCCGTGGTCGCAAGCAGACTGTGTCTGCTGTACGCGCTAATCCCCGTTCTATAATATAACATAAACATGCAGCGCTATAGATTAAAAGCTACTTATGAACAAAAGAAAATTTTTACATACAAAATCTCAAGTGAAACCACGGCAAAAATATAGTATTTTCGACTTTAACCAAATAATAATGATTAATGGTAACCATAGTAACGGTCACCATATGTAACAAGGTTAGTCTGTAACAATATACAATGATCGATCGTATTATCTTATAACGGTTAAATCATAATACTCAATATCTATAGATTATACCTAACTGTGATTGCAATAAAATTGGGGTATTCTGAGAACATAATTAAATTGATTTATTTATTTAGGTACATCAACAACATAAATACAAAAAACATAACATATCATCGCGCCTGTATCCCCGAAGGGGTAGGCAGAGGTGTACCAATGTACACCCACAATTCGCCGACATGTTTTAGGTCCCATGTAATAGGGGGCGAGCCTATTGCTACTAACCGGGCACAAATCCAAACTCCGACTTGCTACTGAGAATTTCATAGAAAAACCCAATAACACCTTGGTCGACTCGGGTATCGAACCCTCTAGCGTAGCAGTCGCGCTCAGCACCACTAGGCCAACGAGGCAGTTATATATTAGTTACATAAATACAAACATGAAAATAAACATTTCACGAGTCTTAAAACAAGTTTACATCAAGTACAGACACAATAATTAACAAAAAGAGTCTGAAAAAATTAGTAAGCGTGGTGATCAATGCTCGTGCCTTCTCCATATAGGAAGAGGCCTGTGCCCAGCAGTGAGACGTTTATAGGCTGGTATTATTATTATTAATACTGCGTAGCTTTTTCCCAATGTGTTGGGGTCGGCTTCCAGTCTCACCGACAGCTGAATACCATAGAATCAGGTGTGAATGCGGTCTTTCCGAGCAGACAATGCCACATCTGCTAGAGTGCCCGAAGTGTCTGGACACATGCACTTTGGAGGGCTGAAACCTCGCCAATGACGCTGCAGTTAGTGTGGCCAACTACTTGAAAGGAGACTGAATACCATATGTTACAGAGCGACTGTCTATCTGACCTCCACAACATATGTTACTAGGTATCACATTATCCCATAGTAAGACTGGTTGAATTGACTTTGTATGATAGTGTGGACCTACGGCTTAACGTGCTTTCCGAGGTACGGAGGGTCCTTAAATAAAATTTATTATTTATTTATACTTAAGACATTACATAGTATGTTGTAATACTTGTAATGGTCACCCATCAATAGACATACCGCGGCAAACGTAGCTTAACTACGTAGTTACGGCTTGTTAAGAGTTTATTAAAAACGTTTAATATAAAATAAATGTTTTTAGAGTTCAAATTGTGTGTTTTTGTATGCCAAAACTGTTCTACTTGGAAGAATATTTATTTATTCCTCTTTTTTTAATACATTTATTCTTAGAAAAACACCTCACCAAAACAAGATTGTCTGTATACGACATTTAAAAACCTAATGATGATTCCGCCTACGCTAAGAACACAATGTAAGAAAGACCATTGTCTCCAGTGGCACAGTAACCCGTATTCTAAACGGTCGTCGGTTCGATTCCGAACAATGCATATAATCGATGAATTCGGTGAAAGTTTTCGGTTTATTCATCTCGAGAATTGCTTAACATATTTTGATTGTCTGACTCATGATTTTCGCTTTTCGAGTTCGTTATACTTTTAATTGGATTTATGTTGTTTACGTTTGGGTTCTGAGAATTAAATATACTAAGTTGTTTCCTCATTAAATCCCGATGAAAAAAAAACTTTTTAACAAAAAAATAAAACCGCCGAAAACACTGAAAAGCAAAAAATAAGAAACCTTTTTTTATTTAATCTT
Source organism: Autographa gamma (assembly GCA_905146925.1). NCBI lineage: Eukaryota > Metazoa > Arthropoda > Insecta > Lepidoptera > Noctuidae > Autographa > Autographa gamma. The sequence continues at coordinate 2,393,559 of LR989878.1, read as the reverse complement.
AATAACTAAGTTCTTAAACGAATGTGAGTATACCTAAGTAATTTCGAGTCGGCGCCAAACAGGCAAATTAATTAATTACAATATATAGGTGCTTAATTTTTTTTGAAATTTTAATGTTCGTCGCTGGAGATTTCATTGCATTGTTAAGTTGATTCGAACTCAAACTCCTGTTCAAACTCACACTTAAAACTTTTATTTGCTTTCCACAATGGTATTAGTAAGTGGGAAGTAAAGAATATATAGTACATCGTGTTTTTGATTTAGTTGTTTCTTTAAATTTAAGGTTATTTTGTGATATTTGCTCATTGATAGTTTGGCGCCGCCTCAAAATTATTTAGGTATACTCACATTCGTTTAAGAACTTAGTTATTAAGATTAAATAAAAAAAGGTTTCTTATTTTTTGCTTTTCAGTGTTTTCGGCGGTTTTATTTTTTTGTTAAAAAGTTTTTATTTTATATTTTTTTGTGGCTATAATATACTAATTGCTACATGCTGATTTTTTTATTATTTTTAAAATAGCTAACTACCTTATTTTAGTATTCAAATCTGTGACTGAACAATAAACCACCCCTATTTTCCCACCCTTCGGGTTAGATTGTATGGGAACAGCTTCTAGGTATCTAATAAAAAAAGAATTATCAAAATCGGACTATTCTGTAATAAGTTACGCGTTGTCATATATTACAATCAGTTAGTGAACAATTAATATATCCCTGTTTTCTACCCTTAGGATTGGAATATTTATTCCAAATTTATAGGGGACCAATTTCTAGGTATAGCCTACTCAATAAAAAAAGAATTATCAAAATCGAACTACTCTGTAAAAAGTTACGCGTGGTAATGCATTACGATCAGTGCGTGAACAATCAATTAACCCCTGTTTTCCCACCCTTAGGGTAGGAATTCTTATTCCAAATTTATATGGGACCAACTTTGGAGTATACCCTTTCCAATAAAAAAAGAATTATCAAAATCGGACAATTCAGTAAAAAGTTCTGCGTGATCATACATAAAAAAAAAAATATATACGCGTCGAATTGAGAACCTCCTCTGTTTTCGTCGGTTAAAAAGAGGGATGTTATTAGTTTGATTTTTTATGTCTGTTGGTATGTGTGTCTATCTGTGGCCTCGTAGATCCTAAAGGAATGGATCAATTATGAAGCGGTTGTTTTTGTTTAAAAACTTACGGAATCAAGATGCTTCTTAGCTATAATTTATGAAAATCTGTCAACCATTTTAATGGTATCAGTAATTTTCTAAAATAGATTAGATTAGATTAGATTAGAATATTCTTTATTGTACACCATTAAAATATGTTGAATATTTCGATTAGTTGACTTATAAATAAAGCGACTGCCTATCTGACCTCCACAACCCATTTCACTGGGTAACACAGTATCCCATAATAAGACTGGTTGTCAGAATTGACGAAAGATTAGGTACAATTTAATTTACTTCGGTAATCTGGTTATGAGATACTATTAAGTGATATCAATAATCACTACTTTCGAATAATATGAATCATAAACTTGACATTTTATGTCGATGTAACTGTTCTGCAAGATACAGTTTTGAATTTACATTTTATGTAAAACTATAAGAAAAGAATGAGTAGTAGACAGGTACAGGTATTTTTTTTTTCCGGGACATCTCACACACGGAGCGTGTGTTATGGTAACCAGACAACTGACAAACATACTTATATATTTCTAAATACATACATATTATAGATAAATTACACCCAGACCAGAATAAATGATCATGCTCATCACACAAACATTTGTCCTGAGTGGGGATCGAACCCACGACCTCCGGTATAGCAGCCAGGGTCTCTGACCGCTAGACATACAGGCCAGTCAAAGGTATTGAATTAAGGAGGAAATAACTGAGAGAAATGTAATTTTTTTGTTAAAACAATTTTAATACGCATTTAGTAACCACCTCATCCTTAAAAAGAACGTTTGCTAGTGGTTTTAGATAATTATATTCTGCATTTTTATGTAAATTTTCTTAAAAGGAAGTTCTTAAGGTGCATTAGTTCAAAAAGGTTTTCATGATGGAACACACAACCCTAAAAGTCGGAGGTAGACTGACCAAATAAAAGCGGTAGTAAATGGCTCATCATCACTACATGAATAATAATAATATAATTTGCCTGGACAATTCACACACGGTAATCTGATCCCAAGCTAAGCTCTAAGAGAGCTTGTGTTATGGTAACCAGACAACTGATATACATACTTATATATTTCTAAATACATACATATTATAGATAAATGACACCCAGACCAGAACAAATGATCGTGCTCATCACACAAACATTTGTCCTGAGTGGGAATCGAAACCCACGACCTCCGGTATAGCAGTCAGGGTCACTAACCACTAGACCAACAGGCCCGTCATTTTGATGATGATGAATGCACGAGGAAGACGGCCATCAGAGAAGAGTGGCGGCGTGCTGTGAAGCTTGCCACCAACACCTGAAGTGATGACCACGACCAGTCTGTCAAGAGTGATCCCGACAAGGAAGAGAAGTAAAAGTCGATCTATTTCATCATATCAGCCAGTAACTGTTCCAATGCTAGCAAAAAGCATCATTTAAAGAAAGGAAAGGCTTGACCATATGTTTAGTTATAATCTAGCTGTTATATAATCGGATTTGAGGGCATAAGTTTAATCCGGCTATTACTAATTTGACCTTTTTCACATTCTAAGACAACGGATAATCGGTGAGGAAAAACATCCTGAGGAAACCTGAATCCCAAATTTGTAATTAAATGATTGATTTACGTCAAAATGACCTAATTTTAATCTGTGTTATGTAAGGACAATATTTCAAGATGACCTACTTTAGAGGAAATGTAAATGATTCATTGATGTGACAATTTGAGTGAATATTCAGCTAACTGTATAGACGATGCCATCTTGCGGCCCTGAACACAATGACAGAGGACAGGGGTGCTGAACATTTTGTGAAGATCATCTCAGTTTTCAACAAAATAAATTAGTTTTGGGGTTTTTTTCAATTTAAATCAGAATGGCCTAAGATAGGAGAGTTAAACCAAACATACACTTGCTAGCTTTATAGAATTAAATAATCTATTTATTAGTATAGATAATATTAAATGCTTATTTAAATTGTCAAATATACCACCACACTCAGCTAAACTACTACAGATCAATATTTGAGAAATAAGTACTGGTTTTAAAAGTTTCATGAACCTTGAATTACTTAAATAAACTATGACAAATACAACTTTAAACATTTCAATTAGTATTACTTTGTTTAAATATAGATAGAGAATGTTGTAACTGTGGTTAAAAATATATTTCAGTAGCCTCCTCTCGTTTACAATTTTCTGAAAATGTTTGTGACACCTGCTGGTAAGTGACTCAACCAAATTCCTCGTAAGATGAATTTATTATCTCTCATACGATTTGTATGCAGTTTGGAAGCACGTAAAATAATGTAACCATGAATCTTTTCCTGTTACATAATATTGATTTTTTTTCCACGCTTTTATAAGTTTCACCTGTAGGATATAAGAGTGAATTTTTTTTTGGACGTAAGCTATTCTTTTAATAGAAATAATTTGATATATATTTTTTTAATTTAACCTTGTAAATTAAAATCAACTGCAACGTTTTTAAAGGAGCATCACTTAAAAATAGCTCCGCCTTCATGGCTGTTTTTTTATTGCTTTTTCTATTATCCCCCAATATTTCTATGAACAAAAAATATCGCAAAAAATGCTGATTACATCAAAAATTCTATAAAACAGCTTCAAATATAGACGAATAAACAATGACCATTATGAAAACAGTTAAATACTAAGAAAATTTCTGAATGAAGATTTTACTCCGTTAAAGACCTCAAAAATAGGGCCCTAATTTGGATCACTGGGACCAGGACCGTATACAATGGACAGATGCGATCTGACACCGTGACATTTAAAGATTATCAGATCAAACATAGAGTATAAAGTAAAAATATAGAGTGAGCGTATCGCTAAAAGCCGAGTGCTGAGTGTGAGCAAATTTTTGGCTGTATTTGGTTGTAGTTATGTAGTACATTCGTTTACTGATTTAAGTTATTTTTCCGTGCAACCACAGACGTTTATGCGAAAATTTCGATAATTTCAATATTATATGGGTTATTATATGTTAGGTATTGATATACATATTTCCAGCAGCAAGAAACGGTGAAGCACGCCAGTGGTTTTAGCCGGTAAGAGTTCGGTTCACCCATCTGACTTCCCCAGGGTGGAAATAGTCTATGGAGGATTTCCACCAGGTCAAAAAAAAGGTATTGATAAAATCAATCATCATCAAAAAATTTATAAAAGGTATTGTTAAAGTTTTATGCTAACTCTGTCTTAATATTATAATTGGATGAAACTAGTTCATACAAGTGTACCGATTCATACCCTAATAGGCGCTCTATAGTTTTTGTCTATGCTCTAAGGATCGAAATAACTGGATGTGTCAGTGTGTTAACACTTTTGTTATCACGTTAAATATGTGGTGTAGGTAGAATTCTTGGTATATAGCTTCATAACATTTTGGAGGTTCGGATGGTACACATATATAATAAATAATAAAATAATAATGTTCTTCGTTAATATGGGTGCAAATTATTTGTATAAATTATATACATAGCGGACATTTAAAAACATGGGTAAGCCATGTTTTTAAATGTTAAGCATTAAGGTACAACGCAAAATTGTGTTATGTTGGACATGAAAAAGAACAAATGAGACATAATAATTATTTCACTTACAACAGTTCATGAGAAAATTACACATCGTACAGCGTCGAAATTAGTATAAAAATTTAAAAGAAACATACTTTTATGAGCTGTGACATGTGCTTGACATAGGAATTTGTTAGCTAGACACATTTTGTTCAAAAATAGCACTGCATAATTTATGTAAAAATCCACTACGTAAAAATTTACACTGTAATAGACATAGCTATAATAATAATAAAAAAAAACAACAACAAAAAATAATTCATTCTCCTGTTTTCCCCAAACCTAAAAAATAACAAAATAGGTTTCTAAATCCAGGTTAGGTCATGTATCTAGATTCTAGGTATGCCCTGATATTATTATTACCTATTGTCACCGTGGCCCAGTTAGTGAAATAAGTTATTAATGAATATTTCACAAATCACTTGTGTTTGTCCTCGGTTTACTACTTGTGTACTTACTTGTGAGGTACAGATAGAAAAAAAAGTAACAAATAATTCTTATAAAAAATCCGAGTTCAAAATAAAGTCTTATATGGTTTTCTTATGGATCCCACTGTCATAGATGGACCAGATTAAAATGGGAGAACACGGGAAGCACCTATCAAAAATAATCATCAAAATCAGTTCACCGCGTCAAAAGTTCTGTGGTAGGTACGTAAAAAACATGAAAAAAATACTGTCGAATTGAGTACCCCCTTCACACCTCCATTTTGAAGTCGGTTAAAAGAATGTCGAAATCCGAGCTTTGACAGTCACTAAAGACAGATTAACATCACACGAGCGGACTCTCATTCTATCCCAACGCTGTAAAATTCTTTTGGAATTTCAGAGTCTCGTTCTATGTGTAACTACCTTAAGTCAATTTAATTCAGACAACCAGTTCAACTATGAGATACTTTGTTACACTTTAAATGGTACATGGCTGTGGAGATCAGATAGGCAGTCGCTCTATAAGATACGGTATTCAGCTTTATCCGGTGACAGTTAAAACTAATCCCAACATAGTTTGGGAAAAGGCTATGCACAACATTAGCCTTTTAGGCCTTGACAGTTAGTCTGCTTGCGACCACGGCTTGTGCAACCCGTTCAAACCCTAAAGGTATTTATGCATGTACGCGCTAATCCCCGTTCTATAATATTACTTTTATTAGTAAGTTAGACCCATAATACGGGTTAAGCTACGCTAGCCGCGGTTGGTCCGTGGATGGGTGACCATTTCTACAACATACTGAGACCCCTCCGTGCCTCGTATAGCGCGTTAAGCCGTAGGTCCCGACTATCAAACGTTGATCTTTGACAGTCGTTAAGTCAATTCTGACAACCAGTCTTACTATGGGATACTGTGTTTCCCGGTAAAATGGGTTGTGGAGGTCAGATAGGTTGTCGCTCCATGTGAAATACGGTGTACAGCTGAATTTGGTAAGATTGGTAGCTGATGATGGAATGACCGGGAGATGATGATGATCAGTAAATATAGTAAAGATTATGACATCTTAAAATGACTTAGTGCTTTTTTAATCTATCCGTACACGAAACAGATGCGCCAACGCATATGTCCTTTGCACAAAATATTATGGGTCAAAGTTACGCGCTACAGATAATATGCTAATGCACAATAAATAACTGAAACTAGGTCGAGAATATGGCGGTTATTTAGTCCGGTTTCATCTGGTTATTAACTATAGAAATAGTAACACATATCTAATAATCTAGGGTTCATCAAAGTTTCAGAAAATAACGAGAAAATTTTAGCGGTAAATCTTGATTTTAACTTCGGACGAAAAAAGAAGGGTAAAAGGTTTGGCGTGTCGGTCTATCTATCTTTGTATGTCTGTCTGTATAAGAAACCGTAGCTCCTTGTGATGATGCGAATGATGCGAGAGAATGATGATGAAATGAATGATGAAAAAATGATGCGAGAGACGAGTTATGATTGCGGTGTTTATTTATTTCTTTATTGAACACAGGTAAAACATAATGTAACCAAAAATAGTTGTTTTTGATTGAAAGTTGACAGGATCATTAATTAACATAATAATTTATGAATAGGTATCTGTTCAGTTTTGAAAAATATAAGAAATCTTCATTTAGTCTGGGATTTCTTGTATATTTTATTTGTAGTTATTTTTTTTACATATTTAGTTCTTATATATTTATACTGGCTTGAATTTTCGATAATATCCCATAACTATTTACTTACTCTTGCTTCTTGAAAAAACTACTTTACTTTTTACGTATAATAAAAAGTACTTATTTACCTGTTTTATATAGATAATAATTTATACATAAGTTTCCATTCATGCAGAAATGAATGGAAAACTGTTAGACAATAAATCAATGAACAGTTACACGAAGTAATTACAATAATTACTATTTTAATTAGTTTTTGAATTCTATCCTAAATAACAAACAGATAAAAGTAATTTATGGCGCCAAAAGATTTCCATAATGATTGATGGTTGCCGTGAATTTTAAGGAAAATGTGTTTTAATATTGTTTTAGGTTCAAAACTGATCAAAATATGCAAATTAATACATTTATATAGACAAGTACTGACAAACGGTGAAGGAAAACATCGTGAGGAAACCTGGATTCCAAAATTTGGGATCTGAAATCGTCAATCCGCAGAAAGCATGCGTGGTGATCAATGCTCGTGCCTTCTCATGGGAAGAGGCCTGTGCCCAGCAGTGGGACGTTTTTAGGCTTTATTATTTTAATTATTATATAGATAAGTGTATTGTATATATGTATCTGTTTATGTGTCACGTTAAGGTAGTCAGAAAATACCTTTAAATATTTTATATTAATCGGAGGTCGTAGGTTCCATTCCCATACAGGACAAATGTTTGTGTGATGAGCATGATTGTTTATTCTGTCTGGGTGTTATTTATCTATAATATGTATGTATTTCGAAACATATAAGTATGTTTATCAGTTGTCTGGTTACCATAACACAAGCTCTGCTTAGTTTTGAATCAGATGACCGTGTGTGAATAATTGTAACTACATATTTTTGGCTTGTTGTTATGATTAGTCTGTCTGTCTACCATACGGTGTTATTATACATAAGTTCCTTCCAAAATAAATTAATAATGTCCTAGTATTAATCTAGATTTAAATTGAGCATAAAAATAAATACACTTCACAAAAGTAAAAGAGAAAATTCTCGAAGATTAGGCAACACTTAGACATTTCGACCCGATATTACAATTTCTAGATAATCTAAATATCTAGCTAGATAACTAATTGTTGTGCGGTTTTCAGTGCTAATGATGGGCTGAGTATGTGAAGCATGTTTAGTATGTCTAGTGATGTGCCGGTAAAGGCCGAATAAAGGGTCGGTGTTAACGAGGTTTGTTGTGGGCGATAGATCCGGAGATTTGTCGGCGGATTTTTTGGAATTTAGTGAATTATGAACTAAGATGACGATCAACTTTAATTTGAAACTGATTTGTGATATCTCTGTATGAGGTAATTATATTCGATTATCTAAGTGAAAAAAACCACATAGGTAAATGAATATTCCGACAATTAAATTAGTAGTTAAGTATCTTAACCTAGGATTCTGAAATGAATCTTTAAGACGATCTTAAATTTCTGTCTTTACTAATATATTGTCTTTACTGGTATACGGCCATAAGGTAGTTCAATTATTAAGAAAACAAACCAAAAATAATCTAAAGAATGTACATTTAACCTAACATAGAAACATCTCCTTTTTAAAGATGGTTAAAAATCTCAACATTGTCTGTCTTTGTAAAATTATTTTTATAGCTGGATATTAATCTAAGGACGTCTATCCAACACAAGTTTAGTTTGAACTCCTTTTTCATAATAATCTAAGGTCCAAAATATGGTATGCTCAAAAACATAACATAAAAAACTTTTTAAAGACAGCCCCAAACCAGTCAACCAGTGCAGTGGGCCACGAACACAACACAAAAATACATTACCATATAATGCACAATTGCATGTCTCAAAGCGACAACAAAAAACTGCATTGTCTTCCAAATCCTTTCATTGAACACAAAGATGCATCTTCAGATCGATCTACTGACCCACATTCACTTGTGTCACTGTCATTCGGCATTGTGACAAGAGCCTTAGCTTGCATGTTTAAAAAAAATAACATTCGTCCCGTAATGTCTCATTTAGTTTTCAACCGCCATTATGTGTGGACGACTCGGATTTTGAATTTCGAACTGTCAATTCGAACTTTTTGATTTTAAAATCTCATTTTAGAATTCGACGGTTGAAATTTAAAAATAGTTTTGGAGTTGCGTTTAGTTAGCGAAAATGTATAAATACGTTTTTTCTTTAGTTTTTCTAATAAATACAGTTAATTGCGAATATTATTTGAATAGAGTTAACCATATAGAGTATTATAGAAATAGGACACGGCCTTCGAAGTCTTTTTCGAGTTTTTCTACGAATTATTTTAATCAGAATTCTGTGATAAAGCCCAATAAAGAGGAAAAAGTGCAATGTGGTACAAGAGCTGTGGATTTCAATCCAAGGAGGACCGGGAAAATTGTAGGTGGTACTGAAACACCGTATGGAGCTTTTCCGTGGCAGGTAAGTTGAAATTTTCTTAAGGTTTTATCAAAATTTCAACAACACATTTCTGTGATCTCATTTACGTGAATGAGTATAACTCAACTGTATCCTCGATTTTGTGTATTCATGAAACTTGTGTGCTTTTTCTTTGTTGAAGATTGATACTTAGATAAATAAAATAAATGTAGCTATGTAGAATCTCATGGACTAGATTGAAGTTAAAAAGAGGGTAGGAAAATGTGCTAAGGGTTCTGAAAGCGTCAATTAGTAGATATTTTTCCGAATCATAATATTCATTTGTTTTTTAATTATGAAATAATTTAACGACTATTTCAACAAATCAATCAAATTATCATTTTTTTTTCACCTAGCAAAAACTAGCACCTAGCAACATAACTTAGATTTTTTTTCACGAGTTCTTAAATTTAAGATTTCATCACCTAGACGTAAACATTCCAAATATTTTTTTCTTTAAAGACGAATACCTTTTTTTAGTTTGTGTCTTTCATAGGCTACATTGTCTACATTGTATTTTATATACGCGAAATGATCTTCTGAAAGTGCGTAACAGTTTTACCTAAGAATTCAATGTAATAATTATTAAATTCAAATATAAATGTAAATGTACATTTTCGATAATCAGGTATTGTAGGTGTTAAGTAACAGTTACGAACAGAGCTATATTTAAAATCAATAAGTGTGTTTGCTAAGGTCAAGCTTTTTTTACAAACCAATTATAATAATTCTAGCTGATTTAAATTTTGTGTTTTAAAGTCATATTCACAGAAACTAGGTCATTTCAATCTTCTTTTTATTTTAGTACAAGATCTGAATTAGTTTGTGGTATATAACTCAAACTAACGCTTCAAGCTAAATTCCGAAAAAAATATATAACATTCAACGATTACAAAGCCGTGAATGAGTGTTTTTGTTTATTTACCTTCCGTATACCTTATTTTGCTTATTTGCTATTCAAAACTTTAAATTTATTCTTTCATAAGTTGATTTAACATGCCACTTATGATTTAATAACTTATTTTAAATAACTAATTGGTCAATTATATACATGCTTATAAACTTTGGGTCTTTCTTTTCGGCATTCGGTCAAGGAAAACATCGTGAGAAAACCTGGGTTCAAATATGTATTAGAATCTGAAATTGCCTGTAAATAAGCAAGCGTGGTGATCAATGCTCGTTCCTTCTCTGTATGTGAAAAAGATTTTACCAAGTAGTTGGTGATTATATTATGTAGGTAGTGCTATGGTTACACTTTTTTCAGTTGCATCTTAGATTAATTTGATACTAGCCAGGGTTCGAGGGCTCTAGGTACCTATTATTACAATGGTCTCCAGAAACTATAAATCAATTAAAGTAGGTTTAAATTATCAGTGTTTGCATAATAATATGCTGCTGTAACAACAAATTATTAATGCAGAATTTTAATGTGAGATTTCGACTGGCACTTGACCGGCTTTTATTGCTATTTAACGTATGATAAATCATATAATTATAATTATTATATTTATGACTGTTCTTTCTCGGAAGTTTGAAGATCGATCACCTTTTGTTAACTGTTTTGACCATTTTAATATAATTAAATTCGGTAAAGCTCCTAATTACACAGTTAATTGGCTGCAAGTTCACTTAGCGATTATAAATGCCTAATTTAACCGTTTGTAATTATTACAAATAAGTCACTATAGGAAGTTAATTTTAATTCCTAACTGTAATCGCTTAATTGCAGGACAAAGACTTTTTCTTTTTGTTTACGTTTGTCCTTTTCATTTCGATCTTGACTTTAGTTAGTCGTTTATTAGCATTTCAGCCATCACATTTTTATATATAATAAATTTTTTGTAACATATACTTAGAAAACTTTGAAATATAGAAAATAATTAAAAATCAACGAAAGAATAAAAAAACTCTGCTTTTAGTTATAGTTTTAAACGAAATATTTTTGAAGTTTCTTAGGCGCCAATGTTATGCTTTTACGTTTTCAATACGGATTTGTCGTTAGCGTCAGAACCCCTGGACCAAGTACGATATTTTATATTTGGATGGTAGCAAGGTTTAATACCTTTTTGGTACTATTTGATACCTAAATCAAATTATTTAGTACCTCGACGAGCAGTGAAAAAACAAGAAAAGAAAGTGGCCAGACATTCTGACGTCAGGTTGTCTGGACCACATTTTTTTCATATAGTCGGAGACCATATATCTTAATTATTTATTTGTAATTATTTAGTACCTTTTCAATACCTCAACATATTTTATTTTTAAAATTTTAGGGCGTCCCAGAAAAAAGTTACGGATGAATGAAATTATACTATGTACAATTAATAATAATAATAATCTTCATTTGTCAAAGAATTATATACATTATACATTACATTATATACAAGAATGAAGTCTCTGATTCCCAAACTAGACAAGTCTGTATCTTGGGGTTCAGCGGCCTCTCCCATTAGGTGTACTTTTTGTTTAAATAACAAACATTCTTAAAGATAATTACAATTAACAAATTAACAATTTCCCTCTGAATAAGATTAATAATAAGTAAGTACTGTACTTATTACGTCAAATTTTAAAATAATGTAAAAAAAAACTTTTGTTAACAAATGAGGCATTATTTCTTTTTGTCATCTCCTTTAGTATTAAGAATGGTATCATGTTATACCATATTAATTATGGCATAATATTAATTTACGTACACAGCATCACTGAAACCCTATGTACATTATAGATAATTGTTGATTTTATTATAAATGTAATAGAAATAATTCATACAATTAATCAATTATCATTAGCTTGACTTCCGCATTACTTACTGGTTATCAGTATAGTCATTTGATCTCACATACAGCTGCATAATAATATTTATAATTTACCTTTGCCCGTTACTACTTATCCCGTTACTTAATAATTCCTATACCTTTTTTATTTACATCGATAGTTGAGGGTAAGCTCAAATTGTTTGATTGCTAACTACCCTCTTATTGTGCTATTAAAACAATTTGTCTTGCAACTCGCGTGTCACGTCGCACAGCAGCTCCTCCGTTAATTATCTTTTTTCGAAAATAAAAATCTATTCATTTGTTTTATTGCACACAGTTATTATATAACCATGAGTATGAGTAGTAGAGGGCGGAAAAGTGCAGTTCCGTTGGAAGAACAAAAAAGTGTTTTGAGTGAATTTAAAAAGTATTTTCCACATAAAAATGATTTACCTTCCCCGTGTGATCCAGTTTTTCAAGAGATCAGTGAGAGATTGTCTTACAAAATGTCTACCAAATCAATTTACTTATCAGTTAAAAAAAATTACGAGCTCTTATTTGGTAACAACGGGTCTGATGCTTCTTTTTTTGATGAAGAACCTATGGAGCTAAAGGACACATGTGAGTGCAAAACATATACATTTTTTATTGATATTTATCAATGGAATAAAATAAAGCCCATTGACCGTTGCGTTAAGCGTACAAAATCTTTATCCGATTTTCGTCGTAAAACTTTGTTGCCATCTCACCAGTGGGCTCCTCTTTTAAGAGAAGAAATATGGAAACATGTACGCTCACCATGTAGCTGGATATTTCAAAATTATTCAGTTAAAAAGGAACTCTTTGTTAAGTGTTACGGTTCTTGTAAGGATTGCAAAGCAAAGGTTGAAGTTACGATTAATTGGCCGACAGAAAAAATTGCGCGTTGCGTTTGTACCATAAGCGATTTTGACGAGAATTTCAAACATACTCACGCAAAAAAAATTAAGCTTTCCCCTGTAAAACGGTGTGAGCTAAGTAATGATTTAAAATTTGAACATGCTGTGACGGTACGAAACAAACTGAGTGATACTACAATGGACATAAATGACGACTTTGAACCGGCTCACTTACCTACGCTCGGTTGTTTAAGACAGATAAAGTATGAACAGCGGAAAAGCACGTATTACGATCAGAATTCAATACTAGCGCTGTGGATTATGACTCAAATACCTCCTTATGATACTCTGATAAGGTTCATCTCACTGTTTCCGGTATGCATTTACTATTGGTCTAATACTCAAGAACAATATTATAAAGACTATAGAAAATTTGAGAGAACTGTATTAAGTATTGACGCTACAGGAAGTATCTTTAAGCCATGTGGACCGAATAAAGATTTAATACTGAGTAAACAGATGTTTTTATATGAATGCGTGCTATTATCAGATTATAGTGCAAGTGTTCCAATGGCACAAATGATATCAGACAATCATACTTTGGAGACTATACATAAATGGCTCGCCACGTGGTTTAAAAGTCAAAACAAAGCAACTCCGAATGAAGTCGTCGTTGATGATTGTGCAGCTTTGATTGGGGCTGTAGTAAAAGCTTTTACAAAATTTAAATCGACCGCAGAGTATGTTTATGCCTGTTATACAAAATTAGAAACAAAAGAACAAACACCAGAAGAATGCTTCATTCGTATCGACACCAGTCATTTTATAAAAATTCTTTTTAACTTAACATGTTTCAAATGTGTCGATCAGAGAGTAAAGTTTTTTTATTTCAAATGTCTTAAAGAAATCAAGCTTTGTGAAGATTATGATATATTAAAAGGTATATTAATTGATCTGATTACAATGTGTACAAACAAATTTGATGGACGAAATAGCGAAGGAATGTTAACAAGATGTGAACAAGCTAAAATGAGGTTAAGGCGACTGGCTTCCTTCAAAAACACCTCTGAATCGGAAATTGAAATAGATGACGCTACTAAAATTTCACAGACGTCATCGAACAAGAAGTCTTTATTTTCAGGTACCCAATCGAAAGACATTGGTAATAATCAGTCTAGAAAAAGTCCTAAATGGTACTATGATGCTATTGATACTGAAAATCTATTGCTCACTCTTACTGATGGTGATTGTGAATTACACGACAACTTGTATTATTTCCCAGAATTTCTAACAACTTTAACACGACTAATGGGACAACTTCCGTTGTGGTCGAATGTTATGAAAAAAACTTTTCAATCAGAAATATCAGCCCCAACTTCGTCGAATGTGGAAGTGTACTTCAAAATGGTGAAAAGGTATTTATGCCAGATAAACACAAAATCTGAGAGATATCGTATAGACGAATTTATTGTAAAACACTCAGAATCGATTTCGGGACAACTGAAAACGGCTAGCAGCAAATTAAATGAAAAGAAAAAAATACCAAAAGAAAAGAAGAGCATTAAAAATGATGATACGAAAATGAATACTCAATTAACAAAAGGAATAAACAATGAGTCAATTTTTTCAGATACGCCTTCTATGCTAGAAAATTGGAGGGGTTTAGCTATTGGCAAAAAGGAAAAGAAAAAAAGAGAAAAAATTAAGAGGGTTACTTTGTTGAGAAATGGCTCCTTAACCACTTGTGCTGGTAAAAATACTATTGTTTTAAACACGTGTGCTTTTGATGCAGTTGCACAAGCGATAGCAGTAGGAGTTGCTGATAACTACGCCTTAAATAACATCTTAAATACCAATGAAAATGATGAATACTTTAAATTAATTAAAATGATGATTTTAGACAACGATACACTAAATGTTTACAAGCTGCGCGAAGAGATACTGAAAAAACATTTTGAAACAAAGTTCATAGGCGACAAAACGTACGTTAGCTGCGAATGCAATGTTGCATACATATTTGAAAATATATTATGGGATAAAATATATAGTGCAGACATAACAGAATTATGTACGAATTTCAATTGCCCTATAAACAACGTCCGTAGGAAATGTGCTTTTTTACCCCTTGATTTGAACAAAGATACATTAAGTGAAGCTGCAAATACAATGCTTAACAGTGATAGTAATATGTCAATTTGCAGACACTCTGACTGTGATGGCATTAAAACCATAAATTATAATTTGAAAAACATTGCTGTTTTTGAGCCCAATCCTGAAGTACAAATATGCATTAATGATTTACCACAAAATATATCTTTAAAAGGTACTGTGTACCATCTATTGTCTGTTATCGAATTTGTGCCATCTGCGACTCCCACAGATGTAGGACATTACAAGTCACACTGCAGACGTGGGTCAAAATGGCAATGTTATGACGATATGTCAAGTAAAATTACTGTAAGTTATAAAAAAATGACTGCTCATTGTTTAATATACGCCAAAAAGTGTTAATTATTTTTTCAATTATCAATAATATTAGGTATGTTTAACACAATTCTGATTATTAAAATTATTCTTTTTTAAAACCCAGTGTTATTATTTCTTAAACGTATTACTCATATATTATTATAAGATATACTGCAAAATATGAAGAGTTTTGCTTCTTAAAGAATTAAATTTATTGGTAAATTGGTAAATTTATGAATAAAAATATTTAAACTAATTATGCCAAACGGGTCTATTCGGTTCACCTATTATCCCCAATATTTTTCCGAATGGTAAAAATCTCATACGGTATAAAAAAATATGTTAAGGTATTGAAAAGGTACTAAATAATTACAAATAAATAATTAAGATATTTGGTCTCTGACTATGTGAAAAAAGTGTGGTCCAGACAACCTGACGTCAGAATGTCTGGCCACTTTCTTTTCTTGTTTTTTTCACTGCTCGTCGAGGTACTAAATAATTTGATTTAGGTATCAAATAGTACCAAAAAGGTATTAAACCTTGCTACCATCCAAATATAAAATATCGTACTTGGTCCAGGGGTTCTGACGCTAACGGATTTGTCTCTATAATTTAATTATTAATGACTTTCATGTAGCTTTATTTTCATTTAAAAAAATCAACACGCTCATTTCTTTCAATATACGTTTTGTTTACGTACGCTTTTAAACTTATCTCTTACGAAATTCTCTTAAACAAACTCAAAACAGAATTCACTTACAAAATAAACACATTACAAAACCAAAAACTGTACCAACTTATATAACATAACCGCCATCTTGTTCCCGCGCAAAAAGGCCTAAATGTCAAACTGACAAGCACTGTGACGTTCAGAAGTAATGGAGGATAATTACAGACTTTCACTTTCGTAATGAGTTTTTCATGGTTCATGTTTGTATGGCTTTGTTTATTTATGTGAAATGAAGAGTGACATGTTAGTTGCTTTTAATACTAAGTGGGACAAGGACAAAGTATGTATTTTAGCAATTTTTATTTGCTTTAATCCTATTTATTCAGGACGAACTGAAAGGACATACGATTCCATGATTTATGTTAATTTTATCTTTAAAAACTTAAACATCGTTTTTATATTAATCACAATTTTTAATCATCTTATGTGTCCTAAATAAAAAGCTCTAATCAAGGATTATTTTCTCAGTAATATAAAACTTTGACAGTCTTTACTATCAAAGCCATAAGGTCGATAATCGTTCGTTATTTTGATCAGCAATCATAAATTCATAAGGATCTTGCACAATATCCTATAATTAAAGAGAAACACGTGAACTATAAAACATGTCTGCCCATCCCTTTCACTTAATAAACATCACGTAATATAAATGACGATTTGATTGACCCACTTCTTAATATGGTAGTGGGTTCGATTCTGTTTTTGATCGAAAGTTTAATGTACTGATCAGGCGATGCACAATTTGCGCGGTAAACAAGACGCACGAGCACGAAACACACCATCACGCCTGTATCCTCGAAGGGTTAGGCAGAGGTGTACCAATGTGTACCCACAGTTCGCCGGTATGTTTAGGTCCCATGTAATAGGGGGCGAGCCTATTGCCACTAACCGGGCACAAATCCAAACTCCGAACGGCTGCTGAGAATTTCATAGAAAAACCCTATAACACCTTGGTAATCGAACCCAAGACTAGCGCGTAGCAGTCGCGCTACGAAGCACTAGACCAACGAGGCAGCCCGACTTGAGCACGACAACCCAATAAACTGATGATCATGACAATCAAAGATCTATCTATGCTATAATGTTACCGTCAACTTGATCGCGGCAACCAATATAAAATGCAGTTTATTTATACATCAGTGAAGTGTGAGGAATGGATGAATGATTAAAAAAAATATGGACTAAGGAACAATAGAGGGTAGATAGACGTAATCCTGTTTGGTACGTAATTGTCATCCATATGCAATTCCCGTATCATCCCTCCTGATGACGTACTCAAGAATGTATCCAAATATAATGTTATCTGTTACGAAATAAGTTATTCAATCGATATACTATTATTATCTTTCAGGTGGAGATCCAAATGCTGGATGTCGACAAGTTGACGTTTGAGCACCACTGCGGTGGCGCGGTCATCGCTGAGCGACTCGTGTTGTCCGCTGCGCACTGCTTTGATAAGGTATGTTGCCTTATGTTGAACCTAATAAATAACATAAATTGCAACCGAAAGTAAATGGCTAAAGCACGCGTGTTATGGAATCAGACACAACGATAGTACAACAAATACTGAGACAATGTAGAAATTTTCTACATTACTACAGATTTGTTTTTCAACAATCGTTTTTTTTTTCAATATAATAAGTCCTACGAAAAGAGCTTATAAATAGGCGTGTAGATTATTTAGTGGTCTTTAGTTAATAGTTAAAAAAATGTTCTGTCAATGTTACTTACCAGCAAAGCATTGGTTGCCGCAGTCAACTTGTGCACGGCAACCAAAGTAAACAACGGTCACCACTGTCTGCTGAACAAACCATCTGTTTGTTATTTCTTAGATGTACAATACCAATGGTTTAGGTCATTGCTTTTTGAAGCCGCACACATAAATTAAATAAAGTCGCTCAGTGGGCAACCAGTGACTTACAAACGTGGTTTCTGTTCCAGCAACCATTACAATTGGACCACATCCGCCTGGTGGTCGGAGAACATCGGCTGAAGTTCCAGGACAAGCATGAGCACCGGTTCCTCGCTGAGAAGGTGGTGCGACATCCGGATTTCAGGAAAAGTAAGCATTCGTATATGACATAGACCTTGAAGTGGCTTTTATTAAATCACAATCTTTTAAGTTGTGCAATGTAAGCAAATGCAAAGTATGTTAGTTTGAAATAATACTTAATACATATATACCTATTCATTTGTCTTTACGATAACATTAGTAAGGGTGTTTTGCTTATTTTTGAATACTTAGAGATTGTTTTCTCCATTAAAGTGTCACAATGTTAAACGTTTTATTTGTCTAATTTACACTACACAAATAAAAATTTTATAACGTAAAATTCTTACATGATTACGAACAGTGCTTGACTGAGCAGTGATCAATAATATGGTAGCAGTGTATTTGATGGTTTTGTTTGTATTGACGAAAAAAAAGCTACTGCTATGATAATTGAATTTTTAAAAATAGTGAACGTATCACTTTTATTATTATGCTCTTTAGAACTCGACATAAAAGAAAGATATTAGGGTTACAAAGTTACAATCGTATCTAAGAACTTCGAAACCCAAACAAAGTAAGGTCTTACCTAATTTTTAAACCTCTTTCCAGATGGCCCCCACAGCAACGACATAGCAATCATCCTGGTCTCCCGGTCCGGCACCGGAGTGCAGTTCAACTCGCATGTGCGGCCGATATGCTTGCCGGATGACGGAGTAACGGCCGGCAAGTGGTGCGCCGTCAGCGGCTGGGGGTTTCAGGCTGGTAAGTAATATAATAAGGCCGTGTGGTATCCGGCTAGGCTGTCTGGTATACGGCAAGGCTGTGTGGTATCCGGCTAGGATGTGTGGTATACGGCTAGGCTGTGTGGTATACGGCTAGGCTGTGTGGTATCCGGCTAGGCTGTGTGGTATACGGCTAGGCTGTGTGGTATCCGGCTAGGACGTGTGGTATGCGGCTTAGAATTGACCACCCCCACTTCTCCCGTGGATGTTGTAAGAGGCGACTAAGGGAAAAATCTAGAAGGTGGGCAGCGTCTTCTGTTACTTGACCAACAATACTGCGATCCCCAAGCCGCCTGCCAAGCGTGGGGATTATGGCAACACCCATGAAATATTGTTAACTTTAAGTTCAGTAACACAAAATAAAGTTATTCATCAATAATTGTATAACGAATATAAAATATCATGATACTTAAGTAAATCATTATTCTATTTTAGAGAACACAGAAAACTTCGCACCAGTATTAAGAGCGGCGGCGGTACCTGTGATGGATCTGAACACTTGCAGGAAGAGTCAAGTGTTAGGTGGTAGGCAGCAAGCGATATTAGACTCTATGATTTGTGCAGGTAAGTTATATTTCAATTGTTTCCTTATTGAATTGGACGTAGTACGTTGCCATAATTATACTTAAAAATATTTTTTCGCCTTACGAAAATAACATAGCAAAGCTGTGCGCAACAATAATATTCAATATGTTTCCACTCAGTGTTTAACGTTAAGTGGATCTCGACTTCATTGCAGTTACTTTTATATCAGGGAACCATGTATTAATATCAATCACAATAGGAAGCTGGATTAAATGATAGTAAAATCTTTAAAAGCTTTATAAATTGACGGGCCTGTTGGTCACGTGGTTAGTGACCTGTTATACCGGAGGTCGTGGGTTCGATTCCCACCTAGGACAAATGTTTGTGTGATGAGCACGATCATTTGTTCGGTGTCTGGGTGTAATTTATCTATAATATGTATGTATTTAGAAATATATAAGTATGTTTATCAGTTGTCTGGTTACCATAATACAAGCTCTGCTTAGCTTGGGATCAGATAACCGTGTGTGAGTAGTCCCAGGATATTATTATTATTAAATTATAACTGTCATCTTATATACATCCTAGGTCCTAGGTGTCTTCTTATATACATTGGTCGACTTGGGAATCGAACCCAAGACCTCTAGCGTAACAGTCGTGCTTAGTACCACTAGGCCATCGAGGCAGTTATCCTATTTTTTTATCTATTCTATATTTCGTTCCAGGAGTCCTATCCGGAGGAGTAGACGCCTGCCGCGGCGACAGCGGCGGTCCCCTCGCGTGCCAGGGCGGCGCGCGCTGGCAGCTGCACGGCGTCGTCTCCTGGGGCGCCGGCTGCGCGCGCAGGGCACGACCAGGGGTCTACACCAGGGTGGCTTCCTATACCGACTGGATAAGAAGGACTGCGGCGAGCTTGGGGCATAAGATTGGCTATTAGAAGGTTCTAGAATACAACGCTTAATGTAATAAAGGCAGTTGGGTTAGTTACGCCATTTGTAAATCAAGAACAGGAACAATATCTCTGGAAGAAAGACTGTGGCGGGTTTAGGGCCTACGTGGTTAGGTTGGTGAGCCATCTGTTTATTTGTCTCGTCTCGTCTTAAGTAGTTACCAATACATATAAAATGCATTACCGAGTCATATATTTAAAAGTAAATAAAAAAAATAAGAACTCTATACAAACAACCTATAAAACGATGCGACAGATCGACGATCCACCACACAGAAATGAATGCGATAGACCATTGAATCATAGTCAAGTAAACGACAACAAAAACCCATTGGTTGCCGCGCTAATCTGACCACGGCAACCAAGTCAACCTCTGTCATTTCTGCCCCATAGACAAAGGACATCCATAGACAAATTCTACGAAAATTCAGAATTTTATCAGTGGATAAAATCGCGTTGAGCGGTGCTACAGCTTGGTTGCCATATTAAAACATGTAAAGGAGGACAAGCTCTGTCAGAAAATACTCGTATCATTGTTTTTGGTTGGCCGGCACTCACGAGATTTGGACCAAAATGGATGATGATGATGATATTTGACACCTACTTACCACGTGTAATCGTCCCATCATTCACTCCATGACTATGACTTGCATAAACTCCGTCATTATGTTTTTCCATAATAATTATATTTATAATAGTTAGCTTTAGCATAGTTTAACGCCAAAGGTTAGATGTATAAGATACAGTAATATATAATTAACAGTAATTTGTTTTAAGAAATTGTGTAATAAAGTATTTTAATTAAATTATTGTAAAAAGGTGTCGTTTTTTATTTGTTTCTCGTGTAACTTAGGAAAAGTTGGAATTTTATTTGTTTTTTTGACTGACAATTTAATTATTTGTATGGGTTAGTATTTAAAAAACATATTTAACTGGTATTATTAATGCTGTGTATCAATAATAGGCATGTTTACAAGGTGAGAAAAAGAGGTGAAAAGGGCTCCTGTTACAAAGTTGGTGTACAAAATGCGTGAAACTTAATAGTTTCACGCATTTTGTACACCAACTCAAGAGTCAATTTACGAAATTTCAGCTCAGAATAATTTCTGAGCTGAAATTTCGTAAATTGACTCTATGAGAGGTACTGATGAAATAACAAACTCATTTATAGCATATTAACTATTTAATTAATACATCAATAATTATTATCGGTATGACAGAACACAATGACATCTAATAGACGAGAGAGAGCGCCTAGTAAAAAGTACGACTACACATAAAATAGTTAACCATTTATTATTGCGTATGCGTCCATAATCCTAACATAATTATTTATGTATTAATCTTCACCCCTTTTGTATAGATATACCCTCGTGGTGACACCCTGCATACCTATGCAGGGTGTCACCTCGTGTTACCTCGTGTTACCACGAGGTAACACACATTTATGCATGTTCGCGCTAATCCCCGTTCTATAATATTAATATTGACCTTAGTCATTATTGTTTCTAATTTATTTTTAATATCCTTAATGTTTTTTAAATAATAACTGATTAAAGATTATTTTATACATTAACCTTAAACAAAAATTAAACATTTTTAATCTTTTCTTATCAAAATATTGTTGTAACAGTTCAGGGTACAATTAGTATGTTAGTGGGACAATACTCAATGATATATTGATAAAATATCTAATTATTTGGTAATATTGATTGCTTAATATAATAATTCAAATATAATTAATAGATATATATTCTGATTTGATTATAGGTTTGTACACTCAGTGTTTGGTGGTGTAAAATAAGTA
This sequence comes from Autographa gamma, assembly GCA_905146925.1. Lineage (NCBI taxonomy): Eukaryota > Metazoa > Arthropoda > Insecta > Lepidoptera > Noctuidae > Autographa > Autographa gamma. The sequence continues at coordinate 2,371,345 of LR989878.1, read as the reverse complement.
TTGCGAATAAAAAAAAATAATATATCTTACAAAAAACGACTGCAAATAAATCTTATATAGTTTACTTATGGATCCCATTGTCATAACTGAAAAAAAAATGAAAGCACAATTTTTCAAATAAAAAAACCATCATCAAAATCAGTTCACCCAGGTTACAAACATAAAAAATAGTCGAATTGAAAATCTCCTCCTTTTTGAAGTCGGTTTAAAATTAAAAAAAAATAATTAAATTAACTCATTTTGAGGTGAAACTTTGTAAACTGACTCTATACCAGATGTACTCTTCACCCCTTTAGGATAAATATACCTTTTGGGTAACACCTTGCATGTCGTACATACATACCTACAAGTTCAATTATTGTTTCAAATATAGAGAAATAAGTGAATGAAAGGACAATGTTAAATATTGAAACTGAGAAATAGATAAAAATATAATAAAATAATAATAATCCAGCCTATAAACGTCCTACTACTGGGCACAGGCCTCTTCCCATATAGAGAAGGCACGAGCATTGATCACCGCGCTTGCTCTCTGCAGATAAAATACAAAGTAAAAAGCAATAATTAAATAATTTAAAGCCTTGGGTGACAATAATATAATTATAATCAGGATAAAAAATAATGTGTTATGTAGGCTACAGTTTTGTAATTAAATGTTTATATTTATGTTGTATATATATTATTTATTGTATTTGATAACACGGGTTCATAATATAAGCAGTAATCACGATTTTGTTCGTCTGTGTTTTATTATTATATCAACTACTTATTATTATTTGTTTACTTCAAATAATGATCTGCGTAGCATGTCCAAGCTATGTTGTGGTCGGCTTCCAGTCTCACCGGATTCAGCTGAATACCGTATGTTACAGAGCGACTGCCTATCTGACCTCCTCAGCAAATGACGATAAGATATTTTGAAATTCATTATTATATGATCAATTTTCGTTCCTCTATAGATTTATAATTCCAGCATATGAACATCCCATTGCTGGGCACAGACCTCTTCCTATATAGAGAATGCACGAGCATTGATCACCACGCTTGCTCACTGCGGATTGGCGATTTCAGATCCCAATTTTGGAATCCAGGTTTCATCACAACAATAACTTTTAAACTATCGCGCTGCATGTTTATATTAATATTATAGAACGGGGATTAGCGCGATCATGCATAAATACGATTATACGAATTCCTCACGATGTTTTTCATCACCGTTGGTCAGAAGTGTCTTAGAATCATTAAGAAATTACATATAACTGAACAGTTACATCGCTACTTGCTCGGGTTCGAACTTGCAACCTCGTGCACACAAATCCGTTCCAACCGCTAGGCCACCCTGACTTTATATCTATAGACTTAGGTACAAGAAAAGACAGGTCATCTTATAATATTACAATTCGCCCTCTTTACAGTAAAGTATTACGTCACGGAAACCTCTGCCCCTGGTATCAGTTATCACGTTTTAATACAAACATATAAAAAACTCACGTGATTGAATAATTCAGCCTATAAACGTCCTACTGTTGTGCACAGGCTTCTTCCCATATAGAGAAGGCTCGAGCATTTATCACCACGCTTGCTCACTGCGGGCGTTTGCAGATCCCAATTTTAGAATCGATATTCATGTGGTTATAATTATAATTTAAATTAGGACTTGCAAGTTTAATACGGACCTCATCATCATCATCATCAGCCGGAAGACGTCCACTGCTGAACAAAGGCCTCCCCCGTAGAACGCCACAATGAACGACAACTGGCCAATTGCATCCACCGGGTGCCCGCCACTTTGACGATATCAGTCCACCTGGTGGGAGGCCTGCCAACGCTGCGTCTTCCGGTTCGGACCTACTTGAGTTATTTTATTTATATACAGGGTTAAAGAATAAGTCAATATTTTAATTGACTCGTAGGTGATATGATTCAACTCGTTACATAATATATTTACATCTTTGATGATAGATCTATTAGGGATTAAATTATGTCATTGCATAATTTTATGCGTATGATCAATGGTTCGGACGCATATATCAAAAATTACCATTTTTTGGTCTGTTTTTACATTGTGTCCCAGTGCAAGCATAATTATAAGTGTATAATTATATAAATCTGTAATGAATGTGGATTGGTATACATGCAGAGGAAGTCCAAAAAAGAGATGGATGGATTGTGTGAAAGATGATATGAGAAAGATAGGAGTGAATGCTGAGATGACGAGTTGTAGAGATGAATGGAAGCTGGAACAGGTCAGGGAGATGATGATGAATTATATAAATCTGTAGGTAAAGTTGCCAGATATAGTGAATTGAATTCATTTATTTTTTTAGTTTCAGACGCATAAGTTATTTATTAAAAACGTAGTTTAGATATAAAACACGTGTAATCTCCACTCATTCATTAAATATTATAATTAAAACTACTAAGCTGACCCGAAATGAACTGAACTAATTGACCATTATAAGTACTTATGTAATATAGACATAATGAGTATGAATTTACCATAGTTATTAGCCTTTACTCATAAGCAAATATCTAGTTAAACTATTATTATTTTATACCATTTCTGTTTCACTGCTGCGAAGTTACTTTGTTATTCAACTTGTGCTAAGTAGTTTATAGCCAAATGCAGTAAAAGTTTAGTTAAATAACATTTTATGTGGTCTTTTTCTAACGTTATATAAAAAATTAAAAATATATCTATTTAATTTCTTAAAAAAAGAGACATGCCTTCAAAAACCCGATTCACTGACAAGCATGTTTTTTTTTAAATGTACTGCTATTAAATAACCACAATATTAGGATAATCAGTATAATTATACCTCAAGCACAATTATTGTTATATTTGGAGTCGGTGTCAGCCACTAATAGCAAATTTTAATACTATATTAAAAGGACCGGACCACCGGACCACGCTCATCATACAAAATTTGTGCTGCATGGGAATCGAACCCCCAACCTTCTGTTAAGCAATCAGGGCAGGTATTGATAGGCCAATTCTAGGGGATGGTTAAATGTTATTTAAAATCACGTCACTCGGCACAGCTAGTTATTGATAAAAACTATAGTAAACAAGATAAATAGGCAACGTGATTGAAAGTGCAATAATCTTAAAGTTACGTAAACCTTTGTACCTTATCTACTGCATTTAAATATTACATATATTAATCTTATCATCTTAATGCAATTGTTTGATAGAAAGAATTGAGAATAATCGAGCTTAAAAGTTAGGAGAAAGGCAAGTATTCTTTTTTCTGAGCCTACGAGGTCTGTTTGGGTGTCTGTTTTACTTTTCAACGTTTTTTTTTCATTTTGAAATAGGTTGGTAAGCACACGATCGTCAAATAAAATGGAATTAACTAATTAAATATTTCAAAACGAATACCAGATAATTGTTTTTATCTTGTAAAATACCTAATAGATTTTAATTAATTATAGCCATGAACCATCTCGATCATTTCAGCTTTCTGACAAAACAGACTATTAAAAAGTCGCCGTTTTTAAGTCGGGGTTTAAAAACATTCCATAAAAAAATTATAATATTATTATTATGAAAACGGCATCATAGTATAATCTTAGATTAGGATAACTTTATTCACCTACATTTTAATTTGATAAGAACTTGACATACTTTTCTACAATCTTATATAGTTAGATAGTATTTAAAATGCATTTGACCTTCCTAAATTTTACCAATTTTTCCTATTCTTTTCCCAAGTTGTGGTCGGCTTCCAGTCTCACCGGATTCAGCTGGGGGGATATCGGTATATCGTATACTGTGTGTGTGTGTGTGTGTGTGTGTCTGTGTGTCTGTGGTATCATAGCTCTCAAATGGACGAACCGTTTGCAATTTGTTTTTTTTTGTTTTAACTGGAGTTTCTTGCCGGCTCTTCTCCATAGGAATGACACTTTGGAACCTGCAACTAGAGTTAGTAAATTTAACGTTTTAAAAGAGCTTAAAAAGGCCTACTTGAAATAAAAATATTTTAAATTTTGATTTTAACTACAAATTAGTTGGTACTGTTCTTAGTTATAATTTGTTTTACCGACAGGGTCTACAATGAGCTTAACTTAACTTACTGTATTGACCACCATTGTATCATAATGGTATGCAATAAAGAATTGAATTGTAATGATCTGTTACGTATTTAAGAGTTATGAACTGTTTAGATATTTTTTGGTTGTTTCTAATATTTTTAATTCATCATGGGTAATAGTTATTTACCTTTTAAAATGACTCATAAATTATCTTATTCAATCAATCAATCAGCCAATCATAGTCCACTGCTGGACATAGGCCTCTCCCAATTTGCGCCACAACACCCGGTCCTCCGCCTTCCGCATCCAGTCCCCTCCAGCGACCTTTCTCAGGTCATCAGTGCACCTGGCCGGCGGGCGTCCTACCTTACGGTTGCCGAGCCGCGGTCTCCATTCTAGGACTCGTCTGCTCCAACGGCTATCGGTACTTCGACAAACATGGCCAGCCCATTGCCACTTCAGCGAGCTAATTCTACGAGCTATGTCGGTTACCTTGGTTCTTTGTCGGATGACCTCATTACGAATTTTATCCTTTAAAGAGACTCCGAGAATTATCTTATTACTAAGTGATATTTTGCCTACTTTACTACAGATGCAGTTTTGTTTAGTAAAACATATGAAATATAATAATATTATAGCTTAATAGCCAGAGTTATGGATATGACATTGTATTGGAAAGACGTCGGCATTATCTTAGTTATAAATAAAATCATTGATGGAAACTTATCAGGAGGTATAGTTAAACCTATGGCTTTACTTGTCTTTACAAACTATATTCAATTTATATAAATATAGGGTAAATTTTAGCCTTTAATTTCTAAATAACTTATACATAAAAATTATCGCAAAAGGTGTTCCTTTTGCGATATAATTTGTCTAGGTTTAGAAGAAGGAAGGGAAGGCCTTCGGCCAGCAGTGGGATCTCACGTAAACTAGAAAAAATATATATATTTGCTATGTAGATTATGTGGATACATGAAAATATTCGACACTATTTTGATATGTGTGTTTTGCTATCAATGTTTTTGATTTTCTCCTAATGCAAGTAACGTGATTTTTAATAGCCTATAAGTTACCTCGAGATTTTGGCTATCAAATGCAAAAAGATTTTACCAATCAGACTGGTAGTTTCAGAGATAAGTGCTTTCAAACAAAACAGCAATCTATAAATTTATTGCAAGATCATTATTTTATAGATTTTTGTAAGACAAACAACATCTGAATGGAGCCCACAAAACCACAGACGACCACGATGCAGGCCCAGACGGAGGTGACGAGATGAGGTGGATTTCTTTATGAAGGACTGGTCCACGTTTGCCCTCAATAGAGAAGATTGGAAGGAAGGGATCCCTTTGGCCAGCAGTGGGACAACATGGGCTGAAAATAATAATAATAAAATAATTTGTATGACACTAAATACATATACAATCTTAAGTTTTGTAGTCAGTTAAAGAAACTAACCAGTACACTGTCTGATTACTTGAACCGTATATATCTTAAAGATATTATTATAATAAGGACAAACATACAACTTTATATATAGTTAATCATTATCAATATTGCATTAAGTTTCCTACTTTTGATAATAATATAACTTGGAGTATCGCTGTCGAGACAATACGTGTTATAATTAATCGGGACTAAATACAAATAATTATTTGTAATTATAATTATTTGGGACTTTCATAATTATTGTAGTTAATATTATTGGTGTTAGTGCTTGTGGACAATGATCGTGGTTTTTTATTTGGATTTTTTTATTGCTGGAAAAGTGTAAGTATTTTTTGTGATATATTTTGATAGTTTTAAGAAGAATTAAGTTTGAAATAAAAGGGGTTGGGTATATGGATTATGGCAGAATGATGTACTGTTTACTGGTATTGCGAAATAAATTGTAGAATTTAAGACATAAATCAACATTTTTTTTCTTATGTAAGAGTTAAAGTAAGTTACTTATACGTCAGAATACAAGATAGAATATTAAAATAATTGTGTAAGTTCATGAATATATGTAAATTATTATAGTTATGTTAAAACTATAACTGTTGTATGTCATATAATTTTTGGATAATTGCTGCACCCCGCATGCTCATTGTGTGATCAGAAAATAATATCATAATAATCCAGCCTATAAACGTCCCACTGCTGGGCACAGGCCTCTTCCCATAAAGAGAAGGCATGAGCATTGATCACTACGTGATCAGAAAAGTTTCATGAAAATTTGATCAGCTGTTTAGACAAGCATAGAGGACAAATCTTTATATATATAATTCTTCTGTGAGTGTGTATGTCACTGAACTTCTCTCAAACGACTTGACCGATTTTGATGAAATTTTTTGTGTGTGTTCAAGGGGATCTGGGAATGGTTTAGTTTCACAATTTTGTCCTCTGGACAATGTTTTTTTAATTAATTTTTAATTTATTAGTAGTTGTTGATTTTGGAATGTTTTACATTGGATCCGACAGACGGCGCTACCATTGCAGTGTCAAATCACTACATAGTATAAAACAAAGTCGCTTCCCGCTGTCTGTCCCTATGTATGCTTAAATCTTTAAAATTACGCAACGGATTTTGATGCGGTTTTTTTTAATAGATAGAGTGATTCAAGAGGAAGGTTTATATGTATAATACATGCATAATATAGTAGAGGAATATGGATAATCTTAGAGATTTCTAATGTAAGGTCGTAAATGAACCCATTTTTTGAGCTTTCATTGCAAACGCTGGCTGAACCCTATGAGATAGATCAAAATAATGTACTACAGTATTGTGCACCTTAAAAAGATCTACAAAAAAGTCCGCGATGGCATATGTCTATCTCTTGAGGATAACCCACAATAACCATTTTTATCGTTTATTTATTACTTATTTACGAAAAAAAGATTTTAAGCAATACAGTTTTAATCCTTATCCAATTAAGTACCTTTAATAAATTGTGCATGCAATATAGATCAATATTGCCTTTTACAGAATGTAATTTAAATGAATATTTTCGAAGATATTACAAATTTAAAATGTAGGTACATAGCGGTTGCGGCTTTACCGGCTTGAGGGCCGCGCGGGGGCCGGGGGGCGCGTGCCTATACCAAATAGTGCGTCCAAAGCTGTGCTTGGCCCTACAGAACTTTATGATTGTGTAGTTATATTTGCTATCAGCGTTGCACCCGAGCAAAGCCGGGGCGGGCCGCTAGTTTTAAATAATATTCGAATTTTAATTTTAGTCTATCCCGACAGTTAGAGCTGCGATCAAATTAAAAAAAAGTTTTGTTATCATTGTTATTGGTTGAAATTTTCAACTTAAATACGTGTAGACAGGACAACGTCTGTCGGGTCCGCTAGTATACATATAATATTTAATTGTGAATTATATGGATCATTCAAAGATAGACTTCTAAGTCGCGCGATAGGGGTATTTTTGTGTTTAAACGCACACATATTACATGACATAATATATCCTAATAAAATATACAATTAAATTATTGATTAAACGTTTGTTGGCTTGTATTATAATAATTAATTAGTTAGGTATTTTATAACCTAAAATAACACGAAGGATTCTTTTTATCCCTACAAATCAAAAGTAACAAGACAACCCGGGTGAAATCAAAGGCAAACGTAGTTAAAAAAATCTTATCAAAAATAATTAAAAATGTTGTTTTTGGATTGATGTCAATGACACAATGTCAATGTTAATTCTGTAAAGTTTATCAAAATAAGACCTAAGTTTATCTACGCAGCCATAAGTTTATACTTTTTCTTGCATATTCGATTATTTCTCTCTTTCTAACCGACTATAAAAGGAGGTGGCTCTCAGTACGACTGGATGTATGTAATTATAACTGGTGATCGATTTCAAAAATTGTTTTTGTTTGGTCAATAGAGTGTAAATATGAGGATTTCCATATAAAGTGCATATTGCCTGCCTTTGCCTTTTCACAGAAGTTTTTTGGCAATCAATTCCTTATTGTATACATATTGAAATATAAGTTAGCTTGAGCGTTTAGTATCCTATTTGAGTTTTTCCCCCCTTTTTTAGGGTTCCGTACGTAAGGGTAAAAAAAGGAAAAATATTACTAAGACTTCGCTGTTAGTCCGTCCGTCTGTCACCAGGCTGTATCTCAGGAACCACGATAGCTAGACGGTTGAAATTTTCACAATTTATGTACTTAATTGTATAAAATAAATACAAGGCTTTCATTCAATGGTGATAAGGAACTCTTCTTACGCGAGTCCGACACATGACCGGTTTTTTTCTCAAACCATAACTATTAATTTGTCTGTAAATTAAATGACAATAACACTCGTGTTTAGATAACAGCTAATTAAAAAAGTGTATTAATTTCCTGAAAAAAAAAACACTTTACCAGATTAGGGATTTGAACCCGAGACCTCACGTTTTAAAGTCACGTTTGCGACAACGTTGGTTAAAATTAATCTTATTAATTAACGTATCATGAAAAATTCTATGTTTTTGTTCATCTTGATTATAATTAGTGGCAAAAGGTTATAACTTAAGAATAAAAGTATTGTTTTATTAAATAGGTATTAAGAATATAACAACACATGCTTATGACAAAATAAATAGCATATGCTCATACATATTTGACGACCTCCGTGGTCGAGTGGCGTCCGCACCGGTTTTCAAGGTGTCGCTAGCTCTGAGGGCCCGGGTTCGATCCCCGGACGAGTCAATGTAAAAACTTACTTTTCTACATTTCGGGTCTAGGTGTTTGTGGTACCTTCGTTGTTTCTGAATTCCATAACACAAGTGCTTAATAGCTACTTACTTTGGGTTCAGAGCAATGTATGTGATGTTGTCCGCATTTATTCTATTTATTATTATTATTATTATTTATATGCTTAAAACAAAACAAAAATGTATTTTTATGAAGCAATAAAACTTCGATATTTCATAAAATTAAGTTAAGTAATAAAAAGTATATGTTAAGAATAATCGAAAGCTAAAAAGAAAACTAATTATTAATATGAAACTGTTTTATCTAGATCTAAAACGATAGGTAATACTAATTAAACAATAATAACAGTATTAGAAATTTTCATCATCGTCCCTGCCCTATTCCCAATAATTAGTGGTCGGCGCAATGCGTATTCAGCTTCCATTCATCTCTACTAGTCATCATCTCAGCATTCACTCCTTTCTTTCTCATATCATCTTTCACACAATCAATCCATCTCTTTTTCGATTTTTAATCATACTCAGAACTTATTTAGATTAGATTTATCTAAATAAATTATTTTTACGGTTTTTTTCGCGGTTTATATTAAGATTTTAGGTCCCGACGTTTCGACACCTTTGCAGGTATCATGGTCACGGGCAGACAGACAGACAGACAGACGAAACGTCGGGACTTAAAACCTTAATATAAACCGCGAAAAAATCCGTAAAAAGTAGTTTTATTTCAATGTCTAACATTCGCGTAAACCTAAGAAACCAATAAATATTATTTTCAATCTACCTACAGTTGTCAAATATATTTCTAGCTAAAGAATCATGTTGTTTTGACAGTATTTAAACGCATGTTATAGGAGTAGTTTTAGGTTATTTTCTAGTCACTAAATAAATAATTTTAGTGTAGGTATTCTAGTTTATATATGTGTTGACTTTAGTGGTTATTAAAAATGTTAAAAATAGTGTGTGTTATAAATAAAATCGTGTAAGTGTTACAAAGCTGTGTATGTTTATTTCAATTATTGGAAGAAGGAGATGACATTTATGTGAGTTTTTAATTTGGTAAACGTTTATAAAATGTAAATTGTTACTATATTATTGTTTTTTGTATTTACTTAAAAATACAGTAAGTTATAGGTCATATGTGATCTGAGGGTCATATAATATGGAAAAACTATACAGTTTGTTGTCAATAACGCTCTTTGAGCATTTAATAACATAACATACATTTCATATTTTGGGAAGTTTTTTAATGGCTTAATAAAAGTACTTTAGTGTTGAAAGTAGAAGGTCAATACTGGAAATTATAGGTGTAAACATACAAACAGATATACATGTCTTTCAATATAAAACCTAGGTAGTAGTTTTTTTTACATGTGATGAATTATGACAGCTATCTATCTAGCCATCTCACTCTAAAACAAAAAGAAATGAGAAGACAAACCTGTAACTGTCCCACTGCAGTAGTGCTATTCTGTAACATTATTGTCATGACTCGACAGCGGAATCCGCGGTGAGATGTCAAATACGGATGCTCGAATTTGAATTCTAAATCAAGGCCAATTGGGTTCTCTTTTGAAATGAGCTTTATTGTCACTCAGGTGAAGCTTTATACCGAATTTATTTACAGACTAGCTGTGCCCCGCGGTTTCACACGCGTTAATACCTATATGCTATGGATCCCTAACTTTTTTGAAAATTCAATATAGCCTATGGTAACCGCAGTCAGTGTAGCTTCCCAACAGTGAAAGAATTTTTAAAATCGGTCAAGTAGTTTCGGAGCCTATTCAATTCAAACAAACAATCAAATCTTTCCTCTTTATAATATTAGTATAGAAGTATAGATAGACACACTGGTCTCTCATAAAGAGAACGAGCATTGATCACCACTTGAGTTTTATTAAGTTATCCTCCATTACTCAAGTAAGTAAATCCAGTAAAAAAGTATTGTCATAACTCTGGATTGCACCAACCTTGTACATAATTCTGGTTTATAATTCACTAGGTCTTGACAACTTTATTCCTCATTTAACATAATAACCATTTATTAGGATCGGTTTTAAGTTTCTTTAAAATATGATTTTGTTTTCTCAAGCTTATGTAGGTGTCATCAGATTAATGTGACCTTTGTTTTATTAAGGCTACATTATATGTGCAGCTTTGTTCGCGAGTGTACAGGGTGTTGAGAAAAACCTGTTTCGTGAAGGTGTTGTTAGACCAATATCTGATTCCATTACTGTAAAAAAAAAAACAAACCTAAAAAAAAGATTTTTCAAATGGTGAACGCGAGAGTCGGCGTCGTCAACTCGTCACAGATGCTACTTAATTAAAAAACAAAAGGCCCCCAATATTACCGACGAGAATGGTGGTGTAGTTTTTTTTTTAATCTCAAAAGTAGGGGATTTTCACGACAAAAAATGGCTATTTCAAAATGTATCATTATTGTTACTATCATGTATACTCAAAATTTGATATTTTATTTGAGCATGTGTGATGTGATTGTGAACCCTATATCTCTTTTTGGTCGGGCAGGGTTTGCTTAGAAACCGTACCAGTTATCGAAAGATTGATCTGAATATAAAAACATAATTTGGGGTGAGATCATCTGTCCTAATATAAGTTTAACCTTGTATCTATCTGTGACATTATGCCTCCCAAACGAATGTATCAACATCGATTTTTTGTTTTTTTTTTTGGAATATTGTATGACATAAACTAAAGTTGCCGGCCACACCTGCCTGTCTAAACGCAATAAACTCAAAAACTACCAAACAGATTTTCATTTTATTTTCACCAATGGATAGATCGATTCATGAGGCAAGCATATTGTTTCACTTGTGGTTCTCCTAAAGTAAGTAGCGTGATGTTAAGTAAAACCTTCCTCGAGAATTAGGCAATCAAATGAAAAAAAAAAAACACTTTTTTAAATCTGACTAGTAGTTAAAGAGATTAGCGCTTTCAATCAAACAAGCTGTTTAGCTTTATATGTAATACTAGCTGTGCCCGCGACTCTGTTCGCGTGGATGACGAAACTAATCAATAAGTTTTTTCTGAAAATTGCTATTCGTGTAGAACGTTATATGACATAACTTTTTTATTTATGAACCGATTGACATGAATAAATACTAAATGTTAAGTGAAGCTTACTACAATATATTAGTGAAAACCGCATCTAAATCGAATGAGCCGTTTCTGATATTAGCCTGCACAAACACACAGACAAACAGACAAAAAAAATGATTGCAATTTCGGGTTCGGCATCGATATTATAACAACCCTTGCTACTTTTTTTACATATATTTCCATTGTACAGACACCACTTTTCTACATTTTTATTATATGTATAGATATAGATAGATGTATAAGATGGATATGACTTGAATAATGTTTGGTCTTCCCTTGCGATGCGTGGAAAGTTAGTTTTAAATAGAAGTGAAGAAGAAGTTTGACCAAAGAAGTCTAATAACATAACGACACACTTTTTTACCAATGAATAACACAATTTATCTTAGACTGACCTGACTGTCTGCCCGTGACCATGATACCTGCAAAGGTGTTGAAACGTCGGGACCTAAAATCTAAATACAAACCGCGATAAAATCCGTAAAAGTAGTTTTATTTCAATGTCTTACATTCGCGTAAACATAAGAAACCAATATGTAACCCAAATTATCTTAGTTCATTTAACTGTCTGTAAGTATTGTTCATTTGTATCGAGATCACGAAAGGGTTTTCGTAGGGCATTGACCGTAGAAAGGTGTATGACCTGAATTTCTAAATCCAGTTTGTGCAATGCCAATGTCTTGCAGTTTATTGCCCTTAAATCAATTTTGTACACTAACTGTCGTTAATGCAGTGGAAAAGTTTTGATTGTGTGTCATTAATTTAATGATGGTTTTGAGGTTGTGAACCTACTTGTTTAATAAACGTTAGAATGTATTATTAACCGGACTCCAAAAAGAGGACGTTCTTAATTCACATGTATGATTCTTGTAAGTATGTTACGAGATTTTTACGGCAAATATGGACTTATTTCAAAAAATCTTTAGTTCTTCGATTTACCTCTGACCATGTAAATTTTATCGAAATCGGTCGAATAGTTTCGTTTTGTTTTTATTATATTCGAATTTTGTTACTTAAATAATTTTTAATGTTGATATTCTTATGTGACGTAACAAATGCAAATAAAATTGCGTTTTGATCATTTTGGAGCCAAAATTAAACTTTGTATATAATTGTAATCTTGGGCAATAGGCTCGCCCCCTATTACATGGGACCTAAACATATCGGCGAACTGTGGGTGTACATTGGTACAACTCTGCCTACCCCTTCGGGGATACAGGCGTGATGATATGTTATATTATGTGTAATCTTTTTGCAAGGATGGATTTGGATGTGCATCCAACACCCAGAAAGAGTATAGGAACGGAACCCATTCTTTTCAAAGTCGGTTAAAAAAGTAGTATTTTATCTTTCCTGATTTTGAACCTGCATTATAATTCACATGATAACTTGGTATAAAGACCCAGTTTACCGTTAACAGTCTGAACGCTTTTAGAGTTGAACGATCTATTATTTTGACTGCATTCAAGTAACCAGTTTTTGCAATCACTTGATATTATTTAACATGAAGTATGCACTCATGATGCACTTGAAACATTTATTTAAATATTGCAAAAATTGGGATCCGCAATGAGCAAGCGTGGTGATCAATGCTCGTGCCTTCTCTATATAATAATAATATACTTTTATTTCGGGTGGCATAGACCCATAGCAAAACTTAACCTAGCACACATTGAAAAATAAATAAATAACTAATATAAGTGTCTGGAATCGAACCTCACACTATCCACGCATTATATAACACACATTCGTGTAAGTATGAAGTCCTATCCAGTGACGCAGCATTGGACAATCCCATCTACCGCACAACGCGCTCAGGATACCGTGGGAGCCGTCACGCAATCGCTGCAGGATTGAGGCAGACCGCTTTCGAATGATGGCATGAAAGCCATCAACCCTCGCCTCAGCAAACATCGCCGATGCGCTACAAAACTGTGGCTATATGGGAAGAGGCCTGTGCCCAGCAGTGGGACGTTTATAGGCTGAATATGAACGTCCCATTATTATAATTATTATCTATATATATCTGACTAAATGTGCCCGAAATTTTATGCGCGTAAGAAAGAAGTCCCTGTAACCGATGTTTTTTCTAGTTATACTATTTTTCGGGTTTGAGACGAACCCAGCAATCAGATATCACAAAAACGGGCTATGCGTTCTTGAGTTATAAATGGTGTAATCAACCCAACATAGTTATATTGAATAAGAAGATAAGAGGTCGCCGTTTTTTGTGGTACGGACATGTTATGAGGAGGGATGAAAGTCACGTAACTAGACGAGTTATGAGTATGAATGTGAATGGGCATACATGCAGAACAAGACCAAAATAGAGATGGATGGATTGTGTGAAACATGATATGAGAAAGAAAGGAGTGAATGCTGAGATGACGAGTAGTAGAGATGAATGGAGGCCGAATACGCATTGCGCCGACCACAAATAATTGGGAACAGGGTAAGAATATGATGAGTTTTAGTTTTATAGATTTAAAAATCTTCAACCCATTAAAAAATCCTTTTATTTGATAGCATATCGTAATTGTTATGTTGTAAATATATTTACGAGTATTTCAATGATAAATTGCTTTCAAACTTACTCAGACTGAAATTTATTATTTGCGGAAGTTTGTCCTGAGTTTTTATATCATTTTAATGTTCTTAAATATATAGGTTAATTACATTATGCCATTAAACATTTACTTTTGATTCTTTGTCACTAAGTTACATTTGTAAAAATCAGAGACTTTACATAAACATAGACTGCTGCTATCGCTAGTTTCGCCTTGTGCCAAGCGAGAGCAGTTTTTAGTCTGAACCTAGTACATTCGTTTATTGATTTAAGTTATTTTTCGCGCAATGAAAAACTAATATACAAAAATATCGATGGTTTTGACATTGTTAGGATAATATTAGTGTTTTAGATAGATTTATTAAAACGGCAAGCTCCATCTTCATACAAAATTCACGACAAAGCTAGTTAATACTAGTGCTTACGGTTCAAACTCTGATAGACTTACTCTTTAGTTTCTTATTTATACTCTAAGGTAAAAATGCAGTTTAAGTATCTACTTTTATCTTTAATTTGTTCAATGACAATTTTTATCTTAAATGACATTAAATATAAAATAAAATATACAAAAGGAGTAATTACTGGACAGTTAAAAATGTTTGTTTAAAAACATTAATTGTAAACAATAATTAGTGCTTTTCATTTTAAACAGCAGTAGGTAAATGTTGATTTTTCTGAGAAAGATAGTGGTCAAAGATATTTCAAGGTGAAGCTACTTATTGATGTTTTCAGAATTAATCGTAAAGCTTAATACATTATGTTTCATACAAGTATGTAAGAAATCTAGAAAGTAGATAAAATAAAAAAGAAGCTAGAGAAGTCACAGTATATACCTACTTTAGTTAATAACACTACCATTTATAGACGAAAGCCAGTAAATTAATGACTGCCCTGTTGGTCTATTGGTTAGTACCCAGACGGTTAAACCGGAGGTCTTGTGTTCGATTCCCAGCCAGAACAAATCTTTGAGTGATGAGCACTATTAGACGGGCCTCTTGGTCTAGTGGTTAGTGACCCTGACTGCTAAATTGAAGGTCGTGGATTCGATTCCCATCCAGATAAAATCTTTGTGTGATGAGCCTTATCATTTATTCTGTGTCTGGGTGTAATTTATCTATAATATGTGTGTATTAAGAAATATGTCACTATATTTATCAGTTATCTGGTTACCATAACACAAGCTCTACTTAGTTTGGGATCAGATAACCGTGTGTGAGATGTCCCAGTATATTATTATTATTATCATTTGGTATGTCTGGGTGTAATTTATCTATAATATTATGTATGAATTTAGAAGTAACTATTTTTATCAGTTATCTAGTTACAAGTACAGGCTTTGTCTAGCTTGGGATCAGACTACCGTGTGTGAGTTGTCCCAACATATTTTACTGTAAAATAACTTCCATTCCTTACCTTATTAGTCATAATATTATGTTAAGATAATATGAAATATGTTAATTTATCTGTTAGTAATAACACAGAAGGTGTAAGGGTATCGGTTATAGTAGTTACCGACACTCGAGGGTGTTCGCTAAGTAGGTTATTAAGACACTTTAAACAACAATGTATCAGAAAAAAACTTATAAGAAAATAGCGCCTGATTGATGTCTGTACATTGAAGATATTTAATAATATAAGCTAAGAACCATCTTGATCACGGCAGGTTTCAAACAAAACAATATAATATCAGAATGGGTCCCTTCGTGGAGCATAACCCCTTTCTGTCTGACGCAGTCGGATAAAAAGGGTCTTTAATTACGCATAAGAGTTTTGAATATCGTTTTTGGTATATGAAGCTGACCTCCACAACCAATTTATAGAGTAACACAGTATCCCAGAGAAAAACTGGTAGCAAATTTTAAGGGCTGGTCAAACCAGTTATTTTAAAGATATTTTGTATGTTGGTTTCTTAGATTTACGCGAATGTTAGCCAGTGAAATAAAACTACTTTTTGGTTTCTTAGGTTTACGCGAATGTTAGACATTGAATAAAACTACTTTTTTTAGTCTGCCCGTGACCATGATACCTGCAAAGGTGTCGAAACGTCGAGACCTAAAATCAAAATAAACAGCGACAAAATCCGTAAAAAGTATTTTTATTTCAATATCTTAAACTTATTTTATAAGTTTGTCACAAGATGCAGTGCCATAAATGAGAAGATTTGTTTTATTACTTTGTTTTATATATGCACTGACCTTATTGATGTTGTTTCTCGTTTAAAATCTTGTTTATTTAGTCTGTCAGAAGATTGATACAGTACGGCCGCTGAGGGAATGTGTTCCTGACAGGTCGTGGGCATAGGAAGATGTAACTCTAATTTGACGAAGAATTTACCTAACATAAACTACAATCACTTAATTGTCCTATAAACGAATAATATCATTCAAAACTTTCTTTTTTTTTCCTTATTATTTTATAGACGTTTATTTTTGTTTTGTTTTATTAGAGAGATAGTTGTTTAGTTTTAGTTTTGTTTTTTTTTTTGTTACCTCTAGATTTTATCTTTTGTACGAACAATTTTTTTTTTTACTCAAATTATATATAACACAACCTTAGTACACTTATGTTGTAAACGCTGTGTGTACCTATAATAGGCATGCATATAAGAAATGCTGTCATTACTGATTTAATTTTGTACATAATATATGTTATGTTGTTGGTATACCTAATAAATAAATAAATAAAACTATATCATAATGCCAAGTTACAATGAATAATATAACACGGTTTTTTACTTTATTATACAAATCAAGATCAACTTACATGTGTCAGGAACGCATTACCCGTTTATAGGACGAATAATTATATGCATATAATCACGCCTGTTTCCCGTAGGGGTAGGCAGAGACCACTTCTTTCCACTTGCTACGATCCTTACACACTTGTTTCGCTTCATCCACTTACATTATTCCCTTCATACATGCTCTTCGGTTTAGGGACCTGGCCTTTTTCAAGACGTCTCCGAATAATTAATTGATTAATTTATATTTACCAGAGTACACTAAACTTATATCTTTCTATTGACCACCTGTCAGAAACGCATCCTCTCAGTGGCCGGACTCTAATTTGGCAGAATCTTAAAATTATTTAATTCTTAATATTTTAAATATCCAAAAATCTTTTTTTATGTATATGGTGGTTGATCTTGTTTCTTTAGATAGCAAACAACCTTAATTTATATACGAGTCTTGACATTAATTAAATTAAAATATTGAATCCAGTTTCTGATTGATTTCTAGATTATTTAAAAACTGTATCATTGCTGATTCTCCATTTTTGGAGTCGGTTAAATAAAAGTTGTGTAATGTTCAATTTTGGGTTATTGAGGTCGTTCTGACCTCATTTCTTTCTTATGTAAATAATCATAATAAAATGCTATATAATATCTATTAGATAAAATAATTCACAGGTAATTAGAAAATAATTTAATAATAAATTTACACTTAGATTTACGTATGTGGCAAGAAATTGCTTACAAATGTCATATAGTACTACATTTGAACTCCGAAACTACTCAACGAATTTTCATACAATTTCCACTAATTCTAAAGGAAATTTTGTTAGTTTTTTATAATTCATTAATATTTCGTCTACCCGGTTGACACCAGAATTCACTTATATACTCAAGGCACTTATTCCATACTAATATTATAAATGCACAAGTTTGTTTGGATGTGTGGATGTTTGTTACTCTTTCACGCAAAAACTACTTCACGGATTTTAATGAAACTTTACAATAATGTAGGTTATACATTGAAATAACACATAGGCTATAATTTATAAAGATTGGGTGAAACCGCGGTTCACAGCTAGTATATTAATTTATTTTATTTTATTGTTACAGGTACCCTACAAAGAACGAGAAAAGTGTCAAAACATTTACTAACAGTTTTAATCTGACATGAAAAGTTTTAAAATTATATCAAGTAGCAAAATAGAGGGAGGCTTTTTATAATATTTTTATTGCAATAATATATTTTGGTTTATAATTAGATAGTGCTTAGTTTAAATAATAGTGATTAAATACTATTAGTTGTTAGTGTTACTGGAAGAAAGGAATCAAGATGTATAATTTAAACCGTAAGTAACTCTTTTTTTGATAAATCATTTTGTAAAGTAGTAAAAAAACGTTCATCGGGAAGATTTTAATTAAGTTTACCTATTTAAAATAAAAAAGTTTTTGGGGATATTAAATGTTAAAAAGCAAGCAATCGCATTATTGAAAATGGTTGCTTGGTATAATTAAGAAACTATGGTTTTCACTGTAAAAGTCAAGGACACTTAGTGGTTTCCTTAAAATAGCTTAATAGGTAGGTAAGTACTTAGATTGTTTTTCTGCCCTAAATACTAAGTAAATATAAAGATCGATAGCCTCGTTTTTAATGTACATTATTGATTTTATTACCACTTTACGACTTATATTGAAAAAAAAAACCGAAGTCACTGGATCGATTTTGATCAAACTATATGGGACCACCTTTGAGTATACATAAGAAACTATAGAGTGAGCCTATCAGAGTTTGAACGTAAGCACTAGTGTGAAATGGTTTTGTCGTGAATTATGTATGAAGATGGAACTTTCCGTTTTAAAAAATCTATCTAAAACACTAATATTATCCTAACAATGTCAAAACCATCGATATTTTCGTATATAAGTTTCTCGTTGCGCGAAATTTTCGCGCAACGAGAAACTTATATACGTAACTTAAATGAAAAACGAAATGTACTAGGTTTAGACTAAAAACTGCTGTCGCTTGGCACAAGGGGAAACTAGCGATAGTAGCAGTCTATGTATATAGTACGTCAATGGGTAAGTAATTACTAAATAAAAAAAAACACACAGAAGAATAGAGGACCCCCTCTTTTAAAGGCGGTTGATTAACAGCTTTCCATAACAATAACTATACCTGTCAATTAATACATAATTCTCAAAAACATCGGGATTATACCAATGACGCATAAATCCCAACAATTATGGAATATTTTAACTTTGAATAATATTGTGAATGCATTATTACAAACGAGTTATTTTATGCATTGATATGAAAATTATATCTTGACCCCTCATGTTATGAAATCTCTTTAAATGTAGGGATCAATTTAAATTGGACGGTTTAGAGACTACTTTGAATAGACCTTTGTGATTATTGATGGTTGAGGAAATGAAAGGTCTTGATTAAATGGTTAATTTTACATGAGTCATATTTATTGTACGGTGTCAATTTCAAGTGGGTTTTGATAGCCTATTTTATGTAATAGGGTATGGAAATGGTGATATTTGAAATACTGGTTTTGCCCATAGAAATTAGCATTTTTCTTCCACACAGACCGAAAAATATAATTTGGTCCTACCACAATAATTTTGATCAATATTTTTATAGCTTTTTGTGTTTACTATATAGTTTAATATATTTGTCGATAGATACAGTTTACTTTTGTCAGACCACCAAAATACGTTCTCAGAACCACAAATCGATGGTCATATTGTTTTCACAAATCTAAGGAGTGACTCAAGAGAAAGATTTATGTGTGTTATTAATTAATAATTTATCTACCTTTTCAATACCTGGGCGGGTCCAATAAAAGCTAAATCAACAAGTAAATGACTAACTAATCAAAAAAGGCTAAGCACGAACAAAAAATCTAAAGACGTCATCAGGAGACCAATTTAATAAGACCACTCTTAGGCTGCCTACAGACGGACTATTGGAAGCAGCCCGACTGCTTTTGTTTCGACTGTTTTCATAAAGCAAGCGGTCGACAACTTGCACAGTCGGTGTGTGGTGATCACTGATCATAGAGTTTAAAAAAGTTGAGTAGTACATTTGTTTACTGATACATTTTCCGTGCAAAGACTGAAGAAGAAGTTAATGCAAAAATATCGATAGCTCCAATATTATTAACGTTTGAGATAGTTTCTTCTTAGATCGTAGCAAGTGGAAAGAAGTGGTCTCTGCCTCTACAAGGGAAAGAGGCGTGATTATATGAAATTATGAGATAGTTTTATTAAAAGGTCGCGCTCATCGACGTATGATATGCATAGACTGCTACTATCGCTAGGTTCCCCTTGTGCCAAGAGAGAGCAGTTTTTAGTCTGATCCTAGTACATTTCGTTTTTCATTTAAGTTAATTTTCGCGCAACGAGAAACTTATAAAAGAAAATATCGATGGTTTTGACATTGTTACGATAATATTAGTGTTTTAGATAGATTTATTAAAACGGCAAGCTCCATCTTCATACGTAATTCCCGACTAACTAGTTCACACTAGTGCTTACGGTTTAAAGTCTGATAGGCTCACTCTATAGTTTCAAATGCAACCTCGTTGGTCGCGCTACATTTTGACACTATTTTTTACGATAAATCGAGTTCATACAAGTGTTTAAGATTCATACCCCGATAGCACTCTGTATTTTCCTATCTATCCTTTAAGTCACTGCCTAACTGTGAAAGCAGTTCGTGTATAAGCAGCTTTAATTGTGTAATCCATATTGACATTTGCATAACCAAACTGCTAAGGTCATATTATACTGGTCTACCCTTTAAAATCACCAGAATAATATGACCCTTTTCCTGATACATTTTGTTTGAAAAGAAAGATGAACAAATTTTGGTCTACCTTTTAAAAAGTGTTTCTAAAAATAACATTCGTGAGTTATAAATATAATTGAGATTATTTTGGGTTATTTTTACGACCCAGAAATACCCAGGGAATGCTTTGGAATGGAAAAGTACTGTGTGAAGGTTAAAGTCTTTTTAAACTGTCACTGGATTAGGTCTCCGGTGTAAGGGTTTTGCCAGCGTTATACTAATTGGGATTATATACATGAACTTTTGTTTATTATAATTCCTTGGGGATACTCGCACTATGGCCATTTTGTATCAAAGTTGGTAATGTCTGTATTGCAACCAGAAAACTTATGAACGTATTGAATGAAGTATTTCTAAATCAACCAGACAAGTGATGAACTTATGTATTGCTAATTATATAATACTGATTAATTACACCCAGACATAGAATAAATTATAATGCTCATCACACATCGATTTGTCTTGAATTGGAATCGAACGTATAACCTTCAGTTTAGCAGTCAAAATCACTAACCACTAGACCTGCTGGACTTATAATATTTCAAGATATTTTTTATATTTTTTCTAACTTTATTTTAGATGCTTTAAATGAAATATTAATTTGACTTATGTTCTTAGAAAATTTGTTAATAAAACCGATATTTGGCATAGTAAATTATTCGTTCAACAACAACAATTGAAGGCAAAACTTGGTTTCCCGAAAAGCTTTTGGAAATCGATAAATCATTTAAAAAATATTAACAAAGCAGACTTAACTCGTATACATAAATTTGCAATAATCAGCACACTACAATAATAAAGACATAAATGCATTCAATATTTTGACATGCAATTAAATATTGGTGTATCAAAATAGACTGCACTTTAATTATTAAAACAAGATAACCAAATCTGATAGCTTGTCAATAAACTCCATTCTTTCCTGTATTTAAATAATTTTAATTAAACAAGATTTTTTTTAAGTTTTCGAAGTAAAATACGTCGAAGATTTTAAAAATAAGTTGTCACAAAAGTTGTTTCGTATGTACCATATATCGGATTTCTTAATTACTTTAATTCTATGTAATTAAAAATTACTGTAATACATGCATATTTATTTACCTACTACTTACATATAACTTACCTGTTGTTGATATTTATGGCTGAAACATTTTACAAAAACAATGTTTTATTTTATGTAGACAAATAACACCCAGACTTAGAATCAACTAAAAAGAGTTGGCTTGTTTACCCCTCTATTAAATCTACCAATATGGTGATTTTCACCATCATCATCATCATCAGCCGGAAGAGATCCACTGCTGAACAAAGGCCTCCCCCCTAGAACGCCACAATGAACGACAACTCGCCAATTGCATCCACCGGGTGCCCGCCACTTTGACGATATCGTCAGTCCACCTGGTGGGAGGCCTGCAAACGCTGCTGGTGATTTTACTAGGTCTAAAATAGGTACTTAACAATTGTAAGAATCTTTACAATTTATTGGAAAGATGGGCGACAGTTAAATAAGTTAATTAATTGTTTTGATATAAGTAGAATTATCGAATAATCACCAAGAAATTCAAAATTATAATATTTTTATATTTAAAAGACCTATTCGCATAAATGACTCTAGCGGCGCGGTTGCAATTAAAATTCCTCTATACTCTATAGGAAAGTTCCTTCAAAAAATTCCATTCGTTAATCTTAAAAAAATAGATCAATGACATTAAATATATTTCCAACCAGTTTCCAAGCAGTTTATAAACCCGTATTATTGTATATATTTAACTGGTTTCTGAATATAGAGCAAAACTAACAAAGGACCCAGAACACTGCCTAGTGGGACACCTTTTTGTAAAAAAAACTAATTTTGGTTTAATTTTACTTATTTTAGATCAGATATTCACGGTCATTAAGAGGCGAACTTGTTTCTGTTTCCTGTTTAAATTCATCTTATATTTATTATTCAGTTTATTATTTTATTTATTTTGTAAATAATTAAGCTTTTAGAAGGTTATTAAACTAGACAAGATGCAGTTGCATTTTCTAGTTATTCATTTTCATAGTCCGGTTGTAGGAGTGTTCAGGGTTAATATTATTATTCTCAATAAAGCTTTGAATGCAACACTAGTTAACAATAGTATTAACGATGTTAGATGTCTTCGTTGGCAACTTATTTTAGAGCATAAAACAGAAGATGGTAATGATAATAAATATAGACAACATCACACTCAAAATTTGATAGGTAGAACACTTCTGTTATGATATCAAAGACTTAGAAAGGTACCACAAATGCTTAGATCCTAGACATTGTAGAAAATTGGTTCTCTGCACGGACAGAGCTAGTGACATATTGAAAAATAAGTATATATATGCCAGTAAACCACAGAGAGGTCGACAAGAATAGAATAAGTTATTCTCTGGCTGGAGGCCTTAAGGTCCTCACCAAAAGTCCGGTGAAGCAGTCAAAGCCTGCGCTCAGGCTAACTGCAAAGATCTCTAACACAAAAAAAAAAACGAGAAAAGTATGATCTTTATAGTACAAGTAAAAGCATAAATGTGATTACCAAGGATATTAGTAACGTTTGAGAAGATTCTTTTTAAAAACACCTTTAAGATAGTACTCGTACAAAGATCAGGATAGAGTATTTAACCTTCATCAATCAACCACTCAACGCGTCAATCTTATGAAATAAAGCACCTTTCAAAACCCTGAAACCTGGTCTACTAAATATGGAATATCTTATATCGCTAAATAGCGGACATTTGTCAAGGAATTTATCTAAAGATCTTGCTTCAGTATTTATGACTGAAAACATTTCATCCTTGGAGATGGAAAGATAACTTAAATCCGTTTTAAAATGCCAGGTAGACAGACTTGGGTGACGGATTTCTGGTTGGATAGATTTATTATCCAAGTGCCAAAAAAAGAGGAGCCCTCAATTTTGCAGCGCTTTAAAAAGGCTCTTAGTCTTGCACCAACTGTTCTGTAACATCTGTTTTACACTTAGTTTGCAAATAAACTCTTTGACTTTGACTTATGAGTAAAAGATCTTGAATGACGTCCTCCGTGGTCGAGTGGCATACACACTACTTTTCAAGGTGTCGCTAACTCTACGGGTTCGATCCCCGGACGGAAAAGTAATTTTCTACATTGTCTCAGGTCTGGGTGTTTGCTTTACCAACTTACTTTGGGTTCATAGCAATCAAAAACATTGATAATTAAACACTTCGATGGATTGTGTGAAAGATGATATGAGAAAGAAAGGAGTGAATGCTGAGATGACGAGTTGTAGAGATGAATGGAAGCTGAATACGCATTGCGCCGACCACAAATAATTGGGAACAGGGCAGGGACGATGATGGTGACATATAGATGTTAGTTTTCTTAAAACTCCGTAATTTTTAAATGCATAAATGTATTTTTTTTTATGGAATGGAGTGATTGGATGTCAATAGAAACCTTTTTTTTATTTTTCTATCTTGTTTTCAGGTTACTTATCAAGATATTTAAATAACCTATTTATTTGGCTTACGTGACTAAAATATATTTGTAATTCTGCCCTATATGATAAACTTAATTAATAACCTTACAATATTTCTCAATACAAGCATATTTGTAAATATCAGTGATTAATATGCCACTAATGATAACAAAACTAAAACACAAATAAAGCTAAAATGTATGAAGATTAATTCAATTTATGAGTTTTAAATAAAAATGTGAAGTCGACCAAGATGTTATTGGGTTTTTCTATGAAATTCTCAGTAGCAGGTCGGAGTTTGGATTTGTGCCCGGTTAGTAGCAATAGGCTCGCCCCCTATTACATGGGACCTAAACATATCGGCGAACTGTGGGTGTACATTGGTACACCTCTGCCTAACCCTTCGGGGATACAGGCGTGATGATATGTTATGTATTGTATGTAAATTAATATGAAATAAAAATACATAATCATTCAATCTAAAAATACAAAGAGTAAAATTGTTAAAAATACATTTTGATATCAATCGTTTATTTTTATCTGTCTCACTTAGAATAAAACATTATTGTTTAAGAGAATAGATTTATTTTTGCGTGAAGATGAATGGTACATATAAATTATTTACTTTTAATAGTTTATTGAAAAAACTGATATTTATTTTAGTCTTTGTATTTTATTTTAGATGTGCAAAGATTTATTGTTTTATAATGTGGGTGTTATAAGATATTTTTGTTTTAATATTTTGATAAATTTATTGTACAAGGATTAGTCATTCTAATGTAGAAATAAATGAAAATATATCATCATCATCATCATCCAGCCTATAAATGCCCACTGCTGAGCACAGGCCTCTTCCCATATAGAGAAGGCATGAGCATTGATCACCACGCTTGCTCACTGCGGATTGGCGATTTCAGATCCCAAATTTTGGAATCCAGGTTTCCTCACGATGTTTTCCTTCACCGTTTGTCAGAAGTGTCTTAGAATAATTAAGAAAGTACATATAACTTTGAAAAAGCCACATTGGTACTTGCCTGGGTTCGAACCTGCAACCTTGTGCATACAAATCCGTTCTTTGAACCGCTAGGCCACCACGACACAGTACTAAGAAAAAAATAAGATATTGTTAAAACATACTATATTACAATTAAAAATTAAACTTAAGATATTTACAATAGGTAATAAAAAACTAAGCCTACACAGTACATAAGAAAAAATATAGACTAAAATAAGGCATCAAAAAATTCATCCACATCGCTGTCGACTGGGAGTGTGCCCAAAAGGCTGGCAGCATTGCCACGTTGTATGGCAATGCTTGTGCGCTGACCTAGGTCGAAGCCAGCCTTTGGGTCACGCGAAGTGTCAACCAGGCGTTTGTTAAATAAATTGCCCTCATACTATTTTACCACAATATCGAGACTGAAATGGAGTTGGGCAGGCCATTTGGCCAGACGAAGTGACGGCAGGTGGACTAAGGCGGTGACAGAATGGTGGCCAAGGCATGGCAAAAGAAGCGTCGGTCGTCCGGGAGCAAGATGGGTCGACGACATAATACGGGTCTCGGGTCGTCTCTGGATGAGGCTGGCACAGGACCGTATATTATGGCACGAAAAAGGGGAGGCCTATGCCCAGCAGTGGGAGGAAAAAGGCTGTGGATGATGAAGATGATGATACTATTTTGTTTCTTTTTTTATTAATTTTTCTGTTTTATGTCCTATGACGTCATTACATTAACATTCATGTGTTTTATCTCATTTTGAAAAAGTAAATGAATAAATAAATGCGGATAACATCACATACATTGCTGTGAACCCAAATTTAGTAGCTATTAAGCACTTGTGTTATGGAATTCAGAGACAACGAAGGTACCACAACAAATATGTGTCCAATATTTTGTTAGTTAGTTGTTATCTAACTATATAGCTATATTTTCGTTTCATACAGTCAATATCATCGCGCCTGTATCCCCGAAGGGTCAGGCAGAGGTGTACCAACGTACACCCACAGTTTCCCGATATGTTTTAGGTCCCATGTAATAGGGGGCGAGCCTATTGCCACTAACCGGGCACAAATCCAAACTCCAACCTGCTACTGAGAATTTCATAGAAAAACCCAATAACACCTTGGTCGACTTGGGGATCGAACCCAAGACCTCTAGCGTAGCAGTCGCGCTTAAAACCACTAGGCCAACGAGGCAGTCTTCGAAATAATATGATAACTAGATATTAAACCTACTATAATGGGTTTCTAAGAATTATTAGAAGCGTATCAAAAAACTATTGACTTTGAGGTACTTACTTAAAAAAACATATTTTAGTTGTTTGGTATCTAGATTTCTTATAATTTGCACCTTACAATACAAATTATTGTCTAGACGTTTTTTCAGATCTGTCGAGATAAGATCTTTTAAAATATTTAAATTATATATTACAATAAATATTTTACAATAATAAGCAAAAACAAAGCTGCTTTGTCGGCAATTAATTTAGTGACAAAAAATGGCTAGAAGCGACTTTCTTATTTAGTTATGGTTCCGTATATTTTTGATTAGGTAATGCCAATACACTCCTGAGAAAAATAATGCCTTAATTAATTTACCTATTTGTGGCCCTTCCTATGTCCTCATGTATAAATAACTACCTACCTTCCTGCCTAGTTTTACATGGGTATGCAAAAGTTTTTTTAATTACACTCAAACCTTTCGCTAAAATCTGTTGTTTAATTTAAATTGTTGTACTAGTAATATTCTAATTTCTTAAATATTTTTATAAATTTTTTTGTTTTATAAATATTTATTTTCTCCAATATTGTATAATATTTCTCACCATATATACTGTATTTTTATTGCCTACCTATGTTTTACAAACAATAAACTGATTAAGATTATAAAACCACTCTATGCACAGGTAAAAACTATTTGATAATCTGTTCAATGGTTTATCGCGTTCAAACAGACGGACAAACGCGGCGAGGGACTTTATTTTATATTATGCTAGCTGTGCCCCGCGGTTTCACCCGCGTGAATACCTAGGTCGCGTTCCCGGTGCCTTTATGTTATTCAGGGCGCAGATGAATCCAACAAATCACTATCGTAACAAAGGTCTGGATTCCTTTTTTTTCCCCGCGCAATTTTACATTTTTTTTTCCTAAAAACCTTCTCCTGATAATTAACACAACAAAAAAAGAATTAGTGAAATCAGTCCAGGCGTTATTGAGTTATCACCAACACATTTTGCGATTCATTTTTATATATGTATAAGATCTAGATTATGGAAATAGATGGCAAATAATTATCCAGTCTATCGTTATCCAACTTCAAGGGTTTTAGAATTCTACACAGAACTCTAAATATTAAAATTCATAATAGTCATCCTACGTATCTTGTAATTCGATATAGTTTAGTTCTATGTTTTATATATTGATTAATTTAGCTACCTATAAATTATCTTGTGATGCAAATAATGTAATAAATCATAATTGACATAAACACAAAACCTGTATAGTTAGGGCTGCCACGTCATTTTATGTTAATAATATTTATGTTAAATCATAGCTTGTTTTTAGGTTAACCAGGTCAAAGTATTATTTTGAGGCTGTGGAAATAGACACCGCTTATCAATAAATAAAAAAATTTAGGATCATTTTTGACAATGTTAGGACGTTTCTGATAGATTTCGTAAATTATAGCTAAGGTATCTTAGCTATAATTTATGATGCCTATTAAGATTACCCTAGCATTTTAACAAACCAACCATATCATAATCGGGCTATTTATTTCGAAGCTACGATGCAACGAACTGTTGTAATGACAGACTTGTCAAACTTATAACACCAGGTCTATCTTCTTGCGTAAGTGATTAATAAAATCCTGTTTTAAAGTGAAAAAGAAAATTAGTTACAAAGATATTCTGTTTGAATTAAGAAATATAATTTATAATACCAGCGTATAAACGTCCCACTGCTGGACACAGGCCTCTTCCCATATAGAGAAAGCACGAGCATTGATCACCACGCTTGCTCGTTGCATTTCAGACATAAATAAATATTTCCGACTACGACAACCTCGGTGTTCGAGTAGCGTACGCACCGGTTTCAATGTGTCGCTAGCTCTGAGGTCCCGGGTTCGATCCTCGTTCAGAGCAATGTATGTGATGTTGTCCACATTTATTTATTGTCAACCCTAAGTTTTAGTTTATTTATAATATGTATGGCACACTTAATGATAGTGTAATATTAAAGATACTTCATATAACTACAACTAAACTAAACCCGGATCTAGTTGATGTTTTGGTAATCAAACATAATTACATCTAATTAGCATAACAATGAAATTAATTGGGTTTTTATTATGTCTTTGCATGTGCAGTGTGCACCTATTGTGTCTAACTTTTTTGGTGTTATTTATTTATTTTATACTAGTTTACGATCTGTGAAAACTATAAAATAATAACTTAAACCCGACAGATTCAAAACTGCTGATAAGTTTTAATATCCTATTCAACACAATATAACATATCATCACGCCTGAATCCCTGAAGGGTTAGGCAGAGGTGTACCAATGTACACCCACAGTTCGCCGATATGTTTAGGTCCCATGTAATAGGGGGCGAGCCTATTGCCACTAACCGGGCACAAATCCTATTCAGATCTTCATTAAGTCACTCACCTGCCAAGAAACAAAATAAACCGCATCATAGTTGGTCTATTCGTGTAGGAGGTACGATGCCTCAGACAGACAATCTATCAAGCGTACAACACTTTCGCTACGGTTGAAAATAAGGTTAAATCACCCTTTTGTTTTCACAATAAATGCATATTATATAGAAAGAGTGATGTTAATAATTCTTATAAAAATAAGTCTTATATGGTTTCCTTATGAATTCCACTGTCATAACGAGACCAAATTAGAATGGGAGCACACTGGAAGCACCCTTTTTCAAATAAAAAATAATCATCGAAATCAGTTCACCCAGTCAAAAGTTCTGAGGTAACAAATATAAAAAAGCAGTTGAATTGAATACCTCCTCCTTTTTAAAGTCGGTTTAAAACGTTAAACGATATATAGCTCAAAAAATAACCAATAATTTTAATGCTTTTATTCGTTTATTGGACAAATAAAGTGTTAGCAATTTACTTATTCGTAGTAAACTCTTCGCCGCAATAAAGATATATCTTCCTGTTGACCACGACCTGTCAGAAACCATTCTCTCAGCGGCCGGATAATAGGTAGATTTATACTTTTCATATCTAGCCAAAATCTCTATAAAAAACCATTATTATTGGATACTGCCTCGTTGGCCTAGTAGTTTTAAGCGCGACTGCTACGCTGGAGGTCTTGGGTCCGATTCCCAAGTCGAACAAGGTGTTATTGGGACTTTCTATGAAATTCTCAGTAGCAGGTCGGTGTTTGGATTTGTGCCCGGTTAGTGGATTGCCACTAACCGGGCACAAATCCAAACACCGATAGGTCCCATGTAATAGGGGGCGAGCCTATTGAGGCTCGCCCCCTATTACATGGGACCTAAACATATTGGCGATCTGTGGGTGTACATTGGTACACCTCTGCCTAACCCTTCGGGGATACAGGCGTGATGCTACGTTATGTTTATTATTGGATATGTCTTAATTGTTTTTAAATAATTAATACAAACACTTCTTTCTCAAAACAGGAAGTATAAAATGTCTTGTTTCTTCAAATGACGTCATTCTATTCAAACATAATCTATAATTTAAGTACTACATAAAATATTCCACAGATTATTCCACGGATCAAATAAAGTAAAAACCGCAAAGCCTTCGGGATTTTCAAATACCTTCTCTTTCCTATAAGCTCATTTCTCATACGAAAGAAAGAGATAGCTGTATGAGTCATGATTTCGCGGAAAATGTTTTATTGGTTAAGCATAAAGTTATTTTAAAATGAAGGATATTTCTAAGGTTGAACCCTTAGAGTATACATAAGGAACTAGAGTGAGCTTATCAGAGTTTGAACCTAAGCACTAGTGTGAAATGGTTTTCTCGTGAATTATGTATGAAGATGGAGCTTGCCGTTTTAAAAATCTATCTAAAACACTAATATTATCCTAACAATGTCAGAACCATCGATATTTTCGTATATAAGTTTCTCGTTGCGCGAAAATTAACTTAAATGAAAAACGAAATGTACTAGGTTCAGAATAAAAACTGCTCTCGCTTGGCACAAGGGGAAACTAGCGATAGTAGCAGTCTATGTATATAGTACGTCAATGGTTGAACCCTTTTTAGGTTAAAGCAACTGCTTTTAAGATTTTATTGTTTTTTTATGTTGTTTACTTGTAGTAATTGTCTTGTCAATATTTATTTATGTAATACGAAAGACAACTTAAATGTAGGTCATAGTCAAAGTCCAGAAAATGAACTTATCATCTGTGTTTTGAAGGATTCTAATTTAAAATAGTCTTGTAGTGGCCTAGCAGTTCAATGAATGGATTTGTATGCATAAGGTTGCAGGTTCAAACCAAGGCAAGTACCAATGTGCCTTTTTTAGTTTTATGTACTTTCCTAATTATTCTAAGACACTTCTGACAAACGGTGAAGGAAAACATGAGGAAACCTGGATCTGAAATCGCCAATCCGCCTGCAAAGCCTGGTGATCAATGCTCGTGCCTTCTCGATATGGGAAGAGGCTTGTGCCCAGCAGTGGGACGTTAAAAAGGCTAGTGTTGTAAATTACAATGTAAGATCCAGAGAATTCAGACTTATAAATTCAAAACTGTCGGTCCTGTTACCTGTTACGCTTTTACGACTAAACTACTAGACCGCTTTTGATGAATATTGGTTTATTGTTAGCTTGAATCCCAAGAAAGGACCTAAACATAATAGAATAGCTTCAAAAAGTTTGCTATGGACATTTCTCATTCATTCTCTTATCAAAACCTTACAAAAAATACATAAATAACTTTTATCAATGTGACATTGGCATTAATAGATAATTTCGTTGAATAAAAGTTTGGTCTTGATTCTAACCTAGATAAATAGAAGAAGGACAGCGAAAATGTAGGTATAATCTATCTTGAGATAAATTTTGAGAATATAGTAAATGGATTTTTACTTTACCTTTAAGACGTTAGAATCTTTTTTTTTTTGTCAGGTTAAACTCATTTATGAGCTAGCCTTGCATCCCCAGGGGGTTGAGGATGCAAGAGTCCGGGCTTCCAGAACCTTGAGAAAGGCTCCGACTACTCCGGCAAAACACCTGGTGCCATCCTTCGCCTTAGTAGCGGCGTTACGCGTCCAACCGAAGTTTTAACACCATAACGCCCCTGGCGACTGCCCGCTAAGACGTTAGAATCCTTACATTATCCTTTGCAACACTGGATTTATGTTGTATAATAAAAAATGTCAGAGATATACACGAAACATCTAAATCTTATGGAACCCTCAACGTGCTAGTTTACCTCGTATTTTCCTTTAAGAAAAAGGAATGTATTAAACTTTTATCTTGACTAATTAACATTTTTAACTTTATTGTCCATAGATCTAAAAGCGGGAAATTAAACATTTTTTAAGTCTTCAATATCTATTAATTGTATTTATTTTTAAAATATCTATAACTTTTAATAAACTGAACCGATTTTCATAAATTGCGGCTAAGAAACATCTCGATTACGGATTATGTCAGCTTTCAAACTAAAAATACTGCATCATAATCTGTCCACTCGTTTATCAGTTATGATGACAGATACATCAAACTTATAACAACTCGTCGTTTATGCGTCGGGGGTCAGAAACATGCTTACGTGTCGTGGCGTGGCGTGACGCGCCTGAACCATATTAAATGTTTGAAACCGATATGCTTCTGGCGCGCCACGACACGCCACGACACATAAGTATGTTTCTGCCTTTATAATAACACTGATTAATTAAAATTAATGATTTATACAATTTCTAATCTATTTAATAATTATAATCAGCGAACTGACCTTCAAAATTTGTGATTTTTTTATGGCTTTTGACCTTTTTATTAACCTTCGGACTTTCCTCGTTTTAAGTTCTAAGAAATCATAGTATATGACTATAATTATTTTATATCTGTTATAAAACTATGACGTTATATACTAGTTCAGGTTTTAGGGGTCAAATTAGATTTAAATAAAGATTGATATAAATATTATTTAGCTAATTACCACTGCATTTAGTGCTGCGGGCTTGATGCCTGTATGGGACAAACATTTCATCATAAAGGATATTTAGAGGATGTGAATTTAAAAAGAATAATTTCTTACCGTGTGTGCCGCGTGTCTGCCCATGACCATGATACCTGCAAAGGTGTCGAAACGTCGGGAACTAAAATTCAAATACAAACCGCGATAAAATCCGTAAAAGTAAAGAAAGAAAAACCATTTATTAACACATAAGTAAAAAGGACTCAACAAACAAAAAACCTAGCTGACCCAAAGTAGTTTTATTTCAATGTCTAACATATAAGAAATTATTGAGTTCTGAGGTTTACGCGAAACCTCAGAACTCAATAATTTCTTATGGTTCACTAATATGTCTTAATATAATTAAATGTAAGTTAGATTAGATTAGAATATACTTTCGCGGTAGTTTGCACTGCTTTCCCGCCTGGTCTCCAGCATAAGGGAAGGGTGAAGCACTCCGGTGGTTCTAGCCGGTAAGAGTCCGACATACCCCTCCGCCTTCCCCAGGGTGGAGGAAGTCCATGAGGATTTCCCCGGTAAAAAAAAGGTTAGAATATACTTTATTGTACAAATTTAAAATAACATAACAAAAATAAAGAACAGTAAGTTCTCTGTAAAATAGTCGATAAGCAGTTTAGTATTTTGAGTTTATATAAATTTCACTGTATGTTGCCTTTCTCCCAATTTTCAAGCACATCTACCTATTTTTATACTATTTTGAGAAGGTTATAAATCTTGAAAAAGAGCTTTAGGCTGTGCATTCAAGAAAATAAAGTGACTTAGTGTAGTAACATTCGCTATTTAAACAAAAATCCTATCTGATAAGCCCTAAATATTTTTATCACTCCTAATTTAACTTTTCTTAAATTTAAAATACCAATGGTTATCAAGATTCATTGCCGTTTTAAAATATGGCTTTAGGCCTCCCAATATATCGCCCACAAACATACCACTTACAAAAATAATAAAAAACTGCAATTTTAAACTTGATCTATTAACTGGGGACGTACCATGAGCTCTTCAAGTAGAACTCTTGCGGTTGAGTAAGAGAGACAGCGCTATGCGCAGTGTAGAGCGCCGTCTCGCTTCCACAACCGCAAAAGTACTGCTTTTAGAGATCATAGTAAGAAGTTATAACTAAAGACGTCAGAGAACAAAAAAAAATAATGTTCTCAACAGATCCTAGTTGCAAAGCAATTATTGATTGGATTCTGGGATTTACCGGTGGTAACCGGTTAGGTTCGGATGAAACCGGTTCAAAATGTTCTCGTTTGATACAGTAACAGTCACCATTGGTTAATACGTTACTTTCTGTTGGTAAATCAAATTATATTGGAATGAGGATATTGAAAGGTTTGTACGTCATGATTTTTATACCAAAAAGGTATATAGGGCAACTTATAGAGAACAAAAAACTCCTCGTTCGTTGTAGCAAGAGAAAAACCGACTTAAGCAGAAAAATAGTATGCTTAATTTAAGTTTTGTACTGGTGTACATCAAGGAAGTAAGTATCCTCTTTAGAATAACTAAAATTCTACTTAAATCAGTTAATATACATAAAAATTATATCTTTAAGATACATAGTTACACACAAGATTACCGTGTGTGAATTGTCCAGGAATATTACATTGAAGTGTTATATAGTATCGAACATAGAACCACCTCTTTTTTGACAGTCAGTTAAAAATAAGTTTGAAAGATAAAATAGTTTTCAGCAACTTGCGGCTAATTTTTATTAATTGGCACTTATAAAAGAAGCTAAATCATAATAAATGTTTTATGTATCCTGTCTTAGCTTGTAAATTAGCTAAGACCATTGACGTACTATATACATAGACTGCTACTATCGCTAGTTTCCCCTTGTGCCATGCAAGAGCAGTTTTTAGACTGAACCTAGTACATTCGTTTACTGATTTAAGTTAATTTTCGCGCAACGAGAAACTTATATACGAAAATATTGCTGGTTTGGACATTGTTAGGATAATATTAGTGTTTCAAATCGATTTTTTAAAACGGAAAGCTCCATCTTCATACATAGATCATGACAAAACTAGTTCACACTAGTGCTTACGTTCAAACTCTGATAGGCTCACTCTAGGTTTCTTATGTATACTCTAAGGCCTGGTTTAGACGATGCGAGGAATATCGTGCGAGTTGCTGTACACTGCGGCACTTGCACTGTATGGTGTTGTAAGTGATCGATTATAGACGGCAATGTACTGCAACTTGTACGATTTTTCTAGCATAATCTAAACCAGTCATTAGGCTAAGACAAATAATTAACATGCTACTCGTATATAAACATCGTATAAAAACTAACAATTTAATTTGAAATTAATTGAATACAAACTAACAAATAGACTAAAATCACGCAATGAGACAAATGATTTCAGTTTTTGATTTATTTTCTGTTTCAGACAATAGAATTATGTTTTGTAAAATAAAGTACCATAAAGTAGATTGATAAAGATATTAAATGCTTGTTTATGTACTAACTTAAGATCGTGGCTCTGCCCGGGTTTCAAATAACATAACATATCATCACGCCTTTATCCCCGAAGGGGTAGGCAGAGGTGTACCAATGCACACCCACAGTTCGCCGATATGTTTAGGTCCCATGTAATAGGGGGCGAGCCTATTGCCTCTAACCGCCACACAATATCACCTTAGTCGACTTGGGAATCGAACCCAAGACCTCTAGCGTAGCATTCGCGCTTAGCACCACTAGGCTAACGAGGCAATTTAAAAATAGCAAACAACAGAAATTAATTTATATGTTTGTCAGTCTTGTTGGTCTAGTGGTTAGTGACCCTGACTGCTATACCGGAGGTCGTGGGTACGATTCCCACCCAGGACAAATCTTTGTGTGATAAACATGATCATATTTTGTTCTGTGTCTGGTTGTAATCTTATATATAAAATTTTCAGAAACGGCTTGACCGATTTTTACGAAATTTTATATGCTAATTCAGTAGGTCTGAGAATCGGCTACTATCTATTTTTCATACCCATAAGTGATAGGAGGTAGGTAGTAGGCAGGTGCTAGGTAGAAAAAAAAATGTATTGCAACGCATACCGGGTACAGCTAGTTTATTTATAATAATGTATGTATTTAGAAATATTTAAGTATGTGTATCAGTCTGTTGTCTGGTTACCATAACAGGCTCTGCTTAGTTTGGGTTCAGCCTAGATGACCTTGTGGGTGTTGTCCGGAAATATGCTTATTATTTTCCAAAGATTGACGAAAAAGGTGTAAATCCAAATCGAAGACCACTTGAAAAAAGGCCAGGTCAAGAGTACTCTAAACCGAAGAGCATGTATGAAGGGAATAATGACAGTGGATTTAGCGAAACAAGTATGTAAGGATCGTAGCAAGTGAAAAGAAGTGGTCTCTGCTTACCCCTACGGGAAACAGGCGTGATTTTATATATGTATGTATTTACCAACATAACCGAAATCCTTTTTTATTAAATTTCAGACCCGCAGTGTCTGTAAATAATCCGTGAATCTAACAAATATTCAAATCCCAAATACAAATGTTTCTTCCATGCAGGAATTGAGGTCACAACATATCGCTTTAGTACTGAAAAAAAAAAGGCTACTTACTCATAGTTATTAAGACAAATCTTTTATCTAACGACACTTTTCAAGGTAACTTATCCATATTAATCAAGCTGTTTATGATATAGCGTGCCAAAAATCATAACAAACGTGTCACCGCACTGCAAGGGTCAATATCTTACGTCACGTGCTAACTGTTAACGATACATCGTTTCAGTTGTCTGGTTATGATTTTAGGTCAAATCATTGGATTCTTCTTCTTCTTTTCGTGTCGATGGTAGATTTTTAAAATTATAGTATATTGGCCCAGAAAGTTGCGACATTAATGGCAGCATTGGATATAAATAATTAATTTGATTAATTTTGAGCTGTAACTTTGTAAATTGACTCTATATATACCAGATGTACTCTTCACCCCTTTTGTATAGATATACCCTTTTAGTAACACTCTGCATTTACTCGCCAAACATAACCCTTATTTTGCTGTTGGGTGAAAAAGGGGAATCTTGAGGAAAGGGGTTTTTTATTGTGGTTTTAAAAAGTTCAGACTTTAACCGAATTAATAATCAAAAGTAAACCATTTTTAACTCAAAATTAATGGGTGGACTAATTTTCATGTTTTTTATTTCTCAGATGGTAGTCTATCCCAAATAGCAAAATAACTGTCAAATTCTGTAAATCAAAAATGTAAAAATGACAACTAAAATTAAGTAAGTAAAACCGCGGGACAAAACTAGGTTATAATAATAAAAAAATACGGTCGAATTGAATTTATCCTCCTTTTTTGAAGTCGGTAATAAATACATTCTTGTTAGTTACCTATTATTTAAACTGTAATGTATTTACGATAACCTGACCTAAGTTTGTTGAAATAATCACAGAAATATGAAATCAAAGACATTGTTCTTGAGCATAGATAATAATATTTATATTTTATGTCATAACAATGGTACGTTTGACGTTTTCTTTGAAAGTATAAAAATATGATTTTGCCTTTTTGCTTTACATAATTTTTATAACAGAGTCTTTTATATTAAGATGGATTTTAATTAGGTTTGAAAAATGTATTTCAAATTTTTTATTTTGTTTCCTGGAAAAATAAATAATAGACACATTTTTTTTTTAATATACCCATAAACCATAAACCGAACAGCATGTATGAAGGGAATTATGAAAGTAGACAAAGCGAAACAAGTGGGCAAGGATCGTAGCAAGTGGTAAGAAGTGGTCTCTGCCTACCCTTACGGGAAAGAGGCGTGATTATATGTATGTATTTTTAATTTTCGTTAAAACTTATATTACTTATACCATCTTTATGTACTCATTGTTATACAAAATAAATATTTCTTATTCTTATTCTTACCTTAATTGCTTTGAAAAGTCGCATGACGTCACAATTTTGTATATTTTGGACGATGGCTAAATCAGCCAAAAAAATAACAGTTAGTGGGATACTACAGTACGGCCGCTAAGAGAATACGTTCCTGACAGGTTGAGATCAACCTGAAGATATTATACCTCTAATGTGATGAACAATTTATAATGGAAACTAATTTCTATCACTTATTTGTCCTATAAACGATTCATCATCAACCGCCGAGCCTTTTCCCAACTATGGGTCGGCTACCAGTCTTACCCGATTCAGCTGAATATTTAACATGATAAAAACGATAACATTAACGATTAACGTACATACATATCATCACGTCTGTATCCCCGAAGGGTTAGGCAGGGGCGTACCAATGTACAACCACAGTTCGCCGATATGTTTAGGTCCCATGTAATAGGGGGCGAGCCTATTGCCACTAACCGGGCACAAATCCAAACTCCGACCTGCTACTGAGAATTTCATAGAAAAACCCAATAACACCTTGGTATACGATTAATATCATTAAAAACTTTATAATAATGCCAGGTTAAGATGAGTAATTATAATATAACACATTTTAATTTCCGTATACAAATCAAGACCAACTGACATGTCAGGAACGCATCCTCTCAGCGGACGAATTATAATATTGTAAGTAAGCATCATTTAGTATAGAAGACTATGACGTGATGGATTTCATCGATATGACTTCTTATTATTAAAGTTATTTTTTATGTCAATATATAAACGTGTAAGCCTAGTAGTAGATAGGTAAATAATGGGTCTTAAGATTTAAAGGTTAAAAGTGCATATGATGCACAAATCATAGTTAAGTATACTCCCACACATTGGTGCAAGTAGGACAAATGTTTGTTGTTGGCTATATAGTCATGCTTTTGTTTACAAACTTTATTATTGACTAAAAAGTATTAGGAAAGGAATGTAATAAGTACGAATTTATTAATCTTAGAGGTTAAGCTTGACACAATCGACCATTGTTTTTTTCATTTTTAAATTAAAATCTGCTTTTATAGAAATCTAAAATAAATACCCAAGTTAAAATATAATTAAAATACATCGTGAGGCAACCTGGATTCCAAAATTGTGATCTGAAATCGCAAACTCGCAATAAGCAAGCGTGGTGATCAATGATCGTGCCTTCTCTAAATGGGAAGAGGCCTGTGCCCAGCAGTGGGACGTTTATAAGCTGGTATTATATTAATATAATTAATAACCTAGGTGGTTTATTAAACCTAATTACCAATCACTTATAGGTAGCCAACTTTAATTATCTTGTTGATTATTGACATTAAGACATAATTAGTAGAACATCTATATTAAGTGATGTCAAGGGTTTTAAGCGGTTTAAATCCCAAGCTATTAAGCTAATCGAAAATAATATAAATAATAGAGATTAGGCAAACCCAATAGTCCTAATATAATTTAAATTAATATAATTTGAACTCCACCAATCCGCAGTGAGCAAGCGTGGTGATCAATGCTCATGCCTTCTCTATATGGGAAGAGGCCTGTGCCCAGCAGGGCCACGTTAATGGGCTGGTATTGATCCAGCCATCCCTTGTTGTTTTGCTTTATTAAATTAAGATTGTTAGCATCGCACTAAGTCGAGGTCCGAACCCTGCAGGGGGTGGCCTTAGTGGACGTTGCTGACGTAATTAGTTTTTTCCTATTGCTCTGGCTGCAAAAAGCAAGCAGTCAAAGCCTGCGCTCAGGCTAACTGCAAAGATCTCTACCAAAAACAAGGCTGGTATTATTATGATTTTTACTTACACTATCTTGTTATTCTAAGGGCTGATTTTCCCAATGATAGATAATTTTATCAAGAGAATAATTTTGTTTTTTTTTTATGATTAACTGATTATGATGATTTATAACAGTTCTTCTATACATAATCTGTCAGATATGCATTTTGTGTCTAGGAAAATAAAATAAGTTGTGGATAACTTTGCTCTAAATTATATAAATAAACACAAACATACTATTTAAATAATTTGCGTTTTTCTTTGTGTTGTTAACTAACCGGTTTGAAATGTCAACTCGTAAAGTCGTAACTGTCATAACAAAAGCCTTAAAAAGATATAAAAATATATAAAGCGAAACCATTTCATTTATAATATTTCCGACATTTAAAATATTGGAAATACATATTATAAAATATAACGTTCCCCTTCATATTAAGTTGTTATTTTTTTAGTTTGTTTGCAGATAAAAAAAGTTGGGCTCGTTTTGTTTTTTTTCTATTTAATTTTTCGGTAAATTAATCGACATAAAATTACTTCAACCGAAGAGCATGTATGAAGGGAATTATGACAATGGACGAAGCGAAAGCATGTAAGGATCGTAGCAAGTGGAAAGAAGTGGTCTCTGCCTACCCCTACGGGAAACAGGCGTGATTATATGTATGTATGTATAAAATTACTTTAACAAGTGATTTAGTGGCTTTTCTAAAACATTACGTAAATATTGAAAACACAATATAAAAAGGATAATAATGATGAATTTTAACTCAATAAGCATCACAGAATGCTTACCTCTGCATATATCAAGTTCATTACGTATATCTAATTACCGGTAGCAACCATAATTTCCGCCAACTTGCATTTTCCATACACAAACAGCGTATTTTCCATACTTATTAAACCTACCCTCCGACCTCTAATTTGCTCTACTCCTAAACAAAAGAGCGTGTATTAAAAAAAACAGGTTTCGCTACGTCATACCTACGCAATGGCCGCTGTGCGAGTTTGCGAAAATTTATATAAACTCCGCGTCGTCCGACATCTTGTTAGATCCACACTATCCTGCAGCTAACTGCAACGTGCATGACAACTTTTGGCGCGCATTTCAAATAACGAACGCAATTCAAATGTCGAATTTGAGTGTTCTATGTGATGTGGTTTTTAAATGACATAAAAACTCATTTGTTTTTAAATTTTCTGACATTGAAATTTGACGTTCATATTTACGGAATTAAAGTCTTGTGCCATTAAAAGTATATTAGGAAGCAATTAGATACATCTATTGATTGATTTGTTATCATTGTGTAAAGACGTGTTTTTTGTAAAAATGAAGGAGTTAGTGAAATTATGGAATAGTGTGTCGAATAGGAGATACTCTTCAGTGAACACAAGTGAATTGAAAGACTTGCCGATTAATCGAGTGAAGAGATCCGATATCGATAACTTTGAGGCGAATTTAGCCGAGTGTGAGGCATTGAACAATAAGTTTAACGATGATTTGGAGTTCAATAACAGAAAAGATGCGATTATTAATCGATTATTCGAAAGGAGGAAGCAAGGGCAGATCGCCAGGCAGCCAAAATGTAAGTTTTTAAATGTTTTTACCGTTAAATTATCAATCCAAATTCGAACTGGCTTTTGACGTTCTCAAATTAAAAGTAAATTAGGGTGTATTAATGGCTTGTAATATTACTGTTATTGTTTAAAAGTAGAACGCACTTATTGTGTTTTATTTTTAAAATCGTTTTATAAAATTAGATATTTT
The DNA here is from genome assembly GCA_905146925.1 of Autographa gamma. Lineage (NCBI taxonomy): Eukaryota > Metazoa > Arthropoda > Insecta > Lepidoptera > Noctuidae > Autographa > Autographa gamma. The sequence continues at coordinate 2,330,235 of LR989878.1, read as the reverse complement.
CGCTGTTGTTGTTATTTTTATAACTTATAATAAAACGGAATTACTCTATTTAAAAGGTAATTGATATTTATTGCGTAAAAACAATGATTTTGCTATTATTTAACCTGTGTCCGTGTGCGGGAAAAGATAGTATGAGTCATTATAATTATTTATAGATTGACGACTAATAAATTTGTTATTTAATTGAGATAAGAGACCTTTGTCTAGTATTGCGATAATACTGCGTGTCCTGCATTATATTTTGTTTAATCAATGACTAACATTTCAATAGTAAATAAGAAACAAAATAAATGTAAAGAAAATGCTCTACTTATTTAGGTTTTTTAAGATAGACAGAATTGCTGTTTATGTAAAAAAAGAGTTTTTACTTTGTTTTGTTAATATTTTGTAAACTTTTAGGGTTTTTTTTTATTTAGTTTAACGAAATAAATTATATTTATTATTTATAAGTTACGTTTAGCTACTTGTAAGTAGATGTTTTATTCCATAAAGTGGTTTATAGATATGAAAATTAAGTAATTAGGAATCAATTGTCCTTTTATAGCCAATTATAAATACTTTTATTACGACATTTATAAAGTTACATCTAACAGTTTTTTTTTATATTTTTTATATATTTATTTTTACGTTGATTTTAAGATTTTATAATCGTGTGAATTGCGAAGAACATTATTATATAAATTGTTTTATAAAGGCAATTATTTAATATCTACATTATTCTAAAGATTATGATCATGTGAGGAAATAAGATTTTAGATAAGTCATATCTAAATAAAATAACAAAAAAATAATAATATGTAAGATTCCATCCGGATAAACATACATACATTGCAAGTTAAATAAAATCTGGATAAAAGATACCAGTCCAACAGAACCTCCTCCTTTTTTGAAGTCGGTAAAAATTTTTTTTATGCGTGGTACAAACATTTGTGAAATTCTGGGTTTTCTTTGTGTATTTGAATGTTTGTGAAACAATGTCAAAAAGATGTATATTTATATTAGTTTAGATTTAAATTAACTAAGCAAATGCTATATAAACATAACTTACTAAAATTTATTAACATACTAGCTTATATGGCCCACTGCTGGGCACAAGCCTCTTCTCATATACAGAAGGACTCTGAATTGAATTCTACAAAAAAGTTTACATACATATAATCACGCCTCTTTCCCTTGTAGGGGTAGGCAGAGACCACTTCTTTCCCCTTGCTACGATCCTTCCACACTTGTTTCAACTAAAAATATAACATACATAGAGTTTATTTAATAATTATACTCCGGGTAAACATATAGTTAAATGATGACAAAGCAAGTTGTCATGAGGTGGAAAAATTTATAAAACGGCCATGATATTTTTCAACCGACTTTAAAATAAGGAGATTCTCAATTCGACGATACATTTGTTTCGCATTGACACCGGTAATTGTAGATAGATTTTTTTTATGTTAATTTTGTTTTAATGTCTATCATTCACAAAACCGTTTTAAATGGAATAAAAAAATATATTTTTATTATTGTTAGGATATTACTCCGAAGTAAGTTCATATAAATTTCATTGAAGTCTTTCATAAGAGTACTACCTCCTTTTTTAAGGTCGGTAAATATATCGTCTATATAATTAAACATCTATAATTAAGGTAGTAATAGAATCATCTAGAACATTTAACCAGTCGCGTAGGTTCCAAGGTTCGCACACCGGATTCAGATGCTCAAGGTCACAGGTTCGAATCAGTGTGTTGACATTTTTTAATACCTTTTAAGTTTCTACATACTTTCTCCGCATTTAATAAAGATAATTAAATAATGATATAATAATACTTTTACCCTGAAATACTGAAATCTCACTTAATTTTGAGAGTCTCTTAAAAGTCCCCGAATTAAACTAATGTTTGTCTTGGGATCCTGAGTGCTGTAAGTTACTGAATTAACATTAGGCAATTAAATAGGTTCTTAAAAATATTTTTAACCTACTGCATAAAGGAGGAGGTACTCCGTTCGACTACTTTTTTTTGTATGTCTCCTCGGAACTTAAGACCGGGTAAACTGATTTTGATGATTCTGTTTTTATTTGAGAAGTGGTGTTTCTGAAATAGTTTGCTTAATATAAGTAAAAACATGCAAACATTTTCTGAATTGGACAGGTGGTTTAGGAGATAAGCACGACTAAACATACCAACAGTTTATTTAATGAGTCACTTCTATGATCCATTTCCTAGTCATGTTTTATGATGAAGTTTAGATTAATTTAAATACCTGTGCATTAGTTGATACTAAGAACAATGGCAGAATTTGGTCTGGACTTTTTTTGGCGTCCATAGATTTCATAAATATCAATCAAATTTAATTAATTTTCTACGATTTTTCAATTATTCACTTCTTCTTGTAAAAGCCGGAGTTATTTTTATGTTTTTAAAAGCTCATAAAATGATGTTCGAATTAGGTAACCTACATTCGACATTTTACCATTAAAATAGTGGTGTGAGTCTGTGTAATTAAACGAATGATCGATATAATCGACCGATCGATCGACCCGTGTAGAGTTCGTTTTGTTTTTAACATAATATTAGAATTATATATTCTTTCGTCTTTAATCAATGATATGTTTGAAGAAATGCTCCTACTTTTAAATCCAATTAATAATGGATCAAAATATCAGAGGATCGTTTCAGTGTCGTATCGATTCTCAAGAAAAACGAATCCAAAAGTGCAGCACTACTTTTGTTTTGGACAGTGAATGTTATCTGTGGTTGTCTGTCAAGTGAAGACGCTACAGAACTGTCAACTGCCTTCCATTATATTTTTCTATGCTACAGAATCCTTCCGCGTTTACTATGTCGGTTGTGTTTTATGTTTATATTTGGCTTTCTATTTATTTTTACCCTACCTGGACTGTTTATGGACTGATTGATACTGCCTTGTGTGACTAGTGCGTGCCCTTAGGACTACGATATTGCTTTTGCGTGAGCATAAGCTAATCTTACTTTGCTTCGATTGTGCCTATATAGTGAATTGGATTTTTGTTGTAAACCCATAACAATAACTATGGAAGATTACGATAGAGATCATCGTCGCACGCGCATTTTATGTGTTATGATGATAATGAGATGAAGAATGAAATAAATAATTATGTTTAACAAAATATGTTTTTTATTTGCCCTAACATAGTTCTATTGTTTACGCGGCAAGTGCATTTTTTTAATACGCGCTCAGCTTTCTTAAACATTCAATAATTGAGTACTATAGTAATATAATAGAACGGGGATTAGCGCGTACATGCGTAAATACCTTAAGGGCTTGACGTTTCGTTCTATAATATGCAGCGCGATAGTTTAAAAGTTTAAATTGAGTACTACTCTACACCGAGTGTTAGAATTTATTTAGGTTTTTCCCATTTGTCCGTAAATACTCTTATTCTCACTTAGACCACACCACATTATCATTTCTTAAGGACATAATTTCGATCTGCGTTATGTTTTATAGATATAGCTAATTGACATTGACGTTAATTCATAACCTAAATAATAAAATTCTAACACCGAAATCTTTTTTTTCCGGCTTTCCCAAATGAAAATAGTCTCATTTATAGATTCTAGAACTAAAGCCAAATCTTTTAACATATTTTTCATTAAGGGACGCTTCAATTTGATCCCAGACAATTCTTAGTATGGAGACCTGCCATTGTCCTTTAATAAATGGTTTAATTATTTATAAACCTAGATTGATTTATGTCGACTATTACAATACGTATGCAATCGCAAAACATAGATAAGATATGCTAATAAAACCAACATTAAATAAATAAAATATAGACAATATCACATACATTGCTGTGAACCCAAAGTAAGTAGCTAAAGCACTTGTGTTATGGGATCAGAGACAACGAAGGTACCACAAACGCAGACACGAGACAATGTAGAAAATTGACTTTCTAAATTTAATACATATATTTTGTAGGTATTATTATTATTATTAGGTAGACAAATTATTAATTTTACACACAAACATACCTTCCTCTTTCACCACTCTATCCATTGGTGAAAATCATATGAAAATCCGTTCAATAGTTTTTGAGTTTATGTCGTTCAGACTGACTCGTTCAGACGCGGTGGGGAATTTGATTTATTTTAAATTATATTTATTAATAGGAATAGAAAAAAGATTATGTAAAGTTAGTAGATTATGTCAATTAAACTTATTTTAGTGAAGTTGGGAAAGGGGTTTATTTCCATTACGAATAAAAAATCATATAGATTAGGTATGAGAATTAAATACTCATAAAATTTGACTGAACAAGACAAATTCAAGTTTCATCAACTCTTAAAATTTTGATAGTGATATATTTTTAGTAAAATAAAGCGATCACGTTTAAATAACCAAATTAGAACAACATAGTTAATAATTAAAGTCTTTTAGATACATTTCCAGTTTGAATATTAATACGAGAAACAATGATATTCTAATAAACAGATATGTTATAGGCGTGCAATCGTGAAGACTCGAAAACGTCCTAACTGGGACGTATTGCCATCAACAACAACACTATTTGTCTCTTTTTTTCTTATGGGTTTTATCGCGCTATCTCTTTTGCTCTGCCGCTGCTGCGCGGAACACTTTTTTCGATTATTTTGTATGCGTATAACATATCTGTTTATTAAAATATCATTGGATAGTGATATATATCTTCGCAAAAAAATTGATCACGTTTAAAAAACCAAATTAGAACAACATAGTTAATAATTAAAGACTTTTAGAGATATTTCCAGTTTTAGTATTAAAACAAGAAACGTTAAAAGAACACGTTTCTTTTATATATTTGTTGTTATTAATATCAAAACGTGACTGGACTTGCTTTGCATTTCTGCATATAAAAGTATCTACACGCGTGTTAGACCGAAATTTAAATAAACATCTAATATAATAATACCTTGAGACAACTCACACACGGTCATCTGATCAAAAACTAGCCAACTGATAAACATACTTAAATCTAATATAAGAACAAACTCTAACTATACTAAAATTAAAACTAACATAAATAAAAACTAACAGGCGTCAAAGAACTCATCGTCATCCTTGTCAATGGCGGGGAACGTGCCCAGAAGGCTGGCAGCTTTGCCACGTTGAATGGCTATGCCGATTCTCTGTGCAAGGAACAAACCAGCCCTCTGATCACAAGTAGAGTCTACCAAACGTTTGGAAAGTTCCTTAAAAGATTTCGTGCGCTCGGACCCCATGACCCGAAACATACTTATATTTTTCTTTTTTTTTTCAAGCCATTTCTGTCCCACTGCAGGGCAAAGGCCTCTCTACCCTCCTTCCATTTCTCTCTAGCTAGGGTCGTGGTCATCCACTCCTCATAAAAGGACTCCAGTTCGTCCCGCCATCTCCGTCTGGGCCTACCGCGATGTCTTATGCCATATTTTTCTAATTACTAAAAAAATATCCTGGGACGGTTCACACACGGTCATCTGATCAAAAACTAAAACCCGTATTCTGGTAACCAGACCACTGATAAACTTTATCATCATCATCCACACAGCTATGTTGGGGTCGGCTTCCAGTCTTACAGGATTTACCTGAACAGAGCGACTGTCTATCTGACCTCCACAACACATATGACTAGGCAACAAAGTATCCCATGTTAAGACTGGTTGTCAGAATTGACTTAACGACTGCCAAAGATCTATGTATGACAGCCGGGACCTACGGCTTAACGTGATTGAGGTTTTGAAGGTTCTTTGTTTTATTTAAAAGCTGGTTCTTCCCGTTTGACAGTGAGATCCATATGAAAACCTTATAAGCATCGACGTGTGATATGCATAGACTGCTACTATCGCTAGGTTCCCCTTGTGCCAAGCAAGAGCAGTTTTTAGTCTAATCCTAGTACATTTCGTTTTTCATTTAAGTTAATTTTCGCGCAACTAGAAACTTATATAAGAAAATATCGATGGTTTTGACATTGTTAGGATAATATTAGTGTTTTAGATAGATTTTTTAAAACGGCAAGCTCCATCTTCATACATAATTCACGACAACACTTGTTCACACTAGTGCTTACGGTTTAAACTCTGATAGGCTCACTCTATAGTTTCAAATGCAACCTCGTTGCTTATAAGAATTATTTTGAAGTTTTTTTGACAGAATTATAAAATTAGAGGTTGCATACTTAAATCAATACTAAGGAATCCTTAAAGTAACTATTACAGTATCTAAGTTCCGCAGTAAATTTCCTAAATAAAACCTATTAATAACACACAAAAACAATTGATCCTTTATTGGTTAGTAATTTTCCATGATTGCTTGAAACAAGGTTATCTTATAGTTAATGTACTGATTATAAACCGTTAAACCAGTTATATGAATTAAACTTTAGTTATCTATAACCGTACATATAGTTAATCTTTCGCGTGGGCTTTTGTGCTAAATTTTAACCGACAAAAAAACCGACCAAAAAAGAGTCTCGTGATTCTGTTTTTTTTGTTTGTAATTCGATATCTTTGACAAATATGAAAAGGTTGAATGTTTATTTTTATTTATTTATCATATTATAGGAACATGTTACGGTTTGAAAAAGTGATAAAATAATCGTAAAACATAACATAACATATCATCACGCCTGTATCCCCGAAGGGTTAGGCAGAGGTGTACCAATGTACACCCACAGTTTGCCAGTATGTTTAGGTCCCATGTAATAGGGGGCGAGTCTATTGCCACTAACCGGGCACTAATTCAAACCCCGCCCTGCTACTGTGAATTCTATAGAAAAACCCAATAACATCTTAGTCGACTTGGGAATCGAACCCAAGACCTCTAGCGTAGCAGTCGCGCTTAGCGCCACTAGGCCAACGAGGCAATTTCTTTGTCCCTTTAATTAGGAAATAATCGAAAGAGAATATAAATAAATCGTAATGGGTGGAACTTGGTATTAAATAAACCATCTAAAACCCAACCTGGGTAAACGTTACTTAAGTGTAGATCTATGATCTTGATACATTACTGACCTAGGTTAGTTAAGCTATCTTAAACATTTACCTATTATAGTTGGATTCAAAGTTAATGGCGGCTCTGAAGTTAGCTACACTTAGCGCAGTACCTCGCCCCGCACCCCCGCTGGCGCATCAGTGTGTTACTGCGCAGCGACTCGCCTCGTGTTCAGAGCCGCCATTAAGTTTACACTGTACTTTACCTTCAGCGACCCATCCTCTTTCTAACCTTACCAAGAGTTGCTTAACCTAATATTTTTTTTTTATTTGACAAGTTTTAACCGTTAGTACATGAGTAATAAGTATATAAATAACATACATACGCCCTATAATTATATATTTGCGAACTACCAAGGAAACGGAATAAAAGACGAACTATAAAACATATAGTTTACATATATTATAAATATTAATACATTTCCTTAAACTTGAACGGGCTTAGTTATTTTAATTTAATCTTTAAAGTTCACAGAATCACGTTCGTGGGTTTTCTTAATTTATTCGTTTATAATTATACTATTATTAATTTATTGCGGACTAATAGTTAAAATGTTGTAAAACCGGTTTTTGAAGCACTTATTCCGGGTTCAATGAATATGTTGAAAATGACGAATTTATTATTGTTGCTTTATAAGAGCATTTTGCCCAGCATTTCGCTAGTTTTGTCCATTGATTAATGCTCGTTCTCTGTATGAGAGGACTGCTGTGACAGTTACAGGCTGGTGTTATTAACAGCTTCGGTAATGGCACCCACCGTGGGGCTCACAAGCGTGGTGATCAATGCTCGTTCTCTGTATGAGAGGCCTGCAGTGGGACAGTTACAGGCTGGTGTTATTAACAGCTTCGGTAATGGCACCCACTGTGGACCGTTAACACAGTGATTATTTCTTTCTATAATTATGTTGTGAAGAACCTTTTTAAAAGTGCGATAGTTAAACTTTTTTACTCTACAATTTTATGTGATGAGTAAACCAGTTTAAAACGATCAATATCTTTCTATCACCAACTCGATGAGTAGCAAACCTTCGGAGTTAAATGATGCTCATTAATAATAATTAAAAATATATGCAAATTATTGAAGTTCGCTCATCGCTTAAATATACAGCTTAATGACCTTATTGGAGGTATAGCGGATATTAATTTATTGAATGTATCTACCTAGCATTTTCTCAAGCTATGTTGGGGTCGGCTTCCAGTCTCACCGGATTCAGCTGAATACCGTATGTTACATGACCTATATGTCAATACAAGGTGTTACCGAAAGGGTATATCTATCTAAAAGGGGTGAAGAGTACATCTGGTATAGAGTCCGTTTACAAAATGTCAGCTCAAAAGTTAATTTACTTATTTTTTTATTTTTTTCGTATTTATTATTTGACACCAAAAGTCATTATTAAGGTGTCACCGAACTGCAACTAAAAACAATCCTTGTGCCATAAAATTACCTTAATCGTTTCAGTAGTTAATAACAAAAAAAAATACAGCCGAATTGAGCACCTCCTCCTTTTTTTGAAGTCGGTTGAAAGGTCCTAACAGATTCTTAAAAATATAACATAATGTTGGATTAGCAGATTCCAATAACTCAAATTAAAATAAAAACAAGAATAAATAAATGCCAATCAACAGTTTACGGTCAATAATCCTATTAACATGAAACACACCGATTTTAATGAAAATCTTATGACGTAAACAAATCGCGCTGATTCTCTTAAAAAATAAAGTAAACTTATTTTAATACCGCTATCTTTTTCACTCATATCAAATTAGAAGAGGACGGACGTAAATTGGAATTGTCGATGGCTTTATTTTGTGCTATCGCCATCTCTTTCCCTCATAAGTACTTAGAAAAGGACACGTGAATTGGATTTGTCAAATTAAATAAGAAGTAAAAATTTAGTTTCAAAACTTTTTTATAATAATAGTAATAATATTCCGGGACATCTCACACACGGTTGTCTGATCCCAAGCTAAGCAGAGCTTGTGTTATGGTAACCAGACAACTGATACACATACTTACATATTTCTAAATACATCCATATTAAAGATAAATTACACCCAGACACAGAACAAATGATCGTGCTCATCACACAGATTTGTCCTGGGTGGGAATGGAACCCCGGTATAGCAGTCAGGGGCACTAACCACTAGACCAACAGGCCCGCCTTCTCTCGATAATACTACATAGTTTATATCATGGTTAACAGAATAAGCAAATAATATTTGTTTACGTCAATATGAGTAAATAACAACAAGTAGGATAATACCAGAAAAGCGTCATAGAGTAATTATATGTGTTTTATTCGATCGGTTTCCATTGATATGCGTCATTTTGAGATTAATTATTGTCGGTTCTACGTATGACGGAAGATTAAGAATACAGTGACTTTTCTATGTAATTTACCTGGGTTATGGAAAGGTATGGGTTTATTTTATTTATTTGTCGACCTCCGTGGTCGAATGGCGTACGGTGCGTTTCAAGGGGTCGCTAGCTCTGAGGTCCCGGGTTCGATTCCTCGACGGGTCAATGTAGCAACCAACTTTTCTACATTGCCTCGGGTCTAGGTGTTTGTGGTATCGTTGTTTCTGAATTCCATAACAGAAGTGCAGTACCTACTTACCTACTTGAGTTCAGGGCAATTTATGTGATGTTGTCCGCATTTATTTATAGACATAAAAATATAGATTTTTACACACATGTTTTTAGAATTCTAAAAGTGTAAAAGGTTCTTGTTTTTATAGGTAGCTAGGTATATATAGTTATAGGTTTACTGTTTTATTCTAAAGCTGTCAACATATACTTTATTTAAGTTCAAAATTTAACACATAGTTATGAAATCTTTATATATATAATTCTTCTGTGAGTGTGTATGTCACTGAACTTCTCTCAAACGACTGGACCGATTTTGATGAAATTTTTTGTGTGTATTCAAGGGGATCTGGGAATGGTTTAGATTCACAATTTTGTCCGCTGGACAATGTATTCTTAATTTATTTTTAACTAGCGGCCCGCCCCGGCTTTGCTCGGGTGCAACGCTGATACCAAATATAACACAATCATAAAGTTCTGTAGGGCGAAGCACAGCCTTAGAAGCATTTTTTGGTATAGGCACGCGCCCCCCGGCCCCCGCGCGCCCCCCCGGCCGGAACCGCCGCAACCGCTATGTCCCTGCATTTTAAATCTGTAATATCTTCGAAAATATTCATTTAAATTACATGCTGTGAAAGGCAATATTGATCTATATTACATGTACAATTTTTTGAAGGTACTTTATTGGATAAGGATTAATGCTGTATTGCTTAAAATCGTCTTTTCGTGAATAAGTAATAAATAAAGGATAAAAAATGGTTATTGTGGGTTACCCTCAAGAGATAGACATATACCATCGCGGACTTTTTTGTAGATCTTTTTGAGGTGCACAATACTGTAGTACATTATTTTGATCTATCTCGTAGGGTTCAGCCAGCGTTTGCAATGAAAGCGCAAAAAATGTGTTGATTTACGACCTGACGTCAAAAATCTCTAAGATTATCCATGTTTCTCTAATATATTATGCATGTATTATACATATAAACCTTCCTCTTGAATCAATCTATCTATTGAAAAAAACCTCATAAAAATCCGTTGCGTAGTTTTAAAGATTTAAGCATACATAGGGACAGACAGCGGGAAGCGACTTTGTTTTATACTATGTAGTGATTTATTAGTAGTTGTTGATTTTGGAATGTTTTACATTGGATCCGACAGACGGCGCTACCATCGCAGTGTCAAATTTTAAATAATATTCGAATTTTAATTTTAGTCTGTCCCGACAGTTAGCGCTGTGATCAAGTTAAAAAAAAGTTTTGTTATCATTGTGTTATTGTAGACCATGTAGACAGGACAACGTCTGTCGGGTTCTCTAGTATTACTATAAACAAAGTAATGTTGTCGTATGTGGTTATGGCAAAGCGATTTTCAATACATACATTTAAGTATGTTTTGATATTAATATAAATGAAAATAATGTATTTTAGCTTGACTTATAATATCAGTATTTAACCAACTTGAAAAGAGGAAGTTTTCAATTTAATATTTTTTTTTTTGTTTCGAGATAAATTCTTTTTTATATAAGAGGCAATAGTAATTCTTTTGAAAAAATTAGGTAGGTATACCTCAGAAGTGGTCCCATATATTTTTTTTAAAAGTCCTTTTTCACATTTTTATTTTTATCAATAATATTATTTTATTATATTATAAACATTGGAAACAAACCCTGACCTTATAGTAATACGGACTGGTATGTTAACCTGTGTTGCATACTCTCTTTGTATCTAAATGTCGCTGATATAATTAAAATATCATTGAAATTACAATCTTCCTGATTTTTAACAAATTACATAAATATTTTTGTATAGTCTGACTGACTAACTAATAAAAATTATATGCCTATACTAATATTATAAAGAGGAAAGATTTGATTGTTTGTTTGAATTGAATAGGCTCCGAAACTACTTGACCGATTTGAAAAATTCTTTCACTGTTGGGAAGCTACACTAACTGCGGTTAACACAGGCTATATTAAATTTTCAAAAAAGTTAGGGATCCATAGGATATAGGTATTAACGCGGGTGAAACCGCGGGGCAAAGCTAGTGCAAAATAAAGGTCATTTTAGACTGATCAGGAATGTAAAAACAAAACATATTTTTCTTTCTAAATATTTTTATGTATTGACAGCTTCGCCCCGCGGTTCCTCTCGCCTTGTTTTTTTCGCAATCTAGTATCTTGATGATCAATAGTCTATAACCTTCCTCAACAATTGAGCTAACAAATGCAAAAAGAGTTTTTCAAATCCGACTTACAGTTTCGGAGATTAGCGCGTACAAACAAAACTACTCTTTAGCTTTTATCATTAAGTATAGAAAAACAAACAATTCCAATTAACATACATACATTCCAAAGTCCTTTAATAAACTAAACCACAGAATACATTAATACGCACATCGGAATTCGAACTGACTACCTGACATAGAATAGCTAATTAACCACTGCGTCACTGGTGACTTAGTAATTAATACCTGATGAATCATTAAAACAGTTCGTAAAACTAATTTATCAGTAGTCATTGTTTATTCAATAGTTTATAGTTATACTAAAATAAACTAAAGGAATTCCCTACATTAGTAATAATCTATTTATACTTATAATGCTTATGTAAGTATGTAATTGATAATTACACCTTTTGAATTATAGTTTTCTATCTTTCCTTTATTTTAAACCCTCAACGCCTGTCTGTATGTCGGTGGCATCGTAGCTTTTAAACGAATGAACCAATAATGATGCGGTTCTTTTTGTTCTGATCGGTCGTTATCGAGAAGGTTCTTAGCTACGTATGCAGTTCTGATCAACATTTCAAAGTTATTAGCAATTTTATGATAGTTTGTGATAATAATACCCGCCTATAAACTGCCTCGTTGGCCTAGTGGTGCTAATCGCGACTGCGACGCTAGAGGTCTTGGGTCGGATTCCCAAGTCGACCAAGGTGTTTGGTGTTTTCCATGAAATTCTCAGTAATAGGTCAGAGTTTGGATATGTGCCCGGTTAGTGGCAATAGGCTCGCCCCCTATTACATGGGACCTAAATACACGGATACAGGCTTGATGATATGTATGTTTTATGTTCTATAAACGTCCCACTGCTGGGGACCCGCCTCTTCCCATATAGAGAAGTCGATTTAAGATTTCATTTATTAGAAGCCAGTTTTACAGGTTTTCTTTTGACGAATATAACAACACCTAGTCCCTTACGCACGTGTAATTTTATTACATAATGTAACAGTGTAATATAAACAAACAACTAGTAATTTGGTATATACACCTATATATACAGGGTGTCCGGTAAAGAGTCCGACAAACTGTGGTGGCTGATGCCTTAGGTCAGGCCCTATCAAATGAACGCAATATATGTTCGCCGAAAAGTTACAGGTTTCGAGTTACAATCGATTTTCGAAAATTTTAGAATTTTCTACCTTGCATCAGACTTTTCCATTTTTCTTGCTGATACATAGCTTTCGCAATACTTTTTGTGCATCAAATTAATCTTGAATAGTTACTCTATCCTTTGATAAGTCTCATATTTATCTAAAAGAAGAATATAGTGGCGATAACGCCATTTGTTTTACAATTTTCACTTTCGGTTTTTCTTAGTGCTCAACTTTGAACTGCAGTGGTGAAAAATAAATGTACGTAGGATTTTTGTACAACAATCTTAAAAACTTGCTTGAATATTGATGATTTTGGAAAGGTACAATATTTGCATATTTTCTTTACAAAATTTGACAAAATAAGCAGCTGAAGTATACCCGGTATATTTTTTGAAATATTACTAATGTAAATCTGAGTAAAAATGATACGTAACTTAAACATGATCGTCATTGTACTATTAAATGAGGTATTTTCTTCTCGCCATTAACTCTCTATGCCAGATTAAAACATGTTTTAGTGTAAAGTTACCTTAACCTTCAGTATTTTCTTACTAGATAAATCGGTTTTATAACACCTTATTTTTCATGCAACAACACTGAAATAGCTAGTTTTAGACGCCCAATTCATCTGCACTTAACGGATTCCGTATCATTGTAAAAATTTAAACGAGCATTTTTTTTTTATATTTTCCAAATTGAAATTGACCACAATTATTTCGTGTCACTAGTTAATCGCTAGAAAAATATAACTTATTTCACTGGACCATAACGATCCGCGTTAAGTTACGTCGCATTTCTACTCAGATTTACATTAGTAATATTTCAAAACATATGCCCGGGTGTACTTCAGTAGCTTATTTTGTCAAATTTTGTAAAGAAAATATGCAAGTATTGTACCTTTCCAAAATCATCAATATTCAAGCAAGTTTTTAAGATTGTTGTACAAAAATCCTACATACATTTATTTTTCACCACTGCAGTTCAAAGTTGAGCTCTAAGAAAAACCGAAAGTGAAAATTGTAAAACAAATGACGTTATCGCCACTATATTCTTCTTTTAGATAAATATGAGACTTATCAAAGGATAGAGTAATTATTCAAGATTAATTTGATGCACAAAAAGTATTGCGAAAGCTATGTATCAGCAAGAAAAATGGAAAAGTCTGATGCAAGGTAGAAAATTCTAAAATTTTCGAAAATCGATTGTAACTCGAAACCTGTAACTTTTCGGCGAACATATGTTGCGTTCATTTGATAGGGCCTGACCTAAGTTATCAGCCACCACAGTTTGTCGGATTATTTACCGGACACCCTGTATAATGTACTGCGGCATATAATTATCTGTGACGTCAGCTTTTCCGCTTGGTTCTCGTCTAAGATGGAAATTTTCCTCGTACCTTATTATTTTATTGCTTTTTCATTGTTTGTTTTATACAATGTATGTTATTAAGATATATACTTACCTCAATAATTACTGAAATTAATTTAAAATACTACCTTTAACATCTAGTCAGTTATGGGGGACAGAAATCGCAAAAAATCAGAGACGTTTGGAAGAAGAAAGGGGAGGCCTTTGCCCAGCATTGGGATCTTGCGTAGGCTAATTAAAAATTATATTAATGGACCTTTTTAGTTAAGTTAACAACCGAAATATTAAACGAGTTCAAATAAATAAGTTATTGGTTGACATTACAAATAAATGCGTTACTTACAAAAATATGTCTAATTAAGAACCTCCTCTTTTGTAAGTCGGTGTAACGGTAGTCGGTCGATAAAACAGCTGTGCATACGTATACAAACTTTTACCTGACTACCAAAGAAGGGTTGTGTATTTTAGCGGGTATTTTGTCTATTACGTTTATATTTTTGTTTTCGTAATAATTGTAACGTTAAAGTATTTAAGTATGATTTACAAACTTACATATTGCTTTTAATTTCCTAAACATTATTAGCAAGTAATGTCTGAAAATAACTACCCAAGCTAATCTTTTATATCTCATAATTGTCTCACTTAGGATTGAACCCGTCACCTTTGCTTGTTACATCACAACCTTTGAGCCATAGGTACTTAACCAACATTGTAGCTAATGATCTTTACAATTTTTCTAAGAATTACAACGAATTATATTATAGTATATTTTAATTGTTAAACCAATTGATGTTAATTCCACTTAAACAAATATCAACTTTATGTTTGTAATCATAAAGTTCATTTTAGACCGAGTAGTAACAATAAAAAATGTCATAAAAATTTTAAGTGTCAGAGTAAATTGAACCTTATGTTAAAGCATTAAAGTTGTTTTTCTTTAATCGTGTTTGTTTACATGGTTGTCATATAAATTGCAAACACAGTAATATTGTGGTCAGTAAGGTATTTTTTACTTAGTTGCAAAATATACCTCCTAAACATTTTTCCGAGGAAAAATACACATGATACAAAAGTTTCTTGGAAACATTGTATATATTGTAAAAACATAAATAACTACAAGTTAAAACTTTTCCAATCGCGAAAAATAGGGGAATTTGAGTTTATCATGTTTATATTTTTACAGCACAAATTCATGTACTTATAATAGTCTGCATAATGGTCTGTAGTAACTATTAAATATGAATAATTCCTATATAAAAACCGCTTTCTTATATCCCACGATCAGAACTAAACTTAATTAAAACGGGATCACACGGGTAGCAGCACCTTTCAAATAAAAAAAGAATCATCAAAATCAGTTCAAGTAATCGAGAGTTGTGAGGTAACAAACAGAAAAACAACAGTCGAATTGGATACCTCCTCCGTTCTTAAAGTCGGTTAAAAAACCAGTTAGTGAATTTCCTTTTTGATATTTAGTATATCTGAGCAGCTATCCGGGCCTTACCAGGATCCTTAAAATAATAACTTCTAATTTTGCTAAAATAAGTGTACAGTACTTACTCAAAGAATTAAAAATACAGTCTAACTCGTAAATCAGGAAAAACTATTAAACAAGTATCAAGTATTTATAACTAGAAAAGTGCTTAAACCTAGAAAATAATTAGCAGGTTACATAAAATATTAAATTTAAAACTAGAAATCTATTCAAATATAATGTAGATTAGATTTTTTATAATAGAATTCTTTTAATATCAAGGATTATATACTTATTTATTTATTTATTTATTAATAATAACCAACTTGAATTTACAGTATTAAACCACACACACAAGTTATAGGTCTGTACAAAATAACATAACTACTTAAAAATAACAAATTAAACATACTGACAATCACAATTATAAATATAAACAGAAACAATTGAAACAATATTAAATGGACTATAAATTAATAAAAAAGAATCAATAAACAATTATATGTACAAATAAAAATAATGCAAGTTAACTATTAATTAAAAGCTATTGTAGTAGGGGTAACAATAGACTCTAGGTAGCAAGTCGCAGTGCTAAGGAATGTCAGCTCAGCAGTCGCAAAGACATCTAAAGTAACATCAAATGATAGAATATTATTTAAGAGTGTGAGTGCTACATATAATGGACTTGCCTTGAGGGACTTGGACGTTTGGGGCACAGAAAATAAAGGACGTTGCCGAGGGCGAAGTGTATGACGGATAGGTAAAGGGATATTAAAGGAAATATACTGTAAGAGCGAAGAGTTGAAGTGGGATCCACGAATAAGGCGGATGAAATATTTGACCGTGGCAAGATTTCTCCTGACTTCTAAGCATTGGTAGGTTACCATACCTAGCACAAATGGTGTAGGATACATATACGGATAATACCCATACAATTTTAAATAAAGATAGCGAATAAAAGACTTTTGGACCTTTTCAATCACTAATGTATAGAGTTTCTCGTGCGGGTTCCAGATTATACTATTGGTTTCAAGTATACTGCGAATGTATGAGTTGTATAAAAGTGTAATAGCGAGTCTATCATTGAAAATTTTGGTCTGACGCAATACGAAACCTAAGTTTTTGCGCGATTTATTACAGGTCTGAAGTATGTGTTGGTTGAAAGTTAAGTGTGGGTCAAAGTTTGTACCTAGGTCGCGTATGGTTGTTACACGTTTTAAGGGCTCATTGTTCAAGGTGTAGGTGTGGTGTATGGGTTGTGTGGTTTTGGAAAAAGTCATTATAGCGCATTTACTGATGTTGAGGTTGAGGTTGTTAACCGTACTCCAGGCGTGTATGTTATCAATATCAAGCTGTAGTATAGCTGTATCACTAGAGTTAACTATTGGTAAAGCTACTTTGAGATCATCAGCGTACATTAACACTGTGGAATGTTTTATAGATGCAGGTAGATCGTTAACAACTATTAAGAAGAGTAGAGGCCCGAGATTAGTGCCCTGTCCTATGCCAGAAGTGACGGAGTAGCACTCGGAATTGGCATACTGATACGTAACATACTGCTTGCGCCCATGTAGGTAATTCGCAAAAAAATTAACCAGTGGGGCGGAGAAACCTGCCAAGGCTAGTTTATTCAAAAGAATGTCATTGTCTACCCGGTCAAAAGCCTTTTGAAAGTCAAAGTAGGCAACATCGATTTGCTTTTTGTGACATATGTTTTCTGCTAATAGCGTAGTAATATTGAGCAAGTTAGACGTGGTTGAACGACTTTGCAGAAATCCATGCTGCTCGTCTACGAACCAGCGTCGTAGTTGTTTATATATTTTTCTATAGAGTACAGATTCAAATATTTTACCGAATACGGATAATACTGCTATCGGTCTGTAATTTTTAATTTCACTTTTTGGACCGCTTTTATGAACTGGGAGCACTCTAGATGTTTTCCACACAGTAGGATAAATGTTAGAGGAAAGTATTTAATATACATCCTTTTAGTAAAACTGAAAATACAACTTTTAATCTAGCCTCGTATAGTTGCGCTAAAAACTACATAACATAACATAACATAACATATCATCACGCCTGTATCCCCGAAGGGGTAGGCAGAGGCGTACCAATGTACACCCACAGTTCACCGATATGTTTTTAGGTCCCATGTAATAGGGGGCAAGCCTATTGCCACTAACCGGGCACAAATCCAAACTCCGACCTGCTACTGAGAATTTCATAGAAAAACTTAATAACACCTTGGTCGACCCGGGAATCGAACCTAAGACCTCTAGCGTAGCAGGCGTGCTTAGCACCACTAGGCCAACGAGGCAGTCCTAAACGCTAAAAACTACTGTTAAAATGATAGTTCTAGAGTTCTAGAAACATGCTTTATGTAGAAATTAACAACCGACGTCAAAAGAAGGAGGTCCTCAATTCAACGGTTACGGTATGTTTATTTTTGCTATCATATAAATAAATTGCATGGAAATCGGTTCCTTTTTATATTATTATATGTGTAAAAAATTAACTTATAAGGTCTTATTGAATCTGTCTAACCCAGTAAAATGTGTTGTGAAGGTCAGATAGGATTTTAACATTTATTTATTTAAGATTTACACGGCTTGACGCCAATTACATAAATCACATTAAAAAAAATACATATTATTCTAACATACGGTATTCAGCTGAATCCGGTGAGACTGGAAGCCGACCCCAACATAGTTGGGAAAAGGCTAGACACGACGACTTATAATATAATAATAATAATAATATTCCAGGACATCTCACACACGGTTGTCTGATCCCAAGCTAAGCAGAGCTTGTGTTATGGTAACCAGACAACTGATAAACATACTTATATATTTCTAAATACATACATATTAGGAATAGATAAATTACACCCAGACACCGAACAAATGATTTTGCTCATCACACAAACATTTGTACTGTTTGGGAATCGAACCCACGACCTCCGGTATAGCAGTCAGGGTCTCTAACCACTAGACCAACAGGCCCGTCAACTTATGAAGTCATGCTACCAAAAATATATTTAGCCAAAAAATATAATAGGTAGGTAGTGACATTTCAATTAAATCAACAGATTTATGAGAATCTATATTTAGACTAAAATAAAATCTAGATAAAAACAAGGTTTAAATAATTAATCTTAAGGTCTTCCGTGTAAACGTTTTATAACATTTTAATTAGTGTATTCTTGAATATATTTACATTTTACTACCTAATTGTTGTAGACATGGCCTTAAATAATTAGAAACCAATCTCAAATGAAAAAGCTTTATATTTTTGCACACATTTATATAAAAAATTACGATAGCTTTCAAAATGCTCAACTGATCTTCATAATAAAGCTAAGAACCAACTCGATCGACACAAAAATACCGCATCAAAATCGGTCCATTCATCTAGGAGCTATGATATTACATTAAAACCGACTCACATAAGACACCTCTTTTTGCGTCGATTGCTAAAGGTTCTGACAAGCGTATAACAGTTTCAAAAAATACAATTATCTTACTGTTAGTATATTTTTTTTGTTTTGTATTTAAGTGGTTTTTTGTATGACATAATACTATGACTAATTATTGTGCTAAGAAAAATAGGCAAAAAATAGGCACGCGCCGTATATAGTAAGCTGACTTTTTACACGTGTAATGTTCATTGGTATTCATTGATAATAACTATATGGTAAATAAAATACTATTTATTTATAATAATGTTTGTTTATAGAAATATAATATATTAGTCAGTTGGCTGGTTGCAGCACAGGCTCTGCCTGGTTTGGAATGAAATTGGCTGTGTGTGTTGCCCCAGAATATCGTATTATTGTTTTAGATAAAATTAACCAAGTTTTTTTTACTTGTACTTATTTTTAATTCTATTCTTTCCTACTTCTGCAGTGCTAGTATTAGATTTCTCCTGCATAAAGGCTTTAATAAGATTTCGCAAACATTAAGTTTTGCGAAAGTGTCAGCAATTTTCACTTTGATTTTTTGCGTGACGACCGTTACTTCTTATACGGATAATTGTTGATTACAAATAAATTTAAAAATAACTCACTTCAATTAAATTAACATGTGGCCAGCTCTTAAGTAACATATCAAGGAAAAAGTATTTTTGAAATTTATCCAAATAGACAGACGCATAACAAATAAAATGTACACATACAATTAAAATGAGAACTCCCTCGTTTGCAGTCGGTTAAAAAATGTCTTTGCAATAGGACAGCTGTTTTAGGTTATTATTTTTCTCACGAGAATCATTGCGTGACAATTAATAGAAATAAATATATGTTTTTTATATATAATATTGGGGTTCAACACGTGTCACACAAACCGGTTTAAATATTTAACCATAACTGGTTATTAGTCTTATATTTTTATATAAAAATGTTAATTTCGTCGCGATTTTATTTAATTACGAACTATAATGTAGTTTAATTAACCTATTGGCTTGACAACTGCGTAATTAAGAATTCGTTTTCAAAAATGTTCGTTGTTGACTGGTTTTGATAGAATCCGCCATTTTATTTCTTGTTGTTATGATATTTGATACGAGTATTTATAGAAAAACATATTTAGATGAAGCACTGAACTCTATATAAATCAAATAAATTTTATAATTCAACGAATTATTCAAATCGTATTTTGGGAGTTACTTTTAATTGGTATATTTTTATTTCTAAGAATAAAAAAATATGCTCCATTTATTTGAAAGGTCGATCAATATTCAATGCCTTATGGCATTTAGTC
Source organism: Autographa gamma (assembly GCA_905146925.1). Classification (NCBI taxonomy): domain Eukaryota; kingdom Metazoa; phylum Arthropoda; class Insecta; order Lepidoptera; family Noctuidae; genus Autographa; species Autographa gamma. The sequence continues at coordinate 2,309,692 of LR989878.1, read as the reverse complement.
CGCCTTTGTGCAATAGTGTACATGAAGAATTAAATAAATAAATAAATATTCAATATAATAATTAGTTAATCTCCCGTCGAACCTCTAGTTAGTCTTTTGATCAACCAATCATATTAAAATTCGGCCGCTCAGAGAATGCTTGCCTGACACATGTCAGAGGGTCTTTGTATGAGTCAATAAAAAACCGTGTCATTTTATTTATCCTAACCAGGCATAATGATATAGTTGTATGGATATTATTCGTTTACAGGACAATATTAGTAGTAAATAGTATTTCACTTGAAGAAAATTCTTCGCCAAATTAGAGTTATATCCTTTCCTGTTGACCACGACCTGTCAGGATCGCATTCCCTCAGCGGCCGTACTATACTTCCTTTAACATCCTACTAAAAGGCTTTCTTTTTTTTTGAAGTGATCTTTGCAGTTAGCCTGAGCGCAGACTTTGACTGCTTCACCGGACTTTTGGCGAGGACCTTAAGGCCACCAGCCAGAGATACTAAAATCTAGTCACACGTTGATAGTTCCAGAAATTCGGTGCGCCCACCCATCCAAAACGACCTCGAGTTGCTTAACCTATACGGCTTTTACTACAACACGGATATCAATTACATATCGAATGACATATTAAAATTGATACTAGTAAATTATTCTAGTGTCTATTAGAATTTACCCGACTTCAAAATGAGGTTTTCAATTTGGTTGTTTGTTTGTTACGCGACATCTCCAGTGATAATTGTGGATGATTTCAAAAGTTTTAATCTATATAAAGGTCATTGGGCGTAAACACAAACCCCACTTTGAATTTTGTGGTATTATACATTAGTAAGTCAAAGAACAATGTCACAATGCTGGGCAAAATCCTTCCCCCATATCCTTTCAGACATTCTCTTGCGTAACTTCAGACTATACCCACAGTAATGCGACCCATACTATCGTAAACTAGAGACATCAATCTGTATATTTCACCTTATTTTTCTGTACAGCGTGGTTATAGTTTCCATACTAAGATGACACTTCATAAAAACCGATTTAGTAGTTTTATTTCTTTTTGATTGTTCACACGCACCTTTTTGACACATAATTACTTTTTTTTTAAATATGATTATTTACAGTTATGGTTACTGTAATCTATTCATAATTTATGTAACGGGACGTTAAGCTGCGTAAGCCGCGGCTGTGATTTGGATGGGACTTTTTTTTTAATGGCCAAAAAAGAAGTCAAGCAAGTGACAGTTTTGAATATTTAATTAGTGTGATAATTTATACAAGAATTTGTGCGAAATTAACAGTTTTTTTTTTTTATAGTTGTAACTAAGACAGTATTTTTTCTATTTTTATAATAAATCGGCCTTTAAACGTCTTTTCTGTTAAATAAATAAATGTGGACAACATACATTGCTATGAAACCAAAGTAAGTAGCTAAAGCACTTGTGTTATGGAATCGGACACAACCATACCACAAACACCCAGACCCGGACAATGTAGAAAAAATTTCTACATTAATTATATACAATTAACTTCAAAACTATAATTTGACAGAAAACGTATTTTCTGTAAATAGGTACATGAAAACCATTTTTCTACATTTTCTCATACATTGCTCTGAACCCAAAGTAAGTAGGTAAAGCACTTGTGTTATGGAATTCAGAAACAACGATACCACAGCCACCCAGACCCGAGGCAATGTAGAAAAGTGTTTTACAACATTGTATCAAATACATCCAGTAATTATAAAACCTATTTAACCGACTTCTTTCTACATTGTCTCGGGTCTGGGTGTTTGTGGTATCGTTGTTTCTGAATTCCATAACACAAGTGAGCTACTTAGTTCAGAGCAATGTATGTGATGTTGTCCACATTTTAATTATTATGCGTGCTAATTACTGCTTTATTATTATTACTTTTTGATGTGTTTCTAGAATGGTTTGATGTTAAATAAAAACCTATTTATAGTTTTATTATTATGCTAACTATGAACTCATGTAATATCATAAAGATAAATATGTAGTTCTACGGAATGGTTTTTTTTTTAATAAATCTTTGCAGTTAGCCTGAGCGCAGGCTTTGACTGCTTCACCGGGCTTTTGGCGAGGACCTTACGGCCTCCAGCCAGAGCAATAGGAGAAACTAACTACGTTAGCAACGTCTACTAGGGGCACCCCCTGCGGGGTTCGAACCTCGACTTAGTGCGTTGCTAACAATCTTAATAAAGCAAAACAGCAAGGTAAAGCAAAACAGCAAGAACTACGGAATGGTATTCTGAATATACATACGAAGAAGTTTTTTTTTTTCAAAAAAGATAAAGTCGTATGAAACTAGGTCTCCAAATTTTGGTTAGAACAATATTTTAGTATGGTAGAGCCAATTTTTTTCGGAGTAGGTAATTTATTCCCTTTCATTGTCAAATCAATCAAAATAGGTTTATAAGATATAATTATACCGATGTTTTTTAAGTTATTAGCTACCTTTTTTTTTTTTTGTCGGGTTGAAACTCTAATGATTTTAACCCACGCTGAGGGCACAGCGTAGGGATATGTCGGACTTGCACCGACTAAAAACACCCCGGTCCCGTCTTAGCCTCGGTCAGAGCCACGGGGTCGCTTGCGCAATCTCTGCGCGGCTCCGGCCGGCTTCGGTCCTGACTGGACCCCTTCCGGAGGGTGGGTGTAAAGTGCCCAACCCTCGTTCCTTCCGAGGACGGACGCGTGGGACCTGGCGTCCGTATCCTTCTAAGTTATTAGCTACCTATCAGGGCGGAAACGAATCCAACAAATTAACGATCATTAAAATCGGTTACCCGTATACCCGTTCTCGAGTGATGGTGTAACCAACCTGACTTCTTATAAATAGATTTCTAGAACATTTTCTAACTAGAACCAAGGTTAAACGTATTTTGACGAGTTTTAACTATTACATAAACATGTTTTCAGGAAAAGACCTGTTGAACGGATATTTTTATCTCATACTATGTTTAAGATGGCAAATTAACATTTTATTTAAAATCAAGTATGTTTTCAACAAATTAATATGTAAATCGTATGAATTAATCTGTTTGGTGTCGTTATAAGAACATTTAGTACACAAGCACTTAAATGGACTGGCTTATTGGTCTAGTGGTTAGTGACCCAGGCTGCTATACCAGAGGTTGTCGTTTCGATTCCCAATCAGGACAAATCTGTGTGTGTTGAGCACGATCATTTGTTCTGTGTCTGGGTGTAATTTATCTATAATATGTGTGTATTTAGAAAATATAAGTATGTTGATCAGTGGTCCGGTTACCATTACACAAGCTCTGCTTAGCTTGACTCACACACACGGTTATCTGATACGAAACAGTCAGATCCAGGGCCTCGATTTATATGCCTATGTCAGTGGTCGGCCAGTGTACTTGTCATTGTGCCTAATTTTCGTATTCAGATAAGCCTGGAATAAAATATCATGGAACTTTAGAAGAGAATGATCGTAATGACCAATTAATGATCGTAATGACAGTTAGCAGAATGCCAATTATCGTAAAAATTACAGAATGAAGCAGGTCATTCAGTGAATTCAAGCAACTCTTAAATAGTTAATTATCTGTAATTAATGTACCCAAGAATGTGAAACAGATATTTTTGGTAGCAAAACCATTAAAATGGCGTATTTATTTAAAGTGTTATTAATACAGATAAGACTTATAAAGAATTTAATTAATATAAAAATTATACAAGAAAACTGCCTTAACTTGATACACAAATCTTAAAAATAGTCGAATTGGATTTTACTAGCTTTTATGAATCTTTATACTCGTTTAGAAGCTACAATGCTACAGACGGACTTACGCTAGTAACATAATACTTTTTTTCTTCGACGGTGAAAATAGTCTACCTCTTAGAGTATACATAAGGAACTAGAGTGGGCCTATCAGAGTTTGAACGTAAGCACTAGTGTGAAATGGTTTTGTCGTCAATTATGTATGAAGATGGAGCTTGCCGTTTGAAAAATCTATCTAAAACACTAATATTATCCTAACAATGTCAAAACTATCGATATTTTCGTATATAAGTTTCTTGTTGCGCGAAAATTAACTTAAATAAATACGGAATGTACTAGGTTCAGACTAAAAACTGCTCTCGCTTGGCACAAGGGGAAACTAGCGATAGTAGCAGTCTATGTATTTAGTACGTCAATGTCCTATATGCGTATTCTTTATTCTTAATTTTGTTCGTTTAGGAGCTACGATGTCATATACAGACTTAAGTAATAAAAAAACTTACTCTCATTTTTTTGCGTCGGTTAAAGTTCGGCGGTTAAAAATCTATTATGCGTAATAAAATAATTATGACAATATCCGCCTCAAAGATGTTTAAAAACAATATTAGGCCATAAATCTTGTTATTACGTCACAAAATTGGGTTTTCCTAATTTATTCGTTAATCCATTTATGATTAATAACTGACCATTTGATATGGTTATTAACTTTACGTGAAATATGGTACAGCTGTTTATGATGTAATTTATATCAAACGTACTAAAAAACATGGCTATTTAGAATATGTTTGATGTCACTAAAATGATTTATTGAGTTCAATTTTAAGAGCTCGAAAACAACTTAACCGATTTTCATGGAATTTGCAGTTTCAAAGTTGAAATATCGATACATTAAAAAAAGTTACAAGTTCCCATTTCTGAGAAATATATGGATTAACACACTGACACATGCATAAAAAACACACACATGTCTTAAACCATATACAGGGTGCTATAAAAACGCGTGGTCGTGTTTCTTTCCCCTATTTTTGAGTACAATCAAACTTTAATTTATATTTATATGGTCAGAAGCAATCTTTGAAATAATAAAAATCACGTATCACCCTTTATATACAAATAATAAATATTGTGCAATTCCAATTCCTCTTTTTTAAAGTCGGTTATTATTTCTTCTATCTAGCTTTATATTTCAGTAGGTAGTTATTTAAATACTAATTTAATTAATAACATAATAATAACAACATAAACTTTTAACTATGCGAATTGTTTTTAGTTCAAAACTCCGGGTTTTTTCTGATTGTATTAAAATCTGTACAAATTAAAATAATTCGCAAGATAAAATGAATAGTGTTCCTGCATATAATTGATTTAATTATACCTATCAAGCTAGTCCTACTGTAGTTTTTCTTTTATCTAGAAACAGCCTTGTTATTAAATTCGTTAAAGATTCAATAACATATCATTTTTAGCAGTTTAATTTGACAGTCATGTTTGTTAATCAAAACTGAAACGTTAGCAGTAGCAGTTCGGCGTTTGGATTTGTGCCCGGTTAGTGACAATAGGCTCGCCCCCTATTACATGGGACCTAAAACATATCGGCGAACTGTGGGTGTACATTGGTACACCTCTGCCTAACCCTTCGGGGATACAGGCGTGATAATATGTTATATAAATAATAGTAAATATATTTAGCCACTTATGCTACTAAACTTGTCTAATAATCAATTTAGATTTTATAACTTAACACATAATAATATGTGATTAGTAATCTTCAATCGTTAATGTTTGGATTTGAAATGCGTAATATTTGTAGTAAACAGGAAAATATGATTTTTAGTGTTTTATGATATAATCTGTTTTCAATCTTTTTTAAGCCTATAGACTGAGTTTTAAGATGTATCCCGTGGCGTTGTTATTTCAATTATACTATTAGTTACACTTTACGTGCGTCAGATATATAAATTGATTTGTTATGGATACTAAAATTCTATGATTAACAGGATGTTCTGCGTTTCTATCGATTTTCAATAATAATAATAATCCAGCCTTTAAACGTCCCACTGCTGGGTACAGACCTCTTCCCATATAGAGAAGGCACGAGCATTGATCACCACGCTTGCTCTCTGCGGGTTGGCGATTTCAGATCCCAAATTTTGGAATCCAGGTTTCCTCACGATGTTTTCCTTCACCGTTAGTCAGAAGTGTCTTAGAATAATTAAGAAAGTACATATAACTTTTGAAAAGCTACTTTGATACTTGCCCGGGTTCGAACCTGCAACCTCGTGCATACAAATCCGTTCATTGAACCGCTAGGCCTGTTGATTTTTAATAACACCATTTATTCCCTTGACACAGTTAATACAAACACAGTTCAGTTTAAGGATAAATGTATGACGTTATGCAATTTTTTTATCTGAGAAAGACACACCAATATAAAAGTTAGTTGATCATCTGTCAAACCTAAAATGTAGTGTTGAGATCAAACTTCAAATATTTATTGCGATCATGAGTAGATACAAAGGGTGTTATAAAAGGTAAAAGTACATACATGATACCCTGGTAGGGCGCAGCAACTAAATTTTAATATAAAATAACTTAAAATTAATTACTTACTAATTAATCAATCTTTTATTGTACATATATTATTTGTTAGTCTTTTGGTCAACTAACCACAGACGCGCGTTTTAACTGTAACTCTGAAAACTGAAATAAAATATTTCATTTGCCATAAAAAATTGTCAGAAGTGGGATTCGAACCCACGCCCACAGAAGTGGACTGCGACCTGAACGCAGCGCCTTAGACCGCTCGGCCATCCTGACATACTTAAGTCATACTTAAATATCTATTTGTGGGTACTTCTTCGTTTCGATTCACTGGTAAATTTTAACCGACTTCTAAAAAGGCGGAGGTCCTCAATTCGTATCAATTTTCGTGTTTGTTACCTCAGAACTTTTGACTGGGTGAACGGATTAATTATCCTGTTTTTTTTTTTATTTATTTTTTTCGGGTTCAAAATCTTTTGATTTCGTCCCACGTCGAGGGTACGACGTGGGGATATGTCGGACTTGCACCGACCAAAAACACCCCGGTTCCCTTCTCGCCTTTGCTGGAGCCGCGGGACCGCTAAGCATTCTCACCGCAGCTCCGGAAGTTATTTGAAAGCTTTATCTCTATTTGGTTCAGTTATGGTCGATTGGATCCATAAGAAAACCATAGAAGACTTCTTTTGAAGTCGTTATGACCAGTCTTACTATGGGATACTGTGTTACCCAGTAACATGTGTTGTGGAGGTCAGATAAGCAGTCGCTCTGTAACATACGGTATTCAGCTGTCGGTGAGACTGGAAGCCGACCACAACATAGCTTGAGAAAAGTATTGGCAGTTGTTTCAATATTCATTTGTGACGTAGTTTTTGATATATAGCTTCATAATTATTATAATCAATAAATCTAATCAATTTAAGGCGGGGTTACATCACAGCAATTAATCATATTTCTGACGTATAGAGTTTTTTTAAGTTTTTTTACTAAACTGCGAATTAAAATTAAAATATTTCGGTTAAATGAATTATTGTTTTGAGCAGAGTTAAATTATGACGTTTTTTGTTGAGTTTTTTAATCTACGGTATCCCGGACTTATTTTTTTCTTTTATAGGCGTAGGCTATTATTCATTGTCATAACTTGTATTTTTTTATTGAATTTTGTTATGATTTTTAAAGCACGACAAAGCGATTTAAATAATTGTGGTTACTTTTCAATTTATAATACTAATAGTTAAATATTTGGTTGTTTTTTTACTTTAATTTATTCAATCGTGTTGTTTGTAATCAAGGCAAATATTTTGCGTGACTTTTCAAAGTCAAATAAAACTTATCTTAGTTACTTTAAGAATGACTTAGAATAAGTGAAAGATACGATGAATAGTCGTTCTCTGTATGAGAGGCCTGCAGTGTGACAGTTACAGGCTGGTGTTATTAACAGCTTCGGTAATGACACCCACCGTGGGGCTCACAAGCGTGGTGATCAATGTTCGTCCTCTGTATGATAGGCCTGCAATGTGACAGTTACAGGCTGGTGTTAACAGCTTCGGTAATGGCACCCACCGTGGGGCTCACAAGCGTGGTGATCAATGCTCGTTCTCTGTATGAGAGGTCTGCAGTGGGACAGTTACAGGCTGGTGTTGTTAACAGCTTTGGTAATGACACCCACCGTGGGGCTCACAAGCGTGGTGATCAATGCTCGTTCTCTGTATGAGAGGTCTGCAGTGGGACAGTTACAGGCTGGTGTTGTTAACAGCTTTGGTAATGACACCCACCGTGGGACTCACAAGCGTGGTGATCAATGCTCATTCTCTGTATGAGAGGCCTGCAGTGTGACAGTTACAGGCTATTTATATTGTTTCAATATTAAACCTTATGTAACACACAATTCTTTATGAAACTGCTAACGAAGTGCGAAATTAATATTGATATTAATTACATGTCTCATGGGAAATATTTTTTGCTGAAGTTCAAACAAAAAATTAACTTGTTATTCATATTATAATATGAGCTGATAAAATCAACAGCAAGAAACTGTTATACCATACAATTATATAAGATTTCACACACAAAAAAATAATAAAAACTATATAAAAAGAATAGGCAGTCAAAATATTTTTGACACTGAATGCCTATGTATAATCTGTGGGTGGTCTGTCAACCTTGGTACTATTTGACAGGTTAAATCAACACGATTTAACCTGTCAAATTTAGCTTTCAATATTAATTTAAGTATATTGATCACCAATACTAGACTAGATATATTAATAGACTAATTCACAACCCAATTTTGGGTTGTGAATACAAACCAAACCAAACGTTTAGATAGTTCTTTAAAAAGATTTCGTGCGCAGATAAAGAAACTCTTTTATCTTTGTGAATTTTTTATTTACATATGACTCATGATTTTTATTACATAATATGATGATTAAATTACGTTTTTTCTAGTAAGGAAAAAGTAACTAATATATCACTTAATAGTTTAAGGTTATTAATTTGCCGAATCATTGCCAAAATCCAAGGTTATGGCAGGTCAAAAACTTGTTTATTTTTTTATTTGCACATATCAATCATTATTAAAATGTCTATGGTCGTACGTAATGTCAAAGTGACGTATGCGAACTGACATTGGTCATCAATCAATAAGTGTATGAATATATTACATAGACTAAACATATACATAGACTGCTACTATCGCTAGTTTCCCCTTGTGCTAAGCGAGAGCACTTTTTAGTCTGTATGTAGTACATTCGTTTACTGATTTAAGTTATTTTTCGCTCAACGAGAAACTTATATACGAAAATATCGATGGTTTTGACATTGTTAGGATAATATTAGTGTTATAGATAGATTGTTTAAAACGGCAAGCTCCATCTTCATACATAATTCCCGACAAAACTAGTTCACACTAGTGCTTACGTTCAAACTCTGATAGGCTCACTCTATAACTTCTTATGTACGAGTATACTCTAATATGCAAACTGACATTAGTCATCATTCAATAACTGTATGATTAAACAATGATTTTAGTACTGTCATGTTTAGTTTAGTTAATTGATTTGTTTTACATATGGCTGGATATGATAAGGTGTAAATTGGTAGGTTTTTGTATGTTATTTCAATTAGCATCATGACTTGGCTAAGAAATGATGATAGGGCTATTTTCTCTGACTAAACAGTCTTAACATGTTGCACAGTTAGATGCTTGGTAAATAAAAAATATGATAATTCTTATTTTCCTAGTAAGCAAACAAAGCAATCATTGTGACACGTACTTTTCGTACTTTTCACGATATTCGGTGAATCCTTGTATTGTGTTATTTCTTTTTTCCTCTGTTGGGCAAAGAACCTCGTCCTTTGAGTCCACACTTGTATAAAAAAAATATATAAGGCCTAATTTCTGTCGAGGTCTAAAAATCAGTAATTAAAGGACTTTAAAACTTGATTCATAATGATAGATAAGTGCCTAAACTCGTCAATCTAAGAAAACATTGCATTCTAATAAACGTGTTGTTTACATAGGCAGTCGCTCTATAACATACGTTCAGATGTCAGTGAGACTGGAAGCTGACTCCAACATAACTTAGACATATAATGACCTCAGTGGTCGACTATCATACAGACTGGTTTTCAAGGTGATATCAGCTAAATCCCGGATTTGATACCTAGACTAGTCAAAGTAGAAAAACATTTTTCTGCGTCACAGAAATGAGGGTTTATGGTACCTTCGTTGTCTCTGATTTCATAATACCAGTGCTTTAGCTACTTACTTTCGGTACAGAGCAATGTATGTGATGTTGTCCACATTTATTTGGAATCAAATAAGTCATATTATTCAATAATTCGCGATTTAGATAATACGACACTTGCACTTGGCTTATGATAGTATTATCAGTAACCTAAACATCACGGTCAATGCCTCTTTTGTTTATTGTTACGAGTAAACTTAATAAGGTTAGATAATTTACTTCTGAGTAATTGTTGAGGAAAACATCGTATTTAAACCTGGATTTGTTAATCATCCATCATCATAAACCACAGCCCTTGTCCTCCCACTGCTGGGCATAGGCCTCCCCTTTTTCGTGCCATTTTCTGCGGTCCTGTGCCAGCCTCATCCAGACTCGACCCAAGACTTTAACTATGTACGTGTATTTACCTATACTTAGTATTTGTTAAAAAATAAAAATATAAATTTTCTTGAAAATGAGACACCTAGGTATATACAAACAGCTTAAGTACAAATATCAATAACATTTAAGATATTTGTCTCCATAATTTATAGTAAAGGACCATTACAGTCGACCCATTCGTTTACTAGCTACGTTACCAAATATAAACCTACAGGCAAACTTATAAAAGCCTTTTTGCGACGGAAGTCAACATCAAAACTAGTAAAGTCGGTTACTATTCAAAATAATTTAATTTAGCCCTGTCTTTTTAAATTATAAGGATTACACAAAAAGTGCGCAAACAATTTTTTTTCGTGTTTAAAAACTGCGCATTAGCCTATAAATTGTCTAATTATTTAAACTAAGCATAACATTTCAATAATCAAATAATTACCTAATTGATTTTATATAGTGTCAAGTTCTCAATTTTTTTATCTACTTTTTACATTGATTCTAAGATTAATTCAAAGCAAAGATACAAATAAACTATCGATTTTATTTGAAACTAGCTGTGCCCCGCGGTTTCACCCGCGTGAATACATGGGTCCCGTTCCCGGTGCCTTTATATTATTGGGGGCGGAGATGAATCCCACAAACCACTATCGTAAATAGAGGTCAGGATGACTAATTTTTTTTTCGCGCATTTTTTTTTTCATAAGAACCTTCTCCTGATAATAACTAACACAACAAAAAAAGAATTGGCGAAATCGGTCCAGCCGTTATTGAGTTATGCGCTTACCAACACATTTAGCGATTCATTTTTATATATAAGATAACAAAATCAAGTTACATAACGAACCAAAAAAAGAATTTAATACTTAGTTACATATATATATTTTACCAGGCTTGCACTATAAACCAATTTAATAGTCGAAATGCCACTAAAAACAGGTCTGATCTAAATATATCCTTTAATACTTGTTATTCATTCTAAGTTATTTTAAGAATATCATCTATATCCTTATCTTAACTGGTATTATTTTATAGTTAGTTATAGCTAATTGGTATTTTAACTATCAATTTCGTGAAAAACATCGTTAATGTCGCTACTTAAGAAGAAAAAAACTGATTGCCCGACTAGTTTCAGTTGGCTCATGAATAAAGACGATTGGCGAAAACACGAATGTTAATAATTTAACTCGAATAAGTTTAATTGTAAGGAAACCCGGATTTTGAATAATGACATCTGAAATCGCCCGCAGAGAGCAAGCGTGGTGATCAATGCTCGTGCCTTCTCTATATGGGAAGAGGCCTGTGCCCAGCAGTGCGACGTTTATAGGCTGGTATTATTAATAGGTTAACAAAAACAAAATACATTACAAATCAGAAATTAAAAAGGTTTAGTACGGTAAGAGCTCTAGTTAAGCCGCGCTCGCCGCTGTTTGTCCGTTGATGGGTGACCATTTTAAACTGAGAACCCTCCGTGCCTCTGTCATACGTTGATTCACAGTCGTTAAATCATTACACTTCTGACCACCAGTCTTAATATGGGATACTGTGTTGCCTAGTAAAATGTGTTGTAGAGGTCAGATAGACAGTCGTTCTGTAAAATAGGGTATTCAGCTGAATCCGGTGAGACTGGGAGACGAACATAGCTTAGTTAGATAGATTTCACTATCAAGAAACTAAATAATCTAAAAGTTTATGAATAGTTGTTTTATTTACCCTCAGGTAGTTCATTGTAGACTTTTCTCGAAATAAAACATATCATCACGCCTGTATCCCCGAAGGGGTAGGCAGAGGTGTACCAATGTACACCCACAGTTCGCCGATATGTTTAGGTCCCATGTAATAGGGGGCGAGCCTATTGCCACTAACCGGGCACAAATTCAAACTCCGACCTGCTACTGAGAATTTCATAGAAAAACCCAATAACACCTTGGTCGACTTGGGAGTCGAACCCAAGACCTCTAGAGTAGCAGGCGCGCTTAGCACCACTAGGCCAACGAGGCAGTTCTCGTTCTTCGTTCTCGAAATAGTAGTTTTTATTGTTTTTACATGTAAGTAGCAGTACTTTATTATTATAAAAAGTCCGAATAGAAGTATATCATTGTTCGTTCATTAATCAATGCCAATCAATCTATTTTTTCACAAAATATTATAACTAGAAGATATATTTAACACTTTTCATAAAACGGTTTATTTCCACTCAATAAAACTTTGTATACAGGGTGTTACGAAAATACGTGGTCGTGTTTTAAATACTAAGACTTCGACTTTGATAGCAATGAACATTTTTCTCTAAAGAAATAATAGTATATTGCTCTTATTAATTAGTTTCCTATAAATCCAAAATAATCATAAGCGATCAAAACTGTTAAGGTATTTTTTTTAACCGACTGTGGAGAAAATCACAAAAAAGGGTATGCTTTTGGGCAAAATTGGTCATTTTTATCTGTAGAAGTAGTATTACAAAAATGACCAAACATCTTTGTAACACTCTGTATGTGTATAAATAATAGACGAAAAGATTAGCTTTTTTATCAAATAAAGATTCACTGAACAAAAACATATTTATTTTGGTCTTTCCCATGGCTGAGTTTTTTGTCTATTTTATACTATTTTTAAACTTGTTCGTATTTTTCCGTTAGCCTATAAAGACCGTGGGATTCTGTTTTTCTTTAAAAGTCGCTTAATAATTTAATTTTAATTACTTTTCTGTTTTTGCTGAATTAATACTGTACCCGGATATTTAATTTTATTTATTTCAACAATTATCAGGTTAAAATCTTTTGTCTATTATAATCTTGATAAAAGTTAGGTATCCATTGTCTTTAGTTAATCTTGTTTATTTAATATTCAGTACCTAATTTATTTATCCCACGGTGCCATTACTGAAGTTAATAACACCAGCCTGTAACTGTCCCACTGCAGGCCTCTCATACAGAGAACGAGCATTGATCACCACGCTTGTGAGCCCCACGGTGGGTGTCATTACTGAAGTTAATAACACCAGCCTGTAACTGTCACACTGCAGGCCTCTCATTAAGAGAACGAGCATTGATCATCACGCTTGTGAGCCCCACAGTGGGTGCCATTACCGATGCTGTTAAAAACGCCAGCCTGTAACTGTCACACTGCAGGCCTCTCATACAGAGAACGAGCATTGATCACCAAGCTTGTGAGTCCCACGGTGGGTGCCATAACCGAAGCTGTTAATAACACTAGCTTATAATTGTTTCACTGCACTCCTTTTCAAGGCGGTCAAACTGTAAACAGTCAATCATTATAGATATAATAATTATAGTTATATAATTTAAAAAAGTTTGTAGTTAACTTTCAAATAACTGCAGTAAGATTTACCGTTAAATAATTGGGGTTTTCAACTAACGGATAATAATCTAGACCGCAAATTAATCTTACTTACACTAAAGTGAATATGTTTGTTTGGCTTTCAAGCTAAAACTAACGAACAGATTTTAATGAAATTTTGCTTAAATATAGCTTATAAACAAGAGTAAAACATAGGGTACTTATTATCTCGATAAGTCTAATTGAATAGGAACTAAGGGGAAAAAACAGCGGCGCATGCTAGTCTAAAAATAAATTTTATTGCTATCTGAAGGTTACAGTTATTTTTAACCTGTCAGTTCAGATTTAATAACAAATCAATTAGTATTCACACTTTTTATAACGTGCTAATTATTTTTATTTGAGTTTCAATCTATCTTGTTGAGATACATTGATAGGTGTCAATCAAAGTTAAGCTTTTGTTAAATTGATAGCCTATTGAAATATGTGTTGTGTTAGAGTCGCTTGTGACAAACATTGGTGTGTGAGACAAATGTTTGTTCCAATTAGGTATGTTAATTAACCGACTTTTAAAAAGGGGGGGTACTTAATTCGACCGTATTTTTTTAATGTTTGTTTAACTTTAGGTGAACCGATTCTGTCATTTTTTTTTCTGTTGGTCCTTCCCGTGTTGTTCAGTTTTGATTTGACCACACTTTTGACCATAGTTTTGACTTATTTTGAAGTCGTTTTTTTTTTTATGAAACCTTGAGACTGTAGGATTAAATTCTTTCTTGTACTTAACAAGGCCATTGTTTATATAAAGCTAGCTTTTGCCGCTGACTCTGACTGCGTTATCGCGAAAAAGAGCTTAATATGTCCTCTTTTAGAATCCAAGCTTATCCCATGCCAAATTATATCAAAATCAGTTACAAAGTTTAGCCAAGTGTAACAGACAGAATTACTTTTATAATATACGGACGAAAGATCAGTTCACTGACCTTACAGCTTACGGTTATAATCAACAGTTAACGTGACTAAGTAAGATTATAACCTTTAAGATGTTCCTGTCATTATAATACAGATAGATCGTTTGCAAGAGAAACCGTTAATAATATAATTAATCAAGTATAATCTGGCCGCTGAGAGAATGCGTTCCTATAATATTCGGGACATCTCACACACGGTTATCTGATCCCAAGCTAAGCAGAGCTTGTGTTATGGTAACCAGACAACTAGGCTGATAAACATACTTGTATATTTTTTTAATCATAGATATTATAGATACATTACACCCAGACACTGAACAAATGATCGTGTGCTCATCACTCAAAGATTTCTCCTGGGTGGGAATCGAACCCACGAGCTCTGATATAGCAGTCAGGGTCACTAACCACTAGACCAACAGCCCTGTTCCTGACAAGTCGTGATCAACAAACAGATATAATTTTAATTTGGTGAAGACCTTTTTTTTTTTTTTTATTAGCCTATATGTGATCCCACTGCTGGGCAAAGGCCTCCCCCTCCGTCCTCCAAACCTGTCTTTCCATTGCGATTTCTGGCCACGTGCGACCCGCATGAGAACTTACTACAAATAAATAATAATCACATATTTGTCAAATAAACAAATGATATTATTATGTCAGGCAATGATGGATCGTAATATGGCACGGTTACATATTTCCCTTATCAAGACCAAATGTAGTTGGTAATGTAATGTGTCAGGAATGCATTCTCTCAGCGGCTAGATTATACTTTTTATTATTTCTGTGGGTAGCAACAGCATCCCTTGGTAAGCCCAGTTGTCAGAAGTTTCAGTTCAAATTTTCAAGGTTAAAGGTTCAAAAAAGTTTTGTGAATGTTTGGAAAAATGTATTTTTATTATTTTCAGGACTAAAATAAACCGGAAATCCGCCAATCAAGCCCATATCTTGAAACAAGATTGACTCTTAAAAAGTAATTATTTGAATGTGCAAAATGATCAGCGCAATTACATTCAAACGCTTTTAATATCGATTAACAAAACAAATATAACTATCATAACAGCTAATAAACGTACAACCGCCAAACAAATTAATTTATAACGAACTCAAAAACAGACCAATAAAAACCATTAGAAACTAGTTTCTAACACATAATTATTACAAAAATAAAGTACTTTATATTTCCGCATCTATTTATAAACTCGGAATGTTAAAAAAAAACTATAAACACATGTTTTAATGGACAAAGACTCTACATTATTCTAGAAGATTCCGTTTTTATGACATCTACTTGTAATTAAGGAACTTTAATTGCGTATAATTATAGCCTACTGTCTCACCGCAGGCCTCTTAAAAGAACGAGCATTGATCACCACGCTTGTGAGTCCCATAGTGGGTGCCATTACCGGAGCTGTTAATACCACCAACCTGTAACTGTCCCACCGCAGGCCTCTTAAAAGAACGAGCATTGATCACCACGCTTGTTAGTCCCACAGTGGGTGCCATTACCGGAGCTGTTAATACCATCAACCTGTAACTGTCCCACTACAGGCCTCTTAAAAGAACGAGCATTGATCACCACGCTTGCCCCATAGTGGGTGCCATTACTGAAGCTGTTAATAACACCAGCCTGTAACTGTCCCACTGCAGGCCTCTCATACAGAGAATGAGCATTGATCACCACGCTTGTGAGCCCCACGGTGGGTGTCATTACTGAAGCTGTTAATAACACCAGCCTGTGACCGTCCCACTGCAGGCCTCTCATACAGAGAACGAGCATTGATCAGTCATCATCTCCAGAGCCTCTTCCCAACTAGGTTGGGGTCGGCTACCAGTCTTACCGGATTCAGCTGAATACCGTATTTTACATGGAGCGACTGCCTATCTGACCTCCACAACCCATTTTACCGGGAAACACAGTATCCCATAGTAAGACTGGTTGTCAAAATTGACTGAACGACTGCCAAAGATTTAGGTATGACAGCCGGGACCTACTATTTAACGTGCTTTCCGAAACACGGAGTGTTCTCGGTATGTTACAAATGGTCACCCATCCACGGACCAACCGCGGCGAGCGCGGCTTAGCCTGTATTATCGGTCAAACCGTACGGCTTACATTAAGCCACGAGCCCCTCAAGCAGCATTGATCACTAAAATTGCCAATTTCGATTATACAAGCCAATATTTCATTCATAACATTAAATATTGATAATTATAATATGAATACTCTTGTGTTCAAACAAGCGATAAATACTAGAATAATTAATAGTATGTAGGTCAATACACATTTAATCGATATTCGATATTTATTTAATAATGTTTATGCTATAAAGTTAATTAATAAACGCGATATCTCTGTCCCAAATAGCTTGTATATTCTCGATTGTTTATGTGTCATAATTCTTATAACAAAATAATCCGACTTCAAAATAAGTCTTATATTGTATTTTCCTGTCATAACTAGACCAAATTAAAAACGGACCACAAGGGAATCACCACTTTTAAAATTAAAAAAAAAACATCTAAATCATTAATTGGATTTGTGCCCGGTTAATGGCAATGGGCTCGCCCCCTATTACATGGGACCTAAACATATCGGCGAACTGTGGGTGTACATTGGTACACCTTTGCCTAGCCCTTCGGGGATACAGGCGTGATGATATGTTATGTTAAATCAGTAATAAACGTTTTTTGACGCCTGTTAGTTTTATTTATTTATGTAAGTTCTAATTTTAGTGTAGTTAGAATTTGTTGTTGTGTGTGTTGTTGATGTCGTGGTGGCCTAGCGGTTCAATGAACGGATTTGTATGCACAAGGTTGCAGGTTCGAACCCGGGCAAGTACCAATGTGGCTTTTTCAAAGTTATATGTACTTTCTTAATTATTCTAAGACACTTCTGACAAACGGTGAAGGAAAACATCGTGAGGAAACCTGGATTCCAAAATTTGGAATCTGAAATCGCCAATCCGCAGTGAGCAAGCGTGGTGATCAATGCTCATGCCTTCTCTATATGGGAGAGGCCTGTGCTCAGCAGTGGGCGTTTATAGGCTGGATGATGATAGAATTTGTTCTTATAATAAATTTAATTGTGTCTAAATCAGTTCACCCAGTCGAAAATTATGAGGTAACAAACAAACAAAATACAGTCGCATTGAGTACCTCCTCCTTTTTAATGTCGGTTCATAATTAATAACTAACTTTTGCTTGCGGCTCCTGTCGTCTTAGCTAAAAGTGTTTCTTATTGTAAAAAGACTAATGTAAAATAAAGAAAAATACCATTTACTTTGAGTTACTATGGGATACTGTGTTACCCAGTAACATGTGTTGTGGAGGTCAGATAGACAGTCGCTCTGTAACATACGGTGTTCAGCTGTCGGTGAGACTGGAAGCCGACCCCAACATAGCTTAGTAAAGACTATATTCTAAACAAAAAAAATATTTAAATCTAAGAAAGGTAGTAAGTAGTAGATTAGATTCAGAATATGGATAGCAGTAATTATAATTAAAATTAATAAAAATATCGCATAACTTATAAATCGATAAATATTTTGATGACGTAATTTAAATCGTTCATCACGAAAGGGAATCACACCATAAATAAATTATCATTTAATAAACTTATGATTAATGTTTCTTATTAGCGAATTAGTTTCAATAACAGGTTTTTTGAGAATATTTTTTTTATAAATGCCAAGGCTGGGTACAATACTGTTTTGGTGATTAATAATGAACACGTGTAAAAAATATAATTTCCAAAATATATAATAAGATATATCTACCTGTCTATCTATATTAATATTGTATTTATTTAGCTAAAAACTGCGTCTATTTATTACGCTTTGACTGTTAAACTACTGAACCAACTTTGATGAAATTTGGTCATGAGTAACCTCGACTCTAGGAAATTATCATTATTTTTTTAATACATACATACATACTACATAGTTGGGATACGTTAAAAACTAGTATACAAATTGAAAAAAAGTCCCGGTGCATTAGCGGTTCAATGAACGGATTTGTGAACACAAGGTTGCAGGTTTGAAACCCTTATAGGCAAGTACCAATAGTCCTTTTCACAGATTTATTTCCTATCTCAAGTTTTAAGATATCATTGACAATCGATGAAGAAAAACATTGGAGGAAACCTTGTTTCCAATAATTGCAACCTAAAATCGCCCGCAATGAGCAAGCGTGGTGATCAATGCTCGTGCCTTCTCTATATGGGAAGAGGCCTGTGCCCAGCAGGTGGGCGTTTATAGGCCTGTATTATTATATTAGGATTCTATTACGAAATTATGAAATTACTCATTGATTTTTTAAATTCACCCATTGGCTAACCATGTCTATTAGATATATAGGAATAACCTTAACCTTATTATCTGCAAACCTTGATAAACTAAATTATTAATACACGGATAAACCTTCGCCATTTTGGATTTATCTCCAAAATCGGAAGTTTCTATTTTGACCGCAATTTACATTTTTTAAACAAGTTTGCAGAGGTTAAGCAATGGTTGTGGCGGTCATAATTTGGATTGGTTATAGATGAGTAAGTTATAAGAAGGTTAAAATAATATTACTAATATTATAAACGTGAAAGTTTGTGAGACTGGATGTGTGGATGTTTGTCACTCTTTCACGCAAAAACTACTGAATGGATTTTAATGAAACTTTACAATAATGTAGCTTATACATTAGAATAACACAAAAACTATAATTTATAAAGATAGTGTATGAATTGTCCGAAACCGCGGCACACAGCTAGTAATTTATAATTATAATACCTACTTATAATTTTCTTTTTCGAAATTACCAATAGTTGGTCAGAAGATGGGTGACTATTTGCAAACAGACCGAGAACCCTCCGTGCCTCGGATAGCACGTTAAGCCGTAGGTCCCGACTGTCATACGTTGATCTTTGGCAGTCGTTAAGTCATTACAATTCTGACAACCAGTCTTGCTATAGTATATTGTGGTTACCCAGTAAATACGCACCTAGATTTGGATAGAACCATGTTGTGGTTTACACAAATGTTTGTCTTAAGCGGGATTCGGAACCGCAAAATATAGCGCAGAGAAAAATAGAAGTCAATCTTATCACTCTATTGCTCCAAAGTTAATTATTACCTGACTTCAAAAAAGGAGGAGGACAATACACAATTCGACGGTGTATTTTTTTTTTATGTTTGTTTCCTCAGTACTTTTGACTTGTGAACCGATTTTGATGGTTATTTTTTAATTCAAATTCTGCTCCCCGTGTGGTCCCATTTATTTTGGTCTAGTTTTGACAGTGGGAGCCATGAAAAATAAATGAATATATATAAGCCTTATTTTGAAGCCGATTTTCTCTTAATATAACCTCTTCTTTATTACAAAACGATTATAAATAAGTTTCCAATAAAATCGAATGTTATCATTACCATAATAATTGATATATTGCAAATATATTTGGCATCATTGCTAAACTTATAAATGAGGTTGTGTATGTTACCTTGTATTTACACACACCCACTTTAATTCTATATAAGTCGGAAGTTGTATTTTATGGTAATATGTATTGATAGCCAAAGGTCATATAATAAACTTGACCGAGTCATTTAAATTCTAAAGGACACCTTGCAATCTTTTGCGAGTATTTTTGCCCTTGATCGATGAAATTTATTATTATTATTTATGTAAAAATGTATTGCAGTTCGTTCGTCTCGCTAAAATGTGTGAACGGCTGAACCGATTTGGCTAATTTTGGTATTGATTTGTTTGGGGAAGTCCAGAAAGGGTGAATAAATAAGAAAATGTTTGAAATTAAATAAAAAAAAACTATTTGTTTTAAGTTTATTTTGTACAATAGTTGAGGCTTTTATTTATCGATTGAGGCAGTACGGAGTCTGCCGGGTCAGCTAAAATAAATGTGGACAACATCACATACATTGCTCTGAACCCAGAGTAAGAAGCTAAAGCACTTGTGTTATGGAATTCAGAAACAACGAAGGTCCCAACACCCAGACCCGGGACAATGTAGAAAAGTTGTTTTCTATTGACCCGTCTGGGGATCGAACCCGAGACCTCAGAGCTAGCGACACCTTGAAACCGGTGCGCACTCCACACGACTAAGGTCATCGAAGAAATTTATTAATCTGTATATATATTATACAGATTAGTTTCCGAGGTGAAATGACGTTTGTTTTGATAATAATGTAGGTGACCTGCCAAGCCAAATATATACAAGCGTGAAAGATGGTAGAAATCGATAAAAGACATTAAATGTATGGAGGTGACAGTTCATTTCAATCAGTCATGTCACTTAGACTTGTCATTTCCATGCATTTGATAGTTCGATTAGCGTTTTAATCTGGCCGCTGAGAGTTTTTTTTTGTAGAGATCTTTGCAGTTAGCCTGAGCGCAGGCTTTGACTGCTTCACCGGACTTTTGGCGAGGACCTTAAGGCCTCCAGCCAGAGCAATAGGAACAAACTAACTACGTCAGCAACGTCCACTAAGGGCACCCCCTGCGGGGTTCGGACCTCGTCTTAGGCGTTGCTAACAATCTTAATTAAGCAAAACAGCAAGGGATGGCTGGATCTAAGTGTTTATTATTTAGGGACATATTTTTATTGCTTGTTTGGCCGGGTCGGGCCAGCTTGGTTTAGGGAGGATATAAAAACCGTGTTATATTAATCATTGTATTATAGCATAATGATATAGTTTTGTATTATGTAATTAGTTCAAAAGACAAATAAAAGATAGTAATTTTATTCGTTTTTTCTTCGCGACATTAAAGTTATGTATTGTTGACTACGATCTGTCAAGAACACATTCTCTCTTCGGCCGGAGTATACCTCGTTTTTCTAAATAAATATCATTGAATAGCTATAAATCTTTTTATACCGTTTAATTTGACATAGTTATTGTTTATAGATGGCAATTAATCTATGGTTTCATTGCATTAATTATATTCTAGTCGCTAAGAGGAAAAAGAGGGTCATTAGGTTATGGTTTAAATACATATTACTGTAAACTTTGAATCTTGATAAAAATATTTGAGACATATTTACTATACTAAGTTTTTTCCACGAATTACCTGCAAAAATAAATAGCATTCCTTAAGTTGCGGGCACCCGGTGGATGCAATTGGCGAGTTATCGTTCATTGTGGCGTTCTAGGGGGGAGGCCTTTGGTCAGCAGTGGACGTCTTCCGGCTGATGATGATGTATTAATCCTGATCATAAACTATCTATGTGCCAAGTTTATATCAAATCGGTTTAGCAGTTTAAGCGTGAAAGCGTAACAAACGTCCATGCATTGAAGATACTTTTTTAACATACCTACCGTCGAATTGAAAACATCCACCTTTTTAGAAGTCGGTTAACATAAAGCTTAACTAGCTGAAGTATAATAATGAATGTCTAGATCAACTTTAACACTATTTTTAACCGTTTAACGACCGGTACATTTCAGTTAATAAGACATTTTAAAAATCTCATGATTAAACATAATTAGGATAACACAATGAGACATTATTATGTTCTTAATTAAATAATTAGAATTCGGACAATGACAGTAATTAGAATTAGCACCTATCTTTTTTATGTGTCTCCTGTCAAAAGCGGTAAAAAAGTATATTGTTTCGTAGTCTACTATAATATTAATAACTAAAATCTTTTATTAAAATGATATCCTTCAATAGAAAAATCTTAATAATATAATTATTCGGGACAACTCACATATGGTCATCTGATCCCAAGCTAAGCAGAGCTTGTGTTATGGTAACCAGACAACTGATACACATACTTATATATTTTTAAATATATTATAGATAACACCCAGACATAGACAGCAAGTGATCGTGCTCATCACACAAACATTTGTCCTGGGTGGGAATAGAACCCACGACCTCCGATATAGCAGTCAGGGTCACTGCCCACTAGACTAACAGGCCCGTTTAATGAAGGATTTGCTTGGAATCGAACCTATCTAAAGTACCCAAATCCATAAATTTAACCACTGTACTATTGTCATAAACTACGTCACTTTTTATTTCCTCTATTTTTAATTGGAAACAAACAAATGTTTACAGTATAAATAAATAATGAAAAGTTCATATTATCATGACGTCATCAAATTAAAACAAAATGAATTATTTCCTATATATTCAAAAACAATCTTGAACTTGAAAATAATGTTCACACAAAATTATACTTTAAAAACTAGGACACAAAGTTCAAATTACAATACAGGAAATGTATAAAATATTTGCTCTAATTTATTTTCAAGGAAATGTAAATTTTATTGCAATGGTACAAGGTTTGTTTTGGTTTGTCAAATGTTATTGTTTTTAAATGATTTAGCTAATTAGCATATTAGTAGCTATTATAATGTTAATTTGTTTGAGAAACTAGTTTTAAATAAAATTCCGTTTTATATTTTTAGTTGGAACTCTGAATTTAGTGAGTTTCAATCATTGACTCGCTAGTTTCCCCTTGTGTCAAGCGAGAGCAGTTTTTAGTCTGAACCCGGTACATTCGTTTACTGATTTAAGTTAATTTTCGCGCAACGAGAAATTTATATACAAAAATATCTATGGTTTTGACATTGTTATGATTATTTTTGTTTTAGAAAGATTTTTTAAAACGGCAATCTCCATCTTCATGCATAATTCACGACAAAACCATTTCACGCTAGTGCTTACGTTCAAACTCTGATAGGCTCACTCTAGTTCCTTATGTGTACTCTAAGGTTTCAATACTTTATAATGAAGTCAAAGATATCTCCAGTTTCAATGGGAGTTCAGCCGTTTTGGAGATGTGATCGTACAAACGAAAAACTCACAGTCAGTTTAAATCTCTCTTTTATTTAATTAAACAAATTCCAAATAAATGGTATCTTCAATGATAAATTATGGTACACTTTTATGACATACCGTCGAATTAACGACTTCCTCTTTTTTCTGAATCGGTAAAATCTGATAGGTATATACGCTTACGTTCTTCCGTATTAATATAATAATTATAACTCCAGCCTATAAACGTTCCACTGCTGGGCACCGGCCTCTTCCCATATAGAGAAGGCACGAGCATTGATCACCACGCTTGCTCACAGCGGATTGTGATCTTAGACACAATTATAATAATAATCCACTTAACAATTAACATGTTCTTAAGATCATGGACAGATCAACTAATGACCTAAGACTTTGAAACTAGACTGAATCCTTCACAAGCTATTTAACTAATAATCGACCTTAAGCACATTTAATTAGAGTTTCAAATCACTTAGATTTTTTTGGTACAGATCTTTGCAGTTAGCCTGAGCGCAGGCTTTGACTGCTTCACCGGACTTTTGGCGAGGCCTCCAGCCAGAGCAATAGGAAAAACTAACTACGTCAGCAACGTCCACTAAGGGCACCCCCTGCGGGGTTCGGGCCTCGACTTAGTGCGTTGCTAACAATCTTAATAAAGCAAAACAACAAGGGATGGCTGTATCTAAGTTTTAATTATTTAGGGGCATTTTTTTTTGCTAGTTTGCTCGGCTCGGGCCTACTTGGACTAGGGACGTGGGGACTATTACTTAGAAATCTCAATAAAATATACCTAGACACAGCCTTTTCCCAAGTTATGTTGGGGTCAGCTTCCAGTCTCACCGGATTCAGCTGAATACCGTATGTTACAGAGCGACTGCCTATCTGACCTCCACAACACATGTTACTGGGTAACACAGTATCCCATGGTAAGACTGGTTGTCAGAATTGTACGACTGTCAAAGATTTGAGTATGGCATTCGGGGATAGTTATTGGCCACCCATCTAAATACCAACCTTGGTTAGTGCTGCTTAACCTTAAAGATGAATCGATTAATACGTTTCTTTTTTTTTACTTAGACCATCCTGTCTCAATTATATACTATTATTCTTAAATTAATTATTATTAGGTACTTAAGCTCAAATTATAATATTCACAAATACTTAAGTAATTACGTTTATTGCAGTTAAGTAGATAATAAATTGTAAAATTAGTTTTTATAACCTATAATGAACGCCTAATTTGAGGTCAATGACCTTCGGCAGCCATATTGGATTCTAATTTAGTATTTAATGTCAAAGTTAACTAACGATCTCAAGGCATTTTAATATCAAGCAAATGTTTCTAGAATTATTATTTATAGGACCTATTTCATCTATAGTTTCAATCAGTGACACCCATCCATAGGCTTGCCTTAGGAAACGTTGCTTAACGTCTCCATCTTAGGAGCTTCTACTATGGCACTATCTCGTCAGTCAAAATCTACCCACCCATCCAAATACCGACCTCGGTAAACGTAACTTAACCTTGCTACATAAAGTGGGGTTTCTGCTAAAACTAAAAATGGTCACCCATCCAAGAATGAGCCTTGGCAAACGTTGCTTAACCTTGATCGTTGAATTAAGGTAATATAGTCTTAGTATCGGAATTACCAGTTTTTCTAGATTGAAAATAAATATTTTATCCATCAATAAAAATATAAAAAAGATTGTCTGTCTTTCTGTTTGTCTGTTACGCTTTCACGGCTGAACGGCTGAACCGATTGTGATCTAATTTGATATGTAGTAAACTTGAACTTCAAGAAAGAACATAGGCTACTTTTGCTGCGATAATCGTCATTAACGCGGGCGAAACCGAGTGCGAAAGCTAGTTTTAATAAAAACATTAGGAAACTTTCAAAAAGCATGTTCTCAAATCTACATATTATTTGAATAGTAGTATATCTAGGTAATAAAATTCTGGTCTCAATAATATAATCTTGGCATTTCAAAACATCCTAATTTTTATATTTCAGATGGATTAAACAGAAAATATTATAAGAACAACTAGCTGGGCTCCGCTATTTTGATTCCATATTTTTTGACTTATAAAGATGGTAGTACGATATAAAATAACATAAACGTTCCTGAAAAATTAAGCTACCAAATACAAAAAGTTTTATTCATATCGGACTATTATTGCCAGTGATAAGTGCGAACAAACATACAAACAATTAAGTTTCATACACAGTTTCACCCTCGCAACGACCTAATCACCGTTTCCAATTTTTTATACTAATTTTTTATACTTAATAATATACTTTATATTGTTATTATTATCTCAGAATAGATTCTGGGCCAAAATATATCCAAATTAAAAATCATGAAAAATCGTCCACCTCTTTTTGAGTTATTTATTGCAAAAATTGTTTGCACACCTGCACTTTGCATGACATAAAGTACGCTAACGATGCTGCCATTAATGTCGCAACTTACTGAGCCAATATACTACAATATTCTAAACAAAAACAAATATTTTTCACCTCTTAATCTTTGCTGGGCTTACACAAATAATTCAATAACAAAATTAGCCAAATCAGTCCAGCCGCGAGTTTTAGTGGCACTAATGAACAGCAATTCATTTTTAGATACATAGATAGATGGATAGATTCTAAATCAGACACGTATTTGTTTTTATAAGAAAATGGCTGACATACGCAACAATTGTCTGTCGCATTGAACATTGCAACGTTTGCATTATTAAGTATGATATAATAAGTTCTTTGTTATAATTACACTAATTATAAATATCGTCGTGTCATTATGATTCTCTGAAAAATGTGAGGAAGTTCCTGACTTTGTAAACTAATTAAAAATTGTATAATAATATACATATTATAATAGTAAAGGTCTAGGATTCTTACTAGACATGTGTCACTAGTTTTCAAGGTGTCGCTTTGAGGTCTCGGGTTCGATCCCCGTACGCGTCAATATAGAAATCACTTTTCTACATTGTCTCGGGTCTGTGTGTTTGTGGTATCGTTGTCTCTGATTCCATAACACAAGTGCTTTAGCTACTTACTTTGGGTTCAGAGCAATGTACTCGTATGTGATGTTGTCCATTTTTTTTTTAAGTGGTACAATTTTGACGAATTGTGTATCAATCGATTCTTTATTAGTTCTTATTTTCTATTATTACATAGGTTACAACTTATACACATAAATATAATGGTTTCTAGTAATCTACAGCTTTTTAAAAACTACGCAATTAATTTTCTTTATAGTTTCTTGTCGACTAAAAATAACAGATTTAGGAATTCAACTAGTTTTTAAAATACGGAATTAGATAATGTATGTTGTTAGCCAGATATTTAAATGTCAAATATACGAAAAAGCAATTAACATAATATTATTAATTCAAAATACTTTATTTATATCACATTTTTTAAACTTTATGAATAAAAAATAGTATCTAGAAAGGTAAAGAATCGCACTTATTTTTTTTGGCCTTTTAACGCCTATAATCGTCCCACTGCTGGGCACAGGCCTCTTCCCATATAGAGAAGGCACGAGCATTGATCACCACGCTCGCTCATTGCGAGCGATTTCAGATCCCAATGTTTATCACGTTTGCTCACGATGTTTTCCCTACTGGTTGTCCGAAATATCTTAGACATTATAATAATGTATTTTTTCATTTGTTTCAGGTTTATTTATCCTACTAATGCTGGGTTTCTTCGCGCTGTCAGCTGGTTGCTTCATACTGTTTGCCAAGCCATACGACTTCTTTTTCCATCAAGTAAGTTTTCATTTAAAATATATCCTGGCACAACACACACGCAGAGCTTGTGTTATGGTAACCAGACACTGTCTGTCATCTGTCATTACACACAGACACAGAACAAAATGATAATGCTCTTCACACAACATTTGTCCTGGGTGGGAATCGAACCCATGACCTCCGGTATTAAAGTCAGGGTCACCAACCCCTAGACCAATAGGCCAGTCAAAATATCTACATTAAATAATTCAATAAAATCCCAAAACCAAAGAAAACTGACCAGCGGGTTTCTGCATATTTTGCTCAAAACTTTTTTTTGAATTTATTATTAAGTATGACGATGTCTGTAGTCAAGTGGCGTATTCGGTTTTCGGGGTGTCGTTAGCTCTGCAGTCCCGGGTTCGATTCCCGGACGGGTCAATCTAGAAACCAACTTTCTGCATTGTCTGGGGTCTGAATGTTTGTGGTATCGTTGTTTCTGAATTCCATAACATAAGTGTTTAAGCTACTTACTTTGGGTTCAGAGCAATGTATGTGATGTTGTCCACATTTACTTATTTATCTTTTCTTTACAGAAAGCCATGTTAAGTGATGGAGGAGAAATCTTCGAGATGTGGAGGAAACCCGAAGTGGAATTATATACGAAAGTCTATCTCTTCAATATAACGAATGCCGAGGAATACATGGCTGGCACAGACGACAAGGTCAAGGTCAAAGAGGTCGGACCTTATGTCTACAGGTGTGTAAAATAATCTATTTTAATATCATTACTAAAAAAGTCAACAATAGGAAATACAAAAAACTGCACTTACTTTAAGCAATTATAAAACATAACACATTATAATTATTTCGTTTAATTACATAGATATTCTCAGTTTAATGACTTATCCTTCAGAGGAATAATTGTTTTACAGTATGCAGTTAGTTATTATAATAATTATGTGTAATATAAGTATTAAAATCATCTTCCTGGGTGTAAAAATACCAACATAATTTACCTTTTCCCAAGCTATGTTGGGGTCGGCTTCCAGTCTTATCATTCCCAGTTAAATAACGTAACTATATATAGCGACTGTCTTCCTGATCACCACAACACATTTTACTGAGTAACACAGTATCCCATAGTAAGACTGGTTGTCAGAATTGACTTAACAACTGCCAAAGATCAACGTATGACAATTATTGACAATCGAGACCAACGGCTTAAGGTGCTTTACAAAGCTCGGAGGGGTCTCGATATGTTTGAAAATGATCTCCCATCCACAAACATACCGCGACAGGAGCTGCTTCACTTTTATTTTTAGATAGTCTTTTTGTTACTTCTTTTGTTTTCCTTTCTTGTCTTTCTTTTTGCTACTCCCAAAAAAGGAGTTTTTTTTTTGCAATAAATAGGTATATATCTTGTTACTGGAGTTTCTTGCCGGTTCTTCTCCATTGGAATTACATTTTGGAACCTGCAGTAGAGTCAGTAAATTTAACGTTTTAAAAGAGCCTTAACAAGGCCTACTTGAAATAAAAATATTTTGATTTTGATTTTGATTTGTTTCCAGGGAGTTTTTGGAACATGAGGTGGTGAAGTTCAATGATAATCACACGTTGTCTGCGATACCGAGACATCCGCTGGTCTGGGTAGAGGAACTATCTGAGGGAAACAAAGAGAATGATACTTTGTATCTTCCGCACATCGCTTTACTGGTAAGTTTTATACTACAATTGTGATATACAAGCTATGCCCCACGGTTTCACGCGCGTGAATGACAATTCTTTCACTATATTTATTAATTATATCCTATGTGTTATTCCCATGTATAAGCAACGTTATTGTAAAGTTTTATTAAAATCCATTGAGTAGTTTTTGCGTAAAAGAGTAACAAACATCCATACATCCAAACAAGCTTTCGCATTTTAGGCATCCGATCCCAAACTAAGCAAAGCTTGTAGTATGGTAACCAGACAACAGATGAACATACTTATGTATTTCTCATTTTTGACATATAGATTTAGATTTACAATTGGAAGTGTTTAGTTGCAAATTTTACTTATTGGGTAAGTAACCCTTTCGTGAGTAATTATAAAACTCTTACAAAGTATTATCATAATTTGATCAATCATTTAGGAATGCATGACGATAACATAAACATACAATTTTATTCGTAAAATAGTTTATTAGTAAAGATGGATGTTTTATTAAGATTCCAATCACTTAGCTTTACTTAATGTTGAAATCAATCGGAACCAAGGCTCACCTTTAACTGAGTTTTGAAATATCCTCTTAATGTACTTTATACTTCAACATAGCAATAATAATAACATAAAGCTTAAGAGTATTTGTTAATTCGTAATCGTTGAAACAATTGAATTTTAATGTCAAATTATTGATACGAAAAATTGGACATAACATATCATCACGCCTGTATCCCCGAAGAGTTAGGCAGAGGTGTAACAATGTACACCCACAGTTCGCCGATATGTTTAGGTCCCATGTAATAGGGGGCGAGCCTATTGCCAGTATTGCCACTAACCGGGCACAAATCCAAACTCCGACCTGCTACTGAGAATTTTATAGAAAAACCCAATAACACCTTGGTCGACTTGGGAATTAAACTCAAGACCTCTAGCGTAGCAGTCGCGCTCAGCGCCACTAGGCTAACGAGGCAGTTATTTGGGCATCAATGATTAAATTAACTCATTTTGAGGTATCTATACCAGATGTACTCTTCACCCCTTTTGGATGAATATACCCCTTCGGTGACATCTTGTATGTGTTTTTCATTAAAAACATTTGACAGTCCAATTCTTGAGGACAAACGGTGAAGGAAAACATCGTGAGGAATCCTGGATTTCAAAATTTGTTATCTGAAATCGCCCGCAGAGGAAGCGTGGTGATCAATGCTCGTGCCTTCTCTATATGGAAAGAGGCCTGTGCCCAGCTGGGGGACGTTTATAGGCTGGATTATTAATATTATTATTATTATTTAATTCTTGAGAAAGGCTAAAAGAGGTAATTTAACGTAAGGTTATGATTCTTGGAACCTAAGCAAAAAGGCTGTTGTAAAAGATATAAGTGTGAAATCGCTAAATATAATAAAAAGTATTCTCAAAACATTTGAAATTATCACCAAGATGCAACTTTATAATAAAAACTCCAAAAACACACATGCAATAAAATTAGCAATCAAATCGTCGTGTTTAAAAATAATGTTTATGACCCATATTATTGAAAAAGTCTTGACCCGAAACAAATACTGCTCATAAAAGATTTTATTTATCTTTTTCTTTAAAAACCCCAAAGATACCAAATATATTTTCAAGGTCAACCGTTGATCCCGACTGTCATTGTATTATGAAGATCTTTGACAGTTGTTAAGACATTACAATTCTGACAAGCAGTCTTACTATGGGATACTGTGTTACCCAGTAAATGTGTTGTGTAGGTCAGATAGGGAGTCGCTCTGTAACATACGGTGTTCAGCTGAATCTGGCTGGAAGTAAATCCTAAATATTGAAAAAGAACCGGATAAAAAAGAAATAAAAAAATATGTTTCTATTAAAACTAGTTGTGCCCGCGGCGGCTGCGTGGGTATTTTTAGCTGCCGAAAAAAGTAGCCCATATCCTTTCTTTTAGAAGGTAGTATGGAAGGAATTGGGGAGGCCTTTGCCCAGCAGTGGGACAGTATAGATTAAGAAAAAAAATCCTTTCTTGAAACTCAACCTCATTCCATACAGAGTTTAATTAAAATCGGTTCAGCAGTTTAGTAGTGGAACCATAACAGACCGTTACTTTCACGTTAAAAAGAAGTATATATCGAATAGGGATGGCGGGCGGTCGTTGTTGCTTAGCTTTCCTTCTGATCAGCTCCCCTTTCATCGTGAATGTATTCAAGGAACGCGGCGAAGTCGGTTTCTTCTGTTAGCTTCTCGTGCATTCCACCCGATGTCAAACCACACTGCCAACTGACTGCTCGCACGGTGCCAACATCTGATCCCGAATACGCCCAAGGCGGTTAAACCTTGACGCTCCTCTTTACACTCTCCGTCATATAGATGAAATAAGTATTACCATTTATTACGATAACCAACCAACGATTTCTTAAACGGTATGTAAATTATTACCCATTATTTAACTATTGTGTTAAAGTTAACTTTCAAAATATAAAGTTCAATATTTCCAATGTTAATTTGCTAACAAACTATGACCCTAAATAATTAGCAATTAGTGTGTCAAATGTGCTTATAATTAATTTCACACATAGCAATGCTTGCAATGCAAGATAGTTTATGTTGTAAAGTAACTTTATTTACCTTAACAATTCAATACTTGAATCGAATACAACAACAAACAGTCCCAACTATACTAAAACTAAATCTTATATAAATAAGTAATAATTACACGCGACAAAGAACTCATTGTCATCCTTGTCAATGGAGGGAAACGTGCCCAGAAGGCTGGCAGCATTGCCACGTTGAATGGCTATGCCGATTCTCTGTGCAAGGAACAAACCAGCCCTCTGATCACGAGTAGAGTCGATCTTTGATGATTTATAATAAAATGTATGTGCTCTATGTTCTTAAACCACTTGGCAACTTGTGATAAAACTTATAAAATGTAAAGGCAAAGGTAACCCCAGGAGGTCTTCTGTACTGACACTTATCAAATATGTACTTTTTTTCTGGAATTTCTTGTCATAATTTTATCTTTAAAACCGATCATTGGATTCCAACCATTATTATTATATACACGTATTAGGGCAAAAATAAATATAATTAAACACACTTTTAAGATATGGACAGTGTATGATAAATAAAAAATAAATAAAAGGAATGCTGTCAGTTTAATATTTATTTAAATTCTGCTTTTTCCGGCTATAAAAATAGTCTAGATTTAGTTCCTAATCGGATCTAGAAAAATGCTAGAATTACCTTTTTAAGATACAGGCGCGGAACCAAGGTAAACGGCAAACGAAATGTCTTGCAAAACCATTGCTAAGTTATGTCTACTGCATCGTGGGCCTAGTGGTTCTTAGCGTAACTGCTACGCTAGAGGTCTTGGGTTCGATTCCCTAGTCGACCAAGGTGTTATTGGGTTTTTCTTTGAAATTCTCAGTAGCAGGTCGGAGTTTGGATTTGTGCCCGGTTAGTGGCAATAGGCTCGCCCCCTATTACATGGGACCTAAACATATCGGCGAACTGTGGGTACATTGGTACATCTCTGCCTAACCCTTCGGGGATAAAGGCGTGATGGTGTGTTATGTTTTATGCTAAGCTATTTGTGTTTGTACTATGACTAAAGTACGGCCGCTGAAGGAATGCTTTCCTAACAAGTCGTTGTTGACGGGAAGATGTAACTTTAATTGCGACATTTATTATTATTGTTTGTTATTTTCAGTCATTATCAAGGTAAAGCCTCCCTTTCTTTCTTCTACCCCGGTTTTGAGCGATTCTTGTCCATTGCGAAATTTACTATAAATAAATTAATATCACTTGTTTGGGCCATACACGAATAATATCATACAAAACTTTAACTATCCCAGCCAGGTCACAATTAATAATATAACACAGCGATTATTTCCCTATTCAAATCAAGACTGACAGATGTCAGGAACGCATTCCCCCAGCGGCCGAATTATAAAGTAGGATTGTATCCATTTTGGGAGCGAGATGGGGCTATAGCCAGTGTCGCTCCCGCAATAGTGTAGAATGTTCTAAAATGCCTTCATTCCTTCATAAAGGTTACTTGGTCAGTTAGCATGTTATTACTTGATTCATGCTTATTTTCCATCAATCAGACGTAAACCTATGAGCATATACAATCACTTACCTACTTATACGATTATTCATGAAGGTAATTTTTATTATACACAATTAAATCTAATATAAAAACAAACTCTAACTATACTAAAATTAAAACTTACATAAATAAAAACTAGGCGTCAAAGAACTCATCGTCATCCTTGTCAATGGCGGGGAACGTGCCCAGAAGGCTGGCAGCATTGCTACGTTGAATTGCTATGCCGATTCTCATGCCGAAATTTATATTCTGTGAATCACTCTATCCTCTGAAAACTCGAAATCGGTTTAGTATTTTAAGAGGTCTAAGCAAACAGACAGCGGAACTTCACTACATACTACAGCTAATATATTCAACTTCCTAACTATGTGTGGATACAAGTATTAAGTATATGTATTTAGGATGCATCTCACAGTCATTGCTCAACGTAGGATAGCATTTCAACACTCAAGGACTGTGATTTGCGCAAGTTGTACTAAAATAGGCATAGACTAGGCCCGATGCCGCTATTTAAGTCAGTGAGTGGCAGGTTAATGAACATTCCGGTGTAAAATGTAAAAATGTAAAATGCGGACAACTTCACATACATTGCTCTGAACCCAAAGTAAGCAGCTATAAGCACTTGTGTTATGGAAATCAGAAACGATGGTACCACACACACCCAGACCCGAGACAATGTAGAAAAGGGACTTTCTACTTTGACCCGTCCGGGGATCGAACCCGGGACCTCAGAGCTAGCGACACCTTGAAAACCAGTGCGTTTGCCACTCGACCACGGAGGTCGTCAAAGTATACTTGTTAATGTGCCTAATTTTCGTACTCAGATAATTTTAGTTTAAAGACACCTACTTGCCGCAGTTGTTATTGTAGGATTGCCAGTGACTGTTATCTGAATACGAAAATTAGGCAGAAAACAAGTATACTGGAAAATTCATTAATTTTTTTTTTCGGGTTGAAAATCTAATGATTTCGACCCACGTCGAGGGCACGACGTGGGGATATGTCGGTCTTGCACCGACCAAAAACACCCCGGTCCCCTTCTCGCCTTTGCTGGAGCCGCGGGATCGCTAAGCACTCTCAGCGCAGCAACATTCATTAACCGGCCACTCACTGACTTAAATAGCGGCATCGGGCCCAAGGACCGCGATTTGCGCAAGTTCTACTCGAAATAGACATAAGTGTACAGTCATTAGCATTATGGTTAAAAGGCCTAAAAATGTGGTTGGGCAATTTTGTTTTTGATGGTATTTTTTTATAGTTTTATATTTAGGGTTAGAACGACAAAAAAGGAACCTGTCAAGTATTAATATATAATAGTCAGATATTATTATAGTCAGACAAGTTTAATTTTTAATTGTAATATAGTATGTTGTTCTATGTGTGAACAAAATTAATTTGAACGAAAATAAACTGTGTCTATTATAAGTCAGATAGTTTACTTTGTGTTTTATTGCGTACTTTAAAATGTAAAATGAATAAATATCTGTCAGTCAAGATTTAATTTCTCAGAAACGTGTTGTAGCAGAAAATATTTGGTATACAGAAAATTGATGTAATAAAAAATTTAAGCATCTATGTTAACGAAAACAAAAAATGACTTTTGAGTCCTTCCTAGAAACTATAGATTTTTTAAATTTTATATTCTATCGTTTTATTACCAAACTTATATTTAAAGAGTTATTACATTTATGATATATATAGCCCGTTTAGTGGCATAGGCTCGCCCCCTATTACATGGGACCTAAACATATCGGCAAACTGTGGGTGTACATTGGTACACCTCTGCCTAACCCTTCGGGGACACAGGCGTGATGATATGTATGTATGTATTTATGATATTAGTATGCATGTAAATAAACAAACATAATATTTACCATTAAACCTCTAATTCGTGTCACACGTACTATAGCTTTTAGGGACAAGTTGCATATTATATTTGAACAGTTGCTGCACTTGTTGACATATATTATTATGCATTCAAAATGCACACAAGCCTAGGTTATTGTTGCAATAGTTCATTTTGTCATAATGTGTGTTTAGTTAAATACGTTAACCTCTCAACATGGTTTGGAAAAGGGTTGACTAGAACAAGATTCTTTCGAATAACTATAATAAAAAGACGCAGGCGTGAAGTTTTTATTGCTGTTAATTTCAAAAATCTGAACAGTAGTGCTATTCTGTAACATTTTATCCATATCTCGACTTCGGAATCCGCGGTGAAATGTCAAATACGTATTCTCAAATTTGAATTCTAAATCAAGGCCAGTAGGGTTCACTTTTGAAGTGAGCTTTATTGTTACTCAGGTGAACCTCGATACCGAAATTATTTACAGAATAGACATACAGATCTTCAAAAATTATAGCTAAGGCCTTTCTCGATCACGTCAACTAACGAAAAAAGCCTCTTGATAATCGACGCCCCATAGTCCAGTGACATACACACCAGCTTCAAAGTATCGCTATCTCTGAAGGCCTGGGTTTGATACCCGGACATGTAATTTTAGGAAACCATTACATAATAAGGAAAACGCTCAAGTTCCCTTTAACATCTCTGTCTAGAGCAGATAACTTTTTGTAAGGTCCAATATTTTTTTTAATTAATTGAAATAAAAAAGAAATCTTCACTACTTTCACTTACCCTTTTTTTTTAACACTAGCCAATTATTAACAATATATAATTTTTCTTTTTCACAGAGTATCGCCCACCTAGTATCTCAAAAGGACATGTTTACGCGCTTCGGTCTGAACAATCTGATCTCCTTAACTAACAGCCAGCCGTTAGCCAAGATGACGGCCAGGGAGTTCATGATGGGCTACAAGTCTGAGCTCATGACCCTGGGCAACACCTTCCTGCCGGGCTGGATCTATTTCGATAAACTTGGGCTTATTGATAGGGTGAGTAAGGAAGTTTTTAAGCTTTCTTTTTGTATTTTATGTTAAGTATAGAATGTATTTAATTTGTTGAGACAACAAAGATACAATTTTGAACTAAGGCATTTAGTACTTTCATATATAGTGTACTTTTGTCATCATGAAATCAAGTTCTAATGGTAAATCTATGTGTCCCACAAAAACCAACACCAAAAAGGCAATATCTTTAATGACTAGTAATAAATATATAACACCAAGTCTATTTCCACCTTGACTCGAAAACAGATGAACTAACTTTTATGATCCTTGATTTGTTAAATATAACGAAGTGGGATGGCGGGCGGTCGTTGTTGCTCAGCTCTCCTTCTGTTCAGCTCCCCTTTCATCGTGAATGTATTCAAGGAACGCGGCGAAGTCGGTTTCTTCTGTTAGCTTCTCGTGCATTCCACCCGATGTCAAATTTTTTTTTTTTTTTTTTTTTTTTTTTTTTTTTTTTTTTTTTTTTTTTTTTTTACTGTGAATTGTGAATAATTATGATCCTAGTTGGTCGAAATAAATGATAAATAATAAAAAATAAAATCACACTCTGCCAAATTTGACTGCTCGCACGGTGCTGCCAACATCTGATCCCGAATACCTCCAAGGCGGTTAAACCTTGACGCTCCTCTTTACACTCCGACAAATAAGTCTTCTTTCCAAAAAGCAAGCAACAAAGAATTGAAAAATAATCAGAACAAAAACTACTTATGCAGGTGAAATTGCAGTTCACCACTGGTTTCCCATAAATTATGAGTTCTAAATCCGTGGCTAATTTTATCACCACTAATTTTATAATATCTCCCACAGATGTACGATTTCGAAGGCGACTTTGAGACAGTGTTCACGGGAACCGACGACGTTCGCAAGTCTGGCCTCATCGACACCTACCGAGGGTCCACTGACTTACCACAGTGGCATGGGAAGCACTGCTCCAACTTGCAGTATGCTTCCGATGGCACTAAGTTCAGGGGTGGGGTTACGAAGAATGAAACGATACTGTTTTATAGAAAGAGCATGTGCAGGGCTGCACCTTTGGTAAGTTTTATTTACCATTTCCCTGTCCTGTGAGTCACATATGATTTTTTTTATTGTTTTACTATTGTGTCTACTGGCGGGACAGTTAAGTTGTTGACATACTTTTGTATGCAGGGTGTTATTAATAGGGTATATATCTAGGTATACAAAAGGGGTGAAGAGATTTCTTGGTCGTATATGTGAATCTGAGAACAAAAATTTAAGTAAATCATTTTGAGCTTAAATGTTGTAAACTGTCTCTATACCAGATGTAATTTTCACCCCTTTTTAATAGATATACCCTTTTAGTAACACTTTGTATAGTTAAACTTGTCGTATTTTTGTGTTATGCCGTGGTTTGAGCGGCTATAATTGACTAGCAAGTCTCTGGGTAAAATGATAGATTTTTTTAGTACATGATTCTCAAAACTTTTACATAAATCAGACTTCTAGAAATATAAAATAAAAACCGAGCTGAATTTCATTTATTTAATCAGAATTTGGCCGTTTTTAATTACCGGATATCTTTTTACCGTTTTCATTTTCAAATATATCCCTAAATCTCTTAATTAATGCAATACTTTTATTTCATCAGATCCCCGTAGCTGAGGGCGTGAAGAGCGGCCTTAGAGGATACAAATACACCTTCCCTGAGAACATGATGGACAACGGCAAATACATCGAAGAGAACAAATGCTTCTGCAGAAATGGTATGTATACTTCATCATCAGTTTTTGTACCACTGCTGGGTTGGTCATACCATAAAGCTAGGATTCTTATTCTTTAATTTGACATCTCACTCAGCATTTTACTAAATAAAAACATCGGAAAATACCTTAAATTTTCTTTTCCTTAATAACAAAATAACACTTGACCTGACCTGACCTGTCTTTGAGCTCTTTGTATATTTCGCTTCATATATGTAAACATAAAAAAATCGACACTTACACGGATCATTAATATAAAAATTTGTTACGGTAGTAACATGCGGTATTAGCATAACTAAAAACTAACAAATAAACAAACATACATTGATAAATCAATATTTTTTTTATATCCCTATTAGTAACATAATTCCACCGATTTGATCAGCATTTGGTGCACGGTGTCTGCAATTGGCGAGTTGTCGTTCATTGTGGCGTTCTAGGGGGGAGGCCTTTGTTCAGCAGTGGACGTCTTCCGGCTGATGATGATGATGATGATGATGATGATGATCAGCATTAACATTTGTAGAAGTATCACTACATCAAGTTTCGAAGTCAATTTTTGAAACTTATAATTCTTTCTTTTCCAGGTAATTGTCTACCAGAAGGCTTGATCGACGTAACAGATTGTTACTACGGCTTCCCCATAGCGCTGTCCTACCCTCACTTCTGGAAGACCGCGGACATCGTCAAGAGCAAGGTCGAGGGTTTGACTCCCGACCCGGAAAACCATGAGACTGCGTAAGTGTCTTCATTATATACTTTATGTAACCTGTTAATTATTTTGTCTACTGTATAGTAATTACAACGATTAGATTTCCCTAAAAAATTGCAAACAAGTCGTCCCGAATAGCAGACAAAAATAGACAATAAATTGATTTCTTACTAAGAACTATATGTAATACGCAAGTGAAACCGCGTGAAACTGCTTGTACATTACCTATACAGTTAACTTATAAAGAAAAACATGAAAATCTTTATTTGTTTCATATCATTTTTCACTACACTATTTTTTTTATTATTACTTATTTCATTTAGACAAAACATGCTTTAGGTCGATTACCAGAGGCAAAAAATTATCTAAATTCAAACATTCCAGTAATTGCGGTAAACTTATTTAGTATTTTGCTCTCTTTCCAGTTTCTGGATAGATCCTGAATCCGGTCTCCCTCTGGACGTGAGCTCAAAGTTCCAGATCAACATGGCTTTAGGAGATATATCCGGCATCAAACATACAGAACGCTTCGCCAACATGTATCTACCTCTGCTGTGGTTCGATATTGTAAGTATATTTCTTTTTGTTAAACATACTTATCTTGAAAATAGTCTAAAAGCAACCTTATTCGTTAAATGATTCCTTTTGAATTAAATATCAAATGATCAGACATAATTCAGAATCGATTAAATATAAAAATTTGTTAATCTAATTTCTTTGTGTCAGTCTTTGCACCTAATATTCTATAGAATTCCATACATTTTTCAATTTACAAGTTTAAATCTAAATCTTTGCTATGAATTTTTAAATCAAGTGTGATCAATTTTGTTCTTCATCTATCAAGATATCCAAATTATTTTACTTTCAAATTACAGACTCTTATATTATCTTTTCTTTTACAGAGAATGCACGCCCTCCCACCATCTCTAAAACAACGCTTTAACTTATACTTGAACATCCTGCCAGTTTTCGAACAAGGAGCAATGTATCTCCTCTTCGTAACGGGCGCCATTTTCATTCTATCAACTGTCTACATCCTAACATTCAAAGTCATGTTCCGAAAACCCCAAGATTTCCAACACTGGAAAGAAAAGGGCCAAATATATGCTCCCTGCGAAATACCCTTAAGCGATACAGACACCGAATCAGACAACAAACATTCCGTACTAAAAATACATAGTGAGAAGCTTAAAGATTTGAGTTCTAAACTCAGTGATAAAATGTATGATACAGTTGGCAGTGTAAAAGATAAAGTTGTTGAAGAATTGAACCATGTAAAACATGTTTTTGAACGACGAGAATCTAAGTTAACTGATTTAGGTCACGATGGGTTTAAGAGCGACTCAGATAATGGTTATTCAGCTATCAAGCAAAGTGACAGTGAAGATGATTACAAATACTTGGAGATTCTAGATGATGGTTCGGACTTAGTTGCTACGAATCATGAAACTTTAAGGTCAGAGATATTGAAGGATTTAGATACTAATGAACGGTAATTAAGGATTAAATGCTGTAAAAGCAATCAGGTTTTTAAAAGGATCTTGTTGATCGAATGAGAATGAAAATCTTGCCATGATTTTGACTGATAATTTAGCTGTGAATTTAAGAGATTTTTAATTAAAATCTTTTTCCTTCCGCTTTAGATTTAATAGTTTCTGTAAAGTTTCCTTTCTCCTATTATTTTTAAGTGGGTAGGGGTCGAAATAATCTCAATAATCCCATTTTTTCTAGCTTAGAGTCTGGGATTGGATTTGAAATTGTAATTTTATTTCAGATTTTAAAAATGCCTGCAATTTACAGGTATTTTTTTCTATGTAGTCGTAGTAAATAGTATGGTGCTTAGTACAACTTTTCTAAAAGACGAATTTATAATTACTTATCTACTTAATTAATAGATTAATTGGTTTTAATTCTAATGCATTTTTTGTAGATATAAAATTGTGAATTACGAATTTATCTCCATTTTCTTTTGTTCTCAAAGTGACTATGTTCTGTCCTTTTTTTATCTAATAGAAAAGAGGAGGACAGAAGATGTTAAAAACTTGCCTTAAATTCTAATTGCTTTGTCTCCCAATAATATTAAGAGAAAGAGGTAGAATGAATTAAATTATAAGTGTATGTAAAACAGCATAATACAGACCACTACTTAGATTATACATTACAACCCAAAATAAAAAATAAAATGTTTATTTTCATAAGCCAATCACAAAGCAGCTTGTTTTCCAATCGCATTGCTATTGGCTGGTTTCAGTGTTACATCAACCGAACAGTATTCGTTTTTAATCGTTCTATCTCTTTCTATCCACAAGTATTACCGATTTTTTTCATTGCCCCATTAAGCTACCAATATTTTTAAATTCTCCATAACATAACACAGTAATGTAAATGTTTTCATTAAAAATAACTTTTGTTGTAAACTTTGCTTTGTAGTTTTGAAATATTTCTTCCGTTTTCTTACTATGTAATATAATAATTTGTTGTTGAATGTCTATTTGGCCAGTGAAATCTGTTTTAGATATGCATTTTGAGCATACTTGAATTCTGATATCTTACTTTCATAAATTGTGTTATAAACTATCTTCTAGTACATATGACAATGTATTTTAAAAGCCTGTAAATAAGTTTAAGATATTATTAAATTCCCAAAAACCTTTTTAAACTGAAACAACTAAATCAATATAGCTTAACGCTGACAAATGTAAGGCCATTTTACTGAAGTTTAAATTGCTCTAAATGTAAACAACAGTAGTTTACAGAAAGATAAATAAATAATTCCTAAACAACATTATTACTCAAAGCATTCCTGTATTTACGTAAAACCACATCTACCTGTTATTTCTATAGATGGCTAGTTAATAGATATAAGTTTAAAATAAATGTACCTGTTTCATCAACTAAGGCCTTTCGTACACGAAGCAACACAAGCCTCCGATACCTGACGACGTTAGTCGCCAACGACGCGTGGGTTATAAACCTCCATGAGTTTAATCACATTTAAACTATCGCGCTGCATGTTTACAGTAATATTATAGAACGGGCATTAGCGCGTGCATGCATAAATACCTTTAGGGCTCGACGTTTCGACCGGGTTACATCGGCCGTGGTTGCAAGCAGATCCCTAAAGGTATTTAAGCATGTACGCGCTAATCCCCGTCCTATCATACCTCTATGAGTTTGTTTGGCGATAGTCGCTTGGATCGTTGGGTATTAGAGATTTGTGTAACCTCGTGTATAATAGGGCTTATTTTTATTGTGGAAACTGAAAATTTTGTGCAATATTTATTAAGTTATAAGTTGAACGTTTCGGCCAGAATTTTACTTAACTTTTTATTAAAATGGTTTTAGGAACTTTTCCTAAAGTTAACGACCTTATTCAAAAATCTATTTTAATGAAAAATGACCCATGAGGAAATACAAACATTAAAATCTTTCTATTTTAATAATATGATTATCCAAAGTTGAATAAAATGGCCATAATTCTTTCTAAACTTAATTGTGCCTAATTATGTTATAATCCACATCTTATCATTTTTATTTGTCTTCCACAATATATTTTATTCTTATTTATAATGATGGAATAGGTGTTTAAGGTCTGGTCTAGATTTTAATAGAATCTAAGTTACTTATTATGTAAACTTGTTTTACAGGTTCAGGGTAAAGCGTAAATTAATTAAGAATTGTTTACAAGTAAAGTAAAAAAATAGATTATACTGTAAGTCTAGACCGATGCCTAATTACCAACTAGTGTTGTGATATTTTAATAATAATTATTGTATTTATAATAAAATTTATTGCTCATTGTGTAAACAAGTAGAATATTATTTTATTTTTAGTTTTTAATTATGAAATGATAATTATAAATTTCTTGCCTTATTTGCTCATAAAATGTCACGCAATTTAATGTTTTATTAAATAGTTTAAGTGATAGTTATTCAGCATAAAATACTGATACATAAATTTTAAATTAATTAGCTATTTTTAATATTTTAATAATTATTAAAAACAATGTATTCTCTCTACGATTGGTACTTGTATTGTAAATATTTGAGTTATTATTTAAAATAAAATACTTTTGAAATTTTTATTTTGTTGTATTATTTCCTTGATTATTAGTAGTAAAATTATGCTTTAACTAAATTTCTAAGCAATAATTGGCTTTCAATAATAAAACAAAATTTCAAAGTAAAATAAATTTATTTTATATTCAATTATTTCTAAAAGCAATTATTGAAAGTAAAACTATGTTTTTTTTATATTATAAACTCATCTTAAATCTAGACATATTTATATAAATAGACATTACAGAGACATTATTCACAAAATATCATACATAGAAAGACAACGCATTAATGTTGTGCACACATACCAAGAGACATAGCCATAGAAAGCTGTTTGGACTGCATAATCTAGGAAAAACATTCTGAAAGAGAAAAACATTTTATAAAAAATAGGAAAAAAAAACAATGAGGGAATGACAAATAAAAAAATCAGGATGTTTTTTGCCCGACTTGGGATTCGAACCCAAGCCAAATTTTAGAAGTTACAGGTCTCAATTTTTTTAATTCCTTGTTAAAAATATAAAGTTTTTACATTGAGCATTTTAAGTTCTTATTATTTTGTCTTTTCATATATTTGAGTTTAAATTAAACCTAGGGTTTCTAAAAATAATAAAACCAGTAAATATTTTTGTCCGACCCGGGATTCGAACCCGGGACATGCTCAACAGTTGCACGTATAACCACTAGACCAATGAGTCAATCTATGTAACTTACACGTAGCGTAACGTTATTTTAGACGATGCTAGAAATATCGTGCGAACGCATTACATTGCGTGGCCAAACGGCAATGTTGTCATACGTAAACGATCAAAGACAGCAATGGACTGTAACCCGCACATAACCATCGTTATTTTAACTATTGATGACGGGCCTATTGGTCTAGTGCTTAGAGATCCTGACTGCTATAACAGAGGTCGACGGTTCGATTCCCACCCGCGACAAATGTTTGTGTGATGAGCACGATCATTTGTTCTGTGGCTGGGTATATAATTTATCTATATATTATTATTTAGAAATATATAAGTATGTTTATCAGTTGTCTGGTCACCATAACACAAGCTCTGCTTAGCTTGGGATCAGACAACCGTGTGTGGGATGTCCCGGAATATTATTCTTATTAATATTTAGGGTAAAATTACAAAAAAAAATCTATTTAACATACCTTTTACAATGTGCTCTGGCTTGTGGCAAATCTTCATCTTTTTCCTTCAACAAATACTTGCGCCCACCAAAGCAACATTTAAGGAAATATCCCTTAATATCTACTCCTTCAATATCATAGTAAAACTGTTTCTTATCCACATCTTTTAGTACAGAGCGCAGTTTCGTGAAGTTCGTGTTGTCGAACGTCCATTGCTGGGTGGTGTAGTAGCTGAGTGCGAGGTTCGCTATGTAGATGCGGCGTTGGACTTTGATTAACCTGGATTGGAAATAATCGGGTAAATGTTGATGTATATAGGTATATACTGTGTTTAAAAATTATATGCCATATGGAGCAAACACCAGTTTTATGAAAAAGAACTGTAACGCTTAGGTGCAAGTTTCAGTTTGCGTTACAACTTTTTATTTTTATGAACATTTTCAGCGATACCTTTCATTTTATAGTGAACTTTATTTACAAAAGCGTAAAGTTGATGTTTGTTTAGTGAATGATAAAAAAAAGATAGTGTTTTCATATTTTTTTAAGAATTATTAAAATATGTATCGGTTAAAGTATTTCTCAGAAGCTAACTGTACTTAAATACAATAATTAAAAAACATGTTTTAACCAAAGTTTTTAAAAGTAAATAAGTGATACTTACATAGGTTTCTTTCCGAAGAGCCAAAGTAATGTATCTACAAGAATAGCAGGTAGCAAATGTTGGAACAG
This sequence comes from Autographa gamma, assembly GCA_905146925.1. Classification (NCBI taxonomy): domain Eukaryota; kingdom Metazoa; phylum Arthropoda; class Insecta; order Lepidoptera; family Noctuidae; genus Autographa; species Autographa gamma. The sequence continues at coordinate 2,265,406 of LR989878.1, read as the reverse complement.
CACCTAGAATAAAGAAAATATAAATAAATAAATCGGTTGCCTAGCAACACAACAAAAATGCTTTGTAGAAATACCTATATTATTAAATGTGGACAAAATCACATACATTGCTCTGAATCCAAAGTAAGTAGCTAAAGCACTTGTGTTATGGAATTCAGAAATAACGAAGGTACCACAAACACCCAGACCCAAGACAATGTAGAAAAGTTGGGTACCCATCTAGGGATCGAACCCGGGACCTCAGAGCTAGCGACACCTTGAAACCGGTGAGTACGCTACACGACCACGGAGGTCGTCAAAAAAATAAATACTAGTCTAACATTAAATCATCTGTAACTCAGGTTTTACCTATCACAGACACCAGTCTCTATTTTAGAACATATTTACTAACTGTGTAATATTATGTGATGATGAGAAAATAAAAAAAAAAACATTATAATTTTAAATCTGACGGTATTTAAAAATAATTTTATTCATTTATCCCATTACAACTGCGTTACTGCGTTACATGGGACTAGCATTTGTGAAAACACAATTCCTCGTTCAATCCTGTACTTTGTATATGTAATTTAAATGTTTGTGATCGCGTGTGCACGTTTGTGATTATATTAGGTAGTGCTAGTGCGAGAAACGTTTATAAAAAAGTTTTTATTGCAAGCAGAATGGAGAGACAGGAAAATTTGCAGGTATGTAACGTAAATTTAAATAAATCTTTTTGTCCTGTATCCTGTCCTTTGTGTTTAAATCCGAAACTTTTTAAACAAGCAGCATGAAACTAGTGAACAAATTCCACTGAAGATGATTTTTTTTTAATCTTCCCGCTAAAAATGTTAAATGTTGTAGGTAGTACATTCCTTAGTGTTAGTTTTAGACAATTTTTTTCATGCTTAATATACACTACTACTGTTTGTTTTCCCAAATGTAATAAATAAAAAAATAAAGGTGAAATAAGTTGGAAGAGTTTTTGTGGGTCTTCCTTTTCAAAATTAGATACAATTACAATTATACAAGCTTATTTTTCATTAGAATAAATTCGAGCTGTTTGGGGTTGAGACCCTTGGTCCGTGGGGTCCGAGTGCACATAGTTTTTTTTAAGTTTTGTTCAAACGCCTGGTTGACACTTCGCGTGACCCAAAGGCTGGTTTCTACCTAGGTCAGCGCATAAGCATTGCCATACAACGTGGCAATGCTGCCAGCCTTTTGGGCACACTCCCAGTCGACAGCGATGTGGATGAATTTTTTGATGCCTTATTTTAGTTTATATTTTTTCTTATGTACTGTGTAGGCTTAGTTTTTTTTATTACCTATTGTAAATATCTTAAGTTTAATTTTTAATTGTAATATAGTATGTTTTATTAATTATTAAATAAAGCAACCAATAAAGAGCTCCGTTAGAATAAATAAATAGGTCTTTGTCCGTTTTAAGGGTTCAAAGTTATAACGTTTTCACGGTTAAAAGCCCGATTCATAAATAATAAATGTAGAAAGAACCTGATATTACAGATCCAAAATAAGTAATATTCAAAAAAACAATTTTTTCTCTTGAAAAAAACAATTCCTTACCTTAACATAATGCAGATGTTTATTCGTAGTGATAGTTCCCCCCGTGTTCCAGAGCATATTGTTTAGAGGCACCTCCTTGCCGATGTGTTTGGACATCTGTACTAAATCGTTCATTAATATGTTGTTCAGTTTGCCGGAACAACAGTTGTATATTTCTACATCGTCTGTGGGTTCTAATCTGCAAAGAAAATAATAAAAAGGTTACTTAACAACGCAACAAAAATGCACTGCAAAAACACCTTAGATCACACTAATAAATGTGGAACACTTCAGATACATTGCTCTGAACCCAAAAGTAAGTAGCAAAAACACTTGCGATATGGAATTCAGAATTAACGAAGGTACCACAAACACTGAATACCCAGACCCGAAACAATGTAGAAAAGTTGGTGGTCAGTGTTTCGTCTTAGGGGCGGAGTTTCTAAATTGATCCCTTCGGGGCAGCGACACCTTGAACACCGGTGTCATATTTATTCAGTTAAAATATTTATCCAGAGTTCATTTTAGAAGGTTTTTGGCAAATAAGAGCAACTGAAAGCGCGAGGTGCAGCTAGTACGATTAAGTCAATAATTATATAGGGCAGGCAAGATGCAAAGTTGAGAGTCCTTTGCCAATGTGTGTCTTTCGATGTGCCTTTCCCTATGTAATACATACTGCCTTATATTAAACCCACACCCTTATAGCTAAGAAACATCGCAGGAACACCAAATAAAAAAACCGCATCGCAATCGGTCTATTCGTTTAAGAGATACGATGCCACAAAAAGACACGTCAAACTATAACACCCCTCTTTTGGCTTCGGGGGTTAAACATAGTTCAATCTTGTGTAACATACAGAGCAATATTTATCATTAATTACTAGTAATAATAATGAGTATTGAGTGGCTCGTGGCTAAGTGTAAGCCATTCGGTTTGACCGATAACACAGGCTATGCCGCTCATGCAGCGGTTCATCCGTGGAGGGGTGACATACCGAGACCCATCCGTGTCTCGGAAAGCACGTTAAACAGTAGGTCCCGACTGCCATTATATCTTTGGCAATCGTTAAGACAAGTCAATTCTGACGACCAGCCTAACTATGGGATACCGTGTTTCCCAGTAAAATGGGTTGTGGAGTTCAGATAGGCAGTCGCTCTGTAAAATACGGTATTCAGCTGAATCTGGTCAGACTGGTAGCCGACCCCAACATAGTTAGGAAAAGGCTAGGGAGATGATGATCATTACTTATTGGTATATTATAGTATACATACTTTTTGGTGCCTCTAATCCAGGCGCAGGATATGATATTCTTGGCACAAACATCGACCGGTATGAAATCACATACTATGTCTGGCTTTGTGTGTATAGTCCGCATGATACCTGAAACAAATACATAAATTAACTATCGGCCCGTCTCCGCACTGAATCAGGATTTTTTCGAGTTTTTATACTTATTTATTTAGATAGGGATAACAAACATCAGTATATTAAATATTATAGTGCGATTCAAATAAGAATAGGATCGACTTAGCGCCATATTGTGACGTCATAGCTGTCAATTCCAACCATTTAGGTAGGGTGAGCAAAACAAGTTTTTTTAAATAAAAGTTATTTTTAAGTAAAATATCAAAAGAAACAGAATTAACTTAAGAAACAGCATCAGTCCACAAGCACATGCACTCAGTCGCACGACGAAGCACACTAAAAAGTAACAACATGCTAACAATGACAAGATGGCGACTAATTAAATATTATATTTAGATAATTTACTACAATTTCACGTTTTTATTTTTTCATGTTACATATCTATTATTATTGATGGAAATAAGTTTTTTGTGCAAACCGTACTTTTCAAGTGACAGATAGAGGTTATTGACATTCCTATTCTTATTTGGATCCCATTATATAATATAGCGTCTTATCAAAAAATTAACAAATACAATACTCACAACGTTATCCACAGATTACAATAAAGAAAAACTAGCTGTTATAGAACTATCTTAAAAGTGCTTAAACATAAAAATAACAAGTTGTTTGTTACTAAGAAACCTATGATTAATTCTCTTAAGTCTTAAAACATCCTAATTATTGCTGAAATGGAACACCCGGGGCCCAAGTCTGCTATTTACACTCGGTTCAATGTCTTCATAGTGGCGTGCCAGCAGAGCCATTTTCGGAAAATTGGTATTCTACTAAACGTCAAAACGTCAAAATTGCGCCTTGGAACGATTCGGTTCAATGTTCAACGACTATGACCAATAGTTCATACATTTGGTACAAATTGTAATACGCAATTTTGACGTTTTGACGTTTAGTAGAAAACCAATTTTCCGAAAATGGCTCTGCTGGCACGACACTATGAAGACATTGAACCGAGTGTAAATAGCAGACTTGGGCCCCTGTTATCTTGTCCTTCGTGCCCTTACACCTGCACGATGGACGATTTAACGCAAGCTACTGACAATGCAGTTCTCGTAGCAGAATTTTGGGCCGGCACTGTATAAACAGATTGTCATCGACACGCTAAGAAGAAGAAGATTGCTGAAAGCTGCATTTAAATCCGTTCGGTGGTTTCAAAGACCAATGCGAACATTTTATACTATGTAAAGATTACGAGAATTGTAAAAAAATGTATTTTTGTAAGGCTAAGAGTGTTTTGCGAAATAGCCTAATTAACATGTTCAGTAATTTTATTTAGCCCTCAAATGTCAACTTTTCTGTTTATAAGACAAGAGCGTTGTATACGAAATACTTTTTATCGATAATTTTAATTAGTTTCTTATCTTGATTAAGCACATTAATGGTATGTTTATTAATTTTTATTTATCACTCAAGTAATTTGTTATTAAGAAGTACATCTTCGGTAGTATAGTGGTAAGTATCCCCGCCTGTCACGCGGGAGACCGGGGTTCGATTCCCCGCCGGAGAGATTCTTTTTGCTCTCTTTACTGTTTAAAAATTATTTATTTATTTAATTAAATACATAAGTTTTTACTTCTGTGAGTAGCAATGTATATCAAGTGTCATCAAAGAGTTTAAATTGCTGTGTCGAATTTAATATAAAGCATTTCTCGTTGACTAACGTTATTTAATAGATCTAGTAGTCAGATAAAGTAGAGTACGACTTCCTTGTATACTTTAATTACTTACTTGACATCTGATTAAACACATAAAATAATTTATTTCAACTTGCTAAGATCTCTGTTTTGAAAACACATGTACTATAGTTTTCAATACAGTTTTATAGTAAATGGTAAGTAAACATAACTTCATCGAATACTATAACTAAAGAGAAATGGTAGTATTTCATCATACGGTAAAAAACGCAAAAAGATTCTCTCCGGCGGGGAATCGAACCCCGGTCTCCCGCGTGACAGGCGGGGATACTTACCACTATACTACCGAAGACTTGCTGGCTTTGACGAAATAGTGGATAATTATCTTAGGGCAGCCTACCACAATGAAAAATAGTGCGATGATAATGAAAACCTTTTATTTTTTAGAAATACATCGTTTTTGTATTCTCACGGATTCATATTGAAGTTTATCTAGTATTAACTTTTAAAACAATGTTTAATTACAAGCCAAATTTATCATTATTGCTACGAAAATTAATAAAATATTTTATTAATTAAGCTGAAAAACATTTCCTTGAATGACTGACCTTAATTATTAGCTAGCTAGAATGATTAAAGCAAAATTGTATTTCCGCTAGTCAATTGCATTATTTAAAATAGCGCCATCTACTTTTGTATTCTAAACTAACAAATGTAACAGTGTGTTCGTGTAAAGTGAGTGAACCTTTGCAGCCTCAAACATTATTAACAATAACTATGCAATCTTGACTGTTTATTTTTCACTTTAGGTTACTTTTCACCATCCAATCAAATGTCATACGTTAATTTGTTAATCCTACAAACCAACTGTAAAACTGATTTCAGCGCCATCTGTTGTCGATTTTTAGAACTTACTTGCAAAGCTAGTAACCAAATTCATTGCATTCATAGTTACAACTATGGTAAAAAAGGGTTAGCAATACATCTACGTTTATAATCATTAGATAGATACTTATACCAAAAAATACAGTAATAATAATTTAATAGAGAAGTTATAACAGTAACAAATAAAGCAGTTTAGACACTTACCTTTGCCACAAGCGACGAATATCCCGACTGGGCCGTTGAAATTTTCTATCCATCCTGGTATAGGTTCTTCTGCACTGGATATTACTGTAAATGTATTGTTTCAGTTCAGTTCAGTTGTTTATGAGTAAATTCAATAATAATAAGTAAATAAATAAATTCATCGCTTAAGTAGTTCCTTTTAGATACTTTGTTATTGTAACTATTTTAATTATCTAAGGAAAAATATTTATATTACTTATGAACTGGAAATATCGTGTATAATCAAAACATATGTTTACAGGAGTTGTAACATAAAACACATAGCCTTAACATTTTTTCGAGTCTTCTTCTTATCGTGTCGATCAATGACAGTTAAAATATTCCCGACCAGTATTCAGCCACGCACACGGCATTGTCCGTCGCCATACAGGTCCTCGCGTGTGCAGGTGGCAGGGCACGCTGGACAACTCATTAAGTGAGCCATGGTTTGGGGGAGGATGCCACACTCACACGGCTCAGGTGTGCTGTAACCCCACCGGGTTACATTTCGAGTTATTCTCACATAGGTAGTGAGTATTACTAAAAAAGTCAAATTCCAACAACCAGTCTTATTATAGGATACTGTGTTACCCAGTAACATGTGTTGTGGAGTTCAGATAGGCAGTCGCTCTGTAACATACTGTGTTCAGCTGTCGGTGAGACTGGAAGCCGACCGTTGTGGAAGGGTTATGCAGATGATGACTCACCTATGGAAGGTCTGACGATGACGATGGGCAGTTCTCCCTTGTGCTCGCAGACCACGTGCTCCGCCAACTGCTTGGAGAAGGTGTAGGTGTTCGGCAGCTCGCCAAGGTACCTGATGGTGGAGCGTTACAGTTGGATTTAGAGGAACTTATCCATTGAAGATGTATGTAGTTCATGTACTATACCATAAAAGTGTTTTAATTGTACATAATAATGGTTTACGGGGTACTAGTATAAGAGGAAGTTTCAATGAAATGAAAAGAGGAAAAAACAGACGCGATGTGAACTGTTCTGAATGATTTGAAGACGACCTCCGTGGTCGAGTGGCGTACGCACCGGTTTCAAGGTGTCGCTAGCTCTGAGGTCCCGGGTTCGATCCCCGGACGGGTCAATGTAGAAAATCACATTTCTACATTGTCTCGGGTCTGGGTGTTTGTGGTACCTTCGTTGTATCTGAATTCCATAACACAAGTGCTTTAGCAACTTACTTTGGGTTCAGAACAATGTATGTGATGTTGTCTGCATTTATTTATTATTATTTATTATTTATTTATTTCGTTAGTAGTGGGTAATTCACTGATTCTGAATTTACCCCTCATTTCTTCTCTAAAACATCATCTAATTAAGAATGAATTAACTATAATGTAAATAGTTATATTAGCGACTTATAGATCTCAAACACTTGTTTATTTAGCGCGATCCCTTAATAATATTTATTTTTATTTACGACAGCGTGTTACTGCGAAGTTATTTACACCATCTTTTCCACAACCAAAGCAAGCGCTGAAGCTATTTAATGACGTTCGATGATGACAAAGCTACTGTTTAAATTAAATAACTTTTAATATGAGCTATACCAAACTTACTTCGGAGTAAGCACCCTCAACGAATGCTCGTCAGCATTCTCGCAGACGTCCAGTGTCTCCCTCCAGTCTGCCAGCGGCGGGTACAGGACCTCCTCGATGGGATCCCTGTTCGTGTTGGCGTAGGAGGTGGACACGTGGACCAGAGCCTGGAAGAGAGAAAGAGTAGAGTTAATGTATAATAATATATGACATAATATTCCGGGACAACTCACACACTGAAAAGACGCTGGCGTTATGACATCGATCGCTATCGGCCGGGTTGGTGGGAGGCGGCTCCAGACAATGATCCCAAGCTAAGCAGAACTTGAGTTTTGGTAACCAGACAACTGATAAACATCCCGGCTGTCATACATAGATCTTTGGCAGTTATTAAGTCAATTCTAACAACCAGTCTTACTATGGGATACTGTGTTTCCCAGTAAAATGGGTTGTGGACGTCAGATAGACAGTCGCTCTATGTAAAATACGGTATTCAGCTGAATCCAGTAAGAATGGTAGCCGTCCCCAACATAGTTTGGGAAAAAGGCTAGGCAGATGATCACACAACGATTTGTCCTGGGTGGGAATCGAGCTCACGATCTCCGGTATTGCAGTCAGGGTCACTAACCATTAGACCAATAGGCCAGTCAATATTGTGTAAGTGATTACCTAGTGCATGATAGTTACTTACAGATAATTCTCTGACATCTTTGGACAGCTCGATAATTTCCATGGTGCCTCGGAGGTTCATTTGTGCTGCAAACTTCAGCGTGTCATCAAATCTGAAATACAAATCATCCATTATTAATTTACCTTTTTTTAACCAACCCCGGATGATAGTAGTGACGGTTTAAGAACTAATTGCAATATTGACCCAGGGGTATCGTTATAAGCTTCTTATGACTTGAAGGGAAATCTTAGGTCTCCCTAAGATTTAGAAAAGGCAAATTATTGTTAATAACCATAAATTAAGTTTTTTCAATTGTTTTCTTGTTTGTACGGTACTATTTTACGTAGTTAAAAAGCCCAAGACCTCTATTTCATAATAGGTATATTTTATTTCATTACCTGACGCTAGCCGCTACATGGAATATGATATTTACTCGATTAACAAGAAGAGCACGATCTTCTTGAGATAAACCTGAAATAAAGATAAAATAAGGTTATTAAATGCTAAAAGAGATTTTCATATCGGACTGGTAGATTCAGACGTATACTTTCATACTCGTAATTATATTGTGTACTAACAAAATAACTGAAATTAACTCCTTGAGCTTGTCTGTTAGGCTTTCACAGCTAAACTGATAAACCGATTTTGATGAAACTTGACAAGGAGTATTTTAAATCCTGAGAAATAACATAGGCCTCTTTTTGACATAATAACGGATATACAAACGGGCGGAACAGCGGGGAAAGCTAGTGTTACATACTTGTCACATTTACGATACTTTCTTTTTAATGAAAACAAGAGTATCATGACTTTTGGCCTTAGATTTAGTTTGCAGTAAATCCAATTGTTTGTTAAATCATTTTAATTGAAAATTAAAACAGTGACCGCAATTTTATTAACATTTTAAATAATTTTAAATATGTATAACTGTAGCTGGGCGAGGCGGCGCAGGATAAGGTAGTATGGAAGGAATTGGGGGAGGCCTTTGCCCAACAGTGGGACAGTATAGGCTAGGAAAAAAAACCTTCTTCTACTCTTTATATGAACAAATAATTAGGTCTATTATTTAAAGTTTGGTGACAGGAACAAATATAGGAAATAGGTAGAAGAAAGCAAAACCAAACATCTCGAAATCGTTATCGAAATTTTTAACATTAAACTATTGGCTAGCGGTGCACCATGCAGTTTATCATAGTGAAAGTATTCTATGTGTTAGTCCAAGTTATAAACTACTCTTATGCTAAATTTCATTCGGATCCGTTTAGTTTTACATGAAAGAGACCAACAACCATTGATCTTTACACACAAACATACATTTATAATTTTGGTACATTATATTTAAAATGATTCGAAATCAAAGCTGAATAAATTGGGGTTTTTCGCATAGCATCAAAAACATTTTCAATAATATTTGAAAGTGATTGCATTGTCCGCGAAAGTGTTAGTATATTCCGAAAAAAAAATGAGTATAATGAGTATTAAATCTTACCTAATCCTGGGATCAAGACATCTCCTGATACTATGAAGACCTTCGACTCGAATACTCCTGGTCTCTCCTTCTGAAGTCTTTCAAAGCACTGAAATAATAATATAAAATATATTATTTACCCGGCCTTGAGAATAATCATCTCCCAGAAAATAGTTCCATTTCATACACGTTATAATTTATGTTACTTCTACTAAACCCACTACCACGTCCCTTCCAGTACTAGGCCATCAAAATATGTCCCTAAATAATAAAATCTTAGATCCAGCCATCCCTTGTTGCTTTGATTTATTAAGATTATTAGCAACGCACTATGTCGAGGTCCGAACCCCGCAGGAGGTGCTTAGTGGACGTTGCTGACGTAGTTAGTTTTTCCTATTGCTCTGGCTGGCGGCCTTAAGGTCCTCGTCAAAATTCGAGTGAAGCAGTCAAAGCTTGAGCTCAGGTTAACTGCAGTAAACCACTTCTGTAGAATTAAAACTATTATCTTAGTCTTGTTGGATGTATTATTTATTTTCAGTAGTCTGGGCAGTCGGTTTCCTCCTGGGTAAATGCTTTCTTCGCACCAAACTTTTAGAACAAATTATTAACTAGTCTACCTATCAATTAAAGGAAAAAGGAACTAAGTAAACTTACAGGAGTAGCATAAAGTTGTGCCAGTCTATCTTCAGCCTTCACTCCCTTCTTGTTCCTCATGAGAAGGTAGATCCTGTCCAGTTCAGAGCAGGAGTAGAGGAGCTTCTCTATCAGAACCTTGCCGATGAAACCTGGAATAGAAGGTAGAGAATGATAATAATATCTTAGGACAAACTCACGCAAGGTCATCTGATCCCAAACTAGGGAGAGAAAGTACTATGGTGACCAGACAACTGATATTTATGCCTACATGAATTCCCTAAACCGAACCGCATGTATAAAGGAAAATAATGACAGTGGACGAAGCAAAACAATAAGACACCTCGTGCACTAGACGGCCACGACCACGACCAGTGGCCGCAACGATCAGATTTACTAAAGACACCATATAAACGTCGCGCACTTAGCCACTTAGTAAATGTGATCGTTGCGGCTAAGTGTGTAGGGATCGTAGCAAGTGGAAAGAAGTGGCTTTGCCTACCCTACGAATCTTTTCGACTAGTGATCTTATACGGTTTTACAGTGGACCAATTTGAATTCGAAAACTTTCAAATAAAAAAATCATCACAAGCGGTTTACCCAGTCGGAAGTTCTTAGGTAATAAAAGTAAAAATATAGTCGCATTGAGTACCTCCTTCCTTTTTAGAAGTCGGTTAAAAAAGCAACTGCATCTAAATAGCATATTTCCAAAAAGATTGATCAAATAGAGAAAGTCTCTTACTTTAAAAAAATACTGTTTATTTTTTAATTAAATGCAAATGTCATCGGTATTTGAAGTTTAAATTATGTAATGCAGTTTCATTGTTTAAGTTATAAATCCCGAAATGTTAAAAGGTTCAATGAACGTAATCGTAATTATGTTTAAATGAAAGCATTTAATTAAAAACTGCACTTTGTGATGACATTTACAATATTCGTTGTTTTGGTTCTTTTTTAATTAATTATTCATATTATAATGTTTATTGTTTTTGTCCAACTGCAGGGCTAGGGTTTTTCAGGGATTAAAATCAAAATCGAAATATTTTTAATTCAAATAGGCCGTTTAAAATGTTATATTACTGACTGATTGCAAAATCTGAAAATATGTATTATATATAACTCCAACGTAAACGTTCCAAAGTATCTATCCTATTAAGAATACCCGGTAATAAAGACAATAGGGCTGTGTGATCTTCTTTATTAATTATTATCTTATATCAAAACCAATTTACCTATCCTAATAATTGGGATCTGAAATCGCCAATCCGCAGGGAGCAAGCGTGGTGATCAATGTTCGCGCCTTCTCTATATGGGAAGAGGCCTGTGCCCAGCAGTGGGACATTTATAGGCTGGTATTATTATTATTATATTATTTACTTACCAGATCCTCCAGTTATGAAGATTGTCTTTCCTTTATAGAATTCCGGTATCGTTGGAACGCCCGACAAATCTCGTTCCTCGAGAAAACCCATGGTTTATGCTTTATTTAACCAACAATCTGAAAAGGTTTAAATAAGAAATTTTAGTCTTGTATTTAACCCTTGACTCAAAAAGACTATCACAGATTTGACTTGCCCGTCTGTATGTGTTTTGTAACTTGGTTGGTCCTAACAAATGTCCTCATTCAATTCAAAAAAGCTGCATCAGCTTTTTTGTTTGATAGCTGACATGATTGATATGGTTCTTAGCTACACTGTATGAAATCAGATCAGTGACTTCCGGAAAAGAAGATAGGGATTCCTATAAACTAATGCTGTTGCAAAATTTACACCCGATACATGTAACAACAATAATTAGTTAACATCTGTTATATATTGTGACAAATCACACAACATCTATTTTATCTTTTTCTTTCTATTTTATTACAACCCATACATAGCGATCTCATTTCTCACTTGGCAGACAAAGCAAATACACTTATTTATACCTACTCTAAGTATGGAAAGAATCCAATTTTTCTATAGTAAAAAAATACGTTTAAATACTCACATAAAAACTCTTTTACTTCCGTAACACAAAATAACACTGTTTTCCTTTTTAATGTAAAATATTTTCTTTTATTAAACACACAATCGCACTTAGATTCACATGTAAATTTAAAACTTTTTACTATAAATGGGCTTTAAATGTAGTAATAGAAAGGTACAGAAATGCACACAAGTGTAGTTTGGTATCAAATGACATTACTGCATACGTACTGTATGTATATAAATAAATGTAATTTGTTAAGGCGAAGTTGTATTTTCTGGACAGTTAAAAACTTAACGAACATATTTTTTCCATGGATTTTCCTTCTCAGCTAATTATAGCCAAACCTTGAATGGATTTGCAGGCTTGTTTGCAATAGCGGTTATCATTCAAAATTAATAGATTTTTAGTATCACCTACCGTCGATGACTATCTAGATCTAAAACGTTTTCGATCAATCTACTAAACTCGCGATTTTTATTCACCAAACTATAATTGATATCTAATTTTAAATCAGTACCAGACCGCTGAAGCGATGTATTTCAACATTTAGCAAGTAAGATATTTAATGTTAAGAGCATCTTATTTTAATTTAAAAGTTTAAATATTTCTATATGTAAGGTCGAAATATGTTGATCAATACATTGAACATTTAGTACAATAAAATACTTGTTTTTAAACTTAGACCATAAGTCTGGCAACCTATAACCATCCATGCCCCTATAGCCTACAACATTTGTTACAGGTCCCACGTTCGCTTAATCTGGCAGTGCATCCTAGCATGTTTAAATTAATTATTTTATATATACCGTATAGTACATCACCTTAATGATTAATCAGCGTTCAGCCGAAGAGGCACACGATTCAATACGGCACAATCTATATTCATGACTTTGTTAAAGGGGATCAACAGCCAGGGTCAACGTGAACACTTATAAATGCAGTTTTACTGTTAACTTCACTACTATAAAGTGGTTAAAATAGGCCATAATCGGAAATAAATAAACCTTATGATGGATTGAATGAACTCTCGTTTTTTAAGGTGTGACCAAAATAAATCTATAGTATTAGTCAACTCTATGCCTAGTAACTTATGTCTAAATTTTAAATAAAACCTAATAATATTGGTTTCTAAGGTTTACGCGAATGTTATTCATTAAAATGAGACTACTTTTAACGGATTTTTTCGCGGTTTAATTTTGGTCACGGGCAGACTGTGAGAGTCTGCCCGCGACCGTGATAAGTACCTGTAAAGGTGTCGAAACGTCGGGACCTAAATCTATAATTAAACCGCGAAAAAATCCGTAAAAAGTAGTTTTATTTCAATGTCTAACATTCGCGTAAACCTAAGAAACCAATGTTATAACTTATTTCAATACCTAATAATATCTATATTAGGCTGATAGATGCCTTATATTAGAAAATAGGCCGCTGCATATTGGACCTGTATCCCCACGCAAACCTTCCAAAGGACTGGGTATTGTCCAAAGTTAACCCTAGAAAAATATACAAAGAAAATAAGAATTGTAGCAAAATAATTTCCACTTCCCTCCACGGCAGACGCTAGTACTTTTTCTGAAGACTGAAGACTCTTTACAGTCTTTCCAGGGATGTGCTCTAATAGGCGTTGCACAGGGGGGCTTCTGGTTTGTTCTTTAAGAGGTAACAGAAGTCCCGTTTAATGTGCTGATGGTGACCAACGGGGTGGTTTTAGTGCGGTAAAAATCCCACACTCCCCGGTCTTATAAATCCCCATAAGGCCGGGAGCCTCTTGAAGGTTTCCCACTGACCCAATATATGTCTAGGGCCACATTTTATGATTTAGTTAAAAAAATGTTTATTCGAAGCCGTATAATCTAAAAAAGTTATATACTTAATAATGTTTTGTGTACATCTAAACCGATAGCTGTAGCCGATGAATGCGTCCGTGTATAAACGGCCGTGGGTTTGTCATCGTATCTAAAATCAAACTACCCATAACCCCAAATATATTCCAGTTAAAAAAATCTTCAATCTAGATTTATTACAAGCAGTTGTTTCCTGCTTCCACTTACTGACTTAAGCTCAGCATTTCACATAGAGCGGCTAACTATCTGACCTACACAATCCTGGGTAATACTGTAAGCATCCTTTCTTTTTTTCTTATTTTACATATTAATTATAGTAGATTATATGATACATTGCAGTATCCCAAAGTACCTAGGCCTGGTTGTCAGAATTGTAATGACCTAAAGAATGTCAGAGATCAAAATACACTGTACGGTAAAAAACAATATAAATGAGGACTAGCAGTTCCAAATAATACGTTGAAACCTTAGAGTATACATAAGGAACTAGAGTGAGCCTATCAGAGTTTGAACGTAAGCACTAGTGTGAAATGGTTTTTTCGTGAATTATGTATGAAGATGGCGCTTGCCGTTTTAAAAAATTATCTAAAACACTAATATTATCCTAACACTGACAAAACCATCAATATTTTCGTATATAAGTTTCTCGTTGCGCGAAAATTAACTTAAATGAAAAACGAAATGTACTAGGTTCAGACTAAAAACAGCTCTCGCTTGGCACAAGGGGAAACTAGCGATAGTAGCAGTCTATGTATATAGTACGTCAATGGTTGAAACAAACAAAAACCCTTCCGCTTTATTGGGAAGTTCGTGTTAGGAAGTCAGTGCACTGAGTAAATTATTTTGAACTTTAAACTCGAGCGGTCGAAAAATAAGTGCCTACTTATAGTCAATTAATTCGACACAACAAAGAAATGTGTTGTTAAACTTTAATTAGTACTTAGGCTCAACAATATTTTTTTAGGTACTTCCATGTGTATTGATGTGTATCTTTTACGTTTTAGTTAAAGACTCAGAAGTAAGTAGAACAATAGTTACGCATTTTCTAATAGGGATGATGACTTTTTTTCTTTTCGTCATAAATACTGTATATTAGATCAATATTTAATTGGCCCATAATAAAACAAACGAAGATCATCATCATCATCATCATCATATCAGCCTGTTGCAGTCCACTGCTGGACATTGGCCTCCCCCAAGGAACGCCACAGCTCACGATCTCCCGCCCTTTGCATCCAGTCACTGCCAGCTGCCTTCTTCAGGTCATCGGTCCATCTAGCCGGGGGGCGTCCTACACTACGTTTGCCTAAGCGTGGTCTCCATTCGAGAACCTTCCTGCTCCACCTCTCGTCAGTTCTGCAAAAGACATGGCCAGCCCACTGCCACTTCAGCTTGCTACATTTTTGGACAATATCAGTCACCTTGGTCTTATGTCGTATGATCTCGTTCCGGATCTTATCCCTTAATGAGATCCCCAACATAGACCTTTCCATAGGACGCTGAGTGACGTGTAGTCGGTGGGCCAACTTGACAGTCATGTTCCACGTTTCGGCTCCGTAGGTTAAAACTGGTAGGACACATTGGTTAAACACCCGGCTTTTCAGGCACTGCGGCAGTGTCGACGTGAAGATATGTATACGTTTTTTAGAGATTTTAACTTATTAGATTGCGTACCATATACTATGATCCACAATGTACTTTAATTGTAAAATACTTAGGTAAATAATTACATATCCACAAAATTAATTCTATACTATGCTTCATGCAGTTCCTTTATGAAACCAAGGGGGAGGTCTTCACTATTGCGCTCACCAGATGGCACCACTAGCGTGTTGGCTGTCAAAGCCCACCAAAAATCTATACAATTTGACATTTAGAATATCACGGGTATAGTACCCGTTATTTTATTTTGACGACCTCCGTGGTCGAGTGGCGTACGCACCGGCTATCAAGATGTCGCTTACTCTGAGGTCCCGGGTTCGATCCCCGGACGGGTCAATGTAGAAATTCACTTTTCTACATTGTCTCGGGTCTGGGTGTTTGTGGTAATAAAAAAAATGTCGAAAAGTCATGTGTCCTAATCATGTTTTATAGGGATATCAAAATAAAAATAAACACATACAAAGTTGATTCGGCAGCGGGGCTTTTCTTTAAACTGCCTATACCTAATAGATAAAATTTTCAAGCTCTGTACCAAAGTTCAGTTAAATAGGACCAGTAGTTTAGTAAGGTATTTTTAAGATTAGGCACCGGTTCAACACGATGTGTCTTTCCTAATAGCTGATTATGTCTAAGCATTGACGCATGTCACAATTAATTAAAGTAAGCTAGTCAAAATTTACACAGAGCGGTGGTGTTTATTCCAATTTTTAAGCTGTTTAATTTGTTCGGAAAAATATCTTCTCATTTTGGCGCTTTTTATTATTACACCGTATCGAATTAATACTAAACACAAACACGTGTAGTATACGTAGTATAATTTAATGCCCCTCTGTCATATCAACTATGCATATTATTATTTGCCAATATATTTTTTTTCTGATGTTTTCGTTCGGGTAGCACACAAATAACGAAAAAACAATCATTGAAATTGGTACTTTTATTATAAAATAGTAATCCAATGTAGAAAAAAATAACACTTAATAAAAAAACACTTTACTAAAACATTTATTTACAAAAATTAAAAAGCACTAAATATGGCGTCTAAAGCAGACTGCACGGTTTCTAGGTGCATTACCCACCAGGAAATGTAGCCGTAGAAGACAAACTGGACTGCCTTGTCTAGAAGCCACATTCTGAAAGAAAACAGAAGTAAATAAATTATCTGGATACTAGCTGTGCCCCGCGGTTTCAGCCGCGTGAATAACCAGACCCCGTTCCCGGTGTCTTTATTATTGGGGGCGGAGACGAACCCCACAAATCACTGTCGTAACAAAAGTCAGTATACTTAATATATGGTTAAGTATTCTAATTTTTCGAGCAATTTTCCATTTTTTTTTTCATAAGAACCTTCTCATAACAATAACAAATACAAAAAAAAAAAGAATTGGCCGTAATCGGTCCAGGCCTTATTGAGTTATGCGCTTAACAACACATTTAGCGATTCATTTTTATGTATATAGATTTTGTAAAAGGATAGATTGTCAATTTGTGGTCTCCAAAAGGATAGCATTTCGATGGTACTAGGTCAGGCCACTATTCACTTCAGAGGAAAATCATGAACGTTTCTTGGTCAAATAATAATAACAATAGTATTCTGGGACAACTCACATACGGTCATCTGATCTCAAACTAAGCAGAGCTTGTGTTATGATAACCAGATCACTGAAGAACATACTGATATATTTCATCACACTCATTACACAAAGATTAGTTCTAGGTGGGAATCAAACCAACGACCTGTCAGTGTCACTAACTACAAGAACAACAAGCCTACATAAATAAAGGTGCGGTTCCAAACTGTTTATATTCAAAACACATGCTATGCCATTCGGTTTAGTTCAACAAAGATTATAAAAAAAAAAAGATTCTATCAAGGTAAACCAAGCAGAATATACAACTGTTCTGGATTATTTCAACAAGAAATGTCTTAAAAGAAAACTTAAGTAATATTTAATAATAACAATCCAGCCTATAAACGTCCCACTGCTGGGCACAGGCCTCTTCCCATATAGAGAAGGCACGAGCATTGATCACCACGCTTGCTCTGCGGGCCATTTCAGATACCAAATTTTGGAATCCAGGTTTCCTCACGATGTTTTCCTTCACCGTTAGTCATGTAACTTTCAAAACTTAAGTAAATACTAATTATTTAATTATATCTAAAATACAACATCAGTGGGTTTCCTTACCTATTATAATGAGCCTTTGCTTTCGGCAAATCTTCATCTTTTTCCTTCAACAAGAACTTCCTCCCACCAATAACGGAATTCACGAAATAATTGTATTTATCAACGTTTTCCATTTCGTAGTAGAAGTCCTTGATATCTTCTTCCTTTATTTTAGATCTTAGTGCGACTAAGTTCGTGTTGTCAAACGTCCATTGCTTCGTTATGTAGTACATGAGAGCGAGGTTCGCTATGTAGATGCGGCGTT
Organism: Autographa gamma; assembly: GCA_905146925.1. NCBI lineage: Eukaryota > Metazoa > Arthropoda > Insecta > Lepidoptera > Noctuidae > Autographa > Autographa gamma. Next base: position 2,247,469 of record LR989878.1, on the reverse strand, counting down.
GGACTTTGACTAGCCTGAAATTATCGAAAATTTGAATGGTAAACATTTGATTTTAAGAACATACATAAAACAAGAGTTTTTTTTTTTATCTATTTGGGTGGGTCACGTCAGTCGCATGCAAAGTGACCGCTGGGCAAGGGTCTGTACACAATGGGAGCCAACAGATGGATGGCGTCGCCGAGGCCGGCCCAGGAAGAGGTGGCGCGGCCAGCAGTGGGACAGTATAGGTAAGGAAAAAAAGATATATAGATAAGATATAATCAATAAGATAATTATTTCAATTATTCGGGATAAATGTTGAAGTTTTTAATTACTTTTATGTTTCCGATATAGTTCTATACTTTTTTTTTTTTTTTTTTTTAGTAGCCCGTAGTTCTATACTTACATAGGTTTTTTTCCTAGGAGCCAAAGAATTGTATCCACTAATATAGCAGGCAGCAAATGCAATAGAATCACCTGAAAAAGCAAAATAGTTTATTAAAACTCTTGAATAGGTAATCAGAACTCATACTATTTTTCGACTATAATAAATGAGCTTTGCCCTTGATTGCCCTTGGATTAATGAATAATTAATTCCTGACCTGTATGACCATAGGATCACCTAGACAGTCTACACTTTCAAACAAAAAATAATTATAAAAATCAGTTTAGGCGTCTTTGAGTAATAGGGTCAACTGCACAGATCACTTAAAAAATAATCTTTTTGTGTCAGTTACAAACGGTAAAAAATACATCGTGAGGAAACCTGGATTCCAAAATTGGGATCTGAAATGGCCAACCCGCAGAGAGCAAGCGTGGTGATCAATTCTCGTGACTCGATAAATAGAAAGAGGCCCAGCAGTGGGATGTTTTTAGGCTGGAGTTATTAAGTTAGTTATTTATAATAAAAGTTATCCATACCTTAACATAATGCACGACCTTGGAAGTAGTGAGGTCTCCGCCGACATACCACAGCATGTCGTTGAGCGGCACGGAGGGGTAGATCTCGCGGCCGATGGACACGATCTCTCCCATCGTCATCGACTGCAGGTTGCCCACGCAGCAGTTGTAGATCGGTACGTCGTCGGTGGGTGACAACCTGGGATTCAATATTATTATAAGAATTGAAAATAATATATTTAAACATACCACCTTTAAATTAGCCAAGATAGACGATTGATAATGAATAATGCTCAATGAGATTGCGTTTTATCATCAGACCGTCTCAAAAGCCACCATATATTGTTTTGTACCGAATTGATGTAAGTCAAAAATCAATCGGATACCAATAAATGAACGAAAAATGGTTTGCTTTTGACGAATAGCTTTCTTACAAACATGTTTACAGAAATACGAACTGCGCAAGTTAATTAGAAGCTTAATTTAAAAAAATAAGTAATTGGTATGAAGTTGCCTCTACAAATAGGCAGACAGTTGCCGAATCGTAATTTGAGAAAAGGATTTCATTGTAAGTGTTTTTTAAGTGTACCGTACTATTTAGATTTCAGAAGTACAGAATCCAACTTACTCCTTAGTCCCCCTGAGCCAGGCGGCGGTGATGAAGGCTTTGATGGAGATGTCGACCGGCATGTAGTCCGCCACCAGGTCCGGGTCCGTGTACATACTGCGCATTATACCTGCAAGTTTATAGGTTATTAATTTGCACATAGCCGACTTCAAAGAGAAAGGAACTAAAAAAAATGTGGATCGATTTTAAAGAAATTTGGGACGACCTATGCAGAAATCGATCGCGTAAGATACAGAAAAAAAGCACACGAAATAAGGATCTCGTCTTTTTGAAGTCGGTTGAAAAGTGTAAAATGCTAAATATTAATGAGGGTCTATAGCTACATGTTTTACAACACTGACGTGGTTGAACAATTTTGATATTTACTTACAATATATATCCAAAAAAAGAATGAACTGAATAGTGGATATATACAGGTGTTACCGAAGGGTATATCTATCCAAAAGGGCTGAAGTGCGGTATAGAGTTAGTTTACAAAATATCAGCTCATAATTATTTATTTATTTATTTAGTAACTTGAATAATTTCAATTCAGAACAATAAAAGAATTAATGTAACAAGTTTCGATTCTGTAAGCTGCCTATACTAGAATATTAGTTGCTGTCCTACTTTCTTGTTACATATATTTTGTAACATGAGAGATCATATAATTAAAATGCCTTCTTAAAGATTACCTTTTCCACAAGCCACCAGCAGACCAACTGGTCCATTGAAGTTCTCTATCCAACCGGGAACAGGCTCAGCCACACTGGATATTACTGAAAAGGAAACAGATACACATTATTTATTTTTCAAAAACAAATAAATGCATCATTTATGTTTTTATTCGCAAATCAATACTTAAATCTAATATAACAACAAACACTTACAACTATACTAAAATATTAATTTATATTAATAAAATTATGTAGTCTTATGGCCACATTCGTCTGGTTAAATTATCAACTATGCCACTTTTTGGAAGCTTCTGTTGATTTTCTAAATTGTTAGTATCACATACATACTACACATATTACATACATAGTACACATATATTCTACAGCTGAGCGAGGGGCATCAAAAAGTGAATTTAATTTAAAATAGCTAACTCAATTAAGCTTGATCTATGCTCGTTCTTTCTACATGGCAAGGGCCTTTAACTTGAAATGGTACGCAGCCCTAAAAATATAATATTACTCATTTTTTTCATTATTTTTTATTGAAGATTCAATTGTCCAATTTACTCCAGTTTTGACATTCAGTTCTGAGTCCAGTGGGATCCATAAGAAATAAATACTAGACTTATTTTGAAGTCGGTTTTTCTTGTAATAAATATGATTTTTGAGGTAAAAAGAGGATTGTTTTGGAAGATTGACAATTCTTACCAATTGAAGGTCTGATGATGACAATTGGAAGCTGTCCTTTGCTCTCAGCGACCACGTGCTCAGCTAACTGCTTAGAGAATGTGTAGGTATTGGGCAGCTCTCCTAAATATCTGAAAATAATTGTATTGTTTAATTAATTGACAACCTAATGGAAAAAAGAAGTGACCAGATTGTAGAAGTGTTTTTGGAAGTGTGGCCAATCCAGGGTGTTACGTAAAATGTGGTGATATTTGCTATCCTATTTCAGCCTATTGAAATTAATAACATTTTTCAAGTAAAAAATGGTCAAACCCCACGAAAAATGGCCTAACCATACAAAAAAATCAACTGGATGAAATTAGTAAAAGATGTCCAAAAATTTTCTCCATTTATAGTTATACTTTCCTGAATAAGGCTCTTAACGGTTAGCAGAAGTGTGAAATGAGTTAGCAGAATTAGTATTATTGAGCTTTTAACAAAAATACTATAACCTGTAACTCGCATTTCCGTAGCAAATCCCTTAATTCAACCCCATAAAATCAATCAAAATACAATGAGAAACAGTTAAGAAAATTACAAATGACTAGTCAATAGTAATAATAACATACTTAGGAGTCAAAACCTTCAAGTCATGAGGGTCGATGGTCTCGCAGACTTCGAGCGTGTCCCTCCAGTCCGCGAGGGGAGGGTACAGCACCTCCTCGATGGTGTCCCTGTTCGTGTTGGAGTAGGACGTCGATACGTGGACGAATGACTGCAAGAGAGGGACGGCAATATTATAGGAGTTATGTCTGAAGACAGCTACTGGGTTTTGGGTACAGTTTTGTATTGAGTTAAACCAGGTTAAAGGTAACGTTAAAAAAACAAGGGTACTAATTATGTTCTTCTTGTCCTCCCTGCTCTAAAGCCATGTATAATTATTTAACTACTTTTAATTTCAGCATTCACTCTTTTTCCCTTATCTCATCCTTTATACAATCCATCCATCACGTTTTCTGTCTTCCCTGCCTCTTTCCATTCAATTTCATATTCATAACTCTTTTTGATGTGGGATTATTCCTCATGTCAGTAAATGATGAAAAACGGCAAATCCCAATAATAGCTTACCGACAAATTCCTAACTTCCTTGGCTAAGTCCACCATTTCCTTCGTCCCTCGAAGGTTCATTCTTACAGCATATTCTAAGGAGTCGTCGAATCTAGAACGAAAAAGTAGTAGGTAATAGATACAGTTAGTAGTCATAATTAGACCAAACCGACTGTTGTAAACACTCCGTGGTTGTAAACGAATTTTTCGTTCTACCAAAATGAGAGCTATGCAGTTTTATTTTGCTGAAGTGTTCTGCTGAGCTACAATAAAAAAAAATTGTCAGTAGTGACGCAATGGAAGACAGATAGAGCTCCAGGTAGTGACTTTTTGGTAGAAAAAATAAGGGTCATTGTCACAAAAAGAAGAAGCATTTACCTGACACTAGCAGCAACATGGAAGATGATGTTTACTCGGTTGACGAGAAGCGCTCGATCTTCTTCGGATATACCTGAAATATAAAGAAAACAATCGTATAAAATATGTAGTCATTTTACTTTTTGTTCAGGATGCCAAGCAAATAATTTTGTTTCCATAAGGTTGGAAACCAGAACAAGAGATAATTATTGAGATTTTCATCATCATCATCATCATCCACAGCCCTTGTCCTCCCAATGCTGGGCATAGGCCTCCCCTTTTTCGTGCCATTTTCTACGGTCCTGTGCCAGCCTCATCCAGACTCGACCCGAGACTTTATTATGTCGTCTACCCATCTTGCTCCCGGACGACCGACTTTATACTTAACCTTAAATTCAACCTTCTGATTTAATACCCTCTGGAATACTGGAGATACTGGAATACAGTAGTACAGGATTAGGTGAAGAGAAAAGAGTACCAGGGCCTGCGTTACATCTAAAAGTACCTGATTTGGAGCTGAAACTGTCACATAATGATGATAAAAAGAAAATTGTATTTGCTCACCTAGCCCAATTTCTAATACATCTCCGGCGATGACAAACACCTTTGATTCAAACAGCTTTGGTCTGTCTTCTCGGAGGCGGTCGAAACACTGGAAAACGAATTAAAATAAAGGTAAATAATTATATTATACTGTGATGATCAAAGTCATTCCCTTCAGGTTTCTGGTAAAAGGGAGAGTCAAGTACTGGTTTTAATGGGTTTAAAAAATAAACAAATGAGGCTTTTAAACCCTTCTAAAATAGAGTCAGTTGACGCATCGTACCAACTATGTAGTTTAGATAATCCTAATCGTATAAAGATGATTTAAAAAGGTCATCATTTTCGTTTCTAAAATGTTCAAAATCACCTTGTAGAGTAGTTACCATGCTTGCCTAAATTTCTTGTTCGTTGTCGTGGGTTCGATTCCCACTCTGGACAAATGTTTGTGTGATGAGCACGATAATTTTGTTCTGTGTATGGGTATAATTTATCTATAAGATGTATGTATTTAGAAATATATAAGTATGTTTATCAGTTGTCTGGTTACCATAACACAAGCTCTGCTTAGCTTGGGATCAGACAACCGTGTGTGAGTTGTCCCAGAATATTATGATTAATGACCTGGGGCCCAAGTCTGCTATTTACACTCGGTTCAATGTTTAAATGTCAAAACGCCAAAATTGGGCATTGGGACGATTGGTCATACGATTTGATGATTGGTCATAGTCTTTGAACATTGACCGAATCGTCCCAATGGCCAATTTTGGCGTTTTGACATTTAGTAGAATACCAATTTTCCTAAAATGGCTCTGCTGGCACGCCACTATGAAGACATTGAACCGAGTGTAAATAGCAGACTTGGGCCCCTGAACTACGTACGACATGATTTTTGTGATATATTATATAACGAGTGTCGATTTTGGACTAACATTTATTTTGCTCTGTAACAAACAACATGTTTTTGTAGGTTAATTTAAACAGTCGGCACTTCACATTGATTTGCGCATACATAATATTTTTGTCATTTTCTGCCATTATGTGTTTCGAACATTTTGTAATTTCTTCTTTAAGCAATACTTTTAGGAACAGCGGACAATTTTCTTCGACTCTCCGCTCGACGCTCGCCGTGAACGGACGTGTCGCTCTGTGGCGCGTTCGCTCTCGTCACCCGTCCTGCTACCTGTTACGATTGCGTAACGCTCTGCGTAGCCCGCCTACGCACATCGATAGATCTAAAGCTGCCTTTTTCAAGGCGGTGGCAGATCAACACTGTTTCTTGGTTCGCGAATTAAATTCATTTGTCCCTTCAGGATAAAACCGCAGTTTCGCGGTCCTCGGTGGAAATCCTAACGGTGCCAACGAAACCGAGTGGGGTGTTGTGCCCAATCACACCCGCCGAGCCTCTTTAAGGCAAAGCAGTCAATTGGACGGGACCTAGTGTATCGGCCTTGGGGGGTCTCCTAGTCGATCCTGGTGATCTGGTTTCCTTTTCAGCTACACACCTAGTGTCGGTTGGGTGTGTCTACACCCTTCGCGCTAGACTGGTCAGGGCCTCGTTCGCACATTAAGACTGGCGACGAGTACATCACAGCTTAAGGCACACCATAGGTACTCACCTCCCTGCTTAAACCCAGCAGGGAGGGTCACACATCCCCGGGCGTACCTACCCGGGGAGATAGATTTAGTTAGGTTAGTTTGATGCTAGGCGCGTCCCCTACGTCATTATCTATGTTAGGTTTTTAATTTTAATTTGTTTTCACCTTTTACTTCTCGTTTTCTCGAGAAAATGGATGCCCTTTGGCCCCGTTTCATCGAGGAGATGAAGAACTCCCAGGTCATCCAAGACCTCTTCCAGGCTTGGACCCGTAAACATAACCCCTCCTTGCTCTCAGAGTTAGATTGCCCGCGCCCTCTTATCGGCGCCGACAAAGGGATTAAAGTCCGCCAAAGGCCCATTGTCTCGACTGCTATGTCGAAACCCATTGTTGGGAACGCTATTGTTCCTATTTCTATTGTCTCGTCTCCGAGAATTACTTCGCCGAGTTGCACACCTGCGTGTGACGCATCACCGGCATCCACTTCCCGCCCCCGCTCTGCTTCTCCGTCCCCTGTCGACGCCGAGATGGCTAACGCTTCCGATTATTCCATCGATGCTTTTTCCGCATCCGACTCGTCGTGCTCGACCGATGGCTTTACTGAAGTCATTGGAAAGGGCAAAAAACGTACCCGGAAGGCTAAGTCCCAACAGGTACCCTCCAAGGCGGCAAAAACCGTCGCCTCTCCCTCCTCTGCTGAAGCCTCGGCGTCTCAGCCAGCAGCACTCTCAGCATCACCCTCCTCGCATACTGCCCCTCAGGCGACCAATACCTCCGACTTGTCAGCCCCTAAGAAGGGTGGCCCGGTCCCTCCTCCAATCTTCCTTCAGGAGAAAGGAAAGTGGACCGAGGTGTCATCGTGGTGCACACAGCACCATATTAATTTCTCTAGTGCCCGTTCTGTCAAGGACGGCATCAAAATAGTTGTACCGACAGCGGCCGACTTTCGGTCGCTTACTCGTATGCTGCAGGAGAGAGCCCTGCCATACCATAGTTTTACTCTCCCAGAGGAACGCGTCCTCCGCGTAGTTATAAAATCAGTCCCCGTTGAGTTGTCCTCAGAGGACATTCTTAAAGACCTGTGTTCGCAGGGCATTCCGGCCCTCGAGGTACACCGGATGTACCGTTCGCGAGGCAAGTTGCCATACGAGATGGTCCTTGCCGTCACCGAGAGATCGGCAGACGGTAAGGCCATCTTCAACATTAAATCCGTCTGCCAACTTTCCGGAATAAAAGTTGAGCCGCCACGAAAAACCGGCACTATCGGTCAGTGCCACCGCTGCCAGTTGTACGGTCACTCGCAGCGTAACTGTTTCGCGCGCCCTCGTTGTGTGAAGTGCCTCGGCGAGCACGGAACGCCTGATTGTCCCCGGCCCAAGGACCGCACCCAGTGCGCTGAGCCCCCTAGCTGCGTTCTCTGCGGCGAAAAGGGTCACCCAGCAAACTACCGAGGCTGTCCAAAGGCTCCAAAAACCGTCGCGAAACGGCCTGTCGCCCGTGCACTGGCCCCCGCGCAAAAACCCGCGACCGCTCTGCCGCGTCTTAGTCCGCAACGCCCAACCGGGGCTTGTTGGAATAGAGAAATGCATCTCCGTGCGTTCCCGGCCCTCGCCTCTCCTCCGAAGGAGACAGCATCGATTACCGCGCTCCAAGGACCCTCTGTCCCACGCATACCTCTCGCCGCGTTCAAACCTGCGCCTGTACCGAAACCCGCGCACGCATCACCGTCGGCCGCGGCCCTTATGGCCCCGACGTTCTCGGCCGACATCACCGCGTCGGTAAAAAACTATATCGAGGTGTACGAGTCGTTTGACTTTAATCGTATCCGCCTTATGGCTGAGGCGATTAGAGCCAACCCCTCGCCTCTGCACGCACCTTTCATTAGGGAGCAGTTCAGCGACGTATTCGCCGCATACAAAGCCGCCGCGTTCTAATGGCTACATCCGCCGGTAAACTCAAACCCCGTTCCCTTAAATTAGGTTTCTTTAACGCGCAAAGCATTAATAATAAACGCGATGAAATCGCAACGTTTCTCCGCGACCACCAACTAGACGTCTTTCTTGTACAGGAGACCTTTCTTAAACCGTCTCATAGAAATCCGCGAATCGCGAATTATAACCTAGTCCGTAACGATCGAACCAGAGCCGCAGGCGGCGGCACGCTCATTTACTTCAAAAGGTCCCTGTACTGTGTTCCGATGGACCCACCTACGCTGTCGCACATTGAAGCCTCTGTCTGTAGGCTAGGCATGACCGGTCATAGACCTTTGTTCTTAGTCTCAGTTTATATCCCTCCGTCACCTCAGGGGGTCGACTTACGTCCTGACCTGCAAGCTCTTCTTGCTCTCGGCGACTCCGTCCTTCTGGCGGGAGACCTGAATGCAAAACACGAAGCGTGGAATAGCCACACTCGTAATATCCGCGGTAGACACCTAGACCTTCTTAGCTCCGAGTTAAACTTTGACATCATCGCGCCTATGAATCCTACGCACTTTCCCGCTAACGTAAATCACCGCCCCGACATCTTAGATATAGCTTTGCTTAATAACGTTAACCTAGCGCTTCGGTCCATTGAAGTTATTCAGGAATTAGATTCTGACCATCGACCAGTGATCATGTCTTTCGGTCCGCGTGTAGGTCCCCCAGACGCTGGTCAGCCCATCCCCACCAAGATAGTTACGAACTGGACGAAGCTTGGGACTCGCCTTAAGTCAGTCCACTCCGCGCATCTCGATTCAATCCCAGACCACGTAAAATCCGCGATGGACGCTATAGGCGCGATCGACTCCCTCACTGAGCACGTGCAGTCCCTGGTGAACGAGTGTTCACGGTCGGTACCTTTGACAGAAGACGCTCGCTGGCTCCTTCCGGACGACGCCCGTGCCCTACTGACGGAGAAGAACGCGGCTATACGCGCCTACGACGCTTATCCCTGCGACTCCAATCGCGTCCGCATGCGCTCTCTACAGCGTGCTTTTAGAAAACGCATAAGGATACTGCGTGACGAACGCTGGGATAAGTTTCTCGACCAATTAGAGCCCAACCATCACGCGTTTTGGAATCTCCAACGTAAACTACGTAGTTGTACCGAAGTTACTATGCCCCCGCTGAACCGTCCGAATCAGAGCCCTGCCTTCGAAGACGACGAGAAAGCGGAATGCCTAGCAGACAGCTTAGAGGCCCAGTGTACGCCTAGCGACCTTCCGGTCGATCAAGCTCACCTCGCCAGAGTTGACGCTGAAGTCGAACGTAAGGCCTCGCTCCCTCCTTCCGAGGATCCGGAACACCCACTCGCGCCGGTTACTGTAGACGAGGTACGCTCTCTGATCAAGGAACTACATCCACGTAAAGCCCCTGGCTCAGACGGACTCACCAATAAGGTGATCAAACTCTTCCCCCCAGCATTAGTAATCCTCTTGACAGGCATCTTCAATGCAGCATTAGGCAACAATCTCTTCCCACAGCAGTGGAAAGAAGCGATAGTCATCGGCATCCACAAACCCGGTAAACCGAAGTCTGAGCCCACTAGCTATCGCCCAATTAGCTTACTCAAGGTTCTTGGGAAGCTATACGAGCGAATTATTTACTCCCGTCTTATGGACTATGCCGAGTCCAGGAGTCTCATACCAGACGAGCAGTTCGGTTTTAGAACCCAACACTCGTGCGTCCAACAAGTCCACCGCATAGTCGAGCATATAAGCGCTGGTTTTCAGCGTGGAAGGCTCACTGGCGTGCTCTTCTTCGATATAGCAAAGGCCTTCGACAAGGTCTGGCACAATGGCTTGATCTTCAAGTTATACCAACTCGAGGTGCCAGATCGTCTCGTGCTCATCATCCGAAACTTTTTGTCGAATCGGTCCTTTCGCTATCGCGTTGAGGGCACCCTCTCTTCCCCTCACCCGATCCGGGCCGGAGTCCCTCAAGGCTCCGTACTCTCTCCACTCCTCTTCACGCTATACGCTAGCGACATTCTTCGCGGTGGCAAACCCCAAGTAGCTATGTACGCCGACGATACGGCCATCTATTATTCAGGCACCAGCCCCTTAGCGATAGGTCGAACTCTCCAGACCGCGGTCACGACCCTCGGGAAGTGGTTCACGAAATGGAGAATCGAAGTCAACCCTACCAAGAGCGCAGCCGTGCTCTTTAGCAAGAAACGGCAGCCTCCCGTTCCCCCTCCACCTATAACCCTCTTCGGCAAGTCTATCCCTTGGGAACAGCAAGCCAAATACCTGGGTATAATCCTTGATCGGAAGCTTACCTTCATAGCTCATATTAAAGCGGCACGCGCGCGAGCCGCCTTCGCTCTCGGCCGACTTCATTGTATGTTGAACAAGCGCAGTAAACTCTCTCTTACTTGTAAGAAGAGAATTTACACTGCGTGCGTGAGACCTATCATGACTTACGGCAGCGTCGTATTCTCTCACGTACCCGATTATCGACTCAAACGAATGCAAACTCTCCAAAACCGTTTCATGCGTAGAGCCACAGGCGCTCCAGGTTACGTCCGTAACTTGCAGTTGCACTGTGACTTAAAGCTGCCAACAATCAAGCAGTTCATGAAACGCGCCGCGATTCGATTTTTCGACTCCTCCGAAACCCACCGTAACCCGCTAATCGTAGCGGCCGCGCGATACGTACCTTCCGTAATATCTAAGATTAAACGCCCCAGACATACTCTCTCCTACCCCGATGATAAAACAACGCTTCTCCAAGAAGCATTCGATTTAGCTAGCAGTAGCAATACAAAACACAACCGCCGTATATTACGTCCTCGCCGGCGAGGCCCGTCGCGTATTATAAATAATAATAACGTAAATGTTATCCTCCCGTCCCTAGATCAAGCTGGCCCGAGCCGGCCAAACTAGCAATAAAAATATGTCCCTAAATAATAAAAATTTTGATCCAGCCATCCCTTGCTGTTTTGCTTTATTAAGATTGTTAGCAACGCACTAAGTCGAGGTCCGAACCCCGCAGGGGGTGCCCTTAGTAGACGTTGCTAACGTAGTTAGTTTTTCCTATTGCTCTGGCTGGAGGCCTTAAGGTCCTCGCCAAAAGTCCGGTGAAGCAGTCAAAGCCTGCGCTCAGGCTAACTGCAAAGATCTCTACCAAAAAAAAAAAAAAAAAAAAAAAGACAATTTTCTTCCTTTATTTTTGACCTTTAAAAAGTCTCGCTTAACCTATTTTAAATACATGTATGCTAATTCTAATAAAAAGTCCGACTATAAAACATTTGACTAATTAATTGAAAAAAAGTCTTCCAGACATTTCTGTACTTAAAAAACCGACAAAATTACATTATTTGTTAATTTCTTAAAAATCGATGTCTATGTACTTTGGCCATTGTTTTAAATAGCGCATTGTTACATATTTATTCTTTGGTTATAATGTCAAATGTCAAACGAGTCATTGTGTTGTGTTCAGCATTTTGTAAATAATTTCACAATACCTATTATTGTGAAATATGTCATTACTATTAGCTACTAAAAGTCGCTATTTCAACCAAGCAAGGTTTATTTTATACTAGCTGTACCCCGTGGTTTCATTCGCGTTAGTACCTAGTACTTAGTTAAAAAAAAAACTAAAATAAAAGTAGCTAAGGTGCTCCTTATGACATTAGTAATTTGAGTGAAGGTCGCACCAAAATTGGACTGCCCATTTCTGAGATTAGCCGGAATAAACTGACAAAAAATCATAGCACAACATACATACATTCATATAATCACGCCCCTTTCCCTTGTAGGGATAGGCAGAGATCACTTCTTTAAACTTGCTACGATCCTTACACACTTGTTTCGCTTCGTCCACTTTCATTATTCCCTTCATACATGCTGCTCGGTTTATGGTACTCTTGACCTGGCCTGTTTTCATTCACACTCGCCTTATACACAAGCTCTGCCTAATTTTGGATCAAATGACCGTGATGGGTGGTCCCCGGTATAATATTAAGTCTTTTCGCCTTTTCATCTGTTAGGTTTATCTTTACTTATTTATCTGTAGCTACATAAACAACAAAAGAATACCACTTACTTGAGAAGAATACAACTGAGCTAATCTGTCTTCTGACTTCACTCCCTTCTTGTTTCTCAGAAGTAGGTAGATCCTGTCAAGATCTGGGCAGGAATAGAGAAGCTTCTCTATTAACACTTTTCCCATAAACCCTGAAAATAACAAAGACAAATAAATAAATGAGGACGACAAAAAAAAGATAAATAAATATATGTGGACAACATCACATAGATTCGGAAAACAAATCAAATCCGTAAAAAGTAGTTTTATTTCAATGTCTAACATTCGCGTAAACCTAAGAAACCAATATCACATACATTGCTCTAAACCCAAAGTAGATAAAGCACTTGTGTTATGGAATCAGAGACAATAGGTACCACAAACATCCAGACCCGAGACAACTTTGACCCGGCCGGGGATCGAATCTGGGAGCTCAGAGCTAGCAGCAAGATTTTACCCTCGCATCTGTTATCAATGTAAATACGGCGGTGTGTGTTAATCTAAGTAAACAGACTATTATACAAACAGATTACGAGTATGTGTAGAAAATTTTATTCAAATCTAATGATTCGGTTTTGTGTGAATATTTTGTAACAAGCATACAAATTTTCCATTTTAATATTCGTTTCTTTCATCATTGCTGACCTCTTGAACCGATTTTGATGCAAATTACATACATACATACATATCATCACGCCTGTATCCCCGAAGGATTAGGCAGAGGTATACCTATGTACACCCACAGTTCGCCAGCATGTATATGTCCCATGTAATAGGGGGGAGCCGGGCACAAATCCAAACTCCGACCTGCTACTGAGAATCTCATAGAAAACCTCAGATCACATCAATTGATGTGATCTGAGTAGAAAACCCAATAACGCCTTGGTCGACTTGGGAATCGAACCCAATACCTCTAGCGTAGCAGTCGCGCTTACAACCAGTAGGCCAACGATGCAAATTATTCATTTATATTGGTTTAGTTCTTGAAAAGTAATTAAGAAACCGCTAGACTTAGATGAACCCAATCCATATTTAAAAGGATTTCAGAGAACAATGTATTCTGTATTTCGACATTGTTCTCTACAATTAATAAAGTTTTTACTTTATCATACGATATTTTAATTTATTTGGGAAAATAAACGGTACACAATACATGCTAAGGTTCAGAGTTTAAGAACTAAAAAATAATAATATCAATGTATAACCAACAACATTTTCCACATAATATAAAAAGTTAAACAAACGTAAACGGCGTGCGGCATAAAGTACTTTACCTAAGAATTAGGATTAAACATAAAAGTAAAACTAAAATTAAACAAGAGAAAAATAACAAAAAAAAAAGAAAAGTGAAAGAAGGCAATTTGATGTAATACTTAGAATTATATTATGATTTCAGAATTGCTGAGTACTTAATTCATTTATAATTTTACTAGCGGCCCGCCCCGGCTTTGCTCGGGTGTAACGCTGATACCAAATATAACTACACAATCATAGAGTTCTGTAGGGCGAAGCACAGCCTTGGCCGCACTATTTGGTATAGGCACGCGCCCCTCCGGCCGGTACCGCTGCAACCGCTATGTCCCTGCATTTTAAATTTGAAATATCTTCGAAAATATTCATTTAAATTACATGCTGTAAAGGGCAATATTGATCTATATTACATGCACAATTTATTAAAGGTACTTAATTGGATAAGGATTAATACTGTATTGCTTAAAATCGCTTTTTCGTAAATAAGTAATTAATAAACGATAGAAAGTGGTTATTGTGGGTTATCCTCAAGAGATAGACATATACCATCGCGGACTTTTTTGTAGATCTTTTTAAGGTGTACAATACTGTAGTGCATTATTTTGATCTATCTCGAAGGGTTCAGCCAGCGTTTGCAATGAAAGCGCAAAAAAATTGTTCATTTACGACCTTACATTAGAAATCTCTAAGATTATCCATGTTTCTCTACTATATTATGCATGTATTATACATATAAACCTTCCTCTTGAATCACTCTATCTATTAAAAAAAACCGCATCAAAATCCGTTGCGTAGTTTTAAAGATCTAAGCATACATAGGGACAGACAGCGGGAAGCGACATTGTTTTATACTATGTAGTGATAGTGAAGAGCAATAGTTCTAACTTTTCCAATTTGAAACAGCAAATAACTCTTGAATATCTTGCTTATTCTCTATCTCTTTAAATGAACACGTGGGCTCGTGACCAAGTAAAACCGTACGATTTAACCGATAACACAGGTTAAGCCGCGCTCGCTTCGGTGGGTCTGTAGATGGGTGACCATTTATAAATACAAACTCAGACCCCTCAGTGCCTCGGATAGCACGTTCCGCCGTAGGTCCCGACTGTCATACGATGATCTTTGGTAGTCGTTAAGTCAACTCTGACAACCAGTCTTACTATGGGATGCTGTATTACTCAGTATAATGGGTTGTGGATGTCAGAAAGGCAGTCGCTCCGTAAAATATGGTATTCAGCTGAATCCGGTGAGACTGGCAGCCGACCACAACATAGTTGGGAAAAGGCTCGGGAGAACATTAACTAAACTCATGTTATTTTTATTGTAAGGTACATTTTGGTATTTTAATACAATAGGGACAAAAACATCCGCTAGGATCGCTAGTGGCACGTCAGGTCTAACTGTCAATTTACACCAATCACAGGCCAGGACTAGACTTAGCTATTTGAGAGTTGCTTGAATTGACCGAATAATGGTATAACCTAACCTAACCGTAATTCACTTACAATTATCGGCATCCATTAGAACTATTGTACTATATACAGTGCCGGGTTATTAATTTGGTCATTTTTACGATAGTTGGCATTCTGGTAACTGTCATTACGATCATTCTCGTCGAGAGTTAAATGAGATTTGATTGTAAGCTTATCTGAATACGAAAATTAGGCACAATGACATGTACACTGATCGACCACTGACATGTATTTAAAATAGCTGAATGGAGGCCCTGTAGCTTTGACGCTGTGTTTAACATTATATGAAAATGCGCAGTTTTAAAAACAATTATAATTATAGAATATACGATTCTAATCGCGAACAAAAAATACATGCAATTATAAATTAATTGTGAGACCCAAATTTTGAAATGTTTATGTATTTTTTACGATTCCGCAAGCATTCGCCGACAGTCGTTTCGCCTTTGGACGTTTCGTCGACAGGACGTTTCGTTTTTGAAAGATTCGTCGATAGAACGTTTCACAATTGGACGTTTCGCCGACAGCATGGTTCGCATTTGTTCATTTCGCCGACAGCATGGTTCGCATTTGTTCGTTTCGCCGACAGCATGGTTCACATTTGTTCGTTTCGCCGACAGCATGGTTCACATTTGTTAGCTTCGCCGACAGCATGGTTCGCATTTTTTCGTTTCGCCGACAGGACTTTACAACGATGGAATATTGCGGTCAGACCGTTTTGCCTACGATTATTTCGACATTTCAAGACATGAAGGACGAAAATGTTTTAATGAAAGACCGCCTTACTTTTAATGAGTGGTATTTAATTTATCTATTACCTACTCATATTCTTTTATTTTTTTATATGAAACATTGGGGAAAATAATAAAAAAAAAGATTAAAGACACGTTTTTATTTATTAATATTACAAAATGGCGACTAAAAAGTGATTGAAAAAAAAACTTGAATTAACAGTATTTTATTTTTTTTATTTGCTTAGATTGGAACAGCAAGCAACTGCAATATACAGTATAAAACACAGAAATCAACATTCAGAAATTAACGTTTTTTTTTTCAATCACTTTTTAGTCGCCATTTTGTAATATAAATAAATAAAAACGTGTCTTTAATCTTTTTTTTTTATTATTTTCCCCAATGTTTCATATAAAAAAATAAAAGAATATGAGTAGGTAATAGATAAATTAAATACCACTATCGTAGGCAAAACGGTCTGACCGCAATATTCCATCGTTGTAAAGTCCTGTCGGCGAAACGAAAAAATGCGAACCATGCTGTCGGCGAAACTAACAAATGCGAACCATTCTGTCGGCGAAACGAACAAATGTGAACCATGCTGTCGGCGAAACGAACAAATGCGAACCATGCTGTCGGCGAAATGAACAAATGCGAACCATGCTGTCGGCGAAACGTCCAATTGTGAAACGTTCTATCGAAGAATCTTTCAAAAACGAAACGTCCTGTCGACGAAACGTCCAAAGGCGAAACGACTGTCGGCGAATGCTTGCGGAATCATTTTTTACACTATAGTAAAAAAAACTGAACATCAAGCAAAAAAACTATTAATTTAATCATTTAAAGGCAGATTTACATCAAACGACCGAATGTTAATCACCACTCAATCAATTTTCTTGAAGTCCTACTTTGATAGGTTCTGTTATAGAATGAGAATTCCATCATTTGATGTAAATTGGCTATAAGAAGGGAAAAGATCAAAATAAGAAACAAGATCTAGAATTCTTGCAAGACGTTTATAGTTTTATATATAGGAAACTTTACAAGCGTTTTAGTACCGCATACCACCAACGAGCGAGCATTCTTAGAATCTTTAAGAGCTCTGAAAGAATGCTCTGCATATGTTAACATTAAAATAATTAAGTAGAGTTGGGGATGGGGACAGAATGAGCATTCGTTCGTTTGATGTAAATCGACCTTTACTATTGAGTGCACCTATTAACACCCTTATGTAATAACAGTAGTTACAATAAATTGCATATGAATGTCGGCACTTTGTCATTAAAATCACCTTTATATCATTATTGTAAGATTTATTTTTGTGTCGTGGTGGCCTAGCGGTTCAATGAACGGATTTGTATGCACCAGGTTGCAGGTTCGAACCCAGGCAAGTACCAATGTGGCTTTTTCAAAGTTATATGTGGTTTCTTAATTATTCTAAGACACATCTGACTAACGGTGAAGGAAAACATAGTAAGGAAACCTGGATTCCAAAATTTGGGATCTGAAATCGCCAATCCGCAGAGAGCAAGCGTGGCGATCAATGCTCATGCCTTCTCTATGTGAGAAGAGGCCTGTGCCCGGCAATGGGACGTTTATGGGTTGCATTATTTTATATTATATTATACATTATTATATATTTTTGTAATTCATTATTGGCAATTGTAAAGAAAATAGAGTTTTCATACATAAAGTGTTTTTAAAATTACCGCGTGGTCTTGCGATCTGGCAACGTCGCATTTCTAGTCAATTTACAATTGTAATATAGACTATAAAGTTATAATGTTCATTTACAATTCAATGCTTAAATCTAATATAACTACAAACACTTACAATTATACTAAAATTAAATCTTATATAATAAATAAAACTACCACGCGTCAAACAAATCATCGTCAGAAAAAGTTTATTTTGCTTGTTTTTATATCATTGTAAATAACCTTGATTTTCTAAATATAAATAAATTACTTTACAATATTTAAACCATAAATAGA
The DNA here is from genome assembly GCA_905146925.1 of Autographa gamma. Classification (NCBI taxonomy): domain Eukaryota; kingdom Metazoa; phylum Arthropoda; class Insecta; order Lepidoptera; family Noctuidae; genus Autographa; species Autographa gamma. The sequence continues at coordinate 2,229,581 of LR989878.1, read as the reverse complement.
TTTGATGATATTATATTATTATACAAATAATCAAAACTATTATTTACTAGCGAGCTGCCCGGCTTCGCTTGGGTAAATATTTCATCAAATTCACACTTCTTCTTGAAATAAATGCATATTAGTGAAAACTATATCAAAATCGGTGCGGTAATTTTTGAGTCTAAAGAGGTCAGACAAACTGACGCAGTAGAGGACTTTGTTTATAATATGTATAGATATAAAATATAGAATATAAGCAATGCATAGAATGTCTAAAGAAAGGTTATGTATTTATTTATCATTGTTTGGAAATGCAACAGTTACGTAACTTCAGAACTTACCAGACCCGCCAGTAACGAAAATCGTTTTCCCTTTGTAATACTCAGGAATATTGGGCACATCACTTAAGTCTCGATCCTCCAAGAAACCCATTTTCAAACACTAAAAACTTAAATTTAGAACAAAAAAGAACGTTAAAAACCAATCTAAGTTCAAAAATCGAATTCTAAATTCGAATCTTATTAACACGAGCTCAAACACTAAACTGTTCCATTTGAAATTCGAAGTTTCTAATTTAAAATTGACATTTCATAAATAATGTATTTTTTTTTATTACAATGCTGCAGTGCGATTGGTTCGCACGAAGGAGTTTGAATGGCGCTTGTAACTTGAGCATTTGATGACTATAAAACATTGTTAAGGCGACTTAATTGCTCATTATGCAGTTTTTAATTAGTTTAATTAAACACCTATGTATCACATAATCGTTTTATTGTGCTTCAGTGTGATTATCACTAAAAGAACATGTTTTTTTTTTCCTTTTTGAGTAATTAACGTTTGGGGAAACCGGAATATTTTATATCTAAGATTATATCTTATATTTTTTCTTTTATTAAGATTATATACTATGTATAGTGTAAACAATTAATCACGATTTCCCTTGGCATGCACCAGATAGGACTTTTTTTGGTAGTTAATAAATAATTATTTTTTTTGTTTATGAAAAATAACTTCACCAGTAATTTAAGGATACTTACATACCATTCCAATTTAATCGCTTAACATATAAGACTATTGTAAAAAAACAACGATATTAACTATAAAGACATTTATTTTTGTGTCGGTTAAATTCCAACGTAGAAGTGTCCCCTTAAGTAAGAATCAGCGGTTTACAATACTTTTACGTAATAAACTACTATAATCGCACTTTAGACTTTTACATAAATTAGGTATTGCAAATAATTATAATTAGGAATAGTAACAAATCTTATTGCAAAGTATAAGTTTGCAAGTTTTATGACGACCTCCGTGGTCGAGTGGCGTACGCACCGGTTTCAAGGTGTCGCTAGCTCTGGTGTCCCGGGTGAGATCCCCAGATGGCACAATGTACAAACCAACTTTTCTACATTATCTCGGGTCTGGGTGTTTGTGGTACCTTCGTTGTTTCTGAATTCCATAACACAAGTGCTTTAGCTACTTACTTTGGGTTCAGAGCAACGTATGTGATGTTGTCCGCATTTATTTATATAATAAGTTCCCAAGATACAAATATTCTTTAAGTTTGGAGACCGCAGTTAAAATGATATTTTCTGTCAGCAATAAGTTTATATTTGTAATATAGTTATCTGAAGTTTCTTGTCGGTTCTTCTACATAGGAATGACATTTTGGAACTTGCAACTAGAGTCAGTAATTTTAACGTTTTAAAAGAGCTTGGAAAGTTTTAAAAGAAGAGCTTGGCTTAATTTGATTTGATGAACTTGTTCATTGGCCTAGTGGTTGTAAGCGCAACTGCTTCGCTATAGGTCTTGGGCTCAATTCCCAAGTCGTCCAAGGGGTTTTTCTATGAAATTCTCAGTAACAGGTCGGAGTTTGGATTTGTGCCCGGTTAGTGGCAATAGGCTCGCCCCCTATTACATGGGACCTAAACATATCGGTGAACTGTGGGTGTATATTGGTACACCTCTGCCTAACAATTCGCGGATACAGGCGTGATGGTATGTTATGTTGAACAGTTAGATATTATTACAGCATCTAGTCGTAATATCCGGTAACTTCTAGCGTGCTATCAATAATTACTGTAGTTTGAGGCCATTAGCAGATCATTCATTATTCTATAAGGAAGGTCAAGTATTGAAGGCTAATAGGAAAACCCGTGTAATGTCAGAGAAAATATACTTATCATCATCTCATCTGGTTATCATAGTACAAACTCTGCTTAGTTTGGGATCAGTAGTACTATTCTGTAATTATTTCCGTATCTCGACAGCGGAATGAGTGAGATGTCAAAAGCGTATTCTCAAATTTGAATTCTAAATCAAGTCCAATTGGGGTCACTTTTGAAGTGAGCTTTATTATCACTCAGGTGAAGCTCGATGTCGAAATTATTTACAGAATAGACATACAGATGGCCGTGTGTAAATGATGAGCACGATCATTTGTACAGTCTGGGTGTAATTTATCTATAACTTAATATATTTAGAAATATGTAAGTCAGTCGTCTAGTTATCATAGTACAAGCTCTGCCTAGTTTGGGATCAGATGACCGAGTGTGAGTTGCCCCAGGATATTATTATTGTCCCAGGATAGCTGAGCTAGCTGTGTGTGTAATATACACATAGCATAACATACCATCACGCCTGTATCCCGAAGGGTTAGGCAGAGGTGTACCAATGTACAGCCACAGTTCGCCGATATGTATCCGATATGTATATTCACTAACCGGACACAAATCTAAACTCCGACCTGCTATTGAGAATTTCTTAGAAAAACCTCTTATACTGTATAAATTAAATATACATACATAAGTTTATATGCATTTCATAGTTACTCATTAATACACACACACACACACACACACGGTAATCTGATCCCAAGCTAAACTCTAAGAGAGCTTGTGTTATGGTAACCAGACAACTAATAAACATACTTATATATTTCTAAATACATACATATTATAGATAAATTACACCCAGACGCCGAACAAATGATCGTGCTCATCACACAAACATTTGTCCCGGGTGGGAATCGAACCCACAACCTCCGGTATAGCAGTCAGGGTCTCTAACCACTAGACCAACAGGATTGTCAAATATATCTTTATATCCTAAATATTTATTTCAGCGTATTTTTTTAAATAAATTTATTTGTCTCTCATGAAATTAGGTTACATTACACATTGTCTAGTAAACAATGAAGACAGTTACCACATCGAACTGAAGCTATTGTCTTTATTCTTACTTGACCTAATTAGACTTAAATCTATGAACAATTGCTTAAATGTATGAAACACACACATATAATATTATTCAAAGTTGAAATAATAATATTCAAACGACCTCCAATGTCTGGTTTTCAAGGCTGTCTATGAGGTCCCGGTTTCGATCCCCGGACGGGTCAATGTAGAAAACAACTTTCCTTCATAAGTTTTAATAAAATTTCCATAACATAAGTGCCTACTTTGAGTTCAGAGTAATGTCTGTGTATTTATTATTTAATTATTGTATTAATACCACATAGGTGCAGTCTTATACCGTGTGTAATAATATATAAACTTTTTATGTAAAAACGAACGCGCCCACGTATTTAAAAACAAATTAAAAATCTATTAATTATCATTTGTCAAAGGTTGACAGCTGTCGATGATTTAATAAATAAAAAAGACAGAAAATAATTTATAAATATTTTTTATACCTTTTTTTAAATAAAAATTTGTTTTATTTTACTTTAGAGTAGAAATAAATAAACGAAAATGGCTAAAAAGAAGGAGAAAAAGAAGAAGGTAAGTTTATTGTATTATTTGTATTCTTTATAAACATGTAGTGACGAAAACAGAAAGGTATGCTGAGATGGTTTTGCCATGTCGAGAGAATGAATGAAGAACGATTGACGAAAAAAGTGTATAAAGCGAGTGTAAATAAAAGTGTTAAGGGGTAGACCTAGGCGGACGTTTTGAGACCAAATCGGAGACGTCTTGAAAACATTCCATGACAAGAGTACCCTGAACCGAAGAGACGAAACGAAACAAGTGTGTAGAGATCGAGGCAAGTGGAAAGAAGTGGTCTCTGCCTACCCCTGCGGGATGAAGCGTGATTATATGCATGTATGTATGTATGTATACAATTTTGTTCAATGCATCGAAGACTTGAAGGTAGCTGGGACTGGGTGTTGAAAGTGGAGGAACGGGTGTTGTGACGCTACGCGGGAGAGGCCCATGTCCAACAGTGGACAAATATAGATAAATGAAAAACATAATACCTATGTCTTGTACATAACTCCAACACGGCCATCTAATCCCAAACTAGGTAGAGCCTGTATGATGTATCATGGCAACCAGAAAACTGATGAACATACTTATGTATTTTCAAATACACATTATAGATAAATTACAGAGTAAATGATCATGCTCATCACACAAACATTAGTCCAGAGTAGGAGTCCAGCTCACGACCTCCTTTTTAGCAGTCAGCGTCACTAACCACTAGACCAACAGGCCAGTCAGTCATATAACTGAAAAGATAGAAAAAAATATTTATCGTAAGTGGCGTCAGGAGTTCAAAACCCTTTACAAGTCAACAACTTTATTATTCCAATCATAAAGTTATTAAATAATCTAAACACATTGTTTCTTTTTTGCAGGATTCGGAACCAACAGGTATAAAACCAAATTATTTATGAAGGTGTTATGGTATGTCTTAATTATTCTAAGACATTTCTGACAAACGGTGAAGGAAAACATCGTGAGGAAACCTGGATTCCAAAATTTGGTATCTGAAATCGTCAATCCGCAGAGAGCAAGCGTGGTTATCAATGCTCATGCCTTCTCTACATAGGAAGAGGCCTGTGCTCAGCAGTGGGCGTTTATAGGCTGGATGATGATGATGATGATGGTATGTCTTGAGGTGGGTACACCTTCATCGAACGAAGTTCAGTATGCCAAGGCTCAAGGTCCATACTAGATCCGTTTCAGAATCCGAGGTCCTGGTGGCGTTGGCAACGGTTCTCAAGGTGTCGCTACCTCTGAGTTCCCGGGTTCGATCCCCGGACGGGTCAATGTAAAAACCCGCTTTTCTCCATTGCCTCGCGTCTGGATGTTTGCGGTAACTTCGTTGTCTCTAAAATCCATAACCCAAGTGTGGCTACTTACTTTGAGTTCAGAGCAATGTATGTCATAACGTCCGTATTTATTTTTTATTTAACTAAGTCCTGTATCCCAAGGTCCAAGGTCCAAGGCCCAAGGTCCAAGGTCCAAGGCCCAAGGCCCAAGGTCCATCCTAGATCCGTTTCAGAGTCGGAGGTGCAGGAGGAGGTCCTGGTGGCCACCACGGACCTGGAGCCGGAGCCCGAGGAGATACAGTTCACGGAGACCTCGTACACCAGCGCCTCCTTCGAGTCCTTGCCACCTGCACCCGTTGAAGGTAAGACCTTTAAAGTAAGGTAATTCAAAGATGAGAAATAAAAAATAATAATCCCAAAGTTTATAATGTTGTTGATTTCTTTAAAATGTGGAAAATATCGTCAATAATTTATAGTTTAGTAATAACTCGATCGACGAGGAAAGCCGAGGAGACGGTGGCGGGATGACATCGATCGCTTCTTAAGTGATTGGTGTCATGTGCTTCGAGACAGGAATGTCTAGAGTCAGACAGGGGAGACCTTTGCCCAGCAGTGGGATACTTAAAAGGTTACAAAAAAAAAACTCGATAAAGTCAGCTTTGAAAAAAAAAAACATTACAAATTGTTTATCCTCTAAAGAGCTATGCTGCCAAAGACATGCTCACAATTTTGCTTTTGGGTCGTCATTAACAATAAGTTTATACAGAAGATGTCTCAAAAACACAATGAAACTACTACTGTTGTATAAAACTACTAATGTCTCTTTCGTTTTCGTGAAACTGTTGATGGTTTCATGAAAAATTATTATGGCTCTATGTTGTTGGAAAAAAATATATTTAGTATTTCACACATTTTCTCTTACATAGTTCCAATGATATTATAATAAACAGATATGTTGTACGCATACAAAACAACCGAAAAAAGTGTTCCGCGCAGCAGCGGCAGCTGACATACGCACTTTTCATTCATTCTACATGTCACTACAAGTCAAAATGATACAAAAGAGATAGCGCGATAAAACCCATAAGTAAAAAAGAGACAATTAGTGTTGTCAATTACGCTTCAATTTAAACAAACATTTTTCTGGCCACCAATCACAGCATGCTGGCGTCATAGACTAACAAATGTAACGAGACAGAAGGTACAAACCGCGTCTACTAAATTTGTATCCACGGTTTGTGCCTATAACAACTAAGCAACACTACTAAAGGTAGGTAGGTGAGATATAAATCACGATGTTAAAGCAACAAAGTGGAAATAGAAATAGTTTTATTTTAACATTTTCTGCGATATATTAAGGTAATAAGGGTAAGCTATTCATATTTTCTTTTCCCACACATGACATGTTTAATTTAAAATTAAGTATATCGACTATTTCAAAATACCTAATTATTAAATAATCCCACAATAGAAAAAAAGGAAAACAGAAATCTGGGGTAACGATGACTTTAATGCCTAATAGTCGCATCTGTACTTTTATTCTATATGTGTGCGATCACGCGTCCTTGTCGTCCTCCCGACAAAAATGTATTTACCGTCTCTTCCTTTTTTCTAACCTCCAATTATCAGAATATTAGGAAAATAAATAAAAAATATTATTAAATCGAAGTATATTGCGTATTTACATGTGGTATGAGATCCCTTGTATTTTATTTACTTTGTTATCATAAATGGTACAGTTTCTGGATACACACGATGACATTTAAAAGCTTTTATGTAAATTTCGTTCGAGTGTGTCACTCGTCAAGATGCGTGACGCAGACTAAAGGCAATACGTCCCAATTAGGACGTTTTCGAGTCTTCACGATTGCGCGCTAACAACATGTCTGTTTATTAGAATATCATTGCATAGTTCAAAATCATAGCAAACGATTCAGTTCAACGAGGTTGCATTTCAAACTATAGAGCGAGCCTATCAGAGTTTAAACCGTAAGCACTAGTGTGAACAAGTGTTGTCGTGAATTATGTATGAAGATGGAGCTTGCCGTTTGAAAAAATCTATCTAAAACACTAATATTATCCTATTATCCTAACAATGTCAAAACCATCGATATTTTCTTATACAAGTTTCTCGTTGCGCGAAAATTAACTTAAATGAAAAACGAAATGTACTAGGATCAGACTAAAAACTGCTCTCGCTTGGCACAAGGGGAACCTAGCGATAGTAGCAGTCTATGTCTATCATACGTCGATGATTCAGATAGTTGGGTACCTACTGATTCTGAACAAACTACTTTTAGGTTCCGTACAGTTTTACGTAAATGTAAGGAATCAAAATACTATTCACAATGTAATTATTTGTTTAGTATAGTATTTGATAACTGCCTCGTTGGCCTAGTGGTGCTAAGCGCGACTGCTACGCTAGAAGTCTTGGGTTCGATTCCCGAGTCGACCAAGGTGTTATTGGGTGTTTCTATGAAATTCTCAGTAGCAGGTCAGAGTTTGGATTTGTGCCCGGTTAGTGGCAATAAGCTCGCCCCCTATTACATGGGACCTAAACATAATCGGCGAACTGTGGGTGTACGTTAGTACACCTCTGCCTACCCCTTCGGGGATACAGGCGTGATGATATGTTATGTGTTATGTTAGTAATTGATAAGTAGACAAACAACCGTACAAAAATACAACTATAAAATCCAGATTTTATACATGATCTTCTATATTTTCAAACAAGCGTAAACAGATACGCACGTTTATGCATGTACCCAAAAACAGCCCAAATTGCTTCCCAGTTGAATCAATAAGATGTTGCCATGGCAACGATAATAACATCCTTTAAGTGTAGTGAACGCAAGAACAATAAATTAAAAAGTAATTGATCAGTTTGTCTTATTAACTGCTGTATTGAAAAAAGGGGTGAGTTTTGGTTGTATTATAAATATTTATACCAATGTTGGTATTGTTTGCCTTCGTTGGGACTTAAGTATGTTTTATCACGGGTTAAACCATTGCTAAGGATTAGGGTAGATTTATTGATATGTTTTTTTCAAATTAATTGGTTATTTTGTTACCATAAAATATAAGTAAACAGAAAAATGTATGTATACCAAGGCGAATCGAAAATAGGACGCTTAGAATTACTTCCTACTAATGTAATGAAGTTAAATAAAAAGCTGTGTCCACATTTGAACCTTATTCACATTTATTTTTGACACAATGAAAATAGGTATTGGTTTTTTTTTTTTCAATTGATCTAACTTAGATATAGCTATGTCGATTAATGTCTCATGCATATATAAATGAGCAAAAACAATGGCATAGAAATTATGTGCAAACAGTTACCTGCTAAAATAATGAAATACTTTTTCAATCCATGTAAAGAGTTAGTTCTAAAAAAAATATGCTTACTTTTACAGAGGTCAAGCCAAAAAAGAAGAAGGGGAAGAAGAAGATTGGCGTAAGTTCTATTTTATTATGTTTTGTATACATTAAACACTTGTCTCTGACTATGGGATACTGTGTTACCCAGTTGTTGTGAAGGTCAGATAGGCAGTTCGCTCTGTAACATACGGTATTCAGCTGTCGGTGAGACTGGGAGCCGACCACAACATAGCTTGGGAAAAGGCTAGGCAGATGCTGATGCACTAAAGACTAGCTATATTTTTTCATGTCAGTATAAAAAAGGAAAGATTTTTCATATATTGCGTTTAGCCGAAAAACAAAGCCATAAAAACGACTTACTGCTCATTGATTTATAGTTTAAATCACCCAAATAAAGATATTTGGTACAAATTTCCAAGCCAACGACGAATTTTTCCCTGTTAAAAGAAGCCTCTTGGCTCTCTCTACAACCCGTAAAAAGGACAATTTAAGGTCATTCCTTTAATCCTATATTCTTTACTATAGGAGAAAGAATCCTCAATGGTAAAGAAGACGAGTAGTGAAATGTTCCAGTGGTCCGAAGAGTCTATACTACCTCTGGGTTAGAACCTTAGTAATATCCTACAGGGCATTACAGTTACCGAATTGGTTATAGCCGTATTTTGGTCGTAGCCGAATTTCGGTCATAGCTGAATTTCGGTCATCATAGCCGAATTTCCGTGATGGCCTAATTTACGTCATGCCCGCATTATGACCATAGCCGAATTTCCATCATACTCGAAATTCAGTCATGGCTAATTTTCAGTCATAGCATTTCACTCATCAGATATTACCTAACGCAAGAAATATTTTATTTTCACTCTCATAGTCCGATTTTAAAAAATGGTTTTCCGACATAACCGAAGATAGGTAAGGTTTATTGATTTGATAAAAGAAAATATACGTCTCTATTATTGTTTCATCATCTAAATGGCGGACTAATAAATTTTGTCCTTTCATACCTAGTCACCTACCCTATTATACCAATCCTATCGACGTTTGTCGAACCAAATGTGTCGAGCACAAATTGGACCCTAGTATTAAAAATACTTTTATTATGAAACTTTCTCTATGTGGGAAGAGGCATGTACCCAGCAGTGGGAAGTTTATAAACTATTATTATTCAATTCATTTCTTTATTGCATACCATAATGTCATATAGGTGGTCAATACAGAAAGTTATCAGCTCATTATGGACCCTGTCGGGCACAGCAAAAGTAGGAGAGAGGAGGAATGTGTGAATTATGTTATGTATTATAACTAAGACATATTTAATTCTAACACAGCGGAAGCTGAACAGCACAAGGTGGAAGAGCCACCAGTAGAAAAAAAGAAGAAAGGAAAGAAAGGGAAAAAGGACAAACAAGAGGAAGTGATCCCTAATTTCGATAAGGTGAGAATATTATAGAAGTAAATACCATCTTTGGACGAAGGTAATACAGGGTGTTCCCGAAATCCCCAATAATCCCTGAACTAAACGTCAACAAAGGTAAAAAAAAAAATTGATATTAAAAATACAGTACAGAATAAATGTAATCTTGGCACCAGTGCTAGGCTAAAAAAATTTTGCAATACAGGGTGTTCCCGTAATCCCTAAAGAATCCCAAAAAGAATGCTCCCGGTGCGGGAGCATTCACGTGTATTGTAAAATTATAGATTCGACTTTGAGCATTACATTACAATAATACCTCCCTGACTAACGAGCATTTGTGTGTAATGTAACATATTATTCCCTTCACTCATGTATGCCCGTTTTGTATCATTACAAGGTGCGCATTGTAATGCTCGGTTCTCCTCCTTCACTGACGTAATGCTCAAATCTGTAACGTTACATTACAGGCGAATGCTCCCGGTGAGAGAGCACCTTTACATTATTTGGATATACGATGTATGATTAGCTAATCACTTATCCATGGGGTGTCTTTTCTAAACCTAAACATATCGGCGAGCTGTGGGTGTACATTGGTACACCTCTGTCTAACCCTTCGGGGATACAGGCGTGATGGTATGTATGTTATGTCTTTTTTCAATGATATTTTTAAACAGCGATGAAAGGTAGGTAAACCTGGTTTATGTCTATTTTAAGTATATATTTCTAATGTTATACTTACCTTTGGTTTCTGAAACGCTGATCAACTTAATCTATTGTCAAATCAACTGATCACGCTTAACTTGGGGTTTGGCATGTGAACAAATTTTTAATATAAATCTACTGCTATTTTTACATAACATAACATATCATTACGCCTGTATCCCCGAAGGGGTAGGCAGAGGTGTACCAATATACACCCACAGTTCGCCGATATGTTTAGGTCCCATGTAATGGAAGGCGAGCCTATTGCCACTTACCGGGCACAAATCCAAACTCCGACCTGCTACTGAGAATTTCATAGGAAAACCCAATAACACCTTGGTCGACTCGGGAATCGAACCCAAGACCTCTAGCATAGCAGTCGCGCTTAGCACCACATACGCCATCGAGGCAGTCTGCTATTTTTACTTGATATTAAAAAGTTCCTGTCTAAAGTGTGGATCGCGTGTATGTAATATCATCCAAGCCAACCAAGTAGCCAGCAAATCGTATGGGGAATAGTCAAAACCATTTATTTCTCTTTTTACAACTTTCTCTATGTAGCAACAACGAGTGAGAATTGCCACCTGGAAAATATAAAAGCATACATTATACATATGTGTACATTTATGATCTTTTCCTAGCTGTTTATTATGGGACACAAACAGATGTTTCCCATCCAAACTTTTAACACAACTCCAAACGTCCACGTGATGTCAAAATCAATAAATTTACGACCAAAACATTCCCATATTACATTGTTTTTGTTTTTCCATCCACCCTTTCGTTTTCCCTCGTTTATGGCTAATAAAAAAAGAATTTTATTACTCTTTACAATGATAATAAAATCGAATAAAAATGGATTTCTACAAGCTTCAGCATTTTAATCCTGCCTTATGGATTAAGCGCACGGCAGTTTGGTTAAACCAAATTCATTAGCTCGTGTTTTTTTCGATAGAGATGTTTTGTCGTGTATTAAATAAATTTAAACGCTATATTTGAAATATTAGTTTTCGTGTTGAAAATTGAAGAATAAATCGGCTTTAGTGATATTTTTAGTGGCAAAGGAGATTTACTGTGGAATACTTTTAAAGATTGTGGTAAAATAAAATATAAATGACATCGTCACTTGTAAGTAAATTAATAACTTATTGTACTTCAAATACTGCAATATTTAAGTCATCAAATAATTAAAAATAATAATTTTAGAAGTAAAATCAACCGTAATTAATCCAAAATTATTACAGAATTAAGCTCTGAATGAAAAAAAAATATCTTTGCAAAATTAATTCGCAGTAAATTCATTGTACTCATGGAAACCTTTAACTAAAAAGAAGTAAAAAACAAAAGCGTAGTACATTACATAAAACGAATGTCTAGCTTTTTGAAAAATAAATTAATTTCTAAGCATTAACTTTGAATAAAACAGTGGCACAAAGACCACCTTGCCCATTGCATACCATTCTACTCAAAAAAGTGTTCAAAAAGTTTTTCTTAAAAAAATGGCCATAATTTGATTCTCACTCTGAAACCTGTCGCAGCCGAAAGCTTGGAAGAAGATGAACAAGAGAGAGCGGGAGGCATGGCTCGTGCAGAGGATAGAAGATTGGAGGGCGGAGAAGGAGGCGGCCAAGTTAGTTGTACCCAATCCTTGACTCCCATCCTTTTTGGTATAGCTTTTGGTGGTAAAGTTATTGATGATTTGGAATTGTGGGTGAAATTTGGTTTGTTTTAATTTATATGACTTTAAAAGGAGGAGGTTCTCAATTTGACTGGAATTGTCCCATTTGAGTTCTTTTTTGTGTTTCGTTGGAAATTTTGCTGGCAATTTTGGATCGATTACAAAAAAAATTGACGTCAATAGGGTTACATCAGAGGTGGTCCCATATAAATTTATACATAGGGTGTAAATTTGGGATGACTGATGAAAATGAAGAATGGGACAATCCAGCAGATATCGCGTAAATACAATAAAAAAAAAACGTACAGAAGATTTGCGAACCTTCTCCGTTTGAAGTCGGTTAAAATGAGATTTCTTTCAGCAGACCTTGAAAAGAAAAAGTTGTTAAATAAAAATGTAATACAAAATTGTGTCTATTTCATGAATTTTTTTTTACAGAGTATTTTTTCTTTGTTCGAAAAAGCTACAGAGCATTATTTGTGATTTCTTGTGCGCTTTGTCAAATACATATATTTCTTTCTATTAACCTTCAGGCAAGCAATCCTGGCGGGAGCGAAGGAGAAGCGCGCGAACCTGGCGCGGGAACGAGCAGAGGTCATGGCCAAGGAGGTCGCAGACCAGGATGTGAGGAGGGACATACTGCAGAAGGCTTGTAACCTCTTCCATAGTGAGTATCAAGTTGATTACATGAAAGATCTCCAAATGAAACGAATATGAGACAAATGTTTCAATTCAAATCAAAATTTATTTATTTTATTGAGGCTATAATATAGCGCTTATCGAATAAAATACACAATACAACAAAATAGACAAAACGGTAAGGGTCGGGTCATATGCGGCGGAAACGTATTGCATACCAATGGCCGCGCTAGAACAGACTAACACGCAAAGAGACAACCAGACGCGCTAATGTATCATAGGTTATGTGTGAAAAGCCGAATGCCCCACGCATCCCCCAGAGATCACGCGTCGTTCGTTCTAAATCGCCCATCGTTCACCCAAATATAATCCCTACCTCAATGATATTTTAATAAACAGATATGTTATACACATACAAAACAATCGAAAAAAGTGTTCCGCGCAGCGCGGCAGCTAGCGAAAGAGATAGCGCGATAAAACCCATTAGAAAAAAGAGACAAATAGTGTTGTTGTTAATGGCAATACGTCCCAATTAGGACGTTTTCGAGTCTTCACGATTGCACGCTTATAACATATCTGTTTATTAGAATATCATTGCCCTACCTACAATTTTTTTTTTCTAAATCAATTACATGTTTTCGAATAAAATAATTTTCTGTTTAGAATTTGAACAGGAAAAAATGGATTATGAGCTGAAGAAAGAATTGGATGCTGAGGTAAGATATAAGTTTATATATACCTAAATCAGAACCACAAGGCCAACGAGGCAGTCATGTAGCGATGATGATGATGATTAACCTGTTGAACCCAGTGGCAGCAATACCTTCGCTGTGATGGTCTCCCGGACCCTCGCGTGGTGACCCAGCTGAACACCTACCTGCATCTCTGGCAGCAGCTGGAGATCTGTGACGATGAGGAGCTCAACAAGAAGTTTCTGGAAGTTCTGCCGGTTTGTACCCATCATCGTCAATCAGTCTTTTTAGGATTACATACCCAAAGGGTAAAAATGAGACCCTATTACTTAGACTTCGCGTTACGTCCGTCTGTCTAACACCAGGTTGTATCTCTAGAACCGAGATAGATAGACACTTGAAAACTTTACAGGTTATGTATTTTTTTGCCGATAAAACAACAAAAAACCTAGTCAATGGTACGGAATTCTTCGTGCTCGAGTCCGACTCGCACTTGGCTGGGTTTTTTTAATTATTTGTCTTTTCATTTGATGAGCTCCGTGGTCGAATACACACATATTGTTGTATGGACATACATTTGCGATTGTCATTACTAATTTAAAACAAATAGGTAATTTGACACCAACTGTTCTACAAATTATGTCTGTTCTTCAAATGCATTTGCTATCTTATACACTTTACAGCTTCTGCTTAGGTTATCATTACATTTACTTTAAAAAAAAACATACGAATAAACCAGTTTCCTTTTTATTACACCTTGATGTTATTTATTTGTTTTATTTTATAAACTATTCTACAGATTCTGGATATGCTTGAAGAGTTTCGTCTGCATGCAAGAAAGTTCACCCCTCGTCAAAATGAGAATTACAATGAGGTACATAAATCTATCTTATAGATATTTGTTGATAGTTTTCATATAGGCTTTAGGGTTCTTTGTTTTTATAACTACAAGATTTCTACGTCCTTGAAAGCTCTGAATAGAATACTTACCATCGGATAAACATACGGTTATTTTTTTAAATCTTATATAATTGAACTCGCCTATAATATCTTCAACACGTCTTTATTTTGTACTAGCTTTTTCCTGTGGCTCTGCCCGCGTGTATGTCAGTTATCGCGCCACAAAAACAAGTTTTTGCTCGAGAACTAGCTATCCAAACCGGTTTAGTGGTTTAGCCGTAAAACGTATCAAATGAACAGACAGAAAGATATAACTTCTTAGTAACTTTTATTCTTCTTCTTCTTCCTGCCCCTTTTCCCAAATTAATTGGGATCGGCGCACCATGTTTTTTCCTTCCATTCTACTCTATTAGCTGTCATACTCTCTTTCACTGCTTTTTCATTCATATTATCTCTCACGCAGTCAAGCCACCTTTATTAAATAACTAAAGTATCTTCCTTCCCTTTATTATTCTCAGGTCCGTCTAGCTTTAAGAGAACAGCTAGCTAGCGCAATCCAGATCGCTTCCTACACACTACTCCGCGACCTGGAGAAGTACCTGAAGTTTGAGTCTACTAAGGTGGCGACGTACGAGCGGGAGTTCACAGGTCTTCGTCTGAACATCTGGGTGGCTGTCAAGTGGCCCACCAGGAAACGGAAGCCCGTTGAGCCTGAGCCGTGAGTTAGGGTTTTTAATTGTCTTTGAAAGGAAGATGTCAAAGATACTGATTTTTGTGTGTTTGTTTCGCGATGTGTCTGGCAATTGTGGATTGTACAGCGGTATTCTTTAGAGGTCACACAAGAGTTAAGATCGATCTTTTTTTACATTATTGATAATAATAATATAGTATAATACCAACCTATAAATTACCACGTCGTTACAACTGCTGGCCACAAGGCTCTTCCCGTATAGAGAAAGCGGTTGGTGATTTCAAATTCCGATTGATATATTGTAATCTACTCATCTAGATTTTTACAGAAAATAGATTTTTTTTGTGTTCATTGGGACTCTTGTACAACTAAATCGGAATATGGAATTTTTAATGCAGTAATAGAAAACCCAACATTGCTGTCCTATTTTGTTGTTTCGATACCATTTAATAGGTAAGCCAAAAGAATAATATATGTTTTCCTTTTCAGAGAAGCAGTAGAGCTACCATTTCCTACCATGAAAGTGGTGGTAAAGCTACCAAAGATCATAGACAGCTCGTGTGTGTGCGTACGCGCAGCTCGGAGTATGATCGACCTGTTGAGCGAGAGTTCCAGAACCTATGCTTTGAAGGCTGATATGCCGGATCGATATGAAGGTAGGTATGATACTAGATACGCATCAGTAAAATATTATAGTACGTCCGCTGAAAGAATGCATCCCTGACAGTTCGTCAGCAGAACATTACAACTTTAAAGAAGCGAAGAATGTACTGCAAATAAATAGCTATCATCATTGGTCTTATAAAATACAGTATTCAGCTGACTCCGGTAAGACTGGAAGCTGACCCCAACATAGTTGGGAAAGGTTCGGGGATCATGAATAATTTATCTTATAAACGAATCCTACAAACTATATCATTATACTAGGTTACAATAGATAAAATAACAAGTGCTTTTTATTTCCCCATACTGATGTTTGTGACAAATAAGCTTTTTTTCTTTCTTTAAAGACCAAAGGTGTCAGGAACACATTCTCTCAGCGGCCGGACAATAGTCACGTAAACAAAGGGGATTTATTTTACATACATAAGTAATCTTCCATCAAATTCCCCATTATTTACAGATTTATTCACGTTTAACGTGAAAGAACTAGTGGATGTGCAGAAATTAAAGAAAACCCAGGATGAAGTGAGGACAAAGTTTTATAAAGAGGTCAGGGAGAGGGTGCGAGAATTAGAGGCCTTCTTGAAACTTAACCCGTAAGTCTATTTACTCTTTCTAACCTTCCATGAAAGAAAGAGAGAGAAGGAGCAAGCCCCTGTGCTGTGGGATGTAATATTGGCAGGCCTTTTTTATTGCGGTGTGAAAGTCTAATGAGTTTGACCCACGTCGAGGGCACGACGTGAGGATATGTCGGACTAGCACCGACCAAAAACACCCCGGTCCCTTTCTCGCCTTTGCTGAAGCCGCGGGATCGCTAAGCATTCTCAGCGCAGTTCCGGCAAAATTGGCAGGCCTGTTGGTCTAGTGGTCAGTAAGCCTGACTGTTGTACCGGAGATCGTGGGTTCAATTCCCACCCAGTACAAATCCTTGTGGGATTTGATGACCATTTGCTCAGTGTCTGGCTGTAATTATTTATTATAATAATGATTCGTTTTATTTAGACGCAATTAAGAATGTTTACCAGTTGCCTGTTTACCTGTCATAAGATATTATTATTTTATTATTGTTTCCAGATACTTAAAGAATGATAAAGAAAAAGAGGAACTAGACAATTTGAACATGTCTGAACCTCCACCCTTGCCTATTCCGAGAACACACATAGCACATTTGAGGGGTAACTATCTATCTATACTGAGCAGTTTTAGTATTATCACATTTTTTTAACCGACTTCAAAAGGCCCAGGTACTCAATTCGACTGTAATATTTTTTTCTGTTTGTTATCTCAGGAATTTCGAATATGTAAACCATAGAAACAAATACATAGACTGCTACTATCACTAGTTTCCCCTTGTGCCAAGCGAGAGCAGTTTTTAGTCTGTATCTAGTAACTGTCTGTAACATTTCGTTTTTCTTTTACGTTAATTTTCGCGCAACGTGAAAGTTATATACGGAAATATCGATGGTTTTGACATTGTTAGAATAATATTAGTGTTTTAGATAGATTTTTTAAAACGTCAAGCTCCATCTTCATACATAATTCACGACAAAACTAGTTCACACTAGTGCTTACGTTGAAACTCTAGTTTCTTATGTATACTCTAAGGTGTGAACCGATTTTGATGATTCTGATCAATGATATTCTAATAAACAGATATGTTATAAGCGTGCAATCGTGAAGACTCGAAAACGTCCTAATTGGGACGTATTGCCATTAACAACAACACTATTTGTCTCTTTTTTTCTTATGGGTTTTATCGCGCTATCTCTTTCGCTAGCTGCCGCGCTGCGCGGAACACTTTTTTCGATTGTTTTGTATTTGTATAACATATCTATTTATTAAAATATCATTGATTCTGATACAATTATATTTCAACAGAACGTGAATTCAAGAAGTATTTAAGATCTTGTCGAACAAAAACGAGGGCTGGTGAAATTAACTTGAGGAAATATAGGTATGAAACTTATCATTTACCACACATGTAACCCGTAGTATAAATTAAAATAACAACAAAGAGATAAATTATTAACCAAGTGTAATTTTCGTTGTTCCCATATCATCTAGCTGAATTGAGGATAAGAAATAAGACTATTTTGTTCTCCTTGAAACTAAATTCGTAACATTTCAAAGTCTACCTGTACCTAACTACCACCCGACCCATAAAGTTTAAAAAATGTTACCGAAAGAGTATATCTATGCAAAAGGGGTGAAGAGAACATCTGGGGGCCGAGTCTGCTATTTACAATGGCTCCAATCGTCTGAGTGGGTGGCGTTAGTAAGTCCATTTTAGGATAATTGGCATTCTACTAAACACCAAAACGTCAACATTGGCCGCCCCAATGGCCAATTTTGACGTTAAAATGATGTTTTACCTACGTAATTATCCTAAAATGGACCTACTAACGCCACCCACTCAGACGATTGGAGCCATTGTAAATAGCAGACTCAGCCCCGTTGTATGGATTCAGTTTACCCAGTCAGTACAGTCATTTTACCAGTTGGCCCCAGGTTTCCACTCAAAAGGAGCTCATTTAATTATTGATATCCAATTTTTCTCATCAATTATTTGCAACCGAAAATCGCCAAAGCGATGTACCGTTAAAATACATACAAATGTAGTAATAGAAAGTGAATTATGGAAGATTGTTGTCTTTTCATTTGCTAGTCTAGTAGTTATTATTGTCTACCTGTGATAATAATACAGCATTTCATTAATTTTAGGATATGCGGTGGAGTTTTGAACTTGGATCTGATTGTAACTCCGCCGCAGCCGAAACGGATGAGAAACGCAATCACAATTACTACATGTAAGTAAACATTTATTAAACTTACATATATTGTTGCTGGTCCCTATTATTAAAACAAAATTAAAAGTACTGGGACCTGTCCCGGGTCTATTAACTTTTATTTTGGGCCTGCCCAGTTCTGCTTTTTGGAGATAACTCTGGCGTGAGAAGACTAAAAAGACTCAGCAAATCTGATTTTATATTTATATTAAAATTTAATTCTTATGGCTATTTTTCCTACGGATATTTTTTCTATCTAGTGTTTGCTATATTTTAAATATCTAATTATATACCTACGTATATTTACTTTGCTCTTTCGACGAAATCATTCTGCCTTTTACACTCTAAAAGTTTCAAAATAACGAACGACTTACCAAAAAATACTTACATAGTTATCTGTATTGCTCAGTAAATGTGTTCTGGATGTCAGATAGGCAGTCGCTCTGTAACATACATTATTCAGCTGAATCCGGTGACAGACACTGGAAACAGACCACAACATAGTGCGGGAAAATATACAAAAAGCTGTTTGTTAAATAAATTTATTTACATGTATATGGTAATATAAAATTATTGTATTAAGTCTAAAGACTATTTTATTCTCTAACAAAAATGGTTTTGTATAAACTTTAAACAGAAAATATTTCTTAATGTACAAATCTTGTTTAATTTGAACATATAAACATAATAGTTAAAATTTATTTGGTAAATAAAGTATTTTTTTTTACATAAATAACTAATATTTAATTTTAGTCACATCACAAACATTTTAATTACTAAAAACTGTTTTTAAATGTATAACTATTCCTTTACTTTTATCATAGCACGTATTTTTTCCAAAAAAATACGTGCTATGATACATTTATGTAGGCTATGGCAATTTAAAATTAATAACAACACAAAATGTTACTATAATTTGTAACCTAATTCTAAGATTTTTATATTATTTACAAAGATTAAGTTTGACAGGAACGTCCCTATTCCTTTTTGCGACAAAAAATATTAATTTTACCGACTTCAAAAAGAGGAAATTCTCTTTTGACTTCTTTTATTATAAACATATTACACCATATCTACGGCAAATGTAGATCAACTTTAAAAAAAATCTTGTCGTCAATATGGCGTAGCTTAGAGAAAATCAATTCTTCTTTCCATTTATATGTAATCTCTTCTCTTAAAGAACTCTATTCTACCATTAAGCCAACGACACATTCTCCGGCAGCTTGGTCTTCTGAGAGATGAGAGTCTTCTTCAGTCTCCGCCAGAAGAGATTTCTTTCAGCTTCGTCTTTCGGCCACACTATGTAGGTTTTGGTCACCATGAGATAATGTAGAGTGTTGGGACGGAGTCGTCGAGGGATGTCTTCTAAAAGAACAAGAGTTAAGTCTTCTCTTCTTGTCTCCAGAAGTCTGAAATATGAGAAGAGTCGTTTAAGGGAAAGGTTTTTTAAATGGTGAGTGTTGTGGAATGGAAGTTTTAGGGATATGGGCAATATTATTAGTTTAATTTTCTAATAATAATGCTACGCTGCTAATATAAATGTATCAATTTATAGTAATTAATGCAGTAATAAGAATCAATGAATCATGATTTAATTCTTGCACAATATTGCTTAATAATAAATTGTTCCAGTAATTATTTTTCAATATTTGTAGATAAATAACTATTTCAATTATTATAATGAAATAATGTATTTTTAAGCGCTTTCATTTCACATACGAAAAAGTGCTACAAGGCTGGATCGCGTTGCCCCATTATCCTTTAATTTTCGTACTTTTCCAATACAGAGACTCTTCATTAACATCAAAAAACATTTTTACAACATTTTGTGCTGGTTCCAAAAATATGTTTACGTGATAAGACACCTTATTTACCCTACATAATCAAAGTTTTGTCCGATTTTTCTCCATCAAAGTAATAGTTATGTGTTCACCTGTGTTGCGCCAAATGCATTTCGAACTGACACCAGTGGCTGAGCAGGAACCGCTGTGAGATGATCAGCATGATGGACCGGGAGCGATCCATGCAGGACACTATGTTCTCCAGGATCGAGAGACCCACCTGAAATATAGCATGTATGGTGGCTTTAAGAAAGAAAACATATATATATTTGTGTTTTAAAAGAATAGCCAAATAAATGTGCATATTCCGCTAAAGAAGCCAACTCCAGCGTAGTTTGAAAAAGGCTAGGTAGAAGAAGACCCAAAGCAATATCTGGTTGATTCTTCTACAAACAATTTTGAAACCAAAGTTGCTTTTAAACTTTTCCTAAGAGCCTGAATGTAGCAAGTGAAACTACTAAAAGCATTTTTATGGGCTAGCGGATAAATGCGAAATCCTTATAAACCGATTGAGAAGAATTTGGTACATAGGATTTATTTATAAGATAAGTTTTGTACTGATAAGTTTATAAGAAATTAAACTGCATGAGGACAACCTACAAGCATAGCAAAAAAAACAATTTGAAAACTAGTCAGCACAAAGAAAACGCCTCTCTAATTTCTAATAGACTGGGCCTTCAACCATTAACTGTTTTCTACATACAGGGAAAAAGTGAATTAAAATGACTATAAATTTTCCCTAAAACGCCATGTGGTTTGTACTGAGTGGGATAAACACATCAGACCAGGTGGAACTTTTAACCAAGTAGTTAGTCATTGGCCTGACCTGGAAGTCCCTCTCGTGCAGGCAGGCGCTGATGCTGCACTCGGCCTCGATGTGCGGCAGCAGGTGGTCCAGCACCCAGCCGCGGTCCTCGTTGCAGTACGACACGAACACGTCGTAGTTGAATACCGTGCCCTCTGTGGAAAGATATATAAATTATAATGACATAAGGGAACAACTCACACAAGGCCATCTGTATGTCTATTCCGTAAATAATTTTGATATCGAGCTTCACATGAGTGACAATAAAGCTCATTTCAAAAATGAATCCAATCAGCCTTGATTTAGAATTCAAATTTGAAAATACGTTTTTGACATCTCACCGCGGATTCCGCAGTCGAGATACGAAAATAATGTTACAGAATAGCACTACTGATCCTAAACTAGCAACTAGATGTAAACGGGAAGCGTTGCAATGCATTTTTTTCACCTAGCACCTGCCTACTACCAACGTACTACCAATTAGGGGTATGAAAAATAGATCCGAATCTCAGACCTACTGAATATGCATATAAAATTTCATAAAAATCGGTCAAGTCGTTTCGGAGGAGTATGATAACTAAACATTGTGAGACGAGAATTTTATATATAAGATAATGATATAGTGGGATAACTCACTCACGGCCAACGGATCCTAAACTAGACAGAGCTTATGGTAACCAGACAACCGATTACATGGATAAATTAAACACTCACACAGAACAAATTATAATGATCATGCTCATCACACAAAAAAAAAATGTGTTGGGTGGGTATCGAACCCACGAACTCCGGATTTGCAGCCAGGGTCAACAGTAACTAATCTAATAGGCCTGTCTAAATAAGCGTTCGAAAGTAAATTCGTAGAAAATGGGCATAGTATAGTTCCAATTGTACTTAAAGTAAAGAGTATAACTGACTTTTTAGATACTTGACTTAGATTATATGAAATGTAAGAGTCGGGAAATTTTAGAAGTAGATAAAATTACACCAATTGCCCAAATTATAATGAATTTCTATGTAAAGACCTAAATAACGTTGGTATAAGCATCTCTCTTAGGTAACAAAAAAGGAAAATGGAATATTTGTAAACTTACCAAGTATAGTCTCATTCTTAGTTATAATACTCAGCATCGCAGAATTCCTCATCGTTATAAAGCAGTATCTTAAATGCCTTCTAAACAAAAACACGGCGACCATCGGCAGTAACACACAAGGAATAATCAATAATGTCAATAACACCATCCTTCCATTCGCCAATTCCACTTCATAATCGATTTCTCTCGATGCCCTTTTGCAACTAGTCACATCAGATACTAAAATCGATCGACTCTCATTTATCTTCAAACATTTATAAGAAGTCGGGCTATAGTCAACCAATTTGAAATTACCCGAAACTTCGATGTCTTCCAAACAATTTTTGTCGCAAGTCAAAGTCATTTCGATTCGGTCTTCAATTATATTGTTGTAAAAAGTGTACCCAGAGTGAAATACACCGAGTTGCGGCACTTTTAGTGGCCCTGAATGTTGATTGATTTGATTCTTGTACGCCATTTTGTATAAGTCTTTTACGTGACAGTTGCAAACTATGAAGTTCCCTGATAGTGCTAAATATTGCACGTTTAATACGTCTGCTATCATTTCTTCTGTTATTACGTTTATATTATTGTTTTTTAATGTGAGAAGTTTCAGTTTTGGCATATAAGAAAATCTTTTGTCAAACCACGCTGGTAATCTATTGTTATTCAAATCAAGGACTTGCAATTTACTCAGTGTTTTCACTACACTTGCATTCACAAAACTTATTTCATTATACGCTAGCTGTAGAATCTCTAGTTTCTTAAAATCTTTGAATATGTCCATATCTTGTAATCCAATATCTCTTCCATACAAAACTTTCAAAGATTTCTCTACCCCTTGTAAAGCATCTCCATAAATCATTATGCCGTTATTGCCGGATAAATCCAGTACCTCTAAGGATGTAGTATTAAAAATCCCGGGTAAGAGACTATTTAATCCAGTCTCACATAGAGATAGGCTCTTAAATTTCTTGCCCAAACCGAGTACCATGCCTAAATTCCGTTGCGTCAATTTCGTGCACGACAAATCTAAGGACACTAACCCTTTCAAATCTTGTAGCGCTAAGTAATTCTCTGAAGCTAAATTCTTTGGGTTCCCATTCTGATCAACAGCTTTATTTCTGCTTATATCTAAATGCATTAAGTTATTTAAGCCGACGAAAGCTGATGCAGCTATGAAGTTTATTTCATTCTCTCCTATGTATAGTGCTGTGAGGTTCTTCATACCGAGAAAGACATGCTCGCCTAGGGTCTGTATGGAACATGCTCGCAAGTCCAGTTCCTTTAGATTGTTGAAGTTAACTGAGGCTAGGCCTGATGACCAGATGGACGCTGTAAATGAAAATTGACCTGAAATTAATAAACAAAAGGTTTATTTTACATTTTATTATGTTATCTATATGTACCGGTCATTCATACTGGTTTAATTAATATTGAAATAATAGTCCTTTATTTTATCAAACAATTTAAATTATGTTGTATATTTACTGTCACAACAAATGTCCTTTTCATATAACACAGTTTTTTTTAATAGCTCTGGTTTACAGTAAGGGCTAGTTTTTCCAACGCCAGACAATTTTTTGTATGGAATAATCAGAGTTCTTCAATAATAATAATAAATAAATGCGGACAACATCACATACATTGCTCTGAACTCAAAGTAAGTAGCTATTAAGCACTTGTGTTATGGAATTCAGAAACAACGAAGGTACCACAAACACCCAGACCCGAGACAATGTAGAAAAGTGACTTTCTACATTGACCAGTCCGGGGATCGAACCCGGGACCGAGAGACAGACAGAGCTTGAAAACCGGTGGGTGCGCCACTCGACCACGGAGGTCGTCAATACAAAATGTGTCACAAGTAAATTTTGTCTCCCGAATTAAAGTTATATGGTGCTAGTAAAACTTAAGTATATTACCAATGCGAAAAAAAGGGCTACGTTAGCTTTTAAAATATATTTCGTCCTACCCTCTATTGGTGATCCCTCTTCCATCTTCATTTCTGTGGCGCCGGTAGCATTGAAGGTCATTGTATACTGGTCGTCCGAACTCATGCCGAGGAAAGAGTTGCCGTAGAATGACATGTACTCCAATGTGTCTGACAGCCACCGCCCTTCCGTGTCTCGGAAACCGAAGATCTGGAAATGGCAATGTACTACAACTTGACTACATATACTACTAGTTTTCATTGTGTAGTACACAATGACAAACTACTTTCAGATAGCTCCATAAATAATGACTATAATAATTTTCACCTGTCTGAGACAAAAAAAAATAAAACGTTTTCATATAGACCATAATTATGTAGGTATAATATTTTATGTGAAATAAATTAATTTGAATTTGTGTGACTTTTGTGGTCGAATTGCGTATACACTGGATTTTAAAGAATCTAGGTTCTGTTATACTTACATGAGGTATCCGTGTAAGCTGACATCTCGCCAAACTGAGATATTTGACGGTGTTCTGTTTACTCCTGTGATGCTCATTCACTATCTTATGTAATGTCGGCACTGGATTTATCGTTCCAGATAAATCAAACGCGTTCTCCATTTCATCTGTAAATAAAATCAAAACCTTAAGTTAGTAATATCACAAGAAACCTTTACTAAACGACTGTCGAGAAAAATCGGAAATGCCCCGATTTCGATTCTGGCATTTTGAAACTATGCTCCGGCCGCTAAGAGAATACGATTCTGACACATGTCAGTTGGTCATGCTTTGAATAGGGAATGTTAACCCGTGTTACCTTATTCATTGCAATCTGGCAACAGGATACAGTTTTGAATGATATTATTAGTTTACAAAAGCTGGTCATATTCCTGATACTACCACCTGTCAGGAACGCATTTTCTTAGCTGCCGAAAGATAGTGGATCATTCTAAACTAGTGAGGCGTTTCAGATTCTTCTCGTGAAAAAAGTCGTTTAGTATTTATAATGTATAATTTTGGAAGTATTTTCCAATGTCCCAGTTATTTGGGAGTTCTATAATGGGAGCGTTTTCACCACGCCGTCAGAATGCGGGTTATGATTTTGCTGAGTCCTGTTGATGGTCCTTCACCGTTCAAGCAATTAAATAATACATTTGGGTATTTTTCGGCTCAAAGGTCCATTTCCTTTATAAACATAACTATAATAATGTAGAATAAGTTGTAGGATATTAGGAACGTAGATCAAAGCCAGGAATTTTGAAATGGATCCAGATATTATTGAAATTCCGTTATCAAAACTGGTTTTAAAATAGAATATAAGATTTTTAAAGACTTAGGTCGTCGCTTATGAAAATCAAATCAAAACATTATTTGCTTTAAGTAACATCCTCTATTTTTGATGTCGTAAAAGATAGATCGGTTCACACACAATGCCAGAAAAAAATGACATCCATTTTACAAAGGAGAAAATCTGGTAAATTCTTTGAGAGACAAGCAATTCTATATATGCTGATACGGTGGAAAAGCAAGCCTACGGTCTTCCTTTTTATAAGGACTTAACAACCGTACTATTACGAGGAGTTTTTTTCATTTCTGAAGCCGAAAGCAAACGAAATGCTAAAATGATGATTTTGGAGTTAAAGGTTCACCTTTGAAGCATTTGTCTTTTGGACACAGCGGATTATTGTGGTTCTTCACCTCTGCTGAAACGGTGTAGTACATAGTCAAGATTACATTAGAAAAGTGGGTAGGCAGGTAGATTAGTAAATTTATAAAATAAAGATGTAGGTAGGATTTAGGATAGACACCACTGTCACACCAATTCATCTGTCTCGACATTTCTCCATAACATTTTTTCCATTTAATTTTTAAGAATTGTAAGTTGTTTAGTCCAAAAACATAATTGAAAAACTTAGTTAGCTGTTGTGCCCGACTCTCATACGTTTGTCTCTAGCAGCCGTACGGCGTACACCCATTACAATTCTGACTACCAGTCTGACTAATAAATACTGTTTTACCTAGTAAAAAAGGTTGTGGAGGTCAGATAGGCAAACGCTCTGTACTGTTACAGTATTCATCTGAATCCGGTGAGACCAACGAGGTTGCATTTGAAACTATAGAGTGAGCCTATCAGAGTTTAAACCGTAAGCACTAGTGTGAACAAGTGTTGTCGTGAATTATGTATGAAGATGGAGCTTGCCGTTTTAAAAAATCTATCTAAAACACTAATATTATCCTAACAATGTCAAAACCATCGATATTTTCTTATATAAGTTTCTCGTTGCGCGAAAATTAACTTAAATGACAAACGAAATGTACTAGGATCAGACTAAAAACTGCTCTCGCTTGGCACAAGGGGAACCTAGCGAAAGTAGCAGTCTATGCATATCATACGTCGATGGGTGAGACTGGAAGCCGACCCCAACATAGCTCGGGGGAAGTTTGCGCAGAAGATTTTTTGTATGAATTTAACTAAAGAAGGTACACTGAAACAACGTGGCAATGCTGCCAGCCATTTTGGCACAATATCAGTCGACAGCGATGTGGGTGAATTTTTTGATGCCTTATTTTAGTAGGTACTTAGTTTTGTTAAGTTTATATTTTTTCTTGTTAATTGTGTAGGCTTAGTGTTCAAATTATTGTAAGTTTAATTTCTGATGTAAAAATAAACAATAAACATAGCGGAAAAAATAAAATAAGGTAGGTTTGTTTAAGAAACTGTACCTTTCCTTGGCCTTAAGCTTCCGTGCTCGTCGACCCAGTCCTGGACGTCCGTCATGTACCCCATGAGACATACTTGGCGCCTTGTGAGAGCGACCGGTGAGAATAACAGGCAGAGGTTTATGCTGGAACAGACAATAATCTTATTCTATATATAAAATTCTCGTGTCACATACCATACTCCTAAGAAACGGCTTGACCGATTTTTATGAAATTTCATAAACAAATTCAGTAGGTCTGAGAATTGGCTACTGTTAAGTTTTCATACCTCTTAAGTGGTAGAATGTAGGTAGCAGGCAGGTGCTAGGTAGAATAAAATTGCATTGCAACGCATGCATGGGTACAGCTAGTAATTACGTGGAACCTCTGAGCCTAACGATGTAAACTTTTTTGTTATTTATTTACAACAGGGAATTAGCCCGCTGTTTTTTGCGTGTTTTTGTTAACAAATAAAAATTAGACTTTCTTAATTGCATTATGTAGAAAAAAGCAAAAATTATACTCTCGCAATCAATGATATTCTAATAAACAGATATGTTATAAGCGTGCAATCGTGAAGACTCGAAAACGTCCTAATTGGGACGTATTGCTATTAACAACAACACTATTTGTCTTTTTTTTTCTTATGGGTTTTATCGCGCTATCTCTTTCGCTAGCTGCCGCGCTGCGCGGAACACTTTTTTCGATTGTTTTGTATGTGTAAAACATATCTGTTTATTAAAATATCATTGCTCGCAATTATGAAAAAAAAGAGCGTATTATTTTAGGTGACACGTATCTACAATGATATACTATATTTTGAATGACACTTTTTATGTAGTTACCTATATGTTTTAATTTTATCTTTTACATTACACCAGTCATTTGACAAATGGAGAATTAATTAAAAATTCAATATAACTTTATGAAAAATAATAAATGTTTTTCAAAGTAGTCTGATGTAACTTTCTGTAAAAGTATACCTACATGTTTTTCAAAGCAGTCGAACTCTTATTAAATAGCTGTCCGTGCACGACCTAAGAGAACAATTTTCTACTCGAACCCAATTAGATAGAAATAAGATTTTCATAAATATCTGTTATCTGAGATAAACAGACACACTCCTGTAAAATATCGTAATATTCTAGATAATAACAGATACCTATACTTTATCAGCGATTTCAATGAATATACTTGTATCTATGTATTTACTTTTGTACTTGGTTAGCTAAAATATGTGTCAGATTCAAAGACTTTTGTGTCGATATCAATCAAAAATAAAATGTCAATGGGAATTGCGTTAAATAATTATTTCGTTTACAAAGAAATCCACACATTTTTGTGGCAAAAAAAAACTAAACCAAACTTCATATTTTAGGTTATTTCTTTATAGACTTACACACCAGCCAATTACCTATGGACATTGGCATTTGCATTAATAATGTATTATAATATTGGGGTTTAATAGTTCTACTGTTGAGTCGAGGCCTCTTCCCATATAGAGTAGGCACGAGCATTAAACACCACGCGGCCACGCTTGCTCACTCGCGATTCGGCGTTTACGAGTTCCTACTTTTAGAGTTCAGGTTTCCTAACGATTTTTTCTCAATTGTCATTATTATTCAGATTCCCACTACTACTCTACTCTACCTGCATAGTTTTAACATATAGATTAAGTATATGTAGAAGAACTGGCAAGAAACATTAAAAACCATACAAGGATCATCACGCAAGGATTTCTTATTCAATCAACAGTTAGGTATACAAACATACAGATACAAGATACAAGAGCATTTATTTGTTCAAAACACGAGTTAACATAGACAGGGCATGCAAGGTGTTACATTATGTATTAATGAAGCAAAACATAGTGTACATTTTCTCTAGATGTCATCATAATAAACTCAAACTAATTTGTTAATGATTAGAAATTACCAATCAATTGCCTACTTATCTCAAAAATTATCATCTACAGAATAAGATAAATAAGTAAACAATTAACACTTAGGAATGCACTTAAATTGCACCACTTCCTATGACACTACTATTGTTATATGAAGGTATATAATTCTGTATTTTTAAGAAAAACCTATGCAGTTTCTTCTCCATAGAAATGACATTTTGGAAACTGCAACTAGAGTCATTTAATGTTTTAAAAGAGCTTAAAAATACCTACCTCGTTGAAGTAAAATATTTTTGATTTTGATGTTTAAATCAATCTAGATTCCAGACTAGTCTAGGCACTACATTAAGTATATACTTCAGAATTCCGATATACGCAGTTCAGAACACATGTTAATGTTTATAAAACATAATTGCTTAGGAAAAGTTGTAACAGTCGGTAATTGAACCCGAAACCTTAGTGATAATTTCAATACTTAGTCACTGCGCTAAATAAGTCGCAAATACACATTTTGATAGACAAACAACGAAAAATCACAAATTAATTGCAACAGAAACATTAAATTTGTTAATGAAAATAGATACTTACATAACAAAACGCAGAATCATTTTTTTATATCATCCACTATGAAATTATTTTTCATCTACACCATTATTGAAATACACTTCAAACTACACAACCATATCTCTTTGAAACACTGAAAACACAAAAGTACACGGATTCTGCAACTTCTATGTACTTTTAGTACACTGTTACTGCAAAGTACACTTTGAATTCACTTTTTAATTGCAGAAATTGCTCTTTTTTTAGTAAAATGTGTTATTTTTTGCGTGTATTATGTAAAAAATGTTGTTCGATTCAATATTCACAATCTATATGAATATCAAAAGCTTATCTTATCGTTGGCGGTCAAAGACAATGATTTCATTGCTATTTTGTTTTTAGATAAATATTACAATAGGTAAAATTGTTTATACCTGAATATTATCTAAAATAATACTCTAATATTTATTTTCCACTTACATATACTAATAAAATAGTAAATCAAAATTCACGATGAAAGAATTAATAATCCTTCCTGAAACCTTTTTTCTGTACCAATAAAAACATGTTATAAGTAAAAATGTTTTACAAAAATGAACTTTAACGCTATCGAAATAAAGACTATTCAATATTTAAGTTTTAATATTATTGTTTGCTAAACTGTAGGTAGATATTTTATCTTTGGTCGTTTTATCAGATTCGCATTAATTTTATTGCTATGGATTTATGCTATGGATATGTATTTAAGGATTACCTTTTAACAAAAAGATTGAGAGTCGGTTGTTTTTGTATATTACTTGGTATTCAGCTGTATCCAATGAGACTGGAAACAGACCTCTGGTTTAGGTGGAGGCTTGATAGAAAAATAAATGACAAAAACGCTTTTTGAAAACAAAATTAATGCAGTCTTTCTAATACTGGGAAATGATATTATCTTGAAAGTAAACATGGACTCGTATTTCTAAATAAAAAATGAATCGAAGTTTGTTAATCTCACAAAAACACGAGACTGGCTGATGCGATTTGCCATTTCTTTTTTTATATTCCTAAGCCGGCTTAAAATTTGAACTAAACAAAAAATCTAAAGTAGAAAAAAATAGATCAACTTTAGCGCCATAATGTTTTTTTCCTAGCCATCTCTAACCCCTTCTCAAATCTTCAACCCTTACAGTGCAGCTCCCGAAATGCCTGCAACCGATGAAGTACCAAGTCCAGTACCGCGCCCCCCAGCCCCCCGCCGCTGGGGTCACTCGGACCCCCGAGGAGATTGAGGCCGAGATCAAGAAGGTTGAGGCACAATACGAGAAGCTAGCTCAGGTTTTTATCGAGTAAGTATTTTCTTCCTGCCTGAAAACGACCCTCTGACTGCCTCGTTGGCCTAGTGGTTCTAAGCGCGACTGCTACGCTAGAGGTCTTGAGTTCGATTCCCAAGTTGACCAAGGTGTTATTGGGTGTTTCTATGAAATTCTCAGTACTACTCAGCAGCAGGTTGGAGTTTGGACTTGGGCCCAGTTAGTGGCAATAAGCTCGCCCCCTATTAAATGGGACTTAAACATACCGGCGAACTTTGGGTGTATATTGGTACACCTCTGCCTAACCCTTCGGGGATAAAGGCGTGATGGTATGTTATGTTTTATAAGCGTCTCACTGGTGGGCACAGGCCTCTTCCCATATAGAGAAGGCACGAGCATTGATCACCAAGCTTGCTTAATTGCAAATTGGCGATTTCAGATCCCAAGTTCGGCATCCAGATTGCCTAACGATGTCACCTTCTTGAGTCATACTTAAATACATATTATTATTTTTTTAATTTCTGTATTCTTTATCCAGTCTCCCTCAAGAAGTGATGTGGAACGAGCCCCCAGTGGTATGCCAGTGGCAAGAACAGAGAAAGCTATGGACCAGTAACTATGTCAACGATTATAAGTTCAACGAGGACAAACTAACTATACAGTTTAGGACCGGAGTTCTTTGTGAGTAACTGTAATATAATAATATCCTGGGATTTTGATTTCTTACAATATAAGTAATGTCTCGCCAACTTAGGTAAAGCAATGAAGGCCTCCATGAAAACAAAACCTGGGACAACTCACACACTGTCATCTGATCCCAAACTAGGCAGAGCTTGTGCTTTGGTAACAAGACAACTGATAAACATTCTTATACTTTTATTTCTAAATACATACATAGGTACTATAGACAAATTACACTCAAACACCGAACAAATGATTAAGCCGAACAAATGATTAACCGAACAAATGAGCAAGTGGGAATCGAACCCACGACAGTCAGACGTCCGCAGTCAAAGTGACAATCGTGAAGTTCAATCAATTCTTTTGTTTTTTTACT
Source organism: Autographa gamma (assembly GCA_905146925.1). NCBI lineage: Eukaryota > Metazoa > Arthropoda > Insecta > Lepidoptera > Noctuidae > Autographa > Autographa gamma. The sequence goes on along the minus strand of LR989878.1, from coordinate 2,197,854 downwards.
TATTTTCAAGTCATGCGAAACTTTTGAGAAATGATTAATATTTATGCTTCCTGTTTCAGGGCCAATCGGTATAGCCACGTTAAAATATAGTAACCTACCATTTCAAGGATGGGAAATAAAGCCTGATCCAAACAGGTTTGTATAATACTTTTATATCTTTATCTTTCTAAAAGACTAAATCAATTTCATCTTTTCATTCAGAAAACCTAGACCATCATCATCTCCTGAGCCTTTTTTTCCAACTATGTTGGGGTCGGCTATCAGTCTTACCGGATTCAGCTGAATACCGTATTTTACTTGGAGCGACTACCTATCTGACCTCCACAACCCATTTTACTGGGAAACGCAGTATCCCATACATAGTAAGACTGGTTGTCAGAATTGACTTAACGACTGCCAAAGATCATAGTATGACAGCGGGGACCTACTGTTTAACGTGCTTTCCGAATCACGGAGGGGTCTCGGTATGTTATAAATGGTCACCCATTTACGGACCAACCGCGGCGAGCGCGGCTTAACCTGTATTATCGGTCAAACCGTACGGCTTACACTTAGCCACGAGCCACTCAATAATTGACTGATTTATTATAAAAAAAAAAGGCATGATTCTCACTTGTTTATTTTTTCAGTAAAGGCGTATTAATAACAGTGACTGGACTATGTGTGACGGTGACGTGGCTCTGTACGCAGAACGCGGTGAAACTGAAGTTCATAGCGAACGCTTCTACCAGCGCCTTGAAGGATCACTTCAATAAAAAATATACTGTCAAGAAAATGGTTCAGGTAAGCGTTGTTTTCAACAGACTTTACGTTTACGAGAAGGAAGTTCGTAATTCGCCATTGTTATAGTTTATAATAATACTAGCGGACCGGACAGACGTTGTCCTGTCAACACGTCTTTAATTTGAAAATTTCAAACTTTTTTTAATAAGCAAAAACATTCTGGACCATTTTGATGAAAATTATTATTCAAATGTTATACCTTTTAATTTAATATTTGATCCAGCACATGGTCTACAATAACACAATGATAACAAAACTGTTTTTAATTTGATCGCAGAGTTAACTGTTGGGACAGACTAAACTTAAAATTCGAATATAATTTAAAATTTGACACTGCGATGGTAGTGCCGTCTGTCGGATCCAATGGAAAACATCCCAAAATCAACAACTACTAATAAATTAAAAATTAATTAAAAAAACATTGTCCAGCGGACAAAATTGTAAATCTAAACCATTCCCAGATCCCCTTGAACACACACAAAAAAATTCATCAAAATCGGTCCAGTCGTTTGAGAGAAGTTCAGTGACATACACACTCACAGAAGAATTATATATATAAAGATAATTATCTCCGAAAATGGTAGATAGCCAATTAGGAAAAATTTCGTGCAAACGGTTGATATCATTGGACTCCATTTATAATTCAATCGTTATTGCACCGAAATATGCTACATTTTTCCTGAGTAACAAAGGAGATATTGCAGTTCTACCTGGACTAAGTCGTTGTGTGTAAATTTTAATGAGAGCATCATCTCCTTGCCCCGGTTCCAATTAATGATGGTCAACTTAGTGCGTTTTCAGCTTCCATTCATCTCTACTACTCGTAATTTCAGCATTCACTCCATTCTTCCTCGTAACTCATATATAATCTTACACACATTCAATCTTTTTTTCGATCGTTCTCTGCTTGTATACATGTGATATTAGTTCATATTATGCCTATAGATAATGCAAGACTCCGCCTGCGACTTCTTCCCCGCCTTTGACGCTCACAACAAGTTGGAAGGCTCAGCTCCTAAGGAGTGGGTGATGGAGAGGCACACGTACCACGCGATGGCCTTCCTCTCCAGGGCATACAACTTCCAGTGGAGCAGGTATGTTAGCTAGGTCACCTAGGAGATAGAAAAATAGGAATAGGTACATATGTTTGGAGCAGCTGCACAGAAGAATGCAAAAAAAACATATTATTACTGCATAGTTATTTGCATGTTACTACATAGTAAATAACCACTAGCAATTTGCAATCAATACCAATCAAAATAAATAACAAGAATCTGACAAATTTACGAAAACCCCTATCTTCATAAATTATCGCTAAGAACCAACTCAACTCGATCACGTATGCTCCCAACAAAAAGAACCGCATGATAATCAGTATATTCGTTTTCGAGTAATACAACATAGATAACTTCTTCGTGAGAATGAGACAATAGTGAAAAAAAAAACAAATAAAAACAATGTGTCATTTATTAGTGTATAAACTAATATATATTTTATACTTTTTCCTTACAGATGGAACGTACCCGCTGGCTACCGAATTATGATCATGCAAATAAGAGAGGCGGTTGACACAAAAAGAGAGGTATTTACTACGTTCTTATATATCTAGATTAGAACAAATGTATAAATGGACAACATCACATACATTGCTCTGAACCCAAAGTAAGTAGCTATTAAGCACTTGTGTTATGGAATTCAGAGACAACGAAGGTACCACAAACACCCAGACCTGGGACAATGTAAAAAAGTTTCTACATTGACCCGTCCGGGTATCGTGCCCGGGACCTCAGAGCTAGCGACACCTTAAAAACGGGGCGTGCCCACGCCACTTGACCATGGAAGTCGTCTTATTATAATAAATAATAATACCAGTCTATAAACGTCCCACTGCTGGACACAGGCCTCTTCCCATATAGAGAAGGTACGAGCATTGATCACCACGCTTGCTTATTTGCGGATTGGTGATTTCAATCGGTTTTCCCTTTGTAATACCTAAATTGATTTTATAAAATTTTCAGTCAAAACTACAACTGCTGCACGTGACTCCGCAAAGAGCTACAATTCTCAAGTGCAATGAGATGACCAATGAAATTAACCATGACCCATTGGTTGGATTACCGGTAAGTAGATATTGCCAGATACTAATACGATATGTTTTTTAAATTATAGCATATGCACAGAGAGAATAATACACAGAGAAAAATTATCCTTGTTGTAATAATATTAGTAGCAATCAGAACAGTTACAAGCTGGTATCCTTATCCTTACTAATATTATAAATGCGGAAGTTTGTTTGGATGTATGGATGTTTGTTACTCTTTCACGCAAAAACTACTGAATGTATTTTAATGAAACTTTACAATAATGTAGCTGATACATCGGAATAAAACAAATGCTATAATTTATAAAGAAAGTGCATGAATTGTCATTCACGCGGGTGAAACCGCGGGAAACAGCTAGTATAATATAATTTATTATTTCAGTTCTTCCCCGACCTCTTCACTATGAACATGGCGTACGGCTCGGTCGACGCACGACGGACGACCTTCAACATGAAATACAAACTCGTTGAGACCGTGTTCGATTTGCTACAAGAATTAAAACTATTGAGTTACTCTTAATAACCTATGTATGATTGAGTGGTGATTGGTTGTCTCTTTCTTTCTGTATACGAGGGAAAGGGGTGGAGAATTTGTCACGGTATTCTGTCAGTGTCTCAATATAGTCTTTGAGTGGTGATTGGTTGTCTATTTCTTTCATTATTCGAGGAAAAGAGATGGAGAATTGATTCTGTCACAATAGTCTAATGAATGAAATTGTTTGGTTGTTTGGGAAGGTTTTTGGTCTCCCTCTTTTACTTTAGGAGGGAAAGAGATGGAGAGAGTTTAGACTATATGTTACTAAATTGAGTTTTTATTCATCTCCTTTTAAAATAGTGTTAGAAAAGAACAACGAATATGAAATTATAATTATTTAGTTCATATAAAATAATAAAAAAAAATGTGGTTAACACATACATTGCTGTGAACCCAAAGTAGCTAAAACACTTCTGTTTAGGAATCAGAGACAATGAAGGTACCACAAACACCCAGACCTGAAACAATGTTGAAGTGGGCTAAATTGGCCAGTTCGGGGATCGAACCCGGGACCTCTGAGCTAGAGACTTAAAATCGGCACTCAAATATTTTATATAGGGCCAGTAACTATGTAGTATCTTGTAAATACTATATCTGGAAATAAAATCAATTTTACATACTAAACGACTTTTATTAGTAGAACTTAAATAAATAAAATCGGCACTGACTCATAAATGTTCTCTTTAACAAACATCAGCCCAGGGAAGAAATTATCTCAGACGATTTTATATTTTCAAAGTTACATCGAAATAGCTTCACTTGTTTTAGAGATTATTTTAGTAACTAACACTGATAATTTAGGTAAAAACAACGTCAATTTATATTTTTTTAATAAAGAAGGTAATTTCTTTGTGGTTATTATTGGTTTTAAGAAAATAAAACACTCATTATTCTATAAACAATTTATACTATTTTTATTTTATCGGATAAAAAATAACTAAAAACTACTAATAGTAAAAAACGAATACAACGCGACCACGTCTACCAAATCATGAAAAACATTTATTTATACAAAAAAAAAATGAATTTTCGTTCTTTAACAATGCTCACGATTTTCCATCATTTTTCATGTATTATTGGCAGTATGGTATATACAAATTTATATAATCTATATTACTTTCAACACTTAAGCGTGCGTTAATCGATATAACATCGATTTAGTCTGGGAATCGATTAATCGAGAAAAAATAACGACAATTTAGTAAAAAAAAATGGGTCGATTTTGATTTAAAAAATATATCTATCGACGATACACACAAAAGCATAAAAGCTTGTTTTAAGAATTTTAAAGACTCGTGTTTTTGTTAAAAAATATTTCTTTGAGTCAATTGGGCCAGAAATTTCGCCCATAGTGGCCACAAATATTAATAAAATAATATTAAATAAACATCATTTTATGTGCAAATCTTATTCTATCCCTCGCCACTACAGTTTAACGATAAATTTACTTTATTCCAAATTCACATTATTAAATTAAAACAAATATTCAAATGTGATTTTGAATTTCACTAACAACTGACTTTTTCAAGCGTATTCACGAAAAAAATAAGATCGCTTTGAGTTTAAGATATATTTTCATGATAATAGGGTAGATGACTAGGTATGAAAAGTCAAAATTTATTTAGTCCGTCATTTAGATAATCAAAATATAACAGACATGTATTTTTTTCTTTTATCAAATCAATAAAAAAATAAGAAGATAAACCGCTTTAAAGTTCAGTAGTGGGGGTTTGTGACGTCACGGCTGAGTACAATTTATGCTAAAACGTGACGTCACGCAAGAATTGAAATCGCTGTATCTTGGTCATTCTTTGTCTACGGGACAAAACAAAAAATACGTGTCTAATATATTTTTTTTATCTAAAAGATGGACTAAAAAATAAAAAATAGTCATCATCCCTATTGTTCTAAATTAAAGATTCTAATAACAAGTCAGTTATTAGTTGGAAGTTAGCGGCAAAAACGCTGGGGAAATAAGAATGTGTGAATTAAATCGCTTAAGCCGCTAACTTCATAGAGAAAAGGTACACCACTAAACTTGGCACTTTCCTCCCAAAATGGTACTTTAAACTTCATTTAAACAGATGTATGAAAGGAATTAGACAAACACCCATAAATAAAAAAATAACATAATTTACCCACACCTAAAAATGCCCTGTAGAAAAATTAAATTCATCTTGTACCTAATATCTATCATACACAAAAAGTACCATTCTGAAAAGTACCAAGTGAATATCAAGTTACCCTTTCTCTAAATTATATTTAAGAAAAGTCTTTGAATTTTTATGGATTCCGAAACATATGCTCTCCATATCTATTCAATGAATTTTATCTCCCACTAAATTAAATAAAAAGCAAGATTATTATTTGTTTTATTAAATTAAAAGCTACTAATCTACAAGGATAAACGTTTTTTTTTTATTTTTTCCTTAATATTTACAAGAATAAATGATTAAAATGATAAATATTTACGTTCAAGTACCGTGGCGTTTTTTTTACAAAAAATATATTATTCTACACAATTTTTGCATAAATGTTACAAGACATTTTTTTGTTATTTTATTACTGGCAATGTTTAAGGAATAACATTAAGCGCGAGGTGCATTTGCCCAAATGGGGGTCAATAACTCTAAATGGGGTCAATTGTCTCAAATAGGTGATGACCTAAGGGGGTCAAAAATACCAAATGTTGGTATTGTGTCGTTTAAATACTCGATATAATAATAAGAAATTTTGCTTTAAATGAGAAGTTTAAAATGTATTACTAGCCAAGCAAGGTAAATTATGTGTTTTGGCCCTAATGTAAAATATATTTGGGGCGTAATAAATGTTTTCTAAGTTTTAACGGATAATTCATTTATTGGTGTGTTTAAAGGCATAAAACAATATTAAATAGTTATATTTTCTAATTGCCATTAAGACTTGCTAACTCTGAATTGTTTAAGACAATTTATGATCGGTCACCGGTGACCTACGTAGCAATAAAATTAAACCAACAGCATGTTAAAATTATATGAGAAAAAGGTGATTTTAATCATTATTACTAGTTACTACAGATTTATGATTAACCACAAAAATATGAAAAACAAAATAGTCAGGAGCAAAGATTGTTGGGTAAAAATGACTACCCTTGACTATTGGTTGCCGTGGTCAATTTGAGCGCAACAACCACTGGAGAATTGATTTCGGGGTCAAACTGATCGCGGCAACCAATGGCTATGAGCAGTTATTTTTATTCACGCTTTTTCTGCTCAGGACATAAAAGAATAAAAATTAATATTTTTTTATTTCCCTGCCCTGTTCCCTTTTATTGGGGGTATGCGTAATAATCAATATTAAATAAAAATAGACAAACATTTATAATTGAATATGAACAAAATGAAAATCTTAACTAGTAGGTCACCGATGACCGATGCTGTATTCAGAGTGGTCAGACAGTTTTTTTTTTTAATATATTCGTCTGTCTGTTTGTGTGTAGGAATGATTTAATTTTTAAACTATTTTAAATGAAGGCAAGTCTTAACAGCAATTAAAAATATCTATACTGGCAGAGTTAATGTTTAATATTGATAAAAAAAAAGTTTGTTTTTTTAAGTTTTATAGTCATAACAGCATATTATGAGATCTGTTTTTTCTTCATTACGTTATATTTTATCTTTGTTTTCTTTAAACTTATGTGAAAACAAGATACATCAATAAATTTTCGTCATTATCAACGAGAAACAATAAAAACAGCTTTTATATAATAATAGTGTTATATTGAGTTATTTACACTAAAGATATAACCGACATTATGATTTTATTTATAATCAGATATATAAATACGAAGTTACAACTTCCTTTGGCCAATATCCGTCCAATATTGGGCCAACATTTGTATTGGGATTCGAAACTAAAAACCGTCTCTTCATCACAAAAATCCAGTAAAAACTGAACTGTCATAATTAAAGTTGTTTGGAACAACCGACAAATCCGTTTCAAACATTGGGGCCAATATCAACACAAATGTTTGATGAGTTGTTCGGACACGTCCGTTTTGGTTAAATCCGCGAATTCCGCGGCGGATTTACCTCTTTGTAGGATTTCGATGGTTGATCTCGATTCGAGTTGTTTTATGTGGTGAATGAGCCGATTCTCGGGCATTGGCTGCAGTGGCCTGGCTACGTTTAATGTTGTGTTTTTCAATGCTCTCGCTAATGTTTTTAAGAATTTCGACCATTGTCTCTCGTTGGAGGTCGCTTCGGGAGTGTTCACTAAGATTGAAGCTTTCTCTATTAATGCGACGACGCAGCTTAGTGTGAACTGAAACAAAAGTTATTTTATTAGGTTAATATTCACTTTAATAGAAACCTTTGTATAAGAGTCTTTAATCCTTTAATCATATTTATTTTTAGGACTCTTTCCACATAGGGAAATTAACGTTCACCTAAGATAACAAAATAACAAAAATTACGGTCATTAAAAAAATATAGTTTTTTACTATATATGCAGCAATACAATGAACCGTCCAGGGATCGAACCCCGGTCCTCAAACTACATTATTAAAAAATATATATCGGGAATGACTTAAAACTACTAAAATTCTAAACATATACTACATTTTGTTCTCTAGGCACGTGCACCTTCTATATTTTGCCAATACATTTTTCTGACAATAAATGCATGTTTTTCCCTATTAGAAACTAAACTAATAGATTATGTTAAGGTACTTACAGAAGTAGTGAGGGCGTAGGGCGTCCGCGCCGGGTCGAAGGCCTCCGCTAAGAGGCTCGACGACTCCAATATAGGTGACCAGCCGGACGTCGTTTGTATGTAACTGTTAATAAAATATACTATTAATACCTTTTGTTGTCACAAACAAGTCCAAACAACAATGCCATACCTAATATAGGTAGGATAATAAACTAAATATATTCTGTCACGGGACTGTTGGAAGAAAATTTCATTTGAAATAAGCAGTACCTTTGTGTCAATTTCTTCTGTTTCTGTTAAGTTGTCTGTATGTTGTGTGTACATTAATTTATAAGTAAATTCTCAAAATCGATTCGCGGCGGAAGGTCTGCGGATGGGTGACCATTTTCTAAACTTACCGAGACCCCTCCGTACCTCTGATAGCACGTTAAGCCGTAGGTCCCGGCTGTCATACTATGATCTTCGGCAGTCGTTAAGTCAATTCTGACAAGTTAAGTCAATCTCGACATTCTTACTATGGGATATTGTGTTCCACAGTAAAAATGTTTTGTGGAGGTCAGATAGGCAGTCGCTTCGTGTAAATACGGTATTCAGCTGAATCTGGCAAGACTAGTAGCCCACCCCAACATAGTTGGAAAAAGGCTTGAGAAATCACATAGACTGCTCTTAGGGTCCAAATCTCACGAAGGCGCACCGAACGAGCATTACACGAGCAGATCGCGCACGTTTGGCGGACGGTAACATTGACAGTAGTGCGTTCGCGACAATGTCGCGAGCTGTTCGTGTAATGCTCGTTCGGTTCGCGTTCGCGTTCAGACCTGAACGCAAATTTAACCCATAATAAATGAAGCACGTATCTTATGGTAGCAGAGACACATTCAATGGGTTATTTCCTAAATTGACCAATCGGGGATCGAATCAGGGACCTCAAAGGTTGACGTCACCTTGAAAACCAGTGTGCATACCACTCGCCAACAGATATCGACAGATTTAACGTATTTTCAAATCGTGCATCGGCTGAACAATCGTGCATCGTCTGGTCAACCGTGCATCGAGTAAATTACCAGTGGCATAAAGAAATCGACAGTTTTAATTCATTTTCAAATCGTGCATTGGCATTTCCACTGTTCATCGCCTGGACAATCGTGCATCGTCTGGCCAACCGTGTATCGAGTGCATCACCCCTCGCCAAAATAAATCGACAGATTTAATTTATTTTCTAATAGTGCGTCAGCTTTTCTACTGTGCAAAAAATCGACAGTCTTAGAAAGTTTTTAAATCGTGCATCGGCTTTTCAACTGTGCATCGTCTGGAAAATCGGGCATTGTCTGGTCAATCGTGTACAAAAAATATCGACAGAATTAATTTATTTTCAAATCTTGCTTCAACTTTTAAATGTGCATCGGTTGGACAATCGTGCATCGTGTGATACATACCTCCTGTAGTGCGGCGCTAACGCAGCCAGACTGCCGTCGTCCCTGCGCGCGGCGGACGGCAGCGCCCGCAGCGCGCGCGCCCACACGCTGCGCAGGCGCACGTGCGACGGACACACGCGCCGCACGAACCGCGTTACCATCGTGTGCATCGTGTGATACATACCTCCTGTAGTGCGGCGCTAACGCAGCCAGACTGCCGTCGTCCCTGCGCGCGGCGGACGGCAGCGCCCGCAGCGCGCGCGCCCACACGCTGCGCAGGCGCACGTGCGACGGACACACGCGCCGCACGAACCGCGTTACCATCGTGTGCATCGTGTGATACATACCTCCTGTAGTGCGGCGCTAACGCAGCCAGACTGCCGTCGTCCCTGCGCGCGGCGGACGGCAGCGCCCGCAGCGCGCGCGCCCACACGCTGCGCAGGCGCACGTGCGACGGACACACGCGCCGCACGAACCGCGTTACCATCGTGTGCATCGTGTGATACATACCTCCTGTAGTGCGGCGCTAACGCAGCCAGACTGCCGTCGTCCCTGCGCGCGGCGGACGGCAGCGCCCGCAGCGCGCGCGCCCACACGCTGCGCAGGCGCACGTGCGACGGACACACGCGCCGCACGAACCGCGTTACCATCGTGTGCATCGTGTGATACATACCTCCTGTAGTGCGGCGCTAACGCAGCCAGACTGCCGTCGTCCCTGCGCGCGGCGGACGGCAGCGCCCGCAGCGCGCGCGCCCACACGCTGCGCAGGCGCACGTGCGACGGACACACGCGCCGCACGAACCGCGTTACCATCGTGTGCATCGTGTGATACATACCTCCTGTAGTGCGGCGCTAACGCAGCCAGACTGCCGTCGTCCCTGCGCGCGGCGGACGGCAGCGCCCGCAGCGCGCGCGCCCACACGCTGCGCAGGCGCACGTGCGACGGACACACGCGCCGCACGAACCGCGTTACCATCGTGTGCATCGTGTGATACATACCTCCTGTAGTGCGGCGCTAACGCAGCCAGACTGCCGTCGTCCCTGCGCGCGGCGGACGGCAGCGCCCGCAGCGCGCGCGCCCACACGCTGCGCAGGCGCACGTGCGACGGACACACGCGCCGCACGAACCGCGTCACCAGCGTCTGAGTACAAAAATAAATTATGAAAACGATGTAAAAAGATCCTTAAAAAAACAATAATTTCGGATAAAGCCGCTCCTCGCTGTGTATAAACACTTTTTTAAATTGCACCTTCAAATTAGTCGCAAAGAACCATTTGCGGCCCAAATTGAAGGCGCCCTAACAGCTAGTTACACCATGCATCAAGTCGACGCAATTCAAATTTACCAGCATCGTGCGCGCTAAACGCATCACAAGCAAAATGAATCATGACACTTCAAGCGACAACGTTTATTACAATGCATCGAACGCGCATGACAATTATATAACGCCCTTATCATGCCTACTTAACTGACAAACACGTTGCGCGCACTATTTTAACTTACTGAGCGCACGATGCACACTTAACTCAAATTCAATTTAAAATTCTTTATTTGAGATTTGTAAGGCTACGAAGTAGTACTTATCAACGTCAACACGTATACAAAAACAAAAACAACAGCATCCTAAGGATCGGTTTATTCCCGGCGGAAGACGCATCATCGGCCGCGCAGCGCCAGAACAGACAAACAAGACATCCAACCCCTCACAACTGACGCACAAACGCGTCGTCAATTCAGTGAGAAAGGTTGAATGCCCCACCACGCATCCACCCGCCCCGGCGTAACACAACCAACAACAGAGCGCGCGCCTCTGCCAGAAATAACCCGATCCCAATTTGCCTACCCTTCACATTTCGCTATGCAGGAGCCCGTCTTAACATACTGCGCGCACGATGCACACTAACATATATGATGCACTCACCCTGCCCTTCCTAACAGTTAACATCTGCTGCAGTCTGTCGCTATGCAGGAGCCCGGCAAACATCTTGTTCACTAAGTCTTCTTTGTCTTAACATAGTGCGCGCACGATGCACACTAACATATATGATGCACTCACCCTGCCCTTCCTAACAGTTAACATCTGCTGCAGTCTGTCGCTATGCAGGAGCCCGGCAAACATCTTGTTCACTAAGTCTTCTTTGTCTTAACATAGTGCGCGCACGATGCACACTAACATATATGATGCACTCACCCTGCCCTTCCTAACAGTTAACATCTGCTGCAGTCTGTCGCTATGCAGGAGCCCGGCAAACATCTTGTTCACTAAGTCTTCCTTTTCTTAACATACTGCGCGCACGATGCACACTAACATATATGATGCACTCACCCTGCCCTTCCTAACAGTTAACATCTGCTGCAGTCTGTCGCTATGCAGGAGCCCGGCAAACATCTTGTTCACTAAGTCTTCTTTGTCTTAACATACTGCGCGCACGATGCACACTAACATATATGATGCACTCACCCTGCCCTTCCTAACAGTTAACATCTGCTGCAGTCTGTCGCTATGCAGGAGACCGGCAAACATCTTGTTCACTAAGTCTTCTTTGTCTTCGTCTAGAAGGTTCTTTGTGGGGGTCGGTTTCTGGTTTACAGCTAGGTTTACCACCTACAACAAACAATCATAATTTCTTTATTGCACAGATACAGGTAAAATACCAGTGAGTAGAAGTATGTACAATAGGCAGCTTCGTTGCACATGGAAATTTCTTCCAGACAATATTTTCCTTGATTAACAAAGTTTATTAAAAATAAACGAAACAAAGCAACAAAATGTATACTCTCCAACTCTTCATTGATTTTCTCATCAATTCTAGATTAGTATTGTAAAGCGTGTTCTGAAGAAATGATTGAAAACAGATCATTAACCATGCACATATTTCCCCTTTAGAGTTGAACACAAAAATCTCGGTAATTCATATTATTGCTCGTGACTATACACAAAATATGTTACGTTCAAAGTTAGCAAAATCTAGCTATCTGGCTACTATAGTAATTTTGAACAGTAATGTTGCTAACTGACTCTATACCAGATGTACTCTTGACCCCTTTTGGATAGATTTACCCTTTCAGTAACACTGTGTATAGCAGACCTCTGATATCAACATCATCATCTAGCAAGCCTTTTGCCAACTATGTTGGGTTCGGCTTCCAGACTTTACAGATTCAGCCGAATACCGTATGCGCAAAGCGACGGCATTTTTAAATAACCATTATTATTTGTACACCAATTTCGTTGGTAGAACTCAGAGCTCGATTATATGTATTTTTGTATAAGACCTATTTGTACCTGTGTTCACAAATAAAGATTGATTGATTGACTGCCTATCCGACCTCCACAACCCATTTTACTGGGTAACACATTATCCCATAGTAAGACTGGTTGTCAGAATTGACGTAACGACTGTCAATGATCAACGTATGACAGTCGGGACATTGGCTAAACGTGCTATCCGAGGCACGGGATAAAGAAATCAATCTATCTTATTAAAATAAAAATGCATTGCCACAATCTACGTCCGCGAATAACTTTTGAACGACTGCACTAAATTGAAAAATTATTTTCTTGCGTTCCTTATTTTCGGCACGATTTTTGTTTAAAAAAACGCATGTAAATATTTTAACTATTTACACCACAGCACCCGTGCTAAACATAGACTTGTACTTGAAATATAGACAAAAACTTGTGTACGTTTCTCACATTTTCATGCTCAAACGACTAGACTAATTTTGAGAAAATTGGGTATGGTGGTAGGTCATGCCCTGAATTATATTTTAGACTATTTTACCGGACTATTAAATGCCAGATGCACTGGGAAGCCTATTGTACATGTTTCTTCTTTATTAACCGACTTCAACAAAGGAGGAACTCATCGACTGTTTTTTTTTGTTTGTTACCACACCCCATTTGACTAGGTAAATCGATTTTGATGAATCTTTTTTTTTTTACTTCTACTTCCCGCGTGGTCCCATTTTATTTTGGTCCAGTTTAGACAGTGGGATCCATAAGAAATAAATATAAGACTTATTTTGAAGTTGTTTTTTTTATTTTTTTGTAGAAATATTTTATTTTGTCTTTTCATCGTCATCATATCAGCCCGGAATCACCCACTGCTGGGTATAGGCCTCCCCTTCTTTCTGCCATTTTTATCTTTTACCTATGTACAATAAAGAAATAAACACAACTAGATATGTAATAAATATGTATGTACTGACCTGTCTCTTATCAATACTCTCAGCGATCTTGGGGCTCTCCTGCTTGAGTCTTCTCTGCACGGACTCTATGTTCTTCAGGAAGAGGTTGGCGAGGTCCTGCTGGTCGCTCTCCGCTTCCTTCTGCGCTGCTTCCAACTGCTTCTGCTTCTCTTCTCTTTCCTAAGAGAGATGAAAAGAGGTAACAACAGAGTCCAAATGACGTATATTTAACCGTTTCCGTGTCCCGTGAGTCACATATGAACATTCCGATTGTTTAACTGTTGTGTCTACTGGCGGGACAGTTAAGTTGTTAAGAATGTTTGAGGGTAAAATTACAATGTGCGGACAACAGTAACAGGTCGATTTGTGCCTGGTTAGCGGCTCGCCCCCTATTACATGGGACCTAAACATATCTGCGAACTGTGGGTGTACATTAGTACACCTCTGCCTAACCCTTCGGGAATACGGGCGTGATGGTATGTATTTTTACCTTCAATATGAGCGCGTTAGATATCGCCAGCGGATCGTTGAGCTCCTCTAGCCGCAACAGTATGAGGTATAACGCTTCTATGTCTAGGAGTAGCTGTTTCGTCCGTTTCATTTCTCGTGGGACCTGGTAAAACAAATAAATAAGGTTATTTAAATTTTCACAAATAAATTCCTTGTACTATGTATTTGTGCAGAAATGTTGTAAGACTGGTTGACAGAGTTGAAATGATGTAGCAACTGTCGAAGATCAACGTATGGCATCGGGAAGTTCCAGTGTCTGGTTGAACTGAGCTTCCTCAAGCGCGGTAAGAAACCGACTCTAGATGGAGCGTTCCAACAAGCACATTGGCGCGGCCAATACGGTCGGTACGGTTGTATGTGCGGCCGTAACGCGCGCCAATGTTCGTTCACTTGAAGCGCGAGCCCTCACCACTATGTGAATGATGATGAGATGATGCCTTACCTCGTGTGGGTGCGTGGTGCTGGCCACGCTGGAGGCTCGCGACAGTCGCGACAGTCTGGCGGGCGCCGCGTCGCCGCCTACTACTTCTACGTCGATGACACCCTGCATGAGTAGTACATACCTCGTGTGGGTGCGTGGTGCTGGCCACGCTGGAGGCTCGCGACAGTCGCGACAGTCTGGCGGGCGCCGCGTCGCCGCCTACTACTTCTACGTCGATGACACCCTGCATGAGTAGTACATACCTCGTGTGGGTGCGTGGTGCTGGCCACGCTGGAGGCTCGCGACAGTCGCGACAGTCTGGCGGGCGCCGCGTCGCCGCCTACTACTTCTACGTCGATGACACCCTGCATGAGTAGTACATACCTCGTGTGGGTGCGTGGTGCTGGCCACGCTGGAGGCTCGCGACAGTCGCGACAGTCTGGCGGGCGCCGCGTCGCCGCCTACTACTTCTACGTCGATGACACCCTGCATGAGTAGTACATACCTCGTGTGGGTGCGTGGTGCTGGCCACGCTGGAGGCTCGCGACAGTCGCGACAGTCTGGCGGGCGCCGCGTCGCCGCCTACTACTTCTACGTCGATGACACCCTGCATGAGTAGTACATACCTCGTGTGGGTGCGTGGTGCTGGCCACGCTGGAGGCTCGCGACAGTCGCGACAGTCTGGCGGGCGCCGCGTCGCCGCCTACTACTTCTACGTCGATGACACCCTGCATGAGTAGTACATACCTCGTGTGGGTGCGTGGTGCTGGCCACGCTGGAGGCTCGCGACAGTCGCGACAGTCTGGCGGGCGCCGCGTCGCCGCCTACTACTTCTACGTCGATGACACCCTGCATGAGTAGTACATACCTCGTGTGGGTGCGTGGTGCTGGCCACGCTGGAGGCTCGCGACAGTCGCGACAGTCTGGCGGGCGCCGCGTCGCCGCCTACTACTTCTACGTCGATGACACCCTGCATGAGTAGTACATACCTCGTGTGGGTGCGTGGTGCTGGCCACGCTGGAGGCTCGCGACAGTCGCGACAGTCTGGCGGGCGCCGCGTCGCCGCCTACTACTTCTACGTCGATGACACCCTGCATGAGTAGTACATACCTCGTGTGGGTGCGTGGTGCTGGCCACGCTGGAGGCTCGCGACAGTCGCGACAGTCTGGCGGGCGCCGCGTCGCCGCCTACTACTTCTACGTCGATGACACCCTGCATGAGTAGTACATACCTCGTGTGGGTGCGTGGTGCTGGCCACGCTGGAGGCTCGCGACAGTCGCGACAGTCTGGCGGGCGCCGCGTCGCCGCCTACTACTTCTACGTCGATGACACCCTGCATGAGTAGTACATACCTCGTGTGGGTGCGTGGTGCTGGCCACGCTGGAGGCTCGCGACAGTCGCGACAGTCTGGCGGGCGCCGCGTCGCCGCCTACTACTTCTACGTCGATGACACCCTGCATGAGTAGTACATACCTCGTGTGGGTGCGTGGTGCTGGCCACGCTGGAGGCTCGCGACAGTCGCGACAGTCTGGCGGGCGCCGCGTCGCCGCCTACTACTTCTACGTCGATGACACCCTGCATGAGTAGTACATACCTCGTGTGGGTGCGTGGTGCTGGCCACGCTGGAGGCTCGCGACAGTCGCGACAGTCTGGCGGGCGCCGCGTCGCCGCCTACTACTTCTACGTCGATGACACCCTGCATGAGTAGTACATACCTCGTGTGGGTGCGTGGTGCTGGCCACGCTGGAGGCTCGCGACAGTCGCGACAGTCTGGCGGGCGCCGCGTCGCCGCCTACTACTTCTACGTCGATGACACCCTGCATGAGTAGTACATACCTCGTGTGGGTGCGTGGTGCTGGCCACGCTGGAGGCTCGCGACAGTCGCGACAGTCTGGCGGGCGCCGCGTCGCCGCCTACTACTTCTACGTCGATGACACCCTGCATGAGTAGTACATACCTCGTGTGGGTGCGTGGTGCTGGCCACGCTGGAGGCTCGCGACAGTCGCGACAGTCTGGCGGGCGCCGCGTCGCCGCCTACTACTTCTACGTCGATGACACCCTGCATGAGTAGTACATACCTCGTGTGGGTGCGTGGTGCTGGCCACGCTGGAGGCTCGCGACAGTCGCGACAGTCTGGCGGGCGCCGCGTCGCCGCCTACTACTTCTACGTCGATGACACCCTGCATGAGTAGTACATACCTCGTGTGGGTGCGTGGTGCTGGCCACGCTGGAGGCTCGCGACAGTCGCGACAGTCTGGCGGGCGCCGCGTCGCCGCCTACTACTTCTACGTCGATGACACCCTGCATGAGTAGTACATACCTCGTGTGGGTGCGTGGTGCTGGCCACGCTGGAGGCTCGCGACAGTCGCGACAGTCTGGCGGGCGCCGCGTCGCCGCCTACTACTTCTACGTCGATGACACCCTGCATGAGTAGTACATACCTCGTGTGGGTGCGTGGTGCTGGCCACGCTGGAGGCTCGCGACAGTCGCGACAGTCTGGCGGGCGCCGCGTCGCCGCCTACTACTTCTACGTCGATGACACCCTGCATGAGTAGTACATACCTCGTGTGGGTGCGTGGTGCTGGCCACGCTGGAGGCTCGCGACAGTCGCGACAGTCTGGCGGGCGCCGCGTCGCCGCCTACTACTTCTACGTCGATGATCTTACGAGGGGCTGTAACGCTGCCACACTGGAAAAGATACACATCATTACTATAGGGAAAACTGAATAATAATATAATATTCTGAGACATCTGACACTCGGTTGTCTGATCCCAAGCTAAGCTGAGCTTGTGTTAGGCGTCGTTGACGGAGACGCGGGGCGTCGGGCGTTGCGTTGAGCGGCGCGATCAGCACTGAATTCAAATATATGGAGTTGTACGAGTGCGTTTACGGGGAAGCAATTTTACACGCATTTGTTTGAAATAGGGCGTTTTTCGCGGCGGACCCCGCGGTTTGCAACGACGCGTCCCACGCGGTGTTTACCGCGGCGGCGCACGCAGCGGCAATTCTCGATGAAGCTATGCCCGAGGCGGAATCTGTCAGTCTTATTTAGAAATCGCGCAACACAGACGTTGTCACCGTCGCAATGGAGTATGATATGATAAAAATATGATAAAAATCCGACTTGTAGTCGATTTGATCGAGGCGAGCGTGCACCGCCACTCTTCCCGCCTCGCTTCTCTATGAACAACGTCGTTTATTATGCTATAAGTTTGTGTTTACGCGTGCCGCTTCACGCGCCGCCCCTCCGTAAACAGAAAAACGCCCGACGCGACGCCAGACGCCCCGCGTCTCCGTAGATGAGGCCTAAGTCAGAACCTACCCAATGTTAACCGAAAAGTTATAGGTTTTGAGTGATAATCGATTTTCGAAAATTTTATAAATTGCTATCTTGCATCAGATTTTTCCACATTTCTGGCTGAATAATAGATTTTGCAATATCTTTTTACAACATATGAACCTTGAATAGTTACTCTATGCTTTGGTAAGTCTTATTTTTATCTATTATCAGGTACCAGTATCTAAATAAAGTTATAATAATATGTACATACAAGAATTAAAAAAGTACAAACTTTATTGTCTAACTATGCTTGAATGAGCCTCTATTGGCTCTCTTATTTCTTAATATTTTGGGACGAACAAACTTTTGCCCAACAGTGGGATATTTACCTGTAGCTTTCCCAGAGAGTTCTCGAACTGCGTGGGCACGTATGTTCTCGGCGTACCGCTGTCTTCACTCGTCGAGTTGTGGCGGTTAGAATTGTGACGCTCTCTGTGTGTGTGCGTTTCTTGTTTAACACCTAGAGAAGTAAATATTATAATAATAATATCCTGGGACATCTCACACACGGTTGTCTGATCCCAAGCTAAGCAGAGCACGTGTTATGGTAACCAAACAACTGATAAACATACTTATATATTTCTAAATACATACATATTATAGATAAATTACACCCAGACACCGAACAAATGATCGTGCTCATCACACAAACATTTGTTCTGGATGGGAATCGAACCCACAACCTCCGGTATAGCAGTCAGGGCTTCTAACCACTAGACCAGCAGGCCTGTTCATTATGTCAAATATGAGCATAAATCATGTGGACAGCTTCACATAGTTTGCTGTGAAACTAAAGTAGCTAAGGGACTTGTGGAATTAGAGACGACGCGACGGTATCACAAACACCCAGACCCGAGACCATATTACAAAAGGATAGAAAAGTTGACCCGCCTAAGTTGACTACGTTATAATTGAAATAAATGTAAAAAGAATGGCAAAAGAGGTGTGGGTCGTCCGGGAGCAAGATGGGTCGACGACATAGTTATAGTCGTGGGTCGAGTCTGGATGAGGCTGGCACAGGACCGTAGAAACTAGCACGAGAAAGGAGAGGCCTATGCCCAGCAGTGGAAGGAAAAGGGCTGTGGATAATGATGATGATGATGAAATGTAAAAACGGACTTCTTTAAATTTATATGGGAGATATCTAATACCAATGACAAAAGATTAATTAAAAATTCATTTACATTTTCGAGTAAAAAGAAGAAAAGAAATCCGTAAATCTGTTACGCTTTCTTGGCTCAACCGGTTTACCGATTTTGGTAATACTCAGTATGGGATAAGCTGCTCAAGTATAGACATCAAAAAGTGAATACATACCTCCGCTATAGAATGGATGGTTCTGTTGGTTGGCTTTATGTGCCTCCTTCACACCCTCCTTCTCTTTACTGGCTTGTCGCTCTAAGAACACCTGCAACAAATACATAACAAATTAGTAAATATGTATAACAGACACGAGTTCGCGAAAAACAACTATAATACTTATTTATAAGGTTCAATTTGGCCTACAACATCATTACTATACATCATATCCCTGCCCTGTTCCCAACATCATTATTATTATTTTTATTATATTTGTAATTATTAAGTCTTTTTAAGATATGTTCAACATATCAATTGTTTGGTGCACCAATCTTCATGAAACTTTGTACCCATAGTTTGACTCCCAGACAGACCTACTTTTAGTCAAAGATAAAGCTTGTTGAACACGAGATTTGCGTACTTTTTGACGAATAAAGTTACTTCTACACAAAATTTTGGTACTTTTTGCCGTCTATATTTACATAATACGTAAAATTTGCTATTATTTTCGGCGGACAAAGATTTACGTGAAATCGGCCTTTTTTGGCATTTTATGTAGTTTTAGTTCTTACCGTATAATAAAAGTCGTGTATATAGGGCGTGCCGGTGTTCAGCTGTAGCATCTGTATGTTAATCAGCCACTGTTTCTCTCTCTGCGTCATAAGACCGGCGTACTCGTCGCTGTCACTACCGCTCGCGTCGTCACCGTTTAGAGAATGCCTGGAAAATAATATAGTTCATGTAAAGTGTTACCGAAAGGGTATATCTATACAAAAGGGGTGAAGAGTACTACTGGTATAGAGTCAGTTTACAAAATAGAGCTGTGTTATAAGACAATTCTTATCATATTCGATACAGCATGTTACCGAAAGGGTATATCTATCCAAAAGGGGTGAAGGGTACATCTGGTATAGAGTCGATTTACAAAATTTCAGATCGAAATAAGTTGATTCAATTATTGATATCCAATTTTTCAAGTTCACACTGTTTAAACGAATATATAACACTCAATATTTTTGACTGGGGTGTCAGCAGTGCGTATGTATTAAAACAAAGATAAAAATGAAAATATTATAATAAATAAGTGGACAACATCACATACATTGCTCTGAACCCAAAGTAAGTAGCTAAAGCACTTGTGTTATGGAATTCAGAAACAACGAAGGTACCACAAGCAGCCAGACCCGAGACAATGTTAGAAAGTTGGTTTCTACATTGACCCTTCCGGGGCTCGAACCCGGAACCAAAAAGCAACTCTTTGAAAACTGGTGTGTACGCCACTCGACCGTCGAGCTCATCAATAATAACTTCTAAAAAAAATTAAAACCAACTTACATATTATTGAAGGTCCCGTTAATCCTCTGATTAAACATCGGATGGTTGAACTGCGCATTCGGAAACACATTACTCCTATTATTCAGCATGGGATGATGATTAGCATTATGAAAACTATTATTGAACTGCAACATTGGGTGCGTATTCTGAATGAGTTGCACTAGATTCTGCGACGTCATATTCTGCTGCCCCTGCGTCGGAGTCACAATTTTAGAGTTATTATAGACTCTACTCCTCTGTAATTTCTGTTCTTTAGGTTTTAGAACCTGGTTCTTCGTTTGCGGTGACTGGTTGATGAGCATTTGGTTGCTCGGCGAGTGTTTCACGTTGTTCGGTTGCTGTTGGTTCTTTATTAGCATCGGTTGGCTCATCATCATGTTCTGTTGGTTTAATTCCGGCTTTTGGTGGCCCTGCAAGTTGTAGACAGATTATTCTTGGATAAGGTTTTTTTGTAGATTGGGTTGACAAACTTACAATGATCTTAGCTAACAAGGAATGAGAGACAAAAAAGAATATTGTTGGGAATATTCTTCATATAATTAAATTATGATTATATTAAATGGTAAGAAACATATATGGCTATATTATTATAAAAAGAGTACTATAATTATTTATTCTCGTACATGACTAAGATCTTTGGCAATGATTATTCTGTCATGTTAATAATGATCTTATTTACTATAAATTGTATCCAAAAATCAATTTAAATGACATAGATATTACTAAGCAATTATTAAACATAATAGATGGATATAATAGGAAAAAAATATCAAAACTCATTTTGCAACATCTTATTTACCATACTGTACACAAATAAGGACTATTATAATTCGATTTTAAAAATAAAACAAAAAGAACATAATATAAAAGATACTTACACGAAAGTTAGGGTTGTACTGCGGCATATTCGAGTTAAAGTTCTGTCGCTGCATGTTGGGCATACCGGGCGGCGGCGCCATCATTCTCGGTTGCCCCATCAGATGAGGAAACTGATTCATACCAGGAAACTGGTTGCCGTTCGCCATCATCTGGCTATGGTTCTGACCCATTTGGTTCATGGTGGGCCCCATCTGGTTGTGGTTGCCACCCATCTGGTTGTTCCCCATGTGGTTTTGATTCATAGGCATGTTTTGAGACATCTGGTTGACGTTCGAACCGATCGGGTTTAAGTTTTGTCCCATATGGTTGACGTTTTGTCCCATTTGGTTGTTGTGGCCCATCTGGTTGTTGTGGCCCATTTGGTTCATATTCTGACCGAGTTGACCCATACTTTGGGTCATATTTAAGTTTTGCCCCATTTGGTTGACCATCTGATTGTTTTGTCCCATTTGGTGTACGCTCATGTTTTGTGTAAGTTGACTCATCATATTGCCCGGTCCTATAGGGTTATTCTGAAACTGGTTGCCCATTTGGTTGTTTTGTAGGAAAGAGTTTTGTCCCATGTTGACGTGGTTTGGGACCATTTGGTTGATCATTTTGTTGAGTGGCTGGTTCATTTGGGACATGTTGTGGTTGATGGGTTGCTGCGGCGCGAACGGTAGTGGTACCGGCGCTTGAAGACCGGGCGGCCTTTGGAGTATGACCGGCGGAAATCGCGGCTAGAGTTAAACGAATATTAATTAGTAAAATAATAATCTATACTATGATCGAGTTATATGCAATAGTGAAAACTTTGTAATGTTTAGGTATAGACGGAAAAGATTTAAGAAAAAGATAATCTTAGGGTTCGTTCACATCTGACAAACGAGCACCGAACGAGCATTACTTATCGCTCTTTCGCTGTTACTGTAATGCTCGTTCGGTGCTCGTTTGTAAGGCACGCAGATGTGGACGCACCCTTACATTAGAGCAAAATTTCCATTTCAATTAAAAGTTTATGTATAGTATGGTAGTTATAAGGTTGAACATTTTGGAAGATTTTATGTATAATATTGAAGTGTTTCATGCATATTTGCACGCTTTTTTGGGAGGTTTATGTTGCATATAATCTGATCTTCAGTATATAAAACGCAAATAATTCGTGTTTATGGTATTACTCACGTGAATTTCTTCGGGAAACTAGTAAAATTTTATGCCATTATAAAAGGTACCAAACATTTATAAATTTATTTTTTTATTAAACGTAAGCATGACATTGGAAATGATGAAAGCTATTAATTTATTTGCGGTGGTAATGCACGTGGTTCCAGGTTCAAACCCAGGTCCGTACCGAAGACATTTTCATATGATTTTTTTAAGAAATTTTTATCGTAAAAAGTTAATAAATGTAAATATATGAGAAATGGTGTATGTCTAACAGTAATACATTACTATAGATATATATATATAGATAGAATATTCTTTATTGTACACCATTTAAGTAACATATTTGAAAATAATAAAGTACAGTGAAGCGTACAATGGCTGTCTTATCGCTTATAGCGATACTCAGACACCCTTTGGATGGACAGGAAATATAAAAAAAAACCGAGGTGATGACAACTATACAGTAAGGCCGGCGCACCTATGGCACAGCGCAGAGCATTTTTCACTGTTGACCTATTATCGACATTGTGGTCATTGCTATATCATACAAAATCAAATAACGACGGTGTGTCGAGTGAGCGCAGTCTGGCGCATACTCGCGGAAATTCGCCTAATGTGGCATGCGTTTAGAAAATTTCGCAGGCATGCTCTGCGCTACGCCATATGTGCGCCGGCCCTAACACGCTTCCAGAAACACTTAATCTCAAGACCTGGTGGTATAATCTAGACTGGTTTTCAGACATACCTGGAAGTAGTTCTGGTTGAAGGTCGGCTGCTTCTGGCGCAGCTGCCTCTCCAACTCCTCGACCGTGCACACATTCTTGAGTGCCGGCACTGGCTGGAAGACAACCACTATGTATAGAACAGATTTACATAGAATAAGCTGTGTTGACTGAGTGTGTGGTAAGTATAATGTATTAAATATTTAAGTAATACCCGATAAAGCTTAGAATTTTGATATCTTTTATCAGCAGTTACTGAAATGGCCATCAACACAAACATATTGTCAATCACCTGTCAAACCTTACGTTAGTCTTTTGGTAACCAATCACAGTCGTTGACAGTTGACTTGACGACAGATTAAGTTGATCAGCCATATAGAAAATTATATTTTTTTGTTTAAACAATATAATATAATAATAACAATATATATATAGTTGAAGATGCAGTGAATAGCAATCTTGTGTGACTTCACTTCTTGGTAAAAATTGTGCAAATAAAAACAAAAAACTTAAAATCTTACATGATTCTTATTCTTAACAAGTCTTCGAGATGTATGACAATGGGGTAGAGGATATTTTCGTAATATCAAATATATTTTAGGTAAAAAAAAAATTCAGTCACGTGTTTTTTAAACATTACCAACAAACGTGATTTTGTACATTTTCATCAAGTCAGCCCCTAATCTTGGGCTCATTAGAACTCCTGAACTTTGATTCGCTTACTATGCATAGGTGACACACGTTATCTGAACATTAAATATAAAGGTATATACTCACAGTGGGTGCCGTAGGAAACACAGGGTCATGCCTCCACACGCTGGAGCCGAACGACCGCGAGTGCGGGGCGTCCGTCTCGTCCAACACTAGCTGGGAGAGGGAGGCCTCTGAAACAATATGTAACACATGTCATAATAATATCCTGGGACAACTCACACAAGGTTATCCGATCCCAAGCTAAGCAAAGCTTGTGCTATGGTACCCAGACAACTGATAAACATATGTAGTGTATTATAGATAAATTACACCCAGACACAGAACAAATGATGGTGCTCTTCACAAAGAGATTTGTCCTGGGTGGGAATCGAACCCACGACTTAAAGTATAGCACTCAGGGTCACTAACTACTAGACCAACAGGCCAATCAGTATCTTAATATATGTGTTTTGGTGAAAGATGATATGAGAAAGAAAGGAGTGAATGCTAAGATGAAGAGTAGTAGAGATGAATGGAAGCTGAATACGCATTGCGCCGACTACAAATAATTGTGAACAGGGCAGATGAGGATGATTTGTTAGAAAAAAAATGATCATGGGGAGACCAATGAATAACCTATTTGTGTTTAACAAGAAGCTAAATAAGGCTTACATTGCATTAAAAAAATTCTCATTTCTACATTTGTGTGCTAGTGAGCGTGTTGTGCAGATTATTTTCCTGAATATGTACGTGCGTGAATCTTGGGCTTGTATGAGTTAAACATATATGTCTGTATGTATGTCTGTCACTCACCAAGCTGCGTGTTAGCGAGGTCATCGATCCCGCTGCTGTTGTGCCGGCGACTGCTCTCGAGCTGCTCCGCCAACTGCTCGTGTTCCACCTCCCAATCAAACTCGTCGGCTATATAAACAATAATATCAATTAAAAAAACTATTTTAATTACATTTAAGATAATACTAACAGGTAATGTCGTGTCTTAGCGGTTTAATGAACGGATTTGTATGGACAAGCTTGCAGGTTTGAACTCACGCAAGTACCAATGCGGCTTTAAAAAGTTATATGTACTTTCTTAATTATTCTAAGACACTTCTGACAAACGGTGAAGGAAAACATCGTGAGGAAACCTGGTTTCCAAAATTTGGGATCCGAAATCGCCAATCCGTAGCGAGTAAGCGTGGTGATCAATGCTCGTGCCTTCTCTATATGTGAAGGGGTTTTTGCCCAGCAGTGGGACGTTTATAGGCTGGTATTATTAAGAGGTAAGGAGGCTTTTATCTAGATTACAATATGTTATGTGTGTGTGTTTATTTTATACCTTCATAATATGCAATTCTGCTTCTGATATTAGATTATCTAGATTTATGTTAAATAGGCTGCCTCGTTGGCCTAGTGGCGCTAAGCGCGACTGCTACGCTAGAGGTCTTGGGTTCGATTCCCAAGTCGACCAAGGTGTTATTGGGTTTTTCTATGAAATTCTCAGTAGCAGGTCGGAGTTTGGATTTGTGCCCGGTTAGTGGCAATAGGCTCGCCCCCTATTACATGGGACCTAAAAACATATCGGCGAACTGTGGGTGTACATTGGTACACCTCTGCCTAACCCTTCGGGGATACAGGCGTGATGATATGTTATGTTATGTTAAATAGGAAATAGATAACATTGATTGTTAATTGCTAAATAAGTAAATAAGTTTAGATCTCAAACAGTAGAATAGAAAGAGTTTCTTAACTATACTTTCATCAACAACACACACTAAAATCAATGTATTTCTTTCTTGCAATTAAAATTTTATAATAAAGCATGATCAGTATTAACCCGCTGTATGCCGGAAGCGCGGATCCACGCGAGACACAATTGCATTCTATTGTCTTATTTATTGCGGCATATTTGTTAAAATAAAAGCTTTTTCCCAGAACCACACCCACCATAATGAACACACAAAACCCAAGTTAAAAATCCTAATAAATATGTTAGTCATATCAGAAAATGATAACTCTCACTCAAACACATTATACCCCGGATATAAATAAATAATAAACAAATAAATGTGGACAACATCACATACATTGCTCTGAACCCAAAGTAAGTAGCTATTAAGCACTTGTGTTATGGTATTCAGAAACAACGAAGGTACCACAAACACCCAGACCCGAGGCAATGTAGAAAAGTGACTTTCTACATTGACCCGTCCGGGGATCGAACCCGGGACCTCAGAGCTAGCGACACCTTGAGACCGGTGCGTACGCCACTCGACCACGGAGGACGTATAAAAGGATGATCAACTTAATATGTTGTCAAATTAACTCACAGTATTGGTTGGCCAAAAGACTTACAACCAATTACAGAGCTGAACTTGACCAGAGGTTTTACAGGCGATTATAGGTCGCGTCACGCAAAAAGAACGCTAGCTGTCAAGATGCGCAGAACGCGATGTATCGGTCTGTTTGGTGGTATGATGTGCGGGGGGCACGAGCCGCATGTTTGCCGGTGCGCTATTGGTTCGTAGGACGACCTTCGCCTGCCGAATTGTATACTCATGCGCAAACATACCCTCTCCACCTTCCGCCAGCGTTCTTTTTACCTGACGCGACCTATAACTAATGTTTATGTTGATCTACGTTTAGGAAACCAGAGGTATGTGAACTAGTTTAGCTCCAGACCTTATTTATTCTATTAAATTTATTTAATTGAATAATATAACTGTCTTAATAAGAATGACTGAGTTTAGTAGCATTTTATTCAAGTAGAGTACTCACGATTCTTTATGGAGATGATTGTTAGCAGCATATTAGTGTTAGATATTTATCAATATTAATTTCTCTTTATTATTACGTTTATTTTGACGAGAACTGTTATACGCGATGTTATAGAATTGTCGGTTTATTTGTAATGTCCATCTCGACTTTAAAGGCGAAAGCTTTTGGTATGTCCAAACAAAAAAATATATATTCAGATGCAGCATCAAAATTTTAGATATAGCCTTTAAAGTTCTTATGACGTCATTCTGTGGTAAGAATTGTAGCAAGAAGTGACGTCACGCGAAAATTTCCTTTTACTGCATCTTGTTCATTTTATAGTTTTATTTTATAATATTGTTTATTAACGTAACGAACCAGATTACTATTAACAGGCTATTTTACAGTATTTTTTTTAACCCTTTTCAAGCAGGGTAACATTTGACCGCGTACTTTAACAAACTCAGAACATTACATTAAAAAATAAACCTACAGCAGGTTTTACGTACGAATACAACCTCCTTCTTTTTCCAAGTCGGTTAAAAGAGAAATTAATATCGATAACAAAGCAAAGCAATCCATACCCAGCAATGGGGATGCATAATACAATACTCACAACCTTGCCCAAACGTCTCATCGTTAAGTGCATCGTATTCATCCTCCGATGGCTCGCCACCTCCTTCGTCGTCATTTAAGTTCTGAAACAAGATAAATAATCATAAATAAATGTTGGCAACATGAGAGTAGGAAAGAAAGCTTGGCTTGCGCGTGGTGGAGTGTTAGACCTTTCACACTGGGGCCCAAGTCTGCTATTTACACTCGGTTCAATGTCTTCATAGTGTCGTGCCAGCAGAGCCATTTTCGGAAAATTGGTATTCTACTAAACGTCAAAATTGCCACCACTGTGACCAATAGTTCATAAATTTGGTACAAATTGTAATGCGCAATTTTGACGTTTTGACGTTTAGTAGAATACCAATTTTCCGAAAATGGCTCTGCTGGCACGACAATATGAAGACATTGAACCGAGTGTAAATAGCAGACTTGGGCCCCTGAACTGATGCGTGGGTGCGTCTTGTGTGAGAGGTCGGATGTTTTATCGTGTGCTCGTTCGTTCTGGCGTTGCGCGGCCGGTATTGCGCGCTGCCTCTTCCGCCGGATATGAACCGACCCCTAGGGTGCTGTCCTTTTTGTATTTTTGACGTTTAATAAGTGCTACTTTGTAGCCTAAGTTTTTTTTTTTTTTTCTTTTGAGTTTTGGCAACCCACTGCAGCCTCAGGTGACAGCAATTTCGGCCAGTGTCGTGTAGTGACCTCGCATGGGTAATTTAACGGCACTAATACTTAAACTTATTACATCTGTTTTCGATAATATTTAAATGGTTTAAATGCCTGAAACCATACAAATATAAATGTTAGTAGATACTAGTACTTACCATAGATAATATTTACAAGCACGTAGATTAAATATATATAACTATTATAACTTTATATTGTTAGTAGAAATAAATTTAATAAAAGCACGAATAAAATGGGGATTGGGGAGTAGCCTAAGTAAAATAAATGATTTTGAATTTTGAAAGAGAGATGGATGGATTTTGTGAAAGATGATATGAGAAAGGAGTGAATGTTGAGATGACCGTTGCACCACCTGCACTCTCCAGGACGTGATGGAAGCCAGCGACAGAACCATCCAGGTTGCATCTTTTTGGTCAAATAGAATTTGAAATTTGGATCTTTGACTCGAGAAGAAGACCACAGCGCCGATAAAAAATAATTGGGAACAGGGCAGGGAGGTGATATACATCACATACATTGCTCTGAACCCAAAGTAGCTAAAGCACTTGTATTATGGAATTCAGAAACAACGAAGGTACCACAAACACCCAGACCCGAGACAATGTAGAAAAGTTGGTTTCTACATTGACTCGACCGGAGATCGAACGCGGGGCATTTAAAAATATGTGTTCAACCCTATCAAAAGCTTTTGAAAGATCAAATATGTCTACTTTTGCTATTATTGAAATTTACTATTCAAATGATACGCGCGTGTTTCAGGATATAAAGCTGACAAGCAATGCGTGTGGCTAATGCCTTAACCAGCCTTGAAACAGTTTACCTTTTAACCTACAGCAACCTTAACAAAGTATTTGGATTTTCTTAATGTTTCTTATCAATTATTGTTGTTTTAATGGACATGCTGTTAGAAAATATAATGAAGGTAAGTGATATTTTCATTTGAAAAAAATGCCTATTTTTACTTACTGTTGTCATATACATACAAAATATTTAATAACTTTATATTTGTATTTTTATACTGTTTTAATACATTAAAACATGCGACGATCATATCAATGAAAGTGGATGAAGCAAAACTAGTGTGTAAGGATCAAAGCAAGTGGAAAGAAGTGATCTCTGTCTACCACAAGGGAACTACCCTTACAAGGGAAAGAGGCGTCGTTATAAGTATATACGATTATTTTTATTGGCTTTTCTGGATATTTAATAGAAGTTTAGATATTAATATATAACATATCAGAAGAGATACATCTTATATATAAAAATGAATCGCTAAATGTGTTGGTAAGCGCATAACTCAATAACGCCTGGACCGATTTCGCTAATTCTTTTTTTGTTGTGTTAGTTATTATCAGGAGAAGGTTCTTATGAAAAAAAAAATAGAAATGCGCAAAAAAAAAGTAATCCTGATATTTGTTACGATAGTGATTTGTTGGATTCATCTGCGCCCTGAATAACAAAGGCACCGGAAACGAGACCTATGGATTCACGCGGGTGAAACCGCGGGGCACAGCTAGTACTTACTAAAATGCAAATAACAATATTGTGGTATTGTGAACTGGACATTGAAGTTTATAACACCTAACATATTTTTTAATTTAATAGACTTGTTTGTTTAAGTTATATTTATTTCATCCTCACGATAATGAAATATTTTATTTGAGACCTCATCATTTTCAAAATTGGGTTCCAAAGTACACATAATCAAGGATACCTAAATAATTATATTGTTTAATGATAAGTTAAAATATGTAACTGTTGTATGACCCAAATAATTAAATAAACATCATAATTTTAAATACCAAAGAACAATGTGGGTGAAAATACATTTCATAATAAAAAAAAAATAGTATTAAGCATTGCCATACTATGTGGCAATGCTGCCAGTATTTGGACACTTCCAGTTCACAGTAATGTGTTTTTTTTTTAAATAAAATATCCTGGTACAACTCATACACGGTCTTCTGATCCCAAAGTTGGCTTGTACTATGGTAACCAGACAACTGATAAACATACTTATATTGTCTTAATACATACATATTAAAGATAAGTTAAACCCAGACACAGAATAAATAATTGTGCTCATCACACAAAGATTGGACCTAAGTGGGAATCAAACCCACAACCACCGGTATAGCAGTCAGGGTCACTAACCACTAGACCAACAGGCCCGTCAAAATTATGTGCCATATGTTAGTTTTTAATTAGCTCATTTTATATTTATTAATTTATCCATTTAGATTTTGTTACTAAATATATTTACAGGTATAATAGTACATATTTAAATTAAAAAGGTTATTAGATTCTAATAGCATTTAGGAGTAAGTTTTAGGTATTGTTTAGTTAAAGAATAAATAACTTAATTAAGTAAATAAATAAGGTTGCTTATCTAGTACCAATGTAACTTGTTCAATGTCACAAGTTTATATAGAAGATGAATGAATAACAGTAAAGAAACATTGTATGCA
The DNA here is from genome assembly GCA_905146925.1 of Autographa gamma. Lineage (NCBI taxonomy): Eukaryota > Metazoa > Arthropoda > Insecta > Lepidoptera > Noctuidae > Autographa > Autographa gamma. Next base: position 2,167,269 of record LR989878.1, on the reverse strand, counting down.
ATGTGTGATTCATTGTACTGGGGGTTAACCTACATTTGAAAAGCATGGTGGTCATGTTGTTATTATTTTAGTAGAAGAGGGTTTTGTAGCTAAGCTTAAAGGTAATAAAGTGTAACTTTATTATTTCTAGGGTTTTTTATTTTATTATTTCAGGTATTATGGAGTTAATAGTAGTATATGCTATGTTTAACTTATGGTAACTTTGAGAGGATGGGAATTAAGAAAAACATGTGTTTCAGATGCTTAGTTTAGAAACATATGTATAAAAAGTATAAGTGCTATTCAAGTTCAAACTTATTGGATTAAAAGTAGGTCTAAAACAGGATACCGTAATCAGTACTCCATTCTCGCGTAAAATGCAGTTTGCAATGAACATTATTACGTATTTCAAAACAACAAGTATGAGTCAGTAACAACTATTTATACAGATTTCAGTAAAAGATAATTTCATAACATTTTATCATGTCGTATGGGACAGTTTTGGCGCGCTAAACATGGAGAGGCGGGCAAAGGCGTAGTTTATGGATCGTATTGGGACGAAACCGTGTTTTTCTCGCAAAATCTAAGCGGAAACAAACAAGTGACAAGTAGAAATTCGAAAATACATACTTATAAAATGTATAGCAAACAAAACGTAGTTTCGAGTGTTTATAAAGTCTTATTAGATAGTTTATACAGTTTTAGTGGCCTAAAAATGATATATATCACGTTAAAAGAAGGTAGAAAGTAGCAATACCCAATTGTATAGTGAAACTGCAGCATTTTAAGTGGCGTGCTGGCAATCTTCAACCACACAGATTTAGGGTTATTATATATCAAATTAATTGTTTTTTTGAGTAGAATAAAGATTATACTCACCGATACCGAAGTATCGAACCCGAAGAAAGAATCTGCCATTGGAATTTTTCATATATCATGGACACAAATGACATGACTTGTCACGGTACATATGTCGCAATGGCGAAGGCGGCCATGACATTTTGCCTAGTGACGTACGAAAACTTACTAATTTACGAAGGTCTACAGATAATCTAGAAATCTGGTATTCTCGTAGTTTCTAGAACACGTTCTAGATTTAGTTTTAATAGGTACCTAGGTAAGTTCCGTGTCGGTGATTTACTTATGTTAAATAAATAAATTAAAATTAGCAAAGAAAGAACGAAAAGTATTTAATGAGCTCCAAAAAATTAAAACATGTTTACCACGTGGTCAACACTTATGTAGAATGTATTTAATTTACGTTACAAATACTGATTCATAATCTGATGCTGCTTTATTTACGCTTTGCTTTTCTCCAAAATCAAGTAATATGATGTTAAATAGGCTATGTTAACCTTGCCCTACAAGCGCTATTTATATCACCTCTATTGAAATAGTCTCAGGATTGAATAATGAACACGTTGGGTTTATCACAGGATCCCTAGACATCACAAGCATATTCTTAAAATACAACCCTCTACTATGTACGCGCTTTTTTAGCGTCATCTCGGCATTTCTTGTTTACTATTATACCTACCTACTTTTGCTGTCTATTTTTTATATCCTGTGCTGCAGCCGGCAGTGCAAGTGTCATCATTGCATTGATAAGAACTGATAACACAGGTGTTGCAACAACCGAGATTTTCCTATCCTTCTGTAATTTTTGTAATATTTGCAATGCAATGTGTTCATTACATCTGTCGTTTATTATGATTTTTATACATAATTAATTGGGAAATAAGATGTTTAATATTATAAAGTTAAAAGGAGTTTAAGTTACATCTGCAAAAGAAACAAGGAAATACTTAAATATCATCCACATGGTTATTGGGTAATTCAGTGCTGCCAGGGTTTTTTCTTAAATTTCCCAAATAACACCTGACGTTTAAAAAGTTGACTTAGCTGACCTTGTTACTTGTTGCTGTTTATTTTTATAACAGAAAATAAAAATTAAACTTAATACATAGGTATTGTGTAGACATATAAGCATTATTGTTTAATAACGTACGTTTCGCTCAAGACCAAAACATTAAATATGAGCTGTGAGTGAGGCACAACACTACGAGTTTTAATTTATCGTCAGCAGCAAAAATATTAAATTAAAAAGGTATGTAACGTTTTAAATAATAATATTTTTAGTTTTATTTAACTATAGATAGAAGGTATATAGATGTGAAAGATTTTTATTCCTAAATTATGCGAAAAATAACTTACAAATTATTGTTTGATTGATTGATATTAATTTATTGAACGTCCAAAGTTCAAAGTTGTAAATTACATAGCTGTAAATAATTTATTATTATAAGATTACCATTAAAACGTAGTGATTACTTACTTTGTGATAAACATGACATCTTTTTACCGATTTATCTAGAGGATTGTAAATTTATTTTCTGTAATTTAAAACCTAAAGTATAATTTCTATTATATTTTAATCTCTAAAAAATCCCTCTTATATATTTCCTAATAAAGTGAGATTTAACAGCTTAGATTGAAATCGAGAAACATCATTTCCCTGCCCTGTTCCTATTTGGAGTTGGTTCAATGTATATTCAGCTTCCATTCATCTCTACAACTCTTCATCATATAAGATTATATTATTATTGAAGTTAATTTATTAGAAAATCTAATTATGACCAATTTTTGGATCCTTTTACCAGCACCTGTGATATGTACCAAATTTTCATCTAAATTCTTTGATCATTTATGTATGAGTTTTAAAAATAATAACTTACACATCACATTTTATACGTAGGATTATTTTTGTCATGTCAGTTTGGATTATATAATATTTCCTATTTGCATAATCCTATTATCTACAAAAATGAATTCTCTCACAGACTATGCATAATTATTTATTTGCTGTTGTTTATAATGATGACAAAGACAAAAATATACTTCATTTTATTTAAATAATAAATGCAAACCAACAGTTTAAATACATTCAAATGAAAAATTATTAGTCTGTAATTCTGTTTGTCTTGAGAATAGAGTCATGATTGTTAGCCTATTACATAAAAACTACTTATTGGGTTATGCATTAAATGTAGTATAAATGTAGTTTGTAACTTGGATTGACACATACGGTATTTTCTATTTTAATAAGTGCATATTAACAGGAACTAGGCAGGTGAAACCAAAGGATTCTGAGAGTACTATATAGTTTAATATGAATAATATATTTAGTATTATAGTATGGTTCGATGCAAATAAACAGCTGCCATTAACTTTGAATCCAACTATACCTACCTAATTTACTAGCAATGCTTATATTAATTTGAATATTAAGTACATTTAATTTATTGTATAATTAAAAATGTGTTGTTCATTTACAGTATAATAATAAATATGTAAATAATTGAGTATGCAATTCAATGCTGTATAAATTATTGTGTTTTTATTAATTCCTTACATTGCATTAGTGATTAATATTTAAATTCAACAAGTTTAAAGTTACTGTGAGCTCTCCATATGAAAACATACATATAATCACGCCCGTTTCCTGTAGGGGTAGGCAGAGACCACTTCTTTCCACTTGCTACGATCCTTACACACTTGTTTTGTTTCGTCCAGCATGTATATGCTCTTCAGTTTATGGTACTCTTGGATCTTGCCTTTTTTCATTCACACTCGCGTTATACACTTTTTTCGTCAAACATTCTTCATTCATTCTCTCGACATGGCCAATGTGAATACAATCTTTATTTTACATACTAATAATGTTCAAATTCGTTTATCCCTAAATCTAAGGCTATTCATATACTATAGTTAGACAACCTCCATGGTCAAGTGGTTTCAAGGTGACGCCAGTCAGGTCCTGTTTTCGATTCCCCAACAGAGCAATATCAAAAACCACTTTTCAACATTGTCTCGGGTCTGGGTGTTTGTGGTACCTATTGTCCCTGATTACATAACACAAGTGCTTTATCTACTTACTTTAGGTTTAGAGCAATGTATGTGATGTCAATATTTACTATCATCATCCACAGTTTTGTCCTCCCCTTTGTATTTGCTCCGTGGTCCTCTCACTGCCGGATATAGGCCTCTCTTGTGTCATGATATACTTTATTATTATATATACTGTAGCATAAACACGTTTATTTTTCAGAAAAGATGTCTTGCCAAGTAGAAGTGCAGCAAGGCAGATTGCAAGGAAAGGAGTGTGTTACATACTTTGGCAAGAAATACTACAGTTTTGAAGGTATTCCTTATGCGAAGCCTCCTGTTGGCAAACTTAGATTTAGGGTAAGTTGAAAATAATAATGTTAGTAGGAGATTTTTAAACTTCCAAAAAATTTAGATTAAGTTACCTTTATTTTAAATAAATGTTATAATTTTTTGAACAGTAATATAAAATTCTAATTCTAGTGTAAAAAACAGTCATATGACTATTAATATGAATTCTTAGAGCAAACTGAACCTTACTAGGAAGCATTAAAGTTGTTTTTCCTAAAACTCGTGTATTTTTGGTTCATATGTCCATATGAACCAAAAGGCTTTATTATTATCATTTTCCTACAGCCTCCAGAGCCACCAGAAAACTGGGAAGGAATCAGAGATGCCACAAAACCAGGGAACAAGTGTTGCCAACTTAATCCCTATTCAAATACTGCCATGGAAGGATCTGAAGACTGTCTCTACTTAAATGTATACACCCCAATATTGCCAGCCGAAAAAATAGAAAAGCTACCCGTATTATTTTTCGTTCACGGTGGTAGATTTATATTTGGTTACGGCCACTATTACAAACCAGATTATTATTTAAAACACGATGTTATTTTAGTTACTATTAATTACAGATTAAGTATTTTAGGATTTTTGTGCTTAAATATATCAGAAGTGCCAGGAAATGCTGCTTTAAAAGATATGATAATGGCTTTGAGGTGGGTGAAGAATAATATAGAGAAATTTAATGGCGATGCCAATAATGTAACTGTTTTTGGGGAAAGTGCAGGTGGTGGAGCTGTGTCGTCGTTTTTAACATCCAAAATGGCGGAAGGTTTATACCATAAAGTTATAGCTCAGTCAGCGAATTCCATAGCCGATATTTATATGGTAGATGAAGATCCTATAGAGAAAGCAAAAAATGTCGCTTCGTATTTGGGGAAAGAATTATCAAATGAAAGGGAGTTATATAATTGTTTATTAGATACACCTATTGAAGATTTAATGATGGCATTTAGTTTGGCTGAGTTGAACCGACATCCGTCGGCCATACAAGCATATTTTCTACCAGTGGTAGAGAAAAAATTTGAAGGAGTAGAAAGATTTTTGGAAGAGTTTCCAAGAATTGATATACCTTTAAACAGATATAATAAAGTACCATTTTTAGTAGGAATGAATTCTCACGAAGGAGCATTATTTCTTCAAAAAGACAGCGAAGGAAAAATTATATACGAAAATGATTTCTACTATTTTATACCTATGTACTTAAAGATAAAGAGGGGAGATAAAAGGGTGGGGGAAATAGTAAAAAAACTCAGGAAATTTTACTTTAATGATGAAAAAGTTGATGAAAGTAAAAAATTGGAATATGTAAATTTAGTTTCAGATAAATATTTTCAGTACGCCATAATGTTGTTTCCTGAAATTTTGTGTAAAACTTCAAAAGATGTTTTCTATTATAAGTTTCAGTATGCTGGTAATTTAAATACTAGAGTAATGAAGAATTTGGGTTTAAAAGGGGCAACACATGGCGATGTAATACAGTACCAGTTTTATAGAAAGGCTAAACATGATAAATGTAACGAAAAGGATCTTAAAATTATTGAAATGCTGAGCGAAGTCTGGTGCACCTTTGCACGTTATGGGTAAGTGAACCCTATAACTAGGGATTAAGGATTAAAATTGATTGGTATTTTCATTTAGTGTATGTTGCTTTGTGTCACATTTCTCGCCTAATATCCTCTTTATTTTAGTTACTTGATATTCCGCTTAAACATCATAATTTTTAATAATTGATCTATACATTATATATAGACCAAAATTTAGAAAAAATCAACCTGTTTTTGATAATGTTTAATTGTAAACTTGCCTTCAAAGACAAAATAACTTTCGAAACACAAAAAAAAAACTAGAAAGACATAACATAACATATCATCACGCCTGTATCCCCGAAAGGGTAGGCAGAGGTGTACTAATGTACACCCACAGTTCGCCGATATGTTTAGGTCCCATGTAATAGGGGGCGAGCCTACTACCACTAACCGGGCACAAATCCATACTGCGACCTGCTACTGAGAATTTCATAGAAAAACCCATTAACACCTTGGTCGACTCGGAAATTGAAACCAACGTCTCCAACGTAGCAGTCGCACTTAGCACCACTAGGCCAACGAGGCAGTCCTTACTAGAAAGACCCTGTTATTATATTAGCTTAAGGTTTTTTATCTATTAACTATTCAAATTATTTACAGGAAACCATCTTGGAAGGACCAGAAAACGGAATGGCTGCCATACACAAAGAAAGACAAGCATTCCTTAATTATAGATGAAGATATCAAACTAATGAAGAACCCAGACTTTAACCGACTACAATTCTGGTTAGGTGTTACTGGGGAAACTTCTAAGTTATAATAATCTATTTAAACAAAAAATGTTTGGCGCATTTCACTTAAAACTACTTAACAGATTTAGATGAATTTTAGCACACTGATAGTTTGTAATCTGGATTAATATAGTGGATATTTAGTTATAATGTTGTCTGCGGGACTAGGTACTGCTAATGCACTGCTTATGTACATTTAAAAGTACTGCACAAATTAGAAAAAATATATATTAATAATAATTTATTTTAAGTTTACTGGTAAAAGGGGAGTAGTAGTATTATACATAGTACTTATTGGATTTACTTCATAGTTAATTTTGTTATAATAAATACCATCACGCCTGTATCCCCGAAGGGTTAGGCACGTGTACCAATGTACACCCACAGTTCGCCGATATGTTTAGGTCCCATGTAATAGGGGGCGAGCCTATTGCCAGTAACCGGGCACAAATCCAAACTCCGACCTGCTACTGAGAATTTCATAGAAAAACCCAATAACACCTTGGTCGACTTGGGAATCGAACCCAAGACCTCTAGCGTAGCAGTCGAGCTTAGAACCACTAGGCCAACGAGGCAGTTGTAATTAATGCATATTTATTTTGATTTACTTACATTAATTTAAAGGAATGTACATTTTGTTGATCCCCGAACGTTAGGGTTGAAATTGTTTTATTGTCAAGGGGCTTATTCATCGTGTATAAACTATACTTACACGCATTTGTTTAAACGGTCTTATCTTTATAACTACCAGACCGATTCTAATAGGACTTTTTACTGTCAAAACAAAACTAGCATAATTTTATTACATATCTTTTAGTTATATAATTTTATGTTTTATCTGCTTGTAGACAATTTATAGAAATTGCACTTGGATTAGTAAATGACAGCGAGCATTTTTAAAAAAACTTAACTTTACTGTATATATTATTTATTGAAGTAAAAACTGGCATAATTTAATAAAGTACATAATAATATTTGCATATATAGTGCGATTCAAATAAGAATAGGATCGACTTAGCGCCATATTGTGACGTCATAGCTGTCAATTCTAACCATTTAGGTAGGGTGAGCAAAACAAGTTTTTTTTAAATAAAATTTATTTTTAAGTAAAATATCAAAATAAATAGAATCAACTAAATAAACAGTATCAGTCCGCTAGCACATGCACTCAGTCGTACGACGAAGCACACTAACAAGTAAAAACATGCTAACAATGACAAGATGGCGACTTGCGTCCCTATTTTCTTGAATGATTTTGGCATGGCTTCTGGGCCTTTATAGTAAATTATCTAAAAATAATTAAATATTATATTTAGATAATTTTCTACTATTTTACATTTTTATTTAAATTTGATATTTCATACCTGTTATTATTGATGCAAATAAGTTTTTTTGTGCAAACCGTACTTTTCAAGTGACATTTGACAGATAGAGGTTATTGACATTCCTATTCTTATTTGGACCGCGTTATACGATTGATATGTTGACTGTTATAAATTATTATTGTTTTATAATACTTTTGTTAAGAATGGCAATTTATATTATATTTGTTGAAAATAGTAAAATGTTTACTGGGAAAGGCAATAAAACGTTTAAAGAAACGTTTGTGTTTTATTTATTGAAGTATTTAGTGTAATCCTTTTCATATTTAACATCAATAAAAAAAAATATGTTCTTCTAGTGGTTAATTAACCTGATTGCTATACCGGAGATCGTGGGTACGATTCCCACCCAGGACAAATCTTTGTGTGATGAGCATGATCATTTGTTCTGTGTCTGGGTGTAATTTATCTATAATATGAACGTATTTAGATATATTTATTTATTTAAAAAAATTACATAATTGAACTTATACATAAAAGATCGCCAAACTGTACAGCAGTTTGTTGGCGATAATAGCGCTCTTTAGTAACAAAATTATTTGGCAATTGTGTATCTATTATAATATATATGTAACAATATATATATAAAAATATGTTTATCACTTGTCTGGTTACCATAGTACAGGCTCTGCTTAGTTTGTGATCTGACGACCGTATGTGAGTTGACCCAAGATATTATTATAAATTCGTTTCTTTTTTTAACCCATAATACAGTACGGAGCATACTTAATGGCGGCTCAGAACGCGAGGCTCCTCGCTGCTGTGTAACAAACTTATGCGCCAGCGGGGGTGCGGGGCGAGGTACTGCGCTAAGTGTAGCTAACTTCACAGCCGCCATTAAGTTTGAATCAAACTATACGAGAATGGTGACGGTAATAAAAAAACAAATATATCTATATAACATATTTTATTTACGCATAATAATTATACAAAAATATAATTCTAATCTATTCATTATAATTAAAATGAAAATGATAGGACTAAATTATTATTGGCACATAATATCTACACTATAGATATATATTACAATTTTGAACGAAAAATATAAATAAATGAATATATTTTTGGGGCCTGGGACTTTAGATGGCCTATGACTATATGAAGGCCTTTTGTAACTTTTCTGATTAGACAGGCCAAAACTTATTGGCCTAAAAATAGGTAGACCTAGGTTTTTTTAAGTCTTCTAGCAGTTATTGTTTTTAATGATTTTTCTCTTCATTAAAAGTAATCGAGGAAGGCCATTCTGCGCAAGCCTCTATGATTTTGATTTTATTACCAAACTTAAATTTTAATTTTGACTTATACATGATTTATTTAAAGGTAAACTGTTGATGTTATAAAGATAATTATAAAATATAAAAGATTTTTAATCTGATCATATGAAAATAATATAAATTCAGTTTCTCGCTTAAATGAGCAATAACAGTTTGATCAACTAATCAAGCCATAAATAATATAATTAAGTTTTTGACCAGATGTAAACAAACCATTTTAATTGTTTACATTCAGTCGGACACTTTGACTACAATAAAAAATGTAAATAAAATATAATGCAGAATATTTCTAACATAATTGATAATTATGGCAAAAAATAAGGCCACGACAAAATTATTTTAAATACGGTATTTATAATATCAGTTATAATATATATAGGATTCTATACAACCTTTTAGGAAGACAATGATATAAAATATATTTGAAGAATCTTTGATAAGATCTACTCTCGTTGTAAATTATGGGCTTAAATAAACTTTCAATTGAGCTTTTTAATGATAATTGAGCAATTAAATGCGGACAACATCACATACTCGTACATTGCTCTGAACCCAAAGTAGCTATTAAGCACTTGTGTTATAGAATTCAGACACAACGAAGGTACCACAAACATTGACCCGTCCGGGGATCGAACCCGGGACCTCAGAGCTAGCGACACCTTGAAAACCGGTGCGTACGCCACTCGACCACAGAGGTTGTCAAGCAATTATAGCCTTTAGACACGATACCTAAGTAAGTTCACTCTTTACGAGGTTTTTATGCTACTATCCTTGTTTATTTGTCTTATATCTAATTAATAGATGAATGAAAGGATAGTTTGTAAGAATAATATATCTGAAAATACAACCAGCAATAAACAAACGGTTTTGCAGTATTAAGATTGTATTATTTGCCTTTTTTAACACCTCAAAATCATACTGTTAGGCTTACTGTAATCATTACGAATAAAAGTTAGTTATAGGTAAATCTATAACATAACAAGAGTTTTTAAGCTTAAACCAATAATTTATAATAAGAGTAGATCAAAATCTGTTTTATTGTATAATAACTTCGTTCCTATTCAGTCTGGGCTTAGCCTTTGGACCATCCTTTACACTCTTAAGCTATTTTTAAGCCTGTACACATGTTATTACCCAACCAATCTTTACTACAAAATAACTAAGTTATTTTCAATGAAATTTACATTTAATAAAAAAGTTGTTCAAATGTAAATAAAAATGGATGCTTAATTTGAACAATTTGAAGAAATGGATGATTTTATAAATATATTGATTGATATAATCTTAAAATTAAGATGGAATGCAAATAAATACTGTAAAATTAGAAACTAGATTAGTGACTAATATCTACAGACTAATTGATGCACCTACTTAGTTTTGAGGTGAATTTTATTGACCTTAAGATATTTTTTACTCTAGTTTTGTAAAGGAATGATTTTCTCGTAATCTTATAATGGAACATAGTCTGAATGTAAATTCTACATCCACTCAATTAAGTAATATTTGATCGAATGTAAACAACATTAATTTACATGTGTTTCTCGTTTTGTTTGTTTACAACCTTTTAGGAATGACTGAAGTATGTAAAAAAAAACAATTATTGTTTTTACAAAATATGTTAACTACACAAACGTCTTTTTTTTTTAAATGGAATGTTAAATAAATACTGTTACAAAACTAGGCAGCAAAATCTTAAGGTCATCTACCATGAAGAAAGCTTAAAAAATTCACCTCAAATTAAAAGGTGTCAAACTTACTTCTTACCTCCGAGCGACTCAAAGAAATTCACAAACTTGTTGACTCCAATATTCTTAGGTAAATCATCTTCTGGCGGGTCATTGGCCCTAATAACATCTTTAGGGGCCCCATTTGAGCGGGAGGCCATCTTAATCTCGTTAGAAAGCCTTGGCTTAGGACGATCACCGTTGACTTCGATTCCATGATCATCACCGTTCTTCGTAACTTCAACCGGAGAGTCAGCCACTTGTACGTGATCAACGACTTCAACATTATTTTCTGTGACTTCAACATTGTTTTCTGCGACTTCGACATTATTTTCCGCGACTTCAACATTATTTTCCGCGACTTCGCCCGCATCTACGTCATTCTCTTTAACTTCGTCAACTGCGTTTGTAATTTCTTCAGTGACAATCTCACTGGATTCGATAACCTCGCTGGATTCGGTGACAAAGACAGATCGGGATTCGGTAACATGGCTGGATTCGACCACCGAGACGCTTTCAGTGTAAGTCTCAACTATCTTCGGTTCAGGGACTTGGTTATTGGTTTTTTGGTCCCATACGCGATAGTGTTTGCTGTAGAGCTCGTCCCAGAACTCCATTTTCTCTTTGTCGGGGTTGGTTGATAGGGACAACTCGTTGGAAATGTTGAGGTAGTAGAGGTTGTCCTTGGTTACCGGCAACCAGGTTACGGTCAGGTAGTGGTTCTCGTCGGGCGTTGGGTTGCTGGAAATGAGAAATTGTTGGATGAGTAAATGCGTAGTTACTGAAATTTTGTAATTATTATTTTATATTTAGAGTGTTACTTATTTTCCTATCTAGCTATAGTCCAGTTAATGATTAAGTAAACATTAATTCTTTAAAATTTTAATATTAAAAATATATAAACTTCCAATTAAAATCGTTTTACTACTACTATATGACCTATTAAAATTAAAAGCTATTTGCACGAAAATAAACAGAAATAATTGATTATATATAGGTTACATTTTTGTCAGCAAATTCGTCAAAAAACTACATCAGCCTGAAATATGGACCTAGATTTTAAGATGTACCTTTGTGACTAGATTAGATGACCTAGATTATATATATAGAATTTTATAAATTAAAAGTTAAAGGTTGACTCACCCGCTCTTAGCGAAGTTGGTCCACAATCTCAGCATTCGTTCCCTCGTCTTAATATCCTGATTGGTAGGAGTAACATTCTGCTGCAAATCATTCTTGAAAATATACCCCAATTCATCCATATGCATAGCCCTTTTAACTCCGAAACCACTCAAAATCTTATGAGCAATATTCAATTCACCGACATAATCAAATTTGTAGTAATAAACCGGTTTATTAGTAACCTTTACTAGATTCTGTACATGTCTGTGTGTGTCTATATTGATAGCTACATCGGATAGTAACTCGAAGTAGTCGGTCAGACTTTCAACGTCAGTGTGTTTTTTGCCTTTGAAGTATAACTGTTTGAGGTTCTCAGCTATAGCTAAAGATTCTGCTGAATTCCTTTCGATGTTTAGCTCTTCGGGGATGAAGACTTGGAGATCGTCCGGCTGGTTTCCGTAAGCGAATTCTAGGGAGACTGCCCCAATCATAATTGGGATTTCAGCAATGCGACCTGATGTTAGTAAGTCGATGAACGGTTCGGTGATAAACGCTTCTACTCCTGGGAACTCTTTTTCTACTACTACATTGAAGAGATTGAAGTCATCTAGCCAGCCGGACGCTAATGCCTCAGCCTTGTTGACTTTAGCGTGAGCCTCGACGATATCTCTAGCAGATGTAGCGTTTAAAAAGTCCAGAATTTCTTCAGGATCAGTAGCTTCGCAACCCAAAGCCGTGGCTAGTTTTTTAGCGGATTCCAAGGGATTCTTCTGAATCGGCCAGTTGCTGACAGCAGTTCCTGACTGAATAATCGCTTTGCTGATCAAGTTTTTGGATAAAGGACTAGCTGTGAGCAAGGAAACAGCAGCACCGCCGGCGCTCTCACCAAAAACTGTAATATTTCCTGAATTACCACCAAAATGTTCGATATTATTCTTCACCCATTTCAAAGCTTGGACCACATCTTTTAACCCAGCGTTACCAGGTATTTCCGGGGTATTCATACTCAGGAAACCTAGGACTCCTAATCTATAGTTAATGGTGACTACAACTACGTCTTTTTCGACTAAGTAATCACCGCCATAGAGGTTGGAACTGCCGGATCCTAGCTTGAAGCCACCTCCGTGGACATAGACCATTACTGGTAGGAATGCCCCGTCTATGTTGGGGGTGTATACGTTGAGGTAGAGACAGTTCTCGTCTCCGGTATACTCTTTGGTGAGGAAGAGATCGATTTGTGCGCTCGCGTTGCCCTCGGAGGTGGCCTCGCGGATGCCTTCCCATGGTTCTGGCGGTTGGGGCGCCTGGAATACGAAAATAATCATTATTGTGATGTTTGAACATGATAGCATCGAAAATCGTGATGAAATTAAGGCTAAGCACAGTATATATGGTACAAACTGAAGACAAACATAGCTCTGACAAGAGTTCCACAAAGGTTTTGGTAATATAATTAAGAGGCAGTTATCAAAGGCAACTCTAGTATATGCATTGTTGCTTTAGGCAAAAATTTATAGGAGGAATTAATATAAGTAATCGCAAATAAAAGAAGGAATGCTTTCGAATTGCCTTCAAACACATAGTGTCATAATGTGGTGCAATTAAATGCACATTTCAGCTTTGAATGCCTTCCTAAAATAGAGAGACACATACAGCTTATGTCACACCCCACGTAACCACGAGCCAATTTTGTATTTTTGATATTTTACTTTTACACCAAAATGTAAGCCTTTTTCACAATTTTACTTGCTTATATAATCATTGACGTAAAGGTACCGTTCACCTTATCATGTTTTCACAGAGATAGTTAAGATGGAGATATTACTTATCACAAGTAGGATGAATAATATTTGTTCTGTTGCCATCTTACGACTAAAACACCATTTTCAGGCGTATATTATTTTCAAATTTGATTCAAAAGAAGTTATAAACTGTAAACACGGGAATTTTAAAGGATTCCAAACTGTATTTTTGACTGGAATACCCTTTTCTGTTGACCTAACAGTTTAGTTACCACACTGACTGATTTAACGCGGCCTTGTGCAGGTTCGAACTTCTTTTACTCATCTGACTATATCTACAAATCTCTATTATCTTTAAAGATTAATCTTAACGCAGCGAAACAAGTGTGAAATAATCTTAGCAAGTGGAAACAAGTAGTCTCTGCCTGCCTCTACGGGAATGTGGCGTGATTATATGTATGTATGCATTGTTATCATTTCAGATAGATGTTTCCATTGAATAAGCTCACCTTGAACCTTAGGGATCCTAGCGGAGGCTTAGCGTAAGGGATGCCCTGGAAGCTGTAGAAGGCCTTCCCCGAAGGTCCGTTAACCACGCGGCCCTGCAGCTGCCCCTGCTCGACCCTCACTATTGGTGATTCTGACATTCTGCCACCTCTGGAAGAGATACAGATACGTTTATTAGTATAACATTATAATGACGAGAATTCGAGGAAAGATGCGAATACCGGGTTGCTGGAAGAAATTAAGGGAAGCTTCTTCCCAGCAGTAGGCGAAAGCGGTTGGATATGATTGTATACTTTTGACACAATGTTGATTCAATGTAAAATACGGTATTCAGCTGAATCCGTTACGACGAAAGCTGAAATATTTTTACCAAAAGAACCATACACTTAGTATTTTTTTTAAGAAATTCTCAATATGCTCATTACATACGTCAGCGCATTGCCGGCGAGCCCACTGATACCTAGGGCACTAATCGGGCACTAAAGCCAAGAATTAATTTCTTGTTCAATGTGAACGTTAGTATATTATGACGTATAATATCTTTCCTTCAGTGAAAAAGCATCCCAACCATCATAAGCAAAAGCACAGCATTAGAAAAGGTGTGTAGCATGTGGTTAACAGAATCCTGGTCTCAGCGGGCTAACAAATTTGGCACCTATCCTGCCTTTCTCCGTGCCATATTTTTAAAATTTATTTGTGAAATACAGGTTTTGGTATAATACAGGTTTTTTTGACGTAAGGCGCAGGCCAGACAAAAGAGACGTAAGACGCAGATGGGGTGCGGACATTTGTCTCCACCGCGTCCCTTTCATACAAAATGTATAGAAGTGTCGCGACGTACACACAGAACACACAGAAGAGACGGGGCGCGGACGCAATGCAATTTTGTATGAAAGAGACAAATGTCCGCGCCCCGTCTGCGTCTTACGCCTCTTCTGTCTGGCCTGCGCCTAAAACATCACGTATGTTTTAGATACATTATCTAATATATATTCAGTAAAGCGAGACATAGTTTACGAGCCAATATCATATTGATTCTTAGTATCTGCTAGTCGACTGAAAATGTTTATTGAGCAAACAATGGAAAATCATACCATATCTGATAGTATTTTTATTATTTAGGATCGGTAGTTTCTGTTGTGAGCCTTTTTTGGAAAGTTAAATAATATTTTTTTTATTAATATTAACATTTTAATTGCGTAAGGTATAGCCGATAATTTTTGTAATAAACACATGATTCAAACCTTTCTGACATTCCCAAATAATGTTATAGGCCTTATACCTATATAAGGGATTATTTTGTGTCATTTTAAGGTTCTGTACCCAAAGGATAACAGCGGGACCCTATTACTAAGACTTTGCTCTCCGTCCGTCCGTCTGTCACCAGGCTGAATGTCAAGAACCGTGATAGCTAGACAGTCGAAATTTTCACAAATTATGTATATCTGTTGCCGCTTTAACAACAAAAATTAAAATAAAATAAATATTTAAGGGGGGTTCTCATACAACAGTGGTACGGAACCCATCGTGCGTGAGTCCGAGTCGCACTTGGCCGCGCTTTTTATTTATAGGTTAGTTTGATATGACATCACCTAATAATGTATAGGGTGACTTGACAAAATATTATCTCTATTCTAATTTATAAACACTCTTTCCTACTACAATTAGCATAACATATCATCACGCCTGTATCCCCGAAGAGTTAGGCAGAGGCTTACCAATGCACACCCACAGTTCGCCGATATGTTTACGTCCCAACAACAATTACGAAAATATATAACAGTTTTAGTAAATAACGGTCGTGGTACGGGCATGTGATGAGGAGGGATGAAAGTCACGTAACTAGACGAGTTATGAGTATGAATGTGGATGGATACATGCAGAGGAAGACCAAAAAACAGATGGATGGATTGTGTGGAAGATGATATGAGAAAGAAAGGAGTAAATACTGAGATGACGAGTTGTAGAGATGCATGGAAGCTGAATACGCATTGCGCCGACCCCAAATAATTGGGAACAGGGCAGGGAGATGATAATAACAGTTTTAGTAAATAAAAGGGACCTGTCAGAATATATAATCAATTTATCAATCGAAAAGAGTATGTTATCAAATATTCGATGAATTGATAAGGAAAAAGATAGAAATCGTAAATACCGAATGATATAATTTATTCATATAGATCAAAATTGCCGGCATATTGTTAAGGAAAAGTGATTTGGCTATCACGTTTTATTTTTAATCGCGGTCACAGCTACCAGTTGCAATTAAATTATACTTATATGTGCAACTAGCTGTGCCGTGCGGTTTTTCCTGTATAATTCCATATCAAGGGAACTTACAGGGATAAAAAGTATCCCATGTCATAATTCAGGTTATAAACTATCACTGTACCTAGTTTTGTATAAATTTATGAAATATTTTTTAAGTTATAGAGTAACAAACATCATGAATGGGTATTCACGCAATCTTTCGCGATGTTTCAATATTTAATTGGATGAAAAACTAGCACAAAACAAACGTGACTTAGTACCATAAAATTTTTAAAATCTGGGTTTTATTAACTAGCTGCGCCAGCGACTCCGTTCGCGTGTGTGACGAAACTTATCAATATCCCAACAATTCCCTTCACTACTCTGCTCCTATTGATTTTAGCGTGATATAGAGCATACTATAACCTGCCAAGGAGTATGAAGAAAATTTTTACTAAGTTTTGTTAAAATCCGTTTTTGTTTCTATAAGGAAAATACAGGAACATACTATTATAAATAAACTAGCGGACCCGACAGACGTTGTCCTGTCTACATTTTCTACAATAACACAATGATAACAAAACTTTTTTTTAATTTGATCGCAGCGCTAACTGTCTGGACGGACTAAAATTAAAATTCGACACTGCGATGGTAGCGCCGTCTGTCGGATCCAATGTAAAACATTCCAAAATCAACAACTACTAATAAATTAAAAAAACATTGTCCAGCGGACAAAATTGTGAATATAAACCATTCCCAGATCCCCTTGACCACACACAAAAAAAATCATCAAAATCGGTCCAGTCGTTTGAGAGAAGTTCAGTGACATACACACTCACAGAAGAATTATATATATAAAGATAGATTAGAGTATTGTATTCCAGTTTTCTTGTAAGCTTATATTTAGATATGACAGTGTATAAGCATGGACACAGAAGCACTGAGTATTTAATCCTCAACTCTGATGTAACACATATTAAAATAATAAATATTTAATCCACAGAATGTAGTAAGATTATTCTTGAAAATGATGAATTAGAGTATTTCGTGGTTATATCTTGTCTCTATATCTTACATATTAATCATAAAGATAGCATATCAGACATACACTTATTTAAATAACTCTAAGGGCTCTGTCGGCCTTCACCGTATACTATTGATGTTTTAAAGTATAAATAAAGTAATAAAATTGCTATAGATACATAATAATTTAAACTTATACAGAATAAAATTTCATCAATGATTCGCTATTTAAGTCAATAATCAATTTTCAACTATAAGTCTATTGTTGTTTTTTCTAGACTTTCTAGTCTTTTCTAGACTTATATATATATATAGTAATTAATTTTGTACGCCATTATTGGCAAAACATGCAGATCCCATGCCTGGAACACCTTACATGCGGATATTGTAAAAAATTAATCCTGTATTTTACACTCATGTTTTACAAAATAAATGTCTTTGTCTAAATTACATATTTTTAAACATACACAGTAGACCACAGAAGAGTTAGAGAAAAAGAAAAAAATAAGAGATATCGAATAGTTACATTATTAGTTATTTATTTTATTTTGAGTCTGAACTGTACCACTGCATGGCAAAGGCCTCCCTTGCCTCCTTCCACACAAATAGTTACATAGAATCAAAACTTCAAAAGTATCTTAAGGTACGACCAAATCTGACGAACGAGCATTACACGAACTGCTCGCGAGCTGATCGTGTACTACTCGTTCGTCAGATCTATATGCACCCTTGGGAGCGACTTAATGACTGATCGTTCTACTAAACACATTGAATGTTCAAGCTAGAATCTATTGCAAGGGTCTTTTAAGTCCCTTCTTAAAATAAATGTCTGTGAGAATGGATGGATGTTTGTTACTCAATCACGCAAAAACTACTCATCGGATTTTGATATAATTTGACAAACACATAGATTATACTATAGATGAAAACATAGGATAGTTTTTATGAAAATAACTTCACAGGAAACTGAATTATAGGAGTAAAACCACGGCGAGACAGTTTTTTACATAATTTATATTAAATACACTTTTCACTCACCGTATTTCCAAGTTTACACACTACTACACCGCACAATGTCTCCTACACTAGTACTATTTATCTACTGATAACGATATCGCTTGAATCAACCACCATACAGGTATTTCGTCACCATACATCATTGTTATCAAACTTTATCGAATCAATCTAAAGATTAGTTATAAATGTGGAGCCCCAAAATATTTGATCATCACTTTATAAATGGGTAAGGGACAAACGTCGGTCGTCCGGGAGCAAGATGGGTCGACGACGTAGTTAAAGTCTCGGGTCGAGTCTGGATGAGGCTGGCACAGGACCGTAGAAAATGGCACGAGAAAGGGCAGGCCTATGCCCAGCAGTGGGAGGACAAGGGCTGTGGATGATGATGTAGGGACAAAAGTTTTTTATTATAGAATTACACATTGATCATCATCATAATTTTTTTTCACTGAAGCCCTGCAGTTTTTATGTCCAGAATTTAATCTAGGTGTTCGCAAATTTTCATCAAAATTCGTGTAGTAGTTTTTGTATTAGGGATGAAACATATCAATTCATCCCTAAACTGTCTCGTTTATAAGCATTCATTGTGATGGGCAATCTATATTTTTTACTCTTTTTAATCACACAATTCTTTTAGTGGAATTTTGTCATTAAAATCTTTTTAAAAAATAACCAAATGCAATCCAAGTGACACGGCAATAAAATGACGGAACAATTATTTAAACAACCGTATCTTAGACAAAGGTAACTCGACAAACAGCCAACAATTCAAAATGGCGCTGAAAATTTTCTAGACCAATTATATTGTCACGTAATGAATGGTGTCAATTAGTTCTAACTATTCAATAAGTTTACATAATCTGTTATATACAAGAAGTTATTTCTTTGTTGAAGATTTCCTGAAAGTTGTAGATACTACTTATTAATGTTTTTGTTTGACCTTTGTTTTGTCTTTAACTGCCTCGTGGGCCTAGTGGTGCTAAGCGCGCCTGCTAAGCTCCCCTTCGGGGATACAGGCGTGATGATATGTTATGTTATTTTGTCAGTTTGACCGAATTTTGGGCATTGAAGGACGTATCATAACTAACAAAAAACATGTTTACTCATGTGTTTATAGTAAAAATTATGTAAATTAAATATTATTGTGTATTTTTTGAGTCATTATATGATTATATCAGGCACTAATTGTCGCTATTCAATATAGCGACAATTAGTGCCTGATATAATCTAATATGTTAGAGGAGGAATGGATGGTAAGGTAGATCAAAGTATGCTGAGATAGTTTGACCATGTTGAGAGAATGAATGTAGAACGATTGAAAAAGATAGTGTATAAGGCGATACCCTAAACCGAAGAGCATGTATGAAGGGAATAATGAAAGTGGACGAAGCGAAACAAGTGTGTAAGGATCGTAGCAAGTTGAAAAAAGTGGTCTCTGCCTACCCCTACAATGGAAAAAGGCGTGATTATATGTATGTATGTACTATTTGCCCCACCACTGGGGAAAGATTCTCATAGCAAGTGGAAAGAAGTGATCTCTGCCTACCCCTACAAGGAAAAAAGGCGTGATTATATGTATGTACGTACTAATTGCCGCACCGCTGGGCAAAGCTTCTTATATGGAGTAGGACTTCAAATGTCAAATTGAAAAAATATAACGTGTTATACTTAACTGCGTGATATATCCATGTACAACACATAGTCTAAAAAAACAACGAAAGTAGTTTAATCTACTATACCTTCTATAATAAGGTAGGCTTTAAACCTAGATTTAAAACAAGCCCTAGTATTAATTCCACACAATAAAATTAAGACGTTGACCATGATCCACTCAAGATAGCTATATTGACATCTGTCGTGAAGGTCGCCCGAACATTAACCCCGAAAACAGCGAAATTTCTCGTTTGACGCGTCTCGTATGCAAGATATTGCAATACGGTATAAAGATTATCGCGATACGGTATTGTTTGAATATTGATTAGTTTAGCTAATAAATACATAAACTAGTCGATAGCGATTTGGGTATAACTTCTAGTTTTGAAATTATAGTTGGTTATAACCTCTCTAGTTTCAAAATTAAAGTAATAATAATAATAATAAATGCGGACAACTTCACATACATTGTTCTGAACCCAAAGTGAGTAGCTAAAGCACTTGTGTTATGGAATTCAGATACAACGAAAGTACCACAAACACCCAGACCCGAGACAATGTAGAAAAGTGATGATGAGTTTTCTACATTGCCCCGTCCGGGGATCGAACCCGGGACCTCAGAGCTAGCGACACCTTGAAACCGGTGCGTACGCCACTCGACCACGGAGATCGTCAAAAAGTTCTTTAATACACAGCTACACCAAGCCTTTTGGACACACTTCAAGTCGACAGCGATGTGGATGAATTTTTTGATGCCCTATCATATTATTGTTTTGTTTTTTTCTTAATTTTAGAGAGCATTATTATGGGTTTCTTTTTTATATTATTGTATAAATTTTAGTTTCATTCATAGTAAAGTATGGCTACCTTAAGCAACACAAAAATTCGCTAATCACCTGCCAAACCTCATGTTAATTGTTTGTGATTGGTTATTAATATTGAGTCTTTGTCTCAATCAATCAGACGTGTCCAGTTGATTTGACAGCAGATTAAGTTGATCGGCCTTTCATAAACCAGGCGTAATGTCAATAAATAACATGTACTCCTAGATACCATTCTAATTCGTCCACCCTTCATTGATTCCTAAGTGCTCTGGCTGTGGAAATTAAACTGTGCAATACCCTTTATTTAAAAGACTAACTACCGAATAGTAAAATGTAAATTAAATTTTAAGGGTTTTTTAAATATCATTTTGTCGCTATTTTAACTATTAAAGGGAAAGAGACGGCATGATCGTAACGGGCACTTAAAATTGATTGCCTTTACATTTTTCGTCCATCAGGTTTTGGCGCAGAGCAGACTTAATGGCACTGTGCGGCTAACACCTGTCAACTTGATTTTACTCTTTATTTTCGTACAGAGGACCTTGTACAGAGATTATTACTTGATAATACTGTTTTTAACAAGAAAAATGAGTTTAAATTGGATGGCAGATGGTTCTAAAATACAGTAGACAGCTGAATCCGTTGACACTTAAAGCTGACTCTAACAGATCTTGGGAAGACGTTATTTTTAACCGACTTCAAAGAAGGAGGAGTTCCTCAATTCGACAGTTTTTTACATTTGTTATCACAGAACTTTTGGCGGGGTGAACTGATTTTGAAGAATCTTGTTTTATTTGAGAGCTAGGTTTAGGTCCTGTCCATTGAGATCAATAATAAACTAAGGCGCAGGCCAGACAGAAGAGACCCGCGCCCCGACTCTTCGGTATGTTTTGAGTCGCGACGTCTTCTATACATTTTGTATGAAAGGGACGCGGTAGAGACAAATGTCCACGTCCCGTCTGCGTCTTAAGTCTCTTCTGTCTGGCCTGCGCCTAAGACTTTTTTGAGGTCGGTTTTTTTTTTTGTTAGAACTACGAGTATAAAGAAAATTCTGTGTGTGACAAACAGTTATGACCGTAATGTTCAAATTGAGGCTTATCAGAATGCATAACAGCTATAACAGATTCAAGGCCGTTGCTTTTAGCACTGTAAGTTGTGTAACGTTTGTCAAGAATACGCTAAACGAATATACAATAACATTACAAGTTCAATCACGATTTCCTATAAGATAAATGTCGATTTTTGGCGTCAAGGACGTCATGGTGGTATTAGGTAAAAAATTGGTTATGTTATGAAATAGATATAACAAGAATCTTTGAACGTTTTTAGCTATCTTTTGCGGGGTCTTTTTGTGAAATAAATCGGGGTTGGCTTACACTTTTTTTTTGGTAGAGATTTGTGCAGTTAGCCTGAGCGCAGGCTTTGACTGCTTCACCGGACTTTCGGCGAGGACCTTAAGGCTTCCAGCCAGAGCAATAGGAAAAACTAACTAAGTCAGCAACGTCCACTAACGGCACCTAGTCAGGTTTCATCTCATCCCAAATTTCAGCTGTGTAAATTAAATAAATAGTAAGTATATTTAAGTTAGGTACACCATATAGATTAGATTAGAATATTCTTTATTGTACACCATTAAAGTATATATTTATGTTAGTAATTATTTTTAATAAGTATACCCCAAGCTATTATTTGTTAAAGGTTAGTGCATAATTTTACGTACAGTTAGTAAGTAACCCATTTTTAGTTTCGTTTAGTCTTGGGTTAGTCATATAATAGACTCACCGAAGATCATCTAAAAACTCGTTGACTGCAGTTATCATTTTGTAGTTACAACTGAAAACACAATACAAACACATTTAACTACAAATTCTACTTTCTACAACAAATATATTTTCTACGGTTAGTATTCTAGTTTACACATAAAAAAAAAACCTTTTTTATTAGATATTATGTAATTAAATAATGAGTAGCAGACTTTTTAAGAATTTTGTTATCACATTTTACCAGGGCCAAACCAAGTACTTTATTTTATTCCAGCATAGCTATTTCCCCACATCTGCGCCCACGTAGGTGTCGTTAATCGAAGAAAGAAAAAGCCTATGACTTATTATGTGTTATTATTATTTTACCACGTAACAAGTCAAATTGAACTACTTATCCGAAACCAGGAGTTAATTTAATTTCTCTATTAACCTAACCCTTTATGATTAGTAAATTATAGCAAATTACGATATTGATTGGAATTTTGCTTATGCTAGAACTAAGTAATTTAGGAGGAATTATTTATTTATTAAGTATTTTATAGGAATCCTTATAAAATAAATCTTTAAATGAACATTGCCCCCCAAAACCGTTTTCACAGATTTTCTGTGGGTACGAAGAAGCACAATATTTATGAACTATTTATTTATATCTTCAAAAATTAGTACCGTCACCATGAATCAAACATGTCACTGTCATCATTACATGTAAATTTTAATCTAATGCAGTAATTGTCTCACGTCGCAGATCCGTGAACGATTAATTTATTTTTAGCTCCCGATTAGAATCGTCTCATTAATTAAAACACAATTGTCTGATCTATTTATCATGACATTTTCGTGGTAATACTAAGTTTAGTTCATTGAATCAAACAATTTCATCAATCAGAATCAAATCGTTTATTACTTTATTGCAATCCACAATGTTCACAAAAAAATAAAAGATATAGAAATAATTATGGGCCCTCTCGGGCCCAGGGCTCTTTTAAATAATTGGAGAGAGGAAGAGCACTTTATTAATTTCCTTGTTATTTATTGGTTTCTTATATTTACGCGAATGTCAGACATTAAAAAAACTGCTATTTTACGGATTCTGCCGCGGTTTATTTTTATTTTAGGTCCCGACGTTTCGACACCCTTGCAGGTATCATGGCCACGGGCAGACTTCCTTGTTATTATTTAGTTGTTATTCATAAGCTTGCTTCTTTTTAAGAATTAACTATACCCAGTTGATGTTTACTTTACGCACAGTAGCGCCTTTCTTTACCATTAATAATATGAACCCTCGACGAAAAAGATGTCTGGTTGACGTGTCTGTCTGTGTCACCGTAGCTCCTAAACGAATGGGCCGATTTTGATGTTATAAAGCTGACTGATAATTATTAGTTGTAAAATTTAAATCTGTTTGGTATTTTGAAAGTTATATCCAATATTCTTTTTGTGGGGGGTTTCTTTTTTCAATTTATGCTTTTAACGATGGTTTTGTCTGGACATATCATGCTTTAACCCGCGTGATAACATTGAACTTGTTAGAAACCATAGAAACTAATCGACTTAACTACGTACTGAGTTAGTCTGAATTAACTCGCTCCTTACAATGGTAATGGTTTTTAAATAATTATTGAAGTAAACTGTTTCTTTAGAGAAAATAATATTTAAACAAAAGCATTCAATAAATGAAATATATTGCACAATCCATGTTCTTTTTATCCGACTTCAAAAAGGAGGAGGTACTCAATTTGATTGATTTTTTTTATGTTTGTTACCTCAGAACTTTCGACTAGGGGAAATGATTTTGATGAATCTTTTTTCATTCGAAAGGTTGGTGCTTCCTGTGTGGTCCCATTTTGGTCCTAATTTGGAGTAATTATGACAGTGGGGTCCATAAGAAAACCATATAAGACTTATTAGTCGATTTTTTAATAAACTTATTCTATCTAGTCTTTTTCCAAAAGAAAGTTGACTTCGTATTTATATAATAAATAACTGTATTTTGACATACATAAATAAAAACTAACAGGCGTCAAAGAACTCATCGTCATCCTTGTCAATGGCGGGGAACGTGCCCAGAAGGCTGGCTGCATTGCCAAGTTGAATGGCTATGCCGATTCTCTGTGCAAGGAACAAACCAGCCCTCTGATCACGAGTAGATTCTACCAAACGTTTGGAAAGTTCTTTGAATAGATTTCGTGCGCTCGGACCCCATGACCCGAGCGTTTCAACCCCAAACGGCTCGAAAATATAATCACCCAAGTATGTAAGTTTTAATTTTAGTATAGTTAGAGTTTGTTTTTATATTAGATTTAATTGGGTATTTTGACATAACATCTATTTATATACTAATTAAGCTAGACTTGTTTTCTAAGAATTAATTCGTCAATCAGATTATTAATATTACTTAGGATTATAGTAAAATACCTTGATTATATTAATCAAGATTGATACTACACGGGTTTAGAAAGATAATTTAATAAAAACATGATAAATATTCGTGGTAGACCAGTTATTTTATTATTAGTACCTATTTTCGTTGGGGTTAACTTTCCCATCGAACTCTTTTTTTACACAAGTATAAGAAGCCTCCGTTTTTCGATCTTTTATTTGGTATGGACTTTCCAAAATGTCAAGGAGTATGATGTTATTTTTTTTTCCTAAATGGAAAGATTAGTGTTGACTATCTAGTCACCACTTAGCCTTAACATATACATAAATATTAAAGCCCTAATTCCCGTTTTTCGGCTGCAAGGCTTATTTTACTTCCATTCATCTCTACTGCTCACCATTTCAGCATTTAGTTAATTTATTATGTCATATTTGTCGAGGGCCCTGCTTCACACGGTGCAATGTAATGCATACAAATCTAACATTTGAACCACTCTATGTATCTATTTAAAAAAAACTACATTAAAATCCGTTGCTTAGTTCAAAAGATCTAAGCGTACTAAGAGCTGAAACAACTTAGTTTTATACAATGTCAAGAAGATAAATATTACTTCTACCAATACTAAACTCTAAAGTGCAAAGCCAACAGCTTTTTAAATGTCACAGCACCCAAAGAAACAAAAATCAACCACGATTAGATTTCTCAGTAAAGGACCCCAGATGTAAAAATAAAAAAGTTTAAAAACATATGGAGATGACGAACGCCGCAGTGATGCGCTCTGACTCATATAATATATACAAACATATTGAACAATAGTCTGACTACATAGTATTGAGTGGGAAAGAAAGTAGCTAACAATGCGATGTTTAGATTATAGATTTTCTTCTTTGTTGGGTTTATCTCGTCGACTAGACTAGACTATGTTCACAGGTGTGTGTATGGAAGATTTTCTTGTAATAATAAAAGGCGGGCCTGTTGGTCTAGTGGTTAGTGGCTCTGAATGCTATACCGGAGGTCGTGGGTTCGATTTTCACCCAGGACAAATCTATGCATGATGAGAAGGAACAATGTGTCTCGGTATATTTTTATCTAAAATATGTATGTATTTAGAAATGTATAAGTATGTTTATCTGTGTTCTGGTTACAATAGTACAAGCTCTGCTTAGTTAGAGATCAGATGACCGTGTGTGAGTTGCCTCAAAATAATGAAACTGGTCTATCAAACGGACCTTTTCCTATGCTATGTATGGCTCAGCTGCCTGTCTTAGTATTTAGCTGTACTCTTACTGGGTAACAATTTAGGTAGGTTGATTTTAAAAGGTAAGTACAGTAAACTGGCAAAAATCCCACATACATATATCTAAGATAAACACTCGATGATAGGAGATAACGTCACGATATCTCGTGAGAGAGTTCAAATCGCTCCACTTTACAGTTGGTAAGTTATGACATCATTCAGAAACTGTAAGTTTATATAAAGAAAGAAGTAAAGTATCAAAATTAATATATTATAAGAGATTTTTTTTTTGGTAGATATCTTTGCAGTTAGCCTGAGCGCAGGCTTTGACTGCTTCACCGGACTTTTGGCGAGGACCTTAAGGCCTCCAGCCAGAGCAGTAGGAAAAAACTAACTACGTCAGCAACGTCTACTAAGGGTACCCCCTGCGGGACCTCGACATTATATAAAAGATTGAACACCTGAAGAAAAGGGGACTTGAAACTACAAAATATAAACATTGGTTTATCAATTTCATCATCAATTTAAGAGCCATGCTCATGTCGGTGCAGCTCTTTCCATTTATCAATTTAGAAGCAACTAATCACAGACCGCATTAAATTCGAGTTAATAAATACTAATAAAAACGAATATGCCATAAAAATTATATAAAAAGGCACTAACCTCACCAAAAATATCTAGACTTAAGTCACTAAGATAGTTATAAAGATAAGTGCTTTCCTCACGTTGTCTGAAATAAGTAGGTAATCGCATATTCAAATACACGATAAAATATGCCACTTAAGTGCATTGACACCTTATCATAACATATAAGAACAATAATAATTATGTACTATATTTATAAAAAGATTTATGCTTCTAACAACGATTATTAATAAATAGCCTACACCTTTCTCAGGAATTTGTCTATCAAATGCAAAAAGATTTTCCAAATCACACTGCTCCCTCCAAAGATTAGCACGTACAAACAACAAAACCTTGATTATAATTTATTTGAGTGACTTGATCAACGTTAATGCTTGTTAAATGGCTAGAGCCAGCCAAATTAGCAATAAAAATATGTCCCTAAATAATAAAAACTTAGATCAAATCATCCTGTGCTGTTTTGCCTTATTAAGATTGTTAGCAACGCACTAAGTCGAGGTGAAAACCCCGGGAGCGTTTTTCTATTGCTCTGGCTGGAGGCCTTAAGATCCTCGCCAAAAGTCGTGTGAAGCAGTCAAAGCCTGCGGTCAGGCTAACTGCATTCTACCAAAAAAACCAAGAGTCAGGCATGCGAGTAAGGCACTTTGTCTTCCGCCAGGCAAAGAAGGCTATAAAATGTATTTATTTAGTGAACATTTCTGCAGCAAAACAAACACAAGTAATCACACATTAAAAGTCATTGTTATCTTTTACCTCCATAAAATCATAAGTTTTTAATTCTTCACTTTTTGAGGGATGAGTCAGAGTTATAAACAATATCTTGTCATGTTACGTCAGTAAAGGCAGAATGAGTCAAATATACATAAAATAACGTCTCCTAGTCATTATTTAGTAAAGTAGTAGTTATCTTGTCTACATAGTTAAGTACCTATTTAAAACAGCTGTTTTCAATATTTATATAAATTACATAATTACACGTCGTCTATTATTTGACGCTCACGAAGATTCAATTTATATTTCAATATGGCAGTGTCAATGTCGTTGACAGAACATAATACTACTTTAGTAAGTTGTAGACTACAAATGCTTTGCCCCCCGAATGCGGTGGCCAATGAAAACGGTTACCGCATGCGGTCAGTGGCATGCTTTAACAAATCTCCCGCACCTCGAATACGGGAGCGACCTATGACAATGAACCTTGCGCTCAAGTTACACCGCCGCGGAATGGAACAGAAAGCGTCTTTTTGCAAAAATAATAATAATATTCCGGGACATCTCAACACGGTAATCTGATCCCAAGCTAAGCAGAGCTTGTGTTATGGTAACCAAACAACTGATAAACATACTTATATATTTCTAAATATATACATATTATAGATAAATTACACCCAGACCAAAACAAATGATCGTGCTCATCGCACAAACATTTTTCCTAAGTGGGGATCGAACCCACGACCTCCAATATAGCAACATCCTCCGATATGAACATGTACATAGCTTAATGTACAATATGTCTACATTGTAGGCAAAAATTGGAGAATTCTCGAGAATGCGCGAGGCTTCCGCGGAAGATGCGCGTCCAAATGTTTGTGTCGTTGTAAAAAGACGCTTCTGCAGCGCTTTTGAGCCTTAAAGAACGCTACCGACAATGTAGTTCTTATAGGCAATTATCATGAGGATCCAATTTTCACTAAAACAAATTTACATAGACTAGATATCTATTTTTTATCATCTTAACCTTCTTCTGGTTAAGATGATAGTGACCTCGTGCCTCGTTGGCCTAGTGGTGCTAAACGCAACTGCTACGCTGGAGATCTTGGGTTCCATTACCGAGTCGACCATGGTGTTATTGGGTTTTTCTATGAAATTCTCAGTAGCAGGTCGGAGTTTGGATTTGTGCCCGGTAAGTGGCAATAGGCTCGCCCCCTATTACATGGGTCCTAAAACATATCGGCGAACTGTGGATGTACATTGGTACACCTCTGCCTACCCCTTCGGGGATACAGGCGTGATGATATGTTCTGTATGATTTAACCTTCTTCTACGCAAACGAACGCTGATAAATCATAAGTTCTGTTCAAATCTTTCTAATTAACAAGATTATTTAATTAAAGCATTTGTTTAAAAACATAAAGCCGTAACGAACTTTATAAACCAACAAAAAATATTGCTTCAGCCTTAATTAAAGAATGTTTAAACTTTTACTTTTTACAGAATGACCTTGCGACAAAAAATTGCTTACACCAGTGAAAGTTAAGTTGCCAGCCAAAAAGACATGTTATGGCGCCAAACAGGGTTGCCAACAAAAAAAGGTAATTTAACTTGCATTTGGCAAGCATGAAAGTTCTGTTACGCAACTTTGAAAGATCTGGAAGCTTAAGAAAGTGTTAAGTTATATATCTAAAGAATACGTTCAGATTTTACTATTAAAAAGCGTAGAAGATTAAAATACCTCTGTGGTCTAGTGGCGTACACACCGGCTTTCAACATGTCCAACTCTGAGGTCCCGGGTTAAATACCCGGACGGGTCAATGAAGAAAACAATTCTACAATGTTTCGGGTCTGGATGTTTGTGGTGTCTTCATTGTCTCTGATTTCATAATATGGGACGCAACACGGAACTTACTTTAGGTTCAGAGCAATGTATATGATGTTGTGTTGTAACATACTCGTACAGACAAGATGTACATTTGCTTAAAATTTAATTAATCTGAAAAGTCCGGCAACTTTTACTATACAAAAAGTTTGTTATCTCATTACTCGTGAACACAACTTTAGTGGTGAAAGTTTAGCGAAATCAACGAAAGTTCTCAGACATGGTGAGCAAAAAAACAGGGTTGCCACTTTTATATATGGCTAGAATCAATAAGATGCATATGCATTATTATGCATACCATTTTATCTTTAAGAAAGTTGTTAATATTGATCGGATCTAAGTTTTGAATTTAAGATTTTTTTAACCAACCCAGAAAAAGTTATAAATAAGTGCATATCGAAAACTGGTGTGCATGTAACTTAATCCGGTGAGGTAGAAAAGCAATCCCAATATATTTAATAATCCGATAAGACTAGGAGGAATACTGTTCAGCTGGTATAGATTTATATCTATCCACAACTCTCAAATGTGTAAACCTTATTTTTTTCTTACCGGATTAAGCTGAATATTGTATTTTACTTGTTGAGACTGCCTTATTATTTTTACTTCTAATTCAAAACTTTTGTTTACTTTCCACAATGGTATTAGTAGGCGGTAAGTAAAGAATATCGTAAATAAATTATATAATACATCATGGACCCTCTTAGGCACGCAAAATTAGGGAGAGAGGAAGAACAATGGTACTTCATTGAAGCAGCTTTACATAGGACTATACCTATAGGATCAGATAATTTAAAATAACGGCCATTTACAATTTTATGATGTAAATCAGAATAAAATACACTATACAAAGGGATACTGCCTTAAATGAATCAGATGGGCTAAATCACTTTCATGGGAACAATAATAAAAGGATTGTGTATCATCAACATAACACAGTTTAAAAGATAGATTCTTACCCTAGTGTACGTCATTCGTGCTACAAAAACAAGGCGATTCTCTGGCAGATTAAAAAGATAAATATTATGGTCGGACTAACATCGTTCAGTCATAACATTATAACATTTATCATCGGGTCAGTCGGTGGGATCGTATTGTGTCGGACGGTTCAATGAGGGCTTTCGATTTAAAAATTCGCTTAGTTCGCTAGTGGTCTATCTGTAAATTTCCACCAATCAGGAGCGTGTAGCCTGTTTCTTATTGGTGGAAATCATTACAATGATCTAATGCGATACTAGAGAAAATTTTAAATCGCGAGATCATTCATTGGTTAGATGGAAAACCTTTTTGAACGACTATACCTAAGTATACCTAAATATAGATCTATGTTATTAGTAAACTTTTTGATACCTGTATGTCATTATAGGCATCTTTTGGAATGCTTGGATCCTAAATGCTAGGGTCGGATTCCAGTCTCACCGGATAAAGTTGAATGCCAGTAATTTAGGTATTTTTTTATAATTTGATGTTGTTTCGTCTCCTATATAGCCTGTCCAAAATGTTGAGGTAGGTTCATGTAAGGCAGTTTCTAAACAACTCGCAGTGTTGGTATGCATATTTGACTCAGTCCTTTTGATCGATTGATTCTTTTTTTTTATTCAAAATGACTATAAATTAAGAATTTAAGAAACACCCGAAAATGTTTATTGAATTGCTCATAACTTTCAAAATACCAATCAGATTTTCAGAAAAGCATTCCATTTCGAGCATGACAGCGTTGCAACAAGCCATAACCACATCAAAATTGGTACATTCGTTTAGTAGCTACGATGCAACAGACCGACACGAAAAACTTATTTTACTTATTCGTCGGGGGTTAAAAATGGAAGACAAATAGGCAAGCGGACTACCTGTTTTTAACATCTGCAACACCAGAAGTATTTTAGACATCCTACCGTCTTACAATAATATATACAAATTCAAATCAATGAGTTAACATGAATAGTTCATTCCTATCCGGTGTATCGCATCGGCTGCATACTAACTAGAAATCTACAAGAAAGTAAATAAATGTAGAAACGACTTTTACTTTGAAGATCTCTCAACACAACGTTTTAGTGACGGCATTGAGATAGATTATGCATGGACTAGGTTTTACTAGAAGTTTATTTTCTACTAGCTGTGCCCCGCGGCTTCACCCGCGTTAATACCTATATCCTATGGAACACTAACTTTTTTGGAAATTTAATATAGCCTATGTTAACCGCAGATAGTGTAGCTTCCCAACAGTGAAAGAATTTTTCAAATCGGTCAAGTAGTTTCGGAGCCTATTCAATTCAAACAAACAATCAAATCTTTCCTCTTTATAATATTAGTATAGATTCTATATAAACTGTGCCCCGCGGTTTGACCTAAGTATGGATGCAAGGTGTTACCGAAAGGGTATATCTATCCAAAAGGGGTGAAGAGTACATCTGGTATCTAATTTTTCAATAAAAAATTGTAAACAGACTCCAGTCTGTTTACAATTTTTTATTGAAAAATTGGGTATCAATAATTTAACTAACTCATTTTGACCTAAAGTTTTGTTAGCTGACTCTTTACGAGATGTATTCTTCATCCCTTTTGGGTTGATATAACTTTAACGTAACACCCTGTATAGTACGCATTCTCGAAATTTTCTAGTTTTCTGCTATTAGGGGAGGACAAATGCACAAAATTAAAGAACAAAAAGGTACCCCCCTTTTTGAGATATGGCGATTATCCGACTTGGTTTTATAGTTAGATAGATTTGGTAAATAATAACATAATACATGAATATGAATAATATCTACATATTATGCACTTGTAGAAGATCAAAGACGCTAATTTACCATAAAAAATATTCTAAGACTATTTTAGATAATCGAAAATTTTTGGTCGCTATGAAAAAAATTAAACCAGTCTTATTCATACTATTAAAAAACGGTTTGAAACGAAAATCTATGAATATATAAGTTATTTTAATAAAAGTAAACAAAGATATATTTATAGAAAGAGGTTAGTGACCTCAAAACATTATGTAAAAATATATTTTGTTTTTATACAGGCAAAAGTTAGAATAATAATAGAAATATATTTTTAAAATCTCTACAACTATATGTAAATACTTACAAGACCAGTAAAGAAGCTTTAAGGTCTTTTATCTTGCCAACCTTCTGGACACGTTTCCCGACATTGACAAGGATGACGATGATTTTTTGACGCGTGTTAGTTTTATTTATTTATATAAGTTTTAATTTTAGTATGTAAGTGTTTGTTTTAATATAAGATTTAAGTATTGAATTATAAATAAAAAAACAATTTCTTTTAAAATTATTATTACAAACATTATTATTACCACAAACTAACAGTCGAAACGACAACCTCCTTTTTGAAGACGGTCAACAAGGAAATTAAACTGCCTACCCAAGGACATTTAAGCTTGAAGATACACGACTTGAGAACATAAGAATGTATTATGAATCATTCATTTTGCATACATTTAGTTGGGACGTTGATGTCCTGCCTGTGACTCAGGACGAAATTGATGCCACATGGTGAATGGCACTTGTGGCGCCAATGACTTAGTCTTAATTATATAGTATTTAAATGGTTATGATTTGGACGCGACTGCTACGCTAGAGGTCTTGGGTTCGATTCCCAAGTCGACCAAGGTGTTATTGGGTTTTTCTATGAAATTCTCAGTAGCAATTGTCACGGTTAGTGGCAATAGGCTCGCCCCTATTACATGGGACCTAAACATACCGGCGAACTGTGGGTGTACATTGGTACACCTCTGCCTAACTAATACAGGCGTGATGATATGTTATGTATGTTTATGATTTGGATTGTAGAAAATTAAAAGAGAGAGAGTGTTTTGTTGGAGATTGGGATGATAAGTGTAACATAGTGAAAAAGGTGATGATATTCCTTTTGAAGATCGATCAATTAAAATTCAATAAGATATAACTTAATTTTTATACCGATTTCGAATGGAGGTTATTAACTTTACTGTTTCTCTTTTCGTTTAAGAGATATATTGCGAAATCAAAGATCAATTTAAAAAAGAAATGAGAGTTTGTGATCTTGCAAATTTGAGGCTCCACATAAATTTCAAACATCGATTCTGTTTTTTTTTAATTAACATCTAAGTTTTTATAAATATAAACACAACAAAACAATCAAATTACGTCCCGTATAACCCAAAATGTAACCTAATAACTGTAAATTTAATTTCCATGTCCGACCTTGACCTAAAAAATTGAACCTTAACCATAACCACCGAAGTGTGAACAACGTAGAATCGTGTTTGCGTGAGAAATTCAACACTACCAATAAGAACAATTTCAATCTATCATTAATTTTTAATCACTCATTAACTTTAATTGAGAATGGTATTTGCAATTAACTGGAGATGCATTGTCTATTTTTAAAGATTATTGTCTCTTCAAGACGTGAGAAGAGATTAGTTTTTAATTCTTATACAAGGTGTTACCGAAATGGTATATCTATCCAAAATCCATTTTAGGATAATTACGTAGGTAAAACGTCATTTTAACGTCAAAATTGGCCATTGGGACGGCCAATTTTGACGTCTGACATTTAGTAGAATGCTAATTATCCTTAAATGGACCTACTAACGCCACCCACTCAGACGATTCAAACAATTGTCAATAGCAGACTCGGGCCCCTGGTATAGAGTAAGTTACTAATATTTCAGCTCAAAATAAGTTAATTGTAACACCCTATTTTTTTTTACTAAATTACCTTTTTTATTGGACCTACTATTTACACGCTACTTAACCCGTAAATAATGTAATTTAAAAACCTGATATAAACGTCTGTCTAACACCGCAAGTCCTAAATGAAAAAACCGATTTTGACTAAACTGTACTTTTGTTATAGGTATAGTTCAAGAGAACCTATTTATATAAATCTTATAAATATAGTAAATCGCAAGAACGTAATGTGTGAATTGACCTTTTCTCATTATCTTACGCATTTAATTGTTTCCAATGAATAAACAGTCAGTCATTAATAGTTACAGGATGTTTTAATTTCTGTGTCAGAGAATATATGTATGTTTTATTTTACATTTATACATATCTTAGATTATCACATTATGCAGACGCAAGGCTGCTATGTTGTACATAGGTACTGTTTATTGCACAAAAGATTTATTTCAGTTATTCCCGGAAAGAAAAAAATGAAAAATCTTTTTTTTATTCAGGTAGTTACTAGATTTCTAAAATTTTTTTTATCTAGCATACATATTTTTTTGCATACACTAACTAAATGTATAACAATGTGAATGTATTCAAATCATAACAGAATGCACCTATAAATAACAAGTACTCATATTTTTACAAATAAATAAATACCAGTCGTAATATAATAAAAATAACTCCAATGTTACTGTTTACTTAATCCATTAGGAGTTAACGAAATACGAAAGGTTAAACTCAGCCCGGGCGAGTGACGTCACAATGACTTATAAATAGAAATTTCTGGAAGCTCTCAAAGGACTTACTTTGACCTGACCTCAAAAGTAACCTTCAAAGGTTAAATGCGCAGTATGTAACGCGCACATGAATAAAAAGCATCATAAATGTAAGTGTTTTTGTCTGTACATATTAATTTTTGTCAACTTGATAAAAACAAGAGTTGTTTTGGCGTTTGTGTACGAGATATAATGCAATAGGACATATTTTTACTAATTTGACGAATCAAAAAAGTTAGTATAAAGTGATTATACCATGATCTAATGATTGTTTTCCTTTTTTTAATTAGATATAGGAGTCGGCTTACAGTCTCACCGAATCGAATTCAGTATAAGTATTTTTTATTGTATTTTTAATTTATGCCTATCTGAACTCCGCAACCCATTTAATTTGAAATAGGTAAAATGAAGTAAAGTACAATATTAAACGTATTTTTATATATTATTTCCATGACACTTAACTACTCGTAAGTCCCATGGAAATGGCTATACAAATTAATGAAACAAACAAATATAATATGTATACTTATGTATGTTTTGATACAGCATCCGTTATAACAACAGCCTGTACATCGATTTATTAATAATATCTGTACAATTTATTGCAATGCAATGACCGATTGATCGACACATAAAACTACTGCAAGTAACTGAATGTCTGTTAAGTATAAAATATATTGTGATGAGTAATATATGAAAATACTTGTCTGTCTGTCATATTATCAAAATGAAACGAGATTCACTCCGAGTGAAGCGTGGTGATCATTGCTCGTCCTCTTATGAGAGGCCTGGAGTGTGACAGTTACACGCTGGTGTTATGTCGTGGTGGCCTAGCGGTTTAATGAACAGATTCGTATACACAAGGTTGCATCTTCAAACCCAGGAAAGTACCAATATGGCTTTTCTTCTTTTTTGTACTTTCTTAATTATTCTAAGACACTTCTGAAAGACAGTGAAGGAAAACATCGTGAGGAAACCTGGATTCCAAAATTTGGGATCCGAAATCGCCAAACTGCAGAGAGCAAGCGTGGTGATCAATGCTCATGCCTTCTCTATATGGAAAGAGGCCTGTGCCCAGCAGTGGGACGCTTATAGGCTGGATTATTATTATTAACAGCTTCGGTAATGACACCCATCGTGGGCTCACAAGCGTGGTGGTCAATGCTCGTTCTCTGTATAAGAGGCCTGCAGTGTGACAGTTCCAGGCTGGTGTTATTACCAGCTTCGGTAATGGCACCCACCGTGGGGCTCACAAGCGTGGTGGTCAATGCTCGTTCTCTGTATGAGAGGCCTGCAGTGGGACAGATACAGGCTGGTGTTGTTAACAACTTCGGTAATGAAACCCACCGTGGGGCTCACAAGCGCGTTGATCAATGCTCGTTGTCTGTATGAGAGGCCTGCAGTGGGACAGTTACATGCTGGTGTTATTAACCGCTTCGGTAATGACACCCACCGTGGGGCTCACAAGCGTGGTGATCAAAGCTCGTTCTCTGTATGAGAGGCCTGCAGTGTGACAGTTCCAGGCTGGTGCTATTAACATTGGCACCCACGGTGGGGCTTGGATTGATTAAACTTTTTCTGAGGCGTGATCAATGCTCGTTTTCTATATAAAGCTTTTGCAATAGGACAGTTACAGGCTAATATTATTATAGTCTGTCTGTTAGCGTCACTATTTAGCATACAATCGTCCGTCATGCCTTCCTCCGATTGTTATACAAAAGGATTTGTTTGTTCATTGTTAATATACACTGGAATCAATGTTTTGTTTCTCTTGGGGAGCCAAGGATTTTGAACTGGAGATTTTAGTGAACTTTTCCTGCAATATTTGGGTTGGTGACCTTTGGATGTTGTGTGTTTTGACTTACAAAAACTACTTCACTTTACTCTCAGGGTGAAAAAATACTATTTTATGTGGGATGGGTTATGTAGGAACCTAAGTTGACACATATTATTTGAGACAACGGATGATAGAAACGCAAGCTAAACCAAATATATAATAACAATGGCGGATTTTGCACTGCAGTGGGACGAATTATAATTTTAGGAAATCTTGGAAACACATCCCGATTGGTAACATTATGATTTGACCTACACCGCTAATCGTTCAGGATGCTACATAAAAAAGAGACAATTTCTAACTGTATTTACTTTCATTTTAGAATGCAATTAACCTGTAATCTGCCGTCTTGTTTTTCCTAATTGGCCCGTATAGTAGAATTACCTAGCTAAATCTGTACATGTGGGTTTAACACAAAATCACAGGAATGAATAGTAAAGTAAAATGATTCCATTTCACCAAAGAAATCAGTTTCGCTATGACTCATGCGTGTATCGATAAGTTTGCGACGTTAACTCATTGACAAGGCACGAAGGACACACGTTTGATGTTGAATGTGTCATATTAAATCGATAATGTATGGACTTACTATTTATATACAAAGCGTAACTTAAAGGTTATATTGAACGAAGAGGAGTAAAGAGTACATCTGGTATAGAGACCGTTTACAGAATTTCAGATCAAAAAAAGTTCGTTCGTCAATTATTTGAGACAATCGTCTAAACGTGACAGTGCCCTACGAGAATCAATATTATATTATTTGGTTACTCGCATATTCGCTTCAGTGCGGTCTGGTTATGTTTTTTAGTATCCAATAAGTTATGTGAAAAATTTGATATCAATTATTTATTTTGAGCTGAAATTTTGTAAATTGACTCTATATCAGATGTACTCCCCCTCCCCCCCTTTTGGATAGATATAAACTTGTGGTAACATCTTGTACACAGGGGTATAGACAGAAGTATTTTTAGACCGCCATTGTACGCTTTACTGTACTTTATTATGTAAAAAAAATTAACTTTAATGGTGTACAATAAAGAATATTCAATTCTATTATTCCTGGCTAGATGATTGGTTACTATTAATGTCTCTATAGATTCGTTTCATCTCTGTCCACCCCACTTCAGGTTGTAGTTTCATTGGCAAATCCCACTCTCTTTCAAACACATATTCTGAGCAGTCGCAGGTCTTACAACTCTAGATATGTACCCACTCAAGTGTGACAGACAATCAACCGTGAATAGTATTACGGTTAGATGCTAGGTGTTAATTGATTTAACATGAACATATCGTCTTTGATGGAAGTTTTTATCCGACGATAAAAAGAGGAGGTCCTCCTTTTTTGTATTAGATTATTATTTGAAGACGTATATTGCTGACGGCAGTAGATGCGCATGTTTCTTATTTAAGACTTTGAATATAAAATAAATAATCGTTTTGCTATTGCCGGAAATATTTTCCAAAATATTACTGAGGCAATTTTGAGGGTAGCGACTTGTCATTCGACAAAGGCGTTGCTCAATTTATTTCCCATTTCCTTGCAAGTTGCTATGGTAATGGGATAAATAAAAATGGGGTGTCACTTACATTGAATAAGTAACAAAAGAACATGTTGATTTCGAAACATACAGTCGGGAATTATTTTAAACCAACTTGACTTTATAGACTATGGCAGATTCAATACTACATCGCTTCGGATTTCAATAAGTTCCAAGCACATAACCAAAAATTCCATCCTGTCTATTGTAAAAGAAAAGATTTGGAACCTTTGCTTCCAGATAAAAAAAAAACTTTTGATATTACTATTTCTGAGAAGTAAATATGTCGTTTTGATAGTTTAAATGGTATACGAACTAAGAGAACGTCGATAAGAGTAAATATCCTTGACAAGGCAGTTGTATTAGTCATCGCATTAACTACTATTAGACTATAAAGCTAGACTAATTTTCATACCGTTTTATTTGAGAACCTTGATAACGGGTTAACGATAACAATTAGGAAATACCTGTACATAAAAGTGCATACACTTTGTTTTTTTACAAACGAAAATTTGTTTTTCTTTTTCCGTTAAAAAATGTGGACATCACATACATTGTTCTGACCCTTTATCCCTTAAATAGCTAAAGCACCTGTGGTATGGAATCAGAGACAACGAAGGTACCACAAACACCCAGACCCGAAACAATGTAGAAAAGGGGTTCTACATAGCCTCATCCAGACCTTAACCAGGCAAAAAACTAGCTACAGCTTAAAAACTGGTGTGTTCGCCATTCGACCAAAGAGATAATCAAAGTAGCAAAATGGAAAAATCTGACCCCATTCACACCGGGATTTATTTCTTTTTCTAAATTACCATTTATGTAAATTATGGAACGCAATAAATTATTGAGTACTTTTTTTACCAACGCAAACGAAACGCATTGAAAGAACACGTCGAAGTTTCGAGGTGTAGAAGATACTTTCTTGATCTACCGTTTTACCCCGTGTGTCAACAGGGCTAGAGGGGGCTATTGGCAATAATTGAATGGAGGTCAGATAGGCAGTCACTTCAAAACATAAATGGGTGATACTTGCTTTTTCGGGTTTATTTGGCTACTATATGACAGCATGTCACTACCAAAAAGACCATCAACCAAGTTTTTTTCACTAGCTATCTTCTGTCTAGTCTATTCTCAAACTATGTTGGAATCGGCTTCCAGTCTCACCGGATTCAGACTACCCTATCTATTACTAACACACGGCTATCTGATCCCAACATAACATATCATCACGCCTGTATCCCCGAAGGGGTAGAAGAGGCGTACCAATGTACAACCCACAGTTCGCCGGTATGTTTAGGTCCCATGTAATAGGGGGCGAGCCTATTGCCACTAAACGGGCACAAATACAAACTCCGACCAGGACCTGCTACTGAGAATTTCATAGAAAAACCCAATAAACTGATCCCAAGCTATCTATATTTCACCCAGACAGAAAAAATGATCGTGCCCATCACCAAGATTTGTCGTGGATGGGAATCGAGCATGACCTCCAGTAAAGCAGCCAGGGTCACTAACTACTAGACCAACAGGCCAGTTCCTGATTAGCTATATTCCTATCCAAATTCCTTATTCCTTATGTATGTAGCTTCAAGGTTTTGCGGCAAGGCGTAGGTAGGAGGTATAGTTACAGTATCAGGTAACCATTTGTAGTAGCATGTAACGTATTAATTGTATGTTGTATTATGCTCTTGTATTAATGATTAATAAAGATTTTAATACTGTAAACAAGGAGCCTCTCTGTGCGCATATTTTCGTCCAATTGCTACATCGCGGGTAAATAGGACAAAACATATAAACAAGTACTCATAAGGTTAGTTTTCAAAAACAGCTTATAGGAAAGTCAAAATAGACAAGAAAACCTTGTGAGTTTGCATTCATTATTTCGATATTTCATTTATAATGGTGTCCTTGAGAGCTCTACCAATTTTCAGCCCTATGCAAACTGTAATTTTAATGTCTATTTTGACTGGACTATTAGTTACAGTTTAGTAATCCAAATTTTAGAAGAAAAGGGTTCTGTAATTACGCAGTAAATTAATTGTGTTTGTCAGATAGACAGTCGCTTAACATACTGGTGTTCAGCTGTCGGTGAGACTGGAAGCCGACCCCAACATAGCTTGGAACCATAAAGAAGTTATATAATATATGGACGTGTACGATACATATATATATAATACCATCAACTTTTAAAATTTTATTGATAACGAAACTCGTTGGCCTAGCGGTGCTAAGCGCAACTGCTACGCTAGAGGTCTCGGGTTCGATTCCCAAGTCGACCAAAGTGTTATTGGGTTTTTCTATGAAATTCTCAGTATCAGGTTGGAGTTTGGATTTATGCCCGGTTGGTGGCATTAGGCTCGCCCTCTATTACATGGGACCTAAACATATCGGCCAACTGTGGGTGGTTTGGTACACCTCTCCCTAACCCTTCGGGGATACAGGCGTGGTGGTATGTTATGATTACGAAAGGGATATATAAATTATGTCAGTATATCTTAACACAGCACAAGTTTTAAAGGACATAATTTAATTATAAATATCCTTATTTCCAAGTAATATTTGTTTCTGATATTGACGTTTATACAAGTGAAGATACTTAAAGGACTTTGACCGTGATAAGAAAACTATTTGTTACTGTTAATGTTAATTTGATTTATGACTGAGAAAGAGCATATCTTGCAGCTCTTTTTATATTTATATACTAGTTTTCGTATGTGGGTTTGTCCGTATGGATTTCGGTTATATGGGCAAAAAGATAACTTAAATGCTCTTTTTAGAGTTTCAATTAACGATTTTGTATTTACTCTTGTTTCTATACAAAATAACTAATTTTTCAAATACTTTCAAAACAGTAGTAATATATATTTTTTTAATTACAAGAAGAAAAATACTGCTATACAAAGAATATATTTTTAGGTAATGTATCTGGGATCTCCACTGGCTTTACCATATAAATAGCAAAACTATATTTTTATTCGCGTAATTTACATAAAATCACCCTTCTTTAAAGTCAGTTAATTACACCAAAATCGGTTGTGTAGTTTACCCGTGATAGGGTTACAAACAGACAGACAAACAAACTAACTTTCTCATAGCAAGGATGTTGGCAGTACCTCACTTCAAACCTGCAACCTTGTATAAATAAGGTCATTGACCTAGCTCTTGTCATTTATAACATTACCTACTAAGGATTAAATAATAATACTATTACAATATGGAGGAACTCTTTTAAAGACCTTAATAGCCTTCCAATGCCAAATATTCCGGCATTAAATTTTGCTTGGCAAGAGCATTTTTGCTTTATAATGTTTTATTTAACTTGCAATGTTACATACATTGCAAGTTTTGAAGGACATAAGAGCATAAGGCTGTTACTGTAATGCTCGCTCGATGCTCGTTCGTGAAAGCTGGTTTATTCCTTGCACAGAGAATCGGCATAGCCATTCAACGCGG
This sequence comes from Autographa gamma, assembly GCA_905146925.1. Taxonomy (NCBI): domain Eukaryota; kingdom Metazoa; phylum Arthropoda; class Insecta; order Lepidoptera; family Noctuidae; genus Autographa; species Autographa gamma. The sequence goes on along the minus strand of LR989878.1, from coordinate 2,125,312 downwards.
CAATGCTGCCAGCCTTCTGGGCACGTTCCCCGCCATTGACAAGGATGACGATGAGTTTCATGAATTGTGTATTAATTGATGTACCTATTAATCACAATTTATAATCAAGTTCTGTTCATATTATATATTTTCTTTCGTAAAACTTTTTATATATTTATATAGGCGATAAAACGTGTCCAATGTCGTGGCAGGATAAAATAAATTGAAAAAGCATTCAATGTTGTCACATATTTAGACTGCTACGTCATTCGTATTCTTATCTGGCTTACGGTTCAGATTTATACTGTTTTATATAGTTAGGTTTTTACCTGTAGGTATGTAGGTATGTTACAAACGCGAAATTATGTGAGCCTGTATGCGATTTTAACGGAATTCGATGGAACAATTTTAATGGAATTTAGCGTACACGTAGGTTCATATGGGGATCAAAACTTAAGATAATTTCGGCCTCTCCTGGCGCTCCTGCTGGAGCTGCGGAGACCCTTAGGCGGCGAAAGTATAATAACCTAGTGGGTAATTATATTTTCGAGCCGTTTGGGGTTGAAAAGCACCGAGACATGGGGTCCGAGTGCACGAAATCTTTTAAAGGAACTGTCAAAACGTTTGGTAGACTCTACTCGTGATCGTGACAATGCTGCCAGCCTTCTGGGCACGTATCCCGCCATTGACAAGGATGACGATGAATTTTTAACGCTTGATAGTTTAATTATTTATATCAGATTTAATTTTAGTATAGTTGTGTTTGTTGTTGCATTAGATTTAAGTATTGAGTTGTAAATAAAATGAGATTATTTAAAGCCAAATATGCGGAAACGGAAACTAGGCGGGTAATCCCACTGCTGCTTCACTCTTATTGTACTTTATTATTTTAACTATGTAACTTTAATGGTGTTCAATAAAGAATATTCTATCTATCTGTATAATAATATGGCTAAATTAAATAATTTCTTCTTCAAGTACGACTTTTTATCACTTATACACAATGATATTCTAATAAACAGATATGTTATAAGCGTGCAATCGTGAAGACTCGAAAACGTCCTAATTGGGACGTATTGCCATTAACAACAACACTATTTGTCTCTTTTTTTCTTATGGGTTTTATCGCGCTATCTCTTTCGCTAGCTGCCGCGCTGCGCGGAACACTTTTTTCGATTGTTTTGTATTTGTATAACATAATATCTGTTTATTAAAATATCATTGCTTATACACGTATTTTTGAACTTGATTTTCTCGACATTTGCATTTCACAAAATTATTTCTGAGTAAATTTAGGATGTAAAAGACCTCAACCCATATATTGGCAGGCATAAACCAAACTATTGATTTCACGTACCTATGTTTTTACTAGTATAAATAGCTATTAACTAACAAGGACATAAATAATCAATTTAAGGATAAATTACAGAACTACCTTAACCCTTTTCCTTGAGTTATTTATATTTTTTACACATACTACGCATGTAATAATAATTAAAAATAAATAACGGGAAAATTAATGAAAAAACATATTATGATTCCATATAAATATGTAATCTGATCTTTAATAATGAATAATTATTATCCTACTGAAGGGCAAAGACCCCTTCCTATAAATAAGTTGTTTTTAACCGATTAGAAAAAGTGGAGGTTCTTAATTTGACTGTTAGTTTTCTTTTACGTTTAAATAAAGTTTTTTTTTAGACAATTCAGAGAAATTATTTCAAAAATTACTTTTGTAATTTTTATAATTAGTTCAGTTGATTTTCACATTTATGTGTAGGCTATATATTTGGTAGCGTTCTACTGCAGTTAGCCAGAGCGCAGGATAGCGTATAAGAGTATTGATTTACTTGCAAACTTGCGATTGCAGATACTTTTTTTTTTTAAATGCGGACAACTTCACATTCATTGTTCTGAACCCAAAGTAAGTAGCTAAAGCACTTGTGTTATGGAATTCAGAAACAACGAAGGTACCACAAACACCCAGACCCGAGACAATGTAGAAAAGTGATTTTTTTACATTGCCCCGTCCGGCGATCGAACCCGGGACCTCAGAGCTAGCGGCACCTTAAAACCGGTGCGTACGCCACTCGACCACGGAGGTCGTCTTTTTCATGTATTTAAGATCAAAGTTAGGTCAACCAACATTAGTTGATATTATTTAAATTGATTTATAAATCCGTAGTTATTTTTTTTTTTTGAGAACATTTTTGGTAAACGTAAAATACGGTATTCAGCTGAATCTAGTAAGACTGGAAGCCGACCCCAACATGGTTTAGAAAAAGGATAGGCAGAAAAACAAGAAATTCACCTACATAAGCTAAAAAGATAAATCTACATTGGCGAGTATCAATTCACTATGCAAATATATGGCAGATATTTGAACGATTGAACTAGAGAATGAATGAAGAACGATTGACGAAAAAAGTGAATAAAGCGAATGTGAATGAAAAATGGCCAGGTCAAGAGTTCTATAAACCAAGGAGCATGTACGAAGGGAATAATGAAAGTGGACGAAGCGTACAAGTGTGCAAGGATCGTAGCAAGTAGAAAGAAATGGTCTCTGCCTACCCCTACAAGAGAAAGAGGCGTGATTGTATGTATGCACTGAACGATTAAGCGTAATATTTTTATTTATCACCTTTTTAAAAAGATGATAAAGATATTTAACAAAATAAAAGGTTATGTAAACAACGTAATTAGTATAATATAATCAGTCGTATGACAATAATAAAATGTCAGACAAGAATAAACATAATTGTTTAATTATTATTTAAGTAAATACCTATTACAACATTTGGCACACTCTTATCAGGCTATATCTTAAAAACGACCTCCCCGATTTTAATAAAACGTGCACTATCCCTTAAATAAAATACATCAAAGCTAATAAAAAAGTATAGTCAAGAACAATCAGAAGTTTAGGAGATATGCCTGCACAAACATACGAACACAATGTGTTTAATAAAGCTGTATTGTGTACTAAAATATCATTGTCGAACGTCTCAATTACATAACCTTATTTTTAAGTCGGTATATAACATCGCTGTAAATGTCAAAACATTACCAGTAACGTGCAGTGAGTGTACGAAAATTATATTTGTTTTAAACTGAGTAAACAATGATAAAAATGTTTTCACTTTCTCATACAGAAATACCTACCTACAAAAATGCCTCATTCCGCTATTTAAGAATTGCTTGAATTGACTGAATGACCTGCTTCATTTGGTCATTACGATCATTCTCTTCGGGGATTCAATGAGATTTTATTCCAGGCTTATCTGAATACGAAAATTAGGCACAAGAAAATGTACACTGACCGACCACTGACATGCATTTTAAATAGCTGAATCGAGGCCTTTTCATGGCAAAGTGCCGTAATAATTATAATAAAGAAATTTTACAAGCTTTTAATTAACTTTTAAAGTATGTCTTGTTTGTTAGTTAAGGTCTAACCTTGGAAGTTAAATTAGAACCTTTTTTTAATTAATTGATCTTTTTTACGTACTTATGTAACCTGAAAATTTAATATTATGGTACATTAGAGCTGGTCTGATGATGGAGCCAGAAGGTGGTAATAGAATCATTTGGACGTACTTAATAAAATTTAATTATTCTTGTCTAATAGAAAATTATGTAGATGCTGTTATAAGATTATGTAATTAAACTATGGTTTTGAAATGATAAATAAATAAATTGAGAAATATACTTCTAGAAACAAACAACCTTTAAATTTTTTATTGTCGAAAATAATGTGAATGTCCATCACGCGAAAATATTTTTACAAGCGACTTTCACGACGCAACACGCAAAGAAGATTCAAAAAAAGAAAAATTGTAGAAAATACAAAAATACAAATTGTAAAAAATGTCATCAAGGATCAAAAACGTTCATCCTTCTACAAAATAAAATCATTATAAGTTTCAACCAATAGGATTCCAGTTGGGTGACGTCATGTTTTCTTATTGGCTATTTTGCACCCTACAGGGCTGCATCCTGTCTGCGCTTTCCGAATTACCAATTTTGTAAGTACTAAAATTAAGTGGCAGGTGGTACAGCTAAAATAATAACCTTGTAAGTATATTTCACCAAGCGGCGATAATTTATTCAAATTGGAATGAAGTCTGTATAAAACCCTATCTTTTTTATAATTTAAATAAATGATAAAGTTATTTTCATGAATAAAAGTAATGTAAGTACGTAATTTTAGCGATTGTCAGTGACGTCATTTTTTTATTTACCGACAATTACCGAAATATTTCTTAAATGAAAGTGAAAAGACGAATTAATTCTTCATTTACCCTCGCCACCGTAACAAAATGTATGTTTTAAGAATGTACCGTATCTTGTGTAATTTATTTTACATACAAATATTTAACTTATAAAACTCAAACAAGAATCAAGTTAGCACGCTACAAATGTGATTGTTTAACGTTATAAGTTTAACAAGGAACATTTACTGATATAACCCGATTCGCTATGCAGTAAAAATAAAGTTTATAAAACAAAAGCCACCAAGTTAAACCAGTTTGCAAAAATCTCACGATTTCGCGCGGCCGCGGCCGGTGCGAGCGAGTTTTTTTATTTCTTTTTTTACACATATAGTACTTGATATCATCACTTGTAGAACACAACATTTAGTAAAGCATTTATTGTTAATTAAACACTCACCTGCAATTGAACTGACACGAAACAAATCCGTAATTTAATTTAATATTTCGTATGAAATGCAATTCACTTACTTGCGTACACTCGTGACCTAGCGCCTAGCGGACATTAGCACTGACAGTCTTGCCAACGTGACGGTGTATTCGTCGTTCTGTTGGCAGCGGAAATGTTAACACACTCATTAAATCATTTTCTACCAACGTACCCTTCGTTAAGTAACACATGATGGTCTACTTTGTATGTATTTTTATGTCTTAAATATTGTATATAGTAAAGTAAATATATTTATACTTCACCTAGTATAAATATATTTTGTTTGACTACAGTTTTTTTATGTGGTAAATTGATTATACATTTTCGGATGATAACATAACTTGTGAACGCAGCCATAATTCGAAACTTTGTGTTCCAGGTTTCGTACAAAGCAATTGAAGCATAACGTACAGACGAAAGGACAAGTTGAGACAGAATGATGTTCAACACCCATTACAATCTAAACTGTCTTACTTAGTTACTAGGTAGGATTCCGAATCAGGCGTGCTTATTTTATTCCTTTTTTGCTTTCATACCTCAAAAATAGAGATAGCTTCTATGTGGGCTGAGTTAAAAAGTTATCTTTGAACTGAAGAGGTCTGTTGTAGAAGCAAGTAACAAATAAAACTATTCGAGTATTTGAAATTAATTTACATCACACTTACCCAAGTTTTAAACATTTAAGATAGTTACAATAACTGGTTGCGAATATCGTATATAAAAAAAACCATTAAGTAGAGCATAAAGCACGTATTTTTCTGTATGTAGTACATTCGTTTACTAATTTTAGTTATTTTCAATGCAACGATAATTCTAATGATATTAATATTATGTAATTAATAATATTAGTGCATTATTTAATTTAGATATTAAAAAAAAAATGCTTTATTTCCGGGCAGTTATCAAACAAAGTATAACCACAAAACTAAAAAAATATTTTTATCTAATTAAAATATAAAATTAAGCAATAACAGTGCTAAATCTAAAATAGCAATGAGCTTATTTCTGTTCGAGACTTTTCCACCGTTTTAAACCGTATGCTTAAAATAGTATTAGTGTACAAACCGTTGACTAAGGAACGCGCACTCAATCGTTTTGATTTTTGAATTTGAACGCCACCGGACACCAGTGTCCGATTTTGTCCACCATTTTCGTTTTGTCTTTTCGCCGGTGCCTGATTTAATGTGTTGTTTAGAGATTGAGAAGCATTTAAATAATATTAATAACTGCAAAGTAAAGTGCATAAATTATTGGTTTAAGTAACTTTTCGATTTACAACTTGGTATGAGCTGAATTTGAAAGACCAGTAACCAGTAACGGTTTTGTTGACAGATCCAATTTGATACACAATCGTCGAAGTGACCGTAAATATAACAAATAACTTAGCCACATTCCTGTGTAGTTATAGCTTATTTAAGCCAAGGAAACAAAAAATAGTTTTATTGCTCGTCATTATTCTAGACCAAGTAATAGTTATTGCTTTTTTAGAATCCGCCCAAGTTCAGTGCTGGTAATAATATTTGTTGTGTGTATATTTCAGTTTAGTTGTATCTAAAAAGAAAGAAGAAATAGTGAAATGGAGTCGGTAACTGATCGTTTGAAGCGTTTGCGAGAGGAGAGGATTGCAAGGGAAAAGGCGCGCATTGAAAAGGTTGGTAAATCACTGTATACAATTTCCCGCGTAATTTTATAGTTATTTCCAATCCAAATTTCACACATTTTGGACGGTTCCGTATGTCTCTGGATCCATTAAGACCTTATAAAGCAAGAACTTCCTTATATATACTTCCAATTGGATAATATTTTTATGTAATCATCCATGTATTGTTTACAAAATCACTATATTTGTGTATAATATAAAATTAAATATAGGTCAAAGTGCGATAAAAAATATTAATAACGTATCTAACGTTATTAATATTTTTTATTACTTCCATACAGTCACAGACAAATCTTAGTTTTAATATTTTCATCACAAAAGGAATGAATTTAGTTTTGCCTTAAAAAAAATCTATAGTAAATACAGCCCATATTTTTTACCGTCTGTACTGTAATTGGACAAAAAACAGCAATCAATAGAGACGTGTGGAAAGAAGATAGGGAGGCCTCTGCCCTGCAGTGGTACAGTTCTGGCTTTAAATAAATAATATAGAAATTTACTAAAGATCTGTCTATATTATTTGCACTATATTTTTGTTCTATTAGTTATTAATGTAAAGAGTAAACAAGAATTACTGACAGACAATATAATAAAATTTTCCTATGAAGATTTGCAAATGACATAATATTATGTGTATAGTTAATTTTTTGTTGTAGAGTTCGCACACAGTATGGGTAGTAACAATAAAAAACTGGTTTTCATTTTAACACACTATGAGCCAGTCCAGGTTACTATTTATTATTATAAATAAATTCATCAAATTCATCAACATTATTTCTTACAGTTACGAGAACTAAACCTCAAGAAGGTGGCGGTGAAAAACCATATTCACGTAAACACTAACACTAAGAGACCGAGCTCGGTACCTATCACCGCAAAGCCGAGGCAGGCTGTTAGTCAAGTTAAACTTGAAGGTAAAAGCAGTTCGCTCATTCCTGGGCCCAGTGATAAAGTTGCAAGTAAGTGTAGCTTTACGTATGTATCTTGTTGGGTTTAATATAAAGAGGTTCCACGCATATAAGAAACCTGCACTCCTTTAACGCATTCAAAAGTCAGCTTAGCCATTACCTAATTAAAACCAGATATCTAAGAAATGAGTGCGTTGGATGGGACTTGTTTATAGCTTTTTAGTCTGCACCAAATGTTGTCGAAACTAATCTTAGTTATGTAAGTAATTGTTATTGTTCTCAAGTAAGCGACATTATGTAATGTTTTAATTGAGAATAAAGTTTCTTTAAACCTAGGTTCCGTTCAAGATGTAAGGTTTCAGATAGCCATAATCATATAATTTTTTTAATTGCAGTAGTTTCCTAGATTTTTCTTTTGATTTTTGAGTATTTAATACATTTTATAACCTTTTTCACCTACTAATTTACTTGCAATGCATACATGCTTGTATGCATGTTTGTATAAGTCACACTTTGGAAAATAATATATTTATGTCATTCCTTTCTGCTATTAAAGTATACTTTACGTTTTGCTTTTTATTAGGTGTTTGATTCGGTGTTAGCGTAAATTGAAAATTATATTTTCTTTTCATTTGAGGAGAATTTACTTCTACAGCTATCCTAGAAGAATACTTATAATAAGTAAATTGTTACACAGGTAAAAATACTACAAACGGACCGAAGACTACGGGAAGTGCAGAAAAGGTTACAAATGGAGATAAACCTACCACAAATGATAAAGACAAATCTACTGTTAACCTAAACAAAAGCACTGGAAATGTTACTAAAAAAGTTCCAAATAATGAACCGATAAAGTCTAAAACCAGCTTAATCCCCAACAATACTAGAAAAGTTTTAACGGAGAGAAAACCAAGCGTTGTATCCAATATTTCTGGCAAACAAGCATTCCCAATCAGAAAGGATAACATGACAACCAATTTGAAACTACGTAAGAGTCTTGCGGTAACCAACACCAAACCAGAACCGATCGCTGGAAGAAAATCTATGATCCCCAAAATACCCGGTTCTTCAATGACATCACAGTCTGCACCGCAGAACTCAGTATTTGAGAGGCTGTACAAACCTAAATATACTCAAGAAAGTCATGTCAACGATGTTAAGAAATTACAATCTGATCCGGATTACTTGAAAAAGGTTATCCGTACCTCAGGATTGATTTTAAACAAACGTCACACTGTATTTGAGGCTAGCAAACCCAAAGCTCCTGTGCGTAGATCGATATCTGCTGTTCACTTCAAACGTATTGGCAAGCATGAGTTAAACAATTGTATCCAAAAATTCTCATCCATCGGTGATAATTTACACAGCGTTCACTTGAAACATATTAACGAAGATGACAATGTGAAAGATGAGGTGGTCTCAGCTATCCGTAGTGAACGTAAAAAGGTAAAGTTTATGACACCGATGTCCAACTTTAATACACCTAAACCGGAGGAATTACAATCAAGATTAAAGTCCTGGTTAGCTAAACGAGGAAAATCCATGGATTCTTACCACCATTTGCAGTGCTTCGGCATACATCATCTACCGCACACAATTGCTTTTGATGTCAAGGAGTTTGATGAAGAAAATAAGGAGAACATAGCGGTTGAATCTGACAGTGATGATGACTCTTACTCGGAGACCATGAATGAAGAGTTACCGGCTGTTAATAAGTGGAGGAATGTTAGTAGTGTGAGTGACTCGGTGGATTTGAATGAAACTCAAGATACTACGGCCACTTGCAGCGATGTGGTGAACACGGATAATGTTGTGGTTGGAGCGTTGAATGATCTTACTGAGATATTGAGAGAGGTTAGTTAAGATTTTTGTAGTAATTTTGCCAGTTTCCTTAGAATTAGTAGTTGCAAGTTTAAGACTGCCAATAGCTGTGTCAAAAAATTTGCAGTAAATAAACCTTTGTATCGTAATTGAAATAAATGTGAATTTTATACATAGTTCTGAACCCAAAGTAGCTATAGGCACGTATGGTAACACGCTGCATGTTTGCAGTAATGCAACACGCCCATCAAGCTACACAAACAAAATTACAAACATTACTACACATCTTATGAACCAACGCGGTAATAAGCGCGGACATACATAAATATCTTTTCTGGTCTTGTCGATTCGACTAGACACCGGCTTTGGTCGCAAGCAGACTGTTATTTATGCATGTACGCGCTTATTCCGGTGCAGTACATTACTGTAACCATAAAATTGATACTTGTTTATATCATTTTTTTTTTCTTCACTGCCTCGTTGGCCTAGTGGCGCTAAGCGCGACTGCTACGCTAGAGGTCTTTCTTGGGTTCGATTCTCAAGTCGGCCAAGATGTTATTGTGTTTTTCCATGAAATTCTCAGAAGCAGGTCGGAGTTTGGATTTGTGGCCGGTTAGTGGCAATAGGCTCGTCCCCTATTACATAGGACCTAAACATATCGGCGAATTGTGGGTGTACAGTGGTACACCTCTGCCTAACCCTTCGGGATACAGGCGTGATGATATGTTATGTTCTTTTTCCTCAGGGTTACGACTGGCAGCAATGCGCCCGCTGGCTGCGAGCGATCCGCGAACGTTTTCCGTCCGCCGCCCACACCGCGGCCTACTGGGAGTGCCGAGCCGCGCTAGAGGAAACACGAGGAGACCTGCCCGCGTCCGTACAGTGCTGGGAGGAAGCTATTGCTAACGGCACAGAGGTATACAACGTCATGTAGTACATGAATACCATATAATACATGGAGCGACTGCCTATCTGACCTCCACAACCCATTTTACTGGGTAACAAAGTATCCCATTGTAAGACTGCTTGTCTGAATTGACTTAACGACCTAAGATCATAGTTTGACTGTCAGGACCTACGGCTTAACGTGCTATACGAGGTACGGAGGGACTCGGTATCTTTGTAAATGGTCACCCATCCCCGAACCAACCGCGGCGAGCGCGGCCTAACCTGTATTATCGTTCAAACCGTAGCCACAAGCACTCAACATTAAATGCTATTTACAGTTTTATCTACAGCTTTAAAAACTGATTTTCGTTATATTTCAGCACACCGTCGCCGAGGCCAGCTTAGACCAGTTGCTGGACAAGTTTATGCAGCTTAAGATCAGTCCCAACAGTGGGAAACGCCAGCCGGACCCCAAGTTCGTGGACATGAAGAATGTCTTCAAAAGTACTATTATCAGATTTGCTGTCCAACAAGCTAAATTGTAAGTATCTTATTTGTATAAGAGTATTTCATCGAATAACAGAACTCCTCTCGTGTCTATTGTTATTCTTGTTATAAATTTGACCAGCCCAAAACTTTGCCAATTCCATCGGTTTTTGATTAGCTTCCTAGATAGGCCAGAACTGGATAAAAATGGTCAAGTTCTAAAAACTATCAAATGATTGATATTTAAAGCGGGTATTTAGCTGTAATAAATTATAATCTTTCTATATTCTTGAATAACTCACATATTTTATTTATTTTTTCTAAATGATATTACATATTTTATGTTCCTCTGCTGGGCAAAGGCTTGCTTCCCTTTGTTCCATTCTTCTCTAAACATAACATAACATCACGCCTGTAATAGGCAGAGGTGTACCAATGTACACCCACAGTTCGCCGGTATGTTTAGGTCCCATGTAATAGGGGGCGAGCCTATTGCCACTAACCGGGCACAAATCCAAACTCCGACCTGCTACTGAGAATTTCATAGAAAACCCCAATAACGCCTTGGTAGACTTGGGAATCGAACACAAGACCTCTAGCGTAGCAGTCGCGCTTAGCACCACTAGGCAAACGAGGCAGTCTTCTCTAATAGGTTTTAATATACAATACAATTAAAATAATAAAGTTTCACATAGTTTTCAAGTTATTTAAACTAAATCTATATCTTAGCATATCTTTTGTTTGTAGTTGGCAAGTCATCAATAAAGAAATTGCCACAGTTTTCTCTATTTTAACAAGAGGACACAAGCTTAGCTGATTTGTAAATAATTTCGCTTTTCAGATCTGTATAAAACACTCTTGGATGATTTGTTAGTATATTTCTATGAGCATTATAATATAATTGTTATTTTCATAATAATATAAATGAATCATAATGTATTGCTTATAATGAAAAACTTTAACTAGGGTGGCATGTAGTTTGTGAATAATATATTTAATTATACTTAGACATATTTGTAGCATTCTTAGATACTGTAGTTTCACTGTTAAAATAGATTTATGGCAATGATTTAATTTGTGGTTAGCTAGTAGTGAATAAGTATTTAATTTATTTGTAGTGCTTATATTATTCAAAATTAAATACATTTTCAACAGTTTTCAGTTGTTCTAATCATCTAAAATATTTCACATAGAGCGATAAAACAAGCATCAATCATCAGATACCTTTTTGTAAGAATCTTATTTATCAATGAGCAACCATGCTAATTTTCTTCAGAGTTAATAATTATTCTTCACCTTAAATTAATCAGGGCCCAAGCTTTTGCATATTATTATTGTCGTAAAGTTGCTGCTATGCAACAACTTCTATTATTTATTTAAATCCTGAACTGTCCCACTGCAGGGCAAAGGCCTCCCTTACAACAACTTCTAATTAAAATTGATTATTTCTCTTTCAGACGCCAATCCAACCAGTCCGAAGCCCCGGCGTACACAGTGACACCGGTCCGCCGCTCAGCGCGTCTCAGCGCACACTGGAGCGGCAAGCGCACCCCGCTGCAAGTGTGCACCACCGTCCGCGAAGCCGACGAAATGCTCACTGAGAAACCCCTGTTCGTACCCAACAACAATCTCTGCGGGACTCCTTAGTTGGTTGTACATGATTTCTTTGCTGATTGGCTGTAGTAGCATGTTCCATTAGCAATATTTATTTGTGAGGAAAATCGCAACCAATGATCTTTGAAAGTTAAAAGTATTATAATAACAAAAAAATCCAGCATACAAACGTCCTATTGCTGGGCACAGACCTCTTCTCATATAGAGAAGGCACAAGCATTGATCACCACGCTTGCTCTCTGCGGGTTGGCGATTTAAGATCCCAATTTTGGAATCTAGGTTTCCTCACGATGTTTGTCACTTTGACATTACATCGGCTTTATTGTTAAAATTTAATTTGTTACTACTATATGCTTACCTGAAGATTGGATCAGGAGTCTTGGTGATCATTTAATTTGCTGGTAAATTAGTGACTGACATAAAGGATGATGTAAATTGACTTCTGTAATACTTTTATTGTAACTGTGATTGACAATTAGATATGTTACTTAGCTATGCTCTTCGTTTAGCTAGCTAACTCAGCATTTTAAATTAGCTGATTTAGTTTCGCGGTACTATTTTCTTTGGTCTACAATTTTTATTAAATAACATGTAACTAGAATTGAGCAGTATGATTTTAGGTTTTCAGACATATTCTCAGTATTAACAAAATGTACAGTTTAGTCTACAAGGGTGATTCCCTCATTGACAGCACGTTTATTTTCTTTCTCCAAAGAATCATTTACGTAAATCATTAGCACTGACGTGACGACTTTAAAATCTTACTGCCTTATTGACTGTTAATAAATAATATAATACACGTTTCTAAAAAGCCAATTAACATATTAGTTTGTTTTATCTTTTAAACCGTTTAAAACTCTGTTGAAGAGATAAATGGAGCAATTTCTCATTTTCTAAGTTCACCATCGCGAAGGGTTATTTGGACTTACCCTTCTTGCCAATATTGTAAACGCAGCTTTACCTTACATTTATCGAGTAAAATTATCTTAAAATGTATATAATGATTAGGTTATATAGTTAAAAATTAAATTACGACAAGTGTTTACATTTTTGACATGTTATTTAAACAGTAGATAAAAATGTTTATCTTATATCATAAGAAATGCAATTGTGATTTTAAGACAAAAAATTAGGTAAATATGCCGTACATAACATTAACTGACTGAGTTGACAATTACTCCTTCTGAAAACACAGTCGAATTGATTACCTCCTCCTTTTTTGAAGTCGGTAAAAAATCTAATTTTATTTGTAAAGGTTTTAAATAATACTCTATTTATATTGGGTAAAATGGGGAGAAAATAATACATCATAACGTAAAATCAAAAGGTAGATAATAGGGTATGAAAAAACAAGGTCCTTTTAAAGAATATGTGCTTTAATATTTGGTTATTATACTTATTATCAATTTACTGACGAACTAAATTGTCTTAGTTTTTTCATACTCCATTGCCTAGCTAAGAAATTGATTGAACTCCAAATAACTCCGTCTTTTCCATTATTTTGTACCTATTTAAAAATAACTATAAATTAAAAACCCTTACACATGCTATTTTCTAAATGCTGAACAGATTTCCGTTTCATATTATTATTAGCTATTAATATAATATTTTGAAAAGGACAGTAAAAAAAAACTGTATTATTATCGGTCCATTTGTTTAAGACTTACGATGCCAGAGACAGACTGACACGTCAAACTTATAACACCTCTGTTTGCGTCGGGGTTTAAAATATAGTGTTTCCCCCAACGAGGTTGCATTTGAAACTATAGAGTGAGCCTATCAGAGTTTAAACCGTAAGCACTAGTGTGAACAAGTGTTGTCGTGAATTATGTATAAAGATGGAGCTTGCCGTTTTAAAAAATCTATCTAAAACACTAATATTATCCTAACAATGCCAAAACCATCGATATTTTCTTATGTAAGTTTCTCGTTGCGCGAAAATTAACTTAAATGAAAAACGAAATGTACTAGGATCAGACTAAAAACTGCTCTCGCTTGGCACAAGGGGAACCTAGCGATAGTAGCAGTCTATACATATCATACGTCGATGGTTTCCCCAGTATCCTAATTTCCCTTATTTGACGCAACTACGCTTACTTATAAAAATTGTAATGTTTAGAATTATGCAATTTATGAATTAGGACCCTGAATAACTACAATATTATTTGTATCTAATAATCATGTTTTATTATTATTAATAATTAAAATATTATAAATTAGTTTTAATTGTAAATAGGTTTTCGCTTCTGGTTAAGCTTTTGTGAATGTTTCTTTAATACCAAAAACTGAATTGTGTTATCTTAGCTTTTATTTTAGTATTTCTTCCTTTTAGTGAATAAAAGACATATTTTTATACGAATGTTGTTTTATTTTGAACCAAAATGGAAACCTATTTTTTTTCAGCTTTCTTACGTGTGTGACAAACTGAATTTGTTGATATTTTTCCTTTGGATCCACAGGATAAACTGAAATTAAAAATAAGTCCCACTATCTTGATTAAACTTACGAATCGTGATTAATTAACTTCTGTGTAAATAAATAAGTAGAACTGGTGGCAACGCCATCTAGTTGTCCCTTGTGGTACTATTTGCCAAAAATATAAACTGAAAACGTTTGAAACAATTTACTAAATAGCTACCTACGTTTTACAGTGCAATAAAATTTTGGTAAGCTTAAAGTTATTACATAATAAAATGTTCATATCAGTATTTCTTTTTCTATTTTAGTGTGGCAGCCCAAGCAATCGTGATTCGCGATTCATATTTCATTCATTAGTTCACTGTCGGATGTCGGCGTTGACACATGACATGACAGATTAAAGACAATTTTTCGAATTTTCGTGCCTTTGTGTTAGCTTATTTCGTTCTTAGTTTATTGTGATTGTTTAATTATTAAAAGCCTACGTTGTTAACCTAGTTATATACATTGGTGCTGTGTTGTGTAATAGGACGTATAGGATTTAAATAGTCAGCTGGCAAACAGCTGATTCTGTTGTGAAATTACAATTTTGGTAAGTTTTTTGTATTTATTTAGTACTATTTTAATTCAAAAGACACGTTTATTCGACTTGTAACTCTCCTTATTTGTAATAGAAGTTTATTCACATAGTAACCGTATGCGAATGTATTTTTTATTGCTTAGATACACAAAAAAGGTTTTTTTGATCTCATGTTGAGTTGAGGCTGCCCGGCTGTTGCCAGGGTCACTGTCCGAGATTGTTCTCAGAAAAAAAAAACGCGGAACATTTATGCAAAACTTTTTGAAAGAGAATTTATTTTAATAGGTCTATTATTTTTAGCAAACAATGCATAGTTAGGTAGGTTTATTCTGGCATCAAGTGATTTCGAATTATTCATGCTATAATTTGCAATTAATTCACAAACAAATTTTAATTAACAATTAACGTTATTTTTTTTCTTGAACTATTCGTTGACTTAACTCTTATTCTTTAATAATAGTACTTTATTTTCCGCAGTGAGCATTTACTAAGGTAGTGTGGGTACCTACATAATTACACATGTCATTGAAATATTGAAAGTTGCGAAATAATTAAGTAGATACCAACGCCGGATACAGACGTTTATTAAATAAGTTTAGTATCCTAACCAAGGTCAACACTAAAATAACTATCAGCAAGTTATAAACCTACATATTTATAATATAAGTAAACATTTACCTGCATCGCGATGCACTTTTAATGAAGATTTTTAATACAAGAACAACAAGATTACATCCATTTAGGTTATTGCTTATTATACACCTTTAAACTTTATCTGATGTGAACAAAAATAGTTACTAGGTTCAATCATAAAAATCATTGTTATTATTTATCGAGATTATTAACAAGAAAAATAACATCCGCGTAAAAAAATGGCGGCATAACGTTTTGAATCTGAAATTCAACATTTATTTTATCCACAGATTATATAACTTAGGTACTCGATGATTCAGCCGTTGTGCCCTTTGATTCATGTCTGTTAAACTTCTAAAATAAAGAAAAGCGAATAAAGGAAGTCGTTTATAAATATCGTAATATGAGTAGCATTTTTTTTTCTAAGAATCATTAGTTGCAACTTTTTAATGACAGACAAAGGGCAGACTGCCAAAAAGACACAAAAAAGTTAGTTATTGTTTTCTAAACGTAAAATAAGAGGCCATGACAGGACAATTTAATTAAGCGCGAAAAGATCCAATACAAGATAATATATTATCTATTTCATTTGTTTGTCCAGCTGAGAGTTTGTAACAAAAAGGTAACACGTTTATTAGTGATTATTGAATAGGCAATGGTAATTTTATGCGAATAATCTTATAATATAATAATGTGCAGGTTTCCTGATTGGACTTGCACTAAGTATTTAATAATTCCGATCTATTTTTCAATGTCATACATTGTATTCTGCCTTCATACGTAATATTGAAATCGCGGTCCTTAGTTACAGTCCGTGCTTATATAAGATAGAAAAAAAAGTATGTTCCAACTACTAGGGCGAACACATACTTAGGTAGGTATTTATCAGGACATTCTGCTTGTTGCTAAGGGCAATATAAGCAATATAGCTAATATTTCTCTATAATATGTTACTCCATTTATATCTAAGTGTATCAAATCAAAAGCTGTATTTAATTTAAAAACTTTAACTGCCTCGTTGGCCTAGTGGCGCTGAGCGCGACTGCTACGTTAGAAGTCTTGGGTTCGATTCCCAAGTCGACCAAGGTGTATTGGGTCTTTCTATGAAATTCTCAGTAGCAGGTCGGAGTTTGGATTTGTGCCCGGTAAGTGGCAATAGGCTCGCCCCCTATTACATGGGACCTAAACATATCGGCGAACTGTGTTTGTACATTGGTACACTTCTGCCTAACCCTTCGGGGATACAGGCGTGATGATATGTTAATGTTAAGTTTAAAATAGCTACGTCAATGTCAAACAGCTGACTTCACTTGCGTATAAAGACAAAAGCATAACCTAAAAATATACAACAGATTCGACACGGGTTTTACAGTTGCAGACTTGTGAACGTCGTTCTACTAAATATTGGAAACAGTGACAAATTAATACAGAATTTACCAATTAAACACGGCTACCGACCTTTTATATAATACAGATAATGAATTAACAATTAACAGCAGCATGTATTTTTGGTTTAAACGATGCGGGTTAATCGATTGATGAACTTTTGTTTAAACCCAATGATATTCTAATAAACAGATATGTTATAAAAGCGTGCAATCGTGGAGACTCGAAAACGTCCTAATTGGGACGTATTGCCTTTCAACAACAACACTTTTTGTCTCTCTTTTTCGTATGGGTTTTATCGCGCTATCTCTTTTGTATAATTTTGACTTATAGTGACATGTATGTCAGCTGCCGCTGCTGCGCGGAACACTTTTTTCGATTGTTTTGTATGTGTATAACATATCTGTTTATTAGAATATCATAGTTTACAACATAATATTCAGGTACTATTTTAAGGCACTATACATGTTTTACGACCTCCGTGGAGCGTCATGCACTAAGGTTTTTTAGGTCTCGCTAGAACTTGAGATCCTGGTTTCGATCCTCGGACACGAGTCAATATAAAAAATATCTTTCTACATTATCAGTGGGTTTGTCTCTGATTCCATAACACAGTAGGGATGTTGACTAATTTTTTTCCATCTTTTAGATAATAAAAAAGTATTAGACACATATTTTTTCGTTTGTCCCGTAAACGAAAAAATATGGAGATACATTGACGTACAAATCTTGCGTGACGTTACCTCTAAGCAAAAGTTCTACAAAGCCGTGACGTCACAAGCCCTCACTAAAAACTTTAAAGCGGTTCATCTTAGTATTTTTTAATTTATTTTAGAAATTAAAAAAATACGTGTCTATTATATTTTGATAATCTAAATGGCGGATTAAATTCATTTAGACTTTTCATATTCAGTTATCTACCCTATTGCCAAAGTTACTTACTTTGTGTTCAGAGCAATGTATATGATGTTGTCCACATTTACTTATTATAACAAACATAATATGTATTTAACAGGGCCAGTAGGTTAGCCAAAAGACTGTGTTTATATTTTTGATCTGTTTAAACATACTGTATGAGTACTGATAACTATTTATGTAAACTCAGTTTTGTTTCATTATTATTATCTACAAAATTCACCACAACACAAGTGCCGCTTTCAGACACGCAACGATACCACTTGATTACCTAAGCCGAAAACAAATGTAGGTAATAGAAAACCATCTCTATGAAAAAAAACGATAAAATTTACATGTGTATGTCACCTCTGAGGTATATCCAAACCTACCCAACCCTATCGTTACAAAATATATTTTTAAATTGGTCCACAGTTGCCTTTGAAATCACGTAACATAGATACAAAAAAAAAAAGAGGAAGAGAGAACCTGCATTTTGAAATCGGTTAAAATTATTAGTGTGTGCATTTTCTACGGGCCTTTTGGTCTAGTTGCTAGTAACCACCCAGGCCAAATCTTTGAGTGATGAGCACGATCATTTGTTCTGTGTCTGAGTGTAATTTACCTATAATATTAAAGTATTTTAGAACACGAATAGTACGTAGAGTTATTTAACGAAAATCGGTCTTATTTATTCTGTATTTATAACACAACATGCAAAATTAAGTAACTTATTTATCGAGGTCAGTGTCAGAACAAATGTTTTCTTTATCAGCATATTATATTATATCTTTAACTTGTATGTTTTATCGTTCTACATACACGGCCATAAAATATTTACACTCTGTCAAATCTAAGCACGTAGGATTTTTCTGTCTTTTTCTTTTGTCCTGATTTGTATTAGTCAAACATTAAAATTAACATACATACATACATATAATCACGCCTGTTTCCCGTAGGGGTAGGCAGAGACCACTTCTTTCCACTTGCTACGAAAATTAAACAGCCTTAAAAGCCAGTTGAAGAACGAAGAAATCGGATAATCGGTGACCGATTTTTTGTAGAAGAAAAATAGAAGTCACAGATAGCAATAGTGCAACGCAAAGGTCCTACAAAAAGACAGTCCAAAAACATAATTGGCACATCCCGATCATTTCACTTTTCTGTTCTTTAAAAGCCAAATACAAACCTGCCCCTGTAAATCTTCATAATCATGAGATTCTCTCTGTCCACTGACTAAATGACGTTCTGCTCCCTCGATAGCCTAACAAAATGAAGGACGTGGGTGTTGAGTCGACCACAAAATCGGTCCTAAGAATCGGTGGATAAAAGCGTAACAGTGGTTTTAAATCCTTGATAGTGTTCCTTTATGAGATCTCCACACATTGTACGTATGTGCCTTTCTGACACAGTGCAATGCGTATTCAGCTTCCATTCATCTCTACAACTCGTCATCTCAGCATTCACTCCTTTCTTTCTCGTACCATCTGTCACACAATCCATCCATCTCTTTTTTGGTCCTCCTCTGCTTTTATACCCATAATTGTAACAAAAAAAAAACCGACTTCAAAATAACTTTATATTTATTTTTCATGGCTCCCACTGCCAATACTGAATGGGACACACGGGAAGCACCAGCTTTCAAATAAAAAAGAATCATCAAAATTGCAGATATGTTATAAGCGTGCAATCGTGAAGACTCGAAAACGTCCTAATTGGGACGTATTGCCATTAACAACAACACTATTTGTCTCTTTTTTTCTTATGGGTTTTATCGCGCTATCTCTTTCGCTAGCTGCCGCGCTGCGCGGAACACTTTTTTCGATTGTTTTGTATGTGTATAACATATCTGTTTATTAAAATATCATTGGTTCACCCAGTCAAAAGTTCTGTGGTAACAAACATAAAAAAGTCTGAAGTCAGAATTGAAAACCTCCTCCTTCTTTGAAGTGTAATAATATTAATATTTGATAAAATGTTTCATTTTGCTAACTATTTAGCACTACCAGACAGAACATCACTTGTAATAATGACTAATGCCCTCATTTCACAGATTACATTGTTATTGGCTTACTATGACAAAATAACCTATATTATTTATACTAGCTGTCATCTAGTCCCGTGACTGAAACGTGGATTTTTGATAATCATAATACATATATTGTATTGTAAACTGCTTCGTTGGCCTAGTGGAGCTAAGCGCGCCTGCTACGCTAGAGGTCTTGGGGTCGATTCCCGAGTCGACCAAGGTGTTATTGGGTTTTTCTATGAAATTCTCAGTAGCAGGTCTGAGTTTGGATTTGTGCCCGGTTAGTGGCAATAGGCTCGCCCCCTATTACATGGGACCTAAACATATCGGCGAACTGTGGGTGTACATTGGTACGCCTCTGCCTACCCCTTCGGGGATACAGGCGTGATGATATGTTATGTTATAATATTTTGTATCTCTCACAGGTAATAAAATAGAATAGAATATATATTCTTTAGTTATTTATTACCTATAAAATGAAGTCGCTTCCGTTGTTTCTGCGCTTAGAACTTTTAAACTACTCAATAGATTTTAGTGCAGTTTTCAGCAATAGAGTGATTCAAGAGCAAGGTTTATATGTATAATACATGCATTTCAGTAAAGAAAAGCCGGGAACAACTTGTGTATTTGGTGGTTAGTAAATAAGTTGATAATCAAGAAAACAAATAAAGTCTGTGCAGAAAGAGAACAGTCTTTAATTTATGCTATTTTTATGCTGACGACAATGTTGCATGATGCCTTGTTATAGTGACTGAAACATTTGGATATTTACAAAATGATAAATACTCTTACTAACGTATTTTAAAATAATATGTAAAAAGCAGTTTTCTATAACGTGTGGCAGTTTTCTTATTTTTTATACCTATATTTATTTAACATATTTTTTAGGATATCTAATGGTCCCTCAGTCGCGGAGGTTTTTACAAATATTCAGTAATTCGTCTAGACAACACATACACCCAGACTTGGAACAAATATTTAATTTTGTCTCACACACAAATGTTTATCCCATGCGGGGATCTAGCCTGCAGCGCGTCATTTGAGAATAGACTTATAATCATATTGGTTTCTTAGGTTTACGCGAATGTTAGACATTGAAATAAAACTACTTTTTACGGATTTTTTCGCGGGTAGACTCTGCCCGTGACCATGATACCTGCAAAGTTGTCGAAACGTCGGGACCTAAAATCTAAATATAAACCGCGAAAAAATCCGTAAAAAGTAGTTTTATTTCAAGACTTATAATCTTATCATTATTATTATATATTACACTATACCTGCAGACAAACTATAAAAATATATTTACTTAATAAAGCCCATTGTATTCAGTAACTTTATTTATATTAACGAAAACGTAAACATTTTCATTTAAATAGTTATTACGGACTTGGGAAATCCCCCCTGAACAGGAAAATGGCGCATGAATGAGATTTAAATTGTGTTGCAATCATTGACGTACTATATGTATAGACTGCTACTATCGCTAGTTTCCCCTTGGCCAAGCGAGAGCAGTTTTTAGTCTGAACCTAGTATATTCGTTTACTGATTTAAGGTAATTTTCGCGCAACGAGAAAGTTATATACGGAAATATCGATGGTTTTGTCATTTTTAGGATAATATTAGTGTTTTAGATAGATTTATTAAAACGGCAAGCTCCATCTTCACTACATAGTATAAAACAAAGTCGCTTCCCGCTGTCTGTCCCTATGTATGCTTAGATCTTTAAAACTACGCAACGGATTTTGATGCGGTTTTGTTTAATAGATAGAGTGATTCAAGAGGAAGGTTTATATGTATAATACATGCATAATATAGTAGAGGAACACGGATAATCTTAGAGATTTAAGTAAATGAACAAATTTTTTGCGCTTACTTTGCAAACGCTGGCTGAACCCTACGAGATAGATCAAAATAATGTACTACAGTATTGTGCACCTTGAAAAGATCTACAAAAAAGTCCGCGATGGTATATGTCTATCTCTTGAGGATAACCCACAATAACCATTTTTATCGTTTATTTATTACTTATTTACGAAAAAGTGATTTTAAGCTATACAGTATTAATCCTTTCCATTTAAGTACCTTTAATGTGTAAGGATTAATGAATAATGTAAGGATAAGTGGCCGCGCGGGGGCCGGGGGGCGCGGGCCTATACCAAGTAGTGCGTCGAAGGCTGTGCTTCGCACTACAGAACTTTATGATTGTGTATCAGCGTTGCACCCGAGCAAAGCCGGGGCGGGCCGCTAGTCATACATAATTCACGACAAAACCATTTCACGCTAGTGCTTACGTTCAAACTCTGATAGGATCACTCTAGTTCCTTATGTATACTCTAAGGGCCCTTTCACACGGCAGTCCAGTTTTTTGCAGGATCCCGTTTTCTGCAGGATCCCGTTTGATCGCAAAAGAGATTATATGCTAGTGTTCACACGAGCAAACCGCATGCAGGATTCTGCAAAATGCTGCCCGCCGATTTGTGCAGTTCGGTTTTGTCACCGGAAACTGGATCCGCTTTCCAGTAAAAAGCGGGATCCCGTTTAATGACACATATATTTCTATAGCAGTGTTCACACGGCTTCCTGCGTGCGGTTTTTTGCTGGACACTGTTTTTTGCGGGATAGTGGAGTGGTGGCAGCCCCCGCCCTCCCTTCCCCGCGCCCGCTACCCAGCGCGTGTGTAGCGCTCGCACATTGCTCTTTTGCGCGGTGCCGAGAAGGTTGTGTTTCGTCGAAAAATGTCCCAAACAAATATTGATCCCGAACTTCTTATTACACTAATTGAAATTAGGCCTATATTATGGGATAAAACGCTGGAAAATTATAAAGATAACAATATGCGAACTGCAGCATGGCGCGAAGTTTGCATTGCTTTGAAAGAAGACTTTCAAGAACTTGAGGAAAAAGAAAGACAAAGCTATGGTAAGTTTTTATATCTATTTATTTATTTCGTTTATCCTTGTATTGCTTCTTCTTGCCAAGGGACAGCTCCCACTTCGGAAACAAAATAATTTGTGAACTCTGTTCGTATTGTGTTAGCACAGCGTCCACCTCGTGTATTTGGCTCATTACGTACGTTTTCCAAAGATATCGATGAATCGTTGCTGTTAATGTTCGCATATGAACTGTCATTGTGCATGATATAGTTATGAAGCACAGCGCAAGTTTTAACTATTGAGATAGCTGTACTGGTGCTTAGGTCCAATGGACGATGAAATATTCGCCATTTATTTGCCAATATTCCAAACGCGCACTCCACATAACGTCTGACTCTTGTTAATCGATAGTTAAATATCCTTTTATTTTTATCTAAATGAGTTCCTCCATAGGGCCTCAACAGATTATAATGCAAACCAAATGCTTCATCACCCACTATCACAAATGGAACACGTGATTCCAAACCTGTAGAGAGAGGACGAGGTTCTGGTAAATCTAAACTGCCATCATTCAATCTTTTCCAGAATGTACATTCTTTGAATATAGAGGAGTCACATTCTTTGCCATAAGAGCCTACGCTGATATAGGTGAATCTATAATTCGAATCCACTACCGCTAGCAATACAATGGAAAAAAAACTCTTGTAATTCATGTACATAGAACCGCTGTGACTTGGTTTCTTCATTCTTATGTGCTTCCCATCAACTGCACCAATGCAGTGAGGAAAATTAGCTTTATTATAAAATGCATCAGCAATTTGTTCCCACTCATATTTTGTGTCGGGCAATTTCATAAACTCCTGATGCAAATTATTCCATATGGCATTTGTTACTTCTATTATTATTGAGTTGATTGTTGACACTCCCACTCGATATGTGTAATGTAAATCCATATATGAACACCCAGATGCCAAGTACCTGCAAATTGAAAACATAAGTAGTGGTATTACAAAAAAGTTAAACAGACGTTTAAAAAAGCACAATGTAAATTGTTTAAAAATTGTGTTAAAAACGTCTGTTTAACTTTTTTGTAATAACCCTGTAAATTTTTTTAACAGTACAAATAACTCAATTTTCAGCAGAGGTATTCTGTTATTTTTTCGAATGCTATTGGTCGAGCGAGAGAACTTTATTTTATTTTTAAATATCAAATACAACTTTTCAACCAATACCGTTAGTTATTTGCATATATTTATATTTTATTATTATATATTAAAATGTTAATAATTATTAAATATTTCAATATTTAACAATAAAATATAAATTATTGATGAAATTTGAGAAAATAGCAGAATACCTAGTACCTTCCTGTTGATGGTTCTTTCTCAGCCCTTATTCATAATTTATGTTTTCTTTTTCAGCTAAAATGGTTGTTAAAAAATGGAATCAGATAAGAGACAGCTGGAAGAGGAGTTTGAATACGAAAAAGAAAATAAATAAATCTGGATCTGCTGCAGTTAATATCAAAAAATACTGTTATCACGATCAGTTGTTGTTTTTAAAAAAAATTATGGATCCGGCTGAAACACAAGACAGTGGCGGTAACAAACCTACAAATATTGAAGAGGGTGATACGGAAAATCCTATCCAAAATGAAGAAAGTGAAAATGAACTTACTATCGGACATGAAAGTCCAGGACAAGAAAATCCCGCAGGTGGTGCTAAACGACTTAAGAGAAGTGTACTACCAAGGCAGAGGCTTTCTGTAATGGATCAAAAAATGGCGAGTTTTATTGATCACCAGATGAAAAGTCAGCCGAATACGCAGAATGAAGATCGTAACTTGTCATTTTTTAGAAGTTTACTTCCTACACTAGCTTCACTCAACGATGATCAAATATTACAATTTCAAGCAGGTGTTATAAGTTTGTTGCAAAATATAAAGAGCCGAAATTTTAGTCAATGGTCCTCTCAACAACCACCTACTCCTAACTACTCTTATCAATCAGCAGGTTATTTCACACCGCATTACAGCGTTCAGTCATCGCCGTCTGCTCAATCAGTTGAATCGCAGAGCTCTGATTTTCCGGATTTCACTAATATTTAATTAATATTAACGATTATCTTGTGAAAATATCATACATAATGTTTGGTAATAAATATTAAACTTTAAATATGTGTTTCATTCTTACCTTAAACATATTGCTAACTTTTCTTCAGGTGTGATGCTTTTTCTCATATTTGTATCACGTTTTTTTAAATCTTCATTCACCCTTTTTAAAAGGTCGTCAAATGTGGTCATACTCATTCTAAAATAATTGCAAAATTTTGACTCATCTCTTCTCAAATCGTTCATAAGATTCCGGAAAATACCCAAATTCGAGCGTTGTGTCAGAATAGGATGAACCCAGAATCTTCTATTTCGCTGCCGACGCCGATAATACCAATAGAAAATTAGGAAAGTATTCACGTCCATTTCACCTGATAACCGGCGTAGGAATGGTAAAAAACAGGATGCAACCGTGTTCATATGGCAGTCTAGCTTTGCGGGACCAGCTTTTTACTGAATCCTGCAGAACTGAACTGCCATGTGAACACAGCGTCCAGTTTGGCAGGATACCGTAAAAAGCCGATCCTGCAAAACTGGACTGCCGTGTGAAAGGGCCCTAAGGTTGCAATCAGGGCCTCGATTCAGCTATTTTAAATGCATGTCAGTGATCGGTCAGTGTACTTGTCATTGTGCCTTGTTTTCGTATTCAAAAAAGCCTACAGTAAAATCTCATTGAACTCTCTAAGAGAACGATCATAATGACATTCAGCAGAATGCTAATTATCGTAAAGATAACCAAATGCAGCAGGTCATTATTTATTCAAGCAACTTTTAAATAGCTGAATCGATGCCTTCTAGTATGTTTTGGATTTCATCCTCTTCCTTTTTAATGACTAATTTGGATGCAAAAAGGTAGAATTTCCTTATAAATAATCCCGTAGGTAGTAGGATAGATGACTATTTTTCTAAGCAACATCCTTAATGTTTAATAAAAAAAATTGTGACGATTACTTATTCGTGCTTTACAGATAAATTAAATACATACTAAAAAATTGAATTGTGGGAATTTCAAGAAAAATAGGACAATGTAACATAATTCAAATGTATCTTCCAAAATAAAAAAAAAACAGCTCATTCTACATATGCTGAATAGCTTTATATTAGTTATCCTGTCAAGAAGTACCTATTTGCTAGCTTCTGGCCTTCCTTGTGATCCAAGCTTACATCATACCAAGTTTCAACCAAATCGGTTCAGCGGTTTGGCGTGAAGGCGTAACATACAGACATACTTCTTCATATATTCGCGTAGAATATGGATTCGTGAACGAACTTTACTTGCCTTTAATAATTGGCTTACAAACTATCAATATGAGTTTATACATTCCGTTCACCAAACCATCCTTTCATTAACTGTTTAACATTAAAATACGACCCTATGTACTTCAATTTAAAGTCCCATTTCCAACGTATGTATAATCAGCAATTACTGGTCCATATGGCATCCAAAAATGGACTTAATGTCTTGAAAAATAGAGTTCATATTTAAATGAGCTTAAACCGAGCTGGTATTGTAAGTACCAGTTGAACTTTTTAATTTAGACATGAACTTTGTGTTCATACATTCTTCTTGCTGGTCTTGATATTATAAATTACTCGAAGTATGCAAATAGATTAATTATATCCTGGGACCGCTCACACACGGCCATCCGATCCCAAACTAGGCAGACCCTGTGTTACAACCAGACAACTGATTAACATACTTATATATTTCTAAATACATACATCAGATACATTACAGCCAGACACAAAAAATGATCATGCTCTTACACAAAGATTCGTCCTGTTTTGGAGTCGAACCCACGACCTTTGGTTCAACAGTCAGGGCCTCGATTCAGCTATTTAAGAGTTGCATGTATTGCCCGAATGACCTGCTTCATTTGGTAATTTTTGCGATACTTGGCATTCTGCTAACTGTCATTACGATCATTAATTTATTGGTCATTACGATCATAATCTTCAAATTCTGAATACGAAAATTAGGCACGATGACAAGTACAGTGACCGGCCACTGGCATGCATTTAAAATTTCTGAATCGAGGCCCTGGTTCACTAACCACTAGCTAGACCAACTGACCAACCAATTACGAATAACAGTAAATAAAAAACATCTTAAAGAACGAGGAATTAATACGCGTTCTTTCCCGATGTTTAAAAGCCTCGCAAGAGTACTACTATTTACAGTCCAGCCGCTGAAAGAATGCACTCCTGACAGGTCATAGCCACAGGAAGATATAACTATTTTAATTATAATTTTACTATATATATGCCAACATTGTCGCATAAGGTATTAACCTGTAAGGATAGTGTTGTAATATTTAAATAAATAAAAAAAAATAAAAAAAACTTTGTACTAAAAATATATGACTATCCTTTGACGACCTCCGTGGTCGAGTGGCGTACACACCGGTTTCAAGGTGTGGCTAGTTCTGAGGTCCTGCGTTCGATCCCCGGACGGGTGAATGTAGAAACCAACTTTTCTACATTGTCTCGGGCCTGGGTGTCTGTGGTACCTTCGTTGTTTTTAATTCGATAACACAAGTGCTTATTAGCTACTTACTTTGGGTTCAGAGCAATGTATGTGATGATGTGCGCATTTTTTATTATCTTTATTTTTTCTAACTATAATCAAAAAATATCATTAAAAACTATATGATTATGTCTGGTCCAGTGAATAATATATCACGGGTTTTATATCCCTATTCAAATCAAGACTGACATGTGTCATCAACGCATTCTCTAAGCGGCTGGACTATAGTATTTTTTGTATAAAACGTTTACATAGTGATAAGAATCGCACGAAACGGTTATAATAACATAGTGACGTATCGTTCGGCCTTCATACGTCTACAGATCAATTTATTGCAGACTTATGAGTAAGTATGCTTGTGAAGTAATTTGAATATTATGTTATGTTTATGAGGTTAGGAGAGGTCAATTGTCTTATAGTATATTGATTGCATATGAATGTAAAATAAAGTATTAAAAAAATATGACAAAACTACTGGCTCGATTTTGATGAAAATTATCCTTGAGATGAAAATTATTTACCTTTGAGTTTTACACTATAGATGAAAAAAATATATCATTGAAATCGATCTACAGTTGCGTAAATATAGCGTATAGCAAAAACTTAAAAAACAGACGAATTGTGATCTCCCTCTTTTTAAGTCGGTTGAAAATTATATATGAATAGACCAACAAAATATTATTATTAGTAGCCAGTACTGTCCCACTGCTGGGAAAACGTAAATAGCAATTTGTAAATAGGCCATTTCATTTTAGTTTAAGATTGACGACCCCTGTTGTCAAGTGGCGTACCACTCCGGTTTTCAAGGTGTCGCTAGCTCTTAGGTTCGAAGCCTGGACTGGTCAATTTAGATGACCACTTTTCTGCATTGTCTCGGGTCTGTGTGTTAGTGGTAACTTCGTTGTATCTGATTCCATAACACAAATGATTTAGCTACCTTTTTTCAGAGCAATGTATGTGATATTGTTCTTTCATTTTTATATACATAATAAATCATAGGTAATAAAAATAAGTCTAATATTTATTTCTTAAGGATCCCGTTGTCAAAACTGGACCAAAATGAAATGGATTCCACACTGGAAGGACCAGCTTTCCAAAGTTCAGCAGTAATAAATATTAAAAAAAAAATACAGTAGAATTCCTTAATGAAAACGATTTTAGTGTTCCGACTGTTAGTAGGGAGAATGATAGAATAAACTAGTACCTACCTATTATGTAATGCTCATTAAATATATTGCATGCCGATTGGTAAAATATGGCTGATCTATGTACATTTATGTAACTAAACAACTTTATTGTACCCATATTTGCAAAATAAATTGTCTTTGTCTTTGTCTCATTGACTACTTAGCTCCTCCTCTTTTGAAGTCAGTTAATAATACTAACTTTTTTAAACACATTATTTTTTAAATGTACCCATACTAAAATAAATGTGCTTTATTTTATTTTATTGCATGTCTGCGAAAGTATTCGCCGAGGACGACAAGTTTTTTTATACTTCCGATAAATGTGGATTTTCCGGTATTAAATACTGTTACGATTAAAAGTAACTTAATATACTTTACTTTTGTTCTTGTTTTTAAAAATACCTAACACATGCATGTGTTCGGCTCCAGTTGACGACTCGAGCGATTTTGCAAGGTTGTATTTGTCAAAAAGGCAATTTTATTATCATTTAATGTTAGGATATAATTTGTGACGTTATGCAAATAATGCGTTTTCTTTCGTTTTAGTTTTTTACGAACATTAATAAGATCTTGGGACAACTCACACACGGCCATCTGATCCCCAACTAGCTTACTAACTACAAATGATCGTGCTCACACACAACGATTTTTCTTGGCTAGGAATGGAACCCACGACCTCTGGGTCGTGGGTTCTGGTGAGACTAACTGCTATACCAGAGTATAGCAGTTAGTCTCAACCACTAAACCAGAAGACAGGCCCCTCAAACTTTGATTACCTACTACTAAGTACTACACAATTTCCTCAACCTTTATTCATCATCATCATAATTATTCTATTGTGGTTATTATAATTGTAGAAAAAAAAAGGTATGGTCACCGATCCATTTCCCGACCTTAACCACCGTTGCTTAACCTCGATCGATAATACTCCTTTTACTTAGCAACAAGTCTTGTCCTATAATTACTATTGTAATAATTAGTTTCAAACTTCCGCGTTAAATAGATTCTTTTAATAGATGTTAATTATTTCTTTATTTATTTTTAACTGAGTAAATAGGTATTTTTTTGTCTGTATACCAGTCACTTGCGTCTGAATTGTTTGACCTTCATATTTATCTTAAGGTGCTCTCTCACCGCGAGCATTCACGTGTATTGTAACATTATAGATTCGAGTTTGAGCATTACATTACAATAATACCTCCCTGACTAACGAGCATTTGCGTGTAATGTAACATATTCTTCTCCTTCACTGATGTATGCCCGTTTTGTATCATTACAAGGTGCGCATTGTAATGCTCGGTTCTCCTCCTTCACTGATGTAATGCTCAAATCTGTAACGTTACATTGCAGGCGAATGCTCTCGGTGAGGGATGGGTGAGGGTGTTGATTTTACCTTTTTAATTACATCAAGGCTTGTAGTGTAACTACTGGATATAAGTAGACTGGCTTAGATTTAAATTAATTTATCATTATTTTAATTAATTTAAATATAAAGTAGCATTACTGCTTATTTATTTTATTTAAAATTTGCTTCCAAAAAGGTGTTGCAAATGTGTATAATTCAATGCATTTTTTTTTAGTTTTGTCTAATATGCATTTTTATCAATTATTTTATGTTTGGACCGTTTTAGCATACAATACTGTGATGATACCCTTGAGGTAAAATGGAATAACATTATTAACAAAAAAAAGTACATGTATACAAACAACTTGAAAAAATATAATAATAATAATCCAGCCTATAAACGCCCCACTGCTGGGCACAGGCCTCTTCCCATATAGAGAAGGCACGAGCATTGATCACCACGCTTGCTCACTGCGGATTGGCGATTTCAGATCCCAAATTTTGGAATCCAGGTTTCCTCACGATGTTTTCCTTCACCGTATGTCAGAAGTGTCTTAGAATAATTAAGAAAGTACATATAACTTTGAAAAGTTACATTGGTACTTGCCCGGGTTCGAACCTGCAACCTCGTGCATACAAATCCGTTCATTGAACCGCTAGGCCACCACGACTAAATAATCGTTTTTTAATTACGTTACAGATATTTAATAGAATGATCTCAAATACATAGCTGGGTACCTACATCTCAAAATATTTCTAAAATTATTTGTTCAAAAATCATCGACAAAAAAATCGCACGACAAAAAAATCGCACCATATTTTTCGTGTAATCTTCGTACTGTCAAAACAACCAATGTTCTTCGGAACTGCAGTGTTTATGGAAAAACTCGACTTTCTCATAAACAGCGTATGTTTGCGACGGATAAGTCGCGTGTTGATAAAACATGTGTCTTGTACCGCTAACGGTAATGCTTTGCTTGATCTCATGAAAATATGCTCATTTGGTAGTCTGTAGTATGATGGGTGGCTTAAATTGCATGGATAATATAAGAGTAGTTCAATACTAAGGTAGGTAAGATTAAAATGTGTAAGAAAGTGTTATTCTCCATAATTATTAATATATTAAATGCACTTGTAGGAGCTAAATAAATATCTCTCATAAGCCAAAATTAGTAATACAAAAAATACACTCGATAATTGATAATTGAGAACCATCTCCTTTTTAAGAAGTGGGTTAAAAAGAGCAGGTAAGAATCAAACAATAATATCTATCCTCTACTGTAAAAACTCTCTCTTGCCACTAACCGGGCACAAATCTAAACTCCGACCTGCTACTGAGAATTTCATAGAAAAACCCAATAACACCTTGGTCGACTTGGGAATCGAACCCAAGAGCTCTAGCGTAGCAGTCGCGCTTAGAACCACTAGGCCAACGAAGCAGTCGGTGGTAATCGGAGAGTAAACCTTTTTTTTTCTCCTGTAACATTTCTTGTTACTTCCGTTATTTAATCTATAGTTATATATGATGCATATGTTATAATAATTAGCGCCACGTGCAACCTTCATTGACCAACGAACTGCACTTGTGACGTATACGGTATAGCTTAGATAGTGTGCGGCCACGAAAACAGCGGTTATAGATTTATTCACTTGTGAGTTTGCATTTGCATATACAATGTAATTTATGAAATATTAAAAAAATACATATTTTAGGCTGCTAAGTAAGACACGTATTATACATATATTATTGCATCTTGCACCTCGACCTAAGACTTGTAGAAAATGGTGCAATAATGTTCCTTTCAACACAATATTTGCCAGCTTAAGATCCAATTGTACGCTAAAACAGCGCTTCTTGTCAATTACATAGGCATAAA
The DNA here is from genome assembly GCA_905146925.1 of Autographa gamma. NCBI lineage: Eukaryota > Metazoa > Arthropoda > Insecta > Lepidoptera > Noctuidae > Autographa > Autographa gamma. The sequence goes on along the minus strand of LR989878.1, from coordinate 2,093,393 downwards.
GAAATTTACTACTTGCGACCCGTCATGCTTAGCTCTGGTGGAGATAACATATTTGTTGAAACACTATCCATTAATGAAAACCACATGAAAAATCGTTCTGTAGTTTTTGGCTTATTGCGTTCCGATAGACACAGTCTAAAAAATATTTCATAAAAATGTATAGAATATAATCTGTATAAAATAGATTGTGTAATCCCCGCTGGTTTCATAGCCCAACGGTTATCAGCCAACAGCTTTGTAAACTATATACTAGCGACATTTTTATTGTATGTTACATACATACAAGTTATGTTTATTACTATGTAAACATATCATGATAAAATATTATTTAACTTACCGATACTAATATTAATTAATCGACTAATTAAACATACATACATATAATCACGCCTCTTGCCCGTAGGGGTAGACAGAGACCATTTCTTACCACTTGCTACGATCCTTACACACTTGTTTCGCTTTATCCACTTTCATTATTCCCTTCATACATGCTGTTCGGTTTATGGTCCTCTTGACTTGTCCTCTTTTCATTCACACTCGCCTTATACACTTTTTTCGTCAATCGTTCTTCATTCATTCTTTCGACATAGCCAAACCATCTCTGCATACCATAATTACATAATTAACGATGTAAAAATGTGGGTGTTATAAGATTAACATTAGTAATTGTCTGTGGTATTGTATCTCTTAAAATGCTGAACCGATTTCGAAAGTATTCTTTTAGTTTGTAAAAGGACGTCATTGAGAGTATTTTAAGATGTGCAAATAAAATGTAGTCTAGAGTATTTATTTAAATATTATTATTTGCATTTGTTTGCAAATAAAAGATTACATTATTTATAATGTCGTTTATTTGTTTAATAAGAAAATCAACATTGAGAAATATATTATCTTACTGCATGTGTAACAAATATTTAATTAACTCGGTTGCAGATATTTATTTAATGTTGCAATTAAACAAACATAATTAATAAATAATTAAACAATTACTTTGTGAACACAAGTGTTTTATGTGACGAAATAATTAAATTGTTTGAGTATTTTGCAGCAGTAAAGGTAAGGGAACAAACTTTTATTAAAAATAAATATAAATAATTTTACGGAAAAAAACTAGTCAAAAAAAGTCTTCTGTATGGTTTGACCGATAATACAGGTTAACCCTCTCTCGCCGCAGTTTGTCCGTGGATGGGTGACCATTTCTAAACATACCGAAACCCCCCCGTGCCTCGGATAGCACGGTGCCGTCTGCCATTCAAAGATCTTTGGCAGTAGTTATGGGTTGTGGAGGTCAGGTAGCCAGTCGCTTCATCGGGGGCGTTATGGTGTAAAGACTTCGGTCGGTCCTGTAACGCCGCCACTAAGGCGAAAGATGGCACCAGGTGTTTTGCCGGTGTAGTCAGAGCCCTTTTCAAGGCTCGGGAAGCTAGAAAGACTATTGCATCTTCACCCCCCATGGAGATGCAAGGCTGTCTCATAAATGAGTTTCATCTGAATAAAAAAACAGTTACGTTATTCAGCTGAACTCGGTAAGACTGGAAGCCGACCCAACAGAGTTGGGAAAAGGCTCGCGAGATAATACTAAAGTCACTGAGTGACAAATGTAATTGACATATCAAAAGTGTCCTGTTGAGTCTGGATGAGAATAGCATAGGACCGTAGAGAATGGCACGAGAAAGGAGAGGCCTATGCCCAGCAGTGGGAGAACAAGGGCTGTGAATAATGATATAAAACTAACTGGGTGACGAAATAAAAGTATAAATGATATATCTGTTAAATCAGCATCACTTTATCTCAATGTTGCTGTAACATTAGATAGCGTTATCATCTAGCTGTATGAACAATATGTGTCAAATCATTTATATTGAACGTGGAGCGTGGATGAATCATTTGTGAGTTGCGTGTGATCTTTACTGGCCATGTAAGGTTTACTACAATTACTACACATATAGTAATATCGAATAATGAATGTCTAACTTAAAAATGACAAAAAAGCAGGTAATTCTATTCGTCGGGATCTATGTTTTTTTTAATATATTTTCTTGTTTACTTGATAACTGGCCAGATATGGATGGTTCTATTTTGATCGATTTGTCTGTTTAGAAATACAAAGATATATTTTTTTTAAAACATGTGTATGCACAATACTGGATTTTTACAAGATATAGCCATAGGATCTGCATGTTTTGCCAATCAATTATTAAGATTATTTGGTTGTGGTTTTCATATAAGAAGTATTTATAGGGAAAATAAATTACCTACGTATCAAAATGAAAGTGAATAATCTAAGCCAAAATTAATCTCCAATATATTAACATTGGTTTGTGGAAAGCTAGCTATACAATATAATTTATGTTGTGAGATCTAATGTTGAATTTGAGATGATGATTTGAGATTTTGATTTAACATATTGTTAGATTGTAGGCCTTTTAAAAGGAGTGGCAACAAACAGTAATCAATAGAGATCTGTGGAAGGAAGGAAGGGAGGCCTGTGCCCTGCAGTGGGACATTTCCGGCTCATAAATGAAAAATGCCTTTTAAAAACTTAGGATTTAAATGGAAAACAGTAAAAACAAGTATAAGGAAAGCGTGAATTGTATAATCCCTGAATCTTATCGTAATCTGCTAACTCTACCGTTTGTCTACAATTTTGCTGTCAACTAATGCATAAGATAAAATCTGCCAATTGATTAGAGATTTTGCGAAGGTCGGTTGGATTTCCGCAGTTTAAGAGCCTTATAGAAAGAAAATAATCTACCCTTTGCCTGCTAAAAGCATTATTTTAGATGATCATCTGCCTCGATGGCCTAGTGGTGCTAAGCGCGACTGCTACGCTAGAGGTCTTGGGTTCGATTCCCAAAATGTTATTGGGTTTTTCTATGAAATTCTCAGTTAGTGGCAATAGGCTCGCTCCCTATTACATGGGACCTAAACATATCGGCGAGCAGTGGGTGAACACTGGTACACCTCTGCCTAACCCTTCGGGGATACGGGGCGTGATGATATGTTATGTTTTATCATCGTATTACAATCATATGTATTATGTTTTATCATCTGCCATAGATTAACTGTACAAATATGGATCTGACAGAACCCATGCAATAATCATCGTCTCCGTCTCCGTGGTCGAGTAGCCTACATACCTGTTTTTAAGGTGTCGCTAACTGAGGTCCTGAGTTCGATTTCCGGACGGGTCAATATAGAAAATCACTTTTCTAGATTGTCTCGATATAGGTATTTGTGGCACTTCTGTTGTTCCGATTCCATAACACAAGGTTTTAGCTACATACTTTGGGTTTAGAGCAAAGTTTTATGTTAGTTTATTTTAAACAAAAAATGCATTCAGAAAGTAATTGAGATTATATTTAAAGCATAATATTCTACAGTAGTTAAGAAAAACCCTGTCCGGACGAAAGGGTGATATAGGGGCCACAATTACATACCCAAATAAAAAAATAAATATGGAATATTCGTAATAGTACCAATGATAATGAAATTTGAAAAAAACATTTTTTGCCGCAAAATTCGCAAAATTTGAGATTAAAACAAAGATTACAACACTATTTTTGGAGGCCTTTTGTTTGATCATTTGGCACTTGTGACAACGCAGAATCTTTCTGTCTCGTTTTGGAAAAATAATAGGCTAAAATTCTCGATACCTAACAACACCTTGACGAATCCGACAGGGTTTTCTAAACACCCTGTTTCAAAAATATGGGGAAGATACCTATGTTCTCAATTCTTTCAGCATTTAATAAAAGTATGTACTAATAGTAAATGTAACAATTCGCGGTATAAATCCAGTTTGAAATCAAAAGTGAAATGAGTACAGTACAAACGAGTTTGTGAAAGTTTCTTTGGTGTAAATGAAGCGAGTTACTTTTATGAGAATTCTTATAATATTTAAATATAATAATATCAGCCTGTAATTTAAAGTTATATAATTAAACAAGTTATGAGTATGACTGAGAATGGGTACAAGGATAAGACAGAGAAAGAGATGGATTGTGTGAAAGATGATATGAGAAAGGAAGGAGTGAATACTGAGATGACGAGTTGTAGAGATGAATGGAAGCTGAATACGCATTGATGATGAATATCCCTGTGTTCTAACATTGTAATATTTAGAACGAGCATTGATCACGTCGCTTTTTTCTACCGATTTCAAAAGGAGGAGGTTCTCATTCTTTTTTGTACGTATTTTACGCGTTATCTACGAAAGTTGTGGACCGCCTCCAAAAACTCTTTCCAGGGTATACCTTAGAAGGTGTCATATAAATTTCATCAAAATCAATCCTGTAGTTTTCTTTTTTTTTTAAATAAAGCTAGTTTTTACATTTATTTGCAATTCATTTTTAGGTTTTTCGATTGTACTTTTACATCAATTTTCTAAAATTAAAAGTGTAGTTTCTAGCTACAGAAATTATAACATTAGTTCTAGCCTTTAACTAAAACTATTTTTAAATATGCCATAAGGTACATTTGAGGAACATTTGACCCAAGTTCGGACACGTGTCGCAATTTGAATACATAACGGTCATGGGTTCTCGGAACAATAGCCATTATGGGACAATTCGTGGAACCAATAGTTGTGGTGCTACTTAATTCATGAGGTTTCTATGTTATAGGCATTAAGATATGTTCTCGATAGCAAATGAAAAGTTAGGCGATGGCCGCACTACGGTTATACCACCGCGGATTGTAACCGCTTTTTTTTTGTTTTTTTTTTGGTAGAGAGATTTGCAGTTAGCCTGAGCGCAGGCTTTGACTGCTTCACCGGACTTTTGGCGAGAACCTTAAGGCCTCCAGCCAGAAAGGGGATTGTAACCGCCTGATTTTGTGAGTGAAGGAAACTAATGGAAGCGGCCGCACTGACAGTTATTTTCCGCGAATTTTTAACCGTAGTATATGGACTGTGGACAGTCATTCATTTCCCGAGCCTTTTCCCAACTATGTTGGGGTCAGCTACCAGCCTTACCGGATTCAGCTGAATACTGTATTTTACATGGAGCGACTGCCTATCTGACCTCCACAACCCATTTTACTGGGAAACACAGTGTTCCATAGTAAGACTGGTTGTCAGAATTGACTTAACGACTGTCAAAGTTCTTTGTATGACAGCCGGGGCTGTGGAGAGTGAGAACAGATTATATTTAATTTACCTTTGCCTTCGAACCTTACTATCCTCATTTAGCTATAAATTGGTGAACTAAAATCAAGTGCTTTTGGAAATGTTTTAACTAGCAAAATATATTATATTTTTATTTAGATGTAATGTAGAATAAGGAAATAAAAATAAAAATTTATAGATTTTTTGATTTATGTTAGCGTTGTCGTCATCAAAGTTATAATTACTTTATTATTTTAGAGCTTTAGGAATGTATTCATGACTAGGGAACGTCGATTTTATGTTTCGTCTATTCCACTCCTGCAAAAATGGTATGGACTCCCAGTCTCACTGGATTCAACTGTATTTTCCCCACATACAGCGATTAGTACAAGAAATAAAACCGTAAATATATCCTCTCACAGTCTCATCCGGATTCTTAAATTCTCGACCTTTGACCTCAATAATTTCTGTCCATTTAGTTTCATATATTCGCCCTTGACCCTTGAGTTTTTGTTTGCTATGGGACCTTTGGCGCCGCGAATGTAATAAGTCTGGCGGCCCTTGGGTGATTGAAATTACGTCACTGTTTTGTTATAACAGTCACTAAAAGGCCTATATTAGATGTAGTATCCTGGAACAACTCTCACACGGTCATCTGATCCCAAAGTATGCAGAATTTGTCTATTGTGACCGGATAACTGATGAACATACTTGTATCCAAATAGGTATATACAGATAAATAACACCCAGACACAGAACAATGAACATGCTCATCACACAAAGATTTGTCCTGGATGGGAATTGAAACCACGACCAGTCAACAATTAAAAATTTGATGTTTCCATACTCATAAGTTTGGCATTTTTGATAAATTCCGTGGTCGAGTGGCATTCACGCAAGTTTTAAAGCTGGCCCGGGGTCGATTCCCGGACGTAACAGTGTAGAATATAATTTCTAAATTGTTTCGGTGTCTGGCTGTTTGTTGTCTCTGATTTCATAACACAAGTGCTTTAGCTATAGGTATTGTACAGTCAGAACAATCGTAGTAAAAATTAGGGAGATTTTCGTTGAAAATTTTAAATAGTTTCTTCCTGACTGATTTTTCAATACCAAACAATATGAAGAAAAAAAAATGCATACACATTTATCATTATAGGTAAATATTTATCCTTACTTTGCTTCGAATAACGGTAATAACAACTTTCCTAGACTTACTCATTGCTAGTAATCGTGTCGTACTAGGAAATAAACAATGGAAATTAATGCTCTCACATTCACTGTACTTTATTATTGAGGAAAACATAAACATATATAAGTAGGTACTATGAGAAATAACGGAAACTTTTATTATGTAAGCTAGAAACTATTTACAATACCTATGGGAAAATGTGGCTTTTTAAAAAGAGGATTTATTTAATTCATCTGTAGGTTTGTGGAGAAAAAAATCATAATTCTTTATTGTACACAAATAGATTACATAGAACATACATATATTAATTAGAGTAGATGTACAGAGGCGAGCTTAACTCAAAATTGAGTTTACTTCCAGCAAACAATCATTGTCAAAATGTGTATCAATTTCGCATTTTTAAAGTAAAGATAAATTTATTTAAACTTTCAGCTTAAATATAAACATCGTTTGATTCAAATCAAATTATTTGGGTACGTTACCATGAATCTCAAAACTATATAACTATAATTTTGTGAAGTTGGTAAGATTGGAAGCCGACCCCAATATAGCTTAGAAAACGGCTAAGTAAATAATGTAATCTAAAAAAAATTGTAAGGATCACGATGGGTCATTAACATAGTCAAACTTTTGGGTCGGGTCTGGACGACACTGGCAAGGGACCGTAGGGAATGGCACGAGAAACGAAAGGCCTATGCCCAGCAGTGGGAGAAAAAGGCTGTGAATGATGTTAATTTTTATAAAGAAATACCGACTTCAAAATATGTCTTATACTATGGTTTTCTCATGGATCCCTCTGTCCTAACTAAACCAAAGTAAAATGGGACCACACTGAAAGCAAAACCTTTTAAGTAAATAAAAAAAAAAATCATCAAAATTAATTCTCCCAATGAAAAGTTTTGAGGTCACAAACAAACAAAAACAGTTAAATAGCATACCTCCTCCTTTTTGAAGTGGGTTAATAAAAGAAAGTGTATTCTATTTTTATTCAAATCAGAACATCTGAAAGTCGTCTGTTATCTGTAATTCTAAGTAAAGACCTAATTAGTATAGACCATTGACGTACTATATACATAGACTGCTACTATCGCTAGGTTCCCCTTTTGACAAGCGAGAGCAGTTTTTAGTCTGAACCTAGTACATTTCGTTTTTCATTTAAGTTAATTTTCGCGCAACGAGAAACTTATATAAGAAAATATCGATGGTTTTGACATTGTTATCATAATATTAGTCTTTTAGATAGATTTTTGGAAACGGCAAGCTCCATCTTCATACATAATTCACGACAACACTTGTTCACACTAGTGTTTACGGTTTAAACTCTGATAGGCTCACTCTAGTTCCTTATGTATACTCTAAGGTATAGACTAAAGACCTAGAACGTCTCTGATAACCTAAATGATAGTTATCGCTTTAATTGCAAGGTATTATATTATTACAGGTTATGTAAATATTTAAATAACTACTTGTTGCTTGCTTTTACTTTAGATAAAATAAAAAAATATTTCGGTGTTTGCTCGTCTCTGTTTTTTTTTAAGATTTTTAACAATTTTAATAATAAATGCTGGATTGTTTATTTTTAACCGACTACAAACTACAAAAAGGTGGAGGTATTCAATTCGACTGTTTTTTATGTTTGTTACCTCATAACTTTCGACTGGGTGAACTGATTTAGATGTTTCTTTTTTTTTATTTGATATGTAGTTCTTCCCGTGTGATCCCATTTTAATTTGGTCCAGTTATGACAATGGGATCCATAAGAAAACCATGTAAGACTTACTTTGAAGTCGTTTTTTTTCTAAAAATAAAAAAAAATCTTATTTTTATTGCAATTTTCATACGGATATAGAAACAATTTACTGGTAAATATCCCATAAATGCTATACATAAAAACTTGACCGAGACTCAAGAAATATACACTCAATTAATTATAATGAACATAACGATGACCAAATAACTGATGGCGCCGAGGCCAAATAATAAAAACCGTTGCCATGGCAACGTGAGACCAATCTATAACCGAAGCGATTGCTATTGGTAGTTTGACGTTTATACGTGCCCCGAAAAACGTTAAACATATCCTGGGACAACTCACACACGGTCATCTGATCTTCGACGACCTCCGTGGTAGAGTGGCGTACGCACCGGTTTTCAAGGTGTCGCTAGCTCTGAGGTCCCGGGTTCGATCCCCGGACGGGTCAATGTAGAAAGTCACTTTTCTACATTGTCTCGGGTCTGGGTGTTTGTGGTACCTTCGTTGTTTCTGAATTCCATAACACAAGTGCTTAATTGCTACTTACTTTGGGTTCAGAGCAATGTATGTGATGTTGACCGCATTTATTTATTTTTATTTATTATTATCTGATCTCAAAGTAGGCAGAGCTTGTACTATGGTAACCAGACAACTAATAAACATATTTCTTATATTTCTTTATATACCTACATTTTACACAGTAGCCGTTTGTCCCGACTGTCATACGTAGATCTTTAACTGTCATTATTATTTTGACAACTAGTCTTACCATGGGATACTGTGTTACCCAGTAAAATGTGTGTGGAGGTCAGATAGGCAGTCGCTCTGTAACATACGGTATTCAGCTGAATCCAGAGTGACTGGAAGGCGAACCCGACATAGTTTAGAAAATACCTTGGTTTATAGGATATGTAACTAAAGAGTGTGATGTAGGCTTATAAAAAAGGTTTCTTCACTAAAAAAAAAATAAAAAAAACTACTTCAAAATAAGTCTTATATGATTTTCTTAGGGATCCCACTTTCATAACTGGTACAAATTGAAATGGGACCACATTAAAAGCACCAGCTTTCAAAGAAAGAATCATCAAAATCTGTTTACCAGGGCAAAAGTTATGAGGTAACAAACATAAAAAAATACAGTCGAATTGAATACCCCCTCCTATTTAAAGTCGGTTAAAAAAGTAATATTCATTTAATATTTTTCTTTTTACCTTTGGTTTAAGACATGTAAACCATGTGTAATCATTAAAATAATCTTGTAGAGACTAAAACCATTGCTCTTTGACCCCTACGTCTTTAAGATAAGTTCGCTATCAGAGATCAAGACAGCTTCTCATGTGGGTCAATGACATCTGTAGATAAAGCTAATATCTTACGGCGATTATTTAATTAACTAAGTATATTTTGATAATCAGTGTACTGCCTCGTTAGCCAAGTGGTGCTAAGCGCGACTGCTAGAGGTCTTGGGTTCGATTCCCAAGTCGACCAAGGTGTTATTGGGTTTTTCTATGAAAACCTCAGTAGCAGGTCGGAGTTTGGATTTGTACCCGGTTAGTGGCAATAGGCTCGCCCCCTATTACATGGGACCTAAACATATCGGTGAACTGTGGGTGTACATTGGTACACCTCTGCCTAACCCCTCGGGGAATACAGGCGTGATGATATGTTATGTAAAGTGGAAATGTTTGCAAAATGATAGAGCTGTCGGCGTTCTTTTGTCCAAAACAAAATGTTTTTTGAACTGAATTCAAGAAATGGGGAATGAATGTTTTGTTTTTGGTAGAGATCTTTGCAGTTAGCCTGAGCGCAGGCTTTGACTGCTTCACCGGACTTTTGGCGAGGACCTTAAGGCCTCCAGACAGAGCAATAGGAAAAACTAACTACGTCAGCAACGTCCACTAAGGGCACCTCCTGCGGGGTTCGGACCTCGACTTAGTGCGTTGCTAACAATCTTAATAAAGACTAGAGCACAACAAGGGATGGCTGGATCTACAGTTTGTGCGGTGTAGCATGGTGCGGGTGACAGTTGTCAGCCATGTTTCGTTTCACTCTTGAAGGTTGCCACGATTTACAATTATGACCTTAGTATTTCAGGTGCACCATATTTGTAATATATTAAATCATTAATTACGGTTCTTAATTAAATAAAACCAACCAGAATTTTCTAGTTTACAAATAAAATTATATTGGAAGAAAAAATAAGCAAAGTGTTATGCGTATAACGTAACGCCAAAGACTTCTTTAGTGATGGGATGTACTGCTACGATGGATATATCGATATTTTTAAAACTTATAAAAAAGTACATTTTATTCGTCTTAACTCATATCAGAGTCAGAAACATCTGAATTGTGACTCAATTCATCATCTGAATCTGTAACTGATATTATTAACGATGATTCCATAAAATCACCAATATGGATATCACGATCCCAATCAGACATAATGTTTATGATAAATTTTATATTCAAAAATATATTTTTTAGTAGTTTAATAGATACAATTAAATTTAATGTTACAATTATTTTTATAATAATGAAAAAGGAAATGTGATTTTTGCCGTGAAAAACGTCATCGATAAAATTAACTTGCATAACGTTACATCCTTAGCCATGTGATACTGATAGATTTCAACGTCATACTGACAAATGTCACCCGCACCAAGCTACAGCGCACAAGGTATAAGTTTTTATTATTTAAGGGCATATTTTTATTGCTAGTTTGGTCGGCCCGGGCCTGCTTTGTCTAGGGACGGGGGAATGCTCCCACTGCAGGGCAAAGGCCTCCCTTCCTTCTTTTCACAGGTTTCTATTGATTGCTGTTTGTTGCCACTACTTTTTGTATGCTTTATAAACTTTTAAACTATCGCGCTGCATGTTTATAGTAATACAATTCATGGGAATATGCGCGTACATGAGTTAATACCTTTTTTGGGGTTGACGTTTCGACCGGGTTACACCGCCCGTGGTCGCAAGCAGACTGTGTTTTTGTATGCGTCTAGTTCATCCCTCCATCTCCGCCTGGGTCTTCCACGCGGCCTTCGTCTATTAGGAACCCAATTTCTAGACACTTTTGCCCATGGTTCTCCTGATGTAAATATTATAATTAATTTAAATTAATTGCATTTATTTATACATGATGAACACCAGCCTGTAAATGTCCCGATCTTTTTTATGTTGGATGTAAAATAAAAAAAGTTATTTAATCATGATGTTTTGGATGTTCTGCTGACAAAATAGGTACAAATAACCTTAAAAAAGTCACGTGAATTAGTCTGGGTTGGAACTTGCGACCTTGCACGAATACGGTTATTGAACTATTTGATCACCTCTACATATGTAAAGAAAACATTTGACAATCATTCATAGTTTGTTTTGACAGCTGTCAGTTCAACTACCATTGACAAGAAAAAATATACACGGCTGTATGCTCTAGTTTATTCATTTATTTGGTGTTTTTAATGACTACAGGAAAGACAATAATACTTACAAAAAAAACAGACTTCAAAATAAGTCTTATATGGTTTTCTTATGGACCCCATTGTCATAACTGGACCAAATTAAAATGGGATCACACTGAAAGCACCACCTTTCAAATGAAAATAAATCATCAAAATCATTTCGACCAGTCAAAACAGTCAAATTGAGTACCTCCTCCGTTTTGTCTGTTAAAAAAAAGAATTAGCAGTCAATGTATTTTGCCACCGTAGCGCCTTATTACTAAACCGATTTTAGTGAAAGAGGCGTCAAAAGATTTTTAGTAATGGCTCCGGTATTGATGTTATTTGCTATTCCTACATACAATGTCTTAAGACTTATATTTTTCTGGATATATTATTGTAAGTATCACAACAACTAACGAGCTTAAACTCCGTAGTATAATGTTGTAAGTATGAGAAAAAACTTTTGCAGCTTTCAGAAAATATACTTTCTTTTCTTTTTTTATTGTTTTTCCATTAAAGCACCCAATTACACAAAGATACGTAAAAAAAAACAACTTCTAGTTCGTTTCGGATTCAACAACTTGTTTATTTGTTATTTATAACCATATTTATACGATTTTAGGCTCATTAACTAGTCTAGGTACAAAACTAAAGTGACTTTTATAAATGTCAAAGGATTATTTTGTTAGTATGTTACTTTTTATTTTTAACAGATTAAGAGCAAAGCTATTTCTTTTATTTATCAGGATACTCGTAAAAGGAAATTAAAGATATTTTGGCATGACTCCAGGGCCTCGATTTAGCTATTTTAAATGCATCTCAGTGGTAGGTCAGTGTACTTGTTTTTGTGCCTAATAAATATTCAGATAAGTCTACAATAAAATCTCATTGAACTCTTGAAGATAATGATCGTGATGACAGTTAGAGGTATGTGAATTATCATAAAAATTACCAAATGAAGCGGGTCATTCTGTCAATTCAAGCAACTCCGCCCGCATGCGTTCACCGTGGCGTAGTTTTTAGAAATCGCCCGCATCACTGATGTAGTCCCTAACGACTAGTGAAACTGGCCTTTATTTCTTACAAAAAAAAAATAGGCCAGGTCAAGAATACCCTAAACCGAAGAGCTTGTATGAAGGGAATAATGAAAGTGGACGTAGCGAAACAGTGTAAGGATCGTAGCAAGTGGAAAGAGGTCTCTGCCTACCCCTACAAGAGAAAGAGGCGTGGTTATATGTATGGTTGTATGTATGACTAGTGAAAATTATCTGTCTATCTGACCTCCACACAATTATATCCCTCGCTATTTATATGTAGGTTAAACGTTATCATCGGATCGATTATCCATTGAAGCCTAAGGCTTGGCTGGCCGAAAATCAATGGTGAAAATAGTCGCGACCTCCATACAAATTAAGGTCATGTTTCCTTTACGCGATCTATTTAGGCTCCGCCCTTTGTTGGCTAAATTAAGTTTGGTGTTGTTGTTTAGGGCTTGCCCTTTATAAACCCAGACGCAAACGAGGGGTTTTAAGGTGCGTCTAGATCTGACGAACACTCTTTTTAAGATGAGTCGATCTCTGTATTTGTGGTAACATAGCTACTAAACGAATGGACTGATTGTGTTAAGTTTTCTTTGAAAGCTGGCACGATGGAGACAGATCTTTGCTATATATTTTGAAAAGAACTTTTCATTTTTTTAAGAATATAGGTAAATTAATTTTTTTAATAGTTATTTTAGTGTAAGTTGCTAGCTTTTGCCTGCGGCTTCGGCTATGTAAATTAGATGGTTCGGTTATGTAAATGCAAATATATCGAATATATCAAATAGAAAGATTTATTTACATACAGTAGTCTTGTTCACATCCATTAAATTTGCATTTACATTTTTTGCTAAGGTTTATTAACCTTGGCCGCTAAAATCGATTATTACGGTTTTTTGTGTAGTAATTATTTTTTGCGTTTAATTAATTATTCAAGATAGCGTGTGAAGTTGTGAATATTAATCATTGTTACAGCCTACAGGTAAAGGTCGTCTCGCAAAATCGATAGTTATGCTGTTAGGGATACGGTGTCTGGGTGTACATATTGACTTAAAAAGTATATGCAAATGTATGCAAAAATACATGCATTACATAAATTAAAGTAATCGCTGAAAATTATTATTGTTTGTTGGCAATAATGGCGCTAAATTGACACAAAACTTACCTTTAAGTTACTTTTTAAACCCACGTAACTCAAATTACAGAGATTGAAGATAGTCTAAATTTACTTATCATTACTTATTTAATACTTAAACAATAATTAAACACACAAAAAATATTGATTAAAATGCGATCGACGTTTAAATATACGCCCATAACTTAATGGCGATTATAATTACATAAATGAATAATAATACCAAATAAAATCGGAAAACACTTTACATTGACCCGTCCGGGAATCGAACCCGGGACCTCAGAGCTAGCGACACCTCGAAAACCGGTGCGTACGCCACTCGACCACAGAGGTCGTCAAAATGTCTTGACATCTATATTCCTAACAAATGATCGCGCAAAACAAACTCAGTCTTTACTCGTGTTACCATGCGATATATAGAAAATAGGACAAACGTCAATCACTCTCAAGGACATGTTAAGAGAGTTAATTTGAGAGATAACAGATAGTAGATACGTAAATAATATCTCGCGAGTATATTGATAAAGATAAGATATTTGGAGATAAATTATATTTTGACTGGCCTGTTGGTCTAGTGGTTAGTGACCCTGACTGTTTTTCCGGAGGTCGTGGATTCGATTCCCACCCAGGACAAATATCTGTGTGTTGAGCACCAGCATTTGTTCTGTGTCTTGGTGTAATGTATCTATAATATTAAATATAAATGTATTTAGAAATATATGAGTATGTTCATCAGTTGTCTGGTTACCATAAAGCTCTGCTTAGTTTGTGATCAGATAACCGTATGTGAGCTGTCCCGGAATATTATAAAATTTATTATTATTCGTTATGATATTAGTTTGAAAGGTTTATCTATGGTTAAATTTGTTGTTTTCTGGCTCGTGCCATGGCTTTGGATATGATAGTCTTCTTACAGTGGGATTGATTATACATATTTTAACGCAAGCGACGAACATTTTATTTGACCTGTATTATGTCCCATTGCTGTGCAGGCCTCCCCTTTCTTGTTCTACCACTCTGTTTTTTTAATAAATATAAAAAAAAGTTAATAAATAACCATAGGTATAGTGGTAATTGATTATTCTCTGCTTGTGATCTACAAACAAAAATATCGTTCATTGAACCTCCACCATATTCGTGTTACTAATCTACATAAGCCGAAATAAATTACAATAAATTATGTCTCAAACAGTTTTAAATAAAAAGTGTTTGACCTTGACAGTGACATTGATCGGGACAGTCCGATAAAGTTAGAATTTATGGTGACTCTAGCCTTGCGTGTATAGTGTGGGCTACAGGCGCTCCTTTCATTTATAGTTTTTTTTTCTTGATGTATTGACTGATAAAAATGTAATTATATCGTTATTTATTTGTTTTTCAAGGTGGGTTACGGTATTTGAAACTTATTTACATATTTTAAAGGTTTCCGTACCCAAAGGGTAAAAACAGGACCCTACTTAGTCTTCAATGGATACAGCTTTAAATGACACATCATCACAGGTTGTCTGAAGCCGACTCCTGTTGGCCTGCTGTATCCACTAGCCGGCATTGCACCGCCAGATGTTTGTAGACGAGTTGCAAGCTCCATCGAGAAAGGGAAGTTGGAGACAGGCCCACGACACCCTAAGCTCCAGTACGTCCCTGTACCGCTGAGGCTTAAAAGTATTTAAGAGGGCTCTCATACAACGGTGGTACGGAACCTTTCGTGCTTGAGTCCGACTCGCACTTGATCGATTCCTTCTAGTGATGTATTGACTGATAAGAATTTAATTATTTCGTTATTACTTTGTTTCTGCAGGTGGGTTACTGTATTTAACGCTTATTTACGTACTTTTTATGTAAATACCGTCATGTAGGCTGTTTTTGAAGATTGGTTAATATTTATCGGCTAGATGCGGGTTTGACAACGAAATCTTAATTAGTCCGCAAGTCAGATAAAAAAAACCGTCCAAGTGCGAGTCGGACACGCGCACGAAGTGTTCCGTACCCCAGTTGTATGAGACACCCCCTAAATATTTATTTTTATTTTACATAATTTGGGAAAATTTCAACTGTGTAGCTATCACGAGATACAGCCGATTTTCTTGAGATACAGCCCGGTGACAGACGGACGGACGAACAGCGAAGTCTTAGTAACAGGGTCCCGTTTTTACCCTTTAGGTACGGAACCCTAAAAAGAAATAAATACGTTAACATTTCTCACTACAAACGACCTGCAAACGCGAGCAACAACTAATATATGATAATCAACTACCATCATCATCTCCCGAGCCTTTTCCCAAGCTATGTTGGTGTCAAGTCTCACCGGATTCAGCTGAATACCGTATTTTACATAGAGCGACTGCCTATCTGACCTCCACAGCACATTTTACTGAGAAACAAAGAATCCCTTCGTAACGCTGGTTTTCAGAATTGAGTTAACGACTGCCAAAGATGTACATATGACAGTCAAGACATAACGTGCTTTCTGAATCACGGAGAGTCTTGGTATGTTATAAATGGTCACCCATCTGAGGACCAACCTCGGCGAGCGCGGCTTAACCTGTATTATCGATCAAACCGTACGTCTTACACTTAACCACGAGCCCCCCATAATAATCAACTACCAATCTACTATAATGGTATACCAATTTGTTTTATTTCTATAGCTGATTGCTTTTCACGGAAATGCCTAATACGAAATATGTAGGACAACGTCTAGACAGGGTCTCGATTCTGCTATTTTAAATGCATGTCAGTGGTCGGTAAGTGTACTTGTCATTGTGCCTAATTTTCGTATTCAGATAAGCCTACAATAAAATCTCATTGAACTCTTGAAGAGCATGATCTTAATGACCAATTAATGATCGTAATGACAGTTAGCAGAATGCCTTGTATCGTGAAAATTACCAAACGAAGCAGTTTTTATTGGTAGAGATCGCAGTTAGCCTGAGCACAGGCTTTGACTGCTTCACCAGACTTTCAAATGGAGCAGGTCATTCGGTCAATTCTAGCAACTCTTAATAGCTGGATAGAGGCCCAGAAGTCTGGCCTATTTAGGACATGGGTTCGTTCACTACATTTGGCAAAACCTGACATGATTTTAGTAGGACAGAATAATCTAGTTTAAGAATAAATGGCTTGTTTGCTTCTTGTTATGTGAAAATTATTATAATTTTTTCGTTTGTATATTTCTTTTTTTATATTCATTTATTCAAGTAAGTTCGACTGCCTCGTTGGCCTAGTGGCGCTAAGCGCGACTGCTACGCTAGAGGTCTTGGGTTCGATTCAAAGGTCGACCAAGGTGTTATTGGGTTTTTCTATGAAATTCTCAGTAGCAGGTCGGAGTTTGGATTTGTGCCCGGTTAGTGGCAATAGGCTCGCCCCCTATTACATGGGACCTAAAAACATATCGGTGAACTGTGGGTGTACATTGGTACACCTCTGCCTAACCCTTCGGTGATACAGGCGTGATGATATGTTATGTTTATGTATTCAAGTAAGTAAAAACACACAAATAAAAACAGAAGTCGTCTGCCAAACTGCGGAACAGTTTGTCGGCATCTTTAAGTAACAGTAAATACTGACTGAGTGATCAGTTTAATCCGCATTTTTATTGTTTCCGAAGACTTATGGGGATAAAAGGTATCGTGTGTTATAATCCATATCAGAAACGGTGCGTAAAATTCTATCAAAATATTTAAGCCGTTTTTGTATGATTAACTTGAAAACATACATTTAAATTGAAACGCATAGATAAGATTAAATAATTAACAAAAGCTTGAACTGGGTATGTAGAAAGCACGGTCCATGATGCGTCTTCCGCCGGAAATGAACCGATCCTTAGGGTGCTGTCGTTTTTGTGTTTGCATGTGTTGACGTTGATAAGCGCTACTTTGTAGCCTAAGTTCAATAAAGAATTTTGAATTTTTCAGTAAAATAAAGTAAATTACAAATAATAATTAAGAATAAAAAACTTTTAAAATGTAACACAATGCTTATTTATCTATTAATTAAATAAATTAGCACTGTATTATCAGCTTTATTTGTATTTTTAGGAAGTTTCCAATTTAAAAAAAAAAATGTGCGAAATAAAACTACTTAGTAATTATTTTTATTGCGGTGTATATTTTTGATTTGAAAGAAATGTTTCATGTATGTTTTTCTTGTTTCAGGTATCCAAAAATGCCGGTGTTAATACTTAAATGATCTAAGTACTTACCGAGTTAGAGTCACTTTAAGTGCCAAATAGTTATATTAATATATAAGTAATAATGGATCCGGGCTACTTCGATATCGAGAGGAAACAGAATCCAAGGGAGACTGCCAGTTTCCTGTCCAAATTTTGTTACTGGTGAGTATTTTATTAAGATTTCAATATGTGATAGTTTATAAAAGAAAATGCTGGTATATTAAATATTATGTCTGGCATTCATAGAATCTGGAGTTTTAAACTCGTCTCACATTTGTAGAATCTGGCATTTTGCCACTTGACCTGGGATTTTTAGCCGACTTCAAAAATGGAGGAGGTACTCAATTCGGTATTTTTTGTGTTTGATACCACAGAACTTTGTCTGGGTGAAAAGATTTTGATGTTTTTTTTTTTTATTTGAAATCTGGTGCTTCTTGTGTGGTCCCATTTTTGTTCGGTTTTGACAGTGAGCATAAGACCATTACCATAAGAAAAGAAAAAATACTTATTTTGAAGTCGGTTTTTTTGATAGAATTTACGAGTGTTTTAAAATTCATGTTAATCTGTGTTTGTAATGTACGCGCTACTTATAATACAAAGTATTTTATGATATGAATGCAATTTGTAACCCCTATTAAAATTGATTTTCTGGCCCAAAATGAAACATACTTCCATTTATTCTTGCCTACATAAGTAAGCTTTATTCAAAGGTCACTTGTGAACTAATGATCATTATGTTTTCAGGTACACACGACCGATATTCGCGAAGGGAAGGAAAGGTCAGCTCAGCATATCAGATGTCTATAGGTTAGTATTTACTTGTTTATATGTAATTGACTATGAAATTATATACTTAATACACGTCCTCAAAGGTCCGAAAATATCACTTTTAGTTTAGACGTTAAACCTATAATTAACTAGCGACCCGTCCTGGCTTCGCACGGGTGCAACGCAGATCACGTTCGTAGATTTACCATAGCAGCGCTATCTATTGATTACTTACTCAACCCAGTCGAAAGGTATCGACATCTGTTAGAATCATTTGGAGTTAACAGATAATTGTGACTGTCAAATAATAAAAGACAAATAATTAGCAATAAATTAAAATTGCGACTATAATTTGAGATTTAAACTATCCTATCTCTCAAGTTGGATCGAACTGCACATGGTGTGCGAATTTTATTATAATCGGTTAAGTGGTTTAGGAGTCCATTGAGGACAAACATTGTGACACGAGATTTATATATATTAAGATTAGCATTAGACATGTGATTTAAGGTTTTACTTATATTAATTTACTCAAAACTTGAACTCAAAGGACGAGAAAAATACCTTTATGGTACCTTTTCAACAGACTACAAATAACGGGGAGGTACTCAATTGGATAGTTTTTCTTTACTTTAGTACTTTCGACTGGGTTAACCGTTTTTGATAATTCATAATTTTTATTTGAAAGCTGGTGCTTCCCGTATAGATAGTCCCATTTTAAATAAGTCTGGTTTTGACAGTGGAATCCATATTAAAATCATATAAGATTATTTTTAAAGTAGGATTTTTTGTTAGAATATTTTTTCGAACGAACGCGGCCCGTTTCAATAAATTTTGACATTTCAAAGCCAATCATGTTCTTCCTTCACTTTTAATGAAGTAAATAATTACTATAACTAAATTAATTCGCTTGTTCTTCTTCAGGTGTACACCGGGACACAGGGCGACCCCGCGGGGCGATGATATGGGTGTGCAATGGAAGAAACAGCTACAAAAAAGAGGTATATTGAACTTCTAAAGTTATTTAAAAACTGAGATAAATTCAAATTGTTTATTTTGCAAATAGGACTACATTCAATCACTTTCACACGTCTTCTCAATCTAGATTGGGTCGACATTTCCTAACTGACTACTCTGAGAAGTAATGTCGAAACAAACTCAGGGGTCACAGTCTAAGTTTAAATTAAATGCTTTGAGAGATTTTTTGCACATGCTTTGTGTTTAAACTATTGCACACTAGTAAACAGTTTTCCGGCAGATGTGTTGCGGTCTCTTTCTTACAATCATGGTTTAACCGTTGAGTAAAAGAGACGCTAGGATACTTTATCAAATCCAAGGTACCAGAGAAACAGCTAAAAAGCAGTGCCTAGTAGTCGTTATCAAAATTGTACTTAATTCATTTTGAATTGAAAAAAACTACTTTTTACGGATTTTTTTTAAGTCCCGACGTTTCGGCACCTTTGCAGGTGCCCGTGACCATGATACCTGCAAAGGTGTCGAAACGTCGTAAAAAGTAGTTTTATTCAATGTCTAACATTCGCGTAAACCTAAGAAATCATTTTGAATTGTTTATATTTTGCATCCTAATACTTTCTTAACTGTTCCAAAGACTAACGGCGAAGAAAATTATTATAATTGGATTACTGGGTCTAATAATCTAAAGTGGTGTAAGCGTGATAAGGGGACATCCATTTATTACGTCAATAAATTGCTAAAAACATCTCACATAATTAATAACCACCCCCTAATCTATCCTTGTCCCTTCTCTATAATAATAGCAATCTTTTGATGGTAAAAGTTTAAGATTATTCATATGTTATGTTTATATATTTTCAGAAAAAGGCAAAGAACCGTCCCTCTTACGAGCTATAATTCAGGCTTACGGCCTGAAGTTCATCATAGGAAATATTATATATGCAATCATCGATGCCGCTATCAGGTAAAAGAAAATTTATAAGTATGCAGGGTGTTACCGAAAGGGTATATCTATACAAAAGGGGTGAAGAGTACCTCTGGTATGGAGTCAGTTTACAAAGTTTCAGCTCAAAATAAGTTACTTTAATAATTGCCATAAATTTTTAAGGTGAATTTAATGATTGATCTTCAATTTTACGAATCCAATAATTTGACTTGTAAAATTCGGGGGCGGCTCAATCTTTAGTGCAATGGCGTCTTTATATAATAATTTAGTATCTGTTTTGGACCCACTACTCAATACGAGACATAAGTTTGACGTGTTAATCTGTCTTTGGCATCTTAGCTCCTAAACTAATGCACAGATTTTGATGCGGTTTTATTTGTTTAAAAGCTGACGCTGTTTAGTGTTACGAAAGTACAGGCAATTTTGTGAATTTTTCAAGATTTCTTATAAGTATTTTATATTTGTACTCTAATTTATATATTTTCTTATATATTTCCAGGTTATCGATACCAATGTGTTTGGAAGGTCTTATCAACTACTTCTCGCCGTCGCACGCGGGAATCAAACCCAATGAAGCTTACCTCTATGCCTTAGGAGTAGTCGGGTAAGATATTAACTTAATTATTGATATTATGATGATGAGTTCTGACTACCTCGTTGGCCTAGTGGTGCTAAGCGCGACTGCTACGCTAGAGGTCTTGGGTTCGATTCCTAAGTCGACCAAGGTGTTTTTGGGTTTTTCTATGAAATTCTCAGTAGCAGGTCGGAGTTTGGATTTGTGCCCGGTTAGTGGCAATAGGCTCGCCCCCTATTACATGGGACCTAAACACATCGGCGAACTGTGGGTGTACATTGGTACACCTCTACCTAACCCTTCGGGGATATAGGCGTGATGGTATGTTATGTAAAATGGTTCTGAAAAGTATCCACGGCCAACCATTTTTTACATATTTTATTGTTTTCGAATCGACATTTATTGTAACATGATATTAGTTGAGTGGTTGTATTCTTTAATCTCTGAAAATACTAGTCAAATTTGAGAAATAGTTTTTGAGTTTGATAGCTGAATAGTTGAGGATGATCTTAAGCTATTCAAAGTTACGTTACCAGGTTTGAGAGACAAACAACACTCAACTAGACCCGCTGGGTATATCATATTTTGATAAATATGCCAATAAAATGGCAAAGAAACTCCTTAAAAACATGAATGTGTAACCTGTTAAATAATTAATGTAGTTCCTATGTTTTGTATATATTTTGAGTGTAGTATATTAGGGTGTTACCACACCAATCGATCGATGGTCGATCGATGTCATCGATCGATGGTAGAATCGATTGGTCGACGTCGATCGATTAGTTTCTACCACACCAATCGATCGATAGCCGATAGATGCCATCGATCGATGGAAGAATGAATTGGTCGACGTCGATCGATTAGTTTCTACTAGGTATCCGTCGACCGATGCCATCGACCGGCAATCGACCGATTGGTTAGTCGACCAGTATCCGTCGATGGATTAAAGCTACCACACCAATCGATCGTCGACCGATGTCGATCGATGGTATCGATCGACTATCGATCGATTGGTGTGGTAACACCCTTAGAGTTCGTCCACATCTGACGAACGAGCATTATACAAGCAGTATTTCTATTTTTAAATAATTTTGATATCGAGCTTCACCTGAGTGATAATAAAGCTCATTTCAAAAGTGAACCCAATTGGCCTTGATTTAGAATTCAACTTCGAGCAAACGTATTTGACATCTCACCGCGGATTCCGCTGCCGAGATACGAAAATAATGTTACAGAATACAAATTCATAGAAAAATAAAAGCTTTTAGAAAAGTTTAATAAAACGAATATGTGTAAAATCGATCGCCAATCTCCTTTGGAATAACGCCAGTGTTCTGCTTAATTACATATTTGATATATTAAAGTAATTAGCACAAATTGGCAGGAGTGCCAATTAAGACATGTGTTTCTTTGTGTCGCGGTTAACATGAGGAAATATCGATAAATATAGTATATCTATAGTATTATTAGTTAATGTAACTGTGTTTATAATATATAAACAAATGAATGTATATACGAATAATTATAAGACTGTGAAGAAACACGTGTAGTTAATTTTTTAATGAGCCTTTTTTTTTCTATGTTATTAAAAAAAACCAATGTAAAAGTTTGTTAGATATATATGCAGGATAATTTTTTTGTTTGATTTGATGACGTCCGTGGTCGAGTGGCGTACGCACCGGTTTCAAGGTATCGCTAGCTCTGAGGTCCCGGATTCGATCCCCGGACGGGTCAATGTAGAAACTCACTTTTCTACATTGTCTCGGGTCTGGGTGTTTGTGGTACCTTCGTTGTTTCTAAATTCCATGACACAAGTGCTTAATAGCTACTTACTTTGGGTTCAGAGCAATGTATGTGATGTTGTCCGCAGTATTATTATAAAAATATGTATTTTGTAACAGTTTCATGGCGATCAGTGCGAGCTTGGTGCATCCGATGTTGCTATGGTTACTGGACATGGCTATGAAGGTCCGAGTGGCTTGCGGGTCCCTAATATACAGAAAGGTATGTTTTATTCTCATGTAATTTCAGGTTTTACCTAATTCTGACACCAGTCTCTATATTTTGTGCAAACAAATAACTCTATAAAATAATAAAATAAATAAAAATCCAGCCTATAATATAAACGTCCCATTGCTGGGCACAGGCCTCTTCCCATATAGAGAAGGCACGAGCATTGATCATCAATATAATAATAAACTTATAAACTGCACCGCGACATTATCCGTAAAAAGTAGTTTTATTTCAATGTCTAACATTGGTATAAACCTAAGAAATCGATATACTTATCTTTAAGTACATAATTAGATTTTATTTTGGTCATGAATATGTAAATAACCCTTATACGGTATATTACTGAAAGTAAATGCAAAAGGTTTGAAGAGTACATCTGGTATAGATTCAGTTTACAAAATTTCAGCTTAAAACGAGATACTTAAATATTTGATATCTAATTATTTGCAACCAAAACGCATCTTTCAGACACACCCTGTATATTTTATCACAATTTAAAATCCCATTGCTGGTGACAAGCCTGTTGATCTAGTGGTTAGTGACCCTGACTGCTATACCGGAGCTTGTGGTTTCGATTCCCACTCTGGACAAGTGTTGTGTGATGAGTAAGATCATTTGTTCTGTGTCTGGGACTCCTTTTCAAATTAACTAAAATTACTAAATATATAATAAAGTAACAAAGAAATAACGAAAATTATTATCTTTATTTTTCCAGTTACTCCGCCTAGACCTGACCACAGGTGGCAAAGCCTCAGAAGGTCTAGCCGGCCACGTGGTCAACCTCCTGACCACAGACGCGCAAAGGTTCGACATGGCGAGTCTCTTCATGGTCGACCTCGTCCGGACCCCCATAGAGAGCACCCTGATCGTCTACCTAATGTACCGACAGATTGGCGTCGCTACCTTGATTGGGGTCGCGTTTCTGCTCATGTTTATACCGCTGCAAGGTAAGTTATTTTTATGTTAACTTTAAAACTAACGCGCTGCATGTTTATAGTAATATAATTCACGGGAATAAGCGCGTACATGCGTAAATACCTTATTTGGGCTTGACGCTTTGACCGGGTTACACCGGCCGTGGTCGGAAGCAGACTGGCAACGGCCAGTGTAACCCGGTCTAAACGTCAAGCCCAGAAAAGGTTTATTTACTTCTGTACATAAATAATTAACAGGAAAGGTTAGGTTTGCAACAAAAATGAATGCAACGGTTTTACAATGTCTTTCGCCTTTATCATTCTACATTATGACAGAGTAATATTGTGTTGTAAGGTGATGCCGGGACGGATCGCTAGTTAAATACAACTTTGATGATAAGATATTGAGGAAGTTAAACGGTTTGTCTGTCTGAAATAATCGTAATTAACTCTAGGTTGCCGTGGGCAAGTTGAGCGCGGCAACCAATGGCTATTATCGGTAATTTCTGACCCCGGATCGGATACATAGCTGTTTACCGGTTTAAGCCGCAGCCCCACCGCTGCGCAGGCTGTGCACGGATGCGTGGCTCACCTCTGCTGCGTGGGCTCATTAGTTCGGCGGTGTCGGCCTCTGTTTCCACTGCGGCGCACGGACACGGATGTGTCGCTCACACAGCTCATAGCTATGCGTGGGGTACAGTCACGAGCAAAAATATGTAACATAATAATATGCGAAATTGTTAAACGAAATTAGTGAGATTTTTTGTCGAATCTCTTCTGCCATCTAGCAATCAATGCATACTGACAGATGACACTTGAAAATAAAATAGTTCAAATATTTTTTTTTAATAAAAAAATATTTTACTTAAAGTCAATATATTATTTTTATAATATAGACAATAGCTCTTCCAAGTAACAATATAATTTAGCTATTGTGTAGTAACATCTGTTTTACTTATTTGTATTATAAATTACTTAGTTCTTACACAAATTATACTTATCACAACTTAAATGTATGTATATATACTAGGAAAATTAATTGTACCTCTTATTTATAGTAGCTTATTCTTATAATAATTTCTTAAAAATATTATGTGTACACATATTTTTGCTCGAGACTGTACATAGTCGTGGGTCGCAGAGAAATGGCCGACCCACGCAGCTCGGATGCGTCGCACGGCCGTGGGTTGAGCTACGTTCGTGTGTTTATGACGTCATTTGCTGCGTAGCATGTCCGTGCGCTGCGGTGGAAACGCTCTCATACATTTTGTACTAAAGCGAAGCTGAACACACGTGCACAGCCTCTCCGTGCGCCGCTGTGGGGTTCCGGCTTTATTGTAGTACTATCAATCTGACAGAAAAAAATACGGTATATAATTTTATCACTTAAAAAAGACATGGAAAAATAGAGTTTTTCTAGAGATTTAGCTAGTCTAAACTTGAACGAAACTGAAACACCGCCCACACTCAACTGAAAATTTTCCGCAATTTTTTTTTTTTCAATTACTTTCTAAATCTGGTCGTACACATTCCCCAGGTTACCTCGGCAAGATATCGAGTAAGCTCCGCCGCCAGACTGCCGTCCGCACCGACAACCGCATCCGGCTGATGAACGAGGTCATCCAGAGCATCGAGGCTATCAAGATGTACGCCTGGGAAAACGCCTTCGCCAGGATCATAGGCAAGGCCAGGAAGTACGTATTATAATATCCTGAGACAATTCACACACGGTCATCTGGTCCCGAACTTGGCGAAGCCTGTAGCAACCAGACTCCTGGTAAACATTCTGATGCAAATGATCATCACACGAACATTTGTCTTGGATGGGAATCGAAACCACTACCTGCGGTTTAGCAGACAGGGTCACTTCTACTAGATGAACAGGCTCTTCAAAACATAAATAACAGGTTTTATACAGGACAGTGAGATAATGTATTTGAACACCAGAAGAAATATATAAACAGACTAGCGACCCGTCCCGGCTTCGCACGGGTGCAATGCAGATCGCGTTCGTAGATTTACCATAGCAGCGCCATCTATTGATTACTTACTCAACCCAGTCGAAAGCTATCGACATCTGTTAGAATCATTTGGAGTTAACAGATAATTGTGACTGTCAAATAATAACAGACAAATATTTAGCAATAAATTAAAATTGCGACTATAATTTGAGATTTAAACTATCCTATCTCTCAAGTTGGATCGAACTGCACATGGTGTGCGAATTTTATTATAATCGGTTAAGTGGTTTAGGAGAACATTGAGGACAAACATTGTGACACGAGATTTATATATATTAAGATAACCGAACTCGAACATGCAGATATTAATTTACTTGGTTTTTTTTCCAGGAAAGAAATGAACGTTATAAAGAAAATGTCTTGGCTTCGCGCCGTCATGATATCTTGCGTCAAACTAAACACTAAAGTCGCTATCCTACTCAGCATAGTGTCATATATATCTTTCCAAAATGAACTAACAGCAGCCAAAGTTTTCGTGATTTTCTCTTACTACGAAATATTAAAATATACTCTAGTAGATTTCCTACCTTTGGCTATAACTTTTACGTTGGAGGCGTATGTCAGTGTAAAGAGAATGCAAGAGTTTTTGTTGTTGCCTGAGGTCGATAACCAAGATGGCGTCGATTTGTTGACGATTGAAGAGAAGGTGGTACCTGCTAATGGCGTGTTTGAGAAGATTGGGAATGGGTAAGTTAATCATTATAGTTTTAAGTAATAGATAATTTAATAGATCTGCCTCGTTGGCCTAGTGGTGCTAAGCGCGACTGCTACGCAAGAGGTCTTGGGTTCGATTCCCAAGTCGACCAAGGTGTTATTGGGTTTTTCTATGAAATTATCAGTAGCAGGTCGGAGTT
Organism: Autographa gamma; assembly: GCA_905146925.1. Taxonomy (NCBI): domain Eukaryota; kingdom Metazoa; phylum Arthropoda; class Insecta; order Lepidoptera; family Noctuidae; genus Autographa; species Autographa gamma. The sequence goes on along the minus strand of LR989878.1, from coordinate 2,066,493 downwards.
TGGATTTGTGCCCGGTTAGTGGCAATAGGCTCACCCCCTATTACAAGGGACCTAAACATGCCGGCGAACTGTGGGTGTACATTGGTACACCTCTGCCTAACCCTTCGGGGATACAGGAGTGATGGTATGTTATGTTTCACAGCCAGCAAGCGTACATAAAATCGGAGAACAACCTTGAACCATTGAAGCCACAAGTCCTCATTGCAATGAAGGATTACACGGCTCACTGGAAGAACGTCGACGATGACACTGTGGACGGCAAGATACAGGCGCTAGCGGATATTAATCTAGCTGTGAGTATAAATTACTATTTCTAACGGGATTAAAAAGGAGGAGGTTTTCAATTTGCCTGAAGTTTTTTTACGAGATATCTTTGGCATCGAGAATCGATTTCAAAAAGTTTTGTCAAAATCGGTTCAGACGTTATTTAACCCCAGACGAAAAATTACAGGTACTATAAGTTTGACGTGACTTTTTGGCATAGTATACGAAACGAATGGACCGATTTTCATGCGTTTTTTTTATTAATACTGACGTGATCTAGATGGTTTTTTGATTAAAGGACATCACCCATTTTGTTCCAAATTCGAAAGTGCCGGCCAACCAAAAAAAAAAATTATATTCCGATAGAGCTTGTCCTCCTTAGCATTTCTTTATATGGCACCAAAGCTGTAGCACCGCTGCACGTGATTTTATCCAGAGTTTAAAAATCTGTATTTTCATACATTTTTCGATCACATGCCATGATATTATCGATTAAATGAATTTTTAAGAGGGCAGAACTTGTCCTCCTAAGCATTTCTTAAATGGCACCAAAGCTGTGGCACCGCTGCACGATTCTATTCTATTATTTTGTTCTAGATAAAACCCGAAACCCTGACCACAATAGTGGGCACCGTGGGTTCTGGTAAGTCCACGCTCCTCCAGGCGATGCTACGGGAGCTCTCGCCCAGCAGTGGGCATCTCTCCGTCAACGCTGTAGTCGCGTACGCGTCACAGGAACCTTGGCTGTTTGAGGCGTCCGTGAGTATTGTACTTTCGATATGATGAGTCTGTCCTATATCTGTTTATTTTGTTTGGGGAATATATTTTGAATTCGGTATGATGGGAATTAAATTTAAACTTAAATGAAACGATAGAAAAATACCTATGATTCCGAAAATATTATATCTGGTACCTACTGAATATTTTTACAATAATAAGTTTTTTATATAAGTGTTAATAAAATGATTCATGTCACACAAACATTCAAATGACTGACGAAAACAAAGTACTCTGGTCTATGCGACTTTTTCATCTCAATCAATCAACATTTTCAGTTATGTGCCATATTTATATTTGATGCCATATCTATCAAACAGTGTAATAAACAAACATTTTAACAATGAGGGTAAATGCATACTATTATATCAGTCGGTCGCCATAAAGTTTATAAAAAGCCCTTCGGGGGCTATCTACTGGTCTGCAATTGGTGGCAATTGACAGATAAACTTCATGCAAGACTAGCGATGCTAGCGTATAGTAATTGCGAGTATATCATTTAATCACCCACAAGTAACATTAAGACTCTAAACATATTATATATTGGTTTCTTAGGTTTACGCGAATGTTAGACATTGAATAAAACTACTTTTTACGGATATTTTCGCGGTTTTAATTTTAGATTTAGGTCCCGACGTTTCGACACCTTTGCAGGTATCATGGTCACGGGCAGACTGAGATGGCGTTCGTCTTGACAGAAGATGTTGCTCGTTCTACCTTCATATTTTAATTTATTGTTGAGTTCCGACCTACGCAATATGAGCTCACTATGTCTTGATGTCTTGCAGCGCTGCTCTTGGGTTTGGTCTTGAGTTTGTGTATTATTGGGTCCCAAGTAGGTGATATCTTCCAGCCATCTTCTCTATTGAAATTAGGGTGTTTTTTAATCTCAATAGCCTCGCGGAACATCCTAGGTAGGAATCTGGATTCTTTAGCGAGGATCTGCGGTTGATCAAATCTAATATAATGGCTGGAGCCTTCAGCATGTTCGGCGACTGCAGACTTCGTTGAGCGGCGGTGTTTAACGTCAGCGTTAAAGAACATATCGCTGAAACAGATGGCTGGAAGATATCACCTACTTGGGACCCAATAATACACAAACTCAAGACCAAACCCAAGAGCAGCGCTGCAAGACATCAAGACATAGTGAGCTCATATTACGTAGGTCGGAACTCAACAATAAATTAAAATATGAAGGTAGAACGAGCAACATCTTCTGTCAAGACGAACGCCATCTCAGTCTGCCCGTGACCATGATACCTGCAAAGGTGTCGAAACGTCGGGACCTAAATCTAAAATTAAAACCGCGAAAAAATCCGTAAAAAGTAGTTTTATTCAATATTATATATTTTGGTGCAGGTCCGTCAAAACATCCTGTTCGGCCAAGACATGGACCTCCGCAGGTACAAGCAGGTCATCAAGTGTTGCCAGCTTAAGACAGATCTCGAAATATTACCGCATGGGGATAAAACTATTGTGGGGGAAAGGGGTGAGTGTTACCATATGACAAAAAAATGTTAAGTATGGGTAGGTTTTCTTATCAAGTTTTTCTGTATACTGGTCGGGATATAAATTATCTACTTATTTACTGACTTCAAAAGGTAAACTTCCGATGATTCTTTAAAAATCGATTGAGAAGTTCAGGTTTTACATTAAAAATAACAGCTTTTGTAAGTTTACGCTATTGTTTTTGTTTTATTTTCAGGTCTAAGTAACAGTTTTTGTTGTTTACTAAGACTTTCATTTCGGTATACTTAATGGCCGTAGTTTCAATTTGAATTTGTAACTTCTGAATCTAGAATCTAAGAACTCATTTTGTTTTTCATTTATTTAATAATTTCATGTCTTAATTCAGTTTTACTCGTACTGCAAAACAATCATTAATCCATCCACTGTCACAAACTTCAACAAATATAAAAGCAGCTATTATCTTAACTAACCATCTATCTATTCTACCCAGGTGCATCACTATCGGGCGGGCAGCGCGCGCGCATCTCTCTCGCTCGCTGCGTGTACCAGGTCGCTGACGTGTACTTGCTGGATGATCCGTTAGCTGCTGTTGATGCTAAGGTAATGTCTTTACTTCTTGATAAGGCAAAAGTTTATTTATAGAATTTTATAGGATATGGTGCCAAATTAATGAAGTATTGTTGAAAAAAAAAATGCTCAATTTTACCAAAATAATTTAGCTAATATTGTGAAGCAGTCTTTGGTTCATAGTAATATTATAACGGCCGTGGTCGCAAGCAGACAGTCCGCTTGCGACCACGGCCGGTGTAACCCGGTCGAAACGTCAAGCCCTAAAGGTATTTATGCATGTACGCGCTAATCCCCATTATAATATTACTATAAACATGCAGCGCGATAGTTTAAAAGTTTATAGTCTTTGGTTCAGTCTTCTGGTTCGAAGGAATATTAGCAAACATTTTTTTGTTGTATATATCGAAAAAAACATTTCTTTTCACTCACAACAAATAAGAACAACCTTTTATATTTATCCAATAGCAATAACAGTTCTATAGCTTAACAGTGAGTTTTTCCAAAATCAGATATCTTTCATTCGATATATTATTATTAAATTCATATCTCACATATTTCGTAATAAAAAACTGTCAAAACTTCAAAATTATTTTTCAAACAAAATTATCTGGCATTGGAAAAAAGCCGCTTAGTCAATTCTATGAATTTATTTCATTTCATCATCATCGTAAGTAGAAAGACATCCACAGTTTGACTACAAACAACCTTTTCTAAAGATTTCTAATTTGCTGTTTGCTATCTGTTTTTCTTTATTCTACCATTGACTACCATGAACTACCACCCGCAGGTAGCCCACGCTATATACGAGGACTGCATCCGGTCGTTCCTGCGCGAGAAGGCGACCGTCCTCGTCACGCACCACGTGCAGTACGCGCGCCACGCGCACACCGTCTGCGTCATGAGGGCCGGCAGGGTATGTATATACAATTAAACTTGTAATAACGTAAGGAGACATGAGTAAATCTGCAGGGATATATGGAATATCACTACAAATTAAAAAAGGTAAAGCTGGGTGAAAGTACTTTAACCTAGTTGGAATCTGCGCTAATGTGTGATGGACATGAACTTGATTGGCAAAGCTTAATCAAGCACAGTATCGCCAATCTACGGATGGATTCTGGAGCCCGATGCCGCTATTTTAAATTCGGTGCGTGGCAGGTTTATGTACGTTCCAGTTGTTATTGTGCCTTAATTCGATAATTTTAGTTTAATGACAAAAGTACACCTACTCGCCACTGTTGTCACTGTAGTATTGCCAGTGACTGTTCTTATCTGAATACGACAATTACAAGCACACGTAAGTTCATTAAACTACCACTCACTGACTTAAAGGATAGGAAGTAGCGCATTGCAGTCAATTAATTTATATTTTTTTAATGTGATCAGCTATCACACAGTGTAATGATTTTTCTTTTCTCATCATAAATTCTTAATCCCAATTTTGTTTTGTTGATGACTTTTGTACCTATTTACGTTTCCTTGCTTATAATAACATCATCATCATCATCGTCCCTGCCCTGTTCCCAATTATTCTCTCCTTTCTTTCTCGAACCATCTTTCACACAATCCATCCAACTCTTTTTTGGTCTTCCTCTGCATGTATACCCATTCACAGTCTTACTAAAATCTTACATAGATACCTCCTTGTAAGTATCTAAAGTATCCTTTAAAGTAATAGGAGATCTTGCTTATAATAACATACCATTGATAATTGTCTATCTTTCAACAGATCGTAGCCCAAGGCACTTACCACGAAATGAAGAACGGAGTAGCAGAGTTTGAGAAGCTGATAGAGATGGGAGAGAAGGTGGAAGAAGAGAAGCAGAAGCAGAAGGCCACCACATACGAGAACAATGAGAACGTGGTGAGTTTACACTGAGGTTAAGCAAATCGAGATGAGGTTAGAATTTGGATAGGTGAGCGTTTGTGTTTCTGAGTTCCAAGTGCCTTAAAAAATAGTTTGAGAGTAATCCGATCCGACATAATTATACGATATAATTGACTTATTTTTAGATTTTTAGGAAAAGAAAGTTGGTTTAATTAATATTATTCGAGACAGTTTCTGATTTATACGTAACTGTAGATATCTGCCTCGTTCGACTGCTTCGTTGGCCTAGTGGTGCTAAGCGCGACTGCTACGCTAGAGGTCTTGGGTTCGATTCCCAAGTTGACTAAGGTGTTATTAGGTTTTTCTATGAAATTCTCAGTAGCAGGTCGGATATTGGATTTGTGCCCGGTAAGTGGCAATAGGCTCGCCCCCTATTGCATGGGACCTAAACATATCGGCGAACTGTGGGTGTACATTGGTACACCTCTGCCTAACCCTTCGGGGATACAGGCGTGATTATATGTTATGTAGATTTCTATTTAACAGATATTATTTATTAATAATTTCGTTTTTTAACTAGGTGTATAACGTAATCGTTAAATCAGAGAGAGCGGATGCGAAACGAAGCGTTAGTTCATTTAATATATTGTTGTTTTTAGTTCAAATGTAGTTTTTGTATGTCAATGTTTTGTGTAAATGTTTTAAAGTCAAATATGACTTGTATGTATAATAATGTATGCAGGGTGATTTTTTAATGACCAGCCAAATTCTCACTGGGTGTTCTACCCATGAAATAACAACTTTGACTATGGGATTAAATCTGAAATCACGAAAAAAAAGCAGTTTCATACATTTTAGTCGAGGAGGGATTGAACTTTTTTATAAAACAGCTGATTTTTTTTCGTGATTTCAGATTTGTTCCCATAGTAAAAGTTGTTCATATTCATGGGTAGAACACCTAGAGAAAATTTGGCTGGTCACAAAAAAATGCCCAGTATAATTATTGCAACACAAAGAGTGACATGTTTTCGTGGACAAAAATTACTGCTTAAAGCCAGTGGTTGCCGCGATCAGGTTGTCCGCAAAGTGAGAGGTTTACTGATCGTCTTGCTCAACTTTGCTTACGGCAATCATAAGCAAAGCTCGATAGTTTGGTTGGCAAATTGCCTTAGTCAATAGCCGATTGTTGTATAGACTTATTGAACATAGCATTACACTTTTATTTTTATAACATACCAATTAACCGTAAGTTACATTGTAGGTAAATGACAATAAATTGTACATATTTATGTATTTGTTTAAATATCACAAGATGCGCTATAGTTATTGTGTCACAAAACATATGTACGTGTAAATATATATATGTTGCAGTAATATAGCTTTATTTAAATGTAATTATATTTTATAATGTCATAAGTATTATAATTATATTGTTTATGTTTTAGGAGCACAGTTATAAGCTTCGGTCACAGCGTTCGATGTCTGAAGCGTCTCAGCTGTCATTTAATTTGGATCTAGATAATAATTTGGATCCTAAATATGAAGGTGAGTGACTAAACTAAAAATATACGATTTTATTATTTTATTGATATTATTAAATAGTTTAATTTTAAATTAGTGTTATTTAAAATAAAATAAGTATTTAATGTTAGAAGCAACAGTAAATAGGTAATTTTTTTTTAAATATTTTAACACAAACACCATATTGTAGGCTATTGTTTGTAGTATCAACTATGTAAAAAGACTTTCTCAATATGAAAAAAAAAAAACAGAGATGTAACCCTTACAAATGATACTATTATATTATAATGTGTTGTGTGTACATAAATTATTAAATAAATAAATAAATAAAATAGTTATTTTGTTTAAATTTTAATGTTAATACATTTACAAACACAAAATAAATCTGTTATTATAGGTGAAAGTCAGAAGAAAGGATCTGTAGACAACAGCGTGTACGTATCGTACATACGGTCTGGAGGCAGCACGTTGTCTATGGCTCTGCTTATATTACTGTTCCTACTGGCGCAACTGTTTTACTCGTCAACCGATGTCTGGCTCAAGGAATGGTGAGTTATTTTGTGATTTAAATTTAACGTTTTGTTCATCTTGACGGGCCTGTTGGTCTAGTGGTTAGAGACCCTGACTGCTATACCGGAGGTCGTGGGCTCGATTCCCACCCGGGACAAATGTTTGTGTGATGAGCACGATCATTTGTTCTGTTTCTGGGTGTAATTAATTTATCTATAATATGTATGTATTTAAAAATATATAAGTATGTTTATCAGTTGTCTGGTTACCATAACACAAGCTCTGCTTAGTTTGAGATCAGATAACCGTGTGTGAGTTGTCGCGGAATATATTGTATTATCTGTTTCATAAACTAGAGATACAATTTTAAGGCGCTGAGACGGAAAACTTATTGGTGGATAAAATTGACTGCACATGTCCATTAGTTGTCGCGCTCGATGTTGACCGCGGCAACCATGGATCAAAAGTGTTTTTTGCGGACAAATTATGTTAAATTCCTTTTATAAGAAAACAGACGCATTTGTTATTAATTTCGTGTATTAAATAATATTATGTTTTTTCTAATTTTCATTATCATGTTTGTAGGGTAAATCTGGAAGAAGCCAACAGTGCTTTGAAAGCAACTCAGCAGAACACAACACGGACAGGGCCGCCACCTCCAGGTAAATCAAATGTAACAAAATAACATTCAGCATATAAAATAAATGGAGGCAGATTGTAACTTTTAAACTATTGCGCTGCATGTTTATAATATTATATTATATTAATATTATAGAACTATTAATATTATGTTCTATAATATTACTATAAAACAGATTCATTTTTTTTCAGAAAAATACGAGTTTTTCTATGACTAATGTACTTATAAAGATTGATCTCAACAAATCTACCCACATGTCTGTCGCAGACAAATAACATAATTCCGCCGGTCATCATGGTCACCGTAAAATAACACTAACGTCGCATTACAACGATTAAATGAGTTATCAATTTGCCTTCGGCATATTACCTACAAAACCGCAAACGTTTTTAAATTGACGACGCCGTATGTAAACGGCAGGATTATACTATTTGTCTGCGACATATCCATGACATCGTTTTTTCTCAATGAATATAATGGATAACTAAAATTTAAGAACATCGGGAAGTTGAATTTATTATTTAATTTAAAAAGTTGACAGGTTTTATTCATATGTCATGGTAATATTATAAAGAGGAAAGAATTGATTGTTTGTTTGAATTGAATAGGCTCCGAAACTACTTGACCTATTTGAAAAATTCTTTCACTGTTGGGAAGCTACACTATCTGCGGTTAAAATAGGCTATATTAAATTTTCAAAAAAGTTAGGGATCCATAGGATATACGTTTAACGCGGGTGAAACCGCGGGGCACAGCTAGTTTGTTATATTATTATCTTTCTCCTTCAGTAAGCTTCGAGAACATACCGAGCAACCGCTTCCACCTGACCCGCGAGCAGTGTCTCTACATCTACGGCGGCCTCATCGGCATCTGTATACTCTTCACGTGGAACAAACTCGTCATATTCTATAACACGTGTATTAGAGCGTCGGTTGCTCTGCACGATAATATGTTCAGGTTCGTTTCTATTGCTATATTTTTGCTATGATGATGATGATGATGAAAACATCATAAGGAAACCTAGATTCCAAAATTTGGGATCTGAAATAGACAATCCGCAGAGAGCAAGCGTGGTGATCAATTCTCGTGCCTTCTCTATATGGGAAGAGGCCTGTGCCCAGCAGTGAGATGTTTATAGGCTGAATTATTTTATAATTAAATAAATATATTGATGCTCAATGCAATTAGAGAATGATTTTTTAGCCACGTTCAAAAAATAATGCACTTGACTATTGGTTGTTTTGCGCAGCGTTAACTACGGCAACCAATAGACAAATGTGACGAAGTCCAATTCTTTTTGACCCCGTAATTTTACATTTTAAAGGATGGTCTGCATTGCTATTATATTAAAATAATGTTTGATAAAATTTGCCTCTATACACTATCGATAACATGACGAGTTTTTTAATTAATCTACTTTTGCCGGATATATCTCTTAAAAAGAGTTCTTTTGAAGTCTGTTGAAAATTTACCTATTATCTTCCAGTTTCTTTACAACATAATCACCCTAACAATATGTTTATATCCTAACAGAGGAGTAACGAGCGCTCCCATGTGGTTCTTCCACCACAACCCTTCGGGTCGCATCCTGAACCGGTTCTCCAAGGACATGGGACAGGTTGACACGCTGCTGCCGGTTGCCCTGGTCGACTGTCTTGGGGTAAGTTAACCACATATATTTTATATTAAGATGATTGGAGTACAAGTATATACTTAGCTATTATCATTGGTGTTTAACTTAGTCGTGATACCACATGCGGGATGGCAACCGACCACAAATAACTTAGGGGGTAATCTGTGCAACCGATCATCGACATCAGTAGCTTCTTATTATAATATCATGTATTTTTAATGCGGGTGGGTCTTGATCAAAAACAAATAACTTTCGTGGTTTTCAATAGGTTTCCCAAACACAGGAAAGTAAAATTACAATAACAAAGAAAATAGCAATACGTTCAAAATAAATATTGCATCGATAGATCGTTTTTCATATTGGAGATTGACATAAATCTATTATTCCAATTTAGCTCTTGAGTCAAAATTGTATCCACAGAAACGCCCTTAAATTATGTTCAATTTTGCAATGTTTTTGGCCCCTATAATTACTGTAATTACAATATACACGATTGCAATGCGATAATTAAATGGCTTACTCCTCCCTCCAGTTCTTCCTGGAGGTAATAGCGATCCTGGTGGTGGTGTGCCTGGTGAACTGGTGGCTGCTGCTGCCCACGGGCGTGGTGGCCGTGCTGCTGTTCCTCATGAGGGACCTGTTCCTCAACACCAGCAGGGAGCTCAAGAGGATCGAGGCTATTGGTAAGCGACTTAATCATATGCATAGATGGAGGACAAATTACGTGGATTTGATAGGGAGCTAAAATTACTTTGCCTTTTAAAATATCACAGGTGAATATAAAAACTGCTGGACTGCCTCGTTGGCCTAGTGGTGCTAAGCGCTACTGCTACGCTAGAGTTCTTGGGTTCGATTCCTGAGTCGTCCAAGGTGTATTGGGTTTTTCTATGAAATGCTCAGTAGCAGGTCGGAGTTTGGATTTGTGCCCGGTTAGTGGCAATAGGCTCGCCCCCTATTACATGAGACCTAAACATATCGGCGGACTGTGGGTGTTCATTGGTACACCTCTGCCTACCCCTTCGGGGATACAGGCGTGATGATATGTAATATAAAAACTGGTTTACCGTATTTTACTTAGTGTGCGATGATGTGTAAGAGTCAAAAGGTTCGGTAAATGAAAGGCATGTTCACTTGTTAGTGTTTAACGGAAGACTCTTAATTTTACTAAAGTAGATAGTGGACAGTGAAATGAAATCTAAACTATTATTTTGATTACTTACGAATATCGTTATCCTTACTAAACGTAAATAGTTTGGACAAGCGGCGCGGGCGGCTCAAAAGTTATTTCTGTCCCAAATTAACACCTGCTTTTATTGCAGGAATCGATTCAGAAGCCTATACTGAACAAACTACATTCAATAATTGCGTTTATTCTGTAACACGTTGTATAATTCACATACATCCTTTAATTTCTATTACCAAATAAGTAAATTATGTTATCTACTACTACAACTATCAATCCCCAGCTCGCAGCCAGTCCCTCAACCACCTATCAGCGACGGTGTCCGGGCTGACCACCATCAGGTCTTCACGCCAGCACCAGCGGACGCTGGCGCGGGAGTTCGACAAGCTGCAGGACCTGCACTCCTCGTCCTGGACCCTCGTGCTGAACACCAACAGAGCCTTCGGATTCTGGATGGATATGATCTGCTGTCTCTATCTCGCTTTTGTTACGTTTAGCTTCTTCTTGTTTGCTAGTGAAGGTGAGTTTTTGTATATTTAATTGGTTATTATAAGCAAGTTGCGGGAAAAGATTTTATTTTATATTTGATTTACTTGAGTCAGACTTTTGATTAAGATTTTTGCCCAGCAGTGGGATAATTTTTATTATTATTATAATAAATAGGTTACAAAAAATATTTCATTGAAATATACTCATAATAGAAATCTCAAAAAAAAAAACGAAGAAAAGTTCATTATGGCTTCAAAGCAAATAAGTACAGAGAGCTTTATATTATGCTTCGTATTTTATGCTAAAAAGACTTAAAACACTTCTGGTGTTAACAATGTCTGAATCTATTTTAGAGGCCTTTCTTATAAAGAAATAAAGATTTCATTCAAATAGGGGTTAAGATATGGTGGGATAAATTCAGTACTTTTTAATGTCCTTGTTTTGCATGAATAAATGAATCCTTGGTGCCATACAGTTAGTATGACACCAAAGATTCATGTTTTCATAAGTTAGAAGAATATTTTTGAATAAAAAATAAGGTACGGAGAAATAGCCGTGAAAGAGTAATCCTTGTTGGCTCCCACTTTCTTTCTTAACAAAAATTCTCCATTATGTACAGAATCAAGACGAGTACTCTACATTATAATCTAAACACATGTAATCATAATGATATGTATTGCAGACACGATAGGCGGCAACGTGGGCCTGGCCATAACGCAGGTCATCGGCCTGGTGGGTATGTGCCAGTACGGCATGCGGCAGACCGCCGAAGTCGAGAACCAGATGACTTCCGTGAGTTTTATATTATCCAGTCGCTGAGAGAATGCTTTCCTGAGAAATGTCAGTTGGTCTTAGTAACGAAGTGACCAGTTATGTTATTCATTCGTGATATGGTTTTTAAAGACATAATTACAGACGTATAATAATATTTTGATTTGTGGTTAGTTCTTCGCCACATAAAAGTTACATAATATCTGTTGATCACGAAACGCATTCTCTTAGAGATAAGACTATTTTATTCATAAAATTGTTTTGTTGGTCTAAGGTACTGACCCTGACTACTAAACCTGGGGTCGTGGGTTTTATTTCCCACCCAGGACTCATTTTTATATCAAGAGCAATCATCTTTTGTTATGTGTCAGGGTGTAATTTATTTGTATATTTTGAGAAATATAATTTTCTTTACTAGTTGTCTGGTTGGCATAGTTTGGTATCAGATAGACCAGTGTGATTAACATATCGATCAAACATCGATATTCCGGACTCCATACATTAAAATAATAATATTATGTGGCCAGGTGGAGAGAATACTGGAGTACACCAACCTGCCCGCGGAACAGCCCCTGGACGTGGATAAGGAAGCCCTGAAGAGAGAGCATCCTAACTTGGACTTTGAGAAATGGCCCACTAAAGGTGAGAGGAAAATTTCTTTGAGTTTCTATCAATATTCAGCGCAAAGTAACGAAATTTACTGGACTGCTAATTATGAAAAAGTCCATTTAATCTTTGATAACAAATTTTAGGTATTTTTGTTAATATTTCTTACGTAATTTTAACCTTTTCTTGATCTGAATATCGTGCAATCACTTTTGTATTTATTGTACAGGTGTGACTCAAAGTAAATTATTTACGGCGTTTAGTAATGATCTGCTTCTCTCGTGAATCTTACCTAACGCTTATTTTCATATTTTTTAATATGTAACATTACTGATGACCTGTAATTACCTGAGATTCAATTCGATTGAATATGTCAGAAAACTCTGTTGAAATGTTGCTGTGTAAAAATAATGTAAAATATAAAAATATTTTTCAAGTGAAAACTTCTTTAGCGGCGTTGAGCACTTTTTTTATAATGGGTAAATAATGTTAAACTTACGTCAGGACACGTGACCTGATCGAAAATTCGTAAGACGGATGTCATGTTTGTATACGATAGCGCAATAAATAAATATTGTATTCTGCCACCTAAATGATAGTACCTTCATTCTGAATAATTCTGATAATTATTAAACGAAACCGTACAAAAATATTCCCTAAACATTCCAAAATATAAAAAAAGCACAACGTTAATATTTAAGTTTTCCTTTCCGCCGGAACTCGCGGACTGCACCGTTCTTTTTTTATTTTCGATCGGTCTTCGAAACGCATATTCACCCACATTTCTCCTACCCAGGCGAGATAGTATTCGACGACGTATCCCTGGAGTACGAGAAGCCCCCGGGCTCCGCGGGCGAGCCGGCGTACGCCATCAGGGGCGTGAGCTTCAGCGTCAGCTCTGCGGAGAAGGTGGCCGTGGTCGGCAGGACCGGCGCTGGCAAGAGTTCATTGCTGAGCGCGTTGTTTAGGTAAGAATTTGTTCTATGTGCCTATTTTAAGTGATGCATGTGGTGTAAATACTTGTAAATGGGCTGTTGATTATTTTGAGCCCGGACGCAAAAAAAGAGGGGTGTAATACATTTGACGTATCTGTCTGTTAGTTCGTGGCATTATTGGTATCAAAGAAATAGAACGATTAAGATGTGGTGTTTTAGTTTAAAAGCTTTTTGATTGAGATAGTTAAAAAATATTAGCTTTTTAAAATAATCGGGCATTTTCGATAAAGGGTGGACGTAGTCTTAATTTCGGATTCTTATTCATACAATTTTAATTTAAAGATTAATTTATCGTTATTGACCGTTGGTTGCCGTGAACAACTTTACTTCTACGACTAATTTTTGCTTTAATTTCGTTGACGGCACAACTAGGCTAATTTTGGGGTACAAATATTATTATCATCTATTATAAATGATGTATGGTTATCACATAGGTTGGCCCGCGTGTCCGGTTCGGTCCGTGTTGACGGCGTGAGCGCGTCTACCGCGGGTCTCCGCGCGTGGCGCTCCCGCCTGTGCGCCTTGCCGCAGCGCCCCGCACTGTTCGCGGCCGCACTCAGGGACAACCTCGACCCTGAGGGACTGTACTCCGATGCTGATATATATAAAGCGCTGGATCAGGTTAGTTAGTTATGTTTTTTTCGTACAGAAATATTGATATCCTACATAAATTTCCGTAATGTATCTTTAGTTAAAGGTACAACGCTAAGAGTAACGTATATTTTTTTGCGCGCTATCTCGTCCGCCGGATATGAACCGACCCCTAGGGTGCTGTCCCTTTTGTATTTTTGTAATTATGATGTTTCAAAATGAGTTACACTTTATGTATTTCAAATTTATGTGTGTTTATTTTATTGTAGAACAGATTTCAAACTTCTGAACAGATTTCAATGTAGACAGATTTGGATATAGAATTATCGTTAGAAACTATCAGCTTTTTTGTCATCGATAGTGTACTCATAGAGGTGGTCCCATATTGCATTGAAGTCGGTTACATTTTACATCTATGCCTCTCCCAAAAGGATTTTTGATTGCCAATATAGGTTGAGCTACGGGAGATGGTAGCGAACATGCCAGCAGGGCTGAACACGAAGGTCGGCGACGGCGGCGGCAACCTCTCCGTCGGCCAGAGACAACTCGTGTGCCTCGCCCGCGCCGCGCTCGCCGGCTGCAAGGTGCTGATCCTAGACGAGGCCACCGCTAACGTGGACACTGAGTGAGTACATCCACTGTGAGCCCACCGCTGGGCAACCTGTCGGCCAGAGACAACTCGTGTGCCTCGCCCGCGCCGCGCTCGCCGGCTGCAAGGTGCTGATCCTAGACGAGGCCACCGCTAACGTGGACACTGAGTGAGTACATCCACTGTGAGCCCACCGCTGGGCAACCTGTCGGCCAGAGACAACTCGTGTGCCTCGCCCGCGCCGCGCTCGCCGGCTGCAAGGTGCTGATCCTAGACGAGGCCACCGCTAACGTGGACACTGAGTGAGTACATCCACTGTGAGCCCACCGCTGGGCAACCTGTCGGCCAGAGACAACTCGTGTGCCTCGCCCGCGCCGCGCTCGCCGGCTGCAAGGTGCTGATCCTAGACGAGGCCACCGCTAACGTGGACACTGAGTGAGTACATCCACTGTGAGCCCACCGCTGGGCAACCTGTCGGCCAGAGACAACTCGTGTGCCTCGCCCGCGCCGCGCTCGCCGGCTGCAAGTTGCTGATCCTAGACGAGGCCACCGCTAACGTGGACACTGAGTGAGTATATCCTCTGTGAGCCCACCGCTGGGCAACCTGTCGGCCAGAGACAACTCGTGTGTCTCGCCCGCGCCGCGCTCGCCGGCTGCAAGGTGCTGATCCTAGACGAGGCCACCGCTAACGTGGACACTGAGTGAGTACATCCACTGTGAGCCCACCGCTGGGCAACCTGTCGGCCAGAGAAAACTCGTGTGCCTCGCCCGCGCCGCGCTCGCCGGCTGCAAGGTGCTGATCCTAGACGAGGCCACCGCTAACGTGGACACTGAGTGAGTACATCCACTGTGAGCCCACCGCTGGACAACTTGTAATACAAGTATAGGTATTTATGCGTCGAGTAGACGAGGACGGTGTGTCTGGTAAGATAAAAACAGCAAGGCTGCCTTTGACTGATGGTTGCCATGCGCAGTTGAACACGGCAACCAAGTATTTTGCTTTCATTTCTGTCCAATGACAACTTGTCTTTAGTATGCTCAGCGCCCATATTACAAAACCACAAATGGCTGTTTGAGTCAAAAATATTGAAAATTCCTTTGTTTTATATATTATTTGTTTATATTTTGACGGGCCTGTTGGTCTAGTGGTTAGTGACCCTGACTACTGTACCAGAGGTCGTGATTTCGATTCCCATCCAAGACAAATGCTTGTGTGATGAGCATGATCATTTGTTCTGTGTCTGGGTGTAATTTATCCATAATATATATGTATTTAGAAACATATAAGTTGTCTGGTACAAGCTCTGCATAGTTTGGGATCAGATGACAGTGTGTGAGTTGTCCCGGGATATTTATTGTTATCTTTTCCCTACAGTACGGACAAACACATCCAGTTGACGATTCGCTCGAAGTTCGCGTCGTCGACAGTGCTAACCATCGCGCATCGCCTCAACACTGTCATGGACTACGATCGAGTCATCGTTATGGACAAGTATGTATAATAAATTAAGTAAATATACCTATAAAAATACAATAAGTTCTATAAACTTCTTGTTTAGTTACATAACTATTATATTTCAGTTTTTATTTTCATATTTTTTAAGTTTCTTTATGTTGAGATTGTGGTGAAATATAAAATTAAATGTTTAAAATGACAAATGTAATTGATGGCAAAGATTTGTAACATATTTTAGAATTTATAGAAATCTGCCGCACGCCAAGAAAACATGTTTTAGCTCGATTTGAAAATTGTGTTTTGGTTAAAAGAATTTCGATATTATTTTATGATACTAGAGCCCAATTTTAGCATAGTACCTACGTATTAAGTTATTTTTAAGGCACAATCTTTTATTGATACATTTATCTTCACAGTTCTATATCATAAGTACTCAAATTTGTTAAATAGCATCTATTATAACAATATTTGTGTATGTACAGGGGTCGTGTGGCGGAGTCTGGGCATCCATTCGAGCTCCTCACGCAGGGCAGCGCGCCGCGGAAGGATGACTCCGTGCCCCGGAACCGTCTGCTGTCTAAGAGCCAGGTAATACATACAATCATGTTAATGGCATAATATTAAATATTAAACAAAACTAGTTAATTTTGTAAATTCAAAGAATACTCAAATTTTTTATTCATATTTAATTAAGTTAGTAACTTGTTTGCCCCTTTTATATTTGTTAACCCATTTTAGAACCAGGTATATATACTTACCTTGAATCCTTAATAAAATATTCTAAATTCCAGTAAATGTAACAATTTTTCACTTTTTCTTTTGCCCAATATCCAATTATTTTTATTAAAGTTAAGTATTCATTATATTACACCATTTTCAGGTATAAAATCATCATAGTTTTAAACTAAATGTACTTTATTTCAGGCACCCCTAGCCATTCCTGAAAACTTCACGTTCGACCCGAGCAACGAGCAAACATCGGATCAGAATGAAACTCTCATTCTCTCTAGAGACAGAATACGCACCTACTCTGGCAGGTAAGATCGTAGATATTTATAAGACAAGACTGGAATAATTGATAACAAATAATGTCATGTAAAAGAATACGACGTACAGACTTACGGAAGGACTGAGAACCTCCTCCTTCTTTTGAAGTCGGTTAACCTTGAAGGTGAAAAAAATAACAATCCACAAAAGCAAAAATATCGCATTACATCCATACTTACAAAAAATTAACTACAGTCGCATTGTGTACTCTTTTATAAATCGTTTAAAAAAAGCTACTGTGAAAACAGTCGGCTGCTGGTCGAGCTGGGTTTAGTCCACTCTCAAGTTGCGTGAATAAATTTCAATAGAAAATGTACATGTTTTATATGTGTGTTTGTATATGTTCAGGTCGGAGCTATCGGAGCCGGAGAACAGCGGCATATTCAAGGCACTAGTCGAGCAGACCGGGCCCGAGACCGCCGCGCTACTGTATAAGATGGCGGAAGAGGTAACTATAATTTATATTAAAGTTTTATAGGTAGGTATAGTATAAATATGTATTATTATTGGTATGTACCACCTACCTCTCTAGTCTGCTCTGCTCTTTGGTGTCAAATAATAGATGCAACAAATCGGATATCAATTATGAAATTTATTCAGGTTACACCCTGTAATAAAAGAGTACTCAAAACAAATATTTATCATGGAAAAGACATCAATTGGACATATCGTACAATAGTTTTGTGAAAAAACAATAGTAGAAAATAGTGTCAAAAATATACCTTCATATTAAATTAAGGCATATTAAAAATCACTCACTTCAGTCTATATTGTTAAGTAACAATAAGGTAACAATGAATAGAATAGAATAGTTCATAGAATTTATTTATTTGCTGTTTGTTATTTATTTAATGTTTATCAATTTACTTACATAAAGTACAAATCAATTTTAAGACTGCATTTTTCCCCGTTTATATTACAATTAATATGTGTAATATTAATTTTATTTATTTTTGCTTTACAGAGCTACAACAAAATGCAAGAATCAAAGAAGAACTCGTGAAGACGCACCCTAGAGTAATGTTACACATTCCTACAGCCCTTTTACACGTTGGCTGACCAATGTCGGCCAATGGCAACACTTATAATACGCAGCACACTGTTTTGATAATAATGATTTCAGAAAAAAATATATAAAATACTTAAAAATGATCCCGGTGATTATAGTATAATGTTCTTCTATAAAAAAATCAAATCAAATAAAAAAAATCCCTTTGTTTGTCTTACTGTTGCCATGACAACGGCACAGGTCGTCTTGGTTGGCCAACGTGAGGGCAACAAAGCTGCCATTTTGGGTAATCTATATACCACCAGTATTTAAACTATATAATAATTACTTAGTTTAATTAATAATTAACGCGTACTTAGTACTACTTGGTGTCAATTTTCAAATGCCTTATTATGCCTTTGTAAAACAATTTTGTGAGAGCTTTTAGCAGCGCCGCTAGTGGAGAAAAATGGAACTAAAGTGCCTCCGTCAAGAAAATGTAGTTTCGCTTTTAAAAAATAATTTGGCTTTTAAAATAACCAGCGCCATTTATTTTGGCGGAATAAAATGGATTAAAAGTGCCTGTATTTAGATGCATGTTTAGTTTGGTACTTAAAAAAGAATTGGTTAGAAAATTACTTGCCTGGTTTATGGAAAAATAGTAATAATGATTGAATTAAACCTGCAGGGACTTTTTTACAACATTGATAACACGCTTTACTACATTTAAACATAAGCCACTACTTAAAGAATTTCTTTGTGATTTTTCTTACATTTTGTAAGTTATCGTCTATAAAATAGATTTTAATTTTAATACCCTATAACTGCGCATGCCCCAAAGAACTCAATTACTTAATATATAAAACAATAAAAACTACTTTTATATAGAAAAGGAGTAAGTACTTATTTTTCTTTATCTTATATGGATCAGCCAATGATATTTTAATAAACAGATATGTTATACGCATACAAAACAATCGAAAAAAGTGTTCCGCGCAGCAGCGGCAGAGCAAAAGAGATAGCGCGATAAAACCCATAAGAAAAAAAGAGACAAATAGTGTTGTTGTTAATGGCAATACGTCCCAAATAGGACGTTTTCGAGTCTTCACGATTGCACGCTTATAACATATCTGTTTATTAGAATATCATTGGGATCAGCAGAAAATTTTGAATTACCTACTAATTAAAAACACTCTAAATATATTTTCGGTGGAATATGAATAAAAACATATTCCATATTTATTTACTAGAATAAATTAATAATTGAAATTGAAAGTGTAAATCAACGAAATTGATTTATAATTTATAATGATTATTTTTTAATTTTTTGATGGAAATCTAAAATTATCGTGATTTTTTTATGTCATTTTATTTCTTGGGTGCTATAAATAATATAGTAACTAGATACTTGCAATTACTGGTGCAATTATGTATTATTGTATCTATTCGCTAGACGAATACGCAATTATATACTTAAAAAATGCATTTTTGGAATTGTCCGACTAATTTTAGCCTTTTCCCGCACTATGTTGGGGTCGCCTTCCAGTCTCACCGACAGCTGAATACCGTATGTTACAGAGCGATTGCCTATCTGACCTCCACAACACATTTCTGACTTTAGCAAAGTTAATTATGAACTGTCAACTTCAGGAGTCAAATTAAAGACTATTTTTATTTAGTAAAAATTAGTAGGGCGATGCCGAAAATGCATTTAAGAATTAAAAATACATTTACAGTTTACACATATAAGAATTCTTACAAAATCACGCACACTTTTACACTATTTTATATAACGAATAATAGGTCAATTTTACAAATTATAGTTTTGTTTTAAACTTTATATTGAATTTTGATTACTTAATTATTTGTATAAATATCCCATACTTTGTAAATTTAATGTGAATATTGTGTTACGAACAGTATTTTTTATTTACAAATGTTTTAAATGATTGTCTTGTTATATCAAACGGTACTTATAAACCTTTGATTATATAATGTCTAGATGGACTGTCAAGTGCGCGCAGACGTGTCAAAAAATAACAACCAAAAGTGGTTGTTAAGTACTTTCCCGCCACCAGTACAGATCGTGCCGCTTTCGTGACACTACGTTTTACGCGCTCTAAGGAATAACCACATAACAGCGATAAAATGATAGTATGTGCTTCTAAAGTGTGCTGGAATTAAAAAGGAAGGCTAAAAAATACCAACACACATCACCTATCACTAAAACTACTACACACTATTTAAAGAAACTTTATAATTAATTTTACTTTTATGATTATTAAAATCACGCCATATTTTATCAGTGTTGCCAGTTTCTGTTTTTCATTCTCCCATTTTTGTGGGTAATTTTGTTGGTTTATCATTACGTTTATAAAATAGTGCTGATGTACTTTTTCAAAAAAAAAAAAAAAAAAAGTAAAAAAAAAAATAACTCAATGTTAAAGTACCTATACCTCATTATGTTTTAATATGGTACCAAATACTAACTTAGTTGATTTAATACTCGATTCAAACACACAACTCCAAATTTCTTTTTTTTATTGATTTAAAAAGTAAAAACTGAATAAAAATATTTTTTATTATTATTAAAATATACTTAAACTGGATAATACCACATAAGTAAAAACATATAACTAAAATAAGTAAATATTTTATTATAATTAATTCGTCTTTATTTAATGTGATTTATGGGAGAATTTGTAATAGCTGGTATCACTATTTACGCACACAGAGACATTGACGTATAGTGTAAAACGACGCCTGCACGCACACATACACAAATGGCGTCCTAGTTTTCTTTGGTATGAATGTAGGGCCACGCTCCATCTAGACATTATATAATCAAAGTTATAAACACCACAGATTATAAAATTGCACTGTGGTGCAAAATAATATAGGTACTTATAAGTAGGAATACTTAACTTGTAATGCAATTATTTTTTGTACTTAATGCAAATTACTTAAAGATTTTTAGGGAAACAAACATTTTTTTTAATTCTCACTTACAACTACATATAAACTCGTTGAACGATTGTCTATATACTTTTATTGTGTTAAATGGCTGTATACTCAAAGGCAACTCAACTTTAAGTTGTTATTAAATCGCATGCCGTCTCTATCATTCAAAGGCGAAAAATAGAGACAGATATACTTTAAAAACGTCTTGAACTTAAATATTGTTTGAGTATAGGCGTAAAAGGTTACAAAGACATACAAAACTCAACCTTATGTGATGTGAATAGAGTTGATATTTTAACAAAACGGTAATGTTTTTAAATATCGACATTTGAAATACGTTGATCGTGTCTTATATTGAGTTATTAATGGATACTGAAGCATTTAATATGCCTCGCATTGTTAAAACATAATTCTGTTAGTGTAAGTTTTATAATTGAATAGCATGTAACTATTTTAAAAGAAAGTAGTTAGTTTTAGTAAAATGTTACTAAAAGTATGATTCTTTCTTAGTTTTCTCGTATGATAAAAAAAGGTGATAAAGGTATGATTTCTAAAAATATTTTAGCTTCAAAAAGGGTTCAAAATATGCTTGACAGTTTTGAGATGTCGGTAATTAGTGAAAAAAATAGTATTTAAATAAAATAATTTTGCCTGATACGTCTTTTGTTTTAAGAAACAGATATGTTATACACCAATGATATTATAATAAACAGATATGTTATACACATACAAAACAATCGAAAAAAGTGTTCCGCGCAGCAGCGGCAGCTGACATACATGTCACTATAAGTCAAAATTATACAAAAGAGATAGCGCTATAAAACCCATAAGAAAAAAAGAGACAAATAGTGTTGTTGTTGAAAGGCAATAGGTCCCAATTAGGACGTTTTCGAGTCTTCACGATTGCACGCTTATAACATATCTGTTTATTAGAATATCTTTTGTTTTAAGGGTCAATTTGGGCAATGCCGTGTTAGTAAAAGTTATAAAACTTACACTGAGAGTATTTGAAATAACTTTCACATGTTTATAAATACATTGTACTTAGATATTGTAACATTATGAAACTAGCCAATTTATATGTAATTAGTTTTGTCAATTATAATTTAATGTTCAATTATGTAAAATATTATATAGCATATAATTTTAGGGTTATCAATAAATATTAATATTTTGATGTTGAATGAGTTAAAAAAAAAAGTAAAGTTGCCAGTTTTTGTATATATTTTAAAAACTTTACGAAATGTCACAAAGATTTAATATTTAAACTTTTTAGGGTTCCGTCAATGATATTTTAATAAACAGATATGTTATACACATACAAAACAATCCAAAAAAGTGTTCCGCGCAGCGCGGCAGCTAGCGAAAGAGATAGCGCGATAAAACCCATAAGAAAAAAAGAGACAAATAGTGTTGTTGTTAATGGCAATACGTCCCAATTAAGACGTTTTCGAGTCTTCACGATTGCACGCTTATAACATATATATGTTATACACATACAAAACAATCCAAAAAAGTGTTCCGCGCAGCGCGGCAGCTAGCGAAAGAGATAGCGCAATAAAACCCATAAGAAAAAAAGAGACAAATAGTGTTGTTGTTAATGGCAATACGTCCCAATTAAGACGTTTTCGAGTCTTCACGATTGCACGCTTATAACATATATATGTTATACACATACAAAACAATCCAAAAAAGTGTTCCGCGCAGCGCGGCAGCTAGCGAAAGAGATAGCGCAATAAAACCCATAAGAAAAAAAGAGACAAATAGTGTTGTTGTTAATGGCAATACGTCCCAATTAAGACGTTTTCGAGTCTTCACGATTGCACGCTTATAACATATCTGTTTATTAGAATATCATTGGGTTCCGTACCCAATAGGTATAAAGAAAACCCAATAAATACACAATTGAAATTCCCTGTATCCGTTTTACCCGTTATAACAACAAATAAATAAAAGTATATAAAAGGATTCACTAAAAATTGTACGAAACTCTATATTTAATACAAAATAACCTCAAAAATATTGATATTTCTATTTGAAACGATTAAAATATTGATATTTATTGATAAAAACATGTTAACTGGTTCTATTAATGTACAAATACGGCCAGATGCGGCTCAAACGCACCAGTGGTACTCCTTGTGATATATTATAGTAAATAAATATATTTTTAACTACTCATTGTTTTAATTGAATAAATAAATCAGAAAAAAATCTTTAATTCTTCAATATTATATCACGAAAGTTTACATAGATCGTAATCATTATCATCTCCCTGCTCTGTTCCCAATTATTTGTGTTCGGCGCAATGTGTATTCAGCTTCCATTCATCTCTACAACGCGTCATCTCAGTATTTACTCCTTTCTTTCTCATATCATCTTTCACACAATCCATCCATCTCTTTTTTGGACTTTCTCTGCATGTATACCCATTCACAGTCATACTAAATCTTACATAGCTACATACCTTCTTTTAAGTATCCTATCTCAAGTATATTATATACCTCTTATAGGAGATCCCGCTCTTTATAACTTTATTATTATTATAAATTATTGTGCATGTAGGTATGAATTTAGAAATATACAATTATATTTATCATAGTGTTTCATCACTAAACTCATATTGCATAGGCCGGAACACAAATTATAAGTAAAAATATGAAGGTAGATCGAGCAACATCCACTGTCAAGACGAACGCCATCTCAGTCTGCCCGTGACCATGATACCTGCAAAGGTGTCGAAACGTCGGGACTTAAAATCTCAATACAAACCGAGATAAATCCGTAAAAGCTGTTTTTTTTTTAAATGTGTAACAATTGTGGAAATCTTGAAATCAATGTGTTAATCAGTGTCCGGTCACCATAGTGCAAGTTCTGCCGAGTTCGGAGTTTGGGATTAGCTGACCGTGTGTGAGTACCCCCAAGATATTATTTATAAAGATAAAGCATATAGTCCAGTCAAATAGACAATAAAACCTTGTGAGTTTGCATAAATTCGCATAGTGCCAAAAATTGGTGGAGGTCTCAAGTATTAAGTATAATTATAAAAGACTGATCCAACTTGTGCAAAAAAAGTTACATAAGGTCATTTCTCAATAATTCACTACTGGAATGTCTATTTTGATTTGACTTATATAAATACTTCTGGAAAAGGCTCGGGAATGATGATAATATAAATACTTGGGGATGTTTAAAAACTTTATCCAATTTCATGTCTGTTACTATGTGAGTGAATGAAACGGATCATAATCACTACATAGTATAAAACAAAGTCGCTTCCCACTGTCTGTCCCTATGTATGCTTAAATCTTTAAAACTACGCAACGGATTTTGATGCGGTTTTTTTTAATATATAGAGTGATTCAAGAGGAAGGTTTATATGTAAAATACATGCATAATATAGTAGAGGAATACGGACAATCTTAGAGATTTCTAATGTAAGATCGTATATGAACCCATTTTTGCGCTTTCATTGCAAACGCTGGCTGAACTCTATGAGATAGATCAAAATAATGTACTACAGTATTGTGCACCTTAAAAAGATCTACAAAAAAGTCCACAATGGCATATGTCTATCTCTTGAGAATAAACCACAATAACCATTTTTATCGTTTATTTATTACTTATTTACGAAAATTTTTAAACAATACAGTATTAATCCTTATCCAATTAAGTACCTTTAATAAATTGTGCATGCAATATAGGTCAATATTGCCCTTTACAGCATGTAATTTAAATGAATATTTTCGAAGATATTACAAATTTAAAATGTAGGGACATAGCGGTTGCGGCGATACCGGCTTGAGGGCCGCGCGGGGGCCGGGGGTCGTGCCTATACCAAATAGTGCGTCCAAGCCACGCTTCGCCCTAAAGAACTTTATGATTGTGTAGTTATATTTGGTATCAGCGTTGCACCCGAGCAAAGCCGGGGCGGGCCGCTAGTAATATGTATAAAGTACATGGTATTGATGGTATACCTATGTCTCAACTTGAATTAAACTCCGAGAACGTTCCCTAATATTAGCAATATCATTTCCCACTGCTGGCCGCCTCACCTCACCTCACCTGAAGGCCTCACCTTCCGAACCCGGGTAATTTATTATATTGTGTTCTGTAAGTATAGGTTGGGAGTCCTTACACCTATATAATAATCCAGCCTATAAACGTCCCACTGCTGGGCACAGGCCTCTTCCCATATAGAGAAGGCACGAGCATTGATCACCACGCGTGCTCTGCGGGCGATTTCAGATCCCAAATTTTGGAATCAAGGTTTTCTCACGTTTTCCTTCACCGTCTGTCACCTAACATATGTTTCTTTAGCAGGTACCTACTAGTTAATAAATTAATCACTATTAAATAAAACACTAGATTAGCAGCTGAATATTTATTTAAATACCATTTTACAAACAAACCCGTCTAAATGAGTGAGCAAATATTGGATTAAATAACAATAAATAAATTAAAAACAATTAACATACAAAAAATTCTGTGTATATGCGTACCAACGGCAAGTAACAATAAATTTAAAGAATGATAGTATAGAAAATGTTGAAATAACAACTCTAGCTGCTACAAAATAAAGTGCAATTCAGCTCGCATTAGCGTATATCTAACGCGTAGGTACATACGATAAATAACGTGATTTATAAAGTAATAAGATTTAATTTGTATAGTGCGTGGATATGAAATAAAGACATTTATTTTATACTAGCTGTGCCAACGGTTTCACCTGCGTGAATACATAGGTCCCGTTCCCGATGCCTTCATATTATTGGGGGCGGAGATGAATCCAATAAATCACTATCAAATAACAATAGACAGGATTACTTAATATGGTGATTAAATATACTAAAATTTTCTTATTTTCCGCGCTTCTCTTGACAATAACAAATACAACCAAAAAATAATTAGCAAAATCGATCCAGGCGTTATGCGCTTACCAACACATTTAGCGATTCATTTTTTTATATATAGTTTGCAGTTGAGTTGGTACGCATAGTACACAGCATTACCTACCTACTATCTAAAAATATCACGCTATGCTCCTACAAATTAAGTAGGTACCCATAGTTTTACTATTTTACAAAAATAAATAGTTATTCGACAAGCAATAACTTTCGAGTACAATTGCCCACTTTAAATATTGCTTTTTAAAGTTTCTTTTTTAATCATGTAAATGCATTTTTTCATTTTCAATTCTCTATTGTAATACATTTATCTATGATCCATTGTTATATTAATATTTTGAATTTTTATTTTGATGCAGTCGAGAACCATTCATGTTTATTCACAAAATCCCTAACATAAAAGCGAAATAATTGCTATCTATAATTCATAATTTACTAAAACAAGTAAAACTACAAGCATGAGTTTGACTGGGCCTCACTTCAGCTAATTTAAATGCATGTCAGTGTACTTTTAATTGTGTCTAATTTTCGTATTCAGACTACAATAGAAGCCTACAATAAAATCACATTGAACATTCGAAGATAATGTTCGTAATGACAGTTTGCAAAATGACAATCATCGTAAAAATTATCAAATGGAACTCTAAAATAACGGAATGAGGCCCCTTCTAAAATAATCAGCTATACCGTGGCAGTATAAACTACTCAGCATTTAAGCTACAATTCCAAGCAAAGCATCTACAGACGTCCATTTAACACGTACAATAAAAATATATAATGTAATATTTTTTTATAATAATTTAGATAATAATATATAACAAAACTACTTATCGATTAATAATATGTTTGTATAATTTACAACCTCTAACCCAAATCATAAAGAAAATGATAAAATATTTTTTTAGCTAAAAACCAACTTTAATAATTCCTCTTGCTATGCGTCGATAAGGACTTTTGCTATTTACAAGACTGCCCAAAAAAGAGTGTTATGTTTTCAGGGTTCATGTATGTATGTATGTAAGTATGTATGTTTGTGAGTTTCTTTATTTAATAAATCATACACATGAGTGACATCAATGCATTTTGTTAGTCTATATGTAGAAAACAACTAAAGCGGTTTTGATGAAATTCATATTTACCCCAAGTCCTGAGGTAAAAAAAAGATCATACAGATAAATGAATTGAGAAACTTACTCCCTTTTATAGTCGATTAATAAATTGAATAATAATTATAACTGTTATTTGGCATCATTTAAGCATTCAGAGCTCTTTTTCTGCATTTGAAAGAGGTAGGAAATACATAAAACAACAAAAAATAAACATACACCATTTATTTAATTGGTCCCATTCAATTAATATAATTAAATAATAGTAACGTGTTCTATGGACGATCCAACACAACATGGCTTCTTGCAGCGCTTTATTAGACGCTATACACTTCGAGCGACTGCTTCAAGCGGTCGACGAAACAAAAGCGAGCGGTCGATAGCGAGCAGTCCTAGTATAATACCCAGCACGTAAGTTGGTAAGATTTAGACGTAGTGGTTATAAACACGCGCTTACTCGACCTAACTCACCAATCTCTAATCGACTCGGTCGACTAACGTCCCAATCGCGCGCTCGGATCATACCCCGCGTGCCGCTTGACCACCAAATAGATCTAACAAACGATTTCTGCGCATCTAACGACTCTTGCCAACTTACGTGCCGGGTATTATAATATGTTGATCTAACTGCTCGAGTTTGTGTATAGTGCCTAAGAGTAGAATTGAAACTCCATTTTAATAATATTTTTTCTCATTTTTAGTTTACATACATACATATAATCACGCCTGTTTCCCATAGGGGTAGGCAGAGACCACTTCTTTCCACGTGCTACGATTTTTTGTCAGAAAAAAAATATTAAAAAAAACATTTATTGACCTTGATAATATACGAAATGATGCAAGTATATAATTAGTTAACAATTAACATTTTTTATAATTAAATTATATATCGCGTCAAAAAACTCATCGTCATCCTTGTCAATGGCGGGGAACGTGCCCAGAAGGCTGGCTGCATTGCCACGTTGAATGGCTATGCCGATTCTCTGTGCAAGGAAACCAGCCCTCTGATCATTTTAATTTTAAACAGCTTTTTATTGACATGAAAAAAATATTAAAATGGAGTTAGAATTCTAAAACCAATGCGTTTATACCAATGATATTCTAATAAACAGATATGTTATAAGCGTGCAATCGTGAAGACTCGAAAATTTCCTAATTGGGACGTATTGCCATTAACAACAACACTATTTGTCTCTTTTTTCTTATGGGTTTATCGCGCTATCTCTTTCGCTAGCTGCCGCGCTGCGCGGAACACTTTTTTCGATTGTTTTGTATGTGTATAACATATCTGTTTATTAAAATATCATTGGTCTATACAATGTATTCAACAATAAATTATAAAAACAATTTAACATAGGAATGTATATAGTACATATTATTATTGTATTAACAAGAACAAAATAATCCGAATTTTATATTTGGTATGATAAATATCTTTTTTTTTTATAGCAAATTTTCTTTTTAACGAAAATTTAAGGAATTTCACGAGTCCCTTAATTTTATGTTTTTATTTGGTGTAGGGTAATTGGTAAAAGTATAATGGTATAAGTAAGGTTAGGTAGAGTGAGTAGGTATTTAAATAAATTAAAAAAAAGACATTTATCACACCAAATATAACGAAAAGATCCGTTTCGCCTCATAACAGCAACAAAATGTAATTAATATATTTTGTATACATTTTTACACATTTAAATACAATGTATACATTTGTACATAATGTATAATTCATATATTTTCGAGATTTAAACCTGATTTCGTTGGCTTTTACGTATATCATTGGGTAGTCACATTTAAAAAGATGTTTTTCATATCATAGTTTAACTTCGACATTTTAAAACGCTTGTGTTATAACACTTTTTAATATACAAAGGAATCCTTTAAGCCCCTAAGCAATACTTGTAACGCTAAACAGAAACTGTTTCTTTAAACAAATCACAGCTTCGGTAATGGCACCCACCGTGGGGCTCACAAGCGTGGTGACAAATGCTCGTTCTCTGTATGAGAGGCCTGCAGTGTGACAGTTATAAATTAAGAATTTAAACATCTTTTTAAAAGTAATGGGGTAAATTACGTACCAATGGGTATAGTTTAAATAATTTAATTTGTCATGTCTGGATAGAAATCACAGCCAAATTGTGGTAAGGGGTAGATATTTTAACTGTAGAAAATTTAACACAGTTTTATGAAAGACCAGTCTACATAAAAGTTAATTATTCATTTAACTTCAGGTCAAATCTGTTTATAGTAATATTATAGAACGGGGATTAGCGCGTACATGCATAAATACCTTTAGGGCTTGACGTTTCGACCAGGTTACACCGGCCGTGGTCGAATCCCCGTTCTATAATATTAATATAAACATGCAGCGCGATAGTTTAAAAGTCATCAAATCTGTTTTAGTAGAATAACAACCGTGATTTCAATACATTTTTCTCATATATATTCAGAAATTTAAAATATACATATTGATGAAATTTAAAAACTAACCAAAGGTTAAATTTATTAGTTAATTAGGGAGGTACTATAAATGGCAGTTTATTTTATATGAGTTATTTCCAAATAATGATATATTTGCTATAACTACATAACCTATTGGGTTATTATTTAAAATACCTGGATATTGTCATGGCGCAACTTGGGAGAGATTTTTGCCCAGCTGTGGGCTAAAATAGACCGAGTTTATTAAACAAACTTGCTTTTTAATGATATTTATTTTCAAAAAGTAAGTTTTTTCGGGTTTCCATATACTTTTTTAAACCTTTTTTTAACTTTCTACAATAAGGATTTTTGTGATTTGAAAATGTAAAAGACAAACTGTCTTGTGATTGGTGGACATTGACAGATAGACCTTATCGCATATTAAATATGATTTATGATTTTTTTTTTATATAGGGTAATGAATTCTTAAGTTTTGAATTTTTTTTTTGGTGAAAATCTTTGCTGTTAGCCTGAGCGCAGGTTTTGACTGCTTCACCGGCCTTTTGGCGAGGACCTTAAGGCCTCCAGCCAGAGCAATAGGAAAAACTAACTACGTCAGCAACGTCTACTAAGGGCACCCCCTGCGGGGTTCGGACCTCGACTTAGTGCGTTGCTAACAATCTTAATAAAGCAAAAACAACAAGGGATGGCTGGATACAAGTTTTAAGTTTTTAAATTAAATCATTATTGTTTCAATGTCCAGGTATTTTAAATAACTATAGAAATGATGTAACGAAACTAATATAAATAAATTCAGTTATTTGGTATTGGTGACAAACCTAAGTATAATTTAATTCTGATCTTAAAATAATGTATTTGTTTACGTTACTGCTAAATTATATTATTCAATCTATTTTTTATTAGTTTGAGCGCGGTTATCTCTGAAAATAAATGTCAGTTTCGATAAAATATTTTTGGATTTAATAACCCAATTCTTGAGGAAGGTTAGTTAACACCAAGTAATTGATTAGAGAAAATCGAGTAAAACCGCAGGGCAAAGATAGTAATATAATCATAACTACGTACCAAAATAGTACGAATTTTATTTTAGTTTTATATACTTTTTAGTAAAAACATAGGACTGGATTTCAAATTAAATGTGAAATTTTTACATACGATACTTTTGCCCAGCAGTGAAGTATTCAACGTTCCTTTTTTTTGCCCAGCAGTGGGCTTGACAGTTACCAACCTTTCTAATCTTTGCTCAGCAGTGGAAATATTCTTTACTCCTTTGCCCAGCAGTGGGCCTCAGTAAACTTTTGCCCAGCTTTTGGCATGTAACTTAATACAGTTTTTTTTTTGCCCAGCAGTGGGATAAACAATATAATTCAGCAGTAATATAATAGCTAGCCCCGTATAAATATGTACCCTATGTAATTTGTTCGTCCTATTATAATAAATTAACTAATTAGTGTTCCATTTCTAACGCCGACAGCTTTCTTATGAATTCCGAGCGCTGGGATGGTGTGAGTTCCTGTAAAAACGATTAAAAATAGAATAAATATATAGTAAAGATAATTATAACGTAACATATCATCACGCCTCTATCCCCGAGGGGTTAGGCAGAGGTGTACCAATGTACACCCACAGTTCGCCGATATGTTTAGGTCCCATGTAATAGGGGGCGAGCCTATTGCCACTAACCGGGCACGAATCCAAACTCCGACCTGCTACTGCGAATTTCATAGAAAAACCCAATAACACCGTGGTCGACTTGGGAATCGAACCCAAGACCTCTAGCGTAGCAATCGCGCTTAGCACCACTAGGCCAACGAGGCAGTTCAGTTCTTTTATTTTCCTCGTTACCATATTAACTTGTGTGTAGTGTGTACTAGTTAGTTCAAACCGAACTCTATTTACACTGACACAAAGTTTATAATGATTTAACATAAAGTTGATATTAAAGTAGCATATTACCATCGACGTATGATATACATAGACTGCTACTATCGCTTGGTTCCCCTTGTGCCAAGCGAGAGCAGTTTTTAGTCTGATCCTAGTACATTTCGTTTTTCATTTAAGTTAATTTTATCGCAACGAGAAACTTATATAAGAAAATATCGATGGTTTTGACATTGTTAGGATAATATTAGTGTTTTAGATATATTTTTTAAAACGGCAAGCTCCATCTTCACACATAATTGACGACAACACTTGTTCACACTAGTGCTTACGGTTTAAACTCTGATAGGCTCACTGTATAGTTTGAAATGCAACCTCGTTGCATATTACTCACCAGCACAAGATTATTGACAGCCTGCAGCAGCGCGTCCTGGTGTATGGAGCGCAGGTTCCTCTCCAGCACGGAGTTGTCGTCGCCGGCCTGCGCCTCTAGCCACTTGCATACAGCTTCGTTGTCGTGCTCCCATTGATGCGACTGGATAAGACAGGTACGTGTTAACACTAATGATAATATAGGGGATACGATATTGCAAGAATAAGATTAGATATACGTAAATTAAAATTTGCTGATCACTAATCGGGCTTAGGGTCAGTTCATATCTAACAGAACATGCGTAACGTATTATCGGCGATTTTTGGTCAGATATGGACCGACCCATGTCAACATGGATGGACAGCGAAGCAAATTCTCCTAGTAGAACGCGTTGCGGCATTGTGTCCTCTGTGGCTCTCCCACTGCTCTGGTCCCACCGGAACACCACCCCGGCCTCACCTGCATGTCACCCCCTTCCCCGGTGACCCCCTGCTGCATGTTGTCCCCGGTGACCCCCTGCATGTGGTCCCCGGTGAACCCCTGCATGTGGTCCCCGGTGTCCCCTGCATGTGGTCCCCGGTGACACCTGCATGTGGTCCCCGGTGACCCCTGCATGTGGTCCCCGGTGACCCCCTGCATGTGGTCCCCGGTGAACCCCTGCATGTGGTCCCCGGTGTCCCCTGCATGTGGTCCCCGGTGACCCCTGCATGTGGTCCCCGGTGACCCCCGCATGTGGTCCCCGGTGACACCCTGCATGTGGTCCCCGGTGACCAACCGCATGTGGTCCCCGGTGACACACCGCATGTGGTCCCCGGTGACCCCCTGCTGCATGTTGTCCCCGGTGATCCCTGCATGTGGTCTCGGGTGACCCCTGCATGTGGTCCCCGGTGACCCGTGCACTGCATGTGGTCCCCGGTGACCCCTGCACGTGGTCCCTGTGACTTCCTGCATGTGGTCCCCGGTGACACCCTGCATGTGGTCCCCGGTGATACCCTGCATGTGGTCCCCGGTGACACCCTGCATGTGGTCCCCGGTGACACCCTGCATGTGGTCCCCGGTGACGCCTGCATGTGGTCCCCGGTAACCCCTCATGTGGTCCCCGGATACACCCCTGCTGCATGTGGTCCCCGGCCTCACCTGTGTCTCGCCCCTGTCCTCGGTGAACCACCGGCGCAGCGTGGCGGCGGCGGGTCCCTGCTGCATGTGGTCCCCGGCCTCACCTGTGTCTCGCCCCTGTCCTCGGTGAACCACCGGCGCAGCGTGGCGGCGGCGGGTCCCTGCTGCATGTGGTCCCCGGCCTCACCTGTGTCTCGCCCCTGTCCTCGGTGAACCACCGGCGCAGCGTGGCGGCGGCGGGTCCCTGCTGCATGTGGTCCCCGGCCTCACCTGTGTCTCGCCCCTGTCCTCGGTGAACCACCGGCGCAGCGTGGCGGCGGCGGGTCCCTGCTGCATGTGGTCCCCGGCCTCACCTGTGTCTCGCCCCTGTCCTCGGTGAACCACCGGCGCAGCGTGGCGGCGGCGGGTCCCTGCTGCATGTGGTCCCCGGCCTCACCTGTGTCTCGCCCCTGTCCTCGGTGAACCACCGGCGCAGCGTGGCGGCGGCGGGTCCCTGCTGCATGTGGTCCCCGGCCTCACCTGTGTCTCGCCCCTGTCCTCGGTGAACCACCGGCGCAGCGTGGCGGCGGCGGGTCCCTGCTGCATGTGGTCCCCGGCCTCACCTGTGTCTCGCCCCTGTCCTCGGTGAACCACCGGCGCAGCGTGGCGGCGGCGGGTCCCTGCTGCATGTTGTCTGCCGGCTTGGCCGCGGCCTGCACGCGTCGCTCCTGCTCGTTTTGTCGCAGCAGCCGCTTCAGTCGCCAGTAGAACAGCCGCCTCGAGTCGCGCCACGGGATTATGTCCTAAAGGGGATGACAAAACATATAAGTACTCGTCTTTTAGAGGCAGAAATAGACGCGAGTCAGGCCAGGCGGTGTGCAATGCGTTTTCGTTTCACCAGGGCCAGGGAAATCAGTGGGGACGGTCCTATTCATGAAAGTCCTCACTGACTTCCGCAATGCTTGCCTCGACTTTAATAAAATACATCGGTAAGCGACGGTTCATCATAACTTAGACTCCATGATGCAATCTAGTCTTGCATGGGAAAAAACATCGCAATTAAAGAACTAAAAAAATACACTGAAATAAAATAAAAAACATGCAGGATAAATAGTAATAAGTAGGTACTTACGAATATGCATCCTTTTTCTAACATACGTTCAGCTGTGTCGTGTAATTCCGCAAATTGGACCGCGATCTATTGAGAGAAAACAATGTTATTGTAATTATTAAAATTAACGCTCTGTACAAAACATAATATTAATTTTGCAATGATTTTTATATTCCTTGGGCATGAAGAAGTTAGAGTTTATTGATAAAAAATTGCAGTAGGAAGTTGCTTGTAACTTTTAAAATGCTGAACAGTTCTCCATAAATTTTATGGACAAGAAACATGTCGAAAACGCGCCACACTTTAAAAAAAACACCTAGTATCGTACACGGTCCATTCTTAACCTCTCGTATGCCGCAATAAATAAGACAATAGAATTCAATTGTGTCTCGCGTGGATCCGCGCTTCCGGCATACAACGGGTTAATAGCAACGATGCCACAAACAGTTTATTGAAAAAAAAAAATATAATTTACCTTGAAAAAAGATAACTGTAAGGACAAACTGAAGTATAACATAACATAACATATCATCACGCCTGTATCCCCGAAGGGGTAGGCAGAGGCGTACCAATGTACACCCACAGTTCGCCGATATGGTTTAGGTCCCATGTAAAAGGGGGCGAGCCTATTGCCACTAACCGGGCACAAATCCAAACTCCGACCTGCTACTGAGAATTTCATAGAAAAACCCAATAACACCTTGGTCGACCCGGGACGAACCCAAGACCTCTAGCATAGCAGGCGTGCTTAGCACCACTAGGCCAACGAGGCACTGAAGTATACAACTTTAGTAAATAACTTACCTCATGGTATATAGGGCTGAGTTCCTTTTCGCGAGCCTTCGCCGTCTTCTCGGCCGCAAGTAATTCTGTTTCTAATTCACGTACTCTAGTTTCAGCTACAAATAACACAAACAAATATAAATTCTATATAAGAAACTATTGTTTTAATTTTACACTTCCAATTTATCCTATTTTCATAACTACTTACATCGAAAAAACAAAAGGTATTAACAAACTCGGATGCTATGCGATATTAAAATTTAAAGACACAATTTTAGAAACAAATCAATTAGTACTAGGGAACAAAACAGGATTGCTATCACATTAAATCCAGTTTGAAATACAAATTCATATGTATTATGACATTTTTAACAGTCCTTATTTGACCAAAATAAATGTTATTTACTCGGGAATAAAGTTGTGTGTGTTTTAATGGGATTAGCATAGAAAACTCTTTCAGACCTATAAACTCAACATATTCCAGTCAAGTCACTATCAACTTTATTTACCTACACTTAAGGTAGTTTATAGGTTGCTTACCTGCTCTGCCGGCGTCCGTCCTTATAAGGCTCTCGTCAACAGACCCTCTGCGGTCCAGACCTTTGGATATCTCCTTGATTTGTTCCTTTAGTTCTGTTCAAAGAAACAAGGAATACATTAACTAACATAATAAGTTGTTAAGGCGACATACATATTTACTCTGTGGGGACATATATTAAGAAAACCGATCATATATTTAAAAATACCTGATTCTAAAAGTGTAAAAAAAAAACTGCAAACATCTCCAAAAAGGCTATAAAGAGATATACAATATTTCTCGGAAGAAGATAAGTCACTTCATCAAAGCTAAAAAAATGCTACCAATAATATCAAAGAAAATAGTATTAGGAAAAGGGTATATCTATCCAAAAGGGGTGAAGAGTACCTCTGGTATAGAGTCAGTTTACAACAAAACTCTAGCTCAAAATGAGTTGAGGCGAAAATATTGGACACCAGAAAATCATAAAGATGATGTCATGATCATCATCATAATGATTTTGTACCGTTAGCAAATTATCTTATATATAAAAATGAATCGCTAAATGTGTTGGTAAGCGCATAACTCAATAACGGCTGGACTGTTTTCGCCAATTCTTTTTTTGTTGTGTTAGTTATTATCAGGAGAAGGTTCTTATGAAAAAAAAATTGAAAAATTGCTCGGTGAAAAAAAAAGTAATCCTGACCTTTGCTACGATAGTGATTCATCTGCGCCCTGAATAACATAAAGAGACCGGGAACGGGACATAGGCATTCATGCGGGTGAAACCGCAGGGCACAGCTAGTGTAATAATAAATATACTAAATGATATTGACTTCCGACCTACGCAATATGAGCTCACTGTGTCTTGATGTCCATGTGACCATGATACCTGCAAAGGTGTCGAAACGTCGGAACCTAAAATCTAAATATAAACCGCAAGAAATCCGTAAAAAATAGTTTTATTTCAATGCCTAACATTCGCGTAAACCTAATAAACTGTAAGGATGCAAGTTGCTCACCTGCAATCCTGGCGCCGATCCTGAGCAGTTCAGGGTCGAGGCGGTGCATCGTCTTCAGGATGTCGCGCTGCTTGAACTTCACTTCCACTATACCCTCGGCTTCCAGGACTCCGCCCCTGTTGACAATAATATAGATTATGATTATAATAATTACGTTCGTGGACTCCACACAACATCAAACTTGTCTCCTTTTCAGCAATTTAGAACACAATAGCTCAAGACCGGGAGAATTGGAAGAAAGAAAGGGAGGGCTTTGCCCTGCAGTGGGACGACAATGGCTGAAAATAAATAAATAATTACGTTTGAACTACTGAGCCAAGTCATTGACTGACTTTCGGCTGTCAAAAAATACTTTTTTTATGACACTTGAGGGAACCATTATCAACCATTATAGATTATTTTCACTGGTCGTTATAAACCAGGCGGGTAGATTTTCGTGTTCGAGATAACGACTAGTGAAATTGCGCCAGTCGTTATCTAGCATTCGGCCTGTCACGAGACCTGACTAAACCTAACCTAGCAACGAACGAAATGTTCGCGAGGTAGCAACCAATGAATGTCATCGGTTGGAGTTTTAATAAGATCTCTAGCACACAGTATCTGAGAACTACAGACCAGTGAAAATGAGCCACTGAGGGACAGTCGCGCAAGTTTCGCTCCTATGAGTGATTCACCTTTTCTTTTCAGGAAGGTAACCCTAAAAATCACTTGTTACAGTTAACCACAAGCCTTACTAATGTGACTAACCTAGCTTCAAGGTCCGCATACATCTCCATCCTGAGACTGTTAACACTAGGATCCACCACCGCCCACGCCCCGCCGCGTAGCTCGGCGCCGGGCGGTATGTACACTATCACGGGGGCGGTATGTACACTATCTCCCGCCAGCCAACAAGCCTTACTAACGTGACTCACCTAGCTTCAGGGTCCGCATACATCTCCATCCTGAGACTGTTAACACTAGGATCCACCACCGCCCACGCCCCGCCGCGTAGCTCGGCGCCGGGCGGTATGTACACTATCACGGGGGCGGTATGTACACTATCTCCCGCCAGCCAACAAGCCTTACTAACGTGACTCACCTAGCTTCAGGGTCCGCATACATCTCCATCCTGAGACTGTTAACACTAGGATCCACCACCGCCCACGCCCCGCCGCGTAGCTCGGCGCCGGGCGGTATGTACACTATCACGGGGGCGGTATGTACACTATCTCCCGCCAGCCAACAAGCCTTACTAACGTGACTCACCTAGCTTCAGGGTCCGCATACATCTCCATCCTGAGACTGTTAACACTAGGATCCACCACCGCCCACGCCCCGCCGCGTAGCTCGGCGCCGGGCGGTATGTACACTATCACGGGGGCGGTATGTACACTATCTCCCGCCAGCCAACAAGCCTTACTAACGTGACTCACCTAGCTTCAGGGTCCGCATACATCTCCATCCTGAGACTGTTAACACTAGGATCCACCACCGCCCACGCCCCGCCGCGTAGCTCGGCGCCGGGCGGTATGTACACTATCACGGGGGCGGTATGTACACTATCTCCCGCCAGCCAACAAGCCTTACTAACGTGACTCACCTAGCTTCAGGGTCCGCATACATCTCCATCCTGAGACTGTTAACACTAGGATCCACCACCGCCCACGCCCCGCCGCGTAGCTCGGCGCCGGGCGGTATGTACACTATCACGGGGGCGGTATGTACACTATCTCCCGCCAGCCAACAAGCCTTACTAACGTGACTCACCTAGCTTCAGGGTCCGCATACATCTCCATCCTGAGACTGTTAACACTAGGATCCACCACCGCCCACGCCCCGCCGCGTAGCTCGGCGCCGGGCGGTATGTACACTATCACGGGGGCGGTATGTACACTATCTCCCGCCAGCCAACAAGCCTTACTAACGTGACTCACCTAGCTTCAGGGTCCGCATACATCTCCATCCTGAGACTGTTAACACTAGGATCCACCACCGCCCACGCCCCGCCGCGTAGCTCGGCGCCGGGCGGTATGTACACTATCACGGGGGCGGTATGTACACTATCTCCCGCCAGCCAACAAGCCTTACTAACGTGACTCACCTAGCTTCAGGGTCCGCATACATCTCCATCCTGAGACTGTTAACACTAGGATCCACCACCGCCCACGCCCCGCCGCGTAGCTCGGCGCCGGGCGGTATGTACACTATCACGGGGGCGGTATGTACACTATCTCCCGCCAGCCAACAAGCCTTACTAACGTGACTCACCTAGCTTCAGGGTCCGCATACATCTCCATCCTGAGACTGTTAACACTAGGATCCACCACCGCCCACGCCCCGCCGCGTAGCTCGGCGCCGGGCGGTATGTACACTATCACGGGGGCGGTATGTACACTATCTCCCGCCAGCCAACAAGCCTTACTAACGTGACTCACCTAGCTTCAGGGTCCGCATACATCTCCATCCTGAGACTGTTAACACTAGGATCCACCACCGCCCACGCCCCGCCGCGTAGCTCGGCGCCGGGCGGTATGTACACTATCACGGGGGCGGTATGTACACCATCTCCCGCCAGCCAACAAGCCTTACTAACGTGACTCACCTAGCTTCAGGGTCCGCATACATCTCCATCCTGAGACTGTTAACACTAGGATCCACCACCGCCCACGCCCCGCCGCGTAGCTCGGCGCCGGGCGGTATGTACACTATCACGGGGGCGGTATGTACACTATCTCCCGCCAGCCAACAAGCCTTACTAACGTGACTCACCTAGCTTCAGGGTCCGCATACATCTCCATCCTGAGACTGTTAACACTAGGATCCACCACCGCCCACGCCCCGCCGCGTAGCTCGGCGCCGGGCGGTATGTACACTATCACGGGGGCGGTATGTACACTATCTCCCGCCAGCCAACAAGCCTTACTAACGTGACTCACCTAGCTTCAGGGTCCGCATACATCTCCATCCTGAGACTGTTAACACTAGGATCCACCACCGCCCACGCCCCGCCGCGTAGCTCGGCGCCGGGCGGTATGTACACTATCACGGGGGCGGTATGTACACTATCTCCCGCCAGCCAACAAGCCTTACTAACGTGACTCACCTAGCTTCAGGGTCCGCATACATCTCCATCCTGAGACTGTTAACACTAGGATCCACCACCGCCCACGCCCCGCCGCGTAGCTCGGCGCCGGGCGGTATGTACACTATCACGGGGGCGGTATGTACACTATCTCCCGCCAGCCAACAAGCCTTACTAACGTGACTCACCTAGCTTCAGGGTCCGCATACATCTCCATCCTGAGACTGTTAACACTAGGATCCACCACCGCCCACGCCCCGCCGCGTAGCTCGGCGCCGGGCGGTATGTACACTATCACGGGGGCGGTATGTACACTATCTCCCGCCAGCCAACAAGCCTTACTAACGTGACTCACCTAGCTTCAGGGTCCGCATACATCTCCATCCTGAGACTGTTAACACTAGGATCCACCACCGCCCACGCCCCGCCGCGTAGCTCGGCGCCGGGCGGTATGTACACTATCACGGGGGCGGTATGTACACTATCTCCCGCCAGCCAACAAGCCTTACTAACGTGACTCACCTAGCTTCAGGGTCCGCATACATCTCCATCCTGAGACTGTTAACACTAGGATCCACCACCGCCCACGCCCCGCCGCGTAGCTCGGCGCCGGGCGGTATGTACACTATCACGGGGGCGGTATGTACACTATCTCCCGCCAGCCAACAAGCCTTACTAACGTGACTCACCTAGCTTCAGGGTCCGCATACATCTCCATCCTGAGACTGTTAACACTAGGATCCACCACCGCCCACGCCCCGCCGCGTAGCTCGGCGCCGGGCGGTATGTACACTATCACGGGGGCGGTATGTACACTATCTCCCGCCAGCCAACAAGCCTTACTAACGTGACTCACCTAGCTTCAGGGTCCGCATACATCTCCATCCTGAGACTGTTAACACTAGGATCCACCACCGCCCACGCCCCGCCGCGTAGCTCGGCGCCGGGCGGTATGTACACTATCACGGGGGCGGTATGTACACTATCTCCCGCCAGCCAACAAGCCTTACTAACGTGACTCACCTAGCTTCAGGGTCCGCATACATCTCCATCCTGAGACTGTTAACACTAGGATCCACCACCGCCCACGCCCCGCCGC
Source organism: Autographa gamma (assembly GCA_905146925.1). NCBI lineage: Eukaryota > Metazoa > Arthropoda > Insecta > Lepidoptera > Noctuidae > Autographa > Autographa gamma. The sequence goes on along the minus strand of LR989878.1, from coordinate 2,026,207 downwards.
GTAGCTCGGCGCCGGGCGGTATGTACACTATCACGGGGGCGGTATGTACACTATCTCCCGCCAGCCAACAAGCCTTACTAACGTGACTCACCTAGCTTCAGGGTCCGCATACATCTCCATCCTGAGACTGTTAACACTAGGATCCACCACCGCCCACGCCCCGCCGCGTAGCTCGGCGCCGGGCGGTATGTACACTATCACGGGGGCGGTCGCTCCTCTAAGTGCTCGGACTATCTCAGCACCGAATTTGAGGATTTGTTCGTACATGTCTGTGGACAAACACAAGAAAAATTTGTAGAAAATTTTCGGAATATACAGATGTCCCGGGTATGAGAAATCAAAATTGTAATTATAGACGCCTATATTTGGACCTTTTTCTCATACATAATGACTTGGACAAGTCACACGGTCATCTGATTCCAAACTCGGCAGATCATGCATTATGGTAATCAGACAACTGGTAAACATACTTATGCAGGGTGTTACCGAAAGGGTATATCTATGCAAAAGGGCTGAAGAACACATTGAGCATACAGTCAGTTTACAAATATTTTTAAGTAGAGATAAATTAAGTAATTATTACACTTATGTAAGTTGATATTTGTTTTATTCTTACCTTTCTGTCCACCACTGAATCCACGCCAGTTAGCAAAGATAATGATAGGCAGACCTTCGCGAGAGAAGTCGTTGATAGCTTGAGAAGTCTTGTAGGCAGAGTCGGGGAACCATACCTAGTGACAACATTGGTTCAGAATAAATAAAGGGACTTCAGAAACCAAGCAGCATATGAAGTGGCGCAGTGAGACAAATCCTCAGGAAATATAATAATAATAATATCCCGGGATAACTTACACACGGCCATCTGATCCCAAACTAGGCAGAGCAATTATTATGGTAACCAGACAAATGATAAACATACTTAGTATCTTTCTTAATACATAAATATTGTAGCTAAATTCAAAACATACTAAGAATAAATGCTCATCACACAAAGATTTTGTCCTGAGTGGGAACTGCCCTTCGGTACAGCATCCAGGGTCACTAACCAATAGGCCTTTCAAATGAGTTAAGAAAACAATTAGCACACAACGGGTGTTCGGGGCCATATATTTATTAGTACTATTTTTCTTCTCCATCCCCATTTCACCATGACCTAGATCTACAACTCCTCACCTGTCCAGCCTGCTGCAAGGTCTTGGCTTCGGAGTCCAGGTTAGCGGGATCAGCGGGCTGCGTCAGTTCGACTGTTCTGGTTTCCACGGCGACCACTCCTACTGGTATACCACCGAGACGGGCTCGACCTGGGTGGAAGATGAGGGGCTCGGATTTAGTTTTTTACATATATTACGATTTATTTCGAAAACAAATATACAAAACAAAAACCTTCAATAGAATTGAGAATCCTTTATGAAAAGCGAAAAAAAAAATACGTGTAATACTGATTCTGATAGGTCTGGTTCCTATGAAATGGGTTTACACATCGACGTATGATATGCATAGACTGCTACTATCGCTAGGATCCCCTTGTGCCAAACTAGAGCAGTTTTTAGTCTGATCCTAGTACATTTCGTTTTTCATTTAAGTTAATTTTCGCGTAAAGAGAAACTTATATAAGAAAATATCGATGGTTTTGACATTGTTAGGATAATATTAGTGTTTTAGATAGATTTTTTAAAGCGGCAAGCTCCATCTTCATACATAATTGACGACAACACTTGTTCACACTAGTGCTTACGGTTTAAACTCTGATAGGCTCACTCTATAGTTTCAAATGCAACATCGTTGGGTTTACATAACCTTTAAAAAACTTCTGTTGTGATTGATAGTCCTTTTGTCAAACAATCATATTACCTGACAATTATGAACTTGAGCAGCATTTCAGAAACCGGTAGCGATACTACCTAACTTATCAAAGCGAAACAATAGGAATTGACAGCGAAAACTGTGCAATGAATGCTGTAATTATAATATATGTGTAATTTGTATGACATTAGGATTGATAACAAGTTAAATGTTTTCAGTCTCTGATCTTATAGCTTTGCCATCGCAATTTAGATAGAAACGATACATAGCATACAAGTTTGTAAACTTAATTATTTATGCCTTATATTATGCGTCTAAGGGTGCGACCAGATCTCGCGTAACGAACGAGCATTATGGGAACAGCTGGCGAGCGGTACGCGCACTTCTGGCGGTAGGCGTTATTGACACTCGTTCGTTCGTGCACCGCTCGCGAGCAGCTCGGTGCGTTCGCCAGATCTGAACGCACTCTCAGATGCTGATAAGTTTTCGATTACATTTATTTATTATACAAATATAACTCACCAGTAATAACAGTCTGCGCCCACGGCTGCATGATTTCGTCCCAGCTGCCGACGTCGAAGAAGCCAGCTCGGGCCGCGTCCCCAGCCAGCATGAGGCGAGGGTCGTGGGCCGTGCGGGGCGGCTTCCACTCTACCGGCCGGTCTATCGGGTCCGAGACCCGCAGGATTGGGACCATGCTTAGCTTGTCCTATACACCACATTATATATTACACACAAAGTACAAAGAAGCCAGCTCGGGCCGCGTCCCCAGCCAGCATACAAGGTGTTAAAACATAGTTTTCAATTTAAATAATAAATTATCAAATTTGACCTAAGCGTTTTATAAAGTCATGCATACAATTTTGGGAGTAAAACAGATTTTTTAGCATGTTTCACATGTAACGCGAACAATTTCATATGTCTTTATATAATATGATGCTTAAGGCAATCAACAAAACAGGACATTAACTAACAAAAAAGGACCCTAAATAGAGCACAATCTCACTTATTTGCTAAAACCTAATAACCTGAATCCTTGAGGTATCCCTCAAGGAAGTATCTTAGGGCCCTAAACATTTATGTAAATACGTTTTGTGTTTGATCACAGCCCAGCTGGTTGTGTGTAGTGCATGTGCATGTGTAGTGTGACCTCTGACCTTGGGCACGAAGGCGAGCCAGCGCAGCGCGGTGCGAACAGCCTCGAGGTCGGAGGGCGCGACTGCATGCGACACTCCGTTGTGGTGCATTACATTCACGCCGCCCAGCTGGTTGTGTGTAGTGCATGTGCATGTGTAGTGTGACCTCTGACCTTGGGCACGAAGGCGAGCCAGCGCAGCGCGGTGCGAACAGCCTCGAGGTCGGAGGGCGCGACTGCATGCGACACTCCGTTGTGGTGCATTACATTCACGCCGCCCAGCTGGTTGTTACTTGCATACACTGCACGGCCGAGCACTTTGTTGAGGGCTGCGTATCCGGTGAGGATGATGTACGATGATTCCACTTGGATCACGCGGTGGCCCAGTCTGGTGACAAAGAAAACCACATGAGAAACATGTTAGACATATTTAACTAAGTGGTAGATAATAGACATAGTCCACTGTAAGAGTCAGTAGACACACGATAAAACAGCGTTATTAATAGAATATTTAACACCAAAGTGAGGAAGGAGGTAGAGGGGCTCGTGGCTAAGTGAAAGCCGGTTTGACCGATGATACAGGTTAAGCCGCGCTTCCCGCGGTTGGTCCGTTGATGGGTGACCATTTATAACATACCAAGACCCCTCCGTGTTTCGACAAGCACGTTAAACAGTAGGTCCCGGCTGTCATACAAAGATCTTTGACAGTCGTTAAGTCAATTCTGACAACCAGTCTTACTATGGGATACTGTGTTTCCCAGTAAAATGGGTTGTGGAGGTCAGATAGACAGTCGTTCCGTGTAAAATACGGAATGATAACACCAAAGTGGGGAAATTATCAGTAAACGACCTAGGTCTTTCACAAAATTATGGATCTAAGAACTAAGACTGCACATAAACCATGTGCATGCTGCATATTACACTAGTAATAATAAGATGGAAAGAGTGGTCTCGCCGGCTATCAGACCTAGGCCGTGTTTGCGTCGTATATATATATGTAAGAGCGGAACATACCTGACGACATAGGATCCGATACCGATCGCTCGACACGTCACAATAGATATGGTGACTATGTCCTCGTACGCCTGCGCGGTCTCGCCGGCTATCAGACCGGCGTCGCGGAGACATTCCACTCCTAGGCCATCTTCTTTGCCTGTAGGTAAAAGGTTTATGTTAGATTTGTTCAACTTTAAGTCGAAGATGCAAGTGGTAGGGTGTTACCAATCGATCGATAGTCGATCGATACCATCGATCGACATCGGTCGACGTTGATCGATTGGTGTGGTAGCTTTAATCGATTGACGGATACTGGTCGACTAATCAATCGGTCGATTGCCGGTCGATGGCATCGGTCGACGGAAACCTAGTAGAAACTAATCGATCGACGTCGACCAATTCATTCTTCCATCGATCGATGGCGTCTATCGGCTATCGATCGATTGGTGTGGTAGAAACTAATCGATCGACGTCCACCAATCCATTCTACCATCGATCGATGGCATCGATCGACTATCCATCGATTGGTTTGGTAACACCCGTATACACTTGGCATAGCAAACATGCTTAGAAGTAGAAGAATTTTAGGAACTCCTGTGCTAGTTTTGATCAGGTAATGAGAATTTAGTACAGTAGGGACAAGAATTGTACTTTTTCTTCTTGTTATCTATATTGATTTCTTGAAGACAGTTGTTTATTTCTATGGATGGTATTAGTAGTTCAAATATAACTACGCATTGCCGTTGCAAAATTTATATAGCAGTAATTATTTACTGCTACATAAGGTTTATACCAATAAAAAAAAAAAAAAAAAAAAAATGGGTTGTATGTATGGGGTGGTAAGTTTTTGAAAAACTTTGTCACATTTTTTCTTTCGAAGTATCGCCTTACGTAATTTTTTTTTAATATTATGCGAAAAAACTGGCAATACTAAAAGAAATTAAAGGTAAAAATCATTTTACAAAATAGTATAATTACACATAAAAATAGTTGTCACTCACCAATGATATCAGTAATCTTGTACCGCGACTCCCCCTCATCCTCGATCAGCTCGGTCTTCACGGAGCCCAGCGCGCCCAGCTTGGAGTACACCTCGGGGGTCAGGTAGAGGTACTTGAAGCCGCGCTCCGGCCGCTCGGCGTCGAGCCAGGCCACGTTGAAGTCCGATTTCACCTCTTCGGCCACGCCTATTCTAGCGCCTGAGTTTACGCTTATGTATATCTATTGAAAAAATAAATAAAATTTAATGAAGATGGAATAATTTATTTACTACTCGCGACTGGCTAGTGGTAACTCACGGTTTCTGAAATTACTCATTTCTTTAGTTATAAATATCAACCTTACTCTTGAATCACTATTTATTGCTAAAAACTGCATTAAAATCTGCCGAGTAGTTTATAAGATCTAAGCCAACAGACCGTGGAAGCGCCTTCATTTTATCCTTTTTAAGGTCAGCGTTAAGTTGCAAGTAAATAAGAATTATTTAGTCAGATAAATATCTTAAAAAAAACATCTTATATTATTCTGAAAATCCTACAAAAAAAGCGATACTCCTACATCTTAACACTTATAATATGTGTTCAAAAGGCTAATTCATAAAAATAATACATTACTTTGCATTCATTTAGAATATAGGGCACATAATTTCAGTGAAAAACTCTTCAGTAAGATTTTAAACAGATTAAACACAATAATATTAAAGGGTTATACTTACATCATGTTTAATACTTCCACATATTTTTTCCTTGCAATACTCAGCCTCAAATAATATAATAAAATAAATATAAATATGAACTCACCCTAGGTATCTTGAGCTCCCTAGCATACTGCGAGGCCTTGTAGTAGACCCAGTCCTCCTGGGGCCCGAACGAGCCCATGTAGTAGGTGAGGTCGTTGGCGATCAGGATGATGTCGCGCCCGTCCGGGCACTCCGGCGTGAACAGGGTCAAGCGCCACGCTACCATGCCGACCTGCAGACAAGACATAACATAACATATCATCACGCCTGTATCCCCGAAGGGTTAGGCAGAGGTGTACCAATGTCGCCACACAACACCCGCAGTTCGCCGGTGTTTAGGTCCCATGTAATAGGGGGCGAGCCTATTGCTACTACCGGGCACACACAGAAAAACCCAATAACATCTTTGGTCGACTTGGGAATCGAACCCAAGTCCTCTAGCGTAGCAGTCGCGCTTAGAACCACTAGGCCAACGAGGCAGTCATCATTTCATTAAAAACAACATAAAAAGCTATAGCAAAGTACATCATTTGAATATTTCTCTTAAATCTCATGGTTTACAATAAAAAATATTCTATTCTCTGTAAAAGTCTTATGATACTACGTTTTACAAGCAATACTTTCATTAAAAGTACTTGCTAGTATGACTGATAAACATAAATACATAACTTACATTATTCTGTCCGGGCAGCCTAGTGACCTCTACTACTCGTCGCTCACCGTCGGGCTCCACCACCAACTCGACTAGAGTCATCACATTGTCTGGCTGAGGACCTACAAAGGGAAAGACAATTAACGATCGGTTCACATAATGTGTTGGACGTTTGGGTATACGGTGGAGAATATAATTATTATGTTGAATCATCATCATCATCAGCCGGAAGACGTCCACTGCTGAACAAAGGCCTCCCCCTAGAACGCCACAATGAACGACAACTCGCCAATTGCATCCACCGGGTGCCCGCTACGACGACGATATCGTCGGCCCACCTGGTGGGAGGCCCGCCAACAACCTGCTTGGTTTGTGGTCGCTATATGTTGAATGTGTTGACAGAAATAACAATTAAAATAAAGGCAGAATTATTTGACAAACCTAACATTATTTATAAGATATACATGTCCACCTGTATGTTATTCTTATATCTGTTTATATCACCCATTTAAGATCTTTGGTAAGTCGTAACGTCAATTCAGACAACCAGTCTTACTACGGGATACTGTGTTTCTCAGTTAAATGTGTTGTGGAGGTCAGATAGGCAGTCGCTCTGTAAAATACGGTATTCAGTTGAATCCGGTGAGACTGGAAGCCGACCCCAAAATAGTTGGGCAAAGGCTCGGGAGATGATGATGACACCCATTTCTTGATATGGAGGATAATTAAATCAAAATTAAAAGTAAGTTATGGAATCTACTGCTTTCTGAGATTTTCGAGGATGTTACCGTGATTGAATCTAAATGTGGAAATCAGAATCTTAAATCTTATAAAGCACGTTAGATACAGTTTAAACATAGTTTAATGCCATAACATATTAAAGTTACATAATTAAAGTCTCGGGTCGAGTCTGGATGAGGCTGGCATAGAACCGTAGAGAATGGCACGTTAAAGGAGAGGCCTATGCCCAGCAGTGGGAGGACAAGGGCTGTGGATGATGATGATGATAGTATATTTACCATCGACGGAGCCTTCCTCGATACACTCGCGCCATCTCCTCTCCACCATTTGTCGGAACATGTCCGGGATGTCGTACACGTATGTTGTGCCCTGCGACGTCGCCTGTCAATATGGAAAAAGAAATAAGCGTTAGTAGTTTCATTATATATAAAAATAATCAAGCCTATAAACGTCCCACTGCTGGACACAGGCCTCTTCCCATATAGAGAAGGCACGATCATACCACGCTTGCTCATTTACGGATAGGAAATTTCAGATTCCGATTTTAGAATCCAGGTTTCCTCACGATGTTTTCCTTCGCCGTTTTTCAGAACTGTCTTAGAATAATTAAGAAAGTACATATAACTTTGACAAAGCTACATTGGTACTTGCCTGGGTTCAAGCCTGCAACCTCGCGCATACAAATCCGTTCATTGAACCGATAGGCCACCACTTTTTAAAATAATCCTTAACATAAAATACCATAACGCCTGTATCCCCGAAGGGTTAGGCAGAGGTGTACCAATGTACAACCACAGTTCGCCGGTATTTTTAGGTCACATATTATAGAGGGCGAGTCTATTGCCACTAACCGGGCACAAATGGTGTCGACTTGGGAATTGAACCAAAAATCTCTAGCGGAGCAGTCGCCCTTAGCGATAGCGAAATAAGCCTACATCTAGTTGATACCAATAAAAGCTATGTACTAACCAAGAATCTCTTCTGCTGCAGGTAATCCTTAGTGACGTAGGGTGTCGATATCGGCAGACCGTGCATAGGACCCTGTCGGGGGCCGAACGACTGGAACATTATCTGTGGGGACAAATATATTATTTAGGACATATATATAAGAAAACATAAAGCTTAAACTTTTTATTATGAGTTAAACGAGACAATGATGTCTTACAAAAATACAAAACACATTTGGAAATCACGTTGTTTATTTGTATTAATTTATTTGGGAAATTTGTATTGTTCATTTGATATATCAATATTACTGTGTAAAGACCGTAGTTCGAAAGATATCTAATTATTATTATTAAAAAATATTCTAATTCTTTCCAATTAACCCCTTCATTTTCATATTATTTTCCACTTTTGAAATTGGCACCTTGAGTTGTTGTTACATTTTACATTTATATATTTACTTTTTGAAAAGATATCAACAAAATTAAAAGAACGGAAATGGATCCACCCTTTTAAGTCTTTAATCATATTATACTAAAAAGTTGTTTACAGAAAATTGTAGACGAAACACGACCTGTACTAATTTACAACATCTGTGTAATAAATACAAAAAAATATATATATTACATTTAAATAACACAAAATACTCACCACGCCAATCCTCGGGTCTGAGACCTCTTCATAGGAGTATATATCCAGGGAGTAACCAGATCCGTTCGACAAGCACAGCCTGACGTTCTTAGTTGGTGCACCGGGACCTACGATACAAATATATAGGTATTAGATATAGGCTATGGTATCAACATAACATACCATCACGCCTGTATCCCCGAAGGGTTAGGCAGAGGTGTACCAATGTACACCCACAGCGAGCCGATATGTTTGGGTCCCATGTAATAGGGGGCGAGCCTATTGCCACTAACCGGGCACAAATCCAAACTCCGACCTGCTACTGAGAATTTCATAGAAAAACCCAATAACACCTTGGTCGACTCGGGAATCGAACCCAAGACCTCTAGCGTACAGTCGCACTTAGCACCACTAGGCCAACGAAGCAGTTATGTTATTGTATATAGATATACAGCTTATATACTAGGCCAACTCGCATACGGCCATCTGTACCCAAACTAGGCAGGGCCTGTATCGCAACCAGATAATTGAACATATAAAACTACTTTTTACGGATTTTTTCGCGGTTTATATTTAGATTTTAAGTCCCGACGTTTCGACACCTTTGCAGGTATCATGGTCACGGGCAGACTGGGCAGACTAAATATAAAAATCCGTAAAAAGTAGTTTTATTTCAATGTCTAACATTAGCGTGCCAACCTAAGAAATCAATATATTAAAGGTTTTCTTTAACATAAATATTACAACTAAAATAAACACAGAAATAAGACTATAATTTTATTCATCACACAAAGAATTGTCCTGGTTGGGAATCGAACCCACGACCTCCGTTTAAGCAATCAGAATCACTAAACCAAAAGGCCAGTACAGATATCGATATAAAAATATACATTTATGTATAGGGAGAGTGGTAAATTAGATGATATATTGTTCTTAGTATAGTTTAAATTTCTATTACATAGAAAGATACAATTTATTATTGAAGGACTATCTTATTAGTCTACGAAGAATTTATACAAGCGTAGGATCGTTTTAAGCAGCGTGTATAGAAAATTATTTATTCATATGTTGGGATCTATATCTACAAAGAGTTTTATAAAATTACTAGCTATGCCCCGCGGTTTCACCCGCGTTTATACCTATATTCCGTTCCCGATATCTTTATAGTTACTTTGTTATACGGGGCAGAAATGAATCCAAAAAATTAAAGGTTTTAATAAACGTGTAATCATATCACGTACAATTTGATCTTCTTTCACATAAAATAGGTCACCAACCTTGACATATAATGACTTTTAATGCACATCTTGATGTTTTATTATTAATTTTTGCTCTTAAAAGGCAATAGTTAAAAAATATTTTATCTAGCAATGACATAGTTTTAATCAGTCATTGAACGAAAAGAAAAACTTCGTAATACCTTAGTATTAAAATCATAGAATATTATCATTTTAAAACACGCTGCTTAGAACATAATGCTGAAACAAGATAAATAGACATCAACTAGATAAGAAGAATAAGTTAACCCCCGGTTTCCGAAAGGATGCTCAAAATAATATATTATCAAATCTTATATTAATTAATGTGACTGACTTCTCCAGATACTTGTCCTGATTCTGTTGAACACGAACTAAATCTACATTAAATTTATTTTAACACTGACGCATAAAGCATGATTTTATAAACTCGGATCAGTCTAACCGTGGCATGTTAGCTCTTAAACGAATACACCCATTTCAATGTGTTTTTTTGTTTGAAAGCTGACATGATTAAGTTGGTTTTTAGCTTTAATTCATAAAGATATGTTCATTTATTTTCTGAAATAAAGTTAGGTCTGTATGGCATCATTTTTAAATTTTGAGGGAAAATATTAAAGTCTTTCAGCCATGATTTTTTTTATTTTCTAATTAATAGTTTTTTATTTTATTTATTTAATACGGTACATCTAATGAGACATAAAAATACCAACAAAACTATATTTATATAGTTAGTTATTTTTTATTGTTTTAGTTTAGTTTGTGTACAACAGAATCTACATCTTTAACTATTTTCACACAAAATAGATTTTTATATTGACCAGTCTTCCAGAAACTAGGCATTATGCTTAATTATAATTACTTTCATTCATGTTGCTGTTTGGCTCCCGACCTCTCCTCGGTTGAGCTACGACAATAAACATTCAATTTCAAATGATTGTTGCCAATTAAAAAAAAAAAGAATATCCAAACAGAAAACAGCACAGAACGGAACAGCAGCAACAGAATGTTAAAGAAGAAGAAGACAGGAGTTTGGTTATTATAGGATGGTTTAAGCGTAACAAAAGATATGTAAAGAACAAAAAGCTAAAGGAAAAATGTATTTAAAGGAAGACAGTAAAAGTTGCATAAGCTTTCAGAATTTTTACCCAAAAAAAATTAAAGGCCTGAATCGCTCCAAGATATGTCTTATAATAAAGATATATTCTCTCATTATAGGAGACAAAAGCAACACAGTAGGACAGAAATAAATAAAGTCATCAATCAGACCGATCTATATTTCAGATAACACACATAGAGAAAAGCAAAAAAAAAGTAACCAGAATGAAATAAATAAATAGGAAGAAAATAACACAAAGAAAGCAAAGCGAAAACACACTAACACAGAAACAGCTGTAAGAAATATCAGTAAACATATTAAAATTTGGTTATAAATAATATCAATGTTAGTACACCATATAAAAATATTTAGCTAGTGTAGTTTAGCTAGACTTATATGCTACTCTTAAAATTGTTCACATGCTTTCTGTAGCATAAAAGGATCTCGATATGCCAAAATATGGTCATTAATTTATGGACCAATGCTATAGCTTTTGGTTAACCGACTTCAAAACAGAAGGTTATGAAATCCATGTTATGTTTTTATATGACACCTCTGTCTTATGTAAATCGATTTCAATACTTTCTTTGTCATCGATATGAATTACCTGAGGAGTAGTTCATCATACAAATTTCACAAAGTCGGTCCTTTTATCTATATTATTTTATCAATTATTGGTTCATAGCTTCAACGAGCTGCTAGCTAATGTTCACTGTTGGGCTAAGGCCGCACTACGGCTTTTTTCCGCAAGCGATAAACTGTAAAACCCGAAAATCAAATCGCCCGACATTCACACACTACGGTTAAAAATCAGTCGCGAAAAATAACCTTCAGTGCGGCCGCTTCCATTAGTTTCCTTTACTCACAAAACCAGGCGGTTACAATCCGCGGTGGAATAGCCGTAGTGCGGCCTTAGCCTTTCGTTTAATGATTTACACCCCAACATTCTTAACCTTTCGCTTGTCTTAAGTAAAACAGTTCGACGTAAATGTAAAAAATGCTCCAAATGTCTTAAGTCGGACAGGTACACTTAAGGAATTCTACAAATATAACATAGCATATCATCACGCCTGTATCCACGAAGGGTTAGGAAGAGGTGTACCAATGTACACCCACAATTCACTGATATGTTTAGGTCCCATGTAATAGGGGGCGAGCCCATTGCCAGGATTGGTAATTTATCGACCAATCCTGACCAAGCCCTTAAGTGTCGAACTGTGTAACTTAAGGCACGCGAAAGTTTAACCCCTAACCCCACTCAAACCCCACTCAGATTTAAGCAGCACTCACCGATTCTCAGCGTGAACCTGATCTCAGCTTGCAGCACTCTCAGCTTCCATAGACGAGGGCCGTAGCGCATCACCATGCCGAGCACAGACTCTTCAATCTGGTAAATATAATAGGTTAGTAGATATACTGAGTTCTTTTTGAAAGATATGAACTAAGGAAAAAGAACTCTGTATTTTTTTCCAAACCGATAATAAGATATTGAAAGCTATTGTATAATATAGTCTATATACAGTAGTTTTAAATCTAATTTGGATATCTAATGCCTATAACATGTCAGATAACATAATTTATACTTACAAGAAAACTTACTATAGTCCAGCCGTTGAGAGAATACGTTCCTGACATGTCAGGTTATATTCATTGTAGCCTGATATAATGAATAATTTTGAATGATATCATTCGTTTTTAGGACAAATAAGTGATAGCAAATTATGTTTAGTAAATTCTTCGCCAACTAAAAGTTATATTTCCTGTTGACCACCACCTGTCAGAAACGCATTATCTTAGCGGCTGGACTGTAGTAGTACAGTCTACATACCTTAGCGGGGTCCATAATGACAGTGGGTCCGAAGTTCAAGAAGATGTGGTTACAGTCCGTCCTCTTGGCGAGAGGGTGTGAGAAGGCCACCTCCAGCTCATCCATGGCTTCTAGCAGGACCCTGGAATATTGTAGAAATGTTAGAAGGGAAATATTCAAAGGATAATCTTCTTTAAATCCTGGGAGATGTATACTTGGGGCGCGAAATGGATGACAATCAAAAATATCTCTTTAAATCCTGCAATACCTTAACTAACGTAAGAAATTGATAACAATCTCTGTTTTTAACCCGTTGTATGCCGGAAGCGCGGATCCACGCGAGACACAATTGAATTCTATTGTCTTATTTATTGCGGCATACGAGAGGTTAAAACAACGGAAAAAGAAATGTAGGGAATCGTTGTTTTATATTGTGTGAAACGACTCAATTGGGTTTGATTTAGGAGATGATACGTTGGTCGATCTCTTATACATATTTAGCTTACAGTCATGAAATGCATTAGACATTAAATTAGGATCATGATTTTATCTATAAATAAACTTCTAATGAGTTTGGTAATCCCTGTGTCAGGATGATTTACCTTTATATTGATACAAATATATGTCGCAAAAGTTGTGCCATTCAGCGCGCTGTTTTCACAAAGGCCTTTTTACCTCTCATATTCTCGTGATTTAAAACCTAAATAAAAAAAAATCCCAAACAAGCTATATTTCTATACAATTTCATCACAATTAACACAGCAATTTATGAGACTATGACAACGCACCTCTCTCCCTCGTTCTGAAGATACTCGAAGCTGGCCTCCTTGGTGATGAGGTCCTGGTGCCTGATGATGGAGCGGATGAAGAACCGGTAGTCCGTCACCTCCTGGCCCTTTTTCACCTGAGGAAATAATATCATTATCAAATTCAGTGTTTATAAGGCGAATGTGAATGAAAGTGTTGGAAGGAGTAGACCAAGGCGGACGTTTCGGTAACAAATCGGAGACGTCTTGAAAAACGGTCACATCAAGAGTACCCTAAACCGAAGAGCATGTATAAAGGGAATAATGAAAGTAAGATCTAGAGTCTGCTTGCGACCAGGCCGGTGTAACCCGGTCGAAACGTCAAACCCCAAAAAAGGTATTTATGCATGTACGCGCTTATTCCTATGAATTATATTATAACAAATATGCAGCAGGTTATTTTAAAAGTTATTACCCCCAGTACTATTATTGACTTTGCTAGATCCCTGATCGGTGATCGACGAACGAGATTTACCGCCGTGGTAAAACTCTCTCGTGCTGTGTAGGTAAGATAGGCAGTCCCCAACATAGAACAACATGGGAAAAAGGCACATCTGTCTAGCCTTTTCCTGACTCCCTAGACTTCTACAGGCTTTTGTCCTTCCTGGTATTAGAGGGGTGACAGTACCTTGGCCTTGCCGAGATAGAGGTGCATCTTCTGGTTGCTGGTGGGCAAGGCCTCCAGCTCGTAGCTCCTCATGCGGTACAGCTCCAGCTGGAAGGCTGAAGCCGGCTCCAGGTGGCGGTAGATCGTGTCTTCCGTGAAGTCGTTGCGGGCACGGTATGTGAAGAATTTCGGGAATTGACGTCTGTGGAAGAGGGAATTAATAGTGAATAAAAATAACATTCCGAGACAACTCACACACAAAGGAAAGCAGAGCTTGTGTTATGGTAACCATAAAATTGATAACACTCTTATAGATTTCTAAACCAGACTAACACGCCCGTTAAAAATCTCTATCTGTAAGTTCATCAGTTGTCTGATTGCCATAAAACGGACACAGTCTTGTTTGGATTCAGATGGCTCAAAGAAAAAAACAATAATAGGGATTTCGTAATGCTACGCAAAGTTCGCTAGTCATTAATCTACTAATAATTTCTGTCTTTTATTCTTACATTGCACACATAGAAAAGTAGATGAATATAATTATACCAAAAAAAAATACTTTCATAAATTTTTATATTTTCTATCTTTCCTTCGTCTCACATCACACAACCTACATTTCTACTACTACTTACTTGATAAGCAGCATGAAGGTGATACGCCTGATCCGTTTCTGATGCAACTCGTGTCGGTGCGCTCTGCAGAAGTTGCCGAAACGGCGCGAGACGGCGCTGTCGTCGCTCTCGCCCGAGTCTCGGACACCGATCATTAGGATGTGGATGGGTTCCAAGTCCTGTGTACAATAAACTTATATTAAAAACCTTATAATACATAATAATACCAGCCTATAAACGTCCCAGGGCTGCCTCGTTGGCCTAGTGGTGCTAAGCGCGACTGCTACGCTAGAGGTCTTGGGTTCGATTCCCAAGTCGACCAAGGTGTTATTGGGTTTTCCTATGAAATTCTCAGTAGCAGGTCGGAGTTTGGATTGGTGCCCGGTTAGTGGCAATAGGCTCGCCCCCTATTACATGGGACCTAAACATATCGGCGAACTGTGGGTGTACATTGGTACACCTCTGCCTAACCCTTCGGGGATACAGGCGTGATGATATGTTATGTATTTTATCTTTTAGGGATCACTTTTTGAGGACTCTAGTAATAGCTACCTTGTTTACTTATTGCAACTGTTCAACATTTTATCTATGGTAAATAAGGAAAAATTTATGGTGGTTACATATTTTGTGTATGGGTAAATAATCTATTTCAACATTTCTTATTCATAGGAAATTAGCTTCCCAGGATTGAATTAAAAATTTAAGTCGAAGGTCAAAGCACCCAGAGACCCGAAAGCGGATCGCTGCTTACAACCATTACAATATACTTAAATATGCATCAACATTTTTGTACAATGGTAAAAGCAAACGCAAATCAAATTCTTTTACATATTTTGGTTTCTTAGGTTTACGCGAATGTTAGACATTGAAATAAAACTACTTTTTACGGATTTACGGTATCATCACCTTGTCAGGTATCATGGTCACGGGCAGACAGTCTGCCTGTGACCATGAAGGTATTAAACATCCTTACCTCAATATCAGCGTCTGCAGGCTTGAAGTCTGATCCAACGTTGATGCTGGTGCTGTCGCGGCTCTCGCTACCCTCTTGTAATGCTGCTAGGTCCTGGTAAACGTGATAGGTATGTATTAGAAACTTTGATAAGAAAATTAAAACACGTTAGTTATGGTATTGGCTTAGAAATATCTACAGAAAAAGTATAGTATAGTTTATCCTGGTTGAAGATCAGTTCTACGAACTGGTCGAAGGACTGGAAGGCGGCGAGGGCTCCCGTGCGGTGGTGACACTCCTGGGTGGATGCTAGTCCTCGTGTAAAGCAACCCTCACCTCTCTCCTAACAGTGGCGGAGCTGGCGAAGTCGTGCACGAGGTCCAGCAGCTCGTCGGCGTACTGCACGAACTGGTCGAAGGACTGGAAGGCGGCGAGGGCTCCCGTGCGGTGGTGACACTCCTGGGTGGATGCTAGTCCTCGTGTAAAGCAACCCTCACCTCTCTCCTAACAGTGGCGGAGCTGGCGAAGTCGTGCACGAGGTCCAGCAGCTCGTCGGCGTACTGCACGAACTGGTCGAAGGACTGGAAGGCGGCGAGGGCTCCCGTGCGGTGGTGACACTCCTGGGTGGATGCTAGTCCTCGTGTAAAGCAACCCTCACCTCTCTCCTAACAGTGGCGGAGCTGGCGAAGTCGTGCACGAGGTCCAGCAGCTCGTCGGCGTACTGCACGAACTGGTCGAAGGACTGGAAGGCGGCGAGGGCTCCCGTGCGGTGGTGACACTCCTGGGTGGATGCTAGTCCTCGTGTAAAGCAACCCTCACCTCTCTCCTAACAGTGGCGGAGCTGGCGAAGTCGTGCACGAGGTCCAGCAGCTCGTCGGCGTACTGCACGAACTGGTCGAAGGACTGGAAGGCGGCGAGGGCTCCCGTGCGGTGGTGACACTCCTGGGTGGATGCTAGTCCTCGTGTAAAGCAACCCTCACCTCTCTCCTAACAGTGGCGGAGCTGGCGAAGTCGTGCACGAGGTCCAGCAGCTCGTCGGCGTACTGCACGAACTGGTCGAAGGACTGGAAGGCGGCGAGGGCTCCCGTGCGGTGGTGACACTTGCGCATCGCCGCCGTGCACAGCTCTGCTGGTATACCTTCCTGGTCTTGAGCGGAGGCGAGCTCGATCTCTGATTGGCTGATCGGGATCCTGGAGGGAAGAAAATTAAATTAAACACTGATACTTTTAAATCTATTCAAACTGGAACGAGATTTTTACGTCCAGCAATCACATGGACGTATAAACGGACTTCTTGATTATTGTGCAAGTTAAACCACAATTATATCACTTAAAGAAATATCAAATTTATGCTCTCTGAGTTAAGTCTGAGTAAGTACTGTTGAAAAGTCAGAAAACATACATATTATGTATTATTGATGTACACGTGTTTTATACAAATAAATTATCTTTATCTTTAAAACACCACTTTACACAGAAAACTGATTTTCGGCGTGGGTGCTTTGAGATCGAACCGTCATAGCCAGCGAGCCCTTGAAGACTCGTGGCTCGCTGGCTATGATCCTCATTCATCAACCTTATTCCTCGGAATAAGGTTGTTCATATAATTGCTATACAATAACAACAAACCGGAGGTGGTCGTGGTGGCCTGGAGGTCGTGGTGGCGTGGAGGTCGTGGTGGCCTAGCGGTTCAATGAACGGATTTCTATGCACGACGTTGCAAGTTCGAACCCGGGCAAGTACCAATGTAACTTTTCAAAGTTATATATACTTTCTTAATCATTCAAAGACACTTCTGACAAACTGTTAACGAAAACATCGTAAGGAAACCTGGATTCCAAAATTTGGGATCTGAAATCGCCAATCCGCAGAGCAAGCGTGGTGATCAATGCTCGTGCCTTCTCTATATGGGAAGAGGCCTGTGCCCAGCAGTGGGACGTTATAGGCTGGATTATTATACCACAAACCTGTTAGGGTGGCCAGTGGGCAGGATGAACTGGAAGTGGACCACACCCAGCTCGCCGGACAGCGCCAGGTGCTGCAGGCAAGTGATGTCGTAGGACGTGTAGGCGCGGCGGACGTACACCTCCAAGGCGGCGTTACCTACCTGCGAATAGAAAAAAAATAATGGATTTAAATATAAATGATACAAACCAGACTTCAAAGTAGCTACGTTTCAAATGAGAAGTCAATCAATCGAAATATTGCGAAATTGAATTTTCATTCACATGTCATGTGGCTCGAGACCGAAGGGTCTGGAGTCGGATGGGGGAGACCTTTGCCAAAAAGTGGGAAAATAAAGAGGTTACATAAAAAAAAAAGTTTTTTATTTCATTACTTCTTCAAAGTAGCTGCCCCAAGATGTATGATATCTCTATACATGTTGTCTTATTTACCATTTTCGTGGTGTATTTGTGCATTTTAAAGGTATTTACAAAACATTTTTTTTTGTAAATGATGTCACAAGAATAAGCTTGTGTAAAACCATTTACTGCTTATCATTACTCAAAACCATTACCAATTCCTTTAGACTTAGACATTACTTTAATCAAAGCAATTTAATTTAATAATAATCTTGTAAAAGAGAATATTTTATAGCAAATCAATTGGCATAATAAGAAGGAAATTAACCTTAGGCTTTGTAGAATAGTTAGTAAGCTTTTACAAGTAATTCCCTAATTACAAAATCACATAGACAGAATGACTGATTTCAGTTTAAAAGAAAGATTACTCATAATATGAGCTTCAGGCGATTTTTAAACTGCTAGTTTCCTTAAGACTTTCGTACACGATGCGATGCAAGTCTCCGGTACCCGACAACTTCAGTCTCCGAAGACGCGTGCCTATGTACGAACCTCTATGAGTTTGTATGACAGTAGATAAGAATAACATCCTGGGACAACTCACACACGGTCATCTGATCCCAAACTAGGCAGATCATGTACCATGGTAACCAGACAACTGATGAACACATTTACATATTTCTAAATACATTCGTATTATAGATAAATAACACCCAGACACAGAACAAATAATCATGCTAGTTGCTTGGGTACTAAAATCGTTGGATATCGGAGACTTATGTCGCCTCTTGTACGAAGGGGCTTAGTAATAGACTGAGTATTTCAAGAACCATTGCTTGGAACTGGTTCATAATATCGCGAACAAATTGTTGTATAGTTCGACTGAATCTCGTATTCGATATATTTACAAAATAGAAAACATAAGTACATTTATTCTTAGATTAAAATTAATATCTTCTAAAAACCGAAGGTGTATCTATATTGCAACTTTGCTCTTTGACATTTCAGTTTTTTTTTCAGATACACTATTTCAGATTTTCTTCTTCTTAAGTTTTAGGGATAATAGTGAAAATGAATGAAGAACTAGAATTCAAGCCGTTCCACGAATCATACAAGTTGATAACGTTTGCGTTGAGCATCGGCATGATATACCCCAACCCGAAGACCGAGAAATGGAGGCTGCTTAGTATACGTAAGTATTTTTTATTTTAAATCGTAGGTGTTACTGCGTTGCATGAAAGAGGAGGAATGGCTGGTAAGGTGGATGAAGTATGTCAGATGATGGATGTTGAGACAAAAATAAAGAATGGTATGCTGAGATGGTTTGGCTATGTCGAGAGAATGAATAAAAGAACGATTGACGAAAAAGTGTATAAGGCGAGTATGAATGAAAAAAGGCCACATCAAGAGCATACCATAAACCAAACAGCATGTATGAAGGGAATAATGAAAGTGGGCAAAGCGAAACAAGTATGTAAGGAGCGTAGCAAGTGGAAAGAAGTGTTCTCTGCCTACCCCTACAAGGGAAAGAGGCGTGATTATATGTATGTATGTATGTTAATAAAATTATGTATAATTTAGACGTTTGTTGTTACAAATCTTTCTCAATGATAATAAAAAAAAAACTTGATTCGAACGAGAAAAAAAAATATCCGCAAGGGAGATTGATAAATTAAAATATTACACATTTTCTTACGACGATATAGTGACTTGAAATTTCACCAGACATCATGATTTTGTTAACAATTATGAAAATTCTTGTTGTCATTAGGTTCGCACTCCTGAACTTTTATTCGCTTTATGTACCCATTTATTTAGAAAACGCACAAATAAGTGCCTACTATTTTTTATTGTTAGTTAAGTTATATGTACTTTCTTAATTATTCTAAGACACTTCTGACAAACGGTGAAGGAAAACATCGTGAGGAAACCTGGATTCCAAAATTTGGGATCTGAAATCGCCAATCCGCAGTGAGCAAGCGTGGTGATCAATGCTCGTGCCTTCTCTATATGGGAAGAGGCCTGTGCCCAGCAGTGGGGCGTTTATAGGCTGGATTATTATTATTATTATTATTATTTATTGGCTAACGGACGGACATCTATAAGAGATTTTCAGTAAAATGAGGCACGATTAGGTAATTATGATGATATGAAATAAATAAGATCTGGATACCGACTAGAACCATAATTATAAAAGCCGTAACAACCACCATAAAACTAAACTTATTTACAGCATTACTAGTGGCATCGATCTCTCCGCTGGCCCTCAATATCTTTATAGACATGTATCGAAGTTGGAAGATCAAGGACATAGTGAATATCATCAGACATAGTACTGTGGTCGGACCCTTCTTAGGCGGGTTCTTCAAGGTACGTATACAATAACCATATGTCAAAAATACGAAAAGACGGACTGATATTAGAAAATTGCGGGTGACCTTTTGGTAACAAGAAACAATTTGGTAACAAAAGCTTTTAAAAAAAATATAGGATCAAAATATGTCTATTAGTTTAAAAGCTACGTTGCCACAGATAAAAAAATGAGACTAGTTCATTATCGTATTCACCCTTATTTAAATCACTGCTGCACATAGTCAATGGCAAATATTTTACTGCTACACACAACTTTTTTTTTTATTTAAAAATCCAATAGAACCCTTTGACTTTCCCCATCCGTTTAAATTTATTCTAGTTGATGATGATGAACTTTACCATTTATTTTTGAAACATGTTTTTTTTTCTGTTTTTTTTTCATATAGCCTTTCATTCCAGATGATCTTAATGTACCACAAACGAATCCAAGCGAAACAAATACTCGACGAGATCGACCGAGACCACTCAATGTACAACAACTTCTCAGAAAAATACAAACGCATCGCTCGTTCTTGGATTCGAAACAGTCAGATTTACAGCGAGAGAGGCTGGGTGATTACAGTAACTGGCTGTGTGATGACCTTCCCAGTAATGGCGATCGGTTTAAATATATATAACTTCGCGTTTAAGTCTGAACCAGTTAAATATATGATACACGATCTTGAGAAGCCGTTTTCTGATTCAGAAGCCAGATTTGAGAGTCCTTATTTTGAGGTTGTATTTTTGTATATTATTACTAATTATTTGGATGCTAAAGAGCGATGTTATATGCTTATTCGACGGGCGACTTATTTGACGGGCCTGTTGGTCTAGTGGTTGGAGACCCTGACTGCTATACCGGAGGTCGTGGGTTCGATCCCCACTCAGGACAAATGTTTGTGTGATGAGCACGATCATTTGTTCTGGTCTGGGTGTAATTTATCTATAATATGTATGTATTTAGAAATATATAAGTATGTTTATCGGTTGTCTGGTTACCATAACACAAGCTCTGCTTAGCTTGGGATCAGGCAACCGTGTGTGAGATGTCCCGGAATATTATTATTATTATTCAAAGAGGATTAAACGGATAAAACTAACTTCCGTTTACCTTGGGGCGTTAAACTAACAACATGACGAATTTCGTTTTTCTTGGTCGTTTGGAAGTACTTTTCGAAACGTATGGGTAAACCACATAGATGGCAGTATTTTTTAACGCAATTGATAGGAACGGTTGAATTTTTATTGCTTCTGTTCACTCATGTATAGTTTGATGAAAACATGATCATATTCTTGACAGACAGACAACATATTGATTCTAAAAGAATTCTTTATTTATTTTTTATTTTAAGGGTTATTTTGAAGAGCCCTAACCAAATAATTTTTCTATTCCAGTTAGTATTCTTCTACATGTTCTACTGTTCAATCCTCTACGTGGTAAACTTCATCGGTTACGACGGATTCTTCGGGCTATCCATAAACCACGCGTGCATGAAGATGGAGCTGTATTGTACGGCGTTAGAAGACGCCATGGTCAGCGAGAGAGAGGTGTGCGGGAGAGTCGTGGCGGTTATTAAGGAGCAGTGTCGGATGTTTAGGTAATGGCTTGATAAACCACGCGTGCATGAAGATGGAGCTGTATTGTACGGCGTTAGAAGACGCCATGGTCAGCGAGAGAGAGGTGTGCGGGAGAGTCGTGGCGGTTATTAAGGAGCAGTGTCGGATGTTTAGGTAATGGCTTGATAAACCACGCGTGCATGAAGATGGAGCTGTATTGTACGGCGTTAGAAGACGCCATGGTCAGCGAGAGAGAGGTGTGCGGGAGAGTCGTGGCGGTTATTAAGGAGCAGTGTCGGATGTTTAGGTAATGGCTTGATAAACCACGCGTGCATGAAGATGGAGCTGTATTGTACGGCGTTAGAAGACGCCATGGTCAGCGAGAGAGAGGTGTGCGGGAGAGTCGTGGCGGTTATTAAGGAGCAGTGTCGGATGTTTAGGTAATGGCTTGATAAACCACGCGTGCATGAAGATGGAGCTGTATTGTACGGCGTTAGAAGACGCCATGGTCAGCGAGAGAGAGGTGTGCGGGAGAGTCGTGGCGGTTATTAAGGAGCAGTGTCGGATGTTTAGGTAATGGCTTGATAAACCACGCGTGCATGAAGATGGAGCTGTATTGTACGGCGTTAGAAGACGCCATGGTCAGCGAGAGAGAGGTGTGCGGGAGAGTCGTGGCGGTTATTAAGGAGCAGTGTCGGATGTTTAGGTAATGGCTTGATAAACCACGCGTGCATGAAGATGGAGCTGTATTGTACGGCGTTAGAAGACGCCATGGTCAGCGAGAGAGAGGTGTGCGGGAGAGTCGTGGCGGTTATTAAGGAGCAGTGTCGGATGTTTAGGTAATGGCTTGATAAACCACGCGTGCATGAAGATGGAGCTGTATTGTACGGCGTTAGAAGACGCCATGGTCAGCGAGAGAGAGGTGTGCGGGAGAGTCGTGGCGGTTATTAAGGAGCAGTGTCGGATGTTTAGGTAATGGCTTGATAAACCACGCGTGCATGAAGATGGAGCTGTATTGTACGGCGTTAGAAGACGCCATGGTCAGCGAGAGAGAGGTGTGCGGGAGAGTCGTGGCGGTTATTAAGGAGCAGTGTCGGATGTTTAGGTAATGGCTTGATAAACCACGCGTGCATGAAGATGGAGCTGTATTGTACGGCGTTAGAAGACGCCATGGTCAGCGAGAGAGAGGTGTGCGGGAGAGTCGTGGCGGTTATTAAGGAGCAGTGTCGGATGTTTAGGTAATGGCTTGATAAACCACGCGTGCATGAAGATGGAGCTGTATTGTACGGCGTTAGAAGACGCCATGGTCAGCGAGAGAGAGGTGTGCGGGAGAGTCGTGGCGGTTATTAAGGAGCAGTGTCGGATGTTTAGGTAATGGCTTGATAAACCACGCGTGCATGAAGATGGAGCTGTATTGTACGGCGTTAGAAGACGCCATGGTCAGCGAGAGAGAGGTGTGCGGGAGAGTCGTGGCGGTTATTAAGGAGCAGTGTCGGATGTTTAGGTAATGGCTTGATAAATAAATAATTGACGACGTAAAAAGAAACTGGAAGGAATTACATGGGACACCCTCTCAAGGTAGAAACATGTCAAGAAATAATTTGGAATCAGTCAGAAATAACTGATAGCGCAAACATGCAAAAAAAAACTATCTTTCTCTTTTGATATATTCTAAAAGTACTGTGTATAAAGCAAATGTGCGTTATAATATAATACAGGCCGGCCTAATCTCTAGTTATATGTTCAAAAGAGACCTGAAACAAATCGGACTTGTAATAGTTGTGTGTGTTTGTGCAGTCGCGATAGACACGATGAGTAACCACACACTTGGGACAGCCCGAGAGGCTGGACGATTACACAAACGATGTTCAGGAAGTGCAGCAGTAACAAACTAAAACACGTGCACGTACCTTGGTCTGCTATATCTGCTGCCGATGATCCGCCTGCGTTCTGATTTCACCACAGTTGTTGCTGAAGGTCACGAACTGCTCGGAATAGGGATTCCTAGCAGAATATCGATCGAGTTGACGCGTTTAAAGGGTTTTCTTGGGATAGATCGCGGAGCGCGCGCGCGTGCAAGATGGTGAGAAAAACGAATATTGTTAGTGGGGCGGCCGTTCGTCCGTCAGCGGTTGTGACGTCATGACAGTTGCAGCAGGAGCACCAATCGGGTAACGAGTACGGCACGTATGACAACCGTCAAAACAGTTGTGATTGCCACTGCTGAAAATCGATAAGAACATCGTGTGTGTCCGTGGTACATTCTAAACGATCTGATTTTAGGAATCTGTATGATGACGAAACAGTGTTAGTGAAAGTTTGCCTACAAATTATGAAGAACGTTATTATTATATGTTAAATTCCACCATAAATCTACATACCACCAAAAAGTCTTGCTTTTGTTCCAGATACGTGGATTTAATACAAGATACTTTCAACATATGGTTGGGCATCATATTCATTGCGACCATGATACAAATTTGTACTTGCTTGTACCATATTACTGAGGTAAGATTATTCATTTTGTATTTATTTTTGTACAGTATTTGCAGCAGTGTCTTCCCATCCTATGTGAACCTAATTTTAATTATGATAACTGACCACATACGGGCTAAAAGGAATTATAATTTGTTTTTTTTTTTATATCCATATACATATGAGCAGAAAATATATTTTTCCCATGTATTTCAGGGTTACGGCTTCGACCTCAGATACATGATATTCGTTACTGGGGCTGTTATACACATTTATTTGCCGTGCCGATACGCAGCCAAATTGAAGGCGCTGGTAAGTAAAGACAACATTTACGTAATAATATTAATTTGATGTATATTCCTAGTTTGCCTAGTGCCTCGTTGGCCTAGTGGTGCTAGGCGCGACTGCTACGCTAGAGGTCTTGGGTTCGATTCTTAAGTCGACCAAGGAGTTATTAGGTTTTTCTATAAAATTCTCAGTAGCAGGTCGGAGTTTGGATTTGTGCCCGGTTAGTGGCAATAGGCTCGCCCCCTATTACATGGGACCTAAACATACCGGCGAATTGTGGGTGTACATTGGTGCACCTCTGCCTAACCCTTTGGGGATACAGGCGTGATGATATGTTATGTTTATTCCACCAGTCGTTAGAAACAGCGTGCCGCTTCTACAGCAGCGGGTGGGAGCGAGTCGACGACCAGCGAGTGAGGAGGATGATACTGTTCATGGTGGCGCGGGCGCAGATGCCGAACGAGATCACCGCCTTCAATATGCTGGCGTTCGATATGGAGCTCTTTGTTTCGGTACACATATACTACTCTGTGTAAAAAGTATCGGGAATATGTCAATAAAAAGACCCGCGTAAAAGAGGTCGTTCTAATTTTTTTACTGCATGTTGGTAGCACTGAACTGATTTAGCGCGCAAAGTTTGAGCGGGATCTGTCATTTAATTTGTTTTAAACTACACTTTTTGTTGGTCATAGTTTTGAGTTCTCGGCGATTTTTACAATGGAAAATATTGTTGAACAAAGAGTGTGCCTTAAATTTTGTGTTTCGAATGACATTTCATGTGGTGAATCACTAAAAATGTTGCGAAACACCTACGGCGAGTCCTGTCTATCGAAAACAAGGGCTTATGAATGGTATAAGGCTTTTAAAGAGGGCCGAGAAGTAGTAGTAGACTTGCCTCGTTCTGGTAGACCTTCAACCGCTACGACCAAAGAAAACATCGACGGAATCAAGAAGCTAGTGCTCGAAAATCGACGCATGAGTCTGAGACAGTTGGCTAGTGAGGTGAACATATCTTTTAAGTTCGTCCACAACATTCTCATAGACATTTTAGGCATGAAACACGTCGCCTGTCGACTAGTTCCAAAAGAGCTCAATTTTGTTCAAAAAAGCATGTCGCTGAAGACATGGTTTCCCGAGCTTCTACGGATCCGACCTTTATGAAACGTATAATAATTGGCGACGAGACATGGGTTTATGAGTACGACATACAAACAAGCCAACAGTCTTCAGAATGGCGTCTCGAAAACGAGCCGAAACCCAAAAAACCGCGGCAAAGTCGCTCCAAAATCAAAGTGATGCTGACAGTTTTTTTTTACTACCTTGGTTTGGTTCACTCCGAATTCCTTCCAGAGGGAGAAACAGTGAATAAAGAATATTATTTAGGCGTCATGATGCGTTTGCGTGAGAGTATCCGCCGAAAACGTCCAGATTTGTGGCAACACAACTCATGGATGCTGCACCATGATAATGCACAATCACACACAGCCATTATAGTGAAAGAGTTTTTAGCGAAAAATTCAACAAAAGTTCCCAACTAAGCACCGTATTCAACTGATATGGCTCCGTCTGACTGTTTTTAAATTCCTTAGTTAAAATTACCACTTCGAGGAAAACGTTTTGAGTCGATAGAAGCCATAAAAGAAAATTCGCTGAATGAGCTAAAGGCCATACCGCAAATATCCTATGAAAAATGTATGGAAGACTGGGTGAAGCGTTGGAGATGTTGTATTGCAAGCGATGGGGCCTACTTTGAAGGCGATAAAATAAATTTACATGAATAATTTGTATTTTTTGTTTTATTGACAAATTCCCGCTATTTAGTACACAGAATGTATATATATATAAATAAAAATACTTTCAAAAAAGATTTTCTCGTTAGTTTTTAGTTCAAGTTTCGACGATTTTGCAGGTGTCATGGTCAAGGGTAAACTTGTTTATTATTAAATTATACATATATTTATTTAATATAAGTAGAAAACAGGGATATGTCAAAATTCAATTGAATATAAGTTTTTGCTTTTCAGATTTTCCAGCGGTTTAATTTTTTATTAAAAGTTTTTATTATGTGACTTATAAGACAAAATAAGTTATATATTTATACTCTGAAAACCTTTCAAATACTATAACATTCAAAATATGATGTTTTACTATTGTTTCAGATTCTACAGTCATCGTACTCCATGTTTACGCTTCTAAGATCATAAACAAGAGCACGCTCATGCACTTTTAACGAAAATGTTTACTATTTATTAGTTATTTAAGAAATGCATCATGTTAAGTTATCTTAGATGCAAAAAATAAGTATTATAGAGTTCTCGCTTTGTATCTCTAGAAGAAATAAATAATTAAACACTCAATACGAGTTTCACTGATACAAAGAGCGGTAATATGAAACTATAAGTCATAGTTTTCACTGCACTTATGTTTTTTCGTCGGAATTCAATTATTTTTCTTATTTTTATACCTTGAAGTGTAACTTATAGTACTGTGCTAGTTTTATCTAGAAATCTGTAGGCAACTCAAAATTCGACGCAGACTAAGTCGGTAAGACAAAAACGCTATAACTGAATCTAACCTCACTAAATTTTAAGTCACAGTTTTAATCAAGCTGTCTCTATCACATCAAGGTGTTAAGGTGAGACGGGCACACATTTAAGAGCGTCTTAAAGTGTATTTATATTTGAGTGTCCGCGGAAAAACTCAACTAGTTACATAATAGACTTACCGCAGCGTTAGTATGGTAGAAGAAATCGTGCAATATATCAAAGATGGACGTCTCCGACAGTATCAGTTTCTGCAGGTTCTCCGGGTGGAAGTCGTGCCCGTACATGTCTACTGCGGACAAGAAGATCGACTCCATCTGGTTGTGACGCAACTCGTAGGCGGGCTGGTGGGCCGCGATTAGGACCTGTGAAACAAATATATTAATTAAATTGCTGTCCCGACAGACGTTGTCCTGTTAACCATGAATTCTGTTTCTAATTTAATTATGTAAAACTTAAAGTGACATTAAAAAAGTGGTTAAGTATTCATAAATTTTCTAATTTTCGGCTGAATTTTCCAATTTTTTTTTTCATAAGTACCTCTTCTTGACAATAACAAAAACAACAAAAAAAGAATTAGCGTGATGCCGTGACCAAGGGAAATAGGCATTCATTTTTATTTATAGATATAAGAGGTGAGACGATTTTAGACCCCAATTACCAAAAATTGGAGTCTGAAATCGCGAATCCGCAGCGTCGTGCCTTCTCTACATGGAAAGAGGCCTGTGCCCGGGAGTGGGACGTTTATTAAAAAAAATTGATCCAATACTTATGAGTTTGAACTAAAACATCGCTGCATCGCTATAAAAGCTTCTACAAATATGCTGTGCCCAACAGGGTCCATAATTGTGTCTATATCTAACCTGCCAACTGTTAAAATGTACATTAAGGAAGCAATAAATATTGAGTACTGAAAAGGATTGTATCGTTTAACCAAACTATGAGAATAGCAGCGGCAGATGGCTTAACGAGAAAGTGTTCTCGAGGAAAACGTTGTAAGTAACGGAGCATTTCAAAGCAGTCCCGCCCTGCCTTCCCCAGGGCGGCTGAAATCTACGAGGATTGAAGGGAAAAAGTAAAGTATATATACCTGTCTCGCTCTAAGCGCCACTCGGCTATGTTCGGCTCTGTGTAGTGACGTCAGCTCATTGAGGGTGGTCGCTAGCTCGTCTGTAAGGCCGGGCTCGTTCGACCATAAGTGGTCGATAAGTAAGGTTACCTGTAAGCAAAGTAAGTTTATTACACACTGACAAAAAATTGCTGAAAAGAGTGGATAATAATATCCTGGGACAACTCACACACGGTCATCTGATCTCAAACTAGGCAGAGCCTGTGTTATTGCAATCAGACAACTGATAAACATGTTCAGATATTTCTAAATACATACATATTATACATAGATAAATTACACCCAGACACCGAACAAATGATTATGCTTCTACAAACATTCTAGGTGGAATCGCCCTGCGGCCCCTGGTTTAGCAATCAGAGTCACTGACCACTAGACCAACAGGCCATTCTCTAACAGGACTTTACCCAGTAGTAGGGCAGTGCACACTAAATATAATAATAATAAACGATATATGTTGATTTTTATAGCGTTTATCCTCTTTACACTTAACTTTAATTGTATTTTTTTTTAATATATAATTGCACTGAATGCATAGTTACAAGCGCATGCCCTACAAAAACGGTTTGACTGTAGGTCCTGTAGACAGTTTGACTTTTTTAATCGTCTATGCTAGATGCGGGCATTGTTTAATTAATATATAACTTACCAACAAGTTCTTCTTAGCCACTTGGTTGTGCGAGAATATGATGTTGGAGACGGCCTGCATATCGTCCTTGTAGCGCTCGCGGAGGGCCACCACGCATTTGTCGTACGATCCTATGAAATATATTAATTTAGGCATGTAGGTATATGATAGATTAGTTTTAAAATGTAGTGGAATAGAGGAGTACAAGTACAAGAAAAAAAAAACCACAGTCAAACCATTAATACGTTGTGGGGCTTAGTTTATAAGTTTACTTAGCAACATGTAATATATATTTTTTTTTTTTTTATTGGACAACTTTACATAAATTGTTCTGAACCCAAAGTTACTTACTTTGGGTTCAGAACAATTTATAATGAATTCCATAACACAAGTGCTAAAGCACTTGTGTTATGGAATTCAGATACAACGAAGGTACCACAAACACCCAGACCCGAGACAATGTAGAAAAGTGACTTTCTACATTGCCCCGTCCGGGGATCGAACCCGGTGCGTACGCCACTCGACCACGGAGGTCGTCAAATATAATAAATAAATAATAAAATAAACTAGCGTAGCACTATTTATTGTAATTAAACTATGAGTTAACGATAAGTATACTCAATTTTATGTACTACTTTGCAATAATAATTATATTTTTTTATGTTAAACCAAGGCTATGGCAATATAAGGCAAATCATTAATAAAGTAACACGTCACTTCAATGAGAGAATTTTATAAATAGGAATATTTTGAAGATATTCTTGTTTATACATTTTTGGTTAACACAGTCTGCTCTGTGTGTGTTATTTTGTACACTTAGATACATGTTTAAGAAAAGATACTTATTTCAACAGTTTAAAGAGGATTTTTAAAAATTAATTCATATAAATAACGTAGGCAAAACAAAAAATAATGTGATGACCTTAACAACTTACCCAATTGGAAGTGACTTTCGACTTGGTAGTACTGTTTCAACAGATCATGGACCGCTGCCTTCATTCTACCGCGGATACCATTCCTATGGAGAAACAAACATATTAATAAATAATAAAAAAAGTCAGCCATTTAGTTAGTTATTTAGTATACTTCAACAATAAATAAATTCCCGCAAATATTAAAACGTAAACCAGTTATTTTATTAATAGATTAAAGTAAAATTTATACTTAATTATTTTGTCCACAGTTAAAATCTCATAAATTAAGGATTTTTTTTTATAATTAAATTAGTTTAAAACCGTCACTAACTCAAGAAAAAGCTTAACTTTAACAACTTAGACCTTGTTTAGTTAGAAATTATTCTAGTTATGACTATATTTTGTGCAAAATATCCATATTAATCTAAATAAATATAATATCTCACCTGTATCTCTGCACCAACAAGACGAGCGCTTGTGTGCTCATGAAGAACACATCTCTGTCGGCCCTCTTAGCTAGCGAGGCGGCGTGGCTGTAACAAACATATACACAATCTTATATATCTTAATATTTAAAACAAAGTCTGGTTAGTTGGACTTTTTATAACTCAAGAACAGCACTCCAAGTTCCAAGAACCTTTGATTTATTTGGTTTTTTCTACCTCGAAAGCCGAAACTATAAAATCATCAAAAAAAATGATATCGTAAGGCAACGGGGAAAAAATATTCGGGTGAAACCGCACGGTAGATATAGCGAGTTATTTATATTACACAAAACCCTTATTTCACTTGGCCAAGCCGTAAAATTACTACCGATTTATTTAAGTTTTCTAATTTTGGAATAACCTAATGTAGTCTGAGATAAAAATCACATAAATATGTTTAAAAATCTATTATTGAGAAAACACAAAATACGCAATAAGAAGCGTCTCCTTTTCAAGTAATTTAAAAGTGCAGACTTGCAAATACTAATATAGAATAATAATCCAGCCTATAAACGTCCCACTGCCGGGCACAGGCCTCTTCCCATATAGAGAAGGCAAGAGCATTGATCTAATAAAATACTAATATTAGAATATTTTTTTTTATCATGCTGTCATTTATGCCAGGAAGTGATTTTAAATAATACTGACTGATCAATAACGCTGGCTATCTGCTGGCTCGGGAACTGCGCGAGCACGCTAGTGATGTTCCTCTCGTACAGCGCCATCAGCTTGCGGACCTTCTTCTCGACTGCGATAGGGATGCGACCCGATGTCGATGATAGTACCTGGTGGACAATCATAAAATAAATATATTGATATAATGAAATGAAGTATAGTTTAACAAAAGGCCACTAAATGGTCATAAGCAGGTTACTATAAATTTCGTTCAAATGTTTCTAATGGATACTTTAACTGGATAAAATTTCTCTATTCCGATCATTCGGTTTCGTCGTGATCACTTATAGAGTATTAAATCTACTAGTCCACGATTTTCAGTCAACTAAATGAAATTTATAAGTCCATTCCAGTCAAAA
Organism: Autographa gamma; assembly: GCA_905146925.1. Lineage (NCBI taxonomy): Eukaryota > Metazoa > Arthropoda > Insecta > Lepidoptera > Noctuidae > Autographa > Autographa gamma. Next base: position 1,994,721 of record LR989878.1, on the reverse strand, counting down.
AACAAAACTAAATCGTTGGAACATCTATGATATACAAATTATAGATACTAGATACGAAAAAATTATTGGAAAAAAAACTTCGCATACATTTCATAGAACCTAAAGTAAGTAGCTAAAGCACTTTCGTTATGGAAGCAGAACCAGTAGCACAGTAGTTTATCTACATATATATATACTTATATGCTTAAAATAATAATATTTAAAAATTGTAATTAGTTATAAGTTTCTATTTTTAAATCTTTTGCATGCCTACATGGTAAAATATGACTGTACTATTTATGTTTTTTTTTGTCATCGTATGTCACCCATATTTGCAAAATAAAATTATCTTTATCTTTACATTGTCCCATCCGGAGATCAATCCTGGGACCTCAAACTTTGACAATCTTAAAACTAGTTTGTACACCAGTCGACCACTGACCCCGCTACATATAGATACATAAACAATTAGTATATACTGACCTCCTGCAGCTCGAGCAGCGGCAGAGAGGGGTCGCGCAGACTCTGCATGAACTTCTCCACCACCTCGCGGAGACGAGGCGTGTTGTACGGCTCCGGGAGACAGTAACCTGGACACAAGGTTTACATAATGTATTACATATACAAGAAAATGTATATGTTACTGTAAAATCTCGAACTACGGTAAATCTAAAGATATTCTAGTAAAATCACAACTATTCTTGAAACAGAAAGTAGGCAAATGTATCTAATCATTGCTTGTCAATGGTAAACGACTCAAGACACTCCTGCCAAAGATGTCTAACAAACGGTATTCAGTTGAATCCGGTGAGACTGGAAGCCATACCCCTATTCTTTAATTTAAGAGCCTAGCTCTTGTCGGTGCAGCTCCTTCCATTTCCTCCTATCGACTGCCATTTCCTGAACGTCCTTATACGTCACAACCTCCACCTTCTCTTTAATTTGACTGATATAGCTATACCTCGGACGTCTTCCCCTCCTTCCACGATGTTTTTAATGTACTCGTCGTGACGTATAAGGTGTCCCAACATTTTCCCTCTCCTGTTCTCAATGTTATGCAATAGTTGTCTCTTAGTTCCTACTCTGTTGTACTTCTTTGTTGGTAATATCCTTCCAGCTAATTTTCTCCATCCAAGAAAGGCCTAGGCAGATATTATCTACATAAAGACTATTTTGTTACCTTGTAAAGTATTCTCCAGCATAGTTCTGTATTTAGTGTGGGCGTGGTTCAGTTTCTCAGACAGCTGAGGGTTGTCTTCTATCGGGAACTGGCCCTTGTACGGCTGGGCGGTGGTCACGAGCGAGGGGTCGTCGAGTTCTATGACATATGAGAATTTAGGTTAGAGGAAATGTAATCTTATGTTCTGAGTATGTAAGTTGAAAATAGTTTGTTTCGAGACCTGTGTACCTATAATCGGCATGTATTTAAGAAAAGGTATTATCCCTGTTCTAATTTTGCATTCAATATATGCTGTTTGTATACCTAATAAATAAAATAATCAATTAACATATTGACACTATGTAAAATATGCAGGATGCGTGTTGATATTTAAAAACTGCTTTTACCCATAGATATGAACAACTTCCTTAAAGAAACTTTATTCAGTTCCAAAAATTGAAATCCCTTTCGAATTTTAATCGTCTGACGATAATTAATTTGCGGTACATCCATATTGCTGCGTTGCATGTTTCTTAACAAACATCTGGTTATATGTCAAGCATGTAGCTTATAAACACAAACTATGTATTAGAAAACAGCTGATTATTAATAGGGCTTATATACATACAATATAGGCATCGACGTATGATATGCATAGACTGCTACTATCGCTAGGTTCTCCTTGTGCCAAGCGAGAGCAGTGTTTAGTCTGATCCTAGTACACTTCGTTTTTCATTTAAGTTAATTTTCGCGCAACGAGAAACTTATATAAGAAAATATCGATGGTTTTGACATTGTTAGGATAATATTAGTGTTTTAGGCAGATTTTTTAAAACGGCAAGCTCCATCTTCATACATAATTCACGACAACACTTGTTCACACTAGTGCTTACGGTTTAATCTCTGATAGGCTCACTCTATAGTTTTAAATGCAACCTCGTTGAATATAGGTTACAATGACTTAAACACGTCATCTTTCGGAAGCTAAGATATGACATATAAACAGACACAAAGGTGGATTTGAACACCCCCTTTTTTCGTCGGCAATGATAATAGTCAAACTATGTTACCAAAATATTTTTTTTGGTGTTAAATATATTGTTCTCCTTACCGAGAGTTCCCATGAGGGACCCCATATCCAGTACAGCACCAGGGCGCAGGTTCCACGTCACCTTACCCGACTCGGGGGCGGAGAGGGTCATCACCATCTTCATCACCTGGTGATAGAAGTTGTGATAAGTAATTATTTATCATATTTTTAGGCCTTTTTTTCTAAGTGATACAACCATGGGTGAAAATTAATTAAGAATTAAAAAGATTATACAGATTCAGGTGTAAAAGTTGACATAAATCATCGAGTTCGGCTGCAAGTCTCGATTTCAGCATAAATGTATCACCTAGCATTTATAAAGTCAGCTAACTGCAAAGCACTATAGCATACATAACTCAATCAACTACATCGTTTTCGGCGTTAATGTGTCCCTAGCTCCAAGTCACTAAAAAACACATTGACTAACCATCCATTTCGCTACTACCCACCTCGATTTCAGCGTAGGGCTATCCCTTAGCGAGAAACACACCAGCTAGCTCTAAAGTCACTGTAAAAACAGTCAAGTATATCATCGATTTCGCCTACCACCCACCTCGATTTCAGCGAAGAGCTGTCCCTTAGCGAGAAAGACACCAGCTAGCTTAAGTTCCTTTAAAAGACACATAGACTAGCCATCGATTTCGCCAGCACCCACCTCGATTTCAGCGTAGGTCTGTCCCTTATCGAGAAACACACTACCTCCAAAGTCACAATAAAACACATCGACTAGCCATCGATTTCGACTACAACCCACTTCGATTTCACCCTAGATGTGTCCCTATCTAAATATTACTATAAAAACAGTCAGGTATATCATCGATTTCCACTACGACGCTCCAAGTCACTATAAGACACATAGACTAGCCACCGATTTCGCCTACAACCTACCTCGATTTCAGCTTAAATGTGTCCCTAGCTGCAAGTCACTAAGAAAACAGTCTGGTATATCATCGATTTCGTGTACAACCCACCTCGATTTCAGCGTAGGGCTGTCCCTAGCTCCAAGTCACTATAAAAACAGTTGCATTTATCATCGATTTCGCCTACCACCCACCTCGATTTCAGCGTAGGGCTGTCCCTTATCGACATGTCCGCCGTCCTCGACGAGCGTGTTGACGAGCTTGCCGGCGGACGGCGCGCGCAGCTTGGACGGGTCCTTCTCCTTGTCGAACACCACCGTCTGGTTGCCGATCACTATGCGGTACTTGTCCACTTCGTCTTTAAGGTATGTCGTGTACGACGCGCCGTCGATTGACAGTAGAGTACCTATTGGACGAACAAATTATAATATTAACATTTGCCCTATATTAAGATAAGTATACCTGAAATATATGGACATGTTATTTATATTATGAACTATAACTCCGACCTGCTACTGAAATTTCATAGAAAACCCCAATAACACCTTGGTCGACTTGGGAATCGAACCCAAGACCTCTAGCGTAGCAGTCGCGCTTAGAACCACTAGGTCAACGAGGCAGTTGTAGTATTACCTAGTTTAATTTAATTTAAAGTCTACTCGGTCTACTCACCGCCGTCAGTAAGCTTGTGCACCTCCATCTCCTTGAAGCTGCCGTTCATGGCCAGGAAGTATGACGTAGGTCCAGATCTTGTCGCCGCCACCTTATATTTGGACCCGCTGTGGATGAGCTCCACTTCTACGCAGTTCGATAGCTGGCTGGACCCTTGGATTTGACCCCTGGGAAATAGCGATGAATAACACATAACTAGATAGTACAATATATAATATTACACCACACTCCGCATTTACTTGGCACAAGCTAAAAGCTCTAAAAAACATCCAGAAATACTAATAAATTTTTGACATTGTTAGGATAATATTAGTGTTTTAGATAGATTTTTAAAACGGCAAGCTCCATCTTCATACATAATTGACGACAAAACCATTTCACACTAGTGCTTACGTTCAAACTCTGATAGGCTCACTCTAGTCCCTTATATACTCTAAGGTAGTTAACTAGTATGACTTACTTCTCCAGGCCGCTCTTGAACTCTTGGAAATGCGCGGTGATGATGTTGTCAGCTATGAGGATGGAGCCGCAGATCACGCCCAGCATCACGTCTGGCTTCTCCGATTGTACCTGGGTAATGAAATATATAATAATATAAATATAACTAATGTTTGTAATACTGAGGTACTTTAACGCTAGATGTATTTAACCTAAACAAAAATGTATGTAAAACTATGTTTAACTAAAACTTTATACCCCATTATAAGATAATACTAGGTACGATAAGTTAAAATCGACATAAACCTGAACATAATAAAACGCGTATTTTTTCCATGATTAAATAAGTAAATAGAAATACCAAGGAGTTGAGTGAAAATTTGAAGTTAGAGTTGCCGTTCAAAACGTTTGTCCTACTAGAATTCTTGGTCTACTAGGTCTACCGGTCTACTCACTCTCTCAACGATCAGAGCATCTAGCCAGCTGGTATCGATGTCATTGTTTTAGACTTTCGTCTTACTAAAACTCCTAGCTTACTGGTCTACTGGTCTTCTCAGGTCTTTCCAGTCTACTCAAGTCCCTACAGTTTAACCAGTCCATTCATTCTGTTTTCTTTATTTTATTCTCCTAGTATACTGGTCTTCTAGGTCTACAGGTCTACTCACCCTCTCAGCGATGAGAGCATCCAGCCAGCTGGTGTCGATGTCATTGTTCTGGAAGGCCGCGGTCTCCAGCAATGTGATGAGGTACTCCACTGTGGTACGGAAGTCACCGCGGATGCTCAGCTCTTTGAGTGCGATTACTAGGTTCCTGCGAAGGAGAATGGACTTTAGTACATTGTTATAAGATTTGTTTTGAATTGATTCAAAACAAGGTTTCGAGAGGGATTACTTGTAAGGGAAAATAGACTTTTTTGCGTAAAGACAAGACTCTTTTTTGATTGAAAGGTTTTGAGGAGATAGGTTCCTTGCCTGTAAGGGAATATATACTTCTGTTTCTCATCGTGTTCTTGGCAATCGATATATTGGAGACCAGGACCTGGCGTGTTCCTGATGAGCTGGTACTCACTCTCTAGCCTGCTCCCTCGTCTCGCCCCAAGAGAAGCAGTGTCCGAACTGGGAGTCCGCGAACTCGTGCAGGCCGCCGGAAGCCGCCACGCTGAAGACCAGGTCCTGGCGTGTTCCTGATGAGCTGGTACTCACTCTCTAGCCTGCTCCCTCGTCTCGCCCCAAGAGAAGCAGTGTCCGAACTGGGAGTCCGCGAACTCGTGCAGGCCGCCGGAAGCCGCCACGCTGAAGACCAGGTCCTGGCGTGTTCCTGATGAGCTGGTACTCACTCTCTAGCCTGCTCCCTCGTCTCGCCCCAAGAGAAGCAGTGTCCGAACTGGGAGTCCGCGAACTCGTGCAGGCCGCCGGAAGCCGCCACGCTGAAGACCAGGTCCTGGCGTGTTCCTGATGAGCTGGTACTCACTCTCTAGCCTGCTCCCTCGTCTCGCCCCAAGAGAAGCAGTGTCCGAACTGGGAGTCCGCGAACTCGTGCAGGCCGCCGGAAGCCGCCACGCTGAAGACCAGGTCCTGGCGTGTTCCTGATGAGCTGGTACTCACTCTCTAGCCTGCTCCCTCGTCTCGCCCCAAGAGAAGCAGTGTCCGAACTGGGAGTCCGCGAACTCGTGCAGGCCGCCGGAAGCCGCCACGCTGAAGTAGCCCCACACGTTCTTAGAAGACCTGAAGTTCAGCTCCTGGACTGTTCCTGATGATGGCTTGAAACCTGTAAGAAATTAATTGGATTAAAAAAAGTTTAAAGAGCCAAAAAACTACTGCATATAAGCAAATTTGTACTAGGGGCCCCACGGGGCCCCACCGAACAGACGCAAAATTTCGGAAGTGATTCTAGCGGCGATGACGTGGCCCCAGGGCAAGGGCCTCTGTTTAGGCTGTCGAAGTTTTTCTGCGAGAGGCCCCACGTGGCCCCGCCGTACAGTTATATATGCTACAGGACCATAAGATAGAGAACATCCTCCTTTGTCAAGTCGGTTAAGGCGCACCTTCGTCGGGGTTCTCGGAAGTGATCCTGGCGGCGATGACGTGGCCCCAGGGCGAGGGCCTCTGCTTGGGCTCGTCGAACTCGATCTGCGAAAGGCCCCACGGGGACTCTCCGTAGAGGAGACGGATGTCCTTCACGTGGTATAGAGGGAGACCCATGGCGATCTGGTGACGAATAAAATTTCATTTAAAATCAAATTCTTTATTTAATATAAAAGACACAGTAGCAATTATCGAACGTCATACTATTTTAAAATAGATAGCATCCTAAGGGACGGTTCATATCCAGCGAAAACGACCGCGCACCATCGGCCGCGGTGAGTCATAAAACCTCTCACTCGTGACGCGCTAACGCATCATCGTTTGAGTGTGAAAGATGACCCCACCATGCATCCCGCTACAGATGAACCGACCCTAATTCGCCCACCCTTCACCCCTTCCCAAGTGCTTTGGAAACTGCGCAACAAACTCCCCATCAGCTGTAGTTCTTCGGTGGAATTGAGAACTTCCTCCTATTGAAGTAGGTTAACAGTACCTGCAGCTGAGCAGCGGGCAGGTTGACGTCGGCCACCATCTCCGTGCAGGGATGCTCCACCTGCAGGCGAGGGTTCAGCTCCAGGAAGTAGTAGGCGCCGGTCGCCGGCTCGTACAGGTACTCCACTGTGCCGGCTGATACGTAGCCCACCATTTTTGCTAGGCGGACCGCGGCCTGAAAATGAAACAGGTATAAATCAAAAATAAAAAAACACAAAACGATTTTAAAGAAAATTGCCGATATCTTCCAAATTACTCAACAAATCTTTACAAATTAAAGTTTCCATACCACCTCATCATGTCAGCTTTCAAACAAAAAAAAACGCATCATGATCTGTCCACTCTTTTAGGAGCTCTGATGGAACAAACAGACATGGATACATAGACGCTCAGACCGACACTTCAAACCTATAACACCTCACTTTCGTCGGATGTACATTAATAGAATTCATAACTTTCTGTATTATACAGCGTAGCGCTACAATGGTGACATTAATTTAACACACAAATAGGTTTTCACATTTTTGTTGCATGAAGAAATTATGTTTCCATTAAACGTTGTTATTTGCGGATTTATTTAAAGTTTTGTAAAATAGCATTTTGGAGCAATCTGTACTTAAAGAACTGTCGCGCAGCGGTCATTTGCCGAGGACACGGATCATAACATCGCATCAATGAAATTAGAATGAATAAGCAATACTTTAAAGGAAAGAGATATCCCTTTGTCGGTTCTCCGAGTTAACTTAAGCCAGCTAGGTAAGTAATTTCATGAATGATTTTTTTGCAAGGGTGATCCCAATTTTAGTTATATTTTTATCATTTAGATTGTCTAAAAAAAATTTTTTCAATTTACGAGTTGTTTTATTTTATTAAAATTAATATGATTGAAGGGCACTAGCCCTACACGTGTGTTAAATTAATGTCACCATTGTAGCGCCACGCTGTATAGTAGTATGTTAACTTTGAGCATAGGTGGTAATTTTCTAGCAAACACTTTTCGATACCTCTGAAATTTCCCTACACAGTGTTGCCACCTACAAGTTACACAGTGTTGCCATACCTTTTCCATCTCAATAAAGACATCGGGCTTGGAGATCGCGGCCGGCGCCTCCTCAATGATCTTCTGGTGACGGCGCTGGATAGAACAGTCGCGACCGAATAGGGAGATCGCGTTACCTGTATAACAATATACATAAATATATAAGTTATTACGCAAAATGTATTTTTAACCGACTTTAAAACGAGGAGGGGTCAATGCACCTATTATTTTATCGATTTCACTAATTATTCTATACGTTATCTATAATAACCGTAGTTATCGCTCAAAATAACATCCGTCGAATTGAGCAAATCCTTCTTTTGAAGTTGGTTAAAAACAACATAGAAATACACACTTTATACAGCATGTTGCCGAAAAGATTAACTATCCAAATGGGGTGAAGAGTACATCTAGTATAAAGTAAAAAAACAGAATATAATTTTTTAATAAACTCTTAATCTTACAACAACAAACAGCTTAATCTTTATCGAAACTTTTTAGCAGAAGTATATTTATTAACACGACCAGATGAAGAATATATTAATTTTCATTTAATATAAAGTTATAAATAATCTTACCGTACTGATCAGCCAACAGTTGGACCTCCAAGTGGCGAGCTGACTTGGCGAGCTTCATCACGAATATAGGAGACCCGGGGACCTCAGCTTGCACCTACAATAATAATATTAATTATATACTTTGCCAATTTTTTTTGAGTTCTCTCAAAGACTCTAACAGCTGAAACCATGAGAACAAGTGCAAGTTTGCTTGTTTACCGAATTTTTAATATCTAGCGCTTTTATAATTAGGTATAATGGTTAAAATTATTAATACAGACCAAATGATAAATATATTTATATAACACAAATATTACGCTTTTCTTTTAAATACTTATAGTCAATAGGACAAATTTTAACTTCAAGCAAAACTCGAATCCTTTGACAGAGTTTTTATTCTGAAAGTACCCGATTAACTACGTTTTTTTTTAGGTCAAATCAAGTTATTTAGCAGCTTAGAAATTAATGAAAAATTGTCAATTCTGGGTCCACATATGATTTTTCGTTTTAAAATTGCTACATATTACCTAAAACAAAATAACTATGAAATAAATAAATAAATGCGACAACAGCACAAAAATTGTTCTGAACCCAAAGTAGCTAAGGCACTTGTGTTATGGAATTCAGATACAACGACGGTGCCACAAACTGAGATTTTCTAGATTATCCCGGAGGGGGATCGAACCCGGGACCGCAGATCTAGCGACATCTGAAACCGGTGCGTACGCCACTCGACCACGGAGGTCGTCATAATAGTAGTCACTAACCTGTCTAAACATGTTGCTGAAGTCGTCAGGGTTCTCCACCTTCCTGATACCCTTGCCGCCGCCACCCTCTGACGCCTTGATCATCACGGGGAACCCTGGACAAAAATGACTTATTTATTATGATAGTTTTATTTATTTGAAGGGCTCGTGGCTAAGTGTAAGCCGTACGGCTTGACCGATAATATAGGTTAAGTTCGCCGAGGTTGGTCCGTGGATGGGTGACCATTTATAACATATCGAGACCCCTCCGTGTTTCGGAAAGCACGTTAAACAGTAGGTCCCGGCTGTCATACATAGATCTTTGGCAGTTGCTAAGTCAATTCTGACAACCACTCTTACCATGGGATACTGTGTTACCCAGTAAAATGTGTTGTGGAGGTCAGATAGGCCGTTGCTCCATGTAGAATACGGTATTCAGCTGAATCCGGTGAGACAGGTAGCTGACCCCAACATAGTTGGAAAAGGCTCGGGAGATGATGATGATGAGTTTTATTTTTCTTCAAAGGGTTGACTAGTAGAATATGTATTTATGTGTTAACTCCACCTTGTAAAAGATCTATATAAATAAATAAAACAGTTGCAAACATAGCCTAAAGTATAGCTGAAATAATCTTCAAAACATGGAGAACGATTCACACTGTATTCTTAAAAGAATTATGTAAAAATACATGTGTGTGTTTGTGTAAATGTGTGTGTTTTGTATATAATGTAATGCGTGAAGTTGACTGTACTTTCTATGTATGTTACAAGTAATATAGCGCAGTTTTAAAAGTGGCCTTATAAACCTACTAATATGTAGATACATTGTGTTAATGGACCTAGTTTCTTCGGATTAAAGCTGAAACGTAAACAATATTGGTATGTATAACTCACCAATTTTCTGCGCAGCCTGTAATCCTTGCTCGGGGGTAGTGACGCAGCCTCTAGCGAAGAGTTCCGAAGATATCTTGATCTTCTTACTGTTGTACTCCGCTTTCAACTCTACGGTACAGAGAATAAGGGTTAGAATCGCATGACTGCTCTGTTATGAAGAAATTGTGATTTACTATTTGTACCTAAACCTAGAAAGATAGTTAGATGGTAAAATTTATTTTTATTCCCATGTTTACTTACTTCTATAGCATAACCAACAAACAAACAAAATGTACTTTAATTGTAGTTCTGCTAACTAGCCTTTAAATAACGTAGTAAAATTGTTTATGGACGTGAAATAGATAGTCGCTTCATGTAAAATACAGTATTCAAAGCTAATTGCAGGGAGAGTGGAAGCCGAACCCGACACAGCTTGGGAAAACGGTATGTAGCAGAATCTAAGGTACATAGTTAGATTGATTTCTGTAATGATCTAAATCACTATTGATAATAATTAATAAAAACGAGATAAACTGTCAGCTTGTCTATTAGTCTTCTGAAAGATGTTTATGTTTTTTTTTTTGTATGTGGACATAAATTATTGAATAAAAAATGTTTTTTTTCCTCATACATTTTGAAGTTTAACAATCATTAAAGTATATTATAAGACTCACCGCTGCCACTCCAGGGCAAGGTGGGTATATCGGCGGTCTGCGCCACTATCGACGAGGCGATCTTGTCTCCGAGCGCCCACATGGCCTTCTCCGGGGGCCCGATGAACTAATAAAAGAACTCACCGCTGCCACTCCAGGGCAAGGTGGGTATATCGGCGGTCTGCGCCACTATCGACGAGGCGATCTTGTCTCCGAGCGCCCACATGGCCTTCTCCGGGGGCCCGATGAACTAATAAAAGAACTCACCGCTGCCACTCCAGGGCAAGGTGGGTATATCGGCGGTCTGCGCCACTATCGACGAGGCGATCTTGTCTCCGAGCGCCCACATGGCCTTCTCCGGGGGCCCGATGAACTAATAAAAGAACTCACCGCTGCCACTCCAGGGCAAGGTGGGTATATCGGCGGTCTGCGCCACTATCGACGAGGCGATCTTGTCTCCGAGCGCCCACATGGCCTTCTCCGGGGGCCCGATGAACTAATAAAAGAACTCACCGCTGCCACTCCAGGGCAAGGTGGGTATATCGGCGGTCTGCGCCACTATCGACGAGGCGATCTTGTCTCCGAGCGCCCACATGGCCTTCTCCGGGGGCCCGATGAACTAATAAAAGAACTCACCGCTGCCACTCCAGGGCAAGGTGGGTATATCGGCGGTCTGCGCCACTATCGACGAGGCGATCTTGTCTCCGAGCGCCCACATGGCCTTCTCCGGGGGCCCGATGAACTAATAAAAGAACTCACCGCTGCCACTCCAGGGCAAGGTGGGTATATCGGCGGTCTGCGCCACTATCGACGAGGCGATCTTGTCTCCGAGCGCCCACATGGCCTTCTCCGGGGGCCCGATGAACTAATAAAAGAACTCACCGCTGCCACTCCAGGGCAAGGTGGGTATATCGGCGGTCTGCGCCACTATCGACGAGGCGATCTTGTCTCCGAGCGCCCACATGGCCTTCTCCGGGGGCCCGATGAACTAATAAAAGAACTCACCGCTGCCACTCCAGGGCAAGGTGGGTATATCGGCGGTCTGCGCCACTATCGACGAGGCGATCTTGTCTCCGAGCGCCCACATGGCCTTCTCCGGGGGCCCGATGAACTAATAAAAGAACTCACCGCTGCCACTCCAGGGCAAGGTGGGTATATCGGCGGTCTGCGCCACTATCGACGAGGCGATCTTGTCTCCGAGCGCCCACATGGCCTTCTCCGGGGGCCCGATGAACTAATAAAAGAACTCACCGCTGCCACTCCAGGGCAAGGTGGGTATATCGGCGGTCTGCGCCACTATCGACGAGGCGATCTTGTCTCCGAGCGCCCACATGGCCTTCTCCGGGGGCCCGATGAACTAATAAAAGAACTCACCGCTGCCACTCCAGGGCAAGGTGGGTATATCGGCGGTCTGCGCCACTATCGACGAGGCGATCTTGTCTCCGAGCGCCCACATGGCCTTCTCCGGGGGCCCGATGAACACCACGCCCGCGCGGTGCAACAACTCCGGGAGCTTGGGGTTCTCCGACGCGTGGCCCCAGCCCGCCCACACCGCCTGTCACATAACATGCATTACATAACATACCAACACGCCTGTATCCCCGAAGGGGTAGGCAGAGGTGTACCAATGCACACCCACAGTTCGCCGATATGTTTAGTAATAGGGGGCGAGCCTATTGCCACTAGCCGGGCACAAATCCAAACCCCAACCTGCTACTGAGAATTTCATAGAAAGACCCAATAACACCTTGGTCGACTCGGGAATCGAACCCAAGACCTCTAGCGTAGCAGTCGCGCTTAGCACCACTAGGCCAACGAGGCAAATAAAGAACAGAAGGATATATAACCCTTTCAATACTAACATTATATCCTAATTTAATTCTCTATACAATAAAATCTTTTTGCAGACATTTCAATTAATGAAAAACTTGTCATACATAAAAATAGATATAATTATTGGGAATAACCCACACACAAGTATAAACATGTTTATCTATTATCGCAAACCAATCAAATAATTAAAATCTTTATATAATAATCCTTTATAATCGGATGGACATAGTACATACTCATCAGTAGTATCTAATTATGATAATCAAACTCATCAATGGTAAGTAATATTAAAAAAAAAACTTTAAAAGGAAAATCGGTTACAAAGACGTAGAAAATTAGATATTTCAGCTAGAGAAGAGGTCTGACGCTTGTTCTTCTAATATTGAACCACTTCAAAATATATTTTACTAGCTTTTGCCCGCGACTTCGTTCGCGTGGAATAGTGAATTTCATAGAAAAACTATCCTATGTCCTTTCTCAAGTTCCAAACTATGTCTGTACCAAATTTCACAAAAATCGGTTCAGTAGTTTAGGCGCGAAGCAAAGACAGACAGACAGAGTTACTTTCGCATTTATAATATTAGTTTGGATATACTGAATAAAAATACTACGGACTATGTCCTTAACTTTTCTCATCAATAGTTGTTAAATATTTACACTACGCCTCTGAAATAAGCGTTGGAAATGACCATTTTTGCGACCACTGCACTGAGGCGATTGGCTCCATACAGCAGCTGCATAGCGTCATTTTATTTTTTATTTATAAAATGACTTAATTAATATTGATTAATATTTCATCATTCAGCCAATCATAGTCTGCTTGCCACAACACCCTAAATATATAATCTAAATATTTAGTTTAAAGCAATAGCAGTTTTCAGCGATACATAGTAACTTTCTAAAAATGGTAATTTCCATCGCTTTTTTCAGAGGCCGAGTTTACATTTTTGAAAAAAGAAATAGTAGTCTGTAGTTTTTTTTTTCAGTATATAATGTTATATTTTGAAGTGGTTCAATATTTGAAGCAGAATTTATATGTAGGTATAATAAATACATATTTTAGTCAAGAACATCCGAGAAATGTCGGATACGTTTCGAAACGGGGTCGCTAGTATATCTTATACATAAAATTCACATGTCACAATGCTAGTTACCAAACTCCTCCAAAACGGCTTGACCGGTTATTATAAAATTTTATATGCATATTCAGTACTTTTCGGCAGTATTTTTCATATCCCTAAGTGGTAGTAGGTAGGTAGTAAGCAGGTGCTAGGTAGAAAATTGCATTGCAATCGCATACCAGGTACAGCTAGTCTATCTTTATATATAAAAATGAATCGCTAAATGTGTTGGTAAGCGCATAACTCAATAACGCCTCCAATGATTTCGCTAATTCTTTTTTTGTTGTGTTAGCTATTATCGGAGGAAGGTTCTTATGAAAGAAAAAAATATGGAAAATTGCGCTTTATCATCTGCGCCCTGAGTAATAAGAAGGCACCGGGAACGGGACCTAGGTATTCATGCGAGTGAAACCGCAGGGCACAGCTAGTAAATAATAAAATAGAAACATGATTACCTGAACTTGCGTCCTAACAGCGATATCGACGATGAGCTCGACGTTAGCATAGTTGTTGTTGTTCGACCCTCCGGGCACCGGTACGTAGTGGTCGGCCATCTTTATGTACTCGGCGTTCGCTTTCAGGTCCTCCGGGGTCACCTGGGGGGAAAAGCACAGGTAAGTAAAGCAAAAACAAAAAATTATAAGGGCAAGAAGGAGGGGCGGTTGAAAAAAGGTTAATAGGTAAGAAGGGGTGCGAATTACGGTGCAAAGATATGTAAAAAAGGTAAGAAACAGGTAAATAAGGTAAGAGTTATAAGGGTCATTTGGCAGAGGGTGTGCAAAGCCAGTTAAGTTGATGTATTGAGTGTCATGTCAGGTCATAAGGTGCAAAAAATAGGTGAAGAATAGGAATTAATGAGGATCAATTGATAGTGGAGAAACAAAAGTAAAACAGAAGATATTTAGTAAATAATATAGTGAATTTACTTGAAAATGTAATGGACCGAATTAAATCGTAAATCGAAGACGATGCATGCATTACATTGGGTGATTAAAATGGAAAAAAATGGCCAACATTTACAATATTCTACATACATAAGTGCTACATTATTTAACAATGATCGTAGCAAGTGGACAGAAGTGGTCTCTGCCTAAAGAGAAAAAGACGTGATTATATATACGAACGATTGACAAATAAAGTGTATAAGGCGAGTGTGAATGAAAACAGGCCAGGTCAAGAGTACCATAAACCGAACAGCATGTTTGAAGGGAATAATGAAAGTGGATAAAGCGAAACAAGTGTGTAAGGATCGTAGCAAGTGGAAAGATGTGGTCTCTGCCTACCCCTATAAGGGAAAGAGGCGTGATTATATGTATGTATATATGTATGTATATTTGTATGTATGTATGTAATAAGGTATAAAGGTATAAAACTCACCATAACAACAAAGCGCACCGCCCTCTCGTTCTTGAACATCTCGTAGGACCATCTTCTTATCGATCGCATGCATTTCACTGCACCGATACCGTTGTTCGCGATCAGTACCTACAACATAACAAATAATATTATAATATCTTGAGACAAATCACCGTGGAACTCCAACATCCCATGGAACTGGGCCGGATACATCTGCCGAAGGTATGTCCGACAACTGCTGGGCCAAAGTGACGACAGTGTGGACTTCACAAAACATAAAAAGACCTCTTGGCCGGCCCCGAAAGAGATGGCGGGATGAGCTTGACTAATTTTCAGCATTATAGAACACATAGCTCAAAACCGGGAGAATTGGAAGAAAGAAAGGGAGGCCTTTGCCCCGCAGTGAGACGACAATGGCTGAAAATAACAATAATCCTAGGACAAATCAGACACGGCCCCCTGATCAAAAGTAGGCAGAGTCTGTACTATAGGAACAAGACAATTAATAAATGTACCATTATTTACTAAATACATACATTTTAGTATTTTACAGATAAATGACAGCCAGAAACAGAATAAATGGTATTGCTCATCACAAAAAGATTTGTCCTGAGTAGAAATCGAATTAACGGCCTCCGGGTTAATAGTCAGGGTCTCTAACCATAAGCTCAGGTAAGTCGAATGATTTTAATGCGAAGTTACGCATGTCTATTTCAAACTATTTACATGTTGCTTTATAACTATTTCATGAAAAAAGCCCATCTATTTAGGAGCTACAATGCCAGATATAGATACACACCTAAATATAAAAGTACATACCAATATTTTAACTTTATATGCTTTTTATTTAAAACTAATATTTTAAGCTTATTTGCTTTTTCATTATGATTGTTATTTAAGCGTGGTGATCAATGCTCGCGCCTTCTCTATATGGGAAGAGGCTTGTGCCCAGCAGTGAGACGTTTATAGGCTGGATTATTATTATTCTTTTTTTTTTTTGTTTCTTAAGTTATACAACTACCACAAACCTTATTAATAGGCTTAGTGCCCTGGAAGCGCCTCACAAACTCCTCAGGAGTGGCGACCGTGAAGTCTTTCTCCTGGAACCGCTGGCTGTGGATCACCGTACCCTGGGACATGGACGGCCTGGAACATACACATACTACTTAGATACTTATAGTAATAGCAATAAGGTTCAATTTGGAAAAACATATCAGTGAATAACAGAAATACCAATTAGGTACTTAAAGTAATGACAATAAGATTCAATTTTGAAAAAAATAGCTCTAGAAATAACAATTGGGCAGTTCAAGTAATAATGAAAAAAATCAATTTTGTAAAATAATAGACATATATGCAGTAAAATTAAAAGATCACTGTACCCTAGAAAAAGGGAGGCCTATTATAAACCAATTATTTATTAGAATATACTTAAAGTAATTATGGTTAAGTTCAATTTTTAAAATTTTTTAGACATATGCACAGATATTTTACTAAATCTGAAAGAGAACATAGCTTGGGAAGTAATATCTATAAAGATCAAATATAAACATGCCTTAAACAATATTATGACCTATAAAGGCCATATTTTTTAACACTTTAACTTAGGACAATTTTGTAATATTTTTTTTTGTTTTAATAGATGTAAACCTTTGCTAGTCTGTTGTCAGAGAAAATATATTATACAAAAATTATATTTTTAGACTTCAAGAAACCTTCAAAATAACTCCAAAATAATTTAAATTATTAAACATCCAAAATAAAAAGAACTGAAATTAATTATAATCTAAACATCTTCAGAGCATTTAGAATAAATGCTATTGAAACCTATATTTAAAAGAAAAAAACAACACATATCAATAACTTTACAAACAATTTTTCCGTGCACTACAGGGTCCATATTAATCTTTAATTATAGCACTAATTTAACACATTTAGAATGCAATAAATAATTAAGTATGAGTACTATAAATCTTACCAAAAACCACCTCCGGCCATTTTAAGTATTACTACTTAGTCTGGTCTAAATATAACTTAGTATTTACACTTATACCTAAAACACTTTAATTTTAGCACCAATATATTAGATTGCAAATCAGTGATAATAAGAATCTATTTGATTGTTGAAAAATCTTATAATTGATGTTACAGGAAAATTATATTTGTTAAAAAATTTAATTTTATTTTGTGTTTGACGTTCAATAAGTAACTATATTGAATAAAGAATATTTGAATTTGAATTTAATAAATTGAATGTTATATTTAATTATAAAACACCATTAAATATCTTGATATCTCTTCAGAGTAACTTTACATTAGCTAGCTTTTATGTAAACAATATAATAAACACATAGTACAGTTTTGACAAATAAAACTCATGAATTGAATGAGTGAACCACGAATTGTCTATGACCGAGAATACATACACCTTATGCAACACTAGTGAATTTTTAATTCACGGTCAGACCTTAAAAAGAAAGCTACTATAGTGCGATTCACCGAATAGTTCCTATAGCGTTATGTCGAAGCTGTTTGTTTTAGTGTATTTAATAATAATTTGTAACACAATGATTATTATTATTATTCAATATAATGAAAGTGGACGAAGCAAAACAAGTATGTAAGGATCGTAGCAAGAGGATAGAAGTGGTCTCTGCCTACCACTACGGGAAACAAGCGTGATTATATGTATGTATGTAATACAATGAAAAACACAGGGGTGCCAACATTCATAGGAACAATTCGCTTAAACGGACTCTACAACTTATTATCTTTCACGAACATTTATGCTAAAAAATATACATAGAAAAATTATCTTTATAATTTATTATTTTAGAATTTACCACTGATATGCAACTATAGAATATACTTTACAGAAAAATGTCCAGTAATTGTGTCAAAGAGACCACCAAAACACTTTTAACAGATAAAAACTGTCGCATCAATAGATATATGTATTTAAAGAGGATAAAACAATCTTATCGTAATATCTTCATCTTATCAAAAATAACATGATTTAGATAATAAATAAAATAACTATCTGAGATTTCAGTGAGTTATGTGATTATTGCAGTGTAGGTGAAGACACTGTTTTTTTCAGTTCAAAGGTAGTTTAAATTAATGAATCATGACTTAAAACTTCAATATTCTATATTTTTAAACAATTATTTTTCTCAAGAAATTCTCATAAAACATTAACATCGTTATACTACAGAGGGAAAATTTAAATTCTTTTTACGCATTTCAGTGCTCTTAAATAAATAAATAATTGAACATAGAACTATAAATTATTGCGATGTAGTTTGATATTTAAAGACTACACAATTTGCTTAAATATGCTCCACATTTAAATATCATTAAATTAATATTATCCACACAGCCTTTTAGGCAGTAAAAACTAATTCTAATTAGAGAAATTTAGTGAAATCAGCTCGAATGGCATACTTATTACGTTTTGACACGTATTTCACATATTTTGATACTACAAACACTTAAATCGGCGTTTTATTAAATAAAATATACACTAAAATGTTTATAGCAACACGTATTTTCTATAATAAATATAAAAATTCACGGTAAGTTTAAAGAATTTAGTTTCTAACCTGTAAGGCGCATCTGAGTAAAGACCATTGATCCCTTGGTACATTTTTATGAATAAAAGAACACTGCACACACTATTTTAGGCAATAGAACAGTTAACAGTATTATTAAATCTCTTAAAACAGTTATAACCAAACATTTCTTCAATCGAAGAAGAGAAACAATTTTGTTTTCTTATTTTGACGTAAAGGATTCGCATTGATACTCGTATGACGGATCATACGATCGTGCGCTCTCCCTTCTACTCATATATTTAGTAGCGTGCGAAAGAGATGCCAAACTAATTGGTTCAAAGTTGCCATAATAAGGAAATTGCAAGGAGATTGCATAAGAAAACTTGTTTATTGGAGCGTTAGGGTTGGGAAAGGGTCAATGAATCGATAAGACAGGAATTAATAATTTGCGTGCGTACATTGAATTCGATATCATCGAATATAATCAGACTAATTAATGAGCAGACGGATAAACTGTAGGTACTTAAATTCTTAAAGTATGTACGTCAATACAGAATTAAATTCACTTAATGATTTTCACTTTATAAAAAAACTAAAAATACATTAATTATCTTGCAGCATGACATTTAGAGAAACGTGATATTGACAATGATTTGATAAAATAGAGACTGTTGCGTAATAAATGTTTACAAACACAACAAAACCGGAATGACTTGCTCCAACGCATTTAGGATATTTAGTTTAATTGGTAGATTATTTTATTATATTCTATTCGCTTTTATAATAAATTACCAGAGAGTATAATTCATTTAACAAACAAAAAATTTAAAACATGCGTGAAATCCAAACTGATAGGAAAGGCTTATTATAAAATTAGTGACTATGTAGAGGATAAAAGCGCGTGGATCTAGGACCTTCTGCACATGTGGCCTCCCTGGCGGTCCGTTAATTCATTTGTCATGTTGTTTAATAATTCTCGATTAGCTTCCCCACGGTCTCTATTCTTAGAAACCTTTTGACATGCCTTGACATTCCTGTTAGGGTTTAGTTAGGACTACATATCTTTTGTACGTAAAGCTATTTACTTACTTAATTAGTTATTATTATTTTTTTTTATTTATTGAGTTTAGTCTCTTTTTATTATTTTCTTTCTTTTGCACACGCGACCTTTGTAAATGTGACAACAATGTAAATTTTGTTGCGTATCCTATTAAATTTTTCTTCCATTTTGGATGTTATCTTTTACATTGCTATTTACGCTGTTGTCGCATATTTGTAGATATTTATAATTAATTGTATTAGTATCATTGATGTTAACCTTTTTTTTAAAAGAGTAACCTCTGGAGTTTCTTGCCGGTTCTTCTCCATTGGAATGACATTTTGGAACCTGCAGTAGAGTCAGTAAATTTAACGTTTTAAAAGAGCCTTAACAAGGCCTACTTGAAATAAAAATATTTTGATTTTTGATTTTTGATTAAGATAAAAATAACATTATACTTTAAATAGTCTAATTATGTTGATAGGCAGTTGGACAAGGTTAGGAAGGTATGTTTCAGGGCTAGTGTGGTTATAAGGGCCTCATAAACGAAGCCTTAAATCACGAATGCGTTCTTTTCGAGTAAAAGAGAAACTTCTTACAGGTTAAAGTCAGTTAAAGTCTGGTCTGGCATGCAGCCTTTGACTTCACTACAAGGACGAATTAAAATGATTACGAAAAATAAAGAATATAAGCATATACCTACGCGAGGTTAAGTATTTCAGTATGAGTACACATATGTGAATCAAGAATGTTAATTTAAATTATTTTTACCATTAATTAACATCAAAATAACTTAAGCAATAGGATTTTTCATAATGTTACAAGTTACTCCACAAGCAAAATTGTTATTATAATATTCATTTGTATACAATTATTCAGTTTTAATTACGCATTCTGTTTATTTCTCAATTTTAATTTCATAAACTTAGGTTGGTTCTAAAATAAAATCCAAACTAAAATAATGTCATGGTAACGCAAATTGTGTCTCTGTAAGTTACACTTTCACGCCCAAACAACTAAACCCTTTTTCTATAAAATTTGGTAAAATGAATGTGGCATGCCTGTTTGCTAGAAGTTAGCTAGCATCTGAAAAAAAGTAAATAGGCTACTTTTTTACGACATTCAGAGGCGAAAGCAAGTAATATAAAACACATATTGCCAGCCACAACTATAAGAAGACTAACGGAAGTAATTTGTAGCACAATGACCAATTCAACTAACTCTTAACCTTTGGAATAAGTTGACAATCTTACGTAGGTATATATCTATAGCACATAATATATGTATTTACTTGTCACATACATCATTCATTTACTTGTCTGACCACGTAATGGTCATTATTTATCGACGTAATGACGTTTATTTACTTTGAAATAGATATTTTTTCATTTTCGATCAGTGCAAGTCTTGTAATCCTGTGTAAAAGGGATATAGTCACTTTTTATTGTCTTAAGAAGGGCAATTCACATCTTGGGCCATTTTCAGGCTATAATTTTGGCATTAAATAATTAGGTAATACCGCTAGGTACCGAACTGTAGTCCTTTGTTAAGGGCTAGTCTTTAAATAGACTCCGGACCCAAGTCGGCCGGTGCAATGAAAATATGTGCCGGTGGGGCTACAGCACACCTGAGCCGTGTGAGTGCGGCATCCTCCCCCAAACCATGGCTCACTTAATGAGCTGTCCAGCGTGCCCCGCCACCTGTACACGCGAGGACCTGTATGAGGCAACGGACAATGCCGTGTGCGTGGCTGAGTACTGGTCGGGAAAAATTTAAATGCCAATGATCGACTCGATAAGAAGAAGGGCTGGTTTGCAACAGCACTACGTAGAAATGGAACTTGGGTAAAGAGGCTTTTGCCTTGCAGAGGGACTAAAATGGCTACAAAATAATAACTGATGTTGATCATTGGAAAAAACAGGGACTAATCGAATCAGAGTCAACTGGAAATACGAGGTAACTTTGACCGCTTATATAAATACCCTGCGATTGCATTCTTATAAAGGAGAAACCCATTTTTGGGCCTAGCCGTTACACGAATGAGATATGTACCAAAAATATCTACTATTTTTCTTAATTAACCTGTTTAAATCTTAGTCTCAATTACAATGGCCAACTGTAGAAAATAATTACATTTATATTTTTTTGTTTTAAACAACCTTTGTAAGCCGTTACAGCACTTATTTCATTATACGTCACTTACTTCGCAAACGCTAGCATTAAACAATAGAGTGTACCCTAAGAATATGATCAATTAAGTGAATGTCAATAATTAAAAATTATAATTGAATAATACTCCATTATTTTACTATTATTGTTTTAAAAAATCTGGATTATAATTATTTTTTAACGTAAACACCATTAAAAATCATTAAAGGAAATAAATAATCGATAAAATCGATTGCATCTCGGATTGCTCATGGATTGCACTAGTAAACGGCAAATGTCTATGTCAACGTCTGTCAATTGTCATCGTTATAATTAGTGTCATTCGCTTCATATTATAAAAAAGTACTCTGTGCATAGTGTGCATTCGCTTTTCGTATCTTTGCGCAAGTGAATGTGTTTTTCTGTTTCTCGAGATTAATTACAATATTAAACCTCTGCTCAAATACTGGACTCCGAAATTGATTGCCTTCTGACATAATATGGTATCTTGGTTGGGCACGGCACCAGGGTAGTCAATTACCTCCAGCACAATTCCTAGATAATGTATTATTATATTATGATAATCCTAACGAAGAAGGTGATTAATAAAACCCTATCTCAATAATGCGGTATTTTATTTTAATAAACCTATTGTTCCAATCTCAGTTTACTGTTATCTGAGATAGCATGAAATCCCCTAGTAGTAAATACAATGTTAAAAAATACAAGCCAGTAGTGATCTAAGTGGGCCTTATCTAACAAACATAGTTTTCAGCTAAGATTTTCAGTACCTAAGATGAATCTTAATTCACCACTTTTTTGTAAGTACCTAAGCCTCATCAACATAGGGTGTGGGCGCTAAAGCTTGGCGCACGTGCGTTTCATATTTACGTAGGAAACAGCCTCAAAAATGTATCTTTTTATTTAAATATCGCAGTGGCTGATCGATTGACTGCTGTGCAGTATCTAGCGGGTTCGATTCCCGCACGGAACAAATATTTATATGAAATACATGTAGTTGTTCCGGGTCTGGGTGATTGCGTATGTGAGTTTTAACGTTTGTAAACACACCCACGACACAGGAGAAATACCCAGAGTAGGGTAGTTTGAGAAAAAAAATTATATAACCTAACATGTTATCAGTCTGATTTTACCAATTTGGCCATTGCTGGGAGACGTGAAAATTGGGCTCGTAAAATCTTTCTAAGTGCTCTAATTTATGGCAAAATTCCAGCCCTGTAACGTCAGGCCCAAGTTTCTATGGAGTTTATTAGGTAATTAAGACACCGGTAGCTATTGCATGTACCATCCCTAATATGCAATACTGTACTCACCCACGTGTGAAACATCGCAATATTTATTTACTCGCCAATAAACAACAACAAACACTTGAAAGTAAACAAGTTAAAAATAAACAGAATAAACAACATTCTAGTATTGTATTATGAACTACATTGTTACATTATTACGTATAAGAAGCCAAATAGCTCATGTTTCGTTTACTACGAAACTCTACAAACGTAATTTTTGGCACACATTTGTTGAGTTCCATTAATACTTTTTACAATAAGACGTAGTAATTACGACTGGATTTAGTTCAGTCATTTTTGTTTTGGTCATAGTAAAGACGCTTCATTCAAATAATTTTAAATATTTAAACAACTTTTAATCATTTTTGCTAATCTAAAACAATGTTAGCGGTCCTGAAAAGAAACTACTAATTTCTGTTTAAGCAACTTATGTTTTAAGCAAATAGAAATATTTTCTAAAGGCATGCGTAGCTAAAGATATAACAATATAGGAACTAGCCAAAAAACAAAGAAAAATCTCTGGCAGAGCGACCTGAGTACTTAAACTTTCCCCTCTTGGCTGTCGATTGCAGTTTATGTCCCACACTGGATAATCCCCTTTTTTCCCCAGCCGTTTCTGTCCCGCTGCAGGGCCAAGGCCTCTCTACCCTCCTTCCATCTCCCTCTAGCTAGGTCGTGGTCATCCACTCAATATCAAAGGACTCCAGTTCGTCCCGCCATCTCCTTCGGCCTACCGTGGTGTCTCTTGCCATTTAGTGGGACCCGTTAGGATAATCCCCTTAATGTAAATAAAGATTATATATGTACCGACAACATATTACAAGCGACACTATATCTAAGAAATAATGATCGTAGACAATACTAATTAAAGACCGATTAAGTATACAACGTAGTTTAACCCGACTTATCGATTTGCGTAGAAATTACTAGAACTTTAACGTATTTATTAATCAAGTAAATAACTCTTACATAACGTCAGGGCCTCGATTCAGCTATTTTAAATGCATGTCAGTGGTCGGTCGGTGTACTTTTCATTGCGCCTAATTTTCGTATTCTGATAAGAACACTTGAAGAGAATGGTCGTAATGACAGTTAGCAGATTGCCAATTTTTGCAGAAATAAACAAGTGAAGCAGGTCATTCGGTCAATTCAAGTAACTCTTAAATAGCTGAATCGAGGCTCAGAATTATTTTTATAGCCATCAAGAAAAACACTATGAAATCTATTTTTACAATATAAGTATTACGTTCCACTAAAAGATCATGGAAAATGCCATCTCAAATCTTCAATTCATAATTTTTAAATGTTTTGTTGTTGCCGTACTCAAATTGGTAAGCTGTCATAGTAGATATTATTTTAGATTCCTTGATTGATTGATATTACGTAGGTGTAGCAAACGGGGACTCGATTCTGCTCTTTAAGAGTTACTTACATGAATTTACCGAATGACCTGCTTAATTTGGTAATTATTACACTCTGCATTCGGCATTCTGCTAACTGTCATTACGAACATTCTCTTTGAGAGTTCTATGACATTTTACTGTAGGTTTATCTGAATACGAAAATTAGGCACAATGACTAGAACCCGGACCGACTACTGACATGCCTTCAAAATAGCTGAACCGAGGCCCAGCATTTTGTGTACAATTTGTACCTCTGTAAATAATTAATTTAGTTACCTATATAGATATGTAAGGCGTTAGCATTTAATACCACTACTACAAATCAATATAAATATGTAAATAATTAACAACAATATTCGTCCAACAAACACTTAATAAACAACATGCGATTCAACAAAAAGTCACATAAAAAGCATTAAAAATGATCATTAACTTTTTCATACATAAATCTACAACTTAATTCTAAAGTTACCAAGGTTCATTTTTTGTTTGCCCAGACCTGTACAGTAAAAACATATGTTTATTCCATTACATAATTTTCCTTTTAAATACCTAAGAAAATAACTCAATAGTTTTACGATAATATAGACAAAACACTAGGTACTTGGTTAACACAGTTATAACAAACAATCCATACATTAATTTAAAACCACTTGTCATGTTTTTTAGAATATAGCAAATAATTTTTACTTAATAATTTTTCAAAAAATAGCTATAAAACTATCTCAATCACGCCAGCTTTCAAACAAAAAAGTACCGCATCATAATCGGTCCACTCGTTTAGGAGCTACGAGGCCATAGACACATACAGAGACACGTGAAACTATTAACACCCTGTTGTTTTTTCGTTGGGGGCTATAAAGGATATTCAAACATGTCATATTCTTTGCACACTATGTCTACCATTCGAAGGCCGTAGTAGTTTACATACAATCAACAGAAAACAAGCAAACTATTATCTTCTGTAACATAAACGTCCTTTTTATACATCGGCAAAGCGATTTAGTTAATCCCTTCAATTTAGTATTGTAGTATGCAAGATACTGATCTGATATAAAATGGATTGATGGATTTTATCACGGTTTATTTAAGTTCCCGTCGTTTGGACAACTTTGCAGGATCGCAATTCCGAGTTTTTATAGTCAGTAGGTGATAGATTAATGAATGTTCCTGTGTACTAATTATTGTGTCAAATTTTCGTTCATCATTCGTACATTCACTTGCCACTGTTGCCATTGTACGATTGCCACTGACTGTTCATTTTAGGCTTATCTGAATACGAAAATTAGGCACAATTACAAGTTCACTAGAACGTTCATTAACCTGCCACCCACTGACTTAAAAATAGCGGAAACTGGAAACGTCAGAACCTAACATCCAATCCGTAAAAATTAGAATCATTTCAATGTCTAACATTCTTGCAACCATATTCTTTCGCAAAAACAACACTCACACGTTGTCAGCCTTAAATAGCTTATGATGTATTGTTTATTTTGTAATTATTGTGTAAATGTTACTATGTATTAACACCGTAAGCCAATCACACGTAACAGAAACCTTACAAATGAATTATGAAGTAATGCAGAAGTCCTTGGCAGGACCACTTCAAATAGTTAGTAGTCAAATAAGAGACAAAATAATAAAGAGAAACACTCTTGGTTGCTTAAATTTGCACTGACTGTCCTTAAGAGTGTACTGGGCCATTTCAAATGCTAGACTAATACAATGAATCAATTACTGCGTACTTAATTCTTTAAATAATCGCACGTTCTTTCGCCCTTTTTTCTCAGCATGTGCTGACCCACAACTGGGCGAAACCCACCCCTAGGTCCCTCCAAGAATCCCTATACTGTTTAACTATTTAGAAATAGAAATAGCAACAGCCTCTTAAAAATAAAGGTTTTACTATTTAATTGAACATAATAATATGGTCAGTTACAGGATAGTATTTAATCATCTTATTATGAAAATCAAATCTCTCTTCTTCCTCTACCTACAAAGAAAGGACTAGATGAGCAGTAATATAAATTTCATGATAACCTATTGAATGAGAGGCATGTTGGGTTCGCGGCAAATTGGAATTCGAGGTATTCTCCCTCGTTTCAGGGAATATACGTGACTTTATTTCAAATCTACTATAACTTATGTGACTGTTTGAGACATTAAAAAAATTGGATATCGTGATAAGTCATAATTTGTCTTAATAAGATAATATGGACGGCTCTGACACTAAAGTAAAAAAAAGGAAAAAAAAATTGCCCTCAGGCGACCAAAAATTCCTTTTGGTGCATTTTACAAGAGTTTTTCAAATTATAACAGTAAAATGTTTTTACATTTGTTGCCTACCTTAATACTCTCTATAAACTTAAATTCATTATTCTAAAACAAAACGAATTACAGAGATGTAAGTTCGCGTCGCAAATTGCTACTATCATTCATTCTACTAAGAGTTTCAATCAGTAATTCAAGGTCTGAGTCTTTTATCTAAGCCTTGCATATCAAAGTGCATCATTTGACCCTTTCGATATCGCAGCAAAGGTCAAATAGTGCAATACTAATCGTTTATAAATAGGATAATATTTACTCAAAACGTTTACATACATGAAAATAACTAGATCAATGAAATGGCATAGGTCGTATATTAATAGTAAAAATATTTTGGATCACAATTTCTATTACACCATAATATTTTAAATGAAAACTATTACTTATGCAAAAAAAAAATATTTACAAGAAAATGAAATGAGTTTTTTTATCGATAAATGAGAAAGTGCACGTTCCATCTCTAAAATTTCCTATTTTTTTTTGCTGGCAATTAGTAGCAATGTTGAATGTACAAAAGAAAAAAAAATATGGACGTTAAGTTTGCAGTTTCATTTAATAATCATTAATTAAACAACTGCTTAATTAAGAATGTGTAGTTAATTCGTTATACTTAAAGCCTAAAATCGTCTACATACTATAAAACATTTGAATTGGGTTTATTTGTCTCTTTTAACACTTCCGTAAAGGTGAAGTGCTACTCAAATATTGTATTACTATGACACGCGAGGAGTGTATTTTTAAATAAATACAAAGTGATAAAGATATCTTGTCTTATCTTCATCAAAGACCAAAAAATAGGATGAATTTAGGAGATTATTTCAAGGTAAAGTTTTTGCGACCACAGTTGCACTATCTATACTAATCACGGAGCAAATACATTTGTTTACATACATTTGTATTTGCTCCGTGATACTAATATTATAAAGAAGAAGTTTGTTTGTTTAGATGATAATCGGTCGGATTTTTTTACATCTTTATGTATTAGATACCTTATTATTCGAAGAAGGTATAAATGTGGATACCTACATGCAGAGGAAGACCAAAAAAGAGATGGATGGATTGAGTGAATGATGACCTGAGAAAGAAAGGAGTGAATACTGAGATGACAAGTTGTAGAGATGAATGGAAGCTGAATACGCATTGCCTCGACCCCAAATAATTGGGAACAGGGCAGAGAGATGATGATGATTATTCGAGGAAGGTTCATCATGATTCATGTTACGTACTACATTGGGATAAAAACCGCGAGTAAAACTGTACTGCACGGCTTGTTTAGTAAACCTTCCATTTTTTTGAAGTAGGTACATTGGTACCAATTAGTACGTAAAATAAGGTGTTAAAAACGCAAAGTATAATTATTTAAAGGACACACGTTCAAATATGCGTTATAAAACTATTAACTACGTGTTAATCTTTTAATTGATATATGGATAATTAAACTAAATAGTTTTCCTGGTAATTCATTGTTTTACATATTGTTGAGTGTATTAAGTATAAAAGTTGCCATGCGTAAAATTAATCCGCCTAAAAAACTATTACTATCCTTCCTTCTCCGTTTCTGGGGAAAATAACGAATTCAATATTAATGAGCCTAAATATTACGATTAAAAAAATGTTTAATGACGTATAAATCGAAGGTTTATTTGAAGGAAAACTAAATATGACGGATTTTTCGCGGTTTATTTTGATTTTAGGTCCGGACGTTTTGAGACGAAACGTCGGGCCCTAAAATTAAAATCAGTAATAAATTAGTTTTATTTCAGTGTCTAACATTCGCGTAAATCTAAGAAACCAAAAGTTTAATTCTTTAACTTACAACACGATTAATATTAATCTCTGTTTAATTTATGAGGATTGAATCTTTTGGAGATATTATGTTATATGATAACAAATCTAGATTACTTAAAAATACTTAGAAAAACCTGATGTTTACAAGTCTAGATTTACTAAAAGTACTTATAATCTCGTGCAAATTGCTAGGAAATTATTCACTGACCCCGTTCAGACTACCTTGTTAATAATTCTAGTTAGTATTTAATTAATGGGTCTAGCCTTTTCCTTTAAGACGTAGAAGCAATGTGTAATCTACCTAGGTCGTACTTTCTAAAGGTGCTCCCTCGCCGGGAGCATTCGCGTGTAATGTAACGTTACAGATTTGAGCATTACATCAGTGAAGGAGGGGAACCGAGCATTACAATGCGCACCTTGTAATGATACAAAACGGACATACATCAGTGAAGGAGAAAAACCGAGCATTATAATGCGCACCTTGTAATGATACAAATCAGTGAAGGAGGAGAACCGAGCTATGAAAATAAAGAAGAAAGTAAATCTATATGTTACATTACACGCAAATGCTCGTTAGTCAGGGAGGTAGTATTGTAATGTAATGCTCAAAGTCGAATCTATAATGTTACAATACACGTGAATGCTCGCGGTGAGGGAGCATCTTAAGGTTTACGCGAATGTAAGACATTAAAATAAAAGTATTGTCTGTGATCATAACATCTGAAAAGGTGTTGAAACGTCGGAAACTAAAACCTTAATTTAAACCTCGATGAAATTCGTTAAAATAGTTTTATTTCAACTACCTAGGTATAATACTAAAAATGAAAATCTAAGAAACCTGTTTTTTTTTAATTGCTCATTACTTTAAATGTATTAAACTTCAGACATTACTGTTAAGAACCATTCCGTTAGAAGTTACCTTTAAAAAAAAGGTTTAGGAGCTACCATGCCACAGACTGACACGCAGATCCACACATCAACTTATAACAACCCTCTTTTTACGTGGGGGGTTGATAAATAAAATCAATTTTCTGCTGTACGATAAGAACGCCTCAAACAATGTATTTAATGTTCTCCACATTTATCTATACTAATATAAAGAGGAAAGATTTGATTGTTTGTTTGAATTGAATAGGCTCCGAAACTACATGACCGATTTGAAAAAATATTTCATTGTTGGGAAGCTACACTGTCTGCGGTTAACATAGGCTAGGCGGATGAAAAAGTTAGGGATCCATGGGATATAGGTATTAACGCGGATGAAACAGCTAGTATATATATTTATAAATTGTTGACAGTCGTTCGTTTCTTAACCAACGAATAAAAAAAGAGGTCAAATAACTAATAATGTTTACCTTTAAGGTCATAACGAGCAAACAAGGCGTTTGATCTTAATTTATATACTAATGGATCTTTATGGGTATATAAACCGGTTAATTATCATATTGTCATTTTTGGAGCCGATGAGGACGCTTAGTTACAAGTTTATTTTTAATCTGTTAGTAAAAGTAAATTAAACCAACCAGTAACATGGCAAAATGTTTTTCACTCACTGACAACTACAAGTTTTATACTTGTAGTTTCACTAAAGGGGTATATAATAATCCAGCCTTTAAACGTCTCACTGCTGGGCAGGCCTCTTCCCATATAGAGAAGGCTCGAGCATTGATCACGACGCTGGCTCTCTGCGGTCGATTTCAGATCCCAAATTTTAGCTTCCAGGTTTCCTCACGATGTTTTCCTTTACCGTTTGTCAGAAGTGTCTTAGAATAATTAAGAAAGTACATATAACTTTGAAAAAGCTACATTAGGGTTGAAGCTGAAGGGGTATGAAAAGTGAAAATGTATTTAGTCAGTTAGTTAATTAAAAACATTAGAACCGTATTTTTTCTCGTCAAAACAATAAAAGTAGGCAAAGATACGATTTTAAGTCTGTAATGGAGCTTGTGACGTCATCTTTAGCACACAATGACGTCACACGATATTTTCATTCATCACTAATTTCTATTATTCACTGTATCTTCAGAAAACGTACTACAAATGTAACTACAGAATACGTTATAAATTTTATATATCTAAAGCAAGATACTGCCTCGTTGGCCTAGTGGTGCCAAGCGCGACTGCTACGCTAGTGGTCGTGGGTTCGATTCCCAAGTCGACCAAGGTGTTATTGGGTTTTTCTATGAAATTCTCAGTAGCAGGTCGGAGTTTGGATTTGTGCCCGGTTAGTGCAATAGGCTCGCCCCCTATTACATGGGACCTAAACATATCGGCGAACTGTGGGTGTGCATTGGTACACCTCTGCCTACCCCTTCGGGGATACAGGCGTAATGATATGTTGTTATAAAAGCAAGATATAAAAAAATGTCATACTATTACAACCTAACCTATTGTCATCAAAAAATATCTTATCTACTAGCAAAAAAAACCTTAAAATTAACTTACTGCAGCGTCCCCGAATTAGGTGTCCTCAAGAGCCTTCCATCCTGAGGCCTCTTAATCTCATCGATCCTTTGCTCCTCTGCATCCAACTGCAGGGTCATCTGGAACTTCTGCGCCAGGTTCGGCAGCACCTCCGGAGGCTCTTCATCGTCAAAGGAAGGCTGTTCCGCATTCTCCCCAAGAACGAAGCGCTTTGACGTCCTCCGTTTTAACATCGCGAAGAAATTTGACACGAATAGGACAACTGATCGGAATATGTTCATATATTTTGCACTGATTTCATCATTTGTTGCACTTTTTAGTTTTGTTCGTTACTTTATTTTTAGTGAGGTAGTTTAGTCTGTTAGCTACGTTAAAAGAAAATCTATATGAGTAATAAAATTTCACCATTTAACTCCACTAACTGGCAAAAGGTTATTGACAATTAGAACAGAACAGCAGTGGTCATTAGATCTAGAACCAATTTACATAATTATAATGCATACCATTTTAAATGTATTGTCAAAAGTATGGCTTTTAAAATTGAAGTTCTATCATCGGATAGGTTAATAGGTTGATCTATTCTATCAATTGTAATTATCTACGGATAAATTATTAACATTGAGAGTTAGCGTAAGGATATGGCAGTCTGCCATCCCAAATGGAAGGTGGAAAGGAAGGCTTTGTCCTACCATGATACGATCATAGCCTGATATTTATAAATGCAGTTTATAATAAATTCATTTGCGAAAACCTAACCCGTACTCGTGCAATGTGATTGACCGACATAACATTTTATTAACATCAAGGTTGAATTAAACGTCAATGCATTTTCTACATGAAAAACACAATAATTAGACAATTTTAATTTTAATAATTATTGTCTAAAGTGGCGATTCGACATATTAGACATATTTTTTAATTATACTAGTAATTAATAGCTGGTTAAACCACCCATGTGTGGTCACTACACGACACTGGCAAAAATTGCTGTGACCGTGAGTACAGTAGGTAGACCAAAAAAAATAATTAAAGGCTTTGAAGTCCAAAGTGTGCAAAGATAACTGTCTATAACTTGTGTCATCATCTCCCGAGCCTTTTCCCAACTATGTTGTTCAGCTACTAGTCTTACCGGATTCAGCTGAATACCATATCTTACATGGAGCGACTGCCTATCTGACCTCCACAACCTACTTTACTGGGAAACACAGTATCCCATAGTAAGACTGGTTGTCAGAATAAACTGTCTTTAAATTATGTGACGTTTCTAATCACTAACAATTGTAAACACAATTACTACAGGGATTAGTTAAATGGACCAATTAATAGTTCTATTAACTTCTCTATTAAATTCCGTAATCCGCACAAAAACATCACTTCCTACCTATTTTTAACTTTCACACTTATCTATCTACAAACATACGTTTTTTCTTATAAATTAACGCAAATTTCTAGTATTTTTTCAACAAACAACCTATCCGCTAGATTTCTTAGTGTAAACTGAAGTAATTAGATCTTATCTATCTAGTATGGAAATTGTTGTATAGTTCACAATTTAATTGCATTAAGTATGCTTGATTAAGATGCAATATTTTGTGACACTAATTTAACTAATTGCACTAAAATGTAAAGCTATCCTTTGGGATATATATTATCTGGGATATTTTTTGCGCTGTTTTTGCTCCACAGTCAGACTTCTTATTTATATTGTGTTTAAGAAACCTGGGCTTCAATTCAGCTATTTAAGAGTTGCTTGAATAGACCGAATGACCTGCTTCATTTAGTCATTTTCATTCTGCTGTCATTACGATCATTAATGGGTCGTTACGATCAATTTCTTCGAGACTACAATGAGATTTTATCGTAAATTAGGCACAATAAAAAGAACGCTGACAGACCATTGACATGCATTTAAAATAGCTGAATCGAAACCCTGTCTGTCCGTCTTTAACACTGAATTTCGCGACGGCTAAACCAATGAACCGATTTCGATGAATTTAGTAAACACTAAGAATAACGAACATGCGGATGGATAAACCTATCTTTTATGTACTCAAAGATGGTGACATAAGTTTACCTATTTGACAGATAAGTATTATAAGTATACATTTGTTTCAACGTTAAGTTGACTATGAGTTGCATTAACAGTTTGCGCAATATAACCTTCAATGTCTATTAACCAAACCGGTTATTATTTAACCGTCATTAAGGTTAACCGTAAAAAGTTGATAAACTATTCTTTAAGATTTTTTGTTTTGTGTATGGAAGAGTATTGAAGTAAATAACTAGGAAAAATACAAGAAGATAAAAACATAACATATCATCACGCCTGTATCCCCGAAGGGTTAGGCAGAGGTGTACCAATGTACACCCACAGTTCGCCGATATGTTTAGGTCCCATGTAATAGGGGGCGAGCCTATTGCCATACAAGAAGATGAAAGATAATTATATCGACTGCTATACCGGAGGTTGTGGGTTCGATAGCCACCCATTTGTTCTGTGTCTGGGTGTAACTGTATGTATTTAGAAATATATAAGTATGTTTAAATCAGTTGTCTGTTTACAATAGGATAACCGTGTGTGAGGCGCTCCAGAAAACTAGATTATTATTATATGTTAACTCGTTCAATGCTCGTGCCTTCTCTATATGGGAAGAGGCCTGTGCCCAGCAGTGGGACGTTTATAGGCTGGATTATGAAACTATTATTAAATATAGTAACAGCACGGATATCCGAGTGGTTATAGATCAGCATGCCAATTGTTACCACTAAGCGCTCGGTGCTGCGGTCGGATCCCAGCATTGGACAAACACTTGTGAGACAATTATTATTGTTCCTAATAGGGCTAGGTGTTCTGTGTGCATTTGATTTCAGTTTTCATAAAACTCCTTGTGATAAATATTTAATTATTAGAGGGCGAGTCGTTTAAAAATAATTCAAAGATGAAAATGCTAAGTTTGTGTGAAAAATAAGGTGCAACTTCGCTACCAGAAGCCAAATTACATTATTACATACATTACATACTTACATTATGAAATTTTGTGTCAATTTTAAACAACTGAGCGTATAATAGTACACTACAATACTATTGGATTTTAGGTATATAATGCTTTAACTAAACAAAATTTACACCAAAATATATATGACTCATTGGGTTATTTAGTTTGCAAATAAACTGATATCCGGCTAACTTATAACACTCTGATAGACTTATTAGAAGTTATAGTATAAAACATAAACATTTTACCTATCGAATTTTTTAACTTTTAAAGTATCAAAGTCGTGGCAGCATAGCAGTTCAATGAACGGATTTGTATGCACAATGTTGCAGGTTCAACCCAAGCAAGTACCAATGTGGCTTTTTCAAAGTTATATGTACTTTCTTAATTTTTCTAAGACACTTCAGACAAATGGCGAAGGAAAAATTCGTGAGGAAACCTGGATTCCAAAATTGGGATCTGTAATCGCCAATATGTAGAGAGCAAGCGTGTTGATCAATGCTCGTGCCTTCTCTATATGGGAAGAGGCCTGTGGACTATGGGTCAGTCGGACGTTTATAGGATAGATTATTTAAAAACTTACTAACTACCTATTTTAAAAGAAATAAGACCTAATATAAATACTTAATTTAGTAATCTATGATCCTAATCCTAAAAATATAATTACGAAATCGTTTAGACCATAGATAAGGCGCGAATATCTTTTTAAGTGACTTAACGACATTTTAAAACGATTTTGATTGTTTCAACAGATTCAAAACTACGCCAAATGATTCTGTAAACGATGATTTCTTGATGTTTACGATATTTTTCGTTTAAATTATGTAAGTAGTACTTTGAAAAGTTATATTTTATGTTATTCCAGGCTTCTTTTAGGAACTCAGATGTTCTTGTATTCATACATAGGTCTGATCAACACATTTGGTTTTATTTTTTGTTTCTCCTCCGGTTGCAGTTTTTTTTTATTTTTATTTATTTATTTTTAAACATGTTGGTAAGAAAACTTATAAACTAAGCCCCACAAAACCGTAGTAATGGTTTGACTGTGGGGTCACTGAGTCTCTCTGCGTTACTAACATTTATTTTATACTTATACCTAATTTACAATCAACTTAAATTATTCTTTTTATTATTAAATTAACATATTTCTAAATAATATTTTTTTAACTTATTTTTAAAACATTTTAGCGTAGTGGCACCAGTAATCGACATGCACCAGTAATCGACACTTTATTTTTTTATTTAATAAAATAAAGAGTTGGTTACCGATTTATTTATTTGACGACACTGTAACATAGAAAGCACACTTATTACTGGCTCCCATTGACATTTGAGCGATATTTACAGTTTTATTTGAAAGTAGCGGTGTGACAACTGATTGTGGCTCGAGTACCGGCGAGAAAAACAACATTTCTTACTGAAATCGTTAACGAAGGGAGTACATTTCTTTGTTAATTATGCTAATGTATTGTAAGTTATTTGAATTTTATGAGTTTTACGGGTTTTTATAAGAACTAAAGGGTGGAATTTTGTTATAACACAAGTTCAAGATTATTTTAATATTAGTAAAATGTTGGTGTCGATCATTGGTGTTCACAAACTGACTTTCTCCAGTTATCGACACGTGTCGATAGTAATTAATTAGAAACATTTTTCATTTGATAAGTGAATATATAGCTCTTCTAACTTTGCTTCTCGGTAGATATTTGAAGTAAACTAATCAAAGTTGACCTACCAGAAATCGACAAGTGACGATTATTTTGAAATAATATGTGTCAATGATTGGTTTTAGAGATGGCTCTGAGAAAACATTATACTCCCGACCAGTTAGGTTCAGTGGGTCGTCTTAGGGGCGGAGGGTAGGAGTTGGAGCATACGCTTGGGCACTATGAGCACCAAAGGAAACAAACAAAAATAGTAAAAAAATTTGGTTTTTTTTTTTATATAGAATTCGAGCATTTTTATTGCAGCATCTGATTAAGCTTATCTATAGAAACCATTTATGATCTTAGAAGTATGGCCCTACGACGCACAGTTTCCGACTTATGGGCCGTTTACATTAAAAGGCCGTTCAAGTAAAAGGCTCATAACTCGAAAACGGTGCGTCGTGGGGCCATGTTTTTAAGAACTTAAATAGTTGCTACAGACAAGGTCAACCTAATACAAGAAAAAAATCGGAAAGATTCAGAAAAAAAAAAAAAAAATTAGTCCTATACAGGACTTATAAAAATTATAGTTTTTTTAACCATACGGTTAGGTAATAATTTTGCACGATTTGCTTTCATTATCAGTATTAAAGTACTATCATACCTGTGGTAGAAATACAATATAAATTTATTGCGCTATCGTACACAAACATTACATCCGTCTTACGAATTTTCGATCAGGTCACGTGTCCTGACGCGGGTTTATCATTTTTACTCATTACAAAAAAAACTGTACAGCACCGCTAAAGAAGTTTTCGTCATACGAATTTTCGATCAGGTCACGTGTCCAGGGGCCCGATGTTTCTATTTTAAGTCAGTGAGTGGCAGGTATTTTCGTATCCAGATAATGTTAGTTTAATGAAAAATTTAGGTACACCTACTTGCCAATGTTGACCTTGTAGGTATTGCCAGTGGCTATAACAAGTGTAAAGTGCACTGGAACGTTTATTAACCTGACGCGAGTTTATTTTTTTTTTACCCATTACGAAAAGCCGCTAAAGAAGTGTTCAATTCAAAAATTAAAAAATATCAACACTGATAAAATCAGAACCAAAATCAAAATCAAATATCATTAATTTAAGTTAAGCTACAAAGTAGCACTTATCAAACGTCAAAATTTTAATACAAAAAAGACAGCACCCTAGGGGTCGGTTCATATCCGGCGGAAAAGACAGCGCGCAACATCGGCCGCGCAACCCCAGAACGAACAAGCACACAACTTTACATCCAACCTCCCACACCTGACGCGTCGTCGGGCCAGTGTGAAAGGCCGAATCCTCCATCATGCGCCCGCCCGCCCCAGCGCCACGCGACTGACAGCACGCCACCACCGTCAGATATGAAACGACCCCAAATCGCCCACCCTTCACCAAGTGCTAGTCAACTTGTCAATATCTTCTGTCTTGTACGAGTATTTACATGATTAATACCCATTAGTAAGAGAAATATGGTTATTGTAACAAAATATGCATACTTATTAAACAGGTAATTTTATTTTAAAGACCGACAACTGTGGTGAAATCGTGTGATTATTTGGCAAATACTCATTATAGATAATAGTCGATAACTGGGGTGTCGATAACTGGTAAGTGTCGATAACTGGGGTGTCGATGACTGGGGTGTCGATAACTGGGGTGTCGATTACTGGTAACAGTCAAATGACTAGGTGTCGGTTACTGGAGATTCTTACACTTTTTCATTTTTTTGATTTTTTTTCTTGTCTGTTTATAGCAAATGAAAATAATACATTCTATTCTTATCTCAAGAATATACCTTACCATACTCAAATGTTACTTTTGGTTTAAAAGTGACTAATATACCTTTAATTTAATAAAGAAACCCACAATGATCGATTAAGATCCTTAAAGTGTCGATCATTGGTGCCACTACGCTATGTTCTTTTCACATCTTATGTCTGCCGGCAGGCTATTCAGTAGATATGGTATTCGTTTGTTGAGAGATCTGTCACCAAAGTAATTGGTGACTCTAGGCACACTGAATCTGCCAGCAGCCATAGATCGTGTGTTATGGTCATTAATTACATGAGTTAAGTTATGCTCTTGAGTGCTATGGTGGTTAACTGCTAGAAGGTATTTATGTTTGTAACTGATCGGTAAAATTTTACATATTTTAAATAGTTTCCTATAATCACCTTTACAGTTGTTTTTAGTTTTTTGTGTTACCAGTAGTTTTAAGAATCTTATCTGAAGAGCTTCTAATTTACCATAGAAAGATCATATTTTTGTAAATATCGTATAACTATAATATATAATCGGCCGCTAAGATAATGCGTTCCTGACACATTTATTTATTTATTATTTTATTTATTTATAATTATTAAGTACAAAAAAATAGACTTATGTTTATATTTTTACTTATGGTCCACAAAACTGTTTTGAACAGTTTGACTGTGGACGCCAGTTACATGTCAGTTGCTGTGGATTTCTTTAGTTAAATAAATAACCGAAACCGAAATAGTGTTTCGAATGACATTATTCGTTTAAGGACAAATATGGGATAGTCATTTATGTTCAGTATATTCTTTTCTACATTTAAGTTGTATCACTATCTTCCTGTTGACCACGACCTGTCAGAAATGCATACTCTAAGCGGCCGTACTGTAGCAGTAGCAAAGTGGTAGATTTTGAAAATTATAATTCTTGTAGACTGCCTCGTTGGCCTAGAGGCGCTAAGCGCGACTGCTACGCTAGAGGTCTTGGGTTCGATTCCCAAGTCGACCAAGGTGTTATTTGGTTTTTCTTTGAAATTCTGAGTAGCAGGTCGGAGTTTGGATTTGTGCCGGGTTAGTGGCAATAGGCTCGCCCCCTATTACATGGGACCTAAATATATCGGCCATCTGTGGGTGTACATAACCCTTCGGGGATACAGGCGTGATGATATGTATGAAATTCTTATTAAAAAGACATCAGAAGACATACTAGACGAAGTCACGGCCAGTTTCTAGTGTTTATATATTTGCGTTTATGTAATCAATTAAGTAAAGTGTAAAGGTCTGTGGCAGTGAAGGTCATTTCAATACTATTTGCTTCCTCAGCTAATAACGTCACGTGTGTCTTCAGTAAACTAATCACGATTTGGTTTTTCTACAATATTAGATAATTCTTAAAGCATGTAAATTTCTTTATGCCAAGCCTTTTCCCGAGCTATGTTGAGGTCGGCTTCCAGTATCACCGGATTCAGCTGAGTACCGTATGTTACAGAGCGACTGCCGATCTGACCTTCCGAACTCATTTCTCTGGATAACACTGTATGTCTTGGCATGGCTACGGCTTACATTTATCCACGAGCTTCTATTACTTTAATGACATTGTAAATATGATAATATAAAACTTAATCATTAATGTCCCATTGCTGGGCACAGGACTCTTCTCATACAAAAAAGTAACTTGATCACCACACTTGCTCACTGCGGGCGAATTCAGACCCCAATTTTTTTAATAGGTTTTTCCACAATGCTTTCCTTCATCGATTGACTTTGTGTTTTAGAATAATAAAGAAAATACAAATAGATACTAACATCCATATTAAGAAAAGAGCAATTGCCTAGATCCCACGTTTTAACCGATTTCAATAATAATTCGTGTACGTATGTTTGTTACGCGATAGTAGATAGATTTAAAAAAATATTATTGTCGTAGTTACGTTATGGGACCCCCTTAGGCGCAGGCCAGATAGAAGAGACGTAAGACGCAGACGGGGCGCGGGCGCAACGCTTCTATACATTTTGTATGAAAGGGACGCGGTAGAGACAAATGTCCGCGCTCCTTCTGCGTCTTGCGTCTCTCTGTGTGCGTCTCTTCTGTCTGGCCTGCGCCTTAGAGGTGGACTTATACATATTATGTATAAATTTCATAAGTTGTTTTTTATTTTAATTATATTGGAATACCGATTTCCTCGCGATGTTTTTTTACCTTATTACGTCAGCAAGAGGATTATAATTATTTTGACATAATACATTATCTTTAATGGATTGTTTTAAGTAATTAAAAGATATAATTATGC
Source organism: Autographa gamma (assembly GCA_905146925.1). Classification (NCBI taxonomy): domain Eukaryota; kingdom Metazoa; phylum Arthropoda; class Insecta; order Lepidoptera; family Noctuidae; genus Autographa; species Autographa gamma. The sequence goes on along the minus strand of LR989878.1, from coordinate 1,955,053 downwards.
TATTTTGCAGATATTTTCACGCTATTGTTTTTAATGATGCCTTGATTAGATAATTATGAAATGACACCATTGATGAAAATATAATAAAGATTTAATATTTGATTGCCATTTTGATAACAATACGGTATAATAATAATATTCCGGGACATCTCACACACGGTTGTCTGATCCCAAGCTAAGCAGAGCTTGTCCTGCTTGTGTTATGGTAACCAGACAACTGATAAACATACTTATATATTTCTAAATACATACATATTATAGATAAATTACACCCAGACACCGAACAAATGATCGTGCTCATCACACAAACATTTGTCCCGGGTGGGAATCGAACCCACGACCTCCGGTATATCAGTCAGGGTCTCTAACCACTAGACCAAGAGGCCCGTCAAAATTATGTATTTTACAAGATTAAAAGGTCTGTATGTTCAAACCTACCTTCTATCTAATCGGATGGCAATGTTTTTAACCGACTTCAAAAAAGGGGGAGTTTATAGATAAATCAATTAGACTGTATTTTTTTAATGTTCGTTACTTGACTGGGTGAACCGATTCTGATGCTTATTTTTTATTTGAACGCTGGTGTTTCCCATGTGGTCCAATTCTGACAACGGGATCCTTATAAAATAAATATAATACTACTTATTTTGAAATCGTTTTTTTTGTAAGAATTTTCTTTATTCCTGTCTTTGAGCTACCTGCTTACTTCACTTTAGATATATGCTACACTATTACTACAATACTAAGTCCTTAATCTCAAGAATTTATTCTTCAATACGTAGATTTATTTATCAAACTACTTAAACCATTTCTCTGTCCCGTGAGTCACATAAGAACACTTTCATTATTTAAAAACTATTGTGTCTACTGGCGGGAGAGTTAAGTTGTTAATTTATTACCCTCTTATTAAAGGCTTTTGTATGCTAAAGCCCTACTTAAGTTTATTTTTCTAAATAAAAGTATATTTTTATTAAATATCAAAAATATCCAACGTTCTCTCAAAATTTTCCTTGGCTACCACACCTACCAATTTTTTTACTATCTACCTAATCAGTTATAATGATAGGTATTACGTGATTCACTTAATAATCCTTATTTAATGCACGTACCTGACCAAACACGAGTAATATGCTAGATAGTAAGATAAGATATATTTTTGGATAAGCAACGATGAATACTGCTTTAAGAAATTTCACATGAAACAAGCAGCACCTTTGTATCTATTTATTCTGTATATGTCAATTATTGTATGTCTGTTGTGTGTACAAAAACTTATAAATAAAGAAATGAATAAAAAGCCCCCTACAAATTGAAAATTGCTGATAACTTTGAAAACATTAAAAAAAATCTTTATATAGCTTAGAATCATCTCAATCGCGTCTCTTTAAAAAAAAAAAACATCATAATCGGTATTTCGTTCAGAAGCTAGGATAATTACATCCCTCTTTTTGCGACGAAGGTTTAAACAAAAATAAAATATTTTACATAGCTACAATCCTGCGGCTTAAGAAAAAACTTTATTTTAAGTAATTTTATTAGCACGGTTTTAAAATAAATGTACGGTCTATTCGTTATAGAAAACCGGCTTAGAATGTTTAAATTTGGTTAAAAATAGTTTTATTTTTACTCTGTCTCTTTCATTATCTATTTTAAATTAAAACGAGAAAATATATCGGTACTTTATTTTAATTGTATACACGTGCTTATTTCTTTATGGTTATAGTAACAAGGTATTTAAGCAAGATATATCAGCCAAATAATATTTACTAATATTATCATTATCTACAACATCAGTTATATTCACAATAGATAATATTTTACGCTGTTATCGATTACGAGCAATAACATTCTATCCTCAATCTATTATCTTTTTATTTATTTTTCGCTTACAACTTTACAGTAAAGAGATTTCAAGGTAATATAATTGCTGTATTTTGTTTATTATATGTATTCACACGTTTTTCCTTAAGAAATAGTCGTCTATAGGTTATGTTTCATTTAAGTATTTCGATATATACTTATTAGCAACTACACTTCATAAAAACATGGTCTAAATTTTTCTAAATAAAAAGTGTGGCATTATTAAAAACATAGGAACTAATATCAATACCGTTGCCAAAATAAAGTAACAAACCGTCAACACAAATAAAAAAAAAACAAACGTCAAATTTTCCCGCGCATTCACTTGTCACATACACAAGTCACTAAACACTAGTTGTTTTACTTTTAGTTTTATTATAACAAAATATATTACGCGATATTATAAATGGCGCGGTAAGACGTTGCGTCGCCAACGTCGCTCGAATTATACTAAAGTGGAGGCTTTACCGCGAATACCTGTGCCTAGAACGGTTACGTCATAATACGTTTGTTGCATTTTGACAACTTCATTTTAATTCATTCTTTTTTTATGAACCACTGACTTAGAAACCTAAATGGACTTGCCATACCTACGAAATGAACGTGCATACCTACAAAAATTGGGCAATTAAGATGGCTGCCTTTCTTAGGGTTGTAACTGCCTGAAACGCGCTAGATATCGATATTTAACTTTGAGTGTTATTTAAGCTATTACCCAAAATTGTCATCTGCCACAAAGTGACAAAAAAAAAAACTACTAAATCAAGTGGAATTATCTGAATATAACCCACCTGTTACACGGGCTAGTTTATTTGTTATTTTTATGTACCTACCCACTTTTTAAACAACAAATTATGTAAAATAAAACAATTTCTAGTGTAAAAAAGGCATTTATTCGTTTCTAAACAAAATTAACTTATTAAAATAGTTAGCATTGTACCGAAACCTTATGTCTATGAAGGCATTATAGATTTCACAAGCAACAGCCTATGGTTGATGTTATGCTCTATGTTGTGCGGCGAGTATAATATTTTTTCGCTGTCATAATAGTCCGTCAGAAACTTGAAAATATATAAATAATAGTTTTCTGGTTTTTCCTGGTCAGTGAGATGAGGTTTTATTAAATTTTCCGTTTTTTTTATAATGTTTATGACTCCGTTGGAGGCGTATTGAAGGCCACCTCGAATCTTCTGAGTAAAGATCACTATGGTCACTATAATTATTCAAAGTGCATGGAGCAGACATGCCATATTTTATGTCTTGGGTTTATATTTTCAGAACCAATAGCTTCCATCCATTTCTTATTTGAAATTTTGTTTGCAGGAAATCTGTGGATTAAAATATAATTTTAATGTATTTTACACACTTCATTAATTTTATCGATACTTACGGTATGCGAACATCGCACATCACTAGCCGTAATTGACAATTATTATTGTTTGTAAACAATACAAAGAAATGAAGAAAGAAATGAAATAATAACGATATGAGCCATATAAACATGACACAGGTTTCAATAACAGTCAAAAAGATTATCTTATAACAATACATTCTACAACATTCGAATGAATTAGTGAAAATTAGTTACTTACTTGTGCAATGTCAAGTTAGGCTGATTTTTGCTTTTCCTCGCACCACACTGTTTTATGCAACACGAGGGCATGATTTTCCTACTATTGTCCAAACTCAAAACACCAAAATAACTAATTACAATACGTATTTCTCTTTAAATCCACAAAAATATTTTGAGCGAGCAACTGTTTGACAGCACAACTACCACAAACAACACAAGTACTTTTGTAACTTACAATGGCGACCGGCACGCAATCACATGAAGGTGACATTCCACAACAGTGTTGCCAAATTTGGTCCCTGTCAGACATTTAGTTCTCTCTCTTTACAAATTCATTTCTTGTTTAGTTAAAAAGAGACAAAAAGCTTTTTGACATGTGCGCGTCGATACGATGGATATTTGTATAACTATTATTCATATAGTAGAATATGCTCACTCCATGTGTATATATATCTCTATGTTATGAACTCGTATGTTTTTTGTTTTGGCGGGAGATTTGACATGTTACCTATTTGACGTTTCAAAAAAATGATTTTTTTTTTCGTATTTTATTAGGAAGTCGTGGCGGCCTTTTGGTTGTATGATTTGAATTCGATGCATAGGGTTGCAGGTTCGAAGTCGATCGAAGAAGTATTAATGTGCATAAAATTGGTTCTTTTAAATCAGCCTGTAAATGTCCTTGAGTAATGTTTTTTTTTATATTTAAACTAATAAATACTTAGTTAAGTAATTTCATGTCAAATGTACGACCTTTTCAATGATATTATAATAAACAGATATGTTGTTAGCGCGCAATCGTGAAGACTCGAAAACGTCCTAATGGAGACGTATGCCTTTAGTCTGCGTCACGCATCTCGACGAGTGACACACTCGAACGAAATTTACATAAAAGCTTTTAAATGTCATTGTGTGTATCCAGAAACTGTATCATTTATGATAACGAAGTAAATAAAATACAAGGAATCTCATACCACATGTAAATACGCAATATACTTCGATTTAATAATATTTTTTATTTATTTTCCTAATATTCTGATAATTGGAGGTTAGAAAAAAGAAAGAGACGGTAAATACATTTTTTGTCGTGAGGACGACAAGGACGCGTGATCGCACACATATAGAATAAAAGTACAGATGCGACTATTAGGCATTAAAGTCATCATTACCCCAGAGTTCTGTTTTCCTTTTTTCTAATGTTGGATTATTTAATCATTTGTTTTTTTGAAATAGTCGATATACTTAATTATAAATTAAACATGTCATGCGTGGGTAAAGAAAACATGAATAGCTTACCCTTATTACCTTAATATATCGCAGAAAATGTTAAAATAAAACTATTTCTATTTCCACTTTGTCGCTTTAACATCGTGATTTATTTCTCACCTACCTACCTTTAGTAGTGTTGCTTAGTTGTTATAGGCACAAACCGTGGATACAAATTTAGTAGACGCGGTTTGTACCTTCTGTCTCGTTAAATTTGTTAGTCTATGACGTTTGTTTAGATTGAAGCGTAATTGACAACACTAATTGTCTCTTTTTTTCTTATGGGTTTTATCGCGCTATCTCTTTTGTATCATTTTGACATGTGAGCTGCCGCTGCTGCGCGGAACACTTTTTTCGGTTGTTTTGTATGGGTGTAACATATCTGTTTATTATAATATCATTGGACCTTTTCTTATTCTGTGGCTTTTGTTTTATTTTATAATGCGATAAGAACATTCTGAAAAATATTATTGTCTATCACCCATTTAAAATCGTTGGATAATAAACTTATTATAATAACGTCAAGATATTATCAGTATGAACGGGTTTTTTGATAGTAAATAGATAGGTGTTATATTTAGATTTTAATGAATTCGCACATTTTTCTTATTCGTTAAGTACCTAATTTATATTCGTGTCTTCTGCTCAGCCTTCTCCCAAGCTATGTTGGGGTTGGCTTCCAGTCTTACCACATTTTTCCAAAGTTTTCCTTAGAAACCCGTTATTTGATTGTCATTTTGATAACTTACTATGTCAAGGATAACAAATTTTAATATGAAAAGCGTTGTAAACATTGATATTTTTATACCACTTTTACTTTTTTTTTCATAAATATTTTTAAAGACCTGTATACAATATTACCTGACTAGATTTGGCTTATTTAAACGCATTATACCATGTAACGTAAGAATCACATAAAGCGTTACATTTGAAACAAAAAAAAAAACAAAATACAAGTTATATAATAAAACTAATCAAAGGTTTGCATCCTAAAATCTATACACATAAATCATAAACACTGTCCAACTAAAAAACATAAAACAATCACTTATAACAGCGCCATCTATCATCGAGTAGCATCACTAACCTCAGTTTACTCCTCTTCTCCGCTAGAGCGAGCTGCTGCGCCACCGTCAATGGCCGCCGTATGTTCGGCGGTGGTGCGTTAGGGAACGCATCTCGACCCTCGTGGGCTGGCCCTTCGTCAGTCGTCTCTGGTTCCACTTCATCACCTACCACGAAGGTTGGGCTTCCGTCCTGGAAGGTGGAAAAGGGAGATTTTAAGAAAATTTTAAATAATTTTCCTATTATTACATGGTATGAATTCAAACTGTGGGTGTACATTGGTCACCTCTGCCTAACCCTTCGGGGAAACAGGCGTGATGATATGTTGTGTTGCATGAATTCAAAGGGATTTTTGTGATGTTAAACTTAAAGTGTGTAAAGAGACACAGATATTTTTGGTTTGCTTTTTCAAATATGTATTAAAACCATAGGTAGAATAAAAATGCAAAAAAACCGAATGTAAGTTCATCACGAATATAAAAAATCATAACATGAAGCAACTGCAAATCAACTCAATGTAAAATCGCGAGTTTTCGGCAACGTAAAAAATATGTGCTTAAAGGCGGATTTACATCAAACGAGCGAAGACTCATTCTATCCCACGCCATCAAATTGATCGGCCATAATATTATAAATATATTGTTTACCTTATAGATTTATTATCTACCCGTTGTTATAAAAAAAAAAATACGCCTGCCTAGCCATTTTTTTTTATTTAATACCTTTTATTGGTAAATAATACTTTATAGAGCGCTCAAGCTGTCAACACACAACTAAAAAAAACACGTTCGGAACCCTTTGCAGGCGATTTTGACTCACACTTGACCAATTTTTAATGTCTACATAGCCTATGTCACTCGGGATAACTCAAAGCTTCTAATGATACCACAAACATACATACATACAATGATATTCTAATAAACAGATATGTTATAAGCGTGCAATCGTGAAGACTCGAAAACGTCCTAATTGGGACGTATTGCCATTAACAACAACACTATTTGTCTCTTTTTTTCTTATGGGTTTTATCGCGCTATCTCTTTCGCTAGCTGCCGCGCTGCGCGGAACACTTTTTTCGATTGTTTTGTATGTGTATAACATATCTGTTTATTAAAATATCATTGCATACATACATAAATGAACCCTAAAAACATAACACTCCTTTTTGGGCAGTCGTGTAAAAAGGTATATACTTACATTTTCCTTAGCCTCGTCAGAGTCAATCTTCTCGAAGTTATCACTCTCACTGGAGGAACAGCGAGTCTGCTCCTGCTCCGACATCTTATTATCTGGAAATAATAATAATACACTATTAATAAATTGGGCAGCAGTAGGATAAACGGTAGGCTAATAAAAAAAAAAAAAAAAAAAATTTAGAATTGCGGGGTGGCCTAGCGGTTTGTATGATCATGGTTGCAGGTTCGAACTCAGGTAAGTACTGATGTGACTTTTCCAAAGTTATACGTAGGTTGTAATTATTCGAAGACACTTCTGACAAACGGTGAAGGAAAACATCGTGAGGAAACCTGGATTCCAAAATTTGGTGTCTGAAATCGCCAATCCGCTGTGAGCAAGCGTGGTGATCATGGTTAGAGGTCTGTGTCCAGCAGTGGGACGTTTATAACTTGGTCAATTATTTCGCTTTCTATTAGGCAGATATTGACTAGATATTATCATTGTACTAGATTTTTTTTTATTGTTACTAGATTTAATGTTGTTTTATAAATTTTATTTGTTTTCTTAATACACAATTAAATCTAATATAAGCACAAACTCTAACTATACTAATATTTAAACGGCGTCAAAGAACTCATCGTCATCCTTGTCAATGGCGGGGAACGTGTACTAGAATTAAATGGTCTAGTATAAGATTATTAAATGGTCTTGAATCAAGAAACGACGGCAGTAGATAGTAAAAGTCTCAAGTCGAGGCTAGGTGAGACTGGCACAGGACCGAAGAGAATGGCGCGAGAAAAAAAAGACCTGCCCAGCAGTGGGAGGACAAGGGCTGTGGATGATGATGATGTACCAACTGACCAAATGCAGGGCAAAGATTCTACTAAACGTCAAAACGTCAAAATTGCGCATTACAATTTGTACCAAATGTATGAACTATTGGGCACAGTCGTTGAACATTGAACCGAATCGTTCCAATGCGCAATTATGACGTTTTGACATTTAGTAGAATACCAATTTTCCGAAAATGGCTCTGCTGGCACGACACTATGAAGACATTGAACCGAGTGTAAATAGCAGACTTGGGCCCAGACTTTGTTAGCCTAACTGACCTGCAAATGTGGACGCAAAGAAAAACAACCTATGAATGAATTAATAATGTCGAATACAAGGAAGGGAAATAATTGGACTTAGACTTTGTTGTTGGTCAAATTACCTAAAGTACATAAATATAGGTTGCCTTCTTTGTTAGAATCGAACTAGCTATGCCGAGCGGTTTTATTCGCATAATTACTTAATTTTTTTTACAAAAAAATCTTGTTTTTTTTTTCAGTTTTTCTTATGTCAGATATCCTAAAATGGACCTACTAACGCCACCCACTCAGATGATTGAAACAATTGTCAATAGCAGACTCGGGCATGAGTTAAGAATTATGTAAAATAAACCTCGCTTTATTATAAAAATTGTATTATACATTACACAAAATAAAAGTTTGTTTAACCGACTTCCACAAAGTGGGGGTAATCAATTCGACTGCATTTTTTATGTGTGTTACCTCATAACTTTAGACTAGGTGAACTGATTTTGATGATTCTTTTTTCATTTGAAAGGTGGTGCTTCCCATGTGGTCCCAATTTTGTCCACTTGTGACGGTAGGAACCATAAGAAAACCATTTATGACTTATTTTGAAGCCGGTTTTTTTTTGTTATTATTTTGTCAACATTTATTACTACAATGTAATCTACATATAGCATACCCCCTAGATTCAGTAGTTTCGTTTTATTTAAAGTATTTTTACATAACATAAAACATACATAACATATCATCACGCCTGTATCCCCGAAGGGTTAGGCAGAGGTGTACCAGTACACCCACAGTTCGCCGATATGTTTAGGTCCCATGTAATAGGGGGCGAGCCTATTGCCACTAACCGGGCACAAATCCAAACTCCGACCTGCTACTGAGAATTTCATAGAAAAACCCAATAACAACTTGGTCGACTTGGGAATCGAACCCAAGACCTCTAGCGTAGCAGGCGCGCTTAGCACCACTAGGCCAACGAGGCAGTTCAGTTCAAGTATTTTTACACTTATGTGTAATCAATTTTATCGTTTGTAATTAACGTTTTAGAATTCTAATGTTGTTTATTCCTTCGTGATACCACTGCAGACATTTAATAATACGATATCCATTCAACCTACATTCTTCGATAGTCACTAGAAAATAATATTCAGAAGGACAAAGTCTACTTTTTGCCTCGAAACCTGACATCAGCATAAACGGAGGCGCTGGTCAAATCTAGTACATACAAAGAAGAGCTGTTTTCAGTGGTTTTTAAGATGAGAAGTTGGTCCAGAGTTCGATACCTAAACGATGTAGAAAAAAAAAACTACTTTATTTCGCGATGGATTTTTGTGTTTTCTCTCTCTGAATTGCATAGCATAATTGCTTTAGTTACTTATTTTGGGATTAGAGCAAGTAAGTGTTACGGTTCACATTATTTACTTCTGGTACCCATTTCTGTGGGTATACATTGGTACACCTCTGCCTAACCCTTTGGGGATACATCCGTGATGGTATGTTATGTTATCCATTTCTTTCTGCATAAATAAAGGAATTTAATATTTATTCATAGTATTCCTGACTTAACGACTGCTATCTAAATCGCTATGAAACCGTGACCCATCTCAAACTGACCTCGCCTAGCACTGCTTAACCTTGCAATCGATCACTATCAATATGAGATTGTCGCAAATCAGTTACTAAATACAGTATAAGTTTAGTAAAATATGCTTGCACTCATGCTATGTACCTAATTATTGAAATAAACTAGGTTTTACGGATTTTGACCCGGTTTAGTGTAGGTTTTAGGTCCCGCTTCGACACCTTTGCAGGTATCATGGTCACGGGTAGACTGAGATGATACCCGCATAAACCGATATCAGAACCTGAATAGACAAATAATACGGAACAGTATATGTCTAGTCTGTAAATAATTTCGGGATCGAGCTGCACCTGAGTGACAATAAAACTCATTTCAAAAGTGAACCCTACGCGCCTTGATTTAGAATTCAAATTTGAGAATATGTATTTGACATCTCACCGCGGATTCCGCTGTCGAGACATGAAAATAATGTTACAGAATAGCACTAAATGGCAGGAAGATGATAATGATCATGACACTCGAAAAACATAACCCCATTCTGTCGCAGTCGGATAAAAATAAACGATTTAGGTTTTCGGTTCATTTTAAACATGTTTAGAACTTAAACTTCTGTGAATCTAACTGTAATATGAAATGCTGAAATGGAATTTCTAATAAACGAAAATCGATTGCATACCGTTCCGAGAAAATGGCGTTTCCTACCTGATCATATTAAAGAGGGTCCTATTTATTAAATACCATTTAAAGTAAGAGAAATAATTATCGTCAGGGCTGATTTACCTATATTAAGTTATTTACTAATAATACCAGCTTATAAACGTCGCGAAAAAACAGATAGATTTATAAGAAGAAAGGGGAGGTCTTTCCCCAGCGGTGGGATCTTAGGTTGGCTACAAAATAAACAACGTTTCTCTGCTGGGCACAGGGGCCCAAGTCTGCTATTTACACTCGGTTCAATGTCTTTATAGTGTCGTGCCAGCAGCGCCATTTTCGGAAAATTGGTATTCTACTAAACGTCAAAACGTCAAAATTGCGCATTGGAACGATTCGGTTCAATGTTCAACGACTGTGACCAATAGTTCATACATTTGGTACAAATTGTAATGCGCAATTTTGACGTTTTGACGTTTAGTAGAATACCAATTTTCCGAAAATGGCTCTGCTGGCACGACACTATGAAGACATTGAACCGAGTGTAAATAGCAGACTTGGGCCCCAGGTCTCTTCCCATATAGAGAAGGCACGAGCATTGATCACCACGCTTGCTCTCTGCGGATTGGCGATTTCCGTTACTTTCTTATATCACGAGGCGTTCAAACAGCAAACTTATACACTCTGATTTTTAACACCGTGTTATTAGTTTGTCATATATGTCTATGACATCGTAGCTCCAAAACAAAAGGACCGATTGTGATGTGGTTTTTGTTTTAATGCTGTTTTTTTTTTTTGTTTAAAGCTGATTTGAGCTAGTTTCCTGGCTATATTATTTTATGAAAATAGCCAGTAACATAAAGCTAGCGGGAAAATATCGTGTCTCAGTGTATTATTATTGAAATATGTCTTCATGAAGAGAAAGCGATATTCTACTAGTAAGATGAATAACCTTTGTCTGACCTTCTGAAGAAAAGGCGTGTCTTGAATCAATTATCACCTTCCAGCGTTAATTAAGATAACATACCTCTTAGGTAATAACTGCGGTAGTACAGGGCTTATATTTAGCTATTTTAAATGCATGTCAGTTGACGGTCAGTGTACTTGTCGTTGTGCCTAATTTTCGTATTCAGATAAGCCTACAATAAAAACTCTCATAAAACTCTCGAAGAGAATGATCGTAACGACTAATTAATGATCGTAATAATGATCGAAAAAAGAGGAGGTTCTCAATTCGTCTGTATGTTTTTTTTGTATATATGTGACGTGATATCTAGGGTTATTATGGATTATATTTTCACCGAGGTTGGCCTGAACTACTTTAAACCGATGCTATGAAGGAAAGAGTTTCAAGCATCGACGTATGATATACATGTCCATGTATATGCTATCGCTAGTTTCCCTTTGTGCCAAGCGAGAGCAGTTTTTAGTCTGTATCTAGTACATTCATTTTCTGCTTTAAGTTAGTTTTCGCTCAAAGACAAACTAATATACGAAAATATCACTGGTTTTGACATTGTTAGGATAATATTAGTGTTTTAGATAGATTTTTTAATACGGCAAGCGTCATTTTCATACGTAATTCCCGACAAAACTTGTTCACACTAGTGCTTACGGTTCAAACTCTGATAGGCTCACTCTATAGTTTCATATTCATACTCTAAGGTCAGGTAGGTCAGTGTTCTTGTCATTGTGCCTAATTTTCGTATTCCGATACGCCTACAATAAAATCTTATTGAACTCTCGAAGACAATGATCGTAATGACCAATGAATTATCGAAATGATAGTTAGCAGAATGCCAACTATCGTTAAAATCACCAAATGATGGAGGTCATCAGTCCATTTAGGCTTATCAACTGACTTCAGAAAGAGGTGGTTCTCAATCCATCTGTAGGTTTTTATTTTGTATATATGCAATATAGATATCACGTCACCGTACATCTACGGCAATTTTGGATTATATTTTCACCGAGGCCGGCCATAAGACCTACTTTAAATCGATGCTATCAAGGAAAGAGTTTCAAGTCATAGATAAATTAAAAAGTATTTTGTTGTATACTTCCCGTGTCAATGGAATACTACTATTTTAAATGTAGCTGTCTATCCGACCTCTACAACACATGTTACTGGGTAACACAGTATCCCATAGTAAGACTGGTTGTCAGAATTGCAATGACTTAACGACTGCCAAAGATCAACGTATGCCAGTCGGAAGCAAGAGTTTGTCGTAGTTTCCGGGGCACGGATGGGTTTCGGAATGTTAACTAACCCACCCATCCACGGACAACCGCAGCAAGCGCGGCTTAACCTCTTAGTTTTACAATCAAACCGTATCTCTTAGTCAAGAGCTAGGAAAAACGTATTTGATTATATCTCATACGCCATGAATAATGTATATACCCCATAGCTCCGCAAAGACCACCTTTCATTCCACCAATCTTACACCAACATAACATAAAATACCATCACGCCTGTATCCCCGAAGGGTTAGGCAGATGTATACCAATGTACTTACACCCACAGTTCGCCGATATGTTTAGGTCCCATGAAATAGGGGGCGAGCCTATTGCCACTACCACAATCTTACACCAAATCAAACATAAATTAAAAAAACAATACCAACCTCTTTCATCATCACATCGAAAAATAAATCTAGATAAACACCTGGCAACACTTAAAAACACACCCATCACACGTGCAACATTAAAAAAAAGGTAAAAACACTAGTGATGAGGAAGAGTCGATATCGGTTTTACGTTTATCGCAATAACGGTTATCTAAGTTCAAATGTCGAGTTAGTGTGACACTGACATTTCTCGTTCTCAACGTATGCGTTTTGAAGGTGATTTCGGACGTTTGATATAAAGTGAAATAAAGGACAAGTTATGTTAAGATGTTTCATCTTGACATTGAATGACATTTGTTAAGCTTTTAACAAAAGTAATAATTATTATCTATGTTTGTTTATCGTTTAGACATTCGTTACTGTAGCTTGATTTAACACTATTACCTAGGAATAAATAAGTAAATTTTATCGATAAAATGTTTTTACGGATCACGCGGTTTTTTTACGACGCTGACGCGATGACGTTTCGACCTGTCAGGTGTCATGGTCACAGGTAAACTGAAGTATGTTACAAGTAGTTACAACTAAATACTCAAATATTTCAGAACGAAACACAATTTAATCGGTGTCAAATCCACTGATCACGATGGTGGTTGGCTGACCTAATTGCCTGTTACCACAACGCTTGATGTAAGATTTGACAGGTGATTAACTAATTTTTATGTTGATTATCGTTTTAAGTTTTAGAACCTATTAAAAAAAATAACAATGGTATTTTTTTTTTAATAACTGATATTATTAAAATACTTTAAAAACAAAAGTTAATAGTACATTAATAAAAAACCGACTGCTAATTTCTACACTGTCTCAAATCTGGGTATTTATGGTATTCCTTCATTCAGGGTTGGTGATACTTAAAAAAACAGTAAGTAAACTACAAGCCCAAGTTGTCGAAAAATCCTATCTCCTACTCTGTCTTCATCTCCCTGCCCTGTTCCCAATTATGTGTGGTCGGCGCAATGCGTATTCAGCTTCCATTCATCTACTACTCGCCATCTCAGCATTCACTCCTACGCTGTATTGGTAAAATTCTTTGCTTCTTCGGTGCTGCATAGTATATAGTATTATTAAATATGTGTTATTATTTACTAGATGCTATATAAAACCCAATCAGTTCATCTTTCTTATTCTTCACCAAACAACAAGGTTTAACTCCCGTTCATTCAATTTCCAATCTTATTATTAGCACATTAAAGTACATTTTGATGTAGATACTGTTAGCGACCCATATGATTTCAAGATTAGATACTGGCTATCGCCTTTGTATTGTAATAATCAAGGCCTTTTGCCAATTGCTGGACAATAAGAAACCAAACAAGTATTCTTAATGAAATGGAATGATTGTCCAGATTCTACGTATGTACATTACATACATACCATCACGCCTGCATCCCCGAAGGGTTAGGCAGAGGTGTACCAATGTACACCCACAGCTCGCCGGTATATTTAGGTCCCATGTAATAGGGGGCGAGCCTATTGCCACTAACCGGGCACAAACCCAAACTCCGACCAGCTACTGTGAATTTCATAGAAAAACCCAATAACACCTTGGTCGACTTGGGAATCGAACCCAAATTGCTTGAGAGCCGATACGCAAAGGGGCAACCGTCAGTATTAGATAAAAATGCAGTAACTATGTCTGCCTGAATTTCATGAAACAATCAAAATATCTTGCTTCGTGGTGGGTAAAGTACATTGGTTAAAACAATTTATGAGTAGCTCTATATCCTGTAAGCTGTAGCCACAAAACAAATGTCGAAGTATGATATCGTACATACAGAATTTTAGGAAGTCCCTATAAGGTGACCTCCTAAACCTTAAATAAAGTAAAACACAGATTTTCGTTTCCGTTCTTATAATTTCAGCAAAAAACGAAAATAACCAAGTATTTGCAACAAGTATAAAAACTTCTAGTAAACAAAATACCTAATTTGCATAATCGATGATAATCATTATTCATATTTAAGAAGACACTTTAAATTATTTACAGTTAGATTGAGTTTTCAATGGCCTAATGACGGAATTTAGGCTGAGATATTTCAGTTTTCAACCGACGAAAACAGAAGAGCCGACTCGAAATTACTTAGGTATACTCACATTCGTTTAAGAACTTAGTTATTAAGATTAAATAAAAAAAGGTTTCATATTTTTTGCGTTTCAGTTTTTTCGACGGTTTAATTTTTTTGTTAAAAAGTTTTTTATTTTTTGGAATAGGTCTATGTACTCATTTAGCCTGAGCGCAGGCTTTGACTGCTTTACCCCAGTTTTAACGAGAACCTACTTACTAACTTAAGAATATCGAGTTTTTTTTAAACGTTTTACTTTGTTTTTCAGTAACCAATGTTTAAACCCAGCGTTTCAGATTACAATATAATTAATTAATTATAATTCTTAAAAATAATCTCTCTTAAAAATAATCACGAATCGCAAAAGTAAAATTAGAATCCTAAAAATTTTAAAGGTCACCAATACAATAATAAACTTGGGATCTGAACTCGCCAATCCGCAGAGAGCAAGCGTGACTGGTATCAATGCTCGTGCCTTCTCTGTATGGGAAGAGGCCTGCGCCCAGCAGTGGGACGTTTATAGGCTGGACTTATATCATTATTATTAAGTTCTAATACAATAGGCTCTTCTTTAGAATCATCAAATTATTAAGCAATTTTTATTTTATATATTATATCCTTGAAGGGTAGTCATCAAAATTTATATAACGGGATTTGACGGGCCTGTTGGTATAGTGGCTAGTGACCCTGACTACTATACCGGAGGTCGTGGGTTCGATTCCCACCCAGGACAAATGTTTGTGTGATGAGCATGGTCATTTTTTCTGCGTCTGGGTGTGATTTATCTATATTATGTTGTTGCAGTTCTCTGGTTACCATAAAACAAGCTCTGCTTAGCTTGGGATCAGACAACCGTGTGTGAGATGTCCCGGAATATTATTATTATTATAATAACCTATACATATCCAACTGTAAGACTGTCTTATTTTATTTGATGTTATAGAAATAACAAGACAGAATCTATACGTATTTCAGAGCAACACTAACAACGTTGGTAACAGTCTTACTCCACAACAATTCTAGATAAGTATTGTAATGAGAGAAACGTCTTATCAATACAAGTAAAACGCATATAGATTTGTTAATTAGTCCAACGAAACGTCACAGCGCAAAACTGTAAACTTTAACAGAAAATAATCTATTGGCTTAACAAGTATTTTTTATTCGTAAGCAAAAAAAGATATAGAGTATTAATTAGTTTGCCATTTAAATATTAATTATTCAAGTCCAATTCAGTGAACTGTTCGATTTAAATAAATGTTGCGCTAAAATTCACTAATGAATTTGAACAAATAATATTGCTAATCCGTATTTTTGATCACGTAGGCGCAAGTGTCACTTGCCACTCCGATTTTAAATCGTTGATCAATACAAAAATTTGTTAATCACCTGTCAAATCTCATGTTAAGCATTGTGATTGGTTGTAAGCATAGACTAAACATATACATAGACTGCTACTATCACTAGTTTCCCCTTGTGCCAAGCGAGAGCAGTTTTTAGTCTGTATCTAGGACTTTCGTTTACTGATTTAAGTTAATTTTCGCGCAACGAGAAACTTATATACGAAAATATCAATGGTTGTGACATTTTTTGGATAATATTAGTGTTTTAGATAGATTTTTTAAAACGGCAAGCTCCATCTTCTTACATAATTCACCACAAAACCATTTCACACTAGTGCTTACGTTCAAACTCTGATAGGCTCACTCTTTAATTTCTTATGTATACTCTAAACAAAAGACCAACAATCTATGACAGCATTTGACATATCACATAAGGTTTGACAGCCGATTAACTATCTATTAACTAATAATATAACACACATAAGGAGCTGTATTGTTTGAACGCGCTTTTCTCTGTAACTGACAATTGGATTTGAAAAAAAATTGTTGCTCATTTATTGAGGCAGGTTATAGGATATTTAATATCACTTTTCTTGCCTTGGGATAAAAGAAAGGCGAGTAAAACTGCGGGGCACAGTGCTTGTATTATTCGACTATTACGAAACTAGGAGCATTCAAGTTACAAAAAGAAAGTTACAAATAACGTCAGACTTTTTGTATGTCAGATTATCGGGCCGATTTTTCAGTCGATTCTTAGTACTGGGGCCCGAGTCTGCGTCAGTAAATATCAAAACGTCATTTTAACTTCAAAATTGGCCATTGGGACGGCCATTTTTGACCTTTTGACATTTAGTAAAATGCCAATTATCCTAAAATGGACCTTCTGACGCCACCCACTCGGACGATTGAAGCAATTGTCAATGGCAGACTCGGGCCCCTGAATTCTGACCCACTTTTTGTAGGATTGGTAAGTAGTTTTGTAGCATTTGCTTTCAGTTTTTTTTCTCCTACCAACCGATCACTGATTATCGGACGTGGGCAGATAGCCTAAAACTATATCGACAACATCAAATAAATTGTTCTGGACCCAAAGTAAGTAGCTGAAGCACTTGTGTTATTGAATTCAAAGACAATGTAGGTACCACATACACCCAGACCCGAGACAATGTAGAAAAGTGATTTTCAATATAGTCCCGTCCGGGGATCGAGCTCGGGACCTCAGAGCTAGCGACACCTTGAAAACCGGTGTGTACGCCACTCGACCAGGGGCCCAAGTCTGCTATTTACACTCGGTTCAATGTCTTCATAGTGTCGTGCCAGCAGAGCCATTTTCGGAAAATTGGTATTCTACTAAACGTCAAAACGTCAAAATTGCGCATTGGAACGATTCGTTTCAATGTTCAACGACTGTGACCAATAGTTCATACATTTGGTACAAATTGTAATGCGCAATTTTGATGTTTTGACGTTTAGTAGAATACCAATTTTCCGAAAATGGCTCTGCTGGCACGACATTATGAAGACATTGAACCGAGTGTAAATAGCAGACTTGGGCCCCCGGTGTGTACGCCACTCGACCACGGTTGTCAAGGGTGCTTAAAAACTCACAAAATTAGAGTTTAATAAATAATGTTATTGAACCGACGTCGATATTAACTGCTTTGCATATAATAGTACATATTTAAATAGCGTACTTGCTCTTTAACATTTAAAATACATTAGAATATTGCTGGTAGGGGCTCGCGTCATCCGATGTACGCATAATTATTGTAAAGACCCTTTTGTATAAGCACACGTGCTTTTTTGGTTGATGAAAACATTTTTATTAATGGAAAACATCGTGATGAAACCTGGATTCTAAAATTGGGATCTGAAATCGGCAATCCGTAGCGAGCAAGCGTGGTGATCAATGCTCGTGCCTTCTCTATATGGGAAGAGGCCTGTGCCCAGCTGTGGGACGTTTATAAGCTGGTTTTATTTTATTTGTTTAATGTGTATTTTTTTAGTAACCATGAAGTTTATTGTTACTTCTTCTCCTCTTCTTTTTCCTCTCTTTTATCCGTTTAAAAAATAAGTTTCTTACATAAAAGGTTTAGTAAATATTTGTAGATCACACTCCACTATCCTTGGAGGACTTTTGCCCAGCTGTGGGTCAATAAGATTAAAAATCTAGCTAAAAAGGATATCTAGTATGCCACGAGCATATTTAATTTATCAAAGACCTAGCCCAACAGTGGACTTGTTTAGAGTACTTTTAAAGGCCTATATTTAGAAGTCATACAGGTCAACTAAACAAGGTTAAGCAACGGTCGCTGAGGTCAACTCGTGGATGCTTTACATTTTAATCTAGCATCTTGAAAATCATAGTTTTTTAGTAAGTAATAAAATTCACGTAAACCTTTTTTGCTTTTTGGCTTGACGTGTTGACTAACCTACAACGCATGTTTATAGTAATATTATAGAACGGGGATTAGTGCGTACATGCATAAATACCTTTAGGGCTTGACGTTTCGACCGGGCTACACCGGCCCTGGTCGCAAGCATGAGTCTGCTTGTGACCACAGCCGGTATTTATGCATGTACGCGCTAATCCCCGTTCTATAATATTACTATAACCTACACCGGTCGTAGTCGTAAGCAGACTACTCTTTTATGCATGTACGCGCTTATTCCCGTGAATTATATTACTATAAACATGCAGCGCGATAGTTTAAAAGTTAATCATAGTGTAAGTACTTACATCCTTGACAGTTTTTAAGTCGTAATTTAATATAAATGGTAAAAACAGATATATCCAATTTATTTTTCTATTAATACCTATAATATTATTTACTAGTAATCGTTTCACAATCCTTCTTGCGTAATAAATAAGAATATCAGGAGTCGTTATGTCATTACAATTCTTACACAAGGCTTGTCCAGGACATAGTATTAATAAAACAATATGTGTGGGGAATGAATAATTGAGGTCGAAGTGCGAAAAGACCTCAATTCAGCTACATATGAGTTGCTTGAATTGACTGAATGACCTGCTTCATATGTTCATTCTTACGCTAGTAGCCATTCTGCTTACTGTCTTTTTTTAATAATTTAATATTCCGGGACAGCTCACACACGGTTGTCTGATCCCAAGCTAAGCAGAGCTTGTGTTATGGTAACCAGACAACTGATAAACATACTTATTTATTTCTAAATACATACATATTATAGATAAATTACACCCAGACACCGAACAAATGATCGTGCTCACCACACAAACATTTGTCATTACGATCATTCTCTTCAAGTTCAATGAGATTTTAACGTAGATTCAACTGAATGCGATAATTAGGATCAATGGCAAGTACAATGACCGACCAGTGACATGCCTTTAAAATAGTTGAATTGCCCAGTAGTCGATCCATTAAATAATTGTATAGGTACCAATGATATTCTAATAAACAGATATGTTATAAGCGTGCAATCGTGAAGACTCGAAAACGTCCTAATTGGGACGTATTGCCATTAACAACAACACTATTTGTCTCTTTTTTTCTTATGGGTTTTATCGCGCTATCTCTTTTGTATAATTTTGACTTATAGTGACATGTATGTCAGCTGCCGCTGCTGCGCGGAACACTTTTTTCGATTGTTTTGTATGTGTATAACATATCTGTTTATTAGAATATCATTGATAGGTACCAAGACAAAAGCAGAATGACTGCGGCAATCGGCATACTATTTCAATATGAGCAAACTCGATTCGGCTTAATTTTGAAAGCGAAGGACTATTTTATCTGATTTTTATTAAGTATTATCGATTTTGCTAAACTTCGTCATTAGTTAAGAAATGTATTTATTTATTTGTAAACTACGGTTAAGATTCTTATATTTCATGAAGTAAGATTTTTTTCCGACTTATTTCTTCAATATTGGTAAAAAAAAATATATAAATAACTCAGTATGAGGCCTCAGCCTATTTAATATAAATATAAATTAAAATTCAGGCGTATTTTAAGGCTTATGTTATCCTTAAGTCGAAAAAAATATGCCTATAATAAAAAAGAAACAATTTATTTACTAATTATGTAAGTAAAGAATTTTGAAACCGGTTCGAGATTTGTTATAAAAACAACAAACTTAAGAAGCATAAAAAATGTTAATTTTATGTTAATAATCTTAATCTGATGACATCTGAGCGGCCTTGAGATTTTGCGCTAAGGGCACTTCAATATTTCACATGTTTTGATAGTAAAATAGAAAAAAAAACATTCACTAAACACAACTTATACATCATTAAAAACACTCATCAAATCATAAAAATAAATTAAAAAGAAACCGCTTACCTATTTCCTGAGTACCCCCAAAAAACTTAATAAAAACATAAACGAGAACAATTACAAAAAAAATAATCGTCAACATAAAATAAATAGTAATTCCATTCACATCACTACACTCTCACTGCGAACATCTAACTAATCGAAATTCCCGCCAAAGTTTGACATCTGTCAACCACTCCCGCCCGACACCTACTTCACACTCGGAATGATCACAAATAAATTATTTAACGTATTATAATTACCACGATAATCTTAACAAACAATTAATTATATGTGTACAGCGTTTAATTGGATGCTTGTATTATTATACGTCGTAATTCGCGGCGAGCATGTTGTTTCTACACAAACACACATGACACTGAAATCAAGCGGTTTATGACCTTGTGGTATATTTGGGCGTCTAGTGTGAGCGTTCGCGGGAAGCGCTGCAGCGCTTTTTTATTAGCTACGTTTTTATCGTATGATCCCTTGAACTTAGATGTATATCTGTTCTACTTTTAGAGTTAGGGATGTCACGCGTTATCGATTAGAGTGGTTTTTCCACGTGTTAAATCGATACTTTTATAGGTGGGGTTAACTCGTTATGTAAACGAGAGTTAGAAGATTTTATTTGCTTGATTTTAATTAAATTTAATGTTACATAAGTATTTATAAGTTGAATAAACGATTGTGGAGAGTGCGATAAGACGTAAATTCTAGCGTGTTTTTTGCAGGTTATAAAATTTTACGTTATTGGAACTTAAATAGAATAATATGTATATTACGAAGTTTTGAAGCCGTTACCTAAGCTAGAGTGGTTGATATCGGGCGATCCTCTTTCTTCTGAGATAACGGTTTTAAATTATTATTAAACGTACACTATCAACTTTACACGTTAAACTATGAAAATAACTGCGTTATTTGTAAACATAATAACTGCGTATTTGTTTAACATGATACTTTTGTGACTGAATATTAGTCTTACATTTTATAATATTCGAAAAAGGAACGGGAGGTCTTTGCCCTCAGGCGGGACGATAATTACTGAGTGGTATATAATAATTATTATTTTCTAAGAAATTTAATTACACATAACTGTAGTTAAAATTTAGTAATATAATTCGCGGGAATAAGCGCGTAAACCAGACCTCTCGTCTGCTTGCGACCACGGCCGGTATAACCCGGTCGACACGTCAAGCCCCAAAAAAGGTATTTATGCATGTACGCGCTTATTCCCGTGAATTATATTACTATAAACATGCAGCGCGATAGTTTAAGAGTTTATGTAGCTAACATACTCAAAAAAAATATTCTGACATCCATCCTGATGGAGGGACGACATTGAAAACTTAAAAAAAAAATAGAGACTATAGGGAAGCAATACTTGTTTTATTGGAAAAAAAACAAAGAACAAAGAAAATCTTAAAAAAAGGAACCGAAATTATAACCAAATTTTTCAACAACAGCATCGATTTCATCTCTCGATTTAGAATACAGAATCGATACTACTTATTTATTGTGATGTAACATCCCTAGCCGCCCATTTATTTACATAATGAAAATCACATTGTACTCACGTTCGATGGAGAAAAGAAACCTATTTATTTGTAAGGTCAACCTACGCGTGACTTTTCTAAAATATTCGATAACCTACATATTTTATAAAAGGCTACCCACGATTTTTACAAGTTTAAACAATTAATTAATATTTCGGAAAAAAATATAAATGTAATATTTATTAATTTTTATGTTATACATATTACATAAAATGTTGTTACAAATACTTGTTTTCCTATAATTTTATGTGTCATGCAGAGATCGAACCCAGAGCACGTGGTACATTGGTGTTTGAGCGTATTGACCTTTTATCATCTATTAAGTCAACTTAATCATTGTTAAGACTTAATAAAAAAACAGAAGTTATTCATAATTATTGACCTACACTAAAATATAATTTAAACAAATTGTAGTCTGTGCGAAAAGAGAAGCGTCGCCATCTCGTGGCGTAGACCGGAACTAAAATTATGCCCTTTGGATATGTTGCGGATATTATTATCTTGTATGTACACTGCCAGTTGTTTTCTTTCGTAGGTTACCTGTAACAACATTAAATACTTATTTGTAGGTTCGATTCCCACCCAGGACAAATATTTGTGTGATAAGCACGATCATTTGTTCTGTGTCTGGGTGTAATTTATCTAATATGTATGTTTATAAAGAGTCAGGTTACCATCGCACTAGCTTTGCTTAGCTTTTGGTCAGAGAGCCATGTGTGAGTTGTCCGGAATATTATTATTATTATTTTCTATTACATTATGAAAGACTGACTAAGCATTGTTTTTAACATTCCAAACATGGTTATCAAACACAGCAGCGCTCATAAATCCTACCTCACTCCTACATCCTACATTCACATTCCAGACTTGAAAAAATTGTAATTAACGCCATCTTGCGTCAAGTAGAAGAGTTTGGTGGCAGCGACCTCTATTGTCAAAAGTCTGAAACACGGAATGGGAAACTCATGGGGTTGACTCATACTATTATTTATATCAGCCTATTGTGAGCGATGAGCATATGTAAGCCACATATGTTCATCGTCCACAACTGGCTAGGCAATAAACAAGGCTAATCCATACATCTTAAAATTATAAGCAAGTAACCTCAATTTGCTAAAAAAACAAATTGATAACGCATTCGCAGTGATAAGCGCGGGATCTCCCCGTTTTATATTGTGTTATTCAATGCCATATTTTGTCCAAAATACTATTTTCATAGTTAAAATTACATTAACTCTATGGTAGTAAGGATTGTAGCTACTTCGTAAATAAAAAAAAACTGTGTATCTATGGAATATTGTCTAGTTTGTCTTTTGTTTTTATCACTTACTAGGCTGACTACACAGTCAATCTTTACGATCACTGATTACGATCACGAATCTTGATCTAGATTGACTGTTCTTTTGTTGACACGTTTATTTGTAGTATATTTGTCGCTTAATGTCAAAAACATCCACTAAATGAAGACGCCTCAGGGCCACGATTCAGCTGTATAAGAGTTGCTTGAATTGACTGAATGACCTGCTTTATTTGGTCATTTTTACGAAAGTTGGCATTCTGCTAACTGACATTACGGTTAATAATCGGTCATTACGTTCATGCTCTCCGACTGTCTTCGAGATTCAATGATTCTATTGTAGGCTTATTTGATTAGGCACAATGTCAAGTACACTGACCGACCATTGTCATGCCATTAAAGCAGCTGAATCGAGGCCCAGTGAACCTGGGCCGGGTCTTTTGGTCTAGTGGTTAATGACCCTGATTGCTATGCCAGAGGTCGTGGGTTCGATTCCCATTTATCTATAACATGTATGTATCTAAAATATAAGTATGTTTATCAGGGGCCCGAGTCTGCTATTGACAATTGCTTCAATCGTCCGAGTGGGTGGCGAAAGTAGGTCCATTTTAGGATAATTGGCATTCTACTAAATATCAAAACGTAAAAATTAGCCGCCCCATTGGCCAATTTTGACGTTAAAACGACAGTTGTCTGGTTACCATAGTACAAGCTCTACTTAGTTTGGCATGGGATGACCGTGCGTGAGTTTTTCCAGCAGGCGTATTCGCTATCGCTTGTTGACAACCCAAGCGATGTTCAGTAAATAAAAATAACGTTATAAACACAAAATTAACATCGACTATGATCGTTGATCAATTATTTAATAGTATATCTCGTTAATAATAGACATTAGACGATGCGAAATTGGTATTTTCACATAGTATTTAAGAAAGAAATTGTTGCTGTTGTTGACAACTGCCATAGCGAATAGCCCATCTGGGGCCCAAGTCTGCTATTTACACTCGGTTCAATGTCTTCATAGTGTCGTGCCAGCAGAGCCATTTTCGGAAAATTGGTATTCTACTAAACGTCAAAACGTCAAAATTGCGCATTGGAACGATTCGGTTCAATGTTCAACGACTGTGACCAATAGTTCATACATTTGGTACAAATTGTAATGCGCAATTTTGACGTTTTGACGTTTAGTAGAAAACCAATTTTCCGAAAATGGCTCTGCTGGCACGACACTATGAAGACATTGAACCGAGTGTAAATAGCAGACTTGGGCCCCTGGACATTTATTTATTTAAATTTTTTCATTGGTCAGACAATACATGTCATCGCTTAGCATTGTGGCGGTAAAATTATTTACAATCTATATGTATCCCTGATAACGCTAGCTCTTGTCATTGCAACCGCGAACTGCACCGCATAATTAGTCATCACTCATCAACAATAGACGTCTGAAGTTTGTGTCAGTAGTTAATTGATGCAATTTTATAAATAATAACAATTAAAAATATTTGTGCTTCAGTGATTAAAAGTTTTTACGCATATTTTGAAATCGAAGATAACAGCCAATTTTTGGTAAGATATTTTCTGACTTATTTTAAGACAATAGCTTTATAATATTGCCGTAAAAAACAATTAACGATGTGCGCTAGTTAGTACGGGTTCAACCCTTGACAACTAGTAGTTACTTATTCCTGTTTTTTCTGTTCCGTGCTTATTCCCTTTCAGTAAAAAAACATTTGAAAGCAGACAATTTTTTTAAAAACAAAATGGTGGGCATCATTTACATATCTTTCAAATAAAAATTCAACAGGTACAAACCTGTTCCTTATATTGTGTCCCTTATATTAAAACAAACGTTTTAGTACAAATGTAGGCATTACAATTTTGTAAAAATATGAAGCAAATAGCTTGTTATAAATGTCAAAGATTACAGTAATATTATCTACTAGATAATAAATTGGAAATTGGCGCGAAATAAACCTAACCTACTCTTGGGCTTTGACGTTTCGATCAAGGTTACATGCTGAAAGTTTGTTATCAAATATTATGAAATTTGTAAAGATTATGTGTGTAATGTAAAAGTAACATAAAATGATCTTTTTTTTTGGTTTCGTTTTTGTTTGTGTTCAACTTTAGTTGTACCCTTTGTCTATAAAATGTTTAGTAAAGCGCCATCTAGTTTTGTGTTATAAAATTAAAAATGTCTGAAAAAGTCATAAAAACTGGCTTCGAAAAAGTAATGGAAATTAATTATTACTGATTTTCAGGTTCCGTATTTTACAACTAAACATTCTGTGCAATATACTGGTTTTACTACAATATATACGAATACTTCAACAAAACATGCACCCTATTGTCAGGAGCATACAATATGAAGTAAATCACATAGATATTGGAGATGTCCGCAATAGAATGTATTCTTTTTTTACAAATAGTGCCGATAGGTAAGTATATCATGTATTTTTTGTAAATTTAAAACTACGTTTTGCTAAATAAATTACAAAATTCGATAGTTCTTATATCCGACACTTGGCGCGCTAAAGCCGCCAACATTCGGTCTCGATACGAGATGGCGCTAGTAGTAGCTAAAAGACGTATTTAAATTATTATTGGAAACCCTCAATAATTGGTACCTACCAACATATGTCTTGGTTTCTTGAGATCCCAATTAACCAGGTTTCACTGTATAATTACCCTAAGATGACCCATTGACCAAACTACGGGTTGCTCCACCCGTTGACCCGGGGCCCGAGTCTGCTATTGACAATTGTTTGAATCGTTTGAGCGGGTAGCGTTAGTAGCTCCATTTTAGGATAATTACGTAGGTAAAACGTCATTATAACGTAAAATTGGCCATTGGGACGACCAATTTTGACGTTCTGACATTTAGTAGAATGCTAATTATCCTAAAAAGGACCTACTTACGCTACCCGCTCAGACGATTCAAACAATTGTCAATATTAGACTCGGGCCCAAGGTTACAATCGCAATTATAATATCCATATTAGTTAGTTAACCTAACCATCAAACACACTAAGGGTGAACACACTAAACCATAACCAGTCGTGAAACGGCCGCCTATTGGACAATTCGACGAATTGACAACTGTTAATGGCTTTGTTATCGTTACAGTTAAATGGTGCAACTCGTCCTTAAAAGACGCCTACTTATACATCAATATGTTTTCAGACTTTTTATATCAATGTATAAAAGAGAAGACAAAGATATTTGGTTAAATTTCATTATGGGAGCTATGGAGCAAGATGTTTTAATGAACTCTCTTGGTAAGAAAACTTACTTTACAAGTGTACAAACCTTAGACATAAGCAACTAGAGTGAGCCTATCAGAGTTTGAACGTAAGCACTAGCGTGAACTAATTTTGTCGTGAAATATGTATGAAGATGGAGCTTGCCGTTTTAAAAAATCTATTTAAAACACTATTATTATCCTAACAATGTCCAAATCAGCGATATTTTCGTATATAAGTTTCTCGTTGCGCGAAAATTAACTTAAATCAGTAAACGAATGTACTAGATACAGACTAAAAACTGCTCTCGCTTGGCACAAGGGGAAACTAGCGATAGTAGCAGTCTATATATATAGTACGTCAATGGTACAAACACTATTCAAAGGACAAAACTAAAACGAAAACGAAAACGAAAACTATCAATCAGCAAGAAAAATGGAAAAGTCTGAGGCAAGGTAGAAAATTCTAAATTTTCCGAAAATCGATTGTAACTCGAAACCTGTAACTTTTCGGGGAACATATGTTGCGTTCATTTATAGGGCCTGATTTACCGGACACTCTGTATATTTTATGGTGTAAAATAAGGTATTGTACTAACTGCTTGATTCTTGTAATAATGAATATATGTAATATTCAACAGTATTTACTGTTTAGTGCTTATTACAAATAAAACGATAATGTTACTTAATCAGTCTTTATTATTTCACTTTGTAAATTTATTAAACCACATGCAACTAACACTACATTATCTAGGTATCCGACATGTTTGTGGCTGACTACTGAATGAGTTTTTAGAAATCGAAACTCCCTAACTCTTCTAATAACTTTTTTTATGTGCACCCTTAAACTTGCCACAACTTTACTTTGAATAACTTCTTCTTTCGTTGGTTTACTCGAGGCATAAACACTTGGAGGGCGCAGAAGCTTTATGCCTTTCGCCATTAAATGAGATCAGATTTCTTTGAAACCCCTATCAGCCATAATGACTGCACAGTCAGGTAAACATTCAATTGAGTCACTTTTTTCTACTAAAGCTTTATCTGATATTCTACCACCAAAACCCTTTGAGACATAAGATACAAACCCATTAGGGGTACAACCAATCAAATATTTTACCGTGTTAGCATTCTTGTATTGGGACCAAGTCTGTGCTTGACGGTTATGTGGTTTTTGAATTTCTATTTCAAATGCATCTAATATCATGCATACATTTGAATATTTTTCGTTTCTGTCAAGTGTCAACTGTTGTCACTGTCAAGTTAGAAGTAATAATTCTATTTGTGTTTTTTGTGTGTACTGAAAACGTGGCAAAGACTTAAAGCTGTTCAGTCTATGAAATGACGTCATCACGAATAATACTATAAAAAAATATTAAAAATAAACGGTTGCTTGAAATAAAAAAAGCTTAAAATTAGTGGCTTAAAATTGAATGTTTTACGAAATAAAAATATAAAAAAAATACCTGAAAAATACTTTACATACCGAATTCAGCCCACTCAATAAATTAACGCGGACAAAGCTTTTACCTACAACAACTTAACAATGAATTTCTAACTTAAAAATGTTTAGTTATTATTAAGAACTTCACCAAAAAATAATAATTTTGACAAGTAGGTAATCATTTTGTGTTCATGTACCCGGTATTTATTCTTAACAAAAAGGGTTCTATGCAAAAATGGAATACACAAAAAAGCTTCTGATATTATTATTAGGAGCCTGTAATGTCCCACTGCTGGGCAAAGGCCTCCCACTCTCCCTCCGCTTATTTCTCTCAAGAGCCGCGATTGACCAATTTGGGAAAAATGAATGTAGGTCATCCCGCCACCTTCGTCTGGGTCTGCCTCGCTGACGCTTTATGTGTGTTGGGAACTCAGATCACATTAAACAAGGGAGATGAGCTATCCTTGTAATTTTAGTATGCGTACCCGATGTCGCCACTTTTCACACATTTATATTTGTACACGCCCAAACGAATATCTCAACAGCGCACACACAAACATAAAAGTCAACGTGATTTGCTGCAAACACAACAATATCATTGTTACTGTTAACTCACACAACTCACTGCTCCAATCACGGCATTTTTCACACACGCTAATGATGGGAAAAATTGGTCGATAAAATATTTATCGATGAAACAGACGACAAAATATGGTTCATCAAATAAATAAAAAAAATATTATATTGTCGGTATTATTCGGTATTGATATATCTATTTGACTTGAAAAATTAAACAAATGAGTAGGTAGATTACTCTACACTTATATTTATTATATTTGAGTGGTCGGTTACAATATTAGTATGTACTAATGTACCTTCGCCTAAACGTAACAAATATTTTTCTGAAAACCATACTAAAATTGTTTTAGCCGAACACGAGATAATCTCGCAATAACATACAGATAATAATAATAATAATCCATATTTCAGGCATCAAGGCCCATATAAATATAAACAATACTCTACTTAACACAACTTAATAATACTATAAATACATACTACATAATTAACTAATACTAATGTCCACGAAGTGTCGGCGTCGTGTTTCGCTGACTGGCATATATACATACGGGTCGAACTGAGAACCACCTTTTTTGAAGACGGTTAAAGACATATTTCTATACCTTCTGTAAGCTAAATAAACAACTAAAACATTAAAACACACGCTTTAACAGTATATCGATACATTGTTTTATCGTTACGACAGATTACTCGTGAAACTGCATCACTATTTTACGGCCGGGTACAGCGGAGGTACCACGCGACTGTCATTACATTTTGAATTTGTGAGTATTGGTGACGCACGCATCCATTGCGCCATGAAGCGCAACGAATAATTTAATGGTTCTTACTTAGCAAGCAATGTATTTTATTATTACGCTAAGGATGAATTGTCACTTAATGTCATTTATGTTATAATTAATTTCTATTTTTGTGGTTTTATAGAAGAAATATGTAAATATTGTAATACTAACACATGAAATGAGATTCCATCTTTCTCGTAGTTCACTTTTTTGCTTGTATTTTTGAAAACAACAACAGAACAACTCGGCATTTTGGCAAAAACCGAGAGACGTGACGCGAGCGCGTAGTTACTGCCGAATGTCGGCAAAAATCGGTATCAAGTGCAAATTGAGCCAGATGCGTTCGGACGTGCCGGGGCGCTATAACAAATCTCCTATGTTTGATGTGATCTGAGGTTGGGAACCATTCGGTGGTAATTTTGGCCGGTTTATGTATTGGCATACGACAAACATGTCCAGCCCATTTCCACTTCAACGTAGCAGCTTTTTGTGTGACATCATTGTTTCTTATTTTGTCAGTAAGTTCTGATATTAAAGTACACAAAAAAAAACGTGAAAATTTAACTGTCCGTGAAAAAAAATTATTAGCCTAAGTTACTGTGGATATCTGACATTGTCCTTTATTGGGACATGTGATTTTGAAACCTATACCCCTTGGTGGTCTGACGGGGTTTTCTTAGCATATTGTAAAAGAAAAAAAGCAAAACATAAATTCTTGGATAGTTTAAAAACTTAATTGGCGTAGCTTAGGTGGCGCTGCTCACGGGCAAGACGACATTAGCCGTTAGTAACAAATTTTAATATTTTTACGATTTAACATTTTATTTTCAATGATTTTAGGTTTACCTGACGAGCCTGAATCAATGTCATGTCTAAGAGAGTGGATAGAAATGCTACTTGACATCGATCTAACGATAGGATGCTTCAAGGAAAGTGAAAATGGACTAATTTTAGTAGCTGCCGACATTCTTTTCGTACGAAATATACGGGATACATTAGCAGATACCAGACCGTGTTACGGCCAGGTAAGTAGGAATAATATCGCCCTATAAACGAACTACTGCTGGGCCTCTATTCAGCTATTTTAAATGCATGTCAGTGGTCGGTAAGAGTACCTGTCATTGTGCTTATTTTCATATTCAGATAAGCTCGAATTGAACTCTCGAAGAAAGTACTAAGAGTATTCTCCTAACTCTTAAACTATCGTAAAAAATACCAAATGAAAAAGTTCACTCGGTCAATTCAAGCAATGTTTAAATGGCTGAATCGAGGCCCTGCGCACAGGGGCCCAAGTCTGCTATTTACACTCGGTTCAATGTCTTCATAGTGTCATGCCAGCAGATCCATTTTAGGAAAATTGGTATTCTACTAAATGTCAAAGCGTCAAAATTGGCCATTGGGACGATTCGGTTCAATGTTCAAAGACTATGACTAATCGTCAAATCGTATGACCAATCGTCCCAATGGCCAATTTTGGCGTTTTGACATTTAGTAGAATACCAATTTTCCTAAAATGGATCTGCTGGCATGACACTATGAAGACATTGAACCGAGTGTAAATAGCAGACTAGGGCCCCTGTAAGAGTACCTATCATTGTGCTTATTTTCATATTTAGATAAGCTCAAATTGAACTCTCGAAGAAAGTATTAAGAGTTAGGAGAATGCTAACTATCGTAAAAAATACCAAATGAAAAAGTTCACTCGGTCAATTCAAGCAATGTTTAAATGGCTGAATCGAGGCCCTGGGCACGTGCCTCTTCCCATGTAGAGAAGGCACGGGCATTGATCACCACGCTTACTCACTTGCGAATTAGCGGTTTGAGATTTTAAATTTTGGAATTTAGGTTTCATCACGATGTTTTCTTTTACGGTTTTTCAGAAGTATCTCTTAGAATATTTAAGAAACTACTTATAAAACTACTTTTTACGGATTTTTTCGCGGTTTTAATTTTAGATTTAGGTCCCGACTTTTCGACACCTTTACAGGTATCATGGTCACGGGCAGACTGAGATGGCGTTCGTTTTGACAGAAGAAGTTGCTCGTTCTACCTTCATATTTTAATTTATTATTAGGTCTGCAGTCGCCGAACATGCTGATGCTGAAGGCTCCAGCCATTTTATTAAAATATGAAGGTAGAACGAGCAACATCTTCTGTCAAGACGAACGCCATCTCAGTCTGCCCGTGACCATAATACCTGGGGCCCAAGTCTGCTATTTACACTCGGTTCAATGTCTTCATAGTGGCGTGCCAGCAGAGCCATTTTCGAAAAATTGGTATTCTACTAAACGTCAAAACATCAAAATTGCGCATTACAATTTGTACCAAATGTATGAACTATTGGACACAGTCGTTGAACATTGAACCAAATCGTTCCAATGCGCAATTTTGACGTTTTGACGTTTAGTAGAATACCAATTTTCCGAAAATGGCTCTGCTGGCACGCCACTATGAAGATATTGAACCGAGTGTAAATAGCAGACTTGGGCCCCTGCAAAGGTGTCGAAACGTCGGTACTTAAATCTAAAATTAAAACCGCGAAAAAAATCCGTAAAAAGTAGTTTTATTCAATGTCTAACATTCGCGTAAATCTAAGAAACCAATAACTACTAATAACATTGATAAAGTCACATTGGTACTTTTCACTTCATAATAGTTTTTTACAGGGTTGTATGCCATTTCAAAACTTTCTCAAGCTTATATACTTGGGACATCGTCGTTACTGGAATAAGACCAACTACAATAAGAAGATAAATTTCATGACTTCCCTTGGATTAATTATCGACCCAGTTTATCGAGGCGAGGAAATAATTGAAAAACAAATGCTACTTAAAAGGTTAGTTAGTATTCATTATGTTATAATAAATGTAATGTTTATCCGTGTATGTGTACAATAAAGAATTAAGAATTAAGAATTATAGTACAGGGGGCCGAGTCTGCTATTTACAATGGCTCCAATCGTCTGAGTGGGTGGCGTTAGTAAGTCCATTTTAGGATTGTTACGTAACCCCTGTCCGACCCGAAAGGGGGATATAGGTTTCACCATCACATGCCCAAAAAAAAATGTTAAATTTGGAATTTTCATGATAATAACAATAATAATGAATTTTGAAGTAGCCGCCGAATTCCCTAAATTTGAAGATAAATCAAAAACTACACCACCATTCTCGTCGGTATTAATGGTGGCCTTTTGTATCGTCATTTGGCAGAACCTCTGACGATGTCGTCAGTCTCACAAGCAAATTGGAGAAAAAAATTTTTATGGGTTATATATTTTTTTTTTCATTTTTTCCATTTATTTTCTACATTAATGTAATCAGATATCGATACCTAACAACCCTTAACGGATCGGACAGGGGTTTTGTAACACTCTGTATATGACTCATTTTTTTATGTCTTATTTTTTGATGAAAAAAAAATATTAGAGTAAAGTGGTAGTAGAGAATTATGAAGATAAAGGTACAATTCTTGGGTGACGTCACGTCCAATCATAATTATATTTAGCCGTACGTCTCAAGGGGGCTTGAGACTCATGAACTTTCAATCGGTTTGTCTACGATTTTTTTTATTGTTTTAATAAAAGAAATAATACGTATCTCATACAAATATAACGCGATCCAAATGAGAATAGGAATGTCAATAACCTCTATCTGTCAAATGTCACTTGAAAAGTACGGTTTGCACAAAAAACTTATTTGCATCAATAATAATAGGTATGAAATATCAAATTTAAATAAAAATTTAAAATGGGAGAAAATTATCTGAATATAATATTGAATTATTTTTATTATATTTAGATAATTTACTATAAAGGCCCAGAAGCCATGCCAAAATTATTCAAGAAAATAGGGACGCAAGTCGCCATCTTGTCATTGTTAGCATGTTTTTACTTGTTAGTGTGCTTCGTCGTACGACTGAGTGCATGTGCTAGCGGACTGATACTGTTTATTTAGTTGATTCTGTTTCTTTTGATATTTTACTTAAAAAAAAAAAACTTGTTTTGCTCACCCTACCTAAATGGTTAGAATTGACAGCTATGACGTCACAATATGGCGCTAAGTCGATCCTATTCTCATTTGAATCGCACTATACATAGCTATATTATTATTTATTTCTGTTGTGTCTTGTTACCCTTCTTTTTGTTTATTTTTTTTGTGTAATTTAGTGTATAGTTTATAATATTTTTGTTTTCTGTGTGTGTTAATGTAATTGGTGTAAAAGCCGTGTTAACATAATTATAATAAATAAAAATAAATTATAATTATATTGATTATCTAAATGGCGGACTAAATAATTTTTAAGTTGTCGTTCCTTGTCAATTACCATATTATAATGCTTTAAACAATCACTTATATTTTCAGGCACCTGGTTGCAGGATGTGCTAAACACAACGAATTCATGACATTCTTCGTCGGAAGAATATCGGGAGACTTAAAACATAAATACAAACTACTTTACAAGTTAGACCAAAACGATGAAACTCACGACATAGACTTTTTAAACGGCAATGCTTTCGAAATTCTTTTTGCTACTCGAACTATAACTAAGGCAGATAAATATGCAATGGAAGGACACAGTAATAACACGAAAAAACTCGCACGAGTTAAATCCGCTCCGATAATTTCTGAACCACCAGAGTCTAGTAGCGTGTTTTTGACGCCTGAAAGCCAGGACATTAAAAACAGTGGGGAGTCCAGCGGTAGTGCTGCCATCTATGAGCCAATTATTGACATTAAAATTAAATCGGAGTCCGACCTTCGTTTTCTCTGTGACTCCGACGACTCCGACTCCGACTAGTCTGTGCAGAATGAAAATCGAGAGATGGCGCTGCAGTACTTGATTTCTGTATCTGTTTTGCTCCGTGCTAGGTACCTACTTAGAGCAAGCAAGTAAGAAAAGTAAATAATATTACTCTAAGGGCCTGACATGTTGTGGTCAAACGGAAAATGTGACGAAAAATTTACTGCAAGTAAATAATTGACACTCATTTGTCCTATAAAGGAATATCATTCAAAATTGTTCATTATGCCAGGTCACAGTGATAAATATCATGGTTTTCTAGGTTTTCTATATAAATCAACATAGAGAAATATAATAAGTAGGGTATAAATCAAGACCAACTGACATGTGTCAGAAATGCATGCTCAGCGGCAACGAGGTTGCATTTGAAACTATAGAGTGAGCCTATCAGAGTTTAAACCGTAAGCACTAGTGTGAACAAGTTATGAATTGGTTTTAACATTGGTTTTAACATTATCATAATGTTGTTTCCGCACAGACTACTGTGATAAAAAACGACACATAAATTTTATTATTTATTTATATGTTGCTTCGTGTACATTTTATATTTTTATTCTTTTCTTTACATGTTGTGATAAGACAATCCCATGCAATAATTTATAATACTGTGATATTGTCAATGTAAATTAAAATAAATAAATTTAATATTTCTGTGCCTCAAGGATGTAAAAGGGAACCAACTTCATTGATATCAATTCTGAGGTAAATAAATCTTAGATATTTACCTTACTAATATATTTTGAAATACATCCACAATTATTAACGCTGATTTAAAATTCATCAAAATCGTTTCAGCAGTTTTGTTCATTGAAGTTGTTTTTTTTACATTCTTGAAACATAAATAATATTGTAAATACCATTTTGAGAAAAAGAAAAATATTTTTTTGTAAATTATTTGTAATAAATTATCAAAACGTAAAATATTGTTTTTTTAACCACACCTAATATTTTTGAATTCTTATTTTTTGCAGCCCTAATAATGTTGACGCTGCAATATTTAAAACTATATTATAGCTAAATACGGCACTAAAATCCCGGATGGTTTTCTTTCCGCACAGAATCTATAAATCATGAAGTTGCAATTTCAACGTAAAATGGAACGTACAAACAACGAAAAAGATTGGCTTGGAATACGTGACTAAAATTTGTATCTGTTTTCCGACATCGCAATCTTGTATGATTTATTTTGTCATATTATTACAATTATTATTTATTCTTGCTTCATTATCTAACAATTTACTTTCTAGAAAATCTGTTCTACGTAGAAGTAAAGATTTATTTTAACTTTATTATATTAGTGGCAACACTGAATAGGCAGAATAACTCTACATCCTTGTGGACATTTCACATTCATCAAAAAAGTTACATAAAAGTGAAGTGTACAGTAAAACGTGAAGGACGTTTATTTCCAAGTCATTTAATTATTTTGCTTTCGTTTAAATTGTAGGTTTTCAATTTAAATAAGTGCATTGTGGATGGATTGTCATCTGTGGACGATATAATTGTTGCAACGAGATGATTATTGAAAATCCTGACGCTTTCAAGTCGTGGTTGACCTCCATATTGGAACCCCTGTGAGTACATCCGCTGCCATATTTTATTATTTACGTATTCGCATTAATTTTGTAGAAATTTGCGAATCTGTAAAATCCGCATGACTAAAACTTTGCTGAAATACGTTAGAGCCAGATTTTCACATTCCTACATAGATATATCACTAATAGTATCAAATTTCACCGACATAGGAGTTAATTTGACATTGCTCACATTCACATGGAGTTTATTTTCCCGATTTCGCACAGTTATTTATCAATTAGATTCAGTTTATCTGATCATTCGCCCAGTAATTCGACAAATATAATATGCAATTGTATATTAATCATAACATCCAACTAAGTTTTGTAAAACTCGAGATAATATGCGACTTCTAGTAGTTATCAGAATTCTGATAACAGATTTTATTGTGTATTAAATTGGTAAGAAGTTTTGACGGTATAGAATATTCGTGTAATGTTTTACGAGTTTCTTACGAAACTTTCTTATTACTTGCTACTGTAACCTACAAAAGTAATTAAATACTTCGCGTCTGAAGTTTGCGTAAGTATTAGGACAGTACGTCGTTACCTATTTTCCTTCTATAAATTACTTGTTGTACAGTAATTAATGTAAACAAATAAGAGAAAAAATAGTTATTTTTGGTGCAAAATATTTGTTAAATAGATTAATTTTATTATCAAATTCGCAATTCCCGATTCTGGGTTGCCACATTCACTTGCCAAAATTCTTCCAAAGCTGAGGAAATTCTTGTAAACAAGAAGTGTAGATTTTTTTTAATTTCATTTCATTCATCCCTTAATTGTAGATAACTTATAAGGCAAGTAATAAAACAAGGATTATTTGTTATTTATCTCATCATTATACATTCTTAATAATTATGTTTCGCACACGGTTGTCTGATCCCAAGCTAAGCAGAGCTTGTGTTATGGTAACCAGACAACTGATAAACATACTTACATATTTATTGCATAATTACATTTCTAAATACATACATATTATAGATAAATTACACCCAGACACCGAACAAATGATCATGCTCATCACACAAACATTGTGCCAGGTGGAAATCGAACCCACGACCTCCGGTATAGCAGTCAGGGTCTCTAACCACTAGACCAACAGGCCAATATATTATATATTACCTATTTGTTTAAAAACCTCGACACTTAATGACTTGATTATCGCAGTAATCAATCTGTAACTGCTAGATTTCTAGCAGTTGCAGATTGATTACTGCTGAATATATATGTAGGTAAAATTGCAACTTCTGATTCTATAGTGTTTAACATATATATTAGACACATATATATATAGTGGTAAACTTAAACATTGCTATTAAATGTTATTTAAAGTTATCAATCTTAACACATAATGTAATATTATTATTTTTTTTATCTTTAAAAATGCTAAAATTTATTAATACACAACGCTCCGGTCATGGGGTCCGAGCGCACGAAATCTTTTCAAAGAACTTTCCAAACGTTTGGTAGAATCTACTCGTGATCAGAGGGCTGGTTTGTTCCTTGCACAGAGAATCGGCATAGCCATTCAACGTGGCAATGCTGCCAGCCTTCTGGGCACGTTCCCCGCCATTGACAAGGATGACGATTAGTTCTTTGACGCCATTTAGTTTTTATTTATGTAAGTTTTAATTTTAGAATTGTTAGAGTTTGTTCTTATATTAGATTTAATTATGTAATATTATTAGATTAGATATCTATTTCCTTTTAAGATTACATTGTAATATAGTTTACTATCAGGGTTTGTTTATGATAAGAATGTAAAATTATCTTAAGAGTTTGTTAACTAATGAAAATACAAACTAGAATAAAAATAATGCTTTTGCTTCTGATATTCCAATTCTCAGAACTGCCTCGTTGGCCTAGTGGTGTTAAACGCGACTGCTACGCTAGAGGTCTTGGGTTCGTTTCCCTAGTCGACCAAGGTGTTATTGGGTTTTTCTACTTTTTCTATGAACTTCATTTATTAGTGGTTCCTTGTAAAGATATCTGTAAAGACTTTTAAAGGTGAGTTAAGGAAAAGATTTCATTATTTCAAAATTGGATTTTCAATAATTATTTATTTTCATATATTATCCTTGAGGATTGGAATACCATATCAACACGCCTGTATCCCCGAAGGGTTAGGCAGAGGTGTACCAATTTACACCCACAGTTCGCCAGTATGTGAAGGTCCCGTGTAATAGGGGGCGAGCCTATTGCCACTAACCGGGCACAAATCCAAACTCCGACCTGCTACTGAGAATTTCATAGAAGAACCCAATAACACGTTGGTTGACTTGGGAATCGAACTCAAGACCTAGGCCAACGAGGCAGTCTTTAACTATACTCTATAAATAACTATATCTGTGAGAGCAGTCTGTAAATGAAGACCAACATTGAGTTTATTATTATCCGGACGGTTCTAACTTTGTCCTGGCCACTGCCGTTACTCCTAAATGCAAATGTTACTGCATCAACTAAATATAGATTTACTCCCGCGTTATTTCGTCTTTGAATAAGATGATCGTAAAATATATAACCTCATGCAAAGATTTGTACTTGTTGGGAATCAAACTCACAACCTATCTTCAGCAGTCAGGGTCTCTAACCACCCGCGCAGAGATTGCGCAAGCGACCCCGTGGGTCTGACGGGACCGGGGTGTTTTTAGTCGGTGCAAGTCCGACATATCCCTACGCTGTGCCCTCAGCGTGGGTTGCATTCATTAGAGTATCACACCGACAAAAAAAAAGAAGGGTCTCTAACCACTAGACTAATGCCCTGCCATGTATGGATTTAAAATTAATTCTTATATAGATGTTCTAACTAAATTACATAATATAATGTGCCTTATCAGTGCTTTGATAAGGAGTAGCTGTGAATTACATCAACTTGTGACATTATCTATTGGCCACTTGATTGGTTTAGGTTTTCATCATACTTGCTGAATAAAAAGAAAAGAATAAACGTGTATTATAAGGCGAAAAATTTATCTTATATGTGAAATTCTCGTGTCACAGTATTAGTTACCATACTCCTCCAAAACAGCTTGACCGATTTTTATGAAATTTTATATGCATATTCAGTACTTTTCAGCAGTAAGCAGTATTCATACTCCTAAGTGGTAGTAGGTAGGTAGTAAGCAGGTGCTAGGTAGAAAAAAATGCATTGCAACGCATGCCGGATACAGCTAGTATTAGTATAAATGACTAAATTATTATTGTAACTCTCAAAACGTTTGATCTTCTCTGCTTGTGATCAGAAGGCTGGTTTGTTCCTAGCACAGAGAATCAGCATGAACGTGGCAATACTGCCATCCTTCTGGGCACATTTCCCGCCATTGACAAGGATGACGATGAATTTCCATGTCTCCACTCCACATAGTAGAATATTTATAAAAGCATCGACAAAAGTCGAAAGAAAAGTCTTTTTTTGGGAATGGGCTCTACATTCGCGAGTAAAACCGCAGGGCAAAGCTATAATCGTAATAAACTTTTTTGTTATTTTTTAAAACTTTCCAGAACACAGTCAACACTGTCGAGTCCTGACAATAGTTATACCATAAAATAATTTGTATTATCCGTGGTGGAGTGGCCTACACACCGGTTTTAAAGGTGTCGCTTGTTCTGGGTTGGATCCCCGGACGCGACACTGTTGAAAATCACTTTTCCACATTGTCGCGGGTCTGGGTGAATGTGGTACCTACGCTGTTTCAGAATTCCATGACACGCGTGTTTTAGCTACTTATGTTGGGTTCAGAGCAGTGCATGTGATGGTGTCCATAATTCTTGATCTTGACTGGCCTGTTGGTCTAGTGGTTAGTGACCCTGACTGCTATACCGGAGGTCGTGCGTTTGACTCTCACCCAGGACAACTGTTTGTGTGATGAGCACGATCATTGGTTCTGTGTTTCGGTCTAATTTATCTATAATATGTATGTATTTAGAAATATATAAGTATGTCTACCAGTTGTCTGGTTACCATAACACAAGCTCTGCTTAGCTTGGGATCAGATAACCGTGTGTGAGTTGTCCCGGATTAATATATTTATTTGTTATTTGTGATGTTTCCAGTTGTGATGCCGACCCAGCGGCCCTCGCCAAATATGTGTACGCGCTCGTTAAGAAGGACAAGCCCCTGGAGGAGCTTCGGGAGGTGATGGTCGATCAGCTCGATGTCTTCCTGCAGCAGGGTAAGGCATATTAATAAATACCTGATAACTTTCAAAATTCGACTGCCTCGTTGTCCTAGTGGTGCTAAGCGCGACTGCTACGCTAGAGGTCTTGGGTTCGATTCCCAAGTCGACCAAGGTGTTATTGGGTTTTTCTATGAAATTCTCAGTAGTAGGTTGGAGTTTGGATTTGTGCCCGGTTAGTGGCAATAGGCTCGCCCTATTACACGGGACCTTAGCATACTGGCGAACTGTGTGTGTACATTGGTACTGCCCAACCCTTCGGGGATACAGGCGTGATGGTATGTTACTTTCAAAATAGTGAACAAATCTTCATAAAGAATAGCTAGAAACCATTGGGCAAGTGTGTTTTCGAACAAAAAAGTCGCATCATAATCGGTTCATTCGTTTAGGACCTGCGTAGCCCAGTGTACACAACCGATGTGTACGCCACTTCAAGGTATCGCCAGCTCTGGGGCTCTGGGTTTGATCCCCAGACGGGTCACCGTAAACTAAACATTTCAGTACAGTACGGTGCAAACTTAATGGTTACTTAATTAACAAACTTATGCGCCAGCGGGGGTGTGTGTACGTGTAGCCAACTTCAGAGCCGCCATTATCTTTGAATCCAACTATACCTACTAGTATCTTCGTTGTCTCATTGCATATAATTTTGGTACTTCGTGTTCACAGAAATGTTTGTAGAGGCTTTCGTCCACGGTTCAGCTAACATTCAGAACACGTGTTCGGCCCAGTTCCGTTCCAAAATGGCAGCTTTTACGAATAAAATAAATAATGTATTTATTAATTTCAGAAACAAAACCCTTTGTCGAAATGCTTTTTAAATCATTGGAGAGCAATGAGTATTTGAAGCCGGGACGGGAGGACAAAAAGCTGGCGTCGCCGCCGCCGAACGATGTCGAACCCGTTAAGGAGCCCGAAGTTGAAAATAATGGTGAGTAATCTATACATCTATATATATATACATATATATAAAAATGAATCGCTAAATGAGTTGGTAAGCGCATACCTAAATAACGCCTGGACCACTTCTCAAAATGTCTCTTTCGCAAAATTTCTCATTCTTCAAACAGGCTTACTTTCATCAGTAAAAAAACTGGTCAAGAGCCAGTAGGTGTACAACAGAGAGGGGTACAATACTAATGTTTCATCATTAAAATATAAGTAGGCGCATTTTGAGAAGTGGTCATTTTGCAACTGAGCCATTTATTTATTTTCAAGGAAAGCTTAAACGCAATCTCTAAAAGTAGTTGGTTAAGAATGGGTATTGGGTACGGAAACTAGGTGAAACCGAGGGGCGCAGTTAGTATTATAATATAAATAGAAATAATCTCAGTATGAGGCATTTTTGTAAAAATAACATTTATCTTTAAATAGATATGGTAAATATACTATTTTCAGCAACTGACCAATGGGTTCTATATAAATAAATTTCACGTGTTTTTGGATGGACGTCTCCCACTTTGAATGTTTTCGTCGACTTTGGGAGATCTCTCTATTATTATTTTAGATAGGATTGGTATAGTTTTTATTTATTTTTATAGAAAATATTTATGTATATTTTAGAGCTGGTCTCATATGGGTATCATTGAAGTTGGTTTCTTTTTACTTTTATGTTTATTATATTATTATGTGTAGTTATTCCAAATTTTGGAATCCAGGTTTCCTCACGATTTTTTCCTTCACAGTTTGCCAGAAGTGTCTTAGAATAATTCAAGTACAATATATAACTTTGTTAAAGCCAGCACGACATAGAGGCATAGCTAGTAGTTTAATGCGAGTGTTATGATCGTGTGTCAGGTATAGCAGCCCTGCAGTCGCCGGGCGGCATGGGCCCCGCGGGCGCGTCGCCCCGCGCGCGCTCGC
Source organism: Autographa gamma (assembly GCA_905146925.1). Classification (NCBI taxonomy): domain Eukaryota; kingdom Metazoa; phylum Arthropoda; class Insecta; order Lepidoptera; family Noctuidae; genus Autographa; species Autographa gamma. Next base: position 1,913,147 of record LR989878.1, on the reverse strand, counting down.
CCGCCGCCGGCGCCGTGGCCGGGGCCGCGCCCGGGGCCGGCGCCGCGCCCGCGGGGGGCCGGGCCCGCCTCGTGGTGTCGCGCGGGGCCAAGCTGGCCGCACCCGCCCCTCCCGCCCCGCACAACACCAGGCACCCGCACAACGAACACACGCTAGTCAAGGTACGCTTATACGTTTCATTTATCGTTAAAAGTTTTCCTTCGATTGTAACATCTAAATAAAAAAAAACCTTATTCCAGGTCCTACCACTAACGGAGCTCCTAGAAGAGCCGGTGGAGCAGCCGCCGCGCAGACGCGACCGACGCACCGACAGCGCGCGCGACAAGGACGACAGGAGGCGCCGCCGCTCTCGCTCGTGGGAACGACGCGCGCGCGCACGACGACACGCGAGGGAACCCGAGCACGCCACCGACACGCGCAGGTATGTGCACCGACAGCGCGCGCGACAAGGACGACAGGAGGCGCCGCCGCTCTCGCTCGTGGGAACGACGCGCGCGCGCACGACGACACGCGAGGGAACCCGAGCACGCCACCGACACGCGCAGGTATGTGCACCGACAGCGCGCGCGACAAGGACGACAGGAGGCGCCGCCGCTCTCGCTCGTGGGAACGACGCGCGCGCGCACGACGACACGCGAGGGAACCCGAGCACGCCACCGACACGCGCAGGTATGTGCACCGACAGCGCGCGCGACAAGGACGACAGGAGGCGCCGCCGCTCTCGCTCGTGGGAACGACGCGCGCGCGCACGACGACACGCGAGGGAACCCGAGCACGCCACCGACACGCGCAGGTATGTGCACCGACAGCGCGCGCGACAAGGACGACAGGAGGCGCCGCCGCTCTCGCTCGTGGGAACGACGCGCGCGCGCACGACGACACGCGAGGGAACCCGAGCACGCCACCGACACGCGCAGGTATGTGCACCGACAGCGCGCGCGACAAGGACGACAGGAGGCGCCGCCGCTCTCGCTCGTGGGAACGACGCGCGCGCGCACGACGACACGCGAGGGAACCCGAGCACGCCACCGACACGCGCAGGTATGTGCACCGACAGCGCGCGCGACAAGGACGACAGGAGGCGCCGCCGCTCTCGCTCGTGGGAACGACGCGCGCGCGCACGACGACACGCGAGGGAACCCGAGCACGCCACCGACACGCGCAGGTATGTGCACCGACAGCGCGCGCGACAAGGACGACAGGAGGCGCCGCCGCTCTCGCTCGTGGGAACGACGCGCGCGCGCACGACGACACGCGAGGGAACCCGAGCACGCCACCGACACGCGTAGGTATGGGGACCGCTCATTCATGAGGATAGCGACTGGCTTGCTGGTCTAGGGGCTAGTGGCCCTGACTGCTATATCAGTGGTCGTGGTATCGATCCCCACCCCAGGACTTATCTTTGTGTGATAAGAAGGGTCGTTTGTTCTGTGTCTGGATGTAATTTATATATAACGACCCGTCCCGGCTTCGCACGGGTGCAATATAATAATTAGCAATAAATTAAAATTGCGACTATAATTTGAGATTTAAACTATCCTATCTCTCAAGTTGGATCGAACTGCACATGGTGTGCGAATTTTATTATAATCAGTTAAGTGGTTTAGGAGTCCATTGAGGACAAACATTGTGACACGAGATTTATATATATTAAGATATGTATGTATGTGTTTATCAGTTGGGTTATTACCATAACACAAGCTCTGCTTAGTTTGGGATCAGATAACCGTGTGTGAGTTGTCCCAGAAAGTTATTATTTCAGTTGAAAGATGTTTACTTCAACAGACAGACCTTCCCTTTCCTCTTTGAACTTAGTTCCGTCGTCATCTATTTCGTGCTTGTGTACTTTATAAGCTAACTATTATTTCAAAATTAACAATTGGAAAATCATACGAGATACAGTTTCGATATCGTTGATATCAGTCAATATACTAATTTATAGCTAAGTAACGTGATCTGGTCAGCTTTAAAAAAGACCTACACTAGAATCGGTGAAATTCATTTAGGAACTAAAATTCCCACTTCCATGACACCATGACTGTTTAGAATTAAAATTTAAAAGTAATAGCTTGGTACAAGTCTATGATATCGCGGTAGTTTGCACTGCTTTCCCGCCTGGTCTCCAGCATAAGGGAAGGGTGAAGCACTCCGGTGGTTCTAGCCGGTAAGAGTCCGGCATACCCCTCTGCCTTCCCCAGGGCGGAGGAAGTCCATGAGGATATCCCCGGGTAAAAAAAAGGTCTATGATGAAATCTATGATCCCAAAGTAGACAGAGCCGCAAAACTGTACATATATTGCAAAATGCGCTCGCGCCCGAAACGCACAATTTTAAATAACGTGTTCTACGTTTTTTTAGGCGGAAAATTATAATATTATTATTTTTATTTACTTTTCAACTATCGCGCTGCGTGTTTATACTAATATAATTCTCGTACAATTTCGTATAATTTCAAAGCAGTGTTGCCGAAAGAGACGTACAAATAAAAATACATATCTTTTTAGTAGGTGATAGAAGTACCTTACTTTTTATGTATATGTCATCGGAAAATAACAAGAACCGTGAAATTATTAATTTCCTAGGAAATTAATAAAGTCACGGTTCTTGTTATTTTCCGGTGACATATATATTTTAAATACTGTCTGCTCCTTTTTATTTCTATATTCTTGGTTAAAAGGAGTCTGAATGCGTTTTTATTTAGGCGTAACTTACAAGACATCTTTGGATAATATTATCTTCCGTATTATAAAAAAACGAAGGGAAATATAATAACTAAGTACTTCCTCAAATAAAATTCTGATATTATTTGTAAATGTAGAAATTTAAGATCCCATTGCTGGGTCTTGCAGTTTCACTACCTCGGCCGACCGACCTCGACGCCGATGTCCTTGGACGTCCAGTGGGTGACGATCTTTGCCCAGCAGTGGGATCTTAGATAGGCTATTAAATATTAAAGAAGTAAATAATGGTGTTGTGGTGTAGACGAGCACTGTCGCGGTCGCCGTCTCCGCGCGGGCGCTACCGCAATCGCAGTCCGCCGCCGCCCGCCAGCGACAGGCTCAACAGCCGCTCTAGGTATGTCTTTGCATAGTAGAAAGTAGTAGATTATGGTAGATTATAGTAGTTTTATGTTGTAATGTGGCAAATACCTCCGCAAACGGCAGGCAGAACCACTTAGGTATGTCTCTACATTGTAGTAGAAAATGGTAGGAAGTAGTAGTATGACACCCTAGAATTTAACTAAGCCAGCGGTAGGCAGGAAATCCGCTCTAGGTATGCTTGTAGTTACTAGTACATGGTAGATTGTAGTAGAAAATGGTAGAAAGTAGAGGTATGTAGTAATGTGGTGAATACCTCCGCCAGCGGCAGGCAGAACCGCTCTAGATATGTCTGTAGTTACTACTGCATGGTAGATTGTAGTAGAAACTGGTAGAAATAGTAGTTTATAGTACATTATATAATGATGGAGTGTAATAAATAAATAGGCAATAGTAGTGGTGATAAAATCCAATTTAATTTTTTTCATAACTTTAATCGATGTAAAATGTAATGATAAACTTGCATTTAGATCTTACTTTTCTTTTAGAGCAGACTGCTGAGTCTGCCCGTGACCATGATACCTGCAAAGGTGTCGAAACGTCGGGACCTAAAATCTAAATACAAACCGCGATAAAATCCCTAAAGTAGTTTTATTTCACTGTCTAATATTCGCGTAAACCTTAAGGTGCTCCCTCACCGAGAGCATTCGCGTGTAATGTAACGTTACAGATTTGAGCATTACATCAGTGAAGTAGAAGAACCGAGCATTTGCTATGAAAATAAAGAAGAAAGTCAATCTATATGTTGCATTACACGCAAATGCTCGTCAGTCAGGGAGGTATTACTGTAATGTAATGCTCAAACTCGAATCTATAATGTTACAATACACCTGAATGCTCGCGGTGAGAGAGCACCTTTAGAACTCAAAATGAAAATGCTTTTAACATTAATAAATACCTAGTTTTTTAGTTAAAATTTATTTATTAAATATGTGTTTTATCTTCATTATTTGCAGATCAAGATCGCCGGCCGTTCGAGAGCGCGACCACGAGCGGGAGAGAGACAGACTGCGGGTGCCGCGCGAGTTGGAGCGGGACAGGATGTCGCGCGACAGAGACCATAGAGACCGGCTGTCTCGCTCTAGGGATAGGGATCGGTGAGTGACCTCTTTAATGATACCTACAAAGGTGTAAAACGTCAAGACCTCAAACCGCGAATAACAGAATAAGACTGAACGGCGACCCAGAACTAGTTGACTAATTTGAATAAAAAGCAACCACCCTTTGTAAATTAATTTGATTGACTTACTTAAGCTGCGTATCGACTTCGCGCTCCTGGCCGCGCGCCATGAATGAACGCGCCGAGAGTGCGTTCTGCGGAGCGCGTTCCAAAGATTTGAAGTATATCAACTAAGCGCGCCTGGCGCGCGTGGCAACTGTACCAGTGTTTGACCGTTCATCATGGAAGCTAGTCGTGTACGAACAGCAGCAGCTTTTGTAATTATACACAGCATTATAAAAAAGAAAAAAGAGAAACGAAAAGTGCGTTGGTGGATAAAAGAGCTGTACCGAAAAAGAATGCAGTATGGAGTGATTATGATTTATATGATGCAGTTTTTCTTCTGTACGATGATAGGAGCACAGTCATTTTTTTCATTATAGCTGAATTAACTTACGGCAACTTTGGTTATCCATAATTATTATTCGGGGTGCAACAAACACAAAGAAATACGACGACCCGTCTCAATTAGCGCGCGCGCCACGATTGATGCGTGGTAAAAAACCGACACCCGACGGAACGGACCGCTCCGCGTTCGGGCGCTCCAACGAACACCTTGGCGCGCGTTCCAAACTGGTATCCATTTCGCGCGACTGGAGCGCGCGCCAATGTTCGATCTCTCGGAGCGCGAAGTCGATACGCACCTTTACTTGTGACATGTGTCAATGCTTAGACATAATCAGCTGTTAGGAAAGATACATCGTGTTTAAACGGTGCAAAATCTTTAAAAAACATTTTCGACTAAACTACTGCTCTTATTTAATTGATTTTTGGTACAGAGCTTAAAAATGGTATCTAGTACAGGCAGTTTAAAGGAAAGCCCCTCTGTCGTATCCACTTTGTATATTCGGGGTTATTTGTAAAACACCGACAACTTCTTAAGAGGTATTTGTACACAACATTATGATTAACTTTTATTATGGGACTACCAAAAAATCAGCTTTGTTTGTATAACTTTTTAAAATATAGGGATTAGCTGTTTTTTTTTGCAATTTCAGGTGTGGCCCCATTAAAAAGTTTAGTCGGCGGGCAATATTCCTGTAACTTAATGTCATATTTCATTATGTAGTTGTTAAGATAATTGTATTAATAATGATATTGTTGATGACAGATCTCGCGACCGGTCTCGCGAGCGTTCCCGCGGCTCGGGCTCTCCGCACGCGGAGCCGCGCCTCGAACACAACGACGCTTACAAACGCCGCTGCAGGGACTTCGACGGTACGTACTAAACAAAACCTTATACATATTACAATAAGACTCACTTTTCATTATTGTAATAATAATATCCATCTGATCCCAAAGTAAGCAGGGCCATGTGCTCCCCGCATATATAGGTCGCGTCACGTAAAAAGAACGCTAGCTGTGAAGATGCGCAGAACGCGATGTATCGGTCTGTTTGGTGGTATGAAGTGCGGGGGGGCACGAGCCGCATGTTTGCCGGTGCGCTATTGGTTCGTAGGGCGACCTTCGCCGGCCGAATTGTATACTCATGCGCAAACGTGCCCTCCCCACCTTCCGCCAGCGTTCTTTTTACCTGACGCGACCTATACCTTATGCGGGGAATACATGGCCCTGCTATAAACCGAAAAAAAAAGGTTTACGAAGAAATTTCGTACTCCATAATTTTCTTTATCAAGTATATCAAACAAGTAGTTTTTGTCACTATTTATTATGACATAACATCCTCGTACAACTGACATATGACCATCTTAGGTTCGGATGGTCATAGTAGGTACTCCTAATTCTTTATTTTGTAATCTTCTTTATTTTGTTATGCCCGACAGGGCTCACAATGATCCAAAACTAATTGTATATTAAAATTTAATGTACCTACCACCTAAGTTCACATTTGTGGAATGCAAAAAACGTATTGAGTATAGTTAACAAGCCTTTAGTGTCATAACCAGTGACATCATTTATTATTATACACATTACAATATATCCTTACTACCCACAGAGAAAGGCTACTGCATGCGCGGCGACCTGTGCCAGTGGGACCACGGCAGCGACCCCGTAGTGCTGGAAGACGCGTCCGCTGCACTCTCCTCCGTGCTGGCTCTGCCGCCACCCGTGCCCGGTGAGCTATAATACTTCAATAATGCATTTTTAACTTCATTTACACATAATAGACAAGCAATAATCAACTATAAAATAGTCATAGTGGCCTAGCGGTTCAATGAACGGATTTGGATGCACAAGGTTGCAGGTTTGAACCTAATCAAGAACCAATGTAGCTTCCTCAAAGTTATATGTACTTTTTTAATTATTCTAAAACACTGCTGACAAACGATAAAGGAAAACATCGTGAGGAAACCTGGATTCTAAAATTTGGGATCTGAAATCGCCCGCAGAGCAAGTGTGGTGATCAATGCTCGTGCCTTCTCTATATGGGAAGAGGCCTGTGCCCAGCAGTGGGATATTTATAGGCTGGATTATTATACTATTAAATCGAATTACTTTAAGACACATGAAGATAAACTTTGCTTAGGGGAAACCTACATTTTGTTTACAATGTGCAAGCCTTGCTTCCTCATGTCTTTCCTGTATGAGATAATTTTTCTCAGCAGTAGGAGGTTTAAGGGCTGTTATTATATTATCATAAATAATGTATATTACAATGTGTGTTGCAGAGTACAACCCGCTGACGCCGGACATCTGGTGCGGCGGGTTCCCGGCGTACCCGCCGCCGCACCCGCATCTCTCGCACCCGCCCAGGGAGCTCATCCCCATACCCAGGTCATTATACCAATACATGCTTATATCCGCATACATTCATGTTAAGATCAATATGTACTGGACAATTGCTAGAACTAAAATAGATACCCTAAACATTAGTTTGGTTTGATTGCCATGATATGGGTATATTCCACTTTGTTCACCTGAGCCATATCACTTGGGTGAACAAATGCGACATTTTGGATTATTAGAATAGACTTATAACACCTATATATAAAATGAAATTGAAGTATTTTACTACACTACACGTACTTTACTTAACATTTTACTGTTTTTACTTTAAGTATGTAGGTATGTCTGTTATACAACAAACAGATTGAAAAAAAAACTTAAATTTCCATGTTTTATAATCATTTTGTATATGGGTGCAGGGTGATATAAGTCTTCGTGATATGGTTTTTCATACCAAACTAATGTTTAGGGTGTCTGTTTCGACAGGGTCTGTGTGTGAAGAGGGGCTCGTAGCTAAGTGTAACCTGTACGGTTTGACCGATAATACAGGTTAAGCCGCGCTCGCCAAGGTTGGTCCGTGGATGGGTTACTATTCATAAAATACCGAGACCCCTCCCGTGTTTCGGCAAGCACGTTAAACAGTAGGTCCCGGCTGTCATACTATGATCTTTGGCAGTCGTTAAGTCAATTCTGACAACCAGTCTTACTATGGGATACTGTGTTTCCCAGTAAAATGGGTCGTGAAGTCCAGTTAGGCAGTCGCTCCATGTAAAATATGGTATTCAGGTGACTCCGGTAAGACTGGCAGCCGACGCCAACATAGTTGGGAAAAGGTTCGGGAGATATGCAAATAACGATCTTTTGCCAGGTTTATAAGTTTATATTTGGGCAATATAGTATGTTTAGTTCGAACAATTATAGTAATGGTTGTTGTCCTGCAGTGAGCGCGTGCTGAGCCAGGCGACAGCGTCGCGCGCGCGCGCCGAGCCGCGAGGGCCCGCTCCGCGCCTGCCGCCGCCGCACAAGAAGAACATGGACTACAACCGCTTCGGTACGCACACACCATACACTAAATAATTATAAATATTCATTCTTGTATCTCTTACCACGGGAATAAGCTTTCATACATACATTAGTAAACCCGGTCGAAACATCAAGCAGTATTTATGCATGTACGCACTTATTCCCGTGAATTATATTACTTTGTAAGGTGTCAGTGTCCGGTATCTTCCAATGAAAACGAGGAGGTCAAACAATAAAGTTTTATTGTGTTTAAAATATATAAGACAACTGGTAAAAAACGTATATCGTGGCCGGCCAGACGACGTTCAATGTTGATGCGACCGTCTGGGAACGTGACACGCGTGAGCGGGGGGAGAGGGCGTCCAGTTAGCTCAACCAACGTTCCGATTGCCGGACTGCCGGCCGGACCGTCGCGGCGGGCTTACCTGTCAATGGGAATAAAATCTCTTAGATAAATTATTATAACTATATTATATTTCTATTCACAGGCTCAGCCCGTCCCCCTCTACCGGCGAACGCCGCGAACTGTTCTCTAGAAGTGAAGAAAGTACCGCGAGGGCTCAACGACATCACGCATCTGAATAACCACTTCTGCAAGTTTGGCAAGATTGTTAATATACAGGTATGGTTATTATACAAATTGTTATTATTATTATTTAAAGCCTGAACTGTCTGCAAAGGCCTCCCTTTCTTCCATCCACAGATCTCTATTGTTAGCTGTTTGTTGCCACTCCTTTTTGTATGCGTCTAGTTAATCCCTCCATCTCCGCCTGGGTCTTTCACGCGGCCTTCGTCTATTAGGAACCTAATTTGTAGAGGCGCCCACGGTCCTTCTGACATTCGGCACACGTGTCCGGCCCAGTCCCATTTCAATTTGGCAGCCGTCAGGGCCACGTCCGCTTTCTGAGTCTTGGAGCGCAGTAAGGAGTTCCTTACATGATCCGTAATTTACTAACTGTTATATAGTAGTAAGTCCAGTCTTACTATAGGATACTGTGTTTCCCACTAAAATGTGGAGGTCAGATAGGCAGTTGCTCTGTAACATACGGTATTCAGCTGAATCCGGTGAGACTGGTAGCCGACCGCAACATATTTGGGAAATGGCTCGATAGATGATGACATAGTATTTAAAAACGACTTGATATCTGGTCAATTAGATCTTTAAAATACTTTACAGTCGAAGTGAGAACCTCGTTTTTTAAGTCGGTTTTGCTACACAATATAAGTAAACTACTCTACAGATTTTAATGCAGTTTGCAGCAATACATGGAGTAATTAAAGAGGATATACAGCTTCGTTGCTCTAGTGGTGCTAAGCGCGACTGCTACGCTAGAGGTCTTGGGTTCGATTCCCAAGTCGATCAAGGTGTTATTGGGTTTTTCTATGAAATTCTCAGTAGCAGGTCGGAGTTTGGATTTGTGCCCGGTTAGTGGCAATAGGCTCGCCCCCTATTACATGGGACCTAAACATACCGGCGAACTGTGGGTGTACATTGGTACACCTCTGCCTAACCCTTCGGGGATACAGGCGTGATGACATGTTATTATATGTTATGTTATTATTTTTAGGTGTGCTACGACGGCGACCCGGAAGCGGCGTTGATAACGTTCAGCACGCCCACGGAGGCTAACGTGGCCTACAAGAGCACGGAGGCTGTGCTCAACAACAGATTCATTAAGGTCTTCTGGCACAATCCTGAGGTGAGCATACTATTACCTGTCCTAGTTCGGCCGCAGAGGCTCCCGCGTTGTATTGATGATATAATATTATTAAGATATTTGTAACACAATTTGTACTAATTGGTGAAAATAAACATTATTATTATATATTTTTTCACATTTATGCGTCTCCTCTTTTTTAAAAGAGGGTAAATAGACTCACGCGAGGGCATAAACCAAACGCGTAAGCTACGATTAAATTAATTATATACTGTAAGCAGAAGATAGTGTAGATGATGTTAAAAACTTACGCTTAAACTTTAACTTTATTATTATTATTATTAATAATAACTCTTGTATTCTACTGCGAAGGACGTTTCTTCGATTTTTCTGTAAAATTTTTGAAGTTGTTTGAGTCTAATTTTTTACGACCTCCGTGGTCGAGTGTCGTACGCAACGGTTTCAAGGTGTCGCTAGCTCTGAGGTCCCGGGTTCGATCCCCGGACGGGTCAATATAGAAATCTTCATTCTACATAGTCTCGGGTCTGGGTGTTTGTGGTACCTTCGTTGTTTCTGAATTCCATAACACAAGTGCTTCAGCTACTTACTTTGGGTTCAGAGCAATGTATGTGATGTTGTCCGCATTTATAAAAATATAGCCTATGTTCGTAATTGCCCTACTCTGTTTTCTTATTATAAGTATTTTTAATTGGCGCAATGTCTATTTAGTTTCAATTTATCAGTACTGTAACTTATTACTTCAAGGTGACGGAATCTGGGCGCGAACTAATTATCCATACATATAAAATTATGTAATTATCGTAATCCATTTTTTTTTTCAGACATGATTTTTTGTATTAAAGCTGTATTTTTTACGTTTATTACTGAAAATATCATGGCTAGTCAAGAATACCATAACATAACATATCATCACGCCTGTACCTCCGAAGGGTTAGGCAGAGGTGTACCAATGTACACCCACAGTTCGCCGATATGTTAAGGTCCCATGTAATAGGGGAGAATACAATACAAGAATTCCCCTCATACATAATTATCATTTTAATTAATTATTATGTTATCCACAGAACAAACAAGAAAACATGGCGCCCGGCGGTCAGCAAATTAACAAACAGACGGACAGACAGAACTCGCAACATCCGATGTCTCATAACAAGGTGCTGATCAACCGCGACAATATTAAGGCGACGGCCGATAATAATGCCAAGCAGCTGCAGGAAAAGGTAAATATAATAATAATAATTAATAATAAGAGGTGGCTTAAGATGATATTAGGACATTACAAAAAAAAAACCGACTTCAAAATAAGTCTTATAGGCTCTTCGTACTGATCCCACTCTCATAACTGGATCAAATTAAAATGGGACCACTCGGGATTATTTTTTTAATGTACATTTCAAATAAAAACAAGTAAGTTTTAATTTTAGTATAGTTAGAGTTTGTTCTTATATTTCTGCTACTAGTTTTAGAAAATCCTATTATAATTGGTGTTTTAATAAATAAAAACATAATCTTCAAAATCAGTGGTCCCAGCCGAATACACTGAGGTAACAAAAAAAAAAGCAGTTGAATTGTGTACCTCCTCTTTTTTGGAGTCTGATAAAAACTCAGAGAACTGATGAGTTTTTATAATCGCGTTAGCACACGCGGTTCGGCGATTTTAGCTTCCCAGGTTCGGAATCAATTTAATCGGTTCAATGAACGGATTTGTGTTCAAATGTTACAGACTTAAGGTTCAATTTTGGTTGTGGGAATTCTCAGTTATTAAAACGCGTGTTTACTCTATGCTGATTTATTTGGTACTGGTTATATGACAATTTCTGGTGGACACTATGGCGACACACATGCATACCTACGTACTTACTTCACACTTTCACACATACATTGATCTTACTCAACACTAGGTTTGAACCCATTATAAGCCTACCAATGAATGGGACATTTCCAAAGTTCTATGAACTTTCTTTATTATTTGAATAATTATTTGAAAATCAGGGGTAGACCTAGGCGGACGTTTCTAGACCAAATAGGAGACGTCTTGAAAAAAGGCCAGGTCAAGAGTACCCTAAACCGAAGAGCATGTATGAAGGGAATTATGACAGTGGATGAAGCGAAACAAGTATGTAAGGATCGTAGCAAGTGGAAAAAAGTGGTCTCTGCCTACCCCTACGGGAAACAGGCGTGGTTTATATATATGTATGTAATTGTAGAAAAACCTACAACGCCTTCGGTGTTACTTTTGAGAAGTTGTTGTTGATAGAAGTTTGCAAAGGATTAAAACCCAATGTAATCAGTCAGTTGATGAAGTTTTTCGGCTTTGATTATTTAACTTTGCGTACAGGTCGGCTTGCTCAACATAGCTCAGGAAAAGCCTTTTCAGTCAGCTATTTAGGAGTCGGCTTTTTGAAGTATATACTTTTATTCCTGTTTCTAACTATACTTTATCCTTACAGCAAGAAAAAGAGCTAGCCAACGGCGTAGAACCTAAGAAGGAAGTAGTGAAGCCGTCCATAGCGAAGAGCAAGCAAGTGATGGAGATGCACAAGCGAGCGCAGGCGTTGCTGGAGACACAGCTGCAGCAGCAGATGCTGCTCATACAGCGGCTCGAGTCCGGTCAGTACCATCCCCGAAGGGTTAGGCAGAGGTGTACCACACCTACCTACCACATTCGTAGGGCAGAACTCAAATAATTAGTTAAAATATGAAGGTAGAACGAGCAACATCCACTGTCAAGACGAACGCCATCTCAGGCTGCCCATGATACCTGCAAAGGTGTCGAAACGTCGGGAACTAAAATCAAAATAAACCGCGATAAAATCCGTTAAAGTAATTTTATTTCATTATCTAACATGCGCGTAAACCTAAGAAACCACTATAAAAGCTTGTTACTATATGGAGTTATATTTTCAATCTAATGTATAATTTTCTTTAACAGGCAACGTAACAGGCGCACAGCGAGCAGCTTTGCTAGAAGCGATAAACTCTGCGCAAGAAGGCATTGAGAAGCTAAGAAAAGAGTTGGTCGCGTACAACGGAACCTTGAAACAGATGCAGGTATGTGTATATGGATGTTTGTTTGTCTGTCCGTGTGAATACTTGATTTTTGTAGATTTAGACTCGTGTGATATGAAGATAAGGCCACAAGTATTTTTTTTTAAGGATTTTCTGTGTAAGATGCTATATTTTTATTATTTTATAAAGTTACCAACTTAGCCAAACATTTTTTTTTATATTTCTTTGTTATTTATATCTCGTCAACGTATTCTTACTACCTTATGTTTGTAAATGCTATTTTAGTCGTTATGCCTGCAAAGTTTCGTCAAACTAGATTTTTAAAAATCTTTAATGTTTAATTACAAAAGATCTATGGTAACAAATTTATACTCTGATTTTATAATTTTATCGTATCTTTTATCTTATGTCCATTGTAAAAATACGAAGAATTTAAAATAACCGACTTCAATACTAAAAATTAGATTATTAGAAATTTTTACATTGTCTAAATATATTATTATAATGCTGTTAGGCACAGATAATTATAATAAATAAAATCTCAACAAATCATTTGTCAATATAATCGATTTCTCTTAATAGTACTTCACACTTTACAAAATGTAAAAAAATACGAGATTACAGTCCGGCCGCTGCGAGAATGCGTTTCTGACAGTTGGAGTCAACAGTAAGATATAACTTTAATGTGGCAAAGAATTTTAAGCTAGCCGTTAATGTCCCTAACCAGAGAGAAATGGAAGGAGTGTAAAGGCCTTTGCCCTGCGGTGGCTAATTTGCTAAACATAAATTATCATCACTAATGTCTCCTAAAATCATTATAAATAAAAGTATAACACGGTTTTTTTGGTGCTCCCACACAGCAGTTATATAACGTTATACAACATTGTGTAACACGATAACAGCGTGTAGCAATACTCTAAAACATGTTTAGAAATGTTATGTTATAAACGCTCAAAACATTTTGTTAAATGAAGTTGTATAACATCAATAACAATTTATAACTTTTGTTATAATTTGTTTAAAAACAAATGTTATGTAACGTTATATAACTGCTGCGTGGGAGCACTATTAGACCAACTGACATGTCAGGAAGGCATTCTCTCAGCGGCCGGATGATAAATAATTATATATGGACAGGGTGTTGAGAAAACTCTGTCCGATCCGTTAAGGGGTTGTTAGGTATCGATATCTTATTAAATGAATGTAAAAAATAAATGGAAAAAGTTAAAGAAATATTATAACCTAAAGAAGTTGTTTTTCTCTGATGGCGACTGAGATTGACGGCGTCGTCACAGGTTCTGCCAAATTAACACCGACGACACTGGTGGTGTTGTTTTTAATAAAGGTATCTTCATATTCAGGGATTTTAGCGGTTATTTCTAATTTCATTACTATTGTTAATATCATGAATATTCCAAATTTAATATTTTATTTGGGCATGTGATTGTGAACCCTATATCACCCTTTCGGGTCGGACAGGGGTTTCTTAACACCCTGTGTAAGCCCCACGAAGATTATATAAGTATAATGATGAGATGTTATAATAAAGCAATATTACGGTAACAGGACGAGTCGGTCGCCAGAAACATGTCTCGGCTGCAACTGCAGGTACAGAGCGTTGCGTTTCGCATGGTGTGCTTGTTGACGCGTTTATTATACTAGGTGAACATTCTACACTTTTGTAGTATTATACCAATGATAGGCTGTAAAGATGATCGTAAGAAATGCAGTTAGCGTTAGCACAGGGTTTGACTGCTTCAACTGACATTGCAATTTTATGTAACAATATTTTTGTAAAGGATTTGTTCTCTTAAAATTTTAAGACATCATAGTTTATGTTGTCATTAATAATTTTAATAGGAGTAGAATTAGCCATATTATCAAATGATCTTCATGTGTTGTTCATTTATAAAATCCCAACTTAGTCAAATAATATCACGGGTTTTCGGATTAGTCACTTACTGGGTAAATCTTTATGATAAATAACATCCAATATTGGTACAGACGTTTGTTTCACTCACAAATGTTTGTTGCCAACGTGCTTAGTACAAAGTGGTAGTTGGCGTATGCACCTACACAATGAAGCCGTGCAGATTTAGGTCCCCAATAATATTATAATCAGTATTTATAAAAGTTTTATTTTTTATCGCTTTTAAATACAAGATAAATAATACTGCAAAAGTCTAGATTTTTTTACCTGAATAGAGTTACCTTAGATTGCAATTCTATACTAAGAATGCAATGTAATATAACTCTTAATATAAACGCCATAAGATCTATATTTAATATGCAATGTGAATGTTGGTGCATCTTGTGTTTCATTCTTCATATAGTCACGTACATTGGTTGCACATAAACCACTATTGTAATGACATCTTCATTGTTTTTTAAATCTGCACTCGAAATGGTTTTCATTTACATTAATACTGTAAATATTATCTAGATTCGCAAAAAAAAAGAAATGTTTTTGAGTAGTTTTTACATTTTTTTTTACTTGCAGAACTTGTATTTTTCTTACTTTTACTTTATCATATGAGATTAATACTCTAAAAAACTTTTAATCTAAAAAAAGTCGGGTTAACCCCGTTTATAACCCAAGAACGAGTGGATTTGCATTTTTACAAGCTTGAAGATTTGTTTGGTTCACGAATGACAGAATAAGTATAACAAAGAATAAAAAAAAACGATTAAATAAAAATAAACCTCGTGTACATTTAAATCGCAGGAATTCCGCTAGGTTTATATGGCAACAAGAATATCCCTAAAGAATACAGTTTTCTTACTTCATAAATAAATGCACTAGATTTTTTAATATCCCTTTCACATCATAGTTATTATAAAATTTATATAGATTCACGCATGCGTAACGCAACTCGTTCAATTACTCATTAGCTAAAAGTAAAAGTATTTAATCATTAATTAATTTGACGTAATCATTAATTAATTGTATTTGTCGGTATAGTTGGTAACAAGTAATTAGTAAGCACACTGTCCCCGTATTAACTTCATAATTAGGGTAAAGGTTATTTGTAAAACATTATTATTGATAACTACTTTTTAGGGGTTTCAGGCACAATGTTCACAGGCCATAGGAGGGGATTTCAAAAATAGGTTACTTACTACAAAATACAGACTTAAAAAGTTTTTAATAATATGTAGAAAGAAAATTTTTATTAGTTCAACGAGCAATAACAAAATGTCTTAATGATTTTATTGATAAGCCAGCCCAGCCTTATGATCCATTATCTTTCATAAATAATATTATTATTTTTTTAATTTAATCATCATTGTCATCAAGCCGGAAGGCGTCCACAAAATTTTTGAATTGAATAATGTTTTACAAATAATCCTATAAATAATTTTCATTTGACACGGGACATTGAAGTCTAGTTCACATGATGTATTTAGACGAAATAGTTACAGTATACAGTATATATATAGACAGTTACAGTCATTGTAAAAATCACGTAATTTCTAGCAACTAGAGTTCTTTAGTAGCTCACTTTCAAGTATAAACTATAAATAAATAATTAACATTAATAGTTAGTTACTACAAAAGTATTTAAATTAATTGTTTTAAGCTAAAACATGCTTATTAAGTATTACTACTATTAAGTATTGCACATTACTAGTATGAAAAGCGAGTTAATTTTACACCATTGTTTATGACGATGTTCATGAATCACTTGTGTAAATAACCTCTCAAACTTCACTGATCCTTACCTTTGAAATTTGTGTACATTTACTTATTTAATTTTATAGATGTAGAGAATGGGGCTGGCATATTTATTTCTCTATAATTTAGTCTATGCCGAATAATATAACACAAAGTATGACGTATGGATCTGTTGTCTTCATGTCCTATGATATGTATTTGTGAGTATTTATAAAGATTTCTTGGGTATCAAAGAAAGTTTATTCGACCGCTTGATTTGAAATTTGAGTGATAGTCGGTTAATTTTTTATCATTTCTTGCTCCATTCTCTATATCTAAAATGGAACTAATTATAGTTTAAAGTGTGTATATGTAAATGTGTTTATGTTATTAACTGGTTTGAATTTGTGTCAAGCTTGTGTGTTTATAATATATAAACTATATTCGATATACACGATCATAAGTTTGTTAATATGTATTGTTAATTGGACGGGGGTAGGCAAAAATCACAGATACAAACACTCATTATAAATAACATGATTTTTTCTGCTGGATACAGAACTTTGGACTTAATTCATCATCTTTTAGAGAAATAGGATCATGGTTTAAGGAAGGGAGATACATACATATTTATATTACTAAATATATTTATCCCCGGTTTCTGGAAGGCATAAACATTGTTATGTCAACCAATCACCTTATTTGACATTAAAATTTACAAGAATATTATTTTAACTGGATATAATATCGTTGATAAATGGTATACACTATATTTTTTACTCAATCAAATCAGAACGGAATTATTGATTTTATTTATCAAAAGTTTCTTAATTAGCTTTTTTTTTCTTTAATAGCCTACTTTAGATCCCTCTGCTGGGCAAAGGCCTCCCTTTTTTTCTTCCAAACTCCTCTGTTCCTGGCGATTTCAATCCACGTGGGCCCCGCATAAATTAAATTAATTTGCTTAAAAAGATAAAATGTTATATAAACTTTTAAACTATCGCGCTGCATGTTTATAGTAATATTATAACGGGGATTAGCGCGTACATGCATAAATACCTTTAGGGCTTGACGTTTCGACCGGGTTACACCGGCCGTGGTCGCAAGCAGACTGACTGGTATTTATGCATGTACGCGCTAATCCCCGTTATAATATTACTATAGATAAATTGTTTCTTGTCTTTAATTGTCCATCAACAACTATATTTCTTGCTTACTAACTTTCAGAAACCGGTTCCCAGTCAATATATGTTATTATAAATAGCTTTGTACAAAGCCTTAATTGTTCCCGCTTACATTTGTTAGCAGGCCAAGAAGCCGAAGACCAAGGAGGAGGCTCAGAAGGAGATCCTCGATGCTGAACTGGATCTGTTCACTAAACAACAGGTTTGTGAAGATTTTTGTTATTTAACCGACTGAAAAATAGGAGGGTGTTATTTTGACATGATTGCTTGTATGTGGAGTGTATGCCATATATTTGAGTGATGATTGTGATTTCATATCGTCACATAAAATATAATCCAATGGTGTATTAATTTAAGAATATTGATTTTGAAGTTAATATTTAGTTACTATGTCAGATAAACAGGTGTTTCATATTCGATAGAAGTAATTCGCTCTTATTCACATTGTTTTATAGAATAACCACCGAATAAGTAATTGATAGAATACATTTATAACTTACCAATCAACGTATATTAATTGTTATTTGTATAATTATTATACGTAAGTGAATCTTTAATCCCAAGATAGGTTATTAATCACAGTTTGTCTAGCTATGTGGTATAACACATACTCAAAATTTTTGTTCTTTTTAAGTGATTCTTTAATTAATCTTAGTATGTTTGTGTTCATAAATCATTATATTTTTAACACAGGAGGGCCAAGACGTAACGGAACTAACGAAGAAGATCGCCGAGCTCCGCCGCCAGATGTCGCTACAGTTCCTCTCGCATAACATCATGAGGAGACCGCACGCTAGGTGAATATATACTCTTAGTTATAATTATTTTAATAGAATAGAATAAACGTTTATTGTTTCCAGTATTATAGCTAGTAGTAGTACACATACAAAAAACTATAATACCGGAAGCAAAAGGTTCAAGCGTCAGCATTATGCTTAGGTCCCCCCTAGAGGGTAGCTAAGCGCTGGTTTTCAGCTTCAACCCTTTGGCTCCTGTTTACAATGTAGATAACAAAGTTAGTATTTAAAAAAGGTTAATACATCATTATATTCTGGTAACTAACATCTAACAATAGAGACCTGTGGAAGGACTAAAGGGAGGCCTTTGCCGTGCAGCGGGACAGTTCAGGCTTTAAATAAATAATAATAATATTATATTGTGTAGAACTTCGTTCAGGATTTTGACGAGCGGGTGCACCGTATTTAATGCATCAACATCCATTTAATATTATTTACGCCGTTTAGTTTTTATTTATGTAAGTTTTAATTTTAGTATAGTTAGAGTTTGTTCTTATATTAGATTTAATTGTGTATTAATATATATTTAATATTAGAATTACAATTGAATAGAAGAAGATTCATTATATTAACCGACTTTAAAAGGAAGGAGGGTCTAAATTCCTGTGTAACATACAGATGAAATGAGAAACTACTTATTTTGTTTTGCATTTTTTACGTGGTAGTAAATTGTCTATCGAATTGTTTTTTTTTTGATATGGTTACCTCAGAAGTGGGCCTATTAGTATATAATATGGGTCTAGTAGTTTATACAACATGGATCGAGTAGTTTCTTTATTTTTATAGAAGATAGAACAACGTTGACAAAATATGCCTTGTCTAAGAAATCTAAACGATGGTATATTTGATTAAAATTAATGAGTAAATACGGTTTATCCACTTATGTATTAAAAAAAAGAGGACACAAACGGATGTTTGATGTGTAATATCTTTTAAACGACTTCCTCACATTTCAGTCGTCTGGTTACCATAACACAAGCTGTGCTTAGCTTGGGATCAGATAACCGTGTGTGAGATGTCCCGGAATATTATTATTATTATTTCAACTAAAAAAGTTAAAACAATCTTTGTAGTAATCATGTTTTATTTTAATCTCACATATATCTTAGCGGTTATCGATACCATTATTTTTATCAGTTGTATGTGTGTTTGTTATTGGTCTATTTTCTACCAAAATCAGGGTGTTATGTTAATTTTACCTGCCTTCACTTTCCAAGCTATCGTATCGTGAAACGGAGAATTAGGTGAGATTATGTTTTATATTTATATACTTTATTTGACCTCTACGTAAAAAAGAGGGGTGTTTGTTTATTACATACTTATAGGCTATGTATTTTAATTGTTGTGCCAATTGATGTTATTTCCACTTTAGCTAGTGTAAATAAAGTTTATTTAAGACTGACTAGTGCTGTTAAAAAAAATATTTTTTTTTTCTAAATTCGGTACGTATAAAATGCTCATGTGACACAGCTCTTTATTTCCCCGTTTTGTACACTTACTCTGTACCAGAAGTATTCTTTACCCCCCCTTGTATAGCTATACCGATTCGGTAAGATACTATATCAATAGTGAAAAAATTCTCAGGCGACGTAGGTCCCATTTTATAAAGTGACTCTGACATCTGATCTACTCTTCACCCCTTTTGTATAGCCAGACCCTTTCAAATAATGACATAACTCAGCTTCTTTTTTGGAGATTTGACTAAACAAAGAGTAATCTTCATGTAGCTATACCCCTTGCGTAACATGGTGTATCTTAAGTGATGAACTTGTCACCTAACACGGCTGTGTCACCCCCAGAGGCGGGCGTTTCAACACGCCGACCCGCTTCACGCGCGGCGGCATCGCTACCAAGATGTTCAGCGTCAACCAGTCGGTTGATCACCGTCCCCGAGCACTCCTCATATCTGGCTTCGAGGCTGATGAACTGGATGCATTGGTTGCACATTTCTCTGTGAGTATAATCTGATTTACTTTGTTTTTCTACTAAATTATGCTTGTGATATCCTATTAGTGAACTAAGTGGTAATTTTTACACACTTTTTGTACTTTACGAGTAACAATGTCAAACAATCTTGAACGTAATATTGATCCAACTTTCTGGTTTTCGAAAACCTGGGTTGTACCTCGGTGTATACCTGTTTTCTGTGTCGCTTCAAAAAGTCACGGGTTCGATTCCCAGAAGAGCCAATAATGTGGTACACCACTTTTCGACATCGTCTAAACGTCTAGTCTTGTAGTATCTCCGTTGTCTCTTATTCTGTAACTGAAGCTTCTGTCTTGTAGTTCAGTTTCTTAATTATTTTCTAAGGTTAAGTATTGACTGTCTCGTTGGCCTAGTGGTGCTATGCGCGACTGCTATGCTAGAGGTCTTGGGTTCGATTCCCGAGTCGACCAAGATGTTATTGGGTTTTTCTATGAAATTCTCAGTAGCCGGTCGGAGTTTGGATTTGTGCCCGGTTAGTGGCAATAGGCCCGCCCCCTATTACATGGCACCTAAACATATCGGCGAACTGTGGGTGTACATTGGAACACCTCTGCCTACCCCTTCGGAGATACAGGCGTGATGATATGTTATGTTATGTAGTATTGAGTGTATCCTTGTTTTGCAGCAATACGGCGAGGTGATAAGCAAGGAGGTGGAGCTGTCCGTCCCGCAGCTGGTGCTGCAGTACAAGTCGCGCCAGCACGCCGAGCACGCCGCCGCTAACGGCAAGCACTACAACGATAGGACGCTGTCGGTAAGTTATTACTATAAATAAGAAAATTACATGATAACTTCCAAAAACCAACATTGAAATCTGTCCATACGTTTAGAAGCAACGATGCCGCAGAGAAACATAGACGCGTGAAACTTATGACACCGCTCACTATACGTTAATATGGGTTGAAAATGAGGGGGTAAAAACGGGATAGGAATAAAAAAATCTCGACAGAAAACGTAATATTTTCATTCATCTTTTGTAATAAACCTCAAAATTCACACTGAAGAATCATGTCATCAAACGACTTACAAACGTATGTAGTAAGTTTTCTTGTGGTCTAAATCTCTAGCACATATTTAAAATAACATACCATCACGCCTGTACCTCCGAAGGGTTAGGCAGAGGTGTACCAATGTACACCCACAGTTCGCCGGTATGTTTAGGTCCCATGTAATAGGGGGCGAGCCTATTGCCACTAACCGGGCACAAATCCAAACTCCGACCTGCTACTGAGAATTTCATAGAAAAACTCAATAACACCTTGGTCGACTTGGGAATCGAACCCAAGACCTTTAGCGTAGCAGTCGCGCACACAACCACTAGGCCAACAAGGCAGTCAGCCAGCATTATATTTAACAGTGTATATGTTTGTTACAGATAACGTGGACGGCGAACACGAACGCGAGCACGAACAGCGCGAGCCGAGCGCCCGACGCTCGCCCCGCGAGGAACGGCGAGCTTGACGCTAAGGACGAGGTGAGGACATACATAAATATCTATTAAAATAACAACAACATAAATATCAAAAGACCACTCCAATAAATACTCTGCATTTGTTTACACTAATTTATTCAATTATTGTATATTCTGGACTATTAAAGAGACTAAGACCCCCGAGTTTGTTTCGACATTTCTTCTCAGGGTAGTCAGTTAGGAAATGTCGACTTCATCTAGCTTAGGTATTGTAAAAGTGATTTATATAGTCCTACTTGCAAGAATAAACTATTTTATTTCATTTCATTATTTTAGTGAAATATTCCAAGAAGCATGTTCCAGTAAATAATAGTATTTTCCGTATTTTGATTTTTATTTTGTGTTTCTTTGTCATGATTCAATTGTTTACTATTCGGAACTGAAACATTTTTTTTTTATTAACCTATTAAGTATCTCACTGCTAGGCAAAGGTCTCCCCAGAAATTCCTGTCTCTAGCCACATGACACCAATCGCTTAAGAAGCGATCGATGTCATCTCGCCACCGGCTTCTCGGCCTGCGTCGTCTGCGAGTTCCGGCGTAAGGAACCCTCGCAGTAGTTATTTTCGTCCACCTGTCCGGACCAGCCCAGCTCTACTTCAATTTGGCTGTTTGGATTCCTACATCTACGATTTGCGTTTTAGGCTTAAAATTGTGTTTCGCACGCAATCAATTTTTTTTCCTAGCCATTTCTTTTCCACTGCAGGGCAATCTGGCCTCTCTACTCTCCTTCCATTTCTTTCTGGTTAGGGCCGTAGTCATCCACTCCTCATCAAAGGCCTCCAGTTCGTCCTGCCATCTCCGCCTGGGCCTACCGCGATGTCTTTTGCCATTTAGAGGGACCCATTGGGTCGTTCGTTTGGCCCATTGGTCGTCTGACATGAACGCAATCAAATATCATAAAAAAAATTGTTCTACCAATTCTTGAGCTATCGTGTAACTAACCTGACTACATTTTATATATAACAAAGATTCCAAGTAAAAAATAATCAATGTTGTTTTCTCCGTCCAGACGGCAGTGGAGCCCCCGGAGGAGAGCGTGCTCCGCTTCGACGAGGAGGAAGACGACGAGGACGAGGACCGCTCCTGGCGACGTTGACACCAACCCTCCGCCCGCCGGCGAGTACACACACGTCTAGCTCTACCGACACGCTCACATGTTAGCGCTGTCACACGGACTAGCCCCGACAGAGCGTGGCTCATGTAATCGTACGCAAATCTACTACCGAAAGCGCTGGATTTTTCGTTGTATATGTAAAAACCGGGACTACCAAACGGTCGACGGCTATAAATACGGTCATAGTTTTTGCTTGTAAAACGTTAACAGATTCGCCTTACATAAAAAAGTGTATTTTATGTGTCTCACTGCTGGGTATACGCCTCTTCTCACAGACACAAGGAACAGAACCTGAGGTAATTTGGATGTCTATTCGAATACAGGCCTTATAGCTACGTATTTCAATTGAATGTCACTATCACTATAATAAGAAAAAAAAACAAAATTATATACGCTACAATTTAAATTCTTGGAAAAATACAACACTCATCGCTTCCTTTCGAAATTAACCTGTTTTACCATAATCGGAGTACTACACAAAGGCAGGTAACAATACATTTAATACAAGCTAGATTTCACAAAATGCGGCGCTTTCGGTCCTATTAATGCGTTTTACAACTCAAACACTACTCAATTTTAAGTCTTTGTTAAATCTACTGTCTCCATCACTTTACTTTGTAAGATAAAGACAGAGAGAAAACTACTTAAAGTTGAGTTGCTCTTAAAGGGTTAGTTTTGCCAATGTTAATTGTACTTAAGATTTGCGTACTCTTACGATGCTAACAAATTTACGGTCATATAAAGAGTAACACTATAGGTACCATTTAAGAGTGTTGTTTAGAGTTAAAATCATCATTTTAGTTACAGCATCTAACCAAATGATATTTCTAAAAACGTTTACACTGATCGAGTCCCTCAAATGTATGGGAATTACATGCCTAAGTCACAAGACAAATGGAATGTCATCTTCATACATTTAATCCAACGAGGTTGCATTTGAAACTATAGAGTGAGCCTAATAGAGTTTAAACCGTAAGCACTAGTGTGAACAAGTGTTGTCGTGAATTATGTATGAAGATGGAGCTTGCTGTTTTAAAAAATCTATCTAAAACACTAATATTATCCTAACAATGTCAAAACCATCGATATTTTCTTATATAAGTTTCTCATTGCGCTAAAATTAACTTAAATGAAAAACGAAATGTACTAGGATCAGGCTAAAAACTGCTCTCGCTTGGCACAAGGGGAACCTAGCGATAGTAGCAGTCTATGTATATCATACGTCGATGATTTAATCTTATTGACAACAATTGATGTTAAACTTAAATTCACAATACACTATGATCACCGTCGCAGGTTTTAAAATACTCTTAAAAACTACACTCAGAATTGAAATAAGCATTTTATCTTATAATAAATACGGTTAGGTTCTATACATGATTACATGATGGTTTTAACTTTACATAACTCGGTTATAAGCTGGTTTTGATCATACAGACTTGCTCACTTGATTTATTGCCGGATATAGGAAAATGGACCTTATTTCTTTACGATTAAGGCTCTTAAACATAACAGTGAGATTTCTGTACTAGTTGTCTAACATTGTCAGACAATACATAATCAATTCATGTGTTATTATAACAAGATATACAGAATATTCTATCAAGTCAAAATTTTGCTATTTTCGTTAGTCTATCTGTCAATTTCCACCAATCACAGCCCAGTAGCTTGCCTCTCATTGGTAGAGAATGACAGATACATCTTATACGATACTAACGATATCTATCGGCTTTTTAAAAACGGGGATTTAAAGATTCTCTGTTTCTTAAAAGGCTGGTAAAATAGAAATTGGTTGATTATAATCAGAAATAAGAATTTAGTTAAAAAAAATGGTAATTATGTTCGAAAATGTCTTGTTCTTAAATCAAGTCGGCAATCCTTTATGAGTTCACGGTTAAGACATAGTTAACTAGTACATTGTTAATAACTTTTAAACTATCGCGCTGCATGTTTATATAAATATTATAGAACGGGGATTCGACCACGGCCGGTGTAACCCGGTCGAAACGTCAAGCCCTAAAGGTATTTATGCATGTTCGCGCTAATCCCCGTTCTATAATATTAATATAGTACATTGTTGTTTCTTAAACTGTGTCTATGTACCAAGGTTAAGCTAAGACAGATTCTAGTAATATATCAAACTTAGTCTTAAAGTATTATAAAGTTAAGTTTATAACTGCTGTCAAATAACTGAGATTTCCTTGTTTTTTAATGTATAGGTCGCGTCACGTAAAAAGAACGCTAGCTGTGAAGATGCGCAGAACGCGATGTATCGGTCTGTTTGGTGGTATGAAGTGCGGGGGGGCACGAGCCGCATGTTTGCCGGTGCGCTATTGGTTCGTAGGACGACCTTCGCCTGCCGAATTGTATACTCATGCGCAAACCTACCCTCCCCACCTTCCGCCAGCGTTCTTTTTACCTGACGCGACCTATATTTATGATTAAAAATGTTAAAAAATACGGAAATAATTATCTTAAGCCAAGTTATTTTACAGCAGCTATAGTGAGCTAAAAAGTCTAATATATTACCTACTTAGTAATAATAACAATAATACGTTAACTAACAAATGCATTTTAATAGCAAACGATTTTTTCTTTAATAAAAGTAATTTTTATGCAAAATAGTGCCTGAAATTGTTTACCATACTATTAAGTAGACTAATTAACTTTAAAATTGACTAAACTAATCTAGAATAAAAACTTGGTACATAGATACAGTGATTATCGTTAAAATGTAAATATGGTCAAAATATAAAATACAGACTCGAAACTCGTCCCGCAGTATAATAATTATTAAAGCGCCCAATTTTATGAAATATTTATTTACACATAATTATATAGTATACTCTTAGCGAAATATAAGACCTAACTGTTTACCGACTTCAGAAAAGGAGGATGTTGTTACTGCCAGTTTTGAATATTTACAAGTTGATTGGATTTTATTTTGAATTATCTGAAAGGGATTTTTGAATGAATTACAAGTATGGTTTAAATGTGTGAATCAAAGTTAAAACAGTTAGGTCGATAAACAATTGATGCCTAGGAATCATTTTACACAAAATACGTTATAATGCTGACTTGTAAGTCCCACTGCTGGGCAAAGTCCTAGTCATATAAGAACACATTTGCTAAGTGGATACTATATTTGCATGTGATTGTGTGATATTTACCACTATAATGAGTCATTCAAACATTAAATTACACTTAAAATATGTTATCCTACGATCAGTCACACACAAGGAGTCTTTATTCCCAAAACTACTGTGTCCTGTTCAATGAATCTGATATCAAAAGGATTATACAAAATTTGACACAAATATGTGATTTTAACAATAATCATACATTGTCACATTCAAATAACATAAATCAAATAACAACATTACAAAAAAAAATCGTTTAAATTGATCTGCTAATAAAAAAATCGTAACAAATTGAACCAAACAATGAAAATCTTTTGTTCGTCGGTTACTGGTAACACGGTGCTCAAAGACTTATACAGTGGTTTATATCATACATAAATATTTCGTGATCAGCCTTTTTGTATGATATATACAAAGTCTTCCGCCCGACCTAGTCTGGCGTGGAGGTTATAAAGTTCAAAGATTTAGATTATATTACTAAGTATCGAGGCTTCGGGTATATTGGTATTTGACAGATCGTATGAGACAGAATAATAACGTTGTATGGTGATTGTATGGCGATTTCCAACAGGTTATATATGAGTACTAGCTCCTAGCCCAAGTCTTCGTGTAGATGTAGGTTTTATCGCAGAAAAAAGCCTATATTGTTCCTTAGGATTAAAACTTACTTCATACCAAGTTTCATCGAATTCGGTTCAGTGGTTTAGTCGTGAAAGCCAAACAGACTGACTTAAAGACAGACGTATTCGTGACGGATGTTTGTTCCTCTTTCCAGCAAAAACTACTGGATCGATTTTGTTTAAATTTGACTGAGAGATAGTTTTAAACATGGATTAAAATATAGGGTGCTTTTTATCCCGATAACTCTCATATTACTCGGGTTAAACAACGGCTTAGCTAGTATGAATGTAAAATTATTTTGCCATACAACGTTATTTAAATCTATCTCAAAAACACCGTGGAGCGGTTATCAAAAGATTTTGTTATGACTATATTATGTTTATTAACTATTTTGTTGTTATAAACACTCGTTTGTGTATAATGCAGGACTGGTAATGTCGATTTACACTGTATCGCTATTTATATTATATATAAATATATTTAATTTAGTAGTATATTATGTATATTAGAATTGTGCAGACCAAAATAATTGAGACAAGGCAAGGAGATGATGATGGCATTAAGAATGCGTTGATCTTTGACAGTAGCTAAGTCTAAAATATAAGAAATGAATCTTAGGCCTCGTTCACCCGGACTGCTTTTGTTTCGAGACAGGGCGACAAATCGCGCAGCCCGTGTGTGATAATCACTGATTAACTGTGAGAGTACTCTGTCGAACAATAAATTTTCTCGAAATTAATTTAATAAAAAGTAAATAATAACCTTTCAGACACCATTTGAAAGATACCATATTACTTAGTAAATAATAAATAGAAGTATACTGTATTACCCAGTTAATGTATTGTGTTTGTCAGATAGACAGTCGCTTTATAACATACTGGTGT
The DNA here is from genome assembly GCA_905146925.1 of Autographa gamma. Taxonomy (NCBI): domain Eukaryota; kingdom Metazoa; phylum Arthropoda; class Insecta; order Lepidoptera; family Noctuidae; genus Autographa; species Autographa gamma. The sequence goes on along the minus strand of LR989878.1, from coordinate 1,885,578 downwards.
TCAGCTGTCGGTGAGACTGGAAGCCGACAACAATTAGTTAAAAGGTTTAGCAAAAGATACTGTTATCGCTGTTATAAAAACTTATCAATATATATGATTTCAAATTTTCTAAATTTTGTTTAAAATTTGCTTAATATACATGTTTTTAAAGGTGATGGTTTTTTAGCAAAATTCTAAACACAATTTAAGTTGCTTGTTATAATAAAATATATTTATATTACTGTTAAATATGATAAGTATTTAATATAATAAATAATTAGGTTTATTTTAATGCTTTATGTATACGTCAGCACGAAAATAGTCAACTTTTAACATAAATAAATATTTAATTAATATTATATGTATAAGTAAATAAATTATATGTAGTTGAATAATATCTAATATAACGATACAGTGTGAATTGGCCTTATAAAGAAGTGTCACACTTCATTCATGTTACATATTCTTATTTTTTATTAATAAATTATATAGTTTTAATTACTTAATTATTATAGATTGTAAGTTCGACATAATTTGAAGAAGGTAAATAAGAGTGAATTATAATCAACTGTAGTGGGTTTATTTTGCGGATACACGGATCCGGATTTCGTTGCTCCAATCCTTAAATCCGTTGTCACTTATTCGAGTAATTATTTACTTATAAACGGATTTTATTTTAATATTAACATATGTGATAACGGATTCGGGTCTTAAGATCCGCGATATACCCTCTACGTATAAGTTTTTAGCATAAAAATGCTAAAAAACGACTCTAAAGTTACTTTCTTCAAAGTATGTTAATTAGTTTTATTTAAATCTGTTTTTCATTTCTTTCAACTAATTGTTTTGACATAGTTTTGCTCTGCGGTTGCGTGGGTGAAGAAGTTGGACTGTTTATTGGGAAACGGAGCCATTTTTATATTAAAAAAATACATTGCAACATCACTACTGTCAAAAACAACAGATGGAATTAGTTAATCATCTGTCAAGGGCTGTGATTAGTTGTTAGTATTTTAGTCAACCAATCACAGTCGTCATCAGATTTGTTTTTTTTTTTTAAACTGGGTTTTTATTCTTTTATTTTTTCTTTATTAATATTATTACTCTTTAAATCAATTAATATTGCAGTTAAAATATATTATATACTTTGATTATATAATGTCTAGATGGACTGTCAAGTGCGCGCAGACGTGTCAAAAAATAACAACCAAAAGTGGTTGTTAAGTACTTTCCCGCCACCAGTACAGATCGTGCCGCTTTCGTGACACTACGTTTTACGCGCTCTAAGGAATAACCACATAACAGCGATAAAATGATAGTATGTGCTTCTAAAGTGTGCTGGAATTAAAAAGGAAGGCTAAAAAATACCAACACACATCACCTATCACTAAAACTACTGCACACTATTTAAAGAAACTTTATAATTAATTTTATTTTTATGATTATTAAAATCACGCCATATTTTATCAGTGTTGCCAGTTTCTGTTTTTCATTCTCCCATTTTTGTGGGTAATTTTGTTGGTTTATCGTTACGTTTATGTACTTTTTCAAATAAAAAAATAAATAAAAAGTAAAAAAATAAATAACTCAATGTTAAAGTACCTATACCTCATTATGTTTTAATATTGTACCAAATACTAACTTAGTTGATTTAATACTCGATTCAAACACACAACTCCAAATTTCTTTTTTTTATTGATTTAAAAAGTAAATACTTAATAAAAAAAAAAATTATTATTATTAAAATACACTTAAACTGAATAATACCACATAAGTACCAACATATAACTAAAATAAGTAATAATTTTATTATAATTAATTCGTCTTTATTTAATGTGATTTATGGGAGAATTTGTAATAGCTGGTATCACTATTTACGCACACAGAGACATTGACGTATAGTGTAAAACGACGCCTGCACGCACACATACACAAATGGCGTCCTAGTTTACTTTGGTATGAATGTAGGGCCACGCTCCATCTAGACATTATATAATCAAAGATTATATACCTAAAAATTGTCCAATAGAAGAAATATTTTCTCAAATTAAGTCTTGTTTGGTTTTCCGTTACCATGGCAACCGTTCCCCGATCAACAGTCTTACTATAGTTTAAATACGCTTGTCAGGCGCTAATTTATAGAATAATGTTTAACGCTAGAGGTTTTACTTTGATAATAATTTTGTAAATATGTTTTTTTTTTGTCAATAGTCTGTAAGAGGCGATGGCTCGTACGTTTGATGTGTTTGGTGATTTTGTGTCGATGGCACTTTACGGAAAGAATGAAATTTTATTAGGGGTTTCGCTTTAGAAATTATTTGTATAGATTACTGAGTTTTAAGACGATTTGTGTAATTTTATTAGGATTTGTTTAGGGATTTTCGATGTTTAAATTTATTTATATAATAACATTTGTGTACCTTGAATTATATTGGTTTTAAATTGATTTGGTAAGGAAATTAGAAAATTTTGAGTCTTATGAAATTTTCTTGTAATTTTTTTTGTTAAAAAAGTATGTAATAGATAATAAAATAAGTATAGATAAGGTACATGCAGAGCAATAATAATGTCAAACGTACGAGCGTCGTAAATAATGTACATACTAGATATATTTTACTAATATACATGTAAAAAGAACATTTACAAAAAAGAATTAAAGTTTTAGCCGTTTAAAAAATAAACGTTAGCGGCAAAAAATATTTTTTCTAAGTTGAAATGGCGGCTTTTGTAACACAAGAAAAAAGTGGCTTGTGAACGTTTTTCAGTTTGTTTGATTTTTTTTTTGTAAAAAAGAATGAAAAAATTTAGCCGCCAAAAAAATAAAAATGGTTCCATGTTTCTATGGGAGAACGTCAATATGGTCGAAAGACTTTCTATTTCAGCTTTTGAAGATTGAGAAGAAAGAAGAATTTCATCGCATCACATCAAAATCGGTTCAGCCTAACGAGGGATACCGCGGATAAACATACATACAGGTCAAACTGAGAACCTCCTTGTTTGCAGTCGGTTAATTAGTTATTTGGAAGAGCTCTGATAGAATCTTCTGCTGAACTTTTTCTCTATCGAATAGAGGCCTTATTTAATCTGCTTTATATTCAAAGCATGTCCAATCAATTAATGAATTTAAATAAATCATGCGCATGCGTACCTTAAAAAAAAAGGTATATTGCTACAAGTATATTTTTCCCATTGGATGTTATCACTTACCCCACTTCGCGAATTTCTACTTTTACAGTCAATTTACAAGACTGCTCTCTCCTCTATCGCAATATCAAGCCATGTTAGCCGCAGCCTCAAGATCTGACAAGATCTGACAAGATCATTGCTCTGAGATTTCCCTAATTTACTTAAATCCACATCACGCTTCGAGAATTTCTACTTCTACAGTCAATTTACAAGACTGCTCTCTCCTCTATCGCAATAACAAGCCATGTTAGCTCCAGCTTCATATCTGACAAGATCATTGCTCTGAGATTTCCCTAATTTACTTAAATCCACATCACGCTTCGAGAATTTCTACTTCTACAGTCAATTTACAAGACTGCTCTCTCCTCTATCGCAATAACAAGCCATGTTAGCTCCAGCTTCATATCTGACAAGATCATTGCTCTGAGATTTCCCTAATTTACTTAAAATCACATCACGCAATTAAGATTTGTTTGAAACTGTTAGGATAATAAGTACATGAGTAATGAAGAAAGAAGACTGAAGAAGAAGATATTAAATGATTTGTTGACTATTATTTATTTCCCTTTGTATGTGAGGTTGTAAATAAATTAGACTGGCCTGTTGGTTAGTGACCCTGACTTGATATACCGGAGGTCGTGAGTTCGATTCCTACCTAGGACATTTTTTATGTGATGAGCATGATCATTTGTTCTGCGTTTGGGTGTAATTTATCTATATATTTATTTAGAAATATATAAGTATGTTTATCAATTATTTACCATACCAAAAGCTCTGCTCACGATGGGATCAGATGGTCCCAGATTAATACAAATAATTATTGGGGTTATTTGTGTTTGAGAGTTTGTTTTTAAGAGACAGTGGTTGCCACAAGATTGTATTATATAAAAAGTTTTTGGCAGCGGTGGGATTCGAACCCACGCCTCCGAAGAGACTGGTGCCTTAAACCAGCGCCTTAGACCGCTCGGCCACGCTACCCTTGGGACCTTGTTCTGAAATTCAGATCTTTACAGGACTGTTACACACATACCATCACGCCCATACCCCGAAGGGTTAGGCAGAGGTTTACCAATGTACACCCACAGTTCGCCGATATGTTTAGGTCCCATGTAATAGGGGGCGAGCCTATTGCCACTAACCGGGCACAAATCCAAACTCTGACCTGCTACTGAGAATTTCTTAGAAAAACTCAACACCTTGGTCGACTTGGGAATCATGTTTATACTTAAATAGGGCTATAATTTTTTTTTTCGAAATATATAAAAACAGTATTTGTTAATAATATAACTTTATATACAAACGTAATAAAATAACATGTTTTTAAAGAATAACGAACTTATTTTACATGAATATAACATTGAAATAAAACTACTTTTTCTACAGAATATGTCGCGGTGTATTTCAAAAAAACTTCTTTCGTTTCTAAAATAAACCGCAACTTGTTAAACATTAATATAAAATCTCAAAAAATAAGCTTATTTACTTAACAACTACACAACTTTCTAAATTAATAAATATTTGGCAGTGGTACTGAATATTCGGGATTCTAACTTAAATTCATTGTTTATTTTTAGTCTAAAAACTATAACGATAAAAATATGACCGATGGGTCTAAAAATAGTTTTTTTTTGTGAATTTCTACAGGTACCTACACTAGGTAATTATTTTAATTAAAAAAAAACATCCGTATTGAGAATCTTCTTTTGAAGTGGGTTTATAATAATACAGCTTTGTAAATGACATTTGTATTTTTTTTAAGAAGTAATTTTTTAAAAGTCTGGCTTCTAAATAACAAAGTTGACCTAATTCTGTTTACACGAACTAACAATAATTTATACTATAAGTAGTTTTTTTAACTGTAAAAATGAAAAAAAGACATTCATACCAATTTTTTGAAGTATCAAAGGCGTAAGCTAATATAATCTAATTCTCTCAAGCTTCATGTTAGTAAAAGATTTTATTTCATATTTTTTTTAAAAGAGTAACCTATGGATTTTCTTGCCGGTTCTTCTCCATTGGAATGTCATTTAAGAACCTGCAGCTAGAGTCAGTAAATTTAACGTTTTAAAAGAGCTTAAAAAGGCCTACTTAAAATAAAAATATTTCGATTTTGATTTTTGATTTTGATAGCAATGCTAACATTCTACTTCACGTTCAACGGAAAAACCAACAATAGCTCAGTAAATCATGTGTATGTCTTGCGGTTCTCGAACCAGATAACAAAGGTTCTTATCTGGGTCGGCCGTAACGTGACGACATAGTCCACATCTTCTACCGTTTCCGAGTTGCCAGCTTCCCCGCCAGGCGGCTCGTCGTCTTTTGGCAGAGTTCTGTAAATAAATAAATGATAAGTTTAACTTAATTGTTATTAAAAATGTCCACGTCCTACAGTGGACGTCTTTCAGGTGAGATGTTGATGAAATGTAAAAAAGAACTGACTTGTATTAATTTTTTACGAAATAACCTCAGAGGTATAATGTCGAGGACAACAAAAGTTTTTAAATTCGATCAACAATTGCCATAGATATCGCAAACCAAAAATACAAAAAACAGTTGTTTTAAGAATTTCTCGTTGTATAGTCGGTTAAAAACAAAGACCAGAAAATATAAAAGGTATATAAAAAAGTGCAATTTGCTTGTTTTGTTTATTTCATTTTACTTTTGCTAGGTTCCTAATCCCCCTTGCACTTGCTCCTTTTCTGTCACATAATTATTCCATAGTTAGTATGTGTGCAATAAGGGGATAGATAAATAAAAAATATCACAACTGGCACATAGCATATCCGTCTGTCTTCTGCTACATCTAGATATAGCAGTAGATTGCGATATTACCTCTTTCTCCTGCTGTTCTCTGCTCTTCTGTCTAAAGCCTCCTTCTCCACGATATCCAGGTCTTCTTCCTCAGAGTAGTCCTGGACCTCCATGCCGCTGTTGTCCTTGCGTTTTCGCGATCTAGGTATGTTGCTCTTTACTACTGGTAGCTCTGAAAATATAACAGATAATAATAATAAATAAATGCGGACAACATCACATACATTGCTCTGAACCCAAAGTAAGAGTTGCTAAAGAACTTGTGTTATGGCATTCCGATGCAACGAAGGTACCACAAACACCCAGACCCGAGACAATGCAGAAAAGTGACTTTCTACATTGACCCGTCCGGGGATCGAACCTGGGACCTCAGAGCTAGCGACACCTTGAAACCGGTGCGTACGCCACTCGACCACGGAGGTCGTCGAGAGAATATACATATACTCTAAAATAGTCTAGAAGCAATAAAAATAATTTCGTTTGTAAAATGTACTGATGAACCAATAATTGATTGCACATAAAAGAAAAAATCCGACTTCAATAAAATAAAAATTTGTTGATCGATTTTGATAAAATTTATATGGAGCTATCTCTGAGGCCCACTCGATCGATGAAAAATAAACTTACGCCAACTGCCGTAAATATTGCAAAACAAAAATACAGACGAATTGTGAACTTATTTTCGAAGTCGGTTAAAAATACATAATAACCTACAACGATTAAAGTTAAGTGAATTCTAAACAAGGGCGGATACAGCATTGGTGCCAGGGGGTGGTCACATAGTCGTGACCAAGTCCCAAGAAGCAAGGGCACCATCTGCTTTTGGTCCAGAAATCAGTTTTTTTTTAGATAAGATTTAACTTAGTCGTATTTTATTAAGCAATACACAAAATAATTTTCAAAATTATTATTTCTCACAATACAATGCTCATACATTTATCAAAAAAAATATGTTGTTCTCCTAAGTTAGGTAGCAAACGGCCGTTAACAAATGAGCCTCAAATAGGCAGCTGATTTCCTTTTGCACCATGACATTGGCCGCGTAGCGCGATTTTTTTCTACTTCATAAATATTTTGTTGTTATATTTGGGTTTGTTACTGAACTGCTCGGGGTCCAGCTGCCCTTCTGCCCTCTTTTAGAAATAGATAAAAAAAATGTTGTGGGTCTAGCTAGTTCGTGGACCTAGCCCAGGGGGTGGTCATGACCCCATGACCACCCCCCTGGATCCGCGCTTGATTCTAAATAAACCATTTATATAACTCACCTTTCAACTGCCCATCATCCCCCATCTTCTCCCTCGCTCTCCGTTCTTCCAGAAACTCTCTCTCCCCCTTATGTCTCCTGCCATCAGTTATAAAGAACGGCATATCAGCAGTCAAGCCCTTCCCTCTTCTCTTATTCTTACTCCTGAAGTACTTCCTGGTAGTAGGTTCTACATCATAATCATAATCATTCTTGTCTCTCATTCTGCGGGACTTCTTCTTCTTCCTAGATTTCTCTTCTTCAACTGTTTTCGTTCGGAATTGGGATTTTGGTCTGTGTTTATAGTACATCTCGTAAATTGATTTTGTGATGCCGTCGTCTGCGTCGTCCGATATGACTTCTGTGAAACCTTTTTAATTGTTAGAAGATTAGTTGTGGATGAAAGGTAAAGTGTGTAAACGCTTTTACTTTTGCAATGTTATTTATTTATTTAAACTTTCATGTACAATTTTGCTACATAAGGCGGACTTCTACCAGTTAACCTTTGGGTCAAATGGCGAAGCAGTTACGTTATTAACGGAATATTGCTGTGCTACTTACGCGAAGTGGGGTTGCTAGTTATAAACATAAATTTGAAAATATAAATTAAAAATTAAGGATTCTCCTGCATTTTGAGAAATTTGCTTGCAGTTTTAAATATACTGAATATATATGTTCATTAAATTAACAGATAAAATAAGAAACACCATAATCCGTTCCAAAAGTAAAATTACCGATGTCACACAAAAAGCTGCTACGTTGAAGTGGAAATGGGCTGGACACGTTTGTCGTATGCCAATGCAACAATGGGCTAAAATTACCACCGAATGGTTCCCAACACACATAAAGCGTCAGCGAGGCAGACCCAGACGAAGATGGCGGGATGACCTACATTCGTTTTTACCAAACTGGTCAATCGCGGCTCTTGAGAGAGATAAATGGAGGGAGATTGGGGAGGCCTTTGCCCAGCAGTGGGACATTGCAGGCTCTTAATAATAATAATAATAATAATATGTTCATTAACTATATCTAAGAACTATATCTTCTTTTTAGTTTAGGAGGGTTTCAAGTTAGTTTTGGAGCTACGACAACTTCAAACTTATCACCCACTCTTTTTGCGCCGAGGGATTCGAAGGTTAAAAAAAAACCAACAGACCTTCTGGCTTATTCCTCTTCATAGTCTTAGCGCCCGCGCGCCTTCTCGGCGATCTCTTCTTAAGGTTAGAAGAGAAGTCTTCTTCAGAAGAGACCACCTCTTCTGTGTCTGCACCCCAGTCGGGAGTCAGCTTGCTTGGCTTCATGCGCGCTAGGAAGCTCAGCTTTGGAGTCTTTTGCGTGACTGGAAGAAAGGATCGATTTAGTAATATAGCAGGTGTTACCAAACAAAAGAGGTGAAAAGTAGCTAAGTATATCTTTTATTGAGTTATTTTGTAAAGTTTGAATAAACTTTTTTCAATAATTGATGTCAAATTCAGTAAAAATCATCATCTAGGGGCTCCGCACTACAATGGTACCTAAATGCCTAATAACGTTACTCTCCGAATCCTTAGATATATCGTTTCAACGGTGTGGTTAGGACTAAATAAATAAATAATATTTTAAGTTGACACCTCAATCAACAACTAGATAACAAATAGATCGAAGCTTGGAACATTAAATTAGAAGCTTTATCAATTTTTTTCTGACTCTCTATATAAGAAGAAATAAGAGTCTTTTCAGCATCCTTAATTATAACATTCGCACAATATATTATTATGATGCCCAATGCCCAATACAACAAAATCTTCTTTACCGAGTATTGGGTCTGCTAACCATAACACAATTTTTTACTTAAAAACAATACCAACAATTACATAAAGCCAACTCACCCAAAAATCTAAACGGCTCAGCAAACTTAGTAGTATCATTCAACTCTCTATCAACACCTCTCGTAGTGACATCCGCCGTAGTTTCATTCAGCGGCAGCTCCGTAGTTTCATTGAACCTTATCTCATCCATAAAGGTATCGTTAATGATATTCTCCATGACATTCTCTGTGATATTAACTGCTCTCTTCTTTCTGTCGTAATCTGCGTATATCGGCATCTTCACTTTTGATCTGCTTTTGTCGCTGGCAAACTTTGGTCGGCGGTAGTATTTTTTTCGAGTGAAGTCTTGTTCTTCGTCGGAAAAGTGACCTAGAAATACAAAAAAGCAAACTGTGTTTAATTTGATATCGATCTACTAAAATGTATAATTTCCTTTTCTACTTGGAAAGGTCTTTTCTTATGTTCCCATTTTATTAGGACCACTGATCATCTTTCTTCTTTATTTGCCGATCTCATAAAATATTCTTACATGTATTATCGAGCTCAAAGCTACAAGAAAACTCCTAATAATATATGTGCAGGAACACTATTTTCTGTTTTCGAGATTTGAGGAGTTCGGCAATAAAATTATATTATTATATTACTTAAATTCTTATTCATGTTGGTTAACTGTAAGTAAACGCCTGTTTTCTAGCGAGAAACTCCTGCTTAACATAGAATCAGAGGTCTTATAGAGATGAACTCAACACCTTTTGGCGGAAGAAGCGACACCCTGAGGGCCTTTTACAGGGATAAATAAAAAGAAGGAAGAGAGGCCTTTGTCCCTCAGTGGGACACTTATGGCTCATAGTTATAATAATAATTATTATCTAGAGCCAGAACTGTCCCGATGTAGGGCAAAGCAAAAAAAAGGCCTGTCTTTCCACAGGTTTCTATTGCTATATATTTGTTACCACTCCTTTTTGCATGTGTCCAGTTTATCCCTCCATAATTATAGCTATAAAGATTGTACCTACCATAGTTAGTACCCGAGTCCTTGGTCTCCGCCGCTTTAGGTTTGTCTTCGGTTTCCTCAGCGTCTTCTGGCAGAATACCATCGTCAGCACCGCTGTACACGTATCTGCAAATACAAGACAGATAATTTAAATAAACGAAAAAATAAATAAAAGGAACACGGTAACGCGTGCGCAACGGTGGCGCGCATCGTCCAGCGACTGGTTGCCGCCAGGGTGGTCTCCCGCACCATCTGCAGGGACATGTTACCTGGTGCTCCAGTCCATCTGGCGCGCATCGTCCAGCCACTGGTTGCCGCCAGGGTGGTCTCCCGCACCATCTGCAGGGACATGTTACCTGGTGCTCCAGTCCATCTGGCGCGCATCGTCCAGCCACTGGTTGCCGCCAGGGTGGTCTCCCGCACCATCTGCAGGGACATGTTACCTGGTGCTCCAGTCCATCTGGCGCGCATCGTCCAGCCACTGGTTGCCGCCAGGGTGGTCTCCCGCACCATCTGCAGGGACATGTTACCTGGTGCTCCAGTCCATCTGGCGCGCATCGTCCAGCCACTGGTTGCCGCCAGGGTGGTCTCCCGCACCATCTGCAGGGACATGTTACCTGGTGCTCCAGTCCATCTGGCGCGCATCGTCCAGCCACTGGTTGGCGGCCAGGGTGGTCTCCCGCACCATCTTGATGTTCATCTGGAGGAAGATCTTCTTGAGCTCGACTGTGATATGTGTCGGCTTTGTGTTGTAGTCGTCGGGGCCGTCGCTCTTATCTGTTTTGAAGCGATCTGTAATAAGTTTAGGTTTAGATGGTCTTTGGAAGCTGAATTTAGATATTATTATGACGATCTCCGTGGTTGACTAGCGTAGTGGCCGGTTTTCAAGGTGTTGCTAGCTCTGAGGTTCATGGTCAGATCCTGGATGGGTCAATGTAGAAAGCATACAAAATAGAGTCGTTAAAAAATACGACCTGTGCATAAGTAATTCATGTTATGTTTGCAAGGTCTAAACAAACGTTTTTTCTGCCAGTCCATCTTTGAGTCTCAACTTTTGCACCCCTTAGTCACAGAACCAATAAAATTTTATTTTCATTCTGAGTCACTTTCTAAAACTTTTTCTTTGACAGCTTATCTTTCTGGAGTACCTTATTCACCATTCATCCTATCATATCTCTCTTATCTCAGTTACCTCTAACAGGGTTCTCCAGGGTGTTCTCCAGCCGCAACAGAACAGTCCCCGCCTTCCACGGCTCCAGGGTCAGGACCTGGATGTGGCGCGGCAGCCCGTGGAGCTTCAGGACCGAGTACTGTGGAATTTTGTTATTTGTGATGGACTTGGTTACAATTTTGTATATACTTGTTGGGGCTTTTTAGACCCTACCTAGTTCATATTGGATTTATTTCTCTTTGCAAAGGTAAATAGGAAGTTGCCTTGAAAAATAAAGAGTGCGTACTTTAGCTCGATATGTTTTTAAATTTTTCTATGTCAAATAGTAACTTTTGCGTTATTAGTCTAGGTTCGTCTAGATAACGTTAACTTACGTAAGCACTGTGCCAAAACTATTTGCAGACATCTACATACAGTTCCTCATGGTTATAATGTCGTTCATGATTACTATTATCGTTTACGTTTAAAATTCACAGAAAAACACGAGTTCCAATTAAAAGTATTATTTCCAACCCTCTAATTCTGTCTTTTTTAAAGAATGCCCTAGTAGTTACACACCAGGAACCATATACTTTATTTCGACGTTATAAATAATAATAATAATAATATTCCGGGACATCTCACACACGGTTGTCTGATCCCAAGCTAAGCAGAGCTTGTGTTATGGTAACCAGAGAACTGATAAACATACTTATATATTTCTAAATACATACATATTATAGATAAATTACACCCAGACACCGAACAAATGATCGTGCTCATCACACAAACATTTGTCCCGGGTGGGAATCGAACCCACGACCGCCGGTATAGCAGTCAGGGTCTCTAACCACTTGACCAACAGGCCCGTCAAATAATCTATAAATCTGATCAAAGAAAGAACTCACTCTCTTATTCCTCACGTTCTGCCACTTCCTCCTGTTGAGCTTCTCTCCAGACGTGAGGAACAGCCAGGGCTCGTACTGCCACTTCCTGGACGAGAGGGACATCCGCTCCGCGAAGGTTTGGTCGTCCACTGGAATTAAAATATTAGCTTTAATATGTAAGTAAATCATCATATCAGCCTGTTGCAGTCCACTGCTGGACATAGGCCTCCCCCAAGGAACGTTACAGCACACAAACCTCCCACCCTCTGTAAGTAAGTAAATACTTCACACACTTAAATAGAAAAAAGATGATAAAAAAATGATTGACTTTTTTCACAGATTCAAGGGACTGTTTGTACTTGGTTATATATTTTTTATTCAAATTTGGTATGTCTGCGTTCCCGATATAAAGGGTCTTGACAGATAGACGGACGGTCAATAACGTGATAAAAAACGAAACCTTTATAGGTTTCGTTTATTATCTTTCAGATACGGAACCGTAAAATATCATTCACCAACTTCAAAAGAGAAGGTTATTTTAAAAGTTTCGCAAGTCGTATGGGTATATCAATGATGTAAATTATATTTTTAGCTTACGGGTCTTAAAACTACCCTATGATGGAAATATACCCTACATGGACCTTCGAATCGCAATAGAAATGACTACAGTTAGCCACTCTATGAAGATCTAAGTTTCATATTATTACCTTCTTGCCGATAATTGCCGAAGAGAATCCGGTGCTTCCCTTTAATGACCAGACCGACACCGTAAGCCTCCTCGTTCAGGGTCTCCTCAAGACCGAACCCGTCGTCTGTTAACAGTCGTCGGTGTACCTAGAGGCATGGAAAGTTAACAGTACATTACGAAAGGAAAGGTAGTCTCTTGAAATAGTTCATCATATACGATAGAATCCCGTCGAAAAACGAGATATTCAATGTTCTGTAAGAAAGACAAAAATACTTAGAAGTACGAGACCTTATTGGACGTAATGATATCTATCTTATTATTTTACTGACTTAATAAAGCAAGCCTGATCAGAATCTTCTTTTTATGTTTTTGAAAAAATCACTCATCTCGCGATTCGAAAAAATCATTTTATGTTTGAAAGGTTAAATTATACTTCTAAGATGGACCCAGGATCATCAGGTCATAGTAATAAAGGAATCTCAAGGAACTCGAGGGCAAAACTTTTGCACACATACAGCAATTGTGAAATACACGACGGCATCCCCTTTTTTTAAATACGATGTCTTCTTTACTGCAGGCTTTGACTGCTTCCACGGGCTGATTATTTTGAGGCATATCAAAATTTGATAACTAATGAACTACGTACTTACCATGAGCTCAATCTCTCCGTCGTTATAAGACGTGCCTCCCTGCGTCCTGTCTGTCAATACGCACATCTCCACGCTAGAGTTGAGCGAGTGTATACAGATGCGTGACGTCACGGGAAAGTAGCACGCTGCTATGGGCTTCTTTTGTTGCTGACCTAAACAGGGGGAAATAAACAAGGTGTTACCGAAAAGGTATAGCAATCGAAGGGGGTGAAGAGTACTCCAGGTGAGTAAGTAACGAAGCAGATGCTGTATAATATATCATAGTAATTCATAGGATATTTCGGCAAAACATCACAAGTTGTAGGAACGTTGAATAGCACAAATTTTACAGATTTTAAGTTCATTTGTATTTTTTTTTTTTTACAACATCACATACATTGCTCTGAACCCAAAGTAAGTAGCTATTAAGCACTTGTGCTATGGAATTCAGAAACAACGAAGGTACCACAAACACCCAGACCCGACGCAATGTAGAAAAGTTGATTTCTACATTGACCCGACCGGGGATCGAACCCGGGACCTCAGAGATAGCGACACCTTGAAACCGGTGCGTACGCCACTCGACCACGGAGGTCGTCGATCGAATTTAGATTTTAAGTTCTGACGTTTCGACACCTTTGCAGGTATCATGCGCACGGACAGACCATGTGACCATACAAACCGCGATAAAATCCGTAAAAGTAGTTTTTGTATTCAATCAATATTGTATGATTCAACTTACTAGCCGACTCGTTCCAACAGGTCCTCCTCATCATCTGTCGCGAGTTGGAGTCCGTGAAGAACTCACCGTTGCTGGAGACGTTGGACGTGAACATGCTTACCACCTCCTTGCCGAGGTCAGTTCTGAGGACAGAGAAAGAGCATTAACTCTTATACATAAGCAATAAATAGAAAAATTAGGACGACTTCAACACACCAGCTGACACCAGCTGCAGCTAGTCACACAAGCAAAATTTCTACACTTATTATAATAAAGTACGGAGGTTATTTTTGTTCATCTAGCTGTTGCCCGCGGCAGTCATCGGTAGTAGTAGTTGTTCTTTCTTGAGATCTAAGCTTATCAAAACCGATTCTTATGAAATGATGTTATTTTTTTATTCAATGGATTAAGGAGAATTGTGCTTGTCATTTATATTCCGTGGCTTGAAGTTTTGGAAGACATACATTTTTTAGGATATAATTTAAGGGATCTTTTGGTATGAGATAAAATCACGGAACCACAACAAACTGGAAGCTGTAAGCGGACTAATGGTATCATGATTCAAGTAATGTTATGAAGTAAATACGCGTTGTAGGAAACACATAAACAATACTGAAAAAAAAAAACAAAACTACGTCCTTCAGAAAAATCTTCAAGCAAATAAAGTCCCATTGCTTTTGACCTGTAATAAGTGCCCAAGCGATTTTGAACTCTCACCCGATAGGCACAGGGCCTATAATCCACTCGAGCTCGACGAACTCTTCGCCGCGGTACAGCCGTATGATCTGCGTGATCCAGTCTGTGAACCTCTGGCGGATCTCCTTGACGAGGGAGCCGCGGATCGTGTTGTAGGTTACCTTGTCTGTTACCTACGAAAAGTAAAGAAAGTTACGTTTGATATATAATTACATGGGACCTAAACATATCGGCGAACTGCGGGTGTACATTGGTACACCTCTGCCTTATCCTTCGGGGATACAGGCGTGATGATATGTTATGTCCTAACAATACCGGCCTATAAACGTCCAGGTGCTAGACACAGGCCTCTTTCCATATAGAGAAGGCACGAGCATTGATCACCACGCTTTCTTTAAAAAAGGAGACAAAACATTAATGAAAAATTACAGACCAGTGGCGCTGATACCTATATTTTCAAAAGTAATCGAAAAAGTCATTTACTTTCGGTTATACAGTTACCTAGAAAATAAAAATATTTTAGTCGACGAACAAAAAGGATTCCGAAAAAAGAAATCCATAAATTTAGCTATTTTTGATTTCCTACGCATTGTTATGAGTAACGTAGATAAAAGAGTATCCATTTGCGCCCTTTACATGGACATGACAAAGGCTTTTGATTATGTAGATCACGGTATTCTTATAAACAAATTGGAGAGATATGGCATACGAGGCAATATCCTTAACCTACTAAAAATAATATTTAAGTAAACGAACACAATTCACAGAAATAACAAATATCGATATTGTAAACAAAAGAGAAATTAAATATAAATCCAAATCGAGGCCGGTAAAATATGGAGTACCTCAAGGGAGTGTTTTAGGTCCGTTATTATTTCTACTCTATATTAATGATCTCCCCAAAAACACTAAACATCCTACAGTATTGTTCGCTGATGACAGCACAATTATTGTAAAATCAGATAATTCTTATAACTATGAGGAAGAGGTAAACAATACATTAAAACAAACAATAGAATGGCTTAACTGTAATAATCTACAAATTAACTTAGAAAAAACTCACATTATGCATTTTGAACAAAGACTCAGGGAAAATCATATACATGTAAATTAAAATCGAATGTCTGTTTCAGAAAAAGATGAAATAAAGTTTCTAGGCTTATTGATAGATTCTAAACTAACATGGAAACCACAGGTAGAAGTCATTTGCAGTAGAGTAAACAGCTTTTCTTACGCACTGTATAAATTATCTAAGTTTGTAAATCGTGACACGGTACTTGTAGCCTATCACAGTTATGTAGAATCTATTATGCGATATGGTCTCATTTTCTGGGGCAATTCAACGGATAAACAACAAGTATTCTTAGCACAAAAGAGGTGCATTCGTGCAATATGTAACTTGCATCCTAGAGATAGTTGTAAACCATTATTTAAGTCATTAAATATTTTAACATTTCCATCTCTTTATATCTATGAGCTGGCGGTGTTTGTAAAAAGTAACTTAGAATTATTTACAATAAAGCCCCCAGCAGATCCAAGGTTGAGGAAAAGGGAGTCTAATATTCTAAGAATTGAGCGTAGCAACACTGCCCTTTTACGGAAAAGCGTTTATGAAATGGCTCCAAGAATATATAATAAAATACCTCATGAGTTAAAAAAATTAAATATAAATCTTTTTAAGAAAAAGCTGAAAGACTTGTTAATAAAGAAATGCTGCTACTCAATTAGCGAATTTTTAGAATAATTATAAGATGTATAATATAATATAAATAATTTAAATAAAGATAAAGTAATAACAGTATTATATAATGAATATAAATTTGGAAACAGACTGTATAAATATGTATAATAGAAGAAATAACTATAATTACAATAGAGATGAACAGTATTATATATAAATATAATAGAGTAAGAAAGCCAAATAATTAATATTATTAAAAAAAAAAAAAACCAGTGTTATATAAAGTTAAGCAATGAATAAATATAAGTGATAAGTGATGCAATTAAATAGTATTATATAAATGTGATAGTATTATATAAATGTGTATTAAATACATAATAATAGGTTAATTGAAATTAATAACAAAGTTTAATAGAATATAAGTAATTCTCATTTAATGTAATTTTCGTATGCCCACAGGCACAATGTAGCGAACTTCCTGTAACTCCTAACACCTTATTTATTGTACACCTGCATTGACGAATAAAATGATTTGATTTGATTTGATTTGATTTCTTATTTGCTGGATTAGCGATATCAGATTCAAAATTTTCTAATCCGTTTCCTCACGATGTTGCCCTTTACCGTTTGTCAGAAGTGTCTTAGAATAATTAAGAAAGAACATATAACTTAGCAAAAGCAACTTCAATATTTGCTTGAGTTTAAACCTGCAGGTTTGTGCAGACAAATCCATCCAACCATTACGAAATTTAGGTGCATACCTTGCGTATAATAAATAAAAGTTGTCAACATCACATTCATTGCTCTGAACTCAAAGCAATTACCTAAAGCACTTGTGGTGAGTAAGGTCTCGTAGTAAATGAGTGGTCGATCCTTAAAGCTTCTACTAACAGTTCTAAAAAGGGTCTACTTACAGGGGTAGGCCTCTGCCTATCAGGTCGGAAGCTGTATGCTCCTGACTGCAGCGTCTGCTGACCCTGGGCGTAGTAGTAGAAGTTCTGGGAGACGTCCACCCTGACTCCGTCGACATGCTGGATGGATTCTAACAGGCCGGTTGCCTTGTCGACTGTCACTTTGAGGTACTAGGAAAGGAATAAAAAAAATAATAATTAAGAAACCCCCGTAAAGTGTTAGAGGTTTGCTAAATAATAATAGCAGCATGAAAACGTCCCACTGCTCGGCACGGACCTCTTCCCATATGGAGAAGGCACAATGCATTGATCTTCACGTCAGCTCATTTGCGAATTGGCTATTTCTGATCCCAATTTTGGAATCCGGTTACTTGAAAAATGCTGATGACTTTAAAATGCTGAACGGATCTTTAAAAATTATCTATTTACTTATTATAATTGTAATCGTTGTCTGGATATGTTTTAAATTAAATTGTTAATTATTGTATTTTTCTCTGTAAGTGATTTATGTAATCTTTTGAGAAAAATAAATGTCTTTAACCGTAACCGTAAAAATTATCTCAATCACGTCGGTTTTCAAACAAACGTGTTAAGTGGTCCATTTGTTCAAAAGCTAAGATGCTACAGACAGGCAGACTGGCCACTTTTGGAGTGGTAGTAAACACTAAAATGTATTCTTCATTTTTCATTCATTTTATTTTATTTTTCTATTGTTCATAATTATCTGGTAAATTCAAGTCTACTTTCATCAATACTAGCTTTAAATAAACTTACCTCATTAGAAATAAATGGAATTATCTCTTGTTCAGCTTCTACTTTCCCTTGACTTGATTTTGAGAACTTCTTAGCAAATTCATTTTCTTCCTACGAAAGAGTAAAAAAAAAATATTTTAATATAATATCTTAAGTGGATCTCACGTCACATTTGATTCCCAACTGAACAGACAACTGATAAAAATACTTATGTAGTTTCAAATTATACCCAAAAAGAGAAAAAAAAACATGCATGTAAACAAAGATTTGCCCTGGGTGGGATTCGAACCTACGGTTTTGGAATCAATAACCACAAGGCAAACAAAACAGTGAACATTGAGAATGATTCTTTATTTAACTAGTAAATGCAGGTTGTTACCGAAAGGGTATATCTATCCAAAAGGGGTGAAGAGTACATCTGGTATAGAGTCAGTTTACACAATTGTCAGCTAAAATGAGTTAATTTATTTATCGATATCCAATTGTTAGCATCAATAACAGCTTACCAGTTGGTCCCTAACTGGTGCTATATAGTATGCTGTGAACCCAAGAGGTGGGATGTTCTCGGCTTCAAAGCACAACTCCTGGATGGCTGTAGAGGATCTGCCGGGGAGGTTGATGATGGCTGCTGGCAGCGGCACCAGCTGGTATTCCACCTCCTCATCTGAGGAATTTTAAATTACAATATTGCTTGTTATATGACACTTATATTAAGCAATTTAATATAGATTGTTGTGTTATGGTGGGTTCTTTAATAAACTTATGTATGGTTTAACAGTAAATGATACAAACCCAGAAAATTTTAATGTTCCTTAGATAACGTCAACATTTTTTTTAATTTAGGACTTCTTTTTTTTTGAAATGATATGTTTTCTGATGACGCGGATATCGTGCGGCAAGTTGGGCGAGCAGTCGGGCGAGCAGTTGGGCAACAGGTCGGGATTTCTAAATCGATATTCTACTCCTTTTCTATTCAGCCTTTTTTAATAACCATTATCATTATTTTTACCATTATCAACGAAAGCTACACAATTACATTTACTTACAGATATATGACAAGAACAATAATATATATTTAGATGCTGGACATACCATTGAAGTCCCTGATGGAGTAATGCAGCGCTATGGCGGGCAGCCGCACATGGTGGTAGGTCTTCACGCTCAGGGGGTTGTACACCAGCAGTAGCATTGATTCCTGGTTCTCTGTGAACTGGAATATGGCCATTGTTAAATAATTGATAATAATTTGACGAAAAACGCATAGCATTGATATTTAATGGGAATTACTAAATATATATAATTTAGATTCAGGCGATTGAGGTTGACTGAGTCCAGAAGAAATTCAATGTTCTGCACGAACATCTACTTTTTTTCGTGATTGTAAAATATCAATAGCGATTTTTGAAGGACCAAAAATAACATTTTTATGAGGAGCTTTAGATATACCTATGTTTCTTTTCATTTACTTAAAATTGTCCTACTTGTTCTTATTGCCGACTTTTCTCAGGTCCTATCGAGATAAGAACTGGTGTATTAAACACTTACCCTGCACTGGCTCATGTTGAGTTGGTGACAGATCACAAACTGCTGGTTGTTCTTAGTTCTGCGGCTTCCGCCCCAAGTGGGGGTCAAGTAACTGAAACAACAACTCAAAAACATATAGGTTACGAGAATATAGAAGTAAAAATAAAACCTAAGTAGTTCTAACGTTTAATTACATTTTTTATTTTCAGCCATTGTCGTCCCACTGCAGGGCAAAGGCCTCCCTTTCTTTCTTGCAATTCTCCCGGTTTTGAGCTATTGTGTTACATTAACAATTAATTCCTCGCACGATAAGATGAAAGATGTTAAAGATTCTGTGGACCTACTCTTTTTCATTGGGAATAAATATAAATTGGTTCACAACTCTTTATTTAATATGTAAAATGAAGGAACCAATGTTATGTGTAAAAGTGTATATTACCTGAGCAAATTAGATACTTTCTTGGTACAAGACTCGATGGCTTCACTCAATATTCTAATAAAATCATTAGTCACATGCTGTTGACTCGTCCCTGTGAAAATATACACGAGAATTCTTAAGATTCTTAAGAATCATTTGCAAATGTTTGCTATACAGAAAAACTTGGAGTGAGTAGTATTATACCTAAAATAAATCAACTATGTATAATCTCGTTAGAAACAATATATATATTTTAATGTGATTTATGTAATTGGCGTCAAGCCGTTTAAATCTTAAATTAAAAAAAAGAAAAGATGAAACGGTGATTTTTAATATCATGGTGATAATTAAAGAGAATTTAAGGATGGACCTTCAACATTTTTAACCGACTTCTAAAAAAGGAGGATGTTGTCGATTCGGATGTTTGTATTTTCTTTTTCAAATTTTCGAGCCGTTTGTGGTTGAAACGCTCGGGTCATGGGGTCCGAGCGCACGAAATCTTTTCAAAGAACTTTCCAAACGTTTGGTAGAATCTACTCGTGATCAGAGGGCTGGTTTGTTCCTTGCACAGAGAATCGGCATAGCCATTCAACGCGGCAATGCTGCCAGCCTTCTGGGCACGTTCCCCGCCATTGACAAGGATGACGATGAGTTCTTTGACGCCATTTAGTTTTTATTTATGTAAGTTTTAATTTTAGTATAGTTAGAGTTTGTTCTTTTTTTTCATTTGTAACTTATGTATGAAATCATATTAATATTTATTTATTAATACACAATTAGATTTAATTGTGTCTTAATAAATAATTTGTATATTATATGGATAGGTTTGTATTACTGAAGTCTGTAGTACCTGTAATAGCATCGTGGTGTAGTACCAGGCTGACAGCATGCCTTAGGAGGTGTAGCTCATACGAGTCTCCTAAACGAGCGATCACCGTCAATTGTTTTACTACCTGAAAAACAAAATACATATAAAAAATAAGTTTGGTCCTTACATCGGTTTTAAAAAAGAGATGTATTAAAAATTAGTTAAATAAACAAAAAAAAAAAACCCGGTGTATATCTGTATTCTTTTGTTATTTATTTATTTATCATTTATTTCGACCAACAAGGATCATATTCACAATTCACAATAAAAACAACAAATCAATAAAAAAATGCATCAATTAAAAATTATAAATTTAAAAACAAAGATTATTTATAAATAAGTACCTACATTAATTTATGATATATATAAAATTAAATTTAGAAATACATTGAATTTTAAATAATATAAGAGTGATGGTTTTGTAAACGAGAATGTTGGCACGCTTTTTAAAACGTTTTTCCTCTAATTAAAAAAAATGACCTAATTTATTTTAAACTTCCTACATTTCGAGGGTAACTGATTCCGTCACATAATTAACTACATACTGGATTCTTTAAATAGTCTTTCTTATTTTTAATATGCTTATAAAGACTTACTTGTAAGAACACATGGGCTCTTCTTGAGAAATACTTAAGGCCAGGTCTTGAGGTGTAGTACCCAGTCCAATATGTTAAGGAATCACTGCCGTAGGGTAACTGATCTCCCTGGAAACATAATATGTATGAGTTTGTACAACACTATTATTATTCGTTTAAAAATAGTAATACAGCATACTGAAAATTAATGATTTTACTACATCAAAGTCGATCCAAATATTGTAGAAAAATATTAGTAACAGTATAAAAACTTTTAAACAGGAGGAGTTATTGATTTAAACGATTTCAGTGAGATATTTTCCCACGTAAAATATTTTTTACTAAGTATTAGAGTTATGCTTTTAAATGCATCAATGATAAAATTAAATAATAATGTGTATAAAGAATATGGAGAATCTATCGATCTTAAATAAAAATTAGAAGACCTAAACATATATAAATTGTATAAATTAAATGTATGTTGTACCTTTTCAGTGTAAACCGCTTTATCTCTTCTTCCGTACAAATAAATAGCTTTTAAATAACAAGATGGCGTCGAGTAGAAGATATTGATGTCTGACAAATTCGCTGGATGCGTTGTCACGTGACTGTAAATAAATATACAATTGAAAAAATAATATAATATAATATTCCTGGACAATTCACACACGGTTGTCTGATCCCAAGCTAAGCTCTAAGAGAGCTTGTGTTATGGTAACCAGACAACTGATAAACATACGCACATATTTCTAAATACATACATATTATAGATAAATTACACCCAGACCAGAACAAATGATCGTGCTCATCACGTAAACATTTGTCCTGAGTGGGAATCGAACCCACGACCTCCGGTATAGCAGTCAGGGTCACTAACCGCTAGACCAACAGGCCCTTCATGATTAAAAATGATTTCATAAG
This sequence comes from Autographa gamma, assembly GCA_905146925.1. Lineage (NCBI taxonomy): Eukaryota > Metazoa > Arthropoda > Insecta > Lepidoptera > Noctuidae > Autographa > Autographa gamma. The sequence goes on along the minus strand of LR989878.1, from coordinate 1,863,135 downwards.
CAAATAATAAGGCAATTGGTATGATTAAGCATAAGTATATGATTCTTAGTTTAATTGTTGGATGGGTGACCATTATTTTATGCATTCAATCATTTTATTTAAACTACCTATAGTTTTGCCTAAATATAGCTTGATGCTAATAGTAATAATAATATTTTAACCTTTTTTAACCGACCACAAAAGGTATTTTTTTTTAGGAAATGATTTTTTGTAGCTTGTTTATTGTTTTCTTTATTTATTATTATTAATGTTTAGCGAATTATTTATCACAAGCTTTTAAAGTTATTCTAATTTATTTCAAGCTTTTTTAACCCACTTCTTTGTAAAGATTCCGATTCCGAGATTTTAGAAAGCGTTTCTTATTCTCCAAGCACCTATATTTCTTCCATAAAAATAACAGTAGGTAGTGATACCCTATAGCAAAAAGCATAGACAAAATAAGTTACTTCCTACATATTATTATCTTACTTGATCAACTTATCCATGTTCATGAACCAGTTGGCGGCGCTCTGGTAGGTGAAGTCTCCTCCCATCGTCACCATGATGTTGTCGTGGTCGTAGTACTTCGCTTGCCTCTCTATTTGGGAGATGAAGTCGTTTACCTAGAACATTATTATGTATTAGGTTCTAGAGGAGGCAACCTGCAGTGGCCTGCCTGGAAAGCACTCAACCGATTGCAAACCCAGGCAGGTCGTTGTAAACACAATCCGGAAAAATGGAGAATCATAGACCCTTACGATACCCAGTGTGAGTGCGGCCTTTCCGACCAGACCAGCCACACTTGCTAGAGTGCCCAAAGTGACCGGACACCTGCCCTTTGGAGGACTTAAACCGCACAAATGAGGCTGCAGTTAGTGTGGTCAACTACTGGGCGCAGCGTATTTAAACTTTGAATAAAAGATTACCATCGACTCGAAAAGAAGAAGATTAAGCACTGTCAAGTTTTAAATGCATAAAAATAGTTAAGACAAAATAAAAAAACAAAGAAATTGCTGCCCAAACTTAGAAAAATGGTGATACGTTTAAACATTAGAACCATGACGCCGGATTCTAAACAAAAAATACAGCTTCAAAATCGGTCCATTTGTTTAGGAGAGTAGGATACCACAGACAGACTCACATATAGACAGACACGTCAAACTTATAACACCGCATATACATCATATAACATCTTGTTTTAAATTTATTCAGATAATTAATCCTATTATGTTTTTTTGAACTATTAGCCCAGTGATAATTCTTTTGCATATTTTACACTTTCTGTTTTATTTTCCTCAACACCGCCATTTCTTCTTACGTTATAAATAGAAAAATAATAGAACTTACCCTCCTATCAGCATTGTACACTTTGTTATCAGGATCATCGATAATGGGCTCGTCGTTACAGAGGAAATCGAAGCAGAACCCGTCAGGAGCGTTGTACAGGTTGAATAGAGTGTGAGTCATTATGTCGGACATTTTACCTGAAAATAATAGGTATTGACTGAAATATCCTACTAATATTATAAATGTGATACCACTGGGGAGTTTGTTGCGCCGTTTCTTCTCCTCGGCCGAAGCACTTAGGAAGCGGTGAAGGGTGGGCGATTTAGGGTCGGTTCATCTCTGGCGGGGGGCGCGTCGCGTATTGTCGGTCGCTTGGCGCTGGGGCGGGCGGATGCGTGGTGGGGCGTTCAGCCTTTCACATTCAACTGATGTTGCGTTAGCGCGTCAGGTGTGGGGGTTGGATGTCTCATTGCGTGTTTGTTTGTTCTGGCGTTGCGCGGCTGGTGGTGCGTGGTGCGCTTCCGCCGGATATGAACCGACCCTTAGGGTGCTGTCTATTTTTGTTTGTATTGTTTGACGTTCGATAAGTGCTACTGTGTAGCCTATATTGAATAAAGAATTTTTGAATTTGAATTTGCTCTTTCACGCAAAAACTACTGAATGGATTTTAATGAAACTTTACAATAATGTAGTTGATACATCGGAATAACACATAAGCTATAATTTATGAAGATAGTGTATGAATTGTTCATTCACGCGGGTGAAGCCGCGGGGCACAGCTATTAACATATAGAAAGTTACCACGTTGATTTTTTATTAACTTTTCATTGCAGCTTCATTAAGGTCGGAAACTAGTCAGTCATATCTTAAATTCTCATCAACTTCTTGTCTGTGTTTTCTCCTAAACATATAACAAAACATACCATCACGCCTGTATCCCCGACGGGTTAGGTAGAAATGTACCAATGTACACTAGTACTATTTCTCTTAAATTCTCGTAAAAAAAATATCAGTGCTTTTAACTGTTTCAGATCATATAGAAACAAAAAAGAAGATGTATCTTAAGACCATAGTAAATAATACAAAGATAATAAAATCAAAAAGACAATAGCCCCTGAGTTTGTTTTAATAAAAGATTTTTTATCATGATACTAGAAAGTGACAACTCCAGAGTGTTTATAAAAAGTGATATCATCTGTAAAAGAAATATCACTATTTCTCTTTTACGAATTCTAAAGTTAAAGTACATTGTCTTTATTTTACCTAGCACGTCGCTGCCTCTCCACATGAACTCCATTCTGTCTTCCTCTATCATGGATTCCCTTTCCTTGTGGTCTACACGACCTATTAACATAAAAATAATATAAGATTGAGTATAATGTTTAAAAACATGTCGTCATGACATGTAGTCCTGCAAAACTGCAGGTTATTTACTAGGTGCCCGAGGCAAGTACTGTAATGTTAATTGGATAGTCACTTTCCTTAGATAATATTCTATATAAGCTTACCTATGAAAAGTCCATCGAATCCCATCTGAGCTAGCAGCGAGACCTGTTCCCTGGTGTGTCCGTACGTATCAATCTGCCACGCCGCCTTAGGCTTGCCGCACGGGCCTAGCGTGTCGTTCACTTTCCTTAGATAATATTCTATATAAGCTTACCTATGAAAAGTCCATCGAATCCCATCTGAGCTAGCAGCGAGACCTGTTCCCTGGTGTGTCCGTACGTATCAATCTGCCACGCCGCCTTAGGCTTGCCGCACGGGCCTAGCGTGTCGTTCACTTTCCTTAGATAATATTCTATATAAGCTTACCTATGAAAAGTCCATCGAATCCCATCTGAGCTAGCAGCGAGACCTGTTCCCTGGTGTGTCCGTACGTGTCAATCTGCCACGCCGCCTTAGGCTTGCCGCACGGACCTAGCGTGTCGTTCAGTTTTCTGCAAAAATAACAAAAAGAATGAAATCTTCAAAACAAGTCTTATATTTACTTCCGATGGATCCCACTATTAAAACTGGACTAAAATGGGACTACACAGGAAGCACCAGCTATATAAAAAAGAATCAAATTCGGCTCAACCAGTCAAAAGTTTTGTGGTAACAAACAAAAAAAAAGTCGAATGTATCTCCTCCTGGCTCCTCCTTTTTTGAAGCAGTCAAAGCCAACGCTCAGGCTAACTGGAAAGACCTCTACCAAAAAAAGGCAGGCCTTAGCCCAGCTGTCGGACAGTATAGGCAAAGAAGAAGATGCTCACCTCAATCCCCAAGTATACTGATCAATAATATGCAGGTAATCCGGAGTGGCCTCATCGTTGTGCACCCAGCCTCCGCCGGCGAACTCCACGCGGCCCTCCTGCACCAGGGCTCTGAAGGTGGCCCTCGTGGTCGGCCGCTGCTCCTTCCACCAGCGCCAGAAGTACGCCGTCTCCGAGAATGTGAACCTTGGATTGAAAATAATATGAAGATACGTGTGATAAGTTTTTTTACGGTTTTTCCAGCTTTTTCATAAGGGTAATCATTTTGAAAAAGTATGAAGTATATGTTTTGCATTTTTTTGACGGACTATCATAAGAAAATACAAAATCAAACGTTTTATTTTATAATGAACTAGTTTTCACCAGTCAGTCAAATATTTTGTTTGGTTCCTTGGTGTTATAAATATATTATTATGTCTATTACTTTACCCAGGTACAGGTATATATATGTAGATTTTATTTTTTTCACCCAGTCATGTACCCATGTGTGTCCATGGAAAATCCTAGATGGTGGTTTCACTAACAAGGGTTCCACCGATTTTTCAGCATTTCAATATTTTAGTCGCCAGGGCATAACAATGTATGTAACGTAGCATTTAACGTAGATCCTTCAGTAATTTCTCTAAAACATTTCTAAAGGCGAAGGAAAGCACTATATCAGATCCAGACATGTTACGTTAATCGATGAAATGTTTACAAAATAATGTGTTCTGACCCGATTTCGTATGTTTAGTTTCCATTGCTGTTAAGTAGATATGTGCTATTACGATGCAAAAGGCGTATTAATAAATAAGTATGATATAATGAAACGCTTATCGAAAACTAAATATACCCTGTATTTGGTTATTTATCAATCTTATTAATATTAAAGCATATACTACACATCGGATCATTGGACGTCTTTAAATCATAAATAAGGTATATATGGACAGTATTCTTTTCCTAAAATGGGGTCTCGATATACTTTATATTCCTTCGAAAAAATAAACTGTGAAGTGGTTAATAGTTAAGGGAATAGATCTTTTATTTTTAAGCACAATTTTTTATTTAGCATTTAACCTATTTAAAAACATGGGTGCTATCACATATACATCACAGAAAATTGAATCTTTTTTATCCTACAAGCATGTACCTATCTAATTAAATAGTGAGAAGCAATTCTTTTTATATGCATATATTTTATAAATGTGAAGTGTTAATAAAGTTCTTAAAACATTACTTACTTCCTTCTCTTATCATGTAGAAGTTCGGAAAGCACGGAGTGGTATATCAGCTGAACATTTGCAGTACTGATCGTCGTTTTAGCTGAAAGCATAAATTTAGTTAATCACTTGCAAGAAGTTTTAGGAATATATACCTTACTGCTCTGAAATTAAGGTCTATCAAAAGTAGGTACTATGCCCACGAAATGGTTTTATATTCTTTGCTTTTTGAATACCTAAAACTGACTTGTATTGGTGGTCTACCAGTTAACTGTAAATTATCTATGCACAAGGTTCAAATCCTGGCCAATATAAGTAGGTATATTTAAAAGTTAGAAGTACTTTCTAAATTGGGCTAAGATGTTGTAAAAATTTACAACGGCTAAGACTAATTTAGCTGACACTGCTGCCAAACATTGAATAAAATTGCGCTGCCAATCATCGTGTTGAAATCTGGCCAAAAATTGGAATCTAAAAGCGCCCGCTAGTGAGCAAGCTTGGTACCAGTTCGATGCTCTTTCCTTCTATGTACGGGTAGTTTTGCCCAGCAGTGGGACAAGGTATATACTTACTGCCATAATAATATTCATCGAAAGTCTTCACCCAGCCAGCGTCCATGTGTGAGTGTGGGATCAAATGGACGTTTAACGCCCCATCCCTTGTTTGAGGGCATTGCTGAAAAATAAAAACAATGTATTCATCACATAACATTGTTATATAATAATTAAAATGGTGTTTAAGTATATAATGAATATAATATAAGCCTTTTATGAGACATTTTTAAAGTCTTAGCCCTCTTACGCACTAGCGGCTAACCACGGGGGGTGATAGCCACGCGGTCCAGTTTAATATACAACCGCTTGGCGGTTAAGTGCATATAATCACAAGCGGTTGTATATAAAAACTGGAAATAACCCGCGGTTAACCGCTTAGCTTAGCTTAGCGGATCATATCTTAAAACAACTAAACCAATTTTTATGAAACTTGCATATTATCTAAATTGAAAGAAAAATAATAAAAACATTGTAATTAAACATCAAATAATGTGCGTTAAAGTTAAAAAAAAGATTGTACGTGAATTTTTTAAGAAAAAAAAATAAAGTAACTAGGAACATAGATAGCCTAGCAGTTTAATGAAAGGATTCACGAAATGAAAATTAGTCACCATTAACGCTAAACGATAATTGCTATAGAAAACATCTAAGCACTTTAAAAATCGTATAATTTTAAAAGATAGGTAAATTACATAAAAAGTTAAGCACAAGTGAGTAAGAAACCTTACCTTATATCCACATTCAATTTTACTCTTCACAGTACAAACAATACTTGACCTTATCAATACTATAACTAAGACATAAAATATATTCATTATTTTATACTAAAAATAAACGAAAAAATATTCAAGAATTAAATCATGAATACATTTTGAATATCAACTATTGAATTCGGTTTATATTTTTATGTTTAATATATATAAATTTATTTTAAGTTAAATATTTTATATGTAGGTTAAGTTAAGCGGTTTGTTGCTATGGAAAGTGGGTTCAAACTGCCCGTTGGTTTAATCCACTGGTGAAGTCTGAAATCGACCCATGTTTACAGTAAGGCAGTAGTCATACGTAAGTTAACTTATGACCTGACCTACATTACTTGAAAGGTTTTATTAAAAAGCATAAAATCGTCACCAAATATAATTTAAAATTTTATATTATTACCTATAAGCTAGAGATGCCATGCTAGGATTTTTAAAGTGCATAAATGTTTTTTATAGCAATTACCGTTAATGGTGATTAACTAATTTTCGTATTTTGTCAACGTTTCAGAAACGAGGGGTTATTCATAGTAGGTATAATAAAATGCGGACAACATCACATACATTGCTCTGAACCCAAAGTAAGTAGCTATTAAGCACTTGTGTTATGGAATTCAGAAACAACCAAGGTACCACAAACACCCAGACCCGAAGCAATGTAGAAAAGTGATTTTCTACATTGACCCGTCCGGGGATCGAACCCGGGACCTCAGAGCTAGCGACACCTTGAAAACCGGTGCGTACGCCATTCGACCACGGAGGTCGTCAATATGAGTGAATCCGTTCATTAAACTGCTAGGCTCTCTATGTAAATAAATGAAAATAATTAAATAGTATTATAAAGTATATACGGAATATATCAAATAAACCTTTTTGTTTATTTCGACTAATCTCAGAAACTACTCGACCAATTTTAAAGGGACTTTTACTTGCAGATAGCTTATATGCGTATTCAGCTTCCATGCATCTCTACAACTTGTCATCTCAGTATTCACTCCTTTCTTTCTCATATCATCTTTCACACAATCCATCCATCTCTTGTTTGGTCTTCCTCTGCATGTATAATACATAAATCGTCTGGATATCTTTTGTTACAATACTATGAACACTGCCTATCCCCCTTACGGCTCCGTTTCAGGTTAACATAACATTTCTCGGTGTGACAAAACATTGGGAAGCCAAACAATACTCTTTCGCACGGCGCAAAGGTAATCAACTTAATATAGGGTAGGTAGGTTTATACGAAATTCTTGAGAGAAAACTATAAACTTACACGGCTCTGAAATATTATTAAAGAACTTTGCAGACCGTTTAATAGCGAATAAATATATATAATGTATTTTTACATACAAAGCTTTTAAATCAGTCCAGGGGCCCGAGTCTGATATTTACAATTGCTTCAATCGTCTGAGTGGGTGGCGTCAGTAAGTCCATTTTAGGATAATTGGCATTCTACTAAATTTCAAAACGTCAACATTAGCCGAACCAATGGCCAATGTTGACGTTAAAATGATGTTTTACCTACGTAATTATCCTAAAATGGACCTACTGACGCCACCCACTCAGACAATTGAAGCAATTGCCAATAGCAGACTCGGGCACCAGACCAGCTCGAAAGTCCATAGTTATACTTAACCTAAATACCAGTAAGTATTCAGTTTAATAAACTTCAGTATGAAAAATAAAACAAGCAAAAACAAAAACAATGGTAAGTCACAAAACTTCGAACCCGCTCCCCTCCACATATGTTTATAAAAAGCCATCCACATAACTACTTCGCCACTTTAATATTTCATTGTGTATGTATGTATGAGAAATAAACCAATAATTATAATCAAACTGTGTTTCCGGTTCCCGCCAAAATGTGAGAAATTACTTTTTTTTATAATAATAATATTCCGGGACCAGTACCGGTAACCAGACAATTGATAAACATACTTATATATTTCTAAGTACATACACAAAGTGGTGATGACAATACGACAATAAATGAAAACACGAACAGTACTAGTGCATATAAATCCTAAATGGTAAAATAACCGTAGCATCAAAAATAAAAAAATAAAAGGTTTCTTAGGTTTACGCGAATGTTAGACATTGAAATAAAACTACTTTTTACGGATTTTTTCGCGGTTTATATTAAGATTTTAAGTCCCGACGTTTCGACACCTTTGCAGGTATCATGGTCACGGGTAGACTGAGGTGGTGTTCGTCTTGACGGTTGTTGTTGCTCGTTCTATCAGTCTCAGATCAGTCTGCAGTCGCCGATCATGCTGAAGGCTCCAGCCATTACATTAGATTTGATAATCCACAGATTCTCGCTAAAGAACCAAAATTCCTACCCAGGATGTTTCGCGAGGCTATTGAGATTAAAAAACACCCTAATTTCAATAGAGAAGACGGCTGGAAGATATCACCTACTTGGAATCCAATAATTAACAAACTCAAAATCAAACCCAAGAGCAGCGCTGCAAGACCTCAAGACACCGTGAGCTCATATTGCGTGGGCCGGAACACAAATAATTAATAAAAATATGAAGGTAGAACGAGCAACAACAACCGTCAAGACGAACACCACCTCAGTCTACCCGTGACCATGATACCTGCAAAGGTGTCGAAACGTCGGGACTTAAAATCTTAATATAAACCGCGAAAAAATCCGTAAAAAGTAGTTTTATTTCAATTATTTCAAAAAAATAAAAGTTTCGCATAAACAAAAAGAATTATCAAAATCGGACTACTCAGTAAAAAGTTATGCGTGATCATACATAAAAATTTACGCTTCGAATTGAGAACCTCCTCTGTTTTCGTCGGTTAAAAATTGGAAACGCAGGAGAACACGATGTGAAAATTAATTTCCTGTGACTAAACTAGATATATTTTAATGGTTTTTCGTATGAATACTAATAATATGATGAGGTACTCGATGTTTAATTTATTGTCGTATTGTCATCACCACTTTGTAGATAAATTACACCCAGACACCGAACAAATGATCGTGCTCATCACATAAACAATTCTCCCGGGTGGGAATCGAACCCACGACCTCCAGTATAGCAGTCAGGGTCTCTAACCACTAGACCAACAGGCCCGTGGTAATTGTAATAACACAATCCAATTACTTGTATTATTGGAAAATAATTAATTGTTTAGTTAATTAAAAACCGTATACCTAGGCCGATCGATAGTGAAAGGTACAATACTATTATAACCTATTAATTTATTTTTATATTTTAGATTAGCTATATAATAAAATATAATAATCCAGCCTATAATCGTCCAACTGCTGGGCACTAGCCTCTTCCCATATAGAGATGGCACGAGCTTTGATGACCACGCTTGCCCTCTGCGAGCGATTGCAGATCCCAAATTTCGGAATCCAGGTTTCCTCACGATGTTTTCCTTCACCGTTTGTCAGTAATGTCTTAGATTAATTAAGAAAGTAGATATAACTTTGAAAAAGCCACATTGGTACTTCCTTGGGTTCGAGCCTGCAACCTTGGGCATACAAATCCGTCCATTGAACCGCTAGGCCACCACGACACGACAAATTAGCTATGCCCTTCTTTTTTTCTGGCGTTAGTACCTAATCCTATTAAAATAAATAAATAAATATTCTAAAATAAAAGATGCCAAACATTTTTTTTTTGTCGGGGTGAAACTCTAATGATTTCAACCCACGCTGAGGGCACAGCGTAGGGATATGTCAGACTTGCACCGACTAAAAACACCCCGGTCCCGTCTTAGCCTTGGTCAGAGCCACGGGGTCGCTTGCGCAATCTCTGCGCGGCTCCGGCAGGCTTCGGTCCTGACTGGACCCCTTCCGGAGGGTGGGTGTAAAGTGCCCAACCCTCGTTCCTTCCGAGGACGGAATGCCAAACTTGCTTCTTATCTGATAGTGAATGTCCCGTCCAAATATCTAGCAGTTTCTGAGATTATCAGGAAACACAGACGGATGAGCAAAAATTTCAAAATTAATTATTGATTTTTGTACCGTATAAACTTTTATATATTATTATGATAGTAGTATATTATATTATTATAGTGAAAAGCTATTAATTCTTAATTACTTACGACGTATATTTTTTCATAGACTTTTTGCTCATAGAAATAAACTATCTCCAACAACAAAGGGTAGGTAATAAATAGCAAAGAGTAAGAAAAAAAATATCTTCCTTATTTTATAAGTGCAAACAGTATTGTTCAAAGACAATATTAATTACAGATTAGCCTTCAACATTTATTATTATATTTTATGACGCAAACTTGACTTGACTGACTTGACTATAACTTGGAACTTTAATGTTTGCTGTAAATTGAAATGACCACTTCCGGATCCGTTCGTGACCGTATTTGACTATTTTTTATTTCAATTATTTTTTTCAAAATACTGTTACTACTAGTCGTGCTGTCATATTTATGTATATTTCCTTAAAATAATGGAATAAAAAATATAAACATACATATTTTATTTGATGCATTAAAAAATATGTTATTAACAATAAACTAAAAACTTTGCTTTATCATTATGTACATACAAAGAAAAACGCAAGAGCTATAAATTAATAAATATAATAATATTAACCTAAAAACTAAAATAAGCTTTTTAAACATTCATTTTTTTTTGCGGACTACATCACATACATTGCTCTGAACCCAAACTAAGTAGCTAAAGCACTTGTGTTATGGAATTCAGATACAACGAAGGTACCACAAACATCCAGACCCCAGACGATGTAGATAAGTGAGTTTCTACATTGACCCGTCCGGGGAACCCGGGACCTCGGAGCTAGCGGCACCTTGAAAACCGGTGCGTACGCCACTCGACCACGGAGGTCGTCAAAATTCATATTCACATCTTTGTCGACTAGGAGTGTGCTGAAATGGCTTGTATTCGGCGGCATCGCCAGGCTGAATGCTTATAGATTATTAAATTTATTTTCTTTACCTCAATGTATAATCATTTGACGGGCGTGTTGGTCTAGTGGTTAGAGAACCTGACTGCTATACCGGAGGTCGTGGGTTCGATTCCCACCCGGGACAAATGTTTGTGTGATGAGCACGATCATTTGTTTGGTGTCTGGGTGTAATTTATCTATACTATGTATGTATTTAGAAATATATACGTATGTTTATCAGTTGTCTGGTTACCATAACACAAGCTCTGCTTAGCTTGGGATCAGACAACCGTGTGTGAGATGTCCCGGAATATTGTTGGACGTAGTAGCAATTTAATCAAAATATAAAATTACAAATGTCTACTGGTTGGTAAGGTAATATTATTGTTTCCAGAAATACAGTTCCAAGGACAAAATCTTTTAACCCGACTGTAAAAAGACCTGAAAGAAAGGAAAAAGATTATTTGTTTGTATGTGTGTTACACGACATCTCCAGTAATTGTAGATCGATTTTAAGGGTGCAACTCAGATTTAATCACATATTAATTTGTCGGTTTCTTTTTACAATTATGAGCCATTTATTTATTTATATTTATTATTTCTTTATTTTATACTTACAAACTCTAACTATACTAAAATTAAAACTTACATAAATAAAAACTAACAGGCGTCAAAAAACTTATCATCATCCTTGTCAATGGCGGGGAACGTGCCCAGAAGGCTGGCAGCATTGCCACGTTGAATGGCTATGCTGATTCTCTGTGCAAGGAACAAACCAGCCCTCTGATCACGAGTAGATTCTACCAAACGTTTGGAAAGTTCTTTAAAAAGACTACCCATTTAGAAGAACCCCCTGACCCGAGCGTTTCAACCCCAAGTTTATATTTATTTATTTATTAAAATGGTCATTATTTACTGAATAACCTGTTAGTTAGTATGTTGGCGATAATTTGCACTTTTTAAAATCGTTTATTTCACGTTCCTTTCCCAATAGAGATCATTGCAGGAAAGCAACACGAGTTGTTTTGTCTAGCCTTTTCCCAAGCTAAGGTTCGATGTCCTGTCTGACCAGTAACACCTGAATACCAGTATTATACTTTAGAATTCGCCATATTTGAAGGTCGGTACCTTTCTGTGGATATTATATTACTCATTGCAGTTAACCTCGGCCAGTTACTGGCGCAAATTGACATCTTTGAATTTATTTTGTAAATAATTATAGTTGTTATTTTGATAGACTAGTTGTTTGCCTGATGTGCGGCGCTCTTATTACTTTGCTCTATGGGCTGAGTAATTAATCATTATAATTCTAATAAGTTTGCATTAACTTCAACCGTTGTTAGTTATTGGTTCTTTTGAAGTTAAAACTCTTTGCGTATATATTTTTTATAGATTTATCTTATTAAATAGGTACTTTTTTACTGACTGATTTGAAGTAAAATACGTATCGCGCTGAGACAATAATTATGAAACATTTTTACTACAAAAGATACAGCATTTAGGATACATAGCTTTCAGGGTTAATCAACAATATAGTATTTTACTGATGACTGACCTGTTGGTCTAGTGGTTAGTGACTTTTCTATATTTTATTCTTCCCCATTTTTATAGGTGATCGCCGTGTGTGAGTTTGCCCAGTTGTCCTAAGATTTATAAATATATTTCATCATCTGCCTATCCTTTCTCAACTATGTTGGGGTCAGCTTCCAGTCTCACCGGGTTCAGCTGTATACCGATTACAGAGCGACTATCTGACCTCCACAACACATTACCGGGTAACACAGTATCCCATAGTAAGACTGCTTGTCAGACTTAACGACTGCCAAAGATTTATTTATTTAAAGTAATATATTATGTACTTACTACTTGGCTACTAGTTGGCCGTGATATAAGCCAAGGCCATGGGAATTAGATTGCGTTTTGGCATAGTGGGTGTTTAAACGTAATTTGTGTCTCGTATTACTTGTAAGAAATACTTATTCTAATTCAGAGCCTCGATTCAGTTATTTAAATGCATGTCAGTGGTAGGTCAGTGTACTTGACATCGTGCTTAATTTTCGTAATCTGATAAGCCTACAATTAAATCTCCAATTCATGATTGTAATGACGGTTAGCAGAATCCAATACATACATACTTCTTTCCCTTGTAGGCAGGCTTGTAGGCAGAGGCCACTTCTTTCCACTTGCTACGATCCTTACACACTTGTTTCGCTTCGTCCACTTTCATTATTCCCTTCATACATGCTGTTCGGTTTCTTGTACTCTTGACCTGGCTTTTTTTCATTTACGCTCGCCTTATTATCGTAAAAATAACCAAAGAATGAATGAAGCAGGTTATTCAGTCAATTCATGCAACTCTTAAATAGCTGAATCGAGGCCCAGGAAGTGCCTCAGGGTAGGTCAATATTATTCCAAGAATTTGTTAGAGCATTATTTTTTTTGGTTACTTTATAATTGTATTTACATAAGTGAGTATTTATTTGTTGCTTGCTTCATAAGCATGTGTTTTCCGGAATTAATAAAACAATATCTAATAAAATATTTATTAATGTTAAACATAAGTTGTATAAAAAAAAAACATTAACAAGATCTTAAAATCATACAGAAAGCTATTTTTTTTCCTGAAGGGAACAGTTTTTTCGTTTAACATTTGGTTTTAGACGGATTTATTATTATTATATTGGCAAAGATGAAATGATTACTTACTAAACACTATAAGAAAGTAATGACTTTTAGTTTTCAGCCTATAAACGTCCCACTGTTGGGCACAGGCCTCTTCCCATTTAGAGAAAGCGGGGGCATTGATCACCACGCTTGTTTTCTGCGGGTTGGCGATTTCAGATCAGTCAGAAATGCCTTAGAATAATTAAACAAGTACAAATAATTTTGAAAAAGCCACATTCGTACTTGCTTGAGTTCGAACCTGTAACCTTGTACATACAAATCCGTTCATTGAACCACTAGGCCACAAAGAATTTGAGGGGTGGACACTTTACACCCACCCCTCTAGAAGGAGTCCTCAAAGGACCATCGCCTGGCGGAGCTGCGGTGAGAATGCTTAGCGACCCCGCGGCTCCAGCAAAGGCGAGAAGGGGACCGGGGTGTTTTTGGTCAGTGCAAGTCCGACATATCACCACGTCGTCGTGCCCTCGACGTGGGTCGAACTCATTAGACTTTCACCTCGCAAAAAAAGGCCACAAATACTTATGTAAAATAATAATTAATTAGCCTTTAATGCAAAAGTCCTTAGACCTTTTCTCTAGCCTTCAGCTTAGCAATATCTAACCTCTGCTTCCGGTCACCGGAAACAACATTGCCAAATAGTCTAATATTACATAATAATTAATGTACGTAATAATATTTTCAAGTCAAGGTCACTTATTGACGTCAATTGGTGACATTTATAACCTTAGAGGATGGATAAAATCTACAGAGTGCATATAACAGGGTATGAACACTGAGTACTAGTATGAACTAGATGTCTCCTAGAAATAGTGTCAAAATAGTCAGTTTTAATAATACCAGCTAATAATTTTAAAAAACAAACCTTCAAAATAAGCCTTATATTATTTTTATGAACCCCACTCAAATCTGGACCATGAAAAGAAAAGAATTGGGGCCACACGCAAACCCAGCATTCGAATAAAAAAAAAAATCTAAATCGGTTCACCCAGTCGAAAGTTATGAGGTAAGAAACATAAAAGTCCTCCTTTTTTTAAGTCGGCTAAAAGCCTAATAACATCGAAACCATTGATATTTTCGCATAAGCGTCTGTCCTCGCACGGAAAATAACTTAAATCAGTAAACAAATGTACTACATACAGCCAAAATGTGCTTACACTCGGCGCAATGAACTTTTAGCGATATTGCACTCTATAGCTCTAACTTTTAAAATCTTTGCCTATGACTGATAGAACTTAATATATGATTTATGTTAATCAATTATCAATGTTATATGCACTTTTTAAGTTATTCAAGACACCATTGACTAATGATAGAGAAAACACGTGAGCGAATTAAGTCACTTAATTGATTGCACATTTTGTAATTAATAATTCTTAAAGTAAGTCTTATATTTATTCTTATCTATATCTATCTTATCTTATGGATCCCTTTGTCAAAACTCGTGTTCAAATAAAAAAAGAATCATCAAAATTGGTTCACCCACCCAGTCAAAAGTTCTGCGGTAACAAATATAAAAAAAAAAACAAACAGACGAATTGAATACCTCCTCCTTTTTAAAGTCGGTTAAAAAAGGAATGACTAGAATATAAAAAATGCACTAATTCTCAGGTATATTAAGCCTTATTTTAAAAATCGCGTAAGAAAGATATGTATTACAAATGTTGCTTACATTTAGTGACATTAAGAACCACCTATTTTTTAAGTTGGTTAATTTTTTTATCATCAATGCATGCATCATGCTTTTCTTCTCTACATGACTAGAGGCCTTTGCCCATCAGTGGGACACTAAAATACCAGTATTGTTCTATATCAGCCTTAAAAAGAGATTGTCTTTAAAATTCTGCCCATAAGGGGAATGAACTAAATATAATATATTCTGTACAAAAACTACTTTTGAACAAGCACTGACCTCGTATACAAAAGTTAATTGTAATATGTCTCAAATAAAACCTGGTTTACATAAAAAGGAATAAAACAATAAAACAACTTTTAAGCAAATAAACAATAACTTTTTGTAAATATTAAAAACATTAAAAGCAAGCGAATTGTAGAATAAGTGCACACAACAACTACCAATGCCCAATTTTAATTATACGTAGTAATAAATAAATAAGACAAAAACATCACATACATTGCTCTGAACCCACAGTAAGTAGCTGAAGCACTTGTGTTATGGAATTCAGAGACAATGAAGGTACCACAAACACCCAGACCCGAGACAATGTAGAAAAGCCTGCGCTCAGGCTAACTGCAAAGATCTCTACCAAAAAAAAAAGACAATGCAGAAAAGTGTTTTATACAGAAAAATCCGGTGTAGCAGTCAAAGCCTGCGCTCAGGATAACTGCAAAGATCTCTATCAAAAAAAAAAAAAATATACAAAACCGTTCCGGGGATTGAACCCTGGACGTCAGCGCTAGCGACACTGAAAACCGATGTGTACGACAGCGAAGGTCGGGTAGTGAAAAATCTACTTCGGAGACATTATCAAATAATATTGAGATTTGACTTAGTAGAAAATACCCTTAAACTAATTGTCAAAACTGTGGTTGCTTATTATCACACTAAATTAAGATCTGACTTAGTCCCTTTATCAAATTATCAAAACTATAGTGACTAAATGACTGTGAAAAATCAAATCATTGTAATAGCTGAGACTAATGACTTAATGAGCACCTTGAGCTATTGGTTTTGGCTATACTAATGTGCAGAACTTAGGTATGATACAAAAAAACATATCTAAACAAGTTTAGAGTACGACTGTGAATGAGTATACATGCTGAGAAAGGCCGAAAAAGAGATGGATGGATTGTATGAAAGATGATATGAGAAAGAGAGGAGTGAATACTGAGATGACGAGTTGTAGAGATGAATGGAAGCTGAATACGTATTGCGCCGCCTACCAATAATTGGAAACAGGGCAAGGAGATAATGTTTAAAACAATAAAACAAGTGTCTTTTTGTCCAATCCCTGATGAAATATTTTTTATATGTAATGTAACGTTTTTTTTTGTCTGTGCTCACCCTTTCAAAAAAAAAACCGTGGCAAGAGCAGCTTAACCTTTAACTGTCTTGAAAGCATCTTAAATCAAAGGTTAATACTAATAACTAGGGAAATAAAATAACTATAGTAAACAATATTTTAAGTAAGTATGACGCATGTCACTAGCCTTGGTAATCTGACAGTTGGACGTAGGTGACCTGTCTACATTGAAACTGAGATCAATGTTGGGATAACGTGTTCTTTGTAGATAGGTAGACTCTCTGCCCACGTCCGATCGGTGACCGATTTTTTGTAGGAGAAAATAGAACACTCTGATAGTAATACTGCAACAATGCAATAATAGAAAATATATAAAAATTAAACACACACATGAAAAACTGTTCCATAGATCCATCCCAGTGGGAGAATCTGGCATCCAACCGCAGAGACTGGAGAAGCCGCGTAAAAGACAAAGTCTATGACTTTGAAGCACGCCGGCTTTCTGAGCTGGATGCCAAACGAGATGAGTTGAAAGCTCGACCACCCGGAGCTATCAACTACAACTTTGTGGCTGGTACTCTGACATGTCCGCAGTGTGCGCGGACTTTTACGCACAAAAGTGGGTACTCCAGCCACATGAGAGCACACGCACGCCAATAGAGTCGAAGTGGTCGCCGTTACCGAAATCGGTGTGGAAGAAGATTATTATTATTATTATAAAAATTAAATTATTTGATGCCTTATTTTAGTTTATATTTTTTATTATTTACTGTGTAGGCTTATTTTTTTATTATTGTAAATATCTTAAGTTTAATTTTAATTGTAAATAAAGGATTATTAAATAGAAAAAAAAAATGATAAATTAGTACAATAATGCAATCTTGTTTTTTCTGTTCCGTGAATGCAATGCACACGTCCGTCAAAGGTACGTCTGAAATGAATTCGGCGCATCGCAATCGATCTTTTCTCTCTTCTATTTCTCAAAAGCCAAAGTCACACACACAAGTCCTAAGATTTGGTGGAAAAATCGGCCCGATTATCTGTCCTACAAAAAGTCTGACTTGGGTTCGCAGCCTTGTAAAAAAAACTACATTAGTAACAAAAATTTAGACGTAACTCGTATTTTAATTGTAAAACTTTCCGTATATGTAGATTTTCATAATATAGGTTTTTTAATAATATGCAAAATGTAGGGACTGCTTGTAAAAATATACAATCATTTCCAACAGAAAATTATGTATTAATATTTAGAATACTTATGAATATTATTAATTGGCGAAATAAACAAAAAAAATAACTAGCTACAAAATTAAAATCCTACACATTTTTTAAGTAAGGACAGTCAGAAATCAAAAAATGAAGGGGCACATTATTTATTTTTCTTTTACTTAGGTATGCGGCTGTGACATTTTGAAAACAGCCATTTTAATTTTAAATCGTGTGTTTAAGTTCGTTTAAGTTTAAATAGTGTGTGCCTTTACATTTTTGAAACACTATTTTTAAAAAGCTTTTATACAATTTTGAAGGTTGAGGAAGAGATTGTATTATTCGTTTTTTACCTACAAGATCACTTTGTATTTAAATTGATATTAACTACTTATTTATTTCTTTCTTTTACTTTGAAATAAATAGTAATAATTATTTGTTTTATTGTATACGTCTATTAAAACACAATTAGGTATAGATCCCTATGTAGCATGCGATTTTAACGCCCATCGGAATATACTAGAAAATAATTTATTGCAAATATAGGTAAAAAGGAACCGAGATCAATGAAATTAATATGGGACCATATCGATGATAAAAACAATTTTTGAAAACAAACCATCATCGTAATCATCATCTCCCGAGCCTTTTCCCAACTATGTTTCGATCGGCTACCAGTCTTACCGACAGCTGAATACGCCGTATACGCCGTATTTAACATGGAGCTACCCATTTTACGGGGAAATACAGAACCCCATAGTAAGACTGTATTTGAAACCAATGGAGAATTCATGGAGTTTTGAAACCATCCATATTAGCCGGAAATATCGTATAACAAACACACAATCAAATTGCGAACCGTCTCTTTTGAAATCGCTTAAAAAAACCTTAAGATTCATAAAGTCGAATAAAAAAATCCTAAATATTCAAGTTCAACAATCTTTCAATAGTAATTTAATAGATTCAATTATATTATTAGTATAACAATAGTATTAATAATTGATTTAATACGCACTTCGTTTATGTCACACTTGACATAGCTATTTGAATCAATATTCGACCTCCGATCCGTTAGACTTTTTGTTTGTCTGTTTGTAACTTAAAAAAGTTTTGACGCTCTAGTAATTGATCCAGGAATGGTTTTTTTTTTTTTTGGTAGAGATCTTTTCAGTTAGCCTTAGTGCGTTGCTAACAATCTTAATAAAGCAAAATAAAAAGGGATGGCTGGATCTAAGTTTTAATTATTTAGGGACATATTGCTAGTTTGGCCAGCTCGGGCCAGCTTGATCTAGGGACGGGAGGAATCTAGGGACGGGAGGACCAGAAATGGTCTTTTGTTGTGTTATCAATGGTTGTATATTATAAATATGTTGTGTGATGGTGAGGATGTATTTTAAGTACTACCCAAACATGTATATTAGGTATTTAGATTTAAATAGAATCCTGTAGGTAATTATCCAGTGGCGGGACTAAGACCTAACTTTGTAACTGATAACAAAAGAAGAGGTTCCGTATGTTTTTTTTTATGTTTTTCTCAGAGGTGGTCGATGCAATGATATTCTAATAAACAGATAGTATATACACATACAAAACAATCGAAAAAAGTGTTCCGCGCAGCAGCGGCAGCTGACATACATGTCACTATAAGTCAAAATTATACAAAAGAGATAGCGCGATAAAACCCATAAGAAAAAAAGAGACAAATAGTGTTG
The DNA here is from genome assembly GCA_905146925.1 of Autographa gamma. NCBI lineage: Eukaryota > Metazoa > Arthropoda > Insecta > Lepidoptera > Noctuidae > Autographa > Autographa gamma. The sequence continues at coordinate 1,843,621 of LR989878.1, read as the reverse complement.
TTGTTAATGGCAATACGTCCCAATTAGGACGTTTTCGAGTCTTCACGATTGCACGCTTATAACATATCTGTTTATTAGAATATCATTGTGGTCGATGATATTTATTGCAAGTGACAATAAAATAATAATATTAATACTTTAACAGAACAATTGTTTGTCTCAGCTTTTTCTTGAATATAAGGCATTTTCCCCTTTGTTGGTAATTGTATGACATTAAATTCCTTTTTAACCCTCTCCCAAGGCTAGTATTTAAAGGAACTTAAACTTATTGGTGTCTTAGGTTTACGCGAATGTTAGACATTGAAATAAAACTACTTTTTACGGATTTTTTGCGGTTTATATTTAGATTTTAGGTCCCGACGTTTCGACACAGTCTGCCCGTGACCATGATACCTGCAAAGGTGTCGATTCGTCGGGACTTAAAATCTGAACTTAAACTTAACCTTCGATATTGCAAGTGAAATTCTAAGTTAACTTTATAACAAGGTCACTTCCGGTCAACTTCCGAGTTAACACTAACCAATAAAATTGCCAGTTAAAATTACTTTACGATCCGTTGAATACGGATGTCAATGTTTCTTAGAATAAGTGTTAAAGGTAATTGAATAATTTGTTAACTACTGTATTGGGTTCATTTAACGTTATAATTTGTGGGAAATAAATCTGTTTAGGTAGTACCAGAAATTGAAATAAATTACTCACAAATAATTAATTTAAGGGGGGGCAATATGGGACTACCTCAAATAAAAAATTACAAAAAAATATTTTTTGAATTATTTGTCATAACTAATTAACGTTAATTAATTAGATTTAATTGTGTATTAATAAATATGAAATTATTAAATATTAACGTTATAAAAAAAATGCAGATATTTGTTAAAAAACTCAATTGCGTAAGAAGTACTGGATCAATTTTGATGAAATTTTAATGGGATCACCTGGAATTTTGAGTTTGAGTTTGAATACAAAAAATAACGTACAGTCGAATTGAGTAGTCTTTTTGGTCTCAGTTGAGAATAAAAATCAGTTAAATTGTGTCTTTTTTGGACGTCTGTTAAAAAAAACAAGGAAATGTTACTATTCCAATTATATAACCATTATAAACAACCACATCTCCGCCCACCCATCATTTTCCACGCCTCGTTAAGCGCTGCTTACCCGCGACGACAGGTGTCACTGAATCAATTAAATAAAGATACAAGTTATATAACGCATGAGATAATATCTAGTTCAAGGTCATTTGATTTTTTTTGTATGTTTGTACCCCGATTGCTTGGAAACGCCTGTATCAATTTGGAATTTTTTTTTTGGTTGATTTTTTTAGCAACGCTTTATTTTAACAGATACTTTTTAAGCGTAACAAGTTTTTTAATCTCTTCTAATGTTAAATTATTATGACTTATGTGTAGATTGTATGATGTATGTATTATGAAAATAATAAGAAAACTGTTATTTCTTCAACTTATACAACTATAGCAGTTAATTTTATGTACATACCAGAAGATTCCTCTATCATTGGATGAAAAATATGAAAACCATCAAACTGTTTTTAATAAAAATTTCGACAGGCTGTTTATAAAACTGCCTCGTTGGCCTAGTGGCGCTAAGCGCGACTGCTACGCTAGAGGTCTTGGGTTCGATTCCCAAGTCGACCAAGGTGTTATTGGGTTTTTCTATGAAATTCTCAGTAACAGGTTTCTCAGTACATGGGACCTAAACATACGGGCGAGCTGTGGATGTACATTGGTACACCTCTGCCTACCCCTTCGGGGATACAGGCGTGATGATATGTTATGTTTTATAAAAAAAGATTCAGACAAAATAACTTATAATACAATTTGATATGGTATAGTTTTAATAATATCTATTGCCCAATAGACATATGATATAGTATAAAAGTAAGTTGTATATAAACAGCGCGTCATGCTCGGGTGAGGCTGCGACATCCGTGCTCTGAATACCCGGGTAAGACTGCGGTCAGAACGGATATGAATTTTATAGTTTACGAGATAGTAAAACCTAACATAACATGTCATCACGCCTGTATCTCCGCAGGGTTAGACAGAGGTGTACCAATGTACACCCACAGTTCGCCGATATGTTTAGGTCCCATGTAATAGGGGGCGAGTCTATTGCCACTAAAAGGGCACAAAAGGTTAAAAAATAACAGAAAATTGATGTCTTTCGGAGACGGACATTTCTTATGCAGGTGAAACCGTAGAACACATCCAGTTTATATTAAAAATATATCCTAAACAGTATACACACAGCCTTATATCTCCCCTACGTACGACCTTAATATTGTATGAAAATATTTAATCTCGACCAGATTAGATGAGGCTCTCCATGAATAATAGAAATATTCTGAAAGACAAATGCGTCACTTCTAATTATTAAGACGGAAATACGAGTAGAAAGGGTTTGTGTATATAATTATAGTCCATATTCATTAGCCGACTACGGACCCAAGTAGGCCGTTGCAGAGACAACCTGTGCAAATGGGGCATGACCATAAACTAAACATATACATAGACTGCTACTATCGCTAGTTACCCCTTGTGCCAAGCGAGAGCAGTTTTTAGTATGTATCTAGTACATTCGTTTACTGATTTAAGATTTTTGATTTTTGATTTTCGAGCAACGAGAAACTTATATACGGAAATATCAATGGTTTTGACATTGTTAGGATAATATTAGTGTTTTAGATAGATTTTTAAAACGGCAAGCTCCATCTTCATACATAATTCACGACAAAACTGGTTCACACAAGTGCTACTTATGTATACTCTAAGGGCATGATAGAATGTTCGCACACCCAATGTGAATGCTGTGCCCCAACTCAATACATGGTGCATCTCCTGTCCTACCCGTCCTGCACCACCACCGCCACCCTCCAGGACTTATTGGAAGCCAACGAAGAAGCCATTCAAGTGACGACTTGCTGGTCAAACATAGTATAGAGATCATTGACTTGAGAACAAGAAGAAGAAGAAGAACCGACTTGAAAACGAGAAGGTTCTTAATTAGTCTGTATGTTTTTGTTTGTTTGTTTTACTATATTTATATAGGGCAGTTTCAGTTTCATCTACTATAACCATAAATATGTTTAAAGAAAACTTTACAGTAATATACCTTTAAACATCAGAACAATACATTCTGGAATTAATAAAAATATCTAAAATATATTTCGATCAAAGTTGATCGTAAACGCGTCCCTTGGAATCGAACTTGTAACCTCATTCACGTACATTATAAGAAATCAAATAAAAACACTCTTTATGTCTGCCCTTCAGGTAGATTACTATTAGACTAAGGGCGCTATAAAAAATAGATTAAACTTTAAGTGTGTCATAAAAACTTAAATACTTAATATTTAAGTTTAATATAAATTGCATGTTTAAGAATGTTCAACAAAATAAATAGGTAAGGATTTAGTTAATCGTAAACATTCTAATCACATACATTTTTTACGCCCACCGTGGTGTACGCGCCGGTTTCAATGTGTGGCTAGCTCTGAGGTCCCGGGTTCGATCCAATGACGGGTCAATGTAGAAAATCACATTTCTACATTGCCTCGGGTCTGGGTGTTTGCGGTACCTTCGTTGTTTCTGAATACCATAACGCAAGTGCTTCTGCAACTTACTTTGTACTACTACTCTACAGAAAAATGTATGTAATATGTATGTATGTATGTATGTATGTATGTATGTATGTAGATTCCACTTGCTACGATCCTTAGACACTTGTCTCGTTCCATCCACTATCATCATACACGCTCTTCGGTTTAGGGTACTGTCCTTTTTTCATTCACACTCGCCTTATACACTTTTTTCATCAATCGTTCTTCATTCATTCTCTCGACATAGCTAAACATCTCAGCATATCTTTCTTAATTTTTGTTTCAACATCCATCATCTGACATACTTCATCCACTTTACCAACCATTCCTCCTCTTACATTGAACGTAGTGAAGCGGGTCTCCATGGTCTATTTTAGAATTGGTTAAAATACTGTCTCCGTGGTCTAACTGTTATATTACTGGATTGGTGAATATAAGCTTGCTGGTTCGATCCTAGGCCAATACCTATAAATTCTTTAAAGATCTTATTATTCTCAGTAAGCCATGATATCAAAATTCTAAAATTTTGAATCTGAAATTGTGTTGTGTTTAAAGCTTAGTCCTTCTCTATATCAGAAAAATTACTTGCCCAGCAGTGGGACAAAGTTTGGACAGAATTATTTAAAATGAAGAAAAACTGACTTCAATAAAATGTATAATATTCTGAAACCGGGTAATAGGCAATGATATTTTAATAAACAGATATGTTATACACATACAAAACAATCGAAAAAAGTGTTCCGCGCAGCGCGGCAGCTAGCGAAAGAGATAGCGCGATAAAACCCATAAGAAAAAAAGAGACAAATAGTGTCGTTGTTAATGGCAATACGTCCCAATTAGGACGTTTTCGAGTCCTCACGATTGCACGCTTATAACATATCTGTTTATTAGAATATCGTTGGTAATAGGTGTCAAAATAATTTTCGAAATAAAACAAACAAAAAATGAATCAAAACGATACATAAGATATGAGAACCTCCTCTTTCTGAAGTCGGTTAAAATACCGTGCCTGGTACAGTCAATAACTACCAATGCCACTGCCCGTCTCGTATTGCACAAATAGCGTGATAGTTTTTATACCGACCAGACGGAATCAATCGTTGTACGGACGAGTGACTTGAAATGACCTTTATTCATTTCCGATACAAAAAAACAATGTTTGAGTAATTATTGTTGAATAAAATATAGTTTAAATACGAAACACGATTTTAGTATGGAAACAATACCCACGCCTGTACAGAAACAAAATAATTTGAAATAGATAGATTAACATAACATAACATAATATCATCACGCCTGTATCCCCGAAGGGTTAGGCAGAGGTGTACCAATGTACACCCACAGTTCGCCGATATGTTTAGGTCCCATGTAATAGGGGGCGAGCCTATTGCCACTAACCGGGCACAAATCCAAACTCCGACCTGCTACTGAGAATTTCATAGAAAAACCCAATAACACCTTGGTCGACTTGGGAATCGAACCCAAGACCTCTAGCGTAGCAGTCGCGTTTAGCGCCACTAGGCAGTCGAGGCAGATCATATACTCGTATTATCAATAGGAAGATTAATGTCTCTAGTTTACGATAGTATGGGTCGCATTACTGTGGGTAAAGTCTGAATTTACGCAAGAGAAGAGTGTCTGGAAGGATATGGGGAAGGCCTTTGGCCTTTGCCCAGCATACATAGTGACTTAGTTCTTTGACCTACTAAAGATTAATTTACTGCAATAAAAAGCGTAAGCGTACATGAAATTAAAAGTGGAGTATAGCTTAACAATTTAAATCTAGTTTGTTTTAAGTACACAAGATTTTCATGAACCAGGTCAGGTTATGTCCAATGACCTGTCATCTTCTCATTCAGCCACAGAGAGAATACGTCCCTGACACATGTCAGTTGGTCTTGATTTGTTTGGGGAAATAAAAAACCGTGTTATGTTATTCATTGTAACCTGGCATAATGATGTCGTTTTGAATGATATTCGTTTATAGGACAAATAAGTGATAGTAAATTTACACATTAAAGTTTCTGTTGACCACGTCTTTCTGTTGACCACGTCCTGTCAGGAAAGCGTTGTCCTAACAGCGTCAAATGAGTCTTTGAATATTTATTCACTTAGAAGTTAATAAAAACAAATAGACCGCAGAGTGAATTGTTTTTATTGTTATGTAATAATGTATGACACGTGTGTGAAATAAAATGTATGATTTAGAATGCAAGAAATGACATTAAATCATTGGAATAATATAAAGGTGTCATTCAGTTGCCAGATCAGTAAAAAAATTGCATATTACTTCATATGTATGAGGGTGAATTTCCCAAATGCCTTATTTTTTTGTCTTCATTGAAATTAGTATTTGAAAAAAGGAATATAGTTCTGAATTATTTTTTTTAGTATTCAATAGGCAGTTATTGGGTTGTGGCAAAAATATGATTTGCCTAGGACTATTACAAAGGTATAAATAAAATACATAAACCTCTATTTTTTTGCAAATCGGTGCTGTCCCACTACTTTTTTTGAAAACAAAACAGCTTATACACTAATAAAAATAAATAATTAGGTATATAACTTATTCTATTTCATAGAATATTAGTTTTTTTATTAATATATAGCATATTTTATTACATAATTAACGATTATTATTACTAAGAGGCACAAGCGTACTTGTCCCAAAAAATATTCTCATATCGCTGCTCAAAAGTAATTCAAACATAACTTTACATCGACGAGTCGGATAGCATCCCCACCCCAATTGTATTTCCCTCGTTGGTGTGTGCTAGTGGGCAGTCAGGATAGAAGTGGGTTAAATCGCTGCATATGCCCACCAAAACTGTAAGAACGACATTTCAGTTACTCCCGGAAAATTATTTTATATAATCGGTGGATGCATTTTACTAGTGTAATGAGTAGCTTTTTTATTGTTGTTTGGTTCTAACAGAGGTAGAAAGTGAATTAGCTTCATTGTCTGTTATTGAATTTATCCTAGATATTATGCATTTTTTATCATTTTCTAAAAAGTGTGTATTTTCTCATGTCGCTGTTCTCATATCGCTGTAATCGGTGGTCTTTTTTACCACCGATGTGATCATTTACACCGAAATGATAAGAAAAAAACAATCGGTGGCATATATCTAATATCGGTGTTTTGATTCGTGATCAACGCACAGTTTTGTCACATCGGTGGATTGCTTTATCATATCGGTAGATCATTTTATCATCTCGGTGAGTCGTTATATCATATCGGTAGATCCCGTGTCATTTCGTTAAGTATACAAAGAAACAATGGCACATACAAACATACATACATACACATACATATATACCTACATACAAACATTCGTACATACATACATACAAGGTAAGTTTACCTACAAATACATAACATTAACATATCATCACGCCTGTATCCCCGAAGGGGTAGGCAGAGGCGTACCAATGTACACCCACAGTTCGCCGATATGTTTAGGTCCCATGTAATAGGGGGCGAGCCTATTGCCACTAACCGGGCACAAATCCAAACTCCGACCTGCTACTGAGAATTTCATAGAAAAGCCCAATAACACCTTGGTCGACTCGGGAATCGAACCCAAGACCTCTAGCTTAGCAGGCGCGCTTAGCACCACTAGGCCAACGAGGCAGTTTACAGCCTACAAAGACTGCCAAAATCATTACCACGATACCACTGGGTAGTAGAAGATGTATAAATAAATGTATCATTAAGGGAGGTCTGTATTCGGTAATATAGGCTGAGATGATGATGGTGAGGTGGAGCAATTGAACGCATTAAAAGTTTATATGGCAAAAAAATATTAGTTAAAAAAATAGTAAGTAGCTACATAATAATAAATAACAAAATAATTAATAATTAAAAAGAAAACATAATAGTAGCTTAATTTTGTTTAAGAATGCCGAGGCCAAAACTAAAAGATGAGGAGAAAAACAGATGGAATAGGTTGCTGGAAAGAATAAGCAAAGCTTAAATCAAAAGAGATTCTGTGTTAAGAGAGGAGCATTTAAGAAAACGTTTAGCTAAACTTAGATATGAGATTTTTGTTTTTTTTTTTCATATTTCATTTTAATAAAGACAATGATAATAAATATAATCATTATTTTTTAAATTTTAAGTACCTCTAGAAAACGTAAAAATAGGTACATAATTTCTAAAATACATTTTTATTTTATATCTAAGAACTCAGTTCTCTTTGGATGTGATCTACCCTAAGGTCAGATCTTCATTTCTAAGTCACCTTTAAGTATCGACTAACTGTTTCCTTTTTGATGTTCCAAGGTGAATAGATTATCATATCGCTGGATATGTACATCATTTCGGTGGATACACTTATCATATCGGTGTACAAAAAAAATAATCGGTGCCGGTTTTTCACATCGGTGGAAACCAAAATTCAAACTGAATTTACTCCTCAGTCTTAAATGATACGTTGATGATATTAAATTTGGGGGTATTTTGTATCCTAAAGATTACATAAAACCTGAAAAATCTACAAAAAAATAAAAATTGAAAAAGTTCACCGATATGATAAGAAAAATGGCATTTGTTGAAATTCACCCATGAGTTGTATTTAATACTTATTATAACTCCATAAAAAAATTGTACTCGTAAGTGGAAAAAACATGGCAACATTTAGAACTGTTAATGTTTAAAGTTAGATAGAGAATGAGCATTATTTTTAATAATTATGATGAATTATAGATAACGCTTTTTTTATACATCTAGGAGCTCTGTATATATTTTTCAAGACGATCAATAATGCGAAAACAGTCACAGGGCAGACCTAGTATTATTTATATTTAGAACCAATGACCTTGAGCTTAAAAACCTATCAGTTAACCACTTTTCCTATGGGTGTCCCCTTACAGACAATCCAAACTCCGAACTGCTACTAGCCCAATAACACCCAGTGTAATATACACTCGACTAATCACAACAGACCATGAGTCTAAAAAAAAGTCTAGATTTATAATTAAAACTAATTAATGTTAAGTTTTAGTGTTTATAAGAAACTTAGACTTACAGAAATAGGCCACCTGAATCGATGAGATTTGGGTCAATAGGCAAAGGTCAAAATAGGCAATAAAAAGTTGTGAATCACTATGCTTAGTAAATAAAGAATTTGTTTGTTTGTTTTCTGTTATTATTTAAATTAACGGTATTTTTAGGTATGTAAATTTATATACATACATATCATCACGCCTGTATCCCCGAAGGGTTAGGCAGAGGTGTACCAATGTACACCCACAGTTTGCCGATATGTTTTAGGTCCCATGTAATAGGGGGCAAGCCTATTGCCACTAACCGGGCACAAATCCAAACTCCGACCTGCTACTGAGAATTTTATAGAAAAACCCTTGGACGCCAATAACACCTTGGACGACTTGGGAATCGAACCCAAGACCTCCAGCGTAGCAGTCGCGCTTAGCAACACTAGGCCTGTTGGCTTCTAACGGTACTTTTAGGTATGTAAATTCGCTATCAATTTATAATTAAATCCGATGAATTCTGATTTAAACATAACAGTCAATATCTGAGTAGGTGACTTTAGTGCATTAATTTGATATAAATTAATATATATTACACTACAAATTACACTACACTATAATCTTACTAACACTATAAATTTGATTTTTTGTCTAGAAATATGTCCAAAGGTATGTATATTTTTTGTTCAATGAATGCTCATCTAATTTTGTAATATTACCTACAGTGTCCATAGTTTAAAATATGTAACAAAAGTATTTTAACTTAAGGGGCAAGAAGCTAACCAAGTGGCTTAAAATGAGAAAAAATGCATGCCTGATGAAAATATAAAAGAAAACTGCAAGAAAACCCGAAAGATTTTGCTAGTATGCAGTTTAACCAAAGATATCACCCAAATGAGTTTTTATTTAAATTAAATGATTAATTGCGAGGAAGTGTTTTTATTGAAATAATAGATACAGTTACAAAAACTAATTATGTAAGTAATGTCGACAAAAAATAGAAGCGAATAATTTTATTACTGTTTTTTTATTAGCTGTACAGGGTATTACCGAAAGGGTATCTATCCAAAAGGGGTGAAGAGTACATCTGGTATAGAGTCAGTTTACAAAGTTTCAGCTCAAAATAGTTTTCGACAAAACATACATATCATCACGCCTGTATCCCCGAAGGGGTAGGCAGAGGTGTTCCAATGTACACATACAGTTCGCCGGTATGTTTAGGTCCCATGTAATAGGGGGTGAGCCTTGGCGAGTATTGCCACTTACCGGGCACAAATCCAAACTCCGACCTGCTACTGATAATTTCATAGAAAAACTCAATAACACCTTGGTCGACTCGGGAATCGAACCCAAGACCTCTAGCGTAGCAGTCGCGCTTAGCACCACTAGGCCAACGAGGCAGTTTGCGACGGGGGCTAAAAATAATTATTATACGATCAAATAGTCTGCATAATTTATGTAACTTTGGTTATAATTATTCTGCCTACGTGACCAACTTTTTTGCACATAAATTATAATATTGACGTACATTACATTAAATATTTATAATATTATCTTTATGTGTTATCTGCACACACAAAATCCGTATTTTCAATGCCAAGGGTACACATGTGTTTTAGCGGATTTCCGGATTATGACCAATTAATTCACTGTTGGTGTAGTGGTGAGTGACCCTGACTGTGAAACCGGAGGGCGTGGGTTTGATTCGCACCCAGGACAAGTCTTTGTGATGACCATGATAATTTTTTCTGTGTTAGGGTGTAATTTATCTATAATAGCCAGACGAAGAGATGGCAGGTGGACTAAGGCGGTGACCGAATGGTGGCCAAGGCAAGGCAAAAGAAGCGTCGTTCGTCCGGGAGCAAGATGGGTTGACGACATAGTTAAAGTCGCGGGTCGAGTCTGGTTGAGGCTGGTACAGAACCGGAGAAAATGGCAAGCAGTGGGAGGACACATGGGGTGTGGATGATTATGATGATAGTATGTATTGTCTTAGCGATTCAATGAACGGATTTGTATGCACAATGTTGCAGATTCGATCCCAGGCAAGTAACAATGTTGCTTTTTCAAAGTCGTACCTTCTTTATTATTCTAAGACACTACTAACAAACGGTGAAGGAAAATATCGTCAGGAAACCTGGATTCCAAAAATTGGGATCTGAAATCGACTACCTGTAATAAGCAAGCGCAGTGATCAATGCTTGTGCCCTCTCTGTATAGGAAGAGGCCTGTGCCCAGCAGTGGGACGTTTATAGGCTGGTATTATTATTTTGTTAAAGCTATTATTTTGGTATGTTTCTTCTTCTGCGTAGCCTTTCCCCAAAACTATGTAGTTGTCGCCTTCTCTATATGGGAAGAGGCCTATGCCCAGCAGTGGGACGTTTATAGGCCCGTTTTTTTATATTACTTTTTCGTTGTCTTTCTAATATCTCAACAAAACCCTTTTAATATAAATTTCTTTGTTTCAAATGACGTCAATTGAGTGCAGGATATGTATCAAAAACTAACTTTTATATAATGACCTCTAGTCTAAAATAAGGTGATTGAGAACGGAGGTCAACTTGTGTTGGCTAGCTTGAGTGAGTTAAGCCTTCAGTTAAGTTAGGGACGTAGTGTAGTTGAAGCTATAACATAGTATGCTCTGATATTTTTAACCGACTTGATGCAAGAGAGGGTAACGTTTGCCAGCATATGTATATAAGTTTGTACCTACATCTAAATAATAAGAGAAGGGTGATTTTTTAACTTAATTTTTTGAGTCCGATCCTCTTTTTTATTTGCTAGAGATTATTGCAGTTAGCCTGAGCGCCGGCTTTGACTGCTTCACCGGACTTTTGGCGAGGATCTTAAGGCCTCCAGCCAGAGCAATAGGAATACTAACTACGTCAGCAACGTCCACTAAAGGCACCCCCTGCGGGGTTCGGACCTCGACTTAGTGCGTTAGGCAGAACAACAAGGGATGGCTGGATTCAAGTTTGAATTATTTAGGGACATATTTTTATTGCTAGTCTGGCTAGGGGCGGGGGACACTGTGCCTCAGTTGATTGGTAAATGTTTCCAAATGTATATAAAACCCATCAACATTTTCATTGAAATATTCTACCTAAGGTGGAAATTAGCAAATTACACTTTTTACTAACAATAAGTTTAATCAAGTTTTTACAAACTATTGCAACATGTTTCATCTATTATAATAATATAAATATTCAAGTTTTTGGCGTGAAATATAAAATTAGTTTGAAAATTATAACTTTTATCATCATCATCATCTCCCTGCCCTGTTCCCAATTATTTGTGGTCGGTGCAAAATCAAAATCAAAATCAAAAATCATTTATTTAACTTAGGCTACAAAGTAGCACTTATTAAACGTCAATATTTTTTTTTACAAAAGACAGCACCCCAGGGGTCGGTTCATATCCGGCGGAAAAGGCAGCGCGCAACATCGGCCGCGCAACGCCAGAACGAGCAAACACACAACAAAACATCCAACCTCTCACACCTGACGCGTCAGGTCAGTGTGAAAGGCCGAATGCCCCACCATGCGCCCGCCCGCCCCAGCGCCATCCGACCGACGACACGCTACCACCGCCAGATATGAACCGACCCCAAAACGCCCACCCTTCACCGCTTCCTAAGTGCTCTGGCTGAGGACAAGAAACGGCGCAACAAACTCCTCAGTAGCACGCTGTCATTACAATAAAAATTATATAAAATAATAAAAAAATAATAAAAAATAAGGAACCGTGCAAAGTGAATGCGTATTCAGCTTCCATTCATCTCTACTACTCGTCATCTTAGCATTCACTCCTTTCTTTCTCATATCATCTTTCACACAATCCATCCATCTCTTTTTTGGTCTTCCTCTGCATGTATAAACATCCACATTCATACTCTTATCAAGATGGTATAAAAGAGTTAAAAATCATAATAAACAAAGCCAATTTTTAATTAAAAGTATTTTCAATGCAAAGCTAATAAAAGATTACAACTAGTTAAGATTATAAGTACATACATTGCGATCAGCGAGATTTTATATTATTAGGAAATAGATCAGATTTAATTATATTTATTTATTATTTCCCTATAGCAGGTCTATTGGCAACATAAAAATACCTTTGAATAACCTTCATTAGTTTTTCCTTATGCTGTTTTTAATGAAGTTATAAATTTTTCAATTTAGTCTTTATTAAGCTATAGACGAATATAGTCGGCTTCCAGTCTTATCGGATTCAGCGGAATACGGTATGTTACAGAGCGACTGCCTATCTGACTTTCACAACACATTTTACTGGGTAACACAGTATCCCATAGTAAGACTACTTGTCAGAACACCAAAAATGAACTGCAAAACCTGTTGAAAATCAAAAAGGAAAGTTGGTTTTTAAGTTTGCTATTTCTTTTTTTTTGTGTTTATAAAGTTCTATTTTTATTCTTATACATGGTTTACAGTGTGTATTATTTTAGACTACAGTACATAACACAGTAGTAAATTATGAATGTTTATTTGATCATTACTCAATTAAATCTAGTACCTACAAGAACAAACACTTATAACTATACTAAAATTAAATCTTACATAATTAAAAAGAACTCATCGTCATCCTTGTCAATGGCGAGAAACGTGCCCAGAAGGCTGGCAGCATTGCCACGTTGAATGGCTATGCCGATTCTCTGTGCAAGGAACAAACCAGCCCTCTGATCACGAGTAGGGTCTACCAAACGTTTTAACAGTTCTTTAAAAAGATTAATAGTAAAATTTCTTAAAATCACATACTATACAATCTAACCAAAGCGAAAATATAATTTATCGCGTATCTATCACTACACAACGACCTTTAACATCGTATTTAAAGCACAAGGCTAGCTGCACAGCCTCAGTTGGCTTAGGCGCGTGTTGTACCACGGCCGGTAATGTTGTTACACAGTGCAGTGTTGTGAGTGCCCCAGTTTTCCGAGATCCGAGTTTTCGAGTTTCGAGTTTTTGAAGTTCGAGTTTCGGGTTTCGAGTTCCGAGAATAGGGGGTTTTGGTGAGTTTTTGTATTGCTTTATGTTTTTTAAGGTTTTGTAAATAAACGTCTAAAGGTTTTAAAGTTTTCCCACTGTTGGGCAAAGGCTCATAAGGAGAAGGAATAAGTATTGACGACTACACTTATGAGCTAGGCTTGGCGAATTTAGATTAAATTAATGAAAATTTATATTTCCCCACTAAAGTGCATATAAAGTTAAGTAAATAAAAACAATAATAAACACTATCACAGCATAGTGAAGCTGCAACCATATGCATGCAAATCCAGTCATAAAACTAACAAAAAAATAATATCAAGAATCAATACTTAAACCACACAACAACAGAAACTAAACGAATTGTTCTAAATTATTACATATTGTATCCAACACGATTAATATACTATATAGATATATAAAACTTATATTATGGGTAATAATAAATAATAAATGTAATACTCAATTTAACTTTACTTTTAAATAATGATTTTAATTTCATTTTAATTATATTATGAAACATAACATAACATATCATCACGCCTGTATCCCCGAAGGGTTAGACAGAGGTGTACCCAATGTACACCCACAGTTCGCCGATATGTTTTAGGTCCCACGTAATAGGGAGCCTATTGCCACTAACCGGGCACAAATCCAAACTCCGACCTGCTACTGAGAATTTCATAGAAAACCCCAATAACACCTTTGTCGACCCGGGAATCGACCCCAAGACCTCTAGCGTAGCAGTCGCGCTAAGCACCACTAGGCCAACAAGGCAATAAATTACATAATAATATCTGATCTGCTAAACAATTAGTCAAATTTTGAGTATATTTTATATGAATGTAAAACCTATCAATATGTAATGTAAAAAGTAAATAACAAAAAAAAAACATCTTCAAAATAAGTCTTATATTTATTTCTTAAGGTCACCACTGTCATAACTGGGCCAAATTAAAATGAGTCCACACGAGAAGCAAATGAAAAATATAAAAAAAGAATCTTTAAATCGGTTCCCCCAGTCAAAAGTCCTGTGGTACAAACATAAAAAAGAAGAGTCCAATTGAGTACATCCTTTTCTAAAGTCGGTTAATGAAATGAAAAATAATAAATAATGACAGCTCTAAAAATAAAACCAAAACGTGATAAAAGAAGTTGTTTTTAACTGCAATGACAGTAAATGAAGGTTAATCACATAAGTACATAACCCTCCATTTAGTCGTAGCTGCAGTCGGTTAATAATAATAATAAATGTAATGTGCAACAAAGATGCCTAATAATACTTGAAGGATTAATTCTATTTATCGAGTTTTCATTTATATAGGCGAAAACAGTTTTTCAAAGATGACTCACGCATTTTCGTTAAGAAAGGGATCGATCCCGGGACCTTACAGCTGGTAACATCATAAAAACCGGTGTGTACGCCACTCGACCACAGAGGTTTTCAAACATAACAAAATTAATTTAGTTGGTTTACAAAGTAAATGTCATTTTAAGTATTAATTAAAATTTTAGAGGTTAGGACAAATAATTCATCCTACAAGGCAAACTAACTAATTATTATGAACTAAAAACAACAATTGTATGTAATTGCTAGGTATAGCAAAACCTAATTCTAGGTCTAACATTGTACATGATAATTACATGTATAAATATAATATTTTATTCAATAATTATTAGGTCAAGTTTATATTTATTTACTTTGCATTTTAATAAGATGTCAACTTGTAATAGATTGCGTTTATTTTTAAATATACTGGCTTGTTTCTCTTTTAGTAACAGTCTTCTGTTAAAAAAGGATCTAGCTCTTATCTTAAAACTATTAATTTTTTTCTGTGTAACATAGTTTCCCAAACTATGTTATGGTCGGCTTTCAGTCTCACCGACAGCTGAATACTATAAGTACTAATAAAATAATATACTATTTTCTACGAAAATTTGAGTATGGTGGCCAATTTGTCAGATATAAAGTATAGATTAAGTATAGATTTGTCAGATATAAGGTGAATGAGAGAAGGCCAGGTCAAGAGTACCATAAACCGAACAGCATGTATGAAGGGAATAATGAAAGTAGACAAAACGAAATAAGTGTGCAAGGATCGTAGCAAGTGGAAAGAAGTGGTCTCTGCCTACCCCTACAATGGAAAGGGGCGTGATTATATGTATGTATGTATGTAAAGTATATAAGATTTAATAGAATGTGAACATTTTGTATTATCCAATTTAAAGTTTCAAGGTGTGAGTGTATAATAATATAATAGGGTTGAGTCTTCCACTGCATTTTCACCCGACTCCAGAAGGAGGAAGTTCTCAATTCGACGGCATTTTTGTATGTTTGTTACGCGATATCTACGGCAAATGGACATCGATTTCAGTTTTTTTTTATGTGTAGTGAAGGTCCAATATAAATATTTTTGAAGTTGATTATTTTTACATTGATCTACCTAACATATGACTTCCTCGTTGGCCTAGTGGCGCTAAGCGCGGCTGCTACGCTGATATTGGGATTTTCTTTGAAATTCTCAGTAGCAGGTCGGAGTTTGGATTTGTGTCCGGTTATTCGCAATAGGCTCGCCCCCTATTACATGGGACCTAAGCATATCGGCGAACTGTGGGTGTAGTACATTGGTGCACCCAACCTTTCGGGGATACAGGCGTGATGATATGTTATGTTATGTACCTAACATGAAATATTAAATTTTTCATACATATTTTGGGTAATTCATATTGCCTTACAAGATTTAAACTAGAAGGAACTTAGTATTCAATATAATGTTTTATATTATGTTTCGTAGTTGCAAACTACTGCGTGACCTTACTCGAAGCGTAACTGTTATTGGAATTCTCGCTCGCTTTGCCTACTAATATACTTTAGATTATTTACTTTAAAAGTATATAATGTTAGAAAATATTTACTTGTAAAAATATTATTATATAATAATATTAAAAAGAAATAGTATTTATCGATATTTGTACTTAACTTTGGGACAATCTGGGACTCTTTAAAAACATGTTTTTTTTTTTGTGTACATTTCAAATTTTTGTTAACCGACTCACAAAGGATGAGGATCTCAATTCGTGATCCTATATTTTTTTTGCAGTCGGGTTTTTTTTAATTGTTGTGTTTTCTTCTTAGAAAAATAAGTTATTATGTATGAGGTACGTTGAAAACATACTTTTGTGTGATCCTCAAGCTCGAAGGAATTTAATACCTATGTAGGATGTCACCGAAAGGGTATATCTATCCAAAAGGGGTGAAGAGTACATCTGTTATACAGTCAGTTTACAAAATTTTAGCTCAAAATGTGTAAAATAAAAATTAATATCAAATTTTTCAAATCAATAATTTGACTCTTTTTTTTTGTTTTAAATTGTACCCAAACATTCAAATCACGCTGTATATTATAAAGTTGTCCTCATATTATTATTAAAATAATATAAAAATGATCAAAAAATAAGTCCAAAAGCTCAGTAGAGCATATCCTAATATCATTTTAATGGTCTAAAGTAATTATAATAAGGAAATCATGTTGATGTTATTAAATTCAAAGTTCCGCATTGGTACGCAGCATAAATTATATATTATGTTATGATACACGCATATACGCTCATGAAAATATACATAGTATTTTAATATCATTAAATAACATGCAAATTGTATAATGATTTCTGCATTACGCAAATATACAACTGCCTCGGTGGCCTAATGGTGCTAAGCGCGCCTGCTACGCTGGAGGTCTTGGCTTCGATTCCCGAGTCGACCAAGATGTTATTGGGTTTTTCTATGAAATTCTCAGTAGCATATCGGAGTTTGGATTTGTGCCCGGGAAGTGGCAATAGGCTCGCCCCCTATTACATGGGACCTAAAACATATCGGCGAACTGTGGGTGTACATTGGTACACCTCTGCCTACCCCATCGGGGATACAGGCGTGATGATATGTATGTATGTATGTATTACGCAAATATTATAAAGATATAATATTATACGTATTTTTTTTTTAAGTTACGTGATTTATACATAGTTAATAAACCAGCCAATAAACGTCTCACTTCTGGGCACAGGCCTCTTCCCATATAGAGAAGGCACGAGCATTGATCACCACGCTTGCAATTCAGGTAAAAAACCAAAAAATACTGTAGTGTGACAGTTACAGGCTGGTGCTATTAACAGCTTCGGTAATGGCGCCCACCGTGGGGCTCACAAGTGTGGTGATCAATGCTCGTTCTCTGTATGAGAGGCCTGCAGTGGGACAGTTACAGGCTGGTGTTAGTAACAGCTTCGGTAATGGCACCCACCGCGGCTCACAAGCGTCGTGATCAATGCTCGTTCTCTGTATGAGAGGCCTGCAGTGTGACTGTTACAGGCTGGTGTTATTAACAGCTTCAGTAATGGCACCCACCGTGGGGCTCACAAGCGTGGTGATCAATGCTCGTTCTCTGTATGAGAGGCCTGCAGTGTGACTGTTACAGGCTGGTGTTATTAACAACTTCGGTAATGGCACCCACCGTGGGGCTGTTCTCTGTATGAGAGGCCTGCAGTGTGACAGTTACAGGCTGGTGTTTTTTAACAGATTCGGTAATGGCACCCAACGTGGGGCTCACAAGCGTGGTGATTATTACTCGTTCCCTGCATTCGAAGTCTACTATTTGACAGTTATTATTTATTATTAATTAATACAGCAGTAGCAGTAATTAACTCATTATATTAACAACTGTAAATTTAATTGCGAACATTCGTTTCGAAATTTCCAATGGCTTGCTTCATCATTGCGAAATTTTGGCATGTTTGCAAATTATTGCATACTTATTGCCCGTGGCATTGCTTGTCAGGATTTAAGGATTCAAATGTAGTTTATTAATTAAGTAAGCCACTTATATATTAATAATTTATATTATGAAGCAAAGTCGGGTTAGTTACAGATCTAGACACATAATGGCAAGAATATCATATTATAGCATATAAAACATATCATATCATCACGCCTGTATCCCGAAGGGGTAGGCAGAGGCGTACCAATGTACACCCACAGTTCGCCGGTATGTTTAGGTCCCATGTAATAGGGGGCGAGCCTGTTGCCACTAACCGGGCACAAATCCAAACTCCGACCTGCTACTGAGAATTTCATAGAAAAACCCAATAATACCGTGGTCGACTCGGGAATCGAACCCAAGACCTCTAGCGTAGCAGTCGCGCTTAGCACCACTAGGCCAACGAGGCAGTCCAATAAGTTAACCTCAAAAATAATACAACATATCAAAACTATTATACTTATAATATCTAAATTCAACAAACTTTTGACATGACAAGTGTGGTCTTGATCAAAATTAATCAAATATGTACTAAATCAGAAAGTTATTTTATACAAAAGCATTTTATCAAACATGATCCTTCATTTCCGAAGCTATGTATGTTTATACACATTTCTGTAAAAACACGTTGCCTGGTGAATAGAGTAATTATTGATAACCTTACTGTTCATTGTCGGTTGGTTAACGTAGATGTATTGGATATTGGATGTGGCATTTTTAACCGACTTGAAAAAGAGAGGTGGTTCTCAATTCGTCTGAATATTTTGTATGGAGCTTATGTGACATCTTTATTATAAAACGATTTAAAGAAATATTTTTTATCCATGGAGTACTTAAATACATCTCAAAAGTGGTCCCACCAATGATATTTTAATAAACAGATATGTTATACGCATACAAAACAATCGAAAAAAGTGTTCCGTGCAGCGCGGCAGCTAGCGAAAGAGATGGCGCGATAAACCCATAAGAAAAAAAGAGACAAATAGTGTTGTTGTTAATGGCAATACGTCCCAATTAGGACGTTTTCGAGTCTTCACGATTGCACGCTTATAACATATCTGTTTATTAGAATATCATTGGGTCCCACATATATATTTAGTCACTTTGTTTTTTATTGAAAGGCAGCTTTTTATGGCCTATGTGTTATTGAAACATAGTTATAAACAAAAGTTTTTTGCTGAAATCTGTTTAGTAGTTATTACGTGAAGAGTATCAAACATTCTTACAAACTTTCACTTTAGAATAAAGACTAGCTATGCTTTCTAAAACACTAAACCGATTTTGATGAAATTTCACTGTTATTTAGTTTAAGAAACTATTAGGAAATGATATAGCCATGATTGCATGCAGATTCAATCAATAAGCTACCCTATATATTATGAACTTGCTTTTTACATTAAAATCGATAATATGAAACGAATAAAAAATTCTTTAAAATAAGACGTTATTTATGACCCATAAAATATTTTTTTTTGACCGAGAATCGAACCCATGATCCATAGAAGCGTCAAAATCAGGTCAAGTGCCACAAGATAACTGAGATCAAAGTATTTTTTCTATTTTTTTAATAACAAACAAATCATTATTAAAAACAATTATTCATTCGTGGTCAGTACCAAAAGAGGTCATTGTCGATAAAAACAAACTTACCTACAACACTAAAACGAAACAAATCAATCAATTTCCAACCTTATGTCATCGCAATAAGATCCATTCAAACCTTTTCCGTCCGCAAAATTATTGTTGTCCGCGAATAATAGTTTCTGCAACGAGGAAATAGAAATTAGACTTTAAATGAAGGTGGGTAAAGGTTATTTTTGATTGGTTCAATCACGGTTATAAATGTTTAATTGCTTGTTGAAGTACGCTGTAGTAAATACGTGATTTTTTTAGAATGAATGGACAGACATTTATAATGGCTAGTGACATATATATATTAATATATTCAAATATATTACATAAGTTACATAAAAAAAATATATAACCTAGGAAATGAAGCCGAAATGCGAAAGATTATTATAGCTATTTAATGAAAACTTAACTCTCCATGTCTTTAAACTATTGAACCGATTTTGATAAAACGACCACTGTTCCCTAAGTTTAAGACAATGCAACCAAAACGAAAAACTAGATACTAAAAAAGCACCATAACGTCGAATTTGAAAACCTCCTCCTTTTAGAGTCAGTTAAAAATTACCCGTACCGACCTACCGTGGTGAAGAATGCTCGTTCCTTCTCTATATGAGAAGAGGCCTTCCCATAAATAGGTTAGATACAAACCTTATTATAATAAAAATTTGATCCAAAAACTAACTATAAAATATACAGTTAAAATATCTATAATAATAATAATAATAATGCAGCAATGATTGTCCCGATAGTCGTTACAGCCAACGGCATAATAGCCAAGAGCCTCGACCTGCACCTTAAGAGGCTCTCGCTAGGCACCTGGGTGAAGGGTTTGATTCAGAAAGCGGTACTTCTCGACACGGCGCGTATTGTGAGGAGGTTTCTCTCTCTGGAGTCCTAACCACCGGCAGCTTGGACCCTGTCCCGAGGCCGGTTGGACACTATATTTTATATTTTTAAATGTATACCTGTATATTGATATTTTTTTTTGTATATATTTAAAAATGTATTTTATATGTTTATTGAAGGATAAAGGAAATAATAATAATATTCCGGGACATCTCATACACGGTTGTCTGATCCCAAGCTAAGCAGAGCTTGTGTTATGGTAACCAGACAACTGATAAACATACTTATATATTTCTAAATACATACATATTATATTAAACTATCCAACCAGAATTCTCAAGGATACCATTCGAAATGTTGAGTCCTGGCAATATAATCTATTGCGGCTAGTGCGCAAGCGCGAACAACATGGCCGCTATAGCAAACGTCAAACTTTCAGGGCAATGACTGACTTTGTTAGAATTTGGACACTTTAATTGAATACTTGGCCTATTGATATTAGCCTAGCCTAGCTATTATTTATTAATAATCTAGTTGTGCCCCGCGGTTTCCCCCGCGTTAATACCTATATCCTATGGATCTCTAACTTTTTTGAGAATTTAATATAGCCTATGTTAACCGCAGATAGTGTAGTTTCCCAACAGTGAAAGAATTTTTCAAATCGGTCACTTAGTTTTGGAGCCTATTCAATTCAAACAAACAATCAAATCTTTCCTCTTTATAATATTAGTATAGATATTATAAGTAAGTTAAAATCATGTGTTAGATCTCAATTCAAGTTATATATGTTTTTAGTAGTTTGGTCAACCGATCACATTAAATAATTTAAAAATTTTCAACAAACTAGTGTGGTTTTTTTTTAATATAAATTATTTCCTACTCAGTATTTTAGATAGATCAATGGCGCGTTGTCTGTTTATTAAACTTAACTATCGTAGTCTTTGTTACCATATTATTGATAACTCAAAAACAGTTAGACCGATTTTTATAATATCTAATTTTTTAGATTGTCTACTAATGGCAGAATAACTAACAAAATAAATTATATGAATAAAAAAAATAAAACTTAAGGAAACGGCAGCTATTTGCAAGTGAAACCACGAAGCACAACTAGTTTATTAATAAATCAAATCAAATCAAATCATTTATTGGAACATAAACCAGTAAGTAACATTAATTATGCGTTAACAGCCACATTAGTTACAAAAAACTGTGTCGCAGCTTTTAGCGCCCACCTCCGAGATGAGGACTGGGGCCCAAGTCTGCTATTTACACTCGGTTCAATGTCTTCATAGTGTCGTGCCAGCAGAGCCATTTTCGGAAAATTGGTATTCTACTAAACGTCAAAGCGTCAAAATTGCGCATTACAATAAAATTTGTACCAAATGTATGAACTATTGGTCACAGTCGTTGAATATTGAACCGAATCGTTCCAATGCGCAATTTTGACGTTTTGACGTTTAGTAGAATACCAATTTTCCGAAAATGGCTCTGCTGGCACGACACTATGAAGACATTGAACCGAGTGTAAATAGCAGACTTGGGCCCCTGCTCCAACGTAAAATTATTAAGTATAAAAACTTATAACTAAGAAAAATACAGAGTACCTAATTAATGAGAATAAAAGAAACTCTTCTGCCCTGTACTGTATATTAGTTTTTCTCAAGTACGACAATCTTTAGTTATAAATATGCCTCCAAGTACGACAATAAATTTGCCTATAAAACAATTTAGGTACTGACTGACAGGCATAGCACAAGTGTTGCCATGTGTAACTAATTGAATTGATTGATTACGACTGAACGCACAGATGTTATGCTGCGTTTACACTTTACAACATACACTGAATGCGTGTACGCATGTTTTCAAGGTGACTAGCTCTGAGGTCCCGGGTTCAATTCTTTGAAGATTCAAAATTTTATGATAATAATTATTTATTTATTTCAAAGTATAACAACGTATACGTTCCATAACATTAATGTTAAAATAACATTTTTGTTGTTACTATTGTCTCGGGTCTGGGTGTTTGTGGTACCTTCGTTGTTTCTGAATTCCATAACACAAGTGCTTTAGCTACTTACTTTGGGTTCAGAGCAATGTATGTGATGTTGTCCATATTTACGCCAAGAACCTAATTTTTGTCCCACATTGTGTCGCGATTAGTATCATAGTGTAAATATAGCTTATCATTAATATTAAAAGCAACTCTATTTCAAAGGCGTTACATTCATTTTCGATCAACCGTAGCGTAGATACAGTCAGCAACACAAGTCTTGGGTTTGGTCGCAAAACAAATGCATCTATTAGTGTTTAGAAACTTTTGTTGCAATCTGTATATGCACAAAATTGAATGGGTTATTGTATTCGTTCTTATGTAATAAAATTAACAGTAATTGCTGTAAATAATCTTGATCTTAGGATCTCTTTGTATACATATATGCTTGGGAACAGATGTTAAAAATCTAACAATTTGGTTGAATGCATACTGCAAATTATAATTATTTGTTAGAGGGTGCTTACATGTTTATTAATACACAATTAAATCTAATATAGAAACAAACTCTAACTATACTAAAATTAAAACTTACATAAATAAAAACTAAACGGCGTCAATGAACTCATCGTCATCCTTGTCGATGGCGGGAAACGTGCCCGGAAGGCTGGCAGCATTGCCACGTTGAATGGCTATGCCGATTCTCTGTGCAAGGAACAAACCAGCCCTCTGATCACGAGTAAATTCTACCAAACGTTTGGAAAGTTCTTTCTTCTTTGTTAGAGGAGTATTTTAGGTTTTTTTAAAAGAGTAACCTATGGAGTTTCTTGCCGGCTCTTCTCTATAGGAATGACACTTTGAAACCGAGCAATTAAAATCAGTAGTTTTTAACGTAACGTTTCTTGAGCGCCTTTTTTTGGTTTATAAGAAATAAAAATATTTTGATTTTGATTTTGAGGTATTCACAACTTGTCAGTCTCGTTGGGTTACGGATCGGCTGTTAACTATGAGGTCTCAGGTTCGAATCCCGAGTCGGTACAAAAATTGTTTGGGAATTTTTAAATAGTTTTAATATACCCAGTAAAGCACTGAGTAAAGAAGTTTGGCGATATCAGAAAATTATGCGTTTATCAACCAGTCTTACTATAGGATACTGTGTTACCCAGTAAAATGTGTTGTGAAGGTCAGATAGTCAGTCGCTCTGTAACATACCGTATTCAGCTGAATCTGACTGAAGACTTGCACACGCTTATCTCTAATATCAAGTTTAAATTTCATCACTTTTAGTCAATGGAGTCTTTGCCCGGTTAGTAGCAATAGGCTCGCCCCCTATTACATGGGAACTAAACATATCGGCGAACTGTGGGTGTACATGTGTACACCTCTGCCTAACCCTTCGGGGATACAGGCGTGATGGTATGTTATGTTATTTTATGAGTCTTAAAATATCATAACATATCACGTTCATCATAACGTATCAGTTTCGCGGATATGTTTAGGTCCCATGTAATAGGGGGCGAGCCTATTACCACTTACCGGGCACAAATCCAAACTCCGACCTGCTACTGATAATTTCATAGAAAAACCCAATAACACCTTGTTCGACTCGGGAATCGAACCCAAGACTTCCAGCGTAGCAGTCGCGCTTAGCACCACTAGGCCAACGAGGAAGTTGGCCTAGTGGTGCTAGTGTTAGAAAGTATCTAAATGTTTGTATATGACATTGGAAAAGTTGTTCCCTGGCAGGTTTTAGCCCAACCTTGTGCACAACTAGTTGTTTAGGTTTAGTCACGATTTGACGTCTTAATTACGTATATTGGAATCTTAGAGTATACACAAGGAACTAGAGTGAGCCTATCAGAGTTTGAACGTAAGCACTAGTGTGAACTAGTTTTGTCGTGAATTATGTATGAAGATGGAGCTTGCAGTTTTAAAAAATCTATCTAAAACACTAATATTATCCTAACAATGTCAAAACCATCGATATTTTCTTATATACGTTTCTCGTTGCGCGAAAATTAACTTAAATGAAAAACGAAATGTACTAGGTTCAGACTAAAAACTGCTCGCGCTTGGCACATAGGCACCTAGCGATAGTAGCAGTCTATGTATATAGTACGTCAATGATTGGAATAGGTTTTCGTGTTTGCCTAAGGGTTTAATGACATGAATTAATTGATCAAGGTTGTAGATGCCAATCTGATAGTCTATGACTTTTTCTGTATTGGTACATTGGTACTAATGCAAGAATAATGCTTGCCAAATATACACATTGCGAGGATAGTTAAATTCGTTAATTAAAGTTTAAAAATTAAAAGATTCGCATAGGTACAAGAAACTGCATATTTTTACTTTTTTAGTTGATCTTTCAAATTCAAAAAGGATTAATCTAATAGGTAGTTTAAGAGAGACTTATTATAATATATTTAATAATAATAAAAAAATTCAATGACGTATTAACATCTTGATTATATAGATATAATTACTGGCTAATATTATAGACTAGCTGTTGAACGTGGTTTCACTTCCCTGATAAAGTAATATTTTTTCTGCTAGCAAGCTTTTTAATATAAGTATTCAAGTTATAAATAAATTATAATTTGAGTCTGCACTGTCTTACTGCAGGACAAAGGCCTCCCTTTCCTTTCCACGCCTTTCTGTTAAAAGCAAGTTGTTGCCACTCCTTCAAAGTATACAAGTATACTATATAACTAAATACTATATCACGGAACCCTTTGTCTACAAGTCCGACTTACGTTTGACCATTTATTTAGGGGAACTGCACTTGCCATCGAAAATGGTTCAGTAGTTTTAATAATACATATTATTATATATATATGAAATAAGCAGTACCTTTGTACCTATTTGTTCTGTATGTGTTAATTACTTGTGCTTGTCTGTTGTGTGTGTACATTAATTTATAAATAAATAATAATAATAATACATTTTTGGACAACTCACACACAGTCATCTGATCCCAAACTAATCAAAGTCTGTACTATAGTAATCAGACAACTGACTAACTTACTTAGTTCATATATTTCCAAATACATAACCAAATGTTATAGATAAGTAACACCTAGACACAGAACAAATGATCTCTCATCAAAAGACTTGTCCTGGGTGGGAATAGAACCCACGATCTCCGGTATAGCAATCAGGGGCCCGTCAAAACGTCATTTGGCTATTGGGACGGCCAATTTTGACGTTTTGAAATTTAGTAGAATCCCAATTATCCTATAATGGACCCACTGACGAAGCAATTGTCAATAGCAGACTCGGTTCCCAGGGTCACTGACCACTAGACCAACCAACAGGCCAGTCATGTCTTAAAACAACTGAACCGATTTTCTATACGAGTGGATGAATGGCTAGATAGATGGTTTTGACGACGCCCTGTTATAAGGTCGCTAGCTCTGAGGTCCCGGGTTCGATCCCCGGACGTGTCAAAGTAGATAAAAAAATTCTACATTGCCTCGGGTCTGGGTGTTTGTGGTACCTTCGTTGCTTCTGAATTCCATAACGCAAGTGCTTCAGCTTCAGCTACTTTGGGTTCAGAGCAAACTATGTGATGTTGTCCGCATTTATTTATGGTCAAATGCTACATGTTTTAACTTACAAACGTTAAATTGTAGGTCAATAATGTGAGTTATAATTACATAACAGTCAATTTAACCCTAAACTAGGTCAGACTTAGGTTAAATATTTATGCACTTAAAGTGTACAGTGATTGATTTTGCTTTCAAGGTTTTCTGTTTCGATTAGTTTGTGTAAAAAGATATGTATTTGGAATCAACCTATTAATGTTGGTAAAACAAATAAAAAAGCTGCAATTTTTTGTATTTTTTTATTGTTGATCGGTTTTTATTATTAATCCGTCAACTTAAGTACTCATTGCAATTAATTTTAATGATCATTAGGATCATTAACATCCCATAAACGCATAAGTGTTTATTATGCCTTTAAGCATCAAAGTATAAAAAATATATTAAACACCATTTAAGTAGGTTTTAATCTAATACGAACTGTAATAAATTTACTTGTATCGTTGGATATGATTTTACACATGTGTCAACAAGAAATATTAAATAATATAAAAAAAACACCGTCATAATTAATTATTTCAGAAAAATCCTTTTATCTTTCAGAATACTAAACAAATATTCATAAATTATACGTAGAAACTATTTACATCACGTCATTAAAAAAGCACATCACGATCAGTTCATTACTTTAGGAGCTAAGATACCACAAATAAATATAAATATATTTATTTAAGCAAATAAATGTATTTGATTTGATTTGAATAAACACACGTAGTGACAAGTCAAATTAAAACCATTCCTCTTTTTTGGTCGTTAATTATAAAAAAAAAACTCCTGTGTAAAATGAAATAGTGTTTTAAAACTTCGTTTCAATCATAATTCAACAAAAAATTACAATTACAATAATAATAAACAAGACTGTATTTAACAATCGTAACATTACAACACCAATGTCACATAATTCACAGTTTTTATAGTCTTTAAGATAAATTTTCATAAAGTTGAATGAAACATTACAAGAATAATCGCCGTCCATTGACGAGATCTATTGTTTAAACCACATAATTGTCTTATGAAGGATTCTGACGGTTTTTCTGGTACATAACCTTTGTTTGATTATCGTTTTAATTAAATATCTAATGGTTGAAAACACAAACTCAAGTCAGTCGCTCTGTAAAATACGGTGTTTAGATATGGTGAGATCCAGCTACATACCGTTTAGCTGTTGGTCTCGACTGTCGTACGCTAATCTTTGACAGTCGCCTTGTCTTTCAGTCAATTCTTACGAATAGTCTTACCATGGGATATGTATATAGATAGGCAGTCGTTCTGTAAAATACGGTGTTTAGTTGAACATGGTGAGATTCAGCTACATACCGTTTAGCTGTTGGTCTCGACTGTCGAACGTTAATCTTTGACAGTCGCCTTGTTTTTCAGTCAATTCTAACGAATAGTCTTACCATGGGATATGTATATAGATAGGCAGTCGTTCTGTAAAATACGGTGTTTAGTTGAACATGGTGAGATTCAGCAAAATACCGTGCCTCGAAAAGCTCGTTTAGCCGTTGGTCTCGACTGTCATATGTTAATCTTTGACAGTCTTTAAGTCAATTATGACCACCGGTCGCCATGGGCTATTCAATAAAGAGAGAAAGTCGCTCCATGTAAAATACGATATTCAGCAGAATCCTGTACCTAAGACTGGAAGCCGACTTCAACATAGTTAGGAAAATTACTTGCCACATCCATAAACGGATTTTATAAAAAAAAAAAATGTAATTTATGTATAGGTGTTATTTTATAATATACATAAATAAATAAAATAAAACGCAGAAGAAAAACCAAATCATCCTTTTTAGACGATATAATAATCAGTATAAACGTCCCACTGCTGGGCACAGGCCTCTTCCCATATAGAGAAGGCACTAGCATTAATCACCACGCTTGCTCATAGCGGGCGATTACAGAATCCAATTTTTGGAATCTAGGTTTCCTCACGAAGTTTTCCTTTGCCAATCGTCAGAAATGCCTTAAAATAATAATTTAGAAAATAGGTACATGACTTAGAAAAAGTCAAATTGGTACTCTACTGGGTTCAAACCTGCAACCTTGTGCATACAAATCCGTTCATTAAACTTTAATTACAAAAAATGTCTTCACCGGATATCGAACCCAAGACGAGGCCAATTAATTAGTTATATAACTTAAATCATGGTCACGGTTAACTGTTAACCAGTGAATGACCAGTTATGGTTACCAAATTGAACCTTGGAGTTACGTGACTTAACTGTCTAATTAACTTGTAACTGTGGCCTAGCTTACGGTTATATGTGTAGCATATAAGATGGTTATCTTAGTAGAGTAGATAGGTGTTTAATTGATAAATAATTTAAATAGTAAATTATTTTTTAAAACGGTAAATTAATTTAAAATGATAGTTATTATATGATGATATTTAATTTCTTTTTTTTTTATTTTTTCCCTAATTTCTGAGTAATTGTTGTGGCATTTTATAATATTAATAATAAACACAATTTAATAAGGTTCGAATAGCAAAAAAAAATATATAGTACTATTTCGGCTCTACGGTGGTAGGGGTTGAAATTAATTATAATTTGTCTTAAAGTTTTAACGTAAAAAATACATTATTGATTAAATTATGTACGCGAGCTTAAACCCTTACATAATTAGATTTTAATATTATAAATCATAGCTCTACATTCTTTTACCTTGACGAAGTCAGACACCGAAAGTGTTGCCATATCAAAAAATACAAGAGACATCATTGCCAGAGCAAAAAAAAACTCAAGATATTACTCATTCGGTGTTAACTCCATTAAAAACCTATCTACTTCTCCTATAAATCACAGTACCCTTGCGAATAAAAACTACGCGTATAACAATCACGTAACAAGGCTGTGTTACGTAAACCACGTCGATTGCCGTGACCCTGGTGATTCACATAAGGAATAATACCATAGGATAATATCGAGCCTTTACCGCCGTTTTAGCGCAACCGACAAAAAACAAATTTTACAGGAGAAGGTTTTTTTTAAATATTTTTAAAAATAAATGTGCTAGTCAATTGAAATTTTACATACACTAATGATTTTCAGACATTTACATATGTAATGGAAAAAAATGCTAAAATATTTAGTATTTAAGCTATTTATGTCGCTTAATTTATTTTTGCTGTCATAATCTACGGTTGTTTTGGCATTTACGATAAAAATATCCATTAATATTACTAATACAATAAACTATATTTTGATAAATAAATAGATATTTTAAAAGGCATTTAAATGAAATAGTTATAAAACATTGAAAATTAAAATTTATTGGAGTAATGAGATCAATCAGCATAATTACAAACTTAATTAGTTATTTAAAATGAAATAAAGTATTTCTTCTCGTACGAATGATCTTAGCCTGTTTTCACTGAACACCAGGGTTATCTTGGTTTTTACACAAAACATTAATTAAATAATTATATCAATCATTTGGATTAGTGAGATCAATATTGTATTAATATAAAATTAAATTAAATATTTTTAATTCTCCTCATCCTCATCTGTTTCAGCTAAAGCATCACGTACGTTTCCATCATGCTTCATACTTAAATATTCTTGATGGTATCTGTTTGGAATCACGTTTGTGTTACACAGATCCTGTAAATCTTTGTATTTAGCTAATGAAAGTTTGACTTCTTCGACGTATAAAGGTGTAGGTCCCTTTTCCACAATAGCTTTGTTTGCTCTCGATCTGATGATGAAATCCATGTTTATTTCGTAATTGTCACTATCTTCGAAAAAACCGTATTGAAATTTAACAATAGGATTATTTCTATGAAATTGCACCACCCTTAATGAATTAAAATTAATCTTAAATTTTGCCGGTAATAAAGCTTGCGAAAAATTCTTCCAATCCATGAAGTCTCCATAGTTTAAAACATTTATATTGTAGTTTCTAGGCTTATTTCTAGCATTAGTAATCATAGTTGGCCACTCAGAAGGAGCCCATACTGTTTTATTACGCACCAAACTTTCAATAGTGCTATGAATAGAGTCAACAGGCATCATGGTGTGTCCCGGTAAAAGATAAGTTACCTTTATTTGTGTAATAGTAATTGCGGTTTTCAAGAAATGAATTATAATGGATATCATTGCTCGATTCCTATTTTGCCCGGCACAGCTATCGGAGTATAAATTTATCTCTGCATTGGTACCTCTTTGGTCTACCATAATCAAGTATTTAAAAAGGACTGTAACAATTTCATTACAGCCTCTTTTTCCGTCGCATTCACCCCACAGGTAACAGTAACCTTCCCTTGTACCACTTTCGTATATACTTTCATTATAGTATGCATACTTCCTGGAATAGTATAGGGTAACACTTTTACCGTGTGGAGTATTCAGGACTTTTTCGGAGTTAGAATCAGTTAATTTGCTCATTTTTTGGTCTTCTAAAAACAGTTGCTTACATTTTTCTTTATCTAGAATGTGATTTTTATATTCAGGGGTTTGCTCAAAAATAATTTTGTTCTCAGCAAAGCACATTTATCTTTTTTAGGCAGATGGAATCCGATATTAAAATCCCTTTTGAAAATGTTACGAAATACTCTTTTTGATAATACTGATGATTCTGGATTATTTTCTTTCACATAATTAACATACTGTAAATACAAAAACACATATACTTTTGTTCTTTTATTGCGTCAATAATGGGATGGAACAGCAGGCAACATCTCAATAAATAATTTTAACTGTGCGACTTCTACCTCATCAGATTTATTATGAGGACGACTAGTTCTTCTGCCATCTCGAGTGGTATTCAGAGCTTTATTAGCATTTTCGATGGTGTATCTCATAGACATTTGGGATATGTTTGGGGTCTTAAGCAAAAATTGTTGACATACTTTAATATTCTGTCCATTGTAGGTGATAAAATAAGCGTATGATATGTATTTTGCGAACATTACTACTGGATCTTTTTCTTTTTTGTCTTTTATCACAACCTAATCCCCAATAGTTTTCAAAAATATTATTGCGACCATCTTCCGTTTTATTTGCACATGAGTTACCACATTTTTTTTCTTATACAAGGGTTTGGTTGTATAGATTTTCCTACAGCAGCCTTACGATTTTTTTGGGGCCTTATCTTGCTGTGTGTTCTCGGGAAAAGCAGTTCCAGGATTACTATCTTCTGATATGGGAAGTGGTGATATTAACTGCATAATTTGCTACAATTCAATAAGAACGATGTTTTTGTCGCATTACTTTCACAGAAATAAACAGGTCACGACAGGTTTGTTTATAGTAAACGCCTCATAGTCTATCACCTATGTCGGTTGCGATAACAAGTAGTGTCATTTGCGCTACAAAAAATTGATCGCAAGGCGCTTACGATAAAAATGCTTGTTGTCGCTTACGTTATGGCTTTAAAAATATATGTATTTACGATAATTTTAGCACTTGCTATAACTTTACAACGGTTAAATTTTGGCGGGAAATGTCAACAGGGATAGATCCGTTATGGTTTAAAATACTACTTACGATAAAAAAAGCATTTTCGACAAAAGTGTCGCTTACGATAATTTGGCGGTAACGGCTCGATATTATTAGACCAACTGTTCCTCTGAGAAAGATGCGCAGATAAAGTAAAAGAAAACAGAATTTATATACTCCCATACAGGGCTTCGATTCAGCTATTTTAAATGCATGTCAGTGGTCGGTCAATGTACTTGTCATTGTGCCTAATTTTCGTAATCAGATAAGCCTATATTAAAATCTCATGAACTCTCGAAGAAAATGATCGTCATTACCAATTCATGATCGGAATGACAGTAAGCAGAGTGCCAAATATCGTAAAAATAACCAAATGAACCAAGTTATTCGGTCAATTCAAGCCACTTTTGAATAGCTGGTTCGAGGCCCTGCTAAGTGCCATGTTATAGTTGGGTGGTAAATATACTCTATTCCAGATTCGTTTTTCAGGTGAATTATTTTAAGAGAAAGTAACTGCTCTAAAAAATGATTGCTTTAGATTAAATAACCAGCAATAAAAAAGGTAAAAACGTTTATTTGGACAAACCATTGAGCAAAACAAAACAACACTGTCCTCTTCAGTTAACCAAAAAAGTCTTATCAAACTCTTAATAATTAATAAAGCCCTATCTAACATATTTCTCTCTTGTTACAGATTACAACAGGCACAAGATTATGCGAAAAAATTGAAAAAATGGCGCCACAAGAAAGAAATTCATACGTAGCGGAGGACGATTCACAAAACACGACAAATAATTTATCAAACATAGATTTAAGTGGCGGCTTCGTGAACAAAGCTTACGAGAATGACAGCTCAGACGCCAATGTTGCCACACCTAATAATACGACTACCGTGGTAGAAAAAAAAGCTACCGATTTCGACGATTTGTTGCCATACGTCGGGGAGTTTGGATTGTATCAGAAGATTTTGTTTCTACTAATGATACCATTTGCATTTTTTGTTGCATTTGTGTATTTCTCCCAGATATTTATGACGTTAGTTCCTGAAGAGCATTGGTGTTGGGTGCCGGAACTGGCTAATCTTACTGTTGAAGAGAGGTGAGTGATTTTTTATGCTATTCTTTTATTTAGAACTAAGATGCAGTGAAAATAAAATTTTATGCAGCTTGAATTTAGGTGTAATGGAAATTGTGTGTATTTGTCGAAAATATTTATGATCAGTTGCCTATCACTTTAAAATAAAATACTTACCTACAACAGGTTAATTTAAAAAAGAAAATGCAATGTCGTGAAATATAAAGAAGCCTATTTTTTTCATCGCAATTAACTTCATTTTGTATTGTCGTAAGTCAGGCAATGTAGTCTTAATTAAAGTCAGTCACAGTTTTAAAAAAAGATACCTCATTACAGGAATAAAATAATCAAAAATATTTTTTTTCTTAAATAAGTACCTATTCACTGCAGATTTGAGGAGATACTATACTACTAAAATTAAAAATGCATAGATAAGAAACTTAACAATTTGTTACCTTTTAACCACCTACAGGTTAAGGCAAGCATAAAATAAATAATTTTATTAATTAAAACCTTACACAAAATTCTAATTACATTATTGAACCATTGAAGCGTAAGTGTCAACTAAAGATTTATCCATTTATAGCAAAGTAATTGGTTTCTCAATGACATCAACTGTATAAGTTGTCCTTAAATAGTCATCAAGTGAAACCAGGTTAAGATTAGTTGAGTATTTCACAATTATTTGAAATATTATGTAATATAATTTATACTAAGATCAAGTAAAAGTAGCAATAAAATTCACGGGAATAAGCACGCACATGCATAAATATGGTAATATTGTTTCTACCAGGTTACTTTTTGAGTCTGCTTACGACCACGGCCGGTGTAACCCGGTCGAAACGTAAAGCCCCAAAAAAGGTATTTATGCATGTACGCGCTTTTTTCAATAAATTATATTACTATAAACATGCAGCGCGATAGTTTAAAAGTTAATATTACATAAAAGTTTATTTTCCTGTACCAATTATTAAGAAAGAACATGAGATCTATTTGGCTTCAAAAACTGTTAAAAATTATTTGTTTTAGGCCTATATTGTGTACCTGTGTGTGTGTCCGTGGCATGTTACCTAAGAAACAGATAGACCGATTTTATACAGTTCCTTGATAAAAATATTAATAGAAATTGCAACCTGTATATGCATTTTAGACGTGATAAGATTGACCATAACATACTAAAACACCACAGCTACTTGACACTGAAATATTTTCAAAACCAGATCAGTAGTTCCGAAGATTACCACCTACTTACAAACTTATAAACAAACTTCATACGAGCAGATTAACCTACTTATTTTATAATATAGGCCTAAAATTAAACATACATAAATTAACACATAATTAACTTGTTCAGGAAATAAAGGTACATAAAAAATATAACCTTGAGGACCACTCAAACTAAGATTAAAGTTAAGAGGCATTAAGTAATTAGAGTATTATAATTATTACATTTTATACAATGTTTTTTGAAGCACAAACATTTTATTGTTATTATGCATATATTTAATTTATAGTGCGTAATATTGAGATTTATATTTAATTTTTTTTTTCTCTCTTTATATTATCTATTTCCGGCGGTTCTGCATGCGTAGATTGGCAAAGTTAGTGCCGTTTTGAGATGACATTTTCATACATAATTAGTTTCATTAAAATCGGTTTAGCGGTTTAGCTATGAAAGGTAACATACACATAAAGTATTTAATTTAATGTTATTTAAATATGGATATTTATTTCGTACTTATGGGTCAGTTCCAGTACACATAGATATTTTGCTAATGTATTAAATTAGGGTAAATAGCGTAGAACGACACCAAAATTATTTATATGTATAAGTACATTATTCCTATTTTTAATTTTAAAAGAATAAGCAAACAACATTTTTTATAAGTCGGTTAACACAAAAACCTTTTTATCTCAAACATTACTTGTATCATTAATTATTTTAATTACACACGACATAATAACGTTAAAAGTACAAAAAATATCGAAAACGATTGCAAAAACTTTTTGAAGGGCATGTAAAGTATTAATTTAAATATTTAAAACATGTTTATTCATTGTTATAATTGCGGATATCCGTGCTAAATGAACAACTTACATTATCTTAAAGATAATCCAAAATCTTATTAAATATATACACGAAAAGATGTAAGTGAAACTGAAAAAGAATGGACGAAAAAACAAAAAAAAAAAACTTGTCAAGATTTTTCAAGTTTTTGTCTTTTCCCGCACTATGTTGGGATCGGCTTCCAGTCTCACCGACAGCTGAATACCGTATGTTAGAGAGCGACTGTCTATCTGACAAACAACACATTTTACTTGGTAACACAGTATCCCACAGTGAGACTGGTTGTCAGAATTGTAATGATTTAACGGATGTCTGATCCTAGTACATTTTGTTTTTCATTTAAGTTAATTTTCGCGCAACGAGAAACTTATATACGAAAAGATCGATGTTTTTGACATTGTTAGGATAATATTAGTGTTTTAGATAGATTTTAAAAACGGCAAGCTCCATCTTCATACATAATTGACGACAACACTTGTTCACACTAGTGCTTACGGTTTAAACTCTGATAGGCTCACTCTATAGTTTCAAATGCAACCTCGTTGATCATGCCCAATTGTTGTTATATTATTAGTAATACATTGTTTAAGAATGCGGATATATTAGTAACGAGTTCACATACAAGTATATACTTTAATAGTTACTATACATAGCTTCTTAACCTTGGTGCAATCAGTTTTTAGGGTGCCACACCCATACAATAATAATATAATAATATAATATTCCGGGACATCTCACACACGGTTGTCTGATCCCAAGCTAAGCAGAGCTTGTGTTATGGTTACCAGACAACTGATAAACATACTTATGTATTTCTAAATACATACATATTATAGATCAATTACACCCAGACACCGAACAAATGATCGTACTCATCACACAATCATTTGTCTCGGGTGGGAATCGAACCCACGACCTCCGGTATAGCAGTCAGGGTCTCTAACCACTAGACCAACAGGCCTGTCAAACTACAATACAATGCTAATAGCATACATGACCCTATGTCTAAGCATCCGGACTGGGCTGTCCGACCGTCTCTCTATATTTCAGCGGAAACCTTATGAACTGATTACAAAAAATACGACTCCAGTGTAAACTAAAGTAGTATTTTTTCCTACGTAGGTAAAACAAAGTCTTGTTAATAATAATAATAATAATACCGGCCTATAAACGTCCCACTGCTGGGCACAGGCCTCTTCCCATATAGATCATCACGCTTGCCCAATTGCGGATTCGCGGTATCAGATCCTTGTTTTGGAATCCGGAAAGTCGTGTTAGATGTACCATTTATAATTCAAGAACGGGATAACCGATTTTCACGACCTGTGATTTTTTGGATTTGTCGTCACCCCGAATAGCATAATAAACATAGCATACCATCACGCCTGTATCCCCGAAGGGTTAGGCAGAGGTGTACCAATGTACACCCACAGTTCGCCGATATGTTTAGGTCCCATGTAATAGGGGGCGAGCCTATTGCCACTACTATAATCTATATAAAAATCTATAGCATAATAATAATGAAGATATTGGAAAGAGTTTCAATTTCGCTTTTCTTATGATTACTGTGACTTTTTACGTGGGTGAAACCACGGGGCACTAATAGGGAATTATAAGTTGTTGATTTATAAGTAAATATTTAGGTTGACTATGACTTAATTATTAATTTCAATGCAAGAAGGCACCATTGAATGTAATTATATAATAATTTTATCATAGTAATAGCTGAAATTACCTACTTAATGACAAAATTGCTTCAATTGGAACAAATCATTCGCAATTCATTATAAAACACTGGTCTTATCTAACAATCAAGCAACACAGTTTGCTATAATCAACTAACTCATCTGTAAAACTGATTTGCGATACTGACAAACAGTCTTACTATGGGATACTGTGTTACCCAGTAACATGTGTTGTGGAGGTCAGATATACAGTCGCTCTGTAACATACGGTATTCAGCTGAATCCGGTGAGACTGGAAGACTCCGGTACATAGAAAACCAATTTAATACATTGTCTCGGGCCTGGGTGTTTGTGGTACCTTCGTTGTTTCTGATTTCCTTAACACAAGTGCTTTAGCTACTTACTTTGGGTTCGGTGCAATGTTTGTGATATTGTTTACATTTTAGTTACTTACGTCCTTTGTAAAAACTAATTATGGCGATGAATGCTCTGAAAATGAAGGTTATTGACCGAATTCTTTATGGAGGTATTTTTTAATTCCTAGTCGGTTTTTATAGTAATAGCATAACGTATCATCACGCCTGTATCCCCGAAGTGTTAGGCAGGAGGTGTACCAATGTACACCCACAGTTCGCCGATATGTTTAGGTCCCATGTAATAGAGGGCGAGCCTATTGCCACTAACCGGGCACAAATCCAAACTCCGACCTGCTACTGAGAATTTCATAGAAAAACCCAATAACACTGGTCAACTTGGGAATCGAACCCAAGACCTCTAGCTTAGCAGTCGCGCTTAGCACCACTAGGTCAACGAGGCAATTTCTATAGTAGTTTTTATGGTATCTATGTGCAAACATAAATGTAAGGAATTTTGAGCTTAAGAACATAAAGCCATTTTACAAAAAAAAATACGGAAAATACTGTATATTTTTTATTTAATTTGTTTTTCTAAGAATAATTGAAGATATAAGCCAATTATTGAGCGTATAATATTATGGCAGATTCTTAAGAAGGTATTCAAAAGATTTAATAAAGACACGAGGAAAAAATGCACGTTTTTCTATTGATGTTCTATTTAATTGTATTTCATTAAAGATACATAGCAATTATTAAGGATACCTATGGTGTTTTAATTTATAAATATTCAACTCACGTTTACAAAGAATACACGGACTTGTAACAAACATCATTTAAACAAAAGTTTGTCATACGAAATAAAATACTGTATCGATTTTGATGAAATGTATAAGGAACCTTCCACGGAAGATACCTTACCGAACGACATTTTTGAAATCGATTGTCAATTGACTGGCTTGTTGGTCTAGCGGTTAGTGACCCTGACTGCTATACCGGAGGTCGTGGGTTCGATCCCCACTCAGGACATATGTGGGATGAGTACGATCATTTGTTCTGGTCTGGGTGTAATTTATCTATAATATCTATGTATTTAGAAATATATAAGTATGTTTATCAGGTGTCTGGTTACCATAACACAAGCTCTGCTTAGCTTGGGATCAGATAATGTGTGTGAGATGTCCCGGAATATTAAAAAAAAAGAGAGTGAATGCTTATTCTATCCCCACACTATCAATTTCGATCAGAATTTCAAAGAATTTCATGGCTGTGTTTAAAACTACCATTAGCTCGTTTCATGTGAATCGACCTTAACAAACATAAAAAAGCTACCATCAAATTAGAAAAAACTACTTTTGAAGTCGGTTAGAGATATTGAACATAATCGGTGGAATAAACAATATTGAAGATAATTGCCTTAAAATCCATAATACATAAGCCTACAATTTTTCCATTCCTATACAATTACAAGAAGATAACTCCATATTTTAAAAATAATAACTTCACGAGCTATATAAACGTGATCTACGCTTTAAAAAGATTATTCTTGTAATAAGATATATAACATTGTGGCACAATTTATCTATGATATGTATGTATTTAGAAATATATAAGTATGTTTATCAGTTGTCTGGTTACCATAACACAAGCTCTCTTAGAGCTTAGCTTGGGATCAGATTACCGTGTGTGAATTGTCCAGTGGTCGAGTGGCGAACGCACCGGTTTTCAGGGTGTCGCTAGCTCTGAGGTCCCGGGTTCGATCCCCGGACGGGTCAATGTGGAAACTCACTTTTCTGCATTGTCTTGGGTCTGGGTGTTTGTGGTACCTTCATTGTATCTGAATTCCATAACACAAGTGCTTAAGAGCTACTTACTTTGGGTTCAGAGCAATGTATGTGATGTTGTCCTCATATATATATTATTATTATTAATACATTTGATAGCGATACTAAGTGCCATAGTCACTTGGTCATTCTCCTTATAGAAGTTTATCATATTTTTTTTCATAATCGTTGGTAAGCCATAATAAATAAATAGAAAATGAATAAAAAGAACTGGCTAATGTTAATTTATTTATTAATAATATAATAATAATAATAAATCATTTATTTTCAGGCTACTAAGGCCCATAGACATATACCTTACAGACTAATTTTACCAAATTTTATAATATTCAAGTCACTAGCTTCCCGCTTCTACTGAGGACTACTTGCATATTACTATACGTTTTTTTTATAATATTTATTTACTTTTTTTTCAGTAAGGAATACAAGAATAAAATATATTATTTATTTATTTAATAATTTATTTACACACACAAACATTTGTAAAAGATTAACATATTGATAAATTATGTAAAAAGGTGCCGCTTATTTCTTAAGAAATGTCTGCCAGCGGACCCGCGAAAGGAGAAGTCGTCAATATTGGCAGTCATCGTGCGCGACTTAATTTACAAAAATTACAAATTATAACACTAAAACAATAATTTTATAAAACCTAAAAAAAATATTACGTAGGTAGATTAAAAAATTTTACAGTAAAAAATGACAATGAAAAACAGATTTTATGAAATCGATCCACCATTGCCAGAAATTAACCGCAACAACTAACAAAAAAATATATACCGTGTATTGAGAACATCCTTCTTTTGAATGAATTCAATACAGACCACAATAGCAAAGACACTTCCAAGATTTAAAACGATTTTAAGAACTCACAATTCATTTGTTTTTTGCTTCTCTCATTACATATTCACATAGAGTAAAAAGTAAAAATTATAGAGTGCCAGTATCGCTAAAAGCCCATTGCGCCGAGTGTTAGCACATTTTTGACTGTATGTAGTACATTCGTTTACTGATTTCAGTTATTTTTCGTGCAATGCCAGACGATTTTGTTAAAATATCGATGATGGTTACGATATTATTAGGTTTTGAGGTAGTTTTATTATAATTCTTACAAAAAATACGACTTTAAAATAAGACTTATTTAGTTTTCTTATGGATTCTACTGTCATAACTCGGTCAAAATAAAATGAGACTACATTGGAAGTACCAGCTTTCAATTATAAAAATAATTATCAAAATTGTTTCATCCAATCGACAGTTATGAGTTAACAAACATAAACAAATACAGTCGAACTGAATACCTCCTCCTTTTTGAAGTCGGTTAAAAATTCTGCGCTGTGTTTTAATACAATTTTTACGACTACATTAGTTCATACTAGTTTTCACGGATCATACTCTGATGTGCACTCTGTAGTTTGTTATCTACTCTCTAAGCATATTCACGACTTGCGTCAAAGGGGGTGGGCACTTAGCAGTAACTACACGGAATAACCACTACTTAGATATTACACTCGAGTTTTTTACTGTATTTCTTGTTACTGATGATTTTGTTACGATTTCTTAGGTAATGTAAGAAAAAACTAAGTACCTAGATATTTTTTATATTGGCCAGTGACTTCTCTAGAAACGAAAACCGCAGAATTCAATAGAAGTTAGATTTTTTCGTGAACCTATACGGTTTCACAGCTGGGCCTGTTTTTAGTCCTTTTATAATTATTAAAGTCCTACGTATTATTTTTTTGTTGTAGACATTTGGAAATGCATAAATGTCTACTAGCTGGCACCGCTACTTCGTGTGCATGTTTTATTTTAATGAATTTTCGTTTTGAAAGTAGTACAAAAAAAAAAGAAGTTCCATCCTGGTAGGGTCACAGGTAACCTCGTTGAAACAGAAAAAGAAGTAGCTGGTATATGCATATAATTATTAAGAATTATAAAATTTTCTTTGGATTCATTTAGCCTTATTATATATCGCAATCAGATATAAACAAACAAACAAATAGATATTGAAATAAAACTACTTTTACGGATTTTATCGCGGTTTGTATTTGAATTTTAGGTCCCGACGTTTCGACACCTTTGCAGGTATCATGGTCACGGGCAGACTGAGATGGCGTTCGTCTTGACGGTTGTTGTTGCTCGTTCTACCCTCATATTTTCAATATCTAACATTCGCGTAAACCTCAGAACTCAATGAACAAATAGATATTTAAGACAAAAAAGCGGATCTGTTTTCATCGCATTTCTAGCCATCCAAAGGTCGTAAAAAACCCAATGGCTCATCTCAATACGTTTGTTGTTGTAATAGATAATACTTAGTTTTTAGGGTTCCGTACCAAAACGGGACCCTTTTACAAAGACTTCGCCATCTGATCGTCTGTCACCAGGGGCCTCATTCCGCTATTTAAGAGTCGCTTGAATTGACTGAATGGCCAGCTTCATTTGGTCATTTTTACAATAATTGGCAGCCTGCTAACTGTCATTACGATCATTCTCTTAGAGAGTTCAATAAGATTTTATTATAGGCTTATCTGAATACGAAAATAGGCACAATGACAAGTACACTGACCGACCACTGACATGCTTTTAAAATAGCTGAATCTAGGCCCTGGCTGTATCTCTAAACGTTTTTAATCATTAAAATTAACATTGAACAGGGATTACATACAAAAAACGTGATTAATTTTGATTTTTCTCCATATTGACTTTTGACAACGATATCAAGTAGACGTCTGAAATATTCACACAATGTTGAGGTACATTATTCACTTATATTAGAAGAAAACAAATATTCAAGGGGGCTCCAATACAACAAACCTTTTTCTTTTTATAGATAATGGTACGGAACCCACGGCTCTTTGTGTAAATGAACATGCAATCATTTAAAGTATATATTGCACTTTTTATATAGGCAATTACATTTGCTTACATCATCTTAAGTACACTGTTGTTTCGGAATGAATAAATAACTTTTTATGTAAGATTTTGAATACATTTGTAATGTTGAACTTGGCATAAATGCGTCTATTATTTTATATAACAATACGAATAACCATATATCAACCTGTCTGTCTGTTAAGCTTTGACGGCTAAACCGCTGAACCGATTATAATGAAGCTTGCTATCTTGGCCTATACCGCAATGCCTGAAGACCAAAGTATACAACCGGTGCGTGCTACCTCCGGTAGCGCCGTCTGTCGGATCCAATGTAAAACATACCAAAATCAACAACTACTAATAAATTAAAAATGAATTAAAAAAACATTGTCCAGCGTACAAAATTGTGAATCTTAACCATTCCCAGATCCCCTTGAACACACACAAAAAATTTCATCAAAATCGGTCCAGTCGTTTGAGAGAAGTTCAGTGACATACACACTCACAGAAGAATTATATATATAAAGATATACCTTGCAATATAATATATATATATTTGGGTTTGTTCGGAAATGATGATTTCCAAGGGAAATCGGGATTCATTTTGATATTTTCGGTTCAATTTTTATTAAACGTGTATTTACTTAGACTCAATGTTTGGTTCTTATAAATACACCTAAACGTCAGCAATTAAACTATTAACTAAAATATAGTTATTTTCGGTATCTGACCTCGAAAGCGTAACAATCGCTTTTTTTCGAATGTAAGCGATACGAGTAAATTATTTTTATTCATAAAGACTAGACTTATAGTACATAATTTATAGCGAACATATAAACGTCCCACTGCTGGGCACAGGCCTCTTCTCATATAGAGAAGGCACGAGCATTAATCACGGTTACCTCAAGATGTTTTTCTTCTTTTTTACATTTATAATCAGATTTGATTTTATAAACCTTATATAGACGAATAAAGCAATCAATTTATTCATAATACGCAGGGCCAATGAAAATTTTATGCTTGAAAAATTATCAAAATGAACCACTTTCCAAGTTCTGTGATTTTTTGGATTGTTTCGCTATTCCGAATAGCAGAATAACAAACAATACATTGAAAATATTAAGACAGAAGCTGTTCTTAGGTGAAACCGCTAGTTAACGATAGAAATCAACTTGCTAACTGTTCTTCGCTTTTCGTTATTTTTTATTTTAAATACGTGAGCGCTTACTTTTACGTAACCTTTTTCAAAAATATGTTAGGGTCAGCTTCCAGTCTCGCCGGATTTAGCTAAATACCATTATTATGAATCACTTGTAAAAAAGAGGTAAGTACGTTATAAACTTAACGTGGCTTTAGTATGTTCGCGAATCTGCGTATGTGTGTCTGTCTGTGTTAGCGTAGCTCGCGAACGAATGTACCTTTTTTGATGCAGTTTTTTTTTAAATCAAATCTGATGTAAACGAGATATTTCTTATAATTTACGAAGATTGGTTCCACCGTTTAAAGATTATTTTGTATTTTTCAAGACCGTGTAAAATGATTATGGAATTTTCTATTTTTAAACTGACTACAAAAAAAGGAGGTTCGCAGTTTGACCTGTATGTATGTCCACGATTATCCCGCGTTTGGCTGAACCGATTTTGATGCGGTTTTCAGAAAATAAGTTTTGTTATAATTTATTTTTTTATACATAAAGCTACCTGACCTCGACCAAAATTAAGATCACAAAATCCTTTCCTCCCAATTCTGAAATCATTATTTTTTGTCGGCTGTCATGAATAGAGACGTAACTATGCACCGTGTCGTTACGGTCGATGTGCTACTAAATACAGTAACAGCCTTCTGCGGCACGGACGTCCGGGCAAACTAACGTCAACGATTATAAGCTATTGTTATAGATTTTAGAGGTTTGTGATTTAAATAGATTATGAAGAAATTATTAAAAACAACTTAGTTCTAAAAATATACGGAGACAAATAAACGTTTTATAACTATTCAAATTCCTAAGTCGTTTTATTTACACCAATTACAATCAAGATCTGGTAGAATAATTTTATAATCTTTGACTTGCTGGTGATCTATCCCGAATGGGAAATAGGTACTCGGGTGAAACTGCGGGGCACAACAAGTTTATGTAAAGCCCTTTAACTGTATACCTTGATTAGACGGTTTTCAGAATTTCAAATAATCCTATAACCATCGGAATAACATGTTACTCACATATCTATCCTAAAATAATCAAGTTTTGTTTGCTTAAGAGTATTTTTGTTTTCTCGCGCTTATATATAAAACTAAAAAAAAATATTTTTTGCGTTTAGTAACCCAATTCTCGAAGAAGATCTATAATACATTCAACATGCGGCAAGTACATGACTAGCCTCTAAAGAAAAGAAAGGCGAGTAAAACCGCGAGAAACAGCTAGTTTATAATAAAATCTATATATTGTCAAGCGCAAAAAAATATTTAAATAAATAAATGCGGACAACATCACATACATTGCTCTGAACCCAAAGTAAGTATCTGAAGCACTTGTGTTATGGAATTCAGTAACAACGACGGTACCACAAACACCCAGACCCGGGACAATGTAGAAAAGTTGGTTTCTACATTGTCCCGTCCGGGGATCGAACCCGGGAGCTCAGAGCTAGCGACACCTTGAAACCGGTGCGTACGCCACTCGACCACGGAGGTCGTCAAACCTCCGTGGTCGTCAAATATATGTTATTAATTAGGTCCTTAATAAAAGGCGTTACAGGAACTGCCAAAACAATCATTAATTAAATGGGCTCTAAGTAGACTCAAATTAATGTTATAAACAGATGATCAAGGCCCAATTGGGCACGAAATAGAACGTTTAAATAAAGGTCGAACGGAATTCGCACACTTTATTATTTCCTATTATCGTGAAAGGTTTAATATTTAATAACATTTTAAGTAATAATACCAGCCTTTAAGATCCCACTGTTAGACACAGGCCTCTTCCCATATAGAGAAGGCACGAGCATTGATCACCACGCTTGCTCTCTGCGGATTGGCGATTTCAGATC
This sequence comes from Autographa gamma, assembly GCA_905146925.1. Taxonomy (NCBI): domain Eukaryota; kingdom Metazoa; phylum Arthropoda; class Insecta; order Lepidoptera; family Noctuidae; genus Autographa; species Autographa gamma. The sequence goes on along the minus strand of LR989878.1, from coordinate 1,798,725 downwards.
CTAAGTTTTGGAATCCAGATTTCCTCACTTTTTTTTCCTTCACCGTTTGTCAGAGATATTATTGTGTTAGAATAATTAAGAAAATACAAAGTAAAAGTAAGAAAGTACATATACCTTTTTACAAAGCCACATTGGCATTTAAAAGCTAGTGTTTAAAAATATTTTTAATATTATGTTACTACATAATCTATTTTTCAGGAGACGTGATTCTTTTTTATTTTAACCTAAGTTTAAATCAGCAACTACATATTAATAGACTATTTGTCAACAAAACAAAAAATATGTGACAAAACTCTCCCTATTATTTATTATTTATCAGAAAAGCAATTATTCTTTAATTTATAGTACCAGTATTTTTCAAAGGTCCTTTTTAATACGTTAGCGAATCCACAATAGCTCGACCTTACGTTCAGACCTTAGTTAAAAGAACAAAAGCGAAAGGTCGTCGGTTCGATTCCACGGTCGGAACTAATGACGCAAATACTATTGTTAACAGTTCCTTAATTTACCATCACGGATTTTTGTAGTGTTACAGTGCAGGAGAATGTGCATTGTGCACTTTTAACTACCACCTGGGGCCCGAGTCTGCTATTGACAATATGATAATTAGCATTCTACTAAATGTCAGAACGTCAAAATTGGCCGTCCCAATGGCCAATATTGACGTTAAAATTACGTTTTACCTACGTAATTATCCTAAAATGGACCTAGTAACGCTACCCACTCAGACGATTCAAACTATTGTCAATAGCAGACACAGGCCCCTTATCTTATAGCTGGTTGTACAAAACAGCAGGACATCGATTCAGCTATTTAAGAGTTCTTTAAATTGACTGATCTGACTTGATTGATCATTTGGTACTTTTTACGATAATTGACATTCTGTTAACTGTCATTACAATCATGGATCCAACGAGGTTGCATTTGAAAATATAGAGTGAGCCTATCAGAGTTTAAACCGTAAGCACTAGTGTGAACAAGTGTTGTCGTGAATTATGTATGAAGATGGAGCTTGCCGTTTTAAAAAATCTATCTAAAACACTAATATTATCCTAACAATGTCAAAACCATCGATATTTTTTTTATATAAATTTCTCGTTGCGCAAAAATTAACTTAAATGAAAAACGAAATGTACTAGGATCAGACTAAAAACTGCTCTCGCTTGGCACAAGGGGAACCTAGCGATAGTAGCAGTCTATGCATATCATACGTCGATGGTACCTATCTACTTTTTACGATAAATGACATTCTGTTAACTGTCATTACAATCATGGATCTATATCTTGCTGTAAGTTTCTTGGGCGATTTGATAGTCGATAGTTACTCGCTTCTCGGCCGTAAGTCGGACGACTCCCTAAATTGGTCATGACGACCTTTTTGAGATTTCTTTGAGATTATATTGGAGGCTTATCTGAATACGAAAATTAGGCACAATGTCTACACTGACCGACCACTGACATGCATTTAAAAATAGCTGAATCGAGTTCCCGACTATGATTGACCTCTATTTCTATCACCACCTGTAGATAAATTATATACACATAATCCCTTTCTTATGACCTGAAACACTGACTAATTAGACCTGAATCTAATTGATTATATATAAATGTGAAGAAGAGTAGACTTTAATGCAATTTATATGGGGCCACTTAAAAGGTTTATGCAGTCTTGATAACAAAAATAATTGTTGAAATCTATTGACATTTGCCGGAGATATCGCGTTAAAAACATACAAATAATCATTAGCCTTCCTTATTGCTTCGTCCTAGTCGGGTAAAATAAAACTAGCAGATGAATGAGAATCTCCTCTTTTTAATTTAGTTTAAAATCACCGATTTTAATTGCATTCACTGCTTGTAATTTCATTATATAAAAGGACTTGTCCTGATGTTATTTAATTAATACTAAGATTCCAACATGCTGAAAAAACGAACACTTTTTGTATATTACTATATGTATGCTAATTCAGACTCAGAATACTTTTTATAGATATAATTTGCTTTTTTATGTAGACACATAGGTTATGCCTCTCAATATTAAAATAGATTTGATTATTAATTCCAATCAATGCATAGTTTAAACTACTTTTTACTGTGCATAGATTGACGTGTCATGATTCTATTTTAGTTTTAATTGACATAACAACCATTGATTTAATCGGTCAAACGTTTTGGCCATAGATTAAATAATTATAACTATAGAGTGCTAGTATTGCTAAAAAGCCCACTGCGCCGAGCGTAAGCAAAAATATTTGGCTGTATATAGTACATTTGTTTACTGATTTAAGTTATGTTCTGTGCAAAGACAGACGTTTATGCGAAAATATGCGATGGTGTCGATATTAATATTACAAAATCATGGTTTGAGATTCCAAAATTGGGATCAATGCTCGTGCCTTCTCTATATGGGAAGAGGTCTGTGCTCAGCAGTGGGACGTGTATAGGCTGGTATTATTATTAGTTATAATACGTAATATGGTTTGAGATAGTTTTAATAAAACGGCGCGGTCGATATTGATACTATGATTACGACGGAACAAGTTCATACTAGTACTCATCGTTCATACCCTGATATGTGCACTCTAGTTTTTTTATCTATCCTCTAATGTTTTATCCAACTGCACGGAGACGAATAAAACCTTTTTTATTAAGGAAGACAAGTATTTACAAATCACGTTTTAAAATAAAAAGTAGGACAAAAAATTAACAAAAGACTTACAATAGTTCTTATGATTAATTATTTAAATATATTCGAAATGTGTTACGCTTTTAAATGCGTTTTGTACGAAAATATAATAATAATAATAATAATCCAGCCTATAACGTCCCCCTGCTGGGCACAGGTCTCTTCCCATATAGCGAAGGCACGAGCATTGATCACCACGCTGGCTCTCTGCGGGCGATTTCAGATCCCAAATTTTGGAATCCAGGTTTCCTCACGATGTTTTCCTTCACCGTTAATCAGAAGTATCTTAGAATAATTAAGAAAGTACGTTTAACTTTGAAAAGTTACATTGGTACTTGCCCGGGTTCGAACGAAAAGATAACTATTTAAAAAATGAAGGAACATTTTTATTACATTAAGACCATGAGAAATATACACAAGCAATATTTTTATTATCTTTATAAATAACTAAGTAACCTTCTAGTAGAAAATAAACAAGAATAACAATAGAAACTTAACTTAAGGATTAATTATAAAAAAATAAATAATTATAAAAAAAAATCAATCATCTTTGTTAACTAAAATCTATTTTTATATTGCATTAAATCAATGTTTAATCTACTGTCTATCAGTAACCATATTTTAACAACCAACGAAAATAGAGAAGATGAATTTGACGTGTCGATTAGTGTGTTTGTAGCACTGTAGCTCTAAAACAAAATCACCGATTACGATGCGCTTTTTTGTTTTTCGCTTAGAAGCTGACGCAAGTTGACTTATTTTTGAAGTCATATCATCATCATCACGCCTGTATCTCCGAAGGGGTAGGCAGAGGTGTACCAATGTACACCCACAGTTCGCCGATATGTTTAGGTCCCATGTAATAGGGGGCGAGCCTATTGCCACAAACCGGGCACATATCCAAACTCCGACCTGCTACTGAGAATTTCATAGAAAATCCCAATAACACCTTGGTCGACTTGGGAATCGAACCCAAGACCTCTAGCGTAGCAGTCGCGCTTAGAACCACTAGGCCGACGAGGCAATTTTTGAAGTCATGTCATTATTAATGTCATGCTATTTTAAGTTCTCAATTATTTTTCTTACTTATATAATTTTCAGGTTTAGCTGTTTAATTTATTTTTATTTTAATTAAATTTTTCTTTACCCACAGACGAGCCCTCGCCATCCCGCCTTCAAATGGGCCGTTCGCGCATGACCGTTGCAAAATGTACTCGACGGACTTCAAACAGGCTCTCGCTGAGGGCAGAAGCACGCCCGACGACGAATGGGCCATAGTTCCTTGTCAGTACGGTTGGGAGTACAACAAGAGTGATGTGCCATATGATACTATTGCTTCTGAGGTGGGTACATGTCAAAATACCTATTTAATAGATAAGTAAAAAAAAGGCAGGTATTTAATTAAATATAAAAAAGAGGGGTCGTAAAATGTATATACGCATTGTTACTGCAATCTTGTAAAATGTAATCATATTTGAACTGTTTTCATTATATTCCCTTAAAATCCGACTTCCGAGCACATTAAAGTATTTTAGAATTAAGTATTTTGTATAACATATATAAAAACGTCTATTATTTTTACATAGCAATAGACTTAGGTACTATGTAATTAGATTATAACTATTCGATATTTGTTTTTATTTTTCAAATTAGAGAACACTGCTTGTGTCCTTAAGTTCTGTGTTGCACTTTAGTTTGTAGCAAGTAGGAAATTAAATATGTAACAACAATCATACTTACAATTTCAATCAATACAAATCGAATAAAGTAAAACCCTATTATAAAAAAAAAAAAAATGTTTTTTCTTCAACCATTATGCTTTTACAATTAATCTTACGCAGGGACCTTCTTTTAAGTAATAATATACTTGTGCTAGAAGGACCCGCTCTTCAATTACAATGGTAAAAGTTATGTACAAGGAATAATTAAGGAATTAATAAGGAGTAACGTAAACACAAAAACTTAAAAACAAACTTCTAGAATATTAAAACATAATAATAATTGTAATTTGTATGTGTGTGTTGTGCAAGTGTTAGCGTTTGTGGGTGTGTATGTGTCTGTGTGTGTTAGTTATTATAGTTTTATAATATGAAGAAAAAGCTCCTAATTCTTCATTCCGGAGGACGGCTAGAATAATTTCGTGTTATGTAGGCATTCCTTATAAATAATCTAATTTCATATATTTCCAGTTGGACTGGGTCTGCGAGAAAGACAACTTGGCAGCAACAGCGCAAGCCATCTTCTTCTGCGGCGCCATCGTGGGGGGACTCGTGTTCGGCTGGATCGCTGACAAGTATGGAAGGATACCGGCTTTAGTTGGTAAGGAATATAATTTATAATAAAGATACCATAAAGAACAGAAATATAGTATGAATTAGGAACTAACAAATGACAGAAATAGTGATGGTTGGTTAGCGCAACACTCACGAACATTGGTACTTTTTTTCGAGATCAGTTTTTTGATAATTAACTTAAATATAGTATTTAGAAATTTTGCAGAAGATGGAGTCAGATTGTATATATTTTTGAAGAAAAAAAGATTGTGTTAAGAATGTGTGGTTAATGTTGACAAATAATATTGCAACCTAAGGCAATCGCAGTCAGAAACATACAATGTAATTAAAATAAAGAAGGGGAGGGTCAAAATTATACTTATGTGTTTAAATTATATTGTTTTTCTGGATATTACATACATACATATAATCACGCCTCTTTCCCTTGTAGGGGTAGGCAGAGACCACTTCTTTCCACTTGCTGCGATCCTTACACACTTGTTTCGCTTTGTCCACTTTCATTATTCCCTGCATACATGCTGTTCGGTTTATGGTATGCTCTTGATGTGGCCTTTTCTCATTCACACTCGCCTTATACACTTTTTCGTCAATCGTTCTTTTATTCATTCTCTCGACATAGCCAAACCATCTCAGCATACCATTCTTTATTTTCGTCTCGACATCCATCATCTGACACACTTCATCCACCTTACCATCCATTCCTCCTCTTGCATTCAACGCAGCGAGGCGGCTCTCCGTGGCCCACTTTTCGCCCCCGCGAGGAACGAGACGTGATGGGTGGCGAACCACATCGCCGCCATTTTGGATAATTAAATTATTTTTGTAATTATCCGTTGCGTTCCTGCGGGATTTCTGGATATTCAGCGCAAAAAAATCAAAGAGACAGCAAGATTGCTTACATATTGATATACTTTTTTTCATTTATCTTTTACTTCAGGTGTGCTAATTTTAGTTCAGTTCATGCTTATCAACCACTTTTATCTTTCAGGTACGAACCTGCTCGGTTTCACAGCGGGTGTGGGCACGGCCTTCTGCGACAGTTTCCTGACGTTCGCTCTCTGCCGGTTCCTTGTGGGACTGGCCTTCGATAACTGTTTCACTATGATGTATATTTTAGGTGAGTTTGGGTTTTTGTATTAATAAAACTGGAATTCATAAAAGCCGGGAAATCATACGATATAAATTTATGTACATAACAATAAATAGAGAACGCCTGTCTTGTGTAAAATGACTATTTTGAAAACATAAAACACATTGTTTTTTTGTCAAAATAATCAATGCCCATTCCTTCTCTATATGGGAAGAGGCCTGTACCCAGCAGTGAGACGTATATAGCCCGATTTATTATTATAATTATAGGCATTTTGTGTATAGATATATAAAACCAAAAGTGTATGCAATTTTGCAAAACATCAGAGAGACGAAAATAGTTAAACTAGGGATTGCATACATTTTAAACAATTTCAATCTAAATTGTTGGCATACTTATTTTGAGATTCTTGCTTGGATTGATTTTCAACAATAACAAATAACCTTTTTGCGACAACTTGCTAATATAAATCTTAAAGGCGCATAACAATATTTGTTTCAGTATTGGAGTACGTTGGACAAAATGGCGAACATTTGTGGCCAACACATCCATCACATTGTTCTAATTTGGTCAAACATTTCTTCCAGTATTGGAGTACGTTGGACCAAAATGGCGGACATTTGTGGCCAACATGTCCATCGCTCTGTTCTTCACTCTGGCGGCTTCCCTACTCCCTTGGATCGCACTGTGGGCGGACGATTGGCGAATGTTTGCGATGGGTACCAGCTTGCCATTCGCTTTGGCTATTGCTACACCTTGGTTGGTTCCGGAGAGTGCTAGGTATGTACAACTTTTTACAGAATAAAGTTTATAGATCCGTCAAATACTTATTATAAAGATAAATAATACATTCAGCACGTCTTATTTAAAGGATTCTATTTTAAAATTATCATTTCTTGCGTGCCAATATTAAGCGCTTTGCAAGGAGATTAGTTTATATACAGGGTGTTACTGAAAGGGTATATCAATCTTAAAGGGCTGAACAGTATTCATGGTCAGTCAGTTCAAATTTTTAGCTCAAAATGATTTATTTAAATAATTTATACCCATTTTTGCGCATTATTTATTAATTTGATAGAAAAACTCATTTTGGACTGAAAAATTGTAAACTGACTCTACATATATACTCTTCACTCCTTTTGGATAGACATACATTCCGTAACACCCGAGGGCATAGCTCATAGAGAAATATAATAAGTAGGGTAAAGCTACTCACTAGAACATAGATATTTTAGAAAAAAATATATATTTCACGACGATTTAACGAAGTTTTAGCGTAATGTTAAAGTGGCCGGTTAATTGTGCCTCTGAGTGTAGTTTCATTTACTTGTGAAACTAAGAGGAAGTCTGTCATTATTTATTAATAATAAGAGACATTTAGGAAGTGATAAAGTTATTTAATTAAGAGTTAAACTTTCCAGGTGGTTAGTATCTCAAGGAAAGATTGACAAAGCGTTAACAATTATGAAGAAATTTGAAAGGATCAACAAAACTAAGATACCTGACAAAGTACTCAGTGATTTTACTGTAAGTATCTTTAAATTAAATTAGTATGGGATACTGTGCTATCCAGTAACATGTGTTGTGGAGGTCAGATAGGCAGTCGCTCTGTAACATACGGTATTCAGCTGGCGGCGAGACTGGAAGCCGACACCGACATAGCTTGGGAAAAGGATAGGCTGAAGAAGTCAGTGTTAAATGATAATTAATGTATTTCACAAAATAATGTGAAAGATGACCCTAGTTACAACTAAATCATTTAATTATGACAAGATTATTACTATTTCTTAGGTGCCTGTAATAGTTTTAGTAATTTTACTTAATGCAGGGTGTCTTCGAAAGGGTATATCCATTCAAAAGGGGTGAAGAGTACATCTGGTATAGAGTCAGTTTACAAAATTTCAGCTCAAAATGAGTAAAATAAATAATTGACATCCCATTTTTCGCATGAAAAATCATCAATTACCTGAAATTATGAAAACTGACTCTATGTGAAGAGTAGATCTGACTCTTCACCCCTTTTGTATATATATACCCTTTCGGTAACCCATGGGTATACATATATACAGCAGAGGAAGACCAAAAAAGAGATGGATGGATTGTGTGAAAGATGATATGAGAAAGAAAGGAGTAAATACTGAGATGGCAAGTTGTAGAGATGAATGGAAGCTGAATACGCAATGCGCCGACCACAAATGATTGGTAACAGGGCAGGGGAGATGATGAACGCTTTCAATAACACCTTACAAATCTATAAATTTTCTTACAGGAATCATCATTAAAAACGATCAAGGAATCGGAAGCCGAGTGCCGATCGTATTCTGTTTTGGATCTGTTCAAAACTCCTCGTTTGAGAAGGAATGCTATTTTATTGATAGTAATATGGATGGCGATATCTCTAGTTTTTGACGGGCACGTGCGTAATGTTGGGTCTTTGGGTCTGGATATATTCCTCACGTTTACGATAGCGTCGGCTACTGAGCTGCCGGCTGACACGTTTTTGACTGCGGTATTGGATCGGTGAGTAATGAATTGATTATGTAGGTCTTGTAGTAGAAATTACGCCTGAATTTAATTGACTTTTAAAGTTATATAAATATCGCTCTTAAGAAAAGTAATATCAATGAATTTAGAGCTAGTAACTTATTGAAAATTAGCAATATTAAACTTTAAGCTTATAAATAGACTTATTGCATAAGTGCTGGATTGCCATTAACTCAATGATAAGATAAATATTGCTTGCAAAGAAAATATAGTAAATTTAGTTAAGTTTCTGTATTATTTTAAACGGCTAAATTATAGAATCTTTTTAAACAATGTTAGCGAAAAATATAGGTGATTCCTTGCTCTCCTACTATATTCTTTGAATTTCCAGAGTACATAGGCTACCTATTATAATTACTAGGGATAATATGATGAACAGTTTATCTCAAATAAATGTGTTTTCAGCTGGGGACGAAGATGGTTGGCATGTGGATCCATGGTTATTAGTGGTATCTTCAGTTTGCTAGCTACAGCTGTTCCTGTAGGTAAGTCTGGTCCAAAAACGATGTCTTTCTCTGTATGTATATAGTAATGTTATATGATGGACATGCATAAATACCTTTTAGCCCTCTTAGCCCCCTTACGTACTCGCTTGGCGGTTAAGTGCGTACAATCACAAGCGGTTGCATATTAAAACTGGAAATGCGGCTAACCGCTCGGCTAGCCGCCCCGCCGGTTAACCGCTGGTGCGTAAGAGGGCTAAGCTATAGGTGCCGTGGTCGTAAGCAGGCTCCTTTCTCTTTTTGTTTAGTAGTTGGTTAATATAAAATAGGTTTCTAATGGAATTTTTATTTACTTGTCATAAGTTTATAGCATCTTAGCTCCTAAACTAATAGACAGATTGTGATTGGTTTTCTTACATTTTTATTTATTCTAATGAGTTACTCTAAAACCATTATTTCCTGTTCTAGGTGGCCCATCAGCATCCCTAGCTATCCTTGGTCGTTTCGCCGTCAACATCTCCTACAACATAGGTCTTCAGTACGCTGCTGAGCTGCTGCCGACTGTGGTGAGGGCTCAGGGAGTCGCGCTGATACATATCATGGGATATGTGGCCTCTATAGTGGCTCCTTTCGTGGTGTACTTGGTAAGTTATTAGTTTCATTATTAGACTCTCAAAAGGCTACGGACACATATAGACCATAAAAGCAATTTCACAACATTTTTTTGTAGGAACAGGCTTGAATTTAAAAATCATAAAGAATTGAACAGTATGGCGTTCTTTACACGAAACGCATAAAAATGAAAACATCAGTCTGGAAATTCGTTGTACCGTTCAATGATCCGTAAAAGTTCGAAATATTGAATTTTCTTTAGTAACTTTATCGAGCCTAAAGCATGACTTGCATGTGTAATCTAAATGTCTATGTAACCTACTTACACTCTGCGTAATATTTATACCCCGATTTATTAAAGTCCCAATAGTAATCTTTTTACGTGTAGATAAATTATGCCAAAGACACAAAACAAATGATCGTGCTTATCTCAAAAAGCTTTGTTCTGACTGTTATAAAACCCACTATTTCTGGTAAAACAGTCAGGTTCACTATCCACTAGAGACCAGCAGGCCTGTCAACTGTTATGGATATATTTATAATTATGTATAAGCATCACGAAACTTAGTATACTCCTACTAGCTAATCGCGCATACGTCCAACATTTTAACTCTGAACTTCCCCAGGCCAACGTGTCCCCCGACCTTCCGCTCCTCATCCTGGGCGTGCTGGGCATCTTGGGCGGGATGCTGTGCCTCTTCCTGCCGGAGACCATGGACACGGAGATGCCGCAGACCCTCCAGGATGGAGAGAACTTCGGAAGGGATCAGACCTTCTGGGATAACCCGTGTTTCCCGAGGTAAGGGATTTATGTGCTACTTAGAACTTTAATGGAAGCAAACCCCACTACTACCTTATACATTCCTGCAGATAATGAATTAACAGAAAAAGACTTGTACTGTTTTGTGAGATACATTCTTTGAGACATAAGGGTTAATTTAGCATATGTTCAATAATTATATCTATTAAGTGACACTCACCCTAGTTTCGTATGGGCAGCATTAAAGAATTATACATAAAAAACTTCTGAATCAGTCTATCCATTGGTGAAAACCATAAAAATACTCAAGAAGTAATTAATATTTGGTATAAATCTCACGAAATTTCTATAGTACTATCTCCGAACAATCAATTCTCATTTGCCAGAGAAATTGCTTATCACGCATACAAATAATATACTGTCAAATTAACAACCTCCTGACATCGCTTAAAAATACTGATAAAAAAACTTATCTCCACAGGAAAAAGCTCGAATCCACCGAGGAAAGTCCAGAGAAGTACACCAAGCGACCATCAGTATCCACCACTGAGCCTCAAGCCTTCGTCAGGGCAGTTCCCAGCGCTATAGGATCCAGGGCATCCATCAGGGCGTCCATACGAGCATCTACCAGGGCCTCAGCGAGGCGAAGAGATGTCAACTCAGAGAGGCATGTGGTTTGAAGAGGATTATCGTACCTTCTGTATAAGACACGAGTAATATGAAAAGGACAATGGGAAAAACGTTCCTCCTAACACCACAGACTTGAAATAGATTTTGACGGATAGATCAGTTCTTACTATGGATACATATTTAAGTAATGTGGGGTGTAGAATTTATTCCTTTCTAAGAAGTTTTTGTATGACGTTTCCATGATGTAGTTCGGATATACAAGGTGTTATCGAAAGGGTATATCTATCCAAAAGGGGTGAAGAGTACGTCTGGTATAGAGTCAGTTTACAAAGTTTCAGCTCAAAATGAGTTAATTTGATAATTGATTTCAAATGTTTTCGGGACGGATTACATACAAAGTACTATATCTATTGTTCTTTTTTAATTTATATTGTGTCTAAAAAACAGAAGTTTCGTGTTTTCGTTAACTATTGAGAGCTAAAACATTTAAATGTATGTTTTCATGGGATATAAAGTTTTGGAATGTCTTATATCATCAATTTGATAAACGTTTAATGATATAGTGGACACATGAAATTACAGTACCTTCTTGTTCAGAAAAGTTAAGAGTTACATCAAAAGCAAGAGTAAAAAAAGTCTTGTTCTGAATTTATTTTTTTAAGATTTAATTTACTTAACCTAGCTCAAGCTAAATTGAGTTTAGTCTAGCTGTTTTCAATTAAATTTTATTTGATTTATTACTGTAAAGTTATATATTCCATGAAAATTGTATCTACCATATTTATTCGTTTTAGCTCGTAACCAAAAACATGTACAAAATTGATTTAAAAAGGCCAAGACTGGATGTGATCGAAGAGTGAGCTAAATTTTAGACGAAAATAAGGTTTTTCGAATGATCTCAAATTATAATTGAGTACGACTTAAGCTGGCATTAATAAAGTTGCTTATGAAGTTATAAACTAAGATCTATTTGCATCTCTTTCTAGCATATGTGGATTGTCAGTTGTGTGACAGAGACAAGTATTATTGTATTATTTATTAATACGAGCTTAAGTTTTTTTTTGAATTGGAAAATATTCCGTAAATTGATTTGACTAAAAGATGGGGGAAGTATTAGAAAAAAATACTGTAAATATTTTGGAAAAGCGTACTAATAATGGCATTTATAAAAATGGAAAAATAAGATTAAATTTAGATTTTTTCTTTCTATTGCACTAAAATTAATGCTATTTATTTTTTAAAGTAGTACAAAATATTTTAGTTAAACATTTTGTTGCAATTCTAAGTCTAAACTAAAATTGCTTTTTTTACGTAATTTATTGACTTTTATAAGATTTATTCAAAAGTACCTGTCTTATTTGTTTTGCTTTTTTTTTGTCGTGTCAGACATTTTTTCTTGTAATTTATTTAATTTTATTCTTGCCTTATTTTATTCTCTCTTTTTGGAAAGTTTTTTAAGTGCACAATGTTTTAAATATCTATACTGACAAAAGTTGGTTTAGACAGGTTTCAATCTGACTAACTACACAATTTGAATTGTATAAATTCATGACAACGCATTGATCATTATTGATGATCAATGCATGTAATAAACACAGTGGGACAGTCTAATATTTATATGGTTTAGCAGTCAATGGTTTATTTGTAAACTGCACCAGACAGAAAACACTGTTTTGAGCAATTGGTTGCCGCGATCAACATTGACTTCGATGTCAAAGCTCCATTGGTTGTCTCGCTCAACTTGTTCCAGAAACCAATAGTCAAATGCGGGCATTTTTGTCTGGTGCTATTGACTTCTAAAAATGGGCGCCAACATAAATGGAAACTATGAAATTTGCTGTGAATATCCCTTAAATATAAAAAAAAAAACACATTAGCTGTGATATAAAAAATATTATCGGAACAAACCTAACAATTAATTTATTGCTAGACTTGTTTTTGTACATACTTATTGTCTTGCGGATTTATTTGTGAAAGATAACTATTTGTCGTGTTTTGAGAATGTCTTAGAATTTTAAATTAGTCTGAAATTATGGTATATTTTAACCAATGCTATTGGTTGCCGTGATCATGTTGTATGGGCAACCAGAGCTCCATTGGTTGCCGCGCTCAAATTGCCCACGGCAACCTGTAGCTGATGGCGGTCAAATTCAGGCTAATTTTATAGCTAAGACAAGTCCTTGTACAATGTAAAGTAAAAGTAAGTTATTTTACTTAAGTTTTACCTTAATTAAGTGTACATATTTATAGTTACCTAAGTACCTAAAATTATGTAATAATCTGTATATTGTATAATAAGTTTATTTGAATAATATTTATCTATATTTGTTGCTTAATTTTCAAGTCACTTTAAGAACGCTAGAAAAAGGAAAACAATAAAAATTGCACAAGAATAATCAGGAATAGTATATAATTCTGTATATCTGTAAATAAATACAAAACAGACCGAGTTTATATAATAACCATTAAACAATATTTTTGTCTCAGTGCAAAATATAAATTAATTTCCAAATATCTTTTATTATTTTTTATGAAAATAATAAAAGCAGATATGATATTAATTTATCTCGCAATTTCAATCTTACTTTTTATTATATTTAATTAAAATATATAAAATCTGAATAGAAAAATGTATAAAATATATAAAATAATAAATAAAAATAATCAAAAGTGACTTTAAAATGATGAACAAAAAATATAACAATATTATAAATGATTGTTTAAAAATTGTGACAGTTTAGTTTTTTTTCTTTTTGTATAAACTTGCCATTACATTGTTCAATACAAAAAAAAATGTATAAATATGCGAATTCTGTGATAATAAAGAACAATAATAACTTTTATTCAAGCTTATATTTTGTATTTTTATTTTAAAACAATCTTACTATGGGATACTGTGTTACCCAGTAAAATGTGTTGTGGAGGTCAGATAGACAGTCGCTCTGTAACATACGGTATTCAGCTGAATCCGCTAAGACTGGACGACGAACCTCTAAGAAAAACATTAGATCATCCAACTACATATATTATGACCAAATAAAAATCACATACTCCAGCCACAGAGAGTATGTGTTTTTCACAGGTCGTGGTCAACAGGAAGATATAATATTAATTGTGGCGAAGAATTCATCATCTATTATTACTTTTTTCAGCCATTTTCGTCGACTGCAGGGCAAAGGCCTCCCTTTCTTTCTTCCAATTCTCCCGGTGAAGAATTTACTAAACATAAATTACTATCACTTATTGGCCTACAAACGAATAATATAGTTCAAAACCGGATAATTCTGGTAGTTATTGATACACCTCTGCCTAACCCTTCGGGGATACATGCGTGATGATTTATGTTTTACAATTCTGCCAGGTTACAATAAATAATATAAGACAGTTTTTATTCCCCCATACAAATCAAGACCAACTTGACATGTGTCAGGAACGCATGCTCTCAGCGGCCGAATTATAGCTCCATTTTCGTTGCCATGGCAACCAAGTTCAAACAATGTATTGATGCGTCCTTGACGATTATTTTTAGGGAATTACGCATTTACAAAGAGTCAATAACTTAGAGTATACATAAGGGACTAGAGTGAGTCTATCAGAGTTTGACCGTAAGCACTAGTGTGAAATGGTTTTGTCGTGAATAATGTATGAAGATGGAGCTTGCCGTTTTAAAAATCTATCTAAAACACTAATATTATCCTAACAATGTCAAAACCATCGATATTTTCGTATATAAGTTTCTCGTTGCGCGAAAATTTACTTAAATCAGTAAACGAATATACTAGATACAGACTAAAAACTGCTCTCGCTTAGCACAAGGGGAAACTACCGATAGTAGCAGTCTATGTATATAGTACGTCAATGGTCAATAAGCAAATAGATGTGACGAGATGACAATATTGTTTTATTTGATATTCTTATTTGACGCTAATCTACAATACTAAGAAAGGGCTTATAGAGAAACGAGAATTCTCTGCAAATATTCTGAGTTATAAGTACTGACGTCGAAAGCCATATTTGATTAACATAATATATAAATAACCAATAAGAGATTTAAATGATAAATTATTCAAAAAAAGCCTCAAAATGTTCCTAGTTGGTAAATGTTACTATAGTATTAACGTTTTTTTAACAGAGAAATTATATTAAGCAAATAATTTTATTATTGTTACTAACTAATTTTGAATCTTTATTGTGTTTATTAGTGATTTTTATTTTAGTTATGTACTTTTATTTAATTAGTTAATTCAATAAGATTGCTTCTATACCAATAATGTACACCCTTTGGGTATGTTACGGAGATCCGTTTTTATGTACACCACCTGTTATTTTTATACCTGTAACAACATTAAATAAATATTCTATTCTCTAATATAAAGTGCAAATACCATATTATAATTTTAAGAAAATGTCACGAAATATTTTTATTAATTTTACTAAAACAAAACCGACTTCAGAATAACTCTTATATTTATTTCTTATGGACCCCACTGTCAAAATTAGTCTATCATAAATTGGGATCAAATAAAAAAGATTCATCAAAATCGGTTCACCCAGTTAAAAGATCTGTGCTAATAAACATGCAGTCGAATTGAGAACTTCCTCCATTTTTTAAGTCGGCTAAAAAGTACCTCTATAAACTATTTATTTGTACTTTCCTAGAAGGCCGCATTACGGCTAAACTAAAATATCACCCAGGTGAACAAACGCTACTTTTTCACCCATTCCACACATTTCTGTTTACCCCTTGAAAATTTATAAGCGTGGTTATATAAGTATGTAAGTGTGTTTGTTCATCTATTTTCTTTGATGTGATGCGTTCTCGTATGTTAGTAATGAAAACTGATTGGTAGCAATACCCGAGTTTAAACTGACAAAGAGTATGTTACAGAATCGACACTTTAAATAAAAGTACATAATAAATAAGTAGACAATAGGGCATTTTTTATTTTTATATCGTATGGATAAATAAAAAATACACATATTTTGGTTTATTTTTTGTGTGAAAATTAGCCTGGTTTACGCTTGAACCTAGATTGATTTTATTTACTTAGTTTTTCTTATTCTGTATAATACATGTAGAAATTACCTACGTATGTGTGTGTATATGTGTATGTGTTTTAATATTAAATTAGCTAAGTAGGTATATATTTATATCAGCCTTAGTTTTTCGAATAAGCTGAAGAAAACACATGCAAAAATATTCGTCCGTTTTGTCTGTGCAAACACGATTTACTCACGAACATTGATCAGAGTCAGAAATTAAACTCAGTAAAGTACCCACACATTAACAATGACCAGTCTGTAAAAATAATCTATGACACACGCGAATCAATGGAGGAGCATTATTAATTAAAACACTTAAACACATGTTTGTGCGTCGCTTAGCAACGATGACTTCGCGTGCACTGTGTTGTTAATGTGACTGTGAGGCAATGTCTTATGAAAGATGGGTTAGCGATATATTATAGCTTTGTCAGAGTATGGAAGTAAGGGAATTGAGTTATATAAAAAACTAGCGGCCCGCCCCGGCTTTGCTCGGGTGCAACGCTGATACCAAATATAACACAATCATAAAGTTCTGTAGGGCGAAGCACAGACGCATTTTTTGGTATAGGCACGCGCCCCCCGGCCCCCGCGCGGCCCCCCGGACGGTACCGCCGCAACCGCTATGTCCCTGCATTTTAAATCTGTAATATCTTCGAAAACATTCATTTAAATTACATGCTGTAAAAGGCAATATTGATCTATATTACATGCACAATTTTTTGAAGGTACTTAATTGGATAAGGATTAATGCTGTATTGCTTAAAATCGTCTTTTCGTGAAAAGGTAATAAATAAAGGATAAAAAATGGTTATTGTGGGTTACCCTCAAGAGATAGACGTATACCACCGCGGACTTTTTTGTAGATCTTTTTGAGGTGCACAATATTGTAGTACATTATTTCGATCTATCTCGTAGGGTTCAGCCAGCGTTTGCAATGAAAGCGCAAAAAATGTGTTGATTTACGACCTGACGTCAAAAATCTCTAAGATTATCCATGTTTCTCTACTATATTATGCATGTATTATACATATAAACCTTCCTCTTGAATCACTCTATCTATAAAAAAAACCGCATGAAAATCCGTTGCGTAGTTTTAAAGATCTAAGCATACATAGGGACAGACAGCGGAAAGCGACTTTGTTTTATACTATGTAGTGAAGAGTAAAAAATAGATTGACAACTTCTTCAACTTAAATTTCTTTGTATCACAAATAAACTATTTAATTTGATAAATATCATCCAGGGCTCATACAGGGTGTTACAAAAAATATTATTTATGAACATCTAAAACGCGTGAAGAGTACGTCTGATATAAAACCAGTTTACAAAAGTTCAGCACAAACTTAGTAAAGGCCCAGTCCTAAATAGGTTCCTAACAGGTCAACTGGAAGATTTTTTTAAATCTGGCTAAGATTTTTTTTTGCTATCCTTTCTATACAAAGGCTGTCTGGAATCGCTATTAGCGATAGGACCACCATTGTACGTTTCGCTATTACTGGTTTTTATTATTATTATGTAATATACTTGAAAGTTCTATAATAAAGTACAGTTTAATCTTTTATTTGTCTTTTAAAAGGCTTTTATGATTCATAGCTATTTCTCGCGCTAGATAACAATGAATAATATAACACGGTTTTTTTATTTCCCAATATAAATCAAGACCAACTGACATGTGTCAGAAACGCATTCCCTCAGTGACCAGATTATAATGAGCTTAGGCTGCGTGTCTTTTGGCTTTATGGTCTTCTTTTTGAATATAGTATAGCAATAATCGCTCAGTATACATCTATAAGGACACAGTCTTAACTACAATATAGAATGTGAGCTTATACATAGATCTATAATTTTTTATTGCGCTATAAGATTGATGAAGATTATTTATTATCACGTGTTTTATAAGTTAAACTAGTATTATCCTGTGACGTATGCTGAAGAACTAGACTGAATATTTTTTGGACGCATAAAAAATGATCGTCATAATTTGATTTTTCTGTAATGTTGACAATTACTGCAACATACACTGTAAATTGACGAATTCAATATTTTTACCCGACTGCGTCAAAGCCAAAAACTAAGTTATGTGTTTGACCTTTACGCATGCATTAAATATTGGTATTTTGGCAGTCGGTTATAAATTTTGTTTGCTGCATTTATGAGTGTAATTCTCTAAGGTTTCGTGATAAAACAAACAGGAATAATTTAGTACCTATTTCTAAACTTTATAATTTTATACTCTAAATAAACTGTAAGCCATTTTAGTTTTCTGAAAATACGTAGTCCCTACGTTCTATTTCATGAAAACAAGTCTCTAATTTCGTATCAAGGCGCGGCTTCCCAAACCCACATTTTATTGATTATACATGTCCTACTAAAGAACCTTCCCTTAGTTATTATGCCAGTATCTTACCCTGTGACCTTGACCCTAGATTTAGGTTATGAGATATAAAAATAGATTAACCTTTTCTGAAATGTAAGCTGCCTCGTTGGCCTAGTGGTGCTAAACGCGACTGCTACGCTAGAGGTCTTGGGATTCCAGAGTTGACCAAGGGTTTTTGGGTTTTTTTATGAAATTCTCAGTAGCAGGTCGTAGTTTGGATTTGTGCCCGGTTAGTGGCAATAGGCTCGCCCCCTATTACATGGGACCTAAACATATCGGCAAACTTTGGGTGTACATTGGTACGCCTCTGCATAACACTTCGGGGTACAGGAGTGATGGTATGTTATGTTTATGAATTATAAGCTGATTCAAAAGACAATTTTATTAAAATGGGCAGCCTTGTTAAGCTTGTCAGTCAGGGTGACAGGAATACTTTTATAATTGTAATTGTGGTTTGGATATGAAAAGTACAGAATCATGAATGATAAGTAATCGTGTCAATTTTAAAAACCTATTTTTAGAACTTCATATAGAGTATACCTACCAGCATTGACATACCATATACATAGACTGCTACTATCGCTAGTTTCCCCTTGTGCCAAGCGAGAGCAGTTTTTAGTCCGAACCTACATTTTGTTTTTCATTTAAGTTAATTTTCGCGAGAGAAACCTATATACGAAAATATCGTGGTTTTGACATTGTTAGGATAATATTAGTGTTTTAGATAGATTTTTTAAAACGGCATGCTCCATCTTCATACATAATTCACGACAAAACCATTTCACACTAGTGCTTACGTTCAAACTCTGATAGGCTCACTCTAGTTCCTTATGTATACTCTTAGCCTACCAGAGATAAAATTTAGAATTTGTCACACAAATAACATACTTAGGTAATATGACAAAATTCTGTCCTTACTCAAGAAAAGGTTACATACTTAGATCGAAAACATGTAACTAACACATTTGTTTTTTTTTTTTTGTTAGAGATCTTTGCAGTTAGCCTGAGCGCAGGCTTTGACTGCTTCACCGGACTTTTGGCGAGGACCTTAAGGCCTCCAGCCAAAGCAATAGGAAAAAACTAACTACGTCAGCAACGTCCACTAAGGGCACTCCCTGCGGGGTTCGGACCTCGACTTGGTGCGTTGCTAACAATCTTAATAAAGCAAAACAACAAGGGATTGCTGGATCTAAGTTTTTATTATTTAGGGACAAAATTTTATTACTCGTCAAGAAAAGTATGTGTACTTATGTTATTAAAATTGGGAGAAATAACATTACATCATGAGCTATTTCTATAAACAAGACCGAAACGTTAACTATCTCAATGAAATAAAGTGAATCTAAATGATCATTTAATTACTGGCTTGGGAACAACAGTTTTCGTATTCAACCTAGATTTTTCCGCCCTTTTCTGCTTTCCAATATTAGTTATAACTACTGGGTGCTGGGTACAAAAGAGGTACTAACTTTCGAGCAAGATACAATTTATTCAATAATTAATAGTATGTACTTGACGGGGTCTAGTGGTTAGTGGCCCTGACTGCTATACCGGAGGTCGTGGGTTCGATTCCCACTCAGGACAAATGTTTGTGTGATGAGCACGATCATTTGTTCTGGTCTGGGTGTAATTTATCTATAATATGTATGTATTTAGAAATATATATGTATGTTTATCAGTTGTCTGGTTACCATAACTCTCTTAGAGCTTAGCTTGGGATCAGATTACCGTGTGTGAATTGTCCCGGAATATTATTATATTATATTATGAATATTATTATGTACAACAATATACAATGTTAACTATATTGACAAAATAAGAAACTATAAAATAAATAAAACTTTCTAGATAAAAAAATGATTTACACGTATGACGTACATGTAAAAGAACCAAATTCAATGATTTTTTTATTGTATTACTGCACAATTTTTTTCTATTGATGACAAAAAAAAATATTGAAATCGATTAACAATTACCGGAAATATCGAGAAACAAACATACAAAAAAACCTTCAGATGAATTGAGAACCTACTTATTTTAAAGTCGGTTTAACAATAAAATATAAATTTACATTCAAATAAAGTTATTTTTTCTTAAGTCGATTTCTAATTGTCAAAAAAACAGCCGAATTGAGAACGTCCTCCTTTTTTGAAGCCGGTTGAAAATGTGCAGAGATCAAAGTTCACCATAAAAAAAAACTGAACGTACTTTGTAAAAGAAAAAGACTACTACACACTAGTTATTTGCAGTAAATAATATTATTTAGCATACCCTATCTAGAAACAGCTAAATAGTAGAACAATTATAAAGCCGTAAGCGACTTGGAATAATATCATTCAGTCGATCGGCACTGTACTAAATACACGTGCCTGTTTTGTTTTTCAATCTATTTTTATCTGTGGTATAGCGTCTTTGGCGGGAATCAACGAAAAAAGCGGGTAAGATTTTTATATTTTAGTATTTTGTTTGACGTAATTTGACATTATTTAATTATAGATGGTTGTCGTTAGTCTGTATATATTTTTATGTTTGACTGTAGCATGGGGAATTTAAGGTTATTTTTTATAATGTTGTCTAGTTTTGTTACAAAAATTTAAGATATTTTATTGTACTCAGTACGTGTCTGAAACTTTTTATATCTATGTTTTGTTGTTGATTCTTATCTTACTAGATTTCTTTATAGTTTTTAAGTATCTAATTTCTTTCATTTCCGCATAGAGTTAATAACATTTAGCTGTTATTTTAGACATTTTTATTGTTTGTAATTAAAATATGATGAATTATTAAAATAACATAGATTTACATATAGCAAATGTTTTGTTGTCCATGTTAGAAATATTGCTCTAAATGATTAATTGATGATTAATAAAATGTTACTCAAAAACGGAAGCCGTTAATAATTTACTATCAGTAAAACAAAGTTGGGTTAGTTACACCATTTATAATGACTGGTTTATATTATGCGAGAAAAATCGTACAAGTTGCAGTACATTGCCGTCTATAATCGATCACTTACAACAACATACAGTGCAAGTGCCGCAGTGTACAGCAACTCGCACGATATTCCTCGCATCGTCTAAACCAGGCCTTACTCAAGAACGCGTCAACCGATTTTCATGATCAATAATTAATTTATTAGATTCGTTTCCACTTCGAATTTCACTAAAATATACGTATATACGAATAATGATAAAGTACTCGCAATAAATTAAAATATATTCATACCTAATTACGATACAGGGTGTTACAAAACCCCTGTCCGACCCGAAAGGGGGATATAGGATTCACCATCGCATGCCCAAATAAAATGACAAATTTGGAATATTCATGATAATAACAATAATAATGAGCTATGAAATAGCCGCCAAATTCCCTAAATTTGAAGATAAATCAAAAACTACACCACCGTTTTCGTCGGTGTGGGTGGCCTTTTGTATGATCATTTGTCAGAACCTGAGACTGATGCCGTCACTTTCACTATCCATTTGAAGAAAAAGAAATTTTTAGGTTATATTTTTTTTCCATTTATTTTCTACATTAATGTAATCAGATATCAATACCTAACAACCCCTTTACGGATTGGACAGGTGTTTCGTAACACCCTGTATAGTACAGAATTGTGTTTTTAATTTTAATCACACAATAATAGGGAATGGCGACTTACACGGGTGAAACCCCGGGGCAAAGTAGGTATTATTCATGACAGACAGACAGTCAAGGAAAAATACCTACTAACAGCTATTTATTAGTCTTGGGGAGTTATTCATAGAGTCTATAAATAGCTTTGATGGTCTACATTTACTGAATTAATCACATAAGACTTCAAGGTTACGTTTAAACGTAAGAAGGAAGATGTATTTTCAATGTTTCTTTTTCAGCTGATTAAATATATAATATTATAAATATTAAGAACGATAAAAGAAAAATAAATAAATCTAAAAATGTATCTGTTATGTTTTTATACTTGAAAAGGAGGTGCTAAATTGAATGCTTCAAACAAAATGTCTGCGCAAATTAGGAGTTGTAAAAAAAATATTGTTATATAAAAATTAACCGACTTTGTCCAAACGCCTGGTTGACACTTCGCGTGACCCAAAGGCTGGCTTCTACCTAGGTCAGCGCATAAGCATTGCCATACAACGTGGCAATGCTGCCAGCCTTTTGGGCACACTCCCAGTCGACAGCGATGTGGATGTGTTTTTTGATGCCTTATTTTAGTTTATATTTTTTCTTATTTACTGTGTAGGCTTAGTTTTTTTATTATTGTAACTATCTTAAATTTTAATTTTGTTTTTTTATTATTATTATTATTATTTGTTACGGAATATCTTCGGTAATTCTAGATATACAATAAAAAATTGTAGATCTCATCTACGTGCAAGGTAGATTCTGTTGAAGAAAACCAATCTTAGAAAATGCTTTTCCCTAGTCTTTTCCCAAGCTATGTAGGTAACGGCTCCCAGTCTTACCGGATTCAGCTGAACACCGTATGTTACAGAGTGACTGCCTATCTGACCTCCACAACACATGTTACTGGGTAACACAGTATCCCATATAATTAGTTATCAGTTAATGATTTAATTACTGTCAAAGATCAACGTATGACAGTCGGAACCACGTGTTTTAAGGCACGTTATAAATGCAACAAATACCGAGACCCCTCGTCTCGGTATTTGTTGCATTTATATAACATTTAAACGTAGACAACATATTTAATACATAATGTTGACTAAGGGCTAGACACTTTGTCATCATTCTTATGACCTAGATTTTAGGACATACTCGTAGAAGAAATGATGACAGCGTCTCTTAAAATAGCTAAGTCAGTCAGTAAAAGATTAAACAAAATTGCAGTAAATAATTAAAAGAATGTGAGTTGTATGTTAGCAACAAGTAAGCAAAATATAAATTAATAGATTTTAGCTTTTTTTATGATATATTTAGACATGAAAAAAATCGAAACAAAATCAGGGTTCACAAAATCAAAGAGGGTTGCGAATTTGCGATGGAGTTATAATCTATTTGGTTAGTCTAGCGTTATTTTTTTAAACTAAACTAAACTTAAATAGGCACATATTGTTCAACAACTATTTTTTATTGCTTTCGGGGATTTTCTCGTTAGACATTCAAATAAAAGTAGTTTTACAGATTAAGTCTGCCCGTGACCACGACTCTTGCAAAAGCGTTGAAACATTGGGAATTGAAATTCATAATTCTTACAAAAAAACCCGACTTACAATAAGTCTGATATGGTTTTATTATGGATTCGTCATAACTGGACCAAAATGTTTTCGGGATTTGCTTGAAATGTTTAAAAGTAGTCTTGTTTCAATACATTTATTTTATTTGTAACCTACCTATGTATAATATATTTCTAATCAGTTGTAAAGATGACCTCACTGACATATGTTTAATAATAACTAGAAAGAGATGGAAGATAGTGTCTAGTTTTTTATGTGATTAATGTAACGTTTCATCAGTCATTCGATGTTTTTTGATAACGATCTGTGCCTCGTGATTGACTCGTATTTTTTGTGTCGGTTTTTGCCTGTCTGCCAGTTACATAATTGAGGCATGGAATTTACAAATGGGCTAAGTAAAAAAAAACCGCATATTATAATTTAACACTTTATAGGAGTTATGTTGTACAGACATTCCAAATCAAAGACGCAAAAAACCGAAATAAGTTTTGGCACTTAGACCATTTGTAAATTCCATGCCTCAATTATAAAAGCATAAAAAAATTACACATTACAATTATATACACTTTGCCACTAAGTTTACTTTAGATAGGTACTCATGGAAAGACATAGGTATACATACACACTTTTACATCCTATCCCACTGCTGGGCAAAGGCCTCCCCCTCTTTCCTCCTAACCTGTCTGTCTTTTGCGATATCTGTCCACGTGCGACCCGCATAACTGACTAGATCATCACACCACATTCGCCGCGGACGACCTTGACAACGAACTACACACTAATACTAAAATTTACATGAAATGTTATGGGTATAATAATTGAGAATCAGCAATAGATTTATCAGTAGTCATTATGCTTTTTATTTATTATTCAAATAATTAGCAATTCAGGCAAATGTACATTTAACAAATAAGGCGCATTTATTTGCTAAATACAGTACATGGTCTGTATCGCACACTCAAAATGTATGAAGACAGAATTATTTAGCAATATATTATCATAACTAATATCACCAATATATTATTTATTAGCAAATAAAAGATTTTCTTTTTAAATCTTACGTGCCTCGGATGGCACGTTAAGCCGTAGGTCCCGACTGTCATACGATGACCTTTGGCAGTCGTGAATTCTAACAACCAGTCTTACTATGGGATACTGTGTTACCCAGTAACATGCGCTGTGGAGGTCAGATAGACAGTCGCTCTGTAAAATTCAGTATTCAGCTGAAAACAGTAAGACTGGAAGCCGACCCCAACATAGTTTGGAACGCTACGCCAATAATTATTAAAAAAAACTGCTCTCGGTTTTTTGTCGTATATGTTACTACCATCGACGTATGATACGCATAGACTGCTACTATCGCTAGGTTCCCCTTGTGCCAAGCGAGAGCAGTTTTTAGTCTGATCCTAGTACATTTCGTTTTTCATTTAAGTTAATTTTCGCGCAACGAGAAACTTATATAAGAAAATATCGATGGTTTTGACATTGTTAGGATAGAATAGAATAGAATAGAATATTTATTTAATAATATAAGTGTTTGAGATAGATTTTTTAAAACGGCAAGCTCCATCTTCATACATAATTCACGACAACACTTGTTCACACTAGTGCTTACGGTTTAAACTCTGATAGGCTCACTCTATAGTTTCAAATGCAACCTCGTTGGTTACTACGCAATTTAGGAAATATTAATACTTATAATACCTACTGACATGCCATGTTGTATTTAATATCTTAGTTATTTGTCTTTAAGATTACAGAGATGAATATTTGCTCTACATGTGCGTCAACTGGCGATAACCGGTGATAACCAGTGTTACACAACTACTTGTGTTCTAGTCGCTATGAATATGGGTTTGAAACGTTAGGTTGCAGGTTCGATCATTGAGAAGATGCAGGGTGTTACCGAAAGGGTATATCTATCAAAAAGGGGAGAAGAGTACAACTGGTATAGAGTCAGTTTACAAAATTTCGGCTCAAAATTAGTTAATTTTAAAAGATCCCTATTTTGATTCCAAAATTTGGGATCTGTAATCACCAATCCGCAGAGAGCAAGCGTGGTGATTGTGCCTTTTCTATATGGGAAGAGGCCTGTGCCCAGCAGTGGGACGTTTATAGGCTGGATTATTTATTATTATATCCTATTTTTCTTGGTATTAAATATATAGGGAGTTACCGAAATGGTACGAGTATATCAGCTATCCAAAAGTGGTGAAGAGTACATCTGATACAGATTCAGTTTACAAAGTTTCACCCCAAAATAAGCCAATCTTATAATTGTTGTCTAATTATTTGACCGCACTTTAATAATTATTGTAAATACACACAGGTGTGTAAGGTAAATGTTGACAACATCACATACATTGCTCTGTACCCAAAGTAAGTAGCTAAAGCACTTGTGTAATGAAATCAGAGACAAAGAAGGTACCACAAACACCCAGGCCCGAGACAATGTAGAAATATGTTTATTTATTGACTCGTCCGGCGATCGAAACCTTGAAAACCGGTGTGTCGAACTCGACCACGGAGATTGCTAAAAGAGTCTAATGAAGTACTTTTTGTTTAATCACGTTCAAATCTCGAACTATCTAGATATTTAGAAATGTACTCTAATTTTAATCTACCATTGAAACAAATCGAAAAAGTTTTTAGCCATTGAAATAAAACTACTTTTTACGGATTTTTTCGCGGTTTATATTAAGATTTTAAGTCCCGACGTTTCTTCGTCTTCGTCTTCGTCTGCCCGTGACCATGATACCTGCAAAGGTGTCGAAACGTCGGCACTTAAAATCTTAATATAAACCGCGAAAAAATCCGTAAAAAGTAGTTTTATTTCAATGTCTAACATTCGCGTAAACCTAAGTAACCAATAAGTTTTTAGCCTTCAATTATATAACACAAAAAGTAAGACCATTCATAACCCATGAACGGATTGACCAATTTTCATGATCTTTGATTTATTGAATTCTTTCCGGATCAAATATCAAAATAACTAAATGCATTGGGAACAGACTACTAACAAGCCCAGCCCAGGGGCCCGAGTCTGCTATTGACAATTGTTTGAATCGTCTGAGTGGGTGGCGTTATTAGGTCCATTTTAGGATAATTAGTTTTCTACTAAAGGTCAGAACGTCAAAATTGGCCGTCCCTATGGCCAATTTTGACGTTAAAATGAAGTTTTGCCTACATAATTATCCTAAAATGGATCTACTAACGCCACCCACTCAAAGGATTCAAACAATTGTCAATAGCAGACTCCGGCCCCAGGTTATCCCCAATCAGAGAATTCTAACAATTTCAATGCTTGTCACCTATATCTTAACTTGTTAAGTCAGTTTTCCTTACATTCATACAAAAAACTATTATTCTTAAGCTCTTAAATCCTTGATAATAAACCAATGAAGTTTATTTACGAGACAGCTCCCCAATTACATTTAAGTATAATTAAATATTAACCATTATTATACTATATACATAGACTGCTACTATCGCTAAGTTCCCCTTGTGCCAAGCGAGAGCAGTTTTTAGTCTGAACCTAGTACATTCGTTTACTGATTTAAGTTAATTTTCGCGCAACGAGAAACTTATATGTGAAAATATCGCTGGTTTGGACATTGTTAGGATAATATTAGTGTTTTTTAATAGATTTTTTAAAACAACAAGCTCCATCTTCATACATAATTCACGATAAAACTAGTTCACACTAGTGCTTACGTTCAAACTCTGATAGGCTCACTCTAGTTGCGTATGTATACTCTAAGATATTAACTAAACAAGAAATCTGTCATTTTTAATACCTGCGTATTATTTGAGATAGGAAAAGATAACGGAATTACAATAAAAAGATGTCGTTTTTGCAATTTTAGACATTCTTAAATTAATCGTTAGTTAGAGCACCTATCTACCTGCATAAAGTTATTTTTTTTATTTTAGTTCATTGTTATAAATAAATTGAAGTATTTTCAAGTGATCAAGTGTTTTGGTAAGTTTTTAACCGACTTTAAATAGGAAGAGGTTCTTTTTGACTGTACTTTTGTGTGATTAATACAACATAGTAGGCTCTTCGAACCAATAACATAACATACCATCACGCCTGTATCCCCGAAGGATTAGGCAGAGGTGTACCAATGTACATCCACAGTTCACCGATATTTTTGTAACCAATATGTTATGATATTTATTTTATTAAATTTTCTTTGGTTAGTTTTTAAATATGTATAGCTACTTATTATTTTCATTTATTGTCAATAAATTTTCTTAACACTTTTGAAACTTAGAAAATTAAAAATTCAATGTAATAATGATGGAATAAATAATTTGTTTCCTAAGTAAAAAAAACTTACTTTATTAATAATTGTAGAGGTTATAATGTTACATAGTCAGTTTATCAAAGATGTTAGTTTATTCAGCATCTTTATCTCATAAACATCTTATAACATTAACAAATACGACAATAAAATAACAATACTACTTTAATAAAGATAAGACTAGATTACGATTTAAGTAATTAAGAACAATTACATAAGATGTTTTTATGCATATAATAACTAAGTAATTAAATAATACTTTGTACCAACTTCGTTAAAGAAGGTTATTTATTTTACACGAACATTAACTCATGCATCTAAAAAATAAATGGAATTAAAGTTAAAATAACAGCATTTTACTAAATATTATTCGATCGTTTAAAAGTAATATTATTTAATTACGATTTTTAAATTTTTTCTGTCTGCCTGTATGTCCAACTGTAAAGACTTATCTCCAAAATGGCTAGACCAATTTTGACGGAACTGTCGCAGCAGATTTTTTACGAAGCGATAAAAAGCAAAAAATAAAGTTTTTTTTTATTATGTGAGTACCTATCATTAACAATGTTTTTTTTTTTTTTTTGTTTCAGGCCAGCGCTCATAAATTGACATCTAAGTATCAGAAAAGACGTTCGGAAAAGTGTCTTTGAAGGCAAAAACTTCTTTCGAAAATGGAATCACATGAGAAGAACGTCGTGTTCGCGGGAATTGACCTCTCTCCCGCCAAACTTGATACTATTGACAACAGAAATGCAAGTGAGTTAACTTTTCTTTATGTTAAATGAAAGATACAAAATAAAGGCAATAGCAATAATAATATATAAATAAATAAAATGCGGACAACATCACATTCATTGCTCTGAACCCAAAGTAAGTAGCTATTAAGCACTTGTGTTATGGAATTCAGATACAACGAAGGTACCACAAACACTCAGACCCGAGACAATGTAGAATAGTTGGTTTCTACATTGACCCGTCCGGGGATCGAACCCGGGACCTCGAGAGCTAGTGACACCTTGAAAACCGGTGCGTACGCCACTCGACCACGAGTGGCGTACGCACCGGTACATCTGCGAGTGTGCCCAAAAGGCTGGCAACATTGCCACGTTGTATGGCAATCCTTTTTGCTGACCTAGGAAGAAGCCAGCCTTTGGGTCACACGAAGCGTCAACCAGGCGTTTGGACAAATCTTTAAAAAAACTGTGTGCACTCGCATCCCACGGACCAAGGGTCTCAAACCAAAACGGCTCGAATATATAACTTATTATTCTCTTTTCCAGTCCAAAGCATTGAATCGGCCCCCACCCCGAAGGTGCAGCTCAAAGACCTGGACGACCTTCTCCCCTACGTGGGGGACTTCGGCTGGTACCAGCGCATGCTGTTCCTGCTGATGATACCCTACGCCTTCTTCTTCGCTTTCGTATACTTCGGACAGATCTTTATGACTGTGGTGCCTGAGGAGCACTGGTGTGCTGTTCCGGAGTTAGCTAATTTTAGTGTTGAGGAGAGGTTAGTGGATTATATAATTGGTTACCTACGCAATGTTAAAAAGAACAGATTTTATTTGGGGCAGATACTGTGTTTCCCAGTAAAATGTGTTGTGGAGGTCAGATAGGCAATCGCTCCATGTAACATACGGTATTCAGCTGAATCCGGTAAGACTGGTAGCCAAACATAGCTTGGGAAAACGCTATGGAGATGATGAATCTCTTAGGTATACCTTATGGATGACAAAAAGTATGTTTACATTTGGTAATCTCTAAGATTTTAATTATAATTCTAATTCTTCAATATATGTGTGCATTAGTAAAATGAGTAAATTCAGTCATTTGCGTGTCATATAAGCCTAATAGTCTTGAACCTTGGAACATAAAACATTTAAATTTTGTTTGTATTTCTGTCAACACATATCTCTTAATTATTGACAGACCGGATTGCAACCTTTCTTTGAGTTTTATTCATATAGTTAAATTTAACTTTACTATAAGTACAGATACAAAGATTCAACAGAAAAAAAAATACTACCATAAACATAATGATTGCTATAACCACATTTCAAATATTTTATTTATTACAGGCGCCATCTCTCCATCCCCCTGATAGACAACAAATACGACAGATGTTCCGTATACGACGTTAACTGGGCGGAAGTTATTAAGAGTGGGGTCATGGAACCCAACCCCGAGTGGACTGTGAAGAAATGCGAGAAGAAATGGGAGTTTAACTATACTGATGTGCCTTATGAGACTATCGCCTCGCAGGTAATTTAATTCTTGAAATAATTATTTGTTTTTATGAAATTAGCTTATCTCCTTGGGTTTAGACGCATATGTAGACTATTTTACCGTAAGACGTCTTTTGGTGAGTTTTTCTAGTGTTTTATAATTATTATGATATTCAAGAGAAATACAAAGAATAAGGACAAATTCAACAAATCAAAGATCATGAATTTCGATCCACCCGTTCTTAAGTTATTATTTACCCCAGTCACACAATACAGTAAAACTAAAGAGTTCTTTCTTCTTCTTCTAAAGAGTTTCTGTGTTTATTTGACAAATGAAAGAATTTGAATTTGAATTTATACATGCCTATCTCGAAACTACAAGTTAGCGTAAAAGTAAACTAAGTGGACTTTTTTCCTTTTCTTGATCAAATATCAACTATTGCGTGCTAAATATGTCCATATCATCGACGTACTATATGCATAGACTGCTACTATCGCTAGGTTCCCCTTGTGCCAAGCGAGAGCAGTTTTTAGTCTGATCCTAGTACATTTCGTTTTTCATTTAAGTTAATTTTCGTGTAACGAGAAACTCGTTTAAGAAAATATCGATGGTTTTGACATTGTTAGGATAATGTTAGTGTTTTAGATAGATTTGACATAACTCACGACAAAACCATTTCACACCAGTGCTTACGTTCAAACTCTGATAGGCTCACTCTATAGTTTCATATGTATACTCTAAGGTCCATATGATTAAACAAATGACAGGCATAAATCTCTCTTAACTTACACATTTATAAAACATACATCTGTCACCCTTACTAATAGTCTTCTCTCTTTCTAACCATACAGCAAGGCTGGGTGTGCGACAGAGACAGCTATGCCGCTACCTCCCAAGCCATCTTCTTCTGTGGAGGAATCGTTGGAGGCTTACTCTTCGGATGGATAGCAGACAAATATGGAAGAATACCTGCTCTAATAGGTAAGGAATAAACTACAACATAACATATCTCACGCCTGTATCCCCGAAGGGTTAGGCAGAGGTGTACCAATGTACACCCATAGTTCGCCGGTATGTTTAGGTCCCATGTAATAGGGGGCGAGCCTATTGCCACTAACCGGGCACAAATCCGCCCCTAGCAGGTCTTAGTTGAGTCAGTCTGAGAATATTATAGAAAACCCCAATAACACCTTGGTCTACTTGGGAATCGAACCCAAGACCTCTAGTGTAGCAGTCGAAAATGAGTTAGTAAAATAATATACATCCATATTTTCAAATAAATCGACGAAAACATTGATTACAAACGTGTCCCCGGATTTGACTGTTAATATCTTAATTGCACTTGCTCTTCTGCAAATTTTAATATTCAACGGTCCGGAGGTCGTGGGTTTGATTTCGACCTAGAACATTTTTTGTGTGATGAACACGATCATTTGTTCTGTGTCTGCGTGTAAGTTGTCTATAACTAGCTGCCCCGACAGACATTGTCCTAACTATGAATATTAAATTCCGTTCCGTGTGTGAGTTGTCCCAATAATAATATAACTAATCCGCATTTATTTCCCCGATTATCTGAAACAGTGATTCGAAACCGCAGAGATGATAGTATGTTAAGACTACGCCCGGCTAAAACGGAATTAATGAAAAAAAGTGTTTTCTGTATGGGCCCTACTGTCTACAATAAATTACCCAAAGAAATAAAAACTTTGAACACTAACATGTTTAAAAATAAATTGAAGCAGCTGCTTACTGCAAAGTGTTATTATAACATAAAAGATTTCCTTCATGATAAACTTTAGACTTAATAGTTTTAGTTGTTTTTTTATTTAGGTATGTTTTAATTTACTTTATGGAGATGACTCTATATATTTGCACATCTGAAAAGGTATAACATGTAGCACTTATTTTATTATGTAACACCCTTAACACACATGTTTAATGCAAATAAATAATTTTGTTTTTTTTGTTAACTATATTTTATTTATTTTGTTTCAGGAGCCAACATGGCGGGCTTTACAGGCGGCCTTGCGACGGCCTTCACCAACTCCTTCTGGTCCTTCTGTGTTTGTCGATTCATTGTCGGAATGGCTTATGACAACTGTTTTATCATCATGTATATTGTTGGTAAGTTTAAATACTATATAAAATTTCTTGATATAATTGATTGACTTCTTATAGTTATCTGTTCTAAAATAAATACCTATTTATTTAGAACAGAATACATAGTTACCTATTCGCATTCTTACATAGATGGTCAAATAAAATATGAATTTATAAAACGAATGACTAAAATATTTAAGATTTTTTGTTAAAATCAGTGTTCTGGTTTGAAATAAAAGCATATAAATTAAAAAAAAGAATCTAATAAACGATTTTATTTAATATCTAAAAAAAAATAGAAGCTATCCATCTCATTGTTTGTAAGCTAAACATAATATTATCAAACACGAGTTTTATGGAAAACCACAGTTTATGTCTTACATATAAGGTTCAGTTAGCGCTGTTACTTATTATAATGCCATTTTAAGATTTTAAAATGAACTGTATTGACAATAGCATACAGTAGATGTTTCTTAATGCAAAAGTGTATTTCTGTTAATGTATCAATTAAAAAATTAATTGATACATTAACAGAAATACTAAATACAGTTGCATACTTTTTGTATACCTACCAAAAACAACCTTTTACATTCCTGCACTGCATTTTTCTCAATATCCTATACATATAAATCTACCATCTAAGTATCCTATAAAAGCCCTTTTCAAAACCATTTCTTTTCTTTTCAGTGCTAGAATACGTGGGTCCAAAATGGCGTACCTTCGTAGCCAACATGTCTATAGCCGCATACTTCACGTTCGCGGCGTGTTTGTTGCCCTGGATAGCGCTGGGGGTCAATGATTGGAAGATATACACGCTCATTATAAGCATACCGCTCGCGTTGTCCGTGTTGACGCCCTTTGTGGTGCCCGAGAGTGCTAGGTATGTTTGTAATTTATATTGCTTATTAAAAAAATAAATAAAATAGCGAATTCTTAAAAAAAAATGAGTTTAATCATCTGTACATAATTGTATACCTAGAGAATATTGGTTGGTGCATGTTTGTTTCCGCATTTTTTCTCAATATCTCTACAAATCTTGACCATTCATTCTCATTTGTTCCATTTACTTTAAACTAAGAGGAAGTGCAAGGTTCATCAAAATTGGTTTAGCCGTTAAACTAAGAAATGAAATCAACTTGTTTTTTTTTAACTCCTATTGATTTATGCCCTAGGTCGGAGAGTACGTCTTTCAGACCATTAACAAAACTACGATTTTAACAGCATGTTATTTATGTGAAGCGTTGTAAAAATCTTAAACATTGCAACAATTTATTTACTTTCAGATGGCTAATATCGCAAGGCAGAATAGATGAGGCAATCAAGATCATCCGTAAATGTGAACGAATCAACCGCAAACACATTCCCGAGGAAGTTGTCAAGGAATTCAGGGTAAGTTTATATTTATACGGAAATAGACAAAGTATGAAAAAAAAATATAAAGAAGAATTAATAAAAAAAATATAACCCAAAGATCTACACTCTATAGCAAAACATGTGGACAACAACAAATACATTGCTCTGAACTCAAAGAAAGTAGCTAAAGCGCTTGAGTCTAGGAATTCGACTTATGATAAAACACCAAAC
Source organism: Autographa gamma (assembly GCA_905146925.1). Lineage (NCBI taxonomy): Eukaryota > Metazoa > Arthropoda > Insecta > Lepidoptera > Noctuidae > Autographa > Autographa gamma. Next base: position 1,764,826 of record LR989878.1, on the reverse strand, counting down.
AGATCTTTATAAATTGTACCTAAGAACCATCTCATTCACGTCATCTTTCAAAATAAACCGCTTAATAATCGGTCAATTCTTTTAAAAGCTACAATACCACATACAAACTGACCAACACCTCAAAATTCTAACACCCTTTTTGCTCAGCTTTTAATCCTCACAAATCACCCAAAAATCCCATTTTAATTATAATTTTTATAAATTATAAATAATAATAATAATATCCTGGGACATCTCACACACGGTTATCTGATCCCAAGCTAAGCAGAGCTTGTGTTATGGTAAACAGACAACTGATACACATACTAATATATTTCTTAATACATACTATCGATAAATTACACCCAGACCAGAACAAATGATCGTGCTCACACAAACATTTGTCCTGAGTGTGGATCGAACCCACGACCTCCGGTAAAGCAGTCAGGGTCACTAACCGCTAGACCAACAGGCCCGTCAATGACTCAAATATCCATCATTATTTTAGGAAACAGCAAAAGCCATAGCGAAAGCCGAAGAGGAACTTAAGAACTACAGCGTCATAGACCTGGTGAGGACCCCTCGTCTCCGGCGCCACACCTTACTCCTCGTCGTCATCTGGATGTCCATCGCCATGGTGTTCGATGGCCACGTCAGGAATGTGGGGTCGCTAGGCCTGGACATGTTCACTACTTTCACTGTAGCTACGTTTACAGAGTTTCCGGCAGATGTGCTGCTTATTTTGACGCTTGATATGTAAGTTTGCTTATTCAATTTTTTTATGGGATAACTCCTATCGATGAAAAAGATAATTTTTGAAATTGATCCTCAAATATACATACGAAAAAAAATCAGCCGACAGTCTAATTTTGGAGTCGATTAAAAATAACCGATAAATGTGCTATTTAAAAAAAAAAAGAAAGAAAGATAAAGAATATAAAAGGAACATTATTCATAGGTTTTTTTCTTTAGTCTTAGGTGGTCTCCTTTTAGTAAAAAAAAAAAGTTTTTTTTTCAAGATCTTTAGGTCTACTATATTTAGTACGTTTAGAATACCTATTACGTGAAAAGAATCGATGAAAATATATCTGTTACAAGGATAATATAACAACGTTTGTTAATAACTTTTAGAGCGAAATATATTTTCTTAAAGACATTTGAAAAACAGGAGGATACTAATTTCATGTTTCTTATTTCAGCTTGGGTCGTCGCTGGCTCGCTTTCAGTACGATGGCACTCAGTGGCATCTTCAGTATACTAGCGACTACTGTACCTATTGGTAAGTTAATTCTTTACATTAATACTCACTATGTCTAACATAGTATTCATAATAATTATCTTGATATCGATCTGTGAAGAAGGGATATGCATATCTTCATCAAATCTAGGAGTTAGACAACTCTTAACAAAAATGTTGATTTCTTTGATACACCATACAATTGATTTGTCATCGACGACTCTGTTCTTTATTGCATTTTTTGTGTTTATACTGCGATTCAACGGTCAATCAAAAAGTAGCAAGGTAGATCCTTATCATAAAATTAGTATAAATTGCGTGGAACGTCTTATTTCTTCAATCCTTACAGATAAGATGCTTCTCTTACATTACATTTGACTGACCTGTTAGTCTAGTTGTTAAAATCGCGCGGGTTCGATTCCCACCCAAAAGGAATCTTTGTGATGAACATGATAATTGATTTAGTAACTTGGTGTAATTTATCTGTAATATGTACGTATTTAGAAATATATAAGCATGTTTATCAGTTGTCTGGGTACAAGTGGCTCTGTTTAGTTTGGGATCAAAGTTTGAGTTGTCCCAGGATATTTTTTTTTCTCACACACGATTATCTGATCCCAAGCTACGCAGGGCTTATTTTATGGTAGCCAGACAACTGATAAACATACTTATATATTTCGAGATACATACATATTATAGATAAATTACACCCAGACACAGAAATGGTCTTGCTCATCACACAAACATCTGAGTGGGAATGACCACGACCTCTGGTATAGCAGTCAGGGTTACTAACCACTAGACCAACAGGCCCGTCATATATATGTATGTAGAAGTATATAAGCAACAGTCTTCACGTTTCTGGTTACCAGTGGCTCTATCAGATCAGAGTTTGAGTTGTCCCAGGATATTGTCATTCTTCTTTCCTTCATCTAATCTCATTTTTCTCTCCAGGTATACCATCAGCCTCCCTGGCTATTGTCGGCCGGTTCGCCGTCAACATCTCCTACAACATCGGCATGCAGTACGCGGCAGAACTCTTACCGACAGTGGTGAGGGCTCAGGGCGTGGCGTTGATACACATGTGTGGTTATGTAGCTACTATATTGACGCCTTACATCGTTTATATGGTGAGTTAATAATTATTTTATTTCTTATGCCCCATATTAATAAAAAACGTATGACAGGGAAGCCTTTGCCTTGCAGTGGGACTATTGAGACGTAGCGTAATCAACATATAATAATTAAAAAAAAATTATTATCATTTTCAAAATACCTGATAGATTTTCATAAATTATAACAGTAATAATGTTTAATAATGTTTATTTATTAGAAACAATATAACAATACAGCAAATTGGCGAGCCACAAACTAAGCAGAGCTTGTATCTTGTGGCTCTGTTATAGTAAAACAAAATCACTTTCACATAAAACAAAAAATCAATTATAGCTAAGAACTATGTCAATCACGTCAGCTTCAACCAAAAAAAGCGCAAAACGATCGGTCTATTCGTTAAGGAGCTAAGATACCACAGACAGATACACAGACTGACACGTCAAAGTTATAACACTTCTCGTTTTTGACTGGGTTCAAACGGTGCTACGATTCCAACTTTGCTGTAGAATTTTGGACTTTATTGCCATTAAACTAAAACCTCTTTTCCATTCGGATATTTGGTGTGTCAAAAGAATTATTAAATTAACTCATTTTCAGTTGAAATATTTTTAAACTGACTCTATACCAGATGTACTCTTCACCCCTTTTGGATAGATATACCCTATCGGTGACACCTTGCAAATCTAGATTCTATTACTATCAACCTAAGGCTTATTTTTCCATTCACTGTAATGTCATGAATGTCGTGTTGGTCTAACGGTTCAATGAACGGATTTGTATGCACAAGGTTGCAGGTTCGAACCCCGGCAAGTACCAATGTGGCTTTTTCAAAGTTATATGTACTTTCTTAATTATTCTAAGACACTTCTGACAGTGAAGGAAAACATAATGAAAAAACCTCGATTTAAAAAATTTGGGATCTGAAATCGCCAATTCGCAGAGAGCAAGCGTGGTGATCAATGCTCGTGCCTTCTCTATATGGGAAGAAGCCTGTGACCAGTGGGACGTTTATAGGCTGGATTATTATAAGCCTTCTTTTCCTATCACCAGGCGACAATAGCCCGCGAGATCCCGCTCCTCATCCTGGGTTGTCTGGGCATCTTCGGCGGGTGTCTGTCTCTCTTCTTACCGGAGTCGATGGGCAAGGACATGCCGCAGACCATCCTGGATGGAGAGAACTACGGACTGGGACAGACGTTCTGGGACTTCCCGTGTTGGAACAGGTGATTGTTACTACTTTATTTGGTTAGTTTACTACTAGTCCTACTTTACTTAGGTAGTTTATTACAACTTTTATTTTATAAACGGTGGTATTTTGGTGTCAAATAATTTGTAGGAAAAATTGGATATCGATTTATTAAATAAACTCATTTTGATCTGAAACTTTGTAAACTGACTCTATACCATATGTTCTTTTCAATCCTTTTGGATAGATATACCCTTACGGTAACATTATGTATAAATAAATGTTTTTTTAGACTAGGTCCATCTGGGACCTATAACCCTTCAAAAAACAATTAATTAAAATCAGAAATCGGAGCATAAACATATAAATAATAATTCCGAAGAATTGAAAACCTCGTTTTCGTTTAGATCTGATTAACTTATGTTTTGAAGGACCCGAGACTAAATATAAAAATATCCAACACATAAAGAATCTCTTTCATTATCAACGAACATTGATATTTGATAGTTTTTAAAAGATAACACCATTCTGATAACCGATGCCGTCGATCGATGGAGGAATGGATTGGTCGACGTAAATGGTATGGTAGAAACTGTCGATCGACGTCGACTAGTCCATTCTGCCGTCGATCGATGGCATCGATCGACTGTCGATCGATTGGTGTGGTAACACCTATCGATCGACGATACAAAGATATACTGTCAAAATCCGTTGCAAGGTTCTTTTGCAAAGCAATTTAAGCAATAAGCACATAATATAAGACTGAATCAATTTTCTCAAAAAAAAAAATATTAACTATTATAAGCCTTTTCTTTTGTTTTCAGGAAGAAGAAGAAGGAACTAGCAAAAGCAAATGCCAATGGCGAAACACGTTACTGAAGGATCAAGCTCTATATTTAAGAATTCTCTCTTAATTTAATATATCTGCTACAATACTTTTAAACCTACTGACTTTAATATAATCTTCCTTTGCCTTGAGAAGGGTACCCTTACCAACTCTCTGTCTATCTGTTATACTTTGACTTCTAAACCACACATCCAAGACACCCTTACCAACTCTCTGTCTATCTATCTGATATTCTTTTTCTCCTAAACCATACAACCATTTGTGATTTAAATCATCTGCTACAATATTTTATGAATTCACAGATTTTTTATATAATCTTTCTCTGTCTTGAGAAAGGTTACCCTTACCAACTCTCTGTCTATCTATCTGATATTCTTTTTCTCCTAAACCATACAACCATTTGTGATTTAAATCATCTGCTACAATAGTTTTTTAATCCAATGTTTTTTAGGTAATCTTTCTCTGTCTTGCGAAAGGTACCCTTACCAACTCTCGGTCTATCTGTTATGCTTTCACTTCTAAACCACACAACCATTTCTGTCCATAAAATTTGTTGTAGAAGATAGGCTTTTTGTTACGATATATTACAACTACGCGGGCGGAGCCGCCAGCAAAAGCTTACTTCAAAAACCTGTTTTTCAACTGACCAATACCACCTTCATAGATTTGTAATTAATATTAGTTTTATAATATTATTAAATACATATTTTTTTATATAATATGCTTTGTTTTCTTTAATACCTTTTACCACCTCTAAGTATTGTGCTTCTGACAAGCAGTCTTACTATGGGATACTGTGTTACCCAGTAAATTGGGTTTTGGTCAGATAGGCAGTCGCTCTGTAACATACGGTATTCAGCTGAATCCGGTAAGACTGGAAGCCGAACACAACAGTTTGGGAAAAGGTCTTAATGATTGGAAGTTGACCCAATATTGGAAAATATGTTTTCAGGCGTAGCTAGACTAGCTAGTAGGGTAGGTCTTGGGTTTGATCCCCGGATCGGTTACGAAAACCATGATTCCATAACACAAGTGCTTTAATAACTTACTTAGTTTTTGAGCAATGCAAGATATGTTGTCCACTATTATTTTGATTTATGATCATTCAGTGGGTATATGGGTAATTTTACGGGATTAATTTTTTGCAATAACATAGACGTTTTTTTCTAATGTACGATATACGTATTTAAAATCAGATGTGTTTAGTTCAAAAAATTTCCAGCCACGGATGAAAATAGAAAAACATGCTTTTCCAGTTCAGTATTATAATAAATCGAAATTAGTTCAATATTGGAAGAGGTCGGATCTACAGTCGTCCTTTTCACACTTGCATAAATAGACCTAACGTCGTGCGACAGCAATTGTTCCTCCAAATACCTAACTTTTCAAATTTCTCCGCCTACCTTTCCTCTTAAAAACGTCATAAAATGCTCAGCATAATTATCCCGCTTATCTTAACAAAGGAATAGTTAAAAACGTTTTATAACTGTAAACATTTTGGTGTTTTTAAAAATAAATAAAAGCAATGTAAACATAGTGAATATCCGAATGCGATATGCGAGAAAACGTAAATATTGTGATTTTGTGTGCTAGTGATGGGGGTATATCGATGGGTTTTGGTAAAGTTATCGATATGTTTAAAATGATGTGAGACAATTTTATCGAAACAAAGTTTGATTATCAGTGGGAAGGTAAATAGTATTTAGACAAATACTTTTATTGTTCAGCCTGTACATATCTATACTATACATTGAAAATAGATCATTTATGATGTTCATGTAAATAACTCATCTAGAACATACATTTTCAGTAAGTAGCTGAAGACTGATTTTATTTTTATTTCTGCGTACTCGTATCATGTAAAGAAAAGAAGGGGAAGTATGATTGGTCGTTTGATACGGCACAATAAATTTATTACCAATATAATAGAAGGGAAAATAGAGGCTAAAATAAAACGTGTAGGCCAAGAAGAAAATACACAGACAGAGAAGGAAAAAGCAGAAGTGGAAACCTACAGGCAGCTGAAGGAGCTGGCACTGGACAGACAAAGATGGAAATTGCTACACCGGCAAGTGCCTAGCACTTAAATTATGGATGGATGACTCGTATCATTTTCAGAACTTGTGGCGTAAATCCCTCGAATTAATAACTAACCAATGATTTTCATACTTAAATTAAATTCAGCCTGGTCCAAATGTAATCGAAGTGTAAAATTATAATATTTCTTACACTTGTTCCACTACCCAATAAAGTAATTCAAATAATATTACATTAAATATGTACTAACACCCTGAAATATCTAAAACCATTAACTGCAATTTAAATTAATAATAAATCGATCTATCTATAACAATTTCACAACTAACATTTCAAAACCCTAACCCAAACTTCCGGCCAAAAAAAAAGTCGATACCCAAAAAAAAATCGACAACCGCCCATCACTAAGCGGCACCACAAATTTACAAACAAACCGAAACCAATTTCATACACATAAAGCATACATTTCATTCAGAACTCATTCCGAGGCGAGCTATGTTAATACTATGTTGTCTATAATATATTTCATACTTGCCAGAGCCTTAGTTTCTTGCAACTACCTAGAAGCTGAGGCAAACTTCCAAAAACCAAAATTGGAGCGAAATAATATCGTGAACAAAGGCGTTTGGGTCCGGAATAAGTTTAAAGAGAATTTGTTCGAGAAAGGAAGGGTGGGCGACTTTATATTCAGGGAGAATTCTTTGGATGTGGATAATCTTCTGCAGAACAATTTTGATGCGTTCGGCGCGAATTACATGCAAGATTCTCCGCTCGTGTCTGCTTACGTTGAGAGGGCAAAGAGAGCGTCCCGTGGTGAGTTTTACTTTAATTATTTGGTATACTCTTCTGGCTATTTCTTTATGTTAAAGTATATTCTACTTGCTGGCTTTTTGACTATGTTGAGGTCGGTTTCAGCCAGATGTCTTGATTTATAAAGTGTAGTGATCTGAAGTTTCTAAAGACCTATTCAATTAAAACCTGAAAAACCTGATATTGTGGATGAGACTGGCAAAAGACCGTAAAGAATGGCATGAATAAATAAAGGCCTGTACCCAGCCGTGGGAAGACAAGGGCTGGATGATGATGATGAAACCTTTTATTCTTAAACTTTGTGAACCACACAGTGTTAACTTCCATATTCTTTAAATTATTCGTTTCTGTTCTTCCAAGGTTTATTATTTTATAAATGTATTGTTTATAAACTTAACTGTTCGATATGTACATAACTTTATGTAATTTGCTTCACTTCTTTTCAAAGAATAGTTATAAATATAAGTTATGAATATAATAAGTAAGCATATCCCACCAATTCTTTGATTAAAAAAATTACCTATATTGCAGTTAACTGTTAAATTCCGACCTTTATTATAATTTTATAATTACTTGAAATTTCAAAGACCTGTCAATGTCTTTCTATGAATATCTTTAATACTTTTCAAAAACCAAAAGCTATCACCTTTTTACTCTGTTCAATAATGAGTCATGATTTACTTTTTTTTGTTTTTTTTTCGGTTCTATATTTGACAATTATTGGGCCACATTTACAATACTTTGACTGCCCGTATATGGGTATACTTCTTTAATTTTAACGGCCATAGCTAGGTACTTAAAAGCATGCCATTATGGCACTCAATTACCGCTATAGCACAGAATTTCAGACGACTCTATGATCTAGACTTTGCTATATTGTGTTTACAGAATAAAAAATAATGTCAACACATACTGGCTTTTAAATTACTTAATTAAAACAATAGACACTTATATGTGTTAATACCGATTGCATCTACAACACACGTTTTAACACAACCAATCACAATTAGTTAACACCTAAATACTTTTGGAAAAAGGGCGAAAATCGCATACTTTTGTAAAATATACTTTAAACTTTGAATATATCTGAAATAAGATTAAAAATCGCATGCTTGTGTGTTGATATTACCTCTGCAAAAATTCCCAATATTATCAAATATATGAACATGTTTGTAAATGCGTCTTTGCGTGTTCACGCACGAGACATTCGGTAAATTAATATTTGTGTGTTTGTAAACATTTCTGTTATAAAGGAGACTATTCTCATCATTCTGTATTTCATCACTATGAATAACTATTTTATGTAATACATATAATAATGACTAAAGAGATTTCTTAAGTAAACATCCGATGTATAATACTTTTTTACGTAATATACAAACAAAGTCGGGTAACCTCAAGAACGGGTGGACTCATTTCATGATATTTGATTTGTTGGATTTATCTCGTCCCTGAATTAATATAATAATATAATATTCCTGGACAATTCCCACACGGTAATCTGATCCCAAGCTAAGCTCTAAGAGAGCTTGTGTTATGGTAACCAGACAACTGATAAACATACTTATATATTTCTAAATACATACGTATTATAGATAAATAACGCCCAGACACAGTACAAATGATCATGCTCATCACACGACATTTGTCCAGAGTGGGAATAGAACCCACGACCTCCGGTATAGCAGTCAGGGTCACTAACCGCTAGACCAACAGGCCCGTCTAAATTGCGGAATAACTTTAAAAACATTTGGAAAGGGGGCTTAAGTGAGTGAACCATGAGTCACAGCTAGTGTAAAATAAGTTTATATAGGGAACAATGTTTTTTTTACTGTAGGTAATATTTTCGCCTCTCACTTGATATAAACAAATCGGGTCTTATGACTGACTCCTATTTATAAAAAAGCTATAAGTATAAACGTACTAACTAAATATCTTTATATCTTTCAGTCGTCCGAGAACAGCGTCCTAGAAAGAGTATAATAAAAAACTGCAACGGGAAAAGTTGTAAAACGAAACCCATTAATCTTGACAACCAATCAGGAAGCTCCGATGTAGTCAAATCGAAAATACTGAACGAACTAAAACCTCCTTCTGTATTCAACGATTATCCTTATGAAGTAGCTATCCTACTTAATAATAATAAAAGCGAGATCGATTTGGGTAGAAACGATACACCTGTATACCAAAATGATGAAGCCAATGTTATAAATCAAACTGGCGATATCCAAGATAGCGTCAGACCATTTCCTCTACAACCAGAAAATAAAGAAAATAATGATACTGTAGCCAGAAACACTCCATCGCCAAAACGAAGCATGAAATATGACTTCGAAACTGAAATCATCAAGAAATTCGAAATAACTGAAGATTTGAATAAAACTGAAGAAAATAATGAATTCAACGATAGCAGTAAAATTAATGATAGAAATATATTTGATAAAGATAATACGGTATGGCATCAGAACGCGCCAATACCAGACATAAATGTCTACAAAGTTGTGCCAAAAGAACCTCAAAAAAGTAAACCAGTTACAGAAAGAGGGTTAATAAAAGTTATTTCAATGTTAACGAAGACTTTCAAAAAGATAATAAGACAACACCACGAAATAAAAGATATACATAATAGAATAAATGACATTAACGATGAATTTGGGAAGAATGCTGCATCAATAACGAATAAATTCCAGGATTTCGATCTTAAATATTTATATTTACTGAAATTCCATGAGAAATTGAAAGTTTTTGATGCCAAACTGGCTGCAAAGGAAGAGTTCTTCAAAAACAAAGAAGTGGAAATGTCAAGAAACTTTAAAGAGTTCGAAAATCAACAGAAGAAATTCTTACAACAACAACGCCAATTCTACAATATACAAAAACTTATGCTAGCCCAAAACGAGAAGATTAACCTTAAACAGAACTTAATAGCAAAGACTCAGAGCGAAATATCACACAGACAGAACAACTTCGCGAGAATATTGAAGAAGGCTAAACAGCTATACATAGATAGCAGAAATCCGACAATAACAAAACTGAGTTCAAGTTTAAGCAAAATGAATACCAACCGTCCGTCCACCAAAGTTGAACCAAGGCCGACAACGACTAACCCATCATCATCAACCACCACAGAATCTGTCAAAATCAACTTATTCTCAATCCCAATATCAAATAAAATTGAAAACCAAGACGATTTAATAATAAAAGAAAAAGACGAACAAACGATCGATGATTTAGTATACAAATACTATTTCAACAACACGTTTATTGATAATCTAATGAAGAATAACGTTTTAAACAGTTTCATGGGTCCATCAGATAATACCGGCCACTCTCGCAATGTCAAAAACAAAAGAAATGAACTAGAAACGACGATTTTACTTCCTGTTTTCGAATCAAATGATTCTGAAGCCTTTGTAAGTAAAAATAGGGAGAGACGATGGATCAATCATCATTCAAGACACAAAAGCAAGAGGAGGGATCGTGGTAAAGGGGCTCTAGCATCCATAGTTAATGCGACTGACGCTAAACATAGTAAAAAACAGACGAATAATGTGCCCGCTGTCAATGAGGTGCCGTTAGAGGCGCCTAAAGATGTTAAAATTAAGAACGATCCTTTTTTAGTTATGGCGACGAATTTCTGCATTGAAATTAAACAGAATTTGAATGCACAAATGCTGAGGTGGTGCGTCGAAAAGGCTTTGAGAAGGTTGCAGTTCCTTGGTAAGTTTCTTAAATCTTTTCAAGATATATTCCATACTTTTATCAATATTGTATTGATTACGTTTCCCCCATTTTTATTTATTTTATGTTCCTGGCCAAAAAAGAGCTTTTGTAACATTTCATCATTGGTTTAAAAGCCAGTCGTCTAAATTCCAACGGACGGACAGACATTAAATATTACACATAAACAGGATGTTACCGAAAGAGTATATCAAACAAAGCGGGTAAAGAGTACATCTGGTATAGAGTCAGTTTACGAAATTTCAGCTCAAAATGCGTTAATTATAAAATTTAACGTCAACTTGATTTTAAGACAAAGCATTCCTAACGTGGCAATGCTGCCTGCCTTTTGTATACACTCCCCCTCAGCGATGTGGATGACTTTTTTGATGTCTTATTTTAGATATTAGGTTTTATTTTTCTTTGGTTTTCCTTTTTTCTATGTTAATAACATTACTGATTTCTACAGATATGAAAACCTTCCCAAGCGCGCCCTTACAGGACTCCCCGACGACTACTCCTCCAGCGAAACCTCTGAACATGCCGATGAACACCCAACTTGGAGAGCAGTACACTGGCATCAGTACCCCGCCCAACCCTGCTACTGTGTTCACTTCTCCTACTACGGTTAGCGCGCAAGTGGCTGAAACTACAGGTAAATATTTTTTTAACTTAAAATACTTTAACTCAATTTACACTGAGGGCCGTTTTGCAACGCCAAATAAGATTTCTCTTTTTTTTAATTGTTTGTTAGTTCTTCAGCATAAAATATGTCAGGCGTGAATTTTATCTGTAGAATAAAAAATGATTTTTGTTCGAAAACCCGGCGCTTAGCCAAATAAACTTTTAATTAATAAAAAACCTCAAAAATATCATCAAGTCAATGATTGTTGACTACCTTAAAGTGCCCTAAATACTAGGTATATTTTAAGCTGAAACTATTACCTACTTTCATACTTATTTAATATTATTGTAACTGCAATTACTCAATCCTTGTACAAAAATTCGTACGTTCGTTAATTTCTCTTTTGCTAACGACAATGTAATCTTCTTTATTAGCAGTGCCATCAACAACGATATCCGCTTCACCAATCACTACGGAACCTCCGAAATCAACAGCTATGCCTTCAACGTCGAACAGGGCTTTCTTCCCTGGTAAGTAAATTTCTATAATAACTAGCTCTGCCCTGCGGTTTCACCTGCAGTAGTACCAAGTCTAATTTAAAAATGATGAGCCTGTTGGTCTAGTGGTTAGTGAACCTGACTGCTATATGTACCGGAGGTCGTGGGTTCGATTCCCACCCTAGACAAATGTTTGTGTGATGAGCACGATCATTTGTTCTGTCTCTGTGTGTAATTTATCTATAATATGTGTGTATTTAGAAATATATAAGTATGTCTATCAGTTGTCTGGTTACCATAACACAAGCTCTGCTTAGCTTGGGACCAGAACCAGGTGTAAAAACAAAAAAAGACACCTAAGTTACTCTTCTTTAAACATAAGCCGTCTGCGATTGAAAGTCCCGTCTGTATCAGTCTAGCTGTTTCAGAGATAAGTCGAAACAAACAGTCGGATAAACAGACACAATAGAAATAACATATTTTTGCTTTACTTATAGGCTTTAGTGTGAACAGACACTTCAATTTTATTATTTTTATAAACATATTAGCTAGTTTTCATCTGCAGCTCGATTTGGGTGTATCTTGTCCTTTCTTGGAGTTAACTCCATACCTAATTTTATCAAAACCGGCTTTGCGGGTATAGTAATAGGTTGATAATATGATTTCTCAGTATATACCAGCGAATTTGATTCCGTCAACAGCGAATCATTGTATAATGGGCTTTATTGTCTTTTACCAATAAACCAGTATTCTTAGAAATTTTGTTTCAACAAAACTGGTAGAATGGAATCAATGCGACTTTCCCACTCGATAAAGGCGAATCACAAATGAATAAAGACAAAAAAAAAATTGCAGGGTGTCACCGAAAGGGTGATGAAATTCAATCATATATCTATCCAAAAGGGGTGAAGAGTACATCTGGTATAGAGTCAGTTTACAAAATTTCAGCTCAAAATGAGTTACTTTCATAATTGACATCCAATTTTTGCATCAATTATTTGACATTATTTTAACATTTATTTCAAATGTTGGGATCTAAATATTTAATAATTTATAATTGATGTTATAATTATATTTATCTTTTTCAGGTAATGAAGAACTAGAATCGAATTTAAGGCAATTTGGTGAGTTTCTTTCTTTACTTTTAATTTTTATTACACGAGTTGCAGATTTTAAGTAACATTTTTTTTGTTTGACTTAATTTGGTGGTTCAATAACTTAGAGGCAATATTTAATTTTAATTTTTTACACTTATCATCAAAGTAACGAACTAAGAAAAAATAATATTAATTGGATGCCAAATGTTTTTGCCATGTGACGATCGAGTTTTAAATACTGTATGATACAAACAGGTCTCACCGGCGAAATAGGAATAAAATAGGTAATTAAAGAATTTGTAATTAATAATTTTAATATTATTGTTACAGATCTTAAACCGGACATCGAAGGAAATGTTTATTACGAGGGAAGCGTGCATGCTAGTGAAATATGTAAGTATTTATTATAATTATGTATTATCAAGAGTATAAATAAGTAAAATATAGAGTGCGCCTAACTTAGTATGAACTATGAGAACAAGTATGAACAAGCATCTAATAGATCACGGTAAATGAACGACAATACGCCGTTTAATTGATTTAGTATTATCTCAAAACCTAAGTTCACATTTAATTACACAATCAATACAGAAACAAAAACTATATTTTAGGATGAAAAGCTATCACTAAACGAGATAATTAGGTTACAACATTTTTTTAGAGATGTGTACGTCGGGCCTCTAGTATTGGTTGCACTCTATACTTACTTATATATACTCTATATTTGTAGTAAGAACATAATTTAGTATCCCTAGGCTGAACGGATTAGTCAGTAAATAGTAGATAGTAATATAATTTCTAGTAGTAGTAATATGTATACTTTATTCGATAAGAATGGAATTTACAATACTCATAAAATTGTAATAAGGATTTCTATTGTCAGTATTGCTTTAGACATTAAATTAGTATAATCCGGCCGCAGAGAGAATGCTTTCCTGACACATGTCAGTTGGTCTTGATTTGTACGGGGAAAAAACCGTGTTATATAATTCATTGTAACCTTAAAAATGTTGAATAACGTTATTATTTTTTTGGACAAATAAGTGATAGTAAATTATTCGCCACATTAAAGTTACATGCTCCTGCTGACACGATCTGTCATGAACGCATTTTCTCAGAGGCCGTACATTAGGTAGTTATTTTAATATCGGTTTTCTTACTTTGTATAGCACTTCATATCGATTATATTAGAGTTATTAAAGTACAGATCATAGAGTAACAACAGTATAGGTTAAAATTAGTAATTTAAACTAATAAAACACTATACACGATGAGAATTACCCAAGCTTAGCTCTTTGGATCGACTATAATTCTAACTTTTAAACTATCGCGCTGCATGTTTATATTAATATTATAGAACGGGGATTAGCGCGAACATGCATAAATACCTTTAGGGCTTGACGTTTCGACCGGGTTACACAGGCCGTGGTCGCAAGCAACGTCAAGCCCTAAAGGTATTTATGCATGTTCGCGCTAATCCCCGTTCTACAATATTAATATAAACTATAATTCTGTCGCTCAGAGAACGTTTCTGACACATGTCTGACTAGTAAAGGGAAATAAAAACCGTTTTATTCATTGATGTCAACATGATATAGTTTTGAATAATGTTATTCAAAAAGGATAAATAAGAGATAGTTTTTTATTTATCGTAATTTAAATATAATATCATAAAATCAAGTTGGTTTAAGGTGACGCGAATAGAGAATCCTCGTAGGACTTGAGGAGGCCTTTGCCCAGTAGTGGGACAGCACAGATTAAATAAAAACATTTCGTCACCAAATTAAAGTAAAATCTTTCTGTTGATCATGACCTGTCAGGAAAACATTCTTTCAGTGGCTTAAGTATGCAAAAAGAGATGCTATCTTAACTAAGCCCAAAACTTCACCCCGTAACTTCAGAGTATATTCGAAGCTAAACTAGATTAATTAGCTTACTTTTTAACTTCCCTTGTAATTCCGAAGTACTTTCAAAGCTAAGCTAATTTAGATTAGTTTGTTAAGCTTAGATATTGTGGCTTCCACTAATCGAACTAAGCACCAAAACTTCCCTTGCAATTTCAGAGTCTTTTCGAAGCTATGTTTAGTTTAGCCAGCTTAACTCCGACAGTTAAACTCAATTAATTAGCTAAATTCGGTTATCTAAACTCAGTTAAACTCAATAAGCTTATCCCAGTTAGTTAGCTAAATTCAGCTATCTAAAATAGGTTAGCCAAACTCACTTAGCTAAACTCAGTTAGCTAAACTCATTTAGCCAAACTCAGTTAGCTAAACTCAGTAAGCTAAACTCATTTAGCCAAACTCAGTTAGCTAAACTCGGTTAGCCAAACTCAGTTAGCTAAACTGAGCTTAGCTTTTTAAGCTCAGCTATTGTGCCGCTGTCTTTTAGCTAGCAGAATCGCAGAGGCATCGCCAGTCGCAACCTTTCAGCGGTTGTGGGATTCGATTCTCCGATCGGCAAGTTCCATAGGTAGCAAAATGATAGGCTATGTCAATAAGTGAGTAATCATGTATAGTGGTTTATTAGTTTTTATGTGTTATTTGTAGGTTTTAATGGGGTATGGTTATTGCGTTTTTACAATCGTTGAGCACTTCAAAAGTTCTGGCAAACAAAAAACACGTGATTTTTTGTTCGATTGCCGTTTTTTACCAAATTTTGCTGATTTTTTTGTAAAGAGAGCCGTATTTTCTCATTTTACGGAATGCTGAAAATATGCTGAAAAATAAGTCGAGTAGAAATTCGCGAGTTGTCAAATAGTTTTAGACACTTATATTGAGCCAATCCATAATATTGAATTAAAATTTAAAAAAAATACTACAAAATTCGCACAAAAAATATGCGTACTTTTGTAGTATAGATACTATATTAGTATTCTTAAATGGAAATTATTATTCCCTCTAGCTTATTTAACTATTTCTTTGTACACAAAAAGCGTAAGATGACACATATGTTATATCTTATGGCATAAAATATAATTAAAATAATGCTTAAACAATGCATTGGAATGACATTTTGGAAACTCCACATAGAGTCAGTAATTTAACTTTTTAAGAGCTTAAAAAGGCCCACTTGAAATTATAATATTGTGATTTTAATTTTGCATTTGGAATATTCAACGTAAAAAAAAATAAAGCAAACGTTTTAAGACACTTCCAATGGCTCAATATAGGTATCTAAAAGTCAAGAAAAAAAAATCAAAATGACAAAAAAAAAATAAAAAACAAAAAACGATTGTCAAAACGTCATTAACTTCGTCGTACAAAGAATAGCGCGGGTAAAAAAAGCACCCTGTATATGAAAAGAGCGTGTAGCATTTTTGTTTTCCTCAGTTGACAGTGAGAGCCAGGGGATTGACGATATAATACCGGGCCTTGAGAGCAACTCACGAGTGGATATGGATCCCTTAGCGTTCGACCTTCAGGCTAAGAGAAGGGCATTTGTCAGAAAGTAAGTATCATTTACGCTCTTTACGTTGCGGGGTGCTTAGGGTGATGTTTTTTAGTTTTTAGTTTGATGTTAGGGTGTTTTTTTTGTTTTTTTGTTTTTAAGTAAGGTTTTTTTTAGTTTTGAAGCTAGGGTTTTTTTATGTAAGGTTTTTTTGTTTGTTTTAGTTTGTAAGTAAGGTTATTTTGGTTAAGATTTTTTTTGTTTTTATTAGTTTGTAAGGCAGGGTTTTTTTGGTGGATGTTTTTTTTTTTTGTTGGTGAAACTATGTTCGGCTAGATTTTTTTTTACTTTTTGTGCGATAAATCGTCTTTTGTGTATCGATGATCGATTGATCTAGCTGAGCGATATTTGAAAAATTTAATGTGAAAGCCATGATTGTTCCATGTTGAAATATATTTCAATCATATGGATATGGCATATCTATAAGTAGATATCGCCATTGCTCTATCACTGGAACAGTTATGGTTTAAGAAACTAACTAATTTATTGTAATCACTCAAATCGTACTAAGTAAAATCTGTATCTGGGCTCAGTAAGCCCTTCTTGCTAAGTAACATTTTTACAAGCGCGCTGATCGAATCGCTCAAATGTGTAGAAGACCAGTCTAAGTCACCTGACTTGTCAAAATTAAATGTCTTCTCCCTACATTTAATACCATATAAGGGATTTCCATCATCGTTAACTCTTTTGGAAATGTTACTACAGGGCCTGTTTTTTTTTCTTTGATTGTAAGGGTGCGTCCAGATCTGAAGAAGGCGCACCGAACGAGCATTACAAGAACTGCCCGCAAACCGCTCGCGCACGTCTGGCGGACAGAGTCATTGACACTCTTGCGTTCCCGTCGTGTTCGCGAGCTGTTCATGTAATGCTCGTCCGGTGCGCGTTCGTCTGATATAAACGCGCTCTAATACCATAAATTTAAGATAAAGCTAGTCTCATACATGCAAAAGGAATCAGCAATCCTTTTAACAAATGATTTGAAACGAAAGCTAGAGTAACGGAAACCAAACAAAAAATACATTTCCGTCAGATTTTATTACCGGAAACACTTCGCTAGTCAGAAACAACAACTGTTTTAAGTCAACATTCATCTAGCATTCATTGTTTAGCTAAATTGAACCTAGTCTTTAGAAACATAAGGTATAATCTTGTATGTTTAGATTGTTATCGTCATAAATGTAGTCTATGTTTTAGAGACTGTTAAGGATATTTTGTAATGGTCGATTTACATCGAACGAGCCAATCAAATTCTATTAGAATTTCAAAGTATTTAATGGGATGGGGATAGAATGAGCATTGGCTCCTTTAAATGTAAATCGACTTGCAGATATGCCTAAGAAACTTGTCTTCCACAACCCATACTGGGTAACACAGTATCCCATAGTAAGACTGGTTGTCAGAATTGTATTGACTTAACGACTGCCAAAGATCAACGTATGGCAGTCGGGACTTGGCTTAACGTGCTTTCGAGAAAAATATTTTTGCAATTAGATTTTAATAATATTTTTCCCTTGTTACAGATTGAACGAGAGAATAAAAATGTCACTGGGTTAAAAACAAAGCCGCGTATAGGCAAACTCTTACCAGAAACTAATTAATTACTAGAAATAAATTAAAATAATACAGTCTAAAATTTTGTACCTAGGATTAAAATAGTTAGGCCAAAAACAAAAAAGTGGATAACTGGTTGAAGAATCGAATCTAATGACATTGAAAATGGAGATAAAGAAAAGCATTTTGATGTAAATAAGACCAAAAGAGAAGAAACAGTAAAATAGTATGATATTGAAAGAATGAAAAGAGATGTAGAAAGGACTAGGAATACTGAAGTTGATGAAAAAACTAAATGAGTAGAGAAGGAAATAGGAAAGACTAATACAGAAAAAGAAGAAGGAAAAATCAAGGGAAATGATAATAACTAAGTTGTTAATCAAGGTCTCGTTGGCCTAGTGGTGCTAAGCGCGACTGCTACGCTGGAGGTTCTTGGGTTCGATTCCCGAGTCGACCAAGGTGTTATTGAGTTTTTCTATGAAATTCTCAGTAGCAGGTCGGAGTTTGGATTTGTGCCCGGCAAGTGGCAATAGGCTCGCCCCCTATTACGTGGGACCTAAACATATCGGCGAACTGTGGGTGTACATTGGTACACCTCTGCTTACCCCTTCGGGGTTACAGGCGTGATGATATGTTATGTTATTAATCAAGAAGTGAAGATAAAATAGAGAAGAAAAGTAATAAAAACAGAAGAAAGAAGAATACAAGAAATGCAAGAAGAATAAGAAACGTTGTCAAGTGACTGAGAGGAATTTAAAAATGAATGGAAAACTAGTATTAATGCAATTTTAAGATGCAATTTATTTAGGAGGGGTTTAGGAAAATTTTTGGATTTGCCAGCTATTTTCTCTAGTATTGTTTTAAGGTCTTTAAAAATGATGAGGTTATCAATTTGTTGGATTTTTTTTTACTTAACAGACTGTAGACTACATCTGTGTGCCAATGTCAATTTACTTAGTCTTATTGGATTTATACCTGGTTTCTATAATGATAATATAGAATCTTTAAGAAAAAAATAATTACTAAACAATTGATATATTTATTTATTTACGCACACAACTTAAGATAATAATATTGTTCTGAATCAGACTGTAATTTATCTATAATATTTTCTTTTTATGCAGTCTACATAATACAGGCTCTGCTTAGTTTGGGACCAAATGATCGTATGTGAGTTGTTCCGAAATATTCTTATATTATAACTGTATAAAGCCCTATTTTGATGTCTATAAGTTTATTATAAAATTAGAACCTGGATAATGCCCTTATTACAGTAAAAAAATCTTAGAAAAATTATTTTCGTGGCATACCAGTGCTTCAACAATTTTGGTAGATATTTTAGATTAAATAACTTCTGGGCTTATCCAGAATACGATTTGTGTAAAAGATTCAGTTGTCTATGTCGCCAATATTTTCAATAGGTAATATTTTAGATCATTTGTACATGCTAAGAATTTCAACTGTGTAAGAATTTTATGTCAAATTTCTGTACCTAAAGTTGTCAAAATATAATAGGTCCGTTTTGACATTTGAGAAAGACCTAGAATGTAACTTGTTAAAAACACTTTCTGTAATCAATTATTATTTTATTGTTTCTTTCAGATTCGTTCCAAGTTACATTCTAGGGTATTTCTCAAATGTCAAAACGGACCTTTTATATTTTGACAACTTTAGTTTTGACAAAAACAAGTTCTATAATTCTTCTGTCTAAAACAAAAATGCTGGATTATTTTAGTATGTATATTTACGCCCTAAGTTTTAATAATAACATACTTACCTTTTCTTGTTTTCATTTACATGATGTAATTTTGTAGAAAAACAGTTTTTTTGGGTTGGGGTCATTTCCCACCCCTGTCTAATCTTTGTGTGATCACAATGACCATTTTTTCTGTGTCTGGGTGTAATTCTATAATATGTATGTATTTAGAAATACATAAGTATGTTTATCAGTTGTCTGGTGGCCACAATATAGGCTTCTGCAGTTTTGGGTGATTTTACATGCGTTGTCCTAAGAAATGTTATTATATTGATAAGCAGGAAGTTAAAAAACATTCAGAAAATTGTCTTATCATGTTTTGTCAAGAATGGAGCTGTATATTTTCTAAATAAATTGCGTCTTAATAAATAAGTTAATTTGTATACTAATATAGGTAATTTCTATCGAAATAGTGAACAAAAATGCAATTTTAAATGTAATTAACGACTAAAATTGTGGTTTAATAAATATAATGCATAATATTTTGTTTCTTTTATTACTTTTTCACCGTTTCTATATTCCTACCCATGTGGACCCTTAAATTAATTAGTTGATCCATACTATAACTACTAGTGCGTGAAGATAACTCTCTCGTGGCAAAAATGGAAGTAGTTTATAATATTCAAATGACCACATAAAACTATCTCATAATAATAATTCCAGCCTATAAACGTCCCACTGCTGGGCACAGGCCTCTTCCCATATGAAGAAGGCACGAGCATTGATCACCACGCTTGCTCTCTGCGGGTTGTCGATTTCAGATCCCAATATTAAATTTCGAATCCAGGTTTCCTCACAATGTTTTCCTTCGCCGTTTGTCAGAAGTGTCTTAGAATAATTAAGAAAGTACATATAACTTTGTAACGTGGCGGGGGTGGCGGCGCGTGTTGTCGGTCGCGCGGCGCTGGGGCGGGCTTGCGCGTGGTGGAGCGTTCGGCCTTTCACACTGAACTGATGCGTGGGTGCGTCTTGTGTGAGAGGTCGGATGTTTTATCGTGTGCTCGTTCGTTCTGGCGTTGCGCGGCCGGTATTGCGCGCTGCCTCTTCCGCCGGATATGAACCGACCCCTGGGGTGCTGTCCTTTTGTATTTTTTTTGACGTTTAATAAGTGCTACTTTGTAGCCTAAGTTAAATAAATGATTTTGAATTTGAATTTGAATTAACATAATTATCAAATATGTAAATGATACAGTCTTAGCTACAGGTCTTAGCACTATAGTAAAGCATCAGTGATTATCCTTCTTACAATTAGCAATGAGCTGCCTAACATAGTCTTGTGCGTACTCTTACATCTACAGGGTGTGACCGAAAGGGTATATCTATACAAAAGGGATGAATCATCTGGTATAGTGTCAGTTTACAAAATTACAACTCGAATGAGTTAATGACTGCCTCGTTGGCCTAGTGGCGCTAAGCGCGACTGCTACGCTAGAGGTCTTGGGTTCGATTCCCAGGTCGACCAAGGTGTTATTGGGTTTTTCTATGAAATTCTCAGTAGCAGGTCGGAGTTTGGATTTGTGCCCGGTTAGTGGCAATAGGCTCGCCCCCTATTACATGGGACCTAAAAACATATCGGCGAACTGTGGGTGTACATTGGTTGGGTACACCTCTGCTTAACCCTTCGGGGATACAGGCGTGATGATATGTTATGTTATGTTTATGAATGAGTTAATTAAATAACTGATATAAAAAATATTGCATCGATTATTTGGCACCCGTTAAGTAATAAGCTGAATATTTTTTTGAATCCATATGGCACTCTAGTCAATAGTCTAATCAAATCTTATGAGGTAAGATAATTTTATAAAAATCGTGATCCGATTATAACAAGAAATTGTATGAAACCTTTCGATTGCCACACCAAGCCTCACTTGGGCGTTCCTAATGTTTCTTCATTAATTTAAGAGCCTAGCTCTTGTCGGTGCTGTATGTCTATGCTGTAAATAATTTCGATATCGAGCTTCACCTGAGTAATAATAAAGCTCATTTCAAAAGTGAACCCAATTGCTCTGATTTAGAATTCAAATTTGAGAATATGTATCTTACATCTCACCGCGGATTCCACTGTCGAGATATGAAAATAACTAGCGGCCCGCCCCGGCTTTGCTCGGGTGCAACGCTGATACCAAATATAACACAATCATAAAGTTCTGTAGGGCGAAGCACAGCCTTAGAAGCATTTTTTGGTAAAGGCACGCGCCCCCCGGCCTTCGCGCGACCCCCCGGCCCCCGCGCGGCCCCCCGTCCGGTACCGCTGCAACCGCTATTTCCCTGCATTTTAAATCTGTAATATCTTCGAAAATATTCATTTAAATTACATGCTGTAAAAGGCAATATTGATCTATATTAAATGCACAATTTTTTGAAGGTACTTAATTGGATAAGGATTAATGCTGTATTGCTTAAAATCGTCTTTTCGTGAATAAGTAATAAATAAAGGATAAAAAATGGTTATTGTGGGTTACCCTCAAGAGATAGACATATACCATCGCGGACTTTTTTGTAGATCTTTTTGAGGTGCACAATACTGTAGTAAATTATTTTGATCTATGTCGTAGGGTTCAGTCAGCGTTTGCAATGAAAGCGCAAAAAATGTGTTGATTTACGACCTGACGTCAAAAATCTCTAAGATTATCCATGTTTCTCTACTATATTATGCATGTATTATACATATAAACGTTCCTCTTGAATCACTCTATCTATTAAAAAAACCGCATGAAAATCCGTTGCGTAGTTTTAAAGATTTAAGCATACATAGGGACAGACAGCGGAAAGCGACTTTGTTTTATACTATGTAGTGATGTTACAGAATAGCACTACAGCTCCTTCCATTTCCTCCTATCGAGTGCCAATTCCTGAACTTCCTTATACGTCACAACCTCCACCTTCTCTTTAATTGGACTGATATAGCTATACCTCTGACGTCCTATGTTTGGAAAAGTATAAGTAAAAAACTTCAGAAACCCTCTGCCAATTACAGAACTTTGCAAAGTTGGCATTGGCTTATGTTACCAGAGTCAATTAAGGTTCTACAAACACCCAGACCAGAGACAATGTAGAAAACTGGTTTTCTAAATTGACGTGTATGAGAATCCAACCCCCTGAGAGCTAGCAAAACCTTGAAGACCGGTGTGTCATACTCGATCCTGGAGACGATCTAAAAGATGTTACACAGCTTCAGGAATCAAAATAGCTCCTATATTTAACAAATCCTCTTTTTAAACACAAAACCAATGCGACAAGATTCAGAAAAAAGAAACTATACAATAGACCCATTGAACTATTGTCTTCTTAACCCCATTTGTGCATAGCTTGGTATGTTGTACCAACGGCTTAAGATTGCCTAAAATGGTCTAATAAATAATAATTAAAAGGAAGAAAGAAAAAACGTTTATTAGTAAAGCCACAAATGCACACAGTATAGAACATGACGAAAATAAAGAAAAAGAACTTTTACCTAAATAACTTTAGGACAACTCACACACTTCTGATCCCAAACTAAGTTGAGCCTGTACTTACATTGTTACCAGAAAACTGATAAACATATATTTATAACAACATACCTACAGATTGTAGGTATGTTTTACGTAAATAAATAAATAAATAATCCAGCCTATAAACGTCCCACTATTGGGCACAGGCCTCTTCTCATATAGAGAAGGCACGAAGGGATCTGAAATCGCCAATCCGCAGTGAGCAAGCGTGGTGATCAATGTTTTACGTATTGCAGAAAAATTCTACCACGACACAGGCCAAATAATCATGCTCATCACAAAAAGATTTATCCTGGGTGGGAATGGAGATCATAAACTCAGACACATCAAGCCAAAAGTAATATTTTATTTATTTATTTAAAGCCTTAACTGTCCCACTGCAGGGCAAAGGCATTTCCTTCCTACTTCCACAAGTCTCTATTGTTTGCTAATTTATGTTTAAAAGTAATATATGTTTAATTAAATTTAAAGTAAGGAAATTAAAAATCTAGACTCTGCTGAAACTGCATAAGGTAATAAATAAAAGTAAGATATAAGATAATACATAAAGGATAATACAAGTAAGAGACTGATATGCTGGGGTCGGCTTCCAGTCTCACCGACAGCTGAACACCGTATGTTACAGAGCGACTATCTATCTGACCTCCACAACACATGTTACTGGGTAACACAGTGTCCTGTAGTAAAGGCTTATTTCTATTGATAGCTTCCTCATTCTGTGTACGGGAGTTTAGAATTAAGAACCAACCGATGACTTACATACATTATTTTAGATAAACTAAGCATACACAAGAAATAAGAAGATTTAAAGTAAATGAAACTGATAACTAAAATAAGGCATATTCTTTAAATTGTTGTTAGGCCGCATTCGGTCTAACTACTAAAATATTGATGGCGCTGTATGAGCAATTAACCCGTATTCGGAGACTCGCCGCATGCGGTATAACGATTTACTTAACGACCAACAAAAATGAGCCTGAAGGTTAGTTGACCGTGATGATAAACATAACATAACATACCATCACGCCTATATCCCCGAAGGGTTAGGCAGAGGTGTACCAATGTACACCCACAGTTCGCCGGTATGTTTAGATCCCATGTAAAGGTGTCGAGCCTATTGCCACTAACCGGGCACAAATCCAAACTCCGACCTGCTACTGAGAATTTCATAGAAAGACCCAATAACACTTTGGTCAACTTGGAAATCGAACCCAAGACCTCTAGCGTAGCAGTCGCGCTTAGAACCACTAGGCAAACGAGGCAGGCAGACCGTGATGATGGGAGGTAGAAAAATAGAAAAATATATCCCAAGGACCAAACAGTCCTTGAACGAGAAAAACAAGATGAAACAAAACATCCGTCTTAATAAACCAAATAATAGCTCCGTTAAAATCAAAACAATGCTTTTAATGGTTACAAAAAAGTCATCTTTTTAGAAGAAATTAAAAGGACTGGCGATAAGAGAATTGTTTATGAAAATGTTCTCATTTCTCAACTGCTGAGGCACCGAGTACGTCGTTAGGTAAGTTCAAAATTTATATAAATTTAAGAAAATAATCATATCAAATTGGTTTTATTTAGGTTTGACAATAGTTCAAATTTTCAAAAAAAAGGTACTGTTGGAACTTCCTTGATTACTTTAAAACAAATAAATTTTAATTGTGAAATAAATTATGCTAAAGAATTTACCATATAACATTAATAACATACTCTAATTTGCAACCTAACTAAATTTCACTTACGTAGCTTTTGCAAAACTAAAAACTAACCTATTCTCGATGCCCTATTTAAAATGTTTATTTTTGGGTTTTTAGTCAAATTTATTTTCATAATCGAAGAAATAGTGAAATAAGAAAACGTTGTGGTCTGAAAGAAGATGTACTGACAAAAATTGATAAAGGTATGTTGAGATGGTTTGGCCATGTCGAGAGAATGAATGAGGAACGATTAACGAAAAAAGTGTATAAGGCGAGTGTGAATGAAAGTGTTGGAAGGGGTAGACCTAGGCGGACGTTTCTAGACCAAATCGGAGACGTCTTGAAAAAAGGCCAGGTCAAGAGTACCCTAAACCGAAGAGCATGTATAAAGGGAATTATGACAGTGGATGCAGCGAAACAAGTATGTAAGGATCGTAGCAAGTGGAAAGAAGTGGTCTCTGCCTACCCCTACGGGAAGTGGGCGTGATTACATGTATGTATGTATCAATAAATAACTTCTGAACAACTTAACCTTAATCATACCACAAACATTATTTTATACATATTCATTTATTTTTAAAAGTGTTCTACCTCCATTTTTTCTTTCTATTCAAAGTGTGTATGTGCAGTGTTATATTCCTGAACAATAAAAACTAAAACTTAATTAAACATCTGAAAATTCCATTCATGCTTTGCCAAAAAAATGGCTTTTGTGATAAGATTCTCATTGTAATCCCATTTTGTACCATTTTTTCAAACAATAGGGTATTGTTTGTACGGTTGAGGATAAGGCTTAAAGTGAAGACTTGGATTTAGCTTGAAGCTGAGAAAAAATTGCTAGACTAATTTTTAAGCGATCAACGGCATAATTACCTGAAAAAGGCCCTAAAGTACCTACCTAAGAATAATTTTGGGCTATTTTTACATCGATATAACAGTATAGTTAACTTCAGTGATCTTGTTTCTCTTTTTGATCTTAAATAAAGTATTTCATTATTGTCATTAATCCCAGCCCACCACACACAAGTCACGGTACAACAATATGTGCTGTAAAACTTTTGCCATATCTTTTACTATACCTTTTGTCTTTCCCACTATAATCTCATCTGCGGCACACATATGACACGATGCAATAATACGTACTGTAGTATCTTTTACCGTACCTTTACCCTTATATTTTACTATAACTTTTGCCATGTCTTTCACCGTATCTTTTAAGTTTCCGAGGACAATCTCAGCCGTGACATACATATGTCACGATGCAACAATATGAGCTGTAGTATCTTTTGCCAAATGTTGCATCTTTCCCAGTATAGTCACAGCCACACCAACCCTAAACAACATAGTCTACCGTGCCTTTAACTGTATCTTTACCGTATCTTTTACTGTATCTTTTATGTTTCCCAGCATAATCCTAGCCACACCACACATATGACACCATGCAACCACAACATGTTCTACCGTGCCTTCAACTGAATCTTTTGTCGTATCTTTTATGTTTCCCAGCATAATCCCAGCCGCGGCACACATATGACACGATGCGATTACGACATGTTCGACGGTGCCTTTAACTGTATCTTTACCGTATCTTTCACTGTATCTTTTATCTTCCCCAGCATAATCCCAGCCGCGGCACACATATGACACGATGCGATTACGACGCGGTTTTCTACCGTGCCTTTATCTGTATCTTTCACTGTATCTTGTATCTTCCCCAGCATAATCCCAGCCGCGGCACACATATGACACGATGCGATTACGACGCGGTTTTCTACAGAGTATTCTGCGTTACTCTGCTGGCAATAGCCTTCACTTTCACAGTGATACTGACCAATGTCTTTATAGATATCGATGGGCTGCTAGCTAGTAAGAAAGGTAAATATATTATTATAACTGTATTATTAACTAAGTATAATTTGAAGAGATTGCCTCGTTGGCATAGTGGTGCTAAGCGCGACTGCAACGCTAGAGGTCTTGGGTTCGATTCCCGAGTCGACCAAGGTGTAATTGGGTTTTTCTATGAAATTCTCAGTAGCAGGTCGGTGTTTGGATTTGTGCCCGGTTAGTGGCAATAGGCTCGCCCTCTATTACATGGGACCTAAACATATCTTTATCAATTAAAAGTGTGTTGAAAAAGTCAAAGCTCTGCACTCAGACTAACTGTGGTTGACCTCTAAAAATAAAATAGACCAACTCTGATAATGGTGATTGCGATTGAAAAAGCAAAAGCTTGTATCTCATCTACTGACAGATAGACCTCGTGACAGATAAGAGAACCTAGTGGATAAATAAAACCTTCATACTTAGCAGAGTAATACCTGAAATTGTTCAGCAATTTTAGAGATTAAACAATTATAAACTGCGCAATAAACTATCAGTGACTCTAATAGTAAAGTGAATAAAACTTTGACATCCACTAATATAGGCTAATAGTTAATAGTTTCAATAGACCCATGTTTAAAACATACATCATTTAACTCTATTATAAGCAGCTACTCTGTAAAATACTGTATCTTCTATTCTTGTCTAACGTAATATTTTCAGAAAAATCAAACACCCGAATAAATGAAAATACAGCCCGCGATGATTTCGGAAATATGAACACTGACAATGATGACTTCAATTATGGAGAAAATGACGATTCTTACAGAACTAAAAGATCTATTGGTAAGAAACAGTACATAAGTAATTTATCATTTATAGAACTACTATTTGCATGCAGTTTTATCTGCACGGAGCAACTAAATATGGGCATTCACCATCGCTTATTAAACTGCTTAAAATTCGGCCGCTTAGAGAATGCGTTCCTATGCGCACATGTCAGTAGGTCCTGATTTGTATGGCGAAGCAATCAGTCTTGTTATTTTATTCATTGTAACCTGGTCTATTATTCGCTTAATGTGCAAATATGTGATAATAATTTATGTGTAGTAAATTCCTCGCCACATTAAAGTTGATATAACTTTGTCCTGTTGACCATGACTTGTCAGGAACATATTCTCCCACCGGCCAAACTGTAAGACAAATGGATTTTCACCTAAAGAGTAGACTATTTTAAGATAAAATTTTGGCTTGCAACACGAAACATCTATGGGAATGTTCTAATTAATCGATTAGTTTTTTAGGACATTATCTTTCCCTATGATCATATTCTTTAAAATTATATTAATCTGTTACAGAAACCCAAAACTACCTTTTCCACATAAAGAATCCGAAAATCAAAAACATACTAACAAACAGACTAACAACCCTACTAGAAGAATTAGATGCAGAAGAGACAAATCAGGAAGCAAACCAAAATATAAAAGACAAAAAGAAACACAAAGATCATGAAAATGATATAGAAATAATTCACACTAAGATATCAGAAGAACCTAAAAAGAAATCAGTACATTCTGATGAAGATTTACTGCATTTGACAATGCATAATATATTGTTACAAGGAATTATTGGGCATATGGATTTGAATGATGTATACCAGAGAGTGCATTCATTAATGTCTAATCTTAATTTGGATGTGCCTAAAAAAGGTATGTCTAATAATTTTGTGGTTAATAGTTAATTTTGTTTGTCTGACGACCTCCGAGGGCGGGTTGCGTACGCACCGGTTTTCAAGGTGTCGCTAGCTCTGAAGTCCCGGGTTCGATCCCCGGACGGGTCAATGTAGAAACTAACTTTTCTACATTGTCCTGGGTCTGGGTGTTTGGGGTACCTTCGTTGTTTCTGAATACCATAACACAAGTGCTTAATAGCTACTTACTTTGGGTTCAGAGCAATGTATGTGATGTTGTCCGCATTTATTTATTATTATAAATTTATTAAAAAAAATGCTTTTATGGGGTTTAGTTCTCACCTAGGAGAAATCTTTGTATGATATACATGTCACCATTTAATCATACACACATACATTACATGCTTATAACGATACATAAAAATAATGTGTGTGTGTAATGCATGTTTTTATCAGTTCTCTGGTTGCCATAGTACAGGCTCCGCCTAGTTTGGGATCAGATGGCCGTGTGTGAATTATGCTTACATTAGTTAGAGCTTGAGTTTAAAATAAAACTATCAAGCAAAAACGGAATTTCTACTTCTTTATTTACAGACCCAAAACCAAAAACAGATGAAGTATCCAAACCACAGGCCACAGACAAAAAGCCAGGAAGGACAGCACTTGAAGATAAGTTTCTGCAAGAACTAGTTAATTGTAATCAACTACAGAATCAGATAATGGAAGTTACAACAGCAAAAAATAAATTAGAAACAAGAAAAACAAACATCGCTAAAGGTATGACTGAATTTTTAATACATTATAAATCAAAGATTTTTGATAACACTCCATCACACTAGCTCAAGAGTCATAAGTTGATCTTTGGCAGTCGTTTAGTCAATTCTGACAATAAGTCTTATTCTGGGAGACTGTGTTTCCCGGCGTGCAAAGGTCAGATAAGCAGTCGCAACATGTAAAATACGGTAATCTGCTGAATCTGGTAAGACTGGTAACCGACCCCAACATGGTTGGGAAAATGTTAGGTAGGATATATGCATAATATGCAAAATTTCATCTCAATTGCTTGTCAGGAATTAGCTCTTATTAAGCTTGCAAAGAAACACACATACATACATAGATTTATATACAATGAAAAATTTGTAATAGAAAGACGAAGACAGCATGACAAATAGATTTGTTTAAGGTAGACTAGACATCTATAAAAACCACAGGAACACAAGCAAATAATTGCTATTTTTTTTTTATTTCAGCCGCTAATGTGATAATTAAAACTGTTATAGATATCACATCAATAGGAAATGATAAAAATAAAGAAAGCGACCCCAAGTAAGTAACAACACTAACTAATTACATAAAACCCATATGATTTAAATAATCTATGCAAAGTCCCATAATATGACCTAAGAAGAGACTTGATCAAATATACAGAACAAAAAAGTCCTAAATAATATTATTTTAGCTCAAAGCAGATAAATGGAAGAAGATGGAAAAGGCCTTTGTCCAACAGTGGGCTAATATAACCTAGTCATAGTAATAGCATAATAATAATGCATTTAATTTCAGTCCCGAATAGCATTTCCGTAGGTTTAGCTGCCAGCAGCGTTACTTTTACATTCTTTATTACAGAAATCAAAAAGACAATATAAAGGGCATTATAGAACTCAGATACAATGGTAAAACAATAAAATTCACGACACCAGACTCTGAACCACCACAGCAACAACGCAAACAACTACCTATAACTATTGTCAAGCCTACACCAATACAGAAAACTGAGACAACAACTATAAGAGCAGATAAAGACTTTAACAAAATACCAAGATCATATCTCAACAAATTCATTGACGAATATTTCAAACGTTTCCCACAAGACAAAGAAATAAGCGCTGAACTAAAAGAGAAATACGAAACCAAAAGAATTAAACGTCACATCAAAATAAAATACAATGAAGATACATCTAAAGAAAAAGTAAGCAAACCAGTTAAAAAGAAAACTGAGGACGATGAACTTTATGTAGAAATAGAAACGCATTTCGATAGTAAAGGATTAAAAGGTGAAAAGAAAAAGAAATTGATCAGAAGTTTGATAGAAAAGATACAGAAAGCTATACACTCGGATATGGATGGGAAATTATTAAGTCAAGGTAATAAAACGAAGAAGCATAAACAATTGCATGTGAGGAAACGAATGCAGAATCCATTGGAACATAAAGATCATATATTAGTAAATAAATTCGCTATACCATTGAACGCTTTTGTCCACCGACAGTTGAACCCTATAACAAAAACGATTCCTATGCAAGAGAGCTCACCTATCATTGGCAGCAGTTCAGGAGATGATTGGAGAAAGCCTTATATCGGACCATCATTTTTAACTGCCAGCAAATCTATAAACTCAGCAGAAATGAGTGAAGTGGACGTCGATTACAGCAAAGTTTTAGACGTCAATGGAATACCACAAAGATTACAAAAACCCTTAAATACCGAACTTAGTGAAGAGACAGTCAGTACTAACTCTTTCTACGATCTAGGAAACATGAAATTCTTTATTAAGGATATAGATGGTTCTGGATTTTCTATTGGTTTCAACCAATATGTTGATGAACCACCTGATGCGGACACAATGAAACTATTTACTGGTTTAGAAAATGTTATAAAGACTTACCATCAAAATTATGATCCGGCTGAACCAATCAGGACTGAGGCCACACCAGTTGTAGAAGAACTCAAACCCCAAGAATTTCCAGTGCCTAATAATGAACACTTAATAGTACGCAGATCAGTAAACAAGAAACGTGATTACCATTCAAACGAATACAAAATAATATTCGATGAAAACTATCTACCATACAAAAACTACAGAGACATATTCGGAAATAAAAAGACTAAAAAAAACTACGAAGTAAGTAGATCTAAAAAAAGATTCAAAGACGTGCCGCTAGTCGTTGATGAAAATATATTCGATAAGAATCTAAAACCAGCTGAAATATTCGGACTAGCAAACCTTTTTGAACGCAAGAAAAGATCAATAAATGTTAAAAAAATCTCAAATCTGAAAAGCAAGATCAAATTAAACAGGTATTTAAACACCAAAGCTATGTCGACAAAGCGTATATTTTTGAATAAGAAAAGAAATAAACGACAGATAAATAAAATAAGGATAATAGCAACGGATCTACCTCATTTATCAAAAAACTCTGATGAAAATATATTTGTCGTGTCCGACGAAAATGTATTCGCTGATAGAGCAATAGTTAAAGAAGTTGAAACATCAGAAATGGATCATGAAAAGCATGAAGAAGCAGAATATGTTCCTTACCAAACAGAAGACAACATCCCAATACCAGCTAGTTACGTCACAAAGATATTCGATGGCAGGTCGAGACATAATCCGTTAATGGCTAAATACCCACACATATTTATGGAAGAAATATCAAGATCTAGAGAAGAATATATTCCGGATAACGCTTTACTATTCGGAAAAATACCCGGACTAAGTAAAATGGGTGGTCAAATGTCAGAGACAGAGAAAAGTGAAGAAAGAGCGCCTCCGGAACCACCGAGCCCACCGCCGTCTGTCCCGAACGCTACTGAACAAGCTAAAATACCTAAAGTACAGGAAATAGTTAACGCACTAGCTCCACCCATTCCAAAAGCTAACTACAAGGTCACAGTCAAAATCATGCCTAAAAACTTAACAGGCCTTAATTCAGGATTCAAAGAAATACACACTAGCATAAACAAAAGATTTAATAAAAATGGCCTCTTATATTCGTCGTTAGTCAATGTATCCGAAATATCTAAAGTGGTTAAACTTAACAGGTCGAAAGAAATGGCGGAATACAAGCCGGCTGATGCGTTTCTGGCGAGGAAAATAAAAGACCAACAGGATAAAATGCAATTGTTACTGAAACAGCACGCGAGGCATATTAATGAACAACTGAATCGCTTGAACGAGGAGAAATCTAACATAGAATCGTATTTAGTAGACGGTGACAATAATACCGATACTTATCACCTTGATTATGATATGATACCACCTGCTCTGCCTTCGCCTCCACCTACACCAAAACCAGTTAAAATACATATACATAAAGAAGAGGTAAGCCCAACACCAGCAGAAACCTCCAAAGAAATTTACACAACTACCACTGTGCAATTGACAGAAGCACCAGTTACAACCACAACACAAACAACAACTCAAGCGTCAATATTTTCAGATAAATTGAAACACAACATACTAAAAACTATAGAAAAAAATGAGAACTTGACCGATCAAATACTAAAGAAAATTGATAAAAATACGGAAATTCTAGAAATATTCTTAAAGAAATTGACGGAAAAGATTGAACAGACGACTGTTAAACCAAAAGAAGAGACGACGGAAGAGAATACGCCTCCCAAAATTGAGATGAATTCCTTCCCACCCGAATGGAACAATCATGCCATGCAGTTCAATCAGAACATGGTCATAAGAAAGAACGATTCCCATATTTCCATCCCATTCGTTTACGCGTACCAACAGCCAATGGTACCCCATAAAAGAGACGCACCGGTCGCAAGCGTAGTATATCATGGCCATATTCATGCTAATACTATTCATTCAAAAGACGCAAATTCGGGAGAAAAAGAAAAAGTCACACTGCCCATGCCGATATACAAAATTGCGGATATCAATAATCAAAGCAGGTTTTTTATCGATGAACTAGAGAATGATTATAAGGTAATTCAAGTGGGTGATGTAAAAAAAAGTAGGGATTACAACATGGTGGGGCAAAATGTTACCGTTTCTTAGTTAGAGATCTATTTATTTGTACTTTTTCATGTGATAAATATAAAGGATTAGAAATTAAATGAGTTTTATTTATTTGTTTTAATCCTAAAAGAAGAGACGATCTACTGTCGTACTGCGGAGGTTGGTTTGAGATGGCACAAAATAGAGACACAGAAGGATTTGGAGGAGGCCTTTGCCCAGCAGTGGGAAATTACCTACAGGATAAAAAAATCCTAAAGTAATGCAATGTTTTCTTGCTTAGAATATACCTAAACTATGATTGACTTTGCTTCAAATATTAGCGAATGCAGCTGAATACGGGTATTTTAATGGAAAGACTGCCTATCGTCCCTCAAAAGACATATTTGGTTGGTAATCCTGGATAAAGCAATCTCTGATAGTAACGTTATTTTATAAACTTTTATTTAGTTACTCAATTATTTCTCAATACTCAAGGGAGCACCCTTACCATGAACATTTAAAGCGAGATTGAGAAAGCAAGAGGTGGCTACATGCAATGTAGAGCGCCATCTCGCTTGCACAACAGCAACAGTGATACTTATAGGTGACTAGCGAACTCCGTTTCGCCACCAATGGCTTCGTTTTATGTAATGTTTGGTGATTAAAAGATGAAGATTTTTTTTTGTTTTCATTTGAAAATTTTGCTATATACCTCACGGAGCCCGAGACGTTTCCAACGAATGCAAAACCGTGGAAATCGGTTCGTGCGTTCTGGAGTTATAGCGTCAGGACGGAAAACCCGACTTATTTTTATATAGTAGAAGAAGATTGTTATAACTAAATGAATAAAACTGTTTCACATAATATTTGAATGATAATAACTAGTAAATCAAGGTACTTAAGTACTCATTACCACTACCAATCATTAATAGGTTCTTAATAAGACTTGACAATTAAGAAGGTAAAAATTAATTACTTTTAGCTAACGGTAAACTTAATGATTAGGAATTTGCTTAAAAGGTATCTCGTATACGTCCACTATCATATTACCGCACAGACAGAATCACTATTATTTTGTGATTTAGTAACTCGTTCGCTGCTATTCTTTCTAAGAACTATGAAAATACATTAATCGATACCACATTTAACTAAATTATAAATGTGATCGTCTGTGATGATGGTTTTCCCCAAAGCTGTGTTGGCCATTTTGAGGGCTTCCAGTCTCACCGACAGTTGAATACCGTATGTTACAGAGCGACTGTCTATCTGACACACAACACATGTTACTGGGTAACACAGTATCCCATAGTAAGACTGGATATTTGTATCTCGTCCACGTAAAAATGCTACAAAACAGACTAAGATATAATTTGGAACTCTTACTATATAAACCAGATGATCCCAGGCCAAAATGGCCTATTAAAATATTAAGCCGATAAGGGAAGTACGCGGGTAGAATCGAGCATTTCAACATTGAAATTAAGTAAGTATTTAATAATAATAAACAGGTTAAAGACTGCGCTTTGGAAAGATTCGGTTCAATGTTCAACGACTGTGACCAATAGTTCATACATTTGGTACAAATTGTAATGCGCAATTTTGACGTTTTGACGTTTAGTAGAATACCAATTTTCCGAAAATGGCTCTGCTGGCACGACACTATGAAGACATTGAACCGAGTGTAAATAGCAGACTTGGGCCCCAGACAATGTTACAAGAAGGAACCTGACTAGTTTCGGACTGCACTCAAAATCAATCATTACTAAAATAATTAAACTAACTTAAACATCAATGAAACCATTAGTTAAACAGTCAACCTTTAAATATGTGAAACAATAGATGGAATGATAAAATATTAATTACCTTCTATATAAAAGAAATGTATAATTAAATCAAATCATTTGGGTGAGCGCGGTGCCGCGTCGATGTCAAAATGAAGAATTTAATAGTGAGTGGTTTTGTGAAATAGTTTCGTTGTTTTTCGTAATAGTTTTAAGTGCCGATTTGTTAAAATAAAATAGTGTTTTGTTTATTATGTTTCGTGATATATACACTTAGGGCCACAATTATCCGGCCACCTTAACTTTTCGATGCAACTTGACAAACTCATTGTGAAATGACAAAATGGATGGTCGTCCAAATCATCTCGAGGAAGTCAAAAGGGCCAGAGAACACAAAACCCATCATAAAATTTTGGCTTTTTATGTAAAAAATAAGTTTCAGACTTTAAAACAACTGTGCTTTTAGTTATTTAATAAATAATCTCAAATCTTCATAATAGAAGTAAAGCAATATAAACTTACTTTATACTGTTTTATATCAGAAATTAATTGAGCTAAAGATTGTCAAGAAAGGAAACATTCCTAAATGGTTTTGTGACGTTACAGGTGGCCGGTAATTGTGCCCATGAGTGTATTTATGTTTTTATATATCTAACAAACACTACTCTTGTATTTTCGAAATCTTCCAACTTACCCCCATTCGAGTCCGAAAATAGTAGTCAAAGTTAAAGTTTAATAGTAGTGGTGTAGTAGGGCTAATCGGGAAAACTAAATTTTTGCAATGTTTTGTAAATAAATATGTTTCTTTCACAGTTAAGTATATCCGTGCTTTGCCTCGGAGTTAGTGGGATTACCGGTAAATCACTGTCTAAAGTACAGGTTAGTATATAACAGTATTTTGTATGTTTGTATGTAGAACTGCCTCGTTGGCCTAGTGGTGCTAAGCGCGACTGCTACGCTAGAGGTCTTGAGTTCGATTCCCAAGTCGACCAAGGTGTTATTGGGTTTTTCTATGAAATTCTCAGTAGCAGGTCGGAGTTTGGATTTGTGCCCGGTAAGTGGCAATAGGCTCGCCCCCTATTACATGGGACCTAAACATGTCGGCGAACTGTAGATGTACATTGGTACACCTCTGCCTAACTCTTCGGGGTTACAGGCGTGATGATATGTATGTATGTATGAAAGAATATAATAATGAAAGAACTTTAAGGAGAATCAAAATAGAAAAGATTCCTTTGGAACTAGACCTAGATTTTATCCCCAACATTTTCGACATAGTAAGAACCCCAAAAAAAAACCAATTGATCGACAAATATAATAATTTTTTATTATCTATTTCAGTCCAAAAAACCTCTAGAAACAGTATACAAAATAAAGGAAGACAAAGATGGGTCCACCCTAACGATTAGCAGGCCACAAATGGAGAAACCGACTCTGAGAGAGATTACCTACTATCATATTATAGAACGACCTTATAAGAAGAAAGGAACGAATAATGTAAGTAATAATAATAAATAATAATAAATGCGGACAACATCATATACATTGCTCTAAACCCAAAGTAAGTAGCTATTAAGCACTTGTGTTGAATTCAGAAACAACGAAGGTACCACAAACACCCAGTGTAGAAAAGTGAGTTTCTACATTGACCCGTCCGGGGATCGAACCCGAGACCTCAGAGCTAGCGACACCTTGAAAACCGGTGCGTACGCCACTTGACCACGGAGGTCGTCAATTAGATATTATTAAATAAAATAATAATCCAGCCTATCCCATTGCTGGGCACAGGCCTCTTCCCATATAGAGAAAGCGTGAGCATTGATCACCACGCTTGCTCACTAGATATCATAGATATTATAATTTAAAATATAATTAACTGGCTTGTTGGTCTAGTAGTTAGTGACTGACTGCTATATCGGAGGTTTTGGTTTCGATTCCCACTCAGGACAAATATTTGTCTAATAAGCACGATCGTTTGTTCTGCGTGTGTAAATTCTGTATAAATGTATGTATGTTTTTAGAAAAATGAGTATATATTTATCAGTTGTCTGGTTACCATAGCACAAGATCTGCTAAACTATGCTTAGATTGGGAGCAGATGACCGTGTGTGAATTAACCCAGTTGTCCATAATTGCTTGCATATGAACGTCAAAAAAAAACAACTGCAATAAAAAATACTGCTGGGCAGATTTTGATAAAATTTATATGGGACAACCACGATGCAAAACTTGTTATATATTAAAATCAGTCCATAATTGTAATTGTGTATTTTTTTCATAATATTATGATGATTAATTGTATTTATAAATATTTTCAAGGAACCTTCAAATGAAGATCAGCCGACTTATGAAGAAATCCGTAGAGTGTTTACCAATGGACCTGGTTTTCAGTATGTCAGAGTTAAACAGGTAAGAATTGACATATAATACTATGGTTATTTTGATATGTTATCAATTAGTTTGTCATGAAAACTTTCACACTTATTTTTGAAATATGACGGACACGTGGTTTCAATTCACAGATATTTTTTATTATTCAAGCATTAATTGTGTGATGCATATTAGTTTAAAGTAAGAATTAGTCCACTATCTAAGTATATTTTGATATATATTATGTTGCTACCATAATAGCATTTGAATAATTAGGAAAACCACGCAATACCCCACAAGGTATTTTCCTTTAGTGTTGGCTGCTAATAGATTTATAGGTACGCATAGAAAGATTGTACTTAATTATAAGCTTTTGTCTTGCAGACTGACCCGAGCAATGATGATAGTAAAATTAACAAAGATCCTGTAAACGATGGAACAAATCAGGTAAGTTTTAAAACCAACAATTTACAATAGTAAATTAAGATTTGAATGATTATTCTAGTATATTTAGTGTTGCTATAGAAATTTGTATGACCTTTTGGCGGTTTATTACAACTAATTATTATTTTGTTATCATAATTGTTTGATTCTATATCTTTGGTATAGCTTGGCTTTCGCAAGTTAGGGAATAGCGCTCCCAGGTTTCATTCGGGACGATAATTTTTATTATTTAGTTTATTTGTAATTTATCTTTGTTTTAGATTGATATACGACATGGTGACATTGAAGTATCGGTAAGTTTGTTGTATCTTACAGTCATCATCATCTCCTGAGCCTTTTCCCAACTATGTTGGGATCGGCTACCAGTCTTACCGGATTCAGCTGAACACCGTATTTTACACAGATCGACTGCCTATCCGACCTCAACAATCCATTTTTACTGGGAAATACAGTATCCCATAGTATCTTACAGTATTTATATATTCTTGCCAAATAAAAAGGATTGAATGTTATTAGATCAACAACACATAATTTATATTTGGGTTTATTTTTCAGAATCCCACCGAAGGTAATATTGAATTCCCAAAAGAGATAACAAATAATAAGGTAACATACTTACTTATTTTATTATCTTCTAAATCATTTTTTATAAGTATTACATAATTATCTACCCTTAATATAGAACAGTCGCTTACCGCGTCAGTCTGTTTTTGGTAACTCCTAAACAACGCAACCGATTTTGATACGATTTAACCTACCAATAGTAAGTGCGTAAAAAAGGGAAAGGTTTATAACAAATTAATTGTGTTTTACATTTCAGGATACCGAGGTGCCAATGACGCCAAAAAGACGGAAAAGGGATATCGGATACGAGGTTTGTATAAACTATAATCCTATTATTTCGATACTAGCAACTTCCCCGACTTGACCCGGGTAACACAGCAAAATAGGTTATTTTACTCAAGTAAATATATTTATTTATCGGCCGTACCTATACTTTATGACTTTATTAATTACATGCAGAAATAAATACAAACCTATCCTCTTTATTACATTTTGATAGTATACACACATACATACATATAAATATATAATCACGCCTGTTTCCCTTAGGGGTAGGCAGAGACCACTTCTTTCCACTTGCTACGATCCTTACACACTTGTTTCGTTTCATCCACTGTCATTATTCCCTTCATACATGCTCTTCGGTTTAGGGTACTCTTGACCTGGCCATTTTTCAAGATGTCTCCGATTTGGTCTAGAAACGTCCGCCTAGGTCTACCCCTTCCAACACTTTCATTCACACTCGCCTTATACACTTTTTTCGTCAATCGTTCTTCATAGTATAGAAATAAAAATATATTTACATGCTGGCTAGTTAAGAGTTCATTAATTAAATTAATCTTATTATTTTTTTTATTTTTCAGACTTCGGTAGCTAAGAGAGAAAAAAGAGAAAATAACCTTCTGGTAAGTATACATAGTCTTCAAATTACCTAAGTATACGTCACTTGATACAAGAGAAAAGTAAGGAGAGTTATACTGCGGGGCTCAATTACAGAGCGAAATTGTATTTTAAATATGTAGAATTAAGTATCAATTTACTTTGCAGCGATTTCCTGATCTACCTTCTACATTGTATATGAATAAACAGCCGGCTTTCACTAACGTACCAAACTCTATGGTAAATATTATTAATAAATTATACTGAAAACATCTTGAGTATTCTCAAGTTAAGCTAGACTATCTATTTTTAAGTAATAACATACCATAGGCCACCAAAAGCAAGTGAAACACAACTTATAATAACTATTAAATATTATTTTTAAGAAACACTCGACAATCATTTTCAGCATCGAAATCTGTTAATCCCTTTGGGAGCTATGATGATATAGACTAATAGACCCATACACAGACACGCAGATACACAGTATAAACTTATGATATTACATTTTTTATCTGCGATGAAATTGCCACCTTTACTTGTCTTGGTCGATCGTTTAGAAATCCAGATATTAATTTCTAGGTAGTTGTTATTTTTTTAAGTAATGTTTTTACATTTCAGGATAGTATGGCTTTGACCCCAAATAAGGATGAGAACCCAAGTATGAGGATCAACAATATGATGCCCAGTCCAATGATACCACCTTATGGTATGGGATTTACTGGAAATAATGGCAATTTCTGGAATGTAAGTAAAAAATATAAAAAACTAGATTGATTTTGTTTATGAGGGTTAACAGGCTATTAATTTAAAACATTAATAGCCTTAAAAACATAAGTCAGAAAATAGCTTGCTGATATATTACTTTAACATTGAGGTAGCAACAAGTATTTTATGATTATTGTTCATTAAGGCTTATGATAACAGTTACGTTTAGTTAACACAGTTTTCTGTTTACAGAACTTTAACGATCCATACCATGTATTCCACAACTATGACAATCAGGGATTTAACCCAGAGGTAAGGAACTATTTCTGTTTATAAATGTGTAAATAACTACTGAAAAGATATTTAAAGAAAGTTAATTCTTTTGAAATTACAAATTGTTTATTCACAAAGAAATCTATTCCAGATCTATTTAAAAATTGAGTCTATCGAATGAAAACATTTTCAAGTATGATTTTCAAGGATGATAAAAATTATCCAAAATGAACGAATGAAACGAAAACTAACTTATCTTTCATTTTTAGCCAAATCGTACAGGACCAACTCTTTTCCAACCAACACCTAATACTATCAGCTCTTTACCTAATCCAAGTGATTTAGGAACTAAAGACATCAAGGGCTCTCCTGATAAAAATACCAATCCTATTGATTCTAATGATCAAGATCAAAAAGAAGGAACAAGATACCCAGGTCATGGAAAAGACGTTAGTCAAACTAAAAAAATAAATAAAGGCTCTCCTAAAAGAGGTGAAAATCTAGTTGGATCTAAGGATTTAGGTCACAGAGAAGGATCTAGATACGCAGGGTATAGTAAAGAGTCTGATAGTGGAGAATCAGGTAGCAGAGAAAGTAGGTACGAGTCTGATGAAAGCAGAGAGAGTGGGAGTCGATCTGGTGAAGACAGTCGTGGGTCTGGAGAAAGCCGCAGTGGCTCTGATGAGGATAGTGGTGAGGACAGTGCTGAACATGGCTATGGGAAAGACAGTGGTGTGTCTGGCGAAAGAGATGATCGAAAACATAAGGATGCTAGCATAAAAGGTAGTAAAGATCCTAATAATGTATCACCTAAGGGTAAGAGTGAAAGTTATACAGATAACAGTAAAGAAACTAAGAAGAAATTCGATCAAATATTAAGCGATCTACATAACATATTCG
The DNA here is from genome assembly GCA_905146925.1 of Autographa gamma. NCBI lineage: Eukaryota > Metazoa > Arthropoda > Insecta > Lepidoptera > Noctuidae > Autographa > Autographa gamma. The sequence continues at coordinate 1,723,565 of LR989878.1, read as the reverse complement.
TGAAGAGTAACGCTACTGTTGTTATACCTGGTAATAACCCTAATTTAGTAGAAAATAAAGATACTGTTAATGACGGAGTTAAAGATGATACAAAGAAAGGTAATATGATAAGTGTTTTAGAAGGTTTATTTACCAACCTTATTAGAAACACAATTATAGTTAATAATAATGTACCAGTGGTACAGACTCCAGGTTTCAACCCACAAAATGACGCAGCCAATCCAGATATACCACAGAAATTCCATGACAATGTTGATACAACAACTAATTCTGATGGAATTAAAACAGTCACTGATTTAAATTCATTTAAAGATACTACAGATAATCCGAGCAATAAAACTGGTGATTTCAAACCTGATGAAATTAAGCCAGAACTAAATGGGACAGATTCAAAGGATTTGGGTCGCCCCGATGAAGTTACTACTTTCAATGTTACTGAGTTACCGAATAACACAGATACTGAGTTAAATAAAAATAAAACATCAGCTGAAGAGGGAAATGAGGATAACGTACCAAGTTCAACTGAAAAACCACATGAAGATAAAGATAAATTAAATAAAGGCAGTAATGACGATGATAAGAAATCTAGTAAAACAGATGAGACGAAGAATAAGAACGAAGGTGATGATAGTAAAAAAGTTAATACCACTGAAACTTCGGTAACTGGACTTAAAGATACCGACTGTCCTTCAAATAATAAGGTGAGTTATTATAATTAAGCAATTGAAATTAGGCTATGACCGCACTATGTTTTTTCCACAAATGGTAAACCGTGAAATCTCTTAACCGCCTGAGACACTACGGTTAAAAATCAGTCGCGGAAAATAACCGTTAGTGCGGCCGCTTCCATTACTTTACTCACAAAATCGGGTAGTTAAAATCCGCGGCTATTTAGCCGTAGTGCGGATAGTCTGAAGGAACATTCGTTCGTTCCTTTAAAACATGGCATTCAAAATAATTTATCTACCTTCACTAAATAATGTGAATTACGTATGATTATTCGATTATATTAATATTATATTTTAGTATTGTTATGTTCATTATGAGCAGTAAAATATAATTTATCTTAAGTTGTTGCACTTGCTATGTCAGTCCGTTGACAGGTAGTAAAAAAGAGGGTAGTACGAATAAATAATTTTTTGTGCTTTGCTGACTGCATGCTAATAGAGTATGAAGTACTAGTAATATAGGCCTAGCAAAGCATTGCAGTTATTTTGTTCATGTAGTTAGTTTGTATATCGACCAATTCTATCTTGCGTTCATAATTATCTTGGTCCGCCATCTTAGACCGGAACATATACCGGTTTAATCAAGGAAAAATGACAAAATAAAAAACCTAGAAAACAATTCTAATCTACGTGCCCTACCACCTGGGGCCCGAGTCTGCTATTTACAATTGCTAAAATAGTCTGAGTGGGTGGCGTAAGTAGGTCCATTTTAGGATAATTACGTAGGTAAAACATCATTTTAACGTTTTGACATTTAGTAGAATGCCAATTATCCTAAAATGACGTACTGACGCCGCCCACTCAGACGATTTAAGCAATTGTAAATAGCAGACTCAGGCCACCGTACACGCGAGGACCTGTACAATGCTACAGATAATGCTATCCAAGTAGCTGAGTACTGGTCCGGAAAAATGTATAACTACCATTTATCGACACGCTAAGAAGAAGATGCTAACTGGTTATTATTATTATAAACTAGATTAGTTTTGTGGATCATAGAGATCATGTGTTCTGAGTGAAGATATAAGAGCACTTACCATATATTCAACCGCTCCGTTGCCTCGTTCCTAACTCCCACTTCCTGATTTTCTGATCAACTAAATCTGTTGTAACATCTACTGATCACTACTAAGATTGGTTGACCAAAAGACTTACAACCAATCACAACGGCTAACAAGAGATATGACACAGATTTTCTTGTTTTGATCAAAGTTTTAAACAGTCTCGGTGATAGACGTAGGCAACACTTGACGATTTTTTTCCTTTAATACACAATTTTTAAAAGCCCAATAGACACTGCAGCACGTTTATAGTTTTATAATTAAAACACCAACACACGCGATCAAATAATACCGAATTTATTTATGTTAGCCATTAGTAATCGATTTTTGTACGAGCGCATGCGTTGCGGGTACGAACGTTATTTTCAAAAGCTAATTGTAGATGGCGCCAAAGGTAGAGCTGATCACAACATGGTGTTACTATTAATTATAATTACCTACATAATACAATTCGAATATAATTGCATAGTATTACAAAAAAAAAAAGGAACAAAACGACAACCGTATTTTTGTTATTGATATAAATCAGTTTTGCTGCATTTTTGGAAATGTTAATAATAACTGTAATACTTTATATTTTTCTATAATTTCCAGGACAGCAAAAGCTCAAGCGGGAATAGTACGAAAATAGATCAAATGGTAGATCTGATGAACAATGTAAGTCGCTGTGTAAATATTTTGGTTTTGCCTATTGCCAATTGGTGCCAACTATGGTATTTTCTCGAAACTTAATCATTAAACTAACTTGCAATTACGACGATTATGTAATTTATTTTTTAATACAAATTACGCTTATTTATTTACAGGACAAATTTTGGAAGTTCATGGGAGATTTGAGTGCTAAATATCTTGAATCACTTGTGGAGGTAAGAACATAATATTCCAAATAATATTAAACCAAAAGCCACCTAACCATTCGTTAGATGAGTGATCAATAAATAAACTTAAATAATAATTTTGATCTAATGTGTCTAATTTATCATATCATGAAGGGAATAATGACAGTGGATGAAGCGAAACAAGTATGCAAGGATCGTAGCAAGTGGAAAGAAGAGGTCTCTGTCTACCCTTACGGGAAACAGGCGTGATTATATGTATGTATGTACTCTTTTAAACATATTATTTAATTTCAGCGCACAACCAAGTTTATGAAAGATGAAATCGCAGCTCAAATAGACAAATACTTCAAAGAACATAAGCGTGAAGATAATAAAGTTATACAACCTAAAAAGGACGAAGTTTTAAATGAAAAACCAGAGACAGAAGATAAGAAGAATGATAATGTAATAGAAAATACAAATGAAGGTAATACAACAGACAATCCCATAGCAAAGAAAAACAAAGATAACAGCAAAAAAGATAAGAAAAACAAAAAAGATTCAGAAAACGTTGAAGAAACTAAAAAAGATGACGTAAAAGAAACTCGTAAAAATGATATAGTTCACGTTAAATCTCATACTATCTACGGAAATACAGTAGGTAACGATAAAGTAACTAATATCTACGTATTCTACGCATCAAAGAATATAGATGCTATCATGAACCATATCAAAGACCTTGTCAATGGGAATAACAGTACAAATATATTTAATTTTGAAACAAGTCCAAAACATCACAAAGGTAAAGATGAAGACAAGCATTCTAATGGAAAACATAAGGACAACGATATAACAGATACACCAACTGATACTTTTACCGATAAAAATAGTGATATTGTTACTGAAGCTAATACAGGAGATAAAGTAACAGTTCCAACAAAAGAACCGGTTACTGAATCTAATATCGAGCAACCTGTTATTAATAAGTCTAATGATACTACTGAATCTAGTACTAATACTACTCCTAAAGAAGTCTCGACAAAACCAGGTGACGTCAGAACTGAAGCAAGTCCTACTACTGATATTAGTATTGATTCTAATAAAGAAGAAGTAGCCACAGAAAGTAGTAATAATAAAACTACTACTGCCAGTAATGTTACTGAAAAAACAAGCAATGACATCACAACTGAAGCTGTAACTACTGAAAAAAATAGCAATGATCATAATAAAAATGTAACAAGTAAAGTTGAAGACAAAAAGACAGATGACAATGCGACTACAGTAGCTAACATTGATGTGACAACGGAACCTAGTAAAGATAGTGAAAAAACTAATGGAACTACAGTTTCCTCTAATACTACTGATGTAGTTACTGAAAATCCTAATAACAAAACTACTACAGAAATCCCTAATAATGGAACAAGTACAGATAAAGTCGAAACAAGTACTACTAAAATAGATGTTTCAACAATTAAACCTAATGTAACTGACGATAAGGCTGAAAATGCAACGGCTCCTGGAAATGTGACAAGCAATGACGTCACGACTTCTAAAGCAACTGACGTTAGTGGACCAACAGCTGAAGGAAATAAAGATAAAGCTGTAAATTCAACCGAAAATCCAAGTACAGAGAGTCCAAATTCCAATAACAAAAATGCTAGCGATGTTACAGACAAACCAAAAACAGGGAATGATACCAAAATAACTCCTGAAAAAGACATATCTTTAAATAAAACCTCTGTTAATAACGAAATAGATTCAAAAAACAATAAAACTACTGAATCTCCGACCGCAAATAACTCTACAGAAAAGACTGCAGAGAAAAATGAGACTACTACAGATATAAAACCAGGTAACAATACTAATTCCATTGAAAAACCGGGAACAGAAAATAAAAAAGATTCTGAAAAGAAAAATGGTACAGACTCATCAACTGAAAAAAATCCCGACAAATCTACCGAGAAACAAAAAGATGAGATTTCAAAAGATAAATCTGAAGACAAAAAAGATAGCGGAGAAAAAGATAAAAAGGAAGGCCAAACTACGGAAAATTCTTTAATTAAAGATACTTCTAGTAAGAAAACAGACGAAGCAACGACTGTTAAAAATAGTTAAGTAGCAGATTACAAAATTAGTAAAAAGTTTTGCAATATTGCTAAATTTATTAATACTTAAAAACCGTAGAAAGGAAAGGACTTAAATAGCGTAAAATTGCTCAATTTTAATATCAAAGGTCACTGTATAATTTTACGATATACGTAAACTTAAATAGTATTAGTTTTAGTAAATAAATATTTTTATATTACGACATCTTTTTATTTAATTAATAATAATAAACGTTTATTTTCTCAACTTGGAATGACGAGTTACAGCCCAAACTAAATACCAAACTGTAATGACTGGCCTGCCAAGTTAGACAGTAAGAAATGTAGCACTTTTATCCAAACTAATATTATGATTTGTTAATATGTAAATTACTTTAATAAACTACCTCGTTGGCCAAGTGGTGCTAAGCGCGACTGCTACGCTGGAGGTTTTGGGTTTCATTCCCAAGTCGACCAGGTTGTTATTGGGTTTTTCTATGAAATTCTCAGTAGCAGGTCGGAGTTTGGATTTGTGCCCGGTTAGTGGCAATAGGCTCGCCCCCTATTACATGGGACCAAAACATATCGGCGAACTGTGGGTGTACATTGGTACACCTCTGCCTATCCCTTCGGAGATACAGTCGTGGAGATATGTTTATGTAGAGGTTTATAACTTACACCGACCAACTTATTCCCATTTACTAAGAAAGGTATTAGATAATAATAATATTGTAAATGTTTAATTAAGCCAAGCTTGTAACGAAGTGCACAATCTGCATTTAATAAATATATGTCTAATGGAATTTAAGTAGATTTCTGGTGCCCGAGTCTGCTATTTACAGTTGCTTCAATCGTCTGAGTGGGTGGCCACAGTAGGTCCATTTTAGACCAACTTTGACGTTAAAATGACGTTTTGACATTTAGTAGAGTGCCAATTATCCTAAAATGGACCTAATGATGCCACCCACTCGGACGATTGAAGCAACTGTAAATAACAGACTCGGGCCCCAGGCTGACTTTAGCCATCTTTTTCAAACACTATAATATTTTTTTTTTAACCCGGCTATTTAAAATATTACAGGACAGGAAAAACGGGAGTTGCGAATAAAAGAAACAAATTGTTATCGCCAAATAGTTATTTAACTCTTAAAAGGAACTTACATAGTATCTTAAATAAACTAGAAATTAACAAACGAGAAAGTAAAAAAAATGACTTACACATCTGGTACACATAACGAAAATCACACCCGAATCTGTCATTCTTATATTAAGTGACTAATTGTAAACATTTACTGATCGAATGTAAACTTCACCGGCGTGTAAACTTTTGACCACGCGTCATATTTTCGTCATTAGTCTTATGAGCATATTAAAACCTGCTTACTTGTATCGTCTTATAATACTTACTGTAACCTATTTGACATATTTCTGATGTTAATTTAAATAAAGTAAGTAGACTTTTTAGCTCATGACTCTACAGATCGAAATAACAGCCAAAATAATATAATTTCAATGCACAATTTATAGAAATCAACTCTTTTCAAAAATTGACGAAAGTGTTTGGACGAGCAAGTTAAATTACAATTAATTTGTACATAATGATCAGGTAATATTGACCACTTTTGAACAATAAATTGAGAATTCTGATCAACGAATATTACAACTGATCAGTGGTCAGTCCTGACCACAATTTCGTTTCAAGACACTAAGTATAAATATTGATATTTTAATGTTAGTCCAATAAAAAATAATGAAAGAAGAGATTTTGTTGTCATATTTTATATATTACTTATTGGTGATACTTAGTCTACGAAATATACTTGCGGCTTGCGCAGAAGTAAACAATCTTAAAGAAAGTTTTTTCTTAGTTTACAAATGAACAAAAATCATACATATTGTATGGGAATACAAGACGAAAATTAATATTGGTACCTGTGCCTAAACGTTACTTTTTTTTTCAAATTTAAAACTTAGTTTCCTGAATACAAGTATCACCTTACTAAACTTAGATGGAGTTACCAAAAATCTTACCGTATGGTAACCATAGAGTAAACAGCAAATGGAGTGTTTATGATCAAATAGCTGCATGAATATTGTTATAAAATGATGATAGGATGACAAAAGGCACGGTTAAGGCTTGTAACAATCCCCAAACGCATTGAATGTCTTTCTGCAATACGGTCTAATATTCCATCCGTAAATTTTCATTTATATTATTAATTTTGTGATATTGGCAAGAAACTGTCATTCTTTTGGGTTAGCCAAAATGTTAAGAAATACTGGGCTAGCTAAAACCCTATTGAAAATATTGAAGATTTTGAACTAGTTTTAGAAATGTTCTTAATGATTTTATCTTCGATGTAAGAATGATTTAACTTTATGTCATATTATTTGTGTTTAGTTGCCAAACAATTTTGAATATTAGATAATCAAAATGAATGTGCTTTTACACAATTACATGGCAAAGACTTTAAAACGTTAATCACCAATGATATTCTAATAAACAGATATGTTATAAGCGTGCAATCGTGAAGACTCGAAAACGTCCTAATTGGGACGTATTGCCTTTCAACAACAACACTATGTGTCTCTTTTTTTCTTATAGGTTTTATCGCGCTATCTCTTTCGTATAATTTTGACTTATAGTGACATGTATGTCAGCTGCCGCTGCTGCGCGGAACACTTTTTTCGATTGTTTTGTTTGTGTACAACATATCTGTTTATTAGAATATCATTGTTAATCACACAATCACTGGTATAAGATGACAATAATTACACAAATAGGTGCTCTATTGAGTACACCCTAAAATTACATGAAAGACTAAATCTAAGACAAAACACAAATTAAATTGAAGTGCTACAAAAATACCCAGTTATAGAAACAATACATTGCTTCACCTATCCTTACTAATATTATAAATGCGAAAGTTTGTATGAATGTATGGATGTTTGTTACTCTTTCACGCAAAAACTACTGAATGGATTTTAATGAAACTTTACAATAATGCAGCTGATACATCGGAATAACACATAGGCTATAATTTATAAAGATAGTGTATGAATTTTTATTTGCGCGGGTGGAACAGCGGCGCGCAGCTAGTGCAAAAAATAACTTTCCTTAAGAAAACCCAGTGAATTTCCAAAAGATAAATTGGGCCTGCAATACCAAGATTATGGAAGTTAGTATGAAAAGTGAAAATATTTTTGACTAGCCTGTTGGTCTTGTAGTTAGTGACCCTGACTGCTATACTGGAGTTTGCGGTTTGATTCCCTTGGACATTTGTATGATGATAATTTTTTGTATCTGGGTGTAATTTATCTATAATATGTATGTATTAAGAATATAAGTTTTGTTTATCAGTTGTCTGGTATAGCACAAGCTCTACCCAGTTTGGGATCAGATGACCGTGTATGAGCTGTCCCAAGATATTACGTATATAGGCTGAAGCAATATTTCATATATAACCAGGCATTTCTGTAGCACCCTGAGAGAATGGCAAACATCTTGAAATATGACTAGCTACAATACAATGCAATCTAAAGGCTGAATCAAGAACATCAATCAGTTTTAAGTGACCGTTAAGTCTCATGCTGTCTTCGTCTCTTTATGGTGAAAAAACGAGACAGATAGTCCTTTAAGAATGTCCTACAGGTGTCTAAAAGCTGTTTTGATTGGGTGTCCCTTTGAAAATTTCCTGAAAATCTGTTCCGCATAAAAGTTATCGGCAATTTGAAATACATTTTCTTGTGTTTTTTTTGTCTTTGCTTGTATTCACCAGCAGTATTCTCTCAAGATGTTTACCTACATCTATAATAAAAAATTACAAAACCTTTTCATCCGCAACACTCCATTTATTCTTTACTCTCCGCACTTAGCATATGATTTTAATCAGTTTGGCCGGCCGCCTGACGCAGTAAGACATAGATCTTCTCTTTAATCCAGTCTTTGTTGTACGGAGCGTATGTGTTCGTTGATTTTTGGTAGACTAGGCAGCTTAAATCTGCCAGCTGAAATAAAATACATGTTTTAAATTTACTACCTATGTAATTTCCTTGCGCCTTCTCTATATGGGAAGAGGCCAGTGCCCAGCAACTGGGACGTTTATAGGCTGGATTATGAATATTATTAATATGAACTTTCTTGCGAGCACTTCAACATAGGAATGGCATAATGGAATTAAACTACTTGCATCATTGATGATTCAGAAGTAATATGCATTGGGAACAGCTGGGCAGGGACATGAAGATGACGAAGTGCCGGAAAGGCTTAACGGCTTTGTTGCTATGCAATAGATAAAAATTATGTACCTACCTATGTTATGAAAACATAGAATTAAAGATTTAGACTTATCCAAAACATTAGATTTTTATTTATAAAGATATAATAAAGACGAATAGGTTTTCAACTATGTCGCATTTAAAATAATCTTTTTACATTTGATAACTTAATTTATCAACTTATTTAACAAGATGTAACTCGCGCTAGCAGAAAAGCAAGCAAAGGCAAGTAAAACTACATAGCATAAATAGTCTTTTACATATACTCTTCAGAAAATCTTTTTATATACCTACAACTTATTTCTTGTGATTTGTGTTTTGCAATAGAATAGTCTGACTAGAAATATTTTATAAGATAAGCATCATAATATTTGACTAATGTTGTTAAACATTTAGCTAAGAGGTATTAAACATAATAATGTAGACTGAAACGAATTAATCACACAATCGATTTGAACAGAAATTATACTATGCATACACAAGTCCTGTGGGAAACATTCATTAATTACTGTGAACAACAACATACGTAGGTAAAATATTAAGATATTTTAAAATGTATAATTAAAGTTTTGAAAATGAAAGCTTACCTGATCGATAAAATCGAATAACTGGGAGATATCGTAAGTAATCGTCGGCGTATTTGGATTCCGCCTTTTCAAGTGTTCTTCATATATTTTACAGACCCCTTCCATACAATCATTGACACTCTCGTAGTCCGAGTATGTCCTGGTTTCAGGCCTAGGACCCGGTTGCACCAACAAAATTGTATGAGACTGAAAAACGAATAATATAACCTAGTTTTACCCGCCATTTTCATTCAACAAAATACAATGAATTTACGTGTTTCCTTACCATTTTTGACGATTATTATCGAGTTCCTTGTTAGCTGTTATTGGTATTTGGTAGTTTTTAACGATAATTCCTTATTTTCGCTAGTAAAACGAGAAATAACGAATATTATGCACGGCTAGAGATGTACGCGCTTGATATTCGTTCAGAAATTATTAATGGCACAGATAAATCAGAAATCACAGCAGAAAATGAAACCAAGTTTAATTTAAAATCGTTGTTTTATTAAACAAAATAAAGCACTTCCATGTTGTTTTTGTTAGTTTTCATAGTGATTGTGTTCATGATAGGTTTATAAACTGAAATATGTAGATGATATGATGATGATGATGATAGGTCTAAACATAAAATCAATAAATAGCTTTTGTGGCTCTTACACTTCCGAACGTAAAAATTTCGTTGTACGTAAAAATACTAAGCGTGAGATCGATACATCTAGAAGCATTAAAACCCTGTTAAAGTAGACTATCCAGACTTGAAAATTCTGATTGTAATGGAACGAACACTAAGATTCGATCGAATGTCAACCCTATGTCAAATTCAGAAAAATAGAAATTGTATTGTTCGCGCTAAAAGCATATTCTTTAATATATAAATAAGTCGTAAAAGAATTGAACAATGATCTTATTGATTAGGAATCTTATTAATGATTATCCTAAAATACTATAGCCTGTTATCATTATATCAAACCAGTGTTAAATAACACAAATAATATGACTAATCCTATTGAAAGTTTTGAGTTTGTGTTCAAAAAACAGTGTACCAAAATGCCTAAAACGCTATACAATAGCAATAAACAACAAAATATAACTACTTATAGGCCCCAAGATGTGATATCTAGTGTTTCATTACAAATGAAAGCTATACAGGTAGCAGATTCTATAAAAACTGAGAAAAGTTCTAAAAACTTAAGCCATTTGAAGAAATCGACGTTTTTAAGTGTAAATAATTTACCAGCTTATGAGGTGAGTAATATAATAATTATTTCTTCAATTTATTTATTTATTCAATAATGAGTACACTGTTACATTTGGTTGGACTGTTGGTCTAGTGGTTAGTGACCTTGACTGCTATACCAGAAGTTGTGGGTTCGATTCCCACTCAGGACAAATGTTGTGTGATGAGCACGATAATATTTTCTGTAAATAAAGACCTATGATAAGACATAGGTACTAGACAGATCTAAAAAGTCCAGTGAAGCAGTCGAAGCCTGCGCTCAGGCTAAATGCTAAGATCTCTAACAAAAAAAAAAATGGACAGATCTATACAGATATTTTTACATAGTATTCTTATTTAAGAATTTATTTTCCCATTTTGTAGTTAGTTTTGGTAAAACCTTGAAAATATGTTTTATTGAACATATTTTGCTATTTACTTAATAATATGACTTCTGGATTTCATATGGATATTGATTACAAAAATAAATAATAAGAAATTGTGATAGTTATTATACCCGGCAAATAAGTTTGCAAGATTTTGACCAACTTACGTGCCGGCAATTATAAATCTCTAGTTTACTATAACTTAAATCTATTCTTTCAAGGTACCCAAACAAGCAGTTAAGTTCGACACCCAATTCGTAACAGACACACAACTTATAAACATTATAGAAGACGCAGAAATGATTGACGTACAAGACGGAATGACGCAGGAGTTTGAATCTTCTTTCTGTCAGTCAGAGACAGAAGATAAAATAGACTTAAGAGATAGAAAGAGATGTGCAGATGATAAAAGTAATGTTAGTATAGAAGACCAAGAAAATGTCTTAGAAGTAAGAAAAGATGAAAATGATAGTACATTAAAAAATACTAACAAAACTGTTGAAATCATCAATAAAGATACAGCAGTTATTGCTATAGGTGTTAATGATGGTCTAGAAGGACTAAATACTGTTTTCAAAGATAAAACAGAAGTAAATGTAACAGCAGTAACCAATGATAAAAATAGACTAGATGCTATACCTGATGATGATGATTCTAATAATATTTTTGAACTTAATAATGATGATAAAACTAAAGGTGTTAATCTTGAAACTGCTTTTGACACACAATTTGAAGAATACAGTCAAATGCTAAACAAATGTATTGAAATAGAAGACAATGACAATAGCATAGAAAGACCTGTAAGTCCAATATTCATGCAGAAATATAAACCAAAATCGCCGTCTCCATTAATCTTTAGCTTGGACAAATTTGAGAAATTTGAACAAATTGCAATGTCGGTCATCGATATTGATGATTTGAATACTGCTAAACGAGTAATTAATTCACAGATTTTAAATAATGAGTTACAAATTAAAGTTAATGAAGAAATACCGCCGGATAAAGGTGAACATAGTCTTATATTACAAAATGTCGGTAAAGAAAATCCTTTTACTGGTATGGAATTCAATTCTCTTAGAGTAGAAGATTTTAATTCAGAGATACAATTTCTTGAGCTAGACAAAGAAATAACAGAAGATTTAATAAAGAAAGTTAAAGGGAATAACGAAAATACAGAAATATTAAAAGATGAAATCCTATTTAGTAGTGACGAAGAAGAATTTGTGCAGAAATCGTATCAAGATCTACCTTTTACTTGTGCTTTAGAGACATCGTTTTACAATCACCCAGAAGATTTAGATAAAACTATGTTTGTGGGGTTTCAAACTGCGAGTAATAAGTCTATACAGGTTTTTACGGAATCTTTTGATCAAGCGAAAAATTTGTTAAGTAATGTTAGTGATGAGGAAATAACTATAACTGATTTAGTTAATAATTTTGATGGTAATATTGAGGAACAAGCTAAAATCGACTTTATTAGTGAAGATAAAGAGCTTGATTTACCTTGCAATGATAACGAAGAAAATGACGCTGAAATACCTCGTAATGTTAACACAGCAAAGAAAGACGAAGTTAATGATAATATTGATGAGAATATACTTCAAGAAAATGCTGCAAATGTTTTAGAAGAGAAAATTTATGTAATACCAGTACAGAAAACTAATTTTCAAGGCTTCAAAACAGCAAGTAATAAAAATATAAAACTAAGTGAGAAAGCTTTGGCTAGATGTAACAAAGTTTTTCAAGATATAGATTTAAACGAAGATTTTAATTCTCAAGCAGATGACATTGGCTTACAAAAAGAAGGAAATAAAGAATCTATTATTCCTGATGTACTAGAAACTAAAATAAATAATAATCTTACTGATGATGTACAAAGTATTGACGATGTTATTATACAAGAATTTGAAAATATAGAAATGTCTTTAGAAGAAGACAAAAATTCACTAAAAGTTGAAACTACTATAGAGAATAAAACAGATAATTGTCTAAATATTAAAATGGAGGAGAATGCTACGGAAAAATATCAAGATTACGTCAATGATATTGATTTTGATAACGATTTTAGTCAACTTGGTACAGACGCTGATGTGCCTAAGAATGTTACAGAGATAAAATCACTAAACAATGAACATACTAATATAGATGATAAAATAGCTGATCCAGTTCAGATAATTTCAGGAAGTCTAGATAAAAACCTAGATCAGATGACTAGTGAGAGTATAAATAAAATAATAGAAACTATTGATTTAAATCGACCATCAACAAGTAAAGTGTTCATTGGATTTAAAACTGCAAACAATAAAAATATTAACATTTCTAAACAAGCTTTAGCTAAAACTATTAATGTTTTCAAAGATATTGATTCTACAGATTTTAAATTACCTAAAAAAAGTCAAAAAATTGAAGAGAAAGGCTCTATTAATAATATTAATAGTGATTCTTATAAAGGTTTTAAAACAGCAAGCAACAAAAATATAGCAATTTCCAAAGAATCTCTCGCTAAAACAGCAAATATATTCAAAGATTTAGATTCAGATGATTTTAAATTACCTAAGAAAGTTAAAAAGGATATAATCGATGAAAATAAAGATTTTTGGGCTTTAGACCAGCCTTCTACTAGTAAAACTAGTTTTGTTGGTTTTAAAACTGCTAATAATAAAGAAATTGGCATATCTAAAGAATCTCTTGCTAAAACTAAAGATATTTTTAATGATATTGATACAATTGATTGTAAAGACACAGAAAATATAAATGATAATGTAAGGAAAAAGATAGATATTGAAGATTTAAATAGATCTGTAAATAATTTACCAAGTTTTAATGGATTTAAAACAGCTAACAATAAGAATATTAAAATATCTGATAAAGCTATGGCTAAAACTAAAAACATTTTCAAAGATATTGATTCTGATGATTTTAAATTTCCATTGAAAAGTAATGAAAAACCTCAAAAAGACAAGACTTCTGAAGATAATGGAAATATAAAAGCAGTTTATCCAATAGAAGAAATAAATAAACTTGCAGTTGATAACAACAGTCCAAAGATAGATTTAAATGAATCGTTTACAAGTAAAGCAAGATTTGTCGGCTTCAAAACTGCAAACAATAAGAAAATTAATATTTCAAAAGAATCTATAGCTGAGACTAAAAATATATTTAAGGATATCGATGAAAATGACTTTAATTACGCTGAAAACGAGAACATAACTAAAGAATTGGCAAATAAACTACCATCTCATAGTAATTCTAGTAATACAGGCTTCATTGGATTTAAAACTGCTAATAATAAAGAAATAGAAATATCTGCAACAGCGTTAGCTAAAACCAAAAACATATTTAAAGATATCGATAAAAATTGCGAAGAAAAGAAAACAGTAAAAGATGATTATCCAACTATAAACAAAGAGAGCTATGAAACTTGTCTAAATAACGATAATAATGAAAAAACTATGGAAAATAAAATAAAAGATGATCCGACTCCTAAGTTTACAGGATTTACTACAGCGAGCAATAAACAAGTAAAAATATCTGAAGAGGCGTTATTGAAAAGTAAAAATATATTTAAAGATATAGATCAAGCTTCTCAAATAGATATTAAAGAAAAAGAATGCTATCCTACTAGTCCAGATAACAATACTGAAATAAATGAGAAGAAAATAATGGAAAATAGAACAAAAATAGATCCGACTTCTAAGTTTACAGGATTTACTACAGCAAGTAATAAAAGAGTTAAAATATCTGAAGAAGCATTATTGAAAAGTAAAAACTTATTTAAAGATATAGATCAAACTTCTCAAATAGATATTAAAGAAAACGAACACTATCCTTCTATTACAGATAATAATGAAACTGTAATAAATCAAATGAAACATGATCCAATACCAAAATTTCAAGGATTCACCACAGCAAGTAATAAACAAGTAAAAATTTCAGAAGAAGCATTATTAAAAAGTAAAAATATATTTAAAGATATCGACAATTGCGATGAAAAGCTTATAGTAGTCGATGATGACAAAAAATCAACACATACAGACATTTCTGATGCATATGATCCCAAAAATGGTAATTCAAGTCCCATTTTCAAAGGTTTTAAAACAGCTAGCAAAAGAACAGTTACAATATCAAAAGAAGCGTTAGCTAAAAGTAAAGAGCTATTCAATTATATAGATCCATCAGATTTGGAACCTGAATTCCGTGGATTTAAGACCGGTAATAACAACCAAGTTGATATAACTGAAAAATCTTTAAAAGAAACGCGAAATTTATTTGATGATATTCCAATTAGCGGTTTTAAAGGTTTTCAAACTGCTAGCGATAAAAATGTTGTTATTAATGAAGAATCTTTAGCTAAATCTTGGAAGTTGTTCCATGATTTAAACGTACAAGACAATGTAGACAATTCTGGTGTAGTTGATAAAAAAACTATTAATATGGGATTCAAAACGGGTTCTGAAAATAGAGTTTTTGTTTCGGAGGAGGCGATCAAAAGAACGAAAAGACGCTTTTCAGAAATAGATGATTCTAAAACAAGCAATAAAAAAGAGAAATTACCTGAATTAGTAAATGATATATTAGATACACAAGTCTTAAATAACTTTGAAGAGAGCTTACATACTGAAGACTTTCATGACACCCCAATCAAATCAAAAAGGTCGGGCAGTCCGATTCTATCTTGTCCGAAAGCGAAGAGACGAAAAAAGTTCGAAACACCGTACTCCACTCAAAAAATACTAAAACAAATTCCAAAAATGGACAAAATCGACAAAAATTTCAACGGTATAACATTTACGGAGAACTATAAGAAAAATAAATGTTTTAATTTAAAAGATTTACTCAAAAACAAAAGGAATAATGCCAAAAATATAACAGACCCATATTTACTAAAATTCAACTTTCAAACTCTTTTAAAATTCAAGTTTTCCGGCGAACGAAACAACTTATCAAACTCCGATTTAACCGTCGACTTACTAAAAGAATTATTCTCAAATTCTGTGAACACTAAATTAATCCCAAACGGCTGGTTAGACAATCATATAAAATTGATTTTATGGAAACTAATATCGTACGAAATTAAGTTTAATTTAAACGTATGTGATGCTAAGAATGTTTTGGACCAATTGAAGTATAGATATGACAAAGAGTTGTACAATGCTCAGAGGCCGGCCATAAGGAAGGTTCTCGAAAAAGATGATGTGGCTTCTAAAACTATGGTTTTGTGTGTCGCTGGGATTTATGTGGATGGAGTTTGTGTTGCCAGGTGTGTATAAAATGTTGCCATATATAAGCTACTTTATAATTACTTTTGCCCCGGGCTCCGCTCGTGTGGATTCTTGTTATCGCAGCAGAAAGTAGCTATTTAATTGTCTCGCGATCTATTATATCAGCAGAAAGTTGTTATTGCATTTTTTTTATCCAAGCTAGCCCCTTATCAAGTTTCGTCAAAATCGGTTAAGCAGTTCAGCTGTGAAACATCACAGACAGACAGTTACTTTAGCTTTTATAATATTAGTATGGATAATCATAACTAACAATTAAATTCTTATGTCTGTTGTGACGCAGAACGGACACAATCGATTTCGTGATTTTTATATTTCTTAAATTGTTCTTACAGTACCATTGAATAGATTAAATGTATAGTGACTGTCTGTGAATTTGTCTGTTTCACCGTTGCTCCAAAACAAATGTTGTTTTAAAAGCTAACGTGAGGGATGATGACAAATTTTTATTTTTTATTCCATCTTTTAGAAAATAATAATAATGTTAGACACGTATTTTTTGTTTTGTCCCGTAGACAAAGAATGACGAAGATACAGCGATTTCAATTCTTGCGTGACGTCACGTTTTAGCATAAATTGTACTCAGCCGTGACGTCACAAACCCCCACTACTGAACTTTAAAGCGGTTTATCTTCCTATTTATTTAATGATTTGATAAAAGAAAAAAAACGTGTCTGTTATATTTTGATTATCTAAATGACGGACTAAATAAATTTTGACTTTTCATACCTAGTCATCTACCCTGAAATTCTTGAAATGTGACATAAATCTAAAACATTTCCGGGCATTCGCTATTTTTTTATTTATTCACAACTTGTATTATTTCAGTGCCACAACCACAAACCTAGAACTCTTACTAACCGACGGCTGGTACTGTATCATGGCTACTCCAGACAAAATGTTGGCCCAATTGGTCTGCGATGGTAGGATCACAGTTGGTACTAAGATAGTCACTAATGGCGCTGAGCTGGTTAACTGCGAGCAGGGGGTTTCGCCTTGGGAGGTAAGTCTTCAAATATATAATTGGTATAGTTGGATTCAAAGTTAATGGCGGCTGTGAAGGTAGCTACACTTAGCGCAGTACCTCGCCCCGCACCCCCGCTGGTGCATAAGTTTGTTACTGCGCAGCGACTCGCCTCGTGTTCCGAGCTGCCATTAAGTTTGCACCGTACTGTACTACTTATTTTTTTTTTGGTCCATTGTTAACTAAAGTCTCCATACCTTCCATTCTTCTCTAGTCCAAAATATGAACAAGTTACGTTTTTAACCGACGAAAACAGAGGAGGTTCTCAATTCGACGCGTATATTTTTTTTTTTTTTTTTATGTATGATCACGCATATCTTTTTACTGAGTAGTCCGATTTTGATAATTCTTTTTTTATTGGAAAGGGTATACTCCAAAGTTGGTCCCATATAAATTTGAAAAAAGAATTCCCACCCTAAGGGTGGAAAAACAGGGGTTAATTGATTGTTCACGCACTGATCGTAATGTTTACCACGCGTAACTTTTTACTGAGCAGTCCGATTTTGATAATTCTTTTTTTATTGGAAAGGGTATACTCCAAAGTTGGTCCCATATAAATTTGAAAAAAGAATTCCCACCCTAAGGGTGGAAAAACAGGGGTTAATTGATTGTTCACGCACTGATCGTAATGTATTACCACGCCTAACTTTTTACAGAGTAGTTCTATTTTGATAATTCTTTTTTTATTGAGTAGGCTATACCTAGAAGATGGTCCCATATAAATTTGGAAAAAATATTCCAATCCTAAGGGTAGAAAAACAGGGATATATTGAATGTTCACTAACTGATTTTAATATATGACCACGCGTAACTTATTACAGAACAGTTTGATTTTGATAAATCTTTTTTTATTAGATAGGGGGTTATACCTTGAAGCTGGTCCCATATAATTTTACTCTAAGGTTGGGAAAATAGGGGTGATTTATTGTTCACTCACAGATTTGAATACTAAAATAAGGTAGTTAGCTATTTTAAAAATACTAAAATTATTTAGCATGTAGCAATTAGTATATAATAGCCACAAAAAAGTATAAAATAAAAACTTTTTAACAAAAAAATTAAACCGCCGAAAACACTGAAAAGCAAAAAATAAGAAACCTTTTTTTATTTAATCTTAATAACTAAGTTCTTAAACGAATGTGAGTATACCTAAATAATTTTGAGGCGGCGCCAAACTATCAATTAACAAAGATCACAAAATTACCTTAAAAATAAAGAAGCAACCAAATCAAAAACGCTATATACTATACTATAATTATATTCTTTACTTACCACCTACTAATTCCATTGTGGAAAGCAAATAAAAGTTTTGAGTTCGAGATTATCAACTTAACAATGCAATGAAATCTCCAGCGATAAAAATTAAAATTTCTAAAAAAATTAAGTACCAATATATCGTAATTAATTAATTTGCCTGTTTGGCGCCGACTCGAAATTACTTAGGTATACTCACATTCGTTTAAGAACTTAGTTATTAAGATTAAATAAAAAAAGGTTTCTTATTTTTTGCTTTTCAGTGTTTTCGGCGGTTTAATTTTTTTGTTAAAAAGTTTTTTTTATGCATATTATGTTGTTAATACTTAAAAGAGGAAAAAGATAACTTTATTTAGGAGTCGAACCCACGACTATTGGTTAGGCGCAAGAGTCGCTTTACCAACAAGTTCGCTGGTTGTAGTTGAGTGTTATTCTGCCCTGTTGGTCTACTGGTTAGAGACCCTGACTGCTAAACTGGAGGTCGTGGGATCAATTCCAACCCAGGACAAATCTTTTTCATGAGCATGATTTTAACCAATTTCAAGGACAAGATTTGTTAAATCTCAAGGGCAACGTATGCGACATCGAATGTCCAATATTTTATAGATCTCATATTTCAAATTTCTGAACTATTCTATTTTAAATCAATTCAGTATATTTAAAAACCGTAACTACACCACAATTCTCAGGAAACATCAGCAGTACGTCTAAAAATCTTCGGCAACTCAACACGGCGCGCCCGCTGGGACGCGCGGCTCGGTTACCATGGCAACGCCGCCATCTTGTCGCAGCTGTCAGCTGTCAAATTGGATGGCGGGAAGGTGTCGAAGTTACGAGTGTTTGTGGCGAGAGTGTATCCGGCGATGTATGTTGAGAAATTTGAGGATGGCAGTACTGGTAAGTTGTTTTTATAGCATTCGATCCCCGAACAATGTAAAAAAAACTACTTTTTAATAGTGTGACTTGTGACTGGGTGTCTGTGGTACACATAACACTAGTTCTTTAGCTACCTACTTACTTTTTTCGCAGAGCAATGTATGTGGTGTTGTTCATATTTATTTATTTTTGACCACTTCTCTGTCCAATGAGTCACATAATATTGTGTCTACGAGTGACAGTTAAGTAGTTAATTATACCTATAACACATCTATTTACAACGCCTTTATACCGTATCTGTGGTCCCTAAAA
Organism: Autographa gamma; assembly: GCA_905146925.1. Taxonomy (NCBI): domain Eukaryota; kingdom Metazoa; phylum Arthropoda; class Insecta; order Lepidoptera; family Noctuidae; genus Autographa; species Autographa gamma. The sequence goes on along the minus strand of LR989878.1, from coordinate 1,703,680 downwards.
CAGTCTGTTTTTGGTATCGTAGCTCCTAAATGGAAGGACCAATTTTGATGCATTTATTTCTGGTCCGAAAAGACGACAACACGAATAGATCTGTTATTGTTTATTAAACTTATTTCTTACATCTGTTAGGTTCAATTTATAGTTATTCCTTCTCTTTTCTCGAATAATAATTTTTAAATCTCTTTCTTTTAGTTACGAGATCTGAGCGTCTAGAACATTTGCATCAGATGAAGACGGAAGCGGAACGACAGAGTGTCATGGAGAAGATATATGAAGAAGTAGAGAAAGAGTTCGCTGATCAGGTGTGTAAATATGGTGAAATAAAATTAAAGACTATAATCGCAATTTATTTGGGACTAGCTAACAATGATAAAAAGATGTCGCGTAACAAACATTGAGATAAGAAACAAAAAAACGCATTATCAAAGTAAAACTCCTCATTTTGAAATCGGTAAAAAACTATTCGTTTTAATTTCATATCATGGGATTTTTTTATTTATTTACAACTAGCGACCCGCCCCGGCTTCGCACGGCTGCAACCCTATCTATAGAGGGAAAACTGCATTCAAATCTGTTTAGTAGTTTATGAGATCTAAGCGAAATAACAGTGGCAGCGACTTAATTACATACTAAGTAAATAATCATGTACAAACATTGAGTTATTGCATGCTATATTTCTAAGTAGTTAACATCGTCTTGATATTTATTATACATTATTTTACAGGACTCACAAGACTCAGAAGGGTTATCCGACTCATGCAATAGAACGTGCTTAGACAGTGGCTCACAGATAGCTAAACTCATGAAGCACAGCAGAGACCCAGGCGAATTTAGGGTAAGTTTTGGTATCAATACACTTGGAGCCTCGAAAACTGCCATTATTGTGCCATAACTTTTTCAAAACACCGTTTTGGTACTTCCTGCCATTGCAAAAGTTATTAAAGACGAAAAATTCTTTCGAATTACATAGCGAGAATTGCCCGTTCTATTTTGATTAACTCACTTTGACCTGTTTTGTAAACTGACTCTATACCAGATGTACTGTTCACCCCTTTTGGATAGATATACCCTTTCGGTAATTTTGTCCCGGTTCTTGGTGTTTAGGTTCTTAGAATTCCGTAACACAAGTGCTTTAACTACTTACTTTGGGTTCAGAGCAATATATGTGATGTCCATAACATACCAAATCGCCTGTATACCCGAAGGGTTAGGCAGAGGTGTACCAATGTACACCCACAGTTAGCCGATATGTTTAGGTCCCATGTAATAGGGGGCGAGCCTATTGCCACTAACCGGGCACAAATTCAAACTCCGACCTGCTACTGAGAATTTCATAGAAAAACCCAATAACGCCTTGGTCGACTTGGGAATCGAACCCAAGACCTCTAGCGTAGCAGTCGCGCTTAGCACCACTAGGCCAACGAGGCAGTTCCATATGATGTCCATATTTGTTTGAATTTATGTGGTTAGTGACCCTGACTGCTATACTGGCGGTCGTGGGTTCGATTCCCACCCGAGACAAATGTTTGTGTGATTAGCACGATCATTTGTTCGGTGTCTGGGTGTAATTTATCTATAATATGTATGTATTTAGAAATATATAAGTATGTTAATCAGTTGTCTGGTTACCATAACACAAGCTCTACTTGGGATCAGATAACCGTGTGTGAGATGTCCCGGAATATTATTATTTATTATAGCTATATATAATACTATTTCTTTCAGGCACAACTAACGTCCTCCCAAGCCCTCCTCCTAGAATCCCACGCTAACCGCCGCAGGGAGCATCTTCTAGAAGCAATGCAGAAGAGGATCAGAGAGAGAGTGGAGAAAGCAGGAGTCCGTGTGAACAGGAATGTGGTGACGTTGCTAAAGATCAGAGTCGCGGGGGTGGATGATAGAAGTGTTACTAAAGGTAGGAGATTTTAATATTGTCTCTATGTTTATAATATGTAGGTGTGTAAATGCGGACAACATCACATACATTGCTCTGAACCCAAAGTAAGCAGCTATTAAGCACTTGTGTTATGGAATTCAGAAACAACGAAGGTACCACAAATACCCAGACCCGAGACAATGTAGAAAAGTGACTTTCTACATTGACCCGTCCGGGGATCGAACCCGGGACCTCAGAGCTAGCGACACCTTGAAACCGGTGCGTACGCCACTCGACCACGGAGGTCGTCACATAGTAAGATAAGGTCGTAAGATAGTACATGGTTTTTTTTTAAATATATAGAATCTAAATAAAGGCCCAGACGGAGATGGCGGGACGAACTGGAGTCTTTTGATAGGGAGTGGATGACCACGGCCCTAGATAGAGAGATGGAAGGAGGGTAGAGAGGCCTTTGCCCTGCAGTGGGACAGAAATGGCTAGGAAAAAAAAATAGAATCTAAAATTTTAGTAGTCCTTTTTATTTAATAGTAGGTGTGCTCCGCGGTTTCATAAGCGTTAATACCTAGTACCATTATAAAATAAATAAAATTTCTAAAATAAAAGTAGCCTAAGTTACTTCTCGTAACCGTTGTATAACAAATAAAATGATCTTTATCTTTAACATTACCTATCTGTAAGTAAAAATCTTGTCAAAATAGGTCTAGCCATGTCAGAGATTAGCCGGAACAAACTGACAGACAGAAAAATACCGTATATACCTTTAAATGCATCTAGTCAAAAGCTATTATGTCATATGAAATTACAAACAGTCACTTCATTTTATTTATTGTACAGTTAATGTAACTTAAACTCCTAAATGAGTAAATTGATTGTTACCTTTTTATAACGATCGAATTTTTCTTTCATAAATTCTTCTCAAAATAGTTATTATTAAATTATTGATCTTTCAGGTATGATGTCAATTTGGAAGCCAACGGACGGAGTGCAGGAGATCATAAAGGAAGGCGCCTGGCTCGATGTCTTGAATGTTGTTCCTACTGCTATTAGGTAAGTTTATATTAAAGTTATTTTATAAAAAAAAGTATGTGGTTCCTTAGGATTTTGTGAGAACTGAAATTTAGTTGGGTATGCCTCTGATTGAGGTCTACCCAAATAAATGAAAAGACGTACAGAAAAATCAATACATAGTTAATTGATTGTGATATTCTTCCTTTTCACATATAATTTTACAGTTTTAATTGTCAATATAAGACATATATTTTGCACTATTTGTGTGTTATTATGGGTGCTGTTAAGCAAAATGTAAACTATTTACTATTCCATTGTAACTAACACTAACGTTTATTTGATTACAGATACTCCGAAATCCAAATATCAGCCGGCAGACAATCAATATTCAGTGCCTCAAAGTACAAAGAAACAGAAAAAATTCAATCCTACACAAAACTACTAAAACGCAAATGTTATACCATAAAAGATCTAGCCCAAAACCCAGTTATGGTTACAGATTATAACGAAATCGATACAGTAGGCATAATATTTCTAATCGATCCATCGTTACAAGACTTTGAATCGAGTAAACAATCGTTCCAAAATGTATATTTAGCTGATATCGATAAAAATATAATTTGTATTATTTTTTGGGGAGGTCTTAAGAAATTCGGGTTCCATAATGTGTTGGATACCGGACAAGTTGTTTATTGTGTTAATTTGCAAAAGAGAGCTGGCAACACTAGAAAATCTATACCTCAATATAGGGTAACTGAGTTTTCTTATTTTACAAAAACACCAAAAAATGATAATGCGAGGGTTATAATAGATGATTTAAATAAAAAAATAATTTCGCTAGACCGAAGAAAATTCTGTGAGGAATGTGTAGAATTGAAAAATAATTATTCGGTTAACAAAAATAATAACGAAAATGTATCTCCTTATAGATTTAATAATAGTGATTGGAATCGATCGAAAAATAAAATTTTCATAGATTCGCCTTTAGTAAAGCCAAATAAAATAGAAGATAATTTCAACCTTACGGGCCTAGATTTTGAGTCGAGTTTCAAACAGACAGACACACAAAACTTATCTGAAGAAGTTTTAATTAGAAAGCGGAAAGTCAACGAAAAGATAGCTAAATTAAAAATGTATGGGGAACCACCGCCTTTAACTAATTTACATATAATAAATAAATCTAAAAGCGCTTCAAATTCATACAAAAGTCCTTTACTAACTAAAAATAATCAAGATGGCAACTCAGAACTGTCAAACTCAAAATCTGACAGTTGTGTAAATGTTGCCAGTGATAAAATTTCTCCCGGGAATGTTGGAGATTTGAATAGTTCAGTGGTTTTGAATAGGACTTATGTTAAAAGTATTCCGGTTAAAATTAATTTTGATGTCAAAGATGATAGTCATGTAGATCATTTTGCTGAAGATTTCGATGTCTAGATTAATTCTTCCTGCTAAGTTAGTGACGGGCCTGTTGGTATAGTGGTTAGTGACCCTGACTGCTACACTGAAGGTCGTGGGTTCGATTCCAATCCAGAACTAATGTTTGTGTGCTGATAAGTGTGACCATGTGTTGGTTATACGTATGTATCTTTAACATGTATGTATTTAGAAATATATAAGAATGTTTATCAGTTGTCTGTACAGTACAGGGTCGGCCTAGTTTGAGCTCATATGACCGTCTGTGAGTTGTCCCAGGGTATTAAATAATCCATGTATAAAAAAATAAGTTATTCTGACAACTAGTTTTGCCATGGGATACTGTGTTTCCCAGTAACATGTGTTGTGGAGGTCAGATAGACAGTCGCTCCATGTAAAATACAGTATTCAGCTGAATCCGGTGACTGGAAGCCGACCCCAACATAGTTGGTAAAAGGCTCGGGAATAATGATGATGTGTAAAAAAATACATTGTTCGTAGATTTATCATAAGGTCTGTATACAAATATGATTAAGGATAAAGTGCCATTATTTATACTAAAACAGAATTAATTTGAGCCTTTTAACCAACTTAAAAGAGGAGGTTATGTTTAATTCATCGATTTCTCTGTTTCATAAGTCGTTTATATGATATTCTTGTACGTAATGTTTAAAACATAACCACAGCTTAAAGTATTGTCAGAAGCTAAGATCATAAGTTTTAAGAATAACTTTGAAAGTGTGATATTATATAGTTATTGTAAATTTGTAAAAATGTACCTAATGTTAAATAAAAACTTTTTACTCTTTCAAACTGTCGTTTGATTAATACAATCCTCAAAAAGCAAAGATAACAAGGTTAATAAATACTTGTATGGACCCCAGACATTGAATATTATTCAGAATTAAATTCTTTGAATCATTGTTTTATTGATTTCATTATAATATGTGTTTGATTGGTTCTTTGATTCTTTCAAACACACAATTATTTACTTCGAATCGCTATCTTCTTAACGAAATATCTTCGTTTCAACCTTCACAGGATAATTAATACAATCGTCATATTAATAAAGTCATTTATGCTTTAATTTTGATCAGAATTTACAAGAGTCAAAAAAAGTTTTTTTTTTATCGTGCTTTATTTATTTTGTTATAGCAATATCATAGTTTTGTGTTTTCTTAATTAAAGTATAATTATATATTCATTTAGGTTTATATCATACTATTACCATTTGCATGTTAAATTGTTTACCTACCGAAATTACACCAGCTGATTTATATACTGACAACCCAAACTGTCAGTTCAAGGTGACCTTCAAAGCTGGCTAGTTTGACGTTTTGTAACCTACAAAACTATTTTCATTTGAATTCCCTACCCGCGCAGACATGTACTATGCGGTAATATAGTCGTAAATATTATCGGCGTTTAGAAAACTGTGTAATAATATCATAGAACAAGTTTTTAGTGACAATTTAAGTGATAAAAGTGCTTAACCGCTCACCGGCGTACTGCATCAACTTTTTTTAATCCGTAAGTATTTATTACTTTTTAATTTTCTTGCACACGTCGTTTCATTCATCCTATCGGCGTGGATAAAAATATTTCGGTTTTTTAATAATGGTCTTTGTTAACTCTCTTTTATGCTCTATGCACAGCAGATTGTGATAAATTAAGCGTATAAAAAGTTTCTAATTTTTCGCTGAAGAAGTCATGTATAAAAATCTTTAGTAATACGTAAAAGTGAGTTGTAAAAATCATGCTAACATGATGTTTGATCCGACCGCTGTAATTGGCAATATTTAAATTGGCAAAATTTACATAAATTATCATGAGAATATTTTAATTATCCACAAGTATTCATACAGACACTTTAACATACATTTTTATATTTTTTTAATAAAATATTAACATTTTTTAAACAATATTCTGTACTTTAGAGTTATGAATATTATAATAATTACTTGTATGTTAAAAAAAATAACCTAATAAGAATCTTATCATGCCTCCTACCTAAAAAGATTATTCATTTAAAACAAGTCATTACAATTCTGAAAGTCAGTCTTATGATGGGATACTGTGTTACTCAGTAAAATGGACTGTGGAGGTCAGATAGGCATATGTTCTGTAAAATGCAGTATTCAGCTGAATCCGGTGAGACTGGAAGCTGGCTCCAACATAGTTTGGGAAAAGGTTAGGCAGCAGATAAAATATAAAAATTTAGTTTAATCACTACATTTCCTGTAAGATTTGCATTTTTACCTAGAATATGGAAAATGTATTAAGTATGTGAATACTGCTCATATTCAGCTATTCAATAACACAGGTTACAATATTACCTTCTAAATTATATTCATGTTTTTTTTTGTTGAAGTAATAATTTGTGTGATAATCAATTAATAATCATTAATTCTACAGGGGTATATAAGTTACAAATAATTTAAAAATTATATATTTATGTACTCAATATACCTTACATATATTATTTCCTGTATATATAAATCAGTAAATGGGCTGTATAGGTTAGATAGGCAGCCTAGTAAGACTGTAAACCAAATTCTGTCTCTGACAAAGATGCGCCGCAAAAGTCTTACTTTAATTAAAATAGTTATCAGTTTTCTGACACACAATTTCATTGAACTTAATGCGATAACCATTTTATAATCATTCATTATCTGTATAATAATGAATTAATTTATTTTTAAGAACCTCTTTTGATTCATGCTTGCCTGGTAGTTTTACTTTTACTTGTTTTGAAAGTACAGTTTATTGAGTGCTTATTTTATTACACTTATTAAACTTATTATGATAATGAATGTATAATAATAAATTGAATTTATCCTATCAAGTTTTAAGATTTATTTTAAAGAAAGATGATATGCAACCATCTTAATAGATGATGTCTTACCTACCTTTTTATAAGAGAACCACATCTAAATTGGACCATTGAACCTATACTATAAATGCCAGACAGCAAGTAACCTATACAATAGTTAGACTCATAACACCTCTTTTATTTCGTGTGCTAACAAAAGCTTTCTCCTACGTGTTTTTCTGGAAAAAGACTAGTTTTTCGCAATACGACTAGTTCTTTTGCAAAACGACTAGTTTTCGCATAAGTATAATATTTTACGACTTTTTTCTGACTTTTAAATAGTCCGTAACCTAAGTAGACGCGACGTTGTTACGAGTCAAATTACAATAGAAAGAAGTATGAAAACTTAACAATGAAAACGAAAATTTACAAAAAGTAGATTCATTACGAGGAAATGACATAATCTCGGTATTATATTATCAGGGGCCCAAGTCTGCTATTTACACTCGGTTCAATGTCTTCATAGTGTCGTGCCAGCAGAGCCATTTTCGGAAAATTGGTATTCTACTAAACGTCAAAAAATTGCGCATTACAATAAAATTTGTACCAAATGTATGAACTATTGGTCACAGTCGTTGAATATTGAACCGAATCGTTCCAATGCGCAATTTTGACGTTTTGACGTTTAGTAGAATACCAATTTTCCGAAAATGGCTCTGCTGGCACGACACTATGAAGACATTGAACCGAGTGTAAATAGCAGACTTGGGCCCAAGTTATGATGTATTTATATAACAATCTTGACCGCACATAACCTATGTTGCTATCCATAGCAACGATATCGCTTTTTGTGTTGGCCGTACAATAATAAAACACGCGTGCGTGCACGCATGATGCGTGGCTGTTGTTTTGATTGGATAACATCTATTTAGGTTCAGCAATCTTCACTGGGTCAGCCTGTGAATGGATGACTTTTTACTACACTTAATGAATAAGAAAAATACCCAAATTATTTATTCATAAGAGAAGGAAAGCAGTGCCTGGAATAAGTCCCAGTTCCACTCGATTTTTTTAGAAACTTTAACACAAATCATTCTTACAAAAAAACCTACTACAAAATAAGTCTTATATGGTTTTCTTATGGATCCCACTGTCATAACTGGACCAAATTATAATAGGACCTCACTGGAAGCACGACTTTTCAAATAAAAGAGAATCATCAAATCGGGCAAAAGTAATGCGGTAAAAAACTTAAAAAATTACAGTCGAATTGAATAAGTCCTCCTTTTTAATATCAGTTTAAAAGATACTGACTAACACTTGGAATAATCATAATAATATGTTGATACACAAATGTTTGTATGTACCATGCGAGGATCGAACCCGCAGCACGTCCGCACAGTTGTAATTTGCGTGGTGACCTATACATCTCTGCTATCTATGAAGTCAAAGTTTAACTTTTACTTTCATTTCTAGACAACATTTATTCATTACTTTCCTACGCCTGAAAAAGTAGGTTTTATTTATCGTCTGTCCTGTTTGTGATCTCTCTCCGGTGTCCGTCACATGGGACTATGAGAGTGCGGGAATACAGTGCAACTGTGCCCACACAAGCTTACTGGAATATCTACTATTTATTGGATACTGCTGATAAACATAATAATATAATCTTCTGTTAAGAATTATTTCACCAAAATGCGATAAGGAGAACATACGGTACGCAAGACACAAAAATAGTACTTATGTCAAAGGTCTTACGAAAAAATCGCGATTCAATTTAACAAAAGCAAAGATAAATATGTATACACATAATAGCGTGATGTTTGAATGTAAATATATGATTAAAGTACATATAACAAGTGCGTGAATGCTTGTTCAATTGTCAAACGATCTTTCATTTCTTACTTGCGACCACGGCCGGTGTAACCTGGTCGAAACGTCAAGCCCAATAATGCATTACGCGGTAAATCCTGTTATATAATATTAGTATAAACATGCACCCCTAAAACTAGACCATTTATAACATAATTCCATTTGATCCTAAAGTAGATTTTCATTGCATGAATGGAAGAAAAAATACCCATCCAAAAACAATTACTACCTTAAGAGATGCCATTCACAAAAGTTGGTATAATAATAATCCAGCCTATAAACGTCCCACAGCTGTGCACAGACCTTTTCCCATAAAGAGCCACGCTTGCTCTCTGCGGATTAGCGATTTCAGATCCCAAGTTTTGGATTCCAGGTTTCCTCACGTTGTTTTCCTTCACCGTTTGTCAGAAGTGTCTTAGAATAATTAAGAAAGTCCATATGACTTTGAAAAGTTACAGTGGTACTTGCCCGGGTTCGAAAATTGCAACGTCGTGCATACAAATCCGTTCATTGAACCGCTAGGCCACCATGACCTACTAAAACTTGGTATATATATATAGGTTAAATCAAGTTTATACATATTAAAGAAGTTACCTAAGAGAAATTCTGTATATTACTTATACATAGAGGTGAAATTGATTGACAAATGACGTTCGATGTTTATGTTTCACGGAGGTGTGCGCGTGCGCACAACATACGTACAAACTCGTGTAAGATCATTATCGAGACGTAATCTTGTTATCATGTGTTTGATAACATTAGCTTTTCTAATAGCATAGATATGGGTGGTGAGAGTTACCTTTTGAACTTGTTATGACGCTAAAAACTGGGTTAGGTTAAAACAAGACGAAAAGTATAATGGTCCTCAAAATTTAGTAAAAGACAGAAGGCAGGATAGAAGAACATATAACATAACATATCATCACGCCTGTGTCTCCGAAGGGTAAGGAAGAGGTTTACCAATGTACACCCACAGTTCGCCGATATTTTTAGGTCCCATGTAATAGGGGGCGAGCCTATTGCCACTAACCGGGCACAAATCCAAACACCGATCTGCTACTGAGAATTTCATAGAAAAACCCAATAACACCTTGGTCGACTTGGGAATCGAACCCAAGACCTCTAGCGTAGCAATCGCGCTTCGAACCACTAGGCCAACGAGGCAGAAACACAAAACAAATGTAGTAAAAAACTACTTTAATTGAATTTATAAGTATGGAACTACCTCTGAGGTATCACCTATCGTTGACAAAAGAATGAAGAAAAAAAAATAGAATATTTGGAATTGGTTCACCATTGAAGGAGGACGCGCGTAAAAAAAAACAAAAAAATACAATATACCGTGGAATTGTGTGGTTCCATTCGAAGTTAATTAAAAATCGTCGCAATACATACTAGATATTCTATTGTAATAATCAATAACAAGACATTTCGCACGATAGACCAAATCGCCTAAGCACGTTTCAAGTGCCAAAATTTTCAAGAACCTTAGAGTATACATAAGAAACTAAAGAGTGAACCTATCAGAGTTTGAACCGTAAGCACTAGTGTGAACAAGTGTTGTCGTCAATTATGTATGAAGATGGAGCTTGTCTTTTTAAAAAATCTATCTAAAACACTAATATTATCCTAACAATGTCAAAACCATCGATATTTTCGTATATAAGTTTCTCGGTTCTAGGTTCAGACTAAAAACTGCTCGCGCTTGGCACAAGGGGAAACTAGCGATAGTAGCAGTCTATGTATATGTTAAGTCTATGTCAAGAACCCACCCATCCAAAGCCAAACCTTAACACCGCCTGCTTAACCTCAGATCATTCTCCTTTAGCTGCTATCAGCGTTGTTTTGTGTAAGACATTGGCCGAATAATCTTGAACTTGTGTTTTATCTGTACAGATAAGATATAATAATATGACTTCTATTAAATAACTATTCAACTCGTAAATAGGTTATTATGATAATGTCTCTCGTATGTTTTGAGATAAGTTGAGTGTAAGTCATGCAAATTTTTGCGATGATATTTCCTATAAGAAATTTACCTAGAAACAATATTATCCGGCCGCTGAGAGAATGCTTTTCTGACAGGTGGTGAAGAATATACTAAACATAACATAACATATCATCACGCCTGTATCCCCGAAGGGTTAGGCAGAGGTGTACCAATGTATACCCAGTTCGCCGATATGTTTAGGTCCCATGTAATAGGGGGCGAGCCTATTGCCACTAACCGGGCACAAATCCCAACTCCGACCTACTGAGAATTTCATAGAAAAACCCAATAACACTTTGGTCGACTTGGGAATCGAACCCAAGACCTCTAGCGTAGCAGTAGCGCTTATCACCACTAGGCCAACGAGGCAGTAGAATATACTATACAGAAATTTCTATTACTTATTTGAAACTAATATTATCATTCAAAATACTTATTTATTATGTTTACAACGAATAACATGGTTATTTATTTCTCCATACAAATTAAGACAACTGACATGTGTCAAGAACGCATTCTTTCAGCGGCCGCACCATAGTAAGTTTTACTGTTATCGAACCGAGTACTCTGCTAAATAACCCGGTTCAGTCTTTGATTACCTTCTGAATAACACTGTTTAATTTATGATTACCTTTTTTAACCAACTTTAAAAAACGGAGGAGTGAATTTTGATCGGAATTTGCAAGTTATTTACGAATTATCAGTTAGATAATGTTATATGTTAGCTACATTTCATTTTATCGATGTTTTATTAGGCCAACTGGGTTTATTATAAGTCGTACTATATCAATGGTAATCAATAGGTATTATAGAATAATCTCTTGTTGATAGTTTCATAGTTATCCAGCGTGGGCACAGATATGAAAAGGTGTTGTTATGATAGGATGTTTATAGACTTTTAACATTTCGAGATCTAGCCGTTCTTTTCCTGATAATCTTATAACCCTAGAAAGCTTATATTATCCTATTTTATAATCTTTATGTTATTTTAAGACATCATACTCCTTTTTAGGTCTTAACTCTTAAGCCATTTTTTAACCTTTTTTTTATGCACGAATATACCTAATGATCAGAGGTACAGAAAAAAACAGGTACAAAAAAGGCACCAACTTATTGAACTTAGCCATTGCTCCCAGGCAACTAACTTTCTTAGTTGAACTGAACTAATAATACTTATAATAAAATGTTTCAGCTTAATTTTAAGTACATTAAGGACATTAGGTATTTAAATAGTTTTACCTACATGATATTTTTATGGTACACATAAAAATGTAATAAACTAAAAACAACATTGATGAACCTATTATCTTTTTTGAAGTGCCTCTCCATCATTGGAGATTACCAGTCAGCTGTTCCCAATGCTCCAAAGAGTATATAACACTACGTTTTGCAAAGCTCTTTCATTCTACCATATTTCCTTTACACCATATAATTATATAGATAAAACCACTAAAATACCTAGAAACATTTTCTTTCAGTTTAAGAATAAACTCAGGAATGCATTTAGCAGGAAATACATATAAAAATACATGTTTTAAGTCTTTTAAATAATGTATTTCTCTTTGCAAAAATTACATAAAACTTATGCAATTATTTGCCACGTGTTTGGCGGGCTTCCAATGTTTTTCGACGATCTTGGCTGTGACCGTGTAAAAATAACGTATGGAAGAGAAATTGTAAAAGGTTAACTGTATTATTGTTGTCACAGATATATTTTGGTAGGTCATGAAAAAAAAAAAACACTGCTATTATTCTATATAGTATTTCAAAGTAGTCAAAATATTTTGGTTTTTCGAGAACCAATGACAATTCTCCAGGTTTCATTCATAAATCTTTAGTAGTGTATTCCCTTGTACCCCGGTCGAAGAATCCGCTGGTGTTATGGCTGGTTCTTTGTCTGGCTGTAATTTATTTACAACATCTAGGTATATTTTTTGAAATAAAAGTTTGTTGATCAATACTATGCTATGACCAGTCTTACTATGGTTTAGGCTTATAACCTACGGTATTCAGCTGAATCCGGATTTTTAGATGATGGGATAAGTATTTTTATCAGTTGTCTAGTTACTATAGGACTGTCTCTACCTAGTTTGGGATCAGATGGCCTTGTGTGAGTTAACTCACCAGAACAATTTACAATTCTTATACGACTACGTTATTCAGCTGAATCCGGTAAGACTGGTGGCCGACCCCAACACAGTTGGGAAAAAGTCTTGGGAGATAGTGATGGATGATGGATACTAGGTGTGGCAAGATATAGTATAAATAGTGGCACTTCTGTATATTTATTGATGTTGTATCGCGGGGGCACGTCTTGCCGTCGCATACGTCATACAAGCCAGTGCCAACACTCTGTTTATCTTAGGACTGTCTTCCGGAGTCAACATGAGATGCTGTACGAAGTCGCTGTGTTTTATTTCGTATATAGAATAGTATTTGTGTGCCTAGCAGCTGATTTGTATTATTACCATACATATTATCTGTATTTATTACCAGTGAACTGTTATTCCCTTACATACCTTAAAATATTCAGATTAATAATGATACAATGTGTAACTACAGGGGCCCTAGTCTGCTATTTACACTCGGTTCAATGTCTTCATAGTGTCATGCCAGCAGATCCATTTTAGGAAAATTGGTATTCTACTAAATGTCAAAACGTCAAAATTGGCCATTGGGACGATTGGTCATATGATTTGACGATTGGTATAGTCTTTGAATATTGAACCGAATCGTCCCAATGGCCAATTTTGACGTTTTGACATTTAGTAGAATACCAATTTCCCTAAAATGGATCTGCTGGCATGACACTATGAAGACATTGAACCGAGTGTACATAGCAGACTTGGGCCCCAGGTTTTATGCTAGGTATTTTCCGTCTGTTCTAATCTGTAGTAATCTGTTCAGTAGTAGTCTCAAAATTTTCACTTTTGTAATACTATTAGTAAGATTTGCTATACAAATAAAGCAGTGTATTTATTATTTTGTCAAATTATGGTTTTTCCATTTAAACAATCATCAACTTACGAGCATAAATGAAGTTCATTTTAGACTGACTAGTCTGTTGAAAAGGTAATCAAAATAAAAAGTTGTAGCACAAACTGAACCTTATATTAGAATAGAATTGAAACATTTATTCGTATAAATATGTGTATATGTCGCAGACAAATAGTATAATCTGCGTGTTTACATACGGCGTCGTCAGTTTAAAAACGTTTGCGGTTATGTAATATGCCGAAGGCAAAATGTATATTGCCGAGTCACTTTATAATATGCCACAACATTTCATCGAAAATTTAAACACCATACACATAATGCCTAGGCAAATTGAAGTATTTAGTTTTTGAGGTTATCCGGCACGTCAAAAATGCTAAGATATCCATAAACTCTGGGTCGTGAAGGACTCCTGCGGAGTATTTTTGGTCAAAAAAACATGTATTTGATCGAATATTCAAAAATTCATAGGCCCAGAAATCCATTGCTTGATTAGGTTCGACTTTGTGACAGAGATCAATAGGTTAGGTTAGGTTAGATATTGTGACCTTGCAACAGAGCGAGCGAAGCGAGCGACGACGTATGTAATTCAAAATTTGTCTCGAGATTTTAATGGGCATGGTCACCCTAAAATAACACAAACGTCGCGATATAACGATTGAATGAGTTGTCATTTTGCCTACGGCATATTACATAGCCGCAAACGTTTTTAAACTGACGACGCCGTATGTAAAATGCCATATTATACTATTTGTCTGCGACATATACATACATACACGCGCAGGTGCATATATTATAAGCATAAAAGTTGTTTTTCGAGAAAGAAGTATATTTTGTTTCGGTTACTACTTTAAAACATAATTGTTTTATTATGCAAGATGTAAATTACTAAACACAGCGCAATTTACTACCATTTATTTACAATGCAGTTTTTCTTGCACATTAAAATGTAGGTATACAATCATGTCTGAATGACGTGTAACTGTATGAATAAAAATTGCACATATACATATGAAACTATAGAGTGAGCCTATCAGAGTTTAAACCGTAAGCACTAGTGTGAACAAGTGTTGTCGTCAATTATGTATGAAGACGGAGCTTGCCGTTTTAAAAAATCTGTCTAAAACACTAATATTATCTTAACAATGTCAAAACCATCGATATTTTCTTATATGAGTTTCTCGTTGCGCGAAAATTAACTTAAATGAAAAACGAAATGAACTAGGATCAGACTAAAAACTGCTCTCGCTTGGCACAAGGGGAACCTAGCGATAGTAGCAGTCTATGCATATCATACGTCGATGTACTTATGTAATACATAAACATATATCAATTGTAATGTTTATGTATGTTTTACTTAACAGCTCATTTGTTTTAAATTTTGCATGAAGAGTAACGAATTACTGAAAAAGACAATTATTTGTTTGTTTGTATATAACGAGTAAATATTACTTGTCCGATTTATATAACCCACATCTAAAAAGAGGAGGTTCTCATTTCGACTGTATATTTTTAGTACGTGTATTACACGAAACACGATATCTTTCAAAATTTTGGGTCAATTTCAATAGTTCAGGCTATTCTTTTAATATTTAAGTACACTGCTCTGTTCCCAATTATTAGTGGTCGGCGCAATGCGTATTCAGCTTCCATTCATCTCTACTACTCGTCATCTCAGCATTCACTCCTTTCTTTCTCATATCATCTTTCACACAATCCATCCATCTCTTTTTTGGTTTCCACTGCATATTATGCCCATTCACATTCATTATAAATGTTACAATATTATAGTATAACTTTATCGTCAGGTGTGAGAGGTTGGATGTCATGTTCTACTGTTTGTTTGTTCGTTCTGGCATTGCGCGGCAGATGTTGCGCGCTGCCTTCTCCGCGGGATATGAACCGACCCTTAGGGTGCTGTCCTTTGTAATCTTTGACGTTTATGTGCTACTTTGTAGCTTAAGTTAAACAATGATTTTTAATTTTGATTTTGATTGTCATTGTATTGTAACAAAATTTATTAGGTAAAATAAATTACCTACTAAATATATTGTTAAGGTTTATAATATTATTAAAAAAAAAAAAACCATACATTTTTAAGGTTTTCAATATTATAGTATGGCTATATTATAATATTTAAATTGCCTATGTCAGTCACTTGAGAGCACATCAGCGAAGATCTCAATAGGTAGATCCAAGTCGCTGTGGCCGAAATCAGTCAGGATAGATAGAAAAAATATAGTATAACTTTGGAATCTAATTTCAACCTTATTCCCTCCCCCACAGGTCACAATGTCGCATAATAGTTATAGTATAACTTCACAATCTAATTTCAACCTTATTCCCTCGCCCACAGGTCACAATGTCGCGCGACAGATCATCGAGGAGGTTCTACAGGGCGGAGTCGACCCCCGACCTGCTGTCTTACATGGACAAGGGGCAGGCCGCCAGTGATGAGAACAGATGGACCTTCGAAACTGCTTGGGAGGTTGCTAATAAAGGTACGCTATAGTTTTTATTAAACCCTAATTAAAGGAAAATAAAACTACTTTTTATACCGTCGTTATCATGGTCACGGGCAGACCATGATACCTGCAAAGGTGTCGATACGTTGGGACCTAAAATCTAAAATTAAACCGCGACAAAGTCCGGAAAAAGTAGTTTTATTTCAATGTCTAACATTCGCGTAAACCTAAGAAAAATAATCTGGATAAAAGGAATGATAAGATAATTTTATAACAACAGTTTTTCTTTCCAATTGTTTAGCTAAGAAATATGTTTATTTATTTATTGTTTCTAATAATAATTCTTGTGCACTAGCTACAAGAAAATAGAATGTAAAATATGTATAACAGAAACAAAACTAAGTTATCTACACTGCCATAAATTCTTCTTACAAAACATCAAACTTGTGGTTTTGATCACATCTGCACAGATCTCCCTTTTTTTTCTTTATCTCCAACATGATTATGGTTAAACTCGTCTCACAATTTTTAAATGATAAAACTAGCTATGCCCTGCGGTTTCTCCCGCGTATCACCTTTTCCAAATGTTCTGATATTCAGGCTAGTAAGAATCCAAAAAATCAAAGATCATAAAAATCCAACCGTTCTTGAGTAATAACTTGTCTAACTAACAGGACTTAGTTTCATAAATAAATATAAACAAACATACAAATAATACTTCTTAAAATATTTAGTACATTTTCTTATTAAAACTCTGTAATTAAAATATTAAGTTTATTTTCTTAAACCTCGCACAATCCTGTAAGAATTACCAAGAGTTGGCGCCTGACATATGATAGTCTATTGTCTATGCTCGCTCACCGCTCAGTCCTTGTCAGAACAAGTATTACCGGTTGTCTTGTCTTTGCCTTTCTTAGATACGTGTTAAGTAGGACATAACATGCTATTGTTTAAGCAACGCGATAAGATTTAAGGACTTTACTTACTTTTAAAAGAAGGAGTTTCTCTGCTCTCAAAACTGCCTCGTTGGCTTACTGGTGCTAAGCGCGACTGCTACGCTAGAGGTCTTGGTTTCGATTCCCAAGTCGACCAAGGTGTTTGGGGTTTTCTATGAAATTTTCAGTAGCAGGTCGGAGTTTGGATTTGTGCCCGGTTAGTGGCAATAGGCTCGCCCCCTATTACATGGGACCTAAACATATCGGCGAACTGTGGGTGTGCATTGGTACACCTCTGCCTACCCCTTCGGGCATACAGGCGTGGTGGTATGTTATGTTTCTCAATTGGACTGTTTTTTTATGTTTTTAGGCCATATTAACGGCAATTATAGATTTTATTGGGTTTCTCTTCATTCTAACATAACATAACATATCATCACGCCTGTGTCCCCGAAGGATTAAGCAGAGGTGTACCAATGTACACCCACAGTTCGCCGGTATGTTTAGGACCCATGTAATAGGGGGCGAGCCTATTGCCACTAACCGGCCACAAATCCAAACTCCGACCTGCTACTGAGAATTTCATAGAAACACCCAATAACACCTTGGTCGACTTGGAAATCGAACCCAAGACCCCTAGCGTAGCAGTCGCGCTTAGCGCCACTAGGCCAACGAGGCAGTCTTCATTCTAATATAGCTTAATATGGATAATCCCGATTTCAAGAAATGTCAATGAGCGTGCAATAATATAATATAATGAGTGTAACACATACTCGAAAACCATAACCCTCTTTCTGAGCTAATTAGTTAGAAATCATTTCGTATACCCAGTCTGAAACAAATATTTGTATTTTGCTGAAATGTTTCCTATAAGGCGGTCAAAATAAAAACCTTTTTATATATAATTCTAATAAAAAACCTCATTTTATTGCAGTTGGAGGAATATACACGGTAATCAGATCGAAGGCCTATGTATCCACCGAAGAAATGGGAGAAAACTACTGCTTGCTTGGTAAGGACATTATATACATACTTCTTATATGTGATACATTATACACATTATATATGAGAGACTCATGGTTTTATTAAGCATCGATGTAATGGTTAACTCAGTTCGAGACACTGCATGAATAGATGACCTTTTCAGTAAGTTTATTTACAAATTAAATTTATTCTTAGAACAGGCTGTGTTGAACTATACAGGTTGTTACCGAAAGGGTATATCTATACAAAAGGGGTGAAGAGTACATCCGGTATAGAGTCAGTTTACGAAATTTGACCTTAAAATGGGTTTAATTTAAAATCGATATCCAATTTTTCTTATCATTATCAACACTGAAAAGTTAAAGCACACATCTGAAGCTATGTTTCTTAACTATACATATTTATTCACATCCCTTATTTATAAAAAACTCATGAAATCTTTGGAAAATTAATTTATCAGATTTTTTAATTTAGTCAATTTTGACAAACTGACAACCAGTCTTACTATGTGGAGGTCAGATAGGCAGACGCTCTGTATCATACGGTATTCAGCTGAATCCGGCGAGACTGGAAGCCGACCCCAACATAGTTGGGAAAAGGCTCGGGAATGTAAAAAAAAAATGTGTTCCATTAAAAAGGGCATACAAACTTTGGATAATCATGTTTAATTGATTTCCCAATGTTGTATTAATAAGAGTATTATCTTCAGGTCCCTACAAGGAGCAGTGTGCTCGTACAGAGGTGGAGGAGGCGGACTTCCCTCCGAACTCTCCTTTAACTACGGCGGTCAACGCTATGAGGGCTCAGGGTTATAAGGTATGCTAGATAAAATATGTTTCAAAATATATCATATTTGGCCCTTGCAGATCGATTTTTTGACAGAACAGCGGTTACAAAGACCCTATTTTTCCGTATTGGTGATTGTTTTATTTAATTAAGACTTCTTTAATTGATAGCCAGTATTCTATGCACTATATACACGCTCCTTTGAGGAACAACAGGGTATTTTGTATCAAACTATAATAAATTATAAAACACAATTAGGCTAGTTGCACTATTTTTAGCTCAAGAACAGGTGGACCGATTTTGATGTTCTTTGACTTATTTTATTCCACGTCAAATAGCAGAATAAATATATAGTATTTTGCAAGGACTTAAAACATAAAGCAACCAATTTATCTTATTATAATATCTAAGAAACGCACTTTGAGAGACGTCATAGTGAATAATACGTATATTTTTCCAAGGCACAATAGCAAACCACGTACCTTATATGTAGGACAATAGTTTTAGAGAAAGATCCTTCATTGTTTTAAACCTCCATTTATTCCCCAGCTACACACGGGAACCTGGCTAGTAGACGGAAACCCTCAAATAATCCTCTTCGACATCGGTTCCGGCGCCTGGCAGCTGGACAGCTACAAGCAAGAGCTATGGAGCACGTGCTCAATAGGCATCCCGCACCTAGACGTGGAGGCCAACGATGCCGTCATACTGGGCTTCATGGTGGCCCAGCTCATCGCCGAGGTAAGCTACTCAAGTTTAAGAGCTGCTCAAGTTTAAGTAGCTCTCCCAGTCAGTTAGTGTATGACAGCTACAAGCAAGAGCTATGGAGCACGTGCTCAATAGGCATCGCTGAGGTAACGGCTACTTAAGTTTAGGAGGCCGTTAAGTAGCTTTCCCATTCAGTTTGCAGTAAAATACGACAGTTATGCAGCGTCTATAAGAATTGCTTAAAGCATTTTGACTGCTTCGAGCGATCAACAAAAGCAAGCGGTCGGATCTCGCGCGCTCTTTAACTGTAAGAGCAGCTCGTATATAGGTGTATAGAAGTGGTATAAAGCAACGCGTAAAACGCATTTTGTTTATTTAAATAAAATTCACTGGATGTAATCAAGTCATTGCTCCTTTTTAGGGATTTTTGCCTTTAATGGCCTGCGGTAAAGGAACTCTCATTGATCATAATAACCATATTTTTCTTCTCAGTGTAGTTAGTTAGGAAATGTCAACAAGATATTCTAGATTAAGAAGTCGTGTGAAAGTGATTGTATGTAGTCCTCTTTACAAAATAAACAATTTAAATTTAACTATAATAATAATAATTGTTATAGTTCCGCAAAGCAGCGGAGAGCTACAGCGACACCCCTCCCCGCGTGGTCGCGCACTTCCACGAATGGCAGGCCGGGATCGGACTTATTATGTTAAGGTAAATAACATTATTAATTATGTTATATTTGTTGAATTGTAAATGAGTTCCAGTAGAAAGAAAAACAATTATATTTAACCTACTTAAAAAGTAGTAGATTCTCAATTCGACAAACTCTACTCTGTCATTTATTACATTTTATTTATTAATACACAATTAAATCTAATATAAGAACAAACTCTAACTATACTAAAATTAAAACTTACATAAATAAAAACTAAACGGCGTCAAAGAACTCATCGTCATCCTTGTCAATGGCGGGGAACTCTACTCTTGAATATAAACTAAGATATACTGTTACTATGTTGACTATGATGTTCAAGTTGTCACCAGCTTTGAGGTCCCGGGTTCGATCCCCGGACGTATCAGAGTAGAAAACTTAAATTCAAATCATTTGTTGCGTTTATTTTAACTACTTTTCTACATTGTCTCGGGTCTGGGTGTTTGTGGTATCGTTGTCTCTGATTACTTAACACAAGTGCTTCAGCAACTTACTTTGGGTTCAGAGCATTGTATGTGATGTTGTCCAAATTTATTTATGTATGTTTTTCTCTAGGACTCGTCACATAGATGTCGCTACGGTCTTCACAACTCACGCTACGTTACTGGGGCGGTACCTGTGCGCTGGCAAGACTGATTTCTATAATAATTTGGATAAGGTATGTATACCGCAATCGAAAATTGTGTGCTTCATAAGTAAATAAACATGTTTTGTAGGAAAAACTACTGTAATGCTTAACCATAGGGTTCAGTTTGCACTACAATTTTAAATTACTTGTGGCTTTTTCAATAGTACTAGTCAGGCTAAAATCAACTTTATTTATTTACTCGTGTAATTAATGTAAATGTACCATAAATATGTTCATGTATATTAGCTTGTCAAGTTTAATATAAATTGATAAGTGGAACACTATAACGTACCTATCTATCTAATAATATAACTATGTTTCGACTAGCTTTGTTTTTGTGTACACTGTTGACTAGAATTAGAAATGCAATATTTCTTCTTCAATTTGTGTCTTGAAAAATATTACTGATAGAGAAAAAATGTTTTTTTTGGTCAATAACATTATTTCAATGTAATATCAACAACATTTGTTTACATACATACATATAATCACGCTTGTTTCCCGTAGGGGTAGGCAGAGACCACTTCTTTCCACTTGCTACGATATTACACACTTGTTTCGCATTTGTTTAGTCTATATTATTATTAACTATTGGTATGTTATAGTTCTCAGTGGACGAGGAGGCCGGCAAGCGTCAGATCTACCACCGCTACTGCATGGAGCGCGCCGCCGCACACATGACGCATATATTCACCACGGTCTCCGATATCACAGGTAAACTATCTTATAATGCAATGAAATAGTTTATTTGCAAGTAGGACTATATAAATCACTTTTACAATACCTAAGCTAGATGAAGTCGACATTTCGTAACTGACTATAGGTCGCGTCAGGTAAAAAGAACGCTAGCTGTCAAGATGCGCAGAAGAAATGTCGAACAAACTTGGGGGTCATAAAAACGATAACTACCATCAAACATAAATGTTACCTTTACATTTGTAAGCCATTTATAAAACAAATCGAATAAACATGAAAACTCTCAAAGCGTAAAGTATTTTAGCGCAATTGGATATTTCAACCCCGCAGGGGGTGCCCTTAGTGGACGTTGCTGACGTAGTTAGCGTTTCCTATTGCTCTGGCTGGAGGCCTTAAGGTCCTCGCCAAAAGTCCGGTGAAGCAGTCAAAGCCTGCGCTCAGGCTAACTGCAAAGATCTCTACCAAAAGCGTAATTGGATAAAAATATTTTTTCGGCAAAAGTTACATAACAACTGATTGAGATAAAATTTCAAAACTCTATATATATTTGATAACTCATAAAAGTTAAAAACACCGACTGATATTTAAAAAAAAATGATCTTTTTTGGGACATACATGGGACCACTTTTGACATATACCCAATCTACCAGTGACAATTTTTTTTTTTTCAATATCGATCAGCAATTGTTTGGACACCGCATATCACACACATACAAATAAAAAACAGACGAATCGAGGACCTCCTCTTTTAGAAATCGGTTAAAAAGACTTTACTGACTGACTTTTTTTTTTTTGTAACCTGTTATTTTTTCCCCAGGATACGAAGCGGAACATCTGCTGAAACGTAAGGCGGACATAATAACCCCTAACGGATTGAACGTTAAGAAGTTCTCAGCGCTGCACGAGTTTCAGAACTTGCACGCGTTAGCTAAGGACAAGATCAATGAGTTCGCTAGGGGACACTTTTATGGGTAAGCTAAAAACTGCCTTATTGTTGTCGGGATAGGGTTCAATTTCGTATATCTAAATCTTGAAACAAATGAAAATGTATTACGGAAAGTTCGACCTTATGTATAGAGAGTTAGAGCTCAATTTTGAAATTGTCAAGAATCTTGAAATTGTTATGAAAAATTCTACTTTATATATGGGGACGTAGAGCTCAATTTTCTACGCGGGTTTGGTAAAGCAACATCAGCTAGTTAAGTTACTTTTTGTGAGGAAGATTTGTGGAGAAGTTAACCTTATTGTTATAGGGATAGAGTTCAATATCATACTTCTACATCCTGCCATAAAATAGTTACATGTAGGACTTTTTTATAGGAAGCGAGGTCTAAATTACTATTTAGTTTTAAATACGACAACTTCATTTAATTATTAACTTTATAGCTTTACGAATATGGATCAATTCTCTATTTCAAATGCTATTATGTTGTAGTATATAAGAACACATAGAAAATGTAAGCATTTTCTGTTTCCATTTTGCAATTTAAACTTAATTTTTAAGACAGTAAAGTTCATAATTTCCTGTAGTAACAGACTATATGAATTGTGTTTTACAGGCGATATTTTATATTTAAAGAAAAGTTAACCTTATATCTAACAGTGTAAGGTTCAATTTACAATATTATTCTTAGATCTATATTACATCTTTGTCCACAGGCATTTCAACTTCGACCTGGACAACACTCTGTACTTCTTCATCGCGGGTCGCTACGAGTTCGGTAATAAAGGCGCCGATATATTCATTGAGGCGCTCGCCAGGTTGAACCATTATTTGAAGGTAAATATACGTATATAATATTGTATACTATTGGGTCTGTGGCAGAGATGGAGGTATGAACTGGACGCATAAAGGAAGGAGTGGCAACAATTAGCTAACAATAGAGACTTGTGGAAGGAGGAAAGGGAGGCCTTTGCCCTGCAGTGGGACAGTTCAGGCTTTAAATAAATAAATAAAAATTGGGTCTGTATGACCCACTGATGGGCAAAGGCCTCTTCCTATATAGAGAAAGAGCATCGGTCAGCATATTTTTTCGTTATTTTCTGCATGAGAAAACCCAGCAGTGGGACATTTATTTATTGGCCGGTATGACCTTGTTTTAAAACTAGCGACTCGCCCTGCCTTTGCATGGGTAAATAAATATTAATGGGTGATACACACAAACCTCTCTGTTGAATTATTTTGTCGATATTATATATAGTATTTACCATACGAAACTCCGTTTGGTAGTTTTTGAGTTTTTATTGTTCAGTCAGACGCAATAGGAATTTTAGTTTTAAAATCATGTATATGTTTGTAGAAGTAAAAGTAAATAGCGATTGTACGGACTTGAAAAGACGCTCTGACCGTAAGTTTGTTATTGTTGACATTTCTTCTCAGAGTAATTAAACCACCAAACTTTAAAAACAATTTGAAGTCATGTGCAAGCGACATTTTAACCTAAAAATTCCAAAAGGAAATATGACTTATGATTTTTTTTTTTTCTTTTATTATTTTTTTACATTAATACATATATTTCCTTTATTCCCCAGTCGTCAGGCTCCGACATGACAGTGGTAGCATTCATGATATTCCCGGCGAAGACCAACAACTTCAACGTGGAGAGCCTGCGCGGCCACGCCGTCACGAAGGCGCTGCGGGACACCATCAATGATATACAGCAGAAGATCGGCAGGAGGATGTATGATATCTGTTTGAGGTAAGTTTGCTGTGCCCCGGGGTTTCACCCGCGTTGATACCTATATCCTATGGATCCCTAACTTTTACGAAAATTTAATATAGCCTTTGTTAACGGCAGATAGTGTAGCTTCCCAACAGTGAAAGAATTTTTCAAATCGGTCAAGTAGTTTCGGAGCCTATTCAAACAATCAAATCTTTCCTCTTTATAATATTATTAGTATAGATTGATTATTATTTTAGGAAAATACGCGGCATGCGTTGCAATGCATTTTTTTCTACCTAGCACCTGCCTACTACCTACTACCACATAGGGGTATGAAAAATAGATAGTAGTCGATTCTCAGAGTAGCGAATATGCATATAAAATTTCATATAATTAAAAATCGATCAAGCCATAGCTCCTAAAAGTAAGCACTGCGGTTTGTTTATTTGAAAGCTGGCGTATTCGAAATGGTTTTAAGCTATTTGATGACGACCTGTTCAGCATTTTATAAGTATTTTTGGGAGGTTTTTCAAATTTTAATTATATGTTAGTAAAACGTTTGGTTCAGATCATGTGACCCATTTATTATTCGCGCCATCTGTAATGACCATGTACTAAAAATAAATGATATTTTATACTATTGAAACTTTAGCATAAATAGGTCCTAACAAAGATGCGCGAAAAAAATTAACTAATTTTGAACTGACATTTTATAAACTGACTCTATACCAGATGTACTCATCACCCCTTTTGGATAGACACCCTACAAACATAATATATATTTATCAATATTATATTGTTAACAGTGGCCATCTACCAGACGCATCAGATCTCCTACTTAAAGACGACACGGTTCGTCTAAAGAGGTGTATCTACAGTCTGCAAAGAGATGGCTTACCGCCTATCACTACACATAATGTGGTAAGTATAGCTACTTATATGCTAAATAGTAAGTAGGCAAGAGTTGTAGGAAAAGCAACTGTAATGCTGAGGGATAAGGTTTAGTTTACAGTACAATTTTATCATTTTTTTAAAAGTGATGGAGTTAGTCTTTAATGAAATTTATTTGCATTGGTATAAGGTTGATGATGTGTAAAAATAACAAATGAGTAAGGATTTGAAATAGACTTTATTTTGGTCTTCTGCGTAGCTATTTCCCTAGTCAATTTGCGGTTTCTAGTTTTGCGGGATTCAGGTGATCACTGTATTTTGGAGTATTAAAATACATTTCCTAAATAATCATATTCACATCAATCCGTTGTATTATTATCATTTTTAATTACAGTCCGTCCTGTGTGTAATAAAATAGATTGCTGAAATTATTTTAATAATTAAGATATAATACTGTTCTGTGACTTGTAACGAGATTAAAGTGTTTATTTAAGCAATATTACGGAATTCTTATAGTTTAAATATGTTAATTGTATGTATAGGTGGACGACTGGAGCGATCCCGTACTGAACAGCATCAGAAGATGCCAACTCTTCAACACGGTTAACGACAAAGTTAAGGTATAGTTATTATAATATTATTCTTAAAAATGTACATTAGAAAAAAAGTACATAGATTTTACATATTATGTAAAATCCTAACTTTATTCACACCTAAAGAAAACTATAATCTTATGTTATAAAAAACAAAGCAAATATGTATGAGAAGTCATTATTTTGATCTGAAGTGATTCAGTTGCATGCTGTTTCTTTGTATTCATCTATTGTGAAAACTGCTTTGCTTCTACATTTTTGTCAAAATGACTGTGTATTAAACTTTTACGAATTAAATAATTGACTTTAAAGAAATGAAAATCGATCCACTATTTACGTAGATATCTCGTAAAAGCATGTAGACGAATGAGAAACTCCTGCTCCTTATGTCAGTTTAGTCAGTTAATATAGCTTATTGTATAACATTGTCTAAATAGTCTTTTTTTTTTATTCACCGATTTTTTTTACTATTTCCTAGGTTATCTTCCACCCAGAATTCCTAACATCAACCAACCCGCTATTCGGGCTGGACTACGAAGAGTTCGTCCGCGGCTGTCATCTCGGAGTGTTCCCATCTTACTACGAGCCTTGGGGCTACACGCCCGCCGAGTGCACCGTCATGGGCATACCTAGCATCACTACTAACTTGTCTGGTGAGTGTAATGAGTGTCGTGAGTGTAATGACTTGTTCCCATCTTACTACGAGCCTTGGGGCTACACGCCCGCCGAGTGCACCGTCATGGGCATACCTAGCATCACTACTAACTTGTCTGGTGAGTGTAATGAGTGTCGTGAGTGTAATGACTTGTTCCCATCTTACTACGAGCCTTGGGGCTACACGCCCGCCGAGTGCACCGTCATGGGCATACCTAGCATCACTACTAACTTGTCTGATGAGTGTAATGAGTGTCGTGAGTGTAATGACTTGTTCCCATCTTACTACGAGCCTTGGGGCTACACGCCCGCCGAGTGCACCGTCATGGGCATACCTAGCATCACTACTAACTTGTCTGGTGAGTGTAATGAGTGTCGTGAGTGTAATGACTTGTTCCCATCTTACTACGAGCCTTGGGGCTACACGCCCGCCGAGTGCACCGTCATGGGCATACCTAGCATCACTACTAACTTGTCTGGTGAGTGTAATGAGTGTCGTGAGTGTAATGACTTGTTCCCATCTTACTACGAGCCTTGGGGCTACACGCCCGCCGAGTGCACCGTCATGGGCATACCTAGCATCACTACCAACTTGTCTGGTGAGTGTAATGAGTGTCGTGAGTGTAATGACTTGTTCCCATCTTACTACGAGCCTTGGGGCTACACGCCCGCCGAGTGCACCGTCATGGGCATACCTAGCATCACTACTAACTTGTCTGGTGAGTGTAATGAGTGTCGTGAGTGTAATGACTTGTTCCCATCTTACTACGAGCCTTGGGGCTACACGCCCGCCGAGTGCACCGTCATGGGCATACCTAGCATCACTACTAACTTGTCTGGTGAGTGTAATGAGTGTCGTGAGTGTAATGACTTGTTCCCATCTTACTACGAGCCTTGGGGCTACACGCCCGCCGAGTGCACCGTCATGGGCATACCTAGCATCACTACTGACTTGTCTGGTGAGTGTAATGAGTGTCGTGAGTGTAATGACTTGTTCCCATCTTACTACGAGCCTTGGGGCTACACGCCCGCCGAGTGCACCGTCATGGGCATACCTAGCATCACTACTAACTTGTCTGGTGAGTGTAATGAGTGTCGTGAGTGTAATGACTTGTTCCCATCTTACTACGAGCCTTGGGGCTACACGCCCGCCGAGTGCACCGTCATGGGCATACCTAGCATCACTACTAACTTGTCTGGTGAGTGTAATGAGTGTCGTGAGTGTAATGACTTGTTCCCATCTTACTACGAGCGAGTAATTACATATTTATTAGACTTCAACATTTGAATATTCTCAATAATAAAATGACTGTATGTATGTGTTGGCGCACACAAGGAGGTTCAATATCAAGATTGACAGATTGTCTCTGTCACTCTAGCGGAGCGTCGAGTCGATGGTAGCGAGGCGGCCATCTTGATAGAGAAGATGATAGAGCGGTCGCTGGCGCACCACGTTTTCCGACGAATCGCTATCCATTGTTTAAATCTAAGTACTTTTGTGTGATTGAGTGTTAATAAGAGCCTTAGTGATTATTGTTATGTGATTTTAGTTTTATATCAAGTAAAGTTGTTAAAGTGTCCAAGATAACGCCTTTAATTCAAATTACCTTACTCGGATTACCCACATACCCACGCTGCAAGATGAATAATTCTGATGAAGGCCGTCCTGTGCTTTCATATGTATTGCATTGTTATGATATAACACAATATTGCTCTTTGACATACATTGGAAAAATTTCTATGTTATTTTTAGACTTTTTATTATGTGTTGAAAAGTTAACAAAAGCTTATAGTTGTATCTAATTACTGAACTATTAATCTCTGTAGTTTTTTGAGTTTATTCATATCACGACAAAATAATTCCGGGTAAAAAGTCTGTGATTGTAAAAGTTTGTGAAACTTTCTCCAAAATTACTAGTGCGGAGTCGCTTTTTTTTTTGATCAGCTGTATTTTTATAACTTTATATTTATTTAATTTCGTAGGTTTCGGCTGCTTCATGCAGGACCACATCGCAGACCCGATGTCGTACGGCATCTACGTCGTCGATCGCCGCTACATATCGCTAGAGGGCTCTGTGCAGCAACTAGCGCAGTACATGTATGATTTTACTAAGTGAGTATGTTATTATTTACTTAAAACTACCCATATGTTAAGAAAACCCCGTCGGAACCTAAAGGGTGATAAAGGTTGCACAATCACATGACCAAATAACATATGGCGGCACCTGTGACGAATCTTTCTATCTCCTTTTGAGAAATATTATATTTTTTTAGAATGCAGAATGCAATACAAAAAATATAACAAATAAAACTTTAGTAACTGAATTACCTATCTTCCAAACCAATAACTGCTACTTTTTAAAGTACTTTAGCTTTTTCATCCCAATTTATTGTTTAATTTCCTAGCGTTTTAAGTTTATTTCAAGGTATAGAAAAATACCGCAGATTTGATTATTTTAATACTTAATGATTGTTCTTTTGTTTAGGTTGACCCGCCGACAGCGTATTATCCAGAGAAACAGGACGGAACGACTTTCCGACCTGCTCGACTGGAGAAATTTAGGCATTGTAAGTATAGAAAATTACTTTAAATAAAGTTACTTTCGTCCTGACGCGCGCCCCTTTTGACGTGTTGGTCTGTCTTTCTGTTTGTGTGTCTGTCTATGGCATCCTAGCTCGTAATCGAAAATACCAATTACAATTTTAACCCATTCAATGCGGCGCACGCCGATCGGATATATACTAACAACTTTTGTATAAAATATCTATGTTAGTCTGTAAGGTACATGTCTTAGGCCTTAGTAACCTGAATATAAATGATTTATTATTATATTATTATTATGCGGTTATTTTGTTTAAAATCTGACATGGTCGAGATTAGTCTAGATGATGCACAGCTGTAATTTATAAAGATATGTTCAACATATTATTTATGACAGAGGGGTAGCTTATTATTATGAGGTTTTAGGCAAAATGTTTATATGGACAAAACAATAATTATGTATATATTTGTAGTACTACCGCCAAGCCCGCGCCGAAGCCCTGAAGATCGTGTACCCCGACTACGTAGACCACATGGACCAGGAGCTCGGCAAGAGGTTTAACTACCCGCGCCCCATATCCGAGCCGCCCAGCCCTACGCATTCCAGTAAGTATTATAGATCAATTTATAGTATTAACTACAAAAGGATCACTTCCCTAAACCGAAGAGCATGTATGAAGGGAATAATGACAGTGGACGAAGCGAAACAAGTGTGTAAGGACCGTAGCAAGTGAAAAGAAGTGGTCTCTGCTCACCCCTACGGGAAACAGGCGTGATTATATGTATGTAGGATCACTTTGCGAAAAGTAATACAAGGATTTATTATAGTTTTAGTTTTGCGTTCCAGTTTATTGCAACTCCTATTTCTAGCACAAGCAATACTCAACTGTAAGATGTGGCATGTTAGGCTTATATTTCTATATTTATTAATGTTAATAAACATAATTAAATATAGATAGATAAAAATAGTCTTATATGTTTTTCTAATGGGTCCTACTGTCATAACTTGACCACACGGAAAGCACCAGCTTTCGAATAAAAAAAGAATTATCAAATTTCCGGTTAGTGGCAATAGGCTCGCCCCCTATTACATGGGACCTAAACATATCGGCGAACTGTGGGTGAACATTGATACACCTCTGCCTACCCCTTCGGGAATACAGGCGTGAAGATATGTTATGTTATGTTTATCAAATTTGGTTCATCCAATCGAAAGTTATGAGGTAGCAGTAAACATAAAAAAAAACAGTCGAATTGAACACCTCCTACTATTTTAAGTCGTTTAAAAAAAATTACTCCTCTCCCAAAGGGTCCACATCTGGTGTTTAATTACACCAATAAAAATTACATGCTAAACAGCCATAATTAGCACCTAAAATGTACATGGGACCTAAACATACCGGCGAACTGTGGGTGTACATTGGTACACCTCTGCCTAACCCTTCGGGGATACAGGCGTGATGGTATGTTATGTTATGTAAAATGTATATACCTGAGTATACAATATTTCAGCTAAGATTTTCTACCTGTCACTTTTGCTAGTCAACTTATTAAATAGTTGCTATTTCATAACTTTTAAACCAGTGCGTCGCGAACGAACGAGCGAAACAGAAAAAAAAGACGAACAAATCCAAACAAGCGTTGAAATACAAAAGAAAAATCTAATTAACTTACAAAAATCACTAGAAATACTCGATTTAACCGACGACGGTAACGACCAAGGTTTAGAAGTAAGTTTCGACAAGCCGAACTTTGCCGAAGAGCACGAAAATTACCGAACACCGAATGAAAACTTTTTGGAGCCGTTGAACGAAGCGGTTGCTGAGCAAATCGATCAGCTGATATCGAAACTGCAAGACTGTGCCGATAATAACTAGGTTAGGAGGGCTGCTATTGGATTTTGGAGTCTATTTGTTTGTGGTTTAAGTAGATTTTGCACTGGGTTTTTTATTGAGATGTTATGTGATTTTCGTATTTAGTAGATCGGTATTTAGTCTTGTTTAGACATTATTAGACATTCACTGCCCCGTTGGCCTAGTGGCGCTAAGCGCGACTGCTACGCTAGAGGTCTTGGGTTCGATTCCCAAGTCGACCAAGGTGTTATTGGGTTTTTCTATGAAATTCTCAGTAGCAGGTCGGAGTTTGCATTTTTACATTCACTGCCCCGTTGGCCTAGTGGCGCTAAGCGCGACTGCTACGCTAGAGGTCTTGGGTTCGATTCCCAAGTCGACCAAGGTGTTATTGGGTTTTTCTATGAAATTCTCAGTAGCAGGTCGGAGTTTGGATTTGTGGTCGGTTAGTGGCAATAGGTTCGCCGCCTATTACATGGGACCTAAACATATCGGCGTACAGCTCTGCCTAACCCTTCGGGGATACAGGCGTGATGATATGTATAGTCTGTTATTAAAAAGGACACAAGTGATAGAATAACATAAAATATCGCCAAACTGCACAACAGTTTGGTGACGATACATATTGATAGATTACAATACGGGATTACAAAATCAACGAAAATGTATTTTCTTATATACTGCATAAATACGACCAATATTCTAAAATTTACTCACAATAAAAAACCATGGAATATATAATAGTTTTAGTTTTGGTTTAATTACTTCTTTTAAATAAGTAAAACTGCTTTAAATCCAACGACATCTGTCAATATCTAAACCTACCTTTGAAATGAGAACTACACTCAAAAACAGTTCCTATTCCAAAGCCATACCGTCTAAAATACTATGAACGGTGTTGACAGATGGTGCGTTGGTTGCCAGCCTAAAAATTACCACGAATCCGGGGAAAATGGAAACCATGGCAGCCCTGAATCTTGGTTTATCACGTTCTGGCTTTTGGTCGTGCTTTGCCGGATTTTTAGAAAGGTTTTTTGTAAAAAATTGTAATTTTGTGGTAGATTTTTGTCTGTAATATGGCAATACTCACGAGTGATACACAAAATTTGAGTGATTTGCACGGCAACACTGGTTTTAGCACCTTAACTTTTATAGATGGTGCTTGGTTACAAAATAAAGAATAATTATATGAGAAAAAATACTAAGGAAATATCTTAATACAAAAAATGATGAAGCAGACAATTAGTTACTAGCCATCAAATGAAATATTATCCGAAGAGCTGCAATAAATTATAGCCCTAAAATAAAACTATGAAAAGTGACCGAATTTAACTTGTTGTTGAAAAACATAAAATAAATAAAAAATGCCTCCTCCTAATATATCTTTAACGAACTACTAAATTTAATTTGTCATGTTATCTGTACTCAGAATGTCATATAAGTATGTCTGTCTTGAAAACAGTCTTGTTATACAAAAATGAACCTTACGGTTTTCAAATAGGGTTCTACCAATACTTTTGTTTCTATTCACATATACTAATACAATTTATTTTCTAGGAGGTACAACCCCGGCCGCGTCAGTCCACGGTTCTGATGATGAAGACGAAGTAGATGAGGAGAAGGAACTAGCAGAGCTTAGGATTAACGATAAATAAGTATCAACCTATGCAATAATAAGTATATAGGCAATACTTTATATACTGGGCCTCGATTTAGCTATTTTAAATGCATACAGAGTACTTGTCATTGTGCCAAATTTTCGTATTCAGACAAGCCTACAATAAAATCACATTGAACTCTCGAAGAGTAGGATCGTAATGACAGTTAGCAGAATGCCAATTATCGTAAAAAATCTTAGAGTATACATAAGCAACTAGAGTGAGCCTATCAGAGTTTGAACCGTAAGCACTAGTGTGAACTAGCTTTGTCGTGAATTATGTATGAAGATGGAACTTGCCGTTTTAAATAATCTATCTAAAACTCTAATATTATCCTAACAATGTCAAAACCATCGATATTTTAGTATATAAGTTTCACGTTGCGCGAAAATTAACTTAAATCAGTAGACGAATGTACTACGTTCAAACTAAAAACTGCTCTCGCTTGGCACAAGGGAAACTAGCGATAGTAGCAGTCTATGTATATGTTTAATCTATGTAAAAATTACCAAATGAAGCAGGTCATTGGTCAATACAAGCAATTCTTAAATAGCTGAATCGGTGCCCAGGTTTCTGAAAATCTATAAACATAAAAAAAACGATTTCCTTCCTACAATACCTCAACCTCAAGTCAATGGTCAAAAGTGTCAAGTGATTGGTTTTTAGTATTTTGGTCAATGAGATTGTTGCCAAAATAATAACAACAGTTTAATTTGAGCCTTTAAAATCGAAGATAAATCAATTTGTCTCTTACGAATATGGTATAAAAATCACCGTAGACTATAAAAAATTGCTGTTTTATAGAAAAGAAACTATATCTTCCAATAATTAAAGTCTATTTATGTCTTCGCTAACACCTTATAGAGATATCAGTCATAAATACACGAAAATTTTATAATAGTATCTTAAAAGACTTACCTTAAATGATAGATATTTTTTGCTCGAAAATAATGTCTCGAAAGACTAATACATGTCTTCCTTTTCTACCTTCCGTTTTAAAAACGAAAAAAAGACAACTATTTGCATGGCAAATCATAGAAGTAAAGTAAATATTTTTTACAAGCCAACTGAAAAAAAAACTGTTTATTTACAATCGTTAAGTCTTTACAAATTACATTTATAATACATTTTTATTGGTATGGGTTTATTCTAAAAATCAATTTTTATTTGGTAAATTAAACTTTAAGGTGCTCCCTCACCGCGAGCATTCACGTGTATTGTAACATTATAGATTCGACTTAGAGCATTACATTACAATAATACCTCCCTGACTAACGAGCATTTGCGTGTAATGCTTGGTTCTCCTCCTTCACTGATGTAATGCTCAAATCTGTAATACATTACACGCGAATGCTCTCGGTGAGGGAACACCTTTATACGAAAATG
Source organism: Autographa gamma (assembly GCA_905146925.1). Taxonomy (NCBI): domain Eukaryota; kingdom Metazoa; phylum Arthropoda; class Insecta; order Lepidoptera; family Noctuidae; genus Autographa; species Autographa gamma. Next base: position 1,669,539 of record LR989878.1, on the reverse strand, counting down.
AAATATTTATATTTACAAAAAATCAAACAACGATTTGCTATTTCAATTTTAATGTATTTTATGAAAACCTTTAAGATGTCACCATTTTATTCTGAATTCACTTTAATATCGATTAAATGTTAAGTTCCTGTTATTTTAAGATTATTATAATTATGTATTTAATAATATAATCACTTGTCTAAGGTATTTTATATGTAATAGTATTTTAAATGAATTTATTGCTAAGTTACATTTCTTGCCTCGACTTTTTTTTTATTTAATTTTTTTTACGTTCTTGAAATTATGGTTAAGATTTTTTTATTCATTTTTCAGTATATTATGTTTAGAATTTTTATTTTAAACTTTATAATATAATATTTTTATCAAACATTTGTAGCAAGCAATAATTATAACAATAAAATTTTCAAGAGTTTTATAAAATAAGTAGTTTTGAGTCATGACAGTTAATAAAAAGACAGAAAAATAGAACAAAAAATGCATTTTATAAACACTTTAGCCTTTACGAAAGTTATAAATATTAATTAAATTATATTTTTATGAAATTATGCAAACAATTAGCAGATTTTTATATAAATATTAATAATGAAAGTGTTGTACTAATTTAATTATTGTTATAACTACCCTGTTTGAAATAAGATTTGTCACGGTATTGCCAACTACAAAAATTATTTGTAATGTTGCCAGATATAAATTATATTTTTATATAACATTTTGCTAGCGTGGTGACTTATAAGCAATATTACTAAAATATAGTTTTTTGTACACGCTTTTTAGTTTAATGTTAAATAGATTTATTTAATATAGTCGTCTGTTTATGTATTTTAATTTTAAGATGATTGATTTTTATACACCATATCTATTATATAAAAATGAATCGCTAAATGTGTTGGTAAGCGCATAACTCAATAACTCCTGGACCGATTTCCATAATTCTTTTTTTGTTGTGTTAGTTATTATCAGGAGAAGGTTCTTATGAAAGAAAAAAATTTGGAAAATTTGCGGACTTTTTTTTTTAAAGTAATTCTGACCTTTGTTACTATAGTGATTTGTTGGAATTATCTCCGTCCTCTATAATATAAAGACACCGGGAACGGGACCTATGGATTCACGCGGGTGAAACCGCGGGGCACAGCTAGTTTTTTTATATATTTCAGTGTTTTCTTAGACAATGTAATTACGAAAGTACCTATGTCTATAAATTCGGTTTTACGACTAAACCACTGAACCTATTTTGGTGAAATATTGTATTGGGTGAGTTTGAATCCCTTATACTACTTTTACCAAGCAAACCCGTCAAAGCGGGTGAAACCACAGGCAAAGGCTAGTCTAAAAATTATAAGGTATCATGGGAACTTTATAACCTTAAAAATGTCTGATTTATAAAAATATGGTGTTTAAAAGACAATAACATAGATTATATTTTTGTATTTTATAAGAAAGCATAACTATTCCCTATACTGCCATCTATCGAGTGTTTATTTAAACGTAATGTCAGTTCGTCATAAAAATATTTCAAACAAAAAAAATATAACTTCAAAATAAGTCTCACATTTATTTCAAATGGAAACCGCTGTCAAAAATTAAGTGAAGCACCAACTAAAAAGAATCATCAAAATCGATTCACTCAGTCAAAAGTTCTGTGGTAATAAACATAAAAACGTCGAATTGAGTACCTCCTCCTTTTTTGAAGTTGATTAATTAACAAATTAAAAACCACTGTTCTTAAGCGCAGCTTAATTTAAGCAGCTCTTAAATATCTGTTTTTATTTTATAACTAAAATGTCAGCGAGTATATCACTTATTGGCTACTTATAATTGAGTCGCCTTTAAATTTTCAAGTTCACATTAGATTTGAAAAGATTACCTAAAGAGGTTAGAGAGAGATGGAGCTATACAAAATATATGACCATCTCTTTCGCTCACGCAAAAACTATTTTTTAAGAGATTTGTAAAAATTAGCTTGATGAGGTTAGAAGGTGATGGAGCTATACGAAACATATTACCATCGCTTTCATTCAAGAATTTTTTTTTTAAAAGATTTATAAAAATTAAATTGATGAGGTTAGAGAGAGATAGAGCTATATAAATCAGGTATTGCCATCTCTTTCTTTCACTATAAAAATACTGTATTATATCAAAAAGCGTTTGACATTACGTTTATAAACATATTTAGTCTGTATTAAGTCTGAAGCGAAACTTTCATTTCTTGTGCCATACGATCAGAATTTTGTTATTTAGTCATAATAAAAAAATATGATAAAATGTTTTGGTTTTTTATTTTTTACCTCCCATTTTTAGAAGAATTTTTAGATGTTTTAAACAAATTCAACATTATGTTTGTGTAAATAAAGTTAATTTTACACTGACTAGATCTGTTGCTGTTAATGTGCCTCACTATCGAATTAGCTTGTTGCCTGTAATGTTAAGGCCCTGCGCAGACGACAGACTATCCGTGACGCACTTTTTAGTCTGTGAAAATAGAACCTATGCAATTATATGCAGTAACGCACACGACACGCAAAAAGTACGGCGTACAAAAAATCCGTGTAATTCGGGCAGACCGCACCGCGCCGTTGCGCGCCGCTCCGCACAAAATGTGTGTGAAAAAAATTGATTGCCATGGTATCCCCCAGTCAGACACTTATAGCAACGCCCCAGCCAGACACTTACAGTATCCCCCCGCCCCCAGTCAGACACTCATGGTATCCCCCCCCCCCTAGTCAGATACTCATGGTATCCCCCCACCTCGTCAGACACAGCATCCCCCCTCAGACACTCATGGTATCCCCCCCAATCAGACATATACAGAATCCCCCCTCAGACACTCATGGTATCCCCCCCAATCAGACATATACAGAATCCCCCCCAGTCAGACGCTCATGGTATCCCCCCCCTCAGTCAGACACAGCGTCCCCCCAGTCAGACACTTACAGGATCCCCCCTCAGATACTCATGGTATCCCCCCCCCCTAGTCAGACACTCATGGTACCCCCCCCCCCCAGTCAGACAGCATCCCCCCAAGTAAGACATTTACAGCATCCCCCCCAGTCAGACACTTACAGGATCCCCCTCAGACACTCATGGTATCCCCCCCAGTCAGACACTTACTGCATCCCCCCCAGACACTTATGGTATCCCCCAGTCAGACACTTACAGCATTCCCCCTCAGACACTCTTGGTCTCCCCCCCCAGTCAGACACATACAACATCCCCCCTAGTCAGACACGGCACCCCCCCCCCTAGTCAGACATTTACAGCATCTCCCCCCCCCCCCTAGTCAGACACTTACAGCATCCCCCAGTCAGACACTCACCGTATATATCGTAAGCTTTATTTCTTAAAATTGTTCAGAGATTTCGTATATCATTTGCGAAGAAAGAAGATAATTAATATCAAATAAAATTTCGCATGTTCGGTTTAAGCAATTTTCTTTATTCATAGTTTGTATGTAACATTAAACTCTTGGTAACAAATAATAATTGAACAGTTATAACTAAAACCATGAAGTTTAAACCACCTTGCAATACGAACTCCTTGATATGGCCGAATTGCACTAACTACAGTCCAGCCGCTGAGGGAATGTGTCCCTGACAGGTTGTGATCAAGTATTTTTTTTTATAGAGATCTTTGCAGTTAGCTTAAGCGCAGGCTTTGACTGCTTCACCGGACTTTTGGCGAGGACCTTAAGGCCTCCAGCCAGAGCAATAGGAAAAACTAACTACATCAGCAACGTCTACCAAGGGCACCCCCTGCGGGTTCGGACCTCGACAGCAAGGGATGGCTGGATCTAAGTTTTAATTATTTAGGTTCAACAGGTAGATACAACTTTAATATGGCGAAGAATTTACTAAACATAAATTATTATTTGTGAACGAATAATATCATTCAAAACTATGTAATTATGCCAAGTAACAATGAAAAAAGGCCAGGTCAAGAGTACCCGAAACCGAAGAGCATGTATGAAGGGAATAATGACAGTCGACGAAGCGAAACAAGTGTGTAAGGATCGTAGCAAGTGGAAAGAAGTGGTCTCTGCCTACCCCTACGGGAAACAGGCGTGATTATATGTATGTATGTAACAATAAATAATATAACATGGTTTTTTATTTCCCCATACAAATCAGGACCAACTGACATGTGTCAGGGACACATTTTCTCGGCGGCCAAATTATAGGTAAGTTAATTCTAAGTGATATTTGTAGATTTCATTCTTTAATACTGGCGTGCGTTTTTCCGGTCTGAGCTTACCGGCGGATTTGGTACGGAGCGGGACCAAATCCGACGCGCGTGATTTATAAATGGATTACTTGAATTAATATTTTATAATGTAAGGAGGAAAGGGAGGCCTTTGCCCTGCAGTGGGACAGTTCAGGCTTTAAATAATAATAATAATGTAACTGTAACTGACCGATGGGCAAAGATCGTCACCCACTGGACGCCGGAAGGACATCGCCGTCGAGGTCGTCCGCGGCGAAGGTGGTGTGATGATCTAGTCAGTTACGCGGGGCGCAAGTGGACAGAAATCGCCAAAAACAGAGAGGTTTGAAAGAAGACAGGGGAGGCCTTTGCCCAGCAGTGGGATCAACAGTAGGCTATTAAAAAAAAAAAAAAAAATAATGTAACTATTGTTTTAAGGTTAAATAACATAGAAACGATATTTTTTCTTTAAGAAATGTTAAAAATAACTCAGAATTAACAATTATTATTGATTTACCAAAGTTAGTACAATTCAGCCATCTTTTTCACCTGTAAATTTGATAGTCCGTACATGTTATCTATCATTATATTAATATTTAGTGATAAATTTATTAATTATATACTAGAAAAATAATTATAATAAAGATTGGCCGAATGTTAGAGCTAACTAAATAACAAAACTATGATCCAGCCGCTGAGAGAATGCGTTCCTGACAGGTCGTCGTCAACAGGAAGATATAAATTTAATGTAGCGAAGAATTTACTAAATAAGTTGCTATCTCTTATTTGTTTCATAAACGAAAAATTTCTGTCAATATTATTCGTCATAATGAATTTTATATAACACTATTCCTTACAATTAAATGACGCCAGGTTATTTTTTTTTATATGTTAACACGGTTTTTTATTTTCGCATTCAAATCAAGACCAACTGACATGTGTCAGAAACGCGATCACTCAGCGGCCGGACTATACAGTCAAAATAATATTTTCTATACACATTGTAATTAAATTCGAGATTCAGGTAAAACATATAAAAAAAAAAAACATACAAAGTTTAATTAATAATAAATTTTATTTATATTTTATATACTTATAAAACAATAAGATTGCGTGCCAAGGATTTGGCTTAAAATATTCTTTCGCCGAATATTAACACTAGGCCCATCTTTATTATCCAAAAAAGACAATTATCTACAACATTATATACTACACAATTTACCTGGATCTGTATATAATAGTCCAATCAATAACTGTCTCGTTGGCCTATTGGTGCTAAGCGAGATTACTACGCTAGAGGTCTTGGTTTCGATTCCCAAGTCGACCAAGGTGTTATTGGGTTTTTCTATGAAATTCTCAGTAGCAGGTCGGAGTTTGGATTTGTGCCCGGTTAGTGGCAATAGGCTCGCCCCCTATTACATGGGACCTAAACATACCGGCGAACTGTGGGTGTACATTGGTACACCTCTGCCTACCCCTTCGGGGATACAGGCGACTTTTATTGCCACTAACCGGACACATATAAATACAGTTATAAAATAATAACTCTTTTTTTAAGTCGGCTAAAATGGACTATTATACACAGACCCTTAAATGTAAAGCATTTAATCGGCAGAAAAGGGTAGTTACAACAAGAATTGGAAATACGACTTTTTGGAAATATTCTAACTTTAAGAAATATGTACTAACAAATACTTTATCTTTCAATATATTTTACAAATATAACTAATTCTTATATCTATAAACAGAATTACAGATACAAAACCATTTATTTACATAAAAATCTTTTCGTCAAAGACTGAACTAAAAATAAAATATATTTATTTTACAATTTTATTTTGTCTTTTAACTAGAAAATTTAGTTTAATTTAGATTCAGTTCTCACTTCTAATTAAAAACTCAAAATATAGTTTTAAGTTTAAATATTCGTAACCTGCATGAAAAATCTATATTTTGAATATTTTGAAATAACTTTCTTTATTTCCTAGATAGCTGATCAATATAATAAAATTTCATATCAGGATATAGTAATATAATACTAACTCATTTTGAACTGAAACTTTGTAAACTGACTCTATACCAGATGTACTCTTCAGCCCTTTTGGATAGATATACCCTTTCGGTAACATGCTATGTTCTTTGAATTGATACAAAATTAACTTTTTCCGCCGTAATGAATTTAAGATATATATTGAATTATAGTATACCGTATTTGCAAATATTCAATTAAAAAAAAAAAAAAATATTTCTTATTTATCATTGATAGATAAATAAATGCGGACAACATCACATACATTACCCTGAACCCAAAGTAAGTAGCTATTAAGCACTTGTGTTATGGAATTCAGAAACAACGAAAGTACCACAAACACCCAGACCCGGGACAATGTAGAAAAGTGAGTTTCTACGTTGACGCGTCCGGGGATCGAACCGGGGACCTCATAGCTAGCGACTCCTTGAAAACCGGTGCTTACGCCACTCGACCACGGAGGTCGTCAATAAGCATGTCATGTGTCTAGCACATTTTGTCCCAAGCGGGAATCGAACCCGCAGCGCGTCGTGCACTCTGGTAATTGGCGCTGAGACCATCCATGCATTTAGTTTTTAATTTATTGATCAGCTAAGTAGAAATTATAAATGTTTGTTTTTTTTGTTATAATTGAACCAAAGAAATGAGTTTTTCAGATACTTAAAATTGTACCGAAATTTTTCTTGTTCTAAGTTTATTTTTATTGTTTTCAATCAAGAGCAACTCAAATAAAACTAGCTTTAATAAAAATCAACTTAAAAAACAAAAATTTGCCGTTTAAATTTAAAAATATCTACCTACCAAAATTCACCGCCATTTTTCTTTTAATACTTTACATTTATAATAGGGCAGATGACTAGGTATGAAAAGTCAAAATTTATTTAGCCCGTCATTTAGATAATCAAATTACAACAGACACGTATTTTTTTCTTTTATCAAATCAATAAAAAAATTGGAAGATAAACCGCTTTAAAGTTCAGTAGTGGGGGTTTGTGACGTCACGGCTGAGTACAATTTATGCTAAAACGTGACGTCACGCAAGAATTGAAATCAATGTATCTTCGTCATTCTTTGTCTACGGGCCAAAACAAAAAATACGTGTCTAATATTTTTTTTAACTAAAAGATGGACTAAAAATTATAAACTAGTCATCATCCCTATTGTCAATTGATATGATAACTCCCAGAAAATTAACAAATATTAGATACATACGATATTGTACCTTAACGCCTTTAATATAAGACTCATTCGGAATCGCTTTTCGTTTTTTTCTTCCTTTTGCCTTTCGGATGCATTTTATAAATGTGTTTCTGAAGATCTTTTAGTTTTAAATACCTGTGAACAAAATATTTCAATATTAATATAATGCAATTCAATCATAAGCTAATTAATTAATCGGTATATATAATAAAATATATGAAAAACATCAACTGCCTCGTTGGCCCAGTGGTGCTAAGCGCGACTGCTACGCTGGAGGTCTTGGGTTCGATTCCCGAGTCGACCAAAGTGTTATTGGGTTTTTCTATGAAATTCTCAGTAGCAGGTCGGAGTTTGGATTTGTGTCCGATTAGTGGCAATAGGTTCGCCCCCTATTACATGAGACCTAAACATATCGGCGAACTGTGGGTGTACGTTGGTACATCTCTGCTTGCCCCTTCGGGGATACTGGCGTGATGATATGTTATGTTAAAAACATCAAAAAATATATAAAGGTAAGCTGCGCCCGCCGCGGTTGGTCAGTAGATGGGTGACCATCTCTAAACATACTGAGACCCCTCCCTGCCTCGGATAGCACGTTAAGCCGTAGGTCCCGACTGTCATACTTAGATCTTTGGCAGTCGTTAAGTCATTACCATTCTGACAACCAGTCTTACTATGGGATACTGTGTTACCCAGTAACATGTGTTGTGGAGGTCAGATGGGCAGTCGCTTCACATAAGTTTGTATTTAAAAGAATATATAATGATTGAATACTCAAAAAAATAGAGAAGCGACAGGTTTACATTTAAGACCTTCTTAAATTGCCTTTATATAATCTAGTGTTAAAACTACATTAGTAAGAGCCTGGCTATTTGGTCTACAGCTACTAGCGTCGTGGTGGCCTAGAGGTACTTCAACCAGAATAAAACAAAAGGTTGTAAGATCAAATCCCGGCAAAGTGCTTGTGACTTTTTCAATGTTATAAGTACTTCCTTGGTTGTTCAAAGCCACTGTAATTTACTGACGATGAAGAAAAACATCGTTACTAAATATCTTTGGAAAACAATTATTATCCGGCCGCTGAGAGAATGCGTTCTTGACAGGTCTTAATCAACTGAAAGAGATTAACTATAAATTACTATTACGGCCCAATACATCATCACCGAATAACATCATCCTAAACTATATCAATGTGGTCATAAGTAACAATTATTAACATAACAAGATTACTTAGATCCCCTTACTAATGTAAACTAACTGGCATAGTTAGACATAAAAACACATTCTCTCAGCGTCTACATAATATAAAATTACAAAATATACATGCAAGTCTACTTAAGTTAAGACTTTGTTAAGCATTGAGTCGTAACGACAGAAAACAAGCCAACCTATGAATATAGGTAAATCAATCGCTAAAAATCGCCGGGGTGTAAATTGCACCCAAAATCCGGTATAGCAGTCAGGGCAACTAACCACCACATACATCATAAATTACACTTACTTGCAAGAACACTGCTTGCACGGAAACTTGAAGTCTTCAGGGTCCCCGTGCACCCTCAGCTCGTGTCGGTCGCGTATCGACTCTGTAGAGAAGTTGCGCCGGCAGATGGAGCATTGGTGAGGCTTGGCTGTGTTGTGGGACTGTTGGACAAGGCAATATATACTTTAGTGGTAGTTTTTAAGGTTCAAAATACTTTGTGTGTGCAGGTAATTTAAGATGTTATCTAAAATTGACTGTTGACAGTGGAATATATACTATAGTGGTAGGCGATAAGGTTTAAAGCAGGTTGGCAGTGTTGTGGGGCTGTTGAAAAGGGAATATATAAGTTAGAGTTAGGTTTTAAGGTTTAAAATAGGTCAAAATAAAATTTCAAAATCTAGGTTGGTGTGTGACTTAGCAGTGTTGTGGGACTGCTGACAATGGGTATTGTGCTTTAAAGTAAGGTGGTAAGGTTTAAATTAGGTTGATGTGCAGATAAATTTAAATTGCTATGTAATATTGACTGTTGACAATAGAATATATATCTTAATAATAAGATGTTAAGTTTAAGCTTTAAACTAGTGGTCCAGTCAACAAGTTGTTCTGGGTGCTTAGACAGTTAACATACTAGGGCCTTGCTCACGCACTCTACAACGCCTTATGGGTGATTTATTCACTGAACTATAGGTTGGCAGTGTCGTGGGACAGTTGACAGTGGAATATATACTTTAAAGTTAAATCTAGCTTAAAAATATGAGGTTCATAATCCTTCATTCAGAATACAGAGTGTATGTGTCATTATGTATTTTATACCTTAGGTACGTGTACTAAGGACCAATTTAGTTTAACAGGGACTATTTCACAATAACGCATTTAAAACGTTACGTTAAGTGGATGAAATGGAATGAATAAAGTCAGTAATATCTTTTGAAACATGATTAAAAAAAATGAGTCTGCTGGCGACCACGGCCGGTGTAACCCGGTCGAAAAGTGAAGCCCAAAAAATAGGGATTTATGAGTGCACGCGCTTATGCCCGCGAATTATATTACGATAAACTTGCAGCGCGATAGTTTAAAAGTTAATAATTATGTAACATTCAACGTGGCAATGCTGCCAGCCTTCTGGGCACGTTCCCGCCATTGACAAGGATGACGATGAGCTCTTTGACGCCTGTTAGTTTTTATTTATGTAAGTTTTAATATTAGTATAGTTACAAATAAAGATGATTTAAATAAAAATAGATTTGAGAGCATAGGGTATAATGATCTTTAAATCAATAACTGAAGGTTTAATATCGATTATTATTATTTACTTACCACTTTGACATGTCTCTTTAAGCTGGAGTTAGTTCCGAAGCTGGTGTTGCATATATCACATACGTACGGCCGCTCGTTGCGATGCGTTCGTTCATGTACCTGAAACAATAATAATTAATATTGTAGTGAAATATATTGTTATGTAACATATTTGACGAGCCTGTTGGTCTAGTGGTTAGAGACCCTGACTGCTATACCGGAGGTCGTGGGTTCGATTCCCACCCAGGACAAATGTTTGTGTGATGAGCACGATCATTTGTTCGGTGTCTGGGTGTAATTTATCTATTATATGTATATGTTTAGAAATATATAAGTATGATTATCAGTTGTCTGGTCACCATAACACAAGCTCTGCTTAGCTTGGGATCAGACAACCGTGTGTAAGATGTCCGAGAATATTATTATATTCAAATACATAGTAATTATGCTGTATATGGGTTCGTAACCCAACTTCTTTTTAACGGATAAACCGATTTGGATGAATTTTCGTGTGTATTTTTATGTGTCAAAATAAACAATTTTTTTTTTTTTTTTTTTTTTTCATGGTGGTAGATTTTATCCTGGATGGTTGGACAACACAAGTAAACAAATATCGATTCTGATGAGTTTTTTGTTTGGTGACGTGATCTAGTAGGTGCATTGCTGTTATGTATGTATTGAGATTTTAAACGGGATCAATAATTTCCTGAGATTGGTACTATACACTAACTAGACAAAGAGGTCCTCTAAATTCCATGTAAACTATAAATATATTGTATTACATATTATATAATTGTTCATGTTGGATTGATTAGGCTTTTAAAAAGTTTAACCAGAAGACAGCATTGTCTGTGACCCAACTCTATGATTGTCTTTGTACATTGTGTTCTTTCTTGCTGTGCAATTGAAGAATAAAAGTTTTCTTATCCAATTAATTACCATCTGTTAATTGATAAAAACACCCATAAACCCTATAGGTTAATAGTTCATTTATTTTAGTAAGTGTCGATTATGGAAGTTTAAGTTTAAGAACTGTTTTTAAACAAGTTTTTTTACCTGTAAGCTATAAGACTCGAAGAATCCTTTCCCGCAGTAAGTGCACCTGAAGGTGGCGCCGCGCTGCATGCGCTCGTGCGTCTTCATGTGCATCTTGAGGAGCGCTTGGGAGCCGAACTTCTTCGGACAGTCCTGGCACGCGTGCGTCTTTTCCTGGGTGACAAAGATAAAAAATGATGCAAATTGGAAATATCACAAACATTGCTCCGAGTCCAAAGTAAGTAGCTAGAGCACTTGTGTTATGGAATTCAGAAACAACGAAGGTACCACAAACACAGAACAAAAGTATTTTTCTACATTGAGTCGTTCGGGGATTGAATCCGGTACCTCAGAGCTAGGGACACCTTGAAAACCGGTGCGTAAACCAGTCGACCACGGAGATCATCTAAAGTTCTTATTTAGAATTGTGGCAGGCAGTTCAATAAAAAGTGTGGACATACGTTGCAGGCTTATTTTTTTTATTGAGCTGAAAACTGTCGCTGGACAAGGTTCTTAATTTATAAAAAAAAGATACCAAATCTACATAGCATTAAAAAATACTTTACCGTATTGTTATTATTTCAATAAATATCTATAAGACTGTGAAAGATGTTACATTCGCGCTCGCCGGCCGGACACTAGCCGGGTAAATATATAAATAACTCACCAGATGCGTGTCCGAGTGCTTAGCCAGCGAGTGTGAGTATTTGAACCGCTTCGGACACTCGCTGCATTGATACCCGGGTCCGACCTCCGCCGAGTGCGTGGCGAGGTGCGCTCGCAGCGCCATCCACCCGGTCATGCTCGCGTGACAGATCTTACATTCGCGCTCGCCGGCCGGACACTAGCCGGGTAAATATATAAATAACTCACCAGATGCGTGTCCGAGTGCTTAGCCAGCGAGTGTGAGTATTTGAACCGCTTCGGACACTCGCTGCATTGATACCCGGGTCCGACCTCCGCCGAGTGCGTGGCGAGGTGCGCTCGCAGCGCCATCCACCCGGTCATGCTCGCGTGACAGATCTTACATTCGCGCTCGCCGGCCGGACACTAGCCGGGTAAATATATAAATAACTCACCAGATGCGTGTCCGAGTGCTTAGCCAGCGAGTGTGAGTATTTGAACCGCTTCGGACACTCGCTGCATTGATACCCGGGTCCGACCTCCGCCGAGTGCGTGGCGAGGTGCGCTCGCAGCGCCATCCACCCGGTCATGCTCGCGTGACAGATCTTACATTCGCGCTCGCCGGCCGGACACTAGCCGGGTAAATATATAAATAACTCACCAGATGCGTGTCCGAGTGCTTAGCCAGCGAGTGTGAGTATTTGAACCGCTTCGGACACTCGCTGCATTGATACCCGGGTCCGACCTCCGCCGAGTGCGTGGCGAGGTGCGCTCGCAGCGCCATCCACCCGGTCATGCTCGCGTGACAGATCTTACATTCGCGCTCGCCGGCCGGACACTAGCCGGGTAAATATATAAATAACTCACCAGATGCGTGTCCGAGTGCTTAGCCAGCGAGTGTGAGTATTTGAACCGCTTCGGACACTCGCTGCATTGATACCCGGGTCCGACCTCCGCCGAGTGCGTGGCGAGGTGCGCTCGCAGCGCCATCCACCCGGTCATGCTCGCGTGACAGATCTTACATTCGCGCTCGCCCGCTGGGTGGTAGCTGGGTATAGTAAATAAGGCTTATAAGAAAATTATAAAAATCGACGCGAGAAGGGGTGTTACCAATAATCAAAAAAATCCTGGGAAATTTTGCGAAATGGTGGCTCTGTAATCTTATACCATTTTTTATTAACTAATAGGAATTTTGACTAAAAAAGAAAACTAGGTAAACATCGATATGTATATTAAATAAGTAGGTAGAACAAAAAAAATGGATTCATTATTTTTATTTTTCAAAATAATCAAAAACTATGTGGACAAAGCAAATCAGAGTATTAGCAGTAGGAGCTGTTTTCGCCCAAATTAGGGACATTAGGCGATAAAAGTATCGTCGTGAATATTGTACGCGAAAATCTTTAATTTTTACTTATACATATTATTATATAAGATGGATATTAACAGATATATGTAAACAAAACTAAATTATTATGAAAGTTGTAGCATCGAAGGAAAAAGGTGAGAGTGTATTCGGGGTACGGGATATTTTTATAAAAGCACGATTAACCTATCAAACTTTTGACCTCAATTGAAATTTTTGTCCAAATTATAATTTTGCCCGGAAATAAGCAGTAAAAATCGATAACCTGGTTAGCTACATATTAAAAAAAATATAGATTGATATATTAAATACTAAAAGTACTTTTGAACGTTTTCATTTTTATTTTCTTTTGTAGTAGGTTCCCGATATTTCGACGCCTTTGCAGTTGTTATAAGTCACGAACTCACGATGGGCCATGACACCGCCGGTAGTAGCCACCTAGTTTTGTTCTGTCAGACGGATTTTAAAACATATGAAAATCATAACTCACCGCTGCCTATGATTCTTATGGCTATTCTTCGAGCAGAAAACCTTATCGCAATCCTTACACGGGTACACCTTCCCCTCGACCTTGACATTAGTGACCTCTTTCGACTTCATCCTCTCTAGATACTTGGCCTCTCTCCTCTCAAACCTCCTCTGTTCCCTTATCTTGGCTACTTCCATGCGTCTCTCGTTGGTCTGGCCGAAGGTGTGCCATTTGTTGTGGATTAGGTAGCGTTTGGGGTTGTTGAAGAGTAAACTGCAGTGTGGACACTCGTAGTAGCCTTCGGGTTTTATTCCTGTAACAAAAAATATACTTAATGAATATACTTATCTATATAAAACTAGCTGACCCGGCAGACTTCTAATGCCTCAATCGATAAATAAAATTTTGTTAAAATTATTATTAAATGTATTTATTTTGTAAATTGTTTTTTTTTTCTATTTATTTCGAGCTTTTTCATATTTAACATAACATAACATATCATCACGCCTGTATCCCCGAAGGAGTAGGCAGAGGCGTACCAATGTACAACCCACAGTTCGCCGATATGTTTAGGTCCCATGTAATAGGGGGCGAGCCTATTGCCACTAACCGGGCACAAACTGACCTGCTACTGAGAATTTCATAGAAAAACCCAATAACACCATGGTCGACTCGGGAATCGAACCCAAGACCTCTAGCGTAGCAGGCGCGCTTAGCACCACCAGGCCAACGAGGCAGTTTTTCATATTTAATCACCTTTAAAACCTTCTCTGGACTTCCCCAAATAATTTAATACCAAAATTAGCCAAATCGATCCAGCCGTTTTCGAGATTTTGCGAGACTAACGAACATACGATTAACGCAAAACTACCAAACGAAATATTATACAGTTTTCAACAATGGATATCATTTAATAGGGTTTGTGTATTATTTATTAATATTTAGACCTCAGAGCTAGCGACACCTTGAAACCGGTGCGTACGCCACTCGACCACGGAGGTCGTCAAACACCAAGATAATATAATTAAATGACAGTGGGTTTGTATAGATCTGTATTTGACCTACTTTCAAAACAAAAAATGCATTGCATTTTGTCAAGCAAAACATGTTTAACTTTTACAAATCCAAGGTTGAAATATTACTGCTAGGAATAACAAATATTTAATGTAAGTCATATGGCTAGCACTAACTACATAGGAAAGTGAACCTTAGAATAATGTTGTTACAGTTGAAATTAACTATCACAGCATAAATGGGCCTGTCTTGTGATTGTAGGAAACTGAACTTTAGCAGGATATAAATAAAGTCTAAAATAAACAAATCAACAATCATAGGTTAGTCAAATTGTTAAAATATTTTTCTACTAGGCTTTACAAATTTGACTGAACCAAAATTAAAAAAAAAAAACATAATCATTTATTTAACTTAGGCTACAAAGTAGCACTTATTAAACGTCAAAAATACAAAAAGGACAGCACCTTAGGGGTCGGTTCATATCCGGCGGAAGAGGCTGCGCGCAATGCCGGCCGAGCAACGCCGAATGAACGAGCACACGATAAAACATCCAATATATATATATATATAAAGTTCTTATAAGAAGAATAAATATGTAATTGTAATTACCTAAGAGAAGCCTTTGTTATTTATCATTTAATATTATCTTATTAATTTTCTAATATATAAAAATAAATTACCATTTTTCATAGCAGTGGTGGCCTCTCTCATACTCATATCACTATCAATAACTTTACAATCAATCGCATCTTCCCGTTGAAAACCGTTAGTATCCCTTAAAAACGGTACAAAACAATCCGTGTCCGCTAGACTTGCCTTCTCTATCTTTATCATAACACCTTTATCCGTGACTTTTGTCGGTTCATCTGGGCCCGGGACATGTGCCGTTTCCCCTATAGTTTTGACATCTTCGTCATCAGATTCTTCTGTCACTGACGTGGTTTTGGTGTTATCGTTTGTTGGTTTGGGTGTATCGTTAGTTTTAGAGGTTTCATCTTGTGCATCTTGAGAGTTGTCAGGTGATAACGATAATGGGTCTACACTTGTTGAGTCTGGTACATTAATAGAGGCATTTGTTATATTAACCATCGTCATATCTGAGGGTACACTGTCCTTATCGTTATTAACAGCAGTACCTTGAGACGTGTCTTTTGGTTTATTTGATGAATGTATTAGTATATTTTCAATTAGTTTTACGGTGTTCTCAATGTTTTTCCGCCTTGTACTGTTAATTGGTATTTTTTCTTGAACCTTCATACTTAAATCTAAGTTGTGATGTGAGTTCTGGTACAAATCGTTTTGTACATAATCGTTGTTCCCGCCAAAATGTTTAGCATATGACTTATTTGGTATCTGAGGTATATTTAAAGGCATTTTTCTTACGTTTTGTTCTTTTATTATACTGTCCTGTCGCATAGTATCCATTCTTTTGTCGTAAGCATAGTTCATGACATTGGAGTTCTGCTCGTTCTGTGTGTTTAGATTCATAGGGAACATACCGTTCTGCCAAGACAAATCGTTGATAGAATTCGAGTTTTGATTCATATTATTCATATAAGTAGGTTGGAAGGGCAGTTGTTGATAGTTCGCAAACTGAGGCATTTGCGGGGGCATACCTATCGGAGAGTGGTTGTAAGGAGGATAATCCTGTAGGTTGTAGTGCCCACTAGGCGCCGGAGCACCCTGATGTGCCATTTTGCTCAAATTATTAATATTATGAGCGAGATTCATATGTGAGCTCATAGGAGTCATATTAACGGGCGCTCCCATGTTTATTGGCGCCTCGTTAGGGCCATAAGGCCCTGTGTTGTGCAACATAGTTGCTGATGTTTTTATTTATGTACACAAATCACGTTTTACAGTTACATCTTAATGTAGAAAACACTAAACAAATAACGCTAATGTAAGCCATTTTGGCTATTTGACACTTCGTTGTCCACCCAATATCAGTTTACCGATAAATCGAAATTCTGGGACAGATAAAATATAATAACTCGAAACCGTAACTTTTTGATATGTATTGTGTATTTCATAGGAATGTGATACATATTTATTTATTTATTTAAAATAAGCACACCAACTGCACAGTCACTAACAAATAAAATAACATAACATCTGAAGTCGAAATTTCAGTAACCATGCAAATAACAGGTATACGTATGACATTGACATAATAAATATCAAACGTAATGTGGCCAAATATGTAGAGCAGGATTAATTTCATACTTTTGACACACAAGTCAATTATTAACAAATAAATTAACAAACAAAATGTTTCGGTTTCTTACTGATCCACAGGGAAAATAAGTTTTGTAAACAGATGTAAGCAATAAACACTAGATGTCCTACCACAAAATCGGATACAAACTGTTGAATTAGAATCTACCATGATAAAAATAAGAACGAAATTCGAATAGCAAAAAAATTACTGTGACTATTTTCAAATTTAAACTTTAGAGATACGGAATAAGGACTTTATTTGCATTTCATGGTTGAATCATCTGCCATTTTGTTTTGTGACGTTTCAGGTAACCGTAAATATATATCTGCATCTCGTTCTAACATCATTATTTATTATCCGCTGCGCTAGCAAAATGGTTGTGTTCAGTGAATCATAATTAAACAAATAAATAGAGTAATTAAGCTTATACTGTGTTAATTTATAATTGAAATCTATCGAAAATGGCGCTGGGTGCCTTTGCCGAAGAATATTTTCGTACTATGAATCCCATAGCTTCGAAAATCCACGAAGATATAGAGGATGCAAAGAATTCTTACGAAAATATATGGGATTCTCTCACTGAAAAAGAAAAGGTAAATACACTTCCTGATCAATTAAAAACTGATTAATTATGTAGTATTTGTTAAGTAATGAACGTTAGCGGGTTAAATATAACAGTGTTGCACAAGGAAATACATTTGCAACTGTGTACACTAAATGATTCATAACATTGCTATGTTTATTTATATTATCCCTTTTTATCGATTCTTATCCTGTAGTTGTGTATTTACTATTAATATTAACAGTGTGATTAACATAGATTTATTGTAAATTATTCTTAATGTAAATAAAACATTAGTTTTACTTATTTATTTATTTTTAGTGGATATACACACCATACACAGTTCGCATTAATGATATTTTAAAATAAGCGAAACACTCGACGTTAATATTCTTACTAGAATTATTCTAATTAATGTGACATCTAAGAATCAAAATAAAGAGTGTGATTTATCTATAAATGTATGTATTTAGAAATATATAAGTATGTTTATCAGTTGTCTGGTTACCATAACACAACCTCTGCTTAGCTTAGGATCAGATAACCATGTGTGAGATGTCCTGGAATATTAAAAATAGTTTTAAAATCCTTTAGGTGATTCTGCAGTGATAATTTCTTTATTTTAATACAGTTTTGCAAAATACTATATTCTTATCATAATTGGTATGATAATAATTAAGCCATATTTTAAACCATCTAAGGAACTCTAAAACAAAATAATGAATGTTTAGTTTGTACAGTTTATTATTTGGGCTGTCTGTTTGTCCATTGTTCTCTGTTGAAATTCCTCAGCCTAAAATGAATGGAACTGTTTGTTTATAAGTCTTTGAATTATTTCCAAATCAATGAGAAGCAAAATTTGCATTTCCTTTTTAACATATCCCATTTTTTTGTAATATGTTGAGCTTTTAACATCTAACTTGTCTAATAAGATATCAAAGAGTATTTGGAAATTAAATAAACTTATTTCCTATTTTTGGAACATATTACCTGTAGATACTTTTCCCTAAGAGATAGAATTTTGACTTAAGCCCTAAAATTTATGTCAAATTTGAATCAGTAGTCAAAAAATAATCTCTGGATATGTTATTGGAATGCACTGTTAGTATTATCATAGGCTGCACCTGAGTTGTGACTTAACACATTGTTTCCCAACCTGTGGTCTTAGGACCCCCAGGGGTCCGCGAGTATATGTATGGGGGTCTGCGGTGTCATCTCTGGACCATACATAAATGCTAATCTGATTTGAGATAACAACTTAGGAGCAACATTAACCGGAATATCACAGATTTAGTTGCAAAAAAGCAACACCAACATTCACATTATTTTTTGTCATATTTTTCATAATAAACTGTTATAAGTACATAATTTGTATCTGTAATAACTAAACTTTTATAAATTTGATGTGTTGGTCTGCCTATGTGTGTATCTCCTAAACAAATGGACCAATTGCTTAGACTTTTTTGTTGTCAAAATTTTCTCTTTTGATGTCATTAATCAACTCATCATTAATCATCATTCATTTTTTTTTCCAGACCGAAATAATAAACGAATCAATGATAAAACCGGATATAGCATTGAAATATGCTCTACTAGACACCCTAGACTTCGATATCAACGACCCGCCGGTCCGCAAAGATGACCTAATGTCATTCTTCGGACGAGACCACGGCCAAAAGCTTATTCAAGACGAGAACTCCTCATACAGAGACGAACATAGCAGTCCGTTTCTGTACCAGACTAAAAGCCAACTAAATCTATGTGTGTTAAGCGAGTGTAGACTACCAAAAGACATAAAACCTACGTCACCACCGCCAGTCATGTCAGAACTAGCGCTATCCCACTCCAAAGTCGTCTCCGAACTGAAAAACGCTTTGAAATCTCATGAGCTAAGAAACACTTATAAGGAAGACAGAGAAGTGACGTCACCGGGCTTTATAAGCAAGTTCATTGGTAATTTTAAGAGTAAAGACGAAGAGAGAGAGTGTCTCGTCTCGCTCGCACCTCAGACTCAGATTGTCGCGTCTTCGGAGAACTTTTTTAGGACCAATTTCAAGAGTCCACAGTCTGAGAGTAAGTTTGAGAAGGATTATAGGAGTAGTGTCGTCAAATCTAGCAGTGGTGAGTTTTGCTTTTTATTTTTTGTTCCTTAATTTATGATTAACTAGCTGTGCCTTGCGGTTTCACCCGCATGAATACCTAGGTCCCGTTCCCGGTGCCTCAGATGAATCCAACAAATCACTATCGTACCGTCTGATGATAACTAACACAACAAAAAAAGAATTAATTTTAAAATCCTTCCAGGCGTTATTGAGTTATGCGCTTACCAACACATTTAGCGATTCATTTTTATATATAAGATTTATGATGAGCATACAATATTTTACGCAGTGTTCACCTTTTTTTTCTTCTTCATCTCCCTGCCTTGTTCCCAATTATTTGGGGTCGGCGCAATTTTTCTTTCTTATGCAAAGTATTATTATTTTCACCGTATACTGTCCCACTGCAGGTTAAACGCTTCCTTTGACTTCATTTTTGCTAGGAAAGAAAAATAATTTCATGGTGCCATAAATATATTTTACCCACCGTCGCAAAACCGACGCAACAGCGTGTTATGAGTTTAAATGTCCGTCTGTGTGTGTATCTGTCTGTGGCATAATAGCTCATAAGCGACTGGACCGATTATGATGCGGTTATTTTTCTTTGAAGCCAACGATATAAAGATCATTGAACAATTTTAGAAAACTTTTTAGGATTTCTTCTCTTCCAGTTTTTTTTAATCCAAAAACTGCAACTAAATGTTTTTTTTTCTTAGGTTAAAAATATCAATTTCTTTTAAGCTCACAATTCACATAAGACTTACCAACATACAGTTACCATAATACTATCATTATATTATGCATGCAGTACGTAAAGAATACCTAAGTAAGATCTTACGGGAGTTGCACAATCATTTCCTGAGGGTATACGTGGTTAGGTTAATATATTAGATACTTAGCGTAAGTTTCGAGCATTTATGTATATAGTTGGCTAGTTATACTTTGGGGAGATAATCTTAGAGTTTTTTGTCGTGTTACGTACTTTTTTGGTAGTTTTGCGGTAATGTCCTACTGTTTAAACCGACTAAAAAGGAGGTTGCTGCACTGCCTCGTTGGCCTAGTGGTGCAAAGCGCGACTGCTACGCTAGAGGTCTTGGGTTCGATTCCCGAGTCGACCATGGTGTTATTGGGTTTTTCTATGAAATTCTCAGTAGCAGGTCGGAGTTTGGATTTGTGCCCGATTAGTGGCAATAGGCTCGCCCCCTATTACATGGGACCTAAACATATCGGCGAACCGTGGGTGTACATTGGTACGCCTCTGCCTACCCCTTCGGGGATACAGGCGTGATGATATGTTAAAAAGGAGGTTCTTAATTCCTTTGTATTTTTTAAGGTACTCCCTCACCGGGAGCATTCGCGTGTAATGTATTGTTACAGATTAGAGCATTACATCAGTGGAGGAGGAGAACCGAGCATTACAATGCGCACCTTGTAATGATACATTGTAATATCTTGATACAACTTGTAACATCAAAGTATTTTATGCTTAAAGTCGAATCTATATGTTACATTACACGCAAATGCTCGTTAGTCAGGGAGGTATTACTGTAATGTAATGCTCAAAGTCGAATCTATAATGTTACAATACACGTGAATGCTCGCGGTGAGGGAGCACCTTTACGGAAAATCAACGACGATTGTGAAAAGATTTTTCAAAATATCTTTTTAGCATCGATGTCAAAGGTCCCAAATAAATTGAATGCTCCTTAAAAACAAGTCAGTTCTTTTTACCCCACTGCTCGACCGAAAGAAGAGTATTGTGTTTTATCAGCCAGCATGTATCGCGAATCACTCTCTTAAATCTTAAAGTTTTACCTGCGATCTAACAAAACCGCGGTAAAGCCCGCTCGTCGATCACCCCTTAAAACGATTACGAAGCCTCCACTAGGAACAATTTAAAAACTTTCACTAAGGGCACCCCTTGCGGGATTCGGACCTCGACTTAGTGTGTTGCTTACAATCTTTAGGCAAAACCAGTAAGGGATGGCTGGATCTAACTATTCATTATTGAAGTGAAAACTTCTTTAGTGGCGTTGTACATGTTTATGTAATGGGTAAAAAATGTTAAACTCGCGTCAGGACACGTGACCTGATCGATAATTACGAATTTTAGATCAGGTCGGATGTCATGTTTGTGTGCGATAGCGCAATAAATATTGTATTCGAACGCATACATCATACTACTTTTATACTAACAACTAAAGCAATTCGTGCAACATTATTCCCTAACCATTCCAAAATATCGAAAAGTACAACATTAATAGACTACGGGCCCATGAACAAAATGAATGGGTCATATGAACCACCAGGTGACGTGTATAGGACGATAGAAGAGCATAAAATAATAAGATTCAGCACTATGCCGTCACTTGTGATCAGTCCAACTAGGTGATGGTGTGCATTCAAAAGTGCAGCTAAAATGAGTACATTTTGGTCATTTATTTCTGTACGGCATTGTTACCATCGAATAGATCCATGAAAAATAATAAGAATGCGCGCAGTGCCGTACAAAAATGGTGGTCCAAAAAGTTGGTATTTTAGTTTTACTTTCTGTCAATTTCCAGGGTAAATTTGGTCATTTGATTCTGTAAGCGTCAGTTTCATACTGTTTCAATACAGCTTCTAATCCATTATCAAAAAAATATTATCTATGCATGAAATACTTTCAAAATAAATAATTTTATGTTGTTCAAATCACGCCGGACCACGGAATGAAGGCGCGGGTTGTAACCCTCGATTTTTTCCCCTTGTTCAAAGATTTTTGTACGGCGTTGCAGAATAATGGATAAGAAGCTGTATTGAAACAGTATTCAATGAAACTGATGCCGTACAGAATCAAATGACCAAATTTACCCTGGAAATTGACAGAAAGTAAAACTAAAATACCAACTTTTTGGACCACCATTTTTGTACGGCACTGCGCGCTTTCTTATTATTTTTCATGGATCTATTCGATGGTAACAATGCCGTACAGAAATAAATGACCAAAATGTACTCACTCTAGCTGCACTTTTGAATTCTCACCAGCACTCAGTTGGACTGATCACAAGTGACGGCATAGTGCTGAATCTTATTATTTTATGCTCTTCTATCGTCCTATATACGTCACCTGGTGGTTCATATGACCCATCCATTTTGTTCATGGGCCCGTAGTCTATAATATTCAAGTTTTCACTTCTGCCGGCACTCCCGGAGTGCAACCCGTCGTAATTTTATTGCTACAGTTTGTGCGCTGTAGCATGGTGCGGGTGACAGTTGTCAGTCATGTTTCGTTTCACTCTTGAAAGTTGCCGCGATTTACAATTATGACCTTAGTATTTCAGGTGCACCATTTTTGTAATATATTAAATCATTAATCACGGTTCTTAATTAAATTAAACCACCCAGAATGTTCTAGTTTACAAATAAAATTATATTGGAAGAAAAAATAAGCAAAGTGTTATGCGTATAACGTAACGCCAAAGACTTGTTTGGTGATGGGATGTACTGCTACGAGGGATACATCGATATTTTATAACTAATAAAAAACTACATTTTATTCGTCTTAACTCATATGCGAGTCAGAAACATCTGAATTGTGACTCAATTCATCATCTGAATCTGTAACTGATATTATTAACGATGATTCCATAAAATCACCAATATGGATATCACGATCCCAATCAGACATAATATTTATGATAAATTTTATATTCAAAAATATATTTTTTAGTAGTTTAATAGATACAATTACATTTAATGTATTAAGGAAATGTGATTTTTGCTGTGAAAGATGTCATCGATAAAATGACTTGCATAACGCTACATCCTTAGCCATGTGATACTGATAGATTTCAACGTCATACTGACAAATGTCACCCGCACCAAGCTACAGCGCACAAGGTATAGTTTGGCCAGTTATTGGGTTTTTCAATGAAATTCTCAGTAGCAGGTCGGAGTTTGGATTAGTGCCCGGTTAGTGGCAATAGGCTCGCCCCCTATTACATGGGACCTAAACATATCGGCGAACTGTGCTTGTACATTGGTACACCTCTGCCTACCCCTTCGGGGATACAGGCGTGATGATATGTTATGTTATGTTTATGTTTGGCCAGCTCTGGCCCGAAATTCCGCACAGATTCAACCATTATTTTGATTAGACACTTTCACAGCCCAAAACAAAATATCAAACATTGTAACAATGAATTAAACTATCAATGCTAATGTTTTCAAAACATTGTTAGGTTGCCTAACATTGTTGTGTTTGATAGCACGAACTTTAAATGTTATCTTACATTGTGACTATATGTTTTATTCTATTGTTTTATAGTGACGCCATCTTGCTTCCCTATAGATTTTGTTAGTCAGTTCCTAGTTTTTTGTCATTTTGAGTCATAGACGACCGTTTCCTTTGTTGAAAGTCTATTGTATTAAAAACGTTAATTTCGATAGAAATGAAGTAAAAAATATCTTCGTTTTTACACTTCATCAAATCATCTTTTTAACAAATAAATAAGTCCATTGGGGTCGGCTTACAGTCTTACAAGGTTCAAATGAATTCCATATTGTAAATGGAGTGACTGTCTATCTGACCTCCACAACCCATTTTACTGGGAAATAAAATATCCCATGGTAAGACTGATGCCAAATTATACTATTTGTCTGCGACATATACATTAATTAAAGTCGATGTACAGAAGCGAGCTTAACTCAAAATAAGTTTTTTTCCAGCAAACCTTTGAGTGAAAGTGAGATTTGAACAAGTTGTAAGGCAGACAGAAGTGTACAACAAACTATTATAGTACGTATATAATATGAGACTGCCTCGTTGGCCTAGTGGTGCTAAGCGCGACTGCTACGCTAGAGGTCTTGGGTACGATTCCCTAGTCGACCAAAGTGTTATTGGGTTTTTCAATGAAATTCTCAGTAGCAGGTTGTAGTTTGGATTCGTGCCCGGTAAGTGGCAATAGGCTCGCCCCCTATTACATGGGACCTAAACATATCGGCGATCTGTTGGTGTAGATTGGTACACCTCTGCCTAACCCTTCGGGGATACTGGCGTGATGATATGTTTATATGTAACCAATATGATATCTATTTCCAGATCTATCAGAAGAGAACCGTGGCCTCCTATCCTCAAGCCAAGCATCATCTGGCACGGACTTTCAATCGACTGAGACTCTCACCGACACCGGTGTACCAAAGACTGGCTACGATTTCCTTGATAATTGGTAATTAATAATACTATTGTATGTTATTGGTAATGCCCGGGCATTTCTCCGCCGTTGGAAAGATTATTTTTTCTACTCTTTGACAAACTATTTTGTCGACTGCTAATATTCATTGAAGTTATAAGACTAATTTTCAAATAATTTATGGGGAGGTTTTGTCATTTTTGTATTTTTGACTTTTCATATAGGTACTTCAGTATTTATTTTCTCATGTAACCTAGTCAATTTTAAAGTTATTTGAATCGCAAATAAAATCCCTTAAACATAAACTTTATTGCCTGATATTTGTCTGAAAATAACGTCTAATGTTGTATACGTAATCTAGTTTTCTTTACGCTATTAGTTTAAGCTGAAATTGTTATACACCATTCTGCAAAAGTGTGTTATCGTAAATGCCCGGGCATTAAAAATAATGCCTTCCTTCCAGTTTATTTAACAAACAAATGTGTAACGAAACCTCTACATCTTAAGGTCCAATTTCGCTTGCAGTGTCAAAATTGTTTTATTTAAAACAAATTTAGACAATAGAATGAATGTAGCCATTGCACTTGTATGTAAAGGTATATATTGTGCAATTATGATCTTTGTTTCTAAGTAGATAAAATACAGTTAGCGATGTACTGAATGACTCTTCACAGAAAATGCTTCAAGCAGACCTTAGAGTTTAAAAAGTTAAAAGTATAGAGTGCTATATCGTTAAAAGCCAATTGTTGAGCGTAAGCACATTTTTGGCCTTATGTAGCATATTTTGTTCATTGATTTAATTCATTTTCCTTGCAAAGACAGAGGTCTTTATGAAAATATCGATACTTCCTATATTATTAGAGAGCGTCCACACCTGACGAACGAGCATAACACGAGCTGCTCGCGAGCCGTTCGTGTAATTGACACTAGTGCGTTCGTGGCAAGCTCGCGAGCGGCTTGCGAACTAAAATGGACCTACTAACGCAACCCACTCAGACGATTCCATCAATTGTCAATAGCAGACTCGGGTCCCTGCTCGTTCGTCAGATTTGGACGTACCCTTAGGTTTTGAGATAGTTTTATTAAGACGGCGTGCTCTGCTTTGATACTATTTTACGAAAAAACTAGTTCATGCCCTGATATGCACTCTGTAGTTTCTTATCTATCCTCTAGGGTCGAAATGCTTCTTTAGTGGATGGTTCAGTCACTGAGTCATATCTCATATATTTAACTAGGTCATGACTGTATCCGTTCAAAGTAATCTCAACTCAATGTTTAATTAAGACAATTCTAAGAAGATGACACAACTCTAACAAACAGATTAAATGATTATAAAACTTATTTACTAAAGATACTGTTACTGTATGGATAACATATACTGTGTTACCCAGTAACATGTGTTGTGGAGGTCAGATAGGCCGTCGCTCTATAACATACTGGTGTTCAGCTGGCGGTGAGACTGGAAGCTAAAACGACCTCCGTGGTCGAGTGGCATACACACCGGTTTTTAAGCTAGCTCTGAGGTCCCGGGTTCGATCCCCGAACGTGTCAATGTAGAAGACTACTTTTCTACATTGTCTCGGGTCTGGGTGTCTGTGGTAACTTTGTTGTCTCTGATTCAATAACACAAGTGCTTTAGCTACTCACACTAGGTTCAGAACATTTTATGTGATGTTATCAACATTTATTTATTTGAAAATACATCTGAGACGACTAGCAAAAATAGAAAAAGGCACATTAACACAGAGGCACAGAGCGACTGCCTATCTGACCTCCACAACACATGTTACTGGGTAACACAGTATCCCATAGTAAGACTTGTCAGAATATAAATTAATACTCTTTAAACTAAATATGATCGCAATAATAATTATAAAAATACTTTGTACTATAGTATTAATACTTGCCAAATAGCTAAGCAGCATGTTTCCTAATAGGAATCTCATAAATATAGACTGTATTAGAAATAATTTAATTAAATACTCATTTTGTAACGAATAATCAATAAAGTTAAGTTAATTTAACCTCTCGTGTGCCGCAATAAATAAGACAATAGAATTCAATTGTGTCTCGTGGATCCGCGCTTCCGGCATACAACAGGTTCAGAGTATTTTGAAGCAGAATTTTTAACCGACTTCAAAAAACATATAACATATCATCACGCCTGTATCCCCGAAGGGGTAGGCAGAGGTGTACCAATGTACACCCACAGTTCGCCGGTATGTTTAGGTCTCATGTAATAGGGGGCGAGCCTATTGCCACTAACCGGGCACAAATCCAAACTCCGACCTGCTACTGAGAATTTCATAGAAAAACCCAATAACACCTTGGTCGACCCGGGAATCGAACCCAAGACCTCTAGCGTAGCAGGCGTGCTTAGCACCACTAGGCCAACGAGGCAGTCTAAAAAGGAGGAGTAACTCTATTGCCTGGTTTTTTTATGTTTGTTACCACAGAACTTTTGACTGGGTGAACCGATTTAGATGATTATTTTTTTTATTTGAAAGCTGGTGCTTCCCGTGTGCTCCCATATTTTGGTCCAGTTATGACAGTGGGGTCCATAAGAAATAATTATAAGACTTATTTTGAAGTCGGTTTTATTTGTTAGAATTATTTATTTAATTAGTTTAATACTTAACCATGCAATATGTTCTAACTCTTGTAACTAAGGTTCGAAAAATTTGGTCCTTCGCACACGATGCGATGCAAGCCTCCGGTACCCGACGAATTTAGTCGCAACGCGTGTATGTATTATACCCGGCACGTAAGTTTACAAGATTTTGTCGTAGTGGGGATAAACACGCGCATACTCGACCTAACTCACCAATCTCTAATCGACTCGGTCGACTACCGCACCAATCACGCGCTCGGATCATACCCCGCGTGCCGCTTGACCACCATAGATCTAAAAAACGATTTCTGCGCATCTAACGACTCTTGCCAAATTACGTGCCGGGAGTTATACAAACCTCTTTGAGTTTGTATGGAGGTAGTCGCTTGGATAATAAAGCCGTCGGTAATTGAAAAACTGACTTGTATGTATGAGAAATTAATAAAAAAATATCTGTGCAAGGTGTTACCGAAAGGGAATATCTATCCAAAAGGGGTGAAGAGTACTATGACAATATATTTGATAGGAAAAATTTTATATCAATCAATATATCATTTTGTAAACTGACTCTATACCAGATGTACTCTTCACCCCTGTTGGATAGATATACCCTTTCGGTAAGACCTTGTATAACAAAATCAAGAATCGAAATTATTGTAAGTGATTTTTAATTTGTAATGTTTTAAAGCCCACTATTATTTTGTGAGAAATATATGAAACAAAATCGCCAACCCGCAGCGAGCAAGCGTGGTGATCAATGCTCGTACCTTCTCTATATGGGAAGAGGCCTGTGCACAGCAGTGGGACGATTATAGGCTGGTATTATTTTATGTGTATGATAATAATATTAATTTGAGATGTTCTAATTTCAGGCTAAAACTGCATTTATTTATTGTTTTTTATAAGTTTTGTATGAAAAAATAATTGTGTAATCTTATCCAACTATAAATGTTATGCGATTAAATATTTTTGTTTTTTTTACCTTGCAAGCTACTTGTTACAAATAAGTAGACAAAATGTATTTGATACATACTACCTTATGTAATGTTGTCTTTTTTAAGACATACATATAATCACGCCTGTTTCCCGTAGGGGTAGGCAGAGACCACTTCTTTCCACTTGCTACGATCCTTACACACTTGTTTCGCTTCGCCCACTTTTATTATTCCCTTCATACATGCTTGTTGATTTAGTGATACATACTCCCAATCTTACAAATCCTTGTGTAATACATATAAGAAACAAATTAGTGGGTTAAATAAAACGAAAATAAAGTATTACATACTTTTATATTAACTTTAAGCTTACAATAAACAAAAAAGAAGAAAAGAAAAAAAGATTTTGACTGTTAAATATTCTTACTCGTTTTGACTGTTATACAAATTTATATTGGCCGAATATTAACATTTCAATCAAAGTTATTAAAGTACGGCCGTTAAGAGAATGCCTTACTGACAGGTCGTGGTCAACAGGAAGATATAATTTAAATGTGGCTAAGAATTCACTACAAATGATATACTATCACTTATTTGTCGTATAAACGAATATCATTCAAAACGATATTATTTCAGGTTACAATGAATAATGTAACACGGTTATGTCCCCATAACTGCCTCGTTGGCCTAGTGGTGCTAAGCGCGACTGCTTCGCTAGAGGTCTTGGTTTCCATTCCCAAGTCAACCAAGGTGTTATTGGGTTTTTCTATGAAATTCTCAGTAGCAGGTCGGAGTTTGGATTTGTGCCCGGTTAATGGCAATAGGCTCGGGTATTACATGGGGCCTAAACATACCGGCGAACTGTGGGTGTACATTGGTACACTTCTGCCTAACCCTTCGGGGATACAGGTGTGATGGTATGTTTTGTTTATTCCCCCATACAGATCTAGACCAACTGACATGTGTCAGGAACGCATTCTCTCTGTGGCTGGATTATCAGATCTTAGTAACCAGTAATGATCATTCCTTTCTCCACTTTGTCGGCAGTCTCCTTGTCAGTTAACATACCAATGAGGGTCAAGCCAAACCAGTACGCTGTGCCGGGGCCCTGAAATTAAAAGTAAAACTAAATAAATAGCTGCCACGCTAATATGGAACTGGTCTGGATACATCTGCCGCATGTCAGAACAAACAATGGGCCAAACGAACGACCCAATGGTCCCCCTAAATGGCAAGAGACATCGCGGTAGGCCCAGACGGAGATGGCGGGACGAACTGGAGTCCTTTGATAAGGAGTGCCACGGCCCTAGATAGAGAGATGGAAGGAGGGTAGAGAGGCCTATGCCCTGCAGTGGGACAGAATGGCTAGGAAAAAATTAGGACAACATCACATACATTGCTCTGAACCCCAAGTTAGTAGCTAAAGCACTTGTGTTATGGAATTCAGAAACAACGAAGGTACCACACACACCCAGGCAATTTAGAAAAGTGTTTTTCAACATAGACTAGTCCAGGGATCGAACCTCAGAGCTAGCGACACCTTAAAAACCGGTCCTTTTTGGCTCCAGACTATCTCTGTACCAAATTTCACTGAAATCAGTTCAGTAGTGTAGGCATATATTTGACTATTACTCACTATATACAAAATAACAGAAAACTCAGTGTTTATATAACTCACCCTGCTTGTAACAACGTTACCATCGACAACGACCCTCTCGCCTTCG
This sequence comes from Autographa gamma, assembly GCA_905146925.1. Classification (NCBI taxonomy): domain Eukaryota; kingdom Metazoa; phylum Arthropoda; class Insecta; order Lepidoptera; family Noctuidae; genus Autographa; species Autographa gamma. Next base: position 1,639,503 of record LR989878.1, on the reverse strand, counting down.
ACGTAGGTGTAGGCAGAAGTGATCTTGTCTTTGGTAGTCGGATATGACGTCAAACGCTTGTTGAGGGCCACGCCGTGCGCTACGAACGCTGTTGGGGCTGTGGATAAAGAAAATACGATTATTTAGTTATTCAATAGATAAAATAAAATGTATCTCTATAGCTACATGTTGGTCACCTAACTTCTTTTTAATGATCTGGATCAATTTGGTTGTATTTTTGTACAGTTCAATTGTTTCCTGGATGGTTTGTAAATATAATTGGCCCGGTAGGTGGCGCTGTAGTCGGTAGGTTTTGCTTTTTCGGGATATAATGACTGTAATATTCAAGTTGACTATGGCTATTGGATAATTCATAATTAAGGTAGATGAATTTTCCGTCATCTGTACTGTACTTATAGATAAAAATTGCTGTATTCTTTTTTTTAAGAAGTCTATGTCGAATATAGCTGTTTTAAACGAAGATGTCAACTAAAATTTAAAATGTGAATGGCCTAGGTTTATTTTCTTGAAAATATATATTCTTTTATATACTCTCTTGACAAAAGTAAAAAAACTATTACTAACCTGCACAAATAGCAGCAATGATCTTGCCGGATTTCTCGTGTTCCTTCAACAGAGTACCAACCACTTCTGACTTGGAGAAGCGCTCTGATCCCTCCAGGCCTCCGGGCAATATTACCTAAAGGTATAAATGAAATAGTTAGAAATAGCTCTCAAATGTTGATATTTTAATATGTGCATTTATGAGAGACAGATTGTTTTTGGTTATGAATAGTTTTCATAGCACAAGCTAAAAAATGTACTTAAGTGCTGTTTTCAGTTCTTCTTCTGATTGGTGTGGTCGATTGTCAAAACCAATGGAGTTCAGTTAGAAGCAACCAGTAATCAAGAACAATCACTTTTCACCTACAAACAAATTGTACTGTATAAAATAACATACCATCACGCCTGTATCCCCGAAGGGTTAGGCAGAGGTGTACTAATGTACACCCACAGTTCGCCGATATGTTTAGGTTAAAATGGGTTAAAAAAAATCTATGAATTATAATTAGAATAATTCTCAGTAGCAGAGGAGTTTGGATTTGTGCCCGGTTAGTGGCAATAGGCTCGCCCCCTATTACATGGGACCTAAAAACATATCGGCGAAATGTGGGTTGTACATTGGTACGCCTCTGCCTTACCCTTCGGGGATACAAGGGCGATGTTATGTAATGTTTATAAATATTAATTATATAAAAATGCTCTATTGGTAGTAGGTGCACAATACTCACAGCATCATACTGAGCATTTTCAGCAAGTGCGGCTGCCAGAGACTTATCGGGCACTAAAGTCACTTGCCGGGAGCAGAGCACCGGCTCACCACCGTCAAGACCAGCTAGGATTACATTAACCTGGAAATATAACATAGGAACACATGAATTTAAATAAAGTATTTTAGCACTTACAGCAGAATAATATTTAGCCCCTGCAGAGGCAGTACAGAGAATTGAAGAATTGATGATAGATTAGCAATTTCAGGTACTTACAAAAAAAATTGTGGTATTATTAAATAACAAGAAATTTGTGTTTTATATTTAGATACTATAATATATTAATATCACTTTAATAAAACACATTAAAAAAAAGACAAAACTTTTGTAAATTATTTTAAATGATAAACACAAATATCACATTTTACTGTATTGAGTTTATTACATCTATAAATAGTTGTTGAGATTCATGAGCTTTCCTTATTCTGCAAGCTACATTATACCTACTTCTAAAAAAATTACATGATAATTAAACTCAACATCAAAACTTTTATTTGCTTTCCACAATGGTATTGGTAGGTGGTAAGTAAAAAATATTTAGTACATTGTGGACCCTGTTTGGCATGCAAAATTTTGGGGAGAGGATTAATGACAAATGTGAATTCTAGATAATTATGAAACTTGCATTTTTTATTTAGTCTATTTTACTTACGCCGCCCCTCCTTAGCATGTCTACAGTGATAACTGTCTCCATCTCCTCACTGCCCTGAGCAAGGATCACCAGTGCTGACTTAGTCATCTTCTTACAATGTTTTTGCCTAGAAAGAGTATAAATATCTATTTAATTATTAATGTATTCTAGCATAATGCATATATAGCATAAATGTATGAAGGTTCCTACTGTTTAATTTGCCTAAGAGTAACTTAAGAATAATAATAGTAAGTGAAATCTGCTGACTAAGCTAGGATCTGATATACTTTTTTTCCTAGCCATTTCTGTCCCACGAAATAATATTTTAAACTTATGTGTTAAAATAAAGGCAATGTTAAGAATATAATATGTAGAAGATAGGTAATTGGTAAGTTCATATAAGATTGTTCTAGAAGTGTAGTCCAGTACAATAGAACGCAAATTAGTTATTTAGAAACTTTTCTATCGTGCCCTTCATTGACATTTTCCACCGGGTACCGGTATATTTAATGCTCAGTTTTATTCATTTGGAGTCCTAATACAACAAATACCAATAGCTTCTTATGTATGAAATCTCTACTTTGAATTTCTTACCTGCTTTGTACACAAATAAAGTTATTAACCAATATTTGGTTAGATTTTACGAATAATTGTTTGTTTAAAAATATTCCAACTCGTCCGAAAACCATTAATTTTGCTGTCTTTTCTGAAGGTCAAACAAAGTTTTATCGAAAGCCGGCTTGATGGCACTTTAATTTAGTTACATAATCATAGTAAAAATTAATAAATAAATAGTTTATTTGAATAATAATTAAAAAAATATAACTCACTATCGAAGCAACGTAAACTTTTTTTTTTACATAAAAATGATGTTCAGTTTATTTGTGAAACAATAAATTTCTGTTAAATTCGTAAAACGGCAATAAATATGTTGTTATGTAGTTTCAGAACGATTAAAAAACAAACGTTTCTTTTAGTTGTCTTTGATACTCGCCTGGTTGCCACGTTATAAATAAAACTGATTTTCGGGGATTTTTTTAGAATGGAAGTTTTTTAGTTATTATCCTACTAAGAAATTGTTACCTTGACCTTAGCCTAAGTATAATAATATAATAAGCTTGATTACGCTTTTACAATAAGAACTCTTTGCAAAATGCCATGTGAAGTAATTAAAAGCAAATCTGGTATGAGCTTCTTTACCTTTACCGGCTCTTAGCATCACAATAATTACATGCATATAGTTGCAAATCGAATGAAGTTTTCTCAGTAATAGATACGAAACAAAGGTTTTTTCTTTATTATCCCAACAACTTTTACGCCAAATAAAAACCGTTATTAGTTACCCCGACATTTGTTTACACAAACGCAGTTAATTTAAATTTGTGACCGGTATCCCTGACAGATGTTCGTTGACGGCAACTCTACTTGTCTATACTTAGCTTCCTTTCTTTCGTTCAGACAATCCAAAAGAGAACAAAAAAGACGTTTTTTTACTTATTAACTTTATGTTAACTTTTACATTATAATAGCAAAGACATGTGATTTTCGATGTTTTAGTAATTACCGCATTTCTATACAGTTTAAGTGTATATTTCGAGTCATATAATTAAGTGTTGTATCATAGGTTAGGAACTGAATATGGAGTAAAAGATTTGTTTTAAATTTTTTACGCCGAAAACTCGTGTCGCTGAAATGGATTTTGTAAAAAGAGAAGATCAAAATGTCATCGACGATGATAATTACAAGTTTTACGTCGAAAGCGTAAGTATTAATTTATTGCTGTGTGTTTTAATTCAAAATTTGTTCGTTTTTTATACAAAAAGTCCTGATAGTGTGTCTGAAGTTCCGGTTCTAAATGTTAGTTACTGGTTTTTGTATTTTTTACCGCGTATTTTATTTGTTTATTGAGTTACAGTTGTTGGTATTACACCATAATTATTATAGTTAAATTTATTTCATTGGTTAACTCATTAAGTTAACCATACCACAGTACCACAGCTGTCCTTAAAAAAAAGTTAGACTGATGTTATGACTTAATTTTATAAGAAACTTTTTTATAAACTTAAACATATAACTGCTTAGTCTTCTATGATTCTGTATTGTATATAAAAGTTATACTTTTAAGAAGTTTGTGCCTTTTTCTTTATGTAAAGTTTATTTTATTTGCCCTTGAACTAAATACAATATAGTTCAAGGTTACTTGCAGATGTATAACCTATATTGCTAGCTGTGCCCTGCAGTATCACTTTTAAGATATTTAATTATTTTAATAGAATTAACTCAAAAAAAAGGCTCATAGGCAAAATCTATATGTTAAAATAAATAATACTATTTATTTTACTGTCTTAAATAAAGAAAAATTACTCCAAACTCCATACCAAATGCTATGACAATTGTTTGTACAGTTTTTTTTTTTTTTTTTTTTTTTTTAAATCAAAGATCTTTATTGTGAGACAGTGGTTACAAAATTTGTACTGCATAAGGCATAAAATACTAATATTAAATTATAATCATTTGTCTTATTTACAGCTTCAAAAGTCCCACCAACTCGAGCCAATGGATTACAATCACACACCGATATCAATGGAACAGTTACACCAAGCGATGCAGTCCTCCGTCGCAAGCTCCATCGTCCACAACTTCCAACTACCGCTGTCACCGCGACAAATGTCCTCCCTAATGCTCAAAACCAACCATCTACCACGAAACCTGAACTTCAACGATATTCCAGCCCACTTACAACGGAACTTAACGATGGAACTAGATCTAGTACACAACTTAGCTAACGAACTACCTCAGAACTTAAACCGTCATGATGATTTATTAACTCAAAACTTGAGTAGAAACTTAGATCTATCGTTAGTTAGAAGTCTGGGTAACGATTTGGAGTTGCAGAATAATTTGAGTCAAATAGCCCAGAATTTGAATGAGAATTTGAGTGCGGATTTGAGCAGAATCAATGATTTGCGGACAGATATACCGCACGATTTGAGTCACGAGATAGATTTGTCTCATCATTTGAATAGGGCAACGATTGAGCAGGACATTTTGGCTCAGGAAGAGGCAAGGAGGACTCCGATGGTAGTGCAAATGCAGGACCAACATTTATTGGATCAAAGATTGGCGCCAAGCATTGGTGTGCATGAGAGATTGGACCAACAAGAGCATAATATGTTGCCAATGCCTTTCCATATTAAGTCGGAGCAGGAAGACGATGGATACTTTTATGATAATATTAATCCAGGGATCAATGTTGCTAGTTTGAATGGTGAGTGATTTTTTCTTATTTATTATATTTGAGTAAGACTTTCTGAATGTCTATTTATTCAAGGAAAGAAGTAGACAAATTTACTATAACATATGACACATAAATAAAATTTTTAAATAAATAAATGCGGACAACATCACATACATTGCTCTGAACCCAAAGTAAGTAGCTATTAAGCACTTGTGTTATGGAATTCAGAAACAACGAAGGTACCACAAACACCCAGACCCGAGACAATGTAGAAAAGTGACTTTCTACATTGACCCGTCCGGGGATCGAACCCGGGACCTCAGAGCTAGCGACACCTTGAAACCGGTGCTTACGCCACTCGACCACGGAGGTCGTCACATAAAATGGTGCATACATGAGCACCACATAGATTTAGCCGTTGCGCGTCCTGTTTGGTGTTTGGGATTAAAGCTTAACTTGTGCTTAACACTGTGTTCAACGAGCACACGAGCCGCGAGCTTAACACGCCACCATCAAAACTGCAGTCTTGAATACATCAACGAGCGGGCTTTACTACTTTTGCTGTGCCCGACAGGGTCCATAATTAACTGTTAACTCACTGTACTGACCACCTATGTAACATTATGGTATGCAATAAAGAATTGAATTGAATTTACCGCCGAGCCAAAAAGCGCTGTAAAAACCGCTCGTCGACCATACATATTCAGTTCGTATGTCACAACGAGGTTGCATTTGAAACTATAGAGTGAGCCTATCAGAGTTTAAACCGTAAGCACTAGTGTGAACAAGTGTTGTCGTAAATTATGGACGAGAATGGAGCTTGCCGTTTTAAAAAAATCTATAGAAAACACTAATATTATCCTAGCAATGTCAAAACCATCGATATGTTCTTATATAAGTTTCTCGTTGCGCGAAAATTAACTTAAATGAAAAACGAAATGTACTAGGATCAGACTAAAAACTGCTCTCGCTTGACACAAGGGGAACCTAGCGATAGTAGCAGTCTATGTATATCATACGTCGATGGTATGTCAGTTAAAAATCTTGACAATCTGTTTAAATTTTGTTATATTTACAATTATTATGACCCTGATCGCCTCTGGGTTCCATCAATTTCTATTCATGTATTTTCCTGGTCTTTACTACCGAAATAATTGAGAAAACATAATCAAAGGTCACTAATCTGACCTATAATATTTTCTTACGATCTCGTTGCTAGTGAAATGTCTAGACCTTGACCTTTAGATTGTTTTGACGCTTTTTTTTCTGAGGTCAAACGCTAAAACTATGGATATATTATACACTACACTAGTTTTTTTCTCGGTTTCAGTTATATAGTTCAGGTTTTATTATTAATAGTTGTTGGGGTCTAAAGATGTAGAAATAATTATGAAAAGTATATAGATAACTAGCTAATGCCTGCGTCTTGTTACTAGACATGCCTATCACCGATCACGTCTGTATTCCCCGAAGGGTTAGACAGAGGTGTACCAATGTACACCCACAGTTCGCCGATATGTTTAGGTCCCATGTAATAGGGGGCGAGCCTATTGCCACTAACCGGGCACAAATCCAAACTCCGACCCGCACTGAGAATTTCATGGAATAACCCAATAATACCGTGGTCGACTTGGGAATCGAACCAAAGACCTCAAGCGTAGCAGTCGCACTTAGAACCCCACTAAGCCAACGAGGCAGTTCTATGTGCTTTTTTTGAAAAAAGGCTTAACCCGCATCAAGTTTCATTCAAATTGGCTTAGCAGTTAACCAAGGGCCTCATTCAGCTATTTAAGAGATGCTTAAATTGAATGACCTGCTTCATTCGGTCATTTTTACGATAATTGGCATTCAGCTGTCATAAAGATCATTAATTGGTCATTGCGATCATTATCTTCGGGTGTTCATGAGATTTTATTGTAGACTTATCTGCATACGAAAATTAGACACAAAGACAAGTACACTGACCGACCACTGACATGCATTTAAAATATCTGAATCGAGGTCCTGTGGTATTTAGTAAAGTGACATTTTGTACTACTTTTTTTTACAGAATATTATAATAGATCTAGGTGTTTTTTTATTGAGCTTTAATGTTCTTGCATTAATTGTCAAGATCTAACAAGTTAACCTTTTTATCACAACCTTTTAAAATACTAAGTATTCCTCTCATCATTAGAAACCCGCTTGTATGCAATATATTCAATATTTATATGCAAAATTGTTCACTAAATTGCGATAAATAGCAAAAAAACTGTTTTCATTAAAAACAAAATTTTTACATAATAGCTCTTGCCACTGACGCTAAATGTCTGTCATCGCATTAAAAAGTAGCAAATCCTCTCTTCAGATCCAAGCTTATAGCTATAAAGTTTTATCAAAATCGGTTCAGCATTTTAGTAGTGAAAGCGTAACAGAGTTATGAATAATATTAGTATGAATGAATGTTCTGAAATTATCTAGTTGGCTAAAAATAATCTTTAAATAAACTAATTAGAAGACGAAAAAACATTAACGATGCATTTTTTTTCTTTTTACGTCTGTTTTAAAGAATGCAGGATTTCTTTAAATAACTTAATTATTTAAAATGGCTAGATTTTTATGTTAATGTCTGTCTATGCGTTTAATTGACGCAAATAAGTAATTTATTAAATAATTTTCCACGGGCCTGTTGGTCTAGTGGTTAGTGACCCTGACTGCTATACCTTAGGTCGTGGGTTCGATTTACACCCAGGACAAATCTTTGTGTGCATGAGCGTGATCTGTTCTGTGTCTGGGTGTAATTTATCTATAATATCTATGTATTTAGAAATATATAAGTATGTTTATCAGTTGTCTGGTTACCATAACACAAGCTCTACTTAGTTTGGGATTAGATGACCGTGTGTCAGTCCCAAGATATTATTATTAATACCTAATTTAAAGTTATATTTAGCCTTAATTTAAATAAACTAAAGGTTATCTAGATTTCGTTTGTAAGTATTTTTAGTATCAAAGTGTCATAGTTAATTATGTTAATTTATTTGACTGTGAGTTAAATTTAACCTTAGATTAATGCAGAGAGCTAGAACGGAGATTTCTACTGTACCATAGAGCTTGCTTAAGAAATTAGAGAGCATATATTACGGTATGAACAGTGAGAGTATGAACTAGTTTCGTTCTAAAAATAGAATCAAAACATAGCGTTATTCATAAAACTATATCTTTTTTTATTTTTTTTTATTTTTTTCTTAGCCTATATTGTCCCACTGCTGGGCAAAGGCCTCCCCCAAATCCTTCCATTGTATCTTGTCTCGCGCCACCTTCTCCTGGGACGTCTTCGGCGGCGCCGTCCGTCTGCTGGCTCCCATTCTGTAGTAGCCTTTGCCCAGCGGTCGTCGTGCATGCGGCTGACGTGACCCGCCCAATCCCATTTTAGCCTGGCAGCCTTTTTGCCTACGTCCATTATACCTGTTCTGGAAAAACTATATCAAAACCTAATAGTATTGAAACTGTCGATATATTCGCACAAACGTTTGTTGTGTAGAAAATAACTGAAATCAGTAAACGAATGTACTACATACAGTCAAAAATGTGCTTTTTTGGCACTATGGGCTTTTACCAACGAGGTTGCATTTGAAACTATAGAATGAGCCTATCAGAGTTTAAACCGTAAGCACTAGTGTGAACAAGTGTTGTCGTGAATTATGTATGAAGATGGAGCTTGCCGTTTTAAAAAATCTATCTAAAACACTAATATTATCCTAACAATGACAAAACCATCGATATTTTCTTATATAAGTTTCTCGTTGCGCGAAAATTAACTTAAATGAAAAATTAAATGTACTAGGATCAGACTAAAAACTGCTCTCGCTTGGCACAAGGGGAACCTAGCGATAGTAGCAGTCTATGTATATCATACGTCGATGGCTTTTAGCAATACTCGCATTTTATAGTTTTAACTTTTTTTTTAAACTAAATGTACCTATTTACTTACTCGTGCACTCTAATATCTTTCGGTCGTTAAGATAGGCTAATGTGACCGAAAGTCGGTCAGTAGACCATTATCATATTTAAACGAAATGCCGAAATAGACTATTGGGCATGTAAAATTTAATTTAAACAGATTGCTTATTTACCTCAAACTTTTCTATGGGTTAGTGTGAATGAAAGTGTTGGAGATGTAGACCTAGGCGGACGTTTCTAGACCAAATCGGAGACGTCTTGAAAAAAGGCCAGGTCAAGAGTACCCTAAACCGAAGAGCATGTATGAAGGGAATTATGACAGTGGATGAAGCGAAACAAGTATGTAAGGATCGTAGCAAGTGGAAAGAAGTGGTCTCTGCCTACCCCTACGGGAAACAGGCGTGATTATATGTATGTATGTATTTTCTATGGGAAGAATCCCGTGCCCTGCAGTGGAACGTTTATAAGCTGCCATTATTTTATTTATTTACAAAAAACTTTATCAATTTACTGTTTGAAAATCATGTAGACAGATTTGTATTTGGTCTCTTATTTTCCACTAATCATACATAAGCTACTCTCTCATCGGTGGAAGTTTACAGATAGACCACATGTGAGAATGACGAGCCTTGGATTTTCTAGCCGTAGAAATTACGTCTAGAAAAAAAAGCTATTTAGAAAAAGTTCTTATTTTTAACTAGCTTAAAAAAGGGTGATTTTCTCAATTCAATTGAATACTTGTGGTGTACCTTCGCAACTTTGGGTTGAATCATTTATTTGTTTCATCGATAATGTGCTTTAAAGGTGGTCCCATAATATTCTCATAGAAATCGATTCCTTTTAATAGTTTTATGAAATAAATTTACTGACTAGCTACCGAACAGCATGTATGAAGGGAATAATGAAAGTGGACGATGCGAAAGTATGTAAGGATCGTAGCAAGTGAAAAGACGTGGTCTCTGCCTACCCCTACGGGAAAGAGCCGTGTTTATATGTATGTACTGACTAGCTAGACAGAAGATCTCAGTCACTATCTGCACACTAGGAAAACGTGTCAACAGTATCTTAATCGGTTGCCTAGCAACAGATACAGACTGCCAATAGATAAAAGTTGACATTCAACCTCTTTGGAATAAATTAAATGTGTTTTTATATCAAAAGGTCAAGCCGACTGGTTCAAATATCAGTTGCTGGACAAATCTTGTTGCGTTTTGTTTGGGTCTATTTGAGGAAAAAGTAAATTAGAATGCAAGAATTCGACAAAAATTTCCTCCATACAAAATTATCTTAGCCTAGCCTTGGACAGAATATCTTTTTTTGGACTAATACAGTGCCACTTATATCAAATAGGACATGTATTTTCGAAAAAATCTATACCTCCTCAAAAAGTCGTCAAAAATGTCTTTCTTCCGTGTAGCCTTTTCAGTCCATCGGATTCGGACTCTTGTGTGGTTTGACGATATTTTATGCAATTTTATCACTCATTTCTTTTGTCATCATCATTAATCTAGCCTTTTCCAAAGCTATGTTGCTTCCATTCTCACTGGATTCAGCTGAATACCGTACGTTACAGAGCGATTGTCTATCTGACCTCCACAACACATGTTACTGGGTAACACAGTATCCTATAGTAAGACTTATTGCCAGAATTGTCTTTAACGACAGTCTATCACGCCGGAATCAATGGCTAAGTTACTTTCCGAGGCGCGAAAGAAAAATAAACAAACAATATGAATTTAAGACAAACGGTGGACATAAACATCGTGAGGAAACCAGGATTCCTTAAATTGGGATCTGAAATCGCCAATCCGCAGAAAGCAAGCGTGGTGATCAATGCTAGTGCCTTCTCTAAATGGAAGAAGCCTGTGCCCAGCAGTGGGACGTTTATAGGCTGGTATTATTATTAATTATATGAACGGAACAAGCTAAATATAAGTTAATAAATAAACTTTAACAGCACAAACATACTACATCAAAACAGGTCAAATAATTCAATGTCATTCAAATAGATTAGATTTTAGGTTACCATGTCGAAAAATAAATATAAATGACTTGTGATAATAATACGCTTTATCTAACACGTTATAAGGTTAAGTTAAAGTAAGGAATTATAAGCGTGAGTAAGGTAATTTAATTTAATAGTCATGGTGAATTGTTTTCTTGAATTAGATGCGAAAATCATCAGGTGCAAACGTTAATTACTATAATTGATTACACGTAAATGTAAATAACCGAATTTCAATTATAATAAGTATTTATATTCGGAAGAGAGTCAATGAAAATCATAATTAACATAATACGTGCTTATTAAACTTTCACTCGACTTCAATGGGATCCCATCGTAAAATCTTCACCTGATGACCATAGCACCATTAAGAAAGTATGTCCTTCAAACAAAAAAAATAACTTAATCATTCGTTTCTGTCGTCGAAATAACAAGAATTCCCATGAATTTAAACCATTGTTTTAAGGTGTCCTTCACATAAAAAGCAAATGCAGATAATTTAAGCTAAACATCATTTTACATCATCTTTATACATTATAACTCTTACCCATTCCATTCGTTTCAGGAGTCAAACAGAAAAAGACCGCATCTAAAACGGCATATTCCTTAAGAGCTATGTATTAAGAATCCGTATATTGTGTAAAATCTCCCTTTCTTTATTTCCAGGACTACCCGCTGAGCACGCGCAACCACAACCAAACGTACACACAGACAGTCAAATGTACGCAGTATATAACAACCACGTTAACGTCCCAGCCTTAAACTCTATAGATCTATACTCTAGGCCCCAAAACTACATCCAAAATTTCACGAATATAAGAGAAAACCCGCAGAACTTAGTCGTACACCGACAGTTTGAGAACACAAGCCCATACCAAGAGGAGTTCAAAAAAATCAGACAGGATGTCGTTCAAAATGTCGAGAAAGATAAACTAGAAGAGCCAAAAGAAAATCTTAAACCTACAGATCAAAATAAAATATACTATCCGGAGTATAATCAGAATTTCGCGGAAGCCAAAAGCGAGAATGATTCTAGCGCTCAAAACAAAATGTCTGACGATATCACTATGAATATCAAAGGGCAGTATATCTGTTATAAGTGTCACGATGTCTTCCCCTCAAAAAGAGGTTTGAAACACCATTCGAAAAGTTGCACGGAAAACGAGAATTTAGTTGAAAGAGTCGGGAAATTCAGCTGTAGTCAATGTTCTTACAGATGTCAATCTCCCGCCATCTTGAAAATCCATGAACGAACACATTCCGGCGAAAAACCCTTTTCTTGCACGTTCTGCGATTACAAGTCTGGCCAAAAAAACAACGTAGCGAAACACATTTTGGTGCACATGAAAGAAAAACCGTTCCGTTGTCAATATTGTGACTATAGATGCGCTCAGAAAAATAACTTAGTCGTCCACGAAAGAACGCACACTGGGTACAAGCCTTTTGCCTGCCCCTTCTGCGATTACCGGACAGTGCAAAAACCTAATTTAGTCAAACATATGTATTTACATACTGACCAGAAGCCGTTCAGCTGTGATATGTGTTCTTATAGGTGCGTGCAGAAAACTAATTTAACTAAACACAAGCAAAGACATTTGAATGAGAAAGAAGGCGAAAAGGTTGATGTTAAGAATCAAAGTAAGCCATACCGGCCGAGACAAAAGTCTGTCAAATGTCCCCATTGTGCGTACAGGTGCGTGCAGAAATCTAGTATGGAAAAACATTTGCAGTTTAAACATAATACTCAAGAAAATGGTGAGTTTGAGCAAGGCTTGAATCTTATGAAGGCCGCGGAAGATGTGGAAAGTATAAATTTGAGTGTTAAAAAGGACTTTGAGTGTGAAAAAGACAGTGTTAGTGCAGAATCATAGTTTTTAAGGAAAAGGAGCTGGTTTAAAAGATTGCGTTTTTAGGTTGGTTAGTTTTTTTGGTTGGAAGTGTATTTTTTGTGTTGGTGAAATTATGAAAGGTATTTTCTGTAATCGGTAAGAAATTTAGTTGATTGCTACGTAAGTATCAAATACACAGATTTTATTACATTTCCAGACTTAAAAAAAAAACATCTAAAAATGCAATTAAATAAATCAATGGACTCCAGAAAATCGCTTTTAATAGGTACGTATTATAATAATGAATTAATTTGTAAATATTAAATAAATAAATAATAAATTGCTTTTTGAGATTATCGCTCGTATTTTACCAATATTTTGTATGAATAATAAATCTATGAATTTATACAAAAATAATTTTGAATTATAAAACTCAAATATTTGTTAAATGCTTCTCAAGTGGTATTTTAATTATATTATTACGGATTTTGCGAATATATTTAATTTAATTGTTGAATATTGGTGAAATAGGGTCTCTGGTCAAGTTATTAACTAGATTATAAGCAAACAGTATTCTTTTAATTATAAATACAACAAAAAAATACATGATTTCTGACAGTGTTCGTCTAGTGTCACATCAGGGCATCGATTCCGCTATTAAAGAGTTGCTTTAATTGACCAAATAATCTGCTTCATTTGGTCATTTTTACGATATTTGGCATTCTGCTATCTGTTATTACGATCATTAATTGTTCATTATAATCATTATCTTCCAGAGTTCAATGAGATTTTATTGCAGGCTTATCTGAAATTAGGCACAATGACAAGTACACTGGCCGGCCATATGCATTTGAAATAGCTGAATCGAAGCCTAATTCTATATGTCAATTTCCACCAATCACAGCCCGGTAGCTTGTCTGTCATTGGTGGAAAATGACAGATACAGCTGATGCTACTCTAGCGACTTTAGAGGAATTTTAGCACTCGTTTTGAGAGTAGTGTTTTCCCAAGCTATGTTGGGGTCAGCTACCAGTCTCACTGTCAGCTGAACACCGTATATTACAGAGCGACTGTCTATCTGACCTCCACAACACATGTTACTGGGTAACACAGTACCCCATAGTAAGACTGCTTGTTGAAACTGTTTGCTTGTTCTAGTTAATTTGATCTAAAGTCATTTCACTTTGTATAGTAATAGTTAGATATATTTTTTTACGAATTTCATGTAAATGAGACTTGTCGAAGTAGTTGAACAACAGTTGGCAAACAGTTGCTCCATAGTTGCCCCAAATATTTAAAAGAAGGTGTGTTAGTATATAATAATAATAACTCAAGAATGGCTGAACCGATTTGACTGAAAATTAGTGGGAAGGTAGCTCAGAACCAGGAAAACATTGGATATTTTTTTATATCTAGTGTTAAATAATAATTTTCCCTTTTATGGCATACTAGCAGCCCGCCCCGGCTTTGCTCGGGTGCAACGCTGATACCAAATATAACTACATAATCATAAAGTTCTGTAGGGCGAAGTAGAGCCTTGGACGCACGATTTGGTATAGAGGCACACGACCCCCGGACCCCGCGCGGCCCTCCGGCCGGTACCGCCGCAACCACTATGTCCCTGCATTTTAAATTTGTAATATCTTCGAAAATATTCATTTAAATTACATGCTGTAAAGGGCAATATTGATCTATATTACATGCACAATTTATTAAAGGTACTTAATTGGATAAGGATTAATACTGTATTGCTTAAAATCGATTTTTCATAAGTAATAAATCATCATCATCATCATCATCATATCAGCCTGTTGCAGTCCACTGCTGGACATAGGCCTCCCCCAAGGAACGCCACAGCTCACGAGTAATAATAAAGTAAACGAAAGTAATAAATAAACGATAAAAATGGTTATTGTGGGTTATTCTCAAGAGATAGACATATACCATCGCGAACTTTTTTGTAGATCTTTATAAGGAGCACAATACTGTAGTACATTATTTTGATCTATCTCGTAGGGTTCAGCCAGCGTTCGCAATGAAAGCGCAAAAAAAGTGTTCATTTACGACCTTACTTTAGAAATCTCTAAGATTATCCGTGTTTCTCTACTTTATTATGCATGTATTATACATATAAACCTTCCTCTTGAATCACTATCTATTAAAAAAAACCGCATCAAAATCCGTTGCGTAGTTTTAAAGATTTAAGCATACATAGGGACAGACAGCGGGAAGCGACTTTATTTTATACTATGTAGTGATCTACATATGATTCGACATGTAAAACCGCGACCATACCGACCGACTATATTAAATACATAAAAAATGTCGGGTTAGTTACACCATTGACTAAATGAAAAACAGTTAGACCGATTTGTTGGATTTTTCTCCGCCCCGAAGAATATAAAGACATCTAGAATGGGACCTAGGTATTCACGTGTGAATCCACCGGGCACAGCTATTTCTTATTTAAAACAATACAAGCAATTTTTCTAGCTTAGCTTTTTTCAATTTTTTCCCCTTCCTAAATAAAATGTTATCTTAAAGGTGCTAAAACAATGTTGCCCAACTGTCGGCCGACTATTCACCAACTTTGACGTGTCTCATATGTTTTTGTGATATAGCTTACGGCGGGATTGTTAATAAATTTTGCTCTCTTTGTAAATGTTCCTGTAAATAGCGAGAATGGTGCGCTTCTTTTAGAATAGCTTAGAATTGAGAGCTGTGCTCAGAATGGCTCAGAATAGCTCAGAATGGTGATTATTCTGTGAAGCAAACTAAATTTCAGTTAGGTTATTGCTGTATTTTACCTACACGAAAAATAATTATAGTAGATATACACTAACTAATATTAATAATTGGATGTGAAATCCGTAATGAGTAAGCGTGGTGATGAATGCTCGTACCTTCTCTATATGGGAAGAGGCCTGCGCCCAGCAGTGGGACGTTTATAGGCTGGAATATTATTACTTGCTGTCTTTTCTCTTAAATGATTATTGACTAATGTAAAAAGGACATCAACAAAATTGATATGGGAACATCCCTGACGTATACGCTATCGATGAAAAAATAACATATTTAAATTTTTCGCTTCACAATAAAAGTTGAATGGAGACCTCCTCTTTTTTTAGGCGGTTAAAATTAGACAGAAAGACTTAAATAAATAGTTAAATATGTTATACATTTTTTAGACGAATATGAACACATCACATTAAAATAGAGTAATATTCAAAGCGTAAACTAATTCTTTTCTAGGTTAGCATATATCTTTACTGTTTTACTTTTCGTGTGAGTAAAATGATTGTAATTTTCATTTAGTTTGTTAAAAACAGAATATTCACCAAAATGAGTTAAGAATTAATTAATAATAACTTTTATCTTAAAGTTGAAGTTTGAATTTATAATAGTTAGGTAAAGATTTTGAAATTGAACAGATATTTAGCTTGCTAGCCTAATTCTTTACTATACTGATGTTTTTACAGACTGTTTGTTGATTAGAATATTTTTTATTATGCCCAAATTGTGCCCGGTTAGTGGCAATAGGCTCGCCCCCTTACATGGGACCTAAACATGCCGGCGAACTGTGGGAGTACATTGGTACACCTCTGCCTAACCCTTCGGGGATACAGGCGTGAGATATGTTATGTATATGTTATGTTATGCCCATACAGCACATCAGGCAGTTTTCATTAAACATTTTGAATTTTATTTTTCTTGAAAAATTTTGCCTGGCTGGAGTGTGTTCTATACGAACCGAACAAATAAAATTGATGATGACTAGAGTTTCTTACGGATTGAGAACCACTTCCTTTTTAAAGTCACACACAAATCTAAATTAACTAATTTAGATTTGTGTTAAAAAATTCTTACAAAATTTTCTAATCAACATTCAATAGTCGTGTTATTTGACTGAGGTTTTCCTCTCCTGTTTATACTTACATTATTATGAAACAGTAAATGTAACTGATATATTAGGTATATATCTAATATCTACCTGTTACATAAATATTAGGTGTATATCGAATATAACTACCTGTTACTTAGCAACGAATATATTAGGTACATACCTAATATCTATCTGTTATTTGCTACTAACTGATATATTAGATATATATCGAATATATCGTATCTGTTACTTATTAATTTGTGTGATTAACCAATTATAAGACAATGAAGTTGCAATGGGCTGTGATTTTGAGCAAATGCTTCTACCTACCACTAGATGGCGTGATTGATAAAATATCTCAACTAATATTCTTAAGAGGAATGGTTTGTTTCTAGTATGTTTGTAACGAAATACTCAAAAACTAAAAGAAACCTTTATTAACATTGAGTGTAGAAAATACGAGTAGTATTGTCCTCGAATCAGTTGTTTTGGTTATTAATTAATTAATTATTTGGAAATTAATTAGGAATTATTTTGTGTCTATACTAAAATTTCGAATGACAGAATTGTAAAAAATAATAAAGTTAATAACGCCATCTAGTGTGATTTGGTAGAACTAATTAACATTTTTGTAATTCGGTTGTGAAGTACGTAAAATAAGAAATAAATCAGTTTGCAATGAAGATTTTTGTACTTAGTATGTATGCTTGACTATCGAGAAATGAGTACGAATGGATAAAGAATCGCCTTTTTAAGTAAAATTAGCAACTTTTGAGTAAATGTTCAAAAGTTCCTTTTGTATACTCAAACTCAAATTAGTTTTTTAGATGCTGTTAAGTGTCTTGTCTCTTTCGCTTTATAATGCTTACAAAAAACCGACTTCAGAATAAGTTTTATATGTACTAAATACTCTTTTCTTATGGATCCCACTGTCATAACTGGACCAAATTAAGGGACCACATGGGAAGCACAAGCTTTCAAATAAAAAAAAAATTGATCAAAATCAGTTGAATGAGTTCACTCAGTCGAAAGTTCTGAGGTAAGAAAAATGAAAAAAAAAAAAATACTTTCGAATTGAGTACCTCCTCTTTTTTGAAGTCGGTTAAAAATGTAAAATTGAGACGGATATATATTTAATAGTGTCTTAAATAATTGTGTTTGAGTATTAAAGAGTTACTTAAGAATTATTGTTACTTACTAAGTCTTTTAAAAACTATGTGAAAGGTGATATTATTAAGTATAGCTTATGTTAATAGGCTGTGAAATGATTTGCATGTTTGTTATGTTAAGACACTAGTAGGCGAACAATGGGGTAGATTAGTTATAAAAGATCGAAATCTAAGTAGTAAAAAAAAATTAGACACTTAATTTTTGGTTTTTCAAAATAGGTAAAATTTTTGTCGTTAACGCGATTTTAAGTTGAGAAATGGGGGTCTAATGACGTCATACTTTCGTACAAAATTGTGACCATAGGCGTGATTTAAAATTAATATTTCGTCATGTGTTTTTACTTTTTAGTTGCGTTAAAAATATGTGACTAATAAAAAAGTTATTGCAGAAAAGTACTTGTGCACGGAGAAATGTAATTTTTGTAAATCTATCTGTCTGGCGGACAAATAAATTAGTTATAAATAAATAAATAAATGCGGACAACATCACATACATTGCTCTGAACCCAAAGTAAGTAGCTATTAAGCACTTGTGTTATGGAATTCAGAAACAACGAAGGTACCACAAACACCCAGACCCGAGACAATGTAGAAAAGTTGGTTTCTACATTGACCCGTCCGGGGATAGAACCCGGGACCTCAGAGCTAGCGACACCTTGAAAACCGGTGCGTACGCCACTCGACCACGGAGGTCGTTATATACCCCATTGTTTGTATATTAAGGTGTCTAAAACCCCGTAAATGGGATACTGTATTTGTTACCAAGGAACAACGTTTGTACCTAAATACTATGCATCACATTTTGTATATTTTAATTTTACGTCTGCAAAAACATATTTCAAAATTATAGAAAAAAAAAATTGGGATTTTAAATGCGTTGATCGCATTGTGGCGCCACTGTTGCGCCACTGTTGCCAAGCTTTGTGAAGATAATTTTAAAGTATGTTTTTGTATTATTTTTACGTTAATCATGTTTTGTATGTTCTTTTTTAAATAAATGCCGCTTACCAAAGTGACTGTTTTGTGTTATTTAAAATTGCTCTTTTACCTTACTGAACTTCATCATCATCTTCATCCAAGCAATGTTGGGGTCGGCTTCCAGTCTCACCGGATTCAGCTGAATACCGTATGTTACAGAGCGACTGCCTGTCTGACCTCCACAACACATGTTACTGGGTAACTCAGTATCATATTGTAAGACTCGTTGTCAGATGTTCATATGACAGCCGGAATCTATGGCTTTACGTGCTTTTATGGTTTTTATTATTTACTTACAAGAATTAATATTCGAATATTTTTCTATTAATTACACAATCACGCTAGATAGATTTCAGTGGTCTGAAAAAAATCTTAAACTTCAATTGGATGTAGAGGTTCTGCTGGTTCATTCCCTCAATGTTGGATGTTGGAGACCGAAGTTTAAAGTTATGATCTGAAACATAAATTATTTATTTATATAATTTAGCGACCAACTAATACTATAAACTTATGACACATACTAAGTTATAGGTTAAAAATTAATGTAAGAAAACGAAAAAGAAACCAAAATCTGATAATTTGACATAAAAGTCCGCCCTAGATCTACTATTCCTCAATAGATGTCGCTACAATCGTCAAAACTATAATTTCGCTACTTATCACTAGATGTCGCTACTATACTACAAATTGTATGTATAAAGGCATTTTGTAGACCTCCGTTTTAGTTACATACCTACCTCTATTCCTATTGTTACTGTAGGGGTTATACTTGGCTTTATAGTCAGAGGCAGTATTATGAAGTTATACATTCTATGTTGCAAGAAAACACTTGAAATAGATTACAATATTCGAGTAAATTGTCTACTATTTTTTGTATTTTTTGTCTGTTACTATTTAATTCGTATATATTTAATTCATTTACCTACGCAAGAATCTTGTTTTCTATACTGACGTCTTTTATTCTTATTAGACGAACGAATTCAGAATAGATGTACAATAGGGATGTTATACAATTTTCTTTTTTTAAATAAAAAAGTTTTATGGCTATTGGCTTGGCTCTTGTATTGGAGATATGTAAGAGCAAAGCAACGATGTTACATTTCAGCAGGTGAACCGTGTACCTGTAATTCATTTAGGTATCGGATATTCCTAATTAGTACCTAGTTTACTTAAGGTACCTGAATAGATTATTATTATGGTAATGCGCTCATTTATCGGAATTAATAGATGAGTCTATCTCTCTATTAAGCCCATGTTGTTCTGGAGGGCCTCGATCCAGCTAATTGAGAGTTGCCTGAATAGACCGAATGACCTGCTTCATTTGGTCGTTTTTACGATAATTGGCATTCTGCCAACTGTCAGTACGATCATTGATTGGCCATTACGATCATTCTCTTCGAGTTTTCAATGAGATTTTATTGTAGGATTATCTGAATACGAAAATTAGGCACTATGACGAGTACAGTGACCGACAACTGACATGCATTTAAAATAGCTGAATCAAGGCCCTGGGCAAAGGCGTTTGCCTCCCTCTTCCATGCACTTCCGTCTTGAGGTAAGATGAGCCAGTCCTGTCTATGGAAGTCTAGTTGGTCTGCTCTCGGCTAAATATATGTACTACTTACTTATGCCTGTTTTTTATGTTCCGTGGTACAAGGTATAACCATGTGTTAATCCCTATTTTAAATCACCTGCTTGCCGACGTCCCCGATCCAACATTACTACAACACTAGTATTCAGAAAAAACTAATAAACGTACATTCAAATGAACTTTCGCATTGAAAATAATTTATTTTTAGGATAAATATGGCTTCCTACTTAATTTAAATCTCATTCACAAACAGGTAAATAAAATTAAATCGTACCAAAATTAAACTCAATTAATTAAAATGGACACAACTAATTCTGTATCTCTTACCGAATCACTGTCAGTTGCAATGCAAAATTTAATTTGTTGTGTATCCGAACACAAATTGTTGCGGCCATCGACGTTCTATACACATAGACTGCTACTAACGCTAGGTTCCCCTTGTGCCAAGCGAGGGCAGTTTAAATCTGAACCTAGTACATTCGCATACTGATTTAAGTAAATTTTTGCGCAACAAGAAACTTATATACGAAAATATCGATGGTTTTGACACTATAGGATAATATTGATGTTTTAGATAGATTTTTTAAAACGGCAAGCTTCATCTTCATACTTAATTCACGACAAAACTAGTTCACACTAGTTACGTTCAAGCTCTGATAGGCTCACTCTATGGTTTCTTATGTATACTCTAAGCCGAACACAAATTGTAGCGGCCAATGACTGACGGGGCCCGAGGCGGCGTCCAGAACATACCTAGCAAAATGGAGGCAATTAAATCGTGCCAAAGTTTTTTGTTATCTGTGCTCAATTGGCGGGAAAATATTTGAGGTTATATATTTTAATTTGGTATTAGGGGATTTTTTTTTTGAGTTCCTGCTTAATATAGAATTTGTACAGACGAAAACAGTAAATTACTTTTGGTATATTCTTGGTTCATTTTTTTAGCTCACCAAGTTTAAAGAATAATATAAAAACAATATGATTGAAAGGAAAAACAATAATAATAATATTTGGGCTATTTCTTCTGCTCATGGCTCATGGCGCAAAGGGTTTTTTATTATTAATGTTTTAAACTTATCTACTCTATTACCTACATTAAATAATAATTTACATTATTATTATTCAGAATTTTACTTGAACATAAGTAATCATAGGCCTTTCTTTATTTGAACATAAGTAATCATAGCCAGCCTATAATAAATTAATATGAATGTACCTACCTACCAATATCTTCAGAGGTAAATAGAAAACAGACTACTGACTTTTAAAAAAATATTTAATAATTAAACATTTACAACAGTCCCAAGTTTGAATCTCTATTCTATGCGTCCTTAAAAACATTATCATTTTCGCACAATCTTAACTGCACCCTTTAAATAAATCAATTACCTAATGGCGCGAAAGATTTCATCAATACATTTTAATTTGACATTTGTCGCTATATTTATTTTGTTGCCAAAAGTTACGGCCCCACATATGATATTATTAAAATATCGTAAAGTAGTTCGTATTATTTGCGATGTCCATACAATAAAAATAAATAAATTATAGTCAATAGATTCAATACTTTTTATTGTCAAATTATTTTTGAACTTACATTTAATTTTAAGCATTGATACAAGTGGAGTGTGAGATAAAAAAATATCTATTAATAAAATACCAGACCGCTACTAACTATCCTAGGCCTCGATTCAGCTATTTTAAATGCATTTCAGAGTACTTGTCGTTGTGTCTAATTTTCATATTCAGATAAGCCTACAATCAAATCTCATTGAACTCTCGAAGAGAATGATCGTAATTAGCAGAACGCCAATTATCTTAAAAATTAACAAATGTGCAGGTCATTCGGTCAATTCAAGCAACTCTTAAATAGCAGAATCTTGGCCTTACTTACTGTTGAACAAATACAGAAAAGGAATACGAATTGACCATTTGTTTAGTGGAACTAAGTTTCGCTTATTTAGATCCTGAACGAATTATAGCTACCAATCTTAAAATTCTTACAAAATAAATTACAATAATTTGATTCATTCAATTCATCAATTTCTAAAACGCGTCAATGACTTACATCCATAGTCAATACATAAATTCTTTCGACTTTTATCAAATTATGATATACTTACTTATAACAGAATTAAGTACTTAATAAAAATATATGTTAAATCCCCGTACAAGCGAAAACTCAACAAACCAAACACGAATCGATTTTTCTAAACTCAACTACCGTTTAGGTTTTGTGCACGATTTTCGTAACAGAGGCAAAAGTCAATCATACCGTTCGCTGCCCATAACAGCTGTCAGAGCCAGCCGCCATGTTGCCTTTCAAAAAGTTAGGTTAGGTTAACGAATTTTAGGAAATTTTTATTGAAAAATAACGTTGCCACCTTGTTTATTTTTCTTTTTTTTTGTGGTTTAGGTATATGTTTAGATGCGAATGTTTTGTTATTTTTTATATAAAAATATTATCTTGTAAATAAATTATGTTCAAATTATGTTAAAAATGCTCGTGCCTTCTCTATACGGGAATAGGCCTCTATGCCCAGCAGTGGGACAGATTATAGGCTGGTTTTTTTTTCCTAACCTATACTGTCCCACTGCTGGGCAAAGGCCTCCCCCAATTCCTTCCATACTACCTTATCCCGTGCCGCCTCTCGCCAGCCCTCGCGGTATGCGACTAAGTCATCCCGCCACCTCTTCCTGGGCCGGCCTGGAATTATTATTATGGATATTTGTTTTCATGTTAATAGGCTGAATTTGTAGCACTACTTAAATATAAACCCGCGTATTATACATGAATGGGTGACCATCTACTGAGCTGCGGTACCGAAACACCTCCGTACTTCAGAAAGAACTTAATCATTGACAATGGTTAAGCCATTGCAGTTCTGACGACCAGTCTTACTATGGGATACTGTGTTCCCCAGTAACATGTGTTGTGGAGGTCAGATAGACAGTCGCTCTGTAACATACGGTGTTCAGCTTCATCTGGTAAGACTGTAATCCGACCAAAACGAAGCTTGTCAAAATTCTACGTAAAACATTATGTCTTGAATAATTTCTCATTGCAGTTCACCAGACATAATAAATCATTTTAAAATCCCATTCATTTGCAAAACATTTAAATAGAAAACGTTTTAAAAGTTTATGTGCCAGAATAATATGTAATCAAGTTATAACAACTGCTTGCGATCATTTGTAAACATTAGCTGAATGTACTGTAGCGTGTAATGTGTAAGCATGATCACGGGTTGGTTAGATTTAAAACAAGTTTTTGAAGTGTTCGGTTCCGTATGATAATTTGGCTAGTTTTCTGTTACAAGAAATATGTAGTTTTGTGTTTTAAAAGATGTGAAATACCTACAGGTGAAATTTTAATGGTGTACAATAAAGAATATTCCATATATCTAGCTATCTATCTAAATGTCGATATAATTTTAATAGACAATGTACAATATCTAAGCTTAAATAACTATTTGATATTTGAAACACAAGTAGGTACTTACCTTGGTAAAGTCCGTTGATGCATTCAAAGACTGCTTAGGAAAAACTGTGCTGTACCTACAAAGAGCAAAAAAAAATGTAGTACCTACCAATTTACGTAGTAATAACCAAAAATTGTAACTTTATATCTACTGATTTCTATATTTCTTAAACGGCAATAAGTAACATAAAAAGATAGCAAACGTTTTAAACCCACACTCGCCGAACCCCAAAAACATTCATTATAAACAAATAAATTCCACAAAAACATCGATAAATTATCTGACAATTGAATTCGCGCCTTCTTCAACGTCAAATTAGGTCGGCCATTTTGTGAAATGTCAAAATGACATTGTTCTATTCATAATCGTTCACGCGTTCACTTAATTTTTTAAATAGGGTTGTACTTTTTTGTTGTATTGCACTTTTTATTGAGCGTGTGTGGCCGTTTTATAAAATGTAGTTTTTGTGTAATCTTTTAAGGAATGTTTAGCGATATAAAGTACAAGTTTTTGCACGTGTTTTCGTGAGAATTTTTGGGGTTGTTACAAGTTAATGTTTTGACTGACGGCAACCCTTTATAGACCACCTTGTTAGGCTTAAAAAAAAACAGAATTCGTTAATATTTTGGGCTCTGAAATAGGTGTAATTTAAACAATATTCTTTTGCTCTGTTGTCGTTTAAAATCTGGATACAGAGAGAGTTATTCAAAATATTCAAATTATTATTATATTAAATCAATGTAAGAAATCTATTTATTAATACACAATTAAATCTAATATAAGAACAAACTCTAACTATACTAAAATTAAAACTTACATAAATAAAAACTAAACGGCGTCAAAGAACTCATCGTCATCCTTGTCAATGGCGGGGAACGTGCCCAGACAGAAGGCTGGCTGCATTGCCACGTTGAATGGCTATGCCGATTCTCTGTGCAAGGAACAAACCAGCCCTCTGATCACGAGTAGATTCTATCAAACGTTTGGAAAGTTCTTTGAAAAGATTTCGTGCGCTCGTACCCCATGACCCGAGCGTTTCAACCCCAAACGGCTTGAAAATATAATCACCCACAATGTTATTATACTTCCGCCGCTTAAGGGTCTCCGCAGCTCCAGCAGCAGCGCCAGGAGAGGCTGCTGAACTTAGAACGTGGGACGGCGCAAGGGTGTCGACGCACGTTGCGTCCCACACCAAAGGCCGACCCAATTTCCAAGGCAGCAATGACATACCGTCAGGTCTCTTGCCATCGCCGCGCACCAAACCATTGGGTTCCAAAACAGCTGGTACACCGGCGGTGACAAGAGCACGACGAATTATGTCATTCAAATTTGAGTGGCGAGATATACGCCCTGCGCTCCTGCTGCAGGACAGGCCATGGTGACCGAGGTTAAATCAATTAAATTAAGCTAAACCACACATTAAGTCTTGTGCGAAAAATCTTACTAGGAATAAGATGGTTTTAACCAACTATCTAGGAAAAATTTAATAACAAGTAAAAACTTAAGGAACAATACAAATACATTTTATTACCTACACTTCAAATTAAAAGTTCCAAATGGAACTACTTACTAGTAATGGAACAAATGGTTCTCAATGTTTAAAGAATTTAAACATAACATACCATCACGCCTGTATCCCCGAAGGGTTGGGCAGAGGTGTACCAATGTACACCCACAGTTCGCCGGTATGTTTAGGTCCCATGTAATAGGGGGCGAGCCTATTGCCACTAACCGGCCACAAATCCAAACTCCGACCTGCTACTGAGAATTTTATAGAAAACCCAATAACACCTTGGTCGACTTGGTAATCGAAACCAAGACCTCTAGCGTAGCAGTCGCCACTAGTCCAACGAGGCAGTAAAGAATTTAATACAGAATATCTATCTAAACCGACATTTCTGAGTTCCCCTTAAACTCTGTTTACCCTTTATAGTAACATAAGTCAATGTTACATGTATCCGAATAGGGAACGTGTGTACAAATTGCGGGCTCGACGTAATACGATGCGAATTTAAGTGGGGGACAGGGCAGGATTTGGGAGAACTGATAGTTGTGATAAACTTGTTAATAATCTTAAATTTTATTATGTTTCTCATAATCCCAATATTTTTTTTACCTTAAATTTATATAGGTACCTAAAAATGGGCTTCAAAGTAAAATGTTTTTTTTTTTCTTAACCTAAATAGCTAATCGTTTTTCAATAGGTTAATTTTGTACCAACTGATTTGAACTAGAAACCAAATGTTTACTAAACAATTATAGCTGTCCTTGTTTGCTTGGGTAGCTTGTTTAGTTGATTTCCTCAGCCAACCCTTAGATACCTACATAGGTTTAAATGTAAAGTTCAGTAAGCTATGAGAAAAACTTTGCACAAATTAAAACTGTATTTAGTATGTGTTTTGGCTCGATATACCTAAGTTTTTCGAAGAATAGACTTAAATAACAAATATTTAAAAACCAATAGTCAATACTCCCACCGATCTATTTCTCATCAATCTTAACCTAACCTATAAACTATGACGTATAAATCATCAGCCGAGTGCGGCCCGCGCCATGTTCACAAGTACACTACACGTGTTGTGACGTCACTGATGTAGATGCGGCACTTTATTTGGCACTATTTGTGTGTGAGAATGTTGATGGAATAGGATATATCACCCTATAACTCATACCTTTAGTTTGTACCAGCTAATTACGTACCAGTTCCGGAACCCGATGTTTTATCGAGATTGTTCGAAGTACAGAAGACGTGGTGGCCCAGCGGTTCAATGAACGGATTTGTATGCACAAGGTTGCAGGTTCGAACCCGGGCAAGTACAAATGTAACTTCTCAAAGTTATATGTACTTTCTTAATTATTCTAAGACACTTCTGACAAACGGTGAAGGAAAACATCGTGAGGAAACCTGGATTCCAAAATTTGGGATCTGAAATCGCCAATCCGCAGTGAGCAAGCGTGGTGATCAATGCTCGTGCCTTCTCTATATGGGAGAGGCCTGTGCCCAGCAGTGGGAAGTTTATAGGCTGGATTATTATATTGAGAATCATGTAAATCGGTTTCACTCGATTCATCGTTCATCGTTTATCTTATCCATATATTTTCATGACTCCACGATAAAAACTATGAGATGTAACCATTCATAGTCAATTGTAAACCATTTTTTTTTTAATGTATAATGTATTCATTCGTATGCAGCTATTTAGATTTATTGTTTACAATGTTTTCTTTAGGTCCTTTAGAAACTTATTTAAGAAAACTCTCTAGTTTCTTACGCAATTTGTTTAGACAAATTGCGTAAGAAACTAGAGAGTTTTTGTTTAGTTGTTTTTGTTTGTGTTTAGTTGTTAATCGAAAACATTAAATGTTATTGACATCAATAAGACACAACTTTGAGGTGGCCCAATATAGATTTACATAACATATCACCACGCCTGTATCCCCGAAGGGTTAGGCAGAGGTGTACCAATGTACACCCACAGTTCGCCGATGTGTTTAGGTCCCATGTAATAGGGGGCGAGCCTATTGTCACTAACCGGGCACAAATCCAAACTCCGACCTGCTACTGACAATTTCATAGAAAAACCCAATAAAACCATGGTCGACTTGGGAATCGAACCCAAGACCTCCAGCGTAGCAGTCGCGCTTAGCACCACCAGGCCAACGAGGCAGTTATATATAGATTTAAATAAAGTCATTATCTTTGTACATTTATATTGAACTTGCTGCGCCCTGTTTACCCGCATGAATACGTGGGTCCCGTTCCCGGTGCCTTTATGTTATTCAGGGCGCAGATGAATCCAACAAATCACTATCGTAACAAAGGTCAGTATTACTTAATTTTATTATTTTTATGCCGCAAAATTTTCCAATTTTTTTCTTTTTTCAGGACAAAAAAGAATTAGCGAAATCGGGCCAGGCGTTATTGAGTAATGCACTTACCAACACTTTTCATTTTTACATATATAGATGAATTTAATGATTCTCTATCATTAAAATCAATAATCTGCCATACCCCAAACGGCCTAAAATAGATACAATAGATTTGCAAGTTGCAGAAAAATATTTGCGTAACACGAGCCGCGGTAAAGTGGTTCGACAAACATAGTCTTGGACAAGGGATGGCTCGGATTGACATGTTTGATGTCACTCATGTATTGATATTATATTTAGTTGGTACAGATTCCGGATTTATTAGGGAACAGAATTGTTATTTCCCCGTTTATAGATGAGACGAAGACAAACAATTATTTTGGCAACCATTTTTTTTTTCTTTTTTACTTACTATATTAAAAAGCGCTAAATAAATGCATCCCTTATTAACTAATAAGGGATGAAGTTTAGGGCTTGTTTGAATAGCTTGTTGTGCAGGCCTGGTAATTAGTTCAGTTTCCTTTTAAACCTTCTCTGGACTTCCACAAATAATTCAATACCAAAATTACCCAATTCGGTCTAGCCGTTCTCGTGTTTTAGCTAGACTAGCGAACAGCAATTCTTTTTTATATACATATATTGATAGAAGATATATTATTAAACACACTTTAGTCCATCTAAGAAAATAAAATTGTTTCCAATCGACGAAAAGATCGTATATCATAAAATAAAAATTGTAACTTCCTTTTAAGGTTACTTTTTTAAACATGTACCTTAATATAAATAGTGGCGTTTTAAGCGTTTTCTTTCAAGCAAAATTATAACAAGATTTCCCTACACACATTATTATTTGTTTGCAAAGAGATATCGATTTAAAATACTAAGACATACATGAAAGGGGTTGCCGTCAGGAACAGACTGCATGCCTTATCTACGCTTTGAAGTTAAATAGGGGTAGTGGCTTATAGAAAAATATTTTTTTGAGGTTATGTTTTGTTAAACGTACTTTAGAGTTGATTTTTTGAAAAGAGGTGGGCTATGTTTATATGATATTATTTGATGCTCTTTCCATTTTTTATGTTTGTTTTTTTTGTTGATACGTAAGATTGAGGAATAACATTAACTTTATTAAATTAGGTAGGTAACAGAAAGTCTGTAATCTAAATAAAAAACATAAGCTGTTTTTTATGTACAAAAACAGTTATTTTACTTGTTTCTTTTTTAACGTAATAACTAAATAATACTAAATATTGTAAAAAAGATGAAAAAAATTATCTACATCTTTACTTTTGATTTCTCAAAAAAAACAAACTAAAATAAAAATCTTATTTTAAAGAACAAAATCGATTTTAATTTATTACATTATTTGCCCACTTATCCGTAGCAACGCCTACAGGCCTACGCCGTAGGCCCGTAGCACAACAACGCTACGAACCACAAAAATCACTACAACCAATTTATTTATCTAACTTTTTGATTTACCAAACCATTAGCTTGTTCAAATACCCCCATCTCCCTCTACTCTATACGTCTGTCCCTCTCGCACACCATATGACGTAACGCGTGCCAGTCACGTGACTCCCAAAGATTATCAACGCATTTGTGCTTTGGATCCAAAAATTATGTTTATTTGTGAGATAGGGATTAATTTTATTGTTTATAACAAGCTGTTGCTTAGGGGACAGATTACATGCTTCGTGATATTAT
The DNA here is from genome assembly GCA_905146925.1 of Autographa gamma. Classification (NCBI taxonomy): domain Eukaryota; kingdom Metazoa; phylum Arthropoda; class Insecta; order Lepidoptera; family Noctuidae; genus Autographa; species Autographa gamma. The sequence continues at coordinate 1,609,868 of LR989878.1, read as the reverse complement.
TAGAATTATCTTGATGACGTTTTGACAGTTTGACAGATGACAGATCAAACGGGTAGAAAAATATGTAGATGGAGAATAGCACTTAGAAAAAATTTGAAAATATTGTGCCGATTATACGAATAGGTTTTTTTTGGGTATGTTTCTTAAATAATCTTAAAATATGTGGAGGTATATTTCCAGATTTTTTTAATATCCAAACTCAAAAGTCGGCTCCCGCTTCAGTTTAAAAGCTTCGTTTTTTTTTTCAATGTCGTTATGGTTTTTTTTTTCATAACTGGTTACTTACAACTTAAATGCACACTTATAATCATGCTCTCCATACTTAAACGCATTTTCGTGCATGAAAAATCAACTATATTTATTTATGCCCCTTTAAAATTAGCGCCAGAGTGCACGTAATGGCCGTATGAGTCGAAAATCTTTTCAAAATGGCGGCACATGTTTTTGACATAAGTTTTGGCGCGTGGCGCACACGTGTCGTCTGTTAACCATCGATCGGGGGTCTATGGTATTGGCATAGATTAATTAATTTATTTGCTTTGTTTTTCTTGTTAATATTGTGGTTTTTGTTGAATTAATTTTGTTAAAACCGTAAATAAAGGGGTGGTTGTTAACCTTACTAATTTAGAAAGTGTGATATTTCTTAATTGGTCTTTATTTTTGATTATTTGTCTCATAAATACTTGGTTATTGTAAGCTAAAACGACAATGTTGGAACTAGTATAAGTTCTGACTGATTTGTTATTTGGCTAAATCTACTTTCGTTTTATATTGGCCAAATTTTTTGTTTCATTTCTATCTATTTTAATCAGCCTGAAACTGAGTAACTATCAGACAAAGGTATCTTCTCAAATACAAGAACCAATAAAAAATCTTCCTTAAGTACTCAAAAATTCCCGCGCTCCCAAAAAATAGTCACAGATGAAAAATATTTACCGTTTAAAAAAACAACCGAGGCACAGGCCACAGCGGGAGGCAGCCAGATTATAAATAAAGGTGCAAACACATGTCAACTGCACTCCGTTCAGTCGAATGGTTATATATTATTTCACACCTCTAGTTCACGCCCCTGGGACCTCTCTATTGATTGTATTTTGTTTGGTTTAAGAATTTTTTTAATGGCGTTTTGAATTTATTGTTTGTGCTTTTATTAATAGATATAAATGCATTTTATAGTTAGGTTGGCAGTACTTAATACCTACTTTTAATCATGTTTTTTTTTTTATAACGGGAACAATTAAGTTTTGTATTTTGCTATCATCTAGGTACATTGTTAAGATGCTTGCTAGCTTAGATATTAATAGTATTTGCTAATTTATAATCTTATTAAACCGTCTTATTAAGATTTATCTAGTCTTGAACCCTATTTCGGTATTTTATGTGTCCAAGTGCGAATGTGTGAAGCCGCTATAGCTAATCAATGAGCCTGGTTAGTACTGGTCATTGAGTATTTTGTTTCTTTCCTTATAAGATCCAAAAGACAATTTCTCCTCCCAAGTTCTTATGCTTTCAAGTGTGCGTTCCGCGCTTACCTCTTCTCTGTCCAGACCATCAATAATAATAATATCCAGGGACAATTCACACACGGTTATCTGATCCCAAGCTAAGCAGAGCTTGTGTTATGGTAACCAGACAACTGATAAACATACTTATATATTTCTAAATACATACATATTATAGATAAATTACACCCAGACACAGAACAAATGATCGTGCTCATCACACAAACATTTGTCCAGAGTGGGAATCGAACCCACGACCTCCAGTATAGCAGTCAGGGTCACTAACCACTAGACCAACAGGCCCGTCATATACATCATACCTTTGGGGGATCGACTGGAACAATTTTCTTTGCCAAATGTATGAGTCATTTTGTTACCCATTTTTATAAACGGTAATTTTAATAAGGATATCGAACCCTTATTTACAAGAGCTCAAAGTTACTTAGGTACTATCTCATTACCAAAATGTCTTAGCCTTCAAAACGAATGCTTGAAATCAAAACATATTTTTTTCGGATCTATCTTTGAGTTATAGGATATTTAAAAAATAAAGATACAAAGATAATTTTATATTAGTTTATTTTTCCACATAAATTGTCATGACGATATATTTAATTAATTCCTGACGATCTTATTCTATGAGATCACTTAATGAAAACATTTGATTTATTTACATTATTTTGGTGCAAACTACATTAATTACTATAACTTTACAAATAAGAAAGGAATAGGTTTACAATTTATATTAATAAGTACAGAATATTTTAAAGAACGTATCAAATATTTTAAGGAAAACATCGTAAGATGACCTGGGTTCAGAAAATTTAATCTGAAATCGTTCGCAGAGAGCAAGCGTGGTGATCAATGCTCGTGCCTTCCCTGTATGGGAAGAGGTCTGTGCCCAGCAGTGAGACGTTTATAGGCTGGAATTATTCTTTATCAAATAGATGGAACAAATATGATTGATTACCACATTTGCTCACTGTGATTTTGTTTCAGTTAGTCCATGTTTCCTCACGATGTTTTTCTTTACCAAAAGTCAGTGGTGTCTTAGAATAATAAATTACAGAACATTCACAGCATAGAACTTTGAAAAAGTCTCATTGGTCCTAGCCTGGGTACTAACTTGCATCCATGTGCATAATAATCCAACCGTTTAATCACTAAGCCACCGTGTCTTCTGCAGTAAAATAATTCAGTGATATGAATATAATGAAATAAAACAATTTTACTTGAAACAGGACGGAGTTTTCAAACAAAAAACAGTTATTTTACTATTTTGCACCAAAAACATATGACTTGACATTTACAAACTTATTATTATACTATTAAATATATGTACACACTTAGTTATAATTATAAGCTTAACATTAAGATTTTTGGCTACCATTTTTATACTTGTTTAGACCTATATATTTTTTATGTAATTTAGTCACGGCGTAAATCTATGAGCAAGAACTAAAACGTAATCAACTGAATAGTTTAATGACATTTAACTTTAAGTATAATGCTGTCCTTGTCATTTTAAAGCGGAAAATAGAGACAGATATACTTTTAAGAACGGATTTTGATGGTTACTTTATGTATTCTTATTATCCATTTAAATAGGCATACTCTTTTTTACCCCATACGCAAAAACGGCGGTATGATTATATTGACGTGTCTGTCTATTTTTTGTGCGTGTGTGTCTGTCTGTACCATCGTAGCTCTCAAACGCATGAAACGACTTTGAATTTTCTTTTTTGTTTGCAAGGTAAATTACTTAGGGGTGTCCTAAGCTATGTTTGTTGGAAACCTGTTAAGTATTTCAAAAGATATGGTCAGTTTTAAAAAAAAATGTTGGGGATGTCTTAAATTTTTATACTGAGAAATCCCTCAAGTAACCATTAACGTCTCTGAGTAGCACTAAATTTAACTGTCATTTATGTATTGGTACGGCAGTGCCATACAATAGGGGCAAACTTAATCCCAATTTTATTAAACTGAAAAATCTGATAATTTTCGAAGAAACTTTTGAATACTTTGGTAGTAATTTAAGTAAGATTGTTATTCATTAGACACTCATTTAACTGTAGTTATTTTAGTCTTGAAATTGTATTAACGATTGCATTTAATTAGCATTATAAAGTATCACTTATCATATTTAATTAGTACTTACAAATTATCTCTATAACCTTACTTTCTATGGGTGGGAAGAACTGGATTTTAATCTTTTAAATAAATTGAAGACATATTTTTTCATTTTTTCCGAACAACGTAACTGTTTTTTTTTATGTTTGACTGAATAGTACTTGTCATTGAGCAATTAGAATTAAAAAAAGAAATGAGCTTTAGACATTACCAATAAAAATTGAAAAGACCAAGGTACCAAATTATGACCCACCCAATTAAATCTACCAAAATATACAAAACACTATCCTTTTATTAAAAAACACGTCATGTTACATTAATTTCTTCATCACTCGCGCTAGCATCGCTGTCAAAATCATCCTCCTCCATATTCTGAAACGGAATCTCGCGGGAAAACAATTGACCGCCGGCCATCTTGTCTTCATAACCTCGGAACTCGTTTGACGTTGTCGCATAAACTTTTTTTAAGTCTTCTTGCTCTTCTGGCAATGGCGAAAGCTTTTGTTTGTCTGCTTCAGCGTCAGATAAGTCTGGATGTGGGTTGTTCTTGTTGGGTAAAGTCTGCTCTCGAGACCCCCCCGACGCTAGCAGTTCCCGCTCTTTTGAGTTCCGCCATTTCATGCGGCGGTTTTGGAACCAGATTTTTACCTGTGGAAGAAAATAATGGTTAGTCTTTTTAGTATGAATGAAGAGGTCTTGGCTTCGATTCCTAAGTCGACCAAGGTGTTTCCAATTCTCAGTAGCAGGTCGGAGTTTGGATTTGTGCCCGGTTAGTGGCAATAGGCTCGCCCCCTATTACATGGGACCTAAACATACCGGCGAACTGTGGGTGTTGGTTTTTTTGGTACACCTCTGCCGAATCCTTCGGGGAATACAGGCGTGATGTATGTATTTAACCGCTTTTCTGTTCCTCGATTCTGGTATTTTAAATGCATGTCAGTGGTCAGTTAAAGTACGTGTCATTGTGCCTAATTTTTGTATTCAGATAATCCTACAATAAAATATGATTGAACTCTCAAAGAGAATGATCGTAATTACAGTTAGCACGATGCCACATTATCGTAAAAATGACCAAATGAAGCAGATCATTCGGTGAATGCAAAATAACTCTTAAATAGCTGAATCGAGGCCCTATCCAATATGTCACATATATAAACATTCCCTTTATCGTGACTACTAGCGAGACAGTTAAGTTATTGAACTCTTTAATAGTCGCAAGAAAATATGATGATGATGTGAAGACCGGTAGGTAAAATAAGATTTTAATAGAAGGGTAAATAATTATGATGATAATTAATATGGATATTTGGGTAAGTCGTCCGTTTAATTTACATAAGGTGACAGTTAAGCGCGACCCTCACGGTTGGCCAATGTAACGAGGTCAGACTTATTGTCATTTAAAAACACAATCCTTTTCATTAACCAAATTCCTTATTAAACATGCGGAACCAAAAAATAAATAAATGCAGAAGAAACTAAAATAAATATGCATTTATTTAAAAATTAATTGCAGTTCGATAGTCTCGCTAAAACTCGAGTACGGCTAGACTGATTTGTCTAATTTTGGTTTTGAATAATTTGTGGAAGCCCAGGGAACGTTTCAAAGGTGAAAAGTATAAAAAAACTCGGTATTAAAAACAAAGTTTAGGCTTTTATTTACCGTTTGAGACAGTACGAAGTCTACTAGGTCGGCTAGCACTCTAGCAGGTAATATATAAAAATACTCTAATGTGCCACAGTGTGTGCAATATTGCCCTAAAAAACTGTGTAAATATAGAATAATTAAGTATCTAACTTTCAAGACCTTTTTAATATCAAATATAAATCAGGATTAAGGAAATAAAAATCATAAAAGTTTATTTCAAATTAACAACAATCATTCATTCCTATTGTCAACTAGAAAAAAAACAAACGTCATCAACAAAAAGGCGCGAACAGCGTAACGTTCTATCAAATCGATTTCTCATTTATATCGTAAAAATCGTTTTATATTCTTTTGGTAAAAATATCACAGTTTTATGGAATAAATAGCGAGTAACGGTGCATTGTATTTGACATCGCTTGTTATTGATGGTTGTAGGCGGGGCTGTATGCGGGAGTTCCGCTGCTTGCCTTGTTTAGAAAAAAAAAACTTGACGTTTGACCGCGCGCGCGGTTTCATTGTATTTTTGTGTTATTATTTTTGCGTTTTAGGTTATGTTTAATTTATTTTGCTTATAATAATGCTTTAGACACATTAAAATAAGAAAAAACTCACGCAAACAAAATGAAAGCTTTGCATTTTTTGATAATAAATAAACCCAAAAATGAAGCCACTATTTCTTGCCAAACCTTTTCCCAAGCTATGTTGGGGTCGGCGTCCAGTCTCACCAAATTCAGCTGAATACCGTATTCTACACAGAGCGACTGCCTATCTGACCTCCACAACCCATTACTGGGAAACACAGTATTCTAGTAAGACTGGTTGACAGAATTAATGACTTAACGACTGTCAAAGTTAGTATGACAGTCGCGACCATCGACGTATGATATGCATAGACTGCTACTATCGCTAGGTTCCCCTTGTGCCAAGCGAGAGCAGTTTTTAGTCTGATCCTAGTACATTTCGTTTTTCATTTAAGTTAATTTTCGTGCAACGAGAAACTTATATAAGAAAATATCGATGGTTTTGACATTGTTAGGATAATATTTGTGTTTTAGATAGATTTTTTAAAACGGCAAAGCTCCATCTTCATACATAATTCACGACAATACTTGTTCACACTAGTGCTTACGGTTTAAACTCTGATAGGCTCACTCTATAGTTTCAAATGCAACCTCGTTGGTCGGGACCTACGACTTAACGTGCTTTCCGAGGCTCGGAGGGGTCTCTGGATGTTAGAGATGGTCACCCATCCACGGACCAACCGCGGCGAGCGCGGCTTGACCTTTGTATCGATCGATCCGCGCGGCTTGTAGTCAGCCACGAGCCCCTCTCTTATAAAGCTCAAAAAAGCTTTTACATAATATTAAGTTGCGCTTATTTTATTTTGAAGTTTAGTTTATTAAATTGTTACTTTAATTTATTAATAATATGACCCTTATTTTTTAGTGTTTTTATTATTTAGAAATAAATAAGCTACTTTATTACGTTTTCTGATAAAATCATAAGCTCGTCTTAGTTTTAGATCAGAATGCCGTGTTTATTAAGCTGTCCAAAATCCATAAATTTCATGGAATTCCTTTTATTTTAGGTTATTTTTTTTTATTTCGCTTTCATTCTTTATTTTTCCTCTACAATTTAGCCGCAAAATAAGTTTATTTTATTACTTTTACGTCTCAGTTTAAAAAAATATGCAGATACATAATTCATAGGAGATACTTCATATCAATGTATAAAGGCAAAGAAACTTTTTTTAAATCATTTTTGGATAATTTTGCCAGCGGCTTATGTTCGGGTCAATTTATAATAATTTGGTAACCTGGTAGGTTACAAGAGAAACCAGACATAATATTAATTGTACATACAAACAAATAAATTAACGTTTTTTTTTCATTATTCTTAATATTAAATAATAATCAATTCTCCACCCCCAGCAACCGACTCCCGCCTACAACATGATGTATCATTTTATTTCTATTATACAAACATGACATATCATTTTATTGTACAATTGTTGTATTGGTTTGGACAAAACCATGGTGATATTATTATTTGGTCAAATACTAGCGACCCGGCTTCGCATGGTATCCGGAATTTCCTGGATTTTCTGTTATACATAGTAGGTATGTAATAACTTTTAAACTATCGCGCTGCAAGTTTATAGTAATATTATAGAACGGGGATTAGCGCGAACATGCATAAATAACTTTAGGGCTTGACGTTTCGACCACGGCCTGTGTAATCCGGTCGAAACGTCAAGCCCTAAATAAAGGCATACATAGGCATGTATAGTAGTATGAATTTATGATAAAAATAATAAACTATTCTCTTGAATCGCGCTATTTATTGGTGAAAAATGCATTTAAATTATTGAGTAATTTAAAAGATTTAAGCGAAAGACAACGGAAGCGTCGCGTTGCATGTTTATAGTAATATTATAGAACGGGGATTAGCGCGTAGATGCTATACCTTTAGGGCTTGACGTTTCGACCGGGTTACACAGGCCATAGTCGCAAGTAGTCTGCTGCCCGTGAATTATTATATTACTATAAACGGAAGCTCCTTCATTTTCTTATATGTAAAGATGTAAGTAATTTAGCTGTTCAAATGTCTTAAGAGGGAATGAGTAGCTGACAGTTGGTCTTGATTTGTATGGAGGAAAAAAAACCGTGTTAAATTATTAATTTTACCTATAAATATGTTAAACGTTACGGGTATAGGACAAATATGTAATTGTAATTTATTTTTACTAAACTCTTCGCCACATTAAAGTTACATCTCCCTGTTGACCACGACCTGTCAGGAACGCATTCTCAGCGGCCGGACTATATTTGGACAAGTAATAAGACGTTTGTAACTAAATACCTTCCATTAACGTTTCTGCCGTGTGATGCGAACAGCTGGTACATCATAAGATACTTAACTTAGAACCAATTGATACAACATCGATTTGACAGATTGCAAGCGATTGGGGTGAAGTTGGTTGGTGTTAAGGTGTGGGTTCCGTATGTATTTTTTTTAACACATCATCACGCCTGTATCCTACGGGTTAGGCAGAGGTGTACCAATGTACACCCACAGTTCGCCGATATGTTTAGGTCCCATGTAATAGGGGGCGAGCCTATCGCCACTAACCGGGCACAAAACCAAACTCCGACCTGCTACTGAGAATTTCATAGAAAAACCCAATAATATCTTGGTCGACTTGGGAATCGAGCCCAAGACCTCTAGCGTAGCAGTCGCGCTTAGCACCACTAGGACAACGAGGCAGTCCTTAGTACTAGTATATATTTTATTTTAAATAAACTTATTATGTCTCGTTGAAAAATATGGATCAAAGATAAAAGAAAGGACTACATTAGTGCAAAATTAAGTTTAAATTAAGTTATAGTATACACAAGATTTTACTTTGACTGAGATTTGGGTTCTTATATGAACCTATAAGAAATGAGTGTCTTTAATATCTATTGAATTTTATATGGTTTGGTTAATTTCATGGCGCATATAAAGAAGCGTCTTTATATGCGAAAAACTAAAGGGAGTTAAAAACCTAAAAACTTTTAATAAATTATCAAATAACATTAATGTAAACCTAATAAATCAATAAGTTAATCACTTTACTACAGAACCCAAAAAACATTGAATCACTTTTTTTTAAAACAAATTTCTTTAACGAAATGACAAATGGCGCCGCCGATTGCCCGTAACCAATCAAACTGATCGATGTTCGCGCCCGATTCAAATATCGAATCATTTGTCAAACTTTTAAATATGGCGTGTTTTTTAAGCGCGCAAATTCCATTGTGTCAAATTGAATCGTTAAAAATCTTGACAATCTTTTACGGAAAAAACTTGAATGATGTAACAGATGTTCTTTGTATTATAAAGCTTAATTTCACGCATTTATTATGCTCTAGTTAATTTCAATCATTAGTACAGAGGGTTTAAGAAATGTGCATATCCTTATTGTTATAATTATTCACACACTATAGAAAAAATACTGTTCCAGTTCAGTATAAAATAGGACTTGTTTCAACGCTTTGTTATGAGGATTTTACGTCGAAAAATAACTTCTCTGTATATTATTTTTTGGCGCTAACTTCATAATTTCATATTATAGTTACCAAGTTTCACATTGTCAATTACCATTATTGAATACATATGCTATCAGCCTACAGAGATCAACTCAGACACGGCCATCTGATCACAACAAGGCAGAGTCTACCAAGAGAGTATACCAAGAAAATATTGACACATAGCATAGGTACCTAGCATACTTCAATCTTCCTTTCAGTATCGTTTAAAAAACCGATTAAATTCCCTAAAACAGCAATAACAATACCTACATGTACTATCAAAAACGACATCTACTAAGGAGCGAGTAATCTGGACCCCCCCCCCCCTCGGGGTGCAGACCGCTCGCAAAGGGTGGCGACAATATGCCGTCGGCAGATGACGCCGGCCCTTTTGTGTAGTGATGCGGCTAAGGAAGTTGTCGATAAAACATTATTTTGTCGATGGAGTTAAGTGAGATTTTTGAAAATCATGTGTCGATTGAAAAAAAACCATGATATTATAAAGCAAGTCAGTCTAGAATACAATAGACTATAAATAGTTTTGTTTTATTAGTATGTGTTTATATATTTAGCAATTTAAAAGGGAATCAGTTTATTAAGAACTGGGAGCAAGTAGGTATACAATTAATTAGTCATTCGTGAATAAATATCGTATCTCTTTGATAAAGTAAATTTTTATGATGAAGATTATAAGAAAATATTATAGTTTTGAAAATTACTGTAAGTAAATTTTAAAAGAAAATAAACTTTTAATCGTTATACTATTAAACAGGAAATCTTGATATCTTCTGCAATTAAGGACTCATGAAATGCAAATCAACAAAAATCGCAACAAATGACGTCAATAAATATGTTAAATATTGCTAAGTAATATAAGAAAAAAAACATGAAGTAGTATTAAAACAAAACCATCGATAAAACTTCATCGACACCACCCCCACACTACAAGAGACAGGGGTTCGCGGGCCAAGTATTAATTACTTTTTGACATATTCACTTTTATTACAATTTATACGAAATGAAGATGTAACGCCTGATGGTGACATAAAATTAGGGAGGGCATAGTTCATTAGTTGTTACTGGGGTGGAAAAACCCTGGCTCCCAAGCCATGGTATACCCAGCTAGAGTTTCTGCCAAAAGAAAACTGTCGTTACTGTCACTTTTTTTGTCCTGTAAACCAATAATATCGCTCAGAGATATTTATTCTATGAATATTTATTTCCCCATACAAGTTAAGACTTACTGACATATGTCAACAATGCGTTCTCTCAGCGGCCGGACCGTAGGACGTTGTGGTATTGGGGTGCAAAGACCCTGGCTCCCGAGCCCTGTTATATCCAGCAAGTCTGTATAGTAAGAGAACTGTCGTGGTGTCAAATGAAAGTACAGTCCAGCCGCTGAAAGAAAGCGTTACAATGAATCATTAACACGGTTTTTTTATATCCCCATGCCAATTAAGACCAACTGACATAGGCCATAAATGCATTCTCTCAGCGGCTGGGCCATAACTGTAACAGCAGTTTGGGTTCAGCCTAAGTTTTGAGACCTGTGGTCTTCCTAGCTACAATACTAACACACTTCAGTGTCTATACCTGAGTTTAGCACCTTATTTATTTATTTATTTATTTTATTTATAATTATTAAGTACAATGAATAGACTTATGATAAACATTGGTCCACAAAACTGTTTTGAACAGTTTGACTGTGGACGCCTGTTGAGTCTCTCAAAGTATGGTCCTGGATTCAGCTATTTAAGAGTTGCTTAAATTGACCTGCTTCATTTGGTAATTTTTACGAAAATTGGCATTCTTCTAACTGTAATTACGATCATTAATTGGTCATGGCTGAATACGAAAATTAGGCACAATCACAAGTACACTGACTGACCACTGACATGCATTTAAAATAGCTGAATCGAGGCCCAGGCGACGGAAATGAAAAGACCAAAAAAGATATCAGAAAATGAAGCCACAATAAGAGTACCGATTGTGTTACGAGTTCTTTTAGTTTGAGCTTAATTAAATATAGGTATCATTATTTAACCTATCATTATTACATAACATATCATCACGCCTGTATCCCCGAAGGGGTAGGCAGAGGTGTACCAATGTACACCCACAGTTCGCCGATATGTTTAGGTCCCATGTAATAGGGGGCGATCCTATTGCCACTAACCGGGCACAAATCCAAACTCCGACCTGCTACTGAGAATTTCATAGAAAAACCCAATAACACCTTGGTCGACTCGGGAATCGAACCCAAGACCTCTAGCGTAGCAGTCGCGCTTTGCACCACTAGGCCAACGAGGCAGTTCATATCATTATTAAAACTAGTTATTTTAAGACAAATTCTAACGCACTTCATTTTTCGCTTTAGTTTGCCTACGGTTCGTCTTGCTTTCCAGTGATGTTACTATTTAAGGTTAAGAACAAATTTATTTCTCATAAGAATTGCATACATAATTCACTTACTGAGAAACATTGAAGAATTGAAGAATTTAAATATTGAAGATCAATAAAACTTGCAAAAAATATATTTATCTATTCAACCCTAATGTATGCGTAATCTAAATCGATTTCACAATGATATTGTTATCAATTGTAAAAAGATTGTACAAACCTCAGTATTTGCGTATCATTTATAAAGGGTTAAACATATTTACGGTAATTTGAATGCCGTTAAATTTGAATAGTCAAAATAAAGTCAAACAAAAATGACACATGTCAATCATAAAGTCAAATATCCCGGATAAAAAGAGATAGACTTATACCAATTCTTAAAGGGTGAAAGAGATAAAAGATTTATAAATGTATTCCATTTCAAAGAGCGAGAGAAACATATCGAAATCACCTAAAGAGAAACAAAGACAGACGCACAGTTAAAAAAATATTTTTAAAAAGAAAACCCAGCAAAAAGTTCGAACAAAAAGGTCCCGTATCCATAAATAAATAAATGCAAATATTTGAAATTGGAACGCCGTGAATGTAAACACAGAACAGTTTGAATATTCATTCGAAATATGAATATTTCAAATATACGGCGCGGTCCGAAACGAAAATCTGATTCATTGGTTATAGGTACCTACTATGGTGGTCTATAAACATAAGCCTGGCTTTGTTTTAATAGATTTTTAAAACATCACTACCTACCTCGTTACTGTCTAGTGGCGCTAAGCGCGACTGCTACGCTAGAGGTCTTGGGTCCGATTCCCAAGTCGACAAAGGCGTTATTGGGTTTTTCTATGGAAATTCTCAGTAGCAGGTCGGAGTTTGGATTTGTGCCCGGTTAGTGGCAATAGGCTCGCCCCCTATCACATGGGACCTAAACATATCGGCGAACTGTGGGTGTACATTGATACACCTCTGCTAAACCTTCGGGGATACAGGAGTGATGATATGTTTATGTTTTTGTAAAACATCAACTGGTAACTTCTTTAGGTACAATGCTTCAGATACCTTAGTAGAGCTTTTAGTCCAAGTATTTTTAATATTACTAAACATGACTTAAATTTAGCCTCTTAAATAAAAGCTACTGATTATTCTGCTCATAACCCAAAAGAAAGTTAAAATACCGCTACTGAATTTATTCTGAATATAATAACCAAAGTATTATTTTGCATGCCCAAGAATATGTGGCAGAATGTATACGGCTTCTACTTTACCTACTATGTAACCACCTGTTAATTATTAACCTACATTCATGCAAATAAATAAATATTATTATTATTATTATTTAGCGACTACGATTAAAGTAACAATTAAGTGACTAATGATTACACATACCTAACTGTAAAAGGGAACCGACATAAATTAATTTATATGGGACCACCTCTGATGAATACCGAATCGCTGACAAAAAAAATATTATATGTCAGCAATAAGTAATATAAAAAAATCCAAAATCGCTGTAGGTTTTCCTATAAAATTTGAAGAGTTCCCTCGATTTTACCAAGATTCTATCATCAGATCCCGACTTGGTGACTATGGGACCATTTGGCAAGCTATACCCTTATAGATATACCCTTTCTAACAAAGAAAAAATATTTCAAATCGGTTGGAAAGCAAAGGAGATAGAAAAAACAAACATAAAAAAAACAAACATCCGAATTGAGAACCTAGTCCTTTTTTAAAGTCGGTTAAAAATACAGCAAAATTGAGCACCACATTCTTTTTGAAAGTCGGTTAGAAATAAGTAAAGTATTTAACAGAATCCGTTAATTACTAATTACAAAACGTTACACTATTTAACCCGCCCACATAACTTTAATTAAATTAACATATCGTTTTTAGCTAAATTATAATTAAAGCGATAAGGCACACAGAAACATCAAAAGCATTTGAATTATAATCTATTGTGAGCCATAGACAATTAATTAATTCTAACAATGGCGGAGATTAGATGGCGCCCGAAAGATTTGGCGGGATTGTGTATTTAGTAGGATTTAGTATATTTTGGGAGAATTATCGGGGTTGTTTTCACAATTTTGGTTATAATATATTATTGAAGATTGTTTCTTCATTGTTTTTTTTAGGATAATTGATTTTATTACAAGATTAGATTATGTTGAAAATTGTTTTTTTTTTTTTATACAGTGTGTTACCGAAAGGGTGTATCAATCCAAAAGGGGTGAAGAGTACATCTGGTATAGAGTCAGTTTACAAAGTTTCAGCTCAAAATGAGTTAGTTGAAGCTTTAATTTTTCTATATCTAGAGAAAGACCGAAAAAGAGATGGATGGATTGTGTGAAAGATGATATGAGAAAGAAAGGAGTGAATACTGAGATGACGAGTTGTAGAGATGAATGGAAGCTGAATACGCATTGCGCCGACCACATGTAATTTAATTATAATGATTATCCTACTAATATCATAAATGTGAAAGTTCGTGAGAATGGATGTGCGGATGTTTGTTACTCTTTCACGCAAAAACTACTCAATGGATTTTAATGAAACTTGACACTTATGTAGCTTATACATCGGAATAACACAAAGGCTATAATTTAGATAGATAGAAAGTAGAATTGTCAATCACGCAGGTAAAACCGCGGGGCACAGCTAGTTACTCATAAAGATATATCCCGACGGCAATGTTTTTTAAATCTAATTTCATCTTTCACGTTTATTTCAACCATCGTATTCTAAAATTAGTTAATGGCTTTTAATACCTTACAGTCAACTAAAAACCTCACATTGTAAGTCACTTTACTTAATTTAAGATCCAAATATCACCCTCAAAATCAAATCTACCCCCAATCACAAACCCAACAAATAAAGGTACTCACCAACTCGTATCAAAAATACTTATGGCGTAAATAAAGGTATGTGCCGACCGTACCGTATCCGCAATCTTGGGCGCTGCTTGCGTCTGACATTAAATAATTGTTGGGCGCCGGACGGATATCCGGGTGGAACGGATAGATATACCCGGGTGTTATTTTTGTTAAGGAGTTCTGTTTATCCGGGTTTTGTGTTACGATTTTGTTGCATTAGGTTTTTACAAGTCTTGTTTGAGAGCTTTTGTAGTTTTAGATAATTATGTACCTATAATATCAAATATTTTTTCTAGCAAGGATTTAAAATTAGGAAAGGATAATTCTATGTGTAATACTAATGATAGACGTATTCACTGATATTTCTCATTAATTACACAAAAAAAAACTTCAATAAAATTATTGTATTTCTCTCTCCAAGAGAGAAGGTATCGATGACAAAAAATTTGTTTTAAATCGATCCACAATTGCTATAGATATCTTGTAACAAAAATCCAATTAAATTGAGAATTACCTCCTTTTGTAGTCGGTCAAAATCATATAATATTTAAAAGCCGCGTCTACTTGTAAAGAGCCTATGGCAAGGGGAGGCGCTCCGCTCAAATTTATTTAATGATGACCAACCGTCGAGTTTTTGTGAGAGTATGAGAACGTTTGTATTAACTTATATTGTATTAAATAAGGAAATTCCTTTACTTTATGTTACTATAAAATATTTTCCTTCAAACTGCCTCGTTGGCCTAGTGGTGCTGAGCGCGACTGCTTCGCTAGAGGTCTTGGGCTCGATTCCCGAGTCGACCAAGGTGTTATTGGGTTTTCTATGAAATTCTCAGTAGTAGGTCGGAGTTTGGATTTGTGCCCAAAAAGTGGCAATAGGCTCGCCCCCTATTACATGGGACCTAAACATATCGGCGTACTGTGGGTGTACATTGGTACCGCTCTGCCTACCCTTTCGGGGATACAGGCGTGATGATATGTTATGTAAAATATTTTTCAATAATCTTCCGTTATAAAGAAGAAATGATATTCCTACTTTTTACGGATTATGTTGAGTTTTATTTTAGATTTTAAGTCCCAACGTTTCGACATTTTTGCAATTATCATGTGTCATAGGTGATGCCAGACTAAAATCTAAAAAAATCCCGCGACATAATCCTTAAAAGTAGTTTTATTTCAATGTCTAACACACGAAAACCTAAAAAACCAATATGATAGTAAATCATGATTATTCTAATTAATAATATCATAGTTATCAATCTGTCATATAAGAATGAATTCTCATACAGAAAGAGCATTTATCACCACGCTAGTGAATAGCCCCACGGTGGGCGCCATTAGCAAAACTGTTCATAACTGCCTGTAACTGTCCCACTGCAGGCCTCTCGTACAGAGAACGAGCATTGATCACCACGCTTGTAATATTTAGCTATTTCATAGTTTTTTATGCTTAAGTAATTTAGACAAATGTGTGATCTAAAAACATCATACGATTTTATGTCAAAATACACAAGCCCCACCCTAACCTTTTACTAAATAAATCTAAATCTATTGTAAATAAAGCAAATCCTACTAAATTCTACCAAACCATTCGGAAACACCGCAATATCTGTTCATAAGTGCGTCATAAAATTCAGAAATCGTAAAAAAGGCTCCAGTACGAATATCCGAACGTACAAATAAAAAATAATATAACCGACCAATAGCGAGGCGTTCATACTTTTATTCGATACAAATCGGCCAATAGAAGCGGGTTTTAAGACGTCGTTCTAGTATTATTGCTATCTCTTTCCAACTTGCGAGAAAACTATATTGCTGTTTCACGAAGGTGTATTGTCTAAGATTTTGGATTTCGAATTGTTTGCGCTCGGGGTTATGTTTTTTAATCTTTTTTCTTTTGTAAAAGGGGTTTGGGAGCTTTGTTTTTTTGGATACAATTAAAAGATTGTGTTGTTTAATAGCTTTGATGTTTTTTCAGTTTCTTGAAGACAGGAATAAAATTAGCTGTCTGTTGCTAAGAGACTGTTTAAAATATTTAAGCTTTAACATTTTTTCGTCCAACAATTTTATGTCTTCATTATTAGTATAATAATATATATTCTCTGTATCACTTTTAAAAATGGTTTAAATTTATTTGACACGCCCCGAATTCCCACGGTTAGACATTTTTTTATAAATTGTACTCACAGACACCTTCTTTTTAAGTAGGTAACTTATGGAAAATAATCTTTTGGAAACTACGTAAAAAAACCGATAAAATTTTATTTTTAGATTTCAGACATGCAGAGGCGGCGGAGGCTTTTCTTTCGTTATGTGTCTCAATTGATATTTAAATTAAAAATCTTTCTTCATTGCTACAGCATTTATCTATTACATCTCAGTATTACATACTCGTGATCAGAGGGCTGGTTTGTTCCTTGCACAGAGAATCGGCATAGCCATTCAACGTGGCAATGCTGCCAGCCTTCTGGGCACCCGCCATTGACAAGAATGACGATGAGTTCTTTGACGCCGTTTAGTTTTTATTTATGTAAGTTTTAATTTTAGTATAGTTAGAGTTTGTTCTTTTATTAGATTTAATTGTGTATTCAATAAAATATCCTTGGATTTGAAGAGTATTACATAATATACTTATGTTATGAATTCAGGGCATGTTCATGGCATGTTATTAATATTAAACTTCATTGATTTGACTTGTGTGGGTTTGTCTTTATTATTTCAAGTGAGCAGAGATGAACGGAGCCATTTTATACGAATTGGTATAGAGCTGCGGTATTCAGCTGAATCCGGTAAGACTGGATGCCGATCCCAACATAGCTTGAAAAACGCTAGGCTGATGAAAGTATAAAATAGAAATAGGAAGTAAGTTTACTTTGAGAGGTGTTCCTTGAAAATAAGGTCTGAATAAATAAATGGGTAGATAACTAAAATTTTGTCTGTTCGTTTGTTAAATAAAAAAAAAATAGACGTGCAGTTTTTCATAAAAATAACTAGGTGTAGCTATGTTCTTTCAACCCGTCGTTTCCAGTAAATCATTGTCAAAGAATATTTTAAAGAAGAAAGAGTTATCTTTTAACAGACGTCTATGTTTGCTCTTCATATTACATTACTTTATTATATTATAATATATTTCTTCCCTTAAATACCCATACATAACCTAAAATGCAAAACACATGAAACCTCTAAAGACACACCAGAAGACAGCGTGCCTCCATTTCATCCGTAATTCGATAAACGCCAACAATTATCATCCCCTCGGATTCATTTAACCATTTCAACCCCTGATGGGGTGCGGTTGAAACGACTAAGTATTGAGTTTTTTTTCCATCGAGATTTTTGATACTGATTTCAAGTGCCTAAAGTGGTTTTTGTTTTAGTCTGAGTACTGAGTTGAGTGGGTTTTATTTTTTAATGAGTGTAAAAGGTAGAACTTAAATTGATTATGTTTTTAGGCGATATCTACGGAAATTGCGGATCAATTTACAAGAAAATATATTCCTCTGAGTCTTATATAAAGACAGTGGTTCAAGAAGAAGGATTGTATAATAACATTGTTTATTTAATTAAAGATGTCGTTAATGTTTAATTAGATTTTTATCTACCCGTGCCAACCTGGGTTGGATCGTCTATTTTAGAGATTTATTTACTACTTAACAGGTTTTCTGAAAAAGAGTGTAAGGGTTACGGTTCTGAAGATATTTATTAGAACGAAATTTGTTCAGCATTTTCTTATTTAGAGAAAATCATGAAAGTGTCTGCCGACGGCACGTTTCTTACGTTTACATTGCATTTGAACTTAAAATAACATAGAATCTAATAGGTACGTTATATTTTATTAAATTATTTAAAATTGTATTGCATAAAATATAGTAATTTCGTAATGGGTGAAATATCTGTTTTTCCCTACCAAAAACTCTTGTAATTTGTAAGGCACTTATTATCACTTACTATTTTAATTCTATCACTAGCAATGATCACTAGTAAATAAAACTTAAGACATTTCAAAAATATTCTTTCCTCTCCACGCCTCTAAGTAAAATCAATATTATTAATTACAAAATAACACATTCTTAAAATAAAAAAAAAAACGTTTTTAACATACGCGCTAAAAATGACAGCTCCAAAATCATCGAACGTCAAACCAAAAAAGGCAACGGCCATACCGATACAGCCAAACATGCAAACAGCCACAACCAAAAAGTCTAAATACTAAAATTCAAATATCGCCGTAATTGTTTTAAACGTTTCCTAGAGGGGCGGGGCCCGACGGCTGCGTTTGACAGGCCCTTTCTGCCTGTAGGGTAGCAATTTTTTGTAACACCCTACGTTTAACTCCCTTGGGGGAGAGTTAGCGGGTCCCGTACCTTCACGGCGAGCTCCTTAAGGGATCAGCAGTGTTTTGTTTTGAATTATATGGTTATGATAGGATTTTGGAATGATAAATGTTTTTTGGATTGGTTTATTGTTTTAAATCAATGTTGTACCGTTTTATAATTGTTAATCGTTTTATTTGGCATTGTTTTGCGTTTTGGTGTAGGTTATAGTAAAATGATTTCAAATCACAAGATTTTTAGAAATTTTAGATTCATAACTAAAAGTGTTATTTACATTTAATAAGCAATTTAAATCGTGTCTTCTAAAATACTTAATTCACTCTTGAACTTTGAAATGGATTTTGATCCCAAATATTTATAGAAGTTTATTTCCAGTTCAAAAATGTTCTAGATTAAATAAAAGTTTATTTAGATTTGCCTAAAATAATATCACATTTACGAAACTTTACTTAGTTATTCGTACATTTTATTAATTTTATAGTCTATATACCGTTATTAAAACATGAACTTAGGTTATAAAACAAATGTTGATACTATGTAGAAAAACTGTTTAAATTAATTCTAATTAATCATTCAATAGTAACTTTCAAAATTAGCTATATTGTTTATGCTGTCCTCCAAAAATATCTACTCCGATGAATGTGATACGAACAAAATAATATTTATTCTTACTATATTATTCTATTATTTCATTGAAATAACGTAAAATGATTATTTTAAATTGTTTTCTAATAATTATCTCTCTGAACTATAATAACCAAGATTTGTTTACGTGAATCAAACATAAAACGTGAAGCAGATCCAGTACCTTGGCGGATAATTTTTAGCCAGAAACCACTACATCATTGAAGAAGTTCCAAACTGACCTGACTATCCTTCAGCCCTAGTTTCTCCGCCAACTTCTTCCTGTCAGGCTTGGAGATGTACTTCTGCACCTGGAACCGCTTCTCCAGACCCTTGCGCTGCAGGTCCGAGAACACTGCCCGACGCATCATGCCGCGGCGGGGCTTGCCTGGCGGAGAAAACTCTATTATATTTCTTGAGGAAAATTAAGGAAAGGAAATTAATAAACGAATTCCAAAGGACAAGATCCTTTTTTAATGGTTTTGCCACGACAATTATAATTATAATCAATGATGATGAATATTTCTGTTGGCTCAAGACTCGCGAATTCTCCTTCCGTGGGTCTTCTGGCAGATTATAATACTCCCACCTAATTGGGTATTTTATTAACTTCAAAATGAGGAGATACTGAGTTTTACTATAGTTTTTAAAACTCTTGGTCAGATCTATATCTAAAGACTATTTTTAAGCAATTAGGTACCGATTGAAAAGGCTGTTTTTATCGTCACTTAGCCGGGTTATACTATTGTGTTACATGGCGTGTTATGTCAATACGCGGCACACTACTTGAAATATTGTGGTCTGTCGCGAAACGACACACCACACCACAATAATACGTTTCCGGATAGGTTTACCTAGAGGTTCCAGATAAATTTCATTGAAGTCACTTTCTTTTTGATTAAGTGTGTTTAATCGGAACTTTTAGACGTGATTTGACACTCACCTCTAGAACTATGCGCCCAAGGGAATCCACCGGGCAAGGGAAAGACTTGTGTATGTGCTTGCGCTGGTCGCACTGAAACAAAAGAGAATCATTAAAAACAAATACATTATTATCTTGCGTAGACTTTCAACAAAATGTTGGGGTCGGCTTCCAGTCTTATCTACAGCTTCTTCTTCTTTTCGTGTCGTTGGAAATCCTATTTATTTAAAATTTAAATACGCTGCGCCTAGTAGTTGGCCACACTAACTGCAGCGTCGTTGGCGAGGTTTAAGTCCTCCAAAGTGCAGGTGTCCGGACACTTTGGGCACTCTAGCAGGTGTGGCATTGTCTGGATACCTGTATTTTAGTCTTTGGATCTTCCTTTTTAATGAGATAAGTGTTAACTAAATCTTTACAGAATTAGTATAAAAAGCGATTGTCTTTGTAAGTTCCTCATTGAGAAAAATGGCAACTTAATCATTACATAATATAATACAATATTCCGAGACATCTCACACACGGTTATCTGATCCCAAGCTAAGCAGAGCTTGTGTTATGGTAACCAGACAACTGATAAGCATACTTATATATTTCTAAATACATTCATATTATAGATAAATCACACCCAGACACAGAACAAATGATCGTGCTCATCACACATAGTGTAAAATGAAGTCGTTTCTGCTGTGTGTTCGCTTAGAACCTTAAACTACTCAATAGATTTTAATGCAGTTTTCAGTAATAGATAGAGCGGTTTAAGAGGAAGGTTAATATGTATGTTAATGTGTATAATAAAAACATACTATAGTACAGAAAAAGCGGATAAATTCCTCTAGATATCGGGCAAAGCCAGGGCCTATTGCTAGTTGTTTAGAAAATAAAACCTATTATTGTCTCACTCTTAAAAATATGTACCTCGTTTTGTTTTAAGGTACTGGTCTAGAATATCTTAGAAAAATATATTACAATTAACTAATACGGTGTAACTCAACTGTCCCACCAATACACACAATAGTTAAACAATGGAAATGTTCATATCTGACTCATGGGACAGGGAATGGTTAATAAGTTCATTTTCTAACTAATAAATAATAAATCCTAAAACCTTCTCCTTGATCTAACAAACTATTTTCTGAAAACCGCATCAAAATCGGTTCAGCCAAACGAGGGATAATCGCGGACAAACATACATACATACAGGACAAACAGTTAAAAATACAAGTGGCCATAAAAATGGTCACATTTGTACTCAAACTTGCATAGGATAGGATAAAACGATTTTTATTACAAAACCTATTTTATTAACCTCAAACAAATTTCTGTCAATAACACAATGATATTATAATAAACAGATATGTTATACACATACAAAACAACCGAAAAAAGTGTTCCGCGCAGCAGCGGCAGCTCACATGTCAAAATGATACAAAAGAGATAGCGCGATAAAACCCATAAGAAAAAAAGAGACAATTAGTGTTGTCAATTACGCTTCAATCTAAACAAACGTCATAGATTAACAAATTTAACGAGACAGAAGGTACAAACCGCGTCTACTAAATTTGTATCCACGGTTTGTGCCTATAACAACTAAGCAACACTACTAAAGGTAGGTAGGTGAGAAATAAATCACGATGTTAAAGCGACAAAGTGGAAATAGAAATAGTTTTATTTTAACATTTTCTGCGATATATTAAGGTAATAAGGGTAAGCTATTCATATTTTCTTTACCCACACATGACATGTTTAATTTATAATTAAGTATATCGACTATTTCAAAAAAACAAATGATTAAATAATCCAACATTAGAAAAAAGGAAAACAGAACTCTGGGGTAATGATGACTTTAATGCCTAATAGTCGCATCTGTACTTTTATTCTATATGTGTGCGATCACGCGTCCTTGTCGTCCTCATGACAAAAAATGTATTTACCGTCTCTTTCTTTTTTCTAACCTCCAATTATCAGAATATTAGGAAAATAAATAAAAAATATTATTAAATCGAAGTATATTGCGTATTTACATGTGGTATGAGATTCCTTGTATTTTATTTACTTCGTTATCATAAATGATACAGTTTCTGGATACACACAATGACATTTAAAAGCTTTTATGTAAATTTCGTTCGAGTGTGTCACTCGTCGAGATGCGTGACGCAGACTAAGGCAATACGTCTCCATTAGGACGTTTTCGAGTCTTCACGATTGCGCGCTAACAACATATCTGTTTATTATAATATCATTGCAATAACATTAACATTTTCGCGCGTTTTTGTAACTTTTTTTGCGCAAGGCACTGGCAATTGATTTTATTGATCCTGACAAAAAAGGCCGTATTGTGTGTTTTATTGTTCGCCTTTTTGTTAATACATCAACAATG
Organism: Autographa gamma; assembly: GCA_905146925.1. Taxonomy (NCBI): domain Eukaryota; kingdom Metazoa; phylum Arthropoda; class Insecta; order Lepidoptera; family Noctuidae; genus Autographa; species Autographa gamma. The sequence continues at coordinate 1,586,994 of LR989878.1, read as the reverse complement.
GTATTACGGACATATATTATTTGCCCCCGATTTCGTTTATTGAGTATTAATATTATTTGTGGGATGTTATTGCCTTTTTAATTCTGTTTTTGTGGTTTTTTTTCCGGTTGGTGTATTAAGAAAAATAAGTAGCTGGTCAGATATGTGTGTGCCTTTCTCGGTATTAAAAAAAATACTGATAAGTTTACCAACTGACTTTACTGGTATTTAAGATTTTCTTTAAAACGTATGGTTTGTGTTATTTTAATGTTTATTACGCGATATCTCCTGCAATTATAGATTTATTTTAAATAATATTTTTTTATGTTTGTGGTGGCTTCAAATAAATTTTGTCTAAAACGATATTTTATTTAGATTTTTCTGACCGAGCGAATCTAAAACTCAACTCAAACTCAATACTTTTATTTGCGTTCCACAATGGTTTTATCTAGGGCGGGTCACTAATAGATAAAATCGAAAAACCCAAATTCTCAAAACCATATTCTATATCTACTTAATAAACCAAATAAAAAAATAACAAAACAAGTTATAGACTAACTAATAAAACATAATGCATTCAATATTAATTTTTCATCCACAACCCTCAAAAACCATATTTATCTTAGAGCTTACTACAACAATAGATATTTTTATATTACCCGTCAAATTGGGCGTGTCAAGCTTATTCTAAATTCGTTACCATAGCAACAATTTGTTTATACAGCTAACAATACAGGGAGGTCCGCTAAAAAAGTTTTCATTAATCTTTGTCTATGGATTTAAAAGTGGGTGTTTTATTGTCTGTGGTTTTAAAAGGGGATTTATAGCGTTGTTTTTGTTGTGGATTTAGTTTTTAATGCCAACTTGATATAGTTTCGATTTATTTGGTTTGGGTGGTCTAAAGTAAAAAACGAGTCTGTATTTATCCATTGGTTTTTCAATCTTGGGAACGCGGAGGTATTGCACATTTTTTTGGTTTACCTTGGTATGCACAATTAGATTTAAATTGTCACTATAATCATAGATAAAAAATATTGGAAAGAAAATAAAAAAAAAAAGAACTCTAGACAGTTTAACTTGGTCTTTCTTTTATTTAATTAAAATTATTAGTTCTTAAAAATGTAAGCTACTAAATAATGTATAAGAGGAACATTGTGTAAAAACCTGGATACCCAAAGGAATCTTAAATAAATTCTATTTTCATAACAGCTTGTAGATACATCACTTGAAGAGAAAACATCTTGCTTGGCTGATCTTTGAAAGACTAAACGCAGCTAGTTACATATATATAAAAGACCTTTGGCTAAGGCGTCACTACTTATTTTTCCGCAAGCAATAAACCGTGAAACCGCAAAATCGGCCGAGATGCACTCATTACGGCTAAAAATCAGTCGCGGAAAACAACCGTCAGTGCGGACACTTCCATTAGTTTCCTTTACTCACAAGGTTAAAACCCGCGGCGGTTTAGCCGTAGCCTAAGGCCAGCAGTGGGACTGATAACTTACCTAAATACGGATGATGACAATGAGCTAGTAGATGTTGTAAATGTTGATGCTGCACCGGGATAGGCCTACTGGCAATAGGCTTGGCGATAGGCCACGGACTGCCCATGATCGGCTGACGGTATTCTGAAAAGAAAGATAGAAATGTAAGTCAAAAATATAGAGAAAAAAGATTGATTACATACGGTCGGGTTGTTTTTTTTTTTTGTAGAGAACTGCCGCAGTTAGCCTCGTGGAGGCTTTTACTGCTTTACCGGACTGAGTTCGCGAGACATTACTAATACGCCTCCAGTCAGTAACGTCAGGTTGGTTATACTAGTAATAACTCAAGAAGGGTCGATTTTCATGATCATTGGTCAAAAATCTTCATACTTTATGAAACAAGAACGGTTCAGTTACATAATTTGGAACTTAAGAACGTGTGGATTTTGATGATATTTTATTGTTTGAGTTCGTTTCTAGTCTGAATAACAGAATAACTGGAGAAACATAAAATAAAATAAACATCGTTTTTTACGGGATCGAGGCCTACTATCGCGTTTAAACCGACAGGGCAAAGTTAGTTAAAAATAATCTATACCTGCATATTCTAAAAAGTACCCCGCTCCGTCGTTATGTAGGTTTGTATTTATAGTTAACTAGCTGTGCCCTGCGGTTTCACCCGCATGAATATCTAGGTCCCGTTCCCGGTGCCTTTATGTTTGGCCGGTGATGACTTATTTTTTTTTCCGCTCAATTTTCCATTTTTTTTTCATAAGAACCTTCTCCTGATAATAACTAACACAACAAAAAAAGAATTAGTGGAATCGGCCCAGGCGTTATTGAGTTATGCGCTTACCAACACATTTAGCAATTCATTTTTATATATAAGATTAATAATTTTTCTACACGTACGAAGACACTGTAATAGTTAAAACTATGTCTTGATACCCAGACCTAAGCTATTAAGAAAAGTTCCCAAGAGTTCCTGTTTTACTCTAGGTACTGCTAAATAGCTTTTCTCATCTAATAATCATTAAAACTGAAATTCAAATGACAACTCATAAATACAGAATACAATAATCCCTAGCAATATAAACAAAGGAATCTATCAAAGGCAAACAGATCGATATAAAATAATCAAAGTTGAACGCCTGGGTAATAGGATAACGATGTGATTATAATACAATGCCGGGTGAGAGGGTGTCGGTGGTGGCAAGGCACGAACTGAAAGCGTAATGGATAGAAAACAATTGGTTTTAATCGTAAACAGTGAATTTTTTATGGACTACTAGCTGTGCCCCGCGGTTTCACCCGCGTGAATGACAATTCATACACTATCTTTATAAATTATAGCTTATGTGTTATTCCAATGTATCAGCTACATTATTGTAAAGTTTCATTAAATTCCATTCAGTAGTTTTTGCGTGACAGAGTAACAAACATCCACACATCCATTCTCACAAACTTTCACATTTATAATATTAGTAGGATTGTGATTTGTTGATTTATTTATTTATTATTTCTGTTTTTGGTATACAATAAAACTTTGACTTAGATTCCCTAATTCTATAAGAATGTCGTTCACACCCAAAGTTTATTAGCTACATACTTGTGCTATGAAATAAGCGACTTATGTAGAACAAAAAACCCTTTGTACCCTTGGTTCTCCACAATGTAGAAAAGTCACATTACCTCGAGCGGGGATCGATTCCAAAACCTCACAGCTTGAAAACCGTTTACGCAACTCGTCAAGTCTTAATGATACAATATATTTTATTCACCTATATGTAACATGGAATGCAATAAAAATATTGGTTAGATTATCACATCCAGAGTAATAAAAAAAAGTAGCGCCTTTAAAGACAGATTCGAAAACGTATGTCACTGCGGGGTGCCAACTGAAAACCAGCGCTGGGTGTTCTACACCTAGCATATGCTGAGTTGGTGACCTTTTTGGTGCTGTATGCTGGACAACTCTACTGTGTTTTGTTTTTTTTTTTTGTTAATTATTTTTATTTTCCTTGTAAGGATCGTAGCTAGTGGAAAGAAGTGGTCTCTGCCTACCCCTACGGGAAACAGGCGTGATTATATGTATGTATGTATGTATTTTCCTTGTTTTGTTTGTTTGTGCTTATGTTCTGTGTGTTGTCTTGTGCACTGTACCAAATAAATATTTTTCTATTCTATTCTATTTCTAAAACCTTTTTACTCCTCTTTCTTGCTTTCTTTAATGAAACAGTATAATGTTTTATTTTAAATCAATCAATAAACTTTAAACAACTCGCTCTTGTAACTTGCACCACACACCCCCCGGTTTCTTACCCCGCCGTGTCAAAGACACACTTTCCGTTATATATCGTCGGCTATATCATTAATCAACCGTTTATCCCGGTATTTTAACTGCTATGTGCTATTTTGAGGTAGTGTAGCTGTTATAGCTACTTTGTTATTGGTATATAGCTTTTGTAATTGTAAATAGACATAGATTTAGGCTGATAGATAAATAAGTTGTTTGTAGATTTAGCTGTCAAATTTCTATGTTTACAGTATTTTCTAAAGTTCACAAACAGTTTACACAGTAAGTTTACCAAAACATTATTTTTTAAAGAAGTCAGAGTCTAAGAATAGTAGGTGCTTAATTTGAAGTTATAAACACAGTGCCTGTGTTTATAAATTAGAGCAATAAACCAACATATGACCAAACATAATTTATATTAAAAGAAAATTAGGGTAACAAAAATAGCAGTTAACAACTGCTAACAGCTAATCGTTGCGCAAGTGAACCAAGATATCCTTTTGTTAGGAGATCAAAACTATCTTTTTTTATCTATTATTATGTTTAAAGCTTATTATTGTTTGGCTTGCATTATGGTTTTATTACCATTGTAGTTTTTATGTTGTTTTCTCAAGTGTTTGCGTTTTAGCGAATTTTTTTTTATGGTTCGTTTCTTAAGTAAGACTGGATTTTTATGCGGTTTATTATAATTGTGTGGATTTATATTAAGTTTTGCTCAAGATGAGTATTGTTAGAATTTTATGCTTGATTGGTTTTCAAGATGATCTTTTATTAGGTATATTGGGTTATTTTAATAATTTAATGATTCTATTAATATTGCTGTTTAACTGATTTCAGAAGAAAGAGGTTTATTGCCCGATATTGAAATAAACCCACATTTAGATTTTAGGTCCCGACGTTTCGACACCTTTGCAGGTATCATGGTCACCGGCAGATGAAAAAAGTAGTAAAAAGTAGTTTTATTTCAATGTCTAAAATTCGCCAAAATTTTAATATTATTACCCGATATTTCCGGTTATTGCGGATGTCCGATTTATAACCTTATATGATAATAATTCCAGCCTTTTTTGGTAGAGATCTTTGCAGTTAGCCTGACCGCAGGCTTCGACTGCTTCACCTGACTTTATAATTCCAGCCTATAAACGTCCCACTGCTGGGCACAGGCCTCTTTCCATATAGAGAAAGCGCGAGCATTGATCATCACGCAAGCTCATTTGCCGATTGGTAAGTTCAGATCCCAATTTTGGAATAACCGTTTGTCAGAAGTGTCTTAGAATGAAGTATTATCTTTGAGGTAAACCCTCAGAGGTGGATCTAAGATTGCAAGATTTTCATCCGACACAAATAAAATCAAAACAAATGGCATTTGTTAAAAGCTTAAAAAACAAGTCATCAAAGACGCTTCAAAACAATATTAAATAAATGCGGACAACATCACTGTATAGGTACATTGCTCTGAACCCAAAGTAAGTAGCTAAAGCACTTGTGTTATGGAATTCAGACACAACAAAGGTACCACAAACACACAGACCCGAGACAATGTAGAAAAGTGACTTTCTACATTGACGCGTCCGTCAATCGAACCCGAGACCATCAGAGCTGGCGACACCTTGAAAACCGGCGCGTACGCCTCTCGACCACGGAGTTCGTCGATAAATTGATAAATATAATAAACTAGCCCGCGGTTTCACCCGCGTTAATACCTATATCCTATGGATCCCTAACTTTTTTGAAAATTTAATATAGCCTATGTTAACTGCAGATAGTGTAGCTTCCCAACAGTGAAAGAATTTTACAAATCGGGCAAGTAGTTTCGGTGCCTATTCAATTCAAACAAACAATCAAATCTTTCCTCTTTATAATATCAGTATAGAAGTATAGATAAAGACAAAAATCCACAATTCAACATAATCAAATCAATACCCAATATTAAACCTCAAAATACCTTTACAAACGACCCCTAAATATTATAATAAAATAATTAAAGTCACACCCATTTTCGTTTTAAATCCGTGAGCGTTAGGGGTGTTTCCGTAACAACACCTCTTTCGGAGGGTGAATATAATTTCCTGAAAGCGCGAGTTTTCAGCATTTTCTTAGGGGATTGATTCTTGAGTTTGGTCAGATTTAAATAGGTAATCAGATTTGGATTTTTACTATGTTTTGTAAGTTAATTTTTGTAATGACAATAAAAGATAAATGTATTATTTGTACGCTTTACTGTTGATGTATTTTATGGTTATGCAATTTAAATGGTGTGCAGTGAAAAAATATTATATCTATCTTTATATTGTTCAAGTGCCTTTTTTCTTAGTTTTAGACGGAGTTTCATTAACCCTTCCGTCTACCCCAGATTACATAGGAACACTACAAATTAACTCCAGGAAAATACTTAATAAACGACAAAATTTTGTTTGTTTCTCAAGTTGATTATGACATTTTCTCTCTAATAAAAAGGAAGGAAAGAGAGCATGAATCTTTATCAATCTATGTTTATAAGTATTATAGCTAGTATCGTATATATATCTAATTGTAAGAATAGTAGAAACATAAGATTAGTAGGTAGAAAGCCAGCAAGGGATGAAGAGAAAATAAGGCAGAATTTTTGTGTATGGAGAAAATATTTTAGCCATTCGTTTCATTTTGAAAAAGGTTTGCTACCCGTCTGTCTCGATAACACTGTAATTATAATTCTATATCATAAAACACACGCTGTTATACCTACTTTAAAAATAGGTTAATAAAAGCCATTAATCTAGAAAAAGTAAATTAATTTATGAAATAAAAACCACAGATACATAATAAAGGCTACAGATACAAAAGGTCAAAGGTTATTATTTAATTAACTGTAACACGGTAAACGATTGAGTCACCCTGTGTCCCGTAATGGCCGCCTGGCGCCAATTTTTACGCGGGAAGTGAGAAAATAATTGATTTCGGCAGGGGACAGAATTTTATTGCGTAGAATTGAACGTTAAATTTCTTTGTTATTCCGTTTTATCGGTTTGGGATATAATGAGGGTATTTATAAGGAAATAATTGACCTTAGGACTTTAATAATGTTCTGACTAGGTTCCATTTGTTTTTATGCTTAGATAAGTATAGTTGTTTTCTGTAATTGTTACGTTACTATTGCTTTACTGGAACATGAAGAAGAAGAAAAATCACAATAAAATACTTTTACATGACATATTTTTATTCTTACTTCGCTTGTAAAAATATTAATAAGCATACGAAAATTTTTACTTCTAAAATCAGATTTTGTTTCAAATAACCAAAAAGAATTAAATATATTTTAATTAAATAACTACATAATAAAAAAGAGTAATTAGTAATTGGCTGTACTACCTCAAAATTGTATTACATTCAGCACTAATGCTACTTTAAATATATTGACGAAAACCCACATAAATCCAATATTTTGTATCAGAAACATATTTAAAAATATTAGGTATCACAGCTTATGAAAACAATTCACCATATTACCCGTTTTGCCAACGAACATAAACGTCACATTTGTGCTGCGGTCACCTGCGTGCAAGCGACATATTATGTTTCAGCCTACACCAAGCTACTATTTTGTGAAGGTTTCATACATACATTATAAGGTAAAATTAACCTCCGAGCTAAATAAATAGTTCAAAATCAAAAAGTGTGGGTGTACATTGGTACACCTCTGCCTAACCCTTCGGGGATACAGGCGTGATGATATATAAAATCAAAAAATATGAAGATTTTCAAATTACGCCATTAGATATTATTTTGCTCAATTATTTGTTACATAATCTAAAATGACTATATACAGGGTGTTACAAAACCCCTGTCCGACCCGAAAGGGGGATACAGGATTCACCATCACATGCCCAAATAAAATGTTCAATTTGGAATATTCATGATAATAACAATAATAATGAACTTTAAAGTAGCCGCCAAATCCCCTAAATTTGAAGATAAATAAATAAATAATAAACTAACATAAAAAAATAGGGTTTTTTTCTACATTAATGTAATCAGGCATCGATACCTAACAACCCCTTTACGGATCGGACAGCGGTTTTGTAACACCCTGTAAAAGAGCTATGCTAAAAAATATCTGTATTCATATTTGAGTGGTTGTTGTTGATGTGTATATTAGCTAAGAAATACATTATTTGATATGAACATTATATTACAAACTTATAAAATAAGTATCTAATTGAAATACTGAAAGGGGCGTTTCTGATTCTTAAAGGCATTTGACATAGTTCTTATCCTAATTAATGCAACTAACTATATAGAGTATGCAAGTATGTTGCTTTCCATAAAAGTATCTACAGCAAAAATAAACAAATTATTAAAGAATTAAACGTTTTTTATTTGTGTACTAAAGTTTTTACTTGTTAATTCCTAATGGTATTTCTCAGGGTACTATTCTTTGACCAATAAAAAAAAACTGAACAGCAAATTATTTTACGCGCGTGGAGTGGGCGTATAAAATACTAAAATAAATTTATAAAAACTAAATTATCCTTTCAAAATTTACATATGATAATAACACACACGTATTTATTTAACTCATCCCTAAAAATCCCAATATTATTGATAATCCTCGAACCCTACAAAAAAAACCATTTCCATACATACTTAAATAAAATTCATCCCACTTTAACCCACCGACCGCAATCGACAATTTCCGCGAAAACCCGAACGCGTAATCGCGCTGCCATTGGCTCGTTTAAATTCAGAACATGTCTGCGGTCGTGTGCAACGGGCGCGGAGTGTTTCAAAATTGGAACGCCGACATTTAACAGGTGTAGAACATTTAGTGAGTGCGTTAGCGGTTGTTCTGCTTATAGTTTTGTATTTGGAACGTGTTTTGGGGGGAAGGTAACTATTAATGGTACATTGTAACATACGTAGGCTTACCCGCCTTCCCGCCTACATGTGTGTAGAATGGCGCGCACTTAAAGTTAAATCTACCTACTTCCTGATTATAAATTGCTCAGTATCCAGTCTTTTATAAGTAACTTATATTTTTTCTACGTAAAAAGGTGAAATGAACAACATACACATACAATATCTGTAATCTGTATAATCTGTAAAAGACCTAAGTATGTGGTTCTATCTTTTTCACAGCATTATTAGAAACGAAGGTCTCTTTCTTCTGTCAAGCCTCTTCCCGGCCTATGTTAGTGTCGAATTCCAGTCACACCGGTTTCAGCTGAATACTGTATTGCACATAAAGCGACTTCCTATCTGACCTTCACAACACAACCATTTTGCCGGGTGCCCCAGTATCTTATAGTAAGACTGGTTGTCAGAATTGTAATGACTTAACAACTGTTAAAGATCAACATATTATGAGAGTCGAAATCAATATACTTATAAAGTATACTCATTGAATTGTCAACAGCTACTATCATATCCAAGTACCTAAGAGAAGAAAAACCAAAAACATACATAAGTATGGACCCCAAAACCTTACATTCAAAATATTTCCACATAAAAAACAACTCATTACATTGAGGCCTCACGCAGTCAGAACTAACAAAATAATAATTTACCCCACCTGTTCCAAAGAAAAAGCATTCGTTCCCAATCATTCGATAATCGAAACGAACTTACTAAAACGATATCGATACCCAACTTTACGATTCCCATAAAAAAATCCGATTCACAAAATCGACTAATATATACTTGGACAAATTTACAAATTGCTACCACAAAACTCTTATGTCTTACGCCATAAGGTTGAAAATCCCAGGGTGGTTGTCAAAGTAAGTTGGCGGAAGAAGTGAGTGAACGTTTGAAATTCGAATATGATTCCAATATGGCGGCGAATGACATGTTAATATGGGCTTGGGGACCGATATGCATAATTTTATAACTCACATTCTGAATTTTGCGTTTCGTTTCTTGTGTTAGCAGAATGTAAGATTTTTGGTATTGTACTGGGTGGCTAGATATTGGAAATGTAACTTATGTAAAATTTGAGATACTAAACTACTGGTGTAAGAAATATTAAGTTGTAGTTGCATAAAATTTGACAGACTATTCATATTGTGAATCGTGAAGAATATGAAGAAAATCGTGGTGGCCTAGCGGTTCAATGAACGGATTTGTATGCACAAGGTTGCAGGTTCGAACCCAGGCAAGTACCAATGTGCCTTTTTCAAAGTTATATGTACTTTCTTAATTATTCTAAGACACTTCTGACAAACGGTGAAGGAAAACATCATGAGGAAACCTTGATTCCAAAATTTGGGATCTGAAATCGCCCGCTGAGAGCAAGCGTGGTGATCAATGCTCGTGCCTTCTCTATATGGGAAGAGGCCTGTGCCCAGCAGTGGGGGGTTTATAGGCTTGGTTATTATATTCATATTAAGGGCTTTCCATAATTTTTGTTTGTGGTTTTTGCGTTAGTGGATGTACAGAACATATTATATTGCCCCGTCTCTGAGTACCTAAATATACTATAGCTCATTACATTTGATATTACTTTTATTCATTTCAAAACCATTTTACTTACAATCCATAAAAATATAACTAACATGAAGAAACCTTTTATCTCATCTACCTTCACAGCGACAAATAATCCCTAATCATAGACAATCAATATCGCCGCCATATTCCCAAAATAACCGAGTATTTACTATCTTTATTTGCCCGTAATTGCTTCTAATATCGACACACAATAATACCATCCACCAAACGACATCAATAATAAAATAATATAAAAAGCAACTTACTCCAACGTTATGTTAAGAAAAGGACATATTAATTTCGCAGCTAACCCTCGAAGGCATCTATCTCTTTCTTTCTTTAGCGTAATGTATATTGGCGTCTCGTTCTGGCCCCTCGCTTAAGTGTCGGACCAGATGTTGCCAGGATTTTATTGAAAAACTCCCCGAAAAGCTATTTTGTAAGTTCCCTGTTACTGAATTAAGATGTAGCGAAACGTTTCGCGTTATTTTGCTGTTATTAACGTGTTACTCTCGTTTTTATAGTTATTTTGGGGGGAATCGGAGGGGGGGGGGGGTAATTAACTTGTGTTGTGTTGTCATTAAGATTAATAAGAAAATAGTAATGTATTTGTTGTGAACGAGAGTTAGGTATCCATATTGAAGGAGTTTGCCAGCTGACGGCCAGATTTTTGACATTGTAGGCATCTTATCTTTTCTTCTTTGGTTCTTTGTATTTTCTGGTTATAGTCTAAAAATTCTAAGCTTCTTAGCTCGTCCTGTTCTTATCTTATAGTTTTTACTTTTTAGTAACTTCTGGTTTTTGTCTAAAAATGTCTAAGTTTTTGAGCTCATCCTATTGATTATTTAAAGAATTTTCTTATTTATCACTACAGCACATTACAATAAGCATTTTTTTTTTGTATAGAGCTGCCGCAGTTGTCCTCATATAGGCTTTTGCTGCTTTACCGGACTAAGTTGGCGAGACACTAATACGCTTCCAGCCAAACAATATGCAATGTTCCTTATAATGTTCTTCATATTTACTTGGAAAAATAAAAAATATACAAGTAGGTAGGGAATCCTTGCGGAATAAATAGGAAAAGTACTTACAATCATATGTATGTAATACAATACATAATTTTTTACTTGTCCTTTTGAAAATTGATAATTCAAACTTAGTTTCTGGCTACTCACTAAAATTATACAAGGTGTTACGAAACCCCTGTCCGATCCGTTAAAGGGTTGTTAGGTATCGATATCTGATTACAAAAAAGGTAAAAATGAAAAAAAAATATAACCTAAAAAATTTTTTTTCTCCGTCACTCGCACCCGCGAGTGCGAGTGACGGCATCGTCTCAGGTTCTGCCAAATGATCATACAAAAGGCCACCATTAACACCGACGAAAATGATGGTGTAGTTTTTGATTTATCTTCAAATTTAGGGATTTTGGAGACTATTTCAAAGTTCATTATTATTGTTATTATCATGAATAGTTCAAATTTAATATTTTATTTGGGCATGTGATTATGAACCCTATATCACCCTTTCGGGTCGGACAGGTTTTTCGTAACACCTTGTATATTGTGCGAGCTGTGTAGCGACGGAGATAGAAAAGTTTAAATGTTCTGTATGGAGGATGAAATTCAATAACAAAAAAATACCAGAGGACCGAATTATGAATGATAGATAATATGAAAATTCATCTTTCTTAATTGATAGTTTCAGTGGCCAAATATTATAACGTCCAACGACAGCACAAGGTTCTCAATTTAGGTGCTTTTACTCAATAAGGTTCTAAGGGCCCTACGACGGCGACGAAAATAAATATTATTTCAGGTTAATTACCCATCATCCAAACAAAATATCTACTTAAAATAATTTAGTTATCTGTATGAAGCGTCAGGTGCAGACAAAAGCAACATTACAATTTATTTATTAATCTAGACTAGCCCACTTGACTAATAATCTAGATGATCAGCTGTACGTATACGGACGTGGATTTTTCCAATTTCGATACTAATAAATATAAGGAGTAATATAGGATGGGATTTTACTTATTTTTCCTGGTCAAAAGGATCATTCCCAACAAGGACGTCAAAAATTCTCACACATTACGGATTAAATTAAACATCTTCTGAACTAAATAAGTAGTTTATTTATTACTCAAATCCCTGTTCTTATAAAAATAGTAACGGGAATACATACGTTAAACTACAGATAGATAGATATCTGTAGATCGAAATATCTTAAATACACTCTAAAATTTAAAACTAGATCATTAAAACCGGAAAAACAGAAGGCGCCGTCTAATCGCACATTATGATACTAATATACTGTTTCTTTACTTTCAGTAATATTGGCTGAAGTCCGGTGAAGCAGTCAAAACCTGCACTCAGGCAATCTTCAACCAAAAAAAGGTACGCACTGAAACTTTTATAACCTTTTTATACCTATAACGACTCATGATGAAAACCGCTGAAAGACAGGCGAATAGACGGGTAAAGGCTTAGAATAGGCTTCTTATAGCACCCTTAGGGTATAAAATACTAAATTCAAAAACAAGCAATGCGTGAAATAAAAGGAAAATTCTCTAATATTTATCGCAGGATCAAAACACCAATTCAGGTCATAAGTATACCTGAATTCACGCTTTGAACCAAAATAAATGATTTCGAAAATTCCGTCGGCATGTAATCTTTCAACATTTTTTCAAAAGCAAATTAAAAGTGTAGCAAATTACTTTCTTTGTCTGTTTCCTTGACTCGCTACCTTTGTATATTTTTCAGTCTTCCTCGGAAAACTAAAAATCTTCCTCCTATCTGTACTAAACACATTCGTGTTTTTAAATCACCTTTTTCACACAATCCACATGCTTTTCAACTACCGTTTACCTAACCGATTCATTTCTAAAAATATTATAGAACGAAGGTTAGCGCGTACATGCTTAAATACCTTTAGGGCTTGACGTTTCGACCGGGTTACACCGGCCGTGGTCGCAAGCAGACTCTACCAGACTATCAGTCGGCTTGCGACCTTAAAAGTTACGATATCTTTTATTTAAACGGGGCTATATTAAAAAATATATTTTGCCAAAGGTAAAACAGAACGGTAGGTATACTAAACTCTCACCGGTTAACACTTCACTCAAAGTGCTTCTTACTTCACCCTCTCAGATAAAACATTTCTATTATACTTATTCGGTTCGTTTTCTTAAAATTTTAATTACTCTCTGCACGCCTTTCTATTTCCTTAACTTCTTAAAACTGGATAGGAGTTTCCTCATTAGAATTAATAATAATAATTAACGTCATTCAGTACTGAGTAGTATTAAACCAAACATTTCTAAAGATCACGGAACTCTTTTACTCTTATTATATTCTAACACAAGTACTAAATTCTGCGGCGAATCTCATTGTAGTTGTGTGACGACGCGAGAGTGCAATACACAGGTAGGTACATAGCACATAGCCACACTGCCTATTGCCTTACTCTCATAGTCAGATGACGAAAAAATACGACCCTTTGGAAAACGTGTATTGCTTGCCGAGAAATGACAGAAATATCACAATCTGTGTAATTCCTAAGTTAGATAGATAAGGTACAAATTTTTGCAAAATTTCATCTTGAAACCGTAATTTTCACTTTCCCGTTCGTCATTTACTGTGGCAAGGGAGACGAGTCTCAATCTTAATAAGCTTTCGTAAAGGAATCTATAATTTATATTTACCATTACAAGTAGCCAAAATCTAATGGGCGCAAATATTTTCTGATATGTGTATATTGTTTAAATTAAAATTCCGAAAAGCTTCTTTTTATCTCAATTGGAATACCAAGTTATTATCGACAGACATAATAAAACTTAAACTAGGTAAAACCCTAAAAAATCAATGGAAAAACAAATGAAAAGGCAAAATTTTACCGTATTTAAAATTAGAACATTTAAGAAAACAAAAAACCAGCCGGTACACTCACCGCTAACATTGTTACTTTTCAAACTGTCTTCCCCCAAGATGGCACTAACACTAAACTTCAAAAGAGGCTTTTTCTGTTCGCTATAATCTGTACAGCTCCTGACCAGTTCATCAGTATAGCCCTTCCCTTCATTCTTTTCCCCTTCGTCACCAGAATTCTCCTGATAATTAAGATTAAATCGCTTTTCCAATTCTTCTAAGCGCCGTATACCAGACTTTTTACAAGAAAATGGCGGGCAATCGTAAGACCCACAACTTTGACAGCGCCGAATCAAATTTGGAACGTTTAATACTTCTTTTTCTATGCGGCCTTCTTCGTTTCTTTGGTAATACTCGTTGTTGTAATAAACCTCGTTTTTGAAATCCTCATCACGGCTTTTTGAATCATCGTCTTCGATTTTGGAATCGTCAATGGATTCGTCTTGACGGTTTTCTTCATCACATTCCGCGATTTTATTCTCATCCATATCTGGAGTGTTTTCTCTTGATCTCTCGTAGTTCTGTCGCACGTAATTTTCTATTTGCTGATTTATATATTGGTTGTGTAATTCAGACTTCTGCTGGTGCAAAATGTTGTCGACTAAGAACGGTGACGTCATATTAAAAGGGCCCGCACTTGTCTTGTTGTAACAGAAGTTTTGGATCGTTTTCAACATAATGTTGTGGTCTAGATTCTTGCTAAACGCATTCAATTTTAATTGTCCATTTTTCAGATCTGTTGGGTACATAATACGTTCTGAACAAGGAATTCTAACTTAAAAATAACCACAAACACAAAATAAGAAAAGTAAATTTCTGTAACCGTTCATCACAAACACGATTCGATATATGAATTGGATTTTCGCGCTCGGATCCGCATGGAAGTCGCTGCGACACGTGTTCTCCGCTCGGTGGTCGAACATCGACTGACTCAAAGGGAGTGGTTGCTATAAAGGGGCGTGAACACACGGGGTAGCTTTTTGACTCGCTTTTGTTACCACAACCAAATAACCACGACCCCTCTGCCCCTGAACATTAGAAAAACATAGAGCTCTTTTATCATTTGACAGTTTACCGACTTACAATTTTACTACCAAACTCTGAATTACACAAAAATGTACCTTATTTTTATGAGCTTAAGATCTTTTTATGTGTAAATTGGATAGTTGTGCTTAAAATAGGTATGTGTAGTATTCATAAGTAAGTAAAAAGGGTATATTCAGTTGTTTTTTATTGAGTTAGTTCTGCCCCCCGGCACCGCCCGCGTTTTATTGTAACAGAATCGTTTACAAAGAGATTGTTGCGTTAATAAATATAAAAATGGTAGCTTTATTGATCTTGTGAGTGTTTCACGCCATTTTGTCTAAAGAGGTCTGTTAGGGTTTAGTAAGTCTGGTCAATGTATTTTTTTTTAGTACGGATGTTGGTTGATCAATGCTCGTTTCTTCTCTATAAGAGAATAAGCCTTTGTCCAGCTGTGGGACAATTTCAGGCTGGCAACCCTTCGTTTCGAATGCAAATTCTAGAATTCAAGTAGATTACTCCGGTGATTAACAACCCTGGCTATATAAACCAGCCCGTTGAAGTACAGAAACCTCTAGCAATGTGCAAAAAACGAAAAAATCAAAACATATTTTTTTTTTTGAAAAAATCTAAATTATATTTCAGCTTTACTAAATGAAAATACTTATACTTTTCTTTCTATTAGCCTTCTCTGTATTTCACCAATCGCAGCTTTCTTAATCCTACACAAAATCCACACAACTCAATATACCTAAAAAAACAAATCAACGTAATAATATCTAAATAACACAAACATAATAATTTACATTAGAAACTAATTACTCTTAGAATACAGAAAGAGTCCCAACATTCATAGCAAATCTGCTTAATAGCAATAATAGTAAATTGATTATAACATGAGCCAACCCCAGTACTAAATAAATACATGCCATGCCTGCGAGAGAGTAGCAATCTTACTAGGCCGAGAAACGTATTAATAAACCTATAACTTATTCAATACTGCTCCAGACTCAAAGCTTAATATACTCATTTTTTATTAAAAACCAAAAATATTGCGGTTAACTGATCAAATTTTCAACTTTTATTTTCAAAAATACTTAACCAATATAATATCTTTCAATACAGAGTAATAAAATACATTGCTATGTTTTGACTTCTTAAGTAAAGCAATATTCTCCTTCATCATCATCATCAACAGCCGGAAGACGTCCACTGCTGAACCTCAAGGCCTCCCCCCTAGAACGCCACAATGAACGACAGCTCGCCAATTGCATCCACCTTATATTCTCCTTAATGAAAATCAATTACATCGTTTTAATAGCTCAACAACTCGATAAAAGTATTTCTATAAGCTACATTCGGAACAGCTGATTTTGACCCCAATTGACCCTTCAACCTTATGCAAACGTATAATAGACATAGTTCAAGTATATCCCATACATAAAGATCCACAAATGCGCAGTTAACATCATATTTCATACAAATACATCCATTCTTATTCTAGAGACGTCTTTCTCCAACGAAATCTAACCACCGACTGAGAGTTAAGAAAAACGGTGTACCAAAGAAAAAAATCGTTCCAATTTCAAAATTGGCCCCGCCCCTCATTGTTATTGGCTGTTTCTGAGTCTATAAGCACTTTTATCGTCTACAATATATTTTGAACTTTATTTGAAGGGACCAAAGGGTGATTTTGGTATGAAGTTTTTTTTGTAAAAAACATCACATGAATTCCGTTCTTTCAGCTAAATATTGGAATTAATGAGGTATGCCAGGGCAGTCGGTTATTGTGGGCGAAGAAAGTCGTAAAAACGAATATAGGTTACTTATGAAATGGAGTAATCATTTCATTTCTACCCCACAATTGGGATTTCAGCGGGAATTGGGTGCTATTAACAGATTTTGAGAACACACTAATATTTTTGAGTTTAGATTTAGTATTTAGATAGATTATGATCTAATGATAGGATAGGTACTTGTTTGTACGTTTTATTTCTGTAGGATATAATGGAAAAATTGACTACAGGCCTTTTTTTAGTGACTAACATAAAACTAAAACCTAATTTAACCTAAACATTTTGAGTTACCTTTTTTTTTAATAGTTTACCTTATTTTAGTTCTTAGTTTTATTTAGTTTATAATTTTTCTTATTCATTGTGTAGGCTTAGTTTTTATAGTATTGTTAATATTTTAAGTTTAAATTCTGAAATAGTTTACCTTACATAATTTACAAAAAAAAAACATATTTCTGAACTCAAATTTGATATACGTAAGCAATTACGTAAGCCCGTTTTTATGTAAGTAGGTTTTAACAATATAATGCTATTTATGGTATTATCAAGCTGGTCTGATGATGGAGACAGAAGGTGGCCATAGGAACTCTGTAACGAAACGACGCAAACCCATCGTGTTTGGGCTTGTTTGATTTGTCTTCACTAGTACTTTGATCATAGAATATTTGTTTGTAAATAGAAGCTTGTTTTTAAAATATGTTTCAAATATATGATCGACCGATTCCAAAAGGTGTAGGTTCTTAATTTGAGGGTGTTTTTTTGAAGTATGTTTACGCAATATCTTCGACAATTGTAGTTTAATTTCAGAAATTCTTTTTTTTATGTATATACCTACCTACAGAGCCTTACATCAGACGTGGTCCCATTTAAATTTAATTAAAATAGGTTATTTAAAAATTTATGTAAAATCAATTTTATTATAACCCAAATAATTAGTAATTTTGCGCTGTTATTTATAATAAGACTATAAATAACAATACTAACCTAAAAAATGCGTTGTTTTGACATTAACCCCTTGCCAACTGTCCGTGACAAATCAAAGTTATACCGTAAACATATCGGTCTGATTTGAATAATATAGAATAGGGGTCGTTGTCACCCCGCGGTGAAGGGTTGAACTTAACTTATTTATTAATTGTTGTGCGTTGTATTAATGCTTAGATTAATTTGTAGTAAATTGATCTTGATTGCAACCTTAGAAATATGTTACGAAACCCCTGTACGATCCGTTAAGGGATTGTTAGGTATCGATATCTAATTACAAAAAAGTAAAAAGAAAATGAATTTTTTTTTCTCTAATTTGCGGCTGAGAGTGACGGCATCAGTCACAGGTTCTGCCAAATGATCATACAAAAGGCCACCATTAATACCGATGAAAATGGTGGTGTAGTTTTTGATTTATCTTCAAATTTAGGGATTCTTAAGGCTATTTTAAAGTTCATTATTATTGTTATTATCATGAATATTCCAAATTTGATATTTTATTTGGGCATGTGATTGGGCCTATAACACCCTTTCGGGTCGGACAGGGGTTTCGTGACACCCTGTATGTAAGATTAAAAAAAAAACTTAGGTATCTAAGTTTATAATTGACTAGCTGAAATGGAGCTGGGCATGCCATTTGGCCAGACGAAGAGACGGCAGGTGGAATATGGCGGTGACTGAATGGTGGCCAAGGCAAGGCAAAAGAAGCGTCTGTCGTCCGGGAGCAAGATGGGTCGACGACATAGTTAAAGTCTCAGGTCGAGTCTGGATGAGGCTGGCAAAGGACCGTAGAAAATGGCACGAAAAAGTGGAGGCCTATGCCCAGCAGTGGGAGGACAAGGGCTGTGGATGATGATGATTATGTGCACTGCGCCCCGCATAATTAGTTGCGGTCCTTTAAGACATCTTTTTATTGTTTCGGAAACTTATTTTAAATTAAACTTAAGATATAAAAATTGGTTTGACCATCTTCGAGTTATAAGCAGAGCATTAATAAGTTGCCTGATACATACTTTTTCTCTATTTACCTACCTTTTATACGAAATAGCTATTTGTAGAGTGGAGACCCTAAATATTTTTAAATCAAAATGAAAATTTTGCAGTTTTCTGACCAATATCTTGTTAACTAGCTAAACTTCAGCCATAAATATACAATAAAATAAATCACACATAAATAACAACAAATCGCACGCATGCAATTGACATACATTTTGGCGGCAAACGCCACGTGCTGCCATCTATTCACAGATTTGTTACGCTTCCCTGTAATTTGACATGGCGTATTACTATCATACTAATTATATTTTATTTTTGTATTTATAACGATTTGGATGTTATAATGGCAGATTTAACGCTTTGGTTTATTATTTAAATGTGTTATGGCTATTTTGGGTCGGTTTTAAACCGGTTTGTGGTGATAAATTGGATGTGAATGCGATTTGAATTTGGTACGTAGATTTGTAAATGTTTTGTGATTATACTTTGGTTATGCTGTGGTAGTGCATTTAATCCGTTTAATTCTGTTGTTTTGTCGAGATTAAAATATTAAATTATTTTGAATATATTTTTATATTTAGTGCTTTCAAACTTACATAGCATTTACGTATACTAGTTTTTATACAAGGAAAAAATATTTCTCTCGTCTCTCGATTTTAGGAAGTCAATATACGATTTACGTGGTTTGTCTGGTCTTTGGTATGCAAAAATAAAACTTGTAAAAGGCCAATTATTGCAACTTGAATCTTCAATATTCTTACCAATGTTTAGATTTAATCGTTCTCAATTTTAAATCTGATGAATTTGATTATCTTTTGAGATTGTAATATAAAAATTATTCTGAAAAGACTTGGTGTGATCTCTCATGTGTAATAAACAGTAACGTAGTGCCATCTATTATCCAGTAGCAAAAACTCAGCTGGTGTTACATAGATCTTGTTTTCCACGCAAGATGGCGCTGTTCTAAACATTTGCCATTTTCATGAAAGTTTTTTTTTTTTTTTTTAACTAGCTTCGTATATAATTGTATTATTGCGAACAGATTATAATAGTAAGGTAATTTTTGTTTTAATAAAAAAAGCATTTACTTCTTTTTTCAATGTAAAACTTTTCCTTTCTTTGGTCTACGTCAGATAGGGATAAAAAATCAAAATAAAAACCACTTAATAATCGAAACAAGCATTTATTACAGAATCAATAAGCAAATATACATACATTCCAAGCCATATACCACCAACTTTGGTTGCGTCCAACTATTTTAATTTTGGTCATATTTACAAAACAAATTTGGTACAAGCCATTCATTTCATCCTCGACTACGGAACGACAACAATAACCTCCTTTTTTATGATCGGTTAAGAAGCTTAACTTCAAATTTACAAAACTGTTTAAAGACAAAAAGAAAAACAGAAATTACATACAATGAAAAAAAAAATTTTTTATTAGTTTTTTGGGGTGAGAGTTAATTTTTTATTATTAAATAATATGCATCCCCGTAGCCGAGTAACCACAAACAAACAAAGCAATATTGAGATCGAACTAAAATTAAATAATAACCGACCCACCTTGTGGAGCTATTCATTATAAATTATTTTTAAACATTACATGGACGATTCTTGTCCTTTCACCGAATTTTAACTTTACAATATGATCATAATAATTTAAACACAAACAAACAATTATCTTAAGAATCAAAACAATCTTAAATATGTATTTATCATAGCTAAAGCCCTTTGCACACGATGCGACGCAAGTCTCCAAGATTTTGTATCCTATTTTAAGAAGTCGTTTTTTTATATGTTTTTTTAGGTTAACGCTCGATTTGACCAGTTTTAAAGAATTTTAGTTATTTTAGGTGTAATAAAAATTGTAATATAAAGGTTTGAGATGATTTTAGTGTAATAAAAATTGAAATATAAAGGTTCGAGATGATTTTTGTATCCAAACGACTACTATCATACAAAATTATAGAGGTTTGTAGTTTGTGCATATACACGTTGAGACAAAAGTTGTCGGGTATCGGAGACTTGTCGACTCATGTATAAAGTTCCTAATATACGATAAATATTATTTAAGGATATCTTAAAATAATTTTTATTGAAGTATTTCGTTACTATGACTATATTTTAAAGTTAATATAAAGACAAATCTTCAAACTAAAGACTAAAAACAACATCCTCCTATTACAATGTCGGGTAAAAATTGATTTGAATGACAAAAAAAAACATTTTTTAATTATTCAAATCGGATATAACAATGATATTTTAGTCTAAAGTAAGAAAATCGTCTACAACCATAGACTTACAATATAAATGTTTTTCTTTTTAATTATAATTGTTTTGAATAATAGCGAGTCATAGATTTTACTCTTTTATTCTTTGACGCGAGTCAAAAAATAGTAACAATTATTACTTTAAGAGAAACGAATTAAATACATGGAAATTAATTATTTAATGATATAGTATACTAATGTAAATTTAATTGAGATGAACTACTGTAAAAATAAAACTTAAAAGAGAAAATTATTTAAAATTGTGTGTTGTGTGTTGTGTGTTATTTAAAATTTTTTTTAAAATGATCTCCGTGGTTGAGTGGCGTATACCTGTTTTCAATGTGTCGCTAGCTCTGAGGTCCCGGGTTCGAACACCGGAAACCACTATTCTAATCTTGGGTCTGGGTGTTTGTGGTATCGTTGTCTCTGATTCCATAACAGTGCTTTAGCTACTTACTTTGGGTTCAGAGCAATGTATGTGATGTTGTCCACATTTATTTATTTGTATAAATAACTTTTCGGTTCACGAAAGCTACTATACAATAATAACTGTTAAATTAATTAATTAAACATTAAAGTAAAAGTTTATATACTAGGTTATAAATTACTTGATATTTCTTTTATAAAATATTCATTAGTAATAAAAAAACTGCAAAAATAAACAGTAGCCCATCTCAACCAAATGCACTCACAAAGAATTTTGAAAAATTAACTTAAAAGTAATAATTCTTAATTTTATAATTACAGTTAATTATGAATATAATCTTAAAGAGGGTTTGTCCCTATACGCGAAGAAATGGTGATTGCATGTATTATAATAATAAATAGATATTTTATGAATTAACCACCAACAAAAAACGAGGGGTATTATTGTATCTTAGACCAGTGTGTGTGTAGTGTAGCTCCTAAACGAATAGACCAATATTGATGCGATTTTTTTATTTGAGAGCTATTTAATGTTTCTTTAGCAGTTTATCAAAATGTGTTCAGCAGTTTATACTACAAAATACACTGCAATCACCAAATTCGCTTACAACTTTACTGGGGGTAATCTTATTCCGATAATATACACCTATACAAATTATTTCTGATATAAATATTACATTTATAATATGTTTTATTACGTATTATTAGAGCTGCCTTATAATTAAACGAGGCGCGGTTTTATTTTATATACAATATAATAATCAATGTTTTATAAGACTTATTCGACGGACATTTTTTGTGGGTGTACATTGGTACACCTCTGCCTAACCCTTCGGGGATACAGGCGTGATAATATGTATGATGATATGTAACATTATAGTCCCCCAAAGTACTACTAATAGATTTTATTTTTAATATGTGTGACTTTATTTCAGCCCCCCACTTAACGATTTAATATGTTAAGCCTTTTCCTAAATTTTTGAGACGGCTTCCAGTCTCATCGACAGCTGAACACCAGTATGTTACAGAGCGACTGCCTATCTGACTGATGATTTTTTTTTAATCTTAAAATACAAATAAATTTAGTTTAAATCTAGTTCAAAACCGACGCCTCAAGTACTTATATATAATTACATTATTCCAAAATATATCACAATATTAACTGGAAGATAAAATTACAGGACATTTGCTTTTTTTAATATTTATTTTACAAGTTTTATTAAATTCGAGAAAGCACTTTAATCACGACATTAAGAAGGCACTTATGTTATTTATAACTATGTAAAGTTTATTTTAGCGACAAAAATGTATAAATTATACAATGTTTAAATTGTCAAAAAAAAATTATACATTGTTTAATTTTTAACATATTTATCGCTAATTACAATAATTAAACATATATCAGAGTATTATACAACGTATTTAGTTGTGCGTTTAGACTTATAATTTATTGAAATAACGCCATTTTTTAACCAGTCTCACCGACAGCTGAACACCAGTATGTTACAGAGCGACTGTCTATCTGACCTCCACAACACATGTAACTGGGTAACACGGTATCCCTTGAATTTCGTTATTTCAATGGGTGCTAAAATATCCGCTAGATGTCGCTAGTGTCGTGTCAAGTCTATCTTTCTTTCCCCACCAATGAGAGACAAGCTAGACTGTGATTGGTGGAAATTGACAATAAACCTTATACATGATTAGCATTACTAGCGGATTTTTAACTTACAGTAGAAGAATAGACATTAGAACTTTATTTTAAATTATAAAACCTGTTTATATTTTAATGAGAAACCTTTAAAACGACCTATAGAACAAGAAACGACGAATACTGAATACCTAAGCGATGGAAATGAATTTAAAACGTTACTTAGCAAATACTTAGTTTTAGTCTTGTATATCTCAAATGAAAGAGAGACAATATTACCTAACTTTCAAAAGCAAAACAACAGCAAAAATATCACAATTATTACTTTAGAAACAGTAATTCGTATTATGTATGTATACGTCATACAAATTACAATTTTAACAGCAATCATTATACAATTTTCTTTAACTGACGCTGCTTTTGCAAGATATGTAATACTACTAACTAAAAATAGTATTTAAACTTCATAAACTTAAAACTCAACTAAAAGAAGTTCAAAGTTAAACCGCAACTTAACTTTAATACGCTCAAATGTCTATCTGTTGTGACACCAAGACCTCGATTCAGCTATTTAAGAGTTGCTTGAATTGACCGAATGACCTGCTTCATTTGGTCATCTACTATATAAAAATAAGTCGGGTTTTCCTTCCTAACGCTATAACTCCAGAACGCACGAACCGATTTCCACGGTTATGCATGCGTTGGAAAGGTCTCGGGCTCCGTGAGGTTTATAGCAAAGAAAATTCAGGAAAACAAAAAAAAAAATCTTCATCTTTTTATCACCAAACGAAATGTTACATAAAACGAAGCCATCTGGTGGCGAAACGGAGTTCGCCGGGTTTGCTAGTTTTTACTATAGTTGGCGTTCTGCTAACTGTCATTACGATCATTAATTGGTCATTACGATCATTCTCTTAAAATTCAATGAGATTTTATTGTAGGCTTATCTGAATACGAAAATTAGGCACAATGACAAGTACACCGACAAAAAATAGCTGAATCGATGCCCTGTAAGACTTGTCGACTCAAAACCGTTTGAAAATGACATACACAGTCAAAAAACTATACAAAATTCTATATAAACTTTACATTATTTCTTTCAATATATATTTTTATGATTCGATTATTAATATTATACCTTTTTAGTTCGCCTGTACCTGTCCCGGTCTATTCTGATGGGCGAGGTGACGGATTGTATCATCTCCGCTATGTGAGTGTCGACGCGCGGTTTCTGTAACCGCTTCGCTGATCGCGTGCGGAATTTCGCTGACTCTTGATTCGCTACGATGTTTGGTGTTAAGGATTTTATGCATCTGTAACAATAGATTAAGGTTTTATATTATAATTTGGTCAGAACATAACAAAACAATATCATCACGCCTGTATCCCCGAACGATTAGGCAGAGGTGCACCAATGTACACCCACAGTTCGCCGATATGTTTAGGTCCCATGTAATAGGGGGCGAGCCTATTGCCACTAATAGGGCCAAAATCCAAACTCCGACCTGCTACTGAGAATTTCATAGAAAAACCCAATAACACCTTGGTCGACTTCGTCTTGGGGATCGAACCCAAGACCTCTAGCGTAGCAGTCGCGCTTAGCACCACTAGGCCAACGAGGCAGTTATATGTTCAGAAATTACAGAAATAAAATTCATTTTTGGGTGGGAAAGACCACGACCTCTGGTATAGCAGTCAGGATGACTAACCACTAGACCAACAGGCCCGTTCAAATCTATAAATAACATCATCATCTCCCGAGCCTTTTCCCAACTATGTTGGTGTCTGCTAACAGTCTCACCGGATTCAGCTGATCACCGTATGTTACAGAGCGACTGTCTATCTGACCTCCAAAACCCATTTTACTGGGAAATACAGTGTCATAGTAAGACTGGTTGTAGGAATTGACTTAACAATTGCCAAAGATAACCATAATAACTTTTAATAACATAGGCCGTGGTCGAGAGCAGATTCAGTCTGCTTGCGACCACGGCCCAAAGTCCTACCTAGAATGTTTCGCGGGGCTATTGAGAATAAAAAACACCCTAATTTCAATAGAGAAGATGGCTGGAAGATATCACCTACTTGGGACCCAATAATACACAAACCCAAGAGCAGCGCTGCAAGATATCAAGACACAGTGAGCTCATATTGCGTAGGTCGGAACTCAAATAATTAGGTAAAATATGAAGGTAGAACGAGCAACATCTTCTGTCAAGACGAACGCCATCTCAGTCTGCACGTGACCATGATACCTGCAAAGGTGTCGAAAGGTCGGGACTCCGTAAAAAGTAGTTTTATTTCAACGTGATGATATGTTGTTCCGTCGTGTATTATAAATAATAGTAACGTAAATGTTATCCCCTTGTCCCTAGACCAAGCTGGCCCGAGCCGGCCAAACTAGCAATAAAAATATGTCCCTAAATAATCAAAACTTAGATCCAGCCATCCCTTGTTGTTTTGCTTTATTAAGATTGTTAGCAACGCACTAAGTCGAGGTCCGAACCCCGCAGGGGGTGCCCTTAGTGGACGTTGCTGACGTAGTTAGTTTTTCCTATTGCTCTGGCTGGAGGCCTTAAGGTCCTCGCCAAAAATCCGGTGAAGCAGTCAAAGCCTGCGCTCAGGCTAACTGCAAAGATCTCTACCAAAAAAACTAATGTTGTAGTGTGATAAGTACCTGGCAGCTTCCTGCAGCTTCCGGGCCAGCAGCTCGTTCTTCATCTTGGCGGCGGCGAGCTCCCGGCGCAGCTGCGACTTGCTCTTGTTGCCGGCGGGGTGCAGCAGCGGGTGCCGGCGCAGGCGGGCCGCGGACGGACGCTGGCCTGGGTCCGGGTCTACCATTTTCTGTTCATTGGAGAGGAAAAAATTATAATATATGATATAAAACTTACCACTTTTTGTCAAGAACCTCTCGATTTTGACAAAAAGTGGCAAAAAATATAAGATAAACCAGGAGAATCAATTTTCAGACTTAAATTTGTGCATCTACCAGCCAAATTTTTACTGGGTGTTCTACCCATGAATATTAACAACTTTCACTATGAGACCAACTCTGAAATCCCAAAAAAAAATAGCCGTTTCATACATTTTGTTCGAGTAGGTATTGAAATTTTGTATAAAACAGCCGATTTTTTTTTCGTGATTTCAAAGTTGGTCCCATAGTGAAACTTGTTCCTATTCATGGGTAATAATATGTAAATAACTTCTAAATGTATATGTGTAAACTAATGTGTAAACTAAACTTATTGCGACTCGTCCACAGACAAACCGATAAAACGGTTTTGTGGACCACTACATTTATTTATTTATTTATTTATAAGTTTTTGTACACACAACAGACATAGAATAATCGACATATACAGAATAAATAGGTACAAAGGTACTGCTTATTTCATGTGAAATTTCTTCCAGCAGTCCTGTGACTGGAAACATTTAAAAAGAGACATAGACACAGTGTGTAACAAGATAATAATAACATAATTTACATAAAATAACAAAATACATACATATATATATACATATATAAATAAAATGTATATATAAAACTATACATAAAATTCAGTATATATGGATAAACATTAGATAAGAGAGGAAAGAAAGTGCTCTTTTATACGTCGCTTGAAAGTAGAGATGGAAGGAGAGTCCCGTATGTTAGGCGGCAGCGCATTCCACAGTCGGACAGCATGAACAGTGAAGGAGAAGGAATAAAAATCAGTAGTATGGTGTTGGATTTTGAGGTGGGATTTAAGATGGGATCTACAAAGGACATCGGGGGAACGGACATAGGTAAAACGCTCACGCAAGTAAGAAGGGTAAAGGGGGTGATGAAGGATGTTATACAAAAGACATAGTATACGAGTGTTCCTGCGAAGGCGGATTGGGAGCCACTTGAGTTCATTGCGAAACTGAGATACATGATCATACTTTTTCAGTCCGTAAACAAAACGAATACAAATATTTTGCAACCTCTCAAGTTTATTAAGAAGCTCCTCTGTGGCATCAAGGTAGCAGGCATCGGCGTAGTCAATAATCGGCTGAATTAAAGATTGAGCTAGTAAAATTTTAGTTCTCAAAGGTAAGAAGGTCTGGAGACACTTCAGCGAGTGGAAGGAGAAGTGTACCTTACGACTTACCTCGTTGACCTGATCACGCCAGGATAAATGAGAATCAATCAATACCCCAAGATTTTTTGCTGTGTCGGTAAAGGGAATCACAGCCCCATCAAGACGGAGTGGCGTCAAAGAGGTCAAATCAAGTGCGTTTCGATAGTGCCTGCTGCCAATTATCATGGCTTGTGTCTTCGCAGGGTTCAACTGCAGGCCATAAGACCTTGCCCACCTGCTGATGCTGGCCAAGTCACGGTTCATAGTATCGATGGCCGATTCTGCTTCAGACAATTGGAAATGCTTATAAATCTGCAGGTCATCTGCATAAAGGTGATACTTGGAGGAAATAACAGTAGAAACCGTGTTGATGAAGATGGAAAAAAGAAGAGGAGAAAGGACTCCACCCTGAGGCACACCCGCAACTAGATCGCACCAGTCAGAGAAAGACTCTTCATGGCGGACGCGCTGAGAGCGGCCCCGAAGGTAAGATCCAAACCAAGCCAGAGAGGAAGAGGAAAAGTTGGTTGTTTGGAGGATGCCTAAGAGGATATCAAAATCCACAGAATTGAACGCCGAACTAAAATCAAGTAAGACGAGGATAGAGAGAGATTTGTTTTCCATGGCCCAGCGGATATCGTCAGTGACTTTAAGGAGAGCGGTTACAGTGCTATGGCCAGGGCGGAAACCAGATTGAAAAGGGGAAATAAGGTTAAAAGTCGTTATGAAATCGGATACTTGACGGTGTACAATGTGCTCAAGGACTTTGGAGAGAAAGGGAAGTATGGAAATGGGCCTGTACTGCGCAAATGAGGATGGATTTGAAGTTTTTGGAAGAGGAATAATATGAGCTAGTTTCCAGGCTGCGGGAAAGGAACGGGAAGTCAAAGAGAAGTCAAAGATATGAGATAGGATAGGAAGTAGTTGGGGAAGAATAGGCAAAATCATACGGGAGCACAAGCCGTCATTGCCGATTGCAGAGGAAGAGATGGCTAATACTGATTTTTTGACATCCTCTAAGGCAACGGGAGAGAAATGGAAAGGGGGACACCGAGGTGTAGGGAGACAGGAAAGTTCGAGTAAAGTAGAAGATTTGGTAGAAGGATCAAGAGTGATAGGAGGCATAGAAAAATGATTATTTAAAGCCGTAAGGTCAATATCCTTACAGGCGTTCTCCTGTGATTTGCCAACACCAACAGACCTTAGGAATTTCCAGACATCGCCAGGGCTACGGTCAACCAGGTTATCGTGGAAATGTTTTCTTCTGGCGGTCTGGCATAGACTATTGCAGCGGTTGCGTGCGATCTTGTAGTGCGAAAGGTTGTCAATTGTTGGGCGGCGTTCATATCTCCGCTTCGCTCTGTCCCTCCGAGCCATAGCATCCTGAATTTCAGACGTGATCCAAGGCGCCGGTTCACGCTTTACCTTAACGAGTCGCACTGGGGCATGACGATCATAGAGTTCAAGTATGATATTGTTAAAAAGGTACACCTTCTCGTCGATATTGCTGGTATCTGCCACAGGGCTCCAGTCAATAATACTCGCATCACGCTGTAATGCCTCCAGATTCATACCCTTGTAGCTGCGTAAATGTAGAAGCTTAGGTTTAAGCTTGGGGGTACGTACACGATAGGAGAGATAGACAAGATTGTGATAGGAGAAACTAGCAGGAAGTTGACCATGGTCAGAAACATTTGAAGGGGAAGAGACAATCATAAGGTCGAGCAAAGAAGGAGAACAATTCGGTGAGTGGTGAGTTGCGGAAAGGGGAAGAATATGTAGATTTACAGATGATAGGAGACTCTGCAGTCTACGAGCACGAGCATCATCCTTCAGTAAACACGTATTAAAGTCACCCATTATGATGATATGACGGTACTGAGGACACAGGTCGTTCAGCTGTATGTCAAGATCATCAAAATAGCTAACGTGTAGGTTTGGGCTGTACAGCACAGCTACTAAAATCTTAGTACTATTGACCATAACTTCCAGAAAGATGTATTCAGCCGATTCTGAGTAAAGAGAAGGAGAAGAACAAATAACCTTATAAGGTAGGTCAGCGCGTAAATAGGCAGCAACTCCACCACCGCCCTTTCCCGTCCTGTCGTTGCGGAGCAACACAAAACCAGGAAGTGCGAAGTGAGTTGAAGGAAGGGAAGGCTTTAAAAATGTTTCTGAGATGAGAAGAATGTCAAGGTGAACGCTGCTAAAAGATGCCAGAAGATCTGAATAATGACCAGGAACACTCTGAGCGTTGATATGGGCGATATGAAGGTCACTGGGGTAATTGGAAAAAAGATCAGAGAGGTTCTCATGCAGGGAACGCGGGACCGACGAGTTATGACTGTCCGCACTAACAAAACTAGACGTAGAAGAACACGAGAAAAAACTAACGTTAAGAGCAAGGTTATCCATATATATCTATATAAATAAAGTATTTAAAATATTACACTAAATTAATTAAAAACAAAAAAAAAAATAAAAAAAATACCTAAATTACGGGTTGCATACAAACAACCTCCCCGACTCACAAGGAAAAAAAATATATATATGCAGTAACAAAAGAAATCACACAATGGAAAAAAAAAAATATTTAAATAATAATGATTTACCGCAGTGCACCATTCGACTATCGCACAAGCCTAAAACGGAACGTGGCCTTTGACAATAGACAAACGTGATATTTGACAGTTGTCAATGTCACTGTCACCGATGTAAACAAATACGATGAGCACTGAATTACCGTCAAGCATTAAAAGTAAAACATAAAACTATAAAATTACTTAACTAAACAAAGGACATCGACTATAAAAGACGGTCAATCGAGAAAAAGTTGGTTGAGTGCCGACGTAACGTTGTTCAAAGGCAACGGTGCAAAGGTCAAAACATTGTTTAAGACAAGATCATGCAAGACAAACTACTTAATTACGTCGACGAGTTTTTCTCTGGACCTTGCTAATGGGTGTAGTGGGGTCAGCAGGCGGCGATTTTGAAGGAACGGAGTCTTCCGTCTGCACACAATCGTCGTTGTTGACCGGAAATTTTGAAAATAGTTTCTGCAAGTCGTCCATGGATTCAATTTTGTGGCGTGTCTTATCCGGAGTGATGACCACAATCTTGCCCTCGACTGACCAGCAATTGGTTATACCAAACCGCTTGCGAGCGGCCATGAAAGTCTGATGTCGCAATTGAGTTAGGAACTCGGAGATGGTGACCCCCGTACCCTTGAGAGACTTTTTGCTGTCCCAAACAAGATTGCGGTGTTCAGTAGAGAAGAATCTCACGAGTATAGGCCTGGCATTGCGCTTCGCTGAGCCAAGACGGTGACAAACATGTAAGTTCTCCCGTCTCAACTCAGTCAGCTTCATATTCTGGTTAAAGACTTTTAATACAATGTCATTTACCTTTTCGTCCTTTTCTTCAGCAACACCGTGGATCAGGAGCACTTTCCGCCGCATCGCTGTTTCATGCCTGTCTAATCCCAATGAAAGTATCTCCATTTGAGATTTAAGTTTTGACAGCGCCTGCCATACAAAACTTTTGAATTCCTTGAATTCTTGAAGGAGAGATGTTAGATTTGGAGTTGAAGTTGATGCTGAAGAAGACCCAGATGTAGCCAACGCCAGCTTATCTTCATAAACAGCCATTCTTGTGTTAAATAGAGTCTCCAAGTCATCCAAGTTTGTTGCAAGTTTAGCGTCCATGGTGATGTTCAATATATTTGTGTCAGATACTTAATAACAATTATTAGTGAGTAAAGGGAGGTTTGTAAGTAATGTGAAATAATTAATTCATTCAAATAATTTAAAATAGGACTTAAAACATAAAATTAACTGGGAGCAATAAATAAAAGGTGTTTTACTGTGTCTACCCACAAGCCGAAAAAAGAGATATGTATTGTAATTGTATATTTAACAAATAAAATAAATAAAAAATAATAATAATAAATAAATAAATAATAAACACCCAGTGAAAATTTGGCTGGTCATTAAAAAATAAACCTATATAAGAACATACATAAAATAAAGACATTGGGAACCCGGGTGAAACCACAGGGCACAGCTTTCTAGTCGGGGTCACTCTTAACAGAGTGTTCGTGGTCATCACTTCAGGTGTTAGTGGCAGGCTTCACAACACCTCCTTCCTTGTGCATTCGTGTAGTGATGATGAGCTATTTACACGCAGCTAGTTAAATAATTAGCTTACCTTTAGAAGCTGGTTGAACTCTCTGGACAAGTACTGCAGGTCGGGCAGCTTGCCGTCGCGGATGTCGTGCCACTCCTGACCGTTCTTAGGTAAGGGCCCGCCGCCCGCTGCCTCGAATAGCGTTAGACCTGTTCATAATACATATTATTAGGACAAATAGTAATAATAAAAAAGAAAGGAAATATAACAAGCCTGGAGCAAATTGGGGGAGAATTTTGCCCAGCAGTGGGACACAGGTTATAAAAAAAAAGTAATAATATAATATAGCGAAATATAGTGTCGATTATCATTTTGCGTGAATGTAAAGGTCGATTTACATAAAACGAGTGAATACTCATTCTATTCCTCACGATAACACTTTATTTAAGAATTTCAAGGAATTTAGTGTGTTGATAATATAATAAACATAATAATATGCTAGTTTTACGCAGAAACGCCTTTAACGGTAGAACAAAACCACTATGAGGAAGATTCATCAAACATTGAATGATCCAGTACAAAAGTTCAGAATTATACTAATACATTTTAAAATAATTAACAGATTTTTATAAATTTTTGCTAAAATATCTCTTTCTCTACATCTTTAGTTATTTACTTGGGGTTCAAAGCAATTTGCGCGATGTTTGTATTTATTTGAACACATTTAATTATTTTTTTATACAAAATATTATAATTTTTTAGGTATATGACATCTCCTCTTCCTATGCGTTTATAACTATATACATACCAAAAGCGAATATATCCGCCTTAGTGAGCTGCGTGAGGTCTTCTTGCAGCACTTCCTTGGGCAGGTACCTGCAGTCACCCTCCTCCACTGAAGGTGATGATACGCAGGTCACGTGGCCGAGGTCACCTGCGGACAAATAGTTATATTAGATGATGGTTATAGGATATAAAATGGTATTTATTAACGTGAATAGGTGGCAAACAATGGTATTAAAAAATAATATAAATAAATAAATGCGGACAACATGACATACATTGCTCTGAACCCAAAGTAAGTAGCTGTACAGCACTTGTGTTATGGAATTCAGAAACAACGAAGGTACCACAAACCCCCAGACCCGAGACAATGTAGAAAAGAGACTTTCTACATTGACCCGTCCGGGGATCGAACCCGGGACCTCAGAGCTAGCGACAACTTTAAACCGGTGCGTACGCCACTCGACCACGGAGGTCGTGTAAAATGATAATTATTAAAGTGAATAGGTGGCAAACAATACTATTGTAAAATTAAATGGTAATTGGGGCTTTACTCTAGTTTATACGTACGTATAATCTTAACGAGGCAGGTGCGCTTAAAACGTTTTTCAGAACCTACTCGATTCCTATACGAAAATGACGGAATATACAATAGAAATAAAACGACAAAAATTTAAAGAACCTCCACCAAATTTATGAAATCTATTGATTTTTTTCGATACATTTTTTAACAGATTTGATAGATGATAGCTTAGAACAAATTGCATCATATTCGATCCTTTCGTTTAGGAGCTGAATGTCATTTAAACTATTTTTTTGTATTTCAAGGCACCAAACTTTTAAACATCGTATGTTGTCTGGCTGCACAACACACAACCCTCCTCGCTTGCAGTCGGTTAAGGGGCGACACTCACCGATCTTATATATATGATGGTACTGGGGCTCGTCGTCGTCGTATCCGTCGTCCGAGTCGTGCGACGGCTCGCCCTCGCCGCTGCATATGAATATGTTGCCGGGTTTCACGTCCATATGTACTAGTTGTAGGGAATGGATGTAACTGTGGAAAGAAATTAAATAATTAGTATAAATGCGGACAACATACATTGCTCTGAACCCAAAGTAAGTAGCTAAAGCACTTGTGTTATGGAATTCAGACAACGAAGGTAAGACGCTGAAACCAAGATAATGTAGAAAAGTGAGTTTCTAAATTGACCCGTTCGGGGATCGAACCCTGGCCCTTAGAGCTAGCGACACCTTGAAAACAGGTGTATACGCCACTCGACCATGGAGGTCAAATTTTATACATATTTAATACATCAAAAAGTATTTTAAAATTAAATTATAGGAGAGAAAATATCAGCAAATGGCACCCATTGGAAATTATTTTTGTAGATTGGCTTAACTATGGCCCTAGTCCTGATTCACTGTCGACACGAACTAAAAACCCAAAAAATTTAGCCTAATTAAGAATTTCCTTCTTTGGTAGTCGGTACTCACGCTAAGCCGTCGGCGATGTGTGCTAGCAGTAAGAGCAGCTCGCTCTCCCGGAGTGGGCCGGTCTGTATCTTCTGTTGTAGAGAGCCTCCATCACAGTATTCGTTTTGGATTATCATGTGGTCATCTTCCGCCCACGCTGAGTAGTATCTGTTGACAAAGGGTGTTAATTAATATCAAGGTTCATTATAATAATAAAAAAGAGATTTTTAGTATTGGCCCGTTCAGCGATCGAACCCAGGACACATACATTTTTGGGCTCGTTGGTCTACTGGTCAGTGACGCTGTCTGCTATACCAGAGGTCGTGGGTTCGATTTCCACCCAGGACAAATGATTGTGTGATGAGCACGATCAGTTGTTCTGTGTTTGGGTGTAATTTATCTACAATTAGCGACCCGCCCCGGCTTTGCACGGGCGCAATGCTGATCGTGAGCGCCGCTCGCTCGGCCGCTGAGCCCGCCACCGGCCGCAGCGAGCGCTTCACACCATCCATACCATCCATACTATAACCACATTACCTGACAACATGCGGATGTTTCCCTAACGCGGCGTGAGCGTAGACCTCAGTGAGCGCCGCTCGCTCGGCCGCCGAGCCCGCCACCGGCCGCAGCGAGCGCTTCACACCATCCATACCATCCATACTATAACCACATTACCTGACAACATGCGGATGTTTCCCTAACGCGGCGTGAGCGTAGACCTCAGTGAGCGCCGCTCGCTCGGCCGCCGAGCCCGCCACCGGCCGCAGCGAGCGCTTCACACCATCCATACCATCCATACTATAACCACATTACCTGACAACATGCGGATGTTTCCCTAACGCGGCGTGAGCGTAGACCTCAGTGAGCGCCGCTCGCTCGGCCGCCGAGCCCGCCACCGGCCGCAGCGAGCGCTTCACACCATCCATACCATCCATACTATAACCACATTACCTGACAACATGCGGATGTTTCCCTAACGCGGCGTGAGCGTAGACCTCAGTGAGCGCCGCTCGCTCGGCCGCCGAGCCCGCCACCGGCCGCAGCGAGCGCTTCACACCATCCATACCATCCATACTATAACCACATTACCTGACAACATGCGGATGTTTCCCTAACGCGGCGTGAGCGTAGACCTCAGTGAGCGCCGCTCGCTCGGCCGCCGAGCCCGCCACCGGCCGCAGCGAGCGCTTCACACCATCCATACCATCCATACTATAACCACATTACCTGACAACATGCGGATGTTTCCCTAACGCGGCGTGAGCGTAGACCTCAGTGAGCGCCGCTCGCTCGGCCGCCGAGCCCGCCACCGGCCGCAGCGAGCGCTTCACACCATCCATACCATCCATACTATAACCACATTACCTGACAACATGCGGATGTTTCCCTAACGCGGCGTGAGCGTAGACCTCAGTGAGCGCCGCTCGCTCGGCCGCCGAGCCCGCCACCGGCCGCAGCGAGCGCTTCACACCATCCATACCATCCATACTATAACCACATTACCTGACAACATGCGGATGTTTCCCTAACGCGGCGTGAGCGTAGACCTCAGTGAGCGCCGCTCGCTCGGCCGCCGAGCCCGCCACCGGCCGCAGCGAGCGCTTCACACCATCCATACCATCCATACTATAACCACATTACCTGACAACATGCGGATGTTTCCCTAACGCGGCGTGAGCGTAGACCTCAGTGAGCGCCGCTCGCTCGGCCGCCGAGCCCGCCACCGGCCGCAGCGAGCGCTTCACGGCGTACACGCAGCCGTCGAGCTTGTTCACGCAGCGGGTCACGCGCCCGAACTCGCCGCGACCTACTACGCCGAGCTCAATGAACTCGATGTTGTAGCGGGATATGTTTGATTCCTGTAACAAAAAAAAAAGCATTAGGTATTAAACTCAAATAAAAAATAAACGAAAAAGAAAGAACAAAATGTATTTGCTGTTTCTTAGGGGACAAGAAAACAAGACAGTAGGTAAAAAAATAAATGTTCTGTGTGTAGTTTTTTATGGGACATTAGGTACTAAAATCAGGTAAAGAATAAACTAAAAAGGCAGAAGTAAAGACACTAGAAAAAAAAGTTGTTCTAAATACTGAGGGATCCCTGTGTAGCCGGTAGCACAAACATTTGGGCCACATTTAAAAATCACCAAGTCAAAATTACATCAGGATTTTACCAAAAAAGTACATCCAAAAGGGGTGAAGAGTACATCTGGTATAGTCAGTTTACAAAGTTTCAGCTCAAAATGAGCTTAAGATAATCCAATTTTTTTTACCAAAAATCCATACCAGACCACAAACTTCCCCAATCCAAAAATGTTTTGCTTATCTATCTTACAGTTAACACCTTTGTTAAACAAATTAATTTTTAATTAATTAATGTAATAATAATGTAATATCTTACCCTAAGTCTCTTCGCCGGTTGTTCAGGCGTCGCGTCGCCCCACGTCGGTGTTTTTGATAGGGCTCGCTTTTTCTTGTTTAGGGCTTGACCTGTAAATAACCAATATTATTAACATCTTTATATACATAAAGTTTACTGAGGAAGAGTTTTTACAATATTTCTTTAAAACTGAACTAGGTAAATGTGGACAACATCACAAACATTGCTCTGAACCCAAAGTAGGCAGCTAAAGCACGAGTGTTTTAGAATCAGAGACCAACTTAGGTACCACAAACAGTGGGTTTCTACAATTACTCTACCGGAGATCGAAACCGAGACTTCAGAGTTGGCATCACCTTAAAATCCAATTTGTGCCACTCGACCACGAAGCTTGTCAATAGCTGACAGGTCACTCGGTCTAGTGGAACCTATCAGGAAAGCATTCTCGCAGCGGTCGTAAGTAAACCGGAGGTCATGGTCATGCCCACCCCGGACAAACCTTTATGTGATGAGCACGATCGTTTGTTCGGTGATGATATGTTGTATTATTTACATCGCACCGTGATGACACTGCCACGTCGACCACTGACTGCCTCGTTGGCCTAGTGGCGCTAAGCGCGACTGCTACGCTAGAGGTCTTGGGTTCGATTCCCGAGTCGACCAAGGTGTTATTGGGTTTTTCTATGAAATTCTCAGTAGCAGGTCGGAGTTTGGATTTGTGCCCGGTTAGTGGCAATAGGCTCGCCCCCTATTACATGGGACCTAAACATATCGGCGAACTGTGGGTGTACATTGGTACACCTCTGCCTACCCCTTCGGGGATACAGGCGTGATGATATGTTATGTTACCGTGATGACATGTCGTTGCGTGTTGAGCACACAGGTCCGAGTACTCACCGTCAGGCGTGAAGGGGTTGATGTTGGCGACTGCGCGGCGACACACGCGCGAGTCCTCCAGCTCGTCGGGCGGCAGGCTGCCCAGCGCGCTGTCCTCGTCGCCCGACGGCGGGTGCAGGTGGTGACTGGAGCCTGACGGCATGCCTGCACCAACAGACAAACATACGTTTATACAATCTACGAAAATATGCACACGTTTCAAGACCTAGGTATATGGGAAACTGATGATTCTTTTGACAATGCCAATGGATCACCATAAGCACAACTGCTACAGAGAGACATAAACCGTTCAAGGTGACAATGACAAAAGACACAAACAGAAAATAGCGTTTCCGGCGCTACAGTACGTATGCATGAAGATATTAGGGAATAGTTCTCTACATGTAATATTGGCTGATCGATCTGACACACAGCGTAATAATACCACAAAATATACACCTAGGTACTTTAGGTTCAGTCGCTCCAAGTAAAATATAATGATATTCAAAATTCAACGGGAATAAGTGCGTACACCGGCCGTTGTCGCAAGCAGACTCAGGTGTAACCCGGTCGAAACGTCAAACCCAAAAAGGTATTTATGCATGTACACGCTTAATCCCGTTGAATTAAATTACTGTAAACATGCAGCGCTATAGTTCAAAAATTAGGATATTCAGCTGATTCAAAGCCGACCCAAACAAAACTTGGTCATGGCTACGCAGAAGAGATAGTTTTATTTTTTTTAGATATAGTTTTAAAGTATAACTCACCAGTCTGTGCGTTTAATTTGGGTGGAAAGAGTCTGGATCGCGGCGGATGGTGTGAGGGCGTCGAGCATTTCTCTAGTAGTGTCTTCGGCGTGTGAGGACTGTCGAATAACCTGGAGACAAAGGGAAACAATATTATTTACATAAACAAGTAATGTAGTAAAGAGTTGATAATTGATTTTTTTTTTTATAAATGCGGACTACATCACATACGTTGCTCTGATCTCAAAGTAAGTAGCTAAAGCAATTGTGTTATAGAATTCAGAAACAACGAAGGTACCACAAACACCCAGACCCAAGACAATGTAGAAAAGTCAGTTCCTATATTGACCCGACCGGGGTTCGAAACCCGGGACCTCAGAGTTAGCGACACTTTGAAACCGGTGCGTACGCCACTCGACCACGGAGGTCGTCAATTGGCAAGCTCTTAATCGGGTCGAGTCTGAATGAGGCTGACCGTAGAAAATGGCACGAAGAAGATGAGGCCTATGCCCAGCAGTGGGATGACAAGGGCTGTGGATGATGATGATGAAGCTCTTAATGTATGTGAAACACAGCGACTTAAAAATAATTTTCCATAGAACGCAATAATTTGATTTTTTTTATCGCTTATTAAGATCAACCGATAACTGACGATATGTGTGTACCTAAATTTGTTTACATGCGGCAGTCGTAGAAATTATCTAGTATTTATATTAGTAGATAGTTTCTTTATCTAAATCAAAATATCTATCTAAAGACTTTTCTGCAAGATATTGGTTTCTTAGATTTACGCGAATTTTAGACATTGAAATAAAACTACTTTTACACGGATTTTGTCGCGATTTGTTTTGATTTTAGGTCCTGACTTTTCGAAACCTAGCAAAATCCGTAAAAAAACTAGTTTTATTTCAATTTTCTGCAAGAATTCTAAAAAGTTGGGTATAATTGCCTCTTCTATGCGTAATTTATCAAACCGCAAATACTAAAATATTCACGTACGTAAACACGAAAATCGATACCTCAAAATCAGTCACCAATTTTCTTACACAAACCTACACCAGCAAAAATCGAACAACAAGGTACCCAAACTTTCTTTCTCTCCCTACAAAAGTTAACAATACAAACACCTGGACCAACTTGCGTCTTATTCGACCCCAGAATCTTAAATAATAAGACACAGGTACAAAGGGTCCCCCTAAAGTTACAGTCACTTGTAACGCACCTGAGAAACTTAGGGGTGTTATTGTAAACTTAAAACTTTATAAAGTGTAAAACCTGATTTTTCAATGTCAGTTAAGATGCTGGATTTTTTGGATATTGAGCTATGGAATATATTTGGAAGGATTTTGTCGAGTTTAGTTTAGTAGTTTTTTTTTCAATTTCTAACAGTCGCGAAAACCTAAGAAATATAGCTGATTTTTGTTACAATTTATATTCCATACATTGTAGCTATTTGATAAGCGCTTTTAGAAATGTCAGTATAGTTTGGCCGCTGAGAGAATGCGTACGTGACACTTGGTAGAAGGTCTTGGTTTGTATGGGGAAACAAAAATCGTGTTTCTTTATTCATCCTGGCATAATAATAATACAAATGAGTGATAGTAATTTAACCGTAGTAAATTCTTCTGGACATTAGAGTTATATCTTCCTATTGACCACGACCTGTCAAAAACGTATTCTATCAACGGCCGTACTGTACTAGAGACTAACCCCCTGTGTCTGATACGTTTATCAACACAAAGATTAGCTGATTACCAGTCAAATATCATGTTAAGTCCTGTGATTGTTTTTTAGTCTTTTGGTCAACCAATCACAGTCGTAATCAGATTTGACAAAGGATTAAATTGATGAAACCTTTCAGAAAAAGGAAACTTTAAGACGTTATTATTTGTCGACATTTAAGTGACACTTTTATATGAGTGATGGCTGAATAGAGCATCAATTATATGCTGCTAATTCTAAATTCTTTAGTACATGAGACGACGACGTTTGTCTCTGAGAACGCATGCCTAGTATACGATCCTTTATGGGTTTGTCGGCGGTAGTCATTTGGATACTAAAATCATCGGGAAAGGTTTATATTACAATTTTTATTACACCTAAAATAACTAAAATTCTCTAAAACTGGTCAAACGAAATCGAGCGTTAACCGAAAAAAAAAAATACAAAAAACGAATAGCTAAAATAGGCCGCACAAAAAAAATGAAACGATCAAATTTTTATTTAAATTTAAAAAAAAGAACACGACTTAAGTCTCAACTGACATTTCGAAATACAATTTAATCTAGTATGCAATCAAAATGATACTTTAGAACTGAGACATTAAGATTCTGTTTCGCAAAACATATGCTTAGGTAAGTTACCGCGTGTACTAAAAAATCTACCTTATGGTGATGTATTTAAGGATTATTTTCAAATGTTTTTGTAAGGACATGTGTGTGGGTGTATTTTTTCGCAGCAGGCAAACAGCTGTCTCGATCATATGTTTCTTATAACAGTACCTTAACTGATTTTACAACGAAATTCCTTTCAATGAATCACATAATAGTTGTTTTTTGTTCGCATTAAGCTTTATATCCGTTGGGTAGGCAGAGCTTGAAGCTCTTGATACAATTATTAATTGAACGAAAGGTACTAGACAAGGTCGGTTGAAAATGGATGAGTTTTTTTTAATATATCGTTTTAAAATACCTAATTAGTACCTAAACATTGCAATAGGATCTGAAATCGCCAATCCGCAGAGTGCAAGCGTGGTGAGCAATGCTTTTGCCTTCTCTATATGGGAAGAGACCTGTGCCCAGCAGTGGGACGTTTATAGGCTGGAATTATTAAATATTATTGCAATAGCGGAATATGACTCAAGTCCGTCTGATATATGAAAAATATGTTCGTATAGACATGTATTTTCTCTTTTCTTGTGTAACAAAAAACTTGATTGTTAGATTGATTGGAAATGTCGCATGATGTCATCATTTTTGAACATTTTGAGCGAAAACATGACGTCACAAACCCTTCCCTCAATTCCGAACTGTAATTTACTAACTCTACTACGTTTTTCTGACTTTAAAAGAGCAAAAAAATACGTGTCCTATATTTTTGTATTATGTAACTAATTGACAAATGCATTCTTCTTTTTATCCAAAAACCTACCCTATAAATTACATGTTACGAGAAAAACACGACAAAACAACCCTACTCGATACTAATTAGCAAATATCGAGAATTCGTTTAGTGAAGTTTTTAATACTAACAACAATGAATAGCAAAAGGTTATTTTGCAAGAAAAATGCGCAAATAACAGTATTTACAAAGGAACCGGTTGGACAAGTCGGAACGAGGTCAAATGTTATAGTATATAGTAAAGGGGAGAAACCATCGACGTATGATATGCATAGACTGCTACTATCGCTAGGTTCCCCTTGTGCCAAGCGAGAGCAGTTTTTAGTCTGATCCTAGTACATTTCGTTTTTCATTTAAGTTAATTTTCGCGCAACGAGAAACTTATATAAGAAAATATCGATGGTTTTGACATTGTTAGGATAATATTAGTGTTTTAGATAGATTTTTTAAAACGGCAAGCTCCATTTTCGTACATAATTGACGACAACACTTGTTCACACTAGTGCTTACGGTTTAAACTCTGATAGGCTCACTCTATAGTTTCAAATGCAACCTCGTTGGGAGAAACAGTTATACCATGGTTAGTTCTAGATGAGTCTATATGTATAACTGTTTAGCTAAATGTGTCGTAATAAGTAGTTAAAAAAGCCTAAATGTCCGTGGATCCAAAAATACGTAACAAATTGCCATACATGCATAAGAAATAAAACAAATTGAATATAAGTTATAAGATTTAGTTGAGAGTGACTTATTAGTCATTCTTCAATCATTCGAAATTAATATAATTAATTCCATGAACGTCTTATGTAAATATACATAAAGAAACTGTTTTTGTGAAAATCATTCACTTGCAGAGTTGCAGGAAATAAATTTTATTTTTATAGAGGATTCAATCATTTGCTTTTAATACCTATTCAGTACATTTCAGTAACAACCTCTGAATCTATACAAGCTACTTATTACTATTGTAAATTCCATAAATATGTTATAGCCTAAGGTTTATAACCTTTTAGTTTATTTTAAAGTTTCTTCTCAGGATAATTACCTAGCTAGGAAACATTGACAACAGCTAGCTTAAAACCATGATGTTTTTATATCCCATTTGCAAAACAAATAATTTTATTTAACACCTCTTTTGAAGTTATAAAAAATAGACTTTCTTTTAGTATATGAGAAATATTACATAAGTAAACCAAACAATGGGTCTGTAGATTAAGAAAAAAAGTTGTGAGTAGGTATTTGTTGTAGTAACCTAGTAGTAATAATAAAAATCAATGTAATACTACAGTAGGGTAAAAAGTAGTGTAACAACTTTGCACACATCTCTTTCATAACAATAGGAACAAGGGAGACATGTGATGTATCCAGAATAAGACAGAGTTCAGACGACAAGTCCAAACATGTTTCAGATTAGATGACCAATAGGGATTTAGGACAAGTTGTAACAAGTCAAGAATGTTCGACTGGTGGCAACTGGTTTTTGAAGATGGACCTAACTTTTACCTTACTGTTTGTGTGATGAGCACGATCATTTGTTCTGGTCTGGGTGTAATTTATCTATAATATGTATGTATTTAGAAATGTATAAGTATGTATATCAGTT
Organism: Autographa gamma; assembly: GCA_905146925.1. Taxonomy (NCBI): domain Eukaryota; kingdom Metazoa; phylum Arthropoda; class Insecta; order Lepidoptera; family Noctuidae; genus Autographa; species Autographa gamma. Next base: position 1,544,484 of record LR989878.1, on the reverse strand, counting down.
GTCTGGTTACCATAACACAAGCTCTGCTTAGCTTGGGATCAGACAACTGTGTGTGAGATGTCCCGGAATATTATTATTATTATTAACATGAATAATAGTGGTATTTCTACAGAACTTTCATCTTTCTTAAGTTAGGTTTTTTTAATATTAAATTTACATGCTCATAGAACTCCCAGAATTAGGAGTAACTTTTATGGATGATTAAAATATGATGATTTGCATTTAGTTTTTAGGAAGTTTAAAATACAATACTTAATTGTTTTAAGTTAGTTATTAGTTAACGCTCCATTCCTGCACTATATAATCCCAGTAAATAAAATGCATGTTACGCATCCATAAGAATTAAATAAAAAGGGCTATTAATGAAACATAAATTATGTCCCATACAGGAATCAAACTTGTTACTTTATTTATGTAACCCAGGTTTAGTCATACTCATAATAAAATTGCACTAGCTGTGCCCTACTGTTTCCCTTGCAAAAACACATAACAACCTTAATTGTTATAAAATACTTAACTGTTATTAGAAAATGGAAGTATGTTAGTAAAACCAGGAAGTGGTGTGAGTTACAATTTGTAGTTCTAGTTATATACATACATACATATAATCACGCCTGTTTCCCGTAGGGGTAGGCAGAGACCACTTCTTTCCACTTCCACTTTAGTTAATCTTATATGAATAAGCAGCTTTAATATATTATATCATATTATGAATTCCTAGTAAAATATTTGATGTAATGACAAATTATTCTCAAACTAAGTTTTATTTAATGTAAATTCTAGTATTTGTGATATAAAAATTAGGTTTTAAGGGTGGTATTTATAAGAGACTTTTGCCCAGCAGTGGGCTACATGAAAGCTAGTACATAATGATCATGTAGTTTCATACTTAATAGATGTTAACTGATTTTGTTATATTGTGAACCATTAAGGAATGGTAAAGTTAATATTAGAAAAGGTTAATATTACTCAGTAAAGGTAAGTAATGTTTAGTTAGTATAAAAGAATTCTTACAAAAAGATTAATATTAAACTTTAAAAGGCATGTACAATCTAAAATAAAACATACAGCTGTTGGGAATCTATAGTAAAAGTATAAATTATCTAGTGTATTGTTTCAAATTGATGTAGTAATGACATTTTTGCATAAATACAGTACTTTTTAAGAGGTTTTATTGCTTATTAGTGAGATATCAGCTATGACAACTTAGTAAATATCCCTAATTAACAAACTAACATACATAAAAACCTTTTAAATGAACCTGTATGAACTAAGTTTTACCCTTTTCATAGTTAAACATACCAGCATACATCATAATTACTTTTATAATAGAATAAGTGAATTTAATTGTTAATTTTGAACATTCTCAGTGTCATTACAATATTTGTAATGAGTGAAAGCAGGTAAGAAACAAGAACCAGTATATAACAATATAAATAACAAGATTTTAATTGTTTTGAACATTATTGTACACTCAACAAGTATAAAAGCTTGTTTTAGTATAAAAATAAGAATAATTTCAGGTTTACAAACCAAAAAGTGAAATTGAATTAATTATGATAATTGCTAGCCAACTTAATGGTGTGTGGTTGCCATAATAACTTTGTCCATGTGTCAATGGGAGAAAATAATGCTAATAATAATAGTTTTCGACGTGAAAAGAATGTAGAACAGACGAGATCATTCCATACATTCAACAAGTGGAATTTACATCCAAATAGCTTAATCAAAGAGGGGATTATGTTTCAATGTGTCAGAAAAGTGAAAGTCTCATTGTTTACATGGAAATATCATAATAATAACGAGAAAATTGACTAAAAACGACGAAAAATTATGTAGCGTGGTAGTTTTCTGTGGAATTGCAGAGACCCAAGACATTTTTACGTACCTTAGAGCCCTTACTCTCTTGTAAGGTGGGCTATGTGAAACTGGTGTCGGCAATGCATCCTTCATGCCGTCATCGTCGTCTAAACTACTAAAATCCAACTTCCTGGGCACAATAGACGCTGGTATCGGACTTAAATTATCCGAAAATATATTAAAAGAATCTGACATTTCACACGAAGTTTCAGCGGACAACTCCGATGAATCGTGCTTGTTTATGAAGCCCGTCTTCATTCTGTACCACTCGGTCATCTTCGTTAACACATTTAACACTTTTACAACAATAATATCACAATATAATCACTATTTTCTTTTATAATTCACAAAAACGATCTCACTTTCACGGACTAACAACGTTATGGCGGATGACGCATAGCACCTGTTCAATTGCTCAACCAATCAGAGCGAGTTATTTGACCGGTGGGTTGAATACTCAAATTCTATTGGCTGACGTTATTTTTTTTAAATAACGAAGTAGCTTCTATGCCTGCCATTCGAGGAGTTATGGGTGCGTTCTGTTTTAAATGAATAAATGATACGTTCAAGTTTTTGATTCTGTATTCGTATAAAAGTTATTCGAAACTTTATTTTCATTATATTTTCAGTATTAAATTTAGGATAGTTTGAAAAAGTTTATTTTTATATAAGTACGCTAGAAGTACATTAATCACTTAGTTTATCTGCAGGTATTGTGTTCAACAGAATTGTTTTACGAACGAAGCGAACTTATACAGCAGTGAACTGCTATAAACTGATGATGATGATGATGACAGCCTGCAAGTTTTAATGAATTGTTTTTATCCCGCGGTAAACTATAGCTTAGTTATATTAAAATACCTATCTAAAAATGCAAAATAAAATATAAACATATCTATCACTACATAGTATAAAACAAAGTCGCTTTCCGCTGTCTGTCCCTATGTATGCTTAAATCTTTAAAACTACGCAACGGATTTTGCTGCGGTTTTTTTTAATAGATAGAGTGATTCAAGATGAAGGTTTATATATATAATACATGCATAATATAGTAGAGAAACACGGATAATCTTAGAGATTTTTGACGTCAGGTCGTAAATCAACACATTTTTTGCGCTTTCATTGCAAACGCTGGTTGAACCCTACGAGATACATCAAAATAATGTACTACGGTATTGAGCACCTTAAAAAGATCTACAAAAAAGTCCGCGATGGTATATGTCTATCTCTTGAGGGTAACCCACAATAACCATTTTTTATCCTTTATTTATTACTTATTCACGAAAATACCATTTTAAGCAATACAGCATTAATCCTTATCCAATTAAGTACCTTCAAAAAATTGTGCATGTAATACAGATCAATATTGCCCTTTACAGCAAGTAATTTAAATGAATATTTTCGAAGATATTACAGATTTAAAATGCAGAGACATAGCGGTTGCGGCGGTACCGGCCGGGGGGGCCGTGCGGGGGCCGGGGGGCGCGTGCCTATACCAAAAAATGTCACTAAGGCTGTGCTTCGCCCTACAGAACTTTATGATTGCGTAGTTATATTTGGTATCAGCGTTGCACCCGAGCAAAGCCGGGGCGGGCCGCTAGTAAATAATAAGATCATGTACCTAACGAGTAATATGGCAAATATTCCCGTGATTACGGTTTTAAGACTTTATTAAAACCAATGCACAACTAACTCTGCCGCTCTGTTATACTTTCAAAGCTTAACCACTGAACCGAGTAAACATGAGGAAATTAGGTATGGCCTAACTTGGGTCTGAAGAAAGAGCCTTTTCGTGAGTAAATAAAGCTATTGAATAAAATCATTATAAATAATAGTTTTTACTGATATTATAATATTGTATAGTTTTTTGTATTCACTTTGTATTTGGTTTTTGCAAATAAACTCTTTGACTTTGACTTATATTTAGGTATTTAGTTTTGCATAAATTAAATACTTACAAGCGTTGAGTATTAAAAAGTGAATTTTGTAGGCATTATTTCCATAAAAAAAGTCTTATGGTTGAATCTCTATTTAGTTAATTCTTATTTTAGAAATTACCATACTGATAAATAAAAGACTAACTTTACAAGCTCTTCACTAATGTTACATTCGCTTTTGACACAACAATTTCTGACAGCTCAGTTTTGATTCACGAAATCTACTGTGATTCGATTTCTCGAAAACATTCAATTTGAATTAAAGATAAATTGATTAGTCTCATTTAAATAAACAAAATAAATGACTCGTAACGTTAACATATCAATTTGGTGTAGTTAAATATAAGATGGCGCTTCTAAGTTGGATAAAAATTGTGTTTTTAATCGGCTTACCGTACATATGTATGCAAGAAAATAATAACAAAGGCGAAATTATTTTTCACTATAATAATACGTAAGTATTTGTTTAATTGTAATTAATAACATTGTTCAATTGATTCTCTATTGTTTAATCGTAAAATGACGACTACGTGTTTTTAAGTGACTACAACAAATAAGATTTTATTTTCAAAGACTTAATAATCCATATTGCATTTTTGTGATGTAATTAGCTCTAAATATGCTTTTAACTTGGTGTGCTTGTATTTTTTCATAAAAATATTCCTTAGATGTATTGCAGAAGGAACAATAAATAATGTAATTAATTATTGTTTATAGTTATCTTTTATCAGAATATTAAAATACCTACTTTATTCCTTGCTCTTTAGTGGCTTGTCAAGCCACTGACCTTATTTAAATAGAATTCAATACATGATACACTACAGATATAAATATTACTTTTCTTGAAAGAAAATATATAGCAAATAAGTTTTTATCATAGCTTGTTTATAAATAAATCTATAATGCTATATTTTAGTTAATTGTCCCAGTCTAAATTATTTCTATGCTAGTAACAAATAATCTGTGCTTCAATCTTTATTTTTATAAAAAATAAATATAAAAATGCACAATGCAGTGTTTTTTGTTCTCATTTTGTCTATCAATATAAGAGCAGTTTTCAATAGTATATAATTTCTTAAGCAATTTAACTAAAAGAAAAAACCTTAAAAACTAGATGTTTTAAAACATACTTTTTAAATTGTATGTATTGCTATTGCATCTTGGGGAAGTACCTTAGTAATGGAAAAGGGCTTGTCACACTTATCTCTATATGTTAATGGTTAACGAGCAAACAATGCCTAAGCCATTAAGTCCACCATTAAACCTACATGTGAATACCTTATTCACAAAAATGTTAATGAAAGTGTGTGAAAGTATAGTATTATTTACAATTGCATATTTAGGTATTATATATTTTATTTATTATATTTTTGCCCTTCAAACAGTTTGATAGTGGGATCAAGTAACGAAATTTCTCATCAAGGCAATATTAATTATTATCAAATTACATGCATAAGTCATCTTACTTTTAAGTAATATTCAAATATTTCTGTATATTAACAGTAGTTTTAAGGACCCACATAGTTCATACTAATTTTCTTTAAAAAAAATACCTTTTATTTGATAAATAGACCTCCACTTAGACCTATTTATTTGACTGCACTAGAAACAGTAGTTATTACTGTACTGAATATTAAATAGTTTTACAAAATGCTAGCTAGAAATCTATGATTAATAGAAAAAACCCCAATCCAATAAGCCCTTATCTAACATAGTCAATGTTCTCAATATACAATATACCAAGATAATACATGATAAATTAATACAATACTGTGACTCACTTGTTTATAAGGAAACAAATAACAATAAGTTTATTTATTAACTATTTATCTTATTTTTATTGTTGTTTGGATGACTTCAACTTTGAACTGCATTGCCTTAATTATTTTCTTTGTGTAAATGCAGTCACAGAGAAAGTTTATAAACATGTATTGATATTTTGTGAGATCTTTAATAATCTTATTATTGAATCAAATAAGTTAGTGTAACAACTACTGGAAAAGAAGAATCAAATATACTGTGAAAGGATCACTGCCATTGTATGCTTTACTGTTGATGTATTTGTATTATTATTTAATTTTAATGGTGTACAATAAAGAATATTCTATCCATCTATCTATCTATCGCCTTGTTTATATAGAATTAATTTGTATAAACAAGTAGCGAAAATGCTTCAGGTAAAATGGGAAAATATTTTTTTTTACTTAATTTTCTTATATTATTTGTGTAGATAAGGTATTATGACGATCTAGCTGTGCCCTGTGTACTGTTAAAAATTAATTAAATTTCCTAACTAAAAGTTGCAAAAGTTATTTCTGTACAACTTAAATAAGTCACATCAAAATTGGTCCAGCAGTTTAGAGATAATCTGGTAAAAAACGGATAGTTTAATTTCTAAGGAACAGTGAAAGTGTTGTTGTTAATATAATTTGTTTGTTTTGTTGCAGATATAAATATAATGTCCCCTACACTATTGCGGTCAACAAGAGCACGGAATATATTCTGGAGTTTGCTGGGGTAAGATATTTATATTACTTGTTACCACCCTCTTTTTCGGGGCCTGTTGGTCTAGTGGTTAGTGACCCTGACTGGTATACCGGACGTCGTGGGTTCGATTCCCACTCTGGACAAATGTTTGTGTGATGAGCATGATCATTTGTTCGGTGTCTGGGTGTAATTTATCTATAATATGTATGTATTTAGAAATATATAAGTATGTTTATCAGTTGTCTGGTTACCATAACACAAGCTCTGCTTAGCTTGGGATCAGATAACCGTGTGTGAGATGTCCCAGGATATTATATTATTATATTTTTCACTGAAACAAAAACTTAACTAGTTATAGCTAATAACCAAAGAATTATTATAATATCTTTGTAAGTAATTAATTTCTGCTACGCTAGAGGTCTTGGGTTCGATTCCCAAGTCGACCAAGGTGTCATTGGGTTTTTCTATGAAATTCTCAGTAGCAGGTCGGAGTTTGGATCTGTGCCTGGTTTAATTAATTTCTATATTACATATTAAAAGGAATAGGTTTTGTCCAAATAGTTGAGAACCAAGGAATTTGCATTTTTTTTCTTTTATACTTTCCATAAAATCTCATACAATAATAATTTTGTTCTTCAATAAATCACAAATGATATCAATTCTAAAATGATTCTATCATAAGATAAATGTTTACCTTTACTAAGTAAATTGAGTAAATAATTAGATATACTCTAGAACTGTGTCAAGTGTGGTTCAAGCCTTATTTTATCAGAATGCAGTATACAGTGCAACTAACGCCATCTAGTTAAACAACATTGAACTAACTTTGTTTTGAGTTGTCATAGTGTACCGAGAGATGGCGTTGTTATAAATTACTTGTGGTGGTCTTCACATATGCATGTAAACAGGATCAGCTTAAAATTAATCTCGTTTTTCGCGTTATTTTCGATTTCCATTTTACCTGAAGAGTACTCTATAGAATGCAGAACTGTACACAGTTTAAGTTACATATTTTTTTTTTTATTAATAGATACACAATTAAATCTAATATAAGAACAAACTCTAACTATACAAAAATTAAAACTTACATAAATAAAAACTAACAGGCGTCAAAGAACTCATCGTCATCCTTGTCATTGGCGGGAAACGTGCCCAGAAGGCTGGCAGCATTGCCACGTTGAATGGCTATGCCGATTCTCTGTGCAAGGAACAAACCAGCCCTCTGATCACGAGTAGATTCTACCAAACGTTTGGAAAGTTAGAAATACTACATTTCAGCTTAAACCTTTGAAATATTTGGTCTTGTCTATTATCTACCAAAAAAAAAAAGTTTGATGCTAGCCACTGGTGGCTGATGTCGGTGGCCTGTTTGGGCCTTATTCTTATATTTTTTCTTGAAATACATATAAATATTAATTACAGGAAACAGAAGCCTATGATACTCCGGCAAGGGTGACGGTGGCGAGTGATTTCGCGAACAAAACCTACCCTTTGTTCATCACTGCTAGACAGCAGAAGGGTATGTAAATCTTTTATTTCATTATTGAGAGTATGCTAAACATATAGAGTAAAAACAATTCAGAAATTAACATTAAAAATATTACTTTTTTTAGAAATTATTACTTTTTTATAAAATTATGAATGAACTATTTAATCATAATACCTTCAAAACAAGAGACAAATTGAAAAAAAAAGAAAGAAAATTCGGACTGCTTATAATAAATTATAGCCTAAAATATCTTGACCACGTCAGCGGCAACAAAAACAAACCGCATCAAAATCAGAACATCCATTTGGGAGCTACAATGCCATTGAGAGACAGAAAGACCAAAACTTCAAATTTTTAAGACTTTTTTTGAGTTGGGGTTTAAAAATAGGCATTATACGCTAATTTTCATCAAATAAACAATTATAAAATGTAATGGGACAAGCAAACATTCATCAAAATTTTTACTGGGATAACAACAAGGAATTCCATTTTTATTTCTTCCCCCAGGTGTATTCTCCTGGCAACTACCAATGATAGTCCAGACCCCGGTCAGTTTGGAGCAGTTCACCAACATATCGCGCACGCTCTGCCCTCACAACAACATGTTCACTGACGACGAGGATACTTGTGGTGAGTCGTGTGTGTTTGTATGTTGTATGGGATGGGGTAGGAGCGGGGTGATGAGCTTAGTTTAAGAATACTTCATAGTTTTATAGAATACTAGCTGTGCCCCGCGGTTTCACCCGCGTGAATACATAGGTCCCGTTCCCGGTGCCTTTATATTATTGCATCCAACAAATCACTATCAAATAACAATAGACAGGATTACCTAAAATGGTGATTAAATAGACTAAAATTTTCTAATTAAAAGAAAAACATTTCATAAAGACCTTCTCCTGACAATAACAAATACAACAAAAAAAGAATTAGTGAAATCGGTCCAGGCGTTATTGAGTTATGCGCTTACCATCACATTTGGCGATTCATTTTTATATATATAGATGTAAATAAACTAAAGGAAATATACCAGAGAAACTTAGGCGCGGGCCAGACAGAAGAGACGTAAGACGTAGACGGGGCGCGGACATTTGTCTCTACCGCGTCCCTTTCATACAAAATGTATAGAAGCGTCGCGACGCAAAACATACAGAAGAGACGGGGCGCGGGTGCGACGCTTCTATACATTTTGTATGAAAGGGACAAATGTCCGCGCCCCGTCTGCGTCTTACGTCTCTTCTGTCTGGCCTGCGCCTTAAATGTTAGGAATTATGAGAAAGTTTAGAAGAATATATGCCTTTCAAAAGTACATAAGTCATGTAAAAATACGTAAAAAGGCTTTTATGTGAATAAAACCGTACTAGCTAGGCCCCGCGGTTATTTTTTCCACGACCCCCTATATGACCCTATAAGGTTTTCGAATTTGATGGGTTGTTTCATAGATTATAGCGCTTATACATACTCTGAAGCAAGCATAGATAGATTTGTAGTAATAATTTTACTCGTTAGAAGGATTACAAACGCGCAAAAACTTCGAAGTTTTATATATTAGCATTACAATAATTGGGGTTGCTAGTATAAACTTTAAAATAATGTTGCCAGAAAACGTTTTATGAACTTTAGTAGTTTTTTTATGAATATTACTTTTTTTTAATAAAATTAGTTATCCAGAACAATTATCAGATTTTTTTTACCAATAAAATTTTTCGAGATTTTCGCCATTTTCGAGATTTCCTATACTTTAGAATCCCTTTTTAATTTACCTTGTCTTTCTGTTCACGCTATCTTAGTCAATGGGAAACGGATTAGAGTGTACTGCGGTCCTCTCATACGTAAATATTTATTGTTACCTTTTATATATTTATTTATAGATATCCTTTATAAAGGGGACGAACGAAATAGGAGAATTTTTTGAGAATTCAATTTTTCAACGTTCGATATTTTTATTATTAGGTTTTTTAGATGTGTTAAGATGTTTTTTTATATGCTTAGATTTTAAAGTGCTTTGGGTGGTGTACGCAATGTATTGTTTATTAAACTCATAAAAGAAAAAAAAACATTTGGTTCAAAAAGTGTTGGTCTACGTCAAAGGTACATTGCATACAAAAATAAAATAAAATCGATCCATCATAACGGCAGATATCTCGTAACAAACATACAAAAATATAACATGTCTTAGAACTGAGAACTTCCCCCTTATGGAGTCGGTTAAAATAGTTTTTCATATGAGTTTAATAAAAACATATGTTGCGTACATCTAATAAATAAAACAAGTCAGAGATTTTTGTTATACACTAATTCTGTATAAAAACCAATATCACAATTTTCAACCATATTCTCCACACATAAAGTACATTTTCAAACAAAAATCTCTGTCTTGTTTTTAATTAGATTCAATTTTAACACTCCCTTTTAATTACAGATGTATCAACACAGAACACGCCAATAATCCATCTAACATCATCATCCCCCGATTCTATAAATGTTACCATTTTGGTAGAAACCGTCACAGATTTCTTCGTGCGATTAAATTCTACCACGAACTTAACAATCACACCGAGCCAACCAATGTACTATTTTTTTCCTTTCGACCAATCTAATAATTTAGACCTATCTTACCGACACGCGAAAAGGAAGTATATGTGTAACTCGGAGTTGAATGATGATGAGGAAATGACTTTGCATAAGCACTTTTTGATGAGTAATTTGGATACTCATAGCTGGTTGTATAGACCGAAGAGTGTGATTGTAATGATTGAGTCGGATGACGATATTTGTGCTGTTGTCTCTATACAAAACTTTTCTGTAAGTACCTACTTTTTGTAACTTATTGATTTAATGTTGCCACATGTAATTTTTGAGACTACTATTTTTCACGAAATATAGTAGCTTAAATTAACATCATTTTTTTAATAAGGAACTTTATAATTTAGTATGTGATGAAGTATTTTTGTATTTTTTCATCAAAATATCTGAACCAATAAGTAAATTTATAATTTAAGAAATTACAATTACCACATGAATCTAAAAAAAAACCGACTTCAATTAAATTTACATGGTCCCACCTCTAAAATTGATAAGTATGTTGTTTCAATCGACAATTGCTGTAGATATCAAACCACACATACAAAAAAAACAGCGTGCAGTCGGACTAAGAACCTCCTGAGAAAGTTGGTTGGAAATAGCAAATAATTTTATGAGGTTAAACTTGATTGTAGTTTTAATACAATGTTTGTTTCCAGTGTCCAGTATTTGACAATGAAAGAGACATATTATACGACGGTTATTACCTAACTATGACGCGAAGAGGGGGGATCACTCTTACTGTAAGTACTAACATATTTATTATTTTAATGTCACAGATGAAGCTCAGTTAACGTCGAAAGCTGTGCACAGATTTACACAATGTATGTTGTCTTGGCTAGGATTAATTGTAAATTCTGTAGTCAGTCACTGTTCTTGTTAAAATAAAATAGTTGTGTCAAGTGTTTTCACCCGTTCCTATTTAGTTATACATTTTCTTTTCGTGTGTTTTTATAGGTTTTATAGATTATGGTATTCAGAAATGATCACGAGAAACAAATTTATGAAAATCGGCCTTGTTATTAATGGAGTCCCTAACCCGATTTTGGTTATCAAACAAAATCGGGTTAGTTACACCTACACATACATAGTATATGGTATAAAAATATAAACGTGGGAGCATAAACTTAAATAAAGTTCGGAAAAGAGTTTTAAGTTATCAAAGACCTTGTTTCAGTAATGCGATCTCAAAATTACGGTCCTTCTTTTTCTTTTTTTAGCAAGACACATTCCCAGTTGGTTTCTACATAGTATTCATAGTGAAGACTTCCGATGAGGATTGTACCGACAAGGCGGGGAACAACACACTACCCCGCGTCGCGCACTACCTCGGCTGGGCGGAGGAGGAGGTAGTGCAGATCGTCACCAACGATGGCAGGGTCAAGACCTTCAGGTAGGTAGCTAGGTACATCAGACTGGGACTACCGACAAGGCGGGGAACAACACACTACCCCGCGTCGCGCACTACCTCGGCTGGGCGGAGGAGGAGGTAGTGCAGATCGTCACCAACGATGGCAGGGTCAAGACCTTCAGGTAGGTAGCTAGGTACATCAGACTGGGACTACCGACAAGGCGGGGAACAACACACTACCCCGCGTCGCGCACTACCTCGGCTGGGCGGAGGAGGAGGTAGTGCAGATCGTCACCAACGATGGCAGGGTCAAGACCTTCAGGTAGGTAGCTAGGTACATCAGACTGGGACTACCGACAAGGCGGGGAACAACACACTACCCCGCGTCGCGCACTACCTCGGCTGGGCGGAGGAGGAGGTAGTGCAGATCGTCACCAACGATGGCAGGGTCAAGACCTTCAGGTAGGTAGCTAGGTACATCAGACTGGGACTACCGACAAGGCGGGGAACAACACACTACCCCGCGTCGCGCACTACCTCGGCTGGGCGGAGGAGGAGGTAGTGCAGATCGTCACCAACGATGGCAGGGTCAAGACCTTCAGGTAGGTAGCTAGGTACATCAGACTGGGACTACCGACAAGGCGGGGAACAACACACTACCCCGCGTCGCGCACTACCTCGGCTGGGCGGAGGAGGAGGTAGTGCAGATCGTCACCAACGATGGCAGGGTCAAGACCTTCAGGTAGGTAGCTAGGTACATCAGACTGGGACTACCGACAAGGCGGGGAACAACACACTACCCCGCGTCGCGCACTACCTCGGCTGGGCGGAGGAGGAGGTAGTGCAGATCGTCACCAACGATGGCAGGGTCAAGACCTTCAGGTAGGTAGCTAGGTACATCAGACTGGGACTACCGACAAGGCGGGGAACAACACACTACCCCGCGTCGCGCACTACCTCGGCTGGGCGGAGGAGGAGGTAGTGCAGATCGTCACCAACGATGGCAGGGTCAAGACCTTCAGGTAGGTAGCTAGGTACATCAGACTGGGACTACCGACAAGGCGGGGAACAACACACTACCCCGCGTCGCGCACTACCTCGGCTGGGCGGAGGAGGAGGTAGTGCAGATCGTCACCAACGATGGCAGGGTCAAGACCTTCAGGTAGGTAGCTAGGTACATCAGACTGGGACTACCGACAAGGCGGGGAACAACACACTACCCCGCGTCGCGCACTACCTCGGCTGGGCGGAGGAGGAGGTAGTGCAGATCGTCACCAACGATGGCAGGGTCAAGACCTTCAGGTAGGTAGCTAGGTACATCAGACTGGGACTACCGACAAGGCGGGGAACAACACACTACCCCGCGTCGCGCACTACCTCGGCTGGGCGGAGGAGGAGGTAGTGCAGATCGTCACCAACGATGGCAGGGTCAAGACCTTCAGGTAGGTAGCTAGGTACATCAGACTGGGACTACCGACAAGGCGGGGAACAACACACTACCCCGCGTCGCGCACTACCTCGGCTGGGCGGAGGAGGAGGTAGTGCAGATCGTCACCAACGATGGCAGGGTCAAGACCTTCAGGTAGGTAGCTAGGTACATCAGACTGGGACTACCGACAAGGCGGGGAACAACACACTACCCCGCGTCGCGCACTACCTCGGCTGGGCGGAGGAGGAGGTAGTGCAGATCGTCACCAACGATGGCAGGGTCAAGACCTTCAGGTAGGTAGCTAGGTACATCAGACTGGGACTACCGACAAGGCGGGGAACAACACACTACCCCGCGTCGCGCACTACCTCGGCTGGGCGGAGGAGGAGGTAGTGCAGATCGTCACCAACGATGGCAGGGTCAAGACCTTCAGGTAGGTAGCTAGGTACATCAGACTGGGACTACCGACAAGGCGGGGAACAACACACTACCCCGCGTCGCGCACTACCTCGGCTGGGCGGAGGAGGAGGTAGTGCAGATCGTCACCAACGATGGCAGGGTCAAGACCTTCAGGTAGGTAGCTAGGTACACCAGACTGGGACTACCGACAAGGCGGGGAACAACACACTACCCCGCGTCGCGCACTACCTCGGCTGGGCGGAGGAGGAGGTAGTGCAGATCGTCACCAACGATGGCAGGGTCAAGACCTTCAGGTAGGTAGCTAGGTACATCAGACTGGGACTACCGACAAGGCGGGGAACAACACACTACCCCGCGTCGCGCACTACCTCGGCTGGGCGGAGGAGGAGGTAGTGCAGATCGTCACCAACGATGGCAGGGTCAAGACCTTCAGGTAGGTAGCTAGGTACATCAGACTGGGACTACCGACAAGGCGGGGAACAACACACTACCCCGCGTCGCGCACTACCTCGGCTGGGCGGAGGAGGAGGTAGTGCAGATCGTCACCAACGATGGCAGGGTCAAGACCTTCAGGTAGGTAGCTAGGTACATCAGACTGGGACTACCGACAAGGCGGGGAACAACACACTACCCTGCGTCGCGCACTACCTCGGCTGGGCGGAGGAGGAGGTAGTGCAGATCGTCACCAACGATGGCAGGGTCAAGACCTTCAGGTAGGTAGCTAGGTACATCAGACTGGGACTACCGACAAGGCGGGGAACAACACACTACCCCGCCGTATGTAGCTAGTTGTTTTAATAACTAACTAACGGACTAAAGGCCGATTCTCCCAACAACAGTTAATTTTCATTCAAGGCATAAAATCCACTTCTCACATAATATATGTATATTGAAGAACCGTAAAAAAATTTAATTTCTTCCTCAGATAAAATGATCTGGCTTTCAAAAAACCAGCTCTTAGTACACTTCGTGTGTTTTTTTCCTTCCTTCATTTAAATATGAATTTCCTTAGTAACAGCTTTCGTACAGTTTCAGGATAATCCAGACGATATCGTACCAGGAGTACGCCATCGCCGCGGGCGCAGCGCTCGCCTTCTTCAGCTCGTTCTACGTGGCGTTCATCATAGCCGTGTTCTGTAGGAAGAAGGCGCAGCAAACACAGAATACCAGCTCCAATGAGGAAGGTATGTGTTAGTATCGCTCGTCATTATTATCACCTTCATCATCATCACCAGCATCATCACCTTCGCCATCGTCACCATCATCATCATCACCACCTTCGCCATCGTCACCATCATCATCACCACCTTCGCCATCGTCACCATCATCATCATCACCTACATCATCATCACCTTCATCATCATCATCACCTACATCATCATCACCACCTTCATCATCACCACTACATCATCACCACCTTCGCCATAGTCATCATCATCATCACCATCATCACCTTCGCCATCGCCACCATCATCATCACCGCCTTCATCATCATCATCTTCATCATAATCACCTTCATCATCATCACCTTCATCATCATAATCCCTTCATCATCATCACCTTCATCATCATCACGTTCACCATCATCGGGTCGTTCTTAACATCTTGTATAGTCGATTCTCTTGTTACAGAGGGACAACTAACACCTCCAATAATCCCACACGACGACACAAACGTACCAACAACACGCCGTCGTCACATCACAGTGGAGGCCAGCGGGGAAAGCACCTCCCGCCAGTGTCTAGTCGGCGACGGTGACGTATACTCCTCACAGCGGACCTGCCCAGGTATATACTAGCTGTGTATAATACACCACCTTGTGTCTGTAGATATAAGGTTTAGTTTGGCTGGCACTTTAGCTAGCACTGCAGTGTCTACAGCAGGCTCTATGTCGACACATGACGGTGGAAGCCAGCGGGGAAAGCACCTCCCGCCAGTGTCTAGTCGGCGACGGTGACGTATACTCCTCACAGCGGACCTGCCCAGGTATATACTAGCTGTGTATAATACACCACCTTGTGTCTATAGATATAAGGTTTAGTTTGGCTGGCACTTTAGCTAGCACTGCAGTGTCTACAGCAGGCTCTATGTCGACACATGACGGTGGAAGCCAGCGGGGAAAGCACCTCCCGCCAGTGTCTAGTCGGCGACGGTGACGTATACTCCTCACAGCGGACCTGCCCAGGTATATACTAGCTGTGTATAATACACCACCTTGTGTCTATAGATATAAGGTTTAGTTTGGCTGGCACTTTAGCTAGCACTGCAGTGTCTACAGCAGGCTCTATGTCGACACATGACGGTGGAAGCCAGCGGGGAAAGCACCTCCCGCCAGTGTCTAGTCGGCGACGGTGACGTATACTCCTCACAGCGGACCTGCCCAGGTATATACTAGCTGTGTATAATACACCACCTTGTGTCTATAGATATAAGGTTTAGTTTGGCTGGCACTTTAGCTAGCACTGCAGTGTCTACAGCAGGCTCTATGTCGACACATGACGGTGGAAGCCAGCGGGTGTATAATAGCTGATATACATTAAAACAAATATATCGTAAGGAAAACCCAGAACACAATTTTTTTTTTATCATAATCTGTCCATCCATTTAGGAGCTAAGATACCACAAGCAACCAGACATTTCAGACTAATAAAACCCGTCTTTTGACGTCGGGGGTTAAACATACACCTCATGTAATATACGCTAGCTCCGAGGTTCCGGTGTCGATCGACGATTAGACCAATGTTGAAATCACATTGATCGTCATCTCCCGAGCCTTTTCCCAATTATGTTGGTGTCGGCTACCAGTCTCACCGGATTCAGCTGAATACCATCTTTTACATGGAGCGACTGCCTATCTGACCTCCACAACCCATTTTATATAAGTATTGTATTTTCTATGGGCCCTAGTTGCCTGGAATAAAGGAATATTATTATTATTTACTGGGGAACACAGTTTCCATAGTAAAACTGGTTGTCAGAATTGACTTAACGACTGCCAAAGGCCTATGTATGACAAGCGGGTCCTACTGTTTAACGTGCTTTCCGAAACACGGAGGGGTCTCGGTATGTTATAAATGATCACCCATCCACGGACCAACCGCGGCGAGCGCGGCTTAACCTTTATTATCAAATCGGTCAAACCGTACGGCTTATGCTTAGCCCCCATGAGCCCCCATGGGCTGAAAATAGTATATGAAAATAAAAACTTATGTAAGTATATTTCTTTGTCATCAGATGGCAGTTCATCATCAGACACCGAGTCAGATTTCTCGACTCTTGACGACGTGAACACTGATAAGGATATCTACAGATTGGGCGGGAAACTCTGTGTTGCCAACTTAGCCAGGTAAGACATCATTTTATAATGTTGCCAATTCAGCCATGTTAGAAATTTTCAAATCGTTATTTTAATTTATTTTTAAGGTAACTGAAACATTTTGGGGACTTTGAAATTTGGACTTGGAAATAAAAAAAACCGTGTTATGTTAATTGTTACCAGTTCTGAATTATATTATTCGTTTATACTACTAATAAGTGATAGTATACTTTGTTCAGTAAATTCTTCTCCACATTAAAGTTATATTTTACTGTTAACCACCTGTCAGAAAAGCATTCTCTCAGCGGCTGGACTATATACTGGGGGAACTGTTTAGAATAATTTTATGTAGTACTAGCTGTGCCCCGCGGTTTCACCCGCATGAATACCTAGGTCCCGTTCCCGGTGCCTTTATATTATTGCGGCGGAGATGAATCCAACAAATCACTATCGTAACAAAGGTTAGGATTCCTTAAAAAAAAATCCGCAAAATTTTCCATTTTTTTTTTTCATAAAAACCTTCTCCTGATAAGTTATTATCAGGAGAAGGTTTTTATGAAAAAAAAAAAGTTTTGTTGTGTTGGTTATAACACAACAAAAAGAGAAATCCGTCCAGGCGTTATTGAGTTATGCGCTTACCAACACATTTAGCGATTCATTTTTATATTTTATGTAGTATATGAGCCGAGTTTGTTTCGACATTTCTCAGGGTAGTCAGGAAATGTCGACCTCATCTAGCTTAAGAAGACGTGTGAAAGTGATTGAATGTAGTCTTATTTACAAAATAAACAATTTAAATTTAGCCAGTTAATTTAACAAATTTAACAATTTTCTTCTCCACATTGCATAACCAAACTTAGAGCTATTTTCCTATTCAGTTTTACTATAATGAGTTATATATTTCTCTCAACAGATGTCGCCCGCGCGTGCTCTCGGCTAGATCTAAGATGTATCTATGGAATGTGTTGACTGTCGCCGTGTTTTACACCTTGCCTGTCATACAACTAGTCGTTACATATCAAAGGGTAAGTTATTAATTAATAATATTTTAAGTGTAAGCAAAATACTTATGAACACCAACCTTAAAAGCTGAAATGGACCTTTAAGGTCAATGGGTATCTTAGTATGGAAATTCTAATGCATTTCGCGGCGAACCGGTTTAACTAATGGCACTGGCCTAAGCCAAGTGTCCATCAGTGGTACTAAGCGGCAGAAAATTGTTAATTTATTAGTGTGTTGTGAGGTTTCAGGCTCACATTGCAGGAATTTCCTAACTATCCTACATGTATTTAGAATTGACGGGCCTGTTGGTCTAGTGGTTAGAGACCCTGAATGCTATACCGGAGGTCGTGGGTTCGATTCCCACCCGGCACAAATGTTTGTGTGATGAGCACGATCATTTGTTCGGTGTCTGGGTGTAATTTATCTATAATATGTATTTATTTAGAAATATATAAGTATGTTTATCAGTTTTCTGGTTGCCATAACACAAGCTCTGCTTAGCTTGGGATCAGACAACCGTGTGAGAGATGTCTCGGAATATTATTATTATTATTTAGAATTACTGCTTTTTGCAGTAGGTGAAAAGTATTCGGAGCTAGATTCAACGTACAAAAGGATTGGTGTAGTTGACAGGGTATTACTCCCGTTGTGGACAATACTATTGGTATTGTTATGATCTTATGCTTTTGCTTTATTATTATTAACTGCCTCGTTGGTCTAGTGGTGCTAAGCGCAACTGCTACGCTAGAGGTGTTGGGTTCGATTACCGAGTCGACCAAGGTGTTATTGGGTTTTTCTCTGAATTCTCATTAGCAGGTCGGAGTTTGGATTTGTGCCCGGTTAGTGGCAATAGGCTCGCCCCCTATTACATGGGACCTAAACATATCGGCGAACTGTGGGTGTACATTGGTACACCTCTGCCTAACCCTTCGGGGATACAGGCGTCATAATATGTTATGTTGTCAAAAGAGAAGAGATGGATGGATTGTGTGAAAGATGATATGAGAAAGAAAGGAGTGAATACTGAGATGACAAGTTGTAGAGATGAATGGAAGCTGAATACGCATTGCGCTGACCACAAATAATTGGGAACAGGGCAGGGAGATGATGATGTACAGCTTGTCAAAAAAGAGGACGTGTTCATAGATATAACCAAATATATTATTTTAAAAATAGATAGTATTATTTTATACAAACTTAAGAGTACTAGCAAAAGAAAAAATAAAAGAAATAAAAAATGGGATCTATAAAAAATAAATTGCTGACTTATTTTGAAGTCAGTTTTATTTGTTATTTTATTAGAATATTTCTGACCATACATTTATTTGTAGCTGCTGAACCAGTCAGGTAACCAGGACCTGTGCTACTTCAACTTCCTGTGCGCGCACCCGCTGCTGGTGCTGTCGGACTTCAACCACGTGTACTCCAACCTCGGCTACGTCGTGCTCGGCCTGCTGTTCCTTATGCAGGTCTACCGCCGGCACAGCGCTCATCACAACAATACTTTAGCACAGGTGGGCGGAGATATAACTTTACAAAAAATATTTTAAGTGATAACTGAAATTAGAATCGATAAATACGTCGCTTCACTATTACCGGAATAACGAACAACACTAGTTCAATAGATGGATAGATCGTTTGTTCTGCGTCTGGGTGTAATTTATCTATAATATGTATGTATTTATAAATTCATAAGTATGGTTAGCAGTTGTCTGGTTACCATAGTACTACTCAGTTCGGAATCAGATGACCGTGTGTGAGTTGTCCCAGGATAGATTACAAGTACTACTTACTAAACTTATAATTCACAATTTTGATCTCATTAGTACATAAGTTTAAGTACCCACTACTTAATTAAAAAAAGACATTTTAATTATACAATTCTTTGTGAGCCATGGCTTGATTTACTTGGCAAAGTTTGACTTCTGAAATTTTGACAACTTAATTTTTTTTTTTCTTTATTTGTTAAGGGATTTTTTTACATAAAATGACGATGCCAATCACATCGTACCTTGTTCTAAGTACACGTCTACATAAAGTAATATAAGCTATGATCTGCTACTATTATACAATTTAATGGTGTATAGCATTCTAGCTGCATCAGAGGTTGGTTCAGCTAGAATGCTATGAAAAACACCAACCTATAAATAAATAAATGCAGACAACATCACATACATTGCTCTGAACCCAAAGTAAGTAGGTATTAAGCACTTGTGTGGAATTCAGAAACAACGAAGGTACCACAAACACCCAGACCCGAGACAATGTAGACAAGTGAGTTTCTACATTGACCCGTCCAGGGATCGAACCCGGGACCTCAGAGCTAGCGACACCTTGAACCCGGTGCTTACGCCACTCGACCACGGAGGTCGTCAAACCTCTTTGGTTTAACAAATGAATTATATTTTGTAATGTTAATTTGTCCAACAGAAAGAGCTGGGTATCCCACAGCATTTCGGGTTACTATACGCGATGGGTATCGCTCTGGTCAGCGAGGGACTGCTGTCGGCAGCCTACCATGTGTGTCCCAATAGCATGAACTTTCAATTTGGTGAGTATGTTGTTAATAATGTGTGCTATTGTATGCCTATTAGGCAGGTCCTTATGCCAAATAACCTCTGTATTTTGTAAAAAAGAAATTAATAATAATCACCTATACCTAACTTTGTCAGACATAACGCTTCCAAATCTAATTTTAATTTATTTTATTTATTAGTTTATTATAAATGGACATTATTTAATGAATAACCTAAAATATCTCAACTCAACAGCTTGTTGGCGATAATAGCGCTCTTGTGTAACAGAGCATTACTTGGTTTGCCAAACCTAACATTGGCAAACCAAACTTTTCAGAACTAAGCTTACCATTTAAACCAAACTTTTCCAACCTATCTTTGCCAATCCAAAATTTTGGTTTAGTTTTGACAGTGGTATCCATAAGAAATAAAAATAAGATTTTTTTTTGAAGTCAGTTTTTTTTTTTGTAAGAATTTTCATATCTCCAAAACGGATGAACCATTTTCGATGTGACTTTAACATTTACGATTTATTATCCTCCTAGATACATCGTTCATGTACGTGACCTCAGTGCTCTGTATGGTTAAGATCTACCAATCGCGACATCCGGACATCAACGCGAGGGCGCACGCTACCTTCGGCGTTCTGGCGCTTATTATATTTATAGGTAAGGACATTATTATAATAATATTAATTTTAGTAAAAAACCTTAAAGAGATAATTCTTATTTATTTGGTCCTGGTGGCCTAATGGTTCAATGAACAGATTTGTATGCACGAGGTTTCAGGTTCGAACTCAGGCCAATGTGGCTTTTTCAAAGTTATATGTACTTTCTTAATTATTCTAAGACTCTTCAAACAAACGATGTAATATACAAAAGCATCGTGATTCTATAATTTGGGATCTGAAATCGCCAACCCGCAAAGAGCAAATCGTGGGGATCAATTCTCGTGCCTTCTCTATATGGGAAGAGGCCTGTGCCCAGCAGTGAGACGTTTACCAGTTATTATAATTTGTCTATTTCAAGAAAAGACCCGCCGATTATATCGTAAAATTAATTATTAACAATGAGCTACGGCTAATAATAAAAAGATTATATAAAAAAAATACGGGTTGCACTCCGGGAGTGTCGGCAGAAGTGAAAACTTGAATATTAACGTTGTGCATTTTTGATATTTTGGAATAGTTGCGGAATAATTTTGAAATAATTGAATTCAAATAAAAAAGAATAGAAACTATATTAATTTATTGCTCTATCGTACACACTTGACCGTCTTACGAACTTTCGATCATGTCACGTGTTCTGACGCGTGTTCATTTTTTACTCATTACAAAAACAGTGTACAACGCTGCTAAAGAAGTTTTCACTTTAAAAATTAATTGTTCGTTTGATATTTACTAGAAATAAGCGTATTAACATATAAATACATATAATAACAAGCATATTATCTCCAGGTCTAGTGGGCGTGCTGAACGCCAACTTCTACTTCTGGATAGCGTTCACGGTGCTGCACCTGGTCACGTGCCTCGTCATGACCTTCCAGATATACTATCTCGGCAGGTTCAAACTCGGTGAGTGGCTTTTTACTATATTATAAGGTTTTTATACATACAGGATTGTCGTGGTTGCAGGTTCGAACCCAGGCAAGTACCAATGTGGGTTTTTCAAAGTTATAAGTAATTTCTTTATTATTCTAAGACACTTCTGACAAACGGTGAAGGAAAACATCGTGAGGAAACCTGGATTCCAAAAATTTGGGATCTGAAATCACCAATCCGCAGTGAGCAAGCGTGGTGATCAATGCTCGTGCCTTCTCTATATGGGAAGAGGCCTGTGCCCAGCAGTGGGACGTTTATAGGCTGGATTATTACACATACAGGGTGTTACAAAACCCCTGTCTGACCCGAAAGGGTGATATAGGTTTCACCATCACATACTCAAATAAAAAGTCAAATTTGGAATAAGATAATAACAAGATACAAGAGCATTTATTTGTTCAAAACACGAGTTAACATACACAGGGCATGCAAGGTGTTACATTATATATTAAGGCGCTGTGTATAGCCAGCATTGATGTTATTGAAGGGGTGAAGCGGGCAGGTGCGGGACGGAGTAGCCCCGACCCTGCTACTCGTTTTTTCCGAATTCGTCCGATGCGTAACGGTGCTATAATATTGAAGCTTTATTTCGCCAATCGTTTTAAATGTAAGTTTAGCCCTGCTTGACTATGTTTACTTTTGAGCTGCGCTCTCGCGGCGAACAGTAGGTTCGAATCCCGATAAAATCATAAATTTTTGGATTATTATTTTTAAAGTATTATGCACCTACTGCATATTATCGTGTTTTTACTTTTAAAACAAGCATTTAATGTTGTTGATTTATTTTTAGAATAATTTTTCAAATACCTATACTGATTTTCTGAAAAAAAAATAATAATAATTGAACACCTGAACAATATGTTTTATGACAATCTATATTTTTCTTCAGAATCAAGAGTAAAATATTAAAAAAAACGTACACTACGCTTGATGGTTAAGTCTGGAGATACAGCGTGTTTCGAATAGTAACGAAAATTATTATTTTTTTGTGAATAACTTTTGTGGTATGAAGCCCTCACACTGCAGATAGTCCAAACACTCACCTGTAAAACTTGTATATTTAAAGGTTTTGTTTTTGTGTACGAAAGGGTAAATTGATAAACCTCTTTTGTTTTTTTTTTTATTATTCATGTGAAACTCATTTATGAGCCAGCCTTGCATGTCCGAGAGAGAGCCCTGAAAAAGGCTGTCTAATCTGGCAAAACACCTGTAGTGCTATTCTGTAGCATTATTTTTGTATCTCGATAACGGAATCCGCGGTCAGATGTCAAAAACGTATTCTCAAATTTGAATTCTAAATCAAGGCCAATTGGGTTCACTTTTGAACTTAGCTTTATTGTCACTCAGGTGAAGCTCGATATCAAAATTATTAACAGAATAGAAATACTGGTGCCATCATTTGCCTTAGTGCTGGATATGTAGGAGAGAGGACAATGGGGGCAGTACATGCCACTACACCACCCCCGCCCAAGTAGATACGTGCAATGAAGGCTGAGGGACCCCCGTCCCCGCTCTCTGCGTACTCCCCAGGGCAGGTCTGGCTACAGGGATTCTCGTCCGCGCACTGCCCACCATCGGCCATCGGCAGAGCAATGGAACGAAAGGGTCAGCCTCCCGCTTGCGCTCCAAGGTCACTTTCTGAGAAATAACGAGCTTGCAGGAATAAGGCACTAAGAATAAGACGAGTCGTCTGCGAGCATGGCGTTGACCACACCCACGAGCGAAAGGTCCGGGCCAAGAACTCCACGTAGGACACGGCGCTTAGCTTCAAAGGCAGTGCACACCTCGAATGTGTGCTATGCCGTGTCTTCCATTTCGTAAAATTTGCCTTCCCAATGCGCCGTTGGGGCCTGGGCAGGAGAGACAAGTTTACTCTCCTATAAAGAGAGCCCTGTATTGGGGCTCATTAGTTGCTTTTAGAAGGCGTGTAGCAAGCATTTGGGGGCCGTCCTCTTGCACTTAGACAGGACACCGCGTCCCCAAACTCTACCAGGAACAGCAGGGAAATGTCATCCGATGAGCTCATCCCGTAGGTTGAATTCAACCTGGGCAGGGTAACGTTGACGGCTCTCGGGAAAAACGCCTGAATCAATGAGATCAGTCTGAAGGGTGTCTGTCAGTGGAGGACTAATGAGGTGCAGATTGTTGCGCAACATTTTGGAAGGTCTGACTCTGGTATTGGCGTTGAGACCCTCCAACATCGCCTCCCTCTCCCTCTTAAATGGCGACTGTCAGCGGCTTCTTCGCCTCTTGCTATTGCAGGTGGAACTGGGTTGATCCCTAAAGATCCCGGTTCTGGCGACGTCGACGAAGCCACTCATAGCTTATTATATAGAGCAGGCACGTCGTAGATCGGTCAGCTCTGCAGAAAAGCAGTGAACCGCCTTCGGTGGCGGCAAGTGCTGGGGTGGTGAAGGTTAAATCAACCACGGACCCTCCGTGCAGCCACCCGCACATATGCGTCGTCCCTCTATTAAGGAGGGAGAGGTAGCTGAAACCGCCCACGCCTCCAAAGCATGGCCTTGTGCTTCGTTCGATGGATTACAACACGCCAGTGACTTTGCATTAAAATTACCGAGGACGACCACATGCTTCTGCGCTAAATGCAACAAGACCCCCGAGAGGGCAGCCAGAAATCGCTCGAATTACAACGGTGTGCGATTAGAAGAGAAGTACACTCATAACAGGGCATTATCCCCCTAAGCGGCAGCAACAAAGCCGAGCCCCTTTCCAAAGATGTCAGGGGAAGGGAGTTTGGAGAGGGTAGTGGGAGGGGGTCCTGCCATAATGTCAACAGTCGTTTGGGTCGGAATTGACTCGTTCTAGCATGTCCTCAGCGACTCTCATGCGATTGAGTTGTTGAAGTAAATTCAAGTCTTTTGGGACTAGCCGACCGGTAACATGTGGCGTCCCCAAATGATTAGTTAAAATGGTACTGAAAGACTCGTGAGATACAGAAAGTTCGGCAGCTATCTCTCTCATAGTTGAATGAGGATTTTGACAGTTGTTTGAATTTGAAATTGTAAATGACATTTCAAATAAAAAAGTGACGTGCTTTCACGCCGAGAGCCTACGGCGTACTCCTCTTGAACAACAATCTCTTCCCACAGATGTGCAAAGAGGCGATAGTCATCTTCATCCACAAACCCGGTAAACCGAAGTCTAAGCCCAATAGTTATCGCCCCATTAGCTTCCTCAAGGTTCTTGGGAAGCTATACGAGCGAATCATTTATTCCCGTCTTATGGATTGTGCCGAGTCCAGGAGTCTCATACCAGACGAGCAGTTTGGTTTTAGAGCCGAACACTCATGCGTCCAACAAGTCCACCGCACAGTCGAGCATATAAGCGCTGGTTTTCAGCGTGGAAGGCTCACTGGCGTGCTCTTCTTCGATATAGCAAAGGCTTTCGACAAGGTCTGGCACAATGGCTTGATCTTCAAGCTTTACCAACTCGAGGTCGTCTCGTGCTCATCTTCCGAAACTTTTTTTTGAATCGGTCCTTTCGCTATCGCGTTGACCCTCACCCGATCCGCGCCGCAGTCCCTCAGGGCTCCGTACTCTCTCCACTTCTCTTCACACTAACGTTAGCGACATTCCTCGCGGTGGCAAACCCCAAATGTACGCCGACGATACGGCCGTCTATTATTCAGGCACCAGCCCCTTAGCGATAGGTCGAACTCTCCAGACCGCGGTCACGAATCTCGGGAAGTGGTTCACGTAATGGAAAACCGAAGTCAACCCTACCAAGAGCGCAGCCGTGGTCTTTAGCAAGGAACGGCAGCCTCCCGCTACCCCTCCACCTATCACCCTCTTCGGCAAGCCTATTCCTTGGGAGCAGCAAGCCAAATACCTGGGTGTAATCCTTGATCGGAAGCTTACCTTCATAGCTCATATTAAAGCGGGACGCGCGCGAGCCGCCTTCGCTCTCAGCCGACTTAATTGTATGTTGAGCAAGCGCAGTCAACTCTTACTTTACTTATAAGAAGAGAATCTACACTGCGTGCGTGACACCTATCATGACCTACGGCAGCGTCGTATTCTCTCACGTACCCGACTCAAACGAATGCAAACTCTCCAAAACCGTTTCATGCGTAGAGCCACAGGCGCTCCAGGTTACGTCCGTAACTTGCAGTTGCACTGTGACTTAAAGCTGCCAACAATCAAGCAGTTCATAAAAGTCACCGCGATTCGATTTTTCGACTCCTCCGAAACCCACCGTAACCCGCTAATCATAGCGGCCGCGCGATAAGTACCTTCCGTAATATCTAACACTAAACGCCCCAGACTTACTCTCTCCTACCTCGACGATAAAAGAACGCTTTTCCAAGAAGCATTCGATTTAGCTAGCAGCAACATTACAAATCACAACCGCCGTATATTACGTCCTCGCCGGCGAGGCCCGTCGCGTATTATTAATAATAGTAACGTAAATGTTATCCACCTGTCCCTAGACCAAGCTGGCCCGAGCTTTCCAAACTAGCAATAAAAATATGTCCCTAAATAATAAAAACTTAGATCCAGCCATCCCTTGTTGTTTTGCTTTATTAAGATTGTTAGCAACGCACTAAGTCGAGGCCCGAACCCCGCAAGGGGGTGCCCTTAGTGGACGTTGCTGACGTAATTCGTTTTTTCCTATTGCTCTGGCTGGAGGCCTTAAGGTCCTCGCCAAAAGTCCGGTGAAGCAGTCATAGTTTACGCTCAGGCTAACGGTAAAGATCTCTACAAAAAAAAAATACTTTGCTCTGTCTGCGCGCACACTTTTCGTCGTCTTTCCACAAGACGCCATACATATACTGAATTTGTCAGATCCGAAATATTTTTCATTAAATAAATGACTCTTCACAAATATCTTACATTAATTAAAAAATAGCAGTTTACTTTATTATTGTAATTACCTATTACAAACGTTATTGCGTTCAATTACATCTTTTGGTATTACTAGTTACTTCAATATTGTACACCATGTATAAGCTTAGTCATGAAAAAGTTGTCATGAATTAAAATGAAAAAAATATGCATCTTATTAGAAATCAATAATTACTTATTGTTTTTTTTATTACTAAAATTGAACAATTTATTAAAAATTACACAAAAAGTAAAAAAAATACATCATTGAAAAAAACATGGAAGCAAAATAATAAATTTCTATTGCTAGGTTCGAACCTGCGGTCAGTTGTAGTATCGCAAATGTTCTATAAGCACGCGACCGCTAGACCAATATAGATTCATCAAAATTTTTCAAATTACGCTTCTATAGAGGATCAATAGAAAAGAGATTAGATGTGCAAAAAGCAGGAAGTAATTACTTTACAAATTCCATTATGTGTCAATGTTTGACAGATTTCATTAAATTATTTTCGATTTGTCATGTATTTTAGATCTGTCAATCAGAAAAAAAGTAACACATGTCCATCTAGCACCGCGCCTCAGCGCACACTGTCTGTCCGCGTAGGAATGAAAGAGAAGCGAACAAAACGCCATATTTAGTTTGTCAGGAATGTGTTATTTTTCATTAAATATCTGAATATTTGGAAAAATACTACCTTAATTAAAAAACTAAAATAAAGGTTATCTTCATTATTAGTTATTACGTTTCTGTTGAAAAATTTGTCAACATTGGTTCATCAGTAATACCGGAAAACTTTTTTGAAAATCCATTTTAGAGGTATGTTTACGAATTTTTTTTATCGAGAAAAATTAATGAAATCGTGTTTTGGAAATAAAGGTTATCTCACAAAAATTATGAAGATTAACATATATTTTTTTGGCTGCTCTGACATTTATACAGTTTGCTAAAAAACTGTTTGAAAAAGCCCATTTTTACTATACACAGCGCCTTAAAGTCCGGTCATGTTTTGCCTTTTCGGCGTACAAATATGGCTTAATCTAACTTATATACTAATATACTATAATAGCCTTTAACAAAACAATAATTATGTATCATTTATAATGGACGGCAACAGTTTACAATAAAGGTATACAGAGTTAAAATATAGGTAACAATAATAATGAACTTTGAAATAGCCTCCAAATTCCCTAAATTTGAAGATAAATCAAAAACTACACCACCATTTTCGTCGGTATTAATGGTGGCCTTTTGTATGATCATTTGGCAGAACCTTTGACGATGCCGTCAATCTCACTATCAATTTGAAGAAAATAAAAAAATTTGGTTATATTTATTTTCTTCATTAATTAGATATCGATGCCTAAAAACCTCTTAACGGATCGGACAGGGGTTTCTTAATCAGGGGCCCAAGTCTGCTATTTACACTCGGTTCAATGTCTTCATAGTGTCGTGCCAGCAGAGCCATTTTCGGAAAATTGGTATTCTACTAAACGTCAAAACGTCAAAATTGCGCATTACAATTTGTACCAAATGTATGAACTATTGGTCACAGTCGTTGAACATTGAACCGAATCGTTCCAATGCGCAATTTTGACGTTTTGACGTTTAGTAGTTCCGAAAATGGCTCTGCTGGCACGCCACTATGAAGACATTGAACCGAGTGTAAATAGCAGACTTGGGCCCCTGTATGTTTGTTTGCTGTTAACTGTCAAAGGTGATTTAGCGACTTACTTTCTGTTCAGAGCAATGTATGTGATGTTTGTCACATTTGCTATTACTATTTTATCTTACTATAACTAAAAGAGTTATGAGTATGACTAATGGGTGTACACTATAAATGCAGATGAAGACCAAAATAGAGAAGGATGGATTGTGTGAAAGATGATATGAGAAAGAATGGAGTGAATGCTGAGATGACGAGTAGTTGAGATGAATGGAAGCTGAATACGCATTGCGCCGACAATAATAATTGGGAACCGGGCAGGGAGATAATGATGTTTACCTAATTCCTTGTTATTTTATAACAGATGGCGGTATCATATGTCGCGCCGCTCGCGAGTTAGTCTCCCGCCCGCTAGCGGCCATCACTCCCACCTACTGCGGCCGCTGCGTGCTGCTCATCATAGCCAACCTCGCCAACTGGGCCATCGCCGCTTACGGGTAAGCTTGCCGCTGGATATGAACCGACCCTTAGTGTTGCTGTATATTCCGCTGCGTGCTGCTCCTCATAGCCAACCTCGCCAACTGGGCCATCGCCGCTTACGGGTAAGCTTGCCGCTGGATATGAACCGACCCTTAGTGTTGCTGTATATTCCGCTGCGTGCTGCTCCTCATAGCCAACCTCGCCAACTGGGCCATCGCCGCTTACGGGTAAGCTTGCCGCTGGATATGAACCGACCCTTAGTGTTGCTGTATATTCCGCTGCGTGCTGCTCCTCATAGCCAACCTCGCCAACTGGGCCATCGCCGCTTACGGGTAAGCTTGCCGCTGGATATGAACCGACCCTTAGTGTTGCTGTATATTCCGCTGCGTGCTGCTCCTCATAGCCAACCTCGCCAACTGGGCCATCGCCGCTTACGGGTAAGCTTGCCGCTGGATATGAACCGACCCTTAGTGTTGCTGTATATTCCGCTGCGTGCTGCTCCTCATAGCCAACCTCGCCAACTGGGCCATCGCCGCTTACGGGTAAGCTTGCCGCTGGATATGAACCGACCCTTAGTGTTGCTGTATATTCCGCTGCGTGCTGCTCCTCATAGCCAACCTCGCCAACTGGGCCATCGCCGCTTACGTGTAAGCTTGCCGCTGGATATGAACCGACCCTTAGTGTTGCTGTATATTCCGCTGCGTGCTGCTCCTCATAGCCAACCTCGCCAACTGGGCCATCGCCGCTTACGGGTAAGCTTGCCGCTGGATATGAACCGACCCTTAGTGTTGCTGTATATTCCTCTGCGTGCTGCTTATCATAGCCAATCTCGCCAACTGGGCCATCGCCGCTTACGGGTAAGCTTGCCGCTGGATTTGAACCGACCCTTAGTGTTGCTGAAGAATATTAGACACGTATTTTTTGTTTTATCCAGTAAACAAAGAATTTTAAAGATACAGCGAGTAAAATTCTTACGTGAAAAATTGTTGGTTTGTCTTCGTATTGTTTTGTTGATTTCATAAAAGAAAAAAATGCGGACTAAATATTTTTTTACTTTTCATACTTAGTCTCTATTCTACTATATTCCTGCCCTATTACTACTGTGTAGCCTATATTGAATAAAAAAAAAACATTTGAATTGAATGAATGTAATAATAATTCAGAGTATAAACGTCCCACTGCTGCGCACAGGCTTCCCATATAGAGAAGGCACGAGCATATTTTACTTTTATTTATGAATTTATTATTATTGTTTTCTATGTATACAGCGTGGCCCAGCACAGCCGTGACTTCGCCTCCCACCTGCTCCTCGTGCTGATGAGCAACCTGTTCCTCTACACGCTGTTCTACATCGTCATGAAACTGCTGCACAGAGAATCTATACGGTGGTACAGGTGAGGGACAAATACATACATATAATCACGCCTCTTCCCCTTGTAGGGGTAGGCAGAAACCACTTCTTTCCACTTGCTACGATCCTTACACACTTGTTTCGCTTCGTCCACTTTCATTATTCCCTTCATACATGCTCTTCGGTTTATGGTACTCTTGAGGAAGGAACTTATCTATACTAATATTATAAAGCTGATGTTTGTTTGTACGCGCTTATCTCAGGAACTGTTACATTTAATTGAAAAAAAAAAAAAAAAATTAGTTTATTTAGTAACAAGTAATAACGAGTATGGGGTAGGGGATGACCCCATCAAATGGGCCTGTTGGTCTAGTTGTTAGAGACCCTGACTGCTCTACCGGAGGTCGTGGGTTCGATTCCCACCCGGGACAAATGTTTGTGTGATGAGCACGATCATTTGTTCTTCGTCTGGGTGTAATTTATCTACAGGGTGAATATCAAGTCGTTGTTTTCCCGAAGCGAAATGAGTTTGTATCGGTCATACAATCGATTAATATATGTAAAAAAAATTAGACTCAATAAATGGCGGATTAACAATTGTTATAAACAAAACTCGAAAGTGACTTGACCCAGTAGTAATACATCGCGCTATAACTACGCGGGCGGGCGCGCGGTTACCCCGAACGCCGCGCGGTCGTTGCACTTCGCGTGTAAATCAGCTGATCGCTACTCGTGATTTAATAAAACACAAAACCAATAAGTAATTCAAATTTTCGCTTCAAACTTTTACGGGCTTAGGATCGTCATAAATACTTAAAAAATCAAAATAGGTATCTTTAAAAAAAGTCGGAATTTGATAATTAAGTATTTAAGGCGTAGGTATTTAAAAATGGAATCGACTTATTTACAATGATTTTGATTACCTAACCTACTTTTAAATGTTTATTTACAAAGTACGAGTACTTACACTTAACGGTAGCGGAGTTATTGTTCGAAATGTAAACCACTACGTTCAATGCACAAACGAGCACGTTTTAACTGATTGTCTTTCAGTTTCATTAAAGTGTCTCTGTCACGTCTCACGATATTAAAAGCGTCCACTATCGCACTTATCAAAGAGTCGCGTGTTTGGTGTTCCTCACGATACACCAAGTTCTTGAGCTCAGACTCTACCACAAATAAAAGTCCAAGGGAGTCAAGGCCGGGCTCCTCGGTGGCCAAGGGTGTGGCCCGCCACGAAAAAAAAATGATAAGGATGCAGTCCTTCTGTGTTGAGCACTTTCATCGCACATTCATCACTTGACGTCATCGACGTTCGCGCACAGAACACTAACTAAGCCGTAGGCACAGAGCGCAACATTTGGCGGCATTCTATTGTGTTTCGGCGCTTGCCGCGTGCATGCAAGCTAATTTATACCGTATCACCATGACCGAGAGCTTATTTTGCTCTGAACATTTATTATTGATTCTTTCTTTGTAAGTTTGCCGACAACACGTGGCGGCGGCGTGTGCGTTTCGTGTTACCTACAGGTGCCTACGTGATCTCTAGTGAGTGAACTACTATTGATTATCGCTCTTTCGAGTTTATGAATACTTTTTTAATGATGTGAAAAAAAAAACATTATGTTTTTTAAGTTAAACTTTGTATTTCGATAGTACTACTGATGGGTAATCGTCCTGCCGCGGGAAAACAACGATTCAATTTTCACGGTGTATAATATGTATGTATTTAGAAATATATAAGTATGTATATCAGTTGTCTGGTTACCATAACACGAGCTCTGCTTAGCTTGGGATCAGATAGCCGTGTGTGTGTGATGTCCCGGAATGTTATTAAAAAAATCTAATTATCATACATTTTTAAGAGTTTATAATTTACAATACATTCACAGACAGACTCGCGTGTAACGACAAGCATTCTATGGTGTATGTATGTATGTATTAAAGTTAGTATGTTTGTCCACAGTTGGGTGTTCATAGCGATGACGTACTCGATATGGTTTGGATCCAGCTACTTCTATTTGGACCAGAATACTAATTGGGCGGTAAGTACATATTTATTGCTTTATTTATCAACATGTTATACTTGTAACGGATAGATGACTATGTTTATTTTTACATTTTGTCCAAATTTTATTTTTTTATTTTTCACATATCCAAAAACGACTTTACAGTGATTTGAAATGTCACATGACGTCATTATCTAGTGCATTTTGTGGCGCATGTCATCATTTGAAATTCGAAAAATCGTGTCTAATATATTTTATTCTGAAATCGCCAATCCGCAGAGAGCAAGCGTGGTGATCAATGCTCGTACCTTCTCTATATGGGACGAGGCCTGTGCCCAGCAGTGGGACGTTTATAGGCTGGATAATTATATTATTTTTTAATTATCTAACCAATGGACTAAATAGATTTTGTCTTTACTTAAACATGGTCAACCTCCCACATTGTTACATAATAGAAATATCATTATTGATTTATTTTGTTGGATTGATTATCTTTTAAAAATGAAATATATTTAGATTCACAGATTTTTTTATCGCTTGATTAAAAAATATGTAATATTTTAGTAAATAATCAACTTTCCCCCACAGCTAACACCCGCGCAGTCTCGCCAGAACAACCGGCAATGCTCGTTACTCCAGCTTTACGACTCCCACGACATTTGGCACTTCCTATCTTCAACCGCCATGTTCTTCTCCTTCAATATGTATCTCACCATAGACGACAATCTCTCTAGGACCCCCAGAAGCAATATTATGGTGTTTTAAAAACAAAGAGGAGAGAAACGACAGAGTGTGCATGTTGGGGTATGATCCGTGAGCAGTATGAACTATTTTTCACATAAAAGTTGAGGAGAGAAACTACAGAGTGTGCATGTTAGGGTATGATCTGTAAGCAGTATGAACTCGATCCCACATGAAAGTTTAAAACTGATCGCGTGTCGTTTTTGTCGTTGACGCTAATCTCAACATAGACGACAATCTCTCTAGGACGCCCAGAAGCAATATTATGGTGTTTTAGACCATAGAGAATAGACAAGTGATATTTTTATCAAATCGCTCAAACGTATGGAGGTGACAACTCTAAGTAATGTGATCATTGACGTACTATACACATAGACTGCTGCTATCGCGAGGTTCCCCTTTTGACAAGCGAGAGCAGTTTTTAGTCTGATCCTAGTACATTTAGTTTTTCATTTAAGTTAAATTTCGCGCAACGAGAAACTTATATACGAAAATATCGATGGTTTTGACATTGTTAGGATAATATTAGTTTTTTAGATAGATTTTTTAAAATGGCAAGCTCCATCTTCATGCATAATTCACGACAACACTTGTTCACACTAGTGCTTACGGTTTAAACTCTGATAGGCTCACTCTATAGTTTCATATGTATACTCTAAGTATGTGACTTATTTAAATTCATTTCCATCTTAGAGTATACGTTAGGAACTAGAGTGAGCCTATTGGGGTATAAACCGTAAGCACTAGTGTGAACTAGTTTTGTCGAAAATATTGTATTAAGATGGAGCTTGCCGTTTTAAAAAACTATCTAAAACCCTAATACTATCCTAACAATGTCGAAACCATCGATATTTTCGTTTATAAATCTGTCGTTTTGAGAAAAATAACTTAAATCAGTAAACGAATGTACTAGATATTGCCGAAAAAGTGCTCTCGGGCTCAAAGGAAAACTAGCGATACTAGTGGTCTATAGTATATCTAAAGTCTATGATTTTCATATATTTATTGTCATTTCCATACATTTATATATCGTTTAAGCGATTTTTATTATTAACGCTTGTAGACCTAGGGATTTTCCATTAATTACGTGATGTTTTTAGCTACTTTTTAATACAAATTCTAGTGCATTTTTTGGTACAAAGTATGACCAAAATCATGTTTATGATTCGGTTTTGTAATATAAGTATTATCTTAATATATCTCAGCTTGTATAAATCTACAAATAAGCACTTGGTTATAAAAATACACAATATAAGATTGTCGTTCTATACAAAAGTCTTTTAAGCAACGCGTAATTAATGGATAATCCCTTAAGAACAATTTTAGACACAAAATCATTTGACAGAACAATCTGTATCAAATATTAATGCTAAAAAGTGATTATTTTAATTAAAAAATAGATTTATTTAAATATATTTTTAACTAAAAATACTGTTATATTTAGAAATAAAAAAAATCTTGAAGAACGTTTCTTTTAATATTATTTATTAAAAATATAAAGTGATTATATTGGCTCAAATTCTAATTATTTTATAACCATGACAATAAGCTCAAAAATGGAAAAACAGTATTTAAATTAAAAGCAGATTTTTATTTATTTTGGTAATAAAGATGCTATGATTTAGTTAGTTATAAAAATATCAATAGACTATGTTATTCCTCTAGTTAATAAGTTTGCACTTTTCTGTAATATATTTTTTTTGTATTTATTTTTTTTTATTTATATTTTTTAGGTTTTTTGTATGATTTGTCGTTATTGTATATTCCAAATTTGGGATCTGAAATCACCAACCCGCAGAGAGCAAGCGTGGTGATCAATGCTCGTGCCTTCTCTATATGGGAAGAGGCCTGCCCAGCAGTGGGACGATTATAGGCTGGATTATTATTATTATTATTGTATGTGACAAGCCTAAGTTTTGTGCTATTGTAATGTGAATTATATTTTTATTTCTTTGCTTAGGTAAAGAAATAAAAAAGTAAAATAATGTATTAATTTTATGTCAACAGGTTTTGATATAACTAAAATAATTGAATGAGAATTTAAAATCGAATTTATAATGTTAAGTTCATTTATTTCATTTCAAACTTATTTCAACAGTAAAATATTATAATATTTTTGTTGTAACTATTTGATTTTTTAATTTTTGTTTTCAACTATTTCATTGTAAGCACTTTTATTTCAAAATAACAAAGTAGTTAATTGTAATTTTTGGTTATAATTTTAAACTAAATGATAAAAATATCGCACTGTGTGATTTACAACTAAATTATAATCTCGTAATTCTAGTCGAGATAGAATTAGTAATTACGACCAATAATAATATCTTCACAAAAAAAAAAAACAAATTATTGTAATTTTCTTCTGACAAAATTTTCCTAAGCTATGTTGTGTTCGGCTTCCAGTCTCACCGACAGCTGAACACCGTATGTTACAGAGCGACTGTCTATCTGACACACAACACATGCTATAGATCGCGTCAGGTAAAAATAACGCTGGCGGAAGGTGGGGAGGGTACGTTTGCGCATGAGTATACAATTCGGCAGGCGAAGGTCGTCCTACGAACCAATAGCGCACCGGCAAACATGCGGCTCGTGCCCCCCGCACTTCATACCACCAAACAGACCGATACATCGCGTTCTGCGCATCTTCACAGCTAGCGTTCTTTTTACGTGACGCGACCTATACTGGGTAACACAGTATCTCATAGTAAGACTGGTTGTCAGAATTGACTTAACGACTGCCAAAGATCAACGTATGACAGTCGGGACTTGGCTTAACGTTGATAAATATTGTATGTCCTTGTAAATTGATAAAATGCAACTACAATTGAAAACTGCAGATTTTAAACTAAACTAATTATAATAAATTAGTGATAAATTGTTTTTATTATTAAAATTGTTAGCTTCCAAACACGCCTTAGTAAATTATAACTTGTGGGTTTTAGTCAATTATTTGTTAAGTGATTGGTGTCATGTGACTCCAGACAAAAAGTCTGGAGTCAGACGGGGGAAACTTTTGCCCAGCAGTGGGACACAAAAAAGGTTACTTAAAAAAAAATGTTTATCTAAAAAATATTTTTTCTCGTCTAATATTTTTACGAATAATAAATAGCAATTACTTTTCTTTGTTATATAAAAAGTAAGTAAAAGTAATCATTGAACAAAATTTCAAATAATCAATCAATAAATGGAACAAAGGTTCTTTTCGCTCTCAAATATGAGCCTTCAATAACTAATTTTATTACAAAAAATACTTGTTTTAAATAATTTAAAATTTATATATTAATAATTGACTAAAACGCATCTAGTGGACACCAAAGCTTAAAATTAGTTAAAATCAATTAGTGAAAAGAGGTGCTATGAAATTGTTAAAAATTCTCGCTTGTAAGCTTGCAGAGGTGTGAACAATGTAATATATGCAGGTGATTGGTTAAACGCGGATTATTTAAATACCAAAATATACTAAAACTAGAGGTTTCCGGGGACTCCGTCCGAATAGTCGAATTTTTCACGTGAATTGGGAAATCATTCTCCAGGTTTCTTGCTATCTCTTAGTAAAATTTTATCGAAATTGGCCCAGTAGTTTTTGTAAAAAGTAAACCACACACATATTTTTAAGTTTTTCAAATTGAAAACTTACTTATTCAGTTGGTGTAGCAATTATACTGTGCCTTGATTTGAATGTAGGTACAAATAAATAGCAATAATTGACATAAGCTTTCCTAAGTTCCGCGTAAACTCAATCACCCTGTATGTAATAATAGATCTATGCTTGTTTGTCTGTTGTGTGAATTGTAATACAAATATATTTGCGCGTTTTGAATAGATTATACCTTATTTATAAAAACACGAGAAAAATGTAAATAAAAAAAGCTCTTATTTTCATTTTTTCAACCATTTTTGAGTAATTGTCATGTTATGAACAATAAAATTATTCAATATGTAGGGATTTTTATATTTACACTAGATCTCAAGTTTTTTAAATAAGGTATTAAAATAAAAGTAATTTAATGTAGCAGAAACTAGTATTTTAATGTGTAAATATAATTAAATTCATCTTGAATTCACCTTTTGAATATTAATAATAAAAAATCACATCTTTTTACTAGAAAAGCACTTTGATTGATTTTTGATGCTAAAATCTTTAGCCTTAATATTTTGGCAATGTTTACTACTTAAAAAATGTTTTGAGTGTTGCCACAAAAGAAATTGGTAGGTAGACATCAAATGCACATATATTAAAACAAAAATTTATTTGTTTTAGTTGTAAACATAGCCAAAAATATTTCTTAAATAAAATCTATACTTAAAAATCTCTTATGTAGGTCTTACGCAGAAAAGGGGACTATTTTCGTGTAATTTTTATCGGTCAAAGTAAATAAATTGCTTTTCTTAATACATACAAGCTATTTAATTATAGAACGGGGATTAGCGCGAACATGCATAAATATCTTTAGGGCTTGACGTTTCGACCGGGTTACACCGGCCTAAAGTTATTTATGCATGTTCGCGCTAATCCCCGTTCTATAATATTAATATAAACATGCAGCGCGATAGTTAAAGTTATTAATAATGAAGAAAGTTCGCAAGTTTTAATATTTCAGTATTTTTCACCTTTCCACTGTCTTATAAAAGTTTGTGATTAGAAAAAAAATGCAAAATATGGAATGTCATAAACATAGTTAAGAATGTTTGGTGTGACTGAAAATGGGGCTCGAGTTTTAAATAGATGATTTATTTATTTATGATCTGTGGTTAAATAAAAACGAAAACATATTTATTACATTGTTGTTTTTAGTTTGTATAATTACCGGCACGTAAGTTGGCAAGAGTCGTTAGATGCGCAGAAATCGTTGTTTAGATCTATTTGGTGGTGAAGCGAGACGCAGGGTATGATCCGAGCGCGCGATTGGTGCGTTAGTCGACCGAGTCGATTAGAGATTGGTGAGTTAGGTCGAGTATGCGCGTGTTTATCCCCACTACGTCAAAATATTGCCAACTTATTTGCCGGGTATTGTAATTGTATTATTTAAAATCTTGTTTGGAATTCAGATAAATGCCGAATATTTGTGTTTCATACTTAATTATTGTAAATGAGCACAAAGACCTTTGACTAAATTATACAATGTGCTATGACCAACAATATTTATTTTCGAGATATATTTTATTTCATATTTGTTCTCTTGATAAAGTTAATTGTTGTATTAATGCACTCGTGTCGCCATTTTGTACGAATGTTTAGATCAAAGCGTTAAGACTGTTTGTCACTTCTCTTATGTATAGTATTGTACAGTTCCATTGTGTAAATAAATATTGCTTTTATAATTCATGTTTTATTTGGCCAGCAAATTAGCATTGTATAACCAGAAACCTGCTATTAAATAATCATAGTTTCTTCTATTTTAAACTACAGTACGGTGCAAACTTAAGGCGAGTGAGCGAGGCGAGTCGCTGCGCAGTAACAAACTTATGCGCCAGCGGGGGTGCGGGGCGAGGTACTGCGCTAAGTGTAGCTAACTTCACAGCCGCCAATAAGTATGAATACCTATCTACATTTCGACAAAATTCTTTAATAAATAATCTCGCTATACTACTGCTTGAAAGAACGATTTGTTTACCAAACGGGTAGTTTTTCGTGACATTGTCCTATTTAAATATATTTTTTACAAAAGATTATTGCCCACAGACAGGCTCACTATATGGCGACGTGTCTCAACTTTTTGCTACACAAAAATTATATCTTATTTTTTTATGTATATATGTTTTTTATTAGTAATAATTAAGTAATTTTACGCTAGCATTGGAAAACTTAATAAATGTTTATTTAATTGAATCTCAGTACCTACATCCGGACATTTGTACTTTTACATACAAAGAAAAATAAACTTAAAAGTAGGGTAGATTTATCTGTGAAATAGTTAGCCAGTTATTCGTCTATATTGTATTATAGTCCTCCGTATTCACTTCTGTGCTGTGAACGTGTTATTGGTATCGAGTTGAGCATTTACGTTCCTCAAGTGGTTTTGTTGTGAGATATCGGACTTTTGTTGTTAAGTGAGCGAATTGACTCTTCGTTTTAACGAGAAAATGTCTACACCGGGTCGATGTCGGACTAACCGACCCTTCTCTCGCCGGTACATATATTTTTTTTAAATAAACCTATGTATTAGGATTAGTTAAAATGCATTTTAACATAACCACCCCAATGGGATGGCACTTTGATTCGACGAATCCATTCACTTGGTGGCGGAGATTTTGATTAGCATGAATATGTTTGTAAAGGTGGGAGCCATTAGCATTAACTACAATAACAATTCAAATAGTAAACGAATATCTATTTAGAAGTTGATAAACCTTGAAGAATGTAACTTTTATAACCTCAAATTCAGCAACCAGATAAAGATTTCTCTTGAACCAGGTGAATACTTTGGGGAAATTGTTTGCATAATATGAAAGATAAAAAATGCCTTCGCCTAAGATGAGAGGTCCTTCAACGCGACGTACTTTTTTTTAGAATTATTAAAGCATCCATAAGTTAGGGAACTTAGATTTTGTGGTTGGGCATTTTTTTTTTTGATACACTTTTTATAGGTACCTACCCACCACTAATTTTCTCAGAAAACGAAGCTAAGAGCACTCTCTAATAAGTTATCAATATTCCCTTTCAGTGCGCTTTCATTTGAGACCCCACTCGAGTATATTTGCAGATAATAGCTAATAATTATATATAAAAATAGCTATAAAAATAACTTTTAATTGACTCAACCGATTTAAAAAAAAACTAAATTGAAATCGCTTCATCTGTTCGGGAGCTACGATGCCACAAACTTATAACACCCCTCTTTTTTCGTCGTGGGTTAAAAAAATATTTATCTACAAAAAAATCACCTCCATCCATCCAATCGCCTGATAAAATGGTCTCTGTCGCAAAATGACCACTTCTCAAAATGACTACAGATAGCAAAATGTCCCTTTCGCAAAATGTTCCAAGCTTCGACTATTATTATTTTATTTTAGTTTATTTGCATGCCCCTACCCATATTTTAATGATTAATCATTAGTATAGTACCCCTCTGTGTTGTACACCTACTGGCTCTTGACAGTTTTTTACTGATGAAAGTTATTAATGCCTGTTTGAGGTAGGGGACATTTTGCAAAAGAGACATTTTACGAAAGAGATATTTTGCGAAAGGGACATTTTACGAAAGAGACATTTTGCGAAAGGGACATTTTACGAAAGGGGCATTTCGCGAAAGGGACATTTTGCGAAAGGGACATTTTACGAAAGGGGCATTTCGCGAAAGGGACATTTTGCGAAAGGGACATTTTACGAAAGAGACATTTTGCGAAAGGGACATTTTACGAAAGAGACATTTTGCGAAAGGGACATTTTGCAAAAGAGACATTTTGAGAAAGGGACATTTTGCTACCTGTAGTCATTTTGAGAAGTGGTCATTTTGCGTCAGAGCCATAAAATGGGCAATGTCCTATATCGCATACATCGCTCTGAACCAAAAGCACTTGTTTAGTGGAATACAGGAAAAACAAAGGGACCACAAACACCCAGACCCGAAACGATGTATCTAAAATTCTACCTTAACCCGGCCGGGGATCGAACGCCTGCTACGCTAGAGGTCTTGGGTTCGATTCCCAAGTCGACCAAGGCGTTATTGGGTTTTTCTATGAAATTCTCAGTAGCAGGTCGGAGTTTGGATTTGTGCCCGGTTAGTGGCAATAGGCTCGCCCCCTATTACATGGGACCTAAACATATCGGCGAACTGTGGGTGTACTTTGGTACACTTCTGCCTAACCCTTCGGGGATACAGGCGTGATGATGATGATATGGATCGATCCCGGTACCTCGGAGTAGACAACACCTTGGAAACCCGTACGCCACTCGACCATGGGGTTCATCAAACAGATTACAAAACGGGAGGCAACGAAAATAAAACCAGTAAATTCGCAATACTTTTTATTTCATCATAACCTACAAATCTACAAGCTGAAATAAACAAATATTTTACACGATTGTAAATACAAGTCTCCGCCTTAGCCCTCATAAGTGAAATCGCTTAAAGCTCGGTTTTATAGTTAAAGGGGCCAACTTCACAACCCAGTTTGGTCAAAGTGGTAATGTTATACGTAAAATGAATCTTATGCCTTTGTAATAAGAGCGTTTTACAGTAGATATATGAATCTCTTTTTTTGTGTTATTTAAGCCGGCCTTTTGTAAATTTAAATAAAAGTAACCAACCATAAAATGATTTTAAGATGCACAACTACCGTCATTCAACCAAACTAAGTTGCCAGTCTACAAAAATACACATTTTTTTGTTACAATTTTACATAATTTAATATTTATACTTAAACACTTGAGACTTAAATACTCGCGTCGCTTACATAATGTTATTACTTTACGTTTCAAAGAAGATACAATTTGGCAATGTCACAGTCGGATGTATACTGTGTGAACTGTATAACTCACTACATTATTAACTGCCAACAAAAAAGAGGGGTATTATTAAGATAGAAAAGTACATAATTATTCCTCCCGGTTCCTCAGATGAATCACAATGCACAATTTCCCTATTTTTTTTTTACCTTCTCCTGATTATAACTAACACAACAAAAAAAGAATTAGCGACATCCGTCCAGGCGTTATTGAGTTATG
The DNA here is from genome assembly GCA_905146925.1 of Autographa gamma. Classification (NCBI taxonomy): domain Eukaryota; kingdom Metazoa; phylum Arthropoda; class Insecta; order Lepidoptera; family Noctuidae; genus Autographa; species Autographa gamma. Next base: position 1,502,734 of record LR989878.1, on the reverse strand, counting down.
CGCTTACCAACACATTTAGCGATTCATTTTTATATTTAAGATTATTCGTAAGATTAGTCTTACTCATAAATTGCATGTTACTTGACAATTTGAATGTAAGTCAAAGATAAAACACAAACCTAGATTTTGTTACCCAGTAGGTAATTAAAATAAATATACTTATTCCCAAATTCTTAAACCCAAGTTAACAGCTAATTAAAACTGATTGAAGTTTAAGAATTCGATAATTAATTTCTTAACGTGAGATAGTGTTTAGAAAAATGATTTTTCATACACTTTTTATTTGATTTATGTTATGATTTTTCTTATTTTTTTTTGTAATTTAGTAATAAAACAGAAAACTATACAGTCCACACAAAAATATTGGAAGATATTTCGCAGGCTATTACCGTTGGCTAGCAGAACTCTATTTGAGTTTGTTAATATACAAGAAACATTTTATTTAGTTTACTGTTAAACCTTATTTATCAAATCTCTTCAACTTAAGATCTTTTAATTATTTGCTCCATTCTATACGTTGTTTAGTTAGTTATCGGTCTTGTATATAAAATTTTACTTTTTATGCTGTTGTAGTAATTTTCGTGAATCAAATTCATATTATTTATTTATATGAATACCTACTAGAAAGATTTTATATATTTTTTTTACAGTTTCATTAAATGTCTATACTTAGATAAATAAATAAATATGATTAATTCACGTTAAAAGTAACTAAATGACAATTTCTACTTTTTGGTTGCACTAATATTTTTTTTTATATTACTTTATTTGATAAAACATAGATATTATATTTATATTATATTTTATACACAAGACCAATAAATAACTATATCTTATAATTACTTTTACTTTATCAAAAGCTTTTGACTGAATAAGAACATTATTATTGTCTGATTATAACGATCGAGTTTAAAACATATTTATTAAGTCATTAGTTTACAAGTAACCAGAAAATAACTAGGAAAATACGCAAATCTGATTTTTTATTAAACATATTTTTCTATTATATTTAAAGAATCACACATATGTTGACTAAATATCAATCAGCATCTAACTTGAATTTTATCAAGCCCCAATTTAAATTAATTCTTAGTCTCTATGCAAGGTGTTAGGGAAAGGGTATATCTATCCAAAAGGGGTGAAGAGTACATCTGGTATAAAGTCAGTTTACAAAGTTTAGGCTCCAAATGACTTCACTTAATAATTGATATCCAATTTTTCTTACCAAATTATTTGACAGCTTTGACTAATATTTCTTTAAAAACAAGTTTTGTATAGACTTGACATAATATAAATATCTTTTAAACTCGATTGCCCGACTTATAATGTGATGCATGTTTATATACAGAAAAGCTCCCTGCCTATTCAATTCTTTAGTACAATACAATTAATATCAACAATTGCCTTCAAATTAGACCAAGAGTCACATTTCTTCAAGAAAAAATATTTAAAATCAGTTTTAATGACATTTTTAATATAGAAAATTACTTATGACATTAAAAATAATTGTAAATATTTATAGTAAAGTTTCAGATTCCTTCAGAGATTTTTTTTTTTATTTTAAATACGATATTAAATAACTAGAAGAAGACATTTTGTATAATTCATTCTAGATATTATCGTACTCTATTAAATTCAATTATGATCCAAATATTTCCATAGGGCCTCTATTACTATTGAATAAATACTGCTTACAAAAATATAGTAATAAATGCATTTTTATTATTTATATATATTTTTTTTTCATTATGGCAACATAATTTTTCTTTTTATGGCAATTCGCTCGAACGGCTTTTTATTTTGAAAATGATTATTTAACTGTTAGGATTCTTTTTTTTTGTCTTAACATTGTTCTTTGCTAAAGAAAATTGTATATTTTTGCCTCAAAATTACATTAATTTATACCTGTTTTTTTACACAAGACGAATTTACTTGCCTCTTCATATAATAAAATAATAATAATCCAGCCTATAAACGTGCCACTGCCGGGCACAGGCCTCTTCCCATATAGAGAAGGCACGAGTATTGATCACCACGCTTGCTCTCTGCGGGTTGGCGATTACAGATCCCAAATTTTGGAATCCAGGTTTCCTCACGATGTTTTCCTTCACCGTGCCTCTTCATAAATGAATATAATTTGATGACAAAAATACACAGAAATACTGGCAATTCTATAATTTGGGGACAATAGCACACATAATTATTGTTTTTTTTGACGATTATACATATTAATCACAATTTTCAAATAAAAAACCGTCAAGCTCTTTGCCTGTAAAATAAACAAGGGCGCCTACTAACAATTGTCTAAACCTTGAAGCGACTCACAACGATATATCACTTTACATCTCAAATGGATAAGTTTATACAAGATTAACACCCGGATTCACTCGAGTTTCCAAACCAGGGAGATTCATTAGTATGTCAAATGTGTTGTCTTATTCTTTTGTACACAAGTGTACACAAATTAACAAAATTTTAACTAGAAAAGATTATTTTTTTTTATTTTATGATGGAAATATCACTAAGTTTTTAACCGACTTCAGAATGAGGAGGTCCGTATCTCTATACTCACGAAATTTTGGATCAAATTCAAAAATGCATTTTTCTTGTATTTGTGACCTTAGGAGTCACATATAAATTTGATTGAAGTCGGTACTATTTTAATCAATATTTTTTCTATATTTAATTAAAATCAAAGTAATTTTCGTTTAACTTGTGTACATAAGAATTAGCGATATTTTTCTTCCAAGGCGCCTTAATTAGCAAATTGTCATGTTTCAATCGATTTAAATGAAAACCTTTATAAAATGAGATTTCTTCAACAACTTACGTAGAGTTAATGTTTAAATATAATATAGTAATACTCGAATGTTGATATTTTGAAGCGGTTAAGACTACATTTGATGTATCAAGATGATTTTTATATATTTTTTTTAAAAGATATATTGATTAATTCAATTAAAATCTTACAAATTATTATCATTACATACAAACAGAATGGTTCTTTCCTCTTTTTAACCAACTTCTAAAAAAGGAGGAGGTTCTCAATTCCTATGTTTGTATTTGAATAATGATAACTTGAACGTTTTGATAGTCAATTATTATTACATATTTAATTCAAATATCCTTTTCATTGATTTATGATCATAATTCCATATTTTTTTCTCAATCAGATTTTTTACCCAAAATGTATACTAACATTCATTTTGACAACCATTATCTAAATATATTTTTATTAACTACCTTTATTCAATCCATTTCAAGTAATATACAAGTAGATAGTTTCAAATTAGTGGCGATAGGCTCGCCCCCTATTACATGGGACCTAAACATATCGGCAAACTGTGGGTGTACATTGGTACACCTCTGCCTAACCCTTCGGGGATACAGGCGTGATGGTATGTTATGTAGTTTCACATAAGTTAACCACCCACTAAACTACCCACATTTAAAAAATAATCTTCACCGCTTCAAAAACCAACAAAATGTGATGTTTAACCAAATAATAATAGTAAGTATAACTGATAATAAATAATAACGAAACAGTTGACTTATTATTATTAAAATATTTAAATATACAGTCTATATAATAATAAAAACTTAGATTTTTATTTTAATACTCGCTGTGCCCTGCGGTTTTACCCGCGTTAATACCTATATCCTATGGATCCCTAACTTTTTTGAAAATTTAATATAGCCTATGTTAACCGCAGATAGTGTAGCTTCCCAACAGTGAAAGAATTTTTCAAATCTGTCAAGTAGTTTCGGAGCTTATTCAATTCAAACAAACAATCAAATCTTACCTCTTTATAATATTAGTATAGATTAATATAGACTACACCAAATATTTTTTACTTTGCCCATCAGTGGGCTTTCTTTTTCGTATTTTGGCATTGATTAAAACATGAGTATATTATTATTTATTATAAGACTGTACAAGAAAATATTTATATAAAAAAAACTTAATTATATTTTCACAATTAAATGAGTTTCTTTTGTTAATATACAGAGTTAACAATAAAATGGCGACTGCGGTCAGACTTTGTTGCGACAAATGTTGCCAGTTATTTAAAATACTTTTCCAGTGTTAACAGTTTTAATTAGGATTCCGTACGAGTTTTGCCTTCTTAAGCGACTTTAAAGCAAATATTGCCAACTTTTAGTAATTTGCCAGTGTTGCTAGTTTATAATTTGTTTTATATATTATTAGATAATTGCCACTGATTTTGATATTATATCATCAAAAAACAAAATTTTGTGACCTTATTTTAATTAATTGTATCTAATACAAAATACTATTCTGGCCTTTTATAATCAAAATGCATCTTTTTACTTTTAAATAAAGATTTTGTTCATATCAATGTTCTGTCACTGATTTCAAGTATTTTTCAAAGTTTATCGGTAAAAAAAAGCATTGATAAGTATTATTTTAACATATAAATAGGCCAATTTATAAACTTCACAACTTAATATTATGTAACAAACATCTTACCAATAAAGCAAGCATAATTTCATTATTTCATTTATAATATTAATCAAATTAATAACATACCGTTAAGTATTAATCGCAATTATACACATTTATATTAACCACCAACGCAAAAAAGAAGGGTGTTCTCACGTGTCGGTCTGTCTGTGCCATCGCAGCTCCTAAACGAATAGACCGATTTTGATGCAGTTTTGTTTTAAAGCTGTTTTGAACAAAATGGTTTTCAGCTTAGCAATATTCTTAATTTATTGTCTATAAATTAAACATTTAAGAATATTAGTATTTTGAAAATTATCAGCATTTTTCTAATTTTTTAGAGTACATTGAATTAATAATTATTACTAGTAACTCTGGAGAGTAATTTCTTGTACATTGTCGCGACAAAGTCTGTCCATATAGTGTGGACTTATATAATATGTATGGTATCAACCTGTGTTTGTATGAGATTTCTGCTCGAATATCGCCGTCATGTCGCGGATGTTGTATGATGGGGATACTTTCTCCTTCCTATAGAAAAAACATAAATTAATAAAAAAAATAAGATTTTTTTTTAGGGTGACACCTCCATATATTTCTCTAACTTTTTTTCCTTTGAGGAAAATATGTCTAATTAAACTTGTAAACATTATTATTTTTTGAGAAACTAGTAATAGTAGTAATAATTCGTTGTGTAGAAAAAAATCTATCATTTTGGTAGTTTTTTTAATTTATTTTCTTTCTAGATGTCTGAAAAATAGTTAAGTAATATGCAATAAGGAGCTAAAATTATAATGATTATAAAATGTTGACTTTTGCGTATTAAAGTCGCAACGTTGATATTATATTTAGTAATTTTGAACTATTATTGTTAATGTTTTATTTCATTAAAAGCCAATTTAACATCGAAAATCAAAACGAAATAAAGATAATTTAGAGTGGCATGGACGTAAGTTTAAATAAAAATCCGAGAAGATACACTTTTCTTAGACTAATATTTAAAAGTAATTATATCTTTTGAAAAAACTTAGATGAATTAATTACTCTCAAAAAAAAAAACTTAACATTTCAAAAACATCCAAATCACTCCATGGCCAAAGATTTATACTTAGAAAATGCTTCAGCTATACTTTTTCTTTTTCATAATTCTTATTTATTTACATAGCAAACTAAAAAGTTAAACAAGTACTATAGATTCTCTAGCTGAGCCAAAGCACGTTCTAAGTAAATATAACACTAAGCTATATACAACTCACCTTTCAAACTTATCTTTGTCGCTCTCAAACTCTTTGTCGGGACTAGGCGAGGGGATAGATTCTAGATTATTACTGCTTTTAGCTAGACTGAATCTCAGTCTCTGACCTAGATCTACTGTATTCCTCCTCTCAAACTTAGGCAATTCTTCTATTAGTCTGTCGCATTCTGCTTTTTCTTCACGATCCTTCCTTATTTTAATACGGGTTAACTGTTCGGGGTTTGATCTAAACGACTGCGAACTATATTTTTCTCGAAGAAAATTTCTCCGTTCTTCTTTGTATTTTTCAATTCTTTCCCTACTGAGTTTTTTATCTGGATCTATGGATATAAGGTTTTTGATGTCCGGTCGATCGAATCGCTGTATTAAAGATATTTTGTTCTCCGTTGTCGGAGTTATAATTACTTTTGTTTCATGATCTGTGTTAAGATTTAAGTCGGGAATCTTTTTGCTTGAATGTTTAACTTCTAAACTTTTTCGTCGATCATTAGTTTTTTCGTTACCAAACTCTTTTATAAAGGCATTTTCATCTAGTGATCTGGCGTTGCAAGAGTTTTTTGATAGACGAAACGACTTTGGTGACACACTCAGAGGTTTGATATCAATTTTCTTGACTTCGACAACTCGCTTTTCTTCTTTCCGATCTAGACTGGGGTATTTGATTTCAGCTTTAAATTTGTCGAAGGTAAACTGCGATTTCTGTTCAGTAGGACTCTCGAACCTAATAGCTAGCTCTCTTACATTCATACTCTTAAAATTCCCATTTTCTACTTCTTTCGTATTATCAACTTGTGTATCTAGTTCCTTGTCACATATTTTGAGTGTATCCACATTAATATTTTCGTAATCATTTTGTTTTTCAAAGGCAATATTTTCATAATGCCTGTCTTCCGGCAGGAGCATAGCATTAACTTCATCTATGCTTTTCTTGAAGAATTTAACTTGGCTGTAGACATCAGCATTCTCATCTAAGTTAGTTTCTGTAGGGGTTTCCAAGATGATCAGGTCCTGAAGATCGTCAGGTTGGCAAGCCTGTTGGGTGGGCAAGCTCGCGTCAGTCTGTGGTACAGTCGCCTCTTCAACGATCGACAGATTCTTCTCCAGATCAATATCTTCGTAAACCGAGTCTCTGTCGTTAGTGGGTGTGTCTTCGTAATTATTAAGTTTAGTCGGTGAACGGAATGTGATAGAAATAGTAGATTTTAGAGGACTTTTTAAAGGACTGCCTGGTGAGCTCTTACTTGTGCTAGAAGATTGTAAGTTAATATAATTCGGTCTCTTATAATTGTAACATTCATACAACTCATCTCCTTTCGTTAAGCTCACATTTGAATAGCTAGACGAGCTCTCATGCGATGACGTCATAACCTTCATGACGTCATTCTCCTCTTTCTTCTTATCTGTATGATCAGAGTTCGAGGAATTCGACACAGCCGACAATCTGTTCAAGTTCTGATAACTAATATCTGTCGAATGTAAGGGACTGTGTTCTAGACTATCATGGAGATTCTCAGAAAAATCTTTAATATTTTCATAATCTGTAGCTTTTAATTCACATTTCAGACATTTCTCCTGATCACAATTATTACAGATTTCAGTTGTGATTTGTATAGTGTGCTTATTCGTCTCGCTGACTTCCGAATCGCTTTCTAAGGGATCGTAGACTGGTGTGATAGGTGTTAGGGGGCTAGAGTTGATGGTGCTTGTATTGAGAGTACTGACGGAGTTCTCTGCTGGCCAGTCTATCTTAATTAAGGTGGAGTGGCCGTCTTTGCCGTGCCAACTGAGTCGGTTTGTCTGTTTGTCGCACTCTATGTGCATGCCGCTGTACCGCGCTTTCGACTTGCGAGGCGAGTTCCTCTCTCTGTAAGTGTTAGATGTCAGTGTAAGCGGAAATTTAGGTAGTTATTACGTTTATTGTTGTGGATTCATTTATTATAGATAATTTATTTAATAATAGATAAGAATATTAATTATAGATAAGACCAAATATCCCTTTACTACACACGTAGAGGGATATTTGGTTTTTAAAATTTAAGATTTTAACAAACTATTTATGTGAAATTCTGTGAGCTATTGTATATTCGTTTAAAAACTTTTAATTTTTCTTTTTTTTACTTTTTTTTTGTGGATGTCTAGTTGTCCAAAAAATACTGTAATTTTTTTTTACTTTATTGTTGTATGGGCGACGATTTTAGAAATTTTATAATCTCACAGACTTAAGGCGAAATGAAAAGGTGTTGAATGTTATCTAGCCTAAACATTTTCCCTATAAAAATCTAAAGGTAGCATAATATTTGATATAAAAAATGAATCCACAACATTTAATTAAAATAAAATCTAATTACTTAAAAGAATTTGCTCACACATTGAGGAAATGTAATGTGTTATAACTATGATATTTATAATGTACCTATGTCATTGGGGGTCTTACCATAAAGAAAATGTTTAACTTTAATAATGTTGCCAGATATCAAAAACTTTGTAGATGTGTTAAATATTTATGGTAAGACTTTTTATTTCGAACATTTTTTTTTATGAGGGTACTGCCTACCTGCGGCCCGAGTCTGCTATTTACAATTGTTTGAATCATCTGAGAGGGTGGCGTTAGTAGGTCCATTTTAGGATAATTAGCATTCTACTAAATGTCAGAACGTCAAAAAAGAACGTTAAACGTCATTTTAACGTCAAAATTGGCCATTAGGACGGCTAATTTTGACGTTAAAATGACGTTTTACATACCTAATTATCCTAAAATGGACCTACTAACGCCACCCACTCAGACGATTCAAACAATTGTCAATAGCAGACTCGGGCCCTTGTATGCTTGTCTGTATGTTTATATTTCTATATGCACAAATTATAATATTTGTGTTTGTCTAGCCGTCTCTCGAAAACAGTTAAACCGATTTTGATAGAACTTTTCAAGCTTAAAGAGCTCATTACCTATTGAAATAAAACTAGGTTTTATAGATTTTGTCGCGGTTTATTTTTGGATTTTAGGTCCTGACGTTTCGACACCTTTGCAGGTATCATGGTCACGGGCAGACTGAAATGTCATTCGTCTTAGAGTCGAACGAGGGGACCATAACATATCATCACGCCTGTATCACCGAAGGGTTAGGCAGAGGTGTACCAATGTATACCCACAGTTCGCCGTTCGTTTAGGTCCCATGTAATGGGGGCGAGCCTATTGCCACTCATGAAATCCGTAAAACCTAATTTAATTCAATGTCTAAAATTCGCGTAAACCTAAGAAACCAGTTAATTACTTACTTTTCTTTATATAAAACATACAGACACGCATTTTATTATATGATATGGTAATATATTATGTTTTGTTTGTATGTTTGTTGTTATACGTATATTTACCTGAGTTTAACGTTGCCCAGCGATGTGGGGAAGTCAGTGAGTGAGGCCATAGGACTGTCGCGATCTTTGCATAACCTGTTGATACAAATAGCTATGTTAAGTTATTTATTCAATTATTTAATAAATCTATACAGGGTGTTAAGAAACCCAAGTCCGGTAGGCAGGTAGGTAGTGGTAGGTAGGTAGTGGTAGGTAGGTAGTGGTAGGTAGGTAGTGGTAGGTAGGTAGTGGTAGGTAGGTAGTGGTAGGTAGGTAGTGGTAGGTAGGTAGTGGTAGGTAGGCAGTGGAAGGTAGATAGGAAGATAGTGGTAGGTAGTAGTGGTAGGTATGTGGATAGGTAGCTAGTGGCAGTAGGGTGTGTGTGACATAGCTACCTCTTGGCGATGTCGGTGTGTGTGGGCGAGGTGGGGTAGGTAGTGGCAGTAGGGTGTGTGTGACATAGCTACCTCTTGGCGATGTCGGTGTGTGTGGGCGAGGCGGGGTAGGTAGTGGCAGTAGGGTGTGTGTGACATAGCTACCTCTTGGCGATGTCGGTGTGTGTGGGCGAGGCGGGGTAGGTAGTGGCAGTAGGGTGTGTGTGACATAGCTACCTCTTGGCGATGTCGGTGTGTGTGGGCGAGGCGGGGTAGGTAGTGGCAGTAGGGTGTGTGTGACATAGCTACCTCTTGGCGATGTCGGTGTGTGTGGGCGAGGCGGGGTAGGTAGTGGCAGTAGGGTGTGTGTGACATAGCTACCTCTTGGCGATGTCGGTGTGTGTGGGCGAGCCGGGGTAGGTAGTGGCAGTAGGGTGTGTGTGACATAGCTACCTCTTGGCGATGTCGGTGTGTGTGGGCGAGGCGGGGTAGGTAGTGGCAGTAGGGTGTGTGACATAGCTACCTCTTGGCGATGTCGGTGTGTGTGGGCGAGGCGGGGTAGGTAGTGGCAGTAGGGTGTGTGTGACATAGCTACCTCTTGGCGATGTCGGTGTGTGTGGGCGAGGCGGGGTAGGTAGTGGCAGTAGGGTGTGTGTGACATAGCTACCTCTTGGCGATGTCGGTGTGTGTGGGCGAGGCGGGGTAGGTAGTGGCAGTAGGGTGTGTGTGACATAGCTACCTCTTGGCGATGTCGGTGTGTGTGGGCGAGCCGGGGTAGGTAGTGGCAGTAGGGTGTGTGTGACATAGCTACCTCTTGGCGATGTCGGTGTGTGTGGGCGAGGCGGGGTAGGTAGTGGCAGTAGGGTGTGTGACATAGCTACCTCTTGGCGATGTCGGTGTGTGTGGGCGAGGCGGGGTAGGTAGTGGCAGTAGGGTGTGTGTGACATAGCTACCTCTTGGCGATGTCGGTGTGTGTGGGCGAGGCGGGGTAGGTAGTGGCAGTAGGGTGTGTGTGACATAGCTACCTCTTGGCGATGTCGGTGTGTGTGGGCGAGGCGGGGTAGGTAGTGGCAGTAGGGTGTGTGTGACATAGCTACCTCTTGGCGATGTCGGTGTGTGTGGGCGAGGCGGGGTAGGTAGTGGCAGTAGGGTGTGTGTGACATAGCTACCTCTTGGCGATGTCGGTGTGTGTGGGCGAGCCGGGGTAGGTAGTGGCAGTAGGGTGTGTGTGACATAGCTACCTCTTGGCGATGTCGGTGTGTGTGGGCGAGGCGGGGTAGGTAGTGGCAGTAGGGTGTGTGTGACATAGCTACCTCTTGGCGATGTCGGTGTGTGTGGGCGAGGCGGGGTAGGTAGTGGCAGTAGGGTGTGTGTGACATAGCTACCTCTTGGCGATGTCGGTGTGTGTGGGCGAGGCGGGGTAGGTAGTGGCAGTAGGGTGTGTGTGACATAGCTACCTCTTGGCGATGTCGGTGTGTGTGGGCGAGGCGGGGTAGGTACTGGCAGTAGGGTGTGTGTGACATAGCTACCTCTTGGCGATGTCGGTGTGTGTGGGCGAGGCGGGGTAGGTAGTGGCAGTAGGGTGTGTGTGACATAGCTACCTCTTGGCGATGTCGGTGTGTGTGGGCGAGGCGGGGTAGGTAGTGGCAGTAGGGTGTGTGTGACATAGCTACCTCTTGGCGATGTCGGTGTGTGTGGGCGAGCCGGGGTAGGTAGTGGCAGTAGGGTGTGTGTGACATAGCTACCTCTTGGCGATGTCGGTGTGTGTGGGCGAGGCGGGGTAGGTAGTGGCAGTAGGGTGTGTGTGACATAGCTACCTCTTGGCGATGTCGGTGTGTGTGGGCGAGGCGGGGTAGGTAGTGGCAGTAGGGTGTGTGTGACATAGCTACCTCTTGGCGATGTCGGTGTGTGTGGGCGAGGCGGGGTAGGTAGTGGCAGTAGGGTGTGTGTGACATAGCTACCTCTTGGCGATGTCGGTGTGTGTGGGCGAGGCGGGGTAGGTAGTGGCAGTAGGGTGTGTGTGACATAGCTACCTCTTGGCGATGTCGGTGTGTGTGGGCGAGGCGGGGTAGGTAGTGGCAGTAGGGTGTGTGTGACATAGCTACCTCTTGGCGATGTCGGTGTGTGTGGGCGAGGCGGGGTAGGTAGTGGCAGTAGGGTGTGTGTGACATAGCTACCTCTTGGCGATGTCGGTGTGTGTGGGCGAGGCGGGATAGGTAGTGGCAGTAGGGTGTGTGTGACATAGCTACCTCTTGGCGATGTCGGTGTGTGTGGGCGAGGCGGGGTAGGTAGTGGCAGTAGGGTGTGTGTGACATAGCTACCTCTTGGCGATGTCGGTGTGTGTGGGCGAGGCGGGATAGGTAGTGGCAGTAGGGTGTGTGTGACATAGCTACCTCTTGGCGATGTCGGTGTGTGTGGGCGAGGCGGGGTAGGTAGTGGCAGTAGGGTGTGTGTGACATAGCTACCTCTTGGCGATGTCGGTGTGTGTGGGCGAGGCGGGGTAGGTAGTGGCAGTAGGGTGTGTGTGACATAGCTACCTCTTGGCGATGTCGGTGTGTGTGGGCGAGGCGGGGTAGGTAGTGGCAGTAGGGTGTGTGTGACATAGCTACCTCTTGGCGATGTCGGTGTGTGTGGGCGAGGCGGGGTAGGTAGTGGCAGTAGGGTGTGTGTGACATAGCTACCTCTTGGCGATGTCGGTGTGTGTGGGCGAGGCGGGGTAGGTAGTGGCAGTAGGGTGTGTGTGACATAGCTACCTCTTGGCGATGTCGGTGTGTGTGGGCGAGGCGGGGTAGGTAGTGGCAGTAGGGTGTGTGTGACATAGCTACCTCTTGGCGATGTCGGTGTGTGTGGGCGAGGCGGGGTAGGTAGTGGCAGTAGGGTGTGTGTGACATAGCTACCTCTTGGCGATGTCGGTGTGTGTGGGCGAGGCGGGGTAGGTAGTGGCAGTAGGGTGTGTGTGACATAGCTACCTCTTGGCGATGTCGGTGTGTGTGGGCGAGGCGGGGTAGGTAGTGGCAGTAGGGTGTGTGTGACATAGCTACCTCTTGGCGATGTCGGTGTGTGTGGGCGAGGCGGGGTAGGTAGTGGCAGTAGGGTGTGTGTGACATAGCTACCTCTTGGCGATGTCGGTGTGTGTGGGCGAGGCGGGGTAGGTAGTGGCAGTAGGGTGTGTGTGACATAGCTACCTCTTGGCGATGTCGGTGTGTGTGGGCGAGGCGGGGTAGGTAGTGGCAGTAGGGTGTGTGTGACATAGCTACCTCTTGGCGATGTCGGTGTGTGTGGGCGAGGCGGGGTAGGTAGTGGCAGTAGGGTGTGTGTGACATAGCTACCTCTTGGCGATGTCGGTGTGTGTGGGCGAGGCGGGGCGCGCGGAGTGTCGCTTCTCGGGCGCGGCGCGGGCGGGGCGCGCCCGCGGGGACTCGCCGTCGATGTAGCCGATCTGCGATAGCTGCTCTTCTAGGGCCAGCCGGCGACTGTGCACCACGATATTAAGGTTATTAGGGCTGTGAATACGGTATAACGCAAGTGGGGAGCACCACACGCAGCATAACAACGCATAACCTAGCGACGAATGAAAAGTACGCGGCATAGCGACCGGTGAGTCGACGGTTGGAGCTTTAACCATATCGCAAACACACCGAATGCTAACGATCAATAAAATTTTGTCTTTAGATGATTCGGACACCACACAAGGTGTTGAAAAGACTGTAAAAACAGTATTAACGTAAGAATTTTGAAGAATTCGTCTAGTTTGGGGGACTTAAATAGAGCTCGATTTCGAGTCAGCTAGTTCGACAACGCTCGTGTTTAGGGTCATCGCAAATGGACCACGGAACATAGCCACTGGTGATAGTGACAGATTTAACATACTATTTCATATATTTAGTCCTGACGCACGCGAATTGTGGCCGTTGGCGGCATCAGTGTAATATGGAAAAGTATGTAAGCCACAAGTGGCTATTGCCAGTGACCCATATGCACCGAACCCATGGCTTTCTTTAAGCCACAAACCAGGCGAAATTATTCGATATTTTTGTTTATATGAGTCGTGACAGTATTTAATTATCTTGATGTTACTTGACCGTCCCTATTCGTTCTTGACAATGGAGCCTATATAAATAAACAGACTAACACAAGTCGTATCGCACAGAGAGATCCGTACAAATGTTGTTGGTCGTCACAGTTAATCCTCTAAAACAGTTTTGCAGCCCACAAGTTATTAATACATAACACTTATATGATATTCTTGGTTTAACTTATCGCTGACTAAAATATACTATTATTAATCTACTCCAAAATACAATAACTAAATTGGTAAACAATAACTAAATACATCAAAGCCATCAGTATTTCACTCTAATACTAACATAATAGTTCCACTATTTAAAGCTTTTACTTTTACTAACCTTATCTAAACTTTTACTTAACTACATAATATTTATCGAAATACCGAATATATCGTACATTTTTGGTATTATAAATAATATCGTTTTACTAACAATTCCATAAAAATCTTCAAGAACGTGATTTCTTTCTCCTTATTGCCTTTTAAATATTATAGTCACTCGATTTCTGTAAAATTTACATGGTGACTTACTTTCAGATTTGACTTTATGCCTACATGATAATTGCTTACAAGTTTTTCTTTAACTTGCAAAGTTTTTAAATATGTATGTATTTTAAAAACAAACACTTGTAATAAGTATGGACTTAAAAAAAAAACTATGACCACTGAGTTTGTTTCGAACCATCATATACATTAGACTTCGCTACCAAATCGGTCTAGCCGTTTAGGAGTTAGTTGACAAACAGACATAAAGCTTGATGGAGGATGTTACCCAAAGGGTATATCTATCCAAAAGGGGTGAAGAGTACATCTGGTATGGAGTCAGTTCAGCTCAAAATTAGGTAATTTAATAATTGACATCTAATATAATAATACGAAAGTTCCTATGTGGCTGTTAAGAAAACCCTGTCCGATCTGAGAAAGTTTTGTTAGGTATCGATAACTGGGGTCCTATGTCGCTATTTTAAGTCAGTGAGTGGCGGGTCATTGTGCCTAAATTTCGTATTCAGATAAGAACAGTCCCTTGCAATCCTACAATGACAACAGTGGCAAGTAGGTGTACATTTGTCATAAACTAAAATTATCTGAATACGAAGATTAGGCACAAAAAAAGTCCACTGGAACGATTAATAACAGCATCGGGCTCCTGAGTCCATTAATGTAAAAGAAAATTGATAAAAAAACATCCTCTAAGGAGAAAAGTCAAGCAAAGATTTTTTTCTGGTCGGACAGGGTTTTCTTAACACCTGCACACAAAAATATTATAATTACATAAAACATAACATATCATAACGCCTGTATCCCCGAAGGTGTAGGCAGAGGTGTACCAATGTACACCCACAGTTCGCCGATTTGTTTAGGTCCCATGTAATAGGGGGCGAGCCTATTGCCACTAACCGGGCACAAATCCAAACTCCGACCTGCTACTGAGCATTTCATAAAAAACCCAATAACACCTTGGTCGACTCGGGAATCGAACCCAAAACCTCTAGCGTAACAGTCGCGCTTAGAACCACTAGGCCAACGAAGCAGTCATATTAGGGTCAGTTTAAGTTAGGTAAGTAACTCACCGCTCAGCCAACTCGTTCGCTTGGTGTATATCGACGCGGAGGTTGCGGCGCGGGCTGGGCTCCGCACTGCATAGTCCAGACTCGGGCGGTGATGAGCATAGGGAGTCCTAAATATAATTGAAATGTTAGTCATGTAGATAGTAGTAGTAATTTATATTTAAATAAGTTTTGACGAAGAACTTCAATTTCACATGATTTTACAACAAAAAATGTTGTTCTTGAGCGATTTTTTTGTTTTATCCATAATATACGAGTAAAAAAGAATGGCTGAATGTGTAGCTAATTGCAAATCTCGAGAGCAGCAGAACCCATTTCGCTACTTATTTTTTTATAATGTTCCTTGGATGAGGACAGTTCTTAACTTCTTACTGAGAAAAAAATAAAAATTGGCCTAAAAAGGTAAAAAAGTCTTCGACTCCGCCTCGAATCACAGGATAACTATAAAGGCACTGGAAACGCAACGGTACGGGCACGGCTAGTAAGAAATTAAAATCTCTTTTTTTTTACGTCACTAAACGATTTTGGCAGACCTGCTAAAGGGATTATAATTTTAAAAAGATTTTTTTTTTACTCGTTTTTGTCGGTTATTTTATCTATTCCAATATTTACATTGAATCTACCAGCAGGGTTTCATTGTGTAGTTAAGGTAGGTTCGGCCGACGCTTTCCAGGCAGGCGATTGGCATTTGTTTGTCGCTAGACTAATTCTATTAATCGATACAGACTAAGGTTGCAAAATCTAAGTAAATATTGAGTTATACATAAAGTTTTGCCAACTCAATCACACTTGGTTCTGTCACAAGTAGAGTCGTTATTAGGGCAAATAAAAATAGATTTTTTTTGTTCCTTTTTTCTTGTTTTATGGATATTTAATAACAAACCTGAGCATTATTAAGCTGTAGCTGCGTATCGTCTTCCTCGCTGAACATGTGATGGTCCCTCTCCTGCGGCGACAGACGTAGCCGCATGTCGGCGAGCTCGGCCTGCCACGGCTCGAAGTATGAGTCGCACGACGATGATCTGTTAACACGGTTATAGGTAATATATGTTAATAAATAATAATAAGCGTCCCACTGCTGGGCTTAAGCCTCTCCCTAAATACAGGGTGTTAAGTAACCCCTGTCCGACCGTGAAGATATTGTTAGGCATCGATATCTGATTCCATTAATATATAAAAATCGACTTATATCAAAAGACAATTTTACCCAATTTTTTGTTCTAAAACCGCTAGAGGTGTATTTAGCGTCGTTACAACCATATCATCAAACAAAAGGCCGCCAATAATACCGACGAAAATGGTGTTGAAATTTTTTCGGGCCGGACAAGGTTTCTGAACACGCTGTAGAGAAGGCATGAGCATTGATTACTAGTAATGCTTATTTAATACCGTGTATAAAATACAGCTGAATCTAATAAGACTGGAAGCCGACCCCAACATATTTTAGGAAAAAGCTAGACAGATGATATATTCAATTCACTAGGAATTAGCAAGAAGAAGCGATAGACAGGGACCGCTAGAAAGACTGTAGGCCTTTGTGGGGTAATTAGGGCTAAATATAATAATAGTAAAATAATATTTATTAACTGTAAAATATAATAATATATTCTGGGACAACTCACACACGGTTATCTGATCCCAAGCTAAGCAGGGCTTGTGTTATGGTAACCAGACAACTGATAAGCATGCTTATATATTTCTAAATACATACATATTATAGATAAATTACACCCAGACGAAGAACAAATGATCGTGCTCATCACACAAACATTTGTCCTGGGTATAGCAGTCAGGGTCACTAACCACTAGACCAACAGGCCACTCAAATAAAATATTTTTAATGCAGTGTTAATCGTAGATGTAGATATTTTCATAAGCTGCACATTCGTTGAGCGTTCACCAGTTTTGGATGCACCCTTATACCTGGTACTTACAAATTCGTTTATAAAAACTTGTTCAGACATTAAGAAGTTATGGTAAAATATATATTTTCGACCCATAATAAGGGACCAGTTACAAGCACAAAAGATATCCCAGCTAAATTAAGTAGAAGTGTGAACACAGTCGCACAGTATTCCCTCACTCTCATAGTCCGATGTTACGGACACCGGACGAGAGATCACAAGCAGGACACACGTTTGTAATGCACCGGTATACCATACAAGAAATAATATAGCTTAACCCGAGATAATATTTTTGATATAAAAGCTCCAAAAATATATAAAAAATATTGGTTTCTTAGGTTTACGCGAATGTTAGACATTGAATAAAACTACTTTTTACGGATTTTTTCGCGGTTTTAATTTTAGATTTAGGTCCCGACGTTTCGAAACGTCGGGACCTAAATCTAAAATTAAAACCGCGAAAAAATCCGTAAAAAGTAGTTTTATTCAATATAAAAAATATCCATCCTTAGCATTTTGTATATCTACAAAGAAGAGAAAAGGGCAGAGTCTTTAGAAACAAACGTATACAAGCTGAATAAGAAACCCAGTAGATCCGTTAAGGTAGAAAAATAGGAGTAGTTTAATAAATACTGCAAGAAGTCAGAAATAACTAAGAAAAAACCCCATTTAATACCGAAAGAATGTGTGGGGATAGTAATTATTTATAAAGTATTATAATGATGAGACATATAATATTTTTAATAAAAATGCGGACAACATCACATACATTGCTCTGAACCCAAAGTAAGTAGCTATTAAGCACTTGTGTTATGGAATTCAGAAACAACGAAGGTACCACAAACACCCAGACCCGAGACAATGTAGAAAAGATGATTTTCTATATTGCCCCGTCCGGGGATTGAACCCGGGACCTCGGAGCAAGAGACACCTCGAAACCGGTGCGTACGCCACTCGACCACGGAGGTTATCAAAATATAATCTAATGGTTTATCTTTATGTCTAATTGTTGTTATTTTTACTCTACTAATGGCAAATTAAACGAGCTTAGAGTGTTTAATGTTGTAATAATCTCAAATATTTCCCAATATTATAGTTTTGATTACTTTCTTCTAATTTTTTTCAACTTGTTGGAATACATCTTAACATATTTTGACAAAAATAGTCTTTGCTATGTGCAAGAAAGAAATTGAGTTAACTTTGTTAGCAGATAAGGATTATTCACAAAAATAGGCTCATATATGCTCTCAAGTAAAATTATGTGTATGATAGAAACATCACAAAAAAAAAATATTATTATGTTAGTCAAATTCAACACATATATCAGAAAACCCACACAATATGGTATTTGTCTGTTTGTCTGTCTTATAGAAGTACATTATTTTATGGCATACATCACTCTTCGTAAAGTTAATAATAGACAAGAAAGTTAGTGTTTTAGCTTTACACACACTTAGAAACCCCACACAAGACAGTATGCGTTTGTTTGTCTGTCTGTGCTATATAGGTTACCTTATATCTTCACTTTGAGTGTAAGTCTTATTGCGTTCGAGTATATTTATAAGGAGAGTTATTTGTTGTTTATTGAACTTCATATAGAAGTTATAGCATACAAGACATCATGCGTTTGTTTGTCTGCCTGTGCTATGTTTAGGAGGTTGCCTTATATAGTGCCAGTAACAGTCGCTCTTACTTCTAGCATGGCAACATAAAGAAAATAAGTAGAATACAGTGTTAGTTAATGAGCTTTGCAAAATAGGATGTACAAACTCTTAAATCTTCAACAGATTTTTAGTTTTTGTTAAAAACTGTTTACATATATCAGAAATATTAATTTTAGTAGTCGTTTTCATTATACACATATAAGACAGAATCTGTGTATATGTTTGTCTGTCAGAGCTATATTTATTTATTTATTTATGTCTATATGTCATATTATATATTCATAATCGTTAAAGAAAGTTAGTATACACACAAATATCACAAACCCCACACAAGACAGCATGTCTGTTTGTCTGTCTGTGCTATATAGGTTACCTTATATCGTAACATTGTCTATGCTTGCATATTAAGAGAATAAGACTAAATTTTGCTAATCAACTTTACAAACATATAAGACAGCTGATGTCTGTATGTATATTTGTCTGTCCGTGCTTTAAACAACGCTTAGGAGGTTACCTTAGCGTTGGGCATGAAAATATTTATAAGAAAGAGTTATTTGTTAGTTATTGACCAGAAAATGGAAGTAAATAGCATAGATTCAAACTGATTAAGTCTGTTTAATTTCCGCTTCAAAACAGTTTACATTCAAAAAACAATAGATATTATTTTGTTAGCATCTTTATACACACATATATCACAAACCCCACACAAGTCCGCACAAGACAGCATGTCTGTTTGTCTGTGCCATATTTAGGAGGTTACCTTATATCGTCACACTGAGCGTCGTCGCATTGCGCGCGAGTCTCTTGCAACAAGTCGCTATGAAGCCAGAAGCCGACAGACGCTGACCGGCTTCTTAAATTATAAATAAACACTATTTAGAAGAACTTAAAATAATCTAGGGTTCAAAAATGTCCTGATCTAGAAAAGTACTTGTGTAGCTATACAGGGTGTTAAGTAACCCCTGTCCGATCCGTTTAGGTGTTGTTATCGATATCTGATTACAAAAATTTAGAATAAAAATTTAACCTATTTTTTTTTCTCAAATTATTAGATAGAGTCAGCGTCGTCACAGATGCTACCTTATGAACAAACAAAAGACCCCTAATAATACCGACGAAATTACTGTTGTAGTTTTTATTTTATTCTCAAGAGATTTCGGGTAAAAAAGGTTATTTCAAAATCCATTATTATTGCTGCCAGCCTTCTGGGCACGTTCCCCGCCATTGACAAGGATGACGATGAGTTCTTTGACGCCGTTTAGTTTTTATTTATGTAAGTTTTAATTTTAGTATAGTTAGAGTTTGTTCTTATATTAGATTTAATTGTGTATTAATAAATTGGATAATATTTATTATTGTTTCTATAATGAACTTTCCAAATTTGATATTTCTGCTTGTGATCTCTCTCCGGTGTCCGTCACATCGGACTATGAGATTGAGGGAAAATGCACACGATGAATTTTAACAAACAGTTTTGGAAGTTGGTTAATAACATACAACATTAACGTAAGCAAATGAATTGTCGTCCTTAATTTCGTTACTATGCATTACAAAAAAAAATCTAGGCCTACGATTCTTGGCAAATGATTTGACATTTACGCTTCCAATATTAGTTTATAGGCACGATAACGTTTCTTCAAAAGAAAAAAATAACTTAAATTTGTCGGCTAAACACATACATAAAAACACATCTTTCTTCTCTAATCGATCCTCCATTACCGGGCATACCGCTAAACAGACAGCCAAATACAGAACCCTCCTTTCCCAGTCGGTGAACCCACATACCTGGTGTGATGTTTCAAAGGCGCAGCGGGTCTGTCGGCTAGCGGCGCGAGAGTGTCGGTGTCGGAGGCGAGGGACTCACACGACTTCACCGGACGCAGCCCTATGGCACACATCGGTATGTCCTGCTGGCACGAGAAATAGGTATATTAGTGGTGATTATTAATAAGTAAGAAAATGTCAATAAAAAAAGTTTCGGTTCTTGGGACGTGGTCAGGAAGAATATCAGATGGTAATACTAGAAGTCATGGAAAAGATTAGTTTTCGATGAATTCTGTTAGGTTACTACTACTCATTTGAGCTCACGACTCGTGCCGCTCTGTGCATCTGATCACTGCACAGACATTAAGTTGACCGATGAAACTTAAAGAAGACTTACGTGCGAAAGTTGCCTTAAACACCGTCAGCTAGCATACGTCACAGCTATAGCAGCCGTGACGTATTTACCTCGTCACGCAATGAGTTTATTCCTTAATGTTACTGATCACAGCAAAGTCCGAAATTACAGGTTGCTGACCACTGCACATATATGGCGTGTTGTTGATCACCTCCATACTTTACGCCACGCTTGCCTGATCTCGCTGCTTGCTGCGGTAGAACAGCCCGCGCGTGCCTGGTCACGACACGTACAACACGGTGTGTTACCTGCGGCGGGTCGGGCGGCTGCGGCAGGCTGGCGGGCGCTCGCTGCTAGCTGCGGGAGAACAGCCCGCGCGTGCCTGGTCACGACACATACAACACGGTGTGTTACCTGCGGCGGGTCGGGCGGCTGCGGCAGGCTGGCGGGCGCTCGCTGCTTGCTGCGGGAGAACAGCCCGCGCGTGCCTGGTCACGACACATACAACACGGTGTGTTACCTGCGGCGGGTCGGGCGGCTGCGGCAGGCTGGCGGGCGCTCGCTGCTTGCTGCGGGAGAACAGCCCGCGCGTGCCTGGTCACGACACATACAACACGGTGTGTTACCTGCGGCGGGTCGGGCGGCTGCGGCAGGCTGGCGGGCGCTCGCTGCTTGCTGCGGGAGAACAGCCCGCGCGTGCCTGGTCACGACACATACAACACGGTGTGTTACCTGCGGCGGGTCGGGCGGCTGCGGCAGGCTGGCGGGCGCTCGCTGCTTGCTGCGGGAGAACAGCCCGCGCGTGCCTGGTCACGACACATACAACACGGTGTGTTACCTGCGGCGGGTCGGGCGGCTGCGGCAGGCTGGCGGGCGCTCGCTGCTAGCTGCGGGAGAACAGCCCGCGCGTGCCTGGTCACGACACATACAACACGGTGTGTTACCTGCGGCGGGTCGGGCGGCTGCGGCAGGCTGGCGGGCGCTCGCTGCTTGCTGCGGGAGAACAGCCCGCGCGTGCCTGGTCACGACACATACAACACGGTGTGTTACCTGCGGCGGGTCGGGCGGCTGCGGCAGGCTGGCGGGCGCTCGCTGCTTGCTGCGGGAGAACAGCCCGCGCCAGCCAGCCGGGGAGCGCTTGATGCCACGCTTGCCTGATCACGACACATACAACATCATATACTAACAATAAATCATCCTTGTGCAAAAATAAACCAAAAACAACCATAAGGCGAGACTGTGTTCTGGGCAGTGACTGTGCACATGTGCTAAGGAGTGACTGTGTGCTGCGCTTAAGTTCTGGAGCGTGTGTGCTGCGCACATGTGCTGGGTAGTGTGTGCTGAGCACATACGCTGGGGACTGACTGTGCTGTGCACATGTGCTGGGGAGTGACTGTGCTGTGCACATGTGTTGGTGAGTTACTGTGCTATGCACATGTGCTGGGGAGTGACTGTGTGCTGAGCACATGCGCTGGGGACTGACTGTGCTGTGCACATGTGCTGGGGAGTGAATGTGCTGTGCACATGTGTTGGAGAGTGACTGTGCTGTGCACATGTGCTGAGAGTGACTGAGTGCTGGGCACATGTGCTGGGGAGTGACTGTGTGCTGTGCACATGTGCTGGGCAGTGGATGTGTGCTGTGCACATGTGCTGGACAGTGACTGTGCTGTGCACATGTGTTGGAGAGTGACTGTGCTGTGCACATGTGCTGAGAGTGACTGAGTGCTGGGCACATGTGCTGGGGAGTGACTGTGTGTTGTGCACATGTGCTGGACAGTTGCTGTGTGCTGTGCACATGTGCTGGACAGTGACTGTGCTGTGCACATGTGCTGGGGAGTGACTGCGCTTTGCGCATGTGCTGGGGAGTGACTGCGCTGTGCACATGTGCTGGGAACTGACTGTGTGCTGTAAACATGTGTTTTTAAAATAATAATAAACTTACCGGGAGCAGGTAGTTCTAGCACGGTGTGGTACTGTGGCAGATTGTTGGGGCCAGACCCCACCTGCGACAAACAGTAATAACATAAATACTGGTAAAATTAAATATATTCTGATATATGACCAACCCGACTTTGTTTCATAAATTAAGCCCATTTTCATTGGGTATATGTATGTAGATGGTAGTGTACCTCGATGTATTTGGGGCGGAGATGCGAGGAGGGCCGCAGCTGCGTGTTGTTGGCGGCGGCGGCGGCGGCGATGGCGCCCGACGCGGGCGGCAGGCGCGGGCTGCCGGCCGAGCGCCCGGACCGAGCTGCGCCGCGACGACGGGCTTCTTCTAGGCTGGGAGGGGATAAGATGCAATTTATTGATACACCACAATGGTGCCTCCACATCTGATGAACAAGCATTACACGAGCAGGTCGGCAGCATGCCGCGAACGCACTAGTCTCAATTACGTCGTCTGAAAACTGTACGCGCGCTACTGCATGCCGCAAGCGGTTCGCGAGCTGCTCGAGTAATGCGAGTTCGTCAGATGTGGACGATCCCACCTCAGATAACAATATACATAAACAATCAAGAAGATCAGAAAAATCTAAAAAAAAATGATGTTCAGTTCCTAAAATAGTGCACTAAAACCTCCACTTTACTGCCTCAGACAATTTGTGCATAGTAAATTAATTTGTGCATTGCACAAATTTGTCAAATTTCAACTAAATGAGATAATAATGAATTTAAAAATGAGTGTTTAAAGTTTTTGATATTGAAAATAATGATTAGTGTAGTTCAATTTTGTTAAGTTAGTCAAAATAAAGTACAATTAAATAAATCATTAATTAAATAAATAAATGCGGACAACATCACATACATTGCTCTGAACCCAAAGTAAGTTGCTAAAGCACTTGTGTTATGCAATTCAGAAACAACGAAGGTACCACAAACACCCAGACCCGAGGCAATGTAGAAAAGTGAGTTTCTACATTGACCCGACCGGGGATCGAACCCGGGACCTCAGAGCTAGCGACACCTTGAAACCGGTGCGTACGCCACTCGACCACGGAGGTCGTTAATGAAACGAAAGATGAAAAATTTCATACGTATTCCTGTTTGGCATTCTCATTGTTCTCATATTCAGGATTTGTTCCTAATGGCTTACATGCTGACATTAAAATAAGAGTAAATCTATAAAAATACACGCATCTATATAAGTAACTTACCTCAACAGTTTAGTAGGTGGATTGATCGGCAAACTCTTAGGTCGCCGACACGACTCCGTGCCGCGCAACTCCACTTGAGATTCACAACGTTCCTACAAAAATTAATATAATTCAAAACTGTGCACTGCACATAAGTCATCGTCCTATATCATTTACTGCAAAGAGACGCTGACCACAAAGCAAATATGAAATGATTTTTTTTACATTCTTGAAAGTTACTATAAATTGATTATCTTTAAGATAATCTTAAAGATAGATTTGGAGGACGAGAGGGGAGGCCTTTCAAAAAAAAAGCCTTTAATTCCATAAAGTCCGATGACGCAATCAAAGCCTGCGCTCAGGCAAACTGCACAGATCGCATCAGAAAACAACCTTTAAGCTAAAACATTAGTAAACAATCACAATTTCCCTATAATACTAGTACGTAGGAATCTTACATGTCACCGGAAAATAACAAGAACCGTAAGTTTATAATTTTCCTAGGAAATTTATAAACTACCGTAGGATTCTAAACGAGAGATAAAATGTATTATTTTACAATCACTTTCTCGTAAAATGATAAACTTAACTCGTAAGTCTCGTGGTAAATTTATAAACTAACGGATATCCATACGTAAGATTCTAAACGGTACGACCAATCACAGAAATGCTTTTAATTTTACGCTTCTTTAAAAAACGTAAAACAACACACTGCTCCCTGATTGGTCGATTTTGACAGTGCTAGTGCCGAGTTATGTTGATGATGAGAAGGATCACGTGACTTACTCAACCAATGGCGTTTGGTTACTGCTTACTTATTATTTTACGCTCGACTTACGTAAGTTTATCATTTGACGAAAATGTGAGCGTAAAATAATACATTTTATCTCTCGTTTAGAATCCTACGGAAGTTTATAAATTTCCTAGGAAATTTATAAACTTACGGTTCTTGTTATTTTCCGGTGACATATCATTTTCCATATTATGATACATAACAATACGTTAGAATCTCACCTGTTCCAAAGATTCCGGTCCAGAATCTTCCCCCTGTTCTTGAGCGAACAACTCCTCCGCGTAGCAGATGAGAAACTCCGTCACCACCGCCTACACATAAATGTAAATTATTGATAAAACATTTTGTAATCCGGGGATGACTGGATACAAAAAAAAAATAAAACAAAATATGCAGACCAAAGATTAAAATGTAAATTGAGCAGTGTCCGCGAAAAGTTTTTATACAAGTTAAATGCGAGAAAAGTTAACTATGCAAAGGAGATTTAACTAATTATTACATAGATTGGTATTTGACTATTTGTGCACAAAGCTTTTGTATCAGTGCACATAGCTGCACAGAGCTGCCCAGTCGGCTTCTGTTATTCGCATTTGACCAGTTCACATAGCGTTTTTTGCAGAAATTGCTATTACCTGCACAGCTACGCCTTGTAGGGCGTGTTGTGGGCGCGGCGCTCGCAGTAGATTCGGTGCCCACACTATGGCCATGTTTCTCGCCGTCATTCCGGTTTGTTCGCCCAGTAGCGAGACGCGGCGTAAGTGACGCATGAGGTATGCTAGTGTCCTGCAACAAATTATACGTTTTAAACTAATAATTTGTGCGTTGTTGCTGATGTCAATATAAGATAATTTTACAAAATTGTTTAATGAAGAAGTATTTAAGTTTTTTTATTACTACATGAATTATGTGTTCTAATAGCCAATCGCACTAGGATGTTTTAAGGATTTAAACGATATCTTATTAACGAATTATCAGAAGTTATGGAACCCGGGACCTCAGATTTTAAAAACACACACTCGACTAGTAGTCACGCACACTCAACCACAGCTACACGCAGTAAACGAAGCTTTCGTACAGCTGGTATGTGCACAGGTTCCCTAGCTCACTGTGTGCACACATACATACACTAACTCACCTATAATGCGGCGGCGGCAGCTTAACGACAGCGTCTCTGACGGCGCGCAGTCTCGCGGCCTCGTCGCCTGACGTCACGGCCGACACGAAGCTCTCGTACAGCTGGTATGTGCACAGCGGGTTTGGTAGCTCGCTGGTGACAAATAATAGTAATAAGTAATCAGAAGACAATAGTTAGATAATAGGCACTATAAGTCTGCTGTCTCGAAGGGCGATGGCAGGCAACGAGCGGTGCAATTTGGTGAAATGGTGACCACCCGCCCAAACGCAACAAATGTTGTTTTGCTGATCGTTGCACAAGATGGGCTACACAATACTTCGAGTTCAGCGATCATAGCAAGATATGGCTTACAATTCGACAATTCTAGGCTATTTATGTAAGATAAAAAATTATGTGCATTGCACAAACTACAACCACAGAAGAAAATACGAATATGCGCGAGAAAAAATAAGAGTACATTGCTATGAATTCGTAACTATATCTATGAATCTAGAATGCACTAAGTTGGAAGCATAATTTCTCCATAACTCCTAATGGTTCTCTCACTTGCCCAAAGCAAACATCATATTAAAACAAAATACATAAATAAAAATACATGCGTTAACTCACCGGAAATACATCTTCAACAGCGAGGGCACCGCATGCGGGTCCCGCAGCGTGGCGGGCGCGGCTAGGTCGGGAGCCGAACCCGCATCGAAGGCAGCTCGCAGCCGCTGCGTCAGTCCCGCACCGCCTGACAGCCGGTACACGCCATCGACTGCACCACGAGCCTCGATAGCTGCTGCGCATTCCACCAGTACTGCTGGCACTGTACCACGAATAATAACAAAATCGGTTTAATATGAATCATATAGCGGAATGCCAAGGAAAGGTCGAAGGAGTCAGGGATGACTGAGAGCACATTGGAATAACGATAAAGCCAATTCAACCGGAACGCTGTGGATGAGGGATGAGTAACAGAGAAGTATAGCAGAAAAAAGAGGACGCTTAAACCCAGCAGTTGCGTGAATCCGGGCTGAAATGATAATAAGCAGGATTTACAATCCCTTGATCAGTGCACATAACACATCAAAAGTAAGACTAATTTGCGCGTTGCACAGAGCTCGTTATATGGTTATAGTGTACGCTCTTACAACGAGCGTACGCGAACGAACGAACGTACACTACAACCATATAACGAGTTCATTATGATAAGAATTGTGTTTATTATAAACTAGAAGCATTGGTAATCATATTGTGACATAAAATAAAGAACATAAAAATACACTTCTCATCAAAAAAATCGAAACACTTTCGTTTTTATTGTTTTCGTCCTAATTTTTTACAAAAGAGAATTGATTCAATGAAAAAAAAAAACACTATTGTGTAGCTGGCAGTTTGGTCATTACAGTAAGAAGAAAAAAATCAAAATTCGAAATTAGAATTTCATTTGTTTATCCTATAAATGAAATTAATCACTGTTTTCAGACAAATGTGTATTTAGGGTTGGAGTACGTTTCTCGTTTAAAAACTAAAAATTTGCGCTTGTCTTTAAACTTTTTGTTTCTTATTTCATTTACTGTGACTTTGGGACGTCTGAAAAAACTTTTTTTCTAAAACATATGGATACTTCGCCCGCAGAAGCCGCCCAAGTGGTGGCATTGCTGGATTCTGGACTTAGTCAGCGTGTTGTGGCTGCAAGATTGCATCTAAGCTTATCATCTGTTCATAGAGTCTACAAACGCTATCGGGAGACTGGTTCGTTCACGCGCCGTTCAGGATCTGGCAGGAATCGGGTCACTTCTGAGCGAGATGATCGATTTATTGAAACAACTTCTGTACAAAATCGACGCCTTAACGCTTTTCAACTGCAGCAGCAGCTTCGCGTTGTACGAAGAGTAGCTGTAAGTGACTCTACAATAAGAAGAAGGTTGAAGGAACGCGGATTGGCACCGCATAAGCCAGCGAATGGGCCGAAATTAACTGCAGACCATCGAAGAGCGCGCCTTAACTTTCCAGGCGAGCACCTAACTTGGTCATACCTTCAGTGGAGCAAAGTACTGTTTTCTGATGAGTGTAAAATTATGCTGTATGGTAACGACGGAAGGAACAAGGTCTACAGAAGAGATGGAGAACGTTTTGCACAATGCTGCATTGAAGAAAAGATCAGCTATGGTGGCGGTTCGTGGACGGTTTGGGGAGGAATCAGCGCCGACGGTAAGACAGAACTTGCCTTTGTGTCTGGGCCACGGCTGCCTGCACTAAACTCTCATCGGTACATCGAACAGTGTCTTGAACCTCATGTGATGCCCTATGCACATTTTATTGGCAACGACTTCATATTCATGCACGACAATGCTAGAGCTCACACCGCGGGCGTCGTACGTGATTATCTTACCGAAGTCGGTATCTCCATTATGGTATGGCCAGCAAGAAGCCCGGACATGAATCCCATTGAACATCTATGGGATGAATTAAAGAGACGTATTCGAGCAAGAGATCCAGCCCCAGAAACACTTAGCCAGCTGCAAAATGCAATCCAAGAGGAATGGGATAATATACCACAACATGTGATCGTGACTCTCATCCGATCGATGAAGAACCGTATGGAAGCAGTAATAAGAGCTCGCGGAGGGAATACAAGTTATTAAATAAACGTTTCTTACATTTTTTTTCATTTACGCGTGTTGTTTTACCCATTTCCTTCTTATTCCATACAGGGTAAAAATTACTCATTATACAAAATACGAAAGCTATGAAGACTTAATTTTGAATTTAGAACATAAACATTAGGATTTAAGAACCTCATACTACTCACTATTAAATGACATTTTACATTTATTCCTAAATATACACATTTTTCTGATAATCCTTATCAAATCATAAACTGCGAGGTGTTTCGATTTTTTTGATGAGAAGTGTATATACTTATAACTTTATCTGAACAAAGATCAGCTTGTTCCATTGCTTCGTGCTCGCAGGACACTTTTGTATAATATACATACTTTTGACCACAGCACATAAGATGTGAAACTTACAAAATCCAATAATTGTCCATTGCACATACTATTCAGACTACGAACTCCAGCATAAAGAATCTCCCTTCACCTTGGCTAACACAGCTTGTATAGGAGCTACTCACATATAAGTACAACTCACCGTCGTGGCCACAGTTGAGCAGGTGCTCGCCTAAGTCGCAGCCGAACACGCGCTCCCTCAGTATGCCTTGCTGCCGGGAGAGTATGAAGCTGCCTAACACAGCTTGTATAGGAGCTACTCACATATAAGTACAACTCACCGTCGTGGCCACAGTTGAGCAGGTGCTCGCCTAAGTCGCAGCCGAACACTCGCTCCCTCAGTATGCCTTGCTGCCGGGAGAGTATGAAGCTGCCTAACACAGCTTGTATAGGAGCTACTCACATATAAGTACAACTCACCGTCGTGGCCACAGTTGAGCAGGTGCTCGCCTAAGTCGCAGCCGAACACTCGCTCCCTCAGTATGCCTTGCTGCCGGGAGAGTATGAAGCTGCCTAACACAGCTTGTATAGGAGCTACTCACATATAAGTACAACTCACCGTCGTGGCCACAGTTGAGCAGGTGCTCGCCTAAGTCGCAGCCGAACACTCGCTCCCTCAGTATGCCTTGCTGCCGGGAGAGTATGAAGCTGCCTAACACAGCTTGTATAGGAGCTACTCACATATAAGTACAACTCACCGTCGTGGCCACAGTTGAGCAGGTGCTCGCCTAAGTCGCAGCCGAACACTCGCTCCCTCAGTATGCCTTGCTGCCGGGAGAGTATGAAGCTGCCTAACACAGCTTGTATAGGAGCTACTCACATATAAGTACAACTCACCGTCGTGGCCACAGTTGAGCAGGTGCTCGCCTAAGTCGCAGCCGAACACTCGCTCCCTCAGTATGCCTTGCTGCCGGGAGAGTATGAAGCTGCCTAACACAGCTTGTATAGGAGCTACTCACATATAAGTACAACTCACCGTCGTGGCCACAGTTGAGCAGGTGCTCGCCTAAGTCGCAGCCGAACACGCGCTCCCTCAGTATGCCTTGCTGCCGGGAGAGTATGAAGCTGCCTAACACAGCTTGTATAGGAGCTACTCACATATAAGTACAACTCACCGTCGTGGCCACAGTTGAGCAGGTGCTCGCCTAAGTCGCAGCCGAACACTCGCTCCCTCAGTATGCCTTGCTGCCGGGAGAGTATGAAGCTGCCTAACACAGCTTGTATAGGAGCTACTCACATATAAGTACAACTCACCGTCGTGGCCACAGTTGAGCAGGTGCTCGCCTAAGTCGCAGCCGAACACTCGCTCCCTCAGTATGCCTTGCTGCCGGGAGAGTATGAAGCTGCCTAACACAGCTTGTATAGGAGCTACTCACATATAAGTACAACTCACCGTCGTGGCCACAGTTGAGCAGGTGCTCGCCTAAGTCGCAGCCGAACACTCGCTCCCTCAGTATGCCTTGCTGCCGGGAGAGTATGAAGCTGCCTAACACAGCTTGTATAGGAGCTACTCACATATAAGTACAACTCACCGTCGTGGCCACAGTTGAGCAGGTGCTCGCCTAAGTCGCAGCCGAACACGCGCTCCCTCAGTATGCCTTGCTGCTTGAGACTGCGGCGCGATGGCCGGGATAGTATGAAACTTCGGAACAAGGATATCAGCTTTCCATGTTTGCGTAAGACTGGCTTTATTGGGGCGACGGCTACGGACCTGTACAGAAAAAGTTCGATTAAATTATGTATGTAAGTAATTATATAATATTAATAATTGAGAGAAAAAAAAAGGCATTGGACAGAACTGGTTTTGCATGCGTCTGTTTTTGGGAATACTTGTAACGGCTACATATGGTTTGTGTTTTGGAATATTTTGACATATTCAGGGTGTCACCGAAAGGGTATATCAATCCAAAAGGGGTGAAGAGTACATCTGGTATAGATTCAGTTTACAAAGTTTCAGCTCGAAATAAGATAATTTAATAATTAAGCGCTAGTCTGTGTGTTTTGCAGTGGATATGTTTCCTGCCAACGCATTTCTCTGTATGTTTGTGTGTCTGTCTGTGTTACTCACCCCACAATAGGCGGCAGCTGCGTCATATGCCGGGGCACCTTATCCCCTATAACAGCCACACAGTGGTGCGGGAAGAAGCCCACTCGGAAGCCTCGCTTGTGTATGTTTGTGTGTCTGTCTGTGTTACTCACCCCACAATAGGCGGCGGCTGCGTCATATGCCGGGGCACCTTATCCCCTATAACAGCCACACAGTGGTGCGGGAAGAAGCCCACTCGGAAGCCTCGCTTGTGTATGTTTGTGTGTCTGTCTGTGTTACTCACCCCACAATAGGCGGCGGCTGCGTCATATGCCGGGGCACCTTATCCCCTATAACAGCCACACAGTGGTGCGGGAAGAAGCCCACTCGGAAGCCTCGCTTGTGTATGTTTGTGTGTCTGTCTGTGTTACTCACCCCACAATAGGCGGCAGCTGCGTCATATGCCGGGGCACCTTATCCCCTATAACAGCCACACAGTGGTGCGGGAAGAAGCCCACTCGGAAGCCTCGCTTGTGTATGTTTGTGTGTCTGTCTGTGTTACTCACCCCACAATAGGCGGCGGCTGCGTCATATGCCGGGGCACCTTATCCCCTATAACAGCCACACAGTGGTGCGGGAAGAAGCCCACTCGGAAGCCTCGCTTGTGTATGTTTGTGTGTCTGTCTGTGTTACTCACCCCACAATAGGCGGCGGCTGCGTCATATGCCGGGGCACCTTATCCCCTATAACAGCCACACAGTGGTGCGGGAAGAAGCCCACTCGGAAGCCTCGCTTGTGTATGTTTGTGTGTCTGTCTGTGTTACTCACCCCACAATAGGCGGCGGCTGCGTCATATGCCGGGGCACCTTATCCCCTATAACAGCCACACAGTGGTGCGGGAAGAAGCCCACTCGGAAGCCTCGCTTGTGTATGTTTGTGTGTCTGTCTGTGTTACTCACCCCACAATAGGCGGCGGCTGCGTCATATGCCGGGGCACCTTATCCCCTATAACAGCCACACAGTGGTGCGGGAAGAAGCCCACTCGGAAGCCTCGCTTGTGTATGTTTGTGTGTCTGTCTGTGTTACTCACCCCACAATAGGCGGCGGCTGCGTCATATGCCGGGGCACCTTATCCCCTATAACAGCCACACAGTGGTGCGGGAAGAAGCCCACTCGGAAGCCTCGCTTGTGTATGTTTGTGTGTCTGTCTGTGTTACTCACCCCACAATAGGCGGCGGCTGCGTCATATGCCGGGGCACCTTATCCCCTATAACAGCCACACAGTGGTGCGGGAAGAAGCCCACTCGGAAGCCTCGCTTGCCGCGCCACCACAGCGACTCCTGCGGGCCTGACAATACTTCGCACATGTATAGGGTTAGACGGACTAACACACACAATAATACTATTAATAAAATAATAGGAGCTAATAAAGGTCTCACTGCTGGGCAAAGGCCTTACTGCTGGGCAAAGGCCTCACTGCTGGGCAAAGGCCTCACTGCCGGGCAAAGGGCTTTTCCCATATAGAGAAGGCACTAGTATTGTGTTAGACGAAGTAACACACTCAATAATAACTATAATTAAAATAATAGGAGCTAATATGGTATCACTGCTGGGCAAAAGTCCCACTGCTGGGTAAAGGCCTATTCCCATATAAAAAAGGAACGAGTGTTTGGTTAGAAGAACTAACACACAGCCTAATAACAGCTATATAGTGATAATAAGTTATAAACGGCCTTCGCCCACTAGTGTGACAGAATAGGCCAGAAAAAATGACCCACTGCTGCGTAAAGGCCTCTTCCCATGTAGAGAAGGCACGAGTTTAGGTTTAGGTTTCACGGACTA
Organism: Autographa gamma; assembly: GCA_905146925.1. Classification (NCBI taxonomy): domain Eukaryota; kingdom Metazoa; phylum Arthropoda; class Insecta; order Lepidoptera; family Noctuidae; genus Autographa; species Autographa gamma. Next base: position 1,470,039 of record LR989878.1, on the reverse strand, counting down.
AACGCACAATACTAACAACTATCATTAAAACAATAGGAGCTTAGAAATGATCACCTGCTGAGTAAAGGCCTCTTCTCATATAGAGAAAGCACAAGTATCGCGTTAGAAGAACTAACACAAATATTAACAACGAAAGTAACAAAAGAAACAACAAAGCTCCTATATAAAATTAATTAATAATAACAGACTATAGACGTCCCACTGCTAGGTAAAGGCCTCTTCTGATATAGAGAAGGGTCGAGAGGACATAATCATGCATGCTCATTGCGAGTAGGCGATTTTTGGAATACATATGTAAGTACTGTTTGTCATCCATGTCTAACAATAACTTCAGTGGGTTCGAACCTGCAACCTTGTGCACACAAATTCGCACATTTATAATTATAATTATTTAGTCTTTATTTATTTTCAGGAGACCTTTGCCCTGCAGTGGAATAAGGGCTTATTAAATTAGATTTCTTGCTTCTTCTTGATTTAAAAATAATCTACACAAATCAAAACGCAAAGCTATGGAAACATCGAGTATATTGCAATTCAGATTATCATAAGACTGGCAATCTACTACCAAACATATTATAATAACGAAAAATGTTAAAAGTCTAATATTCTGCCATCTACCACATACATACAACTAAAATCAAACTACACAGATTAGGACAATTTAACAATTTAAAACTAAAAATCTTTAGAATTTAAAATTTTTAATACGACGAGTTCTTTGACGCCTGTTAGTTTTTATTTATGTAAGTTTTAGTTTTAGTATAGTTAGAGTTTGTTCTTATATTAGATTTAATTGTGTAATAATAAAAAAAATGTAAGGTAGAACTTTAATAAATTGAAATAAAACTACTTTTACGGATTTTATCGCGGTTTGTATTTGAATTTTAGCTCCCGACGTTTCGACACCTTTGCAGGTATCATGGTCACGGGCAGACTTGCCGGTTTTTCAAGCAAATATTTTTAATTCGAGATAAGTACATAATTATTGTAGGTATGACATATTTTTAATTAAAAATTATTCAATATAATATTATCATAACATAACATATCATCACGCCTGTATCCCCGAAGGGGTAGGCAGAGGTGTACCAATGTACACCCACAGTTCGCGCATATGTTTAGGTCCCATGTAATAGGGGCGAGCCTATTGCCACTAACCGGGCACAAAACCAAACTCCGACCCGCTACTGAGAATTTCATAGAAACATCCAATAACACCTTGGTCGACTCGGGACTCGAACCCAAGACCTCTAGAGTAGCAGTCGCGCTTAGCACCACTAGGCCAACGAGGCAGATCTTATCAAACATTATAATCTCATACAAAAGTATTTGGAATTCAAAATCCAGCTCAGTTTATACACAAAACCCATTGTAATTGTCCTATACTTATGCAAGTTTATTTCTGCATTTAAATCAAAGCTTATTCTTCATTTATTTCTATATTTCTACATATAATATCAAAGCTTATATGACTTACCTGGCATATCAATGATTGATATCATATCACCGACTTCGAAACTTATTTCGTCGCGTGCCTGAAACAAATTGACCAATTTGAGTAACGAGACAAAGAAATTATGGCTCAGTTTTCAAGAGCTAACATAACATAGCATTACGCCTGTATCCCCGAATGGTTAGGCAGGGTGTACCAATGTACACCCACAGTTCGCCGATATGTTTAGGTCCCATGTAATAGGGGGCGAGCCTATTGCCACTAACCGGGCACAAATCCAAACTCCGACCTGTTACTGAGAATTCCATAGAAAAACCCAATAACACCTTGGTCGACTCGGGAATCGAACCTAAGACCTCCAGCGTAGCAGTCGCGCTCAGCACCAATAGGCCAACGAGGCAGTTCCAATTTTCATGGTTTAAAAATAAAGAATATACTATCCCATTGTACTTATCGTTTAGATTTACCTTTCCAACTTACTGTGTATTTGTGTTCAGACCATATTTCATTATTTCTTATTTAATAACATAAAGTTTATGATTACCTGCGACACATATTTCCTGACGGAGTAAGCGGCGGCCACGGCCGGTGTGTTGATAGATGATGAATCTTCGTTGGCTACTAGTAGCTTGTGTCCTGAAAACAAACATATTATTAATACTGTTACATCTTATATAGATCTGTTATATTCAACTCCAGAATTTGGACACCTGTATATAGTGTCTTATTTATTAGGATTGTAACGTGGTACACTGTAGTGTTTAATATAACAATAATATAATAATAATATTAGCCTATAAACGTCCCACTGCTGGGCACAGGCCTCTTCCCATATAGAGAAGGTACGAGCATTGATCACCACGCTTGCTCTCTGCGGATTGGTGATTTCAGATCCCAATTTTGGATTCCAGGTTTCCTCACGATGCGAATTAAGAAAGTACATATAACTTTGAATATTATTAATTAATAAAAATGATTAACTATTAGCCTCACCTTTGTTGTCCATCTGCAGCCAGTTGAGCACTGGGCCGCAGTTGATGGAGTCGTCGGCTATGATAGACAGGTGGTGGACGTAGTCGGCTATTAGCCGCTGGTACTCCTCCTGAGACTTGGCGAGCGCGGGAGGTATCTTCTCGCTGAGGTTCGGCAGGCCCGACACTTTGCGGTCGTAGATGCATCTGTTAATAAAAAATATATTATATCATTTACATAATTAATATATTATTGGCACCCACGGAGGGGCAGTTTTTCGATAGTGGCGCCCACCGTGGGACCTTTCTTACTCGTGTCATTGGCACCCACCGTGGGCCAGCCTTTTAGCTGGTAGTGTCACACTCACCTGTGCAGCATGTCGTCTAGCTGCAGGAAGTTGTCGGTGTTCCTGGTGAGCGTCCACTCGCGCACGTCGCACGCCGAGCTCCAGCTGCTGCACAGCGCGCGCGCCTCGCTCTCCTCGCAGCCCGAGCTCACGTGCGACCGCACAAGCAGGCAGATCCACACTAAGGGACAAACATACATGTTAATCTACATACATATCATCACGCCTGTATCCCCGAACGGGTAGGCAGAGGTGTACCAATGTACATCCACAGTTCGCCGATATGTTTAGGTCCCATGTAATAAATAGCAAGCCTATTGCCACTAACCGGGCACAAATCCAAACTCCGACCTGCTACTGAGAATTTCATAGAAAAACCCAATAACACCTTGGTCGACTCGGGAATCGAACCCAAGACCTCTAGCGTAGTAGTCACAGTGGAGGCAGTCACACATACTAATCTATAAGTAACTAGCAGCCCGTCCCGGCTTTGCTCGGGTGCAACGCTGATACCAAATATAACTACACAATCATAAAGTTCTATAGGGCGAAGCACAGTCTTGGACGCGACGCGCTATTTGGTATAGGCACGACCCCCGGCCCCGCGCGGCCCTCCGGCCGGTATCGCCGTAACCGCTATGTACCTACATTTAAAATTTGCAATATCTTCGAAAATATTCATTTAAATTACATGCTGTAAAGGGCAATATTGACCTATATTGCATGCACAATTTATTAAAGGTACTTAATTGGATAAGGATTAATACTGTATTGCTTAAAATCGCTTTTTCGTAAATAAGTAATAAATAAACGATAAAAATGGTTATCGTGGGTTATCCTCAAGAGATAGACATATGCCATCGCGGACTTTTTTGTAGATCTTTTTAAGGTGCACAATACTGTAGTACATTATTTTGATCTATCTCATAGGGTTCAGCCAGCGTTTGTAATGAAAGCGCAAAAAATGGGTTCATTTACGACCTTACATTAGAAATCTCTAAGATTATCCGTATTTCTGTACTATATTATGCATGTATTATACATATAAACCTTCCTCTTGAATCACTCTATCTATTAAAAAAAACCGCATCAAAATCCGTTGCGTATTTTTAAAGATCTAAGCATACATAGGGACAGACAGCGGGAAACGACTTTGTTTTATACTATGTAGTGATAAGTGAAGACAACATCAAATACTTGTCTCGGATAGCACGTTAATAGCCTGTCCAGAACGCGCGTGTCCACTTGCGCGTGCACGAGATACTAGAGCTACATCCCCATGTGCTCTCGTGCGTTGCCTCACACGCTCGTAAAACGCTTGCAATGAGCGGGACTCTACTCGCTCGTCTTATTATACCCGGCACGTAAGTTGGCAAGGTTTTGACGTAGGGGGGGGGGGGGAAATACGCGCATACTCGACCTAACTCACCAATCTCTAATCGACTCGGTCGACTAACGCACCACCATACTACCGCGTCATTGCTGCGTACTACGCGCGTGTCCGTGGCGAGTGGACGTATCCGGTTCAAAATGGAGCGTGGTATTTTTAACACGGAACTTTTTTTGACGAAATTGAGAAAAGAGTAGCTATATGGGATATGGAATCATCAGATTTTATACCCTTTCGCTAACACATTGTCCCCTGGTCTAGGACCTACCTTCATCGCTGTTGTCCTGGCACTTCTCCTCGCACGGCACCCACTCTATACTGAGCCCGCCTAGAGACACGCGCTCGTAATGGAAATGGGCACACTCTTCCAGCTTCGGGAAACGGCAGGAAGGCACGGGGGGGATCGTCTGAAAAACAATATTAAATGAAATTAAAGTAAAACATATAAAATTAAAATAATACATATAATCACGCTTCTTTCCCATAGGGTTAGGCAAAGACCACTTATTTCCACTTGCTACTTATTAATTTACTTACCTACTCGTCTTGATAATATAAAATAAAAAAACATAAGCAACAAGATCATCATCTCCCTGCCCCGTTCCCAATTATATGTCGGCGCGATGCGTATTCAGCTTCCATTCATCTCTACAACTCGTCATCTCAGTATTCACTCCTTTCTTACTCATATCATCTTTCACACAATTCATATTATAAAACACAGTCATCTGATCACAAACTATGCAGAGCCTGTACTATGGTAACTGTATGCCAACTGGAGCAAACTTAAATATTTCTGAATATGTTTCACTATATGTCACCTAACTCCTCCTGAAGGGTTGGACCCATCGACGTATGATATGCATAGACTGCTACTATCGCTAGGTTCCCTTTGGGCCAAGCGAGAGCAGTTTTTAGTCTGATCCTAGTACATTTCGTTTTTCATTTAAGTTAATTTTCGCGCAACGAGAAACTTATATAAGAAAATATCGATGGTTTTGACATTGTTAGGATAATATTAGTGTTTGAGATAGATTTTTTAAAACGGCACGCTCCGTCTTCATACATAATTCACGACAATACTTGTTCACACTAGTGCTTAAGGTTTAAACTCTGATAGGCTCACTCTATAGTTTCAAATGCAACCTCGTTGGTTGGACCAATCCGATTAAACTTATGTATATATACTTGAATGGGTTACTGAATGAATTAAAATAGTTTATTTGCAAGTAGGACTAAATAAATCACTTTTACAATGTCTTCCTAAGCTAGATGAAGTCGACATGTCCTAACTGACTACCCTGAGAAGAAATGTCGAAACAAACTCGGGGGTCTTAGTCTCTTTTATAGTCCCAATAGTTTGAAAGACACAATTGGACCCAGAATGTAGCTTTGCGAAGCTTTTTTTCTGATCTGATCAGACGCTAGTTTTTAAATAAATATTTATATAAGTATGTTTTTTCTTCTTACCGTATCATCGATGTCATAAGCTGAAGCGGACGGCGCTGATTGGCTCATAGCAGAGCTCTGTGACGTCACAGGAGTCACCGACAGCGCCGTTAGCGATATCGAACCTGGAATTAAAAGAAAAATAAATCAATAATCTATCATCATCATCATCATCAGCCGGAAGACGTCCACTGCTGAACAAAGGCCTTCCCTAGAACGCCACAATGAACGACAACTCGCCAATTGCATCCACCGGGTGCCCGCTACGACGACGATATCGTCAGTCCACCTGGTGGGCTGCCAACGCTGCGTCTTCCGGTTCATGGCAAATTTTCCAGAGTTGGCTTACTTAAATCGATAATAGATATAATAGAGACTGTACAAATTATGTAGGTAGTAAAATATGAATATTTTTTAACTGGCTTCAAAACAAGGATGCTCTTAATTCGATCGTATTTTTTTACGGCATGTTTATAACGCGATAACTCTGGCAATTGTTTATAGGATACCTCAGAAGGTTTTAGTGTGTGTTGTGTGTACTCGCCTCCTCCCTATATAAGCTAAGCTAGTAAGATTGGATATAATTAAACATTAAGTACAACTGTATTTAGAAATATTCAAGTATGTTTATCAGTTGTCTGGTTACCATAACACAAGCTCTGCTTAGCTTGGGATCAGACAACCGTGTGTGAGATGTCCCGGAATATTATTATTATTAACTAAACACTTGTCTCATTGACACTCCCGGCAGCCCACATTGCAGTTTGAAATCATTTTTTTTTTCTTTTTCGTCTAATCAGTTCATTAATCTATAGTCACAAATACCACGTGCGAGATCGTCAAAACCAAGCCCCTTGCATTCAGTGTATGTAACAACATTTTTATGTTTCATACACAAAACTGTTTGGTCCACCATTGTTATCGAGGCGAGCGAGAACAATGTAGGATGTTTGCGCAAAATATGCAGCGATTTGTGCAGTTTTGATGCAATAGTAACCTGCTATATGGGTGCATTTTACATGCGTGTAGATAAAATCTAGAGGTAACAAAAAAAAAAACAAAACTAAACAACTATCTCTCTAATAAAACAAAACAAAAATAAACGTCTATAAAATATTAAGAAAAAGAAAAAAATATAAACAAAATTATCGACAGCGACTAAATTGTTTGTGTAATGAGCACGATCATGTGTTCGGTGTCTGGGTGCAATTTTTCTATAATATGTATGTATTTAGAAAAGGGTATATAAGTATGTTTATCAGTTGCCTGGTTACCATAACACAAGCTCTGCTTAGTTTGGGATCAGACAACAGTGTGTGAGATGTCCCGATATACAAAAAAAAAGATTACTCATAGATGATATCTAACATCAATAAAATGTATATGGGACCACCTCCGAGGTATACCCTATCATGCCGTCGAATTGAAAGCCTCCTCTTTTTGATTCAACTAAAAAACAAATCATAGGTCATGGGTAGTTTTTTTTTAGATATATTTCGCACCTACTATCTTACCTGTACGTGTTTATATATTTTTATAGACACACATTAGACTATATTATTGAAATTAATGAAAGAAAGAACAAAGTACACGCTTTAGATCAGAAAAAAAAAACTTTATTTTTAAATCGATCCTCTGTTGCCGAAATATTCGTCTACAATAAAAAAAAACACGCTATCGACATGAGGACCTTCTCCTTTTGAAACGGTATATAATATGGTAATGGTTATTCTAGAGTTTATTTCGCGGATATCATTTACTTGTAAGCAATGATATTCTAATAAACAGATATGTTATACACATACAAAACAATCGAAACAAGTGTTCCGCGCAGCGCGGCAGCTAGCGAAAGAGATAGCGCGATAAAACCCATAAGAAAAAAGAGACAAATAGTGTTGCTGTTGAAAGGCAATACGCCCCAATTAGGACGTTTCCGAGTCTTCACGATTGCACGCTTATAACATATCTGTTTATTAGAATATCATTGATCTTATTTGAATTAAATAATAAAAGCTAAATAAGGTGTAATAATTATATCCTTACCAGGCGTCTCCCTCTTGCTTTCCGGATCATTATTCGAGGTCCTTGTGGAACCGCGCGAATCGGAACTGAACCGCACCGATCTGGAAAGATAATTAACAATATGTAAATGAACGTTCTTATATTTATCATTGTTATATTATACACTATCTTTATAAATCATAGCCTATGTGTTATTCCGATGTATCAGCTACATTATTGTTAAGTTTCATTAAAATCCTTTCAGTAGTTTTTGCGTAAAAGAGTAACAAACATCCACACATCCATTCTCACAAACTTTCACATTTATAATATTAGTAAGGATAATTTCGTGCCGTTTCAAGTAAACTTATTGAGCACTAATTTTGGTTATAATGGGCCTATAATTTCCTTTTAGATAATGCAGGTAGTTCAACTTAATTTGTTGTCAAATCAAGGACTGTGATTGGTTAACCGAAAGACTATCAACAATCGCAAGTTTGAAAGTTAATAACTAATTTATGCGTCGATTAAACGTTGCAGAAACCGGGGGTAACTTTTATGTAGGGTAAGTAATCAATGACCAGTAAAATTTTATAATGAGGAGCTGGGTATAAATATAAAAATACATTTATTGCTACTAAAAAAACCAAACAAGAATAGTTTTAGGTAAGGAAGGAGAAAAAAGGAGATGGCTCAGCTAATGTTGCTCCGACAACGTCGCAACGCTGATTTTCAGCCATTTCTACTCCCTGAGCCGACCTGTATTCTATTCTGTAATTAATTTCGATATCGAGCTTCACCTGAGTGATAATAAAGCTCATTTCAAAAGTGAACCCAATTGGCCTTGATTTACAATTCAAATTTGAGAATACGTTTTTGACATCTCACCGCGGATTCCGCTGTCGAGATACGAAAATAATGTTACAGAATAGCACTACTGATCTCGAATCGAAAGTTCCTTTTGAATTGTATGTATACTAAGATTATGATAAAGCTACTCCTCATCCCCTCATATCCTCACCTGTGGAAGCTGCTGCAGTGTGTCATGGCGTCCTTATCGGGCTCCGCGAACGCGCGAGCGGCGAGCGACTGGCAAGACATCACTGATCCGTGGGGGGAGCCCTGGACAACAAGAAATGGTGCTATTACTACACAATAGGGTTAGGCAGAAGTGTACCAATGTACGCCCACAGTGCGCCGATATGTTTAGGTCCCAGGTAATAGGGGGCGAGCCTATTGCCACTAACCTGGCACAAATCCAAACTCTGACCTGCTACTGAGAATTTCATAGAAAAACCCAATAACACCTGGGTCGACTTGGGAATCGAACCCTCTCTAGCATAGCAGTCACGCTTAGCACCACTGGGCCAACGAGGCAGTTACGCATCCACACAATACTATATTTAAAGGTTAGCATCGACGGACGAGCCTCGAGCTGATGAACTGCTCGCCACCGTTCTTGAGGTGATTGATGAGCGAGCTTTACCGGCAAGCCAATAAAACTGTGGTAAAGCTCGCTCGTTGATCACAACCCTTAAGATATATAAATAATACATAATAGTCCCTGTAGCCAAGACACAGATCTGCAAGCGTTAACAATGATAGAAATCGCTTCAATTACATTAAGTGTATGAAGACTTGTCAGAGTCATACATTTTTGCGATTCGATCAGTGTTAACGCTTGTAGAATTTTCATTTGGCTCAACGTTAAAACCTTTTAATTAGAAAAAAAAATACCATAGTAAACTAACGAGACCCTACATAGATTTTTAACATCGATGTATCCTCGGGAGTTTCTGAGTACATAGAAAATAAAAATACGTGACTTATATTACATCATTAGTTCTCTTATGAATTAAATGTAAAAAACTACGTTATTGAACCTTAAGAATTATATATGCTACTATTTGACACGAAACTAGACATCCATGCAGACAGAACCACGTTATAAACTAGTATCTACAAACTAGCAGACAATTACTTTATCTACGCCTTCTAAATCATCACTAACAGCGTTAGGCACTTGGCAGATAACATTCAAGACTTAGCGGTAATCTCAAGTGGCTGTAAACGGAATCAAGTAGATATATTGTTTAAGTGGCTTCGATCTGTAGATAATAGACTATTGTGGGGTTTGTTTAGTTTATATCTAAATGGATTAAATAATAGCGGTGTGTAGTTTCCACATTTATCTTAAAATGACATCTGATGTTTATTTCTTTATCACTGTTAAGAAAATGTTAATCTTGAAGAGTTTGGACTAAAATAAAAACAACAATAATATTATTAAAAGAGGTATTTTGTAAAATAAGTAGGTACTAAGTGTGTATATGGAGAAGGGCCGGCAAGAAACTCCATAGTTTACCTACTGTTTTTTAAATAATTGTTACAATTATTTGTACATTATTAGTCGTGTGGCTCGAGAAACTTGAAACGTACCCTCCCCACCTTCCGCCAGCGTTCTTTTTACCTGACGCGACCTATACCTACGTAAATAAAATAACGAAAATTTAATATAATTTAATTTGTAATAAAATAAACATTACTACAGTTTAACTAGTATTCTTATTCATGAACATACGCTGACACTTTCTTCTGTCTAACACTCGTATGAGGCACAATAAAATATAATTATTATAAACGAGAGCACAGCGCCGACATAATATTTTATATCGTTATAAAACTCTGTGAAGTAGGTTAACTATACTCTAGGATTTTTGAATGCGGTTGTGCGGTCCCAGTGTTAGCGGTTAGCGGGTTAGATCTGCTAGATTTTGAAGAACGGGTTTAATGATCAGACAAATACTTAGCTGTCAAGGCGAAATTTTATACATTTTTGGGTTGACTGTTTAACTGAAGTAATAAATAAATGAGAACCAACTAAATGAACTAGAAATGGTAAAAATCGCTTATTTGAAACATGTATTTAATATCCAATGAATACTTTTTATGCTATTAGTTGAAGTACACAACATTGTATACAATAATTCAGGCCAAAATGTACGACAGAGACACTACAAACTTAGCAGCGACGCAAAATTGAGTCTCATTCGTTTATTTTCAACCAAACTTTCTTTTATAAACCCGCTCCGCTCATACACGCTAACCGCTCGCATTGGGACCGTATACCAGACATTTATAGGTCATAAACAAGCAAGCAGAAAAAGTATTGCCGCCTAGTGAAATGTGATATTGCCGGTCTATATACGGAAGTTTTAGACTTTAGATAAGTCTTATTGTAGATACTAGCGACTTTGTAGTTAAAGATTATTCATATAATACGTACTCGTCCGAAGTCTGTAAGTCATTTATTTTTTCTACCGTGACCGTGATTATTGGGAGTTAATTCAATTAAAACCGGTAAGACTCGAAGTCGACCCAAATAAATTTCAGGAAAATGGCTATCCAGTAATAAGTATTATGACGTAAGTAGCAAAGTATTTAATGATTACTTTAGAACACTAGTTTTTTCTTTATTATTTAGACAAAAATCAACCAGAAAACAGACTGCAATGAGATTTACAGATAAATAAGAAATTGGTCCACAATTGTAGTAACATACGTACAAATAGAGTCCTAAAGAATTGAAAACCTCATCCTATACAAGTCGGTTAAAAAAAAACTTCGTCCGAAACTCATGACAGAGACAAAGAGAGAAATCATAAATCCTAATATAACGATCGAGTTAAAGACGCATAGACTAGTCTTCAAAAACTTAGCTAAGCTAAAACCACTTGAGTAATATATGAATGAATAAGATAAGACGTTATTTACTACTAAGCGTTTATTTACTATTGCCAGACGTGACGTCATACTATGACAGTCACAGTCGTCACAGAAACAATTAGAGATAAGAGTTCATCCATCTCGGCTGCGGCGCCGGCGTATTGTGGATATTAGTCATACGGTAACACATATTTTTGGTTACTCTTTTTAGTTTTTTTTTTTTAACACTATGTTACCCCACTGCAGGACACGAAGTCTCTCCTTATTTACCGTATTTAAATTATGTATTCTGATTTAATAAAATCAAATTATTAAATGAAAAAGAGCCCATAATCAAATCAAATCATATTTTCTAAATCTTTGTGATCTCCAAGACAGAATAAGACCACGAGAATTGCCAAATAAATGTCTAATTCTGCTCCTACCGAAAAGACTGCGAATGGACAATATTTAAGGACTTCTTTTCAACCTTTATAGGTCTTTCTTAGTCCCTATCACGTCCTGGAGAATGCAGGTGGTAATACAGGACGGTACAACAGAATATGCGCCATGTCTTGCTACGGGGCACCACATTTACTGGTTTAGATTAGATTCATAATCTCCCTGCTCCGTTCCCAATTATTAGTGGTCGGCGCAATGCGTATTCAGCTTCCATTCATCTCTACAACTCGTCATCTCAGCATTCACTCCTTTCTTTCTCATATCATCTTTCACATAATTCAATTCCATTACGAACCAAATGTACTCAGAACTTTTTAAAATATGGAAATTACAATTTTATCTCTTCTGTAGTAAAACTTGTTCATTCGCGAGTCTGTCCCAGTGGGTTAAGAGGTCACGATATTAAAATGTTGCGTTTAAAACAACGACTACATAGTAGAACAGATATTCCAGATTTTATGTTTATTTTGATTTGCAGTAACTATTTACGAGATGCAATAACGTGGGCAATGTCGTAACGTTGACATGAAGATCCAGAAAATTAAATGGAATGCGCCTTACTAAGAGTGGCTTTAGTCCTGCCTTAAGTTTAAACATTTTCTTGCCATTATTTATATTCAATAACAAAAGAAATCTAACTTTAAAGCTAAGTCCAGGAGAGAAATTTACTTAATTTATTTACAATTCTACATTAACCCTCGTAAAAAAGTGTAGGTAATGGACATGGTGGTTTGTAGTTGGATGGTTATAAGTTTGTGTACTTTTGCGTCATATCTCACCACCAAAACGACCGATTTTGATGCTGGCTATTTTTCTTTTCATTTTAATTGATTCTTAATTTCATCTAGATGGATCTTAAGGGATCTGTTAAGGGCTTCTATTATGAGTTCACCACTAAAATGTCTGTAAAATCGAATTTCAGGTTTCATAAAACATTACATACAGTAATTTTTCTGCTGTATTTTATCGGTAACTTCGCGACAACGGTCAAAATCTTTGATGTAAAAGCAAGGAGAAGTGAGTCAGCCATCAATTGTTACGTATATAGAGACCGTTTGTTCGACGAACAATGAAGGCAGATAGATAATAAGCATTACTCGTCTTATACGGCGTTGAAGCCACTTGGGTGGTTAAAAGAATAAATTGGGAATTCGTATGTTGCACATCATATTTACTTCTGTTTTTCGAGTGCGCAAATGTATGCCTAAAGGTGCTCCCTCACCGGGAGCATTCAGGTGTATTGTAACATTATAGATTCGACTTTGAGCATTACATTACAATAATACCTCCCTGACTAACGAGCATTTGCGTGTAATGTAACATATTCTTCTCCTTCACTGATGTATGCCCGTTTTGTATCATTACAAGGCGCGCATTGTAATGCTCGGTTCTCCTTCTTCACTGATGTAATGCTCAAATCTGTAACGTTACATTACACGCGAATGCTTCCGGTGAGGGAGCACCTTAAAAGTGAGGTGAGGTGAGGAACACGCCAACTTCTATTGCGACGGATTTTCTACGAGCTCGATCCCCATTTGAAAACCGTATGGGTAATCAAAACATATCTCTCCACGTCTAGGAGTTGGTTACCAAATACATAAATATATGCCATAATAAATGCACTTGGAAACGACTAAATTTTATTGTGAACTATTTTTTGTGAACGCTTTTCTGCTTAGTTAACCGTCTTCCATTGCAGAACAAAAACTGCCTATCCCTTATTTCAATTAAAGTTTAGATAAAAATGTAGGTTTTAATCATCCCATTACCTAGAACTGTCGTTGTCTTTTCAAACACACTCTTTAGTTTTTGAGCTCAACATTAACCAATCAAATACAATATGCTACCAATACATTAATTTACATGGCCATATTATGAATTAAATACAATGCTTGAACATGTGCGGTCTGCTTACAATAACCCAAAGCGTTACAATGATGCGTTTTGATTAATTAAGTATTGATTGCGATCTTAGATCATAAAGGTTATGTTACAAGGACAATACAGGTGCATTGTATAATCAAATCTAGTGAGTTAGGTTGGTGACCCTGACTGCAGAGCCGTGAGTTCAATTCCGACCACAGTAGAAAAATCTTTGTGTGTGTATTTATTGCATAAATGTAAGTTGTCCCAAAATAATATTACTAATATTTTCTCAATTATGCCTTCAAATTCATGAGCCTCGTTTGCAATCGACAATTTATTAGAAAAAAATATATGCCATCGAAAATGATGCAAACAGAACAGCTATACGACTGCACAGCTAAGAAAAATATATAAAGACATGGCCTATTATTTGAAGAAGGATAGAGATTATTTTCTAAACCAATTACAATCTTCCTAGAGAAAAAGTCACGGGTTCAACTAGTGCTATATAAATCGGACTTTAACATAACATATGATCACGCCTGTATCTCCAAAGGGGTAGGCAGAGGTGTACCTATAAACGCCGACCTGCTACTGAGAATTTCATAGAAAAACCCATTAATACTTTGGTCGACTCGGGAATCGAACCCAAGACCTCTAGCGTATTTATTATTAGCGTAATCGGACTTTAGCTACATTTAAATATCATTGTTTGACACGGAACTAAAGACGATTAACGTCCGCAATCCACATCGGTTTGGCATAGCGACATCTTAAATTTAAACAGCTTGTCACACTTTTATACTGTCTGATTATATTTAGAGTTTGGAAGCTTACCGCGTACATTACAAAAATGTTTTCTATTATCTGTGTGGTTTCGATTAGTAACTGCTTTAAGTAGTAGCATTTTTTGAAGATGTCACATCTGTTGTTGTTTGAGAATGGGAATCTTACGTGTATTGACATTCTTTCCTAGGTATTTCGGTACCAAACACTACATTTACTAACAGCTGCTATACACTACAGGGACAGGTTTGTCGTTTTACTATTTTTGTAGTAATATTAAAAGATGAAAAAAAACAGGAAATAGTATCGAAATGAAAAGGGGGTTCAGGATAAAGATGCGTCAAACTACTCAAGGATCATTGGATAAGTTAATTACGGGTTGATTTTGAACGGTTTAGTCCAAAAGATAAAATCTTAGGTTTCATAACCCATTTGTTATGATCCCAAAATAACTGATTGTCAAATTTCAAGCAAATATAGTTTTGAAAGACCTACAAGGCTACAAAATAGGGTTAAACACAAGACATAAACACACAATACATAGTTATTCTACATTATTTAACGAGTGTCGTCAAAATGACACATATTGCAATAATCCTAATGGCTGCTGCAATCAACATAATGATAGAGCAATCTATTTTTTTATAAGTATAGAAGGTAAACGACCAGCCGTGTCAACCGGTGAGTCAGACACTAAAAACATAATTATACGAGTGATTTTTTGTGGCCATCTTTGTCTGAAATTAGACTTGCATCTGAAATCGTGCGGATTGGGACATATTCCTTCTTTTACAAGTTTTTTGCACCTACTCTATTTCCGACTACATCATTCCCGAGCCTTTTCCCAACTATGTCGGGGTCGGCTACCAGTCTTACCGGATTCAGCTGAATACCGTATTTTACATTTCGACTACATTCTTTATATACCTGTCTAACATTAAAACTATATTCCTGATTTCCCTTGATCACGTCATAAATTCTAAACGACTGAGCCTGGATGAGGACACACACCTTGCACAGGACCTTGGTAAAAAGCACGAAAAAGAGGAGCCCTATGCAGTGGGAAGACAAGAGCTGTGGATGATGATGAGCACGAAATTTGATAATTATTATTTCATATTATCCTTTATTATAAGGACAAGGTTTTTATTATATTATGCATATTTTTTATGTCCTATACAACTGAGTCTTCTGTAATAAATATTTTGGTGAACGATTTTATGGATATTGACGACTTGTTAAATGTCTAGATTCGCAATTAAACTTAATAGATGACACTGCAATGCAGACTTAACCTGAGATTTTGCTATAAGCAAAGAATATGTCAGATTTGCATTAACATGAGAAAATTACTCTTAAATTGCAATAAGTGTTAACAAGCTTTAGATTGCTGTAAAAAACAATTTGCATTATGTTAATAGCGTTTATAGTTGTTGCATATAATCCGTTATATAACACAAGGAAAACAAACAGTGTGCCACAAATAGATATGGTTGTGTGTTAAATAAAATGATTAATTTAACCTGTACTGCCTCGTTGACCTAGTGGTGCTATGCGCGACTGCTATGCTAGAGGTCTTGGGTTCGATTCCCGAGTCGACCAAGATGTTATTGGGTTTTTCTATGAAATTCTCAGTAGCAGGTCGGAGTTTGGATTTGTGGCAATAGGCTCGCCACCTATTACATGGGACCTAAACATATCGGCGAACTGTGGGTGTACATTGGTACACCTCTGCCTAACCCTTCGGGGATACAGGCGTGATGATATGTATGTATGTAATTTAACCTATACTGTATACTACACAGTAATCAGAAAATTATTTGTTTAAAATTAAACGATATTTTTACTAATAATGGTACTGAATACAAAGCCTTTGAAACTACCTAATCTTAAGTTCAAGAAATATGTATTACTAGATGTACCCCGTGGTTTCGCCCGCGCCAATGACAATACATACATTTTTATAAATTATGGCCTATGTGTTATTCCGATGTACTACATTATTGTAAAGTTTCATTAAAATCCATTTAGTAGTTTTTGCTTGAAAGAGTAACAAACATTAAAACAAACTTTCGCAATTATAATATTAGTAAGGATAGTAGGTAACTAGTTCATATGGTAGGTAGATGTAATTTGGTTTGTAAGTAAAAGATTTCTTAATACACCAAGAAATAAATATATCATTCTAAATATAAATAGGTAGCTACAGTTCTCAGGAATAGCCTAATTTCTAACCTAAACAAACTGAAGAAGAACTATTACGACATTGACCTACCCCTGTATCTGAAAGGCTTAATTTAATATCGTTAACACTTTTATAATAATGTGATAGGTTAGTTAAACACTAACCACCTTTGATCAACAATACAACAACACGGGATCACGGACTCGTTTCAGCTATTTAGCATGTTAGTGGTCAGTGTCATTGTGCTTAATTTTCTTACTCAGATAAGCCTAAAATAAAATCTCATTGAACTCTCGAAGAGAATGATTGTAACGACAGTTAGCAGAATACCAATTATCGTAAAAATGACCAAATGAAGCAGGTCATTCAGACAATTCAAGCAACTCTTAAATGGCTGAATCGAGTCCCTGTCTCACAGTACTAGACAAGAGATTTGACAGATCATCAACGAATATGTACCAGTCTTTCAGAAACCAGGGGTAATATTAGATACACTGAAGAATTACTAGTACCAAAATATTTCCTAATTAAATTAAGAGAAGTGGGTGGGAGTGGGAGGTCTTCACTCAATAGTAGGAAAAAATAGAAATTAACAGACATAGATTATTCTAATACACCACTGACAGTTGATGACTGAAAACATTGTGAAAAAATTTGGTTTCCAATCAGAAATCTAAAATCACCAACAAGTGAGCACCATGGTGATCAATGCTTGTTCCTTTTCTATATTTAAAGAGGTCTTAAACCAGCAGTGGAACATTGACAGTTTGCTGGCACAGTCCATTATATAGGTAGATAATGTAGGTAATAAAAACATAATTTTCCAGGCATATTTGAGTAATCTCCCTAATTACTCAAAGATGCCTTATGAAAAAGATGTTAAATGAGAAATTCCGCCTTTTTCTATTTAGTTTAAAACCAGTTTTAGGCCAGTTTATTCTCCAGTGTATCTTAAACAAGCAACACACATTTATTAACAAGTGCTGTGTTTGATTAATAACATTAATTATAATTATCTATATGAAGGAAAACACAGAATTAATGAGAATGTTTGCGACAGAGTGTAATAGTATTCTGTTATAGTTGGATTCAAGTTAATGGCGGCTCTGAAGTTAGCTACACGCTGCGCAGTACCTCGCCCAGCACCCCCGCTGGCGCATAAGTTTGTTACTGCGCAGCGACCCGCCTCGTGTTCAGAGCCGCCATTAAGTTTGCATCGTACTGTACACACACATGCTTTAAATAGAGGTAAATTATAAGTTAGATTAGAACCGGTAAACACCCATATTTAGATTTAATTTATGTTTATTTGTGCCAGTTATTTATACCGTGAAACGATCAGATTGTATCTATGTTTACTAACTAGCTATGGTCTAGCTATACCCTAAATTTTATTTATCATTACTGTGGACTCACCGAAATAAAACAAATCCACAAGGTAGGGCATGTATGAGATTGTTGGATGCTATTAAGGAGGCTGTGGGTGGTAGCATGCACAGAGCGGTCTATACTGCATATGACCTTCTATGGAGTGGCTTGACATGTGGTTGCCATCCTCAGCAGTGAGGGACCAGTGAAGAAGACAATGTATAACATAAAAATATCCTAACAATGCAGCACCATAAGATTATTTTTTTTAATTTAATTAATTGGTAAAGGATATTATAACTAAAATTTATGGACAAGCTTAAAAAATTGCTTTGTTTTAATAAATTACGAGTATACTACTTATTTATTAATCCCAATATTTGGAAATGAACAGTAATAAGCTAAAATTATATCTAAAAGGTTGTTAGTTCAAACATCTGGTAATTATGATTCATATGAAGTTAAATTTCCAATATTAGTTATTTTAAGAGAAAACTGACTAATGGTAAAGTAGAATAAAACATATGTAGTGTCATAAATTACCAATATACAAGTAAAGAAGTGTCTTTTTCAATGACACAGTTACAATGATAGTAGTTAGTGACCCTGACTGCTATACCGGAGGTTGTGGGTTTGTTTACCACCCAGGACAAATGTTTGTGTGATGAGCACAATCATTAAAATTTGTTCTGCATCTGGGTGTAATTTATCTATAATATGCATGTTTTTAGAAATATATAAGTATATTTATCAGTTGTCTGGTTACCATAACACAAGCTCTGCTTATCTTGGGTTCAGATAACCGTGTGTGAGAAAAAAAAGTAAAGTAAAGTAAGTAAAATGATTATTTCTTTTCTATTTAGTCTTAGTATTCAAAGAGTTGGACATGAAAAAGTATCTTAAAATAATACTGGCTGGAAAGTTTAGCTCTCCCAAACAAGAGTAATAAATAATAGCCTACTTAGTTGTATTAATGAATTACCAACATAAAGAATCTAATTATAGAAATACTTAGAATCAAACTCAAGGCTCCCAGCCTATTAATTTATTTCGTGTGAGTCACAGGTAAATGGTAGTAAAGCTGACTGGACGTAAGAATATAGTTAATTATAATTACTCATTGCTCGTAAATAAATGTGGACAACATCACATACACTGCTCTAAACCCAAAGTAGCTAAAGCACTTGTGTTATGGAATCACAGACAACAAAGGTACCAACCAAAGTGGTTTTTACATGCAATATGTATGAGTTTAGGTAAATAATAATTATTCAAATGATGTACACATTCAAAGTGTAAATAATTTATGCATTAAGTAAATAATATGACTTTTAACTAACATAATAATGTTTGTTTGCTAAATGAAGCTAATTCCTATCCAAAATGGCCTAGTCTAAATCTAGGTTGTTAAACAGATTAAAATCTAGTTTTATATCCAGGATATACATTATTAAAATGTAAATTCAACATCCTTTCATAAAAATCCACTCAGGAAGCTAAAATTAATTTGTTTTTTAAGATTCAGCCATTGCCCATTAAAAAGTACATTTGAAAAAGGAATGACAATCTAAATATGGGTGTTTTAAGAAAAAATAAAATAAAAACAGAAACAGACATACAGACAACATCTAGTGACAGCCAGGTATGATTAGCCGCTCACATTCTGACCGCAGAGCATCCAGCTGTCGGTACACACACCGAAAACCCGCCTCATACTTGCACAACACTAATATAAAGCAATTTATTATAATAAAATGCCATTTAGATGATTCACAAAATATTCACTTGCACACACATTTCGAATCGACACGCTATCGAGAATTCGTCCCTCTTACTTTTTAAACACAAAGTATTCTATTTTCAAAAATCTATTTCCTTTACGTATTTGACACAGATTGTAATAAATTATTTTGGCGGTCGTTTTGTTTAGGCACTGTAACACAATATCACTTTTACACTTTGGCACTGCATTTTAGAACAGAAACTGTTTTTGTACTAACATTGGCACCAATTCGTTACCCAAAGAGTGAATTTCGAAAGTATTTTTGCAACTAAACGTCTAAACGTAACACGTTCACGGTCCGTCAGTATCCGAACTGAATAGAGTAAAACAAAGTAAAAAATCACCACTGCACCGCTGTATTTCGACACTTAAAAACAATATTTACAATAAAACTGGGCTACAAAACAAAAATAGCAATCCCTACGGCCACGATCGCAAGGCACTGGACACACTATATTCTGCCTCTGATTTAACTTTCGTGTTTGTAGGTCGTTAATAAACGAATAGATACACTAAATTTGCGTAAATTAATTCAGGAAAAAGCTTTTTTTCTAATGAAATGATCGCGAATTATAACTCAGGAGTATAATTCGATTTGACAGACGGCACGCCCCCCTCCCCGCTCGCGTCGTACTGCGGTCGATGGCGATGTTGCCAGCGCACAAACGTTACCTTGGCTATGCGGGAGATTTTCGTCATAAATAGATCGCAACAAAATGTGTGGTAAAAATATCTAGCTTTATTATCATTGATGAAACATTTATAGAAAGTATCTTACAGTTAATAGTTTTGATTATATCAGCGATAGATATAAAAGCTATTCTATTTTATCGTTGATCTTAATTTATCTTATCAATTGTATGAAAAGCGTTCATATCAGATAATATATATTCCATTTAAAATGCATTATGATGATAAAGTTTAACAGCTACATGGTTTCTGTAGATAAATCATAGATCCCTCGTAAACATAGACATAACTTGACATTTAGTAAAGAAAATGGCGTCTAACTGTCATTCAAGCATAACATTTATCATCATAAAAAATCATTATGCAGACAGACTATAGAATATGACTATTTCTTACATGCTAAAGCGACGTTAAAATGTTAATTACCAACTTTCTCTAGTTCTGTCTGGCATTTCTACAATATATTTATTCGTTTGCGAGACATGGCGAGTGACGTCACGAGACATAAAAGCATCGACGTATGATATGCATCGACTGCTGCTATCGCTAGGTTCCCCTTGTGCCAAGCGAGAGCAGTTTTTAGTCTGATCCTAGTATATTTCGATTTTCATTTAAGTTAGGTAATTTTCGCGCAACGAGAAACTTATATAAGAAAATATCGATGGTTTTGACTTTATTAGGATAATATTAGTGTTTTAGATAGATTTTTTAAAACGGCAAGCTCCATCTTCATACATAATTCACGACAACACTTGTTCACACTAGTGCCTACGGTTTAAACTCTGATAGGCTCACTCTATAGTTTCAAATGCAACCTCGTTGCATAAAAGTCTTACTGACCATGGTGTGAAATGGGAGTATCCATAGCGTAATATATTATTATATTTATTACCGTTGGATATTATCTTATTATATTCGAGTGGGATAAATGCGAAAGTAATTTATCGGTACTTCATTGCAATGACTTGTAATGCGATTATGAGTCGTAAATGGACAATAGTATGGACTTTCTCTATTCTGGAGAAGATGAAAGGGTGCACCCTTTAGACCTTGACTGGCCTGTAGGTCTAGTCACTAGTGGTTAGTAACACGGACTGCTAAACCAGAGGTCGTGGGTTCGATTAACACCCAGACCAAATCTTTGTGTGATGAGCCCTAACTTTATTGTATACTAGCTGTGCCCCGCGGTTTCACCCGCATGAATACCAAGGTCCCATTCCCGGTGTATTATTCGAGGCGCAGATGTATCCAACAAATCACTTTCGTAACAAAGGTTAGCATTACTTTCCGCGCATTTTAACAAATTTATTCTTTCATTAGAACCTTCTTATGTCAATAACTAAAACAACAAAAAAAAATTAGCGAAATTGGTCCAGGCCTTATTGAGTTATGCTTACCAACACATTTAGCGATTATTTTTATATATAAGATGTAGGGCTAAAATACTATTAAATACTAGATGTTTTGTTCATTTCAGGCTACATAGGATTCTTTTCCCATCCCAAATATTTAAAGACGAAATTAAAAATCTTTGATTTCGAAATGCACTTCTTCTATAAATGCTAAAACACAAATAAGAACTGGCGACACTCATTGTTCACGACGCTGATAATGACAGATATTAATTACGTACTGATAATTAAATCATACGGAATATAATTATTTGTATACAAGCTTTATCTTATGTAAAGTTTATCGTTTAATATCAAGGATATAAATATAAGGTCGGTCAAGGAATTATCGTGAGGAATACAACTTGTAACCTCCAAAAACCCCGACATTATTCTAAAATTGCTGAAATCTTTTAAAATACTAAACTGAACTTCACAACTTATATCTAAGAAGCATCTCGTTCCTATCAGCTGTCAAACAAAAAACCGCATCACAATCGGTCCATTCGTTTAGAAGCTACGACACCACAGACCGACAGTTTGGTCAAACTTATAACCCCACTTTTCAGTGCATTCGTTTATGTCGACCTCCGTGGTCGAGTGGCGTACGCACCGGTTTTCAAGGTGTCGCTTGCTCTGAGGTCCCGGGTTCGATTCCCGGACGGGTCAATTTAGAAAGTCACTTTTCTACATTGTCCCGGGTCTGGGTGCTTGTGGTACCATCGTTGTTTCTGAATTCCATAACACAAGTGCTTAATAGCTACTTCCTTTGTGTTCAGAGCAATGTATGTGATGTTGTCCGCATTCATTCATTTATTTATTAATTATTAAAACGTCACCACTGCTTTCATTTAGTTTTCGAACAACATAATATGCACTTTCTCGTTTACACTATTATAGTTGGATTCAAAGTTAATGGCGGCTCTGAAGTTAGCTACACTTAGCGCAGTACCTCGCCCCGCACCCCCGCTGGCGCATAAGTTTGTTACTGCGCAGCGACTCGCCTCGTGTTCAGAGCCGCCATTAAGTTTGCACCGTACTGTAGCTGTTTAACTTCTTGTCATAACTTATGCAACTAATGCAAGTTTAGTTATAAAAGACAAGGAAAATGGTAAAGAAACACACACATTAATAAATTAACAATTCATTATCTACAAACAAATAAAGTTTACGATGTTACATACGTAAGCAATGATATTCTAATAAACAGATATGTTATAAGCGTGCAATCGTGAAGACTCGGAAACGTCCTAATTGGGACGTATTGCCTTTCAACAACAACACTATTTGTCTCTTTTTTTCTTATGGGTTTTATCGCGCCATCTCTTTTGTATAATTTTGACGTATAGTGACATGTATGTCAGCTGCTGCTGCTGCGCGGAACACTTTTTTCGATTGTTTTGTATGTGTATAACATATCTGTTTATTAGAATATCATTGTACGTAAGTATATCATTATAACTACGTAGTTATGATACTATTGAACGTAAATTCATTTTAAGACTGGGACATCGAAGGATACTTTGTGTTAAATAGTGTAACTATAAATATGGCCAAACAGGGTTAGGTTTTTAACCGACATCAAAACGAGGAGGTTTGTGTATAAAATAATAAAAATGTTTATTTTCTTATCACATAATATTATGCAGTTAGTAATAAGGTTTTTAAATAGGGACTGGTGTCTGTGATAGGTAAAACCTGAGTTACAGTATACAGTATGATAGGTAGATCAATTTAAGAATATCATTTACCGTTATTTATATTTATTTGATATACCGTAGAAGGGGACTTCCCATTTAAATATTTTTGAAATCAATTCAGTTGTTTGAATTTAATAAATTGATTGATGATATTATTTAAGAAAATAAAATCGTTATTTTTTTACGAAATTTGCGTATTTAGTACTCTAGTGCAATTGTTCTTTTTTTTAATTGATGTAATTTCCTTTCACTGAATGTGTAATCATTTATTATATTACCCACTATAAATCCATACTTAAATAGGAGTAATTAACCAAAACAAACTTGTCTACAAGACATTTCTCTATCCTAAACAGTTCCTACCACATATCCGACTATAGTCTGACATTGATTGATACAATCACTGCCTACCCCCAAAAGGGCATGGCGCTAAGGTAACTGCTGCATATAAATTGAATAGTTTTCACTTTTCATATAAATACTTTCTTTAATCGACAGGCGACAATGAATTATGATAATTAGTAAACATAAATGGAAAATGAATGAAAATGTAATCCTTAAGGGATTTGTGATCGACGGCCGAGCCGCGAACTCACGGTATAGCTCGCGGCAAATTTAATTGAAGCTCAAGGTCATGAATGATACATAAGAGAACAAAAATGTTTGTGTGCAACGCTCAATATCCAGCCTATAAACGTCCCACTGCTGGGCACAAGCCTCTTCCCATATAGAGAAGGCACGAGCATTGATCACCACGCTTGCTCTCCGTGGATTGGCGATTTCAGAACCCAAATTTTGTAATCCAGGTTTCCTCACGATATTTTCCTTCACCGTTTGTCAGAAGTGTCTTACTTCAGAATAATTAAGAAAGTACATATAACTTTGAAAGAGCCACATTGGTATAATTTCATAAGAACGCCGCGGTTTTGAGGTGATCTACGAGCGAGCTTTATTGGTAAGCCAACAAAACCGCGGTAAAGCTCTCTCGTCGATCACACCCTTTAGGCTGCCTGTCCACCGGAGCGGAGCTAGGCTGCGGAGCGGAGAAACTGAGAAATATTAACCAATAGGATCGTCCACTGAAGAGGAGCGGATATTTTGTGCAATCCTATTGGTTAATATTTCTCAGTTTCTCCGCTCCGCAGCCTAGCTCCGCTCCGGTGGACAGGCAGCCTTAGACTATATATGATGTATTACGGTTTATGAAAATCATGAGATACAGTTTGATTAACAGACGGACAGATAGACGGACAGACAGACGGAAGAACAGAAATCGAAGGCTTAGTCTATTCCCGTTGGCAGTGGTTGTCAATTTGAAAGTGTAATAAACATGCAATATGTCACAGCAGAATTATAAAACAATTAGATTTATGGCTATACATAACGGCGTGTTATAATAACAATGATGAATAGTCGAAAGTGACTGAGTATTATTTAATAGCAGTTATGTATGCGATCAAATAATAGGTTTTTTAGTTTCGCGTAGTAATGATAGGGTTTGCGTTGTAAAAGAAATCTTCTTCTACTAGACGCTGTGTCGTAAACAGATTTATGATTATTATCTGCGAATTCGTTTCTGAAACTACTGAGAAATCGTGTAAGTAATAATATAGGAAAGAGTGTTGATGAAACTAAAATATTTAATAGGAATTCATTAGGTTTTGAGGAAGTTATTTTTATACATACATACATATAATCACGCCTCTTTCCCTGTAGGGGTAGGCAGAGACCGCTTCTTACCCCTGGTTGGTATGATCGCTATTCCTTATATATTTGTTTCGCTTCGTCCAATTTCATTATTCCCTTCATACATGCTCTTCGGTTTAGGGTACCCTTGACCTGGCCTTTTTTCATTCACACTCGCCTTGTGCACTTTTTTGTCAATCGTTCTTCATTCATTCTCTTGGCATAGCCAAACCATCTCAGCATACCTTCCTTAATATTATATAGTACTTATATTATTACATCGTTTAGGTTATAGAGCAAGGCAAAAATATGTACATATCTAAATCCACTCGAAAATAATAACCTTCCTTTTAGCGCGATGTAGAAAAAACTAAAGCGCTAATAAAATAAAAACTACCAAAGTCAGAATAGAAAACATCTCATAAAAAACAGAATTGAATCAAAAAATTGGCAATTTATTCAGCTCACATAGCAAGGGAAAAGAAACGCACCAAATACATTAATGTTTAAAGTTTTGAAAGACGGAAGTAAAGACATTAGTATAGTTATAAAACAATACACAGTTTATAGTTATCTGTTAACTGAAACGAAATATCAATAGTATAGAAATATTGCTATAACAGATTGTCAAAGGTCAATAGTTTGTAAGTACAGAACAAAATTGTTCAAGGAACTGACTCCAAAGAAAACGTATACAGGACCACCTCTGAGATATATCCTATCGATGACAAAAGGATTTTTTGAAATCAATCCACATTTACCGAAGGTATCGAGTAACAATTATTTTTTGCGTTTTGTCCATATAACCATTGAACATTGATCACCACTTGAGTTTTCGATGGGACATAATAATAATACCAGCCTATAAACGTCTCACTACTGGACACAGGGCTTTTCCCATATAGGGGCATATAGAAGGCACGAGCGTTGATCACCACGCTTGCTCATTGCGGATTGGCGATATAGCTAATATTAAATTCAATTGCCATTTTTTTTTCATATTTATTACTTAATCAATTTATTGTTCTTCGATTGGCAATAAGACATGGCGCTGAATATATAAAGTTGTTATCTATATCACAAAAATAATCGTCAGAAAGAAGAACCTATGTAAAACGTAGGTTGCTCACAAAATGAGTTTGTACTACAATAAAAACAAAATGGAGTTCGCTACCGTTAACAAATCTACCCCTCATCAATTTGATACTCAAACAATACCTTATTTAAACCGGAAACCCTAAAGTATCAGGTTTTAGCTGCGGCGAGACCGTGTGAAAATCTGTATCGATTAACAGATTCTTTGTTTGGACTGAAACGCTTTTGTTTTGGTCATATTATTGAATGGTTAGACTTAAATAATTGATTATACATTAATTTTAAAACTAACGGGAATAAAATGCAATGCATATGGAACTACATCTTTATTGTCTGAGCAAACCTAATAATATAATAATAACAATTCCAGCCTATAAACGTCCCACTGCTGGGCACAGGCATCTTCCCATATAGAGAAGGCACGGGCATTGATCACCACGCTTGCTCATTGCGGGCGATTTCAAATCCCAATTTCGGAATCCAGGTTTACTCGCGATGTTTTCCTTCACCGTTTGTCAGAAGTGATGGTATTAAACATAAGAAAGAAAAAATACCATACAGTGATACTGAGAACCTCGTCCTTTTAAAGTCGGTCAAAACAGTTCAACAACACAGATTCTTCAAACTAAGGCGTGGTCGACATTGATCATGAATTTAATATTTAAATACCTTAGATAAATACCGGTCGAGCCTATGATATTGATATAACGGTTCTTAAAAGGCTCTTAATATTAATTTATCCTAGCTCTTATGTAATATAATTTGTTAAGAAATTCTTGTTTATGAGGCCTATGTTTTATTAATTAAATTAAAGCGACTTTTGGCGGAGAGTAAGTTGTGTAAGTTAAGTTTTTTATGACGAAGAATATTTCTGTTTTGCCCTCAATAGAGAAGAATGGAAGGAAGGGAGGGAGGCCATTGCCCAGCAGTGGGGCAGCATGGGCTGAAAATAATAATAATACGCCATTTTCTTCATGTACAATCAAACAATAAAACACCAACGGTATCCCACTGTCAAAACTGGACCAAAATGTCTAAAAGTCAAAACTTCAGTGAAGATAAACTTAAAAAAACTCCTGCTTTTTTGAAGTCGGTTAAAAAGGTAACCCAACACAGCTATTTCTGATTTTATATCTCCAAAAGAGATTCCAATTTGAGTACACAAATATAATTAACATTCGTTTAATGAAAAAGAACATTGTAATTAAGACTAGCTACTATAAGGTTTCCTATAGTCTTCGTATTTTAGATGTTAGACGTCTTTTAAGAAACCATACAAGGACAATCCATCTTATACAGTTCAATAATCTTAAATACAAAAGGATCATATAACACAATAGAAATAGACTTATGTTCTAAGTAATTAAAAAACGCTGATAAGAAAACGCTATCCGACACGAAAGGCGGATATAGGGCCCATAATCACATGCCCAATTTTTTTTTTATAGCCTACATGGGATCCCACTGCTGGGCAAAGGCCTCCCCCTCCGTCCTCCAAAGCTGTCTACCCATTGCGATTTCTGGCCACGTGCGACCCGCAAAACAGACTAGATCATCACACCACCTTCGCCTAGGACGAATATTTTATTTTAAAATAAAATATTACATTTGAAATATTTTTGAGGGTTCCAATAATAATGATTTATTAAATATTGAGGTTTAAACAAAAATTACAACATAATTTTCATCGTTATTATTGGCGGCCTTTTATTTTGATCATTTGGCAGCACCTGTGACGTCGGCGAATTGTCTCGGCTTTTGAGTTTTTTATTTTTTATTTTCTATCGTAATCGTCGTAATTTGATATCGATACCTAACAACACCCGGATCGGACGAGGTTTTCTTATCACCCTGTAGAGTATGAAGAAAGAATCAAGATTGGTCGACGACATAGTAAAAGTCTCGGGTCGAGTCTGGATGAGGCTGGCACAGGACCGTAGAGAACGGCACGAAAAGGAGAGGCGTCCCAGCAGTGGGAGGACAAGGGCTGTGGATGATGATGATGATGAAAAAAGAGAAATGACTAATGGTCTATGTACGTGGTGTGGTGGTACATCGCTATCATTAGTTTCAGATACTTCAGTACTCAGTTTAAGGTATTTATGTCTACCTGTGGCATCATAGCTCCTAAACGAATAGACCAATTTTGATTTAAACGCCAAGGTGATCAAGATACTTCTTAGCTATAATTTCGAAGGTATGTTCAACATTTTTTTTTAATATCATCGATCCCCAATTTTTTACGGGAGTAACTTATTTTTTTTTTTTCAAAAATATCGGAAGTTTCTTAATTACATAATCAAACAACCATAACCCAACACATGTTTCAGCTAAACCTATTAAAACCAAACCATCCATAATTCTCAAACTATTAAACAACAAATTCTACGCATTAAAGTTTAACCAACAATAAGACAATGTCAAGTAAGTCGGCCATGTGTTATGCAACGGGTCGTATGACGTCACTGGCCGCCATTTGTAGGACAATGTATTGATATTGTCGTATGGTAATCCGTTCAGAGTACTTCAGAGTATGAAGACTTTGTTGGTAGGAATTACTTGGAAAATAAACTTGAGGTTTGATAGAAAGGTTAAGTATTGAAAACACATAAACATACATACAATGTAATACAAGCCTGTAAGCCTGAATATTAAAATGTACGTTAAATAAGAAAAAGGATCGGACACAGCTTCGTCCATATTGATATCTATTTTTAAAACGGGCAACTGGACTGTCCAGCAATAATTTTGTTATTTCTGTAAAGGAATGATCGCAATCAAATTATTTTAAAGAATCCTTTAAATATAAACTGATATGTACCCCTACAACAAAGCATTAAAGCAATCTAGGTAAGATGTTTATTTATCAAAAGTCTATCATCCCCACTTTCCCCTGATATATCCCATGTAAAACGTTAATATTATTATATGCATATTACCACACCCCACGCGGCCACAAAATAATTTTTAGTATCCATTCGTTTTCCCATCACAAACCATTAGCAGTAGCCATTGGTGGATAATGACATGCACCTGATGCGACACTAGCGAACCTAGCGGATTTTTGATGTCCTACAGCCCTAGCATGTACAATATATACCAAAACAAGAAACATACTTAAGCAGAGTGAAGCCAAGAGTCCTGAAAAGAACGTGTCTGAAATAAATAATAAAAAACATATAACTTGTTGGAAACATGAAGGAAGACACGAATGACTCCTTAGGGGAAAAGGGGAAAAGGGGAAAGGCAATGCATACAAAACCAAAATGTTCGCCAGGATGTAATGCTTAATACACTTACTGAAAGCAGACAATAATAATGGGAAAAGAAAATCAGTCAGTCTAATGCATCAAATAATTTGGACACTGGAGATAATCATCTAAAGGAAGTAAAAGGAAATTTAAATTAACAAATATCTAAAAAAGCCAAAGGAGAAAATATTAACGATAAAATCTAATTAAGTTGATGATATCATCGCAAAGGCAACGGTATAAGTTTGATAATATATTATCAAGAAATCAAAAGCAACTGAAATAGCAAAGGCGACTAAAAAACTGACAGTATAGCTAATTCCAAGGGTTTTAAGGAAGTATCATATGTTTATGAATACTAATGACAATAGGTGCAACCTAAATGAATTTATTCATCCACAATCGAAGGACTTAAACATAAACACATATCATCACGCCTGTATCCCCGAAGGGTTAGGCAGAGGTGTACCAATGTGCACCCACAGTTCGCCGATATGTTTTTAGGTCCCATGTAATAGGGGGCGAGCCTATTGCCACTAACCGGGCACAAATCCAAACTCCGACCTGCTACTGAGAATTTCATAGAAAAACCCAATAACACCTTGGTCTACCTGGGAATCGAACCCAAGACCTCTAGCGTAGCAGTCGCGCTTAGCGCCACTAGGCCAACGAGGCAGTAATCAAAGGACTTCAGTGGCATAACTTATCAAACCCAAGAATACAAACACACAACACCTAATAACGTATCTGAAACTCTATTTCTACATCAGAAAACTAACCACCACCCATAAAAGGACATAAAACATAAATTCTTAAGACATTGGTACACAACTCGCGTTCCAAATGAGTCGTCATCGCAAATGCCATCATACCAATGAATCAGACGTTAACACTAATTACTGGTTGACATTGAAAGACACGTGCTAAAGGTTTTAATTGTTGACGTGTTTATTTAGTTAGACTTAGGTTTTTGATACGCGAGGCAACACAAGTCTCTGTTACCCGACGACTTTAGTCTCAACGCGTGTATACGAACCTATATGAGCTTGTATGGCGGTAATCGCTTGAATATTATAAAGTGTGGACTGTATGAAGAACAGTAACAAACTCTCATATATATAAAACTAAAGGAAAAACAGGTGTGATGACATGTTTCAGGAATAATAAAACGAAACATATTGCACTTACTACAAATTGTTAGGAACAGGTAGGAAATAAACATACTAATTTAAGTGTCTCCTGATTCTCTTAAGTCTAAAGGTATATTAGATCCAGTTTTCTCTCAACAGAATGTTTGATTCATAAACTCCAGTCCTATGTCTTATCTATCTTATTACTGGTATTTACCTTATATAATATCTTTACATGGGTTTGAATATATTATATTCAAACCCATGTAAAGAATAATTCAATAATATAGTGGCGCCACCTACTCAACAATAGTAAGACTGACTACAATGGCGTGATGTAATGACATCACTTAATTGCGAGTTGTATTGATAGGTGGCAGTTAATGAACCGCTCTAAAACGTATGGACTATGGAGGAGTACCTATCATTATCAATTAGGTACAGTTTTTTTTATAATAAAGACGACAAAATGATAATTCACCAGATGGTATTTGAAGATGCCCATGAACATTTTCAAAACGAAACCGATTGGAGATACATTCGCGGTTTAAAAAAAAGTCCGGATCTGACTTCTTGTCTAAAGACTAACAAAACGCTAACGCTAACAGTATTTTACGTTATTAAGAGAATAGCATCTCAGGGTTCAGGCGCAAAGGGACGGCAAGTCAAAAATCCGTTAGTGTCGCATCAGGTCTGTTTGCCATCTCCACCAATGAGAGACAAGCTACTTAGCTGTGATTGGTGGAAATTTACAGATGGACCTGACATTAGACTAGCAAACCTAGCCGGATTTTTAAATAGCCGATTCCCTACTTCGGATAGCAACCCACAAAATATTAAGGGACGTTAGGTATATGCATATGACTTTTCGGATTTTTTGCAGCATTCACACATTTCTAAGCCACGTCCCTCCTAGAGCAGGGTTTGCAAATATTTCTGACGACTTCCCACATTTCTGAAAACTTTCGAACACTCTATTGTTCGCTAAAACATGTGTAAAGTTTACTACACAACCCTAAATGCTAATAAGGCAGCATGATACAGCAGAAACGTAGCTATTCATACTATACTGAGTAACGGTTACGAACATTGACGTACTATATACATAGACTGCTAATATCGCTAGTTTCCCCTTGTGCCAAGCGAGAGCAGTTTTTAGTCTGAACCTAGTACATTCGTTTACTGATTTAAGCTAATTTTCGCGCAACGAGAAACTTACATACGAAAACATCGATGGTTTTGACATTGTTAGGATAATATTAGTGTTTTAGATAGATTTTTTAAAACGGCAAGCTCCATCTCATACATAATTCACGACAAAACTAGTTCACACTAGTGCTTACGTTCAAACTCTGATAGAGTCACTCTAGTTTCTTATGTATACTCTAAGGTTCCGAAGCGCTTGTTTTCACAGTTCATTGCAGAGAAAACGGTCTGCAAACATAACACTACTCTCGCTGGAAATCGTTAAATTACTTTATGTAACTTAAGACACGGTTGGCTAGTCCGTTGCATTAAGAAAATGATAATAATGTCTTGGAACAACTTACGGAAGCCCATCTGATATCAAACTAGGCTGAGCCTACACTATGGTAACCAGACAACTGATAAACTGTATATATTAATATATAACTACAAGTATATGTAATACAATTACAGATTAAATGATAACACACATAAGTAAAAATAAAGCGAATTTCAAGATTTTGATTAAGGACCTTTTTTGAATCGATCCTCAAGTGTCATAGTTTTCGCGTAACAAACATACAAACAAACGATTGTGTACCTCCTTTTGGAAACGGTTTATTACACCCACACACAGAAAAAATGATTATGCACATAAAATTGATATTTGTCCTGGATGGGAGTCGAATCCACGACCTCTAGTAATCAGGGTCGCTAACCACTAGACCAACAGGACAGTCGAGTCCTGGGTAGGAATCGAACCCACGACACGACCTCTAGTTAAGCAGTCAGGGTCACTAACCACTAGACCAACAGGCCAGTCGACTAAGCGGTTGGTCTCAGCTACCATTTGACAACCAGTCTTACTATGGGACACCCAGTAAATGTATTGTGTGTCAGACAGACAGTCGCTCTATAACATACTGGTGTTCAGCTGTCGTTTCGACTTAAAAAAAGGCTACGGCCAATGACGTCACAAACCTTGGAAAGGTCATTGACTTCTATCATAAAAACTAAACAATCGCACCACTTTCTATTTGTAATATACATGCATCTATTTCATTATTCCAACATGATGCAATCTGTATACTCGAAAGGTCAAGCGTCACCCGTCGAGGTATGGAAATCGATGGGTGAGCACGCAATGTCTGCTAATTATGTAAATGTGAAAGTTCGCTTTTTATTTGTTTATAATGATATCGCATTTGGTATGTCTTTGGTTCCGGTGTTGTAAAATATAATGTTTTATGAGGTTAACTAGCTGTGTCCTGTGGTTTTACTCGTGTAGTTTTCAATACCGTGAACTTATTAGGATTAAAACTATCGTTAGTGGTAACCCAGGTTAAAATCTCTATTTGTGTTAAATTCTATCTAAATCCGTTCAGTTGTTTCGGAATGTAACAATAACAAACATAATAATATATCGTCTCACACAGACTTTCGCGTTTGAAATATAGTTCTGCAACAGCAACAAAATTTTTAAAAAAATATCCTTCCTAAAAATTCTTATCTCCATGCCAAGATTTATCATAATCGGTGCATTGGTTTAGTCGTGAAAGCGTTACAAACAGACAAAGCTACTGTCGCATGTATAATATTAGTATGTACTAGCTGTGCCCAGCGGTTTCACCCGCGTTAATACCTATATCCTATGGATTCCTAACTTTTTTGAAAATTTAATATAGCCATGTTCAACAGAGATAGTGTAGCTTCCCAACAGTGAAAGAATTTTTCAAATCGGCCAAGTAGTTTCGGAGCCTATTCAATTCAAACAAACAATCAAATCTTTCCTCTTTATAATATTAGTATGTATTACTACATATCTAACTTATTTTATAACATTATTAGATTGAAATTAACATCAATACCAAGCTTTCACAAATACTAAAACAAATAAAATAAACATTAACATTTATTCAAATAATTATGCACTTTAAATCTATTACCATAGGGTATAAATTTCAACAGTGTATAAACAAGAAATATTGAAACTATCAGGAAGATAGAATTAACTAATATTAAATCTAGACTGACGCCATTTCGTTTTGTAATTTGAAATGTCATCGAATTTAGCACTTTATAATACCTATCTATTATTTTGTAATTCTTTTGACCGAATTTTATTTATTTATTTATTTAATTCTTCATGTACAATTGCACAAAGGCGGACTTAATGCCATAAGGCATTCTCTACCAGTCAACCTTAGGGTGATGCAGAAACAAATCGTGGTAGATGCACATGTAAAAGATGAGAAAGAAAAGGTGTAAATAAATTTGGGATACCTACGAAATAAAAAATAAAAAAATACATACAAATACATAACATACACAAATATATATATATATATATATATATATATATATATATATACAAATATATATATAAATAAATACATAAAGACTTCTGATAGATAGTAGGAACTTTAATTTATAATAATACCGCTAAGTTGAATCTGCCACAGTTTGATTAAAAAAGTGGTCACGAACCTTCTTTTTAAATAAATAGCGGTTTGACGCCATCCTGATCTCAGTAGGGAGTGAATTCCAAAGAAGTATAGATTGGACAAAGAAGGTAGAGTGAAGAAAGTCAGAGCGATGGGAAGGGCATAGTAGAAGTCGATTGTTAGAAGAACGAAGACATTTAGAGTGGTTCGAAGACAAGAATTTGAAGTGAGAAGTTAAGTAAGAAGGACAGTTAGGAGAGAAAAGCAAAGTAAACAAATATGTCAGGGCCCGCACACAACGGCGCTGTCTTATAGGCAACCATTTTAACAATGACCTGTGGGCGGAAACGTGGTCATACTTGCGAGTGTTGAAAACGAATCGAATGCAGTTATTCAGAAGCCGGTCAAGTTTGTTGAGGAGATCTGCATTCAGGTCATAGTAACACACATCACCATAGTCAATTATGGGAAATATTAAGGATTGCACCAGCATTGCCTTCGTAGTAAACGAATTTTAGTAAAGGCAATCAATTTCGACGGGCCTGTTGGTCTAGTGTTCTGGTCTGGGTGTAATTAATCTATAATATGTATGTATTTAGAAATATATAAGTATGTTTATCAGTAGTCTGGTTACCATAACACAAGCTCTGGTTAGCTTGGGATCAGATAACCGTGTGTGAGATGCCACGGAAAAAAAAGCAGACTCTAGACAGAATCGCAGTATATCAAAGTATGTAGTTATTTGAAATGCCGTGCCTCGAGTAGCACGAGCCGTAGGTCCCGACTGTCATACGCTGATCTTTGGCAGTCGTTAATTCAATTCTGACAAGCAGTCTTACTATGGGACTGTGTTACCCAGTAAAAATGGGTTTTGGAGGTCAGATAGGCAGTCGCTCTGTAACATATTATTATGGTATTCAGCTGAATCCGGTAAGACTGGAAGCCGACCTAACATTAAACATAGTTGGGAAGAGGCTCGGGAGATGATGATGAGTTATTTGAAATCGCCAATCCGCAGAGAGCAAGCGTGGTGATCAATGCTTGTGCCTTCTCTATATGGGAAGAGGCCTGTGTCCAGCAGTGGGACGTTTATTGGTTGGTATTGTTATTAAATGGTTTTAAACACATGATTCGCATTATTTTATCCTAGCTTCTCACATACACAAAGAATACCCAGACATGGAACAAATTGCCTAACAGGTCGCGGTCCACAGGAAGCTACAACTTGAATGTGGCAAAAAAAAATACTGAAAAGAAATTACCTTACAGATTTTTTCTACGAACAAAGATTATTCAAACTATATAATTATTAGTTCAGTCAATAAATCACTCATAAGGCGTTGTAGAGTGCGTGAGCAAGGCCCAAAGCAATTACTGCAGAAAATTGTTCAGGGTGCTTAGATAGTTAACATACTAAAAGTCCTGACGCCTAGGGGTGAGGCGGAGTGGGGGGAGGGGTTTAAAGTTCCCATTTTTCAGTTTTTTGCTAATATATTTTAAACGGTGCGTCATAGAGATAAGAAGTCTTCTACGCAATGAAAGCTTATAAAATTATGTACAACTTTAATCCTATACACTTTTTCACATTCCTACCTATTTTCGAACTACACATTCCGGAAGAGTGAAAATTGAAAAAATCTACTTCGATTGAATACTACCTTTTGTATACTACTTCCTTCACGTTATTTGAGGATCTAGACACGCGGCAGCGAGTCAAGCCAAGTTCAAGTAAAGGAACTGGCCAACCAGCGCCAAGTGTATTATTACACGAACCACTTGGTGCCACTTTTGATACTTCTAACTCTAAACCTCTTTAACGTAAACACATAAAACTAAATGTGTTTAATAATATCCATAAGGACATTTAGAAGCCCTAATTTCATGAAGCTACCTCAAACGGTTGTTAAGATGTCAGAAACGCATTCTTTCAGCGGCCGGATTATAGTCAGTTTATTGTCCATATATCGTTATTTAACTTAATAAACAATCTACACACAATTCAATTAGTATTTTAACTAATTAAACAGCTAATAACTATCAACAAAAGATGCATAAAAAGCAGTTTTAATTAACAACTTGCGTGTCGGATACATATCATTGGTTTAACTGCAAAAAAGTTAACTGTATTGTTAGGGCGATTACACACTGAGGTATTTAGAAGAAATAATAATGTTATGATAATAATTTATATCATTTTATTTAAGCCATTATCGTCCCACTTCCACACACCAATTCTCCCGATCCTGGGGGCCGAGTCTGCTATTTACAATGGCTCCAATCGTCTGAGTGGGTGGCGTTAGTAAGTCCATTTTAGGATAATTGGCATTCTACTAAACACCAAAACGTCAACATTGGCCGCCCCAATGGCCAATTTTGACGTTAAAATGATGTTTTACCTACGTAATTATCCTAAAATGGACCTACTAACGCCACCCACTCAGAAGATTGGAGCCATTGTAAATAGCAGACTCGGCCCCCTGGGCTATTGTTGTCCATATTATGGAAAAAGAGTCAAGCTCTTCCCGCCATCTCCTTCTGGGCCGTGCAGTGGTTTAGTTTAAGATAATAATATTTTGCAATGTATCGTTGAATACATGGTGTAATTTACATTGGTTTTTCAGGTTTACGCGAATGTTAGATTTGAATTTTTCATTGAAATTAAACTACTTTTTACAGATTATGTCGCCTTTTATTTTTGATTTAAGGTCCTGACGTTCCGATTTTGTTGATGTGAAAAATATTCTTTTAATATTATATGTGTCTCTAGGTGTTATTCGCGTTAGATATTACGTATTTCAATTTAATATTTAATTAGAAATTGATATAATTCGACTTTTCATATGTAGGTATGTATAATCAATTATTATTTTTATATATCATCATCACGCCTGTATCTCCGAAGGGGTAGGCAGAGGTGTACCAATGTACACCCACAGTTCGCCGATATGTTTAGGTCCCATGTAATAGGGGGCGAGCCTATTGCCACTAACCGGGCACAAATCCAAACTCCGACCTGCTACTGAGAATTTCATAGAAAAACCCAATAACACCTTGGTCGACTCGGGAATCGAACCCATGACCTCTAGCGTAGCAGTCGCGCTTAGCGCCACTAGGCTAACGAGGCAGTCAGATTATTTTTATACTAACTAATAAAGCCAATAGCTTACCCTAACAGTCCAAATGGCTCCCAAATAAAGTCCAAAAACATGTGTAGGTACCTATAACAAAACCAAATAAAACATAAGTCCCCTTAACACTTATCATTGAGAATCAATCGACCAAAGTCAATGAACTAAGGAAAAAACATAAAAACAACAACATTTGCATAAAACAACTACTCGGGAACAAAAAACTAAATCGCTCCCATATGAAGTACTAAATACTACATAAACGAAACAATCAATTCTCAACCATAATAACATAAAAACAAGACACATTATTGATTAAACTAGTATCACACGCAAAAACAAAACAAATTATACTAAATTCAACCTTATTCTTCAAAGAATAAAAACTTAAGTAAACAATAACATGATATTTATCAATCAAATTTTAACCTTAGGACTATAAAAATAAGAGTCACCAATATGCTACAGTACTTGCCGATCAATTTTGAACCTTATCACACTGGGATTAAGAGTCAACGTTTTGCTAAATTTTTTGCCGATCAATTTTGAACTTTAAATCTATACCCATAAGAGTGATAGTTTTGTTATGTAATAATCAATGTTGCTATATGAGAAAAATGCGTTTCCCATTGAACAATGCGCGGTAGTTGACACGCGCCGGGCGTCAGTTCGTGTTAAAACCCTTAGAGTATACATTAGAAACTATAGAGTGAGCCTATCAGAGTTTGAACCGTGAGCACTAGTGTGAAGTAGTTTTTTCGTGAATTATGTATGAAGATGGAGCTTGTCGTTGTAAAAAATCTATGTAAAACACTAATATTATCTTAAAGCGCTACCCCGAGCAAATGACTTTGAGCGTTTGACCTCTAAACCCCCCTCTTTGCCCCTCTACATATACATCGCTACTTTCTATGAAAATACAACGCCATCTGTTTGATATACCGACGTATTAAGTAGTAAAAATAGTAGACTTATGAATTTATAGACAAAAATATAATCAATCATGTACTAATTTGTGTGTGCTAATTTTCAAAATCAGTCGATTTAGTTAGGTTTGTTTATCTCAAAAATATCAAACCAACAAGGCACGTATAAAGAGCAAAGGCGGGCGGCGAGACTTTTGAAAATTCGATTCTTGAAGAAAGTATTGCTGTCTCAATACGACATGATTTATGAATGTGTGCGTAAGTTGACAGTGTGTGAGTGTCAAAGCGCGCTCGCATGGAGTAGTACTTACTCTCTTAAAAGAAATACTCTACGCACATAATAAAGGACAATGGCGAAATAATTGTTCATATAATTCTTATGCGTGTACAAACATCTTAAGTACAGATTTATATGAAATATAGCGTCTAAGTCCATGAAAAAAATACATTACATTGGAAATACAATTGATTGAATTGTACTTTGAGTGTTGCCATATGAACGTTAAATCTAAATTAAGTCATACGAATATCTTTGGCTAGTAAACGTGTATAAAAGCTTGCTTCTAGAATATATTGAATATTTATAAACATGAATAGTCTAAGGACATATTATTATTTCTACCCAACATCACCGAAATTAATAAATGACATCAAAATACTATTATGAAAACTTCAATCTAGCATGGCAGCAACAACGGATACAATCAATGTGAAATTTTGCGTCATGCCAGTGACATTGTCTTGCACGTCACTTTGTTTGTGCGCACCAAAATCTTTGTTTGCGCATTTGTTATTTCTATTATTTTGCTTTTTGACCTGGACTGCTTATGGACTTTGGAGATTTTTCCCTGTGCCTTGTGCTAACCAAAGGACTCCAATTACCCACCACTTACGACGAAATTTTGCTGTGAAGTTTTGACTCCGATTTTAAATTAAATTGGATTTAATTACGTGAAACAAAAACTATTTATTTTTCACGATGTGAACCACACCTGCTGGTTTCCTGGATAATATCGTGATAAGGAAGGATGAAAAATAAATGTATTTGAAATAATGCTGTTTCTTTTTTCATGCATGCTTTTGATCATCTATTTTATAGACTATTTTTGTGCACTAAACAACATAACAAGAAAGCCTATAAGAAAACATTAACATATTCTGTCAGGATTATTAAAAAAAACTCTGATTATAATTCTTTACAAGTATTATCAAAGCTATCCCAGGGAAAACCTAGATAATTATATCTCTAGAAATAAGTATAAAACAACCGCATTAAATCTTTTGAATAGTATATTTCACAAGGTTTACTTTTTCAGAATCAAAGACTTTTTCAACATATTTCCTATGAATTTCTGTTATATAAATGCAAGGTCGGGCAAAAGTAATTAATTGTTTACGAGAGCCCATTAATTTCACTCATAACTAAATGAATGTAATAAAAACAAAGTACGATTCTATCAATTGTATTTCCAATTTTATATATTTTTTTCATAGACTTAGACGCTATTTAAATAAAACTTCAAAAAAGTAACATATTATTTCATGTAAAGTTATTAAGACATTTGTAGACGCATAAGAATTATTTCGACCTTTTGATAGTTGGACATATTTAAACATGTGATGAAATAAAACTACTAATTATAAACCGCGAAAAAATCCGTAAAAAGTAGTTTTATTTCAATGTCAGATTTAAAATATGCCTAAATACATATCCCAACTATGTTGTTATATTGCATGCAGTATTAGTGTAAGACTTATGTAATAGTTCTGTAAATTTGCATGTCATTTTTAAATGACAAAATATGCTGAACCGATAGAAAGTAAGAACCATCTGTAAGTACCAT
This sequence comes from Autographa gamma, assembly GCA_905146925.1. Taxonomy (NCBI): domain Eukaryota; kingdom Metazoa; phylum Arthropoda; class Insecta; order Lepidoptera; family Noctuidae; genus Autographa; species Autographa gamma. The sequence goes on along the minus strand of LR989878.1, from coordinate 1,429,803 downwards.
ATTTTACGCAAATAAATCTTTGAATCTTTTGAATCTTTTGAAAAAAAAATCTTAAAACATAAATAAAGCTCGCCCCCTATTACTTACATGGGACCTAAACATATCGGCGAATTGTGGGTGTACATTGGTACACCTCTGCCTAACCCTTCGGGGATACCGGCGTGATGATATGTTGTGTAAAACATATATGTATTCCATGCTATTTCAATTTTATCACCAGTGCCGTGTGTAAAGCTACATAGGGCTATCAATGACTTTTTGACAGTTGTCATAATATTAAATTGTAAATGACATTTCAAATAAAAAACCGACGTGCTCTCACGTCGAGAGCCTACGGCTGACTGCTGGATCGCCGCCGCGAGTGTGTTTATGTTGTGAATTTGACCATTTTTAGGAATAATTTGAATTATAAAATAGATGTTTAGTCTTTTTGAAAAACAAAGCTGTTGAAAATGTTAAGAATTAAATCCTCTATCAGTTGGTATAAGTTACATTAATAAAATACGTGTACATCGTGAGCCTATGCAAGGAATAAATTTTGATAGACCATTTTTAAAATGAGTACTACTAAATATTCGCCGCATTAAAAAGAAAAAGCCCTGTCTAAATTAAAGACAACATATTAAATAATGATTTGGTATAACAGCGAATTTGATATATGCTTTAAATATCGAGTTTATAGCTTAATAAAACTCCGCTTTTGCGCATTTTGCTCGGGGGAGCGCCTTAACAATCATGTCAAAACCATCGATATTTTCGTGTATAAGTTTCTCGTTGCGTGAAAATTAAATTAAATCAGTATGCGAATGTCCTGATACAGACTAAAAACTGCTCTCACTTGGCATAAGGAGAAACTAGCGATAGTAGCAGTCTATGTATATGTTTAGTCTATGTTATAACCATTTCGTGGTAACAGGTAAGAATTACAAATAGTTTTAGGTGGCTTACGTAAATTTATTATGGGGAGGGGAATCATGGGTTTTTGGAATACATTGTCGTGATATTTTGATATCAAAATTCAATTTTTTAAATGTACTTTTTGTCGAATTACACTTGTAAAATGTTTAAAACGTTATAGGTCGCGTCACGTAAAAAGAACGCTAGCTGTCAAGATGCGCAGAACGCGATTTATCGGTCTGTTTGGTGGTATGAAGTGCGGGGGGGCACGAGCCGCATGTTTGCCGGTGCGCTATTGGTTCGTAGGACGACCTTCGCCTGCCGAATTGAATACTCATGCGCAAACGTACCTTCCCCACCTTCCGCCAGCGTTCTTTTTACCTGACGCGACCTATAGTTGCCCCCACTTTATTATTCATTTTTGGAAATTCCTAAATTCTAGGCGTCCTTCAATAATATGTCATTTTTCACAGTAGCCTACATCTGCCATACATTTATAATGCTTTATTAGGTTGTTTACATCTCACAATTTTACTAGAAATCTTAAATAAGCTAGTCAAAATCAGGATCGACCACTTTGACCATTTTATCATATATTTAAAAGGTTTTCGTGTAATACTGGCTTATTTATATAAACATCTGGTACAGAATTACTTAATATAACTAGACTAGAAGACATACAGATCAACAGATCAAACTGTTCATATTATAAAATCTTAATCTACAGACCAAATAAAGTAAAAATATGACACTCCTTTTTGGGCAGTCGTGTAATAAATGCATTCTACTCATCACAACTCCACACCTATCCATCACTTTACTATCAAAACTTCACAACACGATACCTACAATAATCCAACAAATCATTGCCTACAAGATACTACCAATAAATCTTCATATGGGAAACATTCACCATGCAGCAGGCGAACCAACACGGAAGCTAGCGCGTCACGCATGCGCGCGTCATGCTTGCGCGCGTCATGCTTGCACGCATGGATGTGTGTGTGTGCGTGTCACGTTAGCGGAGTGAGGAAGTTTAAGATCATGGGCGAGGGAAATTGTTGCCAGTTTTGAGGAATGGATATGTTAAACAACTAAAGTTAAAGTTGGATAGAAATTTGAAAATAAGTTTAGCCCTTACCATAATCAAATAAAAAGTAATATTCTTCTTTTTATGATAGGCTACTAAACTAACACTTTTAAAGGTCAATTACATGAATACACTGTTCACATAGAATGTAATGTAATGACTAACGTAATTTTCAGGGAAAATAATAAATGATTTCTAGTCTGTCAGGTCCTTAAAAATCACAGATTTCTATCCTCTTTTAAATATCCTGAGGTGACCACCAAACTAGGTAATAATTGATTACAGAAGGTAATAAATCGAAACAGAATATTTTACTTCAACGTTAAAAAAAAATTACTAAGCGCCACTCCAATCAAAAAAATCTCCAGACACATAAAAAAGCAATAAATCAACCAACACGTGGGGTAATTTAGTTACCATATCTAGCAACACCGTCGCCCTACGGACGCGTTCAGAATATATTAAAGTAATTGATCGCGTTCACGACATTAAATGGCGTATTATTTCATATCTGTTGTGTTTATTATGTAAGATTATGTCCTGTGTTATATTATGTGATTAATTAAGTTTTATGAGGATTTCATGATGATAATAAACTTCCAAGGGGTAAGACTTATCTTTTTAAAAGCTGTAGCTACTTTCGGTTAATTATGGCAACCAGACAATTGATAAACATTCTTATGTACTCCCCTATAAACGTTCATATTATTGATAAATTACACTCAGACATAGAACAAATGATCATGCTCATCACAAAATAGATTGGCTTCGCTCGGCATCCAATCCTACAACTCCGGTTCAGAAGTCAGTCATTTACCACTAGACCAACACAACAGAGTGAACTACCAGTTCAATTAGAGTCCAATAATAAAAAAAATGGATATCAATTCACCATTACCTCATTTCAACCTAAAACTTTGTAAACTGACTCTATATCAGATGTACTTTTCACCGCTGATGATGATACATACATATCATCACTACTGTATACCCGAAGGGTTAGGCAGAGGTGTACCAATGTACACCCACAGTTCGCCGATATATTTAGGTCCCATGTAATAGGGGGCAAGCCTATTGCCACTAACCGGGCACAAATCCAATCTCCGACCTGCTACTGTGAATTTCCTTGGTCCACCTGGGAATCGAACCCAAGGCTTCTAGCGTAGCAGTTGCGCTTAGAACCACTAGGCCAACGAGGCTTGCATCTTTGCATCTTGCAATTTTTCCGTCACATGATGATACAACATAATTTCAAATCACCGTATCATGCGAAGCGTTTTCTCCGTAAAATCTCAAACAAGTGTAAACAAGGCAACGCTTGCATAATTGGTAGTATAAGCTACCGGTTCTAAGAATAACATCGAAATAATATGTAGTCGTATTTTTGTGTTCAAGGTTCTGTAGATAAACCAAGAATTCTATCTAATACACAAAAAGTAAGTACCCATATTCATTAACTAAAAAATAAAAACTTTTTAACAAAAAAATAAAACCGCCGAAAACACTGAAAAGCAAAAAATAAGAAACCTTTTTTTATTTAATCTTAATAACTACGTTCTTCAACGAATGTGAGTATACCTAAATAATTTCGAGTCGGCGCCAAACAGGCAAATTAATTAATTGCAAAATATAGGTACTTATTTTTTTTTTGAAATTTTTATGTTCGTCGCTGGAGATTTCATTGCATTGTTAAGTTGATTCGAACTCAAACTCCTGTTCAAACTCACACTCAAAACTTTTATTTGCTTTCCACAATGGTATTAGTAAGTGGGAAGTAAAGAATATATAGTACATCGTGTTTTTGATTTGGTTGTTTCTTTAAATTTAAGGTAATTTTGTGATATTTGTTCATTGATAGTTTGGCGCCGCCTCAAAATTATTTAGGTATACTCACATTCGTTGAAGAACGTAGTTATTAAGATTAAATAAAAAAAGGTTTCTTATTTTTTGCTTTTCAGTGTTTTCGGCGGTTTTATTTTTTTGTTAAAAAGTTTTTATTTTATATTTTTTTGTGTCTAAAATATACTAATTGCTACATGCTGGTTTTTTTATTATTTTTAAAATAGCTAACTACCTTATTTTAGTATTCAAATCTGTGAGTGAACAATAAACCACCCCTATTTTCCCACCCTTCGGGTTAGATTGTATGGTTAGCTTCTAGGTATCTAATAAAAAAAGAATTATCAAAATCGGACTATTCTGTAATAAGTTACGCGTGGTCATATATTAGAATCAGTTAGTGAACAATCAATATATCCCTGTTTTTCTACCCTTAGGATTGGAATATTTATTCCAAATATATATGGAACCAACTTCTAGGTATAGCCTACTCAATAAAAAAAGAATTATCAAAATCGAACTATTCTGTAAAAAGTTACGCGTGGTAATGCATTACGATCAGTGCGTGAACAATCAATTAACCCCTGTTTTCCCACCCTAAGAGTAGGAATTCTTATTCCAAATTTATATGGGACCAACTTTGGAGTATACCCTTTCCAATAAAAAAAGAATTATCAAAATCGGACAATTCAGTAAAAAGTTCTGCGTGATCATACATAAAAAAAAAAAAAATATACGCGTCGAATTGAGAACCTCCTCTGTTTTCGTCGGTTAAAAAAGATTGACCAAAAACATCGTTATCAAATTAGTTTTTCACGCAATTTTTAGGATTTTTGATTTTTTTTTTTAAACTCCGACGCAAAAATTACTGGGTGTTATAAGTTTGACGTACCTATCTTTTTGTGTGTGTCTGTCTGTCAGTGGTATCGTATCATCTAAACGAATAGACCGATTGTGATGTCGTTTTTTTGTAGTAAAGCTGATGTGATCGAGATGATTCTCAACTATAATTAAACAAAATCTATTTAGTAAATTAAAAGTTATAAGAAATAGTTTCTTAAATTTTAAACTAGCGTTGTTCTTCTAATAGTTAATTTGTAAGATATTTTTTTATGTTTCTCGCTACATGTAGTTGTTCTGATAAACATACATAACATTTACTATGTAAATATATTACATGTGTAAACATTTCTCACATAACGGGTCAGTGCCTTCATTGCATAAATTGTCGATCATCATCATACCTTTTCCATTACTATAAGATATCAGTGTCATGTTTTTCTCTTATATACAGTCTCTTCCTTCATTAAATATAATTCATAGGTATCGTAATCACGAGAAAGGTTTTCCATATGGAAGAAAAACATATAAAAAAGTTTTAGAAAGTAGGTATAATATAAGCTTTCATATCGGAAGAACTGAACCTTCAAACAGCGGCTACCATCAAGCAAAACGATTCAATCAAAATCGGTTCAACCGTTTAGGAGTAAGTTTGTCGCAGACAGATACACACTAACTACACTTACAACACACTACAATATTAATGTATTTATGTATGTATTCATTTAGAAATGTTTAAGTTTATTTATAACATCCGGTTACCATAGCACAAACTCTGCTTAGTTTAGGATCAGATGACCGTAAGTCGGCCCACAATATTATTATTATTTACTTAATATAGCACATAACATTGAAATAAAACTACTATTTATGTATATTTTCGCGGTTTATATTTAGATTGTTAAGGTCCCGAGGTCACCTTTGCAGGTATAATGGTCACGGGCAGACTTAATCCGTAAAAAGTAGTTTTATTTCAATGTCTAACATTCGCGTAAACCTCAGAAATCAATATAAAAACACATACCAGTAATATACTCTGTTATAAAAAATATCTAATCCTTAATTCGACAACCCTATTTGAACTAGTGATGCGACACAAACTAACAAACTAGTGTAATGATGTAAAGAGCTGTTCTTTGTAACGTTGTTATATAATTATCACGTAAGGCACGGGTTTCGTTTTTATTAGTTCTTTAGCTAGTTTAACTGGTACACTAGATTACAGCTTGTTATGATAGTAATAATGACAAGAACAGACATAAGGAAATTGTTTTGCTTGGTAACTCCAAGCTTCATAAAAGTTTGATATAATAATCCAGCCTATAAACGTCTCATTGCTGGGCACAGGCCTCTTCCCATATAGAGAAGGCACGAGCATTGATCACCACGCTTGCTCTCTGCGGATTGGCGATTTCAGATCCCAAATTTTGGAATCCAGGTTAGTGATATGCTTCAAGTTTATATATAGCTGGAGTAATAGACAAAATCAAATATATAGGTAGTAATATTATAAATGCAAAACTAGCTGTCTGTCTGGCCTGAAAAGCTTAAGCCACTGGATTGATTTCGATGAAACTTGTTATGTAGTATGATTTCATCCTAGGAAATGACATGGGTTACTTTTTACGGCGTTAATCGACGCTCACCTAAGCGGAGCAGCGGGAAACAGCTAGTAGTAAATAAAATAAATTTCAACATGAAAAACACCCTACAAAATAACACATGGAAAAAGCTTACAATTTCAAATATTGAGACCTACAAGCAAACTACAAAAAAAATGTAGTTCTAAGACCTATATTGAAATGAACATTATACATTTGTATCGCGGACACGTTTTGTCACCTACATTACTTCATTAGCCAATAATTTGAGATAAGTATACAACGACTAAGCACGTAACATTGCCTAAGTTAGCCTTAATATCTAGTTAAGTCTAAAGTGGAGTAAAATTAACACCACCTCCGTGGTCGTGTTCATCCACGGTTCGCCGATATGTTTAGGTCCCATGTAATAGGGAGCGAGCCTATTGCCACTAACCGGGCACAAATCCAAACTCCGACCTGCTACTGAGAATTTCATAGAAAAACCCAATAACATCTTGGTCGACTTGGGAATTGAACCCAAGACCTATATAGCGTAGCAGTCGCGCTTAGCGCCACTAGGCCAACGAGGCAGTCTAACTACTCCGTATGATAATAGCCCTAAATTATAGAAATTTTGATTATACATTAAACCGTTGATCCTTACAGCTATGTTTGAAAGTTATGTGCCTAAAATTCCGACAGCCTGTCAAAGCATACCGTATTACAGTAAATATGTTATGAAGACATTACATAGGAAATCTCTCTACATAGTTTCGGTATTCAGCTGAATCCGGTGAGACTGGAAGCCGACCCCAACATAGCTTGGGAAAGACTACACGGAAATTCCATTAAGTTACACTTTAGTCTTATAATTATTCTGTTAGTCTAGCGGTTAGTGACCCTGATTGCTATACCAGAGGTGAGCACGATCATTTGTTCTGGTCTGGGTGTAATTTATCTATAATATGTATGTATTTAGAAATATATAAGTATGTTTATCAGTTGTCTGGTTACCATAACACAAGCTCTGCTTAGCTTGGGATCAGATAACCGTGTGTGAGATGTCCCGGAATATTATATTATTATTAGCTTCCCACTGCCGAGCAAAGGCCTTTCTTCTTCCAATTCTCCCGATCCTGGGCTATTGTTGTCCATAATATGGAAAAATAGACAAGCTCGTCCTATCATCTCCTTCTGGGCCAGACACAAGGTCTTCTGACATTTTGTGGAATTCACATAGTTGTCACTTTCGTCTTACCTAAACACAATTTGAATTAATAATTCAAATAGTACAAATAAAACAGACTTCCAAAAAGTCTAACATTTATTTCTTATGGATCCCACTGTCACAACGGGACCATAATAAAATGGAACCACACTGAAAGTACCACATTGAAAATAAAAAAAATAATCATCAAAATCAGTTCACCCAGTCGAAAGTTCTAAAGTAAAAACATAAAAATATACAGTAGAAACGAGCATCTCCTCCTTTTCAAGTCGGTTAAAAAAAGAAGAGCTAACGAACAGATCAGCTCATTTATAAGCAATAATGATTAAACCTCAAATAACGCGGATCAGTTAATAACAATGTATCATTAGCATATTTACTGAGACAATGGACTGGTTTACTCATGAAACACATTTTCTTTATAGCAGAATGTTTGTAAATAATATCATTGCGTTTATTGGTTTATCATTTCGTATATACACTGAAAACTACTGTTCTAAGACTGCCCACGTTTGATAATCGGTGATCGATTTTTTGTAGGAGAAAAATAGAGCACATTGATAACAATAGTGCAACGCACAGATCTTCATCAAAAAGTAGATCAGAAATCAGTAAATCGTCCGAAAAATCGGCCCGATCGACCCTCAAACACAAGATGAAAAAATAGACAGCACCCTAAGGGTCGGTTCATATCTTTATATTTTGTTCTTCTTGCTTTACTTCTTAAGGTAAAAACTAATATATTTACATTCTGTAAACTTCACAAGCACTTTCTTCGATGCATTCGCAACGTTATTTGAATATGAAAATAATTCTACATTTCTATTTTTATATACCCAGCCCACATTAATACTAGCGCCAGAAATAATTTAGTTGCTGAGCAAAATGTAAACTGAAACTACATTGTTGGCTCGCGAATGTTTCAGTGGCATTTATATAAACCACAGCTATTCCAAAATGTAAACACAATAATATACTTCTCCTATTAATATAAGTACGTTATGCTTTAATGTTTGTTATACAAAAACCTAATCTCGCACGTATACATACGTAATCTTCGAAAACTAGGGGTTTTAGAAATCATATACTTACACTCAAAATTTTGAGTTAAGCTCGCTTCTGTACATCAATGTATGCTTATAAAATGTAATGTTCACAATAAAAAATAAACAATACACAAATATAATTATAATAATAATAAATTGTTTATTCATCCAAAAGGGTACAAATGGTATAAAGAGCGACTTAAATCTAAATACAGTCAAAGTATAAAATACAAGGTAAGGACAGTGAGCGGCCATAACAATAAGTATATTTTTACCTATTACAAGTGAGGAGTAAATAATAGAAACATTTATAGATTTAAAGAAGTGGGCATGGAAAAGCAACACATACAAAATGGTAGTTGGTATATTGAAATCTACTAGTAGACCACTTGCCTTGTTATTCAAATGTTATTCTAAAAACATCCTAATATTATTCAGGCCTTGAACCTTACAGTGAGACTATAACTAAACACCAAAAACTCTTAATTAATCATCGAAAGTTACTAATAAAATTAACATATTATGGTCTTCGCAACTTATTAAGTGGTTTCACTGCTTTAGCAGAAAAGGAAAGCTGACCCACAAATGGGACAAGGTCACACGCATAAGAAGATATATCCTAATAATCTTTAGACCTATTAAAATCTATTCCACAAATAAATGCGGACAAAACCACATACATTGCCCTGAACCCAAAGTAAGTAGCTAAAGCACTTGTGTTATGGAATTCAGAAACAACGATACCACAAACACCCAGACCCGAGATGAGATGTTTTCTACAGTCTGCTTGCGACCACGGCCGGTGTAACCCGGTCGGAACGTCAAGCCCTAAAGGTATTTAAGTATGTACGTGTTAGTACATACATTTGATCACGCCTCTTTCCCTTGTAGGGGTGTGCAGAGACCACTTCTTTCCACTTGTTACGATCCTTACACACCTGTTTCGCTTTGTCCACTGTCATTATTCCCTTCATACATGCTGTTCGGGTAATGGTACTCTTGACCTGGCTTTTTTTCATTCACAATCGCATTATACACATTTTTCGTCAATCGTAATCTTCGCTCTACAATATTACCATAAACATGCAGCGCAATAGTTTAAAAGTTATTACATTGACCCGTTTAGGGGTCGATTCCGGGATTTGCAGCTAGCAACACCTTGAAAACCGGTCGACCAGGGAGGTCGTCAGAATAATAATATTCCGGTACATCTGACACGGTTATCTAATCCCAAGCTAAGCAGAGCTTGTGTTATGGTAACCAGACAACTGATAAACCTACTTATATATTTCTAAATATGTACATATTATAGATAATTTACACCTAGATACAGAACAAATGATCGTGCTCACCACAGAAAGATTTTTCCGGGGTGGGAATCGGTCCCACGACCTCCGGTACAGCAGTCAGGGTCAATAGACCAACATGCCCGTCAAATAGAGTCTTCGGAGATAATCTTCTCTACTACTGTTACTACACAATTAAATAGTTCTACACCTAATTCATTCACATGCGGTATCGTCGCGAATCCGGTATTTTGATCAGAAACCGGTATCCGACTAGATTTCTCTCAGGCATTCAACATTCAGTGGAATACATCCGATGTGTTTCTATGTAGAGGTATAGGCCATTTCTAATAGTACCGTTTAGTGCTAAGTTTATTTACTTAATAAGTTTTTTTACTTAAATGTAGTTGCTGTTATCTTAAAGCAATTAACAAAACAAACTCAAAAATCATTTATTTAACTTAGGCTACAAAGTAGTATCTATCAATCGTCAAAAATTATTACAAAAGGACAGCACCCTAAGGGTCAGTTGATATACAGCGGAAAAGGAATTATGTGGATAAAACGAAATAGCGTTACCCTCAATTTCCCAGGACTACATCTTAAAATCCTCAACTGATGACCATAAAGACCACTAAGAAATACTACCTATTCCCCATACAAAAAAAAAAACATGCCTAAATAGATCTTTGCAATAAACAGGGAAAGCACATAATTATAATATAAAAAGCAAGTTCCAACAAACTAAGAACATTGTTTTATTAAAGTTGGTTAAAAAGCTTTATTATAAACCTTATAACAAAATATATTAAACCTTACATATCTAGTACTTATAGAAACTTATAAAACGAGTCCAAACTGGATGGGATTGAGTCGTTTCGTTACTTCTTATGGCCCACTTCCGGTGTCTGACATTTGGTTTGAAACTTACAATTCTACACAACTTCGGAAAGTAGGTTATATATCTGACCTGACATTTAACTATGTGGTAAGATAGTTTCGATAATTAATAAACTTACAAAACTTTGACGCTATATTTAAGAATGGATTGATTCAGAATGCCGTTTTTTACATGGAGCGACTGCCGACTGCCTATCTGACCTCCACAACCCATTTTACTGGGTAACACAGAATCCTATGGTAAGACTGCTTGTCAGAATTGACTTAACAACTACCAAAGATCATGGTATGACAGTCGGGACCTTTGGCTTGAACGTGCTTGCCAAGGCACGTAGGGGGCACGGTATGTTAAGAATCCGCACCACCAACAGTCACCCATCCACACACCAATCGCGGCGAGCACGGCTTAACCTGTATAATTGGTCAAACGGTACCGCTTACACTTAGCCACGAGACTCTCTTAAATGTATCATTAAAATGCTCTTGTCCCTATATCTTTTCCTTAATAAAAAAAAGGACCTAATTTGTACATGCCTGGCAAAAATGCCAGCCATAAGGGCTATTACGCACTGTCGACTAGTCGCCGGCGACTCAGTCCCTCGGCGACCGAAACATGGGAAACTAGGGCTGGAGACCGAGCCGAGCGACAGTATTCCAAGTACATTCGTGCAGAATGGACGTTGAAGAACTTGCAATAGTAGCGGCGCTACTAATTATAAAAAGAAAGAAAAATAAAAAAAAAACAAAAGAGTATTGGGTGCATCCTTTGTTAGAAGAACGGAGGTCAAAAGGAATGTTTAAAATATTTTATGAAGACGTTAGAAAATATCCTCGTAAATTTTTTAATTATGCAAGAATGTCTGTGAGTTCGTTTGATGACTTATTGTGTCTTCTAAAACCACATATAACTGGCATAGATACAAATATGCGACCATGTATTTCTCCGGAAGAAAAACTTTTTATAACACTAAGGTAAGTGACAATTCAAATAAAATTCATTCCTAACATTTATTTTTTACGGGATTTTAACACACGATTACAACGACGATAACGATTTTATCCGTGTCAAAACTCATTGTGCGCGGCCGTCCGGTCGTTACAACAGTTGCTCGCAGTGTGAATGCTTTCATTTGAAACCGTGCTCCTATTGGTCGCCGGCGACCGGCAGTTGCCTGTGCGTCGCCACTGCGCGGCGAGTCGCCGAGTCGCCCGGGCAACCGGTGACTAGTGCGTAAACACCTATTTAAACTATACAATATTACAGTCGTCGGCGACTCCGTCGCCGGCGACTAGTCGACAGTGCGTAATGGCTCTAAAGGTCATGGCATATCAATGGTAACCTATCGTAAAGAAATGGGGCGTAAAATATAAATAAGGTGGAATAAAGGGTGCCCAAAAAGACTTAGACGTATATAAAAGTTGACTGATGACTGAAAAAGAGATGGATGGATTGTATAATAGATGATATGAGAAAAATGAAGTCAATAAGCATTCTCAGCGCGATGGGTAAATAAAATTTAACCTAACCACTTCGCACTACAAACTTTTCTAAACGGTAAGTCAATTTAATATACCGTTTGAATTATTTCGACCCCAAACCAGTTAAATGTTAACAAGAAAAATACGTGCAAATTACTTGTAACAGTAAAAACTATACAACATGTTCGTTAGTTTTTATGTTGCTTATTTCTTACATACTGTGTGAAAAATACATACAAGAATTGTATATTTTTTGTCCCTTCTTACAGTATGACAAAACCACACACGTTTATGTGATCCCAAACTAAGCAGAGCTTGTACTATGGTAACCAGACAACTGATAAACATACTTACATATTTCTAAATACATACATAATAAGACTAATCTTCGCAAGAGTTATTCCAGGGGCCCGCGCAGAGATTGCGGAAGCGACCCCGTGGCTCTGACCAAGGCTAAGACGGGACCGGGGTGTTTTTAGTCGGTGCAAGTCCGACATATCCCTACGCTGTGCCCTCAGTGTGGGTTGAAATCATTAGAGTTTCACCCCGATAAAAAAAAAAAAAGGGGCCCGATTCCGCTATTATAGCAGTGAGTGGCAGGTTAATAAACATTCACGTGTACTTGTCATTGTACCTAATTTTCGTTTTCATCATTTTAGTTTTATGTAGATACACCTGCTTGCCACTGTTGTCAATGTAGGATTGCCACTGGCTCTTCATTAAATAGCAGTTTAAGTATTTGTTATTTTATTGTTTAAAATGAAATGAAGAGTGGAGCTGTCGCGAGTCAAACGAAATATTATTTAATTTCTTATATTCGAGTATGAATGGAAACCGATTAAAACACGATCTGTTCTTTAATTTCACTTTGATATCACGACAAAACTATTAATCATTTTAATCGATTTTTATAAGGTAGAGCGAACTGTTGTCGGATGTAGAATTTTTTTTTTTTTTCTAAATTTGTTAAAGTGCGATATCACAAACTGTGGCTATAAATAAACAGTATTTTTAGATTGTGTTTTGTAACCCCTAATGGGTCGATCAATAATTTTATATCATCATACTATAAAAGGAAATATTGAATGGCAAATTTTACAAATAGACATTATCATCTGTGAATCATCCGTAAAATTAATCAAAGGACAAAATGAATTCGTTGGACTGTATTAATTTTTAATAGGAATGTGAACCAAAACGGAATATCGACCATAAAGGTATTTTTTGTGTTACCTAAAATTAAACTACCTAAATGTTCTTTAAACTTAAACAAACACTAACATTCTTCCTGACTACTGTTAAATAAACCACCAAAAACAAATCACCAAGTTCCGTATGACACGAACAGGCACTCTTACCTCATTGAAAACTTTTCGTCTACGCTACAGAACTACGCGTCGACTATAACCGGTCCAATCAGCTTTCTAACAAACTATTAGTTGGTAATAATATTCATGTTTTACATCAAAACCGTTATATCGGAAAGGCCGAAATTCTAGTGCTTTTTACTTTTAAACTTTTTCGAAATATATTTTCGATGGGTCAAGCAAACAAGTCGAAAAAGGAGGAGGTACTTAAATTGACTGTTTTTTTAATTTTTGATTACGTCAAGTTAGTTTTATAGCCGACTTCAAAAAAGGAGGAGGTGCTCAATTCGATTTTATTTTTTATGTTTGTCACCACAGAACTTTTGACTGGGTGAACCGATTTTGATGATTCTATCTCGTATTGTATATAAGATAATTTTGGAAGAGGTCGGGAGTAAAGTAGTTTTCAAGTTATTTATTATTCAAACATACATTAGTACTAGTTACCCAGTAAATGGGTTGGGAAGGTCAGATAAAAATTACATAACATAACATATCATCACGCCTGTATCCCCGAAGGGGTAGGCAGAGGCGTACCAATGTACACCCACAGTTCGCCGATATGTTTAGGTCCCATGTAATAGGGGGCGAGCCTATTGCCACTAACCGGGCACAAATCCAAACTCCGACCTGCTACTGAGAATTTCATAGAAAAACCCAATAACACCTTGGTCGAACCGGGAATCGAACCCACGACCTCTAGCGTAGCAGGCGCGCTTAGCACAGCTAGGCCAACGAGGTAGTTAAAAATTATTTAAGCAAAATTAGTTATTCAGTTGAATTTGGTGAGATTAGAAACTGAGCCTAACACATCTTGGAAATTAAATCAAATATCATAATATTACAGTACTAATCTAGATAAAATAGATAATAATAAATAAATGCGGACAACATCACATACATTGCTCTGAACCCAAAGTAAGTAGCTATTAAGCACTTGTGTTATGGAATTCAGAAACAACGAAGGTACCACAGACACCCAGACCCGAGACAATGTAGAAAAAAGACTTTCTACATTGACCCGTCCGGGGATCGAACCCGGGACCTCAGAGCTAGCGACACCTTGGAAACCGGTGCGTACGCCACTCGACCACGGAGGTCGTCAAAAGATAATTATACCAGTTTAATTGTAACTATTTTATGTGGTTATCTGTCCATATGTAAAGTAGCTATTTAATGATAAAATATAGATCTCCAAATCACCATATACTGACAAAATCATAAAATACTATAGCTTGGTGTTTGAAAGACAAGATTGAATATTGGGTGTACAATCCAGTTAAAAATATCTTCTAAAGTTAAACAAACAATAGAACAGCTGTCGTCCACAATTCAACGTGATGAGACGTAGGTACTTAAAACTATAAATATATACTAAAGGGGGTTATTTAGTTAGTATCTTAACCGGTCACACTTTTAAACGGGGGGCTAAAAGGCAGAACAATTTAATCTATTGTCAAATTGACTTGACGACCTCCGTGGTCGAGTGGCGTACGCACCGGTTTCAAGGTGTCGCTAGCTCTGAGGTCCCGGGTTCGATCCCCGGACGGGGCAATGTAGAAAATCACTTTTCTACATTGTCTCGGGTCTGGGTGTTTGTGGTACCTTCGTTGTATCTGAATTCCATAACACGCGTGCTTTAGCTACTTACTTTGGGTTCAAAACAATGTATGTGAAATTGTAAAAAAAAAAAAAAAATTAACTGATCATGAAATTAACTGTGATTGGTTGACCAAAAAACAACTAATCACAGCGCTTAAAATGAGATTTGACAGGTGATGAACAATTTTTGTGTTGAGTAACGTTACAGGAACTGGGGGTAAGATTCTCAAGCAATATTTGAAGTACCTTCAGAATACAATTCCACTGATATTATAATAATTTAGAAAGTTTCTATGGATGGCTCGATTTTTTTCGTCTGTCACTCAAAAATTACTGAACGCATCGGGATTTATATTGGCACATAGATAGTTTATAATCTTGATTCTTGAACAATACGAGAAATATCCTAAAAATAAAAAGCGTATTTTTTAATCTACCTCGGAATATTTTCAGCATTATAAAGATAAAAGTATAAGTAAAAAGGTTTAATTGCGATTTCGATAGACGGAATTACAGGAAAAACAAAATAAATAGAATAACTTTTTAGTTTACATATATGTATAACACACAGACAAAACCGCGATACACGGCTATTTGCTATAATTACCAACCGCACATTACTGGTAACACTTTAACATTGAAAGACTATTTATTTTAATGGCAACATTGGTCAACCGTAAGACATGGCGGTTTAGTAATATTTTTAATTCATTTAATGTTTTGTAAGTAAATATAACGACGAGAGGTGGAGCAGGAAGGTTCTCGAATGGAGAGCACGCTTAGGCAAACGTAGTGTAGGACGCCCCCCGGCTAGATGGACCGATGACCTGAAGAAGGCAGCTGGCAGTGACTGGATGCAAAGGGCGGGAGATCGTGAGCTGTGGTGTTCCTTGGGGGAGGCCTATGTCTAGCAGTGGACTGCAACAGGCTGATATGATGATGATGAAGTAAATATAATAGATATAATATTATACTTAAATATAATATCTGAGTCGCAAGATTGTAGTTATTGTATTGTGTTTTCGGTGAATAATATGGATACCTATCCCAATATTGTCATGTAATTTTATGTTATGCTTTACAGCATAACCACAACTTCGAGAAAAGTAATCGGAAAAATATTACAAACTATTGATCAATTGATTACCGTACAATAGTTTACCATTTCAAATCAAGTCTAAGGAAATAGAAAACTTAAATGTTCTAATAATAATTAAGGAGGAACTAAAAATACTCAAGTAAGTATAGCAAAACATAAAAAATATATCTTTGAGAACCTCCTATTTTCATAGTCGGTTAATAAAAAAAATGCATTACTTAAATTCCATTAACATGACAATACGGAACTCTTACAACCGACTCACATACAACTTGTCTACTATTATGAGTCAAGACGAAAATAACCAATGTTTGTCAATAGAGTAATTCTGGAGTCCCCATGGGGGATCAAATTTAAACTCATTTATTATGCTTATGTACACTTAAGTGTAGATTTAAGGGGATAATAATAGTGGTTAGTTTTTGTTATATTTATAATATGAGTAGCTAAGTCATAAATAAATAGAGAAAATTTAGAATGTTTAATAAGCTGCAATAGCTGCGTTTATAGCCTTTCATTATTTATTTATTAAAGGCAAACCAACAGCTTCTGTATACAACATTACAATAAGAAGCAAAAGCATCAGACTCATTTGACGTTTTTAACCTATGCTGTCCCACAGTTGGGCAACTCCCTCAAGTCTTTCCATACAACCTCATCCTAAGCCACGTCGAACCAGTAATAGTAAAAAAAAAAATAACGAAAGATATCCTTTAGATTACGCTGTCGTTACCAATAAATAAAATCAAAATCAGAAAATTTGGTCAAAAACATCGTTCAACGAGTCTAAAACACACAAAACAATTAAATTTCACGCCTTCAACTAACAATAATAAAATACTAACCAACGTTAGTAAACGTAAAATAACTGTTACGTTAAATACTGTTAAACACGCAACTATAAAAACGTTTTTACGTCCAACTACATTTACCCCACAAACGGGGAGACTAGTTAATAACATGGCAACACTGAGCTTGATGTTATCGTAAGGAAATCCCGTACATTTACCGATTTAAAAAAAAAGAAAAAAGTTAAAAAAGAATAGTTTTAAGGAATAATAGTGAGGGGAAATATAGGACTAATAGAAAAGGGAAGTATCGATAATTGGATTTAATAAATCGGTATTTAACATGTCGAACAAGCAAGTAATTTATCACTTTTACAGTCGTTTTCTACCTTGTATCCAGTTTGATTGATGATGATTTAACAGGAAAGGCTTATGTATATATATAATTCATTAATATTTTGTAGACTTGAGCGAAACCGGGGCTTGTCGCTATTTAGTGAATAAAAGTCTCATCATCATCATCATCTTCCCAGCCTTCTCTAAACTATGTTGGGATCTCACCGACAGCTAAACACTGTATACTGTATCAAAATCTTATTCATCAAAATTATCTTCATCTGCCCAGCCTTTTCCCAGCTATGTTGTGGTCGGCTTCCAGTCTCACCGACAGCTGAACACCGTATGTTACAGAGCGACTGTCTATCTGACCTCCACAATACATTACTGGGTAACACAGTATCCCATAGTAAGACTGGGTGATTAAAATCTCATATTTATGTATGTGTATAGTAACTGAGATGATAGACGAACGGTATTCGTATTCATTTATTGGCTGAGGTTAGAAGGTCATAGCTATAAATATAATGGAGTATCCCTGCGTTGCTTGCAATCAAACACTGACTCTAATAGATTTATTATAAAATTGAACGTGTTAGGTATGGATTTGATAGGCCAGTCACAGCGTATTCAAAAGTTAGGTCTAAAAATTAAGTGCTTACTGCATTTTATAAAAAAGAAATACTAGTCACGTATTTTTTGTTTTGTCGCGTAAGCAAAGAATTACTAAGATACAGCGAATACAATTCTTGCGTGACGTCACGTCTAAGCAAAAATTGTACTAACCCGTGACGTCAAGCCCTCAATCCTGAACTTTAAAGCGGTTTATCTTTTTTTATTGATTTGATTAAAGAAAAAAATACGTGCATATTATATTTTGATTATCGAAATAAATTTTGACTTTTCATACCTAGTCATCTACCTTATTCACTTTTTTTATACCCTGGGAATTCCTCATGGACTTCCTCCACCCTGGGGAAGGCGGAGGGGTATGCCGGACTCTTACCGGCTAAAACCACCGGAGTGCTTCACCCTTCCCTTATGCTGGAGACCAGGCGGGAAAGCAGTGCAAACTACCGCGATCATCTAACTTATTCACCTACACTGACTATAAACTACAGTAAACAATTGACCGTGTTTACAACGAACTCGAATTAAAACAGTTGGGGCTACCGCTACAGGCCGGGTAACCTTGGCAATGACCGAACAAACACGTTTTAGGTCCAACCAAGTAATTCGCATTTACATTATAACTGAGTCATGTAACTGTGCCTGTTTTTTAAGTTTGAGACCTTGTGAGTAAGCAGAGATGTAGTAGAAAAAAAGGGGTATAAAAAAATTACTTCGCATGGCGATATAAATACTGCTATACATATAAATTAACAATTGATGATTCCCAATAAATAGAAATACCATACAACATAGTACGAGAGGACCAAATTTTTATTTCAAATGATATATGACCACGCATTTCTACAGCACCAAAAAATCTGTATATTCAAAGAGAGTCAAATTCTGATAAAAGAAAACAAGAAAGCGATGTCTTCCAAATAAGTATCTCAAAATAACTATGTAAAATTATGAAATTAAATAATATGTAAGCAATTCAGTCAAAACTTTGAACCTGCAATATACAGCGAATTAACTAAATCCACTTTTTAAACCACAACGTAATTCCTTCACGTCTTTTATAAATAAAACGCTATGTCAAACAGTTATCTCTAAAACTTTTGACCCCAATCGCCATGGTAACTAAAAAAAAAGCCTTTTAAACAGTTAAAACGTCAAAATCAGCTGACTCATACCCATCGACGTATGATATGCATAGACTGCTACTATCGCTAGGTTCCCCTTGTGCCATGCGAGAGCAGTTTTTAGTCTGATCCTAGTACATTTCGTTTTTCATTTAAGTTAATTTTCGCGCAACGAGAAACTTATATAAGAAAATATCGATGGTTTTGACATTGTTAGGATAATATTAGTGTTTTAGATAGATTTTTTAAAACGGCAAGCTCCATCTTCATTCATAATTCACGACAACACTTGTTCACACTAGTGCTTACGGTTTAAACTCTGATAGGCTCACTCTATAGTTTCAAATGCAGGTTGCATTTGAAACTATAGAGTGAGCCTGAACCTCGTTGCTCATACCATTTCTATGGCTATGACACGAATTGACATGTCTTTTGTACGTTTTGTAATTATAATAGGGTACAGAGTTCATGGAACCGCTATAGGCTTATGTATAATGACAGTGCACTTCTTACACGACCGTATTGCAAAGGAGGGTAATGTGTTTTACATTTTAAAGTTAAGAGACGAGGTAGGCTAGAAGTTCAATGGTCGGTTTCATATACTCAAGGTTAATTTTATTTATTTATTTCATTAAATAACTTAAAGTTTATGTTAATGTTACACTAAAGAACCCATTTGGTGTCGTTTTCGATGTTCCATGCATAAAAAGAAGGTAATAGTGCGGACAACATTACATTAATTGCAATGAAGCCAAAGTAAGCAGCTAAAACACTTGTGCTATGGAATTAGACGCAACGAAGGTACCACAAACACCCAGACCCGAGACAATGTAGAATGGTTGTTTTCTACATTGACCCGTCCGGAGATCGTACCCGGGACCTCAGAGCTGACGTCACCTTGAAAACAGGTGAAAACGGAGGTCATAAAATTGATGAATAATTACACATGGGCTATTATAAAATCCAAACAAATGTTGCAAACAAAAGGACAATTTATAATACTATAACGAGCTTTATTCACTTTAATAAAAACTCATTAATCTTTATCTCGTCTTCATAACTGTATTTATTGTAAAAGAAATCTGTTTGTCATCGCATTACTATAATACTATTACAAATTACAATGACTTGCTAACATTTTACAAATAACCAATAAAACAGTTAATGTATATTTAATCAATATTAGATAAATGAGAAAGCATGTCTGTACATTTGTACATAATTATATAGGTAGGTTTTTACACACGGACAGACAAGGTAAAAGCTAATATTTAATAGAAACATATTTTAATTTGATGTCAACAAAAAGATAACAAATAGTCTACCAACAAATAATATTAGAAGGTTATGTGTCAAAGAGAAACGTATTTTCTAATTAAGCTTTTTATTATATAAATGTTAATTCAATAAATAAAACAACACAAGTCTATAACAACGAAAAACTAATTTACGTTTTGTTGAATTGCAGTAAAACTCATTATTTTCCTATTTATTTAACAATCATTTCTTTAATTTATTCGGATAATTGGCAACATGTATCAGCATAAAATAAAGGATTGAACATGTTACATTACTCTCATTTGTATCCATATATAAATTATATCATTTTTAAACTAAGTTCCCCAATTTTTTGTTAAGCTCATTAAAAGGCTATTCTGTAAACAAACATTAAATTTAAACTCGTCCAGTATTAAATCATGACACAAGTTTAAATAAACAACACGACATTCAAAGTTATTTGTTTTAATCAAAGTTAATGATAATAAGGTCAAAACAATAAATCGCCTACGCTACGTATGATCTTCATACGTTAAGATTGTTGGTACATCACTAATATCGATATGTTAACGAAAATATCGACTGACTCCCGATTTCTGGAACGTTAATCAACACAAAAATTTGTTAATCACCTGTCAAATTTTAAGCGTTGTGATTTTTTTTTTTTTGTTTTACCCTATCCAATCACAGTCATGATCAGTTGATTTGACAACAAATTTATTTGATCACTTTTTTAGAGGGGGGGGGGGGGGGGGAAATGTTTAAGCAATTTACATTAAATTGGAGGTAAAGTGAGGCCATCACTTTAAAGAAAAATTACTAGGTTTGGTTTTACTAAATTGAATTACAAACCCTACTTAAATATTAAAGTGTAATAAACTAATTAGGGGATCCGAGGTCCCGCTTTAAATCTATAACACCTTGTATAAAAGTCACGGCTTGCTGTAGAAAAACAAATAAATAAAATCTTTATTTAAAATTCCAAAGCAAAAAACTCTCGAGTTTTTATAACTCAATAAAAAACTTCTCATTAGAAATGTAACGCGCAAAAGTTTTCACATTATCGTCACGTCACAAAATATTAATATCGATAAAAATAGTGAGAAGTTTATTAAAATAACGTTTATGGCGCATAGCCAATAAATATGCTTTATTTTTACTTGACTTTCAATAGTCAAGTAAAAATAAAGCATATTCGCTTCAGACTTTCTCTTTTTTTATTACTGGGATGTAGATTAAATTAAATAATGTTTACAATGATAAGTAGGTAATCATTAATTTTAACATAAAATAAGTGCTTGTGTTAGATAATATTGTTAAATAAGGAATGGAAACATGAAAACCAAGTTTGATTTCTTCAGCGTGTAGCCGAATAATTAAGTTCTCATAGTAAATAAACATCGCTGCTGTTTAACATTTACTCCATCACCAGAAGTTTTATAGTTACATTAAATTATTGCCTACACTATCAAAAACTGCAACTATATCAAAAACCAAAAGCAAAACAAACCATCAAAAAACTAAAAATATCGATAAGAAAAATCATCGATACATACTCATCCCTACAACAATTGTAATCGAACGGAAGCACCAATGAACTTGGCGGGAAGCGGTCGGCCGTAATTTAAAAAAGGAATTCTTCAAGCGAGGTCACACCTTCTTGTTGATATTGACATTATTTAAGGGAAATTTTATTTTTTGGGCTGGCAAGGCCGTTTATTTTCGACAAGGCTTTTTATGTGATAGGAAGTCATGGCTTTCAATTAATTTCATTTCCTTGTGTCACTCTAGCACTTAAATAAAGACATATTATCTTTTGCATTGACGAGTACTTTTTCTGCTCGTTGGCCTAGTGGTGCTAAGCGCGCCTGCTACGCTAGAGGTCTTGGGTTCGATTCCCAAGTCGGCCAAGGTGTTATTGGGTTTTTCTATGAAATTCTCAGTAGCAGGTCGGAGTTTGGATTTGTGCCCGGTTGGTGGCAATAGGCTCGCCCCCTATTACATGGGACCTAAACATACCGGCGAACTGTGGGTGTACATTGGTACACCTCTGCCTAACCCTTTGGGGATACAGGCGTGATGGTATGTTATTTTGTAATGTTATGAGTACTTTTTTATATGCAAGTTATCATGACTATCTTTTATTTGTCAATTTTATCTGAAACTATATTTAGAATTATATCACATTACATCATCTGTCGTGTATTATATAAAAGTAGATAAATTCAAAAATAAGCAAAAGAAAAACAAGACTACCGAACTAACTCAAATAAAATTTATAAGGGCCAATCCGTCAATCAGTCAAAAGTATTTAAACGATTTACTATTGACACACAAAAATCTCACAATTTGAGAACCTTCTTTCCAAATCGGTTAAACATTTTCCTCATTTAATATACCCGACAGTAAACGAACATTAAAATATAACTATCCATACACATTTAACACTTGATAAACATATAAAAAGTATAATAAAAAGCCAGGAAGACAATAATAACTCAACGAAAGTAACGACTAGTTTTATCTTCACGGTCCGTCTGTCACGGAAATAATAAAACTGGTTCATTGTGAGACATACTCATGTATTTAGGGTTCCGTACCATCTTATTTATATTCAACTACAACTTTTAAGCACATAAACATATCATCACGTCTGTATCCCCGAAGGGGTAGGGTAGAGGTGTACCAATGTACACCCACAGTTCGCCGGTATGTTTAGGTCCCATGTAATAGGGGGCGAGCCTATTGCCACTTAACGGGCACAAATCCAAACTCCGACCTGCTACTGAGAATTTCATAGAAAAACCCAATAACAACTTGGTCGACTCGGGAATCGAACCCAAGACCTCCAGCGTAGCAGTCGCGCTTAGCACCACTAGGCCAACGAGTCAGTTAGAACTTTAAAAGTAACCGTATCAAATGATTTGGCACTTAAATAATGTACTGTTAAGATACATTATTTAAATTTAAATTTTGCTGTGGTCAAAGAGGTTCATTTTCACATGTTTTTCTTTGCATGTTTGTAACACAATATATCAGAAAATTAAGGTTTTTTTTAATAACCTTATATGTGTCCCACTGCTGGGCAAAGGTCTCCCCCAATTTGCTCCAAGCTATTCTGTTTGGAGCCGCCTCCCACCAACCCGGCAGATAGCGATCGATGTCGTCGCGCCAAAATTAAGTTTTTAAGCGAAAATTAAGTTTGATATAAAAAAATGCGACTATGGGTTGTCTATGAGGTAATATGAGGTTCTTTAAGTAACACAAAATCCTTTGTATCTCGATGTTTAACCAATTTATTAAAAAAATAACCTGTTTGTATTTTTTTACTATTTTTCTCTTTTGACTATAAATGACGGCCCGCGAACAGACGGAAAAACAATACAATATTATTATAAAGGTTCCCTTAGGACCATTCGCGTACGGAACCCTAATAGTCATCAAAATGCCGTTTAAAAACAAGGCCGGACGACATTTTGTATAGAGTTGGCAACATTATAGGTTAATCGATAATCAGACTACGGAATTTGTTATTCTGCCAGACAATGTTGCTAGCTTTCTATTACAATTATCACTTGGGACGAAATTAATGTTTTTTATTTAAATTAATTATTTTTAATTATAAAATAAGCTAAACAAAATTAATACTTTAGATATTTTGCCTTACGATTTAACTTATTATGTAAGTACTTACAATTAAGTATACTATTTATAGTTAACACCCAATATCTGTGTCTTAGTAGGTACCTGAAACAAAAAAAAATATATAATGAATACAAACAAAAAGAAATATTTAATTACACAACTATTTTCCTGACCGGTATTTAGAATTAAGTTGATAATTTCACGCTTCCTAACATAAGCCCGGCTAGCTCAGTCGGTAGAGCATGAGACTCTTAATCTCAGGGTCGTGGGTTCGAGCCCCACGTTGGGCGGAATCTTTTTGCGTTAACTTTCCCTATTTTATAAAAGACTCACAGATGTTTTTGAATTTTAGTAATAATATAAATTATAAATTAAACAAAACAGAAATTAAGACGCATTTAACAGGAATGTTTTTTTTTTTTCAGGTAAATAACATGCTTGTTTACTAAAAATCATTCCTATTTAAAACCAAATAAGTCCATCATCAACTTAACAACATCATCCTAACCGACACAAAAAAAGAGGCATATCATCTTCGCTAGGAAACCGATATAAAGCAAACATTCCCACGAATCGTTTCCCATAACAGAAACGACACTTCTTACTTTACTTACCCGACACCGTAAAAAGATGCGTTATGCTTCAATAACTTTGGTACTTCGTAGTGTCAAAATGACACTATTGTAAATACAAGGTAAAATTAACTTTTTGTTGAGGAAATAAGGTTTAATTTACAATTAACTATCAGTTGTAGTAACAATGCATACCTATTTAGGTTAAAAAAAAATTGTATTTTGGAGGTACGTAATGACAAAAATTATTTAAAAAAGATCTTTACTCATCATCTATTTATTAGCTCTTTGAATAACTAATTCATGCGTTTATCCGACGCAAAATGAGGTATAATAACTTTAATATGTATGTCAGTCTGTGTGTAGCATCGTAGCTGTTTTTGTTTGTTAGAGATCTTTGCAGTTAGCCTGAGCGCAGGCTTTGACTGCTTCACCGGACTTTTGGCGAGGACCTTAAGGCCTCCAGCCAGAGCAATAGGAAGGCATCGTTCCTCTTAAAAGAATATACATTTTGAGATTAATTCTCATAGTTTTGTTTGCTAACTTAAGTGGTCTCATATTTGTAGATATATATTTTTTTAATTAGTTGTATTTGTAACATTGATGTAAACCTTTTTTTAAAAAGAGTAACCTATGGAGTTTCTTGCCGGTTTTTCTCAATTGGAATGAGATTTTGGAACCTGCAACTAGAGTCAGTTTTAACGTTTTAAAAGAGCTTAAAAAGGCCTACTTGGAATAAAAATATTTTGATTTAGATTTGTTTGATTTTGGTCCAGGTGGTTCTTAGTTAAATTAACTTGAAGCTAAACAACATTATAGTTCTCATCTTAAAGATGTATCCGAGTTTACTTAATTTTACTCACAGTAATTTTATGTTTCCAATAATGTGAATAAGGTTTCTAGCTGTTCTATAAAGACTTACAATTAACGCACTAGCATTGATCACCTGACTTTGCTTGCGTGTCACCAACATTAAAATCATAGCGTTTCATTGCACGCAGTCTCAGATAGATTTTCATCGCTCGCTAGCAAGCTGTCATATCATATGGTCTTATGGTCAATGACCATAATAATATGACTGGTCCTGTGGGAACAGTTACATGATATCGTTACAATAGGGGTAATAATCCAGCCTAACGTCCCACTAAGCACAGGCCTCTTCCCATATAGAGAAGGCACGAGCATTGATCACCACGCTTGCTCTGCGGGCTATTTTAGATCCCAAATTTTGGAATCCAGGTTTCCTCACGATGTTCTCCTTCACCGTTTGTCAAGAGTCTTAGAATAATTAAGAAAGTACATATAACTTGAAAAACCAGAAAAAGTCACATTGTTTGAGTCGTCTGAGTGGGTGACGTTAGTAGGTCCATTCTAGGATAATTGGCATTCTACTAAATGTGAAAACGTCTAAATTGGCCGCCCTAATGGCCAATTTTGACGTTAAAACGACGTTTTACCTTCGTATTTATCCTAAAATGACCTACTGACGCCACCCACTCAGACGATTGAAGCAATTGTCAATAGCAGACTCGGGCCCCAGGGTTCGAACCGAAATGCTAATGATGAAATAAAAAACGTTTTCTGACCATCTCTATTAAGACTAACAACGAATGAACTAACTTTGATTACCTGACTACGCTTGCACACAGTCCCGGATAGATTTTCATCGCTCGCTAGCAAGCTGTCATATCATATGGTCTTATGGTCAATGAACATGGCTGGTCTCATGGGAACAGTTAGCTTATAGTGTTACTTAAGTTACGAAGTATTAAAGCTTAATAAATTATATTAGCAGGTTATTATATAGACTTGTTTTTAAACTACGACGAAGAAAGAGGGATGTTATAAGTCGGACTTGACGGTCTGTGTGTGGCATCGTTACTTCTAAACTAGTAGACCGATTAAGATAAGGTTTTTAAGTCAAAGCTCATGATTAAATTGTTTATAAAATAAAGCTGATTTTACGAAGATTTGTTTAGCTTTTAGTAATTTATCAGGATTAAATAATAAATAAATAAAGTAAATAAATGCGGACAACATCACATACATTGCTCTGAACCCAAAGTAAGTAGCTATTAAGCACTTGTGTTAGCACTTGTGTTATGGAATTCAGAAACAACGAAGGTACCACAAACACCCAGACCCGAGGCAATGTAGAAAAGTTGATTTCTACATTGAACCGTCCGGGGATCGAACCCGGGACCTCAGTGCTAGCGACACCTTGAAACCGGTGTGAACGCCACTCGACCACGGAGGTCGTTGGCTGTCTTAATATTTTTTGATGTAGCGATTTGTATACGCTGTATTTATGTACGCTGAGATCACAACATACGGTTATGCTTAAAACCCCGGCCATATAAATCTACCTAGGCAGGGCCTGCGAAAAGTTAAATTAGGACACATTAAGGTACTCCCTCACCGGGAGCATTCAAGTGTATTGTAACATTATAGATTCGACTTTAAGCATTACATTACAATAATACCTCCCTGACTAACGAGCATTTGCGTGTAATGTAACATATTCTTCTCCTTCACTGATGTATGCCCGTTTTGTATCATTACAAGGTGCGCATTGTAATGCTCGGTTCTCCTCCTTCACTGATGTAATGCTCAAATCTGTAATGTTAAATTACACGCGAATGCTTCCGGTGAGGGAGCACCTTAAAACCGCATTTCCTTAATCATTACACAAAACAAACAAACAATGAGTCAAACAATATACCTCCTTAAACATCTCCCAGACAACAAAACACAACACAACACAACACACATCAATTGTAAACCCTCTTCCCAAGTAACGGACAAACAAAACAAAGAATTTTGCTTCATCACTTTATGAATCATATTGTCGCCAAAAATCTGCACTTAAAACTGTGTTATGATATTATTTAAGACAAAATAAAATCAAATTACGGCCGATATAATAATAAGAAGGGTTATAACTTTAGCAATACGTAATTTCTGTTTATTTATATTTAACGGTATTCTCTGATCATGCCAATACTGCCGAACGCCAGTTCTAAATCAGATATTCTTTTTTTTAATATACCTAGTTGGATTCAAATTGAATGGCGACTCTGAAGTTAGCTACACTTAGCGCAGTACCTCGACCCGCACCCCCGCTGGCGCATAAGTTTGTTACTGCGCAGCGAGGAGCCTCGTGTTCAGAGCCGCCATTAAGTTTGCACCGTACTGTATTTAAAACATATGTTTATAAAAAAATATAATGTGTTTGCTTGAAAATATTTCGAGAATGTCATACTGGACCTATGCAGATTCGGGCGGAGCATCTAGTTCTTAATCATTATACGTGCGACATATGCTTTAACTAGAATAAATACCAAAGATTGTTTGCACAATATAATAAGAAAGGATCTACAATAGATTTCATGCAGAAAAACTTACAAAATCATAATGCTTTTCCAACCCAAACAAAAGTCTTGTAAACCCGATCGATAAAAACAAAGAAATAAACATCGTAGCTCGTGATATCATCATTCGATTTGCACCCCTCACTAGACCCTGCTCCCCCTAGCCGCCTAGACGTCGCCACCCTGTGACGTCACACATACAGGGGTGGAGAACCTTTTGATCAACCGACTTGAAGAAAAGGAGGTTATCATTCCAACTGTATTTTGTTGTCTAACATTCGCGTAAACCTCAGAACCTAATATGTACTTTTTTGTTTGTTAAGCGGTGCTTCGCAGATTTATAAAACTTCTATATTTACGAAATGTTGTCTTCTGAAATTTAATTGCAAATATTTTTTTGCGTTCATGTGTGTAAGGTTTGGTTAAAATATACAAAACATTTCAATCGGTACCCTGTCCAAAATATTTTTGTCTCCTACCATCAGTTCGTCACCCCTGCCTCATGACGTCACATACAATAAACCAATCTACCCTCTATTGCCAAAAACATTAATAAAGTTTCTCTTAGAACTATGAGTGTGCTTTATTCATGTTATTCTCGGAAAAGTTAAGTGTTTTCGGGAATTCGCTAATGAAATCTGTATTTTACTTTATCTTAGCTTTATAAGATTTTATTTTTCACATATTTTCTTTAGAGGAAAATTTACTGCCTCGTTGGCCTAGTGGCGCTAAGCGCGACTGCTACGCTAGAGGTCTTGGGTTCGATTCCCAGGTCGACCAAGGTGTTATTGGGTTTTTCTATGAAATTCTCAGTAGCAGGTCGGAGTTTGGATTTGTGGCCAGTTAGTGGCAATAGGCTCGCACCCTATTACATGGGACCTAAACATATCGGCGAATTGTGGGTGTACATTGGTACACCTCTGCCTAACCCTTCGGGGATAAAGGCGTGATGATATGTTATGTTATGGAAAATCGGGTGAGACGTTAAATGTACATGAATTTTCAATACTTTGTAGACAATAATAAATAATCTCACTAATTGGTTTAATATTTCATTTCGTTGTCTCTGATAGCCATAACACAAGTGATTTAGCTACTTACTTTGAGTTCTGAGAGATGTATGTATGTGATATTGTCCATATTTATTTATTAGTAGTAGGTAAGTTGGAATTTCTAAGGTTTTCGCAAAAACAGTGCTGGTACAAAAATTAAACTGGTTTTATACTTATTTAATATATTGATTCATTTGCAAAAATCATGGCCACTACTTTGATCTATATTTTGTCAATGCGTTTCTATATTTTCTTTATCTTATGTCAAATCTAACAATTCGTTAAGTTATCTTTATATATATAATTCTTCTGTGAGTTTGTATGTCACTGAACTTCTCTCAAACGACTGGACCGATTTTGATGAAATTTTTTGTGTGTGTTCAAGGGGATCTGGGAATGGTTTAGATTCACAATTTTGTCCGCTAGGACAATGATTTTTTAATTAATTTATTAGTAGTTGTTGATTTTGGAATGTTTTACATTGGATCCGACAGACGGCGCTACCATCGCAGTGTCAAATTTTAAATAATATTCGAATTTTAATTTTAGTCTGTCCCGACAGTTAGCGCTGCGATCAAATTAAAAAAAATCATTGTGTAATTGTAGACCATGTAGGCAGGACAACGTCTGTCGGGTCCGCTAGTTACATGATAAAATTCAGTCTTAAAATGCCAATAAGAATATGACTAAGCAGCAATAAATCTAAAACAAACTCATATGGTAACGTTTTATCTTCACAAGAGTATAACTCAACCACTGACCTGAATTCGAATTCACAATAATTTTGGATGTACATTCAACCACACAGCCCCAACATTTTAAATCAACTTCAACTCTATTCACAAAGTAATAAGGTTGAAATTTTAGATGTACAGTCTACCACACAGTGCTTACACTTTTATATTAATTTCAACTCTATTCCCAAGGTTACAAGGTTGAAATTCGTAATTCGTTTACACTAATGTGTGTTGAACGATTATGGTGAATAAGGGTTAGGGGAAGGGGCCTATTTTTATGGTATTTCTTGGTATTTTGGTGGTTAGAATTTGACAGAAATAAGTAGCTTCCTTTAGCAAGTTTGATGAGTCAAATACACTCGTCTTTTATCCCGGTTTTACCCCTATTACATGGGACCTAAACATATCGGCGAACTGTGGATGTACATTCGTACACCTCTGCCTACCCGATTAGGGATACAGGCGTGATGATATGTTATTATGTTTACCCATGGTTTTTTTTTTACAATTTTTCAATGAATCGGTATAACTATAAATAATATTGTGTGTGTTGCACCTATATAAATACATGTAATAAAGAATCTAAAATAAATATAAAAAATAGCTAATAAATATTAAATATTAATAATCCGATCAGTTCCGTATAAATTAATTAGCTAAAAAATAACCTAATCAGGTCATTTTCCAAACAAAACACGGGCCTGTTGGTCTAGTGGTTAGTGACCCTGACTGCTATACCGGAGGTTGTGGGTTCGATTCCCACTCAGGACAAATGTTTGTGTGATGAGCACGATCATATTTTGTTCTGTGTCTGGGTGTAATTTATCTATAGTATGTATGTATTTAGATATATATAAGTATGTTTATCAGTTGTCTGGTTACCATAACACAAGCTCTGCTTAGCTTGGGATCAGACAACCGTGTGTGAGATGTCCCGGGATATTATTATTAATAAAAATGACCGGTTCATGCGTTTTGGAGCTAAACCGCCACAAACAAACAGTTCAAACTTATCCCCTCTCTTTTTGCGTTATTGAACAAAATATCAATATTATCACCTAACAATCATAAGTGTGTCTTATAAAGTATAATATAATGCACACATCATACTAATATCGTTTACAGCGACCGCAGACCGCGGTTGAGAACCGGCCGCAGAAACAACTAGATCATACGTCAATGTCGTGTAGATTTACACTAATATCTAGGTAATACAGTAATATATCTTTGAAATATTGTTAAACAAAATAAATTATTTAAGTCCCTAAAATTCAGTGAATTTTGCAAGAAATACTGGCCTGTAAATGTCATATGCAACGACTTGTTCCTATACTGAAAGGAATTCAGTAATCACCAACTTTTTTTTCTGTTTTCATCTAGTTAAATTGATATTTATTTTTAATAGAGTTCTGACTGAATGGTGGCCAAGGACAGGGCGAAGAAGTCAGGGACGACCGAGAGCACGTTGGGTTGATGACATAGCCAAGGTAATGGGAACCACCTGGATGAGGGACGCGCAAGACAGACAACAATGGCAGAAAAAAGGGAAGGCCTATACCCAGCAGTGGGTGATTCCGGGCTGAAATGATGATGATGAATAGAATAACCAGATATCGCAAAAGACATATGGAGGACAGGGGGGGAGGCATTTGCCCAACAGTGGGATTATGACGTGACTCAAATTAGTTATCAACTAGTGAAATGGTCTCCTAAACAACAACATAAACATTGAAGTTACCTTATCTATAAATAACCAATAAACAGCATATAAAACAAGACCTTCGGAAACTCGATAATTTCACGGGCAACCCCGCACACTGGCACAACCAGTGTTGTCATGAAACATAAAGGTACTAACTCACTATCAATTGTCTGTAACATTACAGATACGAGCATTACATCAGTGAGGGAGGAGAGTCGAATATTGTAATGCACCATAATTATACAATGTGTAATACATTGATTAAACTTATAACAACACTGCGCTCTATTTGTCTTTTTTTTTTCGATAATCTACACGCGATCATCTAATCCCAAATTAGGCAGAGCCTGTACTATGGTAACCAGACAACTGATAAACATACTTATGTATTTAGAATACAAACGTATTATCGATAAATACCACCCAAAACAAATGATCTGGGTGGGAATCAAACTTGGGTTTTTCTATGAAATTCTCAGTAGCAGGTCGGAGTTTGGATTTGTGCCCGGTTAGTGGCAATAGGCTCGCCCCAAATTACATGAGACCTAAACATACCGGCGAACTGTGGGTGTACATTGGTACACCTCTGCCTAATCCTTCAGGGGTAAAGGCGTAATGGTATGTTATGTTATGTGAATCAAACCCACGACTTGCGGTTCAGCAGTCAGGGTCACAAACCACTAGACCAACAGAGCCGTCTAGAGTTAATGTCACATCACACACGAATGCTCATCAGTCAAGGATGTATTATAATATAATGCTCGTCGAATCTATAACGTTACACGCGAATGCAGTGTGGGAGCACCCTAATTTATAGCCAGAACTTTGGCGAGCGCCTTGACCTAAATACGTTCCGGATTGACGCACTGCGTAATTTTAATAACCAACCCTGTTTTGTTGTTACAAAGAGACAGGTGATAGATCCTTTAAATTAGGTTGATTGTTGAAAAGGGACAGGTAGATATTGTCATGATGATTTAAATTGGGGTGAGCAGATAGGCTAGTAGTATTACAATGGTTGTAAACTGACTGCAGTATGTTTCTTTGTAGCTTTTCCTAGACTGGGATAGCCGATAGGGTGAGCATAGTATACTTATATGGTCATTTTGAAGTTTATATTATATTAGACAGCTGCCTTAAGCAGTATCCCTTGGCAAGTAATAAAAAAGTTTTTACGATCTTAGATTCTTAGATACATGTTTAATCTTTAATTTTGCTTCCGCGTAATACAGCCGTATAGTCAAATGACTAAGGGTCAATTCATACCACAGCAGAATCGAAGCTCATCGAAGCGTCAGTTACCTACGAAAGTTTGGGTTTTAAACAGCATGTTCAAAAACAACTATACAATTCCGCAACCTGGGTGGGGTAGTCGGAAGGCACCAGGAAAAACAACCACTCTACGTAATAAAATACAGCAAAATCCCATGGGACTGAAAACCAACCCAAACATAAACAAAACCATATTTTTCCGTCATTATTTTTCATTCCCCTAAACAATACCTCCATAAAATGACCGCTGTCACCTTAGAGTATTGATAAGAATGTATAGAGTGCGTGTATAACTAAACTGACTTCCTCGTTGGCCTAGTGGCGCTAAGCGCGACTGCTACGCTGGAGGTCTTGGGTTCGATTTCCGAGTCGACCAAGGTGTTATTAGGTTTTTCTATGAAATTCTCAGTAGCAGGTCGGAGTTTGGATTTGTGCCCGGTTAGTGGCAATAGGCCCGCCCCCTATTACATGGGACTTAAACATATCGGCGAACTGTGGGTGGACATTGGTACACCTCTGCCTACTACTACGGGCATACAGGCGTGATGATATGTTATGTGTATAACTAAAAAGCCCAGTATGACGAGTCTAAGCAAATTTATTGCTGTATGTACAAACGACGCTACTTGTTTTTTAACCATTTCAGTCCCACTGTTTGCCAAAGGCCTCTCTACCCTCCTCCCATTTCTTCCTAGTTAGGGCTGCGTTGAACCACTCCTAATCAAAGGATTCCAGCTCGTCCCGCTATCTTCATTTGAGCCTATCGCGATGTCTCGTTTACCGATTTAATTTATTTTTCGTGCAACGACAGACGTTTATACAAAAACATCGATGATTCCGATATTATATGGTTTTAAGATAAGTTTCAATGAAACGGCGCACTATGAGAGTTTTAATAGACATTGCACTCTGTTTTGACACTAATTTTACGACAACACTCGTTCATGCTGTCCCACAGTTCATACTCAATGCGCACTCTATATTTTATTTTTCATACTCTACGCTTGTCACCTTGTCACCCATGGGGACTATACTATGAGTCATAGAGTGACCTTTATGGGCCAAACCCGTGTTAATACGACCTTGTCGCACCCTCGCTGTAGGGTGAGAATTATGATCGTATCTGTATTTATATACCTATATAGTAGTGGAAAAGGTGGATTTCAAGGTAAATAGACTGTGTAGACACCCTCAATAGTAACATGAGCACACATAGACAGCTAACTAAACCTAAACTAGGCAAATCCTTGTGCTATGGTAACCAGACAACTTATAAGCATTTCTTTTCGTTTATTTCATTTAGCGCCGAAACTGTCACATGGATTATGTGAAAGATGATATGAGAAAGAAAGGAGTGAATGCTGAGATGACGAGTTGTAGAGATGAATGGAAGCTGAATACGCATTGCGCCGACCACAAATCATTGGGAACAGGGCAGGGAGATGATGATGAGCGCCGAAACTGTCACACTGCAGGGCAAAAGCCTTACTTCTTTCCACAGGTTTCTATTGATTGCTGTTTGTTGCCACTCCTTTTTGTATGTGTCCAGTCCATATAATTTCTAAATACGTATACATATTACAGATAAATTACACAAAGACACTGAAAAAAATATAAAACTAATCACACAAAGATTTGTCATGGGTGTGATTCGAGATCACGACCTCCGGTATAGCAGTCAGGGTCACTAACCACTAGACCAACAGGCCAGTCACAGACATCGTCCAATAAGGGTTTCTATTTCTCGATGATATTTTGATTAACATTTCTTCAAGATCTCTTAGATTTTCTATTGTGACTGTTCTCCATCCGGGTCAATTGTATTAAAAGTCCATTGCAATTATTATATAAACCTTATCCTTTTGTTTCCTATAATCTTATAGAGGCCTATCTCATCCTGCCTTGAGAAAAGTTAAATAACGACTTCCTTGTTTATAAAAGTACCTACCCCACTGTTTTTCCGCGTAAATATTAAGCTGTGTAGTTATTGAGACAAAAAGTATCTAATATCCTATCCAAATATGTTTAATATTTTTGTGTGAATGAATAACAAAGTAATTCGTCAAAAATCTTTATTTTTATGATAAATATAATATTCAATATCATTTCTGTGCCAACAAACTTGTAAACAAGTAGATTCTTTTCACATGTTAATAGTAAAAAAATAAAATATAATAATAATATAAATAAAATAAAACCGATAGTTTACGTATAATTCCAATAAAACATGATTAAAGTTATCTTTCTGCATTACATACAATTCACATGTCAGTTACATACATACATACATACATATACATATAATCACGCCTGTTTCCCGTAGGGATAGGCAGAGATAGTGGTCTCTTTCCACTTGCTACGATCCTTACATATTTGTTTCGCTTCATCCACTGTCATAATTCCCTTCATACATGCTCTTCGGTTTCGGGTACTCTTGACCTGGCCTTTTTTCAAGACGTCTCCGATTTGGTCTAGAAACGTCCGCCTAGGTCTACCCCTTCCAACACTTTTATTCACACTCGCCTTTTATCCACACACATGTCAGTTACGGAAAAAAAAAAACCTTTTAGGTTTCAAATGAACAATATGGATTTATACCGTTCATATTAAACAAAATTCATATAACCGCTGAAATAATAACACGCATCACTATTATTACAGCAATTTACGACGATCAACCGTGGGAAAGAGTATTAAAATGACAATGGTATTCACGAGACGTAAGGCATCATCATTGCCAATATTATAAACGAAATGATATAATCGCTAATTCGCTGACAGTGATTACCCGACTTTAAAAGAAGAGGATTTCTATGTTTGTATGTTTTCAGGCGATATCTGCGTATCTTAAATAAGGAAGTAGTCGCAAAGTCGCGTTCAAATGCAAGGGCAAAAAGAAGAGGACTAAATACTCTCCCTAAATCTATCATTTAAATTCATATATCTTTTATTTAACTAAGTTTTATGTATCTTTAACATACATTTGATAAATTATTTCTTTGACAGTTTCATGTCAACTGGCAAATTCTAGTCTTTTACAACAGACGATTTTTTTTTATAAAATAAAAAATCTTACATCTTAACTTTTAATTAACTGCAGTATCTCAACTCTTGCACATACGTAAACCCTTTATGCTCCTATCACTATTCGTTTTTATACAAATGATATCTTTCTATCACTCCACAAAAACCAGTCATTTCTTATCCAATTCCCATAAACGAGGCATGGTATTTTCAATTGGTCTAAGGGCCAAAACTTATTTCAGTTCTTTGCATCTTTGACATGGAATGTCTGTACAACATAGCTGCTATAAAATTTTAAATCAAAATATGCTGTTTTTTGTACTTAGCCCACTTGTAAATTCCATGCCTCATACATTTATTTTAGCCTCTATTCCTATAAACATCTACCATACCCAACTCATACAGTCACACTGTCCCAGCAAAATCAAAATGGCGTACCAACTTATAGTTTTAAAATGTATAGCCACAAGTAAACTAGTTACACACAACGCACGTACAGCTTTCAACTTTCCTGCCCCGTTTCCTATTCAATTTGCGCACTGAATTGTGATCAATTGCTATACTTAAGTATAACACTTTCTTTTATTTCTGTAGGTGATAAAATAAGGGACAATTAGGAAATGTTTATAGTGTGGGAGAGACATACAACAATACCTAAAACTTAAGGAACGTAGAGGTTTTTATCGCTTGAGGTTTTACAAAAATTAAGTAATATGCACTAAGAATACTTAGATTTAAAACAAATATTTTTGCAACACAATTTTTGTCCTATTCAAGGCAATTCCTTTATTTTCGTTTCATATTTTCATTGTCATAAATTAAATTAGGTACCTATTATGCTTCGAGTTATGTTCTATTAAATATTATGTTAAAAGTAGGTACAGTAAGCACTGAAAAAATTGTACAGCCACTCCCATTTACTCCAATTCTAATGTATTCTACAATTCATAATATATTTTTTTGCAAACTTAAATAATTCTAACAAAAAAACGACTCAAAATAAGTCTTACAAGGTTTTCTTATAGATCCCACTGTCAAAACTATGCAAATTAGATAAACGAGACCACACGGGAAGCATCACCTTTCAAATAAAAAAAGAATCATCAAAATCTGTTCACCCAGTCGAGATATATGAGGTGACAAACAAAAAAAAATACAGTCGAATTGAGTACCTCCTCCTTTTTGAAGTCGGCAAAAAAAAGTGCGACGCATATAACACCTGCGATCGATTCTAATTACAAAAGTCTATTACTATACAAACCACGGAGTTCCACCGAAGCTAACAATGGCATACGGACAGACAGACAGACAAAACGTGATCACATTACTGATGTATCGATACATTTATAATTAGCGAGTGTCGCGTCTTCCGCTAATTGCATCCTGGAGTTGCTATTGTGTGAAAACGAGACGAATTACACTATTGTTGCATCTGAGCTTTATTGAGCACTTAACAAGAAAGTAAACTTCACAAAAGTAATTAAGAACTTTTAGGGGGAGAAAGGAAGTAAAAAAATGCGGATAACATCACATACATTTGACTGCTCTGAACCCAAAGTAAGTAGCCAAAGCAGCTAAAGCACTTGTGTTATGGAATTCAGATACAACCAAGCTACCACAAAGGGGTCGTAGCCGGGAGACCTCAGAGCTAGCGACTCCTTGAAAAGAGGTGTGGTCGAAACTCGACCAAGGTCGTCAAAAAGTACCAACAAATACAGAGGTAAGATATAAAGAACGTAACAATCAGACTCTAATCTAGATTTAGAAATTCATTCTCTCAGTTGCCGAATTATACATCATAATATAATCTGATTTCTATGAGACAAGGGCATCAAAATTAAAACAACATGCAGAATATTCAACTCTGTAACGGCAGCAACCTCTCCTGGCGCTGCTGCTGAAGGTGCGGAGACCCTTAAGCGGCGAAAGTATAATAACCTTGTGGGTGATTATTTTCGAGCCGTTAGGGGTTCAAACGCTCGGGTCGTGGGGTCCGTGTGCACGAAATCTTTTTAAAGAAGTTTCTAAACGCTTGGTAGAATCGACTCGTGATCAGAGATCTGTACCTTGCACAGAGAATCGGCATAGCCATTCAACGTGGCAATGCTGCCAGCCTTCTGGGCACGGTTCTGTTAGTTTTTATTTATGTAAGTTTTAATTTTAGTATAGTTAGAGTTTGTTCTTATATTAGATTTAATTGTTTTAATAAAAATAAAATAAGTTTTCATAATCACTTGATTAAATAAATCAGAACTGTGTTACCCAGTTACATGTGTTGTGGAGGTCAGATAGACAGTCGCTCTGTAACATACGGTATTCGGGTGAATCCGGTGAGACTGGAAGCCGACCCCAACATAGTTGGGACAAAAGGCTAAGCAGATGAGTGTTAATATTTTTCATTTCATTTACAGTTTCCCCTTTTCCTCTAACTAACTAACATACATATTAATTAGTCCTTTCATGGAAAAGATTAATGCAGTTAGCCTGACCGCAGACTTTGACTGCTTTAAACAATATAAATTAATAAAAGTTTTTATTCACAAAAATCATTACAATTTTCTCTATTGAGTCCCTGACTTCTGAGCTAGGTAATACCTGTATTACAGAAGTCAGTGCCCTCTCCCAATTAGTCGTTTAATAATGCAGTAAACCATATTTTACCATGTGTCACAATAGCTATTCTTAATTGATACTTAATGACACATGTGCAGTAACTGTATGCGTTTAACGTCATCGATCCGAAGTAGGTCCAACTTACGTAAGATAACTAAATATATCTTGTAGTATACATACAGGACGAGGAAAAAGCTTTGTTAGTGTAACCAAAAATGTTGATAGAAGCTTTATTAACTTTGTTGTGAGAAATTACTGGGTCATATAAATGTTACATATTTGTATATAAAAATTCTCATCATCATCATCATCAGCCGAAAGACGTCCACTGCTGAACAAAGGCGTCCCCCCCGAAAAATTCTCATCATAAAATCATGAAATAACATTGACTACCTAATTGCAAATGATTACATATTGTTTTCATCTGTCCAAATCACTTTAAAAGCAAAGATTCCTCAGAGAAGAATCAATAAAAGTTTTTATTTTTTTACCTTGTTACTTTTAATTTTAGCATTTTCTTTTTTCTCTTTCACATCAGTATTTCCTTAACACAATCCATCCATTTCATCCATCTTTATTGTAACATTACACTTATCACCGATTTTGCTATTTTTATTCCTCATAAATAGCAAAATCGTTGGCCTAGTGGTTCTAAGCGCGACTGCTACGCTAGAGGTCTTGGGTTCGATTCCCAAGTCAACCGAGGTGTTATTGGGTTTTTCTATGAAATTTTCAGTAGCAGGTCGGAGTTTGGATTTGTGCCCGGTTAGTCGCAATAGGCTCGCCCCCTATTACATTGGACTTAAACATACCGGCGAACTGTGGGTGTACATTGGTACACCTCTACCTAACCCTTCGGGGAATTCAGGCGTGATGGTATGTATGTATCCCTCATAAAATCCCCTTACACACTTAGTACCAAAAAAACGATTCCACAAACTCTCCCTACAATTCACACTATTAAAACAAATACTCGAAACCCTTCAAAGCATCCTGTATCACAGAACAAAGGGTTTACATGGCACATAACCAATTGAGGCCAATTACAACGTTTCATCGGACTTCGGATAGATTAAAGAAAGTCAGCGTGGGTTTGTATTGTCATGTGACTGTACATTACTACAGTAACTACGATAAGGATAAACAAAGTGACGTCATTTATTATATTTAAGTTTAATTGTATTGGATTGATCCAGCCCTCTCTTGCTGTTTTTCGTTATGATCGTGAGCAACGAACTAAGTCGAGGTTCGAACCCCGTAACACGTAGGGGGTGCCCTTAGCTTTCGTTGCCACAACCCTCTTTTTATTTGTAGCTTCTGGCTGGAGGCGTATTAATAACATCTCGAAAACTTATTCGGTAAAGCAGTAAAAGCCTCCATAAGGTAAACTGCAGCAGTTTTACACCAAAAAAAAAGTGGGATTCAATGACGTAATATCCTCCTAATTCTTCATCTTGTAATCTTCTTTATTTCTGTTATGCCCGACGGGGCCCACAATGATCCAAAACTAATTGCATATTAAAATTTAATGTACCTACCACCTAAGTTCACATTTGTGAAATGCAAATAAACTATAGTACCTACCTACCTACGTGTAAAATGATTTGTTATTATTCGGATTAAGATAGATAATTACTAGGCGCATAAAAATACATATATAAATAAAAAAATAAAGAAACCCCCTATAATAGAAAATTGCTGATAAATTTTAAAATACTTAACAGGTTTTGATAAACTAGAGCTAAACAAATAAGAACCTCAATCACTCCAGCTAACAAACAAAAAAATGCCGCATTACAATCAGCTCATTCTTTTAGGATCTACGATGCCACAGACAGACTGACACGACAGTTTTACAATACCCCTCTTAGTGCGACATAAAATACCATCGACTCTTAAAACAAGAAGCACTACCTACTTCAATTGGGTACGTTACTAATTAAAAACTAATAACAATTGTTACAGAAAATACTACACTATAATACAACATTGTAAACTAAATCATTGTTATACATTAACAGAGTATCGTGCGAGTTATAATTAAGATGCTATACACGCATGTCCTTCGCAACGATTATGTTAACATACTAACTATTGGCCGCGACTTAGTCTGTAAAGATAGAATTCAAGAACAGATTTTCACAAAAGTGTAGACTGGTTATGAAAATATGAAGTTATTTACTCGGTCACATAATAAATAAAATAGTGGGCAAGTGTTTTTCTTTTGCAAAATAATTGCAAATTGCATAAGGAAAGCGATGACGCCATTCTTTTGCACAAAATTGTGACGTCAGGCTACATTTCAAATCATAGTATCGTTGTTAGTTTTTGGATACGTAAAAGATAAAAAAACCATGCCATTTTAGGAGATGGCGGGACAAGCTTGACTGTTCTTCCATATTATGGACAACAATAGCCCAGGACTGGGAGAATTAGAAGAAGGAAAGGGAGGCCTGCCCTGCAGTGGGACGCTATGGCTAATAATAAATAAATAATGCCATTTTGAAAAAAAAAATCGTGTTATCCCATTTTCAGTCGGTTTTAATGGAACAAATCTATTTCAACTTCTTTCAAAGCATTCATCAAATATTCAAGAGTTCTAAAAATACACGTGTCAAGTGTGAT
This sequence comes from Autographa gamma, assembly GCA_905146925.1. Taxonomy (NCBI): domain Eukaryota; kingdom Metazoa; phylum Arthropoda; class Insecta; order Lepidoptera; family Noctuidae; genus Autographa; species Autographa gamma. The sequence goes on along the minus strand of LR989878.1, from coordinate 1,388,778 downwards.
ATCATAGCAAGTAGTTTAATGAAAACTGACGGGCATTTTCAGTATAGCTGTGTGTATGATACATCAAACATGACATCAGCATAATGCTATAATGGTGGGTTCATACCGAACGACTTTACAGAGTATACGTCGATCAATAATGAGCGTAGAGTTGTATTGTTATTTTATACGCGTAACCGAAATTGTACATTATTTTAAAACATAGTTTATGAAATATAATGACTATAAAACTATGCGTATGTATAGTTATATTCAAACTACACTTGAAAGCAGACTTTCTGCTTAATTTGAAACCGGGAAAGATGGTGAAAAACTTGTGAGATTTTTTTTAAGGTTAGGTGTAGTTTAGAAAAACGTGGTTAATAATGAAAAAAGGTTAAAGAAAGATACCTATTTATAATGTAAAATTTCATTGGGTCCTAACGTTCACCTTGGCCGGGTGGCGTTCACAGCGGTTTTCGAGGTGTCGCCAGTTCTAAGTTTCCGGGTTCGATCCCCGAAGGGGTCAATGTAAAAAAAAACACTTTTTTACATTGTCTCGTGTCTGCCTTTTTGGTGTCATTGTTGACTGTGATTCCAAAACCCAAGTGCCTTACACGTAGAGGAAGGATCCGATCAATGTATGTGATGTTGCCCACAAATATTTATCGCATTGTCGCACCGTGTGAACCTGGCATTATTTAACGCTTCCTACTCATAACATAACACAAGGATATTGTTTCGGTCGCTGAAGCAGAAAACTACAGCAGCTTCCCAACTAGGTAGTTGGAAATTCAATTAATTACTAGTAGCTACATTTCTTATTCAGTATACAGACCAAATGATCATGCTCATCACACAAAGTTTTGTCCTGGGTGGGAATCGAAACATGACCTGTAATCTGTATAGCTGTCAGGTCCGTGTCGTATACTTACTGTCAATGATATTCTAATAAACAGATATGTTATAAGCGTGCAATCGTGAAGACTCGAAAACGTCCTAATTGGGACGTATTGCCATTAACAACAACACTATTTGTCTCTTTTTTTCTTATGGGTTTTATCGCGCTTCTCTTTCGCTAGCTGCCGCGTTGCGCGGAACACTTTTTTCGATTGTTTTGTATGTGTATAACATATCTGTTTATTAAAATATCATTGCTTACTGTCAATTGGTTTTAATTTTTTGAGTAACTTATATTCAGTAAATTATATCTTCCTTTTGATCACGACCTGTCAGAAACATTATTTCAGAGACCGGAATATAGACCAACAGGCCAACATGAGACTACCCACAAATAAAGAGTTTCCTACTCATAATAATTCTTAAAACCACGGCTTAAAACCGACTCATCACCTCATCACCAAGAATCATCAAAATCGGTTAACGCTGTCAAAATTTCTGCGGTAACAACATAAAAAAAAAATTGAATTGAGCACCTCCTCCTTTTTGAAGTCGGTTAGCAAGCAAAACACTAGGAAATTGTGTCGATCGCCCAACCAGAACCCATTCATTGGAAATTCAATTATATTTGTAAAACTATTTCAGTTGTTTCATTGTTAATTGAAACTAGGTTTTACTGAACAAAGGGATTGCAATCAAGGGATCGGGATGAGAATTAAGTTTCCTTTGTCTTGTAGAGGTCTTTCAGTAAATCAAATTGTATAGATATCTTTAATAGGGGATTTATTAATAACTAGCTGTGCCCCGCAGTTTTGCCCGCGTGAGTAAATAGTGTTTGTTCCCAATGTTTTTATAACATAACACATAACTTTACATATCATCACGCCTGTATCCCCGAAGGGTTAGGTAGAGGTGTACCAATGTACACCCACAGTTCGCCGGTATGTTTAGGTCCCATGTAATAGGGGGCGAGCCTATGGCGACTAACCGGACACAAATCCAAACTCCGACCTGCTACTGAGAATTTCAGAGAAAAACCCAAGAAAAAAAACCTAAGACCTCTAGCGTAGCAGTCGCGCTTAGCACCACTAGGCCAACGAGGCAGTCATGTTTTTATAGGTAGTTATTTTTTATTTAGGGAGGAGACGAAACCAACAAATCTTTACATAGTAGGTATAAGAGATTAAGTCGCTTCAGGTATCTGTTAGCTTAGACCTCTTAATCTACACAGCGCATTTTAATGCAGTTTTAAGCAATAGATAGGTGGTTCAAAAAGGAGGTTTATATGTGAAAAATATGCATAGGTATAAAAGTTCACAAAAAATCTGGATACCGTGCGGAAGTACGGGTGTGGCTCTAAACTTAGGTATATGTATAATCAAAATCTGACCACTAGTTCTTAACTTATAGATCGTGTAACTAACCTTTACATAAATAAAAATATTCATATTTAAGTATTTTTATTATTTCTGTAGATTGTTTTTTTTTGTTTGTGCCCGGCTAGTGGCAATAGGCTCGACCCCTATTACATGGGACCTAAAACATATCGGCGAACTGTGGGTGTATATATTGGTACACCTCTGCCTACCCCTTCGGGGATACAGGCGTGATGATATGTATTGTTTTTCGATGTTCCTCTACCTGTATACCCACTGACTGTCATGACAACCAATATATTGTTTTATTTAACAACAATATTAAACTCAATAACAAAACAAAACCGTGTAATATGTTATCCATTGTTAATTCATAATGTTTTGTTGAATACATTAACATACATATTATAGTCTGTAAGTAAAGCAGACTTCGTAAACAAATAATATACATTATAATTAAGTGCATGCAAATATTATATTACTATGACAGGCCTGTTGGTCTAGTGGTTAGAGACCCTGACTGCTCTACCGGAGGTCGTGGGTTCGATTCCCACCCGGGACAAATGTTTGTGTGATGAACACGATCATTTGTTCTGTGTCTGGGTGTAATTTATCTATAGTATGTATGTATTTAGAAATATATAAGTATGTATATCAGTTGTCTGGTTACCATAACACAAGCTCTGCTTAGCTTGGGATCAGACAACCGTGTGTGAGATGTCCCGGAATATTATATTATACAACTGGGTAAACATTAGTATTTAATGTTTAGATTTAATATTTACCAGGTTTTTATTAGTTACACCTGTAATCAAAGAATTATTATGCCTGTAACCATGACAAAAATGTTGGTAACAAATTTCGCCCAACTTTTTCGAATAAGCCAAAAGCTAAAGACCGATTTATATCGCGAAAGACATAAGACATTTATTTAATAGCAAAGTTGCATTTGTGTAGAAAATTCGAAAATACAATAACGAATAAAATTGTAGCATAACAAAATACACTCTCAAAAAGCTCATAGTTACTAAACTTTTTATTAATTATTAATTACTAAGTTTTTCCGAAATTTCAAAGGTAATGAATAACTCGATTGATGTAAATCGACCTTTACATGACATGTTTACTTTAGATAACAATACCTAATAATAATAATCCAGCCTATAAACGTCCCACTACTGGGCACAGTCCTCTTCCCATATAGAGAAGGCACGAGCATTGATCACCACGCTTACTCCCTGCGGGTTGGCGATTTCAGATCCCAAATTTTTACGAACAATACATAGTTTCCAAAAAAATACGATATACCTACTTCTATTCGTAAATCTCATTCCCTCTACTAGAAAACCCGATATTTATGAGAACTATGTCCTTCAGCATCAAATTCACATACCTACACTAATTCCAATTAAGGTCATCGACCTACATACCTTTATTGAACAGTAACAGTACAAAAAACGTTAAACCTACTAATTTCACGTATAGTTGGATTCAAAGTTAATGGCGGCTGTGAAGTTAGCTACAGTACGCGTCAAATAACTATGCCGCTCTGAAGCTAGGCTTTCCTAACAACGGCGCAGGTACTATCGCGTAAACAGTGTTCACTGACGTGACTAACATCAGTTAAATTTTTTTATTTTATAATGTGTAATTTTTTACTCACCTGTTTTTTTTTTATACATCTAAAGAAAAGGAGAAATTTGTGACGGCGCAGTGATTTGTGGCCTACTTCAGAGCGGCAAAGTTATTTGACGCGTACTGTACACGCTGCGCAGTACCTCGCCCCGCACCCCCGCTGGCGCATAAGTTTGTTACACAGCAGCGAGGAGCCTCGTGTTCAGATCCGCCATTAAGTTTACACCGTACTGTACCGTTTGCACTGTTTTACAGTAATTAATTAAGGCGGTAATTTTAACGAGCTTGTCTTAAAAATCGCAGTTTACCGGTGCTCTAGTGAACCGAATTTATGAGTGTAAAATTAGCAATATGGTGTCTTATAGCAAAAACTAGGTTTTGTCTGTTGGTCAAGAAAAAGTAGTCTTTTTAGGATTCAAGTTAACCACATATGGCCCCCATATCAAGTTTCGTCAAAATCAGTTCAGTTCATTAGCTGTGAAAGCATAAGACAGGCCGTTTGCATACTTATTATGGTTCAATCTTAGTACTTATAGAACCATGGTCTACTCATTTCCATGCCATAAACAAAGAGAAATTTCAATTTTTGCAAAAAAAAAAACCAACTTTAAAATAAGTCTCATGTAGTTTTCTTATGGATCCCAATTCCCACTGTCAAAACAAATAAAAACTAGGACCACTAAAGCACCTTTCAAATAAAAAATAGATAGATTTTGAAGATTTGTTAATAAAAGAGATAAAGTGTATTTTTTATTTATCATACTTTAGTTAATTACTTATAAGACTGAACCTGCAACCTTGCGCATATGAATTATATTTATAAGTCCTTAACCTTTACTTCAATACTGCACAAAAAAGGAATTTTCAGTGCCTTGGATATAAATTACAATAAATTAATGCATAATGTTGCCTTGTTCATTTATTAATTCTTCTTCATATCTTTACTGACTGCTTCGTTGGCTTCGTGGTGGCTGGCTGGCTAGGGGTCTTGGGTTCGATTTCCAAGTCGACCATTGTGCTATTGGGTTTTTCTAAGAAATTCTCAGTAGCAGGTCGGAGTTTGGCTTCCTGCCCGGTTAGTGGCAATAGGCTCGCAGTTCGTACCCTATTACATGGGACCTAAACATATCGGCGAACTTTGGATGTACGTTCGTACACCTCTGCCTAAACCTTCGGGGATACAGGCGTGATGGTTTTGTGTTATGTTTTTCATATCTTTTATACACTTATAATACATAGTGTACCTAATAGACTGGCCTATGCTAGCTCAAGGACAGATGTGTGTGGAGAACGGTGAGGGAGGCCTTTTCCCTGCAGTGGGACAATATGGGCTTAATTGATAGAATAGATAGATAGTCATAGACCTAGTTTTTCAAATCTTGCATACTATAATCATACTAGCAAACAATTATTTATCCTGTCTACAGCTACTTTCTTTGTTCCATTAATCACCTGATATCATCATCATCATCAGCCGGAAGACGTCCACTGCTGAAAAAAGGCCTCCCCCTTAGAACGCCACAATGAAAAATTTCCCTGATATACTTAATAGCAATTCAGTCTATTTTTAACCTGGATAAAGGTAGCTGGGTCATTCTGGATGCAGAAGGCAGAGGACCAGGTATTGTGGTGCAACCAAGAACAGGCCTAGCAGTCATAAAGATATAATAGGATATCATCATCTGCCTAGCCTTTTCCCTAACTATGTTGGGGTCTGGGAGAACAAGTCTTACTGGATTATACAAAGCTTAATTTGAGACTGTGTAAGACTGGTGGTCAGAATTTTATTGGATTAATCTCCACGAAAGATTAATACTCTATGGCTTAATACTTTATGAGGCATGTCAAAAAGTATAGTAGGTATATGTTTTGTGTTAATTACCTTTCCAGTATCGGAAATATTAAATTACAGGATATCAATTAATTAAAACACAAAGTTAAATATATTTTTATTTAAATAAATAAATTATTACATAACATATCTAGTCAGCCTAATTATACAAGTGGAGAAAGTCTAGATTTTGTTTGTTAAAAAGAAAAAGTTTTAGTATTATAGATTATGTAAAAACTGTAATTTGCAAGGATAATTAATAGATACAGACTCATTGGACATCCTGATTATTAATTTATGTAAATATTTGAATATTTCTTAACAGCTGTGAAGTGCAGTTTTGCCAGTATTGCATTTCTCTTAAGACATCAATTTTATGTTAGTCAAGAATATTCCTTAAGAAATATAATTTATTGAGGTATCAAATGCAAAAAGAATTAAAAATATTATTTCCAATTTGATTGGTGGAATTAGAGATTACTGATACAAAGAAAAACACTCTTTATCTTTTTTGTATTAGCTAAGATTTCATGAAATTCAATTTTTTTTTCCTCATATTAGAGATTACAGAATTAATTATACAAACAACAGTGAAAAGGTTCTTACATTACTGCACTAGAGGTACCTGTTATTTTATTTAAAACAGCTTTTTGTACCAAAATAGGAAAATGTCATTTTTAACACAACATACTTTTAAATTGATATATGGTAGAAGAAAATAAGTCTAGGTACTCAAATTTACCATTGGAAATGTTGTGTAGTATTTTTTTTTTAAACTAAAATCAAAATATCAAACTTTTCATTATTTTTATTATTATTATTTAAGTAAAACTGATAACTACTTTTGGACTTTGGTTCAAAACTTTGTTCAATGAATGAACTGAAAACTTTTTAATTATTCCTAATCTCATTAGGCTTGAACAAAACCTATAAGGCTTCCATAGAGTAAAAAGAAAATAGAAAGAAGTTGTATAGGCCCTACACATGACTAATAAAATAAGTAAACTGGTGTCATCATTTTTATATGAAAATAGGTTTGTATGTTAATCAAAGAAATGTTATTCTTACCTTCAATGCAGGGGGTCGATATTTTCCAAATAATCCATAGTTTCACACATAATTATACATTTAAATACACTACACACACAAAAAAGTAAATTTCGTAATATATAAATTGTCTATATAAAAAAAAAAAACAAATGTTTTTATTTTTTAAACTTCACTCACTAACACAGCACGGGAAACGACTCATAAATCACTTGAATAGAAAATGCACGCTTATTTTTCAAAACAGGATGTGTAGACGAAAACAAATTTTGCGACTATTCTATTTATTATTTTCACAGGAAAAAGACTTAACTATTTTAGCCTATCAATGATTATTTCACTTATACTATGTTTAATATTTATTTTATGAGTTATACTAAAACTAAAAACATTTTAGCTCAATTGTAGAGTTTATAATGTTTGCTATTATTTTTAAATTGATGTGCGAACGAAAGAGATACACCCAGAAAAGTCAACAACCGTTTGACAGATATTGGCATTTCGACGCGTCGCCATTTTCCGATGTTTGCCAGTATATAAGTGAAAAGTCCCAACAAAAAAATGTAACATCTAAATCTTTAATTTTATTACTTCTTGTATGTTTCATTTATTCATAACAAAATCAGGAATATGCAATTTATTAAATATTAAGTATTTTGGAAGTACATGTAATAAATGAGTTGAATTACAACGCCATCTATCGTGTAGTAAAAGAACACAAGTAGCTGAAATTGAAACATAGATGTCTCTTATAGCTTATGTTTACTAAATGATACAAAAGATGTCGCTGTGCGTAACTATATCGTCTTTTTTGATAAAATAGCGGGACATTTAAAGCAACTTTTCTGTGTTGTGAGTTGTGACTGCTAAAAATATTGATTGCTGTTAATAATCCAAACTAATTTTTTTTTTTAAAGTTTAATTCAAACAAAGGCTCATTTAAATCGAATGTAGTAATTGTTTCTCGATATAGTAATAAAATATGAATTTTATACGAATTGGATGAAGAAAACAACGTGATGAGGTAAAATTTATATATTGACTAGATAAGTAATACATTTCTGTTACAATTTAAAGCTTAAGCTCCGCACAAGATTGGTTATATAGCTTTAGGTATAGGTACATATTTATCTTATTAATTATAAACATTTTAATTACATTAGATTTCATTGCATTAATGTTAAGTGATAAATGTATATTTGAACATTGATCTTGCATATTTTAATAACAAACAGATAGGTACTTAATATACTAACTCATAACTTTCGTGACAAATATTAGGTACATTTCTTTGGCAACGTAAAAATAACAATAACATAAGTAAAGTTTCGCAACACACGTAACAATTGTAATAATATAAATAATAATAATTAAATAATTATATACAAGAAGTTTATGAGATCATTACTAAGCGTATTAATATTCCATTTAAATGAGGTAATATTTGTTTACATGGCAACACCTAACTTATTCAATCGCCAAGGCCATTAATTTCGAGGACTTGGTATCTTGCTCAACTCCTGGGAAAACGAAACCTTTTTTTGCCAGTTCTTCGTAAGTTATTTCGTAAAGATCTTTGAAGCCAGCTTTTTTCGCGACAGCCTGTGATGCGCCGGCTGTGAAGACCGTGGCTGTTACCTTGATGTCCAGTGCCTTGCAGAGCGGGATTCTTTAAAGGAAATGAAACAATTCAGTAAAGTTTATAAAACCTACTTATCTCTTGTATGTTTTCCAAAAGGATATATATAAATAAAGATCTCTATTTTGTTTTCTATTGTTAAATGTATTGTATAAATTTTACGGTAAGGGATTCGCGAGCATCTAATTCATAACCACACGCATTCAAATCAGAAGGGCCAGCTACTTGGCCCAAGTAAGAGCCTTCTTGCTTGCACTCCGAACTTTTTTCCTTACAAACGTGTAGAAACCTAAAAAACGAAAAAAAAAAATGTTCCATCTGTCAAACCAAATGTCAAATTCCAGTTTTTGTCAGTCAAAGCTCCATTTATTTTCAGTTTCTATACCACTGAGTACATTTATATAAGCAATGGTCGAACAACCACCAAAAGTAACGCCAATGAGAACAAAATCACCAAACACCAACATAAAGAAATGCATCTGCAATACAGTCAACGTATTGGAGGAAATCACCCGCGAAAACAAAAAGTTACCGAAACCGGAACTGAACTTAATAAAGTTGAATTTATTTACAGAGAGGAATTCAGATGGTACTGGGTATCTTATGCTTCGCGGGAAAGACATACAAGATAGATTTAGACGACGTATTGAGGATACGGATATTAGAGCAATATGCACTTACATAAAGCAGTCCCCAAGACGAATAACTCGACTAGACTTGAGTTATAACAATATCACTGATAAAGGTTTCTTTAAACTATTAAAAAAACTCCTCATTAAGAGCCGATCGAGCATAATAAACTTGAATATTATGAACAATAGATTGACAAGAATAACAATCGATAATTTAGCTAAATACGCCACAGTTATTAAACTTAAATATTTGAGGCTGAATGGCAACCGTTTTGGAACCAGAGCTGGAGAATTCTTCGCTAAATTCTTGATAAATAACAGTACTGTCCAATATTTAGACATTGGAGAAACTAATCAAACGTTAACAAGCGTCGCTCAGATTATAACAGCACTAAGAATCGATCACGGAGCGAACACAACACTAAAGGTATTCGATTTTAGTCGAATCAATCCGCTGTTTAATCGATATCCTTACGAATCAAAATGGCTGGCGTATCATATTGAATACTTATTGGAAAGAAACTCTACTATTATCGAGTTGCATTTGCAGAAGAATCAATTTATAAGCCACGATATGGAATACTTTGCGAGAGGTTTACGTCGGAATACAACACTATTATATTTAGATCTAGGTTATAATAGTATTGGAGATTACGGCATCGAGTTAATAGCTAAATACTTAGCTGAAGGGCCACAACTAGTGTTGCTAAACGTAGCTGGCAATAGCATCAACGACACGGGAGCAAGGGCCTTAAGTTTCGGCCTTCCATATTCAAAAGTTCGCGCCCTCGACATTTCGAAAAACAATTTGACAGATACCGGTGTACTAGACCTTTTGAATACGATTAAAAAACCGTTTTTTATGCGGTTTTTGAATATTTGGGGCAATAAGTTCGGGCATGATTCTTGCGTAGTTATTGAACGCATGTTAATTAGTGGAGTTCTGTTTCAACATACAATTGATGTCAAGTTGTATGAGGTTGATGAAGTTTTGTACGCGGCGTATTATCCTAATCCAGCGAACAGGAATAAACATTATTATTATGACGAATTAGAATTCGGTGTTGCCCAACCAATATACCATATTACCCGTAATGTTATAGAGGAGAAAAAAACCGTAAAAGTCGATTGCAAACAGCGCCACAAGTTGGATAAAACCGATAGAAAACACTTTTAAAAATAGTTTAATTTATTCTTTGTTGTTTTTTTTTATTTTAGTGGTTAGTATTGTATTACTTTTATATTAAGTAGGTTTTATAATTAAAAGTATCATGTAGTTCGGTTTCATTTTAATAAATGGTTTTTCATTTTGTTTTTCAATTGAGTCTTTTATTTAAAAAGGTGCGTTTAGACTATGTAACATGTTATAATTTATGTTGTGTTTTATAGCACGTCTACATTATATTTTTTATCCGATCCCCAAATTGCATTCGACAAGACTTTTATGCATAACTAGCAAACACCGAACTCTGTTTCGCCACCGGAGTCAAAAAAGATTTTCCCGTTTTTCTGTTGAAATTTTTCCTGAATTTTCTTTGCTATGAACCTCACGGAGCCGAGGTTTGTGCGTTCTGGAGTTATAGCGTCAGGAAGGAAAACCCGACTTATTTTTATATCATTAATAATATACAATAGAAATGTGCTTTACCCTAAATTGGAGCCCATTGGAGCATTAGCAAAAGCTATTAATTCGAAATTACAAACAGACACTCCAATATTTATATGTATATCTACATAAAACTCGACCGAAGCCGGATCGGATCGCTAGTATTCAATATCGTAGATGTCATTCATTCCAAGATGGCTGCGGATAAATTCTCCATTAGCGGCGACCAAAGAATTCGCGGCATTCGCAATAACGGCTGTAATTGAAAAGCGAATAGAATGCCCTTGGTCTAAGGGTTGAGATGTGGAAGTATGTAAGAAATATAGGTATTTGATTAGTATTTGAGTGTCGTTATGATTATAAAATTAGATATTTAAGATGATTTAATTAAGGAGAGTTGGCGTTTGTGCAAGTGCTTTGTAGGACATTTTAAAATAAAAGTAATTTAATAAACATTAAATAAACATAATATATTTTAAACGGTTTTCAAGAAAAAGAAGATTCTTATTTTACAATGATTTGAATTCTTCGTTTTTGATCTCACAGTTTTAACTTTAGTTTAAGTTTAAAATATTATAATTTAGATTAGAACTCTCTCGCCATTAATACTTTTGTGTCTCTTCGGAGGGTAGCCTGGTGATCTGTAACTCAGGTTTTACCTATCATAGACACCAGTCTCTATTTAAGAACCTCATTACTAACTGTGTAATATTATGTGGTGATGAGAAAATAAACATTTTTTTTTTTATTCTGAACCTTTGATTATATAATGTCTAGATGGACTGTCAAGTGCGCGCAGACGTGTCAAAAAATAACAACCAAAAGTGGTTGTTAAGTACTTTCCCGCCACCAGTACAGATCGTGCCGCTTTCGTGACACTACGTTTTACGCGCTCTAAGGAATAACCACATAACAGCGATAAAATGATAGTATGTGCTTCTAAAGTGTGCTGGAATTAAAAAGGAAGGCTAAAAAATACCAACACACATCACCTATCACTAAAACTACTACACACTATTTAAAGAAACTTTATAATTAATTTTATTTTTATGATTATTAAAATCACGCCATATTTTATCAGTGTTGCCAGTTTCTGTTTTTCATTTTCCCCATTTTTGTGGGTAATTTTGTTGGTTTATCGTAACGTTTATAAAATAGTGCTGATGTACTTTTTCAAATAAAAAAGTAAAAAAAAATAACTCAATGTTAAAGTACCTATACCTCATTATGTTTTAATATTGTACCAAATACTAAATTAGTTGATTTAATACTCGATTCAAACACACAACTCCAAATTTCTTTTTTTTATTGATTTAAAAAGTAAATACTTAATAAAAATATTTTTTTTTATTATTAAAATACACTTAAACTGAATAATACCACATAAGTAAAAACATATAACTAAAATAAGTAAATATTTTATTATAATTAATTTAATGTGATTTATGGGAGAATTTGTAATAGCTGGTATCACTATTTACGCACACAGAAACATTGACGTATAGTGTAAAACGACGCCTGCACGCACACATACACAAATGGCGTTCTAGTTTTCTTTGGTATGAATGTAGGGCCACGCTCCATCTAGACATTATATAATCAAAGTTCTGAACCAGCTGTGAAAATTTGGACGGTCATTGAAAAATGTACCGCTTTATTGTATAATATAGATCGATTGCTATAGACACCCTAAAAAAGAAAATGTTTTTGGACACTTCACATCTGCACCAAATTTCAAAAACCCTGTCTCCCCACATACCTGGCTCTCAGCAGTTCCAAGCCGACCCTGCAGCCCCTCCAATCAGGGTGCACGACCAGCCCATACGCCGTCAGATAGCTGTCCACCCCGTACACCTCGAAGATGTCCACCCCCTTGGAGACCAGGTCGACCGCGCCGAAGAGTTGCGCCCAAATCTTGTCGTCGGTCTGAAAGGAAAGATACCTTATTCTAATTGATCATAAGAAAGATGTAATTTTTATGGGATTTTTTTGGGCATTTTACTGAGTTGTAAAATCAATAAAACGCAAGTTTGAAGTTGGTTAAAAAGAGCATAAAAACTGTACTATGTATTACTATTTTTTAAGCTACAGTGGATAGAGTTTAAGATTATTTGATATCCGATAGTTGGCGAAATGCGAAATAAACACGTATGGGAGCATTTCCATTTCCACTTGGCGGAAACACCGATTTCTAAGGTATTACCAGATCACGTATCTTAAACAAAAAATCAAATCATTTATTTGCCTGAAATATGGTGGTACAAAAGTTGTAAAATTTATGTAGGTACAGTACATGACATATTTCACCCTGATTTTTTATATTACATTGTATATATAATATATATGTTATATTGCATTTTATTAAATCTAAGTTAAACAACATACAATATAAAATATTATTTAGTTATTATTTTCACAAACATTTAAATTATTACAATAAAACAAATCATAGACAATCAAAGAAAAACAAAGTATTTAAGTGGGCACCAAATCGACAGGAGTATCTTTTTTTGGTCTTCCTCTGATATAAATATAAAATTATATATATAAAATAAGTTATAGATATTCTAAATCCACACAGTCACCTGATCCCAAACTAGGCAGATATTGTTTGTATGGTCAAGCTGCACAACAAACTGTAGTGCAGGTAGGCGATATTTTATGTTATTCATTTATAAATAAATATGTCCATATTAAAAATGAATGAATAAATAATTTCTACATACATTCATAATATGGATAAATTACACCCAGACACAGAACAAACGTAATCATCACACAAACATTTATCCAGGGTGGTATCAAACCCACGAAAAACCTATACCCATACATACTTATAACTTGTTTAGTTTCCAAACCGTAAAATCTCACCTGAAAAGGCTCCTCCTTATCCCCCCTACAGACGACAGTCAGCACATTGACGCCCACGACCCTCGGAGGCTGCTCCTCATTGTCTTCCACGCAGACCAGCGACACGTTCTCCTGGAGGGGTCCGCGCCACAGCTTCTGGAGTTCAGCCACCGCTGAAGGGTAGTTCTGGATGCCTAGGTCAAAAAAACCAATATGAAACCTATTTTTTTCACACAATTTAAAAAAGGAGGAGGTTCTCGATTTTGATGTTTGTGAGTGTGTTTTTTATGTATTCATAAGTAACATAACATAATCTTATATATAAAAATGAATCGCTAAATGTGTTGGTAAGCGCATAACTCAATAACGCCTGGACCGATTTCGCTAATTCTTTTTTTGTTGTATTTGTTATTGTCAAGAGAAGGTTTTTATGAAAAAAAAAAATGATAGTGATTTGTTGGATTTATCTACGCCTCCAATAATATAAAGGCACCGGGAGCGGGACCTAGGTATTCATGCGGGTGAAACCGCGGGGCACAGCTAGTCTTATATATAAAAATGAATCGCTAAATGTGTTGGTAAGCGCATAACTCAATAACGGCTGGACCGATTTCGCCAATTCTTTTTTTGTTGTGTTAGTTATTATCAGGAGAAGGTTCTTATGAAAAAAAAAAATGGAAAATTACTCGGTGAAAAAAAAAGTTATCACCGGCCTAACATAAAGGCACCGGGAACGGGATCTGGGTATTCATGCGGGTGAGACCGCGGGGCACAGCTAGTATTGAAATAAAATAACTTTATTATTTTATTTCGCGGATTTTGTCGCGGCTTAATTTTAGATTTTAGGTCCCGACGTTTTGAACTTTGCAGGTAAACCGCGACAAAATCCGTAAAAAGTAGTTTTATTTCAATGGCTAACATTCGCGCAAATCTAAGAAACCAATATAACATAATATTTTAGTTATTTCTCAGTTTTTCGCATATTTTGATATTCAGGACTGATTCAAAATCGACAATTTATCAGGAATGATGAAAATTGGATCTGTTTGAAATAAATGGCATATTGTTTTATAAATGGTATTATAACTAACCCAACTTAACATTAACTTATAAATTTCAAAAAACCTTAAATTAGGTAGTTAATACAAAAAATTGTGAACAAAATTTTACTACAATCTATGCTTCGGAGTTAGTTTGTGTCCAACTCATTTATAGGATAATTAACATACACGGGGGCAAAATCGCAAAGCAAAAATAATAATAATAATACCAGCCTATAAACGTCCCACTGCTGTGCACAGGCCTCTTCTCATATAGAGAAGGCATGAGCATTGATCACCACGCTTGCTCTCTGCGGATTTGCGATTTCAGATCCCGATTTTAGATCCAGCTTTCCTCACGATGTTTTCCTTTACAATTAGTCAGGAGTGTCTTAGAATAATTAAGAAAGTACGTAACTTTGAAACGTTACATTGGTGCCTGGGTTGAACATTGAACCGTCAGACCACCTCAATTTCAAAGCTAACGTAACATTAATTCAAATATCCTTCACCGATTGAGCTAATTGTAAAAAGGGTCTGGGAAAAACTACGAAAGCGATTGCTAACCATGCGGCCATGTCCAATCATGTCAAAGTTTATAAACTACTTACCAATATACTTGCAAGGAGGCTCATCCCTCGTGAAGTAGGTGGTCAGCAGTTCTATAGCTTCCTCATGCAGGTCTGCCGTCAGGTCCTGGATGCGGAGGTGTCCCCGCGGCGAGGAGAACCGGTGCCAGGTCGTGGGGAACGGGATGTGGGGCGGTCTGGTGAACACCATCTAAGTAAATTATAAATTAGTTGTATAGTGAAAATTTTTAGGGATTTAACAGAGAAATGGGAACAAAGGTAAACTCGATTGGGAGCAACCATAGAAATCATCATCTCCAAGCCCTGTTCTCATAGAAATTATAGAAATATTAACTTGAATACTATATTTGTCGGAGGAACGAAGTAACAGGCAGACATATAAACATAACAGAAGACACAAAACATATTGTAAAACAAAATATCTGAACGTCTTAAAATGAAAATCTGCAGAACACATTTTCATACGGTTTTCACTCTTAAATAGAATGATAATTTTTTTGTCGATCCCTAAGCAAACTAAGCTAATTTAATGCCCACTTGAATAATATACCATGTAATGAATGTTCACAAAAATATAATTAATTACCCATCAATGTAAATAAGAACCGACTTCAATCAAATTTAAATTGGACCACCTCTGAGGTGGAATACCAATCGCAAAACCAATTTTTGAAATCGATCCAAATTTCCAGAAAAATCGCTTAACAAACATAACAAACACACAGACGTATTAAGAACTTCCACCTTTTAAAGTCGGTTAAAACGTAAATAGTAAAGTCCACTTATCGTTAGTTTATGAGGTAACAAACAGAACAAATAAAAATCTTAAGTAACCCCTTCTTTTTTAAAGTTGTTTAAAACACACAGGTATATTAAGAACTTCCTCCTTATTGGAAGTCGGTTAAAAAACACAGATTTATATTTCGTGTTTCTTTTAT
Source organism: Autographa gamma (assembly GCA_905146925.1). Classification (NCBI taxonomy): domain Eukaryota; kingdom Metazoa; phylum Arthropoda; class Insecta; order Lepidoptera; family Noctuidae; genus Autographa; species Autographa gamma. The sequence goes on along the minus strand of LR989878.1, from coordinate 1,372,715 downwards.
CGAGCAACTCTAACTCCCAACTTTCCCCTTGAAAGTTACCAAAGACAATTACATAAAAAAATCGATACTTATTTTTCGGTACATGTATAAAGGTACCTCGGTAGTACTTAAGTAGTCAATATCTGTTATAATTATAATAATATCTTGTTTTAAAGTTGGTTAAAAGGTAAATAATAGTAAAGTTCCCACTCACCGTTACTTCGCAATATATCTTGTTTGTCCTCCCCTCCCGAGAGTCGCTGAGAAAGTGAGGCTGGCAAGGGATGAAATAGGGAGGTTATACACCGGGGAAATACCGGGGATATTAATATTAAACCTTATTTTAATACTTACCTATAAATGTGTTTAAAAAAAATCTTTAATCAAAAAACTAGGATTAAATCCAGACCTTAAGAAGACCTTTCTTATACAATTTCAATATTTCTTATAATCTCCACAATCACAAACCTGTGTTATGAAAACTCACAAAGTTACAACAAGCTTTTAAGTTGACTGTCTTACCCCTGTTTTTTCTGTTCCGTGGTCTTACCTCATTCTTCGCGAAAATATTTCATATTCATGATAAATCTAAAATGGTGTAAAAATCACCGCAATAAATTCGGAAATATAATGAAAAGGTGATAAAACAAACAAACTGATATACTTTTCTAACCGATTAAAGCTGTTAGATTGATAGATACATATGTACTTACTATCTATTTCATTCATTAATTATTTTTTTCTGCTCATGTCGCAAACCCAGCTTTATTATAGTTATTTATCAACTATAGATACTTTACTAGTAAAGTTCTGTCTCAGTTACTTTTATTCAAGTACTAAGAAAATAATGAGCTATATTATTTCCTAATTCACACTCGGTATGTCCTCAGCCTAACTGATGTCGTCACCATCTAATCCGAGGCAGCTAAACGGTATTTAATTTGACACCCGACGACATTTACACGTCACGGAGTCGTGTCGGGCCCGTAGGGGTAAGTACGAGTAGCTCGCTACCATCCTTGTTTAGACAATCTACTATACTTAAAAAGCTATGACAATAAAACATTATAATCATGATTACCTAGGTACTGATTTATTATCTGTGTTTTATTTTTAAGCGCAATTGAGACGAATCTAATTAAATAATTATCATTTGTTATCAAAGTCATTTAAGAAACTTGAATATATATTCTTGCGACCGGAAAAATAAACCTACCTACTTTCATGCAATCAATATAGCTACTTACTGATCAAAAATATAACCCTCGTTTATTAGTTTTGTTACAGGCGAGTTAAGTCAAGAGATTATTAGATACTTACTTAAATTTAATAAATATTTAATATTAACTATTAAAACATAAATAATGACTTTAAACAATTACGACATCGATGTCGACTTAAAATAACAAAATTAAATATCGTCACGTAAACGTGTCGTATCTTATAAAAGCATTACGAATTGAGAAAATAATTGTTCATTCGGTAAACCTCTTCATTGCTTGTAACATCAGATTATCAAATAACACGACTTTCATATACAAGGAAATCCTTTTCAAATAATACATAAAGGATTTTCTTAAGAAGAGTTCATTTAACATAACATATCATCATGCCTGTATCCCCGAAGGGTTAGGCAGAGGTGTACCTATGTACACTTACAGTTCGCCGATATGTTTAGGTTCCATGTAATAGGGGGCGAGCCTATTGCCACTAACCGGGCACAAATCCAAACTCCGACCTGCTACTGAGAATTTCATAGAAAAACCCAATAACACCTTGGTCGACTTGGGAATCGAACCCAAGACCTCTAGCGTAGCAGTCGCGCTTGTACAATATGTTGTAAAGAAAGTCTTAAGGATTTTCGTAAATGATTGGTTTCTTTGACTTTTTAAAATCTCCGTGCATTGTTCCCGATTTGCTTTTACGTTTTAATATATAAAATTGTCTAATAATATAAGTATGTATTTGTAAAAGTCTTTTCATATAATAGACAGGGAAAACGATTGATCACCACGTTTGACGGCAGATTTATTTAGCGCTGTTTTCATCCAATATTTTTCCTTAATCGTTACTTAGAAGTGCTTTAGAAAGCACATAGGTACACACAATGTTAGTAATTTTCGTAATAGCTTTAATGTATATGTTTGTAACCCAAAAACTAATAAATAGAACCTCTTTTGTTTTCATTAGATTGTCTGTTTGGAGAGGATTTCTAAATGAATCCAAAAAGAGGGTGCCAGAATCGGTTGTATGTGCCTTTTACTAATGATCGTGATGTACTTATAGTAAGAAAATATGGCTGTTTGGTTAAACAATAAATCGGATTACATTTATCATAAAATCCTGCTCAATTTGTGCTCGCTGCTTCCCCCAAAAGTTAACATTTTTAGATTTTCCGGCCTTATATTGTAGCTAAAAATATTTTCTTAATTCTTCCCATGAATGGCATTAAAAATACCACAAGAACCAACTACCTACATAGTTGCTTTTTTAGATCATACTTACATGGGGTTCAGAGTAATATTGTCCACATTTATTTCTTTATTATATCATAACATAAATTACATTGGTATTCAAATAAAACTACTTTCTGCGGCAGCAAGGGTGTCAAAACTTCGGGACCTAAAATCTGACATAAATCGCGACATAATCCGTAAAAAGTAGTTTTTATTTCAATGTCTACTAAATATAGTTTTATTTTAAAATTAAATCTTATATGAATAAATAAAGGATGACGATGAATTTTCTGACGCGTGTTAGTTTTATTTATTCATATAATATAAGAAACGATTACATAGGTATATTTTAATGACCTAGATATCTCCCTATATCCTTAAAACAGACCACAACTTGTCCTAATTCCATATTCTGGCTCTTTCTTCCCCGCTCTCGTTTTAAGGAGACTCGCAGTAAACATAAAGTTCGTTGTCTCTGGCTAAAATCTTTGTTCTCAAATGGTATACAAAGAGAGCTGCAAGGTGTAAAACTGAATAGGGTGAGGGAGGCTGTTGATGGCCATTCAATGATATTTTAATGAACAGATATGTTATACACATACAAAACAATCGAAAAAAGTGTTCCGCGCAGCGCGGCAGCTAGCGAAAGAGATAGCGCGATAAAACCCATAAGAAAAAAAGAGACAAATAGTGTTGTTGTTGAAAGGCAATACGTCCCAATTAGGACGTTTTCGAGTCTTCACGATTGCACGCTTATAACATATCTGTTTATTAGAATATCATTGTGGCCATTCCATTTTGTTGTTGTTATTTTATTTGAATTAAAAAGTCCAGGGATGGAGATTAAATAACACGTTTAAAGTATGATATAAGTTGATTTAGGGAGCGCAATCATTATTTTTGTGCATATTAAGGTAAAGTTAAGTTTTTGGTAACTCATTTATATCAGGCGTAATTTTTTCTTTATTTTAAACAAATAAATAAAATTGCAGCACTTTTGATATGATGTAGGTTCTTTAATTACGAGCAAGTAATCTAAAACCGCCTATCATAGTTATGTAGGCCATTTAAAGTTGTATAAACTGAAGATCACACACTAAACATGAATATATATTTATAAAAATATGTTTATAAACCATATTTTTATAAATATATATTCATGTTTATCAAACATTTTTCCATCAATAAAAACTAAACTATCTAATAAATCAATACATAACCATTACATACGTAAATACAGTTCAAAGTTCAAAAACCAATGGCTGATAACAGCTCCCTGTACCTTATAACAGCGACCGAAACATACTTCGTATTTGGCAGCCCGCCAGCTTGGAAAACCTCCAGATTTCATTTAAACAAGCCAACATCAGTTCAATACCGTCTATTTTACTGAACGGACGTCGTTACAGTAGATAAATAACAAAACAAACAAACAATAAAGCAGTTTATTGATTAACAATAAATTTTAGGTTATTGTAGTTTGACAGGTGACAGTTTGAAAGCGCGGGAAAATCGCCATTTTTCCTGGAAGACAAAGGTCGTTGTGTTATTATTCCTCTGGATTTTTTTTTCGTCGTCAGGTGGTGAAAAGGTAAGATTTTATGTTCCTTTTATTTTTAAGTATTCTGCAACTGATGACGTCTTAAATATTTTATTTTATTTGTGTCTATGATGCTCTAGTTATGCTTTGTCTTTGTGTTTTCGAACTTTGTGGTTTCGGTGAACACTTTATTTCATACTGCCTTTTGTTTGAAACAATATTTATCTTGGTCTATTGCCTTTTGCACTCTAAACCTAAAAGTTTTTTTTTATATCTTTCATGAAATAGTAATTTGAAATAGTCTTTGTCTATATTTTTTATCGTTTCCTTATTCAGGGTATTTCAGGGCATTGTGTTTACAAACATAAAATGGTATAAACAACTAGACTAGGAACAAAGGAACTATCGTATTAGTATAGAATTGTTTTAAGCTTAATAGTTTTTAAATAAATGAAACTCAAATTAATGATATTATAAGTTAATCAATATTATAATCGACTTCTAAAGGACGAGGTTCTCTATTTCCATTTCTTTTGTGTGTTTGTTACGGATTTTCTTCGGAAATTATGAATCGATTTCAAACAGTATTTTTATCATATTTACCTCAGAGATGGTCCCTTATAATGGCCCCTATACGCATATTTTACTGTGCTTTATTAAGATTGTTAGCAACGCACTAAGTCGAGGTCCGAACCCCGCAGGGGGTGCCCTTAGTGGACGTTGCTGACGTTAGTTAGTTAGTTTTTCCTATTGCTCAGGCTGGAGGCCTTAAGGTCCTCACCAAAAGTCCGATGAAGCAGTCAAAACCTGCGCTCCAAAAGATCTCTACCAAAAACAAACATATTTTACAGATAAAGATGCCTTTTCAACCAACTTCAAAAAAAGGAGGATGTTCTTATTACATTTATGTTCCATTAATTATATTTAGTGTACATCAAAGAGCAATAATAAAGGTGCATAAAACATAAACCACTGTTATTGCCAAATCGAGCGGAAGATACCAAATCAAACCAACTATAAATTTTATTACTACACAACAAAATGGCCGATCTTGGCCACGTTTTAACTCTCATACCTTAGTAAATAAGTGATCTTCCAGAAAGGTAATGGCTTTGGCCGAAAAAAGTAAATAACAAACGTCATTTAGTTAACTGCCTCGTTGGCCTAGTGGTTCTAAGCGCGACTGCTACGCTAGAGGTCCTGGGTTCGATTCCCAAGTCGACAAGGTGCTTTTGGGTTTTTCTATGAAATTCTCAGTAGCAGGTCGGAGTTTGGATTTGTGCTCGGTTAGTGGCAATAGGCTCGCCCCCTATTACATGGGACCTAAACATACCGGAAAACTGTGGGTGTACATTGATACACTTCTGCCTAACCCTTCGGGGATATAGGCGTGATGGTATGCATTCAGTTAGGCCCTGAACAAACTGCTCGAACAGTTATAGAACGACCGCTGAGAGGATGCTTTCCTGACACATGTCACTTGGTCTTGATTTGTATGGGGAAATAAAAAACTGTGATATATTCATTGTAACCTGACATAATGATATAGTTTTGAATGATATTATTCTTTTATAGGACAAATCAGTGAAAGTTATTTATTTTTAGTAAATGATATAGTATTAAAGTTATATCTTCCTGTTGACTACGACCTGTCATTAACGCATTCTACCGCGCCGCCGTTTTTGAAAACATTGGAAACAAAAGCAGGGCCTCGATTCAGCTATTTAAGAGTTGCTTCACTGGACCGAATGACCTGCTTCATTTGCGAATTTTTACGATAATTGGCATTCTGCTAACTGTCATTGCGATCATTCTCTTCGAGAGTTTAATGAGGTTTTATTGCAGGCTTATCTGAATACGAAAATTAGGCACAATGACAAGTACACTGCCCGACCACTGACATGCATTTAACATAGCTGAATCAAGACCCTGCTTGAAACAGTCCTTCTGCCTTGTCATGCTGTCTCTATATTTTTAAGGGTTAATGAAGAGACAGGTACACTTTTGAGAACATCTTATATCTAAGTTTCCTTTAGATTTAACTACGGGGAATAGAACAAAGTTTACTGTATACCTCTTCAGGTGAAATAGCCGTAACTGTGTTGCCAATAACAACATGAAAACATGTGAACGTTTTGAAAACATGTTTTTGTTTATACAGCCTATTTCAAAACATAGCTACATACTTTAGTTAAGTATAGGTAGGTACAGTACGAGGCAAACTTAATGGCGGCTCTGAACACGAGGCGAGTCGCTGCGCAGTAACAAACTTATGCGCCAGCGGGGGTGCGGGGCGAGGTACTGCGCTAAGTGTAGCTAACTTCACAGCCGCCATTAACTTTGAATCCAACTATATATACCTTATGAATACCTTGGTCGAGTGGCGTACACACCGGTTTTCAAGGTGTCGCTAGCTCTGAGGACCCGGATTCGATCCCCGGACGGGGCAATGAAGACATCACTTTTCTACACTGTCTCGGGTCTGGGTGTTTGTGGTAACGTTGTCTCTGATTAAATAACAGGCGTGCTTTAGCAATGTTTGATTTTTTTTTTTTTGACATCTCACTCACAGTTTTCTGATCCCAAGCTATGCAGAGCTTGTGTTATGGTAACCAGACAACTGATAAACATACTTATATATTTCTAAATACATACATATTTATTATAGATAAATTACACCCAGACACCGAACAAATGATCGTGCTCATCACACAAACATTTGTCACGGGTGGGAATCGAACTAACTAACCTAACCACTAGACCAACAGGTCTGTCAACGTAAGTTCAGAGCATTGTATGTGATGTTGTCCGCATTTATTTATTTATCTGCCTTTTACTATGTGGTGAGATTGGCGTCCATTCCCACAGTTTTTAATTTAACCTAGTCAAGAATTTAAACTTATTCATATAACTTTCTTCACAAAAATTGTATGAGGCGAGTGTGAATGAAAAAAGGCCAGGCCAAGAGTACCCTAAACCGAACAGGGGCCCAAGTCTGCTATTTACACTCGGTTCAATGTCTTCATAGTGGCGTGCCAGCAGAGCCATTTTCGGAAAATTGGTATTCTACTAAACGTCAAAACGTCAAAATTGCGCATTACAATTTGTACCAAATGTATGAACTATTGGTCACAGTCGTTGAACATTGAACCGAATCTTTCCAATGCGCACTTTTGACGTTTTGACGTTTAGTAGAATACCAATTTTCCGAAAATGGCTCTGCTGGCACGCCACTATGAAGACATTGAACCGAGTGTAAATAGCAGACTTGGGCCCCAGCATGTATGAAGGGAATAGTAAAAGTGGACGGTATTGCGCGCTGCCTTTTCCGCCGGATATGAACTGACCCCTAACGTACGGTCCTTTTGTAATATAATAACACCCTTGTAACCACTGTCTCACAATAAAAATCTTTGACTTTGAAAATCTTTGACTTTGTATTTTTGACGTTTAATAATTGCTACTTTGTAGCCTAAGTTGAATAAATAATTTTGAATTTTGGACGATGCGATACAAACTTGTATGGATCGTAGTAAGTGGAAAGAAGTGGTCTCTGCCTATATGTATTCAAAAAACATACTGCATGTAACTATGACGTCATTTTGTATTTTATACTTGGCAGAATACATTTATGATTGAGTTCATCTGCATCTGAATGGGTGCGTAGGCGTGCGTTTGTAAATACTGGTACAGGGCGTTTATCTTGAACTTCTTAAAAGAACTATTAATCAATATATTTGACAGGCTTTTTGGCGCATTGCACTGTTTGTTGTTTAAGAAAATAATCTTGTGGTCTTTTGACGGACTTTTTTAACCCTGGTGGAAGAACAGGGGGCTGAGTCTGATATTTACAATGGCTCCAATCATCTGAGTGGGTGGCGTTAGTAGGTCCATTTTAGGATAATTACGTAGGTAAAACATCATTTTAACGTCAAAATTGCTCATTGGGGCTTACTAACGCCACCCACTCAGACGATTGGAGCCATTGTAAATAGCAGACTCTTCCCCTAGAAGACGAGACGTTTGACATGGGGTTATAAGTTAAAAAAACAAGACATAACTAACTAATTAGTCCAACCACAAACCTGGATAAGGACAAAATAAGAAATCACATGATTTTATTCAAAAAAAATCCTAAAAAGTAAGCGCTTATCAAAGTTCTAAAAAAGTACCAATTCCATCATGTCAATTTTCGAACAACAAACCATATCATAATCGGTCCTTTCGTTTATGAGCTACGATGACACAGATAGACACATTATACTTGTAACACCCCTCTTTTTGCGTCGTAGGCTAATGTGCTTTTCTTATGTGTATTGAATAGTTATGTCTATTATTATTATTTAAAGTCTCTTTTTCCCTAGTCTTATTAAAATATCGATATCCAAAAAAAGTATTAATATTTCATAACCAGTTGATATTTTAAAACAGTAGTAGGTACCTAGGTACAACAGTTTTTCTTCTTACTCTGTAAAAATACTTTTGAATGTAAATACAATTCAGAAGTTACAGGAAATTGAGTTATTTCCTTGCTCAGTGAGAATTGAGTTGTTTAAATAACTTCCAGCGACTTACAATTTAACTAAATGTTGTAATAAAGAACTTTAGTAATTCTAAATGTTTACTCGTGAAAATAGTTAGCATTTCTTTATATAAGTATAGTACAGCCGCTAAGAGAATTTCTTCCTGACAGGTCGTGGTCAACAGGAAGATATAACTTTTATGTGGCGAATAATTTACTGAACACAAAGAACTGTCACTTATTTGTCCTATAAACGAATAATATCATTCAAAACTATATAGAAAGAAAGAAAGAAAGAAAGACATATGTCAGGACGGCATTATTTCAGCGGCTGGACTATAATCTGTATTAAATAATAATAATTAAAGCTTATGAACATTTTACTGCTGGGCACAGGCCTCTTCCCATATAGAGAACTGAGAAGGCATGAGCATTGATCACCACGAGTGCTCTGCGGGCGATTTCAGATCCCAATTTTGGGATCCAGGTTTCCTCACGATGTTTTTCTTCACCGTGACTTCTTCATAGTCTGTATTAAGCCTGTTAAACAAAAATCGTCTGTAAACATAGGTACATAACATAACATATCTCACGCCTGTATCCCCGAAGGGTTAGGCAGAGGTGTACCAATGTACACCCACAGTTCGCCGATATGTTTAGGTCCCATGTAATAGGGGGCGAGCCTATTGCCACTAAACCACAAATCTAAACTCCGACCTACTACTGAGAATTTCAGAGAAAAACCCAATAACACCTTACCGCCGTAAACATACAGCCAAAAGAAATTAAAAGTATATACGTATTTGGATGATGTTTCTCGTGTTTTTCTCTTGAACTCAATTCGAGTGAGGCCATTGCCGAGGCTGAAGCTAAAATTAGCGCCATCTTGTTTTTATTTTGGCGGGAAATAACAGATGACTGTAGCACATTCTTCTTTTTAATGCAACTTTATTGGCGCATTCGTTTTTAAAACAAATTGTTGTTTTGATGGAATGTGATTTTATTTTTATTTAATTAGGTGATAAAGTATTAAATTAATTATTGGAGCTTTTGGTTTTTAACTAAAATAAACTTTTGTTGTTGCAACTGACGTTTTGACGAGAAAATACATTGTGAATGGAAATGGATAATAGGTATCTATAGTTAATAGAATAAAAAATAAATGACCTTTCGTAAACAAATACCAAGTAACATGTATGAACATTCATAAATTCTCCCAAAACACGTGGATAACTAATTACAACTTCAAATAAATCGCATTCACAATTCAACAACAATTAATTCAACATAATTAATACTACAATAAAAATCGAATTAATAAAACAAAACAACTAATCACGTGAGACAGACTCAATGAAACAAAAAACAAATAAATCAATAATGACGTGAACGCCCTACCGAGGTCACTGCGTGCGGTACAGCTGTCAAATGCAGACGGTTGCCATAGCAACGAGCGCGTGATTGGCAAAGACTTCAGAGAAGCGTTGGCTATAACCTTGTATTGTCGTCATATAAAATTTATATACGTCAAGTGCCATTTTCATAAGTTTGTTGTACTAAATGCATTATTTATTATATTGTGATAGATCATATTCTGGCTTTATTATTACTACTAAATTACTTTATAATTTATACACTGCTTTAAGTGTCTTCCTAGTTACAATGTTGTTAAAATTTATTCCCTTTTCTATTGGCCTTAATTTTTTTACCATTTATGTAAGTTTGAATATGGAAATCTTTTATTGGACATGTGCCCGTGGTATGGTAATTAATCCACCCCACTATGATTTTAAGATCTAAAACCAGTCTCTAGTCTAAGACTCAGTCAGACTGAAAGCTAGAGTCACGCGATGTTTATATGCAGCAGTGTGAGCTCAACATCACGTTAACTGTCAGTTTATGACAATAATAAATATATGAAAAGGGCAGAAAAACATTGTGGTTTTGTGAAAATGTCTTGGAATCATGGTGAAGTGAAATGGACATGTATGTATGTATATTATAGTCCGGCCGCTGAGAGAATGCGTTCCTGACATATGTCAGTTGGTCTTCTAAAGGCAAATGAAAAAAAAATGTTATTTTTTTCAATGTAACCTTTCATAATTAACAGTTTTGAATGTTTTATCGTTTATAGGACAAATAAGTGATAGTAATTTATGTTTAGTAAATTCTTCGCCACATTAAAGTTATATCTACCTGTTGACCACGACCTGTCAGGAAATCATTCTTACTACTACATACATAAATACATATAATCACGCCTGTTTTCCGTAGGGGTAGGCAGAGACCACTTCTTTCCACTTGCTACGATCCTTACATACTTGTTTCGCTTCATCCACTATCATTATTCCCTTCATACATGCAGCTCACAGTTGTACTCTAGTTTTTCTCAGCAACAATATGTATGACTGTTCCCATTCATTATATTCATTCATCTACCTGCATTCATTCAATCCACCTGTCATTCCGGCATTCACTTTTATCAATCGTTATACCTGTTCTATCCCCATAGCGTTTCCGAAAGGAAATGACAGACATACCAACATTGCAAATATAAATGAATCATCTGTAAGCATGTATGGAAACGTGATGAAAAATACTGGTGTATCTGTAGTACAATGTATCAGAATGAAGGTCTTTTTAATAGTTTTTAAAGCTAAACAGTTGGACACTTAGACCTAATTTAATGTCATTTAATTTTGACAATTAAATCGAATATAAGAACAAACTCTAACTCTACTAAAATTAAAACTTACTATAAAAAAACTAACAGGCGTCGAAAAACTCATCGTCTTGTCAATGGCGGGGAACGTGCCCAGAAGGCTGGCAGCATTGCCACGTTGAATGGCTATGCCGATTCTCTGTGCAAGGAACAAACCAGCCCTCTGATCACGAGTAGAGTCTACCAAACGTTTAGAAATGAACGTTGACAAAGCTATAAGTCTGGAAAATCATTAAAGAAAACACTTTTTTGTATTGTCATGCTTCTAACGAATGTTAAGTTGTTACAAATCACCAAGGTACAGTGAATGGGGACTACCGCGATTTCAAAAGCAGTTTCAAGTTTTAGGTTATATACCAGGTTTTAATGTCAATTCCCACCAATCACAGGCCAGTAGCTTGTCTGTCATGAGTAAAGATTGACAGATAAGGCTAAGGCTTAAACTGGAATTCGAACCCGAGAGCTCGTGCACAGCAGTGGCTCTTGCGACCAATAAAATACCTTTCTTCATTGGAGCATGATTATTAAAGGGCATATAATAATTCCAGCCTATAAACGTCCCACTGCTGGTCACAGGCCTCTTCCCATATAGAGAAGGCACGAGCATTGATCACCACGCTTGCTCACTGCGGATTGGCGATTTCAGATCCCGATTTTAGAATCCAGGTTTCCTCACGATATTTTCCTTTCCCGTTTGTCAGAATTGTCTAGTGATATAAAAACTTATACATACATATAACTAGGTACATAGTGTTAAACTTAATAGTGATGCTTCAATGAAAGATCAACAGTCGTTTGGCTAATAACATCAATACAGTGTCCAATTAATTCATCACCGCCATTTTGGATATCACTCAAATATTAATCAATTTCGTAACTTTTTCTGTTTGTTGTTTGTTGCTAATTGAGATACGCCTACGCAAATATTGTAGATATTATAGATACATTAAGGCTTGCCAGATTAAAAGGTATTTGATTCTTCCGGAAAATGTGTTACCTTCCGGTTTTTGGCGCCACGTTTAGTTACGTAAGTCCATTCATGCATTCAGCATAGTTCTATAATCAATGACAAATATTGTGATATACAAACTTGACTATAGTCCGGCCGCTGAGAGAATGCGATCCTGACACATGTCCGTTGGTCTCGACTTGTATGGGGAAATAAAAACTGTGCTTTACGAATCATTTTAACCTGGTATAATTATATTATAGTTTTCAATGATAATATCGCTTCCATGACAAATAATGATAGTATTTTATGTTTAGTAAATTCTTCGCCACATCAAAGTTATATCTTCCCGTTGCCACCACCTGTCAGGAAAGCTTTCTCTCAACGGCCGGGCTATAGCTAGAAATGTGGCTGTTAACGCATAATTAATGTTACTTACTGGTTTATGTTCCAATAAATGATTTGATTTGATTTGAATATTCATTGTAAACTTATATTAACCGTCTAAACAAGTCCTAAATCTATTTGTCCGATGTTATTTATGGTTAGGAAACACACTCAGTTACTGTGTCGCTTTTTGCGTCTCATTTTAGGTAGGGCCATTGCTTGTATTTTCACGAAAATCTACGTCGTAATAGCATGTAGGTTAATCTAAATGGAAAATGGCCATCTGCGTAGAAAGTACTCCAGTGAACACGTGTGGACGTAAATAAACTTTGTTTCCACACTTTTACAGTGTCCTAGTGTTATTTTCAAAGCGGTAACAGTGATAAAAATTGCTTAAATGACATTAAATGTACGGACAAGACATTTTATTTCGTTAAGTCACGTGACTTAGACGGACGAACTCCGTGGGCGAGATGCGTACCACCGGTTTTCAAGGTGTCGCTACTCGTTAGCTCTTAGGTCCTAGGTTCGATCTCCGGACAGGTCAATGTAGACCAAGTTTTCTACATTGTCTCGGGTCTGGGTGTTTGTGGTACCTTCGTTGTTTCCGAATACCATAACACAAGTACCTTAGCTACTTACTTTAGGTTCAGAGCAATGTATGTGATTTTGTCCGCATTTATTTATTTTTTACTTCCATACATTTAAGCGAATGTTACTTGGCTAGAGAGACAGGTCCAGTAATGAGTTAAAATCCACCTCGAAAGATCATTTCTAAAACACATAACAGATATACATCCAAATCTTAAAATAAAAGTTACCTTGACTCAAGATTAAGTAGTGAGTGACATTAAAACGTTTTCCCTTTGGAAGCAACCCAATTAAACAATCAAAACAAATTAAATAGATCTCTCAAATCTTTAGAATTCTTTAAAATATCAAAGGAAACAAAAGATCTAGACAATTTGGTTTGAAAATAGGTTATTGACATCAATTCGTGTTGTGTTTACAGAATAATAGATGGCGCTACTAGTTTTTGTATTTACAAACATGATTTTGCGCTATAAAAGCTATTTTTAGGTTATGCTTACGCATGGTCTATGAAAGCCGGTAGTTTAATTTTATCGCTGTTTTCCGGATTTTCATGTAAATGTCGAAAAGCTATTTGTAAAGCTTTTATGAGTTTTGTTATGAATGAGTTTGTGACAGAAAAGGAGTATTTTTAGCCTGATTGTAGTTCAAAATATAACTAATGATTATGGTGGTTTTTTTTTGGTAGAGATCTTTGCCTTAAGATTTTCAGTTACTATAAGTATTATGTATGTGTTAGATAATTATGTACAGCTTAAACTCATTAATAATCATCACCTATTTCCTTAAGCACTAACCAATTAATTTAAATTTATTGTGAAACGCTTTCGGGGAAACTTCCTGACGTAAAATTGGCGCGAAAATTGCGCCATTTCCCGCCTTTTGGAGAGTCGCCATGTTTGTTTTTACTTTTTAAATAAATGACGACATTTGTTATTGCCAGACTGTCTGCGATTGAAGAATATAAATATAGAACAGTTACAGATTTATGTTTTTAATGATTTATTAGTACCTAATGTTAAAATATAAAGTGAGCTAAATGTTGGTTTCTTAGGTTTACGCGAATGTTAGACATTGAAATAAAACTAACTGCCTCGTTAGCCTAGTGGTGCTAAGCGCGACTGCTACGCTAGAGGTCTTGGGTTCGATTCCCGGGTCGACCAAGGTGTTATTGGGTTTTTCTATGAAATTCTCAGTAGCAGGTCGTAGTTTGGATTTGTGGCCGGTTAGTGGCAATAGGCTCGCCCCCTATTACATGGGACCTAAACATATCGGCGAACTGTGGGTGTACAATGGCACTCCTCTGCCTACCCCTTCGGGGATACAAGCGTGATGATGATATGAAATAAAACTACTTTTTACGGATTTTTTCGCGGTTCGTATTTAGAGTCTGCCCGTGACCATGATACCTGCAAAGGTGTCGAAACGTCGGGACCTAAAATCTAAATACAAACCGCGAAAAAATCCGTAAAAAGTAGTTTTATTTCAATAGCTAAATGTTATTTAAAATTAGACTTGAACTGTTGAGGTAGGATAGGATTTAAGATTTCCTCGTTTTTAATTAATGTTAGCATTTACTGAAAATGTTATCTTTAATATGATTATAAATCAAGGTAAATCCAAAATTCAATGAATTATTTAGAATTGTGAGCTCTGTAGCATATTAAGGCGACTGGTGCGTAGATAGAACCGATAGTCACGGGTTCAACTCCTGCCTGAGGTATTAAATCACATTATAAAAAATAACATAACATGGATGTCTAAATATTATTATTTTATTATGTATCTTATTCTGGTATCTAGTGAAAATACTCAATGATACTATAAATATCTAAAAACTTTCCCAAACATACAAAAACAGATACATAACAAGAAAATCCGTAAACACATTAAAATCCACCTTATTTTAAACAGATAACATATTGTGTAGGTCAACAAACAACCTTGTTATGTACAAACTCTTTGGTGCGCAATACCTGAGCTTAATTTAATAAGCTTTTAGTACTCTGATAGGTCAATGCTTGGGAAAGCTGCCGTTATTGTTAGGTTTTGTGTTCCTAAAGTTTATTTATTCATTTGTATTGTTGAAAATATTTGATAAAAGCGAAATTGCGTGCATATGAATGAACCTTCAGTACATTTTTCTATTTTTTTTATTAAATAATTAACGATTTGCCTTTAGTTGTCTGCTCCTATCTGTATATTTTGCCTTGTGTCTTTGCATCTGCGTGTCTGTGTCCATATGTGTCTGTCTGTTTCATCTTATCTCCTAAACAAATGGACCTATTGTGATAATGAATGTGAATTTAGGAATTTCGTGTATTTTAAAATTCGCTATCATACCAACTAGACGAAGAGCTTAAATGATGAATGCTTTTTCCTTCTCTGTATAATGAACATCTTATGGGCTGATAAATAATTTCTGAAGACTCTTATTATCTTGACGGAGGCCAAATATTTTATTTTACGTGGATGCTAATTTAAGAAATGACTATTTTTACTGGCAATTATTTTTTTTCTGTACATCATCATTAAAATTAAATTAAAAGTGCGTACTTAAAATAAAATGGGAATTTGTAGAAAAGAGATGGCACTATCTATCTGCATGTATACCTAACTCCGTCCCACTTAACCTGACAGATATACTTTTAAAATTTCAGATTATGAAATGGAAAATTTTCGTCCATGTTTAACCGTACTATTTAAATTAAATACGTAAGAGTTCTTAAAACTATGATGACAGCAATTATCTAATTTTTAGACCGTGAACTCATTTGCTCTCAAACAGCTGCCAAAAGTAAAGAAATTATTATTATTTCTACCTTTAATGAGCTGCTATGAGATCATAACTAATTATCGTAATCGGTATTATTAACTAAGAGATGATAGTTTAACAAAAATCGATTAAAACATTAGTTACGCAACCATATTAGAAAATAAATGTGGACAACATCACATACTTTGCTCTGAATACATCCTATGTAGCTAAAGTAATTGTGTTATGGAATCAGAAACAACGAAGGTACCACAAACACCCAGACCCGAGACAATGTTAAAGTGTTATCTACATTGACCCGTCCGGGGATTGAACCCAGAACCTCAGAACCTCAGAACCTCAGAGATTGACACCTTGAAACCCGGTGTGAAGCCCAGTTGGTGTTTCCCTTGTTCCCTTGTCTAGTTCATAGTACCGCTACAGATAAACAAAAATAAAATCGCCGACAAATATAGGCGAGTATGTAACTATAGAAGTACTGAACGGATTTTCTTAAAATACAGCTAAGAACCACCTTGACAACGACATCTTTCAAACGAAACACACCGCATCACTATCGGTATATTATTTATGGAGCTATACCACAGACCGAGATGACAGACTTATAACTAGGATCTACAATGCCACATACAAACCGAGACTACAAATTCATAATACCTCTTTTTTCGTCGGTTAAAAACACGCGTGTGTTCCTTCGCAGTAGTTTCATGATAAATTAATGATGCCACGCGCTCGCTCACATGGCAGACATCTTTTGGATACCTGCCCACGCGCATGGAGTCGTGACGTTTATACGACACAAAGAAAATTGAAACTTTTTAGTGGTTTGGAGAAAATAGGAACGTTTATTAAATTAGTTGGAATGACTGTTGCATTACTTGCGTTTTCGTAATTATATTTTATTAGATGATACTAGGTACTTTGTGGATGAATGAAGTTTTGGCACAGTGTAGTAAATGATACACACTACATATTATATGCTTACTTTTTTCAAAAGGAAAGTGAATTGAAAGACTTTATCACCTGTTTGAAGCACTATTATAGTTTACAATGCATGCTGTTTAAAATAATAATTAACATATCATCACGCCTGTATCCCCGAAGGGGTAGGCAGAGGTGTACCGATATACACCCACAGTTCGCCGACATGTTTAGGTCCCATGTAATATGGAGCGAGTCCATTGCCACTTACCGGGCACAAATCCATACTCCGACCTGCTACTGAGAATTTCATAGAAAATCCCAATAACACCTTGGTCGACTCGGGAATCGAACCCAAGACCTCCAGCGTAGCAGTCCCACTTGGCACCACTAGGCCAACGAGGCAGTCCGATTATAATTGATTGCTCATAAACGTGGAAAAGCTATTTAAGAGAAAACTAAAAAAACTGGATCTATTTTGAGAAATTTATATGGGACCACCTCTGAGGTATTCATGAAAACTCCATTAGATCAAAAAACATATAGACGAATCGAGAACCACCTCTTTTTGAAGTCGATCGATGAAATGTGCATACATATCATCACGCCTGTATCCCCGAAGGGTTAGGCAGAGGTGTACCAATTTACACCCACAGTTCGCCGATATGTTTTAGGTCCTATGTAATAGGGGGTGATGAAATGTAGCATTAGCAAATTACAAATGTCAGTCCCATGCAGGGATCGAACCGCACGTTGTAAAAGTGGTAATTGGTGTGTAGATTTATAACTATACCACTCTGTTACAAGAATAAATTCATGCGAAGAACATGAAATAATAATAATATAATATTCCGGGACATCTCACATACGGTTGTCTGATCCCAAGCTAAGCAGAGCTTGTGTTATGGTAACCAGACAACTGATAAACATACTTATATCTTTATAAATACATACATATTATAGATAAATTACACCTAGACACAGAACAAATGATCGTGCTCATCACACAAACATTTGTCCTTGGTGGGAATCGAACCCACGACCTCCGGTATAGCAGTCAGGTTCTCTAACCACTAGACCAACAGGCCTGTCAATAAATAGAAAATCAAGAAATAGATTTAGCTGGTTTTTTTACCTGCTATACATCTTTCCTAATCACCTTTCAATTAACACCTAAAGTGACTTTCAATTCAACATTTACGCAGCTTTTTCACGGGTTTCAGTTACGATGTTGGCACCTATAAACCATTTATTATTTAGTTATTGTGGATGCGTGTTGAGCACGAGGATAACAACGCATTGTTGTCTATTTCTGTGCCCACATGTAGAGCAGTTCCTCGATTCAGCTATTTAAGAGTTGCTTGAATTGACTGAATGACCTGCTTCATTTGGTCATTTTTACGATAATTGGCTTTCTGCTAACTGTCTTTACGATCATTAATTGGTCATTACGATCATTCTCTTCGATAGTTTAATGTGATTTTTTTGTAGGCTCTGAATACGAAAATTAGACACAATGTTAAGTACACTGACCAACCACTGACATGTCTTTAAAATAGTTGAATCGAGGTCGTGTGGATTTATAAAACAGTTGTCGTTGAACTCTCGCGGGGATAGCGTGTCTAGTCGGTGTAAAGATTATTGTGTGCACAGTTTTGAGAATTGACATTTTAATTTTCCTGTTTGTGGTGCCAGTGTTTTGTTTTTTTGGTCTTTATGGAGGAACACAGAAGAAGTAAGCGTTTGTTTTTCGTTATACATAAATAGGATACTGTATTTAGTGAGTTCATATTCTGTGAAAGTGTTATTTTCTTTCATTTTGCTTATAATCTTGTAACTTTTACCTTTCTGACTGATATATGTCCGATTTTGAATCATAATATGTTTTTCAGTTGTCTAGGTATCATAAAAAGCTCTGCTTAGTTTAGGATCAGATGACCGTGTGTGAGTTGTCCCAGGAACTAAAATTTCAGAAATCTGACTTTCCTGGCCGTATTTTTAGATTTAAACTAAGATTATATTTTAGTGGATCATTGGTATCTTCTCCTTAGTTTTCCAGGGATTTAAACTAAGATGAGCACATCTAAGTAGATCATTGATCACCTTCCTTACATAACCGGGTATATCTTTGTTTGCAGTAACGATGCCGTCGGAGGTGATAGCCGGCAAATCGATGCAGCGAGAGCTGGCGGACTCCATCATCCGGATGGTGCCGCTCGATGAGATTCGGATATTGCTGGCTTGTGGTGCTAAGGTATGTAGTCCTAACCCTGACCCTGGATAGACCGGATATTTTGGCCTAGGACAAGCATTTCTTTCCAAATCACTCTCGTCTCATGTGAGTTGAGATCATATAGCTATCCTATCCGGTCTATCTTTATATACTTGTAGATGTTTTTAATTCTTTTCCCTTAGTCAATATTTAATTTCATATTATGTATTAAAAATATTATTTTTAGTAGCTATATTCTTTGACAAAGTGCCTGTTGCAACTTAAACTAATGAACTAGAAGGCCCCTATCTTTAAAGCACTAGGAATGCTACAACCTTTATGGAGGTTTAGGACTTAAAGTAAGGATTACATGGTTTTTATAGATAGACTTTAACTTTTTTTTTTTTGTATCGTCGTATTTGCTACCCGAATTTACAAAATACAATACAAGGACAAAACTAAGTACGTAACTAAATCTTCCAGGTAAACGAGCCAGTAACCCAGGGTCTCAGGCCACTGCACTACGCGATCTGGCAGCGGTACCTGGAGGCCACTCGCCTGCTGGTGGTTCGCGGTTGTGACGTCAACGCGAGGGATGACTGCGGCTACAGCGCGCTGCATCTCGCGGCCGAGCATGGGTGAGAGATCATCTTAATATTAGGCCAGGCCACTGCACTACGCGATCTGGTCTCAAGGTAGCTGGATGGGATTGGATGCGGAAGGCAGAGAAGAGGGTATTTTTGCGTAATTTGTGCAGAGCATATGTGCAACAGACTATGTTGGATTCATCATAATATCAGCCCGGAATCATCCAGTGGGTATAGGCCTACCCTTTTTTCTGCCATTGTCGTCTGTTTTACGCGTCCTTCGTCCAGAAAGACTTAATTTATTAAATTCTAATTGCTTATTATATTGAAGCCTCTGCCATGAAACTGATCTTGGGGGCAGTTACAAAAACTTCTTGTATAAAAACAAACAACATTAATAAGGGCAGAGAACATAAACCGAGAAAATTATTATTAAAGTATACCTTATTCCTATCGATGTCAAAAATATTTTTTCTATTTGACCCCATTGCCGAAGATATCAAAAACATTGTGTTAATTTGGGCACTTCTTCCTGAGTAAAAGCAAGTCAGTCAAATATATAATTATTAACTAAACAATCCATTTCCAGTTACACGGAACTGGTGAAGCTACTCCTCGAGAGTGGTGCAGCAGTGGACTACCGGCCTGACACTGGCGAGGAGTTCCCTAGGACCACGCTGTGTGATGAACCTCTGAGACTGGCCATCAGGAATAAACATTATGTTAGTATGGTCATTTAATTATAATTAAAAAGGCCAGCCATTGTTTTATGACAAAAGAGGCCAGTATCTTCAAAAAGCTGAAAATAATAAGCGAATATAACAAAGTTTCTTTAAAAAAACAGTAATTTATCTGGTTACTCATATAAGAAGAAGGGTGCCACATAGTAGATCTATATAATACAGAAATATACGCATAAAACTTTTTTTCCTTGTTGTACCCTGTGTCGTGTAATACTTAGCTTACGTATAGTGTCTGAAAAGAATTAAATTAGACAGATACCATTTAAATAAATTGGGTCAAAGACTCAAAGGTTTACTTTCACCTGTGTGCCTAATATTTAAACTATTTGCTTATTCTTTTATGATTTAGAAATTGATTCTCTTTAAATATTTTGTGTATTTACGATTGATCCCCTTTTGTTCAGGAGGTAGCCCGTCTCCTGCTCGAACACGGTGCTGACCCTAACAAGCGCTACTTCTTCGGCTCGGAGATCAACCTGGTCTCCGACCCTGAGTATCTGGAGCTGCTGCTGACCTTCGGAGCCAACCCTGACTCCAGGGATAGGGCGGGACTCACCCCGCTCATGAAGGCTGCTAGACAGAGGAAGGTAAATGGAGGCCCTTATTTTTAAAGGATGAAAACTGTCTTATTTCGGACATTTTTTTTTCAAAGTTTTCTTATTCTAAAGTATCTTTAAGTGGAAACCTAAATTATCATATTTTTTTATCGTTGTTCTCTGTTCCATAACAGAACGAAACCCCCCTGGGTTTTGTAGGAGTAGGAACATTATGGGCGAATGGATGCTGAAGCAATTTGACTCACTATGTATAAAGATTATACGTCATTTTGTTTCAATTAAAATTTTCTTTTGTTCTTTCTTAAAAAATTTAGTTTTCGAAAGAGGTACGAGTACCAACTGTATCAAAACTTAGATTTTCCTATAACTTTTATTACGTAAATGTATTTGTTTGAAGGGTATGGATGCTGTCCTTCTCCTCATCAGCTTCGGAGCTGATGTCAACGCCATGGCAGACGCGAGAAACGACTACAGGACTGTCATGCATTACGCTGTTTTAAGTGGTAAGTGTATTAATATTATTAAATACCTATACAAATCAAGACTAATTTGCATGTGTCAGGAACGCATTCTGCCAGCGGCCAGACCACAAAGCTGAACCCCTTATAATTACTTTATTAAAAATCGCTAACTTCCTTACGTACATAAACCTTAATTATCCTTTAACATAAAAAAATTAAGCAAGCTCTTTGATATTACATGGAAATCCAAAAACCCTCAGAGTAATTATTAGTTATTAGTCTAAGCAAAAACCTTATTCTCGAAGCGGAAATCAGCGAAATCAGCACACTTATTTTGACAGCTGTCACATTTACCGGCCCGCCATATCTAAAAAGTTTTTAAACTTCAAGCCGTAATCAACACTGCACGTATTTTTAAATAAATAACTATTAATTCAATTCTCCAAAAGTAAATTACAGTTACTAATTAAAGAATATTTGTTTACAGGTAGCCCTGAAGTCGTGAATCTGATGATAAAGCAAGGTGCGCGCGTTAACTACGAGTGTCCGGAACTGAGCAAGCCAAGTCCGATGGATCTCGCTATTTTGAAGGGAGATGTGGCTATGCTGCAAATGCTGTTGTCCGCTGGTGAGTTTATTTAACGTTATATTTACAGTAAAAGTATAGAAAGACTTACCTAGGGTCATAAATTAATAAAAAACGACCAGGCCTAAAGAAAAAAGTCCCAATAGATAAAGTAAAAGATTTTATTTTATTCGGATCGGATTCGGATTATTAGTATTCTAAGAAAATATTGTTCTTTTTCAAACTTTTATTTCTAAATATTGGCGTGTTTTCACAAATTAAATTCAACAAGTAGGTAATTCAGTAATTCTCACTGTTTTTTGTACTTTTTGCACTTGAAAATGATAGTAAAATTATATTTTTATGCATTTTAGGTGCTCAAGTAAATGCATCAAGCTCAGTGATTGGGTCTCCTCTCCATGTCGCCTGCTCCGACAATATCACCAACAGAAAAGAAATTGTTAAAGTAAGTAGTACTTATTATAATAAGCCCAAACAATCCCACAGCTGGACAAAGTCCTCCCTTTACTTTTTCCACTCTTAGTTACTATGCATTAAAATAACAACTAATAAATTGTTTCAAATAATTTATGATGATTTTACATCACATTATGCATCTTTATTTAATAATTTAGTAATTTTAATTACTTATAATCAAGGTTGTTTATTAAATTCCTTGAATCAACAGTCACCATAGTTCAAACGATCAGTCACTATCAAATTACTGTTGAGCTTGCATAGTAAGAAATTCACAGTAAATCAAGACCTTTGTTTATAAGTAAGATTAAATTACATATGCATGCAGTGTTACCTTGAAAAATAGTTGTTTATACCAGTAAAATAATATACTTCTGTGGGTCACATTTTATATTTCGTATATTTAACTATAACCAGTAAAGCATATAGTTACTTCAAATTTTAATTTATCCTCATCGAGATTAAATTATCTGTAATGTTATTTTCATTCAGTTTGTTTTAAAGATTCAATACAGTTTTTAACAATAGATAGTGTTTCCAGAAGGATTATATTATGTGTAAAAATACCTACATATTTTAATATATTAAAGGTCAAGTTGGTAGTTATTTTTAAAAATCAACTTCTTGAGTAAATAAACTAAAAACTTAAAATTTCACATTCTTCCAGATCCTTCTAGAAAGTGGTGCAGACCCCAACCTGAAGGTGTACAACGACGAGGACGCGACCCAGCTGCGTCCGGCCCTCGCCGAGTACCTCGCCAGCAACCCCGAGCCCAGCGCTGAGATAGTGGCGCTACTGCTCAGATATGGCGCTAGGGTAAGTACTTTATGTATTATGAGTAGCATATTTATACAGGCTTATTTTTAAATGACTTTTCCAGTTTTTGGAGATGGTTCCAAAAAATATTAGCTTCGATATAATGAAAAAAAGCATATTTTGTATTAAATATTTATTGCTATAAGTACTCTTCATTTACATGAAAAAGAAAAAAAAAACTTTTTTTTTCTGGGCCTTGTAAGCAACATTATAATTTTGATATTGAAAGAACTATGAATACGGAGCCTATTATCTTGTAAATCTAGCAATATTGAGTAATTTGTAGAAAAATAGGTATATAAAAAATGTAGGGTAGGTAGATATAATTTAATGGAACTATGTGATACTAAAATATATATACAGTGCAAAGTTTTATTTTTGCTTCTCTCCTATATCTCATCACTTGGCCAATGCGAGTAAAACAGAATATTATTATACCAAACAATCAAATTCAAAATACTTTTATTTAAGCCTTTTAAGGGGCTTTCGAATTATTAAATAACTAGTTTCATAGTTCTAAAATATAATTCCTGTGGACATATCCAACAGTACTCATAATAATATCCTTATTATATTTACCAGGTAATCATGAAAACCCAGTTCCGTGACCCTGACGGCATTCTCAACCACCTCCAGCACGTGACGTCAGAGGAGTACCAACACATCTTCTATCTCCTTCTAGAAGCAGCCGAAGCCTTCGATCTCTGCATGATCAAGAGAAACAACGCAGTCACTGCCACACAAAAAGAAGCCTTAATCACTCGCGCTAAGACACCAATCTCCTTAATCGCACAAACTAGGATATTCTTAAGGAGATATTTTAAAACTACTCTATGTGATATCGTTCAGGATTTGGAGTTACCCAAAATCTTGCATCAGTACTTACTTTTTAATTGCAGTTAAAAACTTTTTTTGATGTACAAAGGTTTTTGTCAGGCAGAAGATGGATTCTTTTGCCTCATCTTTAAGATGTTTTCAGTGTTGCCAGTTTGGTTAGTTTCCCAGATTTATGGGTAATTGGGAGTCAGTGATTTTAGAATGTTGGTTAAGTTTTTGGAGTAAGGCGACATTTTATGATCAATTCTTTATATTGATGGATTTGGTCCTATTTTTGTATTCTTTGTGTTGCAATTATAAGTTTTGTGCCAAAGATCTCTCATGATTTTTCTCGTAGATTTGTGTTGTATACGTAAAATATATCTATATTTCTAGTTATAAGCAAAATATAAGCTAAGAAGCTTAAAATACTATTTTACCATTTTATAAAGGAAAAAAAATCTAAGTAAAAAATTAAACTTTTATCGAAAGAAAAAATATTTCTTATAAATAAAGAAGTGATTATTAGTTAAAATATAAATAAATATTTTATTATATTATTATCATTCAATTGTCATGCAAAGTTTTTCATCTATATTAATAATCGCAAGATTTGTATTTTGTAGTCTGACTTAAATTGATATGTGATATGATGTGATATGTTTTAATTAAGACTTGCCTTGAGATTACTGTTAAAAACAGACTCAAGTAATATGTATCGAAAACTGAATTATTTTGTAAGATAAATAAATGTGTGAACATTATAATAGATTGTCTTATTATTAGTTTATTAGTGGCAATAGGCTCGCCCCCTACTTCATTGGTACACCTCTGCCTAAACCTTCAGGGATACAGGCGTGATGATATGTTTATTTTTATGTCTTATTATTTCTCTTTAATGCCGTGTATGGAAGAGCTCCTATTACAACATTAAGTAGCCTAATACCTTTCAGGGCATTTAAGATTTCACCACACTAAGTTTCATTGAAATCGGTTCATTGGTTTGGCCATAAGGTACAGACGGAGAGACCTTCACTTTCTCTATAACAAAATTTACGAGAACACATACAAAATTGTATGTAATGCTGGGTTAAAAGCGTAAGTGCCTACGCCATTATTAATTAGCTATATAATTATTAAAAAAGGAAAGCCCGTACTACCCCGAAGCATATTGTTACTGGTGTATTTTGACTCATGAAATAACTATCACTCAGATAATTTTAACTTATTTACTCCAAAAAGCGACTTCTAGCTGCAACACTTCAGTTTTTATAAAACATTTTCCTGCATTTTATATACTATACTATATTATTATTGTAGTGTCATCAATTCTCAAAACAAATACTCTTATTGGAGCGAGGTCAACGTTTTGGGGCAAGTCCACATGCGTACGAACTCAACGTTGCCAATTTCACGATGTAAATAAACAAGACTACTGCGTATATCGGTATATAAGATGCTTTATGTTAATCATTCTTTAAATGTTGTTAAGTGATCAAAGGGTGAAGACCGTTTGATCTTCTAAGGAAGAAATCGTTTGACATTCACGATTTATTTCATAGAGTAATAATTAATTATAATAATAATATTCCAGGACATCTAACACACGGTTATCTGATCCCAAGCTAAGCAGAGCTTGTGTTATGGTAACCAGTCAACTGATAAAAAAATACTTATATATTTCTAAATACATACATAGTATAGATAAATCACTTATAACGCAATGATATTATAATAAACAGATATGTTGTTAGCGCGCAATCGTGAAGACTCGAAAACGTCCTAATGGAGACGTATTGCCTTCAGTCTGCGTCACGCATCTCGACGAGTGACACACTCGAACGAAATTTACATAAAAGCTTTTAAATGTCATTGTGTGTATCTAGAAACTGTATCATTTATGATAACGAAGTAAATAAAATACAAGGAATCTCATACCACATGTAAATACGCAATATACTTCGATTTAATAATATTTTTTATTTATTTTCCTAATATTCTGATAATTGGAGGTTAGAAAAAAGAAAGAGACGGTAAATACATTTTTTGTCGTGAGGACGACAAGGACGCGTGATCGCACACATATAGAATAAAAGTACAGATGCGACTATTAGGCATTAAAGTCATCATTACCCCAGAGTTCTGTTTTCCTTTTTTCTAATGTTGGATTATTTAATCATTTGTTTTTTTGAAATAGTCGATATACTTAATTATAAATTAAACATGTCATGTGTGGGTAAAGAAAATATGAATAGCTTACCCTTATTACCTTAATATATCGCAGAAAATGTTAAAATAAAACTATTTCTATTTCCACTTTGTCGCTTTAACATCGTGATTTTTTTCTCACCTACCTACCTTTAGTAGTGTTGCTTAGTTGTTATAGGCACAAACCGTGGATACAAATTTAGTAGACGCGGTTTGTACCTTCTGTCTCGTTAAATTTGTTAGTCTATGACGTTTGTTTAGATTTAAGCGTAATTGACAACACTAATTGTCTCTTTTTTTCTTATGGGTTTTATGGCGCTATCTCTTTTGTATCATTTTGACATGTGAGCTGCCGCTGCTGCGCGGAACACTTTTTTCGGTTGTTTTGTATGGGTGTAACATATCTGTTTATTATAATATCATTGTTATAACGATTATAATCTCAGGTATGGAAGAAGATTTCAGTGATCCCAAATTACGTTCATATTTTAACGTCGCCATGTTATTACATGCCATAAGATTTGACGACGATCAAAGATTCATATCTCGGCAAAATACGATTGCTACAAATATTTAATTTTATTATTTATTCATCTATTTTGAACTCGATGGGCAAGATTCTATTATTGCCATAAAAAATATTATTTTATTGCCAAGTCGAATAATGACAAACACGGAAATCATTATTTTAAGACCTGGCAACATTACAGCAGTGACTTGTCAAATCTAGCTTGCGATTTTGCGTCGACCGCAAACAAATAGGATTCCTTGTTATATATCGTTAATTAAACCAAAACAATGGCCGACAAGCAGAAAGTAGATCTCGGTCTTCTCGAAGAAGACGATGAATTCGAAGAGTTTCCCGCGGAAAGTGAGTTTTTGACACCTAAAATGACAAAACATTTTTGGTTCTGTTTCGTTCTTTTGTATGCTTAATTTCGTGTTTTTATCTTCTAGACTGGGGCACAGAGGATGCTGATGACGAGGATGTGTCTGTCTGGGAAGACAACTGGGAGGATGACATCGTTCAGGATGATTTTAACCAGCAATTGAGGTTAGAAATGTTTTGGTGTTGACTTGCAACTTTACTGACCCTTGAAATTATGATATTTATTATTGAGCTTGCTGAATTTTCTATAAATTCATAATTTATAACATTAATGTTGTTGACTGTAATATAAAACTATTTATGGTAATATACATATTGGTTTCGTTTTATAAGGATCAATATTTTGCTTGGGTGTTAAGCCTCTTAAGCTTCTCATACACTTATTAAATTCCATGCTAAATAAGATGGTGAACGTCTGATTGATTTCTTATTTACAAACAGAATATCTTAATCTGTGCATGAACACCAGTTTTTGGCAAAACCAATTCACTTATTACTACTATGTAACACAATTTTAAGTTTTAACCGCATACAATTATCTAAATAAATTCCTATTTCTGTTTACAGGCAACAACTAGAGAAACTGAAGGAGCAAAACAAAGCCTAGATTTAAATATCTTACGTTTAGAATAAGTTTATTCCTAAGTTTGTCCAACAACTAAATCCATTAAGTTTGCAATACATTCTTAACAGTCCGTCAGAAAATACCATTTTCTTTTGCAGGTTTGGCAATTGACAAAGTACCTACTATATTGTTAAAATCATTAGTAAAACTATATGATCTGGATAGTATCATAGTAATATAACATTTCTGAAATAAATATGTCAAAACTGTACTTCTGTTGTTTCTTTAGATTTAACCAACTTTAAAAAAGGAGGAGGTACTCAACTGTTCTTTTTTTATGTTTGTCACCACAATTTCGACTGGTTTAACAGATTTTGGTGATTCTGGTGTGGTCCCATTTCAATTTGGTCTAGTTTTGACAGTAGTATCAATAAAAAAACATGTAAGAGCTATTATGAAGGCAATTATTTTAAGAATTATTTTGAACATTTTGATGTATGGAAATTTCACTCCTTTTATGTCACAAAAAGGGTAAAATTCTGCTTTTTGGTCTTACATGTACCTGATTTTGAAATGTGTTTCTACTTTGCACTTACTACTCTCTTCTTTAATTTAAGAGCCTAGCTTGTGTCAATACAGCTCTTTCCATTTCCCCTTATCAACTTATTATTACTAGTAAATATTAAATTAATTTTGATTCTGAACATATTAATCTTTGTATATTCTGTGAGTTTGGGATTTGACATGTAGCAAATATACAAGAAACAAATCAAACAATATAAATACTAAAATAAACGTTTATTATATAAAAACTTACAACAATCATTTTCAGTTCTTTCTCCAAGACATTGAACTTCAGAATAAAAGATAACATAGTAGAAAGAAAAAAGGTCTTGAATTGATTTTAACAAGTTTTTTGTCTATTTAGCCGATTTTAATACAATATTTCTATAAAAAACAACTATTTAACAGTTAAGTCTGTTAAAACACTAATTAAATCCAGGGTAGATACTAATTAGATTAAAAATATCAAAAACTAAATTACAGATAGCCAAAAATTATCACCTCAAAATAGGTCCATCATTTTAGGAGATGTGATGGCACAAACAAATGAATCAATATTAGTGTTAGATAATTAGGACATGCTTTAATCAAGACCAGCTTGATTTGCCTAATTAAATACTGGCACTGATTAACATAAAATTATATCTAAAGTAGTTAGGTATGTAACTTTTTTTAAATTGTTTAAAATAGTTTTAGTCTTTGTGGAAAGAAAACCGTCGTAGGATTGAGGGCGCTGCTGTTTACAAATATAGTATTTATTAGTTTTTTATTTGTATTTTTTTTGCGACAATCTAAATATTAATATAATTGTAAGTACAATATTTCCGATGCTATCTTCAAATATTTAAATGGAATGATTTAAATATTACCATAATAATAATATCCACAGGGACAACTCACACACTGTCTTATGATCCCAAGCTAAACAGAGCTTGTGTTTTGGTAACCAGGCAACTGATAAACATACTAATATATTTCTGAACACATATTACAGATAAATTTCACCCAGACACAACAAAAGGTCACGCTCGTCACAAACATGTGTCCTGGGTGGGAATGACCACGATCTCCGGTATAGCAGTCAGGGTCACTAACCACTAGACCAACAGGCCCATTTTACGCAACGACGGTTCTCTTTCCTAAACTTTACACCCTGTTAACACCTAAATTGGTCCCTAAACAATAATTTTTGTATTAATATTAATGTTTTTTATTTATATAATGCTAAAAGTTGATGTTTTGCTGTTGATTGGTCCCAAATTGATACTCCTCTTCGGTTTGAGTGGGCTGCGCGGTCGGATCGTCTTGCTCAGCGAAGTATGTGTCTAGGATATGTAGAGTTTTCTTGTATACCTGCGAAAATGTGTTATTATTATTAAATTTGCTGCTTTTTACTACATTGTCAGAGTAGAATTAAGTACATAGTGATATCTACTATTATAAAAAAGTATCTTATATCATCTAAACAACTTTTTGGCACGCGAAGTTTTAGTCATTTTGGAGGTAAATAGAAAATCCAATTTGACTCTTAGCTTTTCAGACTGTCTTTAATGTCTAATGATATAAATCAAGATAGCAATTCGTTATACTATTAATCTTCTATCATGTAAATATAATTCCTGTATGCAAAGTTACAACAACATAGGTATATTAGTTTAGGAGGTAAATAGTCCCTGATTTTGTCCAGATCTTATTTGAATGTATAAAAGTGAACAATCACTCTCTACCATTTTTTTTTCTTCTTTAATAATAATTTAAATACAAAATCTAAGTAATAATACAGTATATTATATACCTGTTCATTTTCATGCTGTTGCAGAGATTCAATCTGATCCAAAGCTCCGATCTCTTCTAGTTTGAGGCAGAGAGCTTCTACCTGACCGAATTTGACTGCAGCCTGTAAAAAAATAAGGATAAATTTATAAGTTAATATATATTCCGGGACAACTCACACACGGTTATCTGATCCCAAGCTAAGCAGAGCTTGTGTTATGGTAACCACACAACTGATAAACATACTTATATATTTCAAAATACATACATATTATAGATAAATTACACCCAGACTCCGAACAAATGATTGTGCTCATCACACAAACATGTGTCCAGAGTCACTAACCACTAGACCAACAGGCCCGTCGAAAGTTACCTCAATGAAGTAAATAAATCTAGGTTTTTAAATTTTACTTGTGCTATTCTTCTAAATAAATGGACTGATTATGATGCAGATATTTTATTTGAAAGCAAGTATTAGTTTATGTATTAGTTAATGCTCATGCCTTCTCTATATGGGAAGAGACCTGTGCCCAGCAGTGAGACGTTTATAGGCTGGATTATTATTATTTTTATTAGTTTATTCAATGTTTAACAATACCATGTTCTACTGGTAATTATGTTAAACTTTAACAAACAAGAAGGCATTTTTCTTGTTTATATCCTAATGGTTTTATGGTGTCATAAATGGTCTTTTACGTTTCATTAAATTAAAATCAGTAAGTCGTTTAGCAGTGATGACATAGATGACACAGGGCCAGGAACTAATTGCCATACTTTTTATGGTATTTTGAAATAATGTTTAGTTTTATTTGTTTGTTGTCTATTCTAAAATTACCTGTAGAAGGTTAGTGAGTCCGTCCAACACGACCGACACGGCCTTATGGTCGGGCGAAGCTAGTAGCATGCAGTATGGCTCCAGGAAGCCGGCGCTTATTAATGCGTCTAATTGTTCAGGGGTTCCGCCGAGACAGAGGTTTGTGATCGCCCATGCTGCTTCTTTTTGACATCTGTGGGTAAAATAAGGAATTTTTAGTATAAAATTTTATGGGTGAGACAAATTTGATGTTCGAAATACATTCTAGAAAAATTTTGGCTTGATACCAAGTTATATGGTATGATTGACTGGCTTTAGCATGAATGGTTCCTTAAAAATAGGTTTCATGCATGTAGGGCACTTAAATTAAGTTTAGCAGCGGACCCAGACCCGAAGCCATGGTTGATAGGAGTTTAGATTGCCCTGTCCGGGGATCGAACCCGGGATTTCATAGCTAGCGATACTTTAAAACTGGTGTGTTGGCCACTCGACCACGGACATCGTCAAATAAAATTTATCTATTATCATCGTAAAACTTGCTAAAAATCTTTGCGTTATGAGAAAAATGCCGGGGTCTTTCAGTATTGTATCTTTCTAAGTTACACACACATATATAATCACGCCCCTTTCCCTTGTAGGGGTAGGCAGAAACCACATTCCACTTGCTACGATCCTTACACGCTTGTTTCTCTGTCTTTCATGAGTGAGGGCTTATGCTGTTTATGGTACTCACTTGATATCCTCATTAGCGAGCACGTGTATAAGATGAACAAGCACGTGCTGGTCTATAGCTCGCTGTATCTGTGTCTGAGTGCCGGCCAGGATGTTGGACACAGCCCACGCGGCTTCCTTCATGAGTGAGGGCTTGCCGCAGCGGAGGAGGGTGATGATGTGCTCTACGCAGCCGGCGTCAAGGCAGCGGTCGGTCTGAAACAAAGAAAGGTAAAATCATTTATTTAACTTAGGCTACAAAATAGCACGGTACAGTACAGTAAACGTCAAAGATAAAAAAAGAACAGCGGTTCATATCCGGCGGGAGAGACAGCGGCCAATATCAATACCGGCCGAGCAACGCCAGAACGAACGAACACACGATAAAGCATCCGACCTCCCACACAGACTTTATAACACTTCTGCTTTCGTCGGCGGTTAAATACATATTTATGTATGTGAATTTACGCCTTAATGAACTTTAGGTTGATTGAAGTTTTAACCCTGTATGTGGTTGTCATTTTGGATAATCTTACCTACAAAACCTGTATCTATGTAGCTGGCTTATTCTAGTTTACAACTATCTTATTATAATCACCATTTCACCATTCACACATCTGCACCATTTTGGTGTAGAATTTTGCTGAAATGCGACCTACCTAGCGAAAGTTTATAAAGAAAAGACAATTTTTAACTCTTTCCCTTCAAATTTCACCTTAAAAACACCCAACCAACTTTTCATACTCAAATCTAGTTTCCTCACCTGTTCATCAGAGCCCGTCAGCATGTTGCCCACAGCCCGCAGAGCCGGTGTACGCACTGCGGCAGTCTTGTGAGCCAGCAGGCGAACCACGCGCGAGAGCAGCTTGTTGGTCAGCTGGACCGCTTCTATGCGCTCGTTGGGCCCGTCTGTGAGGTACGATAGGGCCCAGCACGCGTCCGCTGGTTAGACAAAATAATAGGAGAAAAGATTATTAAAGAGAACTAGACTCCTACCGAAAGAATGGGCTTCGATTTAGCTAAATCAAAATGAGAATATTTTTATTTCAAGTTGGCCTTTTTAAGCGCTGTTAAAAAGTAAAATCACTGACTCTAGTTGCAGGTTCCAAAATGTCATGCCAATGGAGAAGAACCGGCAAGAAACTTCATAGGTTACTCTTATGTAAGAGTTGCTTGAATTGACCGAAAGACCTGCTTCACTTGGTTATTTTTACGATAATTGGCGTTCTGCTAACTGACATTAAGATCATCTATTGGTCATTACGATCATTCTCTTCGAGAGTTCAATGAGATTTTATTGTAGGCGTATCTGATTACGAATATTAGGCACAATGACAAGTACGCTGACCACTAACATATATTTTTAAAATAGCTGAATATACCGTGTGTGTAATTAAGGTGAAATAGTTAAAAACTCACCTAATACATCTTGATCGGTGACTTCAAGTAGTTCTGATATATAAGGTAAGGCGGGCGCGACGTAGTCGAACTTAACTAGCGGGTTCTTATTTCTGAAACAATTTAAAACAAATTAATTGTTTATATTATAAAATGAGTGAATAGGTATACATGCAGAGGAAGACTGATAAAAGAGATGGGTTGTGTGAAAGCTGGTATGAGAAAGGAGTGAATGCTGAGATGACGAGAGAGATGAATGGAAGCTGAATACGCATTGCGCCGACCACATAATTGGGAACAGGGCAGGGAGATGATGGCCCTCTGATGCATAGTTAAAGTTACAAAAACGTAAGGCTTTGCGTATACAGGGTGTCAAAATTGATGCGAATAATTGGGTACCCATTGTTTAAGTAACTGACTGATATTAGACTACATTTTTGTCCGCTGACTCTAAACCAAATGTACTCCTTTCTCCTTTTGGATAGATATATCTCCCCTTTTGGTGGCACCTTGTATAGCACAGCTAGGCGGGTGTTGGTACCGTCTGTGAGCCGAGCCCGCTATGTTGCCATACATCTTGCTTGCACTGACCTGCAGAAGTTGCTGTAAGTCCAGACAGCTGTCCTCAGCTGGCTAGCAGGCGTGTGAGGCGCCATGAGCGGCAACAGTGCCGGCAGAGCGCCGTGGGATAGCACAGCTAGGCGGGTGTTGGTACCGTCTGTGAGCCGAGCCCGCTATGTTGCCATACATCTTGCTTGCACTGACCTGCAGAAGTTGCTGTAAGTCCAGACAGCTGTCCTCAGCTGGCTAGCAGGCGTGTGAGGCGCCATGAGCGGCAACAGTGCCGGCAGAGCGCCGTGGGATAGCACAGCTAGGCGGGTGTTGGTACCGTCTGTGAGCCGAGCCCGCTATGTTGCCATACATCTTGCTTGCACTGACCTGCAGAAGTTGCTGTAAGTCCAGACAGCTGTCCTCAGCTGGCCAGCAGGCGTGTGAGGCGCCATGAGCGGCAACAGTGCCGGCAGAGCGCCGTGGGATAGCACAGCTAGGCGGGTGTTGGTACCGTCTGTGAGCCGAGCCCGCTATGTTGCCATACATCTTGCTTGCACTGACCTGCAGAAGTTGCTGTAAGTCCAGACAGCTGTCCTCAGCTGGCCAGCAGGCGTGTGAGGCGCCATGAGCGGCAACAGTGCCGGCAGAGCGCCGTGGGATAGCACAGCTAGGCGGGTGTTGGTACCGTCTGTGAGCCGAGCCCGCTATGTTGCCATACATCTTGCTTGCACTGACCTGCAGAAGTTGCTGTAAGTCCAGACAGCTGTCCTCAGCTGGCTAGCAGGCGTGTGAGGCGCCATGAGCGGCAACAGTGCCGGCAGAGCGCCGTGGGATAGCACAGCTAGGCGGGTGTTGGTACCGTCTGTGAGCCGAGCCCGCTATGTTGCCATACATCTTGCTTGCACTGACCTGCAGAAGTTGCTGTAAGTCCAGACAGCTGTCCTCAGCTGGCTAGCAGGCGTGTGAGGCGCCATGAGCGGCAACAGTGCCGGCAGAGCGCCGTGGGATAGCACAGCGTCGCGAGTGTGGGTGCCATCTCCTGCTATGTTACCCAGAGCCCAAGCACTTTGTTCACCCACAGCTCCGCCGCGAGCTAGTAAACTGATCAGTTTCGGTATAGCACCACCCTAAAACAAAATGAAAAGCCTTTTCAGTATGTAGCTTGATGGGCCTGCTGGGAGTGACCACGAATGCTAAACCAGAGGTCACGGTTTCCCACTCGCAACAAATCTTTGAGTGATGAGCATGATCATTTGTTCTGTAACTGGGCGTCATTTAGTACAATATGTGTGTATTTAGAAATATATACGAGGGGAGGTCAAAAAGTTCGCGCGGAATGAAAAGGAAGCAGAGTGAAATTGAACACGATATTATTTTTCTCATTTGGCGAACCACCAACACGCTTAGGACCAGTGCGGTGTGTTATGGTCCAATTCCCCCTAATGGTATATTCTCCAATAACCCTAAAAAAAAAAGTAGCCGACTTCATTTCTCCATCATAGGTGAATTTCTGTCCACGAAGCTCTTTTTCATTTTCTAAACCAAATAATCAGAAGGGGCCAAACCTAGATTGTAGAGAAGGTGATTCTAAGTTCCAAAGCCACACTTTTGTAAGGCAGCCATAGCAACATGACTCTTGAGAACGGGCGCGTTGTCGT
This sequence comes from Autographa gamma, assembly GCA_905146925.1. Taxonomy (NCBI): domain Eukaryota; kingdom Metazoa; phylum Arthropoda; class Insecta; order Lepidoptera; family Noctuidae; genus Autographa; species Autographa gamma. Next base: position 1,337,502 of record LR989878.1, on the reverse strand, counting down.
GCAAAACGAGCACACCTCGAGACCACTTTCCTCTTTGTTTTTCAGTAATTGTTTTTTTTATTCTTTTCAATAGTGTAGCGTAGTATTTCCCAGTGATATTGACACCTTTATAATAACTTAACATAACTTACCATCACGCCTGTATCCCCGAAGGGTTAGGCAGAGGTGTACCAATGTTCACCCACAGGTTGCAGATATGTTTAGGTCCCATGTAATAGGGGGCGAGCCTATTGCCACTAACCGGGCACAAATCCAATCTCCGACCTGCTACTGAGAATTTCATAGAAAAACCCAATAACACCTTGGCCGACTTGGGAATCGAACCCAAGACCTTTAGCGTAGCAGTTGCGCTTAGCACCACTAGGCCAACGAGGCAGTGGCAAACACATGGTATCTTTTTCATAATGATCTGACGCGTTTTTCCTTGCTTAGTAAGGAATCTAATCACTGTACGAAACTCAATTTTCACCATAGTTGGTGTTCTCTTCCCGATTGACTTGTTTATCCAGCGATATCACAAAGGTCAATGAACCGATCGTGTTGAAACTTAGTATAGTTGGATTCAAAGTTAATGGCGGCTGTGAAGTTAGCTACACTTGGCGCAGTACCTCGCCCCGCACCCCCGCTGGCTTAAGTTTGTTACTGCTCAGCGACTCGCCTCGTGTTCAGAGCCGCCATTAAGTTTGCACCGTTCTGTATTTACAGGTAGTCACCAAGTTGCGACTGGTAAGAAATCCCTCTTTCCCCTTCATTCCGCGAAATTTTTGACCTGCCCTCGTAAGTATGTGTATCTGTCCGACTACGGACCTGAGTGGGCCGCTGGAGAGACAACCAGGGGCCCGAGTCTGCTATTGAAAAATTGTTTGAATCGTCTGAGTGGATGGCGTTAGTAGGTCCATTTTAGGATAATTACGTAGGTAAAACGTCATTTTAACGTCAAAATTGGCCATTGGGACGGCCTATTTTGACGTTATGACATTTAGTAGAATGCTGATTATCCTAAAATGAAACTCTAGCCATCCACTAAGACGATTCAAACTATTGTCAATAGCAGACTCGGGTCCCTGAGCGAATGGGGCATGATTGAATGTTCGCAAACTCAATGTGAATGCGGTGCCCCAACTCAAGACATGGCGTATCTGCTGTCCTGCCCGTCCTGCACCACCACCGCCACCCTCCAGGGACCCGAGTCTGCTATTGACAATTGTTTCAATCGTCCGAGTGGGTGGCGTTAGTACGTCCATTTTAGGATAATTGGCATTCTACTAAATGTCAAAACCTCATTTCAACGTCAAAATTGGCCATTGGGACGGCTAATTTTGACGTTTTACTGTCTGTATACTGACGCCACCCACTCGGACGATTGAAGCAATTGTCAAAAGCGGACTCGGGCCCCTGGTTGCAATACAGACTGCCTACTTTGGGATTACATGACCGTGTGTGAGTTGTGTCCAAGATATTAATACTCACATCAACAACAGCCATGGTATGCTCATGTGTGCCTGAAGCGATGTTGGTGATGGCCCAAGCAGCTTCAAACTGGAGATCAGGGCTGAAACAAAATTGACACTATTACTTCTAGAAAAAAACGGCAATTTTATGTTGTTAATTAGCCTTTGCCCGCGGCTAAAGAGAGTGTCAGATTACGCGACTAGAACTACCCTAAGTTATTTCTGGAGGTAAAACTAATTCATTGCAATTTTTAGGATGCCAGTGCATAATTTCAGTAGCTTACGCATAATTATTATGCTAAAGTGTTGATATAGGAAGGGGTATATAGATTTAAGTTACATGTTTCTATTGAATATTAAGCATCAATATCTCAGAAATCATTCCATTTTGTTACAATACATAAATGCGAACAACATCTCATACCTACATGCTTTGAACCCTAAGTAAGTAGCCATAGAACCCTCGTGATTTGAAATCATTTCTACATTGACCAGTCCATGGATCGAACCCGGGACCTCAGAGCGACACCTTGAAAACCGGTGCATGGTGTTCTACTAAGAGTTCGTCAAAGAAAATATAATATGGTACTTACCAGTCATCCCTATCCAAGGCCTCGACCAACGGCTTAATGACTCCAGCCTTAACCATCGGAGTGATAGGCGGGTTCTGTTCCCGGGACAGCATGCGACGGGCGGCACGCGCCGATGCTGTCAGCGTAGTTAGATCTGGGGCGCGGAGACCTGTCAGAGAAGAATAACTATAAATTATGTATCTATAATGTTTTTGGATATTGCTCAAGATGTGTGTAAAAGGCCTAAGATCAACCATTGAGGATGATTCAAAGCTAAAATGCTAAATTACTTATTTATGTCTTTATTATTATATTTGTTAGTGATAGAAATGGAAAACATAATCTGCTAGCAAATAAAACATGTACCCACTTTTTAGTTGTGTGTATATCTAAAAGTACATGTATGGTAAATAGACTTTTGTTAAAACATATAGCAAAATCTTAAAGATAAGAAAGCATATAACAAAATCTTAAGTAACTCATTTAATTACACATGAATTATACTGTTTTTTGTCGTTTGTTGTTTGTTAATAATCTGATAGCCAACTTAGCTTCTTTTACCCAAAATGTCTCATCATGTGGTGGTAAATTTGATGTATTTCAGGCAGTTCTTAAACTGATTCTAGTTATAGCCTTACCTTGTACAATCTCTTCAGGAGTCAGCACCTTCTCAGTATCAATGATCTCCTCCCCAGCCTCCGGGGACAGCGCCCGTCTCTTGAGGAGCTGCTCATCGCGGGCCTGCTTGCGGAGAGCCACGCTGAGCTCAGCCCTCTTACGACGGAGATCCTGCAGAAAGAATGGTGGTTTTAGAGTAATTTAAGACTTGTTCAGGCTTGCTGGAGGGGACTGGATGCGGAGGGCGGAGAACCAGGTGTTGTGGCGCAAATTGGGAGAGGCCAATGTCCAGCAATGGACTATGATTGGCTGAATGATGAAGACTTGTTTATAGAATTATTGGTGTCTTGTGTACGAAAATAAATCAATTTTTGACAATAAATCTTTTTGTTTGGATTCTGAGTGACATTATATGGCTTTGAATTAATTGCTGGTGTAGTTAGGTTTTCTGTAGTGACTTTTATTGGTACATTTGTATCTGTATATTGATGTACATGTATTTTGCAGGTTTCTAGTATTTCATGAAGTTAATTAGGCACTAAATAGAATTCCTATTACTAAGTAAATTCTTAGACTCTAGTAGTTCAAAGGAAATCTAGTAGCTTACTACTAGTTACTTTATAGAACTAAGCCTAAGTAGTAACCTTAATAAGTATATAATATGGTAAGTAACAAGGTTTAGCATCTAAGTTATGTTTATCAGATATTTTACACCAAGTTCAAGTAAAAGGTCACCAGGCCCTGTCTTAAGTTGCTTAACCTTTAGACAATCGATAAGGCATATTGAACATTTATAACTCCTGCTGATATTATATGCGCCATAAAACTGAATATAGTAAAGTTTTTAAAACTTGTGAGATTTGGGAACACATGTTATATTGGAGGTAGATTAAAAGTTATTTTGGTTAAGTTTCTAGAAGATAATTGATCAGAACACAGATGTATGCAAGCGAGTATTGATTTGATACATATTTAAAGTACTGGTTCAAAATTACTCTAATTCTTTATGAAGGTTGGTTTGTTCACAAAGAAGTAATCATGTGTTTCCACAGATCTATCAATTTGTCCATATTAACATACACATTGATGAATACATGCCATTTAACCAAAATTAAAGCGAAAAACAAAAGTAAAATGTGAATTTTATCAAATGAACTTGCATTCCATGGATTCGAAATTCAAAAATATCAATAACTTACTGTTGTTCCATTTCCGACGTTTTTGTAGGACGCAAGGCGAGATGTGTGGCTTCTTTCAGACATATTTAATGAGATTTAGTTATTTGTAACGTAAAATAGAAAATTATAACAAAGAAAAGTTATTGCTCTGCACACTAATTTTTCAATTACCAACGGTCAGAACTTCGGAATAGTTCGGAAATCGCGTCAGACTCGTCAGCTGGTCGAGGTTGGTTTTTAACGCTAGCAACATTTGTGAATCGTGTTCATTTCTTTTTATAAATGAACTGTAGTTGATTAATCCTTGTTAATTTAATTAGTTACTGATTACTTTTTGTAAATAATAACAACAAACACTTCAATGTCATCAGATATACCAATGTTTGTTTTTATGTGACAACATTGGGAATTTACCTGTTATATAATCTTTTTGTTGGTACCCCCTGAAATAAAATAAAAAAGAAAGTAATCGAATACATTATAATATCGATATTTTTTTGAAGTTCCGAATCGAGTAAACATTGTTTATTTTATTTGACATTTGGAAGTTAAACGTCCTGTCAAAATATATTTGACAGGTGTGTTATATTATTTGAATATACACCACAGCATTGATGCATTTAAAATTCAAATCTCTGTAATTCTAGGTATAGCAGGTACTTTGCATAACACAATTATGAAATTAGGTACTTAGATTTAATGGTTAGTTGTGTTACATGCTCTATACGTACATTAACTTTCAATCAATTAACCTTTGGCTTCAAATTGATTTGAATCAACAGCACTTATTGAGATTTCAAGGTTTTTTCAATACATATAATTATGTGTGTACTGATATGGGAATGCAAATGCTAATAGCATTATATTGAAGTTAAATTCAACAGCATTGTCACATGTGCTTGTAAGATCGAACAAAAATAAACCAGAACAATAGTCAATTAAAATTTATAAACACGATGCAGACATCCAAGCGCTCTTCATAAAAAATAGGAATTTACAACTCGAACGTAACTCAATTACGAATGGAGACAAAGAAATTTATAGACTCAACTCTATTATTAATCAAACTGCATTGCGACTGCTTTCGCATCGTATTAATGCAGTCGAGATGAACACCAAAAAAAGTGTACTGAATAAAATAAGAAGAAGTAGGAGGCGCTCGTACGACAGATATTGAGTAGTGGGATGGGCCTAGCATGCGCAAAGACGAATTACTAAAAAATAATGTCGCTTTCCACTATAATTAATGTATCTATCGGCCGACACTTTCATCTGGCGACCTCATATACGAAACGATCGTAAATTAACGTTATTAAAACAAGTTTACAAGCGTTCATGAACATGTAATTACGCAAAACGTTACGCCGCTGGGCGTGACATCACAAATCAGTCCGGTCGGGCCGAAGACAACACGTCTGTACTCTGTCCTTGTCACTCGTTCGTGTTGGAGCGAGACGGGGACTGCAGGCAGGCCGGTGCTGATCGTATTCCGTCGAGGGTGTCGCCATTTTCGTTTTGACGAATATTGACAGCACGGCAGACAGACAGTGGCGCGGTCGTCGACGCAGCGTCTGCCGGATTATTTTTATTTTGATAGTGAATCATTTAACGACCTTACTACGTTTGCTGACTCGTTACGCGTCGGTTAGCAATAAAAACTCTATTTACTACAACAGTGACGGCTTGACGAGTGATAGACGGCGAATTTTGGTGCTAACCTCTTCGTTTCTTTTTTTTCTCTCGTCAGTGTTTTTGAGAATTGCAAGGCTGATCGATATGTGCAAGATTTACTACAGATGACTCTGCGCTACTCAACCTCGTGTTGATTTCTTCTGGTAAGTAGGCTTAAATGTGTTGCGTAAAGTGTATTTCTGTATATTATTATTGAGCGTTCGATAAAATAGGCTTTTCGGGAAGTGTATTTCGATTTATGCATCATAGTATTCGTCATAAACTTAATATTTACAGTGTAAAATGACAGTCGCCCTTTGTTGCGGTAGCTCCAGTTTGTTTACGAACTGTCAGGGGCAGTACACGGCCTAAGATATATTGCCTGGGTTGGCGACTATGCGTGGGCTTCGTGCGCAAGCGAAAACTTGCCTTACGTACACGCAATAAGGTTCATAATATTTTTGCTAGGAGAACGATAACGGCCCGTAGAATTAATTTATCACACGCCGCGCTTGACAAGTTGAAAACATAAATTCGACCTTGGCGCTCCACGTGGTTTGCAGACTTTGTGCTTTCTTCTTTATAAGAGAGTTGTCATCGATAATCGATTTTTTTGGAATCGATATTTTTTTCTTTGTAGTTGGCAGCAATGCGTGTCATTGATTGCGGTATATTCCAAAATAATAGTAAAAAAAACTTTTAAAGTTAAAAATTATTTGAACGTTTGCTATATAAATTGAAAGGTGCTAAGTAATTATTACAAAATAACATTATTGATACAATTTTATCTAAATGCCGGTGAGAAATTTATGTAATCGTGTTTTTATCTTAATGTTTACACGAAAATCGAGATAATCTGTTTTGTTTGTTTGTTGTAATAAGTGCACAACAATATTCCATTGACTTAGGATGTGATAAAGAAATTAACACGACATTTATCTTTATGACGTAAATGTTAATTACATTCTTTTGTTTTAAAACATATTTTGGTTACTATGATGCGTGAAATTTAATACCTACATTTTTATGTGAATGCTGTGATAAAACATAAAAATAAGCGTGAAAATAAATGAACCATGATATATGTGCAAATTGCAGTGGATAAACAAATTAATTTTATCTTAACATTGTTTAAATTGGTTTTGGGTTTATTTTTTATTTATCTTGAAATTGACACTGAGTCTGTGACCAATATTGTTTTTTTTTGTTTGTGGTGTCATTGTCTTGTCTCATTAGGGCAAAAGCTTTTCACATTCAGCCAAGGTCAATACTGTTTTACAATATAGCCATTATTTATATTTTTTTGGACAAATATTTTATTCACCTACCATTGTAGTATTCACATATAAATATCCAGATGTATTATCAAGTATATTGCTTATTCCTGATAAAAGAAGACTGCAGTGTTTATCACAGTTTCTTACTAAGAGTCGATATTTTAAGTGAATACAGTTAAATTCTACTATACCCTTGATTTGTATTTTCTCTTTTTTGGTTGTTCAGATTTTAACTGAAAATTATTCATTATTGCTTTTTTAATATTTAGCCTTCTGCAGGCCTGTTTTATCGGTTTTTAATATTTTTTTCCGGTATGTGCATTGCTGCCCCAAAACCTTATTCACAATCTTATTACCTACTAACCTAGAAAACTATATTTTTTCTTACTCAGCCCGTGCATTTCTAGAATTATACAGGGCCATATTTAGTCAGAGACAAATCTATAGGTCAATGTAGAAAACCCTCTTTGTTACATTGTCTTGGGTCTGGGTGTTTGTGGTAGCTTTGTTGTCTCTGATTCCATAACAGTGCTTTAGCTACTTACTTTGGGTTTGGAGTATATGACATTGTCTGCATATTTTATTGCAGGGGTTTGTCTAAAGCGTCCATATCTGAATGCTCCATATGTTGACTTTATATGTGAGCTTAAATAAACATACAAATCTTAATTATGATAATAGTCCTGTAAACCCTACCCAATTAGGTTCCACTTCTAAAGATAGTCTGTAATAAAAAATGCCATATAAATTATTTATTATTCATGAAGGTCCGATAGTAATGTAAAATACAGTATTTCAGCTGAATGCAGTAAGACTATAAGCAAACTCCAACATAATATGACTAATATGGCATAGTATGGCTAAAGGCTAGGCAGAAGGATAGTATCAACTACCTAATTATTTTCATAAATAATAATTAAATTATAATTACAGCCTATAAACATCCCACTGCTGGGCACAAGCCTCTTCCCATATAGAGAAGGCACGAGCATTGATCACCACGCTTGCTCTCTGCGGATTGGCGATTTCAGATCCCAAGTTCTGGATATTTTGATAGTTTATATAATTCCTAAATCTCTCTCTTTTATTTAGATAAAAACTAGATACAAAGATTAATTAATTTCAGGCACAAAATAATTCTTATTAGCTTCACCAAAATCTAATCGTTGGTAATCTCGATACGTAATTGACGTTACGTGATTATCTGTTATCAGCACCGATAATATCGGTAGTGAGTTTGTTACTAAATGGTTACCAGTAGGTACCCTGAGGCATATCCAAAGCATACAGACCTTTCTAGGGCTAGAATAAATCTAGACTGTGCTTATAAAAGCGACAAATTACGTGAAATCATCTCTCTGCCCTGTTCCCGATTAGTAGTGGTCCACGCGATGCGTATTCAGCTTCCATTCATCTCTACAACTCGTCATCTCAGCATTCGCTCCTTTCTTTCTCATATCATCTTTCACACAGTATTTTTCGGTCTTCCTCTTTTAAGATCTAGATCAGACCAGATTTATCTAGGGGTAGGAAAGTTACGACCTTCTGAAGAGTTACGCACTGGTTTTTCAAGTGTTGCCAGATCTTAGGCCCCTGGTTTGATCCCCAGACGAGACAATGCGGAAAAACTCTTTTCTACATAGTCTCGGGTCTGGGCCTTTGTGGTGTCTTCGTTGTCCCTGATTCCATAAGGTTGGCCACTTTGGGTTCAGAGCAATGTATATGATCATCATCATTCCCGAGCCTTTTCCCAACTATGTTGGGGTCGGCTACCAGTCTTACCGGATTCAGCTGAATACCGTATGGAGCGACTGCCTATCTGACCTCCACAACCCATTTTACTGGGAAACACGGTACCCACAGTAAGACTGGTTGTCAGAATTGACTTAACAACTGCAACGAGAGCAATGTACCTATATGATGTTGTCCACATTTATTTAGGAATCTGGACTGTCGTACAAAAGCGACGAATGACGTAAAGCGTAGACATATTCCTCCCCTATTCTCAATTTATTTGGGGTCGGGCATAATGTTTTCTCTTTGCATTCTAGTATGAAACCATAAAATTACGTACAGTGTGAAAAAAAAAGGCTCTTTACACCATTTATAAACGATTTTCATGATCATTGTTTTGCTGGATTCTACAACTCTCCGAATAGCAGAATAACTATCAAAACACTGGGAAAGGGGAATAGTTACTCACGCAGGTGAAACCGCATTGCAAAGGTAGTGAATAATACCTTTCAACTAAATTGATCCGTCTTTTGGTTTCGTTTACAGAGTCTATTCTCCTTCTAAGTTTGTCACAATTTCCGCCGTTACACTCGATGCTTTCTTCATCCAGTCTGATCTAGCTACCTTCCTCAGAGTCCAGAATCTTGATTGTAATGAGTCTTGTTATTGTTTTGACATAATTAAGCTAATACAAGTAAATCAAATCATGAAATTGTGGCCAATGGCTCAATGGTATTTGATCTATCGGGCTTGATTGATATATTTTGACCGCTGAGAGAATGCGTCCCTGACAGTGTCAAATCAAGAACACATGTCAGTTGATCTTGATTTGTTAGATGAAATGAAAACCATGTTAAGTTTTATTATTTACTGGGGATAGTGATATAATTTAATATTAAATTTTTCGTTATTATGACAAATAGTGAAAGTAATTTATGTTTAGTACATTTTTTGCCACAATAAATTTAAATCTTCTTGTTAATGTCAGAAACGCATTCTTTCATCGGACTGACTATAGTTTTGTTGGATGTATATTCAATAAAATAGAGTAGCATCTCCTTATCCGTGGCGGTATTGATTAGGAATACAATTCCTTTCTTCGCCGGATAAGCGTGTAGGCGGTGAATTTTGGTGCGGACCCGAAAAATGGTACTCTCGCAAAATAACATAGGACTTACGATAGCATCGAAAGGCGAGTATTCTTCATCAATGGAGAGTATCTTAATACAATAATAACATTGATTATTTTTACTACATTTCGGCATAGTTATTTTTTCCTATTTTTTATTTTTATATCGTTCAGACTTAGATGTTGTTAGACGGTTCGTAATTTATCAATTAATAGTGACTGGTCCAGAATATCTCGGTTTAACAGATATGTACAATAAACCTTTCTCTTGAATAACTATCTATTGCTGAAAAATTTGCTGTATTAAACTCTGTTGAGTAGCATAAAAGATCTAAGCAAACAGACAGCGGAAGCGACTTCAATTTATACTGTGTAAAGATATAAAACAAAAAAAAAAAATCAAAAGACCCATCATCATCTGCCTAGCCTTTTTCCCAAGCTATGTTTTGGTCGGTTACCAGTCTTACCGGATTCAGCTGAAAACCGTATGTTACAGAACGACTGTCTATCTGACATCCACAACCCATTTTACTAGGCAACACAGTATCCCATAGTAAGACTGGCCTTTTAAACAAAAAACCTTTTAAACTCAAAATGTTTGTAACAGGAATAGGCACAATTCCCTCGCTTGCCTATCCTACCGTAAAATACGTAGTTTGACGGTAGTCATGATTAAGGCAAGGGTCCGACCAAAGTTTGGCAGAGTTTAAGAAACTTTGATGCGGTACCAAATGGCTGTTGTTTACACTAATATTTTTGGTAAGCATTTGTTTAGATAAGTTGTACATAACATAACATACCATCACGCCTGTATCCCCGAAGGGGTAGGCAGAGGTGTACCAATGTACACCCACAGTTCGCCGATATGTTTTAGGTCCCATGTAATAGGGGGCATGTAATAAGTTGTAAGCTTTTGTTTATTTTGAATAGGAAGTCTAGTTTTTCTGTCTCGTTGACTTGAGATAATAATAATCCGGCCTATAAACGTCCCACTGCTGGGCACAGGCCTCTTCCCATATAGGGAAGGCACGAGCATTGATCGCCACGCTTGCTCTCTGCGGATTGGCGATTTCAGGTAACAAATTTTGGAATCCAGGTTTCCTCACGATGTTTTCCTTCCTAGACTTGAGATAACTGTAGGTACGTATTAAACACTTTAAGGGCTTTTATGGACCTCTACATAATTTTATATAATTTACCTAATTAATATATATAATTTAACCATGCACATATCATGCCTACCTAATTATACAGCCAAATTTACGCTTTATGTCTAAGAAAAAAAAAGAATTGACAGTAAAAAATATCGAGATATAAATATACTTAGACTGTATTATAATAAAATAAGTTGTAACAGATGACTTGTTTAATTAGTTGTGTACTTATGCTTTTATCATGAAACTAAACCGAGAAAACGCAATCTTACAAATCTACATAGAAATGTTAATTCGAATAACTAATCAAGATTCAAGACAATTCCAAAGGTTGAAACCATTGACGTACCTACTATATAAATAGACTGCTACTATCGCTAGTTTCCCCTTGTGCCAAGCGAGAGCACTTTTTAGTCTGAACCTAGTAGGTACTTACATTCGTTTACTGATTTAAGTTAATTTTCGCGCAACGAGAAACTTATATACAATAATATCGCTGGTTTGTACATTATTACGATAATATTAGTGTTTTAAATAGATTTTTTAAAACGGCAAGCTCCATCTTCATACATAATTCACGACAAAACTAGTTCACACTAGTGCTTACGTTCAAACTCTGATAGGCTCACTCTAGTTGTTTATGTATACTCTAAGGTTGAAACTGTAGACAAACTAGGGATGTTTTGAGCAATCCCTACCTAATCACTTTTGTTTTATAGAATAAAGTTTAGCCATTCTAATAACATGGCTAGCGGTAGAACTAAATAAGATTTCTCTTATTCAGTTTTCTTGTTACTCTCGTTACGATGAGATATATCCCTGATTTTCTAAAGAAAAGTCAATTTTCGCCGAAAAATATTGGAGTTGGCAACACTCAACGAAGACTGTTACTAATATAAAATGTCTAACCTCCTAGCCTTATTTCCCTATTCCCACTCCAATATCTGCCAAAGAATATTTTATCAAAAAATTCTAAAAAAAGGTCCGGCGACTTAAAATTTATACCGTAGCAAAGATTTTGTCAAGAATGCAGAAACACGAGGGGCGAATTTTGTGCGGATTTGCCGCGAAAAAACCGCTTTGACAGCGAAAAAGGCGGGAGAGGGCGCCATTACTCGCAAGTGACGCCGGCCCGTTGTATAATTGGTGGTGGCAAGTTATGGATGAATTTAATAACGAAAGGACATAGTTCCTTCTCTGTATATTTGTGGGAAAGACAACAGCTTGATAAATGTGGTATTACTTTTTTATGTAGGGTAAGGAAGTCAGTTGGTTCACAGAGCGTACGAAGTACTTGTTACAATAACACGGTCAAAGAAATCTTGCAAATTGTTTCAGTTTGGAATTAAAATATAAAATTATCACATATATCAGTTAGTATTTAATAAGATATTTATTTTTATTTTTTCATATCTTGGTTGGCCTTTGAAAAAAATATATTTCGTTGCTCCATTCATTTACATAGTTGTCAATATATTATTGAACACAAACAATAATCAATAGATATATTTAGCGATTCCGACATAATTCCTTATTTTTCAACACTTTTCTGCATCTAAATACTAAATATATTTTCATTCTACCAAAAACTAATCGTGTGTACTCATTACATCATCGCCTTTATCTCGTACGTAATAAGGGCGATATTCCTAATTTACGAAGCTAAGCACAACTTATAGGGTTATATAGGAGCTCCTTGCTTCATAATAGACGATTTCCTGCTGATATGACGTATATGAGCACCTTATCTTTCGGGACGGAGTTAATTGGTGTTTACGGGGCAAAATGTACTCGTCATGTTAACTACGAAGGGTGTACGTTAAAAGTAAATTAGCGAGATTTTTTTGGTAAATGATGATGGTAATTGATTTAGGTCATCACTGAATAACGAAAATTTTGGTTTTTAATGATAATTTTTAAATGCACGACTCTTAAGAGAGCAAGCGTGGTGATTAATGCTCTTTTAAATGCTATATTTGTTAAATAAAAGCATTTTATTTTAGTTTCTTGCTCCCATTTTATGTGAATTTGTAGTTAAGTTTAATATATATAGTTATTTATTTATTATTTTAATCGTATTCTCGTACTACTGAAAAAAATAACAAAGCTTCTTGATAACTTTTGGTTTATGTGGTTTTTGTGTTTCAGTATATTTACGCTACGAGGACAAATAGCAGAAATTTCGTCCCAGTAGTTAGTAGTTACTTTATTAACTAAAATACTTTAACCTTATCTTTTCCAGAATTAAAAACATTTCAAACTTAACCTCAAACTAACGCCGTACATTAAACCGCCAAACCTCATTTCCCCAAACCTCTTTTAACTGACTAAACTTTAAATTTAGAATGCTGTCAAGTTTAAATTTTTCAGAGGATAGGCAAAGGAAATAGTACAATCAGCCCGAAGTCCGTAATGCTTCGTAATAACGGACAGGGACCCTTTATTAAGGGCACCTAACTGAGGGTAGAAAATAAAAGAATTGTGGAGAGAGAATTTTGGAGCCTTTTCCAGTTCCAAATGATTGGAATTTTCTGACGCTTTTACGTAATAAATTTGTGAGAGTGAAATTAATGAAATCAACTCAGCTTTTTTAACTTTGAAGCTTAATTTAAAATATTTTGTTTAGTAAATTCTGTATTATTTCGTTTCCAATACTCTCTAGTACTTTTCAGGTTTATATTATAACGAATTTCATACCGAGAATGAGCATTGATCACCACGCTTGTGAGCCCCACGATGGGCGCCATTACCGAAGCTGTTAATAACACCAGCTTGTAACTGTCCCACTGCAGGCCTCTCATACAGAGAACGAGCATTGATCACCACGCTTGTGAGCCCCACAGTGGGTGCCATTACCGAAGCTGTTAATAACACCAGCCTGTAACTGTCACACTGCAGGCCTCTCATACAGAGAACGAGCATTGAGCATTGATCATCATCATACGCGTAGTACGGTGACTTAACTATATTAAACTATATTTAAACGTTCACTTTACTAAAATATCTGAAGTACTAATTAAAACGTTTCATTAAGCAAATACTGTAACTGTGTGACTAATATTTCTTATTATTATTAGTTTCGGTATTATTGGCATTACTCATAAGAATAGTTCTAAGAAACTACTAACTATTGGGGCCCAAGTTCGCTATTTCTAAGTCAGTGGGTGGCAGGTTAATGAACATTCCAGTGTACTTGTTAATGTGCCTAATTGTCGTATTTAGATGAGTCTACAATAAACAGCATACTGGTGTTCAGAAGTCGGTGAGACTGGAAGCGTATCCCCGAAGGGTTAGGCAGAGGTGTACCAATGTACACACACAGTTCGCCGATATGATTAGGTCCCATGTAATAGGGGGCGAGCCTATTGCCACTAACCGGGCACAAATCCAAACTCCGACCTGCTACTGAGAATTTCATAACACCTTGGTCGACTTCGGAATCGAACCCAAGACCTTTAGCGTAGCAGTCGCGCTTAGCACCAGGCCAACGAAGCTGTAGTGATTACATAAAAATGTTAAAAGTAATTCTATTAAAATGTACCCTATCGATGCCAAGAATATTGCATTATTGAAATCGATCGCCATTTGCCGGACAAAATCGTGTAACAAGCATAAAATCAAATTGAAAACTTCATCCTTTTTAAGATGGTTAAAAACAAAAAATATCTATCGAACAATCAAAAACACAAAAGAAACTGCCTAAGTACTTTTACATACATAAATATCATCACGCCTGTATCCCCGAAGGGTTTGGCAGAGGTGTACCAATGTACACCCACAGTTCGCCGATATGTTTAGGTCTCATGTAATAGGGGGCGAGCCTATTGCATGACTGGGGGCTTGGGAATCGAACCCAAGACCTCTAGCGTAGCAGTCGCGCTTAACACCCCTAGGCCAACGAGGCAGTTAAGTACTTTTCCAAGATAAAAAATCTTCTGGAATTTCATAAAAGGTTGTTATGGGTGGTCCATTAGAGTCCAATGATTGGTCTAATACTCTAATGTACGGAGTCACGATCCAGCCAACACTTTACATCGCCGGTGTGAAAACAACCAGTTATGATTGTAATTAATAGGGAAACACGCGTTTTGTGTGGTGTAGGGTATAAGCGGCAGCGGTTTAAGAAAGGGCGAATGGAATCATCTTGTAGTGGCAGTGTACGGTTTTGATTTTTGAATTTTTTATGGTTAAGTACATACATATAATCACGCCTCTTTCCCTTGTAGGGGTAGGCAGAGACCACTTCTTTCCACTTGCTACGATCCTTACACACTTGTTTCGCTTTGTCCACTTTCATTATTCCCTGCATACATGCTGTTCGGTTTATGGTATGCTCTTGATGTGGCCTTTTCTCATTCACACTCGCCTTATACACTTTTTCGTCAATCGTTCTTTTATTATATTATATATATACCATTCTTTATTTTCGTCTCGACATCCATCATCTGACACACTTCATCCACCTTACCATCCATTCCTCCTCTTGCATTCAACGCAGCGAGGCGGCTCTCCGTGGCCCACTTATGGTTAAGTACATTGTAAGTATCCTATTTTACCGGTTTAATTTTAGTTTGAATTAAGTTAATGATTTTTCTGGACTACATAATATTAAAGACATTTTAATAATTGGTACATAGTTTGTTTACATGATACAAGTTTTTACAACTTTGTTGTCACAAATGCCAACCAAAACCATTTGGAGCAAAATATTTACTTTTTGACTTGTATTTCCTGGTCACCTTTGCATTTATAATATTCTATTGAATTATTTGTTTATACATACATATTAGCGCTCATCTAAGATACGTGCAAGACTACATAGACGACTTATTTTCAAAATAATGTTTTTTCTGAACTCGCTACATCTTTCCACTTGTACCACACAGCAGACCACACACTATTACACTCGCTTAGCGTCCGTGTGCGAGTATTTTAACATGCGAGAATTGATGATAATTTCAATGTACCCTCCTTTTTAAATTGTTTGCTTTTTGGAGCAAGTAGGATTGTGTAGGGCTTGTTATTTTACTTTTTAAATGCCCAATAGATTTAGCTTTCCCAACAAAATTGATGTACCTAAATCTAAGCGCCTTACAAATCAATATTTAATAGGAGAAATTAATTATAAATAAAGGCCGTCATACTCCGGCCGCTGAAAGATGTGTTTCTGACACATGCAAGTTGTTCTTGATTTGTATAGGGAAATAAGAGAATCGTGTCGTGTCTATAGTTTTGAACGATATTATTAGTTTATAGGACAAACAGTTGATAGTTATTTCGGTTTAATAAATTATTAGCCTCATTAAAGTTATATCTGCCTGGGATAATCATGTCAGGAACATATTCTTTAAGCGGCTGGACTATAGTAGGGCAATGTAATTGTAGATAATGGTTGTTATTGTATTTTATAGGTATATTAGTTGGCTTTTTTGTTTGAAATTGCAGTTTTAAAGTAAAAATTCAGCTCACAATTTATGAAGTAAGAATTATAGCTATATGTGCAGGTTCAAAGTAAAAATTCAGCTTGTTATTTATTCACTAGGAATGATTTCGAACTATATTCCAATATCCATACGCATCGGTTCTATAAAATACTATATACAGCTATATGTATAGTATGTTATAGAGCGACTGCCTATCTGATCTTCACAACCCATTTACTGGGTAACAGAATCCCTTAGTAAGGCATCACCCTTTTTCCCAGTTTCACACACTTTGTCTTGACATTTACAAACAAAATTGATAATTCTTACAAAAAAACCGACTTCGTAATAAGTCTTATACGGGTTTCTTATCCAAATTAAAATGTGACCTCACGGGAAGCACCACCTTTCAAATAAAAAAGAATCGTCAAAATCAGTTCACCCAGTCGAATTGAGAACCTCCTCCTTTTTGAAGTTGGTAAAAACAAAACTTAAGTGATGCTCCATTAACATGTGGCAATCGATTTTCATGTATCGATTAGACAAAAAATGATCATATATTTTAAAATTACTTTTTCTTTTGTCAAAATAACCTGCTTTTCCCCTATATTTGAAGGCGTGAAAATAGGCAAGTCTTATACATCTGGGCCCAAAGAATTTATGTTAATATAAGTTAAATAATAGAAGAGGTTGGTAGTGAGATACAAATTCGTGTATTTTCCGAGGGCGCCAAAATAGGAAAGGGTGAAGTTTTTGGTGTAGGGATGGGGGAGTATCGATAAAGTATGTATCGATGATTTGATATTATGTTGTTTTTGTTTTGCTTAAGTAAATGAAAAATATATTTACTGCTGGGCGATTTATGATTATAATTTATTACGGAAGTTCCTTGAATATTTAAATGATTCGGTTAATGATTTTGACTTTGTTATATAGTCAAAAAATGTTTAGTTTCAAAATTAGTACTTAGTAATGAGTTTATTCAAATACTAAGTACAACACTGCAATTTAAATTGTATGTTGTTTCTTTACAGTCATGTGTCAGTTTTAGTTAAGTAGTTTTTTGGTGTATAAGTAGCAATGTGGTACAGTTTATGTAGGTATATTTATGATAATGCCCTTCAATGTATATTAAAATAAACTTTATTTTTGACACGACATTTCTTATCCGCCCGAGGTGCTAAAAAATGCGTAGGCTTGACTATTAAGCGTTCGTTTTAAATTATTTATGATATCTTCGCCGGCGGCTGAATTTAACTGTAACCCATATAAGTAGAGACTACAATACAAACATGGTTTGTGTTTTAAGTTTAATAATATTATCTGACCTGGCTTTATGAAACATTGCATCAGCCACAAATTCGCCACTCATACCGCCGTAGGTACAAACAAACACGTTACGGTTTATTCAAGGAATATCTTCTAAAATAAACCGCGAAATGATCCATTAAAAGACGTATTTAAATGTCTAGCATTCGTTTGTATAACCTACTAAATATCCCACTGCTGGGCACGGGCCTCTTCCTATATGGAGAAGGCACGAGCATTGATCACCACGCTTGCTCACTGCGGGCGATTTCAGATCCCACATTTTTATCAGTTTATCAGAAGTGTCGTATAATAATTAATAACCTAAGAAGGCAATATCTTGGGAAGATGAGCTTCCTAAGTGTCTATGAGATTTTTTTTACAAAGACAAGCTTGATGTCAGATGAACCGACATACCTACAGTCCCTTTAAATTATTCAACAAACTTATAAATCCGATTAAAATAATGTAAACTGATCATAATACTCATAAATCATAATTTAATGCACAAGTTCAGAAAAAAAAAAACAATAAAAAACGCCATTTTTCTATTTCTCAGTCATTATTTAATTAGAAAAAAAAAAACAGACAATCATCAATTAATCTATTTAACCGGTTCAAGAGAAAATACTCTTAATTTGTCTTAAAACATGTAATTATTTTACTTATCACGTAATTAACTAATTTATGAGGCTCTGTATATAATTGACATATATAAGAGCTATTGTTTATTTTACACTGTGGGAACAAAGGTCTGTGACGTAATTTATAGCCAACTGTTTTCTATAGAGAAATCTGTTAAGTGGTACGTTTTTTACTTTCTGACACAAAAAAAAATGACAATTTGTACACATTTTTGCTTTTGAGATTTTCGACAAGGCTTAAAGAAAATATATGTTATATTATATAGCTATTAATTCAATTCAAATTATAATTAATCAAATTAAAAGACGGTATTCAGCTGAATCCGGCAGTAGCAGTCTTACTGCTAGCCGACTCCAACATAGTTGGGAAAAGGCTCGGGAGATGATGGCAGATGATTAATTAAGTTATATAAAAACACGAACCTATTCGTTAGTACCCATTGAGAAATAAATTAATCGAAAACTCAAATATTATAAACACAAAACAAACATTTTGGTACAATGGTTTTAGATTCATTTGTCTGCGCAATGTTCCATTTAAATTCGTTTTCTAGTTATTACATCAAATAAACACTAAGATCAAAATTAAAATTCCTAAAAAACGTACCTATAAAAAATATCTTAGGCAATCTCCAAATTAACACGTCAATGTTAAAATTATGATATTAAGTTGAGATAACTATAATTATAATTTGTCTGCTCTTACGCTAAATGTTGTTGGCCGTGAAATTATGCTTAATTGATACTTACAGGGTAAAACATTTCAAAATTCCGCTTATAAAGAGTAACAAGAATTTTGTAATATTTTTATTTTAAGTAATAAGTTAGATTCGCTATCTAGTTATGACTAAGATGGTTATTTTCCATTCATTGATTTTTACTACAGATTTTTTTTTTGCTTAGGTGCAAAGGCGTTTCTTTTATTAAATTCTGTTTTTTTTATTTGTTTTTTTTAATGTTCTTAAAAGTAAACAAAACACAACCTTTATTTAGGTACTATAAGTGAAATTGCTCATTATGATAGGTACTAAAACAATGTAGTAAAAAATAATATGACACATTTGTAATGGACTGCACTTCTTTATCAAATCACTAGGTTTCTAAATAGGGCCTAAAAAAGTGATTTCTATAAATTAGATGCCTTTTAAAAAACTATCGATACTTCAACAGCCCATCCTTACCGTGGGGGTAGCAACATTTTCATGTAGGTCGCATAAAAATAACGGAGCCACCCCGCGCAGCTGCTCAAATATTGAGTACCGTGCACACTCCTACCCTGCAGCGCCAGGGTTGACTGTTGTAAATGCCGGATTTTTTAGAAAAAATGCCGGATTTTTAGGATACTTTTTTTATTTCTTTTAAATGCTACTCAAGAAACATTAAATTTACTGACTCTAGTTGCTCGGATCCAAAGTGTCCTTCCTATGAAGTGCCGGCAAGAAACTACATAAGTTAATTAGAAAAAAAATAAGTAAGATATTTTTGAGGTTATAATGTCAAAATGTTGAGTTTTTGTGACCTTAATTAGCTAATTAAGAATTACATTTGCGAACTATTGTCGAAATTAGAGTAGAAAAGTAAAGATGATTAGTTTTAGATACCTAAATTAGATTACCTATTATAAATAGAGTTAAAGTAGTATCTAAAAAGTATAAAGACTAACTCAATAAAATATATAATCTGTATGTTACACAATGAGAATACCCTACCAGCCTTTATTATGAGTGTTTTATAACAAAAAGGACGCGAATTTTAAGGTTACTTACTTACTTACTTTAAAAATATTGTGGCTTAAAAAAATGTGTCAGAAACATTTTCGTAGTTGATAAGTAAAGTTTTGGTGACTCTAATCAGATTATTAAGAGTAGAACATATTTTTTGTTTATTAGTTTAGCATGTAAATAATTGAAAATAGACTGAAGGAAATAATATATAGAGCACCCTGCAAATTACACGATGAGAAATACCCACTTGTTCTAGGGTTGACCATTTCTATGAAAAACAAACCGATTTTTTAGGTTAGATTTGCGATCAAAGATTTTGGTCGCTTTTACGAAAAATACACTGAGTAAATATGCTTTATCTATCGCTACTATACATCAGAAAGTGAGATAATATGAAAAATAATGACGATTTAAAACTAAGTTGAATTTAACTGTAGTTGAGGAAAGATACCTAAATACAATACGAGAGAGAGAATGCATTTCTGACAGGTCGTCGTCAACAGGAAGATATAAGTTTCATGTGGCGAAGAATTTACTACAAAAAAATTACTATCACTTATACATAGAAACAAATAATACTATAGATATAAGAATATAATATTTTCAAAACTAAAAATAACATAACACGGTTTTCTGTCCATACAAATCAAGCCTAACTGACATGTGTCATTAACGCATGCTCTCAGCGGCCGAATTTAAATAAAAGTCAGTGCTGCCAGCACAACCCTATTGCAGATCGGTTCTTATCATATTTAAACAGTATTGTCTTGTGTTTATTTACCCCGGTTTCGGCGAAACTAAATCTATACGTATGCTACACAACAGTATAGGCAGAGCAATTGGTTCCTTTGTGAATATTTTAAGAAGAAGGGTATAGGTTTTCCTTGCCCCACAGTTTTTTAAAAGCAGTCTGATATTTTTGATATTGTTAAATCTATTGGCTATGATTGGCTGTCAAAGAATAAAAACCTACGAACAACGAGGTTGCATTTGAAACTATAGAGTGAGCCTATCAGAGTTTAAACCGTAAGCACTAGTGTGAACAAGTGTTGTCGTCAATTATGTATGAAGATGAAGCTTGCCGTTTTAAAAAATCTATCTAAAACACTAATATTATCCTGAAAATTTCAAAACCATCGATATTTTCTTATATAAGTTTCTGGTTGCGCGAAAATTAACTTAAATGAAAAACGAAATGTACTAGGATCAGACTAAAAACTGCTCTCGCTTGGCACAAGGGGAACCTAGCGATAGTAGCAGTCTATGCATATCATACGTCGATGGTTAGGATAGATTCTCGTATTTTAATATATGTTTGGTAAACGTTTTTTTAATGAAGACATTAATAAAATTATTGTCAGGTAATTGTATTTTTATATGAAGACGTAACAAATTCGGTAAAATAATATTTTTTCTCATGATAATTATGTATTAAATTAAATTGTAAAAACCTTTTAAGTTTGTTTTTTTTTTGAGAATGCGAACAGTGTAGCTTTGGACAGACGGCAAGATTCTTACGGTAGAAATTCAAATTACTCTTTTTGGAAAAAAGATAGTGTACATAAAATGTCAGTTACAAACTACATTTAAGTATAGTAACCGACCGATATAACGACATAACACAATATAGAAGAACAGAGAGGCTTACAAATCAAATATTTTGCATAAATATACAATAAAATGGGCTAGCGGAGGTCGCACGTGATTCTAATACTGCTTGTCTGTTTTAAGCTCCTTTATAATAGTCTAAAATGGCGGACATTTTGAAGTTTTAGGTTTTTGATACTTGTTTTTAGATTTTTGAATTGTTAAAAATGAAAAATTAAAATTGAAAATATGGGACGGTTTTTAATGTGAGTTTTTGGATATGTTGGAAGCACCGTTTTGAAGGCATTATTAGCCTTTCAAAAAGTAAAAAAAAGTTTGTATAATAATAATTTTCGAAAGGGCAAAATCGGGGGAGTTATTTGTC
The DNA here is from genome assembly GCA_905146925.1 of Autographa gamma. Lineage (NCBI taxonomy): Eukaryota > Metazoa > Arthropoda > Insecta > Lepidoptera > Noctuidae > Autographa > Autographa gamma. The sequence goes on along the minus strand of LR989878.1, from coordinate 1,315,647 downwards.
CAGTATTTTAGGCTTATAAAAATGTAATTATTATATCAAATACTTGTACAAACCTTAAGCTTATAAAAAATGAATATTACATACAAAATAATTCGCTGTCTTTCAGTCTGTCTGTAACGCTTTTAAAGCTAAACCACTGAACCGATTTTATTGAAACCTGCTGTGGTTTATTATTGGATAATAAGAAAGGATATATGGATATATGGCTTTTGCCGCAATAACTGAAACCTTTGCGGGCAGAACTACGGGTAAAAGCTAGTCTTTTAATATGCCTAAAGTATCTACAATCATTTTTCCTCTGATCTATTTAATTAACTAGTTCAAAGTTCATTAATAGTAAAGGTTTAAAATAGACTACAATTCTAGGACAGTTATAAATAACTATGTCGCCGTACTTTGTGTAATTATAATTGTTGTGCTATAGTGCAGTGAGGTAGATGTTGTCTTTTGAGATAGTGGTTTCGGTTCGATAACTGGTTGAGGTAGACATGTATCTTAATTACCAGTCTGTAAAGAAAAAAAATATTTTTCGTAGTTTTTGACTGAAATATGTTTATGCAATCAATAAACAATTCGTTTATCAATCCGGAATTCAGTGGTCCAATGGTGAACACACCGGTTTTCAAAGTGTCGCTAGCTCTGAGGTCCCGGGTTTGATCCCCGGACGGGTTAATGTTGGTAAACACATTTCTTTATTATCTCGGGTCCGAGTATGTGTGGTAGTTGATTTCATATCTAATTCCATAATACATGTGCTTTATTCCCCTTTCGCTAACTTCATCAGATTATTTTTAGATATATTTGATATAAAACTTTATTCACAGTCATTTATATAACAATCTAACTTAAAACGCCAACACTTCACAAATCTCACAAAATTAACAAGCACTTAACACGTCCATTAAAATAATGACCACTCGAAAAAATCAAACAAATTAAATTTTGCACTCTGGCAACATTGAACGTCGCGTTCAGAAATTGAGCTAATTGCAAAGGCGGGAAACACGTCGAGAGGATTTCCGAACGAAAGTCAAGATGGCGTCGTGATTTTTCCTTTTTAATTATCGTTTTCGGATGAAACGAGTTTGAAGGGCTTTCGAACAAAAAGGGCCGATTGCTATATTTTTTCTATTTGTTTTATTTCAGCCATTGGGAATTTTGTATTGGTTCATTTTCTGTCTGGTCTTAATTTGATCGAGTGAGATGGCTTGTTTTTTTGGTGAGATTAACGTGATGTTCGGAATTTACTGTGAATGAATTATCTTAAACTTGCATTTAAAAATTAGTAAAGGATAGATAGACTAAGCTGGTTCTTTTAACTACATGCAAAGATGTTCAGGTTTCTTTAATACAATTATGTATAAATAATATCAATTGTGATGGTCTAGTCAGTTATGCGGGGCGCACGTGAAAAGAAATCACAAAAAACAGAGATTTGGAAGGAGGAAGGGTAGACCTTTGCCCAGAAGTGGGATCTAAGAAAAGCTTACAAAAATAAAAGAAAAACAATTGACACATGCATGACTGAGCATCAATTTAGTTCGGATCGAAAACCTTCTTAACTGATTTTTTGTCTTTCTAATTATCAAAACAAGTTTTGTATGAACTTAAATTGGTGCAAAAACCGCATGTAATGTCCAAAATATATAACACAGACTTATAATCTATCTTTCTGTTGATAAAAAGACCAATTATTGACATTATTTTTACACTGATTCTTTAACACATAGAAACTATTTTTCATTTAATAAAGAGACTGAAGCTGTATATTATTTTAGTAGTTTCTTTCTTTCTAGTTATTCTAAGTCACTACTGACTAATTTGTTAACATATCCTCATCACGCCTGTATCCCCGAAGGATTAGGCAGAGGTGTACCAATGTACAACCCACAGTTCGCCGATATGTTTAGGTCCCATGTAATAGGGGGCGAGCCTATTGCCACTAACCGGGCACAAATCCATACTCCGACCTGCTACTGAGAACTTCATAGAAAAACCCAATAACACGTTGGTCGACTCGGGAATCGAACCCAAGACCTCCAGCGTAGCAGTCGCGCTAAGCACCACTAGGCCAACGAGGCAGTCTTTTGACTAATTTATTCTCTATCTATCTACACATCTCTTTATAGGCAATTACCGCCATAGGGGAAGCAACATACACGTAGAACTCTGTTAACCCCTTGGGCATATTAACACGAGATTTCATTAGATCTTTGAATGCAATTATCAAATCAAATGTTACCAAAGACATTTCATTACTGAAAGGGTGTCTTTGATGCCAAAACTTATTTCAATGACTAACAACCTTAGAGTATAAATTAGAAAGTAAAGAGTGAGCCTATCAGAGTTTGAACTATGCACTAGCGTGAACTAGTTTTGTCGTGAATGATTTATGAAGACGGCCCTTGCCGTTTAAAAAATCTATCTAAAACACTAATATTATCCTAATAATGTCAAAACCATCGATATTTTCGTATATAAGTTTTTCGTTGCGCGTAAATTAACTTAAATCAGTAAACGAATGTACTAGGTTCAGACTAAAAACTGCTCTCGCTTGGCACAAGGGGTAACTAGCGATAGTAGCAGTCTATGTATATAGTACGTCAATTGTAACAACCAATGAAAGCACTGAATTTAAATTTTGACAGATGATTTACTTTTTTTTCGATTTGACTTTATTACATGCCTACGTGGTATTTGGCTGCCAGTCTCCCCGCCAGCTGAACACCAGTATGTTATAGAGCGACTGTCTGCCTGACACACAACACATTTACAAGATACCTTTTATTAAGACTGTTTTTTACATGTTTCAGGACTTATAATGCCATTTATACCGTACAGAGTTGATAGATATTTGATACTCCCGTCACTTAAAAAGGACTTCACGGATTTTGTCGAAATTTTGATTGACTTATAAACCGCGAAGCAATGTTAGATTTTCACAACAGAACGGATGTATTTATTGCTCTTTTACTTAAAAATTCTAACCCTGATTTTGACGAAATTTAGTACACATGGTCTTTATAAACTTTACTAACATATAAGATACTTTTTATCCAGGTAAACGGAAATTATGCGAGTGAAACCGCGGTGCAAAGCTAGTATAAATTATATGAAATGAAATGTAAAGTCAGAGACATTTGGACCGTTCGCAGTTGCACACAGAATATCTCTAGCGAGCGTCTATTTCACCAGCGTGGTGTCGTTAGTGACTAGTGATGTGACACCATCGATATTTTGAGGACAATTATATCGATGATGTTATTGATTGGTGTAGGACGGATTATGAGTATCGATTATTTGAATGTCGGTTGATAGAAGATTTTAATGTATTTAATAGATGATTTTGGACAAATTTAAAATGATTCTATTCCTCTATTTATGACATCTTTAACTGTCCATATAAGGACTTAATAAACAACCAAAAAAGGTAAATAGTGTTTTGCAATTTTTTAAATATTTTACGTCGACTTGCAGTATAGAAAAAAAATATTGAAACATGCATCTGCATATCTAAGACAGAAAAAAATCATAAAAATAGGTTATTAAAAAAAAAAACTAAAATTACTAAAACAAATGCAAATCCACAGCCCAACACCAAAAGCCCATTACCCCAAAATTAACTAAACATGGCGAGATAAGTCTAAAACTTAAATATTAACAATTTTTGCGTGATTTTCCTCGTTGCTATCGCGCAGGAAAGGTTCCGTATCCCTATAAACAAGGAGGAAGATATTAACACAGATAGTAGACATATAGAAGGTAAGGCAGAAATACCAGTGCAAAATATGAAGGAAATATTTTTAAGTAAAAGTATGTACCAGAAATAATATTAATTTAATAATTATTATTAAGTAGCAAGTTTTCAGACACAAAACCTGAAAAAGTCGCAAGTAGGTACCGGCTGTAAAAAATGCTAGTGCCAATTTAAACGATTTCAAAAGATGGTTTTCAATTTGACTTTTTATTTGTACCTACGTTTGCCACACAGCATTTTTTTTCTTTTTTAAACTATTCATATTTGTTTAAGCAATTATCTTATGTCAATTAATTATATTATTTTTAATACTACCACAATTTGTAAAAATACGCGTGTACTGAAAGTACTTATGTTTTTGCGTATTTATAAAATATCGAGTATATTAGACGTATTCGTGGTAATTCAGTATATTTTCCTTAGTAATACTTCTGTCTTTCTTTCACATTGACGCTATCCTTTGGACCCTAAATAAATATTTGGTGAACTGTGTCCAGTGGTGTAGGTACATTTGTTTGTCGGGAGCTGATTTTTGGCGGCTTTCACTATCCTGTTTGAACAACTTGTTATTTAGTGTTTTTCCTTCATATAAGTTTATTTAGATACCTTTAACATTGTCTGTATCTGTTATGTAAGTTGTTGTTGGTTCGTCCATGTTTAAGCAAATGTAAAATCTATTTTGGTGCTCAAAACGTACTATATTTTTGTAAGTAACTTATGTTCTGTCAAAATTATTGCTTGTTAGTCTATTTTAATACAGATTTTGATAGATTTTTACGTTATTCGTTACTTTATTTTGACTTAATAACTTTTAAACTATCGCTGCATGTTTATAGTAATATTATATAACGGGAATAAGCGCGAACATGCATAAATACCTTTAGGGCTTGACGTTTCGTCCGGGTTACACAGGCCGTGGTCGCAAGCAGACCTAACTTATTTATTTAGTTTTTCACTGATTACTCTGTGTAACTGGGAAACGAAAACCCACTGAATTTTTAATGTATTCGTTCTTTAACAATTAATTCATATTTAACTATCCATGCTCTTAAACTGACACCAAAACAGACCTACTAATTTTATTAACTAAAATCATCTTATTTCTCATTTTAGTGGAGTATTTCCATCTCTATCCAAAACTCTTATTCATTTCACCAAAACAAGCCTACAGCGCTCCCTCCAAAACATTATCGACAAGCGCGCGCTAGCAACACTGAGCGCGGGAAATCGGCCATTTACATGCGCCCCGAGTCCGCGCTTGTATTTACAGAACACGTATACGTTGAAAACTTACTATTTATTGATATACGATTTGTTATTCTGGAGTATTTTGTGAATTTCTGGAGATATTATTGTGATAAGATCTGGTTTAGGTAATAATTTGATATTATCTTGAGAAATAGTGTGTCTAACGAAATAGTCGCAAAGAAAAAAAAAACTATCATGTTATAAATACTCTTTGATACATCTATGTATTATGATATAATAACATAACATAAACATATCATCACGCCTATATCCCCGAAGGGTTAGGCAGAGGTGTACCAATGTACACCCACAGTTCGCCGATATGTTTAGGTCCCATGTAATAGGGGGCGAGCCTATTGCCACTAACCGGGCACAAATCCAAACTCCGACCTGCTACTGAGAATTTCATAGAAAAACCCAATAACACCTTGGTCGACTTGGGAATCGAACCCAAGACCTCTAGTGTAGCCGTCGCACTTAGCACCACTAGGCCAACGAGGCAGTATGATATAATAAGGACATAATATATATAAACTTGTGCACTAGTTAGTTTGTTCCGAACAATGATAATGCTACAGTGAATTGGGGCCCTATGCCGCTATTTTAAGTCAGTGAGTGGTGGGTTAATAAACGTTCCAGTGCACTTGTTATTCTGCCTAATTTTCGTATTCAGATAGGAACAGTCCCTTGCGATCCTACAATATCAACAGTGGGTAGTAGTATTTGTCATTAAACAAAAGTAATCTGAATACGAAAATTAGGCACAACAACAAGTGCACTGGAACTATTAAATCAATAATATCTATCTATCCATTACGCCCGTATCGTCCCACTGCAGGGCAAAGGCCTCCCTCTTTCTTCCACCCAGTTCTATCTTGAGCTATGATTAGCCAGTCCTTTTTAACCAACTTCAAAAAGGAGGAGGTTTTCAATTTGACTGTATATATTTTTTTTTTAGAAGTTTAGTTTGTCTCTAAATAATACCTTCAGCCTAAAATATTGCAACAAAAAATGTATATAATGAGTCTTTGTTTGAACGCACTAATCTCTGAAACTACCAGACGGATTTACAAAAACCTTTTTGCATTTCATAGCCCAATTTTTGAGGAAGGTTATAGGATTAACATAAGTTTACTTGCTTTAGGAGAAAAGCCAGGCGAGTGATACCGCGGGACATTGCTAGTAGATATACAGTAGATACATACAGACATACCTACTGTATTTAATAGACTTCAAAAGAGAGGGTTAATATTTGGGTATACATGCAGAGGAAGACCAAAAAAGATATGGATTGTGTGAAAGATGATAAGAGAAAGAAAAGAGTGAATGCTGACATGACGAGTAGTAGAGATGAATGGAAGCTGAATACACATTGCACCGACATATAATTGGGAACAGGGCAGGGAGATGATGATGAAAATTGTTTTATTGTACTTTTTATGTATCTTTATATTAATAAACATATTACAAACTGTGTATTTAATCCTTTTTGCACACTGTTGCACAAAGGCGGACTTAATGCTAAAAGGCATTCTCTGCCAGTCAACATTAGGGTGATGCAGAAGATACCAAATGGAAAAATGTGTAAATACTCGTAAATTATGTTTTTTTTTTATTAGGCTACGTTAGATCCCACTGCTGGGCAGAGGCCTCCCCTTTCTTCTTCCAAACCTCTCTGTTCTTGGCGATTTCTGTCCACGTGTGCCCCGCATAACTGACTAGATCACCACACCACCCTCGCCGCGGACGACCTCGACGGTGATGTCCTTCCGACGATTTATGTATACTTAAGACAAAAAATACATAAAAATATTGCTCGAAAAAAAAACCTACAAATCAATGAAAAAGATACTAATGACTAAATGAAAACTTGTCATGCCACTAACCCTTATTTTCGTCTCTATACTAACCTAAAAATCCTAACCCACATTTTATAAGCACAATATACACCCAAATACTACGAAGAGAATCTGTGCCGAACACGGATCGCAGTAAGTAGACGTTTCCTCCCCTTTTCCTTATTTTAGCCAAATCGGCTGGGATTAATTATATACCCTGTATCTTGCAGAAAAGAAAGCGAAACATTTTGCGCAAAAGAATGTATTAGTTGTGTATCTTTTTAGGGGAAACATGATTTGTTTGTGAAAACATTTTGCGTCGGAAAGCACGTTGAGTTGGTCCCGACTGTCATACGTTGATCTTTGGCAGTCGTTAAGTCAATTCTGACAACCAGTCTTACTATGGGATACTGTGTTACCCAGTAAAATGGGTTGTGGAGGTCAGATAGGCAGTCGCTCTGTGGGGCGTTATGGTGTTAAGACTTCGGTTGGACGCGTAACGCCGCCATTAAGGCGAAGGATGGCACCAGGTGTTTTGCCGGAGTAGTCGGAGCCTTTCTCAAGGCTCTGGAAGCCCGGACTCTTGCATCCTCAACCCCCTGGGGATGCAAGGCTGGCTCATAAAAGAGTTTCACCTGACAAAAAAAAAGGCAGTCGATCTGTAACATAGGGTGTTCTATTTAAGTTAATCTTTATTTCTACACGCAGAATAGATTATAAAGATTTAGGACAAAGTATAGTATAGTATTATTTATTGAAAAGTGACGATTTTTAAAAATTAATAATGAGAGTGCATTGTAAAACTTTCTGTGTTTGTCAAAGTTATATGTACTTTGATGATTATTCTCAGGTACTTCTGACAAAAAGTAAATAAATTGCATAAATAAGAGTTTGTAAAATTCATATTTTATACTAATAATAAAATTATACCCGGTCTACGAAATACAAATAGTAAAGCTAAATAGATTGTTTTTTCGCCCTCTGAAACTATTGTAGTCTACGATTAGAAAAATGTTTTTTCCATATCATAGACCAATTTCTAAGGTAAGGTTACAGGTAATTTAACATCACGTTACTTGCTTTAAGAGAAACGGAAGGCAAGCAAAACTGCGGGATATGGCCAGTGAAATGTAAATTATTATTGTATTACATATAACTATATTTAATCTGATACTAAGTAATCTTTTTCGAACCTAGACTTATATTACAGTCGTGGGTTTTCGCAATAAAACGCAAAGATTATGTTCACACTTTATCCTGCAGAGTAGTCAAAGTCAAAGTCAAAGTCAAATTCTTTATTGCGAACTAAGTGTACAAAGTTTGAAGGTGTAAATAATAGGTCGGTTCTTAGAACTTAGTTACCTGTTTAGGCATTGCAATTTACACAATATTTCATGGAAAAAAGAGATACAAATAGAAATATGAATAGCAATCTAGCATAAAATAAATTTTCATTTTATGATATTTTTACCTTATGTTAATTACATATTGATGCATTCATTAGTTAAATATTAAACAAATTTAGGATACATAGTACATGTCAAAATTACAGTTTCATCAATGTATTATTTTTTCATCCAGGAATTCACTTACCGAGTAATAAGCCTTTTTTATAAGGAAGTCTTTTAGCTTTCTTTTAAAATTAACAATTGAATTCATGTCCTTAATATCTATGGGTAACTTATTATATATTTTTATGCCCATACAAAAAATACTTTTAAGTAACGTCCTCACTCGCAATCGTACTTTGAATAATCATATAATAATCTCCTACCCAATTTATATATATCCTGGAGAGTCAAATATTGATTAATTACATTTTAAGAGATACACAACTAGTACAGTAACAAATAACAATGATAATTATTAATTACAAGAATAATTCAATATAGTGCAAATCAAATATAATCACGTAGTTGTGTATTGTAGCACGTCACATCCGTTGCGCGGCTATCGAGGATTGGATAACACTTACTAATTTTTTGTTTATATTATTTACTAGCGGTGTAAAATTTCTTAAATAAAATTTGCCTTAGCTAGGTTCTGCCTAAAACATTTGCTATTTGCGAGTGAGAGTCCCGTCAAAATCGATTCAGCCGTTTCAGGGTTTAGCCGGAACCAACTGACACACAAAACTTATTTTGTCATAATAATATAAGTTTAGGTACTAGTTAATTTCGACTTTATAAACCTTCCTTAAACTGCCTCGTTGGACTAGTGGCGCTAAGGTCTTGGGTTCGATTCCCAAGTCGACCAAGATGTTATTGGGTTTTTCTATGAAATTCTCAGTAGCGGGTCGGAGTGTGGATTTGTGCCCTGTAAGTGGCAATAGGCTCGCCCCCTATTACATGGGTCCTAAAAATATCGGCGAACTATGGGTGTACATTGGTGCACCTCTGCCTACCCCTTCGGGGATACAGGCGTGATGATATGTTATGATATGTAAAATGTATTATTCTATACCTCCTTTTAAATAAAGTGAAATAAAGCTTTAAACTATATTAACTAACTAAACATCTAACCAGCTGTAAAGGAGTTGAGGTTAGTCATCAATGCTCATTCTTACTTTATATAAGAATCCTTTTCCGCATTGAAGAGAATCTTATTTTAAATCGCTTACCAACATAAGATGAACTTAAACAGCGCTTAAACCACCCTATATATTAAAAACCGACCCCGAACTGTATTCGTGGCAAAACAGTAAAGAAAATAAGTGGTATTTTATATCAATCTAGTGGCAACACTTGTGATGAATGTGTTGCCCGCTTTTAATATCTGTTTTTATTGCCAGCCGACGACTTGCCACAGAGGAGGGGAAGTTATAGTGTGCATGTCAGAGTATGAACTGTGAACACTAGTGTGTACTTATGGGTGTTTGATTTTAATGCATTGACTTTTTAAAAGTATTGTATAGCTTATACCTGAATAAATGATTCTTTTAATTGAACAAAAAAACCTGATTTTGTAGTAAATATAGTATCAAAACAGAGCGCACTGTTTTGATATAACAAGGTATCTCCAAACCTAATATTACATTAATCATTTCTGAACTTTTTGTATTCTCGCATAAACGTCGCTGCATAGAAAATATCTTTAATCAGTAAACGAATAAATAAATGCGGACAACATCACATACATTGTTCTGAACCCAAAAAAGCCAAATCACTTGTGTTATGGAATTCAGAAACAACGAAGGTACCACAAACACCCAACCCGAGACAATGTAGAAAAGTTTTTTTTTACATTGGCCCTTCCGGGGATCGAACCCGGGTCTTCAGAGCTAGCGACACCTTGAAACCGGCTTACACCACTGGACCACGGAGGTCGTCAAAATAGAATGTACTTCATACAGCCAATAATTCGCTTACGCGTGGCAGAATAGGTTTTTATCGACACGCACACTCTATATTTACTTTCTTTACTCTTTGACTTACTCCAATTCTGTTATTTCTACTCTTTATTGTTATATTCTTGTTTATTTAGTTTCGTAAGTAATATTGTTTAGTTGTTCTCTCTTGTTTATTATATTTTGTTCGGTTTCATTGCCGAATGTTGTTGAGTTTAAATTGATTTTCGTGGGAAATAGGGAAATATCTTATGAACGATTAGCTGTGCTCTACGGTTTCACCCGCGTGAATGGCAATTCATACATTAACTTTTCCAAATCTCCAGTCATCTTAAAAATCTTGCTCCTTTTGCGAAGTGCACCAATGTGCACCATATGAGAAGTGCACCAGTAGCGAAGTGCACCAATGTGCACCATATGAGAAGTGCACCAGTTGCTAAGTTCACCATTTGAGAAGTGCACCAGTAGCGAAGTGCACCATATGAGAAGTACACCAGTTGCTAAGTGCACCAGTAGCGAAGTGCACCAGTTGCTAAGTTCACCATTTGAGCATGGTGTACAAGTTGAGAAGTGCACCAAATGCGTCAAACCCTTATAGCCTATGTGTTATTTCGATGTACAAGCTACATTATTTATATGACGAAATGGGCTTTAAAGCATGTCATTCTAGATGTCGCGTAACAAACACACAAATAACATACAACCAATTGAGAATTACTTTCTTTTGAAGTCGGTTAAAAATAACTCTATGTTCGTTTTCGGCCATAGCTAACTACATGATTGCAAATCGCTAAATATCTGAGCATTTCGCACTAATTATGCAAACTTGATGCAATAAATGATGAATGATAATTATCGTGTTATACTAATTATATGCATTACAACATTGTTTATTAGATCGAAACGTGTATTTAATATTAAGTGTAGGTGTTAAATATATTCATGGTCAGTTTAGATAGATAAAAACAGAAACAAAATGATTTTTATCAAATGTTACGTACAAGAATGGGTACAGCAAAATATGCTCCAATGACTGACAAATCTAAAAAAATTATTGCGTATTGCAAAAACCTAATTTTATTGTGAAAACAGCTTTTTTACTAGCGATTAAAACAAGCGATTGATTAACTGGTGATCAGTTAAATCTTAATTTATCTATTGGATGTTTTTAACTCTAAATGTAAAACCTCTTGTGTGAGTATTAAGCCGGAAACCCACAGCGGCGCACGGAGAGGCTGTGCACGTGTGTTCAGCTTCGCTTTAGTACAAAATGTATGAAAGCGTCTCCACCGCAGCGCACGGACATGCTACGCAGCAATTGACGTCATAAACACACGCGTAGCTAGCCCGAATAGGCGGAACGTAGCTCAACCCACGGCCTTGCGACGCATCCCAGCTGCGTGGGTCGGCCATTTCTCGGCGACCCACGACTATGTACAGTCTCGAGCAAAAATATATACACACATAATATTGTTAAGAAATTATTATAAGAATAAGCAACTTTAAATAGGAGGTACAATTAATGTTCCTAGTATACATACATACATTTAAGTTGTGATTAGTATAATTTATGTAAGAACTAAGTATTTATAATACAAATAAGTAAAACAGATGTTACTACACAATAGCTAAATTATATTGTTACTTAGAAGAGCTATCCGTCTATATTATGAAAATAATATATTGACTTTAAGTAAAATATTTTTTTTATTAAAAAAAAATATTTGAACCATTTTATTTTCAAGTGTCATCTGTCAGTATGCATTGATTGCTAGATGGCGGAAGAGATTCGACAAAAAATCTCACTAATTTCGTTTAACAATTTCGCATATTATTATGTATACATATTTTTGCTCGTGACTGTACCCCATGCATAGCTATGAGCTGTGTGGGCGACACATCCGTGTCCGTGCGCCGCAGTGGAAACGGAGGCCGACGCCGCCGAACTAATGAGCCCACGCAGCAGAGGTGAGCCACGCATCCGTGCACAGCCTGCGCAGCGGTGGGGTTCCGGCTTTATCTTTATTGACACCTGTTACAGACGTGTCTGTCTGTATCGTCGTTGCTCATAAACGAATAGACCAATTATGATGAGGTTTGTTTATTTGAAAGCGGTCATGATTGAAATGGATTTTAGCTAAAATTTATAAAGATCTGGTCCGCGTTTTGAAGTTTCTCTTGATTTGAATTTGCTGGCGACCACGGCCTGTGTAACCCGGTCGGTACGCGCTAATCCCCGTTGTTTAATTTTACTATAAACATGCAGCGCGATAGTTTAAAAGTTATTATTGTTATTTTTTTTCTGTTTCATGTACTGTTAACTTTATAAAGCATTAACCAGTGTTTTGTATTGTTTCCAGATGAGGCGGCAAAGCCGGTAAACTTGGCGGGATGCAGGGCGGCGGTGCGCCCGCCGCGGACGCCGACCAGGCGCAGTTCGAGGCCGATAAGAGGGCCGTCTATAAGTACGTATTAATTCTAAACTTCACTAAAACTTAGCTTTTACAGCTCTATCTATCTATTAAGCTCGTCTCGTCAAAGTGAGGACTTTGCCCTGCAGTGGGACGAGAGGGAGGCCTCTCGTCTACGCACTTTTGTCCAGAGCTAGGATTAGCTAGTCTTTTTGGTAGGAGTCTAGTTGGTGTCTTCACCTTATTCTCAGTCAGAGGTAATCTATGTAAGAATACATGAGGAGCTACTCTCCTCATGTATTCTTACATAGATTACCTTAAGGTAGCCACCAGATATGTATATTAGACTTAGGGTTCCTACACGAAACTGTGATACGATGTGCCACCTCATCCCAGGAACTTAAGGAACAGTACAATGTACGCGAGCTCACAGATATTTGCGATGTGATGCAAATTTGTAGTTATGTGTGGGAGCCCTATATCAGAATGAACCTTAACTTACGGCGCGTGTAGTCACCACATACAGATATTGCATTAAGTCATGCAAATATTTATATTTAATACAAATATAAATATTTGCATGACATGGTATGGTATTTATTTGTATATAATATTTGTATGTATTGTAGGTATAGTATTTTATATGGTACTTTATGTTATATATTATACTACAAGTAAATGATGATTGATTTTAATGCGGATCAATTAAAAAAATATTTAGTCCTCTTTAGGATAAACTTCAAAGTTGGTCAAAACATATTTCATTAGAATCGGCCCTTTTTTACAGTTATGTATAATTAAAACAATTCTCATTTTCTTTTCCAGACACCCCCTTTTCCCCCTCCTCGCGCTCCTCCTGGAGCGATGCGAGCAAGCGACAGCGGGGGCCGAGCCCCCCGCGGCGGAGGCCTTCGGGGCGGACCTGCAGGCCTTCGTGCAGCACCAGCGGAGGGACCGGAGGCCCTTCCTCGTCGATGACCCCGAGATAGATGGCCTTATGATTAAGAGTATTCAGGTATCGAGTCCCTAGAATGTTGTTAGTATTGTAGTATGAAATCACAAATAGTGTAAGTAACAACTGATAGAAAAATGAATAATAAAAGCATACTTAAATATATAAAAGTTTATTATGCTGGCTGTTTCGGCTGAAACTTTCACAGGTTGTGTGCTTATGGCTATGAAAACAATTCATTTAACGTACACACTTTTATATTTATATTTATATTGATAAATGATACATGTGATGGTACGGAACTCTTCTTGTGCAAGTCCGAATCACACTTGACCTGTTTTTATTGAGTTCTAGATATAATTAGACAAACCTGTCAAAAGTTAAATATCTTACAGCAATGTAGAGTGTTATAAAATTATGAAAGCTCATTGAATACATCATGATATTCTTTTCGTCGCTTGACGTCGCTGAAAGAGTGACTCTTTATTTCTTGAAAAAGTGTCCCGTGCCAGCCTTTCTGTTAATCCCCGCGACGTTCACGGGGATAGTCAGAAAGGATTCTTGTTATGTTTCTGAAATGCTTTTTTTTATTATTAGAAAGTTTTCGTTTTAAAAATACACAACATGTGTGCCCCTATTTTGTTTCATCCTCTGTACCTACCTCATTTTTAGCAAATAAAGACAGTTGATATAATCACCACCTTCGTCTGCAGGTCCTCAGGATCCACCTGCTGGAGCTGGAGAAGGTGCAGGAGCTGTGCCGCGACTTCTGCGGCCGCTACATCGCCTGCCTCAAGACCAAGATGCAGAGCGAGAACCTGCTCAGGACTGATTATACTTCCGGTAAGTACAATATAATTATATATTAAGAATACTATATTGTGGGGTGCATGTGAACAGAAATCTGAGAAAATAGAGGTTTGGAAGAATAATAGGGTGTCGCCCAGCAGTGGGATCTAACAAATTCATTTAAATATTCAGTACTTTATCTATACACTACAGAAACAAAACTTTATATTAAAAAAAAAAGAATATTTTTATCATTGCCGTCACATGCAAAACCAAACGATGGCAAGGCAATGGGATCAGATAAAGAAGAGTTCATAATTAAGTGTTGATTATTGCGACAAAAAGTATCCTACATCCTTTCTTGTGACAAAAAACAGTTTTATCAAAATCCGTTCAGCAGTTAAGCCGTGAAGCGTAATAGGCAGAAAAAGTAACTTTAATATTTAAAATATTATTATGAATTTATTTCGTACGACATCGCCTGCGTTGCCTAGTCTATCTATAAATCTATCTACCTTATTGTACATATTATTTTGTCCTATTTGTTGTTGTTCTTTCTCTTACAGTTTATTAATTAACATCTTTTCTTTGTATTTGTAGGTGGTGTAGAAAGCAACAACAACCTCTCCGGCTCCATAGACGAGCACTCGAGTACGTCCAACTCGCCACAATATCAGGTATGAAATGTATGTTAAACATTATATTATATACCCTTAATTATAAATAGGTCCTTTATTACATAGTTCAAAAGAGAGAAAGGTCCTTGACTTGCAGTGGTCCCAGTAACATGTGTTGTGTGTCAGACAGGCAGTCGCTCTGTAACATACGGTATTCAGCTGTCGGTGAGACTGGAAGCCGACCCCAACATAGTTAGGCAAAAGGCTCGGGAGGTGATGATGACTGTCTTTTTAAGCATCCTTTGGTTCACTAACTTGAAAGCATTTTTAGCTAATAAATGCAGTACGCTGGTTCGATTTCATCGTACATTTTGTGACTCTCAAAATAATATGTGATAATTTAACATGGGCGCTTATTCTCTCACGAGCTAACTAAACTCAAATTGCTATATAAGTCTACTATACTGAATGAAAAAGAAGACAATTAAATAGATACCAACTAACTAAAATCTCAAAGTTTTTTTACTCTCTAAAGTTTAAGTCCTCTCGAGTAAGATTTAAGTCAGAAACTAAAGTTGACAGCATTATTTTATAATAATGTACAATTGATAAATAAAAAATAGACTAAAATTAGTTTTATTTTGTGGTTAGCTAAATTAGCTCCCATCTAGAGACATTTTTTTTATTTTTTGTTTATCGCAATCATCCCCCACAGATAGTATGTTTTATATGCATAATAGTGTATTATATATTAATGTGTATGTATGTTGTAACAGTCGCCCCCCGCCCCGCTGTCGGCGTCATTCCCGGCGGGGTTCGCGCCGCTGCCAGACCTGCCTTACGCACAGAGAGACAACCGTGAGTATACATATACCTGAATAGCATTAAAAGAACTGAAATAAATTGTGTGAGAGTAAATAGGATATTATTACTAGATAAGTATACTGGGCTGAAAAGTCAATGTTTTGAGAAGGTAGCGGCGAAATATCCAAACCATTTCATTATTAACCAGACATTATTTTTAACGAATGTATTTATGTCCAGTACGTATATGGAGAAATGCAGTTTTGTAACCTTAGGCCTATACACCAATACTATGATTGAAAAATAGATTGTTGTCCGAACCCCGCAGGGTCCCTTAGTGGACGTTGCTGACGTAGTTAGTTTTTCCTATTGCTCTGGCTGGAGGCCTTAAGGTCCTCGCCAAAAGTCCGGTGAAGCAGTCAAAGTCTGCGCTCAGGCTAACTGCAAAGATCTCTACCAAAAAAAAAAAAAAAATGAAAAATTTGCTTTTCAAATAAACTACGTGTGTTACATTGTACTAAGTCATGGTAAGGGTAACCTCGTTTATGAGTTCTGAAAATAAGTACTTTTTTGATAACCGTGGCCCCTGGCATAATATAATAATGGTCTATTTGTGTGACAGCGTCGCTCGTGGTGCAGGGTTCGACGCCGATCAGTCAGATAGGCGCGGGGCTGCTATCCACTGACTCCTTTACTGGTGAGTGCTTACGAATAATTTGTATACATAACAACAATAGTGAAAATGATTGATAATAATCTTAGTTTAAGGATAGGACTTTACTTACAGAACATTTAGAAGCCTTTTTTTTGTATGTCTATCTTTTTGTTCGAGCATTACCTAAAATCTGAAACTTTAAATCAAATGCGATTTTCACAGTTGTAGAACAGGAGGAAATGTAATAGACATTGGCAGATGGTTGTGGTAGCCAAAAAATTTAACCTACTTTTGTCATGCAAGAAAAACTACTTAAGTGCCCAATATTAGAGCAGAACTCGCGACGAATCTAACTTACTTTAAGGGCTCATGCCTTACTAGTGGAAACTTTATATAATTTTCTCTTTTCCAGGTACAAACTCAAACAACTCCTGCTCGTCGGTATCAGGGTCCCCTCCACCGGAAGACGAGGCCGAAGACTCCAGCGGCAAGCGAGGAGTGCTGCCCAGACACGCCACGCAGGTGATGCGGGCCTGGCTGTTCCAGCACCTGGTGGTGAGTGCCACCTTCTCCTGTAGCCTGCAGACCAGCGAGGAGTGCTGCCCAGACACGCCACGCAGGTGATGCGGGCCTGGCTGTTCCAGCACCTGGTGGTGAGTGCCACCTTCTCCTGTAGCCTGCAGACCAGCGAGGAGTGCTGCCCAGACACGCCACGCAGGTGATGCGGGCCTGGCTGTTCCAGCACCTGGTGGTGAGTGCCACCTTCTCCTGTAGCCTGCAGACCAGCGAGGAGTGCTGCCCAGACACCTTCTCATCATGATCACAGATATCGAGGGTCCGTCCAATGAGAGAACAGCAAAATTACGTGATGTTAACAGTACAGAAATGACTGACTTTCTTCAAAGTCATATCTCCAAAATCTAAAAAGATTACAGCATGATATTTACACGGGATCTATATCTTGCTGTACGTTTCTTGAGCGATTTTATAGTCGATAGTTACTCGCTTCTCGCCTGTAAGCACACTCGCTCACTGGGTCATGGCTCGGTGACAAAACTATCAAAACTACATTCTCGCTTCTCGCCGACTCGTTTTGTAGTTCATCGTTCTACTCGCTACTCGCTCCTCGCTCTAAGTCGGACAACTGCTTAATGCACAATTACATCTAATATAAGAACAAACTCTAAAACTTACAAAATAAAAACTAACAGGCGTCAAAGAACTCATCGTCATCCTTGTCAATGGCGGGGAACGTGCCCAGAAGGCTGGCTGCATTGCCACGTTGAATGGCTATGCCGATTCTCTGCGCAAGGAACAAACCAGCCCTCTGACCACGAGTAGAGTCAACCACCGTTGTGATACTTAGTTATTATAAGAAACTTAATTTGGCGTACGCACCGGTTTTCAAGGTGTCGCTAGCTCTGAGGTCCCGGGTGCCATCCCCGGACGGGTTAATGTAGAAAATCACATTTCTTCATTGTCTCGAGTCTGGGTTTTGACCTTTGTTGTACCTGATTTCCATAACACAATTGCTTTAGCAATTTACTTTGGGTTCAGAGCAATGTATGTGGTGTTCGCAGCATTTATTTATTTATTATGTATATGTTCCAGCACCCGTACCCGACGGAGGAGGAGAAGCGCACGCTGGCGTCGCAGACGCGGCTGACGCTGCTGCAGGTCAACAACTGGTTCATCAACGCGCGCCGCCGCATCCTGCAGCCCATGCTCGACTGCGCCGATAAGCCGGGTGAGGGTACTAACATGCAATCATCGTTCCCGAGCCTTCTCCCAACTATGTTGGGGTCGGCTACCACTCTTACCAGCATATTTTACATAAAGCGACTGCCTATCTGACCTCCACAACCTATTTTACTGGGTAACACAGTATCCCAGAGTAAGACTGGTTGTCAGAATTGACTTAACGACTGCCAAAGATATTTGTATGACAGCCGACTGTTTCACGTACTTTCCGAAACACGGAGGGGTCTCGGTACGTTATAAATGGACCCCCATCCTCGGACCAACCGCGGCGAACGCGGCTTAACCTGTACTGTCGGTCAAACTGTATGACTTACACTTAGCCAGATTTCTTTATATTATTTTTTTCTCTTCCCTTGTAGGTTAAGAAAAAGGTTGCCAGGAAGAGATTGCCTGGTGCAATAAGGCCGCCATTTGTGCACGTTTTTTCATTATTTTATGTAACATAGTCTTTTACCTGTGTACAATAAATAATAATAATATTCTCTACAGCGCCCCTAGTAGTTGTAGGATATCTTGTATATCAGTGTTTCCCAACCGTTTTCAGCCACAGACCCCTCGGAAATCAAGTACAGTTTTTACCGACCCCCTTAATTAAATATAATACATGGAAGAGTTCCAAGTTCCAATCATTGGACCGACCTCAGGCAACGAAGCTTGACCTTAAACGATCACTTCATTTGGCTAAATTCCACGGCTCTTTGAAAA
Organism: Autographa gamma; assembly: GCA_905146925.1. Lineage (NCBI taxonomy): Eukaryota > Metazoa > Arthropoda > Insecta > Lepidoptera > Noctuidae > Autographa > Autographa gamma. The sequence goes on along the minus strand of LR989878.1, from coordinate 1,296,764 downwards.
ACTTTCAAGAAAAATTACCCGTAAATAAAAACAACGTTTCTCAAAGAAGCATTCGATTTAGCTAGCAGAAGCAAAAATAATAAAAACTTAGATGCAACCATCCGTTGTTGTTTTGCCTTATTAAGATTGTTAGCAACGCACTAAGTCGAAGAAAATACCTTCGAATAGATACATACCTTTATTGCTTTTCCACAATTGTTTGACATATCTGTTGGGGTTGGGTTATGTTGATAATTCCAATGCAATTTATTATTATTTCCAGGCGGTAAGAAGGGCAAGAACGGTTCGTCTATAAGCAAGAGGTATTGGCCTGATGCGCTCTCCAACCCACAGTTCACAGCAGGTACCTTACACATAGAAAATACTATAACCCTGAAAACTCAAACAAAACTGATTTTTAACACATTCTTTAGCCCTCCCCCTTCAGACTTCTTGTAGGACAGATAATCGGGCCGATTTTACTCCGATCCTTAGGACCTTTTGTGGTCGACTCAACTTACTATAGGTTTTTCTTTGCATGAAACAAAAAATCGTCGAAATGAGAAACTTATCAAAATTTTGATGTATTTTTTTAATGATTAGTGAGATATCTGTACTAGGTACTGTAAAATGGAATTTGTTACTTAATCTATGTTGTGTTAACATCATTTAAAAATAAGGTTTTATTGTAAGATTATTCTGCAATATACGCTTTATCGCAAAAAAAATATTCTTTACATAATCTTTCACAGCCCATTAATTCAATTTTACAAAACAAATATTAACTGCCTCGTTGGCCTAGTGGTGCTAAGCGCGACTGCTACGCTAGAGGTTCGATTCGACAGGGTTCGATTCTCAAGTTGACCAAGGTGTTATTGGGTTTTTCTATGAAGTTCTCAGTAGCAGGTCGGAGTTTGGATTTGTGCCCGGTAAGTGGCAATAGGCTCGCCCCCTATTACATGGGACCTAAACATATCGGCGAACTGTGGGTGTACATTGGTACACCTCTGTCTAACCCTTCGGGGATGCAGGCGTGATGGTATCAGTCTTTAGTCACATTTCTTCACACTATAATCATCTGTCTCCAGGTCTCCTGTCATCATCAGAGGACGAGGACGCGGAGGGCGAGCCCTCAGACGCGGAGGACACCAGCGAGCAGCCGGACCACACCACCTATCCCATACAACAGACTCTCCACTAAGTAGGTAGGACGGACTGGTACTACACTACACTGACAGCTGTCAACTTGGTATCGGTAGAAGTATAACACTAGACTGCTGTCAACTTGGATATAGGTACAACACTAGACTGAGAGCTGTACCAAATCGTATTTAGTATAGTGTACAGCACTAGATAAACAACTGACAGCTTGTATTTAGTTTACACCACTTTTTACAACACTAGAATGACATTCAACTTGTATTGAGTATTAACAAATGCTAAAAAGGTTGCTAAAATTACTGTAAAAGATAATTCACAACAGTGAAAACAAAAATATAGTTTGTTAAGAAGCTGTAAGTATAATTTTCTCAATATTTTCCGTAATACATCGTCGAGGGCTTTTTTTCGGTTACTTGAAATGAAACAAAACACGTGCCTAATATATCTAATATTTAACATCAATCTAAATTATGGAATGGAAATATGTAAATGCGAAGATAAATAATTGACTGGATACTAACAAAATAAAAATGTGTTCTAATATATCTTATGTATAACGTTTCTTGTAACATTTATGTTATAAAATAATCCGAATACGATTTTCAATTTGACAGCTGTCAGTGTCAACTAGTGATGTACCAGTTCCAAAATACCAAATCGAGTTAGTCGATACCCAGTTACAATTCAATGTATACGTATTAATTTTTAACGAATCATGACACTTGCCATGTCACAATAAATTTCATTTATTTATATAAAAAGACATAGGTCATATAAAGTATTGAACAGTATACCTTTAATTTATAAGTTTAGATAAGAAAAAAAAAACGTTTTAAAAGTGTGTATTTTAAATGAAAAAGTATACAATTTTAATTTTAGTGTTTTTAGTATACAATTATTGTTAAGTATACTACTATATAGGATTGAATTAGAGTTATAAGTTATTTAAAAACGTTTTTGGCGAAAAAAATGTTGAACGAAAATTTATTGAAATTATACGATTAATCTAATATATCATTTTGTATACGATTTTTTCTCTTTAATAACAATGTAAAAAGTACATTAAGTATACTAGCAACATTTAAATTTCAGTTATCCTGAAGTACAATTAAAATTAACATTATAAATGAAAAAAAAAAAAACGTTTGTTGGAAAATCTCTGTAAACGACTAAACAATTTTCGATAAAAATTGACGGACAGATAGGAAATTTTAAGACGATATGTCAAGAAAACTTGAAAAAAGATATTTGTATATAAAATTTAGTATTTATTTAAAATACACACTTTTATAATAACCGTATAACCATAGAAACATGTATACGTAACTCATACCTCAGATATTATAAAACTATTCATAATGTTGACAAACTACGGAATATTCATTGATAATGATCTTTTAATCTACTTGGAAATACTATAATCGACATTTTGCATTAAGAAAATACTATGTTTTTTTTTAATATAAATAAATAAATAATATTCCGGGACATCTCACACACGGTTGTCTGATCCCAAGCTAAGCAGAGCTTGTGTTATGGTAACCAGACAACTGATAAACATACATAAATATATCTAAATACATACATATTATAGATAAATTACAACCAGACACCGAACAAATGATCGTGCTCATCACACAAACATTTGTGCCGGGTGGGTATCGAACCCACGACCTCCGGTATAGCAGTCAGGGTCTCTTACCACTAGACCAACAGGCCCGTCAAAACATATTTTTAAACATATTTTAAATGTAGTAAACAATTGAAAAAGTGTAGTTCTAAAAATACAATTTAATCATAAATAAAAACACACAAGGACATTTGTCGTAATAACATGAAGCTGTAAAACTACTGTTATTCTTGAAAATTAATAAATAAATAAAAATCGGCCTCGGTTTACTGCCTAAATTTCCGCGCTCTTTAGCAAAAACTACTAGTTAATTTCGTTAATTTTATCTTGTGTCAAATTACAGAATTTTATTTGTTACAAGTGATTAAAAGATCAATATTAATAAAAAATGCTATTGGTAACTCTGTGGTTCTATAGATCAAAATCGACTACCATACAAAAAAAAAAACTACCTACTACTACCAACTACCCAAAATTTTAGTCTCATGACTAAAACTGCACTAAAAACTCATTTTAGTTTGTTTAGTTTGCCACACAAAGGTGGTCTAAAACTACACTTAAAACTATATTATTTAGTTTGTTTGACTTTTAGTCACAGTTTTACCAATAGCTTAACACAACATCCACAAGACGAGTCACCTAAAAGGTTTATAATCGTCAATTTTAAAATCCGGTTGTGAATTTATATTATTTTCATTTCCCCAACCTTGACTGACATGAAATAGTTGCTAAGAATATTTTCTACACGAAATACTAAGATATACCGTCCACAGATGTTTGATCTAATTATTTATGAGAACACAATTAATTATTTTTGTCAAAATACTCATCTTGGTTTCCTATATTTTTATTGAGCAGCCATATTAGTAAATATTGATAGATTGATTGCTGTGGAATACTGTGTGTAAATGTCAATTTTTTTGTTAATTTATTGACATACTTAAAGAAATTTACTGCTATCTCTTTTTGATTTCTAATGAGAAATAAGGAAGGCAATAAAAAAATATAGCATGTTTTATTTGACATAATGAAATATTTTTGTTAACTCATTGACCGACTAAAAAACATTGACTGCAATCTCTTTTTGATTTTCTATTGAGAAATAAGGAAGGCAATAAAAAAAAATCAAATTTAAAAATGTTTCTGTCAAGAAAGACTAACGTTACTTTCATTGTAGCCATTTTACTTTTGTTAAAATGTAACATGTAACTAAAAGTACAACGGGATATTTAATATTTTACAAATTTAATCATGTTTTTTTACAGTAAATTGTTCTTGTATTACTCATCATTTTACATTTTGTAAAAAGTGAAACTTTACTTTAATTATTTAAGTTAAAAAGTAAATATTTGAACGTTTTACTGATACCTAAAATATCAAATGTAAAATATCAAATTTATTTCGCCAACCCTACCAACAGTTTTGCACACTATGTAAATATCACGATTTTCTTATCACTAAAACATACGGCTATTCCACAGCAATCAAAATAGTGTTGTAAGTATTAAAAATGATACGATTGTAAACGATTCCCCTTTAATATAGTATACTTCAAAAACTTTAACGTTCAATCAAAAATTGTATACGCAAAAAAGTATTAAAAATCGTAATTGACATTTGAAATTTAGTCAACTGTCACTAAAATCGACTACAAATAATGTCACATCACTAAAAACTAAATTGACTTTTTAGTGATGTGACTATAATAATAGTCAAGAGATTTGTAGTCGATTATTAAGTGGACGTCTCTATTTAGATTTAATGGTATGAAAGAAAATTAGATTAAAAAATATCGTAAGTATGATAAAATTTTGTAAAATGGACTTCCATGGATTTCTAAATAATATTACTGTGGCACAAACAGCAAAATTACTAAAATATTTTGCTTTTAATATAAGATAGTATTATTTAATATGTATATATTTGCGAATATATATTTTGTATATAGTTTTCAAGTCGACTTTATCCTACTAAGGGGTAGATTTATAAATAAGCTTCATTCTTATATTTTGTTAACGTACATGAAAAAATATTACGTGCAAAATTAAAGAAACATATACTTTAACATCGAAACTGATAAAGTTAGCGGTAGAAAAGAAAAAAAAAAACCGCCTAAAAGTGGTCTCTCATACAGAGAACGAGCATTGATCACCACGCTTGTTAGCCCCACGGTGGGTGCCATCACCGAAGCTGTTAATAACACCAGCCTGTAACTGTCACACTGACTGAACAAAAAGATTATGTTTAATTAAAAAAAAAATGCTTCGTCAAAGCTATGTACTTTCTTAATTATTCTAAGACACTTCTGACTAACGGTGAAGGAAAACATCGTGAGGAAACCTGGATTTCAAAATATGTGATCTGAAATCGCCAATCCGCAGAGCAAGCGTGGTGATCAATGCTCGTGCCTTCTCTATATGGGAAGAGGCCTGTGCCGAGCAGTGGGACGTTTATAGGCTGGATTATTACATAGTTTTCTTTCACGATTATTTTTAGTCAGTGATTTTACAACAAATGTACATTTTTTTTCTAAATGGTGATAATTTCCATTATTATTATTAGCTATTAAAAGTATTATTAAACTCTTGTCTTCCTATAATAATAGTATCACAGTAATATTATTTAGAAATTGTTTATACGATATTTTTTGGTCTTAAGGTTTGTATGCTAGAGTTATGGTAATACCAAGATTTTTTATGAAATGTTTTTTTTTATGTGATTTAAATAAGATTATGTTTTTGATTGACATTTTTATCTGTATTTTTTTATTATGCGTTATAATATTCTTCTTGAAAATGTATGCTTTGTTTTGTTCTCCAAAAATGTCTATTTAGAAGGGATTTTTTTAACCGACTTTAAAAAACGGAGGAGATTCTCAATTCAGATGTTTTCATGCTATTAATCACAGCAGCCTGTAATTCTCTACATTGGCCTCTTATTTAGGTATTTTTGGGGGACAAATTAAAATTAATTAATATTATGTATTTTTTACTCTGGCAACAAAAATTCATAACTCTAGTTACTAAGAAACAGTGATTGAATCTGTTATACGATGAAACGAAATACGTAAATTAATGGTGAATTAAAAAAAATAAGATTTTTTTATAATAATTATGTATTAGTACATATTATACAATTACTTATACATGTAGGGATAAATAATGTATTTTTAAAGATAAACGGTCTGTGAAATGGAATATTCGCCATAATTTAGATTTAAGAGGTGATAATTTGGTTTTTGAAATACGGATACTTTGATTTTTATTACAAAACCAAGTTATAAAAGTCAATATTAAACTTTATTTTAAAGTTAACTAAAAGATTATACTTCGGTTTAAAAAAAATACAGTCAAATTAATGTCACAAAACTTTTCATTTTTTTTTACGTTTTTTATTTAGTAACATAAAAAATGTTTTTTTTTTACTCAAGTTACTTACTGTCCATGACAAAAAAGCAAAAACATTTTTGTAACAATATCAAAGTAAAAAAAATAGGCCAATAGGCACCTTAGTGTGGAAACTATACCCACGCTGTACAGGAACAAAATAAGGTGCGACAGATTATTGTCTCTGGTTTACGATAGTATGGGCCGCATTACTGTGGGTATAGTCTAAAGTTACGCAATAGAAGAGTGTCTGGAAGGATATGGGGAAGGCCTTTGCCGAGCATTGTGAAATTCTTTGACCTACTAATGTTTAATAACGCAAGAAAAATAAAAAAAAGTACATGAAATTAAAAGTGGGGTTTAATTTAACAATTTGTGTTAAATCTAGTTTGGTTTATGTACACAAGTTTTTTTTTCGTGAAAGTTAAGTAAAATCAAAGTGTCCGTCTTTCGAATGTAATTTTGCCCAGCAGTGGGCATTCGCTTGATATTCCAAACCGTATAGAGAAGTCCAGTATAGTATACTATAGTATTACGCGCTTTCATTAGGATTAAGATAACTTCAATACGGTATATTATGGTACGGCATAATTTTTTGCTAGTCAATATATTAATTTTTAGGCTGATTGTGGTTGTTTTATTTTCCTACATCTTCTTATATATAAAAATGAATCGCTAAATGTGTTGGTAAGGGCATAACTCAATAACGCCGAGACCGATTTAGCTAATTCTTTTTTTGTTGTGTTAGTTACTATCAGGAGAAGGTTTTTATGAATGAAAAAAAAATTGAGCGGAAGAAAAAAAGTAATCCTGAGCTTTGTTACGATAGTGATTTGTTGAATTCATCTCCGCCCCCAATAACATAAAGGCACCGGGAACGGGACCTATATATTCACGCGGGTGAAACCGCGGGGCACAGCTAGTTTTTAATAATAATAATATTCCGGGACATCTCACACACGGTTGTCTGATCCCAAGCTAAGCTGAGCTTGTGTTATGGTAACCAGACAACTGATAAACATACTTATATATTTCTAAATAAATACATATTATAGATTACACCCAGACACCGATCAAATGATCGTGCTCATCACACAAAAAATTGTGCCGGGTGGGAATCGAACCCACGACTTCCGGTATAGCAGTCAGGGTCTCTAACCACTAGACCAACAGGGCCGTCACATTTAATGATAACTACTTTTTTGGTACTGATTATATTTTGATAAACTAAACTAAAATTAAACCTTTGATGTTTCTGCTAACATACTTCATCTGTACATAAAGGACAATGCCCATTTTGTTAGGAGGTTTAGGCCTCCATAAAATATTGTCGTGTCAGGGTGATTTTCATTTTGTTTTGTAGATAAATACATTTCGTTTCATATCATGCAAACTATTTCCATTTATTCACCCAGGTTCAAGAGAAATCTTTATTTTAGTCTGCTGAATTTGAGGTTAGAAAAATAAATTCTTTAAGGTTTATCAATCTTTTCAAAGAACTTTCCAAACGTTTGTTAGAATCTTCTCGTGATCAGAGGGCTGGTTTGTTCCTTGCACAGAGAATCGGCATAGCCATTCAACGTGGCAATGCTGCCAGCCTTCTGGGCACGTTCCCCGCCATTGACAAGGATGACGATGAGTTCTTTGACGCCTGTTAGTTTTTATTTATGTAAGTTTTAATTTAAGTATAGTTAGAGTTTATCAACTCCTAAATAGATATTTATTTACTATTTGAATTGATATTGTGGTTAATGCTTATGCCTCCTTTACAAACATATTCATGTTAATAAAAATCTCAGCCACCAAGTAAATGGGGTCGTCGAATCATTGCCATCCCATTGGGGTGGTTATGCTAAAATGCAATTTGACTAATCCTAATATACAGCTTAATTAAAAAAACAATTTACGCACCTGCGAGAAAAGGGTCGGTTTGTCCGATATCGACCCGGTGTAGACATTTTCTCGTTAAAACTAGAGTCAATTCGCTCACTTAACAACAAAACAAAAGTCCGATATCACACAACAAAACCACTTGAGGAACGTAAATGCTCAACTCGATACCAATAACACGTTCACAGCACAGAAGTGAATTCGGAGGACTATAATACAATATAGACGAATAACTGGCTAATTATTTGACAGATAAATCTACCCTACTTATTAGTTTATTTTTATTTGTAGGTAAAAGTACAAATGTGCGGATGTAGGTACTAAATTCAATTAAATAAACATTTATTACGTTTTTCAATGCTAGCGCAAAATAAATGCTAATAAAAAACACATGTACATAAAAAAATAAGATATTTTTGTATACCATAAAGTTGAGACACGGCGCCAAAGGTCTTTCGGCATTCTCCTTTCGCGGCAAAACGCGGCGGTTAGAAAAACTTGGGGGAAAAATGCATACATACATATAATAATAATAATAATAATTTATAAAAATACATAGAGTTACATACATCGAACAAGTAGATAAAAAATTTAGGCAAAAAATCTATGCACAGAATAAAGATCTTGCCTCTTATACTAGGAGAACCTGTATCATAAGAGACGATTGATGGTGATTCGGTGTTTACACGTATATTATAGATTTTAGCAATAAGTGAGACATGTCGAACAATGTATCGAAATAAGAAACCAAGTTTTTGACAATGAAGTAAATTATGTATAAACGTTTAGTGTGAAAGAGTTGGGTGTGTGGGTGAGTGTACGCCTGTTTCCCATACGGGTAAGCAGAGACCACTTCTTTCCACTTGCTACGATCCTTACACACTTGTTTCGCTTCATCCACTGTCATTATTCCCTTCATACATGCTCTTCGGTTTCGGGGGAAAAATAGGGTAATGAATAAGACATAGGTAAGTATAATAAATAAAAAACATACATTCTTTAAAATATTTTTATTAAACAATATATTTAGATACAAAATCCTAACTATTATTTACAAATAGATCTAAATTCGTATAAAAATATCATAGAACCACCGTTTCCTTTTATAATAAAAATATAATATAAAAAGAAGTCTTGATATATTAAAGCTTTACTTATATCTACTGTTTTTTAGTAATTTATCATCAAACTCAAATTTAAGTCGTGTTGTCTCTTTTATTCTTAAGGTAGAAAGTAGAGATAGGTAGTTTTGTTTTTAAAATAAGAAATCACCCATAGACAAAAGTGTCTTTTGTCTATGGGTGATTTATTTTTCTTTTTTATTTGAGCAGTTTTTTTACTATGGAATATTGTGTTACCCAGTAAAATGTGTTGTGGAGGTCAGATAGATAGTCGCTCTGTAGCATACGGTGTTCAGCTGAATCCGGTAAGACTGGTAGCCGACCCGGTTCGGGAGACGGACAGACAGTTTTTTTAAGTAGACAGGTATATTATAATAATATGCTTTGATTAGATTTAAAGTAGTTGTTGGTATTTCGAGCAATAATTTATGTTTATATTGCAAAATCTATGTCAATTCAATGGTATATAATTGGCGTACATATGTGCATAATTGTAAGGCAATAAAAATGTGAGAAAAAATAGTTTAAATAGAATTGAAGGTAATTGATGTTTTGTCTACTTTGAATTGACAACGATCTAAGATTATTTAAAAATATATTTCAAATAATATTTTCGTTATTTTTTATATTTTCCTATTTACTATAACATCCTGGCTACTTATAAATGTCTTAAAATAATTGATCGTCCAAACTATTAAAATCTTTGTTCACATTAATATCAAAGACATTATATATATTTGTGTTTATATTAAAATAGAGTATATTGAGCATAATTCATAGGAATGTAATTTGTCAAGTACTTACATAAAAGTTTAAAAATAATTCGTTTTAGGCGCAGGCCAGACAGAAGAGACGTAAGACTCAGACGGGGCGCGGACATTTGTCTCTACCGCGTCCCTTTCATACAAAATGTATAGAAGCGTCGCGACGCAAAACATACAGAAGAGACGGGGCGCGGGCGCGACGCTTCTATACATTTTGTATGAAAATGAAAAATGTCTGCGCCCCGTCTTACGTCTCTTTTGTCTGGCCTGCGCCTTAGATCGACAAAAGTCGAAATTGGACGCCATTTTATAATGAGTTTTGTTCGATTTAAGTACATGATTATATAATAATATTTATAGCCGAATTTAATTGGCAAGTACTCCCTAATATAGTAAAGTATCTAAATATATAAGAAGGCAATATTTAAAGGTATTTTGGCCAATATTCCTAAGTATTTTCTATCTATAATGTAGACACAATTTATTAACAATTTTGAATTGTAAAACATACCTATTTAATCTCAGATATTAAACATCATTTGATTAAGTAAACTTATTAACTTAACGTTTGGTAGAATCTTCTCGTGATCAGAGGGCTGGTTTGTTCCTTGCTCAGAGAATCGGCATAGCCATTCAACGTGGCAATGCTGCCAGCCTTCTGGGCACGTTTCCCGCCATTGACAAGGATGACGATGAGTTCTTTGACGCCTGTTAGTTTTTATTTATGTAAGTTTTAATTTTAGTATAGTTAGAGTTTGTTCTTATATTAGATTTAATTTTATTTGATTATTTTATGTAGTAATATCCAAGTTTTTTAAAAATACGACATTTGCAGTCAGAATAACATCATCTTAAAATCTGACTTTTAAAGGTCTGTGTCTACATTATAGTCAGAAAATAAAAAAATGAGCAAATATTCCTCTATAAGCTAATGAGATTCCATTAAAATCGGAATCAATATCAATCAGTCGTCGACACAACCTTAACATTAATTAAAAATAGCCTAAAACAACGAAATAGGGTACAAAAGATATTTTTTTTCGATCGAACATTTTTTGTTCACAAAACCTAAGTTCGACAGACTAGCTTAAAAAGCTAGTTTTTAATGCTGCAATACATAATAATCAAAATATTTTTTGTTTTTCATAAACATGTATTTACCTGCAAATTAGTCTACAGTACGGAACGCTTTATTTATCTTGTTCCTTTTAAAAATAACCTCGGTTAACTTCGAAATACATTAAATATATTTCTCTACATAAGTTTTGACCAGTGCTAAAAGAAAATTCTATAATGTTGCTTTATCAATTTGACATAATTTAACATGTCGCAACAAAAGTTAAAAAAAAAAACATATTACTGTTATCATAAGACCTTTCATCCCTATTTCGTTTTAAAACTGTCCCTCTATAATGCGATTAAAAAGTATTTTATAATACTTCTGTTCTAAAATAATTAATTGCTTTATTTTGTCAGAGTCATTTTAATTTGACAGATTAGTCCGTTAATGGACCTATTCTGACAACTAGCTAAATTAGTTAGTGTAGATTATGTACTTTTTGTTTAAAATGTCTATAAAAGTTTTTTATAAGGATATCTATTTAAAGATCTTATCTTAAAACTGACAATATTATTAAACATAAAAATTGTTTAGTTAAAGCTAATTTTTTAGACCACATTTTTGCTTTAATTTTAAAGGGTTCAAACCTTCGTCTTTCATATCATAACAATTCATTTCATGAATATGAAAAATATACCATTATTTTTAGCTCAAATTGACCCTGACAACCGCAACAAATCACTTCACAAAGGACAGTATACCTAAACCCTGAACACCTAATTAAACCTATGTTCCGACAATATAAACGTATTATCCGATCGTATCAGCGACTCTCTCTCCGCATCACTAAAGCTAGACCTAACGAAATCACTTCGCAAAACATTTTTTATTTCACAATCACTGCGAACTAAATTCAATTCTTGCGGCTTGTCAGTTTGGTTCAGCGGAAAATACGCTGACTCCCTGCTCGGCATGATTTTCTGTGAGCCATTAATAATTAATGTGGAACCTCGTCTTAAAGTCTGTCTCCCTAGTTCTACGATTTCGATGGAGTTTTGTCCGATGACTAAGCTCTTGTAGGTTTTGATGAAGACTATTGTTAATGCTGCGAATCCGACGAGGATCAGGGAGTAGTTTAGGACTGGTGCTATGATTGGGCCGACTGTTGTTGCTAAGAAGATCCATCGCCATATTGGGGTTGAGAGCTCGTGGATGCCCTGGAAAGATAAATAATTTAGTTAAATGATGTAAATGATGGTGGTGTTTTATATTTAGTGTTGCAAATCTGGATGTGGATAGGTACTCAAGATTTCCGACTGGTTTCGGATTCATAGACAAAGCTTACTGGCATAAATACTTATATGCCTATGTGCCATATACCTAATAATTCTTTGCCGAAAACGCATGCTGTTATTTTTTCATCAAAACTAGACTAATTAAGTAAGCATTTATAAGGATGACATGCTTTTATATTTAATTTTTTATTTGGTTTTCTGTTATTTTATATAATAAAAACGGCTGCTTTTTTATATTTAATAATAATAATATAGAAAATAAGCTTTGATTTTGGTTAAAGATTGTTTATTGCATACTTCACAATAATTTTCCACGAAAACATGGAGTGTGTTTGAAAGAAGAAAGAATTGGTAGTGTGCATCCTAAAGACCGGTAACACAGTCAAATTTCAGTCGGCAGATAACTTCAAAGCAGTGTCTTCTAAATGATAATAAGTAAGTAAATACTGACCTCCTCAAGCCACATGACCGGGAAGATGATATCGGGGAACTTGTTGATGTGGTTGATGGGGATGTTGGGCGCGCGGTCCACCTTCATGTTCAGCTGCACGCGCACGAAGCCTTCCACTGGTACTCCAATTTTCTGGAACAAAGATAAAACTTATAAACGAGAGAAAATATGTTAAATAGGACAGTAAGGGATGATAGCGAAACAGATATGTCCATGAAAGAAAGGCACAAAGCCTTCTAAAGGTACTCCAATTTTCTGGAAGATAATAATTATATTAACGAAGATTCATAAGAACTATAAAACTATCGCGCTGCATGTTTGTAGTAATATTAAGTAGCGGGTAAAGGATAATGTAAATAACAAGAAATATAGGTAACTGAATAGAAAATTAAAAGAAAGAATATAACAATAATTAAATTTTATTTTAGACAACCTCAAATAGATACCTGAATAATTTATCCGACTCTGGTAAATATAAATAAAATACATTTCTAGTAGTTGAATATCTAAGTATGAGATGTTTAAATGTGATCCACTCGATTTCTTTTTCTTTTTTTTTTCTATTGACGGTGACTTACTTTTTTCGATAAAAAACATAGTTAATAATAATAATAATAATATTCCTGGACAATTCACACACGGTAATCTGATCCCATGCTAAGCTCTAAGAGAGCTTGTGTTATAGTAACCAGATAACTGTTATACATACTTATAGATTTCTAAATACATACATATTATAGATAAATTAATATAAGTAACAGTCGACTTGAGAGTTAAGAATCTCATCTTTTTGAGGATATGAATTGTATTCTTTTAAATTCAGGCATAGATTCCGCTGCACAACAGTCCTATTATTAAATATGACAGTTGACACGTTTGACAGCTGTCACTTATGACACATGTCATCTTAGTTGTCACTTACCGGTTGTATCATGAAGTAGGTCTCGTGCCTCGTCTTGTTCGGTTTCAAGCCCTCAAAGGGCTCCAGTAGGGTCGGATCGGCGTCGTAGAAGTGTGGGAATGATAGGTACACTGGAGCGTCTGTGGATAGAAATAATCTATTTTAGTAACTAATATACATACATACATACCATCACGCTTGTTTTCCCCGAAGGGTTAGGCAAAGGTGTACCAATGTACACCCACAGTTCTCCGATATGTTTAGGTCCCATGTAATAGGGGGCGAGTCTATTGCCACTAAACGGGCACAAATCCAAACTCCGACCTGCTACTGAGAATTTCATAGAAAAACCCAATAACACCTTAGTCGACTTGGGAATCGAACCCAAGACCTCTAAAATAGCAGTCGCGCTTAGAACCACTAGTCCAACGAGGGCCATTTTTTCTTTTTTTCTTAAATAAATATTCACGATGATTGATTTGAAGTGCCTGATGTCACGATTTGTGCGAAAGCATGACGTCATTAGCTTCTTCGGAACTTTGATTCTTGACATATTCTTTTCGATTAAATTTTATGCATAAAAGGTTTTGTTATAATTTAATAAATACATTAAATATTTCGTCTTCATATCCAGTTTCAGTATCCTGCTCATCAGATTTTATTACAGATTTCAGCAGTAGATCGTGGTTCAAGAGGTCGGTTAATGAAGTATAGTATATGTACTCACTGTATTGACAAGGGCTGATATTCTGCAGCCCCCTTGGCGGACACTTCTCCCCGGGGTAGTAGCACTTGTTGTCGGGGTTGATGTCAGCGCTCTCGAAGGTCGATGGCGGGGGAGTGTATAGACCTGCTTTTATGCCTAAAAAATATATAGATAATGTTAGGAGGATAATGACAGCTCCAAAGCGGATATTTAATTATTATACAGTTCCTATTCTTATCTTTCAGGAAATACTTTGTTTTGTAAATAATTTTATATACAGGATATTTTAAATAAAGAAAGAAAGAATTGAAACACAACCACCTGTGCATTTTTGGGGTAGAAGAAGATGAATATTTAAATTAAGATTTATTGATTGAGCTTTCATTTTAATACTTATAAACGTCAGAGAACGATCATTTAATTACCACACTTCAACTCCCACGGTGGGTGCCATTATTCCAGAATAGTTTTAGGAAATAGAATCTCATATACCGACTTTGTTTTTGTTATCGTGGTGTATTTAAAGCCTTATCCCGAAGGACATGGTAGCAGGACAGAGAAGAATTACAGTAGGTTTTCTTACCATCTTTATAAACATCCTCTTTGTACTTGAGAGGTAGAATTCTGCAGAGATCCTTATCGTAGATGTGTATCGTGTCGGCTTTCGTCACGGAGCGAGGAGGGAAGAAAGAGCCTTCCGATGCACTGGAAACAAAGAAATAGAGCCTTTTAGACAGCTTAAATAACATTATTATGTCAAGACTTGGTACAGTACGGTGCAAACCTAATGGCGGCTCTGAACGCTAGGCGAGTCGCTGCGCAGTAACAAACTTCTGCGCCAGCGGGGGTGCGGGGCGAGGTACTGCGCTAAGTGTAGCTAACTTCGCAGCCGCCATTAAGTTTGAATCGAACTTATATATCGGTCTACTGATAGGAATGCAAGGTGTTATCGAAAGGGTATATCTATCCAGAAGGGGTGAAGAGCACATCTGGGATAGAGTCCGTTTACAAATTTTCAGGTTACGTCCAATTTTTTACACAAAAATCATAAATTGAGCGATGTTTATATTTGACAAGTGACGTAACAAGAGTATTGAACCTTGCAGTTGTTGAAAATCTGTAAACTGACTCTATACCAGATGTACTCTTCATCTCTTTTTTATGGATATTCCCTTTTTGTAACACTCTGTATAGCGTCTAAACCATTTTGAAATCACAAAACCTGGTAGGCCATACTCAAAATTATAGTATTGTTTATTTAATTGGTCAATTTGATAGTATATTTATTAATACACAATTAAATCTAATATACGAACAAACTCTAACTATACCGAAATTGTAAAATTGTATTATTTATGTAAGTTTTAATTTTAGTATAGTGAGAGTTTGTTCTTATATTAGATTTAATTGTGTATTAATAAATTATAGTTACATGATCAAAATTTGTAAGGATGGCAATTTTTCTGATTTGTAGCAGTAGTATTTCAAATATTACCACGAATTTCGGTAGCATTCTGTACATTACCATTACACCCATTGCAAAATCACGGGAAAAACCTACTTTTCCTAACATATTTTTCGTACACAAAAGATGACACTATCTTTATATATCTCAACCATTGACGTACTATATACATAGACTGCTACTATCGCTAGTTAACCTATGTGCCAAGCGAGAGCAGTTTTTAGTCTGTATCTAGTACATTCGTTTACTGATTTAAGTTAATTTTCGCGCAGCGAGAAACTTATATACGAAAATATCGCTGGTTTTGACATTGTTAGGATAATATTAGTGTTTTAAATAGATTTTTAAAACGGCAATCTCCATCTTCATTCATAATTCACGACAAAACTAGTTCACACTAGTTGAGTTCAAACTCTGATAGGCTCACTCTAGTTGCTTATGTATACTCTAAGATCTCAACATGTATAACATATAAAAAGTACTATACCTACATTCTAAGTATATTATATAAAGATGTATGAGGTCCACCTTGACATCAATATTTGACCATAAGATGCATAACTGTATTACAATAAGGGACAAATGTATTAGCACTGTTAAAAGTGTGTGCGATTGTACAGTCTAGTCAAATAATATGTTTATGACAAAATATACATAGGAAATATGAAAGTGAATATCTTGAAAATTAAATTATTTGATTCTTTGGCCATATTTTATCTCAGCCCAAATTGTCTATTAGAAGTATTTTTTTTGTTTCATGTAGTAATCCTGAATTATATAAACTTAAGTAAGTATAAACAAATAAATCACCAACAAAATTTAGAAAATTACTGTTTTTAAATGTCAGTCAAATATTCATAAATAATCATCTAATTTGTTGTAGTAGTTTTTTGCCTTAATACAGGCTTTGACTTTCATTAAAAATTCTGATTAAGGACATATATAGTTTCTAGAAAATAATAATAGATATGTGCCTAAATAAGGACTAAGGATCGTTTCAATAAAAATATTGCTAACTAGCTGTGCCCCGCGGTTTCCCTCCGTTAATATCTACATCCCTAACTTTTTTGAAAATTTAATGTAGCCTTTGTTAACCGCAGATAGTGTAGCTTCCCAACAGTGAAAAAAAAAACAAATCAGTCAAGTAGTTTCGGAGCCTATTCTATTCAAACAAACAATCAAATCTTTCCTCTTTATAATAATAGTGTAGATTATAATGTAAACATTATTATTGTAGAATCTTAAACTATGAATTATGTTCGAGTCCATATTTCTGTACTTCACTGTATTATACGTTTGTATCTTCAACCGGAAAGTAGTGTTTACTATTGCAAATACGTTTCTCTCCGTCCCTAACCTTGTACAAACATTCATACATACATATATACATACACACATACATACATACATACATACACATACATACATACATACACATACATATATATACAGGGTGTTCACAAAACCGTGTCCGACCCGAAAGTCCGACCTGGAGTTTCTTGCCGGTTCTTCTCCATTGGAATGACATTTTGGAACCTGCAGTAGAGTCAGTAAATTTAACGTTTTAAAAGAGCCTTAAAAGGGCCTACTTGAAATAAAAATATTTTGATTTTGATTTTGAAAGGGTGACTGATCCACAATCACATGCCATAATAAAGTATGTAATTAGGAATATAAACGATAGTAACAATAATAATGAATTTTGAAGTAACCATTTTTTGCCACGGAATACCCTTTTGAGATTAAAACAAAAATTACAACACTATTTTCGTCGGTGTAATTTTTGTTGCCTCGTTGGCCTAGTGGTGCTAAGCGCGACTGCTACGCTAGAGGTCTTGGGTTCGATTCCCAAGTCGACCAAGGTGTTATTGGGTTTTCCTATGAAATTCTCAGTAGCAGGTCGGAGTTTGGATTTGTGCCCGGTTAGTGGCAATAGGCTCGCCCCCTATTACATGGGACCTAAACATACAGGCGAACTGTGGGTTTACATTGGTACACCTCTGCCTAATCCTTCGGGGATACAGGCGTGATGATATGTTATGTAATTTTTGTTTGATTATTTGACAGCACATTTTGACATTACTGGAATCAGATATCGATAGGTGCCTAACAACACCTTCAGCGATCGGACAGGGGTTTCTTAACACCCTGTTCATGAGAACATACATACACAAACATACACAAATATTTGTAATTCTTGGGAAGACACGTGTTGTTGTGATTAATTATTGTTACTTAGGTTTATTGCTTAGCAATTTTCTTCATCAATGGATTTTACTCAAAAAAACGGCTTCAAATTAAATGAGAACGAAAATAATAAAAAAACAGGAAAGTAAAACCTCCGCCATTTCTATAACACAAATATCAATTAACTTTTAGGGTTCTGTACGCGAATGGTTAAAACGGGATCCTTTTACTAAGACTTTTCGGTCTGTTCGTCCGTCTGTATCACAAGAACCGCTACAGCTAGACAGTTCAAATTACAAATTATGTGTTTCTGTAGCCGCTATAAAAAGAATACTAAAAATTAAAGAAAAAATAAATATGTAAGAGGGCCTCTCATAAAACAGTGGTACCTATAGTACCCTTCGTTAGCCGGTGTTTTTTATTATTATGTTTTAAAACCAAATTTTAATTTGGTTATGATGAAATTCATGGACCTATTAACTAAGGCATATTCTTTATTGAAATCATAACATAACATATTATCACGCCTGTATCCCCGAAGGGTTAGGCAGAGGTGTACCAATGTACACCCACAGTTCGCCGGTATGTTTAGGTCCCATGTAATAGGGGGCGAGCCTATTGCCACTTAATGAAATCAATATACATTTTCAGGGATATCGCGTAAAAAATATACAAATACATAAAACGATTCATTTCTTCTTTTAAGACGTCCTAATACTCAATTTATGTCATCAAATACTAAAACTGCAATAACCTGTTTAAAAATCAATAAAATCTAGAATGGTTCGTCAATATGGTAAAATTACTAAATTTACCATATTGACGAAATTTATTAACTATTGTACTATTATTATTAGTTTTAAATGATGTACAATAAGACATGAAAATTACTGTTTTAATAGCTCTATGGTAGATAAGTCAATTTAATTACAACTTTACTATGCTTTGACGATTGTCTTACGACACAGCTATTGACGGGCCTGTTGGTCTAGCGGTTAGTGAACCTGACTGCTATACCGGAGATCGTGGTCATTCCCACCCAGGACAAATCTTTGTGTGATGAGCACGATCATTTGTTGTGTCTGGGTGTAATTTATCTATAATATGGATGTAATTAGAAATTATAAGTATGTTTATCATTGGACTTACATAAACGAACAACTTTACAGGCAACATTTTTTGAGAAAACAAAACAAAATGTCTTTCTCCTTTTTAGAAGTCGGTTAATCCATCTCGTCTCTATGGTTGCGATGGGAAAATGATAACTTCTTATAAGTAAAAAATAAAGCCGTTTTATTTGAATATTTGTCTTCAACATTTGCCTTTATCTTAAATAAACACTATTTGAAGATAAGTGTTTCCTAAGACATTTCCTTTTGAAGTATTACGAGTGCCAAGGACCGAAACTGTAAAAAACTTCTGCTGTTTTATTTACCCATATTTTTAAGACTATATCCACAATAATAAAAAATACAATATTCCTATGTAAAGCTATTAATAAAGAGATGAAGAATTGTCCGTTTTGCCCTTCATGTAGTAGAATAAAAATAATCTTTTCTAGTGTAACCTAAACTTAAGACGGTAAATTGATTTGTGACAATGACTAAACCAAACCATGTGTAATATTTTTAACTTTAATGATTAAATAAATGTTACTTTACATACAATCTACATTTCTATAGTAAAGTGTTTTTAACTACTTATTTAGGTTTTTTTTGTTATAAAGGCCGAAATACTATTTAATTTAAAAGGAATAAGATTACATTATTACAATTAGAAATTAAACTTAAGATATTTACAATTATAAAAAAAACTAAGCCTACGCAATAAATAAGAAAAATTATATACTAAAATAAGGCGTCAAAAAATTCACACTCCCAGTCGCTGTCGACTGGGAGTGTGCCCAAAAGGCTGGCAGCATTGCCACGTTGTACGGCAATGCTTATGCGCTGACCTAGGTAGAAGACAGCCTTTGGCCTCATTTAGTATTTTGTTCTCAAAAAAAATGGCTACCCGTTATTTTACGCTACAAAATAAGAAAAGACTAACATTTAAAAAGGATTACTCAGTTAAAGCTATTTACTTACATTATTGATTTTCTTGGTACTCTCTTAAAGGGAAACTACCTGAACACAATGGCATGTAAAAGATAATATTTGTATGGCATATCTTCTTTTTGCAATTTGTATTGCAAAAAGAAAAATAGTTTTTGAAAAATCTTTGTTTAGTAAAAAGTCTGAAGTTCGGTAGTTGTCGTTCATTGTGGCGTTCTAGGGGGCCTCTGTTCAGCAGTGGACGTCTTCCGGCTGATGATGATGATGTGTTCACACAAGTGTACTGGAATAACTCTTGCGTTGGCTAATGTGATTAGTATAACTAGTGTATTAAACTCACCGTATATCATTGCACGGGCGATCCTTCCAGTGGGGGAGGTGGTCGAGTCCATTGATCCTGTCCATATAGCCGAACTGGTCCATCTGCTGTCCGGTGTACATCGTTGATACCTCGTCTAGGGTGCCGTTTCTCTGAAGAAATAAGGTTAATTAATAATATAAAAAATAAATGCGGACAACATCACATACATTGCTCTGAATCCAAAGTAAGTAGCTAAAGCACTTGTGTTATGGAATTCAGAAACAATGAAGGTACCACAAATACCCAGACCCGAGGCAATATAGAAAAGTGAGTTACTACACTGACCCGTCCGGGGATCGAACCCGGGACCTCAGAGCTAGCGACACCTTAAAAACCGGTGCGTACGCCACTCGACCACGGAGGTCGTCAAAACTAGTAGTTGACTGAAAGACTGACAGACAATTACAGCGCTTAAAGTAAGGTTTTAAAAGTGATTAACTAATTTTATGATGATGAAAATTTCAGAAACCAGGCGTAAGATAGCCCAAAATGGTATAGAACATAAGTAGGCAGGTAGCTCAGAAAATCACCCTGAGGTGGGGCCTGCGGGTGACGGGGAGGGCACCTCGTCACCCGATCAGCTGACAGGCTGGAGGCCTGGAGGATACGGACGCGATGTTCCACGCGTTCGTTTTCAGAAGGAATGAGGGGTGGGCACTTTACACCCACCCCTCCAGAAGGAGTCCTTAAAGGACCGTCGCCTGCCGGAGCTGCGGTGAGAATGCTTAGCGATCCCGCGGCTCCAGCAAAGGCGAGAAGGGAACCGGGCTGTTTTTGGTCGGTGCAAGTCCGACATATCCCCACGTCTCTAATGATCTCGACGTGGGTCGAAATCATTAGATTTTCACCCCGAAAAAAAAAAAAATTTTCCATAGTACGTAGCTTTACTTCATTGGGCTATTAAAACACTCATTTATTTATAGTATTTAATGGCATTTGCCCAGCAGTGGGACAGTATAGTTTAGGGAAAAAAATAAAATATGTTAAAATAGGGATCGGGCGTTGACGGGAAATATAATTTACTCTTAAAAGTGATAATAAATATGTTTGCTAATACTTACAGCGAGCAGTAATCCCATCTGACTGTTTGGTCTTTTTCCTTTTGGATAGAAGTAATGTGCCAACGTCACTAGCGGGTCGTTATATCTATACAATAAAGATAATTTTTATTTTAGTTATTATGATCAGGTAGCGATAATGTATATGAGGAAAAGTGTGCTTTAGAAATCAAAACATTTCCTTTACAGGCATGAAAAAAGCAGCTTCGCTTAATGGGACAGGTCAATGACACATTCGAAATATAATATAAAAAAATCTGCATGAAAAATGGTCTTTATTTAATGTATGCAAGCGGTACCCAGCGGTTTTACCCGCGTAAGATACCGTAAGACTAAATTTATTTTTCGTAAATTTTCACTCAGGTTTAAATATTTTTTGCTGTTTGGATTGCAGACGAACAATTTATACATACACATACATGATATATGATTAGATCTTATATATAATTCAATCTTCATCACTGTTAAAATTTTCATTATGATAACTTTTAAGCTATCGCGCTGCATGTTTATAGTAATATTATAGAACGGCCGGTGTAACCCGGTCGATACGTCAAGCCTTTAAGGTATTTATGCATGTACACGCTAATCCCCGTTCTATAATATTACGATTTTAATTATGATTTTGAATCTTTTGTTCAGCAATAAACTGATTTCAAAAGTCTCCAACCTATTTAAAATTTTACCTCAATTTTACAAAAAGGATTCGTGAAGTTAAACCAAGCACTAACTTATTTAATAACTATATAAACTCACCCAAAGACAAGTTCTTCAGCAGTGACATGCACGAAGGGTTTCGCTCGATCTCGGTAGGTGATGGCCAGGCCGGACACCAGCAGGTTGAACACCCAGCTCGCCAGGTTGGGGGAGAATGATGTCACTGTCTGAAATACAAGGGTAACTTATAGGACATAGAATATATTTGAGACCCAAAGCTAGTTGTGTGTCAGACAGACAGTCGCTTTATAACATTCTGGTGTTTAGCTGGCGGGGAGACTGGCAGCCGAACCAAATGGTTGGGAAAATGCTACGCAGAAAAAGACAGAAAAATCAAACAGAACACTTATCTTTGTCTGACCTTTGGTATAAGTAAGAAGATATTAAGTAAACAGAGAATACTAAAAAGAAAATGATTGCTCATAACTGTAAAAGACGATAAAAATACAAAATGACTGTAAAATTATAAAAAGAATGTTAAACTAATCTTTGATATAATTATGGACCACCTCTGAGGTATCGATGAAAAAAAATATCAATTGAAGTCGATCCACAATAATTGGAGTAGATATATCGAAAAATCATTAATTCCAATTGACAACATCCTTCTTTTGTAGTCGGTTAAAAGTGAAATATAGTTACTTAGTTAGAAATTAAATTAAAACTCACCAATAACGGAATATTAGGCACCACAAGTTTTTGGTTCTTATCCACAGACATTTCCGGCACAAATCGCAGTATTTTGTTATGTTGGTACGTCACTGTATCGTTTTCATGGAACTTTATATTCACTTTCTCCATATCCTCTCTGAAACAATACAAAAATGGATATAAGTAAAAAAAAATATTATGTAAAGTGGCCCATGGAGAGCCGTTTCGCTACGTTGAATGCAAGAGGAGGAATGGATGGTAAGGATGAAGTATGTCAGATGATGGATGTCGAGACAAAATGATGAAAGTTATGCTTAGATGGCTTGGCTATGTCGAGCAAATGAATAAAGAACGATTGACGAAAAGAGTCTATAAGGCGAGTGTGAATGAAAAAATGAGTATGTATGAAGGGGATAATAAAAGTGGACGAAGCGAAACAAGTGTGTAAGGATCGTAGCAAGTGGAAAGATGTGGTCTCTGCCTACCCCTACAAGGGGACGAGGCGTGATTATATTTATATTTGTAAAAACGAGGAAAAATAGTAGGTAAACGCGAGGTCATGTGTCCGATTCCTACCCACGACAAATCTTTGTGTGATGAGCACGATCTCTTCGATTCTGTGTCTGAGTTTAACATATATGAAGTACCTAAAATACCTACGTATTTTGAAATGTATAAGTATGTCTGTCAGTTGTCTGATTGCAGTACAGACTGCCTAGCTTGGGATTTGGCCGTGTGTGAGTCCCAAGACCAACGAGGTTGCATTTGAAACTATAGAGTGAGCCTATCAGAGTTTAAACCGTAAGCACTAGTGTGAACAAGTGTTGTCGTCAATTATGTATGAAGATGGAGCTTGCCGTTTTAAAAAATCTATCTAATATACTAATATTATCCTAACAATGTCAAAACCATTGATATTTCCTTATATAAGTTTCTCGTTGCCCGAAAATTAACTTAAATGAAAAACGAAATGTACTAGGATCAGACTAAAAACTGCTCTCGCTTGGCACAAGGGGAACCTAGCGATAGTAGCAGTCTATGCATATCATACGTCGATGCCCAAAATATTCGACATAATTTAACTACAAAATCCAGTTTTTCAAGTTATTTTAATTAAATTAGGAAATGTTAGTTATATTATAAAACAAAAGAAAACCAGTATAAAAGCTCGTCTGACGTAAATTCGTTTTGACCCTAATTAACCCTAAGTTATTCATGATATGATCTTTATAAGTATCTTCTGCGTCAGTTGAATTATAAATAATTTGGTTTTCTTATAAACCTTTGTTCTTTTAAATATTCGTTCCGCGGTTTTGCCCCTTTTTCCGTTTGCTAATTAGGATAAAAAGTATCCTATATGTTAATCTAAGTATGAAACTACCTGTGTTCAAAATTGTATTATAATAATTAATAATAATATCCTAGGTATATAAGATGTTTGACAGTCGTTAAGTCAATTCTGACAACCAGTCTTACTATAGGATACTGTGCTTCCCAGTAAAAATGGGTTGTGGAGGTCAGATAGGCAGTCGCTCCATGTAAAATACGGTGATCAGCTGAATCCGGTGAGACTGGTAGCCGACCCGAACATAGTTGGGAAAAGGCTCGGGAATGATGATGAATAATAATATCCTAGGACAACTCACACACGGTTATATGATCCCAAGCTAAGCAGAGCTTGTGTTGTAACCAGACAACTGATAAACATACTTTTATGTATATTTCTAAATACATACATGTTATAAATAAATTACTCCCAGACACAGAATAAATGATCGTGCACATCACACAAAGATTTGTTCTGAGTGGGAATCGAACCCGATCTCCGGTATAGCAGTCAGGGTCACTAACCACAAGACCAACAAGCCTGTCATGTTAGTGGTTCAGTCTTTTTTGGTTAAATAATACCAATTTTATGTCACACATAGTATTGCCTTTTGATATAAATCTTGGTCTTAACAGAATTACTGTCTTTAAAGGATACTGTGTTACCCAGTAACATGTGTTGTGTTTGTCAGATAGACAGTCGCTCTGTAACATACGGTACCTAAACTAAATATCTTGTGACTTAAGTATCTGTGAGTGATGATCAATGCTCGTGCCATCTCTATATGGGAAGAGGCCTGTGCCCAGCAGTGGGACGTTTATAGGCTGGATTATTATTTATTATTATTTTTAAGTATAATAAATAATAATACACATACAAACTTTTATCCAAATCGGATGTACAGTTTAGTCTAGAAAGTGTAAAGACAAACATAGTCAGTATCTGTATATAAAACTTAAAACTTAGATCCAGCCATCCCTTGTTGTTTTGCTTTATTAAGATTGTTAGCAACGCACTAAGTCGAGGTCCGAACCCCGCAGGGGGTGCCCTTAGTAGACGTTGCTAACGTAGTTAGTTTTTCCTATTGCTCTGGCTGGAGGCCTTAAGGTCCTCGCCAAAAGTCCGGTGAAGCAGTCAAAGCCTGCGCTCAGGCTAACTGCAAAGATCTCTACCAAAAAAAGAAACTGTGTATTGTGTGCCAAAATTTAAGGTAGAATCAATCAAATAACATTACGTGTACCGGATCTTTATGATTTTGGCATTGCATCAAGACGTGTATCAATATTTGTTTAGTAATTTTCTCTTTGACGCCACTTATTGCTATTATATAACAAACATACACAATACCAATGACTACAAACGTGAGACAAAGATAGGTATATATTGCTGTCTCATTCAATGTTATATCAGTATAAAGAAGTTTTAAATAAAATCTTCTGCGAAGCCTTTTTTCTAGCTATGTTGTGGTCGGCTTTCAGTCTCACCGCCAGCTGAATACCGTATGTTACAGAGCGACTGTCTATCTGACACACAACACATGTTACTGGGTAACACAGTATCCCATAGTAAGACTGCTTGTCAGAATAAGGATAATAACAAATTTTAATTTAAGTCCATCTTTTAGATAATTAAAAAATATTAGACATGTATTTTTTCTTTTGTCCCATTAACAAAGTATTTTAAAGGTAAAGCGTGAACAATATTTGCGTGACGTCACGTCTAAGCGAAAATTGTACCAACCCGTGACGTCACAAGCTCCCTCTGAACTTAAAAGCGGTTTATCTTCGTATTTTTTTATTGATTTGATATATGAAAAAATACGCGTCTGTTATATTTTGATTATCTAAGTGGCGGACTAAATAAATTTTGACTTTTCATACCTAGTCATCTACCCATTGTAGGGATAATACGGTTTTAAAAGATTACAGTTATATATTTGATTAGTAAAAAGTTGTTTATTAACTTCAATGGCTAATGACGTATTTTCTCATAGATAAAATGCTTTAGTTTTTGTGAATCTTAATTTGGATTATATTGACGCAAAAAGCTTTACGATTAGGTAATAAAAGCTTTTAAGATACGGTCAAGTTAATTCTCTTTATTGATGTGAGTTCCGTACAGTAAATAGGTATTTTTAATTTTTGTATGTGTTAATGAGTTTTTTTTAATATTCGTATTTATTTGTTCTTTGTTATATTGAGTTAGTATTGTTAAAATTAATTAATATTTCATAAGTCAGTTTTTAGAAGATTCATCTAAATACAGGTTGTGACAGAAATGAGTTATCAAGAGCAATCGTATTATGATAAAAAAAATGTCTGTAACAACATTTCTATTCAATAATAGTTTTAGCTGTACCACGCAATTAAAGAACGAAAAAATCATGCATGGCCACTGACGCATACATGTATGCGACGAATTACACAAGCGGTAAGTATTTTTTTTAAGGAAGACAAAAAAGGAAAAAAATCTTGATATATAAATTGAATTCCAAGTATTTTGCCATAACGTTTTATTCCCACCAACGAGGTTGCATTTGAAACTACAGAGTGAACCTATCAGATTTGAAACCGTAAGCACTAGTATGAACAAGTGTTGTCGTAAATTATGTATGAAGATGGAGCTTGTCGTTTTAATAAATCTATCTGAAACTCTAATATTATCCTAACAATGTCAAAACCATCGATATTTTCTTATATAAGTTTCTCGTTGCGCGAAAATTAACTTAAATGATCAGACTAAAAACTGCTCTCGCTTGGCACAAGGGGAACCTAGCGATAGTAGCAGTCTATGCATATCATACATCGATGATTCCCACTAATTTTGACACTGAACCCTAAAAACGATAAACCGTAGTAAGTTTTTTCTACTATAAAAGCAACTATTGTTGAACACATTTATTACAACTACAAGACAAGAAAACATTTTTTATGTCACAACCTCTAAATTACTTAGCCGGATTTGATGTAACTTTGGTTAAAACGAAGGTTATTTGTTGAGCAATGTCTTTAAATAATCATTTTCCGGTCCAATGCCAGGGCCGATTTTCTTTAAGGTTATTTTTTTATTATGTAATACGTAGATTATTTATTTTGTAGTTTTGTTATACATCAATAACTAATATGACAATTAACTTTACCTTTATAAATTACATTTTACTACCTAACATTAAAATTTAGTTTCAACAAAAAAAAAGCAGTTTTTCCTTATTGAAATAAAACTACTTTTCACGGATTTTTTCGCGTGTCAGTCTGCTGTGACCATGATACCTGCAAAGGTGTCGAAACGTCGGGACTTAAAATCTAAATAAAAACCGCGAAAACATCCGTAAAAAGTAGTTTTATTTCATTGTCTAACATTCGCGTAAACCTAAGAAATCAGTTTTTCCTTATTTCATAATAATTTTACGAAGTCTTGTATTTCGGAAAAACCTATTTTGACTTTTTCAGTGTTACAAATTATTGTTGTTCGAAAATTAATTAAAAAGACTATTATTTTTAGGTCCCGACGTGTCTGTTTGTGGCATTGTAGGCTCTAAACGAATAAACCGATAACGATGAAGTATTTTGTTTGTACGTACCTATATATAATATACAGGGTGTTACAAAACCCCTGTCCGACCCGAAAGGGTGATATAGGGTTCACAAGCCCAAAAAAAATATAATTTCGAATATTCATGATAAAATCCCTAAATTTGAAAAATAGTGGCCTTTTGTGTGATCATTTGGCAGAACCTGTGACGATGCCGTCAATCTTACCCGCAATTTGGAGAATATTTTTTTTTTTTAGTTTATATATTTTTTTTACTTTTTTGTAATTAGTTATCGATACCTAACAACCCCTTAACGGATCGGACAGGGGTTTTGTAACACCCTGTATGGTCGAGGTTGATTTTCCCTACAATATGTGAAGATTATCCAAATTTTTTAAATTTATCAGCAATTATTAATTTGTACATGTATGTTCATAGTTATTTTATTCGCCTATATTAATTATTTTTTATATTTAACATAATAGGTATCTTACATATTATAGGGAAATCCATGATAAACAACAGAATGATGTCACCTATAAAGATATTTTAATGCATTAATGAGCAAATCATGATAAACATATTTTTTTTTTGTTTTTGCTAAATTACGTCGAAAGAATTATATCTACTATTTTAGGGTTCCTTTTAAGTATGTCAAAAAGTTATTTATTAACAAAATCACATGCGTTATTCTGGACCTAAAGAACTTGTGTCATGGAATCACAGACAACAAAAGTACCACAAACTCCCACCGAGACACTGTCAAAGAGCCGTTTTCTACATACAGTCAACCGGGGATCGAACCCGGGACCTCAAATCAGGCGTCATGAATGCTCGGGGTGTCAAATGTGGCCCTGACCACCGTGATTGTCATATTATAAATTATTATTAGTGTCCTATGTAAAAAATATTTTATTATTCGGAACCATGGTAAGTAAATCCGTCTTACACTTGACCACTTTTTTTGGTCATTATAAAAAGGGTTCAAAGGTTTCCAATAATATGGAATTAAGGCTTTATTCTTAAACTGTTAAATCTATTATTTATATTTATATATGTATACTTGTTTACGATATCAATAACGACGAGATTATAAAAAAAAGTTTAACTTAATCAATTTTATGCGTATTGAGTTATGTTACTATAAAATATTTACATATTATACTACTAGCTGTGGCCTTCGGGTCCGCCTGCATGATTCTCCTTTCAGTAATTCAAGTTCACCTCATACTAAGTTGCATGAAAATGTGTTAAGCAGTTTTACAGTGAATGAGTAACGGACAGACAGAACAAAATCGTAATATTTATAAAATTAGTACGAATCGTATGGATTAGGTAAGGCCCAACACAATAAACAAGATTTTATTGTTAGGTATATACATATGTCCTTAATTATTTTTTTTGGCTTTATGCTTATATTTCATATCATAGAAATCAGGCTTAGTATAATTAGATATCTTCACTTAGCATAAAATAAACGCTAGAGAGATACTTCTTACGCTGCTTAGGCGTCGCGCCCGCGCCCCGTCTCTTCTGTATGTTTTGCGTCGCGACGCTTATATACATTTTGTATGAAAGGGACGCGGTAGAGACAAATGTCCGCGCTCGGTCTGCGTCTTAGGCCTCTTCTGTCTGGCCTGCGCCTTAGACCTTTTAAACTACTGTACACATTTTAATGCAGTTTTCAGCAATAGATAGACTGATACAAGAGGAAGGTTTTCTTACATAACATACATACAGTACAGTCAAGTCGATACATTTTGGATGCTATGGAAACCGGAGTTTTATAAAAATGTAAGTATAATAAAAAAATACACACCTATAAACAAACGGCCCAACTTCGACGAGTTTCGGCTTTTCTCCATTTTCCAGGAACCCTTGCGGGTTGGTCACGTTAAATATATAGACCTTAGTTAGTCGTATCACGCCGGGCTTGTGCCAGTAGCTGTAGCTTAGGGACCCATTCCATAGTTTCAATTCCTGTAACGAAGAAAAAACGATAAAAATAAAGTCATTAAATAAAAGAAAAACAAAAAAAAACAAAATAGATTTGTAGACAATCATGGATCAAATATTTTGAATATGTAATTGGGATGATAACTAAAATATAAAGATAAAATTTAGTCCATCTTTTCAATAATATAAAAATATTAGACACGTATTTTTTTATTTGTCTTATAAACAAAAAAATATGAAGATACAGTGAGTACAAATCTTCCGTGACGTCACATCTAAACAAAAGTTGGACTAACCCGTGACGTCTTAAGCCCCCGCTCTTGAACTTTAAAACGGTTTATCTATGTATTTTGTAATTAAGTTGATAATAGAAAAGTAAGTGTTTATTATAATTATTTTGTTAATCTAAATGGTGGACTAAATTTATTTTGAATTTTCATATCCAGTCATCTACCATATTGTAACATTTATGATAAGTTACTCATTTTCATGATTGAATTTATTTTAATGTAACTAAATTCGCGATTTAAGTGTTTTTACATAATAGAAATTCAAATTAAGCAGGATGTCACCGAAAGAGTATATCTATCCAAAAGGGGTGAAGAGTACATCTGGTATAGAGTCAGAATACTAAATTTGAGCTAAAAAAAAACAAAAAATTGATATCCAGTTTTTCGCATCAATTTCTTTGACATTACAAACTTGACAAACTGACTCTATACCAGATGTACTCTTCACCCCTTTCGTATAGATATACCCTTTCGGTAACACACTGTACAATATTAAGAAATGAGTTGCTTACATAACAAAAAAAAAACGTTTTTCTTATATAACTTCAAATCCTGGTACATAATAGAAAAACCCAATTATATACTTTTTGTCCAAACCAAAGTTAAAAGTTTTTGTTTCATACAAATTAGGCAAAGAAAAACGAATTTTTGCGTTTCCAAAATGTTCTAGAGAATTAAAGGTTGATGTTTTTGTAATTATAACATCATTACATAAGAAATTTCGACTTTAGATAAAGTAGAAAAAATGGGCAAGAAATTACGAAGGTATTACAAAGGACCATTAAAGGCTAGTTTTTGTTACAGAATATTTTACTCGACTTCAAAAAGAGGAGATTCTTATTTAACTGTGATTTTTATCCCTTTTTCTTTGTTAGTGAAACTTCTTTTTTTATTAATATAGATCACAGTTTTTTTTTTATTTAACTAACATAGATTCACTGCTCGCCTGTACTGTCCCACTTCTGGGCAAAGGCCTTACTCAAATCCCAATATTCTTTATTCAGTTTGTTTTTTTACATTTCTATGCATAAAATAAAACTAAGAAAATAATTAGTGTAATTAGGATATTTAAACAATACTCACTCTAAATATAATATAGTCGAGCCACGGTACAAAAGACAGGATGATTCCCAATACTACAGTACATATACTAAACAGTATCACTGTAAGGCGACCTGAAACCAAAGAAAATAACAATTAATTAAAATAATAATACAACCTGGGACAACTCACACACGGTCATCTGATCCCAAACTAAGCAGAGCCTGTATTGTAACTAGACAACTCATAAACATACTTATATATTTCTAAATACATATTATAGATAAATGACACCCAAACACTGGACAAATAATTTTCAGAACACAAAGATTTGTCCTGGGTGGGAATGGAAACCACGATCTCTTGTATCGCAGTCAGTGTCACTAACAACTAGACTCTTGGCCAGTCATATATTTCCAAACGTTACTATAAAAAAAGAAAACACGTTAAGCCTTTTTTCTTGGCTATCATACTATGATCTTTGGCAGTCGTTAAGTCAATTCTGACAAGCAGTCTTACTATGGGATACTGTGTTACCCAGTAACATGTGTTGTGGAGGTCAGATAGACAGTCGCTCTGTAACATACGGTGTTCAGCTGAATCTGGTAAGACTGGTAGCCGACCCCAACACAGTTGGGAAAAGGCTCGGGAGATGATGAGTAGCTTGGTTAAAACATAAATATATAATTTCACTGAAAGGAGTGAATGCTGAGATGACGAGTAGTAGAGATGAATGGAAGCTGAATACGCATTGCGACCACAAATAATTGGGAACAGGGCAGGGAGATGATGATTCACTAAGTTCACAATTCAGAAGGAATCCCTAATTTTAGAGAGTTTTTTATCGAAATCCTAGATGTTTACGGCGGACAAATGAGACAATTTTACTCCTTAAATTTTCAGTTTTTAGCCAGAATCGTATAACAATTTGTTCAGCGATTTTGAATATTAGAACAGTTAGAAGTAAAACTAGGTTTTCATTCGCATCGGTTTTGTGCGGATAACTGTAAAAAAAGCTATTTTATTGACATTACGTTTACGGTTTAACTAAAAAGTCGATCTGTAAAAATACACAAAATTAAATCGGTGATCTCAATTCTCAAATCAATGAAAGTGGACGAATCGAAACAAGTATGTAAGGATCGTAGCAAGTTGAAACTCTCGGTCGGTCTCTGCCTACCACTACGACAAAGTAGCGTGAGTATAATTATGTATGTATGTTTCCCAATTCCGAACTTTAATGATCATATTATAAAAATAATGATAATCATTATTCAAAAAGTCGTTCATTCAAGTTCTCAAATTCAAAATCTGTGAAGCTTAAACATCCATTAAAGTCTTGTTATATAAATAATTAATCCAACAAGTCATTTAATAATTAGAAGTGAACCTACAAACACGTGCCGTCCTATCTTACATAAACGTGATGTTGCTCCGTGATGTTAATATCTAGAATTAATTTAATTGTCCGGCTATAGGTAAATCACCTGTGATGTTTGGCCTAAGCTATAAGAGGAAGCGATTATAATATATGGTTAATATGTAATGCATAATGCACAATACTGAAAGACTAAAATACAATCATTTGTTAGTCTACGAAAAATGAGTGATGTTATTAGTTTGCGGTCTGTGTGTCTGTCTGTAGCATTGTAGCTATTAGACGAATTGACTGATCGTGATACGTTTTTTGGAAGCTTAACTGATCAAGATGTTTCGAATCTATGATTTATGTTTTTTTCTAAGTATTTTAAAAGTTAAAGGTTGTAGATTATTTATAGATTTTTTTCAACTTTTAATTTATAGTATTTTATGTTTACAGAGTTGACAATACGGCTAGTCATGGTATTATTAAACCCGCCAACTATCACTGCTGCATTAAAAACGTACAATATATTTATCTTATCAGATAAATATTTTAAATGTAGCATAGCAGCATTAGCTCCCGACCAAAACTTTGATTCGCTTTAACTAATAAGTTTAATCTTAAGGCCGATTTACATCAAACAAGCGAATACTTATTATATTATTATCCTATCAGGTTCTCTTAGAATTTTAAATTTCTTTCTTTCTTTCATTCTCTCGTTTCGTGTAAATCGGTCTCAATTTTGAAAAAATGAAAAATTTGTTTATACATTTTTGTTATTTTACTGACGGACTGAAAAGATTTTGCATTTTGTCATTTTTTTCAATCGCTTTCAGCTTATAACTTGAGTTACTCGGAGCAATACTAGTAGCAACATAACTAGGTATTTCCTTTATCGTTTACTACCATTACCAGAACTGTGTCGTAAACACCTATTTATTTATTATTATATAAATTAACATTAGGCTTCGCCTCCGCCTTGAAAAACACGAACTAGGCGGGTAAAACCGCGAGGCAAAGCTAGTATTATACAGAATGTTACCAAAAGAGTATATCTATCCAAAAGGGGTGAGGAGTACATCTGGTATAGAGTCAGTCTACAAAGTTTCAGCTCAAAATTTTAATGAGTTCATTTAATTTTTAAATATTCAAAATTCAATTATTTTTTCAATATTCAAAATTACTAGTCTGGGTGTTTTGTAACCCCCGATGCAAAAACGACAGGTTTTGATAACTTTGACGTGTCTGTCTGTGGCATTGTAGCTCCCGAACACATGAACCGATTTTGATGTTGTTTATTTTTTTTATTTGAAAGGTGGATTATAATTAATAATACGGGAATTTATATTTTGATAGTTCCAACATTAATTATGTACGCAATTTTTATTTGTTAAATTTATTATTAACTTTAATAATAGTCTTCTTCCATACATTTTCCATATTTATATAGGTTTTATACTAAGTCATTATAACTACAGGTCAAGCAGAACAATTGAATGAGATAGGATCTTTGACCCATCATATTACTTACATTTTATGTACGTATAAAAGATTTTTCTCAGAAACACCTTGACAGAATGACCCTACTATAATTATAAAGATTATTGTTCCTATTAAAATAATTATACACACAACTTTGCACCTATTTTCTAAGGAACTATTTAAAAGATTTTTTTATTAACTTGTTTGTCATATTATAAAACAGGAAGGCACGTTGGTCCTTACTGTCATACGTTGATCTTTGACAGTCGTTAAGTCAATTCTGACAAGCAGTCTTACTATGGGATACTGTGTTACCCAGTAACATGTGTTGTGGAGGTCAGATAGACAGTCGCTCTGTAACATACTGGTGTTCAGCTGGCGGTGAGACTGGAAGCCGAACACAGCTTAGGAAAATGATAGATAAATATGACCACTACGACTCCTAGATACCTTATTATTAATGAAAAAATATGTACCAAAGCCTGAAACTTTCTAGAACGATGTAATGCATAGTGAATATGACGCAGTCTGTCTAACCTATTTACATGAAACTCGGTATGGAAGAAGCATGGATTCCAAGAAAGGATATAAACATAATAAACATAACATACCATCACGCCTGTATCCCCGAAGGGTTAGGCAGAGGTGTAACAATGTACACCCACAGTTCGCCGATATGTTTAGGTTCCATGTAATAGGGGCGAGCCTATAGCCACTAACCAGGCACAAATCCAAACTCCGACCTGCTACTGAGAATTTCATAGAAAACCCCAATAACACCTTGGTCGACTCGGGAATCGAACCAAAGGATATAAGCTTCTTTTATATCTGATACTGAGATAAGCAGAGCCGTGGAATCAGGTAGTTTTCTATAAACACGAAAGGTCTTTAGTTCAAAGATTTTCCCAGTAAACAACTTATTTAAAGATAACTCTGTGGTCGTTTTGATGTCACGTAGCTTCTTATTAAAGATCTTATTTATAGGTTATGATTATAAGTTATTATAAGAAATATTTTTTACGAATTTATTATCGGCTACAACAGTCACGACCAGGTCCTCGAATCAGCCATTTAAGAGTTGCTTGAATTGACCGAATGATCTGCTTCATTTGGTCATTTTTACGATAATTGGCATTCGCCGCCTCGATGGCCTAGTGGTGCTAAGCGCGACTGCTACGCTAGATCTTGGGTTCGATTCCCAAGTCGACCAAGGTGTTATTGGGTTTTTCTATGAAATTCTCAGTAGCAGGTCGGAATATGGATTAGTGCCCGGTTAGTGGCAATAGGCTCGCCCCCTATTACATGGGACCTAAGCATACCGGCGAACTGTGGGTGTACATTGGTACACCTCTGTCTAACCCTTCGGGGATACAGGCGTGATGGTATGTTATGTTATTGACAGTCGCTCTGTTACATACGGTATTCAGCTGTCGGTGAGACTGGAAGCCGACCCCAACATAGTGGGGGAAAAGGCTTCACAGAAGATTTTTCTTATATCCGTGCAAATAACATTCTTATTTATAATATTATTTATTTATTGTAAATATTCATAATAATATTCCTTCCTGGGTGATTAGAACTATATTTTTAGCTAAAATCCTTGATTATAATAGGTTTATATATTCATAGATTATTTTAATGCATATTAAATCAATGGCGTTGTGACCTAGCGGTTCAATGAACGGACTTGTGAGCGCAAGGTTGTAGGTTCGAACCCGTTATAGGCATATCAAAGTGACATAATTAAAATTTTATGTACTTCTAATTTTATTATTTAAAAACTTTTAACTGAGAACTTGATTAAGCCTCTTAACCCAATTCTCAACGAAGGTTATTATTTATTCAAAATTAAGTATAACGGTATTTAGCTTATAAAAAAGCAAGGCAAGAAAAACCGTGGGGCTTAACTAGTTAACAATAAATCTCAATAAGGGAAAGGTGACATCATATTTAAAATATTTCAATTCGTAAAGATTTTGTTTGTACTAATTTTATTTTTAAACATAATAAATTTATTATTTAACTTTGTTATAAAACAAAAATAACTAAAATAGGCGTTTAATCAATTGTCACTTTTCGAGATTTTTTTTTGCAATAAATTAATCATTAAATATCTCTATAAGAAAAACGTTGTGTCTATCGATCTTTGTATTAAGATAAAAAAATGCGTGCTGTATCGAATTATCGAAATAAATAAATAAATAAATAAATAAATAAATGCGGACAACATCACATGCATTGCTCTGAACCCAAAGTAAGTAGCTATTAAGCACTTGTGTTATGGAATTCAGAAACAACGAAGGTACCACAAACACCCAGACCCGAGACAAGGTAGAATAGTGAGTTTCTACATTGACCCGTCCGGGGATCGAACCCGGGACCTCAGAGCTAGCGACACCTTGCAAACCGGTGCGTACGCCACTCGACCATGGAGGTCGTCAAATACCTTATTTTTACATAACTCGTTTGTAATTTATGTGTTTGACGTAAATTATGTTTTTACTTAGAAACTATAAAGATTCACATTAATTTTATATTACTTGTTTAATTTAAATTATTTGTTGTATGTCAAATTAAATTGTTATAATTTGTTTTAAACAAACGGATTTTATATATCTTTATTTTTTACTTTTCAGGATTTAGTAGAAAAAGCTTTGAAACGCTGGGAATTATAATAAAAAAGCAATAAAAATCTTTATGAAACTATTACTATAACTTAAAAAAATTTGCAACCGCAGACTAATGATATAAATTTTTTGATATATTAATGGAAAAATCATAGCTAAGAAGAATTTTGATCACGTCAATTTTAAACATAAAAATCATAATCCATCCATTCTTAGGAGTATATATTATGTACGTCAAAGATTGTGCAAAAATAGGCTATTTAATTAAGATTACCATTTTCTTTTTATTTTGGCTTTCTTAATATATTTTCTATGTGTCTAATGGCGGTTAGGCCAAAATATAAATTAAGAAGAATTAATAAAAACGTTTAGGATATACTTAAGCAGAAAAATCACCGGGCTTGTTTGGATCAAATATATTTCTTTTTGTATACAAAAGAAAAATGTGTGTAGAGAAGCAATATAGTGCTTCTTTTCTTATAAGAATTAATTTAAATATGGGAACGGGGTATTTACAAAATTAACTATTTTATGTGTGAAAGGCCTTGAAAAAATACCCTCTGCAGTACATGTATAAATAAATTTTCAGTAGGTATTTCCCCGGACGACAACATTCTCTGACATACACACTGACATTATAACTTAATGTAATATCAACCAATTAATTATGACGTACAAACTTTGCTAGTACGTCAGAATTAATTATATCTTCGTATTAAAAACTATAATTGCCCATTCAGTCTAGGATAAACAGATTTCAGACATTATGTAATGTACCTATGCAAGGTGTTACCGAAAGAGTATATCTATCCAAAAGGGGTGAAGAGTACATCTGGTATAGAGTCACTTTACAAAGTTTCAGCTCAAAGTGAGTTCATTTAATTATTGATATTATTTTTTTCCTCAACTCTTTAATATATTATTATTGTAGTTAAAATAAAACAAAAGTAATTTTGAAATCGCCAATCCGCAGAGAGCAAGCGTGGTGATCAATGCTCGTGCCTTCTCTATATGGGAAGAGGCCTGTGCCCAGCAGTGGGACGTTTATAGGCTGGAATTAATAAATATTTTTTTAAGAGAGATTTTGAGTATGATCACTGAAATATCAGAAACTACCAGTCGGATTCGAAATAAAATTAGTTTTTCTGTAGTTATTAAGTAAAAAAGGTTTTTAACATCATTTTTGGAGGAAATAAATATAAATAAAATAATTGAAACCGTGGGGCAAGTTAGTTATTTTTATAGCATTTTAATAGTGATTTCTATAAGCTATTTAAAAAGGAGGAAATTTTGAATTTGACGTTTTTTTGCGAATGCATGTGATATTTCAGCTGATAAAATAAATAAAATACTGGCTTTTCATTGTCCCACTGCTGGGAAAAGGCCTTGCTTACGTCTTTTAAGATGATTTTCTCACACAATTTTTGTTTCATTTTTATGCATTTCCTGGATTTTAAAAGATAATATTTTGGAAAAACCTTGTCTAAAAGTATATTTATTATTATATTTTGTACCTATATAATATACACTATTTTTCACACAATATTTTTGTTTATTTTTTCTAACATTTCCTGGTTTTAAGAGATAAAAATTTGAAAAAACCTTAATCATAATCATAATCATAATCATTTATTCATTTGTAAACATAGGTTTTACATAGATGGTATTAAACAATAAAATAAATAGTAGTAGCTCTATGTTTTGCTTCATTGGCATACAAATGTTTTTTTGTTGAGACCTTAATAACTAGATTTACATGCTTAGATAATAATAACAAATATTAAACTATAACAATAAAATAAATTTTAAATATAATTAGGAACTATTACAGTAAGGTTTTTAGTTTTATAAATATTTTTCGTTTAAAAATTCGTCTAGTCTGTAATAACATTTTTCTGTTAAAAATTTCTGTAGAGCTGTTTTGAATTTAACCATTGGCATGTCTTTTACGCCGTCAGGTAATTTATTATAAATTTTAGGAGCTAATCCGAAAAAACTTTTAGACATAAGAGCTGTTTTACATTTTAGATTACATAATTGATTTGCATGCTGAGATCGTATTGGGTTTATCTTTACTGCTGAGAATTTAGGGAACAGATTCGGATTCATTTTTACAAACAACGCAGTTTCTAAAATATATAATGACGGCAAAGTTAATATTTTCAAGGATTTAAAATAAGGAACACAGCTATCTGTTACTTGAAGACCGCACATTGACCTTATGCAACGCCTTTGCATTCTAAATACTGTCTCACTGTTAGTCGATTGACCCCAGAAAATAACCCCGTAGCGAAGGACTGAACCAACTACTCCGTGATATGCTGTGACTAGTGTTTCAATGTTTACTTTTTTTGAAAGCTGAAACAGTGCATATGCAGATTTACTTATGCGCTTACATAACAATTCTACATGAACTTTCCAAGTTAGCTTGTTGTCAATAGTTATGCCCAAGAACTTACTACTCATAACCTCTTCTATTATTTTATCGTCGTAGGCTACACAAATGGTAGGATTTACGCGTCGTTGGTGAAAATGCATTACGTTAGTCTTATTTAAATTTATTTTTAAGTTATTGTTTTCAAGCCATTTAACGATCTCGCTTAGAGTAACATTGATATTATTTTCATAGTCGTTAGGGTCTGTACACTCAATAATTGCTGTGCTATCATCAGCAAAGAGGACCATTTTTTGTTTTACTACTCTTGGAAGGTCATTTATATATATTAAAAATAGTAACGGACCCAGTACGCTGCCTTGTGGAACGCCGTATTTAACATTTTTGAATGCGGATGTATAGGAAGTTTCTAGTTTAGTTTTAGGGGATATTCTGCAGATTTCAGTACATTGATACCTATCACTTAAGTAAGATTCTAGAAGGTTAAGTATGTTGCCTCTAACTCCATAGCCATATAGTTTTTTTTAGTAGTAGGTTATGATCTACATAATCAAATGCTTTAGACATGTCAGTGTATATGGCGCATACTGGACTCTTTTTGTCTACAGATGTCATTATATTTGATAATAGGTCATAAAATGCCATATTTATTGTAGAGTTTTTCCGGAATCCTTTTTGTTCGTGGCATAATAGTTTATTTTTTTCAAAGTAGTTGTAAAGAGCATTATATATTACTTTTTCTATGATTTTTGAGAATACTGGAATTTTTGCGACTGGTCTGTAGTTTTTAATATCGGATTTATCATTTTTTTTGAGAATTGGCTTTACAATAACCTTTTTGAGGTGTGTAGGAAATATGCCATCGGTTATGCAATTGTTAATAATATGAGCTAGAGGCTGTGATATTGAATCTTTAATATATTTAATTACTTTTGTAGATACGCCATCGTATCCAACAGTATTTGTATTTTTTAATTCATTAATTATTTTAATTATGTCTAACGGTGTCACTGGAAGCATGAATAATGATTGAGATGTCAAATTGTTAAAATGGTTAATAGTTGTATTGTCATTGTCGTTTTTTATATTATCATTTTCAATTAAATCTATAAAATAATTATTAAATGTCGTTGCAATTTCAATCGGATGA
Source organism: Autographa gamma (assembly GCA_905146925.1). Lineage (NCBI taxonomy): Eukaryota > Metazoa > Arthropoda > Insecta > Lepidoptera > Noctuidae > Autographa > Autographa gamma. The sequence continues at coordinate 1,256,764 of LR989878.1, read as the reverse complement.
GTAATAGTTCGGTTTTCTGTCTTTAATAATAATACTGAGTCTTGGGGAAAATTGTATTTAGTTTTGTTGATTATTTTCCAAGCAGCTTTGGATTTGTTTTTAGCGGATTTAATAAAATGATTATTTTGGGCTTTCTGAGTTAATCTTATTATTTTCCGGTATATTGCAGAGTATTTTTTAAAAGCAAGTTTATTTTTTGGATTCCGTTGCATTCTATATTCCCAAAGTAATTGTCTTTGTTTTTTGCTGCATATTTTTATACCATTGGAAATCCACTTGGTAGATTTACTAGTTTTTATAGTAACGTATTTATTTGGGAAGCATAATTTATATAAAAGTAAAAAGTCATTTATGAAATTCTGAAACGATTCATTTGCATCCTTAGCATCATAAACATTCATGAAAGATAGACTTTTTAGATGTGATTTGAATTTAATTAAGTTTTCTTCGCATATATCTTGTTTCATTGTTTTCCAGAATTTAAGCTTACATGTTTTTTTGACAGGTACCTTGAGTATCTGAGAGGTATGATCTGAGAGAATTAGATCGATTACTTCTGCTTTACATGCCGCGCGATAGTTGTGCGCAAAATTATCAATACATGTACTGCTGCTAAATCTAGTAGGCTCGTAAAGGGCTAGTCTTAAATTATATTGCTGGAGGAAACATTCGAATTCCAATGTTATTTTGTTTCTTTTGAGTACGTCTATATTAAAATCTCCACACATAACAATATATTTATTTGATTGTAAACTAAGTCGTTTTAGTATGCACTCTAACTTTTCATAGAATGTTGGATAATTACTTTTAGGTATTCTATACACACATAATATGACAATATTGTAAGATATTAATTCTATTGCACAGCATTCGAAAAAAAACCTTGTCTAAAAGTGTATAAATATATAAAATATACATTTTGTATATTATTTTAAAATTTCATTTTAGTTTTATATAAGTTTTTGTAAATACTTCTTATATTATTGTCAGATTAGCAATATAATTAAATAATATATTTAAAATTGAAAATTTAATAGAAAAACGTGTGTACCAGGATATAAAATTTAATATAATGTGTTTTTTGAAAAAAAAAAGAAAAAAAATATATATATATATGTTATCTAACATTATGCAATAAGTTGGTATATCCTAATCATAATATGGGAAGTCATTAAAAAACCAAAAAAAACATTACAATTGTTGTTTTTTAATTCATTGCCAAAAACATAGATTTCAGATAAAACTTAGTCCCATGCTTAACAAGAAATAAAAAATATATAAAAACCGACTACAAGTGAAAAAAACCAAAACTACTGAATCGATTTTGATAAAAATAAATTAAGAACTGCCGAGCTATCGACCATTTTTTTTGTATGTTTATAACCCAATAGACCAAGCAAGGAAAGATTTATAAAATTGAATTGAAAAAAAAATAACCTATTTTTTTTATCCCGAATGCGAGTTATAGTGACGCAATCGTCACAGGTTCTGCCAAATTATCAAACAAAAGGCCACCATTAACACCGACGAAATGGTGGTGTAGTTTTTGAATTGTCTTCAAATTTAGGGATTTCGGAGGCTATTTCAAAGTTCATTATTATTGTTATTATCATGAATTTATTTGGGCATATAATTGTGAACCCTATATCACCCTTTCGGGTCGGACAGGGTTTTCTTAACACCCCGTATATCATAGCTACATAAAGCTATGGAGCAACATGCCACAGTCAATCTCATGCGAAGTGAAAGTAAGATTTTAGCCCACTTGTGGACCGGTTCTCCGGTCAATGTCAGTGCAGTCACCTGTTTTAAACATCTCGCTTTCGTATGAGAAGATAATAATGATAGTTCAAGCCTATAAAAGTCAAACTGTTGGGCACATGCCTCTTCCCATATAGAGAAGGCACGAGCATTGATCACCACGCTTGCTCTCTGCGGGCGATTTCAGGTCCCAAATTTTTCAATCCAGGTTTCCTCACGATGTATAATAATAATATATTAATTAAGAAAAAAAGTTCTTAATTTTAACTACATTTCTGGGGTTTTCTTAACATAATATTTGGCTTAACAAACTAAAAATTTACAAACAAAAAAAGAGTTTTTCAAATCCCCGTTAGTTAATGAAATTAAATCATTCAAGCGATAAAAATGAAGAGTTTATGAGTAGATCCATGATCCAATTTATAGTAAAACTAGATACATATTTATGTTAAAATTGATAGTAAAACATTTGTGGAATCCCATTCAAGAGTGTAAGATTAAGTCATTAACCGTTTTTTGTTAATTTACAACTAAACCATATCTTTTTAATTGCTTTCATTCATAATGGTCGTTAAATTAACTATTAAAGAGATTTAAACGCATGTTTCTCGATCATTGAGTGTTTTAAAGGTAATTTTATTGCCGTAGCAGATTAACTGGTATTTTTATTTAATTTGTTGACGAAAAATGACGGGCCTGTTGGTCTAGCGGTTAGTTACCCTGACTGCTATACCGGAGGTCGTGGGTTCGATTCCCACTCAGGACAAATGTTTGTGTGATGAGCACGATCATTTGTTCTGGTCTGGGTGTATTTTATCTATAATATGTATGTATTTAGAAATATATAAGTATGTTTATCAGTTGTCTGGTTACCATAACACAAGCTCTCTTAGAGCTTAGCTTGGGATCAGATAACCGTGTGTGAATTGTCCAGGAATATTATTATTATAGGAATATTTGTTAAGTCTCTGTGTTTGTAAACATTGGTAGAAATTACGTTGTAACGTTTGGTAGAATCTACTCGTGATCAGAGGGCTGGTTTGTTCCTTGCACAGAGAATCGGCATAGCCATTCAACGTGGCAATGCTGCCAGCCTTCTGGGCACGTTCCCCGCCATTGACAAGGATGACGATGAGTTCTTTGACGCCTGTTAGATTTATTTATGTAAGATTTAATTTTAGTATAGTTGTAAGTGTTTCTTATATTATATTTAAGTATTGAAAGGTAGAAGTTAGTTTTTTGTGATATTTTGTACTGTAGGAAAATTGTTTCCTAAGTATTTTTGTCGGTGAAGTTTTTTTTGGGCCTTTTGTCAGGAGGATGCCATCGGTATTACAAAGCCTTTGTTGTCTGCCCGTTTGTCTATCTGCTACTCATGAATCATAATTACAGGTAGATTTTTAGTGTCTCCGTAACCATTATAACAACAAATAATATTTGAAAAGAAAACCTTTTGTTTTTTTTTCAAGTATTTAACAAAAATATATTTTATTATATATTTAGAAAGTTATTATTATATTTTTAGACTTGACTGATTTTCTGTGATATAGAATCTATGTAAAAAAATGTATAATTTTAATATTATTCTATTTTATTATCAGGCACAGAAAAGATAATTTAAAACAAACATAATATCTTTAAAAAATAATTGTTGTACTGGGTTCGAACCTGCAACATTCACATACGAATCCTATCATTACACCGCTGAGCTACTACTTGTATACAATGTATAATCTTTCTTTTGTACTAAAAAGCCTATCTAGGCTTGAAAGTGTAAGAGAAAGTAAAAACATAGCATATTTAAGTATGTCGAGGAACATAATACATCATTACGATGGTAGAAACTATGGGATAGGCAGTTTTGGTAAATTTAACATAACATATTATCACGCCTGTATCCCCAAAGGGGTAGCTAGAGGTGTACCAATGTATACCCACAGTTCGCCGATATGTTTAGGTCCCATGTAATAGGGGGCGAGCCTATTGCCACTTACCGGGCACAAATCCAAACTCCGACCTGCTACTGCGAATTTCATTGAAAAACCCAATATCACCTCGGTCGACTTGGGAATCGAACCCAAGGCCTCCAGCGTAGCAGTCGCGCTTAGCACCACTAGGCCAACGAGGCAGTTTAGGACTCAGTTATAACTCATACCTAAGTATACACTACATCATCATCGTCTCTGCCCTGTTCCCAATTATTTGTGGTCGGCGCAATGCGTATTCAGCTTCCATTCATCTCTACAACTCGTCATCACAGCATTCACTCCTTTCTTTCTCATAAATCATCTATATCTAAATGTAAGTAAGTAAAATAAGTGATTGAAATCAATTGAGTTAAATAAAAATCAAACAATTCCGGAAAGCCAGAAATATTGATTAGTATAATTAAATTTTCTGAAGGATGTTTTGATTTTAAACCCCAAATTACTGTACCGTTTTTAATGAAATCTAAATGGGACAACTAGTGATCCAAAATATGTAACCAATTATTTACTGTGTAGGCTTAGTTTCTTTTTTATTACTTATTGTCAATATCTAAAGTTATTTTTTTATTTGTAATATAGTATGTTTTATTAATTATTAAACCTTATGTAAATGCTGATAGAATAAATGATGTTTGTAATACCAATGCAAAAAAAAAACTGTGCAATGCAGTATTGCCGAAGATATCACTTAACAAACAAACACTGGAATTGATAACCTCCTTCCTTTTATAGTCGGTTGATAACTAAGGAAAGATGCAATTACGATAAATGCATGGGAAATAGTTTTATATAACTATATGAGTGTTTATCTGCAAATCAAAGGTCATGGCTGCACGCTGCAGTTATTGTGGCTGACACTGAGACTGTGGACTTGGGACAATTTGTTTTATGCGTGCTTGTGGATTTTAGAAGTTGTTTAAAAATCGGCAATGTTAAGTCGCACTCGCGCATAAAGGGTTCCGTACCATCGTAAAAGATTTTTATCTATAGATAAAACTTAACAAAAAAAAACGTTTTTTTTTAGAGCAAGCCAATTGTTGTTTTAGCAATATAAGCTTAGTCAAAATTTCAACTCTATCTGTTACTGTTTATGAGATACAGCGCACTGACAGACAAATAGACGACTATCGGTTGCTTTAGAATCCTCTGGGCGCAGAACCCTAAAAAGGTGAATTACTAACTTACTTCAGAAAGCGGTTTACAATTTGACTTTAATTACTTTGCAAAATATTTGTTACCCTACAACGAAAACAGTGAATGAATAAAAAAAAAAAAAATTGAGATCGTTGGGGTATACCTCACAGGAATTCCCATATAAATATTGAAGTCGGTTCCCTATACTATTATGTGTCATCATCATTATCATCCAGCCTATAAACGTCTCACTGCTGAGCACAGGCCTCTTCCCATATAGAGAAGGCACGAGCATGTGTAATCACATTTAATTTATACTTAACTCCACAGTTACTGCAGTTTTAACAAGGAACTTGCTATTGTTAACTTGTTTGACATACTCCTGGTTAACTGCCAATAAATGAGTAATACTATAAAAACCAGACAAAGACAAAACTTATAACAAACGATGAAGGAAAACATCGTAAGGAAACTATCCAAAATTTGGGATCTGAAATCGCCCGCAGTGCAAGCGTGGTGATCAATGCTCGTGCCTTCTCTATATAGGAAGAGGCCTGTGCCCAGCAGTGGGACGTTTATAGACTGGAATTACATGTTGTACAATATTGTACATTCTAAAGAATAGGACTATAAAGTGGACAACATCATTTACATTGCTCTGAACCCAAAGTAAGTAGCTAAAGCATTTTGTGTTATGGAATTCAGAGACAACGAAAGTACCACAAACACCCAGACCCGAGACAACATAGAAGAAGCCTGGTTTCTAAATTGGCCCGTCCGGTAATCGAACCTAGGACCTCAGAAACTAGCGACAAGTGGAATATTATTAAGAGGTACTATAAAAACCGCTTTGTTTGACTTCCTAACTGATTACAATAGTTTCTATTGCAATTCGTTCAGAAGAAAGTTGGCAGCCCAAGGTTATGGTTTAGCAATGATGGGTAAACTGCTGTACCGATTTTCATGGAAATTGCCAATGTGATGTACAGAGACCAATAAAAAAAACGATTTTAATGGAAACTAGCTGTGCCCTGCGGTTTCACCCGCATGCTAGGTCCCGTTCCCGGTGCCTTTATGTTATTCAGGGCGCAGATGAATCCAACAAATCACTATCGTAACAAAAGTCAGGATTACTTTTTTTTTCTGCACAATTTTCCATTTTTTTTTCTTTCATAAGAACCTTCTCCTGATAAAAACTAAAAAAAATATCTTGGGTTGGAAAAACCGGGTCCCAAAATTAAGTAGCTAACCTTTCTATCTAAAATAATATGATTATATGACTTCTATAAAGAATATACCTAGAATGATTTCATAAATTATTCTCATTCATGATTTCATAAATTAAGATGGATTATTCCATAACTCAAAACCACATGAAAATCAGTTTAGTAGCATAGTAGTTAATCTTGTTCAGATTAAAATATTTCCTGTTACACAAAAATTTAAGAACGACTGCATAACTAATTTACTACACTTAAGGTTAGTTATTTATGTACCTTACAAATTGTTTTAACTATAATATAGTTAAAACAATTTATAAAGTAACAACTTAACATATTGTTATATCTTTGTAACTATTTTATTATACAATTATATGTAACAACCGATGCTTTACTTAATGTTTATATCTCATAATTAATAGTAATTACAAAATAAATATCAAATAGAACAATTCCATATTTATGTATGTTTTAAAATATATTCATACATAAAACAAAGTTCATCTTCTGTCTGTCTGAACGCGATGAACTCGAAAACGGATGAACCGATTTTCAAAAATTCGAAATTTTGAAAATCGGATGCAAGAGGAAGGTTTGTGAGTATTATTCTAAGATGGGGCAATTAGTTAGAGTTGTATCCGTACTTATAATAACTCTATGAGAATGTCTGTTTGTACTAGATACTCATAGCATATATAGGTGTGCCCCGCGGTTTCACTTTGCTTTTCTTCTTATGGAAAAATACGAAGTTTTAGACAGTTCGTAAACTATGTTTACATAATAATATATAAAATCTAAGTCTATAAAATACCTTGAAAATTGGGCTATCAAATGCAAAAAGATTATTATAATAATCCAGCCTATAAACGTCCCAACACTGGGCACAGGCCTCTTCCCATATAGAGAAGGCATGAGCATTGATCACCACGCTTGCTCTCTGCGGGCGATTTCAGATCCCAAATTTTGGAACCCAGGTTTCCTCACGATGTTTTCCTTCACCGTTTGTCAGAAGTGTCTTAGAATAATTAAGAAAGTACATATAACTTGGAAAAGTTACATTGGTACTTGCCCGGGTTCGAACCTGCAACCTCGTGCATACAAATCCGTTCAAGATCAAAGATCACATGTGAACATTTCCATTCTTTAACTATTGTGTCTACTGGCGGGACAGTTAAGTTGTTAAAGTTGTTAGAATCTACTCGTGATCAGAGGGCTGGTTTGTTCCTTGCACAGAGAATCGGCATAGCCATTCAACGTGGCAATGCTGCCAGCCTTCTGGGCACGTTTCCCGCCATTGACAAGGATGACGATGAGTTCTTTGACGCTTATTTTTTTTTGGTAGAGATCTTTGCAGTTAGCCTGAGCGCAGGCTTTGACTGCTTCACCGGACTTTAAGTTATTTGACGCCTGTTAGTTTTTATATACGTAAGTTTTAATTGTAGTATAGTAAGGCTTTGTTCTTATATTAGATTTAATTGTGTATTAATGAATAAAGTTGTTTAATGTAACTTAGGAAAGAGTTAGTCAAAAGATAGACAAAGTCGCAGAATAAAGTAGCATAATATAATGGCTTTAGTTAAGTATACAATAAATAGGGTATTAATAAATGAGTTGTAACTAAGTTGTGTACAAAACATCTACAGTACTTAAATATATTCAATATACATTATAATTACTATGTAAAGACAAGGTCTCAATGCAAGCGATTTTCTTACAATATTTTCCAGCACACGTTGTGTGAACACAGTCGCACTGTATTCCCTCACTGTCATAGTCCGATGTCACGGACACCGGACGAGATTAATCTATAATAATGTTTAAAAATTATATTATACTAGCTGTTCCCCGCGGTTTCACCCACGTGAATGACAATACATACACTATCTTTTTTAGTTATAGCTTATGTGTTATTCCGATGTATCAGCTATATTATTGCTAAGTTTCATATAAATCCATTCAGTAGTTATTGCGTGAAAGAGTAACAAACATCCACTCATCCATTCTCACAATCTTTCACATTTATAATGTTAGTGGGATGTAAACTAATATATAGACTCATCATCTCCTCGTCCTATCCCAATTATTTGTGGTCGTCGCAATGCGTATTCAGCTTCCATTCATCTCTACTACTCATCTCAGCATTCACTCCTTTCTTTCTCATATCATCTTTCACACAACCCATCCATCTCTTTTTCGGTCTTCCTCTGCATGTATACCCATTGATAATCATTCTTATAACTAATAGACTAACGTATATACTAATTAATTATCCTTACTAATATAATAATTGCGAAAGTTTGTTTCGATGTGTGGATGTTTGTTACTCTTTCACGCAAAAACTACTAAATAGATTTTATTGAAACTTTACAATAATGTGGCTTATACATCGGAATAACACATAGGCTACCATTAATAAAGATGTGGTAATGTGGGTGAAACCGCCGGGCACAGCTAGTATTACATAAGCGAAGCTACAAGCGGGAGCAAAAATCGCTTACAGTCGCACCTCGCCTTACCATAACTTTACGTCAGTTTACGTTGTTGGCAATACCATTACTAAATATATTTAAATGTAGTTATTACCAATGATCTATTTACTTGTATTATATAGATTCTTAGCAATATTTAAATTATGTATTCAAATCATGTTTAAGATTGCTCAAGCAGAGCAATTCTCGTTATGTCTAGAGTTTGCAACAACGAAATAAGCTAAAGATAAAAAGATACATTTAAGATAAGTTAAAGTAAACTGCCTCGTTGGCCTAGTGGTGCTAAGCGCGACTGCTACGCTGGAGGTCTTGGGTTCGATTCCCGAGTCGACCAAGGTGTTATTGGGTTTTTCTATGAAATTCTCAGTAGCAGGTCGGAGCTTGGATTTGTGCCTGGTAAGTGGCAATAGACTCGCCCCCTATTACATGGGACCTAAACATATCAGCGAACTGTGGGTGTACATTGGTACACCTCTGCCGACCCCTTCGGGAATACCGGCGTGATGATATGTTTTATAAGATTGAAGTTAAGATAAGATAATTTGCTCAAATATAATAGCAGCCTATTATTATCTCACAGCTGGCTAAAAGCCTCTTTTCATAAAGAAAAGTGACCAACAATAATAACCACACTGGCTCAGGCGATTTCGGATACAAATTCATTGATCTTGGTTTCAAAAAAAAAATCTTTCAATTATTTGTCAGTAACATCTAAAAAAAAATAAGGATGCATAATATATTGATAATACTATATTCACTTTTCTACATTGTCTCGGGTCTGGGTGTTTGTGGTACCTTCGTTGTCTCTGATTCTATAACACACGTGCTTTAGCTACTTACTTTGAGATCAGATCAATTTTTGTCCACATTATTAAAACAAATTAAATCTTACATAAATAAATAAAACTAACAGGCATCAAAGAACTTATCGTCAGCCTTGTCAATGGCGGGAAACGTGCCCAGAAGGCTGGCAGCATTGCCACGTTGAATGGCTATGCCGATTCTCTGTGCAAGGAACAAACCAGCCCTCTGATCACGAGTAGATTCTACCAAAGGTTTAGAAAGTTCTTTAAAAAAAAAATGTACAGTTAGAGTTTAATTAAAACAAAACATTATTTATATTACATGTATGAATTAATAAAAATAGCAGCTTAGTGACATTTAGCTAAAACCTAGACTACTCTAGAATAAAAACCGTTATTGAACACAAAAAATAAGAAAAACTAGATTTTAATTATTCTGAAATTAATCTAGATACAGTCATTATTATTTTTGTGTAGGTCAGATAGGTATTACAGACAGACGGTCTATTAAATACTGGTTTTCAGTGTCCGGTGAGACTGGCAGCCGAACACAAAATAGTTTTTGAAGTGGCAGACATTTTTACTAATAATTTCAAATACTTAACAGTAGGTAAAGAGGCATCAAAAGTAGTAAATACCTAATAGTAGTCAAGATATTATTTTCAGGACATCGATTCAGCTATTTAAGAGTTCCTTGAATTGACCGAATGACCTGCTTTACTTGGTATTTTTTAACTATAATTGGTATTGTGCTAACTGTCATTACGATCATTCTCTTCGAGAGTTCAATGAGATTTTATTGAAGGCTTATCTGAATACAAAATTATGGCACAAAAGTACACTGACCGACCACTGACATACATTTAAAATAGCTGAATCGATGCCCTGACAGTTTTTGTGGTAAATGTATTTCTTTTCTGAGTCATATCTGTAAATCTATTTCTCATCCCAAGATTATCCTAATGTAGCGTTCGGCTCCCAGTCTCCCCGCCAGCTGAACACCGTATGTTACAGAGCGACTGTCTATCTGACCTCCACAACACATGTTACTGGGTAACACAGTATCCCATAGTAAGACTGCTTGTCAGAATAGGGATGATGACTAATTTGATGTCCATCTCTGACGTCACGTCCAAGCACAAATTGTACCTACTTTAAAGCTTTTTTCTTCGTATTTTGTTATTGATTTGATTCAAGTAAAAATAGTATATTTGATAATCTAACTAGCGGACTAAATTAAATCTAATATAAGAACAAACTCTAACTATATTAAAATTAAAACTTACATAAATAAAAACTAAACGGCGTCAAAGAACTCATCGTCATCCTTGTCAATGGCGGGGAACGTGCCCAGAAGGCTGGCTGCATTGCCACGTTGAATGGCTATGCCGATTCTCTGTGCAAGGAACAAACCAGCCCTCTGATCACGAGTAGAGTCTACCAAACGTTTGGAAAGTTCTTACAAAATAGGACATAATTTTATGAATTGCCTTGTTTCCCGCCATATTTTATGATGACATTCAAGGCATTACCGTAATAGCCAATTTTGTATTATAGATTTTTTTATCTATATTTCTTAGTTGTAACAAGGCTGTTTGTTTGTATGTTTGCTACTTTTTTTTATACAATGTACAGATTTCTATACATTTTGAAAAATATTTTTTTTTCAGTCCTCGACGCAAAACGATGGTTGTTATAAATTTGACTTGTATGTCTGTCTGTAGCATTGTAGCTCCTAAACAAATGGATCGATTGTTATGCATTTTTTTTTGTTTTAAAGCTTAAGTGTATAATGTATGTGTCTGGTGATTATTAGGTCTTTAGTCGGGAAGCTTACGAATCTAGCAATACTTAATTTTTATGTACAGTCCGGCCGCTGAAGGAATGCGTTCCTGACAGGTCGTGGTCAACAGGTAGATATAACTTTAATATGGCGAAGAATTTACTAAACATAAATTACTATCACCTATTTGCCTAATTAACGAATCGTCATTCAAAACTATATCATTATGCCAGATTATAATAAATAATATAACACGGATTTCTATTTCCCCATACAAATCAAGACCAACTGACATGTGTCAGGAACGCATTCTCTCCATAGACTAAACATATACATAGACTGCTACTATCGCTAGTTTCCCCTTGTGCCAAGCGAGAGCAGTTTTTAGTCTGTATCTAGTACATTCGTTTACTGATTAAGTTAATTTTCGCGCAACGAGAAACTTATATACGAAAATAGCGATGGTTTTGACATTGATAGGATAATATTAGTGTTTTAGATAAATTTTCACGACAAAACTAGTTCACACTAGTGCTTACGTTCAAACTCTGATAGGTTCACTCTATAGCTTCTTATGTATACTCTAAGGGTTGAATTATAGTTAAATGTTATGGCATCTGTCAAACTTTTTTTAAAGAAAAATGTGTCATAAATATAAAACTAAATCGTAAATTTATTTTAAGGTCATCTTATACTTGAGGTCTACTCATAATACTATGTCACGTTTTGACCTTATGGTCCAAAAACTTTGCCCTTCCTTAACATATATATAAAGCTTCCTAATATTTAATAGGTAAATATATCATATTATTTTGTTTCTCAAGTAGGTAAATATAATTAAAAAAAGTTTTATTTATGTTTTAATTTAAGAATAGTTGTAAGTATTTGTTGTTATATTAGATTTAAGTACAAAACTGTAAATAAAAGTATTGAAGGAATTTTTTTTTTTTTTACTTTTCATAAAAAATAAAAGAAATGAGAACTATGTTGTTAAAATTCATAAAAAATAAATATATTTGAAAGCTTAACAGATTATTCTAAATATTATGCAGATCTTATTATATGACATACATATACCTCATATTTTATAGTCGGCTAATAATTGAATAAAACTTATCTAAACAATCGCATGATATAAAAAATAGATAACAAAAATGCATTTTCTCGCGTACAATATTCATGATAAGGGGTGTTCACAGATAAGGCCAAGTTCAGTGGCAAGCTATCTACAGGATGTTCTTTTATAATATTTTTTATTTTATTACGATATTATTACAATTTCCTTTCGATTACGTATTTAATTGAATTCGATATTAGTGGAAGTTTGATAATAGAGTATCAATGTCAACCCACTGAGGAACAAAGTCCTATTTTTTTTGTTGTGCAGTTTTTAACCGATTTTGAACAAAGAGGTAGTTTTCAATTTGTCTGGTTTGCTTTTTTTTTGGTGGAGTACAATTTCGCTTAACATCAAAATTTGTTAGGCAGTTTTTGGATAAATAGAAACACACAAACAAACACTTCAATTCGACTCGTGATCAGAGGGCTGGTTTGTTCCTTGCCCAGAGAATCGGATATAGAATAGAATATAGGATAATTACGTAAGTAAAACGTCATTTTAACGTCAAAATTGGCCACTGGGACTGCCAATTTGACATTTAGTAGAATGCTAATTATCCTAAAATGGACCTACTAACGCCACCCACTCAGACGATTCAAACAATTTTCAATAGCAGACTCGGGCCCCTGGGCACATTTCCCGCCATTGACAAGGATGACGATAAGTTCTTTGACGCGAGTTAGTTTTATTTATTACTTTATAAACACTTAATTGTATTTAGTTATATTGCAATTAAGTATATTTGTTCAATACATAAGTCTAATAGTATAATAACTGGATTAACACATACCAAAAATTTATTAGTTTAAAATATCAGTCAATTTAACTATTACATAACTTTGCGTAACTTTTATGACACAATAATTTAACTCAAACCTACCTTGACGCATCGGTTAACCCGTGTTAACCAAATATTTATATTTATATTATTATTGTTATATAATTTACACATCACGTTTTATCCAAGGAAATACGTATTACACGTGAATATAATAAAAAAAACTATTTTAGTGACATTACAGTATTTTCCCGACTGTCATACGTTGATCTTTGGTAGTCGTTACAATTCTGACAATCAGTCTTACTATGGGATACTGTGTTACCCAGTAACATGTGTTGTGTGTCAGACAGACAGTCGCTCTGTAACATACGGTGTTCAGCTGTCGGTAAGACTGGAAGCTGACCACAACATAGCTCAGGAAAAGGCTGACATGATGAGTGAAATTTCAGTAATTTCAGTAAAATATGGGAGAATTTTCTACATTGCCCCTGATCTGGGTGTTTGTGGTATCGTTGTCTCTGATTCCATAACAGAAGTTCTTTAGCTACTTTGGGTTCAGAGCAATGTTTATGTTGTTTACATTTGTTTATTTACTGATTTTAAGGATGACTGGCCTGTTTGTCTAGTGGTTAGTGACCCTGACTGTTAAACCGGAGGGCATGGGTTCGATTCCCAGCCAGGACAAATCTTTGTGTGATGAGCATGATCATTTGTTCTGTGTCTGTCTGTAATTCATCTATAAATTTTAAAAATATACAAGTATGTTTGTCGGTAGTCTGGCTACAAAACAGCCTCTGTCTTGAAGCCCTCCGTGGTCGAGTGGCGTACGCACCTGTTTAAAGGTGTCGCTAGCTCTGAGGTCCCGGGTTCGATCCCCGGACGGGTCAATGTAGAAACCAACTTTTCTACATTGTCTCGGGTCGGGGTGTTTGTGGTGCCTTCGTTGTTTCTGAATTCCATAACACAAGTGCTTTAGCTACTTACTTTGGGTTCAGAGCAATGTATGTGATGTTGTCCGCATTTATTTATATATTCTTATTTATCTGTCTAGTTTGGGATAAGATGACCGTGTGTGAGTCGTCCCAGGATATTATATTATATTCACCTTGTTGATATATCTTAAGGCCTTGCTTCCTACTTAAAGATAATTCACTCTTAAGTGCACCTAAGTCACTTCACCTTGGTTTTCGGTAAAACCCGTGTATTTAATGTTTAATAACTTTATAAGTAAACTAGAATGTTGCCGTGACTTTGCCTGCGTTGAACTTGAATATTCTGTATTATTATACAAATAAAGGTTCGAACCCGGGCAAGTACCAATGTAACTTTTCAAAAAGTTATATGTACTTTCTTAATTGTTCAAAGACACTTCTGACAAATGGCGAAGAGGAAAAAAAACATCGTGAGGAAACCTGGATTCTAACATTGGGATCTGAAATCGTCAATCCGCAGAGAGCAAGCGCATGGTGATCAATGCTCGTGCCTTCTTTATATGGGAAGTGGCCTGTGCCCAGATGTGAGACGTTTATAAACATAACATAACATATCATCACGCCTGTATCCCCGAAGGGGTAGGCAGAGGTGTACCAATGTACACCCACAGTTCGCCGATATGTTTAGGTCCCATGTAATAGGGGGCGAGCCTATTGCCACTAACCGGGCACAAATCCAAACTCCGACCTGCTACTGAGAATTTCATAGAAAAACCCAATAACACCTTGGTCGACTCAGGAATCGAACCCAAGACCTCTAGCGTAGCAGGACGAGACGATTATAGGCTGGATTATTCTTATTTTTATATTATTATGCAAACGAAGATAGTTAGATACTTAGTAAATAATACTTTATTTACCCTCCACAATATATTAAAGGACTTATAAATGTATGTTGTATTTTTATTATTTTTTTGGTAGAGATCTCTGCAGTTAGCCTGAGCGCAGGCTTTGACTGCTTCACCGGACTTTTGGCGAGGACCTTAAGGCCTACAGCCAGAGCAATAGGAACAACTAACTACGTCAGCAACGTCCACTAAGGGTACCCCCTGCGGGGTTCGGACCTCGACTTAGTGCGTTGCTAAAAATCTTAATAAGGCAAATAAACAAGGGATGGCTGGATCTAAGTTGTGAACCGTTGGGATTTAAGTTTTTTACTCTATGCAAGAACTGAGCAGATTTTGACGGATTTTATAATAGTGGGTTTGTATGTTTTATAGATGGGATATTTTATTGATTCTTTATTCATGAAATATCTTATTAAAGACATTTGTCCACCTGTGGGATAGTATAGGCTACACAGTTATTACAGTTAATAACTGTCTAAATAAAAAAAAGAGTCATACTTCTATTTCCTGAAAAACTCTTACTTTTTATTGTACAAAAGTTTTATCAAAAATTGTTTAATTTTCTTAAACATTTCGTCAAACAAACAGATAAATACTATATTTTAATATATGTAACAACAAATATTATTAGCTACTCCACTCAAAGTTAAGTGTTAGTAAGTAGTTTGATGTTTTAGTTACTATACGGCAATATTTTGATCGAAAATTACTTGTATAGTCATAATTATTGTTTAAGACAACTAATTAACTACATAATAATTCTTTTTTATCTCTTTGCGATGGAGTTTAAAATGAAAAGAAAACTCACATCATTTAAAATTGAATGACCAGCTTAATTAAGTCATTTTTAGGATAATTGGCATTCTGCTAACTGTCATTACGATCATTAATTGGTCATTACTATCCTTATCTTAAACTGTTCAATGAGATTTTATTGTAGGCTTATCTGAATACGAAAAATAGGCACAATGACAAGTACACTGACCGACTACTAACTCATGCATTTAAAATAATTGAATTGAGACCCAGGCTTGTGATTGGTGGAAATTGACAGATAGACCTGCGGCCCGAGTCTGCTATTGACAATTGTTTGAATCGTCTCAGTGGGTGGCGTCATTAGGTCCATTTTAGGATAATTAGCATTCTACTAAATGTCAGAAAGTTGGCCGTCCCAATGGACGTTAA
This sequence comes from Autographa gamma, assembly GCA_905146925.1. NCBI lineage: Eukaryota > Metazoa > Arthropoda > Insecta > Lepidoptera > Noctuidae > Autographa > Autographa gamma. The sequence continues at coordinate 1,240,660 of LR989878.1, read as the reverse complement.
AATGACTTTTTACGTACGTAATTATTCTAAAAAGGACCTACTAACGCCACCCACTCAGTCGATTCAAACAATTGTCAATAGCAGACTCGGGCCCCTGATGCAAAATTTGCGACCCTAGTTAATTTTATAATCTCATTAACCTATAATACCATACCATCAATTTGATAATCTCCTCCATTTAATAAATCAAAATCAAATCAAAAATCATTTATTTAACTTAGGCTACAAAGTAGCACTTATTAAACGTCAATTTTTTTTTTACAAAAGACACCCTAGGGGTCGGTTCATATCCGGCGGAAAAGGCAGCGCGCAACATCGGCCGCGCAACGCCAGAACGAGCAAACGGTTAAAACCAGGTCACGATAAATCCATTGCTTAGAATAACTAACTAATCATTGTAAACGTCATTAAAACCTAACAGTTAACAATTAACCAGGCGTTTATCTGAACCTAAGATTAAATATAACTATGGTTTACCTTCGTAAGTGACCTCTCTTGTGTCGGCGGATGTGACACGTAATCTAGCAAACGGCTGACCCGATTCTGATGCGGTTTGTCATAAATGTGGCTTTTGTACGCCGAGGTTGATTTAAGATGGATTTATTTGTGTTATTCTATGTTTAAGAATTGATTCTGTATGAATAAGGTGTCGGATATGATGATAATGGGCCAAACATTATTACAAGAATGCAAAAAATCAGTCATTTTTACATTTGGTGTTTGCATGGCACACATTTTTTTTTTCGTAGTCATGTGTCTTAGTTATTATTACATGTTTATTAATACACAATTAAATATAATATAAGAACAAACTCTAACTATACTAAAATTAAAACTTACAAAAATAAAAACTAAATGGCGTCAAAGAACTCATCGTCATCCTTGTCAATGGCGGGGAACGTGTCCAGAAGGCTGGCTGCATTGCCACGTTGTGTCTTAGTATTTAATATTTACTTAATATAATTAAGTATCAACTATTTAGTATTAGATAGTTATTATTGTTATTATTCGTTTAAAGTCCTTAAACTAAATTACATAGACAGGGTATAATAATGTACCGCATAGGTATAAGATAAATTGAAATTGATTCTTTTTTACAATTATTAAATTATCAAACACTAGAGTAAAATATCTAGTTTTATCTAGACCAATTATCAAGCGGATATTAATATTTTATGTAAATCTTACACAAATCAAGATAATTGGTGTTATTAAGACCGTTATAGTTAATGAACTGTAAGCCGAGGTGCACCAGTTTTTATCTTCATCCTTTGTTCAGGGTTATTAACCAACTTCAAAAAGGAGGAGGTATTCAATTCGACTGTATTTCTTTTATGTGTGTGTAGTTTCAAAAAATCAAAATCAAAAATCATTTATTTAACTTAGGCTACAAAGTAGCACTTATTAAACGTCAATTTTTTTTTTACAAAAGACAGCACCCTAGGGGTCGATTCATATCCGGTGGAAAAGGCAGCGCGCAACATCGGCCGCGCAACGCCAGAACGAGCAAACACACAACAAAACATCCAACCTCTCACACCTGACGCACCAACGCGTCAGGTCAGTGTGAAAGGCCGAATGCTCCATCATGCGCCCGCCCGCCCCAGCGCCACGCGACCGGCGACACGCTACCACCGCCAGATATAAACCGACCCCAAAACGCTCACCCTTCACCGCTTCCTAAGTGCTCTGGCTGAGGAGAAGAAACGGCGCAACAAACTCCCCAGTAGCACAGTAGCAGTTTCTCAGAACTTTCCGCTAGGTGAACGGATTTTGATGATTCTTTTTTTTTTTTTGAAAGGTGGTTTCAAAAGTGGGGGCTGCCCTTGTGATTTCACGGTTATTGATCCAGTTATGACAGTGGGATCCATAAGAAAATCATCTAAGACTTATTTTAAAGTCGGTTCTTTTTTAAGAATTATTTTTAAAATTATTTTATCCTCATAGGATATAATCTACTTATTTAATAGTAATATTGTTAATAGAAGTAAAAACTTAATAAGTAGTAGTAGTAGTACAGTACAACTGCTGTTCAACGACTTAAAAATTTATCAGATTTTAATTTCGTGATGAAAACTTTGTCTTTTCTTATTACAAAGAAAAAAAATACGGCTAAAAAGTAAAAAAAAAAATTTTTTCTATTACAAATAAAAAACGGATATAATTAGGGCTAACGTAAGGTAACTAAAAGTAAAAAATAAAAAATTAAATTTGCAGAATAGTCCCTCACAACTTTGGTTACCCATCCTAAAATTAACCTCGACAGGGGTTGCTTAACCTTGGTAGCTAGTATCTTACTTTGTTGCCTTACTTAGTATATAATTAGTTTGCTAGAGAGTGTGACGCTTCTAATTAACTTCGATAAAATCTTTACGGTAATAATACCTAATAATTATTAGGTTTTAAATAACTTGAAATCATGGATAAGGGGATTTACTCTTGATCTAGTTCATATTAATTCTAATATATGAAAAACATTATTGTGAACCGACTATAATAAGAGGTGGTTCTCAATTCGTCTGTGTTTTTTATTTATGTGTGAATAAATGGTTTTTCTTTCTTTCTTTTTGTGTCTGTAGGTTACGCGATTTCTACGGCAATAAAGACTGACTGAAAAAAAACCTTTTCAAGATATCTTAACTAAAAGGTCCGATAAAATTTTCATCAAATTCGAATCAGTAGTTTTGTTTTTTATTAGTGAAGTCAGTTTTTTTGTGCATTTTTATTTTGTGATCCACAAATTATTTCAAGTCTGTGATTTGATTGTTTTTGAAACTGATAGAATAACTAAATTCATGAAAGAAAAATAAATATTTTGTTAAATGACTCCAAACCTGACTAATACATAATCGTTATTTTTTTAAGTCATGTTCGTGTTCCTATATTTAATTTATGATAATACAGTTACAAATAAATATAACAAATAATGAGGTAACATTCAAAATAACTATGACAACACAAAAATTACCGTATTTGGTAAAAAACCACAGGTTTTCGTGAAAATCCATAATTATTGTTAGCTTAAGTCATTGAAAAATAACGTTTTTCAGCTGAAAATATATCATAAAGGTTTTAACCACATGAACGATAATGACTGTATTTATCAGATATTTCGACTGTCATACGTTTGACAGTCATCACAATTCTGACAAGCAGTCTTACTATGGGATACTGTATTACCCAGTAACATGTGTTGTGGAGGTCAGATAGACAGTCGCTCTGTAACATACGGTGTTCCGCTGTCGGTGAGACTGGAAGCTGACCTAACATAACTAGACAAAAGGCTACGCAAAAAAAAAAAAAGTAGATACATAGTTTTTTTGATGGCTACATTTATAGTAATAATCAATGCTCGTTCCTTATCTACAATATGGGAGTCAGTGTGCATGTCATTATGCAATGAAGCAGGTCATTCAGCCAATTCAAGCAACTTTTAAATAGCAGAATCGATGCCCATAGCCCAGTACTGGGACGTGTAATGTATGGGCAAGATTCATCATAATAATATTTGACTATAAACTAAAATATTATTACTCATAACTATACCTCATCGAGGCCTGTGCCCAGCAGTGGGACTTTTATTATTATATTAATACTTTAGTAGATAATAATGGGATGTCGTAGTGGCCTAGCTGTTCAATGAACGGATTTGTATGCACAAGGTTGCAGGTTCGAACCCAGGCAAGTAACAATGTGGCTTTTTCAAAGTTATATATACTTTCTCAATTATTCTAAGACACTTCTGACAAACGGTGAAGGAAAACATCGTGAGGAAACCTGGATTCCAAAATTTGGGATCTGAAATCGCCAATCCGCAGAGAGCAAGCGTGGTGATCAATGCTCATGCCTTCTCTATATGGGAAGAGTCCTGTGGACAGCAGTGGGATGCTTATAGGCTGGATTATAGATCTAATTATTCTTAACATATGTATATCGTAGAAAATAACAATGATTACATTTGTCAGTGGAAACCGCGAGTAAAGTCAAGTTAATGTTAATTTTAGTTATTACAGAATGAAATCGACTAACCGAGTATGTGTTACGTTTCGCGTGTTACCTATTACTTGCAGGCTATAAGATATTAGCGATTTATGTTTTTTACTTTTATTGATGTAAGTTTTATTTAATAGAAATAATTTTTATATAATTTAACTAATAACTACGAACTATACAAAATCAAAATGTTTTTATTTCTTATAAACCAAAAAAAAAGGCGCTCAAGAAGCTTTACGTTAACTCTACTGATTCTAGTTGCTCGGTTCCAAAGTGTCTTTCCTATGAAGAAGAGCCGGCAAGAAACTCCATAGGTTACTCTTTTAAAAACAAATTATACAATTATTTTTACATTATTGGTTAAATATATGCGTCAACACCGCAATAAAACTACTAGTATTCCTATTGATTGATATCTATAAAAATTGTTTAAATATGAAATTAAATTTATCTTTTTGTCTATTTGTCATGTTTTTGTGTCTAAACCGCTGAACCGATTTTCATGAAACTTGGTATAGTATTAGCTTGGACCTCAAGTTTTTTTGTCGTGATTTCTGACATAAAGCTAGTTTTATATAAGTTTGAGAAGAACCTTATCAACATGGAAATAAGACGTTTGAAAAGACAACCTAAGTTTTACAATTTTTTTAAATACATATTTGTTACTTGCTTAGGTTTTTTATTCTATTAGCTATATCTATTAGTCCTCCAAAGTTATATAATTTATAATTTTTGAATAATAAATATACCTATTCATTTTTCTCATTGAAATAAAACTACTTTTTACGGATTTTTTCGCGGTCATTTTTCTCGTTCTTTTTCTCGTCAAATCTTACACCTTGCACCATACACAGTGTTACGAAAATCGGATGTGTGTCGAAAGAAAAACTGCAATGCGTGCTATTTCATACATATCGGGTTATTAGGCCGCTGCTATATTAACTAGAAAGAGGGTAGGCAGGTATCAAGGTCGATTTACTATGAATATAAGAAAAAATATAGACATGCTAGTTATGGCCTACGGCACTGCTTATGTATTAGTTTGTGAGAAAAAATTGTCTATGACCTTTCTTGGGATTCAAGCTAACCTCATACAAATTTGTTACCCAAAAATGTGTGTCCTATCTGAGGCCCCGTAGCTCCCGAACGCATAAACCGATAGATATTGATTTTCTTTGTAAGGTGAATTCGGGAGTGTTTCGAGCTAATGATGAAAATCTGTCTAGTATTTCACAAATAATAACCAATTTTCTAAAATTAGGCTTTCTTAAGTTTTTGAGTTAAGTTATCAATTAAAATCGGTTTAGCGGATTAACCGTGAAACCCTAAGAAATAGCGCTACTTTCGCATTCATTTATCTTTTTCCTGCCCTTCCGCACTATTTTCGCATTTCAAATTATAATATTATGCTTTCTGTATCATCACTTTTTCACAAAACTATTATTCACAAAAAACCTCAAGGAAAAACATAATAAAATTAACATTATTTACTTCTATACGAAATCTGTTTATCCATGACTAATATTTTCCATAAAATTTCACATGACTAACCCAGGTTAAGCAACGCTAAGTGCGGTCAAAAATATGATGGGTGACCCTGAATAAATTTTCAGAATTACCACTGAGGTTTTGTAATTAATATCTTATACAAAGAAAGGTTTGTCATCAAGGTTATATTTTAATAGACTGGCCGTTGGTTTTAATTCAAATACTAATTGGTTTTTAATTGTTATGCAGTTAAAAAACATAACATAACATATCATCACGCCTGTATCCCCGAAGGGTTAGGCAGAGGTGTACCAATGTACACCCACAGTTCGCCGGTATGTTTAGGTCCCATGCAATAGGGGGCGAGCCTATTGCCACTAACCGGGCACAAATCCAAACTCCGACCTGCTCATGAGAATTTCATAGAAAACCCCAATAAAACCTTGGTCGACTTGGGAATCGAACCCAAGACCTCTAGCGTAGCGTAAATGTCATTTTCTTGGCAACTATACCGCTTATAAAATGCATTCCTGACACATGTCAGTAAGTCTTTATTTGTATGGGGAAATAAAACCCTTGTTATAATATTAATTGTAACCTGTCATAATGATTTGCCTCGTTGGCCTAGTGGTGCTAAGCGCGACTGCTACGCTAGCGGTCTTGGGTTCGATTCCCTAATCGACCAAGGTGTTATTGGGTTTTTCTATGAAATTCTCAGTAGCAGGTCGGAGTTTGGATTTGTGCCCGGTTAGTGGCAATAGGCTCGCCCCCTATTACATGGGACCTAAACATATCGGCGAACTGTGGGTGTACATTGGTACACCTCTGCCTAACCCTTCAGGGACAGGCTTGATGATATGTTATGTTATGATAACCACCTGTCATTAACGCATTCTCTTAGCGGCGGGACTATAGTAATTTCAATTCTTGTTTGTATGTCTACTACATGTAAATTGCGTGTCATTCAATATAGTCAGTACGGAACGTGTTTGAACACACTTTTATTTTCGATTGCTATTTCTTTTAGGCATTAGAAAGTTTTACTATACTAGTTTTTGCTGCGGCTCCGCCCGCGTGAATGTAGTTTTTTTGTTAATCGTGATAATATTTGAATCCCTATAGATATATGTTACATTTTTATTGGGAACCAAGCTATACTAAATTTTTATTAAATCGGTTTAGCCGTAGTTTTAATTAATATCACTTTGTGTAGTTTCAAAGTTTCAACATAATCGGTCAATCAGTTTTGGAGATACGATGCCACATACATATGTCAAACTCAAACTCAAACACTACTTTTTTTGCGTCGTTTTTATAAGTCGCTAGATACATGAACAAGACATAAAATCAAACTTATAATATACCTCTTTTTGCGTCAATGTTACAGAAATATTTTGATTTCGATAATATTTCATAAACTACAAAAAATGTTGTTTTAAATTGTTTACCAAAAAGTGGGTGAAATTCGTGTATGGCATAAATATAACCAGTTTCTCTCTGGGACATTGCCGGAGGCCTTTTTTCGCATAAAAATGGGCGTGGTGCGTAAGGATGTACGTTACTTATTATTATTGATATTTGATATTTATTCATAGACCGAGCAAAATGAAAGTTTTACGCGTATGTCAGACATTGAAATAACTACTTTTCATATTGTTGTTGGATCAAAATATGGTTATTAAAAGAAAAATTTTACTAATGAAATTTAATAGATTGCAAAAAAAACTGATTTTCATAAAATTCATATGGGACCTTCTCTAGTATATCGATGACAAAAATAGTCTTTAAAATACTAAGCAAAACGTTACCTTCACACTATAAACACATACACCACAAAATGCAGACATTTTAAGTCGAGCAAAAAAATATCGATACTTCAGGGTAACAGCCCTACAGCAGTGCAATATGGACATGTGCATATGGACGTCACGTCAATTTGACACGCGATGTTTAAACGATAATTTGTTTGTTTAACGTCAAATACAAGGTTAATATCACCGACACGGATTTATGCAATAGTGGGTCAAAATGACCCAACCCTTTTGTACTCAAAATTAATGCAATGCTGCCAGCCTTCTGGGCACGTTCCCCGCCATTGACAAGGATGACGATGAGTTCTTTGACGCCTGTTAGTTTTTTTTATGTAAGTTTTAATTTTAGTGTAGTTAGAGTTTGTTCTTATATTAGATTTAATTGTGTATTAATAAAGAACTATTGAGTCTACATTAACTTTTAAGAATGTTAGTTGCAATATATCACTGGATACATTGCAACAGGCCCGTCAAAAGTTAGTTTATAATTTCTGTCCGGGATTTCATTCTTAAACTCTATAAATTAAAATAATATAATAAATGCGGACAACATCACATACATTGCTCTGAACCCAAAATAAGTAGCTAAAGCACTTGTGTTATGGAATCAAAGATTTTAGCGTTTATCAAGCTATGTTGTGGTCGACTTTCAGTCTCACATACGACTGTTAGAGTTTTCCATTTACAAGGTATCGCTAGCCCTCGATTCCAGGTTCGATCCCCGGACCCCGGAAAAGTGTTTTTCTTTTTCATTAACCTATAAAGAAAAAACACTTTTCTACATTGCCTCGGGTCTGGGTGTTTGTGGTACCTTCGTTGTCTCTGATTCCATAACACAAATGCTTTAGCTACTTACTTTGGGTTCAGAGCAATGTATGTGATGTTGTCTATATTTATTTATTTATACATACAACTTTATTTAGCATAAACTTTACATGATATTAATATTTTTAAAGAATTTGTCTTTAAATACTTAAATAACTTTAATAACATTAATTATATTCTTTCGTATTTTAAGCTTCAAAATAATAATTAACTTTGACATGTAGCACCTTAATTGGAATGCTCGCGTAGATATTAAAATTGTATTAAGAGTAAAAACCGGTTATGAAAAATTTACGAAATTTCGCTGACCCAATTGCTGGGTGCATGACATTGATTGCACCAAACTTGCAAGCTGCACCTACCGTGTTAAGAGGTTAAAAATGCAGTATTAATTTCAAGATACAAAAAATGCAGTTTTTTATAGTGTTGGTCTAGTGGTTAGTGATACTGACTTCTAAACCGGAGATCGGGTTCGATTTCTACCCAGGACAAAACTTTGTGTGATGAGCTGGACCATTTGGTTTGTGTCTGGGTGTAATTTATCAATAATATGTGCGTTTTTAGAAATATATAAGTATGTTTATCAGTTGTCTAGTTACTACACAAACTCTGAGGAGTTGGTTAAAAAAAATACATTATGGCCGTATGTGGGTAAAAGAATTACAATCCTAAACTATTCAGCTCTACACATTTTTCATCCTCTACCTTTTCCCAATTCATGCCAAACCAAAATACTTACATTAAACCCCATAAAAAAGAAACTTTTTTTTGGGCATTTGGCCCAAGCATGTATAACAACATCTTGGGTCAAGTGACCCAAATAAAAAAAAAACATTTATAGCCCTAAAAAAGTTTAAATAACTCACCACAACTCAATTTCTTCTGCTGCGATATGAGCATGCTGAGCGGCACGCGGCGGTCCGGGTTCGGTGCCAGCCCGAACAGTTTGTTGCGAGCCGACTGGCCCACTGTGAGAAACGGCTTGTGGCCCATACTGCTTGCTGGTTAGGACTAGCTGCATGGAGATGTGCTCTGGAAATAAAGAGAAATAACTGTAAATAAAAAAGACCCGAAAACATTTAGAAAATTGCCTATATTTTTTTTTCGCAGGACGTAGCAACAAGCCAACAAAATAAAGTAAGCTTGTAAAAAAAAAACACATCTAAATCGGTCCATTAATCTAGGAGCGAAATTATTAGAGAGCCTCCACATCTGATGAACGAGCATTACACAAGCAGCTTGCGAGCCGCTCGCTCGTGGACGCATCCTAACGCACCCCTCTATTTTCGTTAAGGGTTGAAACTTTATGAAAATAGGATATACGAAACGGTAAAAAAAAACAAATAGCGAACCAATAAGGGACTGAAGTGGAGCAGTCTCAGAAGACAGGTCGACGACATAACAAAAACAAAAAATGAGGGTAGCACAGCACCGTCGAGTATGGCCTGAGAATTTTTTGTTTTTGGTAGAGATCTTTGCAGTTAGCCTGAGCGCCGGCTTTGACTGCTTCACCGGACTTTTGGCGAGGACCTTAAGGCCTCCAGCCAGAGCAATAGGAACAACTAACTACGTCAGCAACGTCCACTAAGGGCACCCCGTCGTTCGGACCTCGACTTAGAGAAAAGAGGCCGAGAGCAGTGGGAGGGCAAGGGCTGTGGATGATGATGATATAGTTACAAAATCGTCTAGATACACTGTACATTAGTAATAACACTGTCAAAATAAAAACACCTTTATGTAAAAATAATAAGGTACATTTTCCCTTATTCATGATCACTACAATCCAAAAACAGATTGTCGCAATACTATTGCAATAGAGACAAGATTAATAATGTTGAAATAATCTTAAATAACTATTATTAAGTAATTTTCAAACTTAAACATTTCCTAGTTTTTATAAATTTGAATACAAATAGTACAATAAATCGCTATAATTATCTAATACATTAATTTGCATTTTACAAGATTTAAAAACACGCAAAATCTTTGACTTATTAGATTTTAGGATGAAATCATCATTATTAAAATAATACTTATGTAATAGGGAATAATAATCGCATACATAAAAACACACAAAAACTTGGAAACTCTTAAAAAACAATTGCTAATAACTTTGGGCACAAATCCAAACTCCGACCTGATACTGAGAATTTCATAGAAAAACCCAAATAACACCTTGATCGACTCGGGAATCGAACCCAAGACCTCTAGCGTAGCAGTCGCGCTTAGCACCACTAGGCCAACGCGGCAGCCAAAAAATCTTACTAAATTATAAATTAGAACGATATCAATCTCGAAATAAAAAACAACAGCATATTGGTATTGGTTTCTTAGGTTTACGCGAATGTTAGACATTGAATAAAACTACTTTTTACGGATTTTTTCGCGGTTTTACTTTTAGATTTTGGTCCCGACGTTTCGACACCTTTGCAGGTTCATGGTCACGGTCACAGTTGATCGTTTACCTGCTGTACTACCATACGTCAGAGGTGTCACAGACAAGATTGGCTACATCCTAAAACGAGCTTCAATCAAAACATACTTCAAGCCGCCCAAGAAGATTAGTCAGTCATTACCATCCGTCAAGTGTCACATACCTCTACAAGATGCAGGAGTTTATAAACTAGATTGTGACTGCGGCCTCTCTTATATCGGTCAAACGAAACGAAGCATAGGGACCCGCGTTAAAGAACACATCGCTGACGTAAAACACCGCCGCTCAACGAAGTCTGCAGTCGCCGAACATGCTGAAGGCTCCAGCCATTATATTAGATTTGACCAACCACAGATCCTCGCTAAAGAATCCAGATTCCTACCTAGGATGTTCCGCGAGGCTATTGAGATTAAAAAACACCCTAATTTCAATAGAGAAGATGGCTGGAAGATATCACCTACTTGGGACCCAATAATACACAAACTCAAGGCCAAACCCAAGAGCAGCGCTGCAAGACATCAAGACATAGTGAGCTCATATTGCGTAGGTCGGAACTCAATAATAAATTAAAATATGAAGGTAGAACGAGCAACATCTTCTGTCAAGACGAACGCCATCTCAGTCTGCCCGTGACCATGATACCTGCGAAGGTGTCGAAACGTCGGGACCAAAATCTAAAAGTAAAACCGCGAAAAAATCCGTAAAAAGTAGTTTTATTCAAAACAACAGCATCATAAACGGTTTATTTATTTAGGAGCCACGAGGCCACAGGCGAACACAAGCACAACAAACTTTTACACGAGCACTACAGTTCAAACTCTCAGACAAGCAAAAAAAGTGTTTTTGTAGATTTTTCGCATCAATTCACTCGGAATCGATCGAAAAGATATCAAATATTGGTTTAACCTACAGTCGTTTTCCGTCATACAGTGTATATTAAGTAGACATTACTGTATATTAACAAATTCAATAAAATTGACATACTGTATCTATTCTTCGTCCGTCCGATAAAATGACCAATTTCTTGTATGGAGACCGCCGCTCGGCAACTGTAAGGTAGGACGCCCGCCATTGGACTGATGACCTGAGAAAGGTCGCTGGAGGGGACTGGATGCGGAAGGCCGGGTGTTGTGGCGCGAATTGGGAGAGGCCTATGTCCAGCAGTGGACTATGATTGGCTAAATGATTGATGATTGAATGTCTTGTAGGAATAAAATAGAACACATTGATAGCAATAGTGCAACGCACACGTCCTACAAAAAATAGGTCAGTTAATTCGCCGACTTAAAAAAAGAGGTTATGGATTCAATATACAAGTGTCCTAGAAAGCATGGAAAATGTATGTTAAGCGATATATTCTAAGACACTTCTGACAAACGGTGAAGGAAAACATCGGGAGGAAACCTGGATTCCAAAAATGGGATCTGAAATAGCCCGCATAGCAAGCGTGGTGATCAATGCTCGTGCCTTCTCTATATGGGAAGAGGCCTGTGCCCAGCAGTGGATATTTAATAGGCTGGTATTATTAATATTCTACTTTGATTAAATCTCAAGTTAACTTCAAAGAGATGATCATTTCACTACAGTAACTCTTCGACGGTAAACTTACGTTAACGATTACATCATGATTACCTAACACTAATAAAAATGTAATGGCCAGTGCAACGGACCGTTATAATGCTTTGTTGAAACTTGTTTATACATTAACCGACTTTTAGAAGGAGTATATTAACTAAAGTACGGTTATGAGAATGCGTTCCTGACACATTATTCAATAATCAATACCTTCATTTAATGAATAAATGCGGAAAACATCACATACATTGCTCTGAACCCAAAGTAAGTAGCTAAAGCACTTGTGTTATGGAATTCAGAAACAACGAACGTACCACAAACGCCTAGAACCGAGGCAATGTAGAAAAGTTCTACATTGACCCGTCCGGGGATCGAGCCCGGGACCTCAGAGCTAGCGACACCTTGAAACCGGTGCGTACGCCACTCGACCACGGAGGTCGTCTAAATTTGTACGCGGAATTTAAAAAAAAGGCCTGTTATGTTCCATCATAATATAGTTTGTATAATATTCGTTTATAGGACAAATAAGTAATAGTAATTTATTTGTAGTAAAGTCTTCGTCATATTAAAGGTATATCTTCCTGTTGAAAGACCTTTTTTACATATAGGAACTAATAGTTTAAAAGTGCTTTTAATTATTATTTTATTGGCTAAAATCAAACCCCACTTACAGGATCAATCCAGTAGATTTCTTGTAAGTAGAGATCTTTGCAGTTAGCCTGAGCGCAGTCTTTGACTGCTTCACCAGACTTTTGGCGAGGACCTTAAGGCCTCCAGCCAGAGCAATAGGAAAAACTAACTACGTCAGCAACGTCCACTAAGGGCACCCCCTGCGGGGTTCGGACCTCGACTTATTGCGTTGCTAACAATCTTAATAAAGAAAAACAACAAGGGATGGCTGGATCTAAGTTTTTATTATTTAGAGACATATTTTTATTGCTAGTTTGGTAGGCTCGGGCCAGCTTGTTCTAGGGACGGGGGGATAACATTTACGTTACTATTATTTATAATACGCGACGGGCCTCGCCGGCGAGGACGTAATAACAATTCAGGTTTAGATCTAAAGACTTTGAGACTATTATTTCAAAATAATGCATTATTAAATCTCACTATTTTAAAAACCTTACAAAACAAAATAATATAAAAGCGACGAAACAATCCCATACATACAAACATTACATAAAACATCAAATAATTGTAAAAACCGTTACGAGTTTGTTCAAATATGGAACGTTGAGCTAGCCAATGAGAGACGAGTATAAATCCTTGACCAATATGCGCGCACGCAATGCGTTGCGTATTCACTTGTTTATAAACATTCTTGAAGGGATTATAATGTTCAACTAGTTTTCAGTATAGAATGATAAGGAAATCAAATATAATATTATGTACTAGAATTTGTCTCGCTGTTTCATTCAAATTAGTAACTAGTCAAATGTTAAAGTAAATTAAATTTCTAACTTAAGTTACTCCTTATAGAAGTAGCTGTATGTGGGTGAAAGTCCCATCAAAATCGGTTCAGCCGTTTCAGAGGTATGAAAGCCCAAAAACGCAGACGGAGAGACAATTTTTTTTACAAGTACCCGTTTTCCGTTAATTTTTGCATTTATTGAAATGCTGTAAATTTGAAAGTAAGAATTATTGTGCCCCGCAGTTTCAGCTAAATAAGTATTTAGTTTTTTCCGCAAATAAGTCGATGTTTTTATAGTTATTTAAGTACCTAATATAGAGAGTAACTAAACAAATCAAAGATAATGCAAATCGGTTTACATGTTCTTGAGTTATAAATGACCAACCCAACTTTATTTATATTAGGTTTTCTCAATTACAAATAGTAGTAACGTAAATGTTACCCTCCCGTCCCTAGATCAAGCTGGCCCGAGCCGGAAAAACTAGCAATAAAAATATGTCCCTAAATAATCAAAACTTAGATCCAGCCATCCCTTGCTGTTTTGCTTTATTAAGATTGTTAGTAACGCACTAAGTCGAGGTCCGAACCCCGCAGGGGGTGCCCTTAGTGGACGTTGCTGACGTAGTTAGTTTTTCCTATTGCTCTGGCTGGAGGCCTTAAGGTCCTCGCCAAAAGTGCGGTGAAGCAGTCAAAGCCTGCGCTCAGGCTAACTGCAAAGATCAGTACCCCAAAAAAAAGGTTTTCTGATTATTATAAGGTTAAAACGACATTCATCCAGACTTTCTAACTTTGATATTTAATTGTATATTTGCAATAGTTTTCAAGGGCTATTACGAAACTTCCTTCACAGCAAATAATTATGATAACGATCAATACACAGTAATTATAATTGTAATCAATGCTTGAATCGACTCGGTTAATGAGATAGTTTCATTGTTAGACTTATTATTCATAGTTTTTCTAGTTTTCTTAGATTTCTTGTTACTATTGTACTGTTAAGGCCATTTGTTAGGACAGTAATAGTTGACAGTTTAACACAAGAAGATTATTAAAAAAACGACGGTTTGCACTTCGGGAGTGTCGGCAGAAATGAAAACTTGAATATTAACGTTGTGCCTTTTTGATATTTTGGAATGGTTAGGGAATAATTTTGTGAATTGATTTAATTTATTGCGCTATCGTCAATGATATTCTAATAAACAGATATGTTATAAACGTGCAATCGTGAAGACTCGAAAACGTCCTAATTGGGACGTATTGCCTTTCAACAACAACACTATTTGTCTCTTTTTTTCTTATGGGTTTTATCGCGCTATCTCTTTTGTATAATTTTGACTAATAGTGACATGTATGTCAGCTACCGCTGCTGCGCGGAACACTTTTTTCGATTGATTTGTATGTGTATAACAAATCTGTCTATTAGAATATCATTGGCTATCGTACACAAACATGACATCCGTCTTAAGAATTGTCGATCAGGTCACTTGTCCTCACGCGAGTTTAATTTTTTTAAACCCATTACAAAGTGTAGGTATAACGCCGCTAAAGAAGTTTTTTTCTTTTCAAAAAAATGTACATCGTATATTACAAGATGATGCGAGAAGCCGAGGATCTAAGTGTCGTGCAATTGGAGATGCCTATGTCCAGCAGTGGACTGCTATAGGCTGACGATGAGGATGATGATATAAAAACGTATATCACGTAACGTAAACCAATCGAATTGAGAACCTCCATCTTTAAAGTCGGGTAATTATCGGGTTCATACAAGAATTGTGTGTGTGCAAGTGGCAATAGGCTCGCCCCCTATTACATGTGACCTAAACATATCGGCGAACTGTGGGTGAACATTGGTACACCTCTGCCTAACCCTTCGGGGATACAGGCCTGATGATATGTATGTATGCATACAAGGATTCGAATGTTACCCTATACATCAAAATGTGTTCAGAAAGTTAGTAGTTATGGTGGACTTAACAACCCACATACAAGAATTCATAAAATAACACTTTTTTGGGCATTAATAAAATACTATGGACTGATATAGATTTCTAAAAAAATGAGTTTTTTGATAAAAATCCATGTTAAAAACATCGTTTTTAAAATATTCATGGACCAGTTACATAAATATTAAAAACTCTCATAATTTATTATATTATGGTAATTCATAGTAATCTGGTCACCCACTTATTTATATAGCGTGAAGTTAAAATAATAGGGCCAGTATACCATTGTAATTAACTGCATATAATTTGCTACAATTTGGGTTTTGAAGTAAGTTGAATTAATTGAATAAATAAATGCGGACAACATCACATACCTACAGTGATTTTCAACATTGTCCTGTCCGGGGATCGAAACCGGGACCTTAGAGCTAATGACACCTTGAAACCGTTGCGTACGATGTCCACAAATAAAAAACAAAATGATAGGTCGTTTTCAAACAATAATGAACTTCTATTAATTTTCCGTAATATAATGTATTATCATAACTGATTAAGATTTGCTGTGTCATTAATATTACATTATAGGTCTTTTTCCAACTATGTTGTGGTCGGCTTTCTGTCTCACCGACAGCTGAACACCGTATGTTACAGAGCGACTGTCTATCTGACACACAACACATGTTACTGGGTAACACAGTATCCCATAGTAAAACTGGTCGTCAGAATTGACTTAACGACTGCCAAAGATCAACTTAAGACAGTCGGGACCACATACTTTTGATGTACGGAGGAGTCTCTTAATGTTTGTAAATGGTCACCCATCCACGGACCAACCGCAGTCAAAGTCGGGCCTGTTGGTCTAGTGGTTAGAGACCCTGAATGCTATATCGGAGGTCGTGGGTTCGATTCCCAACCGGGACAAATATTTGTGTGATGAGAACGATAATTTGTTCGGTGTCTGGGTGTAATTTATCTATTATATGTATGTATTTAGAAATATATAAATATGTTTATCGGTTGTCTGGTTACCATAACACAAGCTCTGCTTAGCTTGGGATCAGACAACCGTGTGTGAGATGTCCCGGAATATATATTAAGTATATTATATATTAAAGTGGATTAACCTTTATTAAAAAACTATAATTATTATTACCTATGTGTAAAGATTATAAAATTGTGTAATTCACTTTATATGGCCGTGTCAAATTATTGTCGATTCAACAAATTTAATTAAGCAATAACAATTATGTTTGTAAGTGAAAACTTGGCCTACTAATAAACACGAGTAATTTGTAATGTGTGCAGTATGTTTTATGCTGATTTTAAGATTTTTGTGTAGACGGGTGGTTGAAACGCGCTTATTAGCGGTTGGAACGCTGATGACAGCTTGCGACGTAGTCAGTGAAGAAAAGCATTTTCTTATAAAATAACATGTAAAAATAAGTAAATAAATAATAATGTAATATATAAATGCGGACAACATCACATACATTGCTCTGAACCCAAAGTAGCTAAAGCACTTGTGTTATGGAATTCAGAAACAACGAAGGTACCACAAACACCCAAACCCGAGACAATGTAGAAAAGTTGGTTTCTACATTGACCCGTCCGGGGATCGAACCCGGGACCTCAGAGCTAGCGACACCTTGAAACCGGTGCGTACGCCACTCGACCACGGAGGTTGTCTTTGTTGCTGATAAACTGTTTTTTTTAACTAACATCTAGAAATCATTTTTCATTGTTTTTTTTCTGTTTATTATTTCGTTCAAATGCAATGTAGTCCAGTCATAGTAAATATGTTGACCACAACCAATAAAATACAGAGTATAGTAGATAAATATACAAAAACTATATTATATTTAAGCATATAATATAAAAATTTTGACAAGGTATTATGTAAGTCATTAATACAATTATCTGTTTTAATTACTCAGCGAACAAAATATATAATTACACGTTTAATTAAGCTTTTCATACGAATATTATTATAATAGTCTCATATTAACGATAATATCTAATATCTTACAGAATTTTAAAACTATTATAATACTTCATTTTTGGTTTTTCTACCTTACAAACGTCATAACTCAATCTAAGACACACACTTGAAAAAGAACCTTAGAACGATTGAAATAGAGTTGGAATTAGTTGCGTCAAGTATGGTTTTCAGTTGGACCTATTATATAATATAAACATCTCAAACACAATATTGTCATTTGTAAGTTAATTAAGTTTTTCGTAAATCCTCGTTTTTTCATAATATACCTACAATTTAGCAAATAACTTCAATTTATTTCTGAACTACTTATATACATAATGACTAAAGCTATATATATACATATACTAATTAAATCAATTTGTAAATAAAGCTATATTCTTAACTATTCTAAGACACTTCTCACAAACGGTGAAGGGAAACATCGTGAGGAAACCTGGATTCCAAATTTGGGATCTGAAATCGCAGAGAGCAAGCGTGGTGATCAATGCTCATGCCTTCTCTATATGGGAAGAGGCCTGTGCCCAGCAGTGGGACGTTTATAGGCTGGAATTATTTATAAATAAAACTATGAAACTAAAATCTGAATTTTCGTAAATAAAAATAAACGCCCAAAAACCGCTCGTTTGCAATTTAAATTAATTACATTTTTACTACTTATAATAATAACGTGTTTTATATTTTAACATAATATGTCAGTTGTAATAAGAGAACACTTAATTATTATGAAAGCATAACAATAAATAAAAAGACTTGTAAATTAATGTATTTTTTAAGATATCAATACAAGGTTTTTCTGTGGTTTTACTCGTCATTGACATGTATTTAGGATTACGTATTTAATTTCAACCGATTTTTAAAGGAGGAGGTTCTCAATTCGTTTTAATATTTTTATTCGATATATACTTCAATTGAGCACCGTTTTAAATAATGTCTTTCTGATTTATAGGGTATAGCTATATGGTGATCCTATATAAATTTCATCAAAATCGATTCAGTAGTTTTGTTTACTGAAGTCGGTTTTTTTACTTTTTCGTGCAATAAATTTTGTGTAGCCTTTTCTCTTACTATGTTGTGTTCGCCTTCCAGTCTCACCGACAGCTGAACACCGTATGTTACAGAGCGACTGTCTATCTGACCCATATATACATATACAACACATGTTACTGGGTAACAGGCAGTAGGTTTCCATACCTTAATAATACCTATTGCATTTTGTAAATAAAAAAATATCCATTACTTGCGCTATTTAATTGACATGCACTTAAGCTTGCAAAATAAAATAATTATTAAAAAGCAATGTGAAGGAACAATATGTCAAAATTGTCACATAAACTTATGATTATAATCACTTACATTAAGTTTTTAAGTATTACCTAGCATTTAAGATATGTAAAATAAAAAATGGAAACATTAAAACACTTGACATTAAATAATTTAAATAAATTCCTGTCTTGTTGGCAATGTGTACACAGACAGAGAAAGACCGAAAAGCATGTTTGCA
Source organism: Autographa gamma (assembly GCA_905146925.1). Lineage (NCBI taxonomy): Eukaryota > Metazoa > Arthropoda > Insecta > Lepidoptera > Noctuidae > Autographa > Autographa gamma. The sequence goes on along the minus strand of LR989878.1, from coordinate 1,221,680 downwards.
TATGCATAAAGACGAGAGGGTGGGCTTTCCTGCATGATTGTGCATATTGCATGAGGGCGGGAAGGTGGAATATCCTGCTTAAAAGACTGGATTTTTTAGCGGAATTAAAACTTAATATTTTTGATTACATTTAAGTCACGTTTTAATTAAGATTTTTGGTTAAAAACATTTTAACTAATCTCCGAAAACTTTGCGTGAGTAAAATAGAAAGTAATTTCGTATGAGTTATTTTAGTAAAAGTATTACTCATGCAATTGCAACATACAATTTTTACATAAATGAGGACAACATCACATACATTGCTCTGAACCCAAAATAAGTAGCTAAAGCACTTGTGTTATGGAATCAAAGACAACGATACCATAAACACCCAGACCCGAGGCAATGCAGATATCTGGTTTTCTACATTGACTCGATTGGGCATTGAACCCGGTACCTCAGAGCTAGTAACACTTTAAAACCCAGTGTGTACGCTACTCAACCACGGAAACAGGCATAAAGGGTTTTCAATACAAGTTTTTATTTTTAAACTATACATTTTGTATTTTTTGTTAAGGAATACTCATAATTACTATATTTTATTTCAATTCTTTCATTAGTTAGTTATTTATTGAACAGACCGTTTAATAATATCCGTATATTAATAATTAAAGATATCTTTGTTTATTTGCATATAAGAAGAACTATTTTATTATCAGTATAAACTGTCAATTTGACAGCTCATGTGGTGTAGATTATCTAGACAAGGATGGTAGCGAGATAGACCACACGTCCTTAGGTCATCTCCCGAGCTTTTTTCCCAACTATGTTGTGGTCGGCTTCCATTCTTACCGGATTCAGCTGAATACCGTATGTTACAGAGCGACTGTCTATCTGACCTCCACAACCCATTTTATTGGGAAACTCAGTATCCCATAGTAAGACGACACGTCTTTAGACCCTAAAAATATGGGCCTGTTGGTCTAGTGGTTAGTGACCCTGACTGCTATACCGGCAATGGTGGTCAATCCCACCAAATGTTTGTGTTTTTTATTTTTTGGTAGAGATCTTTGCAGTTAGGATGAGCGCAGGCTTTGACTGCTTCACCGGACTTTTGCATGTTTGTGTGTACCTACACGTATATGTATTAGTATGTTTATCGGTTCTCTGGTTGCCGTAGGCTTTGCATGGTTTCTCAAATGACCGTGTGTCAGTTGTAGAAGGACATTATGTTAAAAAGAATAACGTACTTTGAAGTATATAACATAAAAGATGTAATTTTGATATAACAGACAAAAAAAAACAAAACAAAATATTTTTATTGCAAATCTCATTAAAAAATTCTTTGAATGTTTTTGCAAAATCTACATTAGTTAGATTGTAATGTTTTTTAGATTTATATACGTTACAGCATCTAGACATTCATTTTTAACTTTCATCTTATATAAGTTAAGATTTTTGTTAAAAAGAGGTTTAATCACGATACGGTCTTTGGCCACGGAAATATCTAAAAGTAATTGGATGTTTTCTTAGACTGTTTTATATCTATCTATCTATCCTTATACAAAATGTTTTAAAACAAAGTCTTAGTTAAAAAACTTAGTTTTAAAACTTAGTCTTTGTCTGTTTGAACGCCATAAACTCAAAAACTACTGAACGGATTTTCATATTGTTTTCACTAATGGATAGAGTGATTCAAGACGAAGGTTTGTGGAAGGGAGGAATAAGGAAAGGAAGGGAGGGAGGAAAAAGGAAATTTTTGATTCCTGTATGCGATGATCGGCCGTTTATTCACATAATAAGCTTATTTTTAAATTATTATTTTTTTAAAGATCCCTTTTATACACATTTCATATATTTATACTTGCCGTAACCCAGTAAAAGAGTTGTGTTTGTCAGATAGACATTCTCTTTATAAAATACTTTTATTTTTATTATTCTACAACACTTTGAAAAACACCTAAGCTCAACCACTAAAATACTAATGAATTCAACTCAGAATCTACCAATAACAATCTCGCCAACCCATCCAAATCTACACCTCAACAAACATTGCTTAACCTACGACAATCCGCGTAGTAACGAGACTATGCCACTATTACGTAAAGGCTGAACTTAATGCGGTGAAATTCCCACTATTGTATAGATAATGTCTTGGGAAAATAATTGGCACTGATTTAGCTCATCATGTTTATATTTCTATCTCTGTCTTCTTAAGCTAATTAGAAAAGGACAGGTATTATTTGTTTTATTAAGATTACACACGAAAGTATAATTGGAGATTTGCAGCATTTAATTAGTAAATAACCGACTTAAAAAAGACGGATGTTGTTAACTCAATATGTGTGTAAAATTATTAACTATCCAAGTACCTTATTAGGGAAGTCAGTGACCGTTTTTAAAATGCAATTGAATCATTTTTATCCAATTTAAAATAAGAGGAGGACCTCAAATCGATGCTGTGTTTATTTTTTTTTTGTCATAAGTTCTTCAATAATGAAATACATACATATTTCATTAAATTCAGTGTCTTTTAAAATTAATGAGTAATCAATTATAACATCGTGTGTGTATATTTTATCCACGCATTACTCCAAAACTAGTATTCTGCTTATGATTATAATTCCGTAACCTACTTAAGAAACATTAAATATTCCATCAAAAAATAACTATCAAAAAATACAGTTATAACAAAAAAAGTTTAATATCTTAAAACTTGTATGGAATTGAAAGACTTTCATACAAAAAACCTTTTTAAACCGCTCAGTAACCCAGTTACGTTGTCTCTTTAACCGCATCTTAGAAAGTGACGGTTAACTGTGAACTCGTAGTTAAAGTTAACTGTAGCACATCTAGTTATATTTTCGGTTAATTTTTAACGATTACTTTTGGTTGTGGTTTGTTAAGTATATAGGCTGTTTTTGAGTGTAATTATCTAGTATAAAACTGGTAATATAATTAATTTTAAAATGGTAAGTATAGTGATTAATAAGTAAAAGGAACTATCTATTTTCTAGTTAATTAAAAGATTCATTGTACTATTATTATGAACTGTCTCGTTGGCCTAGTGGTGCTAAGCGCGCCTGCTACGCTAGAGGTCTTGGGTTTGATTCCTAAGTCGACCAACGTGTTATTGGGTTTTTCTATAAAATTCTCAGCAGGTCGGAGTTTTGGATTTGTGCCCGGTTAGTGGTAATAGGCTCGCCCTCTATTACATGGGACCAAAAATGAAAATCTGATTTAAAAAAATATAGACCCGACGAATTAAAAACTAAATTTTTAGGTGTTAAGATCTCCCATAAAATACACTTTCTCCCCTCTCATACATAAACATACAAAAATTCCATACACAAGCCAGACTCAATAAATATATCTCTAGGTCATACACACATTTGAATGAGTTGCTTACAACACTAGAACCGGTTTACTACTTAAACGTTGGACTTTATCTTTTTAAGACAAGTCTTTTAGACTAAGCTAACTCAAAGCGATTTATAATCAAAAAAGTTGAATTAAAACTATTTTTGTCATGGTCACGGACAGACTCAAAGAAAACAGTAGTTTTATTTCAATATCTAACATTCGCGTAAATTTAAGCAAGTATTATAGAAAAAGTTATAAGCATCTTCTTCATAGCTTTTAACCAAGCTATGTTGGGATCTGCTACCAGTCTCACCGACAGCTGAACACCGTATGTTACAGAGCGACTGTCTATCTGACACACAACACATGTTACTGGGTAACACAGTATCCCATAGTAAGACTGGTGTCAGAATAGTAACGACTGTCAAAATCAACGTATGACAGTCGGAACCAACAGTTAAAGGCACAGTCTAATTTGTTTTACAAATGGTCACCCATCCACGGAACAACCGCAGCGAGCGAATCTTAACCTTTATTCAAACCAAGCTTACATTTAGTTACTATCCACGTTTATTACCACACAAATAATGCTTTTTCTTGTTTTTTATTTACAAAACTTTCTCATTATTCCTCAAAAGCTTCGGTCCCTAGTTTCGGTGGTCGAACAAACGGTACCTGTCGCTTTTAGCTGGTAATTGTTAATTCATTATTGATTCAAAGAAAGTTGGTGAACATATCTCAAGCTGTTAATGATAACTAAACAATGTCTATTGAGTTATTCTATAACGGCATTGACACACTTTTCGTGTTGGTTAATATTTATTTTAGGGTACCGCGTTCCTGGTGAAAATACCACAAAAATATACTTTAAGTACCATTTTCAATAAAGAAAAAAAATATTTTTCATACAACATCCATTCAAAAAGTCATAGACAAGACTATTTTAAGTTTTGTGTTGGGATTGGTGACGTCACGCTATCACACAAAAAATACATAATCATGCCATCATTTGACATTTCAAATACCCATAACTGGACCAAATTGAAATAGGACACAAAAGAATCATCAAAATCAGTTCACCCAGTCGAAAGTTCTGAGGTAACAAATATAAAAACAGTCGAGTTGAGTACCTCCTCCTTTTTGAAGTCGGTAAATGACTGCACTTGGCGATTCTACAATCGTAAAAATTTTCGTGCATCGAACGAATAGTGCATCGATGCATCGTGTGCTCAACTATACAATCGGACGATCTTTAAAAAAAAATAGGCAACTTCAAAATAAGTCTAATATTTTGGAACCTGTTATCAAAACTGGACCATAAAGCACCAGCTTTCAACATAGCATATCATCACGGCTGTATCCCCGAAGGGTTAGGCAGAGGTGTACCAACGTACACCCACAGTTCGCCGATATGTTTAGGTCCCATGTAATAGGGGGCGAGCCTATTGCCACTAACCGGGCACAAATCCAAACTCCGACCTGCTACTGAGAATTTCATAGAAAAACCCAATAACACTTTGGACAACTCGGGAATCGAACCCAAGACCTTCACCGTAGCAGTCGCGCTTAACACCACTAGGCTAACGAGGCAGTCATCAAAATCGGGTCACCTAGTAAAATTTTGCAGTACAAATTAATAAAAATTAGAAATAAATTAGTAGAATTGAGTACCTCCTCCTTTTTTGAAGTCGGTTACAAAACTTACAAACTATTACAAGGAAAATCATTTATGAAATGACACATGATGACCTGAATGGCGCAGTTATTGTGCTCACGGTCAAACATTCCATTCCCGTTTACAGACAATTTATTTTACCTTTTTTTTTTAATATCTTCATTATATATGGTAGTGACTTGTTACTGTGGTTAAAGTTTAAAGTCATCAATTATTGGTAATTGCGGGTTCGATTCCTTTGGCGGACATTTTTGGTAATGATACACCAGTTTGCCGTGGTTTATATTGACTGCGGTTATAAGCAACTTTTCTTTAGCCGACTATAAAATCAGAAGGTTCTTCATTTGTCTGTATGTTTGTAAAGCGATATCTCTAGCAATTTGAAATAAGTTTTTTTATTTACAGAGTATGGTATCTCCGAGAGTCAGATTCATAAAATTTTCATCAAAATCGATTCAGCAAAGTCATTGGTAACTCAAAAGAGTGAACAAAAGTAAATTGCATCAGTATATTCCCAAATGCAAGTATGAGGGGAATAATGAAAGTGGACGAAGCGAAACAAGTGTGTAAGGATCGTAGCAAGTGGAAAGAACTGGTCTCTGCCTACCCCTACGGGAAACAGGCGTGATTATATGTATGTATGTATTCCCAAATTAAAGTCGGATATAATTATTATAATTTTGAAGTTGGTTCTTTTCTTATTAGATTGTTAAATTAAACCTACTAATTGTAATTAAAATGTATTTGTTACGACCCGATAAAATCATCAAACAAATGATTTTATCTAGCAGTATCATGTACAATTTAAATAATGACTATAGTAAATGAATTACTGTAATAAAATAGCAAGAAAACCTTTAAACTTATCTTTAAAGAAATCAGTTTTTAATGACTTGAGATTTGTCCCTTCATAATGTATTTTTATTAACTTGAACTTCAACAAACATTAATGATATAAATTACATTATTTTGACAGCAGTTCAAAAACATTTCTTCAGTAAGCCTTTTTCCCAACTATGTTGTGGTCGGCTTCCAGTCTCACCGCCAGCTGAACACCGTATGTTACAGAGCGACTGTCTATCTGACAAACACAACACATGTTACTGGGTAACACAGTATCCCATAGTAAGACTGGTTGTAAATTGAAGGACGCTTTTTTACCGACTTCAAAAAAGGAGGAGGTACTCAATTCGACTGTATTTTTTATGTTTGTTATCACAGAACTTTTGATTGGGTGAACCGATTTTGATGATTATTTTTGTTATTTGAAAGCTGGTACTTCCCCTGTGGTATTAGATATTTTGGTCAGTTCTGACAGCGGGATCCTTAAGGAAAAAATAAGAGACTTATTTTGAAGTTGTTTTTTTTGTTAGAATTATTATCACAGTTTAATATTCTCTTAAGACATTTAATGTGTTTCAAGAGTTTATTTCTCGTAATATTATTTAACTGTCTTGTAAAAAGATTATGTAATTTCATAAGGAAGGAATAAAAAATAACTAATTTCCATATGTTATGTTGCAATAGAGTTTAAAAATAAACTTTAGTTACGAAACTAACCTGTTTATAGTTAATTTAACCTTGTATTTAACTTAGACTGGAATTTGGGGTCACTGGTAGTTAAAACTTAACAAATGTCAAATAAAATCTTAAAAAACTAGTTTTATATAATCATAGATTAATTAAAATGTTTTAAGAGATCTTCTTAAATTATCGATAAGAACCATTCCAATAAGGCTTCATTTAAATAAAAATACCGCATCGTAATCGGTCCACTTGTTTAGGAGCTATGATGCCACAAACAGACACATCAAATTGATAACACGCCTCTTTTTGCGTCGGGGTTTCAAATTCAATATTTATATTTTATCATTATACACTGGTTTTGGTGCATAGTAAAAGTTACTGCCTCGTTGGCCTAGTGGTGCTAATCGCGACTGCTACGCTAGAGGTCTTGGGTTCGATTCCCAAGTCGACCAAGGTGTTATTGGGTTTTTCTATGAAATTCTCAGTAGCAGGTCGGAGTTTGGATTTGTGCCCGGTTAGTGGCAATAGGCTCGCCCCCTATTACTTGGGACTTAAAATATCGGCGAACTGTGGGTGTACATTGGTACACCTCTGCCTAACCCTTCGGGGATACAGGCGTGATGTTATGTATGTTATGTTTATAACTCCAAAATTTCACGATGTTCGGTTCAGTGGTTTGGCCGTGAAAGCGTGAACACACAGTTTCCTTTGCTTCGGTAATAAATGTATGGATAAGGATTTTGTTATTTCATGTACATAGCACCTAGCGGTTCAATGAACGGGTTTGTATGCACAAGGTTGCAGGTTCGAACCCAGGCAAGTACCAATGTGGCTTTTTCAAAGTTCGTGAGGAAAACTGGATTCCAAAATTTGGGATATGAAATCGCCAATCCGTAGAGAGCAAGCGTGGTGATCAATGCTCACGCCTTCTCTATATGGGTGTGTAGTGTGCAGCAGTGGGACGATTATAGGCTGGATTATAATGTACATAGTAAAAATAATCCTAAAATTGGTTTTTTCGAAGATTGCCTCCAACATACTAACAAACAAACGTTTTTTATTTCTTAATAATTTTTCTTTAAATATAAGAAGGAATTTTATTAATTTTACTAGTGATTATAAATAGCCAATCCTTACAAATATTATAAATGTGAAAGTTTGTGAGAATGGATGTGTGGATGTTTGTTACTCTTGCACGCAGAAACTACTGAATGGATTTTAATGAAACTTTACACTTATGTAGCTTATACATCGGAATAACACATAGGCTAGAATTTATAAAGATAGTGTTTGAATTGTCATTCACGCGGGTGAAACCGCGGGACACTGCTATTAATCTATAATTTAACCCAATAATTGAGCTATCAATTATAAAGAGCTTTATCAAAACCCGATTAGTAGTTTTAGAGATAAGCTCGTACAAACAAACAAACTCTTTACCTTTAATATAATATTAATATATTTAGTAAAGACTTCATTAAAAAGACTAAACGTTTAAATAAATTACAAGTAAATACATAAAAATATAATTATTTTTATAATAGAAGTGTTAATTAAAAATACAAGTTTACTATTATTTGTGGGAGATGCATCTATTAGCAAGTTGTAAAATTCAGTCATAACTTTTTAATAGGATATTTAACTGCAAATTTATTATACTACACCAAACAGTTTTAAAACTGTTAATATAAAACTATTCATAAGAATAAATGTAGACATCACATACATTGCTCTGAACCCAAAGTTAGTAGCTTAAACACTTGTGTTATGGAATTCAGAAACAACGAAGGTACCACAAACACCCAGACCCGAAACATATCATCACACACAACACATCATCACGGCTGTATCCCCGAAGGGTTAGGCAGAGGTGTACCAATGTATGTACACCCGCAGTTCGCCGATATGTTTAGGTCCCATGTAATAGGGGGCGAGCCTATTGCCACTAACCGGGCACAAATCCAAACTCCGACCTGCTACTGAGAATTGAATAGAAAAACCCAATAACACCTTGTTAGATTTGGGAATCGAACCCAAGACCTCTAGCGTAGCAGGCGCGCTTAGCACCACTAGGTCAACGAGGCAGTATACAAAAGTTGTTAGTATGTATTGCTTAAAATTAAGTTAGTAATCTTCCTTGCACTACGTCTTTGTACGTTCTGGGGCCCGAGTCTGCTATTGACAATTGCTTAAATCGTCCGAGTGGGTGGCGTTAGTAGGTCCATTTTAGGGTGATTGGCATTCTACTAAATGTCAGAACGTCAAAATTGGCCGTCCCAATGGCCAATTTTGACGTTAAAATGACGTTTTACCGACGTAATTATCCTAAAATGGACCTACTAACGCCACCCACTCAGACGATTCAAACAATTGTCAATAGCCGACTCGGGCCCCTGGTGGTTCTTGTCCGCGGAAGCGACGGAATACCACATTTTTTGTATATATTTACCGATGGATTCGAACTGCTACCTCACGTACGAGATACAGTATTACAACCACACAGCTAATGGGGACCTGAGAATAACGGTTGATTACCAAACTTTTTGGTAACTAGTGGTTTCGTTTGAAACTCCGAGTTTAAGAAATTATGGTCATTTGGATAAAGGTTGGTATACATTTGTTGAATCAAATTATATTGTGAGTAAATCTTAGTTTTTTTTTTGTTATATTATGTATGGTAACTTACATCTATATAATTCAATCTTACTTGACTATATTTAAAACAACACAATTTTAAATTACTATCATTTTGTAATTTGAGGTTAGATTTTGAGACCATAATTTAAAAAAATAGGAAAAATTTACACATTTAAAATATAATAATATTTTTTAATCTTTTTTTGTTGATCCCCTTATAACATTTGCTGGTTTAATAAAATATAATAATTTAGAACATGTTTAAAATATATAAGTGCCTCCATTTTAAAAGTTTAAAACACATTTCATACATATTTTAAGTTCACTTTGCAATATTAAAAGAAAAACAAAATCACAATCAGAATTACTTTCGCATTCCTAACATTACTTATATTCTCAATAAATATAATATTATTTTAACATAGCAATGATAATTAATCATCTCGCACTTCTGCCAATTATACAACGTTCTACTAACCGACTTAGACATGTCTATTCATCATAAATCATACATACATACTTAAATATAATCACGCCTCTTTCCCTTGTAGGGGTAGGCAGAGACCACTTCTTTCCACTTGCTACGATCCTTACACACTCGTTTCGCTTCATCCACTTTCATTATTCCCTTCATACATGCTCTACGGTTTAGGGTACTCTTGACCTGGCCTTTTTTCATTCACACTCGCCTTATACACTTTTTTCGTGAATCGTTCTTCAAGTAAGTTATTTATTTAATTTATTTCAGTCCATGCTGTCCCAATGCTGGGCAAAAGCGTCTCTTCCTTCCTTCCATTCTTCTCTATTGAGGGCAAACGTGGACCAGTCCATCCGTCTGGGCCTGCCACGTGGTCATTAACTTGAAGTCATTAATCACTCTATAGGTAATATTTCTTTTAATTTTAACTGTACGTTAGAAGGTACTATCTTATTTATTTATAGATATAAATAACTGTTGATTTAACGGTTAAGGAAAGTATCGCGAAAAAACTTGGCATCTAAAATCGTGATCAATGGGTACTGGGTTTTGTCCAGCATTGGCACAGTTAGTTTTAAATAGATCTTTTTATCAATACAACAATATGATATTTATACATGAAAGTCTCTTGAATTGATTATCTATTGCTGAAAACTGTTTTAGAATCGGTTGAGTAGTTTAATAGATCTAAAAGACAGACAGTCGAAGCGACTTTATTTTTTATTATTTAAATATTGATAGTTATAATAATATCATACACGCTTTATTGTTTAATGCGAGTTATTAACTAACGTTACAAAGACAAAAACAACTTAAAAATAAGTCTTATATGGTCTTTTTGGATCCCTTGTCAAAAGTGGATAAAATGGAAGCCCCTGCTCATAAATAAAATTGAATCACACACTCGAAAGTTCTCAGATAACAAACATAAAAAAAACAGTATAATTGAGTACCTCCTCCTTTTCTGAATGCGGTTAAAAAATAAGTAATAAATTACTTAATTTTACAAGATCTATTAATTTCTTAAGATTGATTTGTTTTTATTTGTGATTGAGTTATTTTGATTGATTAATTTAGTAAGATTTATTAATTTTACAAGATCGCCGAATGCTCGGCGCTCAGTGTTCGGCGCTCGGTGTAATGTGGTACGACCTTTACTGTCTTCCGTATACTGCGATATATTTTGTAACTTAACCGACATTGCTCAACGTTCGTTCAACTTAACTATCACTCTGCAATATGTATCACGCCATTCGCGGGTTAACTGAGCCTCGATTCCGTTAATTTAAGTCAGTGAGTGGCAGGTTAATAAAGTGTCATCATCATCTCCCTGTCCTGTTCCTAATTATTTGTGGTTGTCGTAGCGTATTCAGCTTCCATTCATCTCTACAACTCGTCATCTCAGTATTTACTCCTTTCTTTCTCATATCATCTTTCACACAATCCATCCATCTCTTTTTTGGTCTTCCTCTGCATGTATACCCATCCACATTCATACTCATAACTCGTCTAGTAAAGTGTACTTGGTATTGTGCCTAATTTTCGTATTCAGATAAGCCTACAATGAACAGTCAGTGGCAATCCTACAATGACAACAGTGGCAAGTAGGTATATATTTGTCATTAAACTAAAATCATCTGAATACGAAAATTAGGTACACTAGAACGTTCATTAACCTGCCACCCACTGACTTTAAATAGCGGAATTGGGCCCCAGAGCTAATGTTCTGTTGATTATTTTTGTCCTAAATGAGTCATGCAAGGTGTCACCGAAAGGGTATATATATACAAAAGGGGTGAAGAGTACATCTGGTATAAAGTCAGTTTACAATGTTTCAGCTCGAAATAAGATACTTCAATAATTGGTTTTTTTTAAAGCGCTTATCTCTGTAAACAACAGTCGGTTTTGAAAAAATCTTTTTATTCATGTTTGCGGAACAGATTTTTTTTTATATTAATATCCTATACTGCTCCAAAAAAAGCAGGCTAGCAGCCATACAAAGTTTTGTGCAATCAGACTTGTAGTTTCAGAGATAAAGGCGTCTAAACGAACATGAAAGACAGTTCCTTAGGTTTACGCGAATGTTAGACATTGAAATAAAACTACTTTTTAAATTTTGACTCGATTCATTTTTAGATTTTAGGTCCCGACACTTTTGCAGGTATCATGGTCATGAACACAAATAAAAGATGTTTCGTCTTCTAATTAATGCATTATATCAAATAAATATAGATTTAAGTAGGTACACATATAGTTAAGAACTTACAGCTACTTAAAAAAATGGTCATCATATATAAGATCTCTTTTTTACATCACTTAAATCGGTCACAATAATATATTTTTGTTTGGAAAAACACTCCACCTTTTTTTATTGAAGGCCTAAATAAACTTAGTTTTTATTACCCGGTCATGGGTAAACTTGATTCTTTTGTTATTCTAAAACCTAAATAAATGACGATAACAAAATAATTTACTTTTATTATAGATATTAACATAAACTTGTTGATTTTGTTAACTTATATGACAAATGAAAAAATTTCGTGGTTGCCTAGCGGTTCAATGAACGGATTTATATGCACGAGGTTGCAGGTTCGAAGTAGTTCGAACCCGGGCAAGTACCAATGTAACTTTTCAAAGTTATATGTACTTTCTTTATTATTCTTAGACACTTCTGACAAACGGTGAAGGAAAACAACGTGAGGAAACCTGGATTCTAAAATTAGAAATCTGAAATCGCCAATCCGCAGAGAGCAAGCGTGGTGATCAATGCTCGTGCCTTCTCTATATGGGAAGAGGCCTGTGCCCAGCAGTGGGACGTTTATAGGCTGGCATTATTATTATTATAGGTATATTACCATAAACATGTTTATTTTGTTAACAATATGACTAATATATTGGTTTTGAAGATTCAATAAATAAATGTAATAAATTGATTTTACATAAATGTAAAAAATCGACGTCAATGAAGAAAAAAGAAAACTACTCGATCGATTTAGATGAAAATGAACCACCTCTTAGTTTAAACTACCCCATTATGAGAAAATGCTTTTTTAATATAACCATAATTGCTTTAGATATCGCATAACAGGCATGCATACAAAAAAACAAACGATGAATTGAGAAGGAGTTTTTCAACCTTTTTCAAAAGAAGAGGTTCTTTTGAAAAAGGTTGAAAAACTCCTCAAATTTTAGTACTGTGACACGTTTCTTAATTTTTATTATAAACTTTAATAACGGAGTAAATAGATAATTTTCTTTTTTTAACCCTTGATTATTTACATGCCTGATACACAATTCAGTAAATCTTTACTAGTGGAGAACATCCTTTTTTTTATGTTGGTTAAAGCAGTCTTCCCCTGATTTCTACAAAGTCTTCCCTCTAGCAGTCTCTAATAACTAGTGGAGTTAGTGGAGTCCTTCTTTTTTTAAGTCGGTTAAAAGCAGTCTTCCCCTGATTCGATATTTCCTCTAGTAGTTTCTAATACCTTTAATTATGATAAAGAAAGTCTAACTAGAGACTATTATTTTTAATTTCAACTTTCACTAACGTAGGCATTTTAACTATGTTGTATTCACCTTGAAGATAAAACAACATTTAAAAATGAAAGTGAAATCATTTGTCAGTAGGACTCAATGGATAGAAAAAATATACTTGACTAGTGGTTGAACTTAGTAGTCACACACAGTTAAAAATTTCAGGGTTTGACGGTCCTGTTGGTCTAGTGGTTAGAGACCCTGACTGCTATACCGGAGTTCGTGGGTTCGATTCCCACCCGGAACAAATGTTTGTGTGATGAGCACGATCATTTGTTCGGTGTCTGGGTGTAATTTATCTATAATATGTATGTATTTAGAAATATATAAGTATGTTTATCAGTTGTCTGGTTACCATAACACAAGCTCTGCTTAGCTTGGGATCAGACAACCGTGTGTGAGATGTCCCGGAATATTATATTATTATTATTATAATTTACCGATGTAAAAATAGGAGGATTTTAGTTGACTTTTTTGTTTGTATGTTAATTATGCGTTAATTGTAAACCAATTTTGACAGTCCTGTTCAATTTAATCTTAAAAGCTTAATAAATAAATATTTTTATATCATTTTCGAAAAAAAAATTGAAGCCTTAATTTTCTTTAATAAATCAATGAATAATGTTTTTAAACAGCTAGAAAACTACTACTACTCTTTACAAGCACCTAAAATGTTTTTCCTTTACTATGAGTGTAATATATATTAATACAATAAGCCTAAGAGTTTATTAGATCTCATTAATATAAGAAATAAATGGCAATAGGCTCGCCCCCTATTACATGGGACCTAAACATATCGGCGAACTGTGGGTGTACATTGCTACACCCCTGCCTAATCCTTCGGGGACACAGGCGTGATGGTATTTTGTGTTATGTTTTTCATATCTTGAGGCGTGATGATATGTTATGTTATGTAATATAAGAAACAGAAATTCAGATAAAAAAACTACAAAGCTTAAACTTAGGTAGTTAAATATAATTTTAGTTTTAATTTGTATATGCATACAGATATTAATTATGTTATTTTATTTGTTTAATCTTAATATATATACTCGTAATTCTTCTGTGAGTGTGTATGTCACTGAACTTCTCTCAAACGACTGGACGGCTCTTGATGAAATTTTTTGTGTGTGTTCAAGGGGATCTGGGAATGGTTTAGATTCACAATTTTGTCCGCTGGACAATGTTTTTTTTTTTTTTTTTTTTATTAGTACTTAGTTGTTGATTTTAGAATGTTTTATATTGGATCCGACAGACGGCGCTACCATCGCAGTGTCAAATTTTAAATAATATTCGAATTTTAATTTTAGTCTGTCCCGACAGTTAGCGCTGCGATCAAATTAAAAAAAAGTTTTGTTATCATTGTGTTATTGTAGACCATGTGCTGGATCAATAATGACGTTAGATATTGTCATAACATTTGAATAATAATTTTCATCAAAATGGTCCAGAATGTTTTAGCTTATTAAAAAAAGTTTGAAATTTTCAAATTAAAGACGTGTGTGTTTCTGTCAACTCTCGCCACCCTTTTAAACAGTTTTAAATATAAAAAACAACTGACAATGACCGACTTGAATCAAGTTATTATATAAAAACCGGTCGAGCTTACTTTGCCTAACATCTCATATGAAGGAAATAGGAATGTGTGTCTGTATGTCACAGTATTGCAATGGCTTATGTAACGAGAGATCTTAGCTTGTATAGATATTTTTGTAGTGGAGTTATATGACTGGATGCTGAGTGGTAGATGAATGGAAGCTGAATACGTATTGTGCTCAATAATAATTGGGAACAGGGCAGGGAGATGTTAATAAGATAAAATTTATTGATGTATGTATTTATATGTATATATAAAATTCTTCTTAATTTTTTGACTTGTACAAATTTATTTTAGAAATTAAACTTAAAATATTTATGATGGATGAATTTTTGATGCCTTATTTTAGTTTTTATTTTCTTTTACTTTATATTTTTTTCTTATTTCTTGTGTAGGCTTAGTTTTTATGTTATTGTAAATATTTTAGGTTTAATTCCTTATTAATTGTGTTTAAATTTATTTATTTTACCTCCTTTTGTGTTATATAATAGGTACTCTATTAATTGTTTTCCTAATGTAAATATTGCACACATTAAAATTTGTCTATTTTCATGCCTTTCTCCTTTCGCAGGTCTGCTGGAAGAGATTACTTTAAGAAATAAGTAGAACCTTTGTACATTTTTGATCATACATAGTGTTCCCTTTTTTGCTGTTGTGTATATAAATTGTTAAATAAATAAATAAAATCCGTGTCCCAAAAGCATGTTAAGCCTAGTGCCGACTGTCATAAGTATAATGAACATGAACATTTCTGTGTCTGGATGTAATTTATTTATAAAATATATGTATTTAGAAATATATAAGTGTGTTTATCAGTTGTCTGGTTACCATAACACAAGCTCTGCTTAGTTTGGGATCAGATGACCGTGTGTGAGTTGTCCCAGGATATTATAAAACGAAAGATTTGAAAAAAGCTAAGACAATTTGCGGTACAGTATTCAAGATTTATATTGCATAAAAATAACCTTTTAGTCGATTTCAACTTGCAAACTTAAACGTTTAAATAAACCGCTATAAAATGCACTTGCATATTAATCGAGAGCAAAGCGGGTTTTATCTGTATTAAAAAAAGAACAACAAGTGATTGGGTATCGCCCTTTCCCAAGCAATGCACCGAAATCTTGCACCCGCGCACGTGAGAAATCGATCTCTTTGGTTGCTATACAACCTGTATATTGATCCTTTTACTTAAAGAGATGTATACAAAGTGGAATATTTTGTTGCCAACATGACATAAAAGTACTCTAAATATAGCCACATCGATTGATACCAAAAAAGTATGAAATTTATATATTTTTGTTTATTACTTCTACCAGTATTATTTTTTGGCATCTTTAAAGTTTAAAGTTAGGAGGTTATTTTTTAAAACAAATTCTTTTCCCAAGCTATGTTGTGGTCGGCTTCCAGTCTCACTGCCAGCTGAACACCGTATGTTACAGAGCGACTGTCTATCTGACACACAACACATGTTACTGGGTAACACAGTATCCCATTGTAAGACTGGCTGTCAGAATATAACAAAAAAAAAAGATGCAGATAAATTGAGAACCTCTCCTTTTGCAGACGGTTGGAAAAGGTATTCTTATGTCAGTGTTTATTACAATTAAAGTAATCGGAGTCACCAAGGTATGTTTTCTAGGTTGTGGCCGCGACCCGCTCGAGTTGCCTTGTGAATTGTCATTACATTTTATGTTATAATGATTTCAAGATAGGATGCTTCAATGCAGATAAACATAACATAACATATCATCACGCCTGTATCCCCGAAGGGTTAGGCAGAGGTGTACCAATGTACACCCACAGTTCGCCGGTATGTTTAGGTCCCATGTAATACGGGGCGAGCTTATTGCCAATGCAGACAAAAACAAAAATTAAAAGAAAAAAATATGTATTCTACATTTTGTACTTGGGAAATACAAATGTAATATCGGAATCTCTGTTTCGCTTTCACAGCTAAACTGTACAAATAATCAAAATTTATTAAAAGTCATTGGGCATAATCTGACCTGGTTTGTGAAAACTTGTGTACATTCATAAATCAAACTAGATTTAAATTGTTAAGTTATACCCCACTTTTAATTTCACGTAGGTACTTTTATATTTTTGTGGCGTTATTAAACTTTAGTAGATCAAAGAATAACTAGAGACATTAATTTGTCTATTTCACCTTATTTTGTTTCTGTACAGCGTGGGTATAGTTTACATACTAAGGTGCCCATTGATCTTTGGTATGTCAAAGCCTGCGCTCGGGCTAACTGCAAAGATATCTACTACAAAATCAAACATTTTTAATTCAAGTAGGCTTTTTTAAGCTCTTTTAAAACGTTACAACTGACTCTAGTTGCAGGTTCCAAAATGTCATTCCAATGGAGAAGAACCGGCAAGAAACTCCATAGGTACAAAAAAAACCTTTGGTATATTATTATTATTTATTTATTCTTTACAAAGGAATATGGTATTCTTAAGAACTAATAAGTGTCCCACAAAACAGTACAAACTGTTTGACTGTGAGATCAGTTTTAGACAATTTTAACATTTGTTTTATACTTAGCTTGAATGCCAAGAAAGGCTTAGACTTTGTGCCAGGCGAAAGACGGGTGAAACCGCAGATAAAGCTAGTATGTTCATGGCCTAGATCACATAAGGTACCTATTGCAAAGTCATTTCTTAAAATTGCTGGTACGCCATGGAAAGCGCTTTATATGATTAGCTGTTTCACTCGCTTTGCTCTCCTGTCAAAGCTAGGAAAGTGAATTAAATTCTTATAAAAACAACTACTTCTAGAATTGGGATATCAAATGCAGGAACTTAACTTACGACGGGCCTGTTGGTCTAGTGGTTAGTGACCCTGACTGCTATACGTGGTCGTGGGTTTGATTCCCACACTGGACAAATCTTTGTGTGATGAGTTCTGTGTCTGGGTATCATTTATCTTATGTACGTATTTAGTAATATATAAGTATGTTTATCAGTTGTCTGGTTGCTACAGAAGCTCTGCTTGGCTTGGGATCAGATACGCGGGTGTGAGTTGTCCCGGAATATTATTCAAAATCTTACTGGTAGTTACAGAGATTAGTTCTAACAAAACTCTTTAATAATTATCATACGTATAAACATAAAACATATCATCACGCCTGTATCCCCGAAGAGGTAGGCAGAGGCGTACCAATGTACACCCGCAGTTCACCGATATGTTTAGGTCCCATATAATAGGGGGCGAGCCTATTGCCACTAACCGGGCACAAATCCAAACTCCGACCTGCTACTGAGAATTTCATAGAAAACCCCAATAACACCTTGGTCGACTCGGGAATCGAACCCAAGACCTCTGGCGTAGCAGGCGCTTAGCACCACTAGGCCAACGAGGCAGTTTAATTATCATAAGTATTATTATATAGTATTTAACTGATCACAAGTTGGCTAATTTGCAGACATTCCACTTATTTATAATAAGGCATCAAATATCGCTTAAATAGCAAAACATTGCTGACGTAAATACTTAACACTAATATTTTAATTCTAGATATTTTTGCTGAGCTCACATAAAGGTGCTGTGAGACTTGACTATTCATTTGTAAATGTTCTTGATAATTTTACATTATTAACAAAATAATTCTCACAAAAAAACCGACTTAAAAATAAGTCTTATTTTATTTTTGCATGGATCGTACTCTGCCAAACTGGACCAAAATACAAAAAAAAAACTACTACACTGGAAACAACAGCTTTCGAATAAAAATGGAATCATCAAAATTGGTCACCCCGTCAAAAGTACTGTGTAAACAAACAAAAAAAAATTACAGTCGAATTGAGTACATCCTCCTTTTTTGAAGTCGGTTAACAAGCAAAAGAGACTTTTTGCTGAGCCAAGTAATTTTTAACACCTAGGAGCAAAAAGATTGGTGTTATAAGCTTGACTTGAAGGTCTGTCTGTATGTCTGTAGCATCGTAGCTCCTAAACGAATTCACAGAATATTCTGTGGTTTTTTTGTCCAAGATGACGTGATCGAGATGTAATTACTATAGTTTGAAAGCTATCAGCATTTTTTTCTTATTGGAGTTGGAGTATTCTTATTTTTTTTTTCATAATTTTATTGTTTCGTGTCATCTCATTGAAGAATACATTCATTGAAGACCATTTACTATTATAGTGACATTTTCACTATTGTTCTTATAAATAGCTATATTGCTCTATTCGAAAATACGGCGAATGCTCGCTACTCTATTACAAGTGAACGCCGTAGTGTATTAGCACCTTATAACTTATTATGATTGCGTAAACTGACTATGTCGCCACTATTTGCAGTATTGCTCGACTATTTAGCTAAAAGGTATAATTATTATTAGTTATATGTATTATTATCATTAGGTAGATATTTTATGTATAAAAGACATCCGTTACTATACCTATTTCAAGCCCTAACAGGAACCTGACACATGTCAGTTGGTCTTGATTTATAATTATAATAAAATAATAATAATAATATTCCTGGACAATTCACACACAGTAATCTGATCCCAAGCTAAGCTCTAAGAGAGCTTGTGTTATGGTAATCAGACAACTGATAAACATACTTATATATTTCTAAATACATACATATCATAGATAAATTACACCCAGACACCGAACAAATGATCGTGCTCATCACACAAACATTTGTCCCGGGTGGGAATCGAACCCACAACCTCTGGTATAGCAGTCAGGGTCTCTAACCACTAGACCAACAGGCCTGTCAAATTTGTATGGGGAAATAAAAACCGTGTTATTTTTTTTAAGCTTATATATACAGATATAGTTTTGTATTATATTGTCCGTTTTTAGGACAAATAGTATATTGAAAGTAATTTATTTGAAGTAAATTCTTTGTCACATTTAAGTTAATTCTTCCTGCGACGACGATCAGTCAGAAACGCATTCTTTCAGCGGCTGGACTATAGGTAATTAAATCCCTGTGTTTCACAAACATTTAAATCACATAAACAAATTATTGGAACAAACATTGGTCTCACACACAAATGTTTGTAACAAAAGCAGGATTTTATGCATATAAATGAATGGTCACCCATCTAAGCACTAACCTTGGTAAAAGTTGCTTAACTTATATCGATGACAACTTAAGTTTGCTAAGCTTACTACCGAAATTAAATTTAGTATTTTTTTAAATTAACCGGCGACCCATCCTAAAAACTAACCTTGGTTAGCGTTGCTTAACTTTTATAAGATATTTACCCAATATAGTTAGTTACATAATCTTAAGATTTTATAAAAAGAGATGTAATAAAATAGGTATTTCTTTGATACAAAATCTTATGACATTGATAAATATGTTTCCGGTATTAATTTATAATGTTTATTATTATTATAATTCATTGATTCTTGTTAATCCTTGAATTTATTAGTTTTTAGATTCGCACGCGAATTGTCACGTGTTTTGATTAAGATTTTTTTATTGAGTAATACGTTTTCCTGAGGGTTTACTTGCGTTAAAACTGGTTATTTTGAAAAAATATAGCTTGTGTCGTGTTTGGGCGTTCAAGCTAGCCATATGTACAATTTTATCAAAATCGGTTTAGAAGTTTAGTCGTGAACCTTCAACAAACGGTTAAAAACTTTTTCATTTACATAATAAATTGTCAGGTAAAAACTGACGATATAAGAACCTTCTCCTTTTTTAAAGCAGGTTAACAAGTTTTTGTTATTAAGTTAATATTTATTGAAAACATTTATGTATTTGTAGTTTGCTGTAATCATAAAAAAAGATATCATATAATTTACTAAGGGATTCATAATTATTATTTATCTACGGAACCCAAACTATATACTAATTTAGAATGTTCACAACGTTAAAATTAGGAAACAGTTTGGCAAGTAATAATAATAATTAAAGTATCAAGAAATGTCTATTTTGATTGACAGTTGGTTCTCGCAAGAGTTGAGTATTTTATTTTGTATAGTCAAAAGCAAAATGGTTGTTATGACCTAGTTGAAAACTATCTACTATAAAAACTTGGGTTGGTTATCAAAAAAAAGTAGCGTAACCCCTTCTTGGGCTTCAACCCAGCCCCATACTGAAATTTATCAAAATCGGTTGAGTGGTTTAGCGGTGAGAAAGCAACATACAGACAGGGTTAATTTTGCATTTATAATCTTACGCTTAATACGTCGATCAAGACCAAAAATTCAAAGAGATATGTATTGATTGGCGTACACTTTTCAATGTGACAGGCCTGTTGGTCTAGTGGTTAGAGACCCTGACTGCTATACCGGAGATCGTGGGTTCGATTCCCACCCGGGACAAATGTTTGTGTGATGAGCACGATCATTTGTTCGGTGTCTGGGTGTAATTTATCTATCTATAATGTGTATGTATTTAGAAATATATTAGTATGTTTATCAGTTGTCTGGTTACCATAACACAAGCTCTGCTTAGCTTGGGATCAGACAACCGTGTGTGAGATGTCCCGGAATATTATTATTATGATGGGTCGATAATCGTCCCGGGTTCGATCCCCAGACGTATAAATTTAGAAAACCACCTGTCTTCATTTTCTAGGCTCTGGGTGTTAGTACCTCCGTTGTCTCGGATTTAATAAGACGTGCTTTAGCTTTTTACTTCGGGTTCAGAACAATGTATGTGTCCACATTCATTTCTATATTTTATTTCTATCTACAAAATTTTATAAATTACTAGGAGTAGAAATAGTCTTAGAAAATACGAAGATATATATAAATATCTAGAAATCCTTACAAACTGTACCTTGGAGTTATAACTTAGAAAAACAAAAGTAATTGGTTTTTCCCGCGCAAACGTTCATCGTTTAATGACGTATGCGCAAGCGCATCTCGCGTTGATTTATGTGGATCCTTGTTAAGATAAAGTATGGGTTAAAGATAGTTATAAAGAATCGTGGAGGATTTAATTATATTACATGTATTAGTAAGTTCTTTATAGGAAATTAAGAATTGATCAGTAATTGATAGAATATTCCGTTTAAAATACTTTGATTGATGAAAACATCGTGAAGAACAGTCGCTCCAAGTAAAAAAAACGGTATTGAGCTGAATCCGGTAAGACTTGTAGCCGAACCCAACATATTTGGGAAAAGGATCGGGAGATGAAAACATCGTGAGGTAACCTGGATTCCAAAAAATGTACTCTCAAATCGCAAGTGAGCAAGCGTGGTGATCAATGCTCTTGCCTTCTCTATATGGGAAGAGGCCTGTGCCAACAGTGGGACGTTTATAGGACGGATTTTAATATATATTTTTTTATTAAGTATACCCAATATCTAATTAATATTATATTACTAAAAGAGCGATACGTTTAATATAAATATTACAAGGCCTTGTTAATAAATAAATTTAGTTATTACACGCGCAGGTAATTAGAGGATTAAAATTTCTACTTATAAGAGTGAAAAATCGAGTATAAAGAAAATAATATTCAATTTCTATAAGTTGTATTTTTTCTAAACATTACTCTATTATGCCATGATGCAATAATAGAACCTATTGCATGCGATGTGGAGCTCCCAACCAAACCATGCCCCATTTACTGAATTGCCCAAAGTGTCCGTACACCTGCACTCTGGATGACTTAAGGCAGGCTAACGATGCTGCCATTAATGTCGCAACTTTCTGGGCCAATATACTATAATTTAAATCTACCATCGACACGAAAAGAAGAAGAAGAAGAAGAACCCATTCGTAGTATATCTATTCAGTCATTCATTCACAATAATAAAATATAATATCTTTCTTTCAATTGCATAATAATCGATTTTTATATTCTTACCCACAGCACGGTTTAGTTCACCGAAGTATTGAATCCAAAAAAAACAATGTTTACCTGAAACAATACAACAAATTATTATTTAAGTATCTTATTATTATAATATTATTATTTACTTCTAAGTATAAAAGGTCTTTGGACTGAAATTATTCTTAAACTCATAAAATAACCGATCTTTTAGATTGTTCTAATAAAAACAGAAGATGACTGGTTTATAATATAATACCAGCCTATAAACGTCCCACTGCTGGGCACAGGCCTCTTCCCATATAGAGAAGGCACGAGCATTCATCACCACGCTTGCTCACTGCGGGTTGGCGATTTCAGATCCCAAATTTTGGAATCCAGGTTTCCTCACGATGTTTTCCTTCACCGTTAGTCAGAAGTGTCTTAGAATAATTAAGAAAATACAAAAATGAACCTGCAACCTTGTGCTTACAAAACCGTTCATTGAACCGCTAGGCCACTTACATCTCTCATCATCGTTTCTGCCATGATAGCTCCCAAAAAACTTGACCGATTTCGATGCAGTTTTTTTTATATTCAATAACCGATATGTTTGAGATGGTTATTATATTATTTATGAAGAACACTTTTATTGTTCAAAAATTGGTCTTAAAATCTCAATTTAAACTAGAGAATAAATAAAGTTTTTATTTATTCTCTGGATTATTTTCATACTCTTTGATCTCGTTATTTCTAAATAAACCTATTAAATAATAATGTATTCGCTAAGGATAACCAATAGACTATTGTATTATGTAATATAAATTGCATGCATTATGCATATGGGTGCAATAATGCTTTTAATTTTCACTTATCCATTGTATTGTGCACTTATACGGATTAGAAACTAGTTGTGTCTCGCGACTCCGTCTGCGTTTTACTTATCACTATAAAATATTGTGTAATTACTAACATACTTTTTAAGTACCTAGCTACTGACAATTTACTGTACATATTTGCATGTTTATTTTAATGTTATTATTACTATAAAAAGTAGTTAATCTCCTTTTTGGAGTTTAAGCTATGTCTATGCAAAGTTTTACCACAATTGGTAGTATGGTTTTGCAGTAAATGTAACTGACAGACCAAAAGACAGACGGTGTTACTTTTCGTGTATCGTATATTATTGTAATTAGATGTATGGTATATATTATTTTGTTAAAATTATACTCTGTACTATACTAGTATCTAAATAATTACAAAAGAATATGTTTGTCTGTTTATTATGACCCTTTTACGCGAAAACCGCTTAACAGATTATTGTGAAATTTATTGGAAATTCAGGGTGTTACAAAACCCCTGTCCGATCCGTTAAGGGGTTGTTAGGTATCGATGTCTGATTACATTAATGTAGAAAAAAAAAATTAAAAAAAATTGTAACCTATTTTTTTTTTCTCTAAATGTATAGTGAGAGTGACGGCATCGTCACAGGTTCTGCCAAATGATCATACAAAAGGACACTATTAACACCGACGAAAATGGTGGTGTAGTTTTTATTTATCTTCATATTTAGGGAATTTGGCGGCTACTTCAAAGTTCATTATTATTGTTATTATCATGAATATTCCAAATGCAACATTTTATTTGGGCATGTGATTGTGAACCCTGTATCCCCCTTTCGGGTCGGACAGGAGTTTTGTAAGACCCTGTATAGTTAACTGACCCTGTCAACGTTTTGGATACTTTATTTTATTTCAAGTTAAAGTATTTCATGAGGAATATCACTTGTAATATTTTACATAGTCCGCGGACAAAGTCATGCGCAATAACTAGTGTAGATATAGTATTGCAATCATCAATATATACGAATTCGAATCCTGGTTTAATATTAATAACAAAAATATTGATATAAGTAATCCTAGATGTAAATTACACAAATTACATCTAACTTTTGTTACTAAAGGCATGGTGTTAATTTAATTATAATACTACTTTGTATGTATCCACCATTTCAAGACATGAGATATTTTTTATATTCTGCAGATAAGTATAGTATTCGTTGCATTTTTAACCGACTTTAAAATAAGAGGAAGTTCTCAATACACTTTTGTTGTTCGTATGTTGGTTTTGCTATACCTCAAAAAATCTTTATTTATTTAAAAAGGTAGTGCCGTTGAAATTGCCTCCAATATAATTTCCCTTATAATATTCTTTCCAAATGTTTCATATATTTTTTTACTAGCCTACTGTTGATCCCACTGCTGGGCAAAGGCCTCCCCTGTCTTCTTCCAAACCTCTCTGTTTTTGGCGATTTCTGTCCACTTGCGCCCCGCGTTTGTTTCATATTATTTCATCAAAATTGATTCAGTATTTTTTTTTATTGAAGTCTGTTTATATTTATGTGTAATCAATAAAAATGATCGTTATCGAATAAATAGAATTATTATAATAATAACTAAATAATAATCGTAATACATAAACTGTTTACTTGCTATTTATTAAAATATTTAAATGAATACGGGTATGTAAATATTAATAATAGTAATAACATAGCGCTGCTATAGAAGTAGCAATAACAATTATATTCAGATAAATTGTAATCTCTTTATAACACAACATGAACATAACATATCATCACGCCTGTATCCCCGAAGGGGTAGGCAGAGGTGTACCAATGTACACCCACAGTCCGCCGGTATGTTTAGGTCCCATGTAATAGGGGGCGAGCCTATTGCCACTAACCGGGCACAAATCCAAACTCCGACCTGCTGCTGAGAATTTCATAGAAAAATCTAATAACACCTTGGTCGACTCGGGAATCGAACCCAAGACCTCTAGCGTAGTAGTCGCGCTCAGCACCACTAGGCCAACGGGGTAGTCATAATACACAACAATTTTCCTGAGAGAGAACCTGCAATAACAGTCTTATGGCTGATACACAAACCACTTGCTGTCAGACAGACGGACAAATATACGGACAGACAGATAGATGGACAGACGGACGGACTTAAAACTACTATACGTAATCCAACATTCTTAAAGCCAGTGCTTAGTGGGGCAAGTTCAGTGGTCCAGTGGTTATTGCAGACCGGTGCGTTACGACACTATACCTGTTCGAATACAGCCGAACAAAACTATGTATCTAGATAGCTTTCCTAATATTCATGTTTTGAATTAAACGTAGTTACAAAGCTGCCTAGTGACGCTAAGCGACTGCTACGCTAGAGGTCTTGGGTTCGTTTCCCAATTCGACCAAGGTGTTATTGGGTTTTTCTATGAAATTCTCAGTTGCAGATCGGAGTTTGGATTTGTGCCCGGTTAGTGGCAATAGGCTCACCCCTTATTACATGGGACCTAAACATATAGGCGAACTGTGGGTGTACATTGGTACGCCTGTGCCTAACCTTTCGGGGATACAGGCATGATGGTATGTTATGTTATTACAAAGTCTTTGATTTTAAGTAGTTTTTTGAATTTTGAGCAGCAATCGTACCCGTTCAGCTATTTAAGAGTTGCCTGAATTGTCCAAGTGGCAAGCTTCATTTGGTAATTTTTACGATAATTAGCATTCTGCTAACTGTCATTACGATCATTCTCTTCGAGAGTTCAATCATATTTTATTGTAGGCTTATCTGAATACAAAAATTAGGCACAATGACAAGTACACTGATCGATCACTTTGAGGCACTGAACACCAGTATTTTACAGAGCGACTGTCTATCTGACACATAACACATTTTCTGGGTAAAACAGTATCTCATAGTAAGACTGGTTGTCAGAATTGACTTAACGACTGCCAAAGATCAATGTATGACAGTTGGGACCTTAGAGTATACATAGGAAACTAAAGAGTGAGCCTATCAGAGTTTGAACCGTATTCACTAGTATGAACAAGTTTTGTCGTGAATTATGTATGAAGATGGAGCTTGCCGTTTTAATAAATCTGTCTAAAACACTAAAATTATCCTAACAATGTCAAAACCATCGAAATTTTTGTATATAAGTTTTTCGTTGCGCGAAAAGTAACTTAAATCAGTAGACGAATGTACTAGATACAGACTAAAAAGTAACTGATACTAATGAACAGAAACTAGCGATAGTAGCGGTCTATGTATATGTAAAGTCTATGGGGAACACAGTATCCCATAGAAAGACTGGTTGTCAGAATTGACTTAACGACTGCCAAAGATCATCGTATGACAGTCGATACCAACGGTTTTACTTGCTTTCTGAGGATAAAATATTTCTTTTATCTTATATGAACAATAAAGAATTTAGATTTATTTGACATGTGATACCGGAATCAAATATAATATTTGTTTTATGTTAATTAAAGCGATGAGCCTTGTTTTATTACTTATTATAATATATTAAACTTTAAATCTTCTGATATGTGTTTATTGCTCATAAATTTATTTATTTTGGTTCTGTAGCTTTTTTTTTTTTTTCAGGACATCTCACACACGGTTGTCTGATCTCAAGCTAAGCAGAGCTTGTGTTATAGTAACCGGACAACTGATACACATACTTATATATTTCTAAATACATACATATTATAGATAAATTACACCCAGACACCGAACAAATGATCGTGCTCATCACACAAACATTTGTCCCGGGTGGGAATCGAACCCACGACCTCCGGTATAGCAGCCAGGGTCTCTAACCACTAGACCAACAGGCCTGTCAAAAGATGAAAAGATGCTTAACAATACTAATAATAAAACAAGTTTTTGAAAACAATAATTACGAAGAAAAGACTGGTCGAGAATCAAACAAGCCCAAACACGATGGGGTTGCGTCGTTTCGTTACAGAGTTAGAGCCACCTTCTGGCTCCATCATCAGACCAGCTCGAAAGTACCATAATATTGTATTGTCTTAAAAAAATTACATTTAATCAGATGTCAAAAAAGGTTCTGTCTTGCAATATTTGACTTAAAATACACACATAGTGCTAGTATAGAAAAATATTTGTTATATTATCCGCAGAGAGTAAGCGTGGTGATCAATGCTCGTGCCTTCTCTATATGGGAAGAGGCCTGTGCCCGGCACTGGGACTTATTGAGTATTATTATTATTTACTTATAATATAATATGTAAGAGTACCCTAAACCGAAGAGCATGTATGAAAGGAATTATGACAGTTGATGAAGCGAAACAAGTATGTAAGGATCGTAGCAAGTGGAAAGAAGTGGTCTCTGCCTACCCCTACGGGAAACAGGCGTGATTATATGTATGTATGTATGTATAATATGTAAATAGTTGATTCACGTTTTCTATGAAATCCTTCAACAATTTTTAAAGGTTTTTCCCTTTCCCGAGAATCCTAATTTAAATAATCATATCGCATTTAAATTTATGCCTATAGCCAAATATTTTTATTTTATTAAACTTCATTCTTGTTATGACAGTTATGTTTTTAATAACTGGTATAAATAATATTATAAAAAAAAATATATTTGGCTATAAATAGTTTAGTTTAAATGTCATGTTATATTAAAAGAAAATATGTTTTGGCGTTGCCTAGCAACGAAAATTGACTCGCTCTGGTTTTTGAAATGTTTATGCAGCGGTGTGAGCTTGCCATCATGTGAACCACTTTTTTACAGTCGGTTAAATTATAAAACTACGATTTTATACTAGTTTTTTTTAAATATAGCTGAAAATCGGGCCCAAGTAGGATTATCCCTACTTAGATCAAAAACTAAAAGATTTTATTTTTTGGTGGTTTTTATTTTGCAGTTTTACTCCAAAACTACTGGACAGATTTTAACAAAATTAACCAGACAGGTAGTTTATAGTCTGGATTACCATAAACTACAGTTTTTATCCAAAAAAATCGATAAGAAAGGAAATGACGCAGGTAAAACCACGGGACAAACCCAGTTCAATAAATAAAGTCAGACTAAAAATACGTTTATGACTAAAAAAATATCCGAAAATAAAGGCGTTTGGTATTTTCCACTTGTATTCATATTTTGTAAGTTAATGACGTAGTGGCCTAGAGTTGTCACAACCGGCTTTCGAACACAAGGTTGCGAGTTCGAGTTTTAGTGGATCACTTTCAATAAATATTTTATGTATGAGTTATACGGAAAAGAAATAACTTGACAATAATTAAGAAGCTAAAAAACACTGTTTTTTGAAAAAAAAAACCTTTATTATAACTATTTTATTCTAGTGATTTTAACATACCTTCTTATTTAACTTCATATCTCGAAAACCAATAAAACGATTATGATGAAACTTACACTAAAATACAGAAATTTGATTGCAAATTTCTTAAAACAGGTATCGCGTGATACTAACTAAAATATACAATTCTGTAGTGCCTCAATTCATCAACTAGTTTTATACCGATTTCAAAAGGAGGAGGAGCTCAATTTGTCGGTTTTTTTTTCTGCCCTTTTAATTGATTTAAAAAAAAATACATAATTATCAGCATATAATTATCAGAAATGGTCACATTTAAAAGTCGTTTTTTTACATTTATTTGTGACTTATCATTAAATCATTATACATAAATAAATAAATAATGCGGACAACATCACATACGTTGCTCTGAACCCAAAGTAAGTTGCTAAAGCACTTGTGTTATGGAATTCAGAAACAAAGAAGGTACCACAAACACCCAGACCCGAGACAATGTAGAAATGTGACTTTCTAAATTGACCCATCCGGGGATCGAACCCGGGACCTCAGCGCTAGCGACACCGTGAAACCGGTGCGTACGCCACTCGACCACGGAGGTCGTCAAACATACATACATACATCTATATATACCAAAAATGGCCTACCTAACAACCAGAATTCGGTCACCACTATAATAAATAATTATAATATACTAAACCAGTATTATAACACACCAGTGGTATTTAGTTCGTCGACTATGACATAACGTGTTAAGGTTCGATGCTCGGTGTTGCAAGATATGTCGACATTACACTATGAAATTCATCTCGCAAAACTTACATATATTAATATAATTATTTAGATGGTTTTCCCTAAGACAAACATTAATTTGGATATTATTAATTGGATGTCGATGGCCTAGTGGTTCTAAGCGCGACTGCTACGCTAGAGGTCTTGGGTTCGATTCCCAAGTCGACCAAGGAGTTATGAAATTCTAAGTAGCAGGTCGGAGTTTGGATTTGTGCCCGGTTAGTGGTAATAGGCTCGCCCCCTATTACATGGGACTTAAATAAATCGGCGAACTGTGGGTGTACATTGGTACACCTCTGCCAAACCCTTCGGGGATACAGGTGTGATGGTATGTATGTTTTTATAAATGTATGTCGTGGTGGTCTAGCGGTTCAATGAACGAATTTGTATGCACAAAGCTATAGGTTCGAACCTAGGCTGGTACTAATGTGGCTTTTTCAAAGTTATACATACTTTTTTAATTATTCTAAGACACTCGTGCCTTCTCTATATGGGAAGAGGCCTGAGCCCAGCAGTGAGACGTATGTAGGCCGGTTAATAATTATAATAACTTGCTCTGAAAGTCTGAACCCAAAGTAGGTAAAGCACTTGTGTTATGGAATCAGAGGCAACGGTACCACAAACCACCCAGACCCGAAAAAATTTAGAAAATTGGTTTTTAAAATTAACCTGTCTGAGGAACGTATTTAGAAATATATAAGTATGTTTATCAGTTGTGTGATAAACTTACCTCGTGTTTTAATTGAAACCAGAATTCGGGGTTTCGATTCCCACCCAGGACAAATCTTTGCGTGATGAGCATGATAATTTGTTCCTTATCTGGGTGTGATTTATCTATAATAAGCATGTATTTAAAAACATATTAGTATGTTTATCAGTTGTCTGGTTACCATAATACAGGCTCTGGCTAGATTGGGATCAGATGACCGTGTGTGAGTTGTCCCAGGATATTATTAAATAAATATAGCTACGTTTGACCAATTGCGGTATCTTTTAAGGTATGTATCCTTTTAAGAAACAGTAAATTGATAAACGTTGATTATATTTCTCAGTAAAACTATACCTACTGCTAGGCTTAACATTAACTGACTCCTAAGTTGAGGAAAACATCGTTTTTAATCATTAAACTAGGGTTTAATTGCTCAGTTAATGGGTTGTGGAGGTCAGATAGACAGTTGTTCTATAAAATACTAAAGATTCTACTGTTGATGATTGAAAAAGGGAAATCTACAGAGTACGGAATAACTCGAAATAGGGATCTCTTCAAAATTCTAGGAATCAACATAGTTTTTTTTAAATACTTAACAGAATTTCATAAAGCTCAAAAACAACTATGTTAGCGTTCAAAAGAATAAAAATCGCATCATTATTTGCCCATTCGTTTAGGAGCGCCGATGTCACAGGCATACAAACAGTTACCTCTATGTTTTCGTTAGGCCTTTAAATATTTTTTTTTAAACTAATATTGAATATATATTTGGCTTAATATTAAACTCATATATGCTCTTTCAAGCCCTACATTTTACAATTTTGGTGACGTTATACGATATTTGAAAAAATAATAGTCTTATTCATCGCAGCCTATTTTTCAAGCTAAGTTGGGGTCGGCTTCCAGTCTCACCGCATTCAGCTGGAAAATACCCACATGACGTTCAATGCATATTCGAAAGTGTGCGACATTGAGAGACATTAAGACACTGCTCCGAACTTGTTTTTACAACATAATGTGACAAAATACCGCTTTATAATCTAGCTTTCACGTTTGTTAGTCTAATTCTAATATCTGGCGAAACCATAGCCTAAACAAGTAAACATACAAATAGACTGCTACTATCGCTAGTTTCCCCTTGTACCAAGCGAGAGCGATTTTTAGTCTGTATCTAGTACATTCGCATACTGATTTAAGTTAATTTTCGCGCAACGAGACACTTATATACGAAAATATCGATGGTTTTGACATTGTTAGGATAATATTAATGATTAGATAGAGTTTTTAAAACGGCAAGCTCCATATTCATACATAATTCACGACAAAACTAGTTCACACTAGTGCTTACGTTCAAACTCTGATAGGCTCACTCCATAGTTTCATATGTATACTCTAAGGGCGAAACTGGTGTAAATAGATTAATAATTTGACGGGCTTGGGCTAGTGGCTAGTGACCCTGACTGCTATACCGGAGGTCGTGGTCTTTACCACCCAAGACAAAAGTTTGTGTGATGAGCACGATCATTTGTTCTGTGTCTGGGTAGTTATCTATAATATGTATGTATTTAGAGATATGTATATGTTTATAAGTTGTTTGGTTGTTGTACAGGCACTGATTAGTTTGGGAACACATAACCGTGTCTATGATGTCTCAGGATAAAGACAAATTTCGGACACAGTGGACTTCGTTTAATGTGTATATTTATCAAAGAGCTTTTAAAGGACTGCTAATTAAAGAGAGATCTGATGGTTTTCACAATTTATCGTCGGGAGAGTTCGAAAATGTCTGGGCCGGTTATAACGCAATTTCCGTAAAGTTGATGTTTTAATCGAAATGGCTATTATTTGGTATTATTTAGCTCTGTTAATCATTTAAAATAGACAGATCTTTTACCAAAATGTGCAGAAAGATTCTTAAATTTTTAATTTGTCGTATTTTTTTTTACAAATTTTATAAACAATAGCTTATTTTTCCTTTATACATCCGTATACAGAAATAAACTAGGAAGCGGTGAAGGGCGGACAAATCTAGTTGTTATCTAAATTATGTAGATATCACAATTCAGCTTTTAAATGTTCCACTTTGAATGAATGAATCTTAATGGGTTTCATCTTTTATTTCACGATCACCAAAATAATTATCGTGAACTTTAGGATTATTAGCAAACATGTTTTTGTTTTATTATATTGTTTTGTAATAGTTGATGACACTAGCTTTAAATCTAGACTGAAATCTAGGCTGTTCTTTGACCTGTTAACTATTATTAAGTCTATCGAAAGATAGGTTAGAATGTGGTGATTTTCTATTGCTTAGTTTTACACACTTCAAAAAGGAGGAGGTACTCAATTCGAATGTTTTTTTCTATGCTTGTCACCTTAAAACTCTCAATTTGGTGAACTGATTTTGACGAATATTTTTTTATTTGAAAGGTGGTGCTAACCGAGTGATCCCATTATAATTTGGCAGTTTTGACCGACCATAAGAAAACCATATTAAGACTTATTTTCGGTTTTTTCGGTATCGTCGGTATCGGTATTGTCGGTTTTTTTTAAGAATTAATTTAGGGACCAACTAGACTCCTACCAAAAGGACGGAAGACGGAGAGAGAGGCCTTTGCCCTGCAGTGGGACTACACGGGCTTTATAGATTGATAGTTCAACTTTTGACGTAAAATGTGTTTAAATAAAACCAGTTTTAATGAAACAACGGTATAGATAATTAAAAGTTTTAGAAGGGGTAGACCTAGGCCAGGTCAAGAGTACCCGAAAACGAACAGCATGTATGAAGGGAATAATGACAGTGGATGAAGCGAAACAAGTGTGTAAGGATCATAGCGAGTGGAAAGAAGTGGTCTCTGTCTACCCCTACGGGAAAGAGCCGTGATTATATGCTTGTATGTATAGATAAATACAGTAGACGTAGGTTTTTCATATTTCAAGTAGAAAATACTAGGTTTGGTTTCTGATTTCGTCTGTATTATTATCTCTTCTTTTTACATTACTTAAATATTTTATATCACGTTTTAAGACACGTTTCCTAAATAAGTGTAGACTATATTTTTTGTTGCCACTGTAATACATTACATTTTACAGTTAAAATACCATTGATATGTCTTCAATATAAGATGCATACATGTATGGAGTCTTTTTGAATGCTACCTAAGTACGTGTGGTCTATTTTTCTTTTTTTATTTGCTTGAGATCTTTGCTGTTAGCCGGAGCGCAGGCTTTGACTGCTTCACCGGACTTTTGGCGAGGACCTTAAGGCCTCCAGCCAGAGCAATAGGATAAACTAACTACGTCAGCAACGTCTACTAAAGGCACCCCCTGCGGGGTTTGGACCTCGACTTAGTGCGTAGCAAAGCACTCATGCGTAGCAATCTTAATAAAGCAAAACAACAAGGAATGGCTGAATCTAAGTTTTGAGCGTGTGATCAATCTTGCTAACATCCTCGTTGAGACAATCTATAGATACAATATGAGCTGACTCCCAACCCTCAAAAGTATGTTAAGCCTCGACTGTCATACGTTGATCTTTGACAGTCGTTAAGTCATTTCTGACAACCAGTCTTACTATGGGATACTTTGTTACCCAGTAACATGTGTTGTGGAGGTCAGATAGACAGTCGCTCTGTAACATACGGTATTCAGCTGTCGGTGGGACTGGAAAAAGACCCAATCATAGTTTGGGTAGCTGTAGCATAGGAATGTGACGGCAAATAAATTATAAAACTGAAACTAGAAAGATAAAAGTGTTCAGAAGGTATTGCAGTAGGGTACACTAGTGTGAACACAGTCGCACTGTATGCCCTCACTCTCATAGTCCGATGTGACGGACACCGGACGAGAGATCACATATCATCACGCCTGTTATAATAAATAATAAATAAATAAATTCGGACAACATCACATACATTGTCCTGAACCCAAAGTAAGTAGCTCTTAAGCACTTGTGTAATGGAATTCAGAAACAACGAAGGTACCACAAACACCCAGACCCGAGACAATGTAGAAAAGTGAGTTTCCACATTGACCCGTCCGGGGATCGAACCCGGGACCTCAGAGCTAGCGACACCTTGAAAACCGGTGCGTTCGCCGCTCGACCACGGAGGTCGTCGATTATCCCCGAAGGGTTAGGCAGAGGTGTACCAATAAACACCCACGTTTTTTAGGTCAATGTAAAAGGGGGCGAGCGTATTGCCACTAACCGGGCACAAATCCAAACTCCGACCTGCTACTGAGAATTTCATAGAAAAACCCAATAACACCTTGGTCGACTTGAGAATCGAACCCAAGACCTCTAGCGTAGCAGTCGCGCTTAGCACCACTAGGCCAACAGTCAGAGAGATCACAAGACGAACAAATAACTTTAAAAAACCTAAAATCCCGGACATAAAGGCATTTCAAATTGACTAATTACGACCATCGATTGGTCACCCATCAAATGGCAAGCCTTGGTCAACGTTGCTTAACCTTGATGCTTAATATTGACATGGCGACAAGATAACATGATGCAAGTCGAACCAAGTTAATAACTACATGTGATAATTGCATTTAATAACTGCATACAATGGTTGGATAAAAAATATATGTCCTATGTACAATTGTATAGATAACGCTATCAAAAGAACTATGTGGTAAGTAACGATAATTGTTGGATTCAATTATGTGTATTATCACGACTATGTTACAAGTGTAAGCAGCAGAGATATAGCTTTGTATTTATATAGAATTGCACTTTTATATTGCATTTGTATAAGTGTTACTGCATCGTGGGCAAAGTGGTTTTAAGCGCGATTGCTACGCTAGAGGTCTTGGATTCGATTCCCAAGTCGACCAAGGTGTTATTGGGTTTTTCTATGAAATTCTCAGTAGCCGATCGGAGTTTGGATTTGTGCCCGGTTAGTGGCAATAGGCTCGCCCCCTATTACATGGGACCTAAACATACCAGCTCGCTGTGGGTGTACAGTACACCTCTGCCTAACCCTTCGGGATACAGGCGTGATGGTATGTTATGTTATGTTTATAAGTGTATATAAAACCTAATCTAGTAGAACACATAAAAGAGTATAAAACCTAAATCTAGAATAACCAACGCAGATACAAACCAGTGACCGTGAGCTCACAAGCCGACTAGCCTTCACTGAGCCATTTGGGCAGTTTTTGCTATAAAGTTGACAAACAAACAGACGACCTTTGATAAACACCGGAAGTAATTCATGCTTTAGTTTCCTAAATATTGTTATTTACGAAGATTTGCAAGGTTGCAATAAAATTGATATAAAGAATAAATCAGAAAAGGTCTATCCGTTTAGGAGTTGTGATGACTCAGAATGTCAGAAATGTAGAGATTTTTATTATAGTCCATTTAAGGCAGGTGAATACTAAAAATAGAAAAAATAAGTCTTTATTAATTGTAAATTCTATTGTCAACACAACTTAATATTAATTGTCATAATAGTATGGTTGAGGCAAAAAAACTTTTACTCGTGAACGACATACTTAAAAGGAGGTTTTAAAATTAATAATATTTTATCTTATTTGACATTTGGTTGTGTTTTGATAAAGTAGTCGAACATATTGACAATGATGATTTAAAGTAAAATAAATGTATAATAATAATTAATTATAATGCTTGCATGTCACATTATTATGACTAAGAGTTGCGGATATATATGTTATTTTAAGACCTAAATTGTACCAACACTTATTGCAAAAAAAATAAATAATAATAATGAGATGTGAAAAAATGCATAAAAATTGTATACAATATTGTAAATTATTTAATATGAATGACGGTGCATGGTAAAATCGTTTATTTATGTACCCAATTTAAAAAAGGTGATTTTTTTAAGCTTTGTTTTAAGTTCATAAGAGTTTTTTTTTTGTATGTTTGTTAGGTATCCAATGTCTCCGGCAGTAATGTTTCTATAAGTATAAATGATCAAATATTTTTTAAACCTTTTTATATTATTTCTTAACCTTTAACAAATAGAAATTAATACTGTACTATAACTAAGCCACTAAGCCTACGTTTCTAACTGTTAAGTAATTGATTGCTCAACGAAAGTGAACAAAGGTCGTTGGTTCGAGTCCGGCTATTGAACTTTTTGGACTCGTTTTAGGGGAAAGACAGGTTAAGAAACTTATTTGCGTCATCGGGAAGGTTTTTTATTTTTTTTTAAACGTATTCATGCTGTGTTTGTACGGATAACTTATTTTAAAACCTTTCTTGTGGTTTAGTATCTTTAAAAGTAAAAAAACATAACATAACATATCATCACGCCTGTATACCCGAAGGGCTAGGCAGAGGTGTACCAATGTACACCCACAGTTCGCCGGTATGTTTAGGTCCCATGTAATAGGAGGAGCCTATTGCCACTAACCGGGCACAAATCCAAACTCCGACCTGCTACTGAGAATTTCATAGAAAAACCCAATAACACCTTGGTCGACTCGGGTATCGAGCCCAAGACCTCTAGCGTAGCAGTCGCGCTTAGCACCACTAGGCCAACGAGGCAGTCTGTTTCTGTCTAACAGGTCAAATGAGTTGTTAATTTTGATCTTCATTCTAGAGTTAGGTAAATATATTTCTATAAATACCGGAGTGTTATTGTCTCGTCAAAGGTGCGCGTCCATTTAATAGGATTTGTGATTTTCCTACGTTCGCGTCAATAAGATTTTTAGGATTCAGTCGGTAATTAATAAAACGATTAGAGGTAATTAGTATAGTCCTTTAAGATTGTAATTGGCATAACCTGTAATACTAAAAATAATGTAAAATATAATATAGTTTAAAAACTATGAAAAATACTTTTTCAATTGTTTATAAAAACATCAATATTTATAAAAAATTAATGCCTGATGTATAAGCAAAATTTGGACACTGGGAAGTGGGTTCAAACTTACACCATATTTTCAAAGTTAAAAGTACTAAAAGAAAATTAAAAGAAGTAAGGATTTAATACTTAAATTTAACAAGAATAACACATACAACTATACTAAACTTAAATCCTATATAAATAAATAAAACTAACAGGCGTCAAAGAACTCATCGCCATTATTGTCAATGGCGGGGAACGTGGCCAGAAGGCTGGCAGCATTGCCACGTTGAATGGCTATGCCGATTCTCTGTGCAAGGAACAAACTAGCCCGTAAGTTTTTGATGTATTTAATAACTATATTTTTTCAGGGTTATTTTTTGTAATGTAGATTATTATAGATACATCAAAGTTATCTACTGCACTTCTAATTAATGCATAGCTGTGCCCGGTTCTTTCATTCGCCTTGCTTTTATCTCAAGACAACGATATTATGTCAAAAAGCCTTTAACCTATAATCTTTCTCTAGGAGTGGCTATCCAATCAATTATATTTTTCCATATCAGACTGGTTGTTTTAGATATAAGAGCGCTCAAACAAACTCTTTAGTGTTATAAGAATAGATTTCGGCGAATAACATGTGATAATTTATTAAAATTATTTGCAAATTTTTACATGCCTTAATATTATTACTATTTAATGATACGGAACTCAAATCGAAGGATTTCTTACTGCTTGCCACGTTTTTATAAGTAAATGCGTCAACACAATACAATTTAGGCTAATGCAAGATATTATTAAAAGATATTTATATTCACAGACAAAAAAAGGTAGACAAAAGTATGTAAAAACAATGTCGTTAAGTTCAACACCTGTATTTGAAACTGTGGAATCATAACTCTTAAATAAATGGACTAATTTTGATACAGATTTTGTTGTTTGATAGCTGATTTGATTGTAATATTTGTTAGGTAATCCCCGGTTTCTAAATATGTAGCTGATCAGTGATCAGAGGTTGCAGGTTCGAACACAGCCAAGTACCAATGTAACTTTTCAAAGTTATACGTACTTTCTTAATTATTCTAAGACACTTCTGACTAACGGTGAAGGAAAACATCGTGAGGAAACCTGGATTTCAAATTGGGATCTGAAATCGCCCGCAGAGCAAGCGTGGTGATCAATGCTCGCGCCTTCTCTATATGGGAAGAGGCCTGTGCCCAGCAGTGGGACGTTTATAGGCTGGTTATTTTTCTTAGTAAACGTCGCACTGCTGGGCACAGTTATTTTCCCATATACATTAATTAAGATATCATTAATTATCATTTATTCTTTCAGAAACCCGGGGATTTTAGTAATAATTTGCTTAGCTAAGTTATTTTTTTTTATTTAAATAGAGCGACAGTAAATCTGACCTCTACAACACATTAACTGGGTAACACAGTATCCTTTTCTAACTGGTTTTCAATATTAAAGACAAAAACTTAAAACTTGTAGACAAGTAAAAAATTAGTTAATTATTCTTATCAATATAAAATTAAATTTAATATAAGAACAAACTCTAACTATACTAAAATTGAAACTTACATAAATAAAAACTAAGGCTGCCAGCCTTCTGGGCACGTTCCCCGCCATTGACAAGGATGACGATGAGTTCTTTGACGCCATTTAGTTTTTATTTATGTAAGTTTTAATTTTAGTGTAGTAAAAAATTAGTTAATTATTCTTATCAATATAATTTAAGTTAAATGCCCATGTTCAATGTATTGCACCAATAAATAATAATTGGTGTATAAAAACTAGTTTTAATTGATTTAAGCAAACAAGTTTCTTTTTGTTTTTTAGAATACTGATTTTAAATATAATTATTTAGTATTATGTCATTAGTAGAAATAGAAATCATTAATCTTGATAGTATTGATTATACTAACAAGTATTTTAGTCAGTGCAATGATTATAATGATCTACCTACACATGTGACAAAACCACGTCTGTCTGTCTGTCTGAAGACGAAATCTCAAAAACTACCAAATGGGATTTTTATATGATTTTCACTTTCATTGCAAACGCTGGCTGAACCCTACGAGATAGATCAAAATAATGTACTACAGTATTGTGCACCTTAAAAAGATCTACAAAAAAGTCCGCGATGGTATATGTCCATCTCTTGAGGATAACCCACAATAACCATTTTTTATCGTTTATTTATTATTTATTTACGAAAAAGCGATTTTAAGCATAACTGTATTAATCCTTATCCAATTAAGTACCTTTAATAAATTTTGCATGTAATATAGATCAATATTGTCCTTTACAGCATGTAATTTAAATGAATATTTTCGAAGATATTACAAATTTAAAATGCAGGGACATAGCGGTTGCGGCGATACCGGTCGGGAGGGCGCGCGGGGGCGGGGGGCGCGTGCCTATACAAAATAGTGCATCCAAGGCTGTGCTTCGCCCTACAGAACTCTACGATTGTGTAGTTATATTTGGTATCAGCGTTGCACCCGAGCAAAGCCGGGGCGGGCCGCTAGTAAATATATATAAATATCAAAAAGTATGAAACTCCGTTAATGTAGGAAATTTCTAACATCTTTCAAAATACTGAACAGGTTTTCATTAATTTTAGCTTAGAACAACTTCGATTACGTCAGCCTGCAAACAAAAATAAATCGCATCATAACCGATCAACTCTTTTGGAGCTAATATTACACAGATAGACAGACAATTATTAAAATCAGTGAAATTAAATGTTCATCGAACAACACCTACGCGTACATATCTCATGATTAAAGACATTTTTTTTCCTGTAATGTTTAGTCGCCATCTTGTTTTGCCATTGTTTAATCCATCCGCCATGACACTTCATCTGTCATATATTTTAAACAGTTCTCTAACGGTTTAAAAGATATGATCTTTTAAATGTTTGACTGACAGACGGACAGAGAAAGCTTAGTAACAGGATAATTATAATAATGTAGTGTAATTTATCTATAACATGTATGTATTTAGAAATATATAAGTATGTTTATCAGTTGTCTGGTTACCATAACACAAGCTCTGCTTAGCTTGGGATCAGATTACCGTGTGTGAGATGTCCCAGGATATTATTATTATATTATATGTCTGATTAATTTTGATTATCATGACGAATGACGTACATAGCTGTTTTTAAATCAAATTATTATGTTGTTTTTTTCTTATAAACCAAAAAAAAAGCGCTCAAGAAACGTTACGTTAAATCTACTGACTCTAGTTGCTCGGTTCCAAAGTGTTCTTCCTATGGAGAAGAGCCGGCAAGATACTACATAGATTACACTATTAAGGTGTTTAGCTCTAAGGTCCCGAGTTTGATCCCCTGACAGGGATATAGAATAGTACTTTTCTAATTTGTCTCGGGTCCGGGTGTTTTTAGTACCTTCGTTGTCTCTGATTCCATAACACAAGTACTTTAGCTATTTTGAGTTTAGAGCAATGTATGTGATGTTGTCCACAATTATTATAAAAGTCTACGGTTTGAATAATTAAAAAGTATACTACCTACTTATAAAATTTTTAAACCACATATTGTTATGAGTTTGAAACTTTGAAGCTACAAACTATTGCTTATGAATACACCTAGTACACTATTCATTAGGTATACCGCGTTTTCCAAGACAATTCATTAACTAATTTATTACAGGAATTTTATTAATTAGGTACAAGAAAAATGGGAACCAGAATCCATTTATTTGCCATCCAAACATTGTACTATCTCTTGGAATTCAAATCTAGTTATTTTATTTATCAGATTTTGAACTAGACTTCCTATAAAACTAACACTAGACTAACTACTAGAAATATAATAAACTATTTCACTAATTACAAAAGTCGAAAAATAATGACGGTAGTTTTACTACATTCTGTATTCAATCACATTGGACAGAGCTTTTAGGGTTCCTTAGCCACAAAGATAAAGCCAAATTTACTTGTAGAATATTTTATGTTAAAAAAAGTTGTAACTTTTTGTGTAAGTGTCTAAAAACAGAGCGTCAATTTTTAAATTCTTAGTCAGTCGTTAACAAATACATAAAAAAAAAAAAATTATAATATCCTAGGACAATTCATTATTATTCATTGCAACTAGACAACTTATAAACATGTTTAATATATAGATAAATTACACCCAGACCACACAAATGATCATGCTCATCACACAAACATTTGTCCTGGGTGGGAATGACCACGACCTCCGGTATAGCAGTCGGGGTCACTAACCACTAGACCAACAGGCCAAAGAAAATGTAAATTGTATAGTTAAATCTATTTGATTATGACCTACGGAACCTCTACATTTATCAAACACACTTACCATTTGTTTGTAACCAATTTTTTTAACTATTGACGCATACAAAATACCGTTGAAACGGTCCCTAACAACTACATATGTATGTCTGTCTATACGTCTGTCGAAATCTCTATATCAATTATAATCATAGATTAGATAGACTACAGAGTGTACATATTATGGTATGAACAAGAGCTCGAGTATGAACTAGGTTTGCCATACAAAAAGGTTCAAAATAGAGAGCATCGTTTAAATAAAACTATGTCAAAAGTTAATAATATTGGAAGTGTTGGAATCAGCGATATCATTAGGTTACGATCTCTGTGGTCGTGTGGCGTACGCACCGGTTTCAAGGTGTGGCTAGCTCTGAGGTCCCGGGTTCGATACCCGGACGGGTTAATGCAGAAAATCATTTTCCTACATTGTCTCGAGTCTTGGTGTTTGTGGTACCTTCGTTGTCT
Organism: Autographa gamma; assembly: GCA_905146925.1. Taxonomy (NCBI): domain Eukaryota; kingdom Metazoa; phylum Arthropoda; class Insecta; order Lepidoptera; family Noctuidae; genus Autographa; species Autographa gamma. The sequence continues at coordinate 1,179,890 of LR989878.1, read as the reverse complement.
CTGAATTCCATAACACAAGTGCTTTAGCTACTTACTTTGGGTTCAGAGCAATGTATGTGATGTTGTCCGCATTTAGCATAAACGTTGCACGAAAAATCAGTAAACGAATGTACTACATACAGCCAACAATGTGCTTACGCTCGACGCTCGACTTTTAGTGATACTCGCTCTCTAAACTCTTTTAAACTCTATGGTGTAAACTTCTGTCGAAATTGCTTGATCAATTATAATGCAATTTGAAGTGACAGTTAGCTTTTGAAGAAATTACTTTATTTAACAATGGTCAAGACATTTTTATGACGAATTACAAAATCTTTTAGCTTTATTTCGAACGTGAGCCCGCCGCTCACTCTATCAATTGTTGAAAACTGTATTAAAATCTTTTGAGTAGTTTAAACTGCCTCGTTGGCCTAGTGGCGCTAAGCGCGACTGCTACGCTAGAGGTCTTGGGTCGATTCCCAGGTCGACCAAGGTGTAATTGGGTTTTTCTAGGAAATTCTCAGTAGCAGGTCGGAGTATGGATTTGTGCCCGGTTAGTGGCAATAGGCTCGCCCCCTATTACATGGGACCTAAACATATCGGCGAACTGTGGGTGTACATTGGTACACCTCTGCCTAACCCTTCGGGGATACAGGCGTGATGATATGTTATGTTATGAGTAGTATTAAAGAAAGGGAACAGATAGCGGAAAAGAATTTATTTTATTATAATATGTAATGATGTTGTTTTGCTATACAAGTGACATCTCAATAAGTGTTAATAAAAATCACTAAAATGTGTAGATTAGCGCTTTGAGATTAATGCACTTTTTAGCTTTATGACATTAATATTACTTTTTTATTTTTCTTAAAAGAATACTGTTTAATTAAACATACAAGACCGTTAATTGGTTCTAAGCTCTATAACATTTTTACCACAAAATTACGGAAATGTATGTAGGTAACAATTTTAGAAATAGCATTACTTATTATTTTAAGACATTGCAGTTAGCAATTTGTTTTCTAAAATATTGTCTACTTTCCTATTTTGATTGCATGTCATTTTAGAACGCTTGACGTTTTTCTTCTTACAATAACTTTCAAAATATATTTGAAACACAATACTAATGTATAACAGCTTAGTGGTTTCGTATACAAGTACAAGGTTGCAGGTTCAATTCTAGCCATTTGAAAATGCAATTTTTAAATGTAATGTAGGTACTTTTTTAGTTACTAAACTTACGGATTTTGTGCATAGTAAGAAAACCTGAACTATAAATTAATGAGGCTCTGAAAAACTGAAAATATTGTGACCAATGCTCGTTCTCTTGTATGAGAGGCCAGCAGTGGGACAGTAAACTGTTGCGAAAAATTAGGTACAAAAAATAACTAATATTAAGCTGAAATTTTGTAAACTGACTCTATACCAGATATACTCTTCACCCCTTTTGGATAGATATACCCTTTCAGTAACACCCTGTAAAATCATACAGGGAAATATAATAGTCACAGGATGATGTTACAAATGGTCACCCATCCAAAGACCAACCTCAGTAAGCGCTGCTTAACCTTTAGTAATACTTTAAATTAATTAGTTTTTTATGTATTTCGTTTTATAAGACGTATAAAAACCGGCATTAGGTCAAGTTAATGCGTGGGATAAATATACTGTGACTTAGCGTACGTTAAGACATTTAATACGTAACTTGCACGTAACGATTGCTTAAGATATGAGAAAGATAGGTTTGGCATAATTATTATACCAAATATTTGTGCTTTAGACATTATTTAGTAGGTCAGTTAATTATTTATGTTGCTTGGTATTAGTAGAACTGCCTCGTTGGCCTAGTGGTGCTAAGCGCGACTGCACGCTCGAGGTCTTGTGTTCGATTCCCAAGTCGATCAAGGTGTCATTGGGTTTTTCTATGAAATTCTCAGTAGCAGGTCGGAGTTTGGATTTGTGCCCGGTTAGTGGCAATAGGCTCGCCCCCTATTACATGGGACCTAAACATATCGGCGAACTGTGGGTGTACATTGGTACACCTCTGCTTACCCCTATACAGGCGTGATGATATGTTATGTTATGTTAATTGTAAAAATTAAAATTGCGATTTTGTAATAAACTTGTAATGTAGGTACTTATTGTACATTTTATAAACCACTGCTACCCATGAATGTCTTTAACTCCAGAGATGAGATGCGACTTTAAAATGGAAAATATTGACTGGTTTTCTATAGACTAAATTCTGAACTATATGAAAAAAAAAAGATTTATTAAAATCTCTGACCACTAAATCATTTAATTATACAATTGAGGTAAGAAACACCTGTTTTACCAATTTAATAACTATAAATTAATATTAATAGCTAGACATTTGACATTTAATTAAAAAATTATATTCTTTCACTGCCAATTTTCGCGCATATAAATATTTAAATTACACAAATTTTACAACACATAATTCATTTATTCTTTACTAATTATAACCAAAAAAAAAATTGGCACGACTAAATAAATTAAAATATAAAATTTTGTTCATTTTTTTTGTTATTATTTCTAGTTATTCTTTTAGAAAAATAATATATGTCACAAATATATATAAATGAAAGTAAAACCTCTAGCGTACATTTCGTTCATCTGTTAAGATTAACTTTCATGGCACAGTGCCCTATTTCCCCCACCAGCCTCTAAAGTGAAAGCGAAAAACCGACTTTACTATTAAATGACATAAGATAACGTAATGTATGATAATGAGAACTTAAAAAAACCGTTAATATTCGAAAAACATTTAAAAATATGAATTTAGAATTAAAACGTCACAAATTAAACATCTAACTCGATTTAAATTTTAAATTAGGAAGGTTGAATTCATTCTCATTTCAAAAATAAACCGTGTCATATTTTTCTTTTTTACTTTCCAGCCAGTCTTCACTTAAATCAAATTTAACAATAAAAATAAAAAAATTAAAAAAAAACAAACCTCGATTTAATAAAATCCGTGTGTTTGTTACGTTACACAAAAAAATCCACTCACTAACGATTTCAGTTTCACTGAACAACAAAAAAACACTTGTATAGTTTTTTTTCACAAGATTACGAAAGCACTGTTTTTTTCTGTCCGCGACGCGTTGTTACTCGGCGGGCTGCAGCGCCCGACTAACTGACATTCTCTTTGCTAACCACACTGCAATACTTAGTTATAGCAGAAAACTGCATATACGTACTTCGATATTGTCAACGGAAAATGCAAAGGTCGAAATTGATAATTAATTTGTTGTTTTTTTTTTTGCAAAGTGTGTTATACGTCGCGAGGAAACCTGGATTCCGATTTGGGATCTGAAATCAAGCAAGCAAGCGTGGTGATCAATGCTCGTGCCTTCTCTATATGGGAAGAGGCCTGTGACCAGCAGTGAGACGTTTATAGGCTGGATTATTATTAAAAAAAATTAGGTATTTCAATAATTCGCTCACCAATTTATTTGTTGTCATATTTCTCTTCAACTTATTTTTTTGCCGTACTTTTTCTTAAGTTATATTGGGGTCGGCTTCCAGTCAATAGATTCAGCTTAATACTACCTATATTTTAAATAGACTGATTAAGTGTTAAAACCACATTTATTTAAAATTTTATGGTAGTAATATATCCTGGAACAACTCACACACGGTTGTCTGATCCCAAGCTAAGCAGAGCTTGTGTTATGGTAACCAGACAGCTGTAAAAATATTTATATATTTCTAAATACATACATATTATTATAGATAAATTACACCCAGACACAGAACAAATGATCATGCTCATCACACAAACATTTGTCGGAGTGGGAATCAAACCTACCCTCTTTAATGAATATTATTTTTAACTGACGGACAAAAGAAGGAGGTTCTCAAATTAATATTTTTTTTTGTTTGTATGTTTAATACGTAGATTTTAAAAATATTGTTGTCGATATAACATACCTTAGAGGTGGTCAAATATAAATTTAATTGAAGTAATTTTTCTTACATCACTAAGTGTGATATAATAAATTGTTAAATGTATGTATAATAGTTAATCTGATTTGACTGCACAAATAAAGATGACAGGATTGTGAAGATGATAATAGTTTTATCTGATAAGAATGTTTTTGAAAAGAATAAACGGAATTTCGTTTAGGCATACAGATTGTATTTTTAGTAATAGTAAAAGGAAATTGGGTTTTAAAAGTGTGTATTTTTTTATGTTTTTGGTTTAATTTATAAGTTTTAATTTAGGTATAGTTATAAGCGTTTGTTGTTATTTTAGATTTAAGTATTGAATTGTAAATAAATAAAAAAAGGTGTAAATAAACTCTTTTATGCTTCGTACATTAAAATGGACACTGTATTTAAACTACCTTCTTATTTAATTATTTGTGTCTTCAAATACTGTGTGTATACTATGTAAGTGGCAGAAAATAGTAGAAACATGTATTTTGCAATGATATTTGTATTTTTTTTAAAACCTCCATCAGATTTTTGGTAAAATGCTTTTATAACTTTAAAATTATTAAACAGATTTTCATAAATCCGATCTCAATCACAGCTTTCAAACAAAGAAAATATTCGTTTAGGAGCTACAATGCTACAGTCAGACACACATAAACTTACGCCACCTCACTTTTTTTCGTCGGTTAAAATATTAAACCAAAGATGCATATAACATTGTCATAAAAATCAATAGGTACTCCTAAGAAAACAATAAATCTTATCCACAACGTTGCGAAAACTTAATGAAATATCAATTAAAAACAAGGAAATAGGATGATAGTTAATTTGAACTGTCGCGTGACTTGGTAGTTATTAATGAGCTTATTATTATAATTAATGGTTAGATTTAACCGGACATTGTTACTTGGTTACGATATAATATCAGGCTGTATTGATGACTCATTTTTTATCCCTCAGATAGATTATAATAATAATATTCCGGGACATCTCACACACGGTTGTCTGATCCCAAGCTAAGCAGAGCTTGTGTTATGGTAACCAGACAACTGATAATCAAACTTATATATTTCTAAACATATACATATAATAGATAATTTACACCCAGACACCGAACAAATGATCGTGCCCATCACACAAACATTTGCCCCGGGTGGGAATCGAACCCACGACCTCCGGTATAGCAGTCATTGTCTCTAACCACTAGACCAACAGGCCCGTCAATGGCCTTATGGCTTAATAATAGGCTGTATTGTTATTAATAAAACGGTAAAAATAGTTTATAAATAAATGCGGACAACATCACATACATTGCTCTGAACCCAAAGTAAGTAGCTAAAGCACTTGTGTTATGGAATTCAATATAACTATCTGAAGCAAAATTACGTTCACCCACAAATCTATATAAATAAAATTGGAGGGTCTGTTTGTAATTACAAATTAACAGATTTTTGCTTAATAGCAATATATGCGATAAAAGAAAGAAAACATCGAACCTTTTAAAAAAAAATATACATACAATACATTTATATATTTTTATTGTCAGTCCGTTGTCTCGGCTAATCTCTGAAACTGCTGGACTAATTTTGACGGGTCTTCCACTCACAGATAGGTCATATTATAAGGAGTAACTTAAGCTACTTTTATTTTAGATTTTTTTTTTATTTAAATAGGAAACTAGGTACTTACACGAAATCGCATAATTAAATTTCTGACATACATAACTCATCTTTTTACAAAGTATTATCTTTGCCTAAGACATCCGTAACTCAATTATTCTATAAATCTGAAGAAACTTAATAAATTGAATTAATTATATATGCGCTCGTAAATTACAGTAATTGCATAAAACAATGTACGATACAGTCATTAATCTTAGTTTTTCCAATAAGCCGTGTTTTACATCAATAACAAGGATTTGTTGGAATTAGGTATATTATTATAAATAATTTTAATATAGTAAATAACTTTACCAAGCAGTATGATCGAATTTTTTTTTTATATATATGTAATTCCAGCCTATAAACGTCTCCACTGCTGGGCACAGGCCTCTTCCCATATAGAGAAGGCACGAGCATTGATCACCCTGCTTGCTCACTGCGGATTGGCGATTTCAGATCCCAAATTTGGAATCCAGGTTTCCTCACGATGTTCTCCTTCACCGTTAGTCAGAAGTGTCTTAGAATAATTAAGAGAGTACATATAACTTAGAAAAGTTACATTGGTACTTGCCCGGGTTCGAACCTGCAACCTCGTGCATACAAATCTGTTCATTGAGCTGCTAGGACACCACGACTTTTTTATATACTACATCATTATTTCCCTGCCCTGTTCCCAATTATTATTGGTCGGCGCAATGCGTATTCAGCTTCCATTCATCTCTACTACACGTCATCTCAGCATTCACTCCTTTCTCATATCATCTTTCACACAATCCATCCAGCTCCTTTTTCGGTCTTCCTCTGCATGTATACCTATTCTCAGTCATACTCATAACTTTTTCAGGAATGTGTCTTTCGTCCTTTTTCATAATATGTCCACAATTTAATCTATTGTAAAATCATGACAGTTTTTTCTTGACCAAAAGACAAACAACCAATCACAGCGCTTAAAATGAGATTTGACAAGGGATTAACTATTTTTTGTGTTATTCAAGGTTTCAGAATAAAGGGGTACCTAGCAGGCTTAAGAGCTTTATAAAACCTTTCTAACATAACACACCTACCATCACGCCTGTATCCCCGAAGGGTTAGGCAGAGGTCTACCAATGTACACCCACAGTTCGCCGGTATGTTTAGGTCCCATGTAATAGGGGGCGAGCCTATTGCCACTAACCGGGCACAAATCCAAACTCCGACCTGCTACTGAGAATTTCATAGAAAAACCCAATAACACCTTGGTCGACTTCAGAATCGAACCCAAGACCTCTAGAGTAGCAGTTGCGCTTACAACCACTAGGCCAACGAGGCAGTTTCTTTGTATTAAAAACCTTTCTTTTAAAAAATATAGTTCTTGTTCTTCTCATAAATTAAAGTGGGTTCTGTAGATTCGAAATACTACTTATGGACTATTTAAAAGAGACTGTTGAAAAGAGAAAATATATTTGACAAAATGTTGTTTCAAATTGTCAACCACCTTTTCCTGTCGGTTAAAAATACGTACTAAAGGATTGTCGTTTTAATTGATTTGTTGACATGCTAAAATCTTAGTCATTGTATTTAATAACTTAGACCTTACTTTTCCACTGACACAGGGCAAAAGTCTTACATTATTATATTGTTCACGTGTATGTAATTTGGATAATAAAATCTCAGAAACCTAATTAACTTGATGGTATCAAGATTTAATTAAATTATCTATAAGTACTAATTTAAAACTGCCTCGTTGGCCTAATGGTTCTTATCGCGACAGCTACGCTAGAGGTCTTGGGTTCGATTCCCAAGTCGATCAAGGTGTTATTGGGTATTTCTATGAAATTAAAGAAAGGGAGGCCTTTGCCCTACAGTGGGACAGTTCAGGCTTTAAATAAATAAATAATAAATAAATCTATCAAATTGTCAGTAGCAGGTCGGAGTTTGGATTTGTGCCCGGTTAGTGGCAATAGGCTCGCCCCCTATTACACGGGACCTAAACATATCGGCGAACTGTGGGTATACATTGGTACATCTCTGCCTAACCCTTCGGGGATACAGGCGTGACGGTATATGTTTTACTAATCCAAAGAAGAGTCGGTCGTCCGGGAGGAAGATGGGTCGACGACATAGTTAAAGTCTCGGGTCGAGTCTGGATGAGGCTGGCATAGGACCATAGAAAATGGCACATAAAAGGGAGGGCCCATGCCCAGCAGTGGGAAGACAAGGGCCGTGGATGATGATGATGAAATTGATAGGTACTAATAGGAGAACGACTCGCTATTTAGAGGAAGCAGTAAGATTTGAGCTATAATACAGGTTAAGCCCTCACTGGGGTTGTCCCTTGGATGGGTGGCCATTTGTAAAGCCAATGGCTTGGAAACTACAAAAATACAGTTTTTGAAATTGTCTAAGTAGGTTTATCAGTTGTCTGGTTACCATAGTACAAGCTCTGCCTAGTTTGGGATCTGATGGAAGTGTGTCCAAAAAATCATCATCTCCCAAACCTCTTCCCAACTATGTTGGGGTCGGCTACCAGTCTTACCGGATTCAGCTGAACACCGTATGTTACAGAGCGACTGCCTATCTGACCTCCACAGCTCATTTTACTGTATCCCATAGTAAGACTGATTGTCAAAATTGACTTAACGACTGCCAAAGATCAACGTATGACAGTTGTCTCAAAAATCAAAATGAAAAATTTATTTTGCGAATATAATACTTGTCAACTTGTAATCTACAACTTTACCAGTTTTTTTACACAAAATTTATGACATAATTTATTAGGAATGTGTAAACAGAAAGCCCTTCGAGTTACACCCAAAATTATAATACAAAAACAATAAAATAAAAATAATGGGCACTTAAATAATTAAAACAAGTTTTATAACAGTCTTAAATTGTGTTTAATATGTTCAAGTAATTAACTGTTTTGATATAAGATTATTAAATGTACATACACAAATTTTCTTGTCGGTAAATAATCTGGCTCGTGTGAAATATCTCAACAAGGATGGTAGTTAGACCACACTTACATCGCTAAAACCTGGATTTTTCAGCTTTACATTTTACTATTCAAATTCAAGAATCATTAACTCAATCTAGGCTAAAAAATATAGCTCTTGTTAAACGTCAATTCATTTAAAAAACAGCACCCAAAATCGCCCACCCTACACCGCTTCCTAAGTGCTCTGGCTGAGGAGAAGAAACGGCGAAACAAACTCCACAACAGCACGCTGTCTTTACAATAATAATAAAGATTATTTTATCACCGCAAAAATAAATAATGATTATATTCTTCAATAACTTTATAGGATTTGATCGCGGTTTGTTTTGATTTTAGTTCCCGACGTTTCGACACCTTTGCAGGTATCATGGTCACGGGCAGACTGAGATGGTGTTCGTCTTGACAGTAGATTTTGCTCGTTCTACCTTCATATTTTAATTGTTTGAGTTCCGACCTACACAATATCAGCTCACTGTGTCTTACAGCGTTGCTTTTGTTTTGGTTTTTAGTTTGTGTATTATTAGGTCCCAAGTAGATGATATCTGCCCGCCATCTTCTCTATTGAAATTAGGGTGTTTTTTAATCTCAATAGCCTCGCGGAACATCCTAGGTAGGAATCTGGATTCTTTAGCGAGGATCTGTGGTAGGTCAAATCTAATATAATGGCTGGAGCCTTCAGCATGTTCGGCGACTGCAGACTTCGTTGAGCGGCGGTGTGTCACGTCAGCTACGTGTTCTTTAACGCGGGTCTAGTTTATATATTCCTTTTGTAGCAGTATGTGACACTTGACAGATGGTAAGGACTGACTAATCTTCTTGGTTTGAACATACATACATATTATAATCACTTTGCCTTGTAGGGATAGGCAGAGACCACTTCTTTCCACTTGCTACGATCCTTACACACTTGTTTCGCTTTGTCGCTTTGTCCACTTTCATTATTCCATTCATATATTCCGTTTGGTTTATCTCTTGACCTGGCCTTTTTTTATTCACTCTCGCCTTATACACTTTCTTGGCTTCAAGTAAGTTTTGATTGAAGCTCGTGTTAGGATGTAGCCAATCTTGTCTGTGACACCTCTGACGTATGGTAGTACAGCAGGTAAACGATCAACTGTGGCTGGCTTCACTCGGTTTCTGTGACGGAGCCGTGGAATTTTGAGCTTGTCTCGCAGTACTTGCTAGACATATTGAAATTCAGCTCCAAGATTTCTGTAATCGACTCCGTGTGCTCTCTGAAACAAAATTTTTGTTTTGTAAGTAACTGTTTAGGGTGGTGGTGAGATTCCCTGTTTAGGTACCTATCTTAATGGGTCTTTTTGCGATGTAAAGTCTGTCCTATTGTCTTATCAGGATAACGTTGCTCCTTAACGAACAGGACTAATACATCTAAGAAACCAAGAAAATGAGGAACTAATTAAATTTCTATTACATTTCCTTTGATAGTAATTTTATAGACGTTAATAAGTATAAACGCGAAAGTTTGTAGGTATGAATGTTTGTTACTCTTTCACAACGATTCAGCTATAATAATAATAATAATAATAATAATAATTTATTTGGAAGAATATTGTTACAATAGATGTTACATAAAATAAGGTCCATAATATTCTGCTGTTTCCAGCGTCCAAATATTGTACAGTCTACAACAATATAGGAGACTATTACATTTTAAACAGCGTTTTAATTACAATACAAAAAAAAATGAAAGAAAAACTGAATACAAGTCAAATCTAAATCACATACATAAAATAAAACAAAGGTCAAAATTTGTCGTTTATGTAGTCGTCTATTGAATAATAACATTTTTCATTTAGGAGTTGAGAAAGCTTTGCTTTAAACATGGTAAATTTCAAAGATTTAAAATAATCAGGAAGTTTGTTGTAAATCCGAATAGCCATACAAAATACATTGGAGGAATACAAATGTAGTCTTTGTTGTGGTATATGCAATTTGTGTATTCTTCTACTCGGTCTAGAAACCACATCATTATGCCTATGAAATAGATCAGGATACTTATAAACAAAGACACAGATTTCATATATATATAAAGCCGGGAGAGGTAAGATTTTAAGTTTTTTAAAAAGTGGGACACAGCTATCTAGCTGTTGTGCTCTACATAATGATCTGATGCATCTTTTTTGGGCGCGAAATATTCTAATAGCATCTACAGAATTGCCCCATATTATTATGCCATAGCGAAGGACTGACGCAACATATCCATGGTATGCGCACATAGCTGCATCAATTCCGGCTACGTTCAATATTTTATAAAGAACAAAAACAAACCTATCTATTTTTGTACAAAGGCTGTCAATATGCGCTTTCCAGTTACAGTTTTTGTCTATTATAATACCCAAAAACTTAGTGTTGTCAACTTCTTCAATACTATCATTTTTATATTTTACCTGAATTGGTGAATGTTTACTCTTATATGTTTGGAACTGTATCATTTTCGTTTTATTGATGTTAATATGGAGATTATTTAATTTCAACCATTTAATAATATCATTTAACGTATTATTAATGTCATCTTGGTACTCTGTTAGGTTTTGGGAACGAGATTGAATATTAATCGTAGTATCATCGGCATATAAAATACAATTATGTGACGTTATATTGGGTATATCATTAATATATATTAAAAACAACAATGGTCCCAATATGCTACCTTGTGGCACTCCGCAATTATTGAAAAGATAAGGGGATCGATACAAATTCTTTTCATGTTTCTCTATTTTTTTAAATTCTACGCATTGCTGTCGATTGGTTAAATAGCTTTCTAGCCATTCCAATGCGTTTCCTCTAATTCCGTATCTGCTAAGTTTAAAAAGTAATAATTTATGGTTCACAAAATCAAAGGCTTTTGACATATCTAAGAATAAAGACGTTACTGGAATTTTACGGTCTAAGCTCGTTGTTACAAATTGAAGTAGAGAGAAACAAGCTAGTGTAGTATTTTTGGCCTTTCGAAACCCAAATTGTTGCCTTTGTAATATATCAAAATTAGTTAAAAATGAATATAGTTTTCCATGCATAATTTTTTCGAAGATTTTGGACAGTATCGGAATTAATGTAATTGGACGGTAATTATTCATATCGGTTCTATCTCCTTTTTTGTATAAAGGTTTCACGATGGAAAACTTTAACCTTGTTGGAAATTGTCCTTTGTTAAAAGATAGATTTATGATATGAGAAATGGGAGACGACAAAAATTTTGCGCACTTTTTTAATACCGTGGTATTGATTTCATCAAATCCTGTAGAATTAGTAGAATTTAATGAATGTATAGTTTTATAAATATCAGTCTCTGTAGTAGGAGTTAGGTAAATACTATTAGCTAAGTTAGGTAACGTTGGTTTGTAGTCATTGTAGTTAGTCGGGGAGGAGTCCGCATCTTTGTTAGTAATGTCAATGAAAAATCTATTAAAACTGTCGGCAATAATGTCGGGTTATGTATATGACGTTTTATTAAAAGTTATTATATCTATGTCGTGCGGAATTTCTTGATCCGTACTAGTATTTTTAATTATTTGCCAAGCCGCCTTGCATTTATTTTTTGATTTAACTATGTATTGAGTATTCATAGACTTTTGTGCTTCTAACATGCATCGTCTCAAGGTTTTAGAGTATTTTTTGTAAATTCTCATGTGATGCCTTTTATTTGTGGGTGTTAAACGATGTTGTAGGTATAAACGTCTTTTAACAATGCTGCTTATTTTTATACCTTTAGTGATCCATTTATGTGTTTGTGGTTTGTTTAATATTTTAACTCTAAGTACAGGAAAGCATAAATTATAAAAGAGGGTCAATAAGTCGTGAAAATAATTGAAAGCCGCATTTGTATCATCAAAAGTGTATATCTCTGAAAAAGACAAAGCAGAAATGCTATTTATAAAAATGTTGATATTGTTTTCACTAAGATCTCGTCTTTTTTCAAACCAGAACGATTTAGTTTGCTTGTTTTTAAATGTCGGTAATTCAAAAGAAAGCGGATTTGAATGAAGTTTGGTACATAAATAGTTTATTACCTGAATTTACACGTAGACTGATTTCATCATCATCATCATCATCATCATTTTCATCAACTCGCGGATGAAATCTAAAAGTTACAAGAACATATTTATGTTAAAAATCATATTAAATAAGACCAATTTACAAAACTTCTAATAACTTTTATGATTAATTTAGAACAAAAAATATGAACTTTAAAAGCTTCGTCAAACTTATAAAGAGATATCGCTTCTTTTGTATAAAAAATAAATAAAGGGCTTTTGTATTTCTTAAAATCTTAATTTTTAATTAGTTCCGGAAAACTACATGCGCATGAAAATTAATTTGAATATAAATATATTTCAATTAATTTACCTAATTCAGCCGAAAGACGATACACGAAAGAAGTCCACTGCTTGGCTTTCCATAAAGGATTTCCACAAAGGCCAATCTTGTTTCCCATATTTACCTGTTGAGAAACATAAAATTGTTTTAGTGTACTTATAAGTTATTTTGTGTGGCAATAGGCTCGCTCCCTATTACATGGGACCTAAACATATCGGCGAACTGTGGGTGTACATTGGCACACCTCTGCCTAACCCTTCGGGGATATTGGCGTGATGATATGTTATGTTATAAGTTATTTTAGGCTCTTGGTAACTTTTTCACTTGGACATAAATAGGAAAGTATCAACGTAAATTAAAGCTGTCTTTAAATAAAATTGATCATGACTTTAATACTGAACAGATCTTCAAAAATAATAAGTCATAAACCATCTCGAATTCATTACCTTTCCAAACAAAAAAACCGCATAGGAATCGGTCCATTCGTTAAGGAGCAAAGGTGCTACAGACAGACAGACAGACACATTCTTAAATGTCTATCTGTCGTAGTTTTACCCTTCAAAGTGACGGAAAGAGCATTAAAATAAACTTCAATTTAAATATTTCAACCAATTTACCTGTTTTAGCTGAAAGAAAGATGTCCACTGTTGGGCAAAGGCTTCCCACAAGAAATTCCACAATTAATAGATCCTATATTTATCTGTTGACACACAAAATTGTTTTAGTAATACTAGCATTCAATAATTGTCAAAAACACAAAACTACTTCTAAACAACTACTACATGCTACACTAAAAATACAAACTACACTACTCAAAACAAAACTACTTTTACGGATCTATTTGCGATTAAATCAGTAAATTTAGTTTTATTTCAATGACTATCCTTTGGAATAGATGCATTAAAGGCATATGTAAGTTTTGCTGTATATCGTAGGTAAGGTAGAGATTCGCCAGTATAAGACTGCCCAGGGTGCGCCGGACGTTTTTTATTGAATGTCGTCGCTCGGGGAGGCTCTCTACTTGCACCCCATAAGATGCCTAGTGGTTCTAAGCGCGACTGCTATGCTAGAGTTCTTGGGTTCGATTCCCAAGTCGACCAAGGTGTCATTGGGTTTTTCTATGAAATTCTCAGTAGCAGGTCGGAGTTTCGATTTGTGCCCGGTTAGTGGCAATAGGCTCGCCCCGGCATGCCGTGGGTGTACATTGGTACACCTCTGCCTCTGCATAACCCTTCGGGGATACCTGCGTGATGGTTTCTTATTTTATGCTAATCTTTACAGTATTACAAGAGATCATTCCGAGAGGATAATGTTAGATCAAATTTGGATTATTAGATCTTTCAAATCCCGTAAAAAAATTCATCAAATTCGATTTTTGTTGCCGATTTTCGAGATGAATGTAGATTTTTTGACAGAAAATTTGAATTACCAGTACCTTTTTGTCAATATAATGGGTTTAGTAGTTTTGAGAATTAACCAAAACAAACAAACAGACATACCGATAGACGTAAAGACAAAAAAACTGCTCTTAGGGATAGGTACTCCACCAATTGCAGTGTGAAGTTCAATTTTATATATTTGTAGTAATTTATTGATTAATTTATGAAAGGTATAAGGCCAATTATTTGAGTTTTGGCAGTAAAAGACCTAAGAAGACCTCAGTAGACCGTAGTAGACCGAAGATAATAATATCTTGAAATGGATTCCCAATCATTTAAGAGTATTTCAAAGCTACACTTGCACATTCCGACAATGATTTTACACGATACATTAGTAGAATACCAAAATATTGAGTAGACCGCGGTAGACCTCAGTAGACCGAAATATAAAATACAAATTAGTAATATATAGTAGTATTGAATTTCAGTAGTCCGTAATAGCTTTAGTAAACGAATTGAAACGTGCGTAGACCGATTTTAACGCGAGTAGACCTTAGTAGACCGAAATATAAAATACATCTTAGTAAGTTATCTTCTGTATTGCACTTAAATTTACGGCTGCGGGGTGTAGTAGACCAGCGGACGCGTGTGTGAACTGAGTAGACTAGAACAAAGTATTCAATACAACTTACCAAGTTATTTTTTATAGTAAATATTAATTGACCGTTAACCTAAGCCTGATTTAAGAACGATTTTTACCCGAGTAGACCGCGGTAGACCTCAGTAGACCGAAATATAAAATATAAATACTTAATTTATCATTTATATTGAATTACAGTAGTCCGTAATAGCTTTTAGTAGACCAATTTAACCACGCGTAGACCGAATTGATCACCTTAGTAGACCAAAATATAAAATATATCTTAGTAAGTTATCTTCAGTATTGAACTTAAATTTACGGCTGCGGGTTGTAATAGGCCAGTGGACGCGTGTGAACTGAGTAGAACAAAGCATTCAATATAACTTACTAAGTATTTTTTTTTATAGTAATATATAAATATTAATTGACAAACTGATTTTAGAACGATTTTTACCTCAGCAGACCACGGTAGACCTCAGTAGACCGAAATATAAAAAAAAACATGTTAGTAGGTAACTTTTAGTGCGAAGATCAGAAGACCGTCGACGCGTTTAGTAGACTGTGTTGTGCTTAATCGCGATAGTCAACAGTAGACTAAAGTAGACCGAAAAAATAATACCAAGTTATCATTAGCGGTACGATTAATAGAACCTAGTAGCGAATAGTAAACCGTTTAAAGCTTGTGTTGACCCGAGAAGACCACAGTAGACCGTAGTATAGCGCATCGTAGTTTGTAATAGTCTGAAATATCATAAGATTGAGCACTGTTTAGACCAACATTACCTGAGTGGGTTGCAGAAGACCATATAGCCAAAAAAATATGTTATAGACTCAGTAAGGGCTCCTTTGTAAGTGAACTTCAATAGAACTTAGTTACCGCAGTAGACCAGAGAAGACCGAGTAGACGGCAGTAGACCGACGTATTCCGTACTTCGTAGGCCGTGTTAGTCTGTAGATAAATCCGTTCGTTACCTGAAGCGTATTGGAGAGTTGAGCAGATCGGAGTAGACCGGGAGACCGAAGTAGACTGGGATAGAACGTAGACCGGAGAATACTTTAGTATCCCTGAATAGACCGTGATCGACTTTAGTGGACCGCCTTATTCCCGAGTAGAACGCGGTAGACCGAGTAGAACGTGGTAGACCGAGTAGACCGAGTTAACAGTTTGACCCGAGTGTAAAAATTCGACGAAAAATTGGTATTCAGTAGACTGAGGTAGACCGAGGTATCGAGTAGACCGCGAAATATAGAAGACCGTAGCAGCCCATGTAATCGTAACTCAATTAAAAAAAACTGAGGAAAAAGACCGCGAAAGACTATAGTAGACCGAAGTAAACCATGTATTCGTAATTCAATTGACAGAAAGAATTTACGAATTTGGTAGTTTAAACAAATTTCTAAATGTCGGTTAGCGCGGCAAAAAGTACCCTATTTCCTTTTTGGGGATCCGAGCTTTAATTTCAGCACGTTTTATCAAAATCGGTTGATTCTTTTAGCCGCTAAAGCGTAACAGACTGACAGACAGACGTAGTTACTATCGCATTTATATTCACCCATGGGCCCTGAAACAGAACAAGCGTTTAGAATGTAGAAATGCATACATTTCTACATTATTAAAAATGCGTGTGTAAAAATGCCGAATCCCTATAGTCTGCCCGTGACCATGATACCCGCAAAGGTGTCGAAACGTCGGGACCTAAAATCTTAACACAAACCGCGAAAAAATCCGTAAAAGTAGTTTTATTTCAATTAAACCCTTTATTTTGTAACTTTGCCTATCAAATATTTATTGCATTCCCATGCGTATTATTTTATTTTTCGTGCACTAAGATTAGCTTTTACAATAATTATCCGATTTGATGCAGTCGTTTGGTAGTTATAGCGTGGCTAACGGAAACCGGCCTTTTTTTTTACTAATACCTATAGTTTTTTTTCCTGTTTAATTTTCAATTTTTAATAAAAACACGAGACGTTTTAAGTCCCCCGTTTTTATATATATTTAACAGTTAATACAAACTTAATTCAGTTTTCAATAATTCTTTTTATGATTTTTGCGTAATTTTTGAATCCGTTTTTGTACAACATGTATTTATTAACCAATTGTAATAACTTTCAGGAATTTTAATTATTGAGAAAAAAACCCAATTGCTTTATGCCTTATTATTTAAAATACACCTTAATTAATAGTTATAAATAGTATGAAATAAATGTACTAATAAAATCATCTTGTGTAATGTGATGAGTACAGCAGAGACTCCCGAATCTTACAAAAAAACGTTTACCGCGAATAAGCGCAAAAAAATATATATCACAAAAAGTGATGTTTAAAAAAAAGAAAAATTTGCTCTCCCACGTGTTCTCCAAACCGAGAAAAAATATATTATTTCTACAAAGATCAACAATCTACGCAGTAACCCTTTTTAATCTTGTGTGAACAAAAAACTGCCTCGTTTGCCTAGTGGTGCTAAGCGCGACTGCTACGCTAGAGATCTTGGGTTCGATTCCCGAGTCGACCAAGGTGTTATTGGGTTTTCTATGAAATTCTCAGTAGCGGGTCGGAGTTTGGATTTGTGCCCGTTTAGTGGCAATAGGCTTACATGGGACCTAAACATACCGGCGAACTGTGGGTGTACATTGGTACACCACTGCCTACCCATTCGGGGATACAGGCGTGATGATATGTTTATGAACACAAAAATCTATTCCCTCACTCTCATAGTCCGATGTGACGGACACAGGAGAGATCACAAGACCATACCAAAAATAATAATGATTTAAATAACTATGATTAACTTAAAACAATGATTTTTGATAAATTTCGAAATCCGTAATGATGGTAGCACGTCTAAAAAACGATATTAAATTACTAAATAATGGACTAATAAAAACTATGTCAAAACAATGTATTCCTTAAAAACTCAAGAAATAAGTTCTTAGTATATTACGCACCTGCAGTAGTTTTAATAATTACTAATATCAACATAAAATGTTTCTCCCGAAAACTGATAATTAAATTTAAAAGTAAAAAAAATAATAATTTGTGTTGACTGAATTTTAAAAACTTAATTTTAATTAGATATATAAATACATAATTGTGTGTACTTAAATGTAGCAGGAACATAGCGTTTAACTACAAAGACATATATATTTTTATTATCTTTAAGAATATATGTAAATATTGATAATTTATATTTATTTGACGCTGTTATTATTAGATTTTCCCGAAGTAATATTCATTAATTTTTCATTTTGATATTAATTTGCAGGCAAATCATGCATTTTTTCAACGATGTTAATAGTAAAAAAACATGTTCCACAATTCTTTCAATTCTCAAAAAAAAATCAGAAAATCTGTTAAAAATCTTGTCAATATAAAATATTAAAAAATGTGTCAAAAAATACACGATAACGACGCGTGCGCGAATCAATAAAATAAAATGGCGTTAAGTATCGTTTCCAAAAATAATTTTGTATTAATAAATTATCGCGTTGTGTTTATAGTAATATTATATAACGGGAATTACCGAAACATGCATAAATACCGAATTCGTATACGTTACAGTTAAAACTCCGTGTTAGTTAGAACGCGTTCTTCCTAGTTAAGACTAGTTTTAACTCTTAAAGAAAGAAGGTAGTCAGCTTCAATCAACCAGCACTTGGTTTAAGAATAAACAACTCTACTGCATAAAGATAAGGTTTATTTTGCACTACAACTTTATATGCCACGAGTAAACCTAGTACAGCCTAAAATAAACTTTAGTTACACCAACATAAAGTTGAAATTTGTGAAATGGCATTGGCTTAAAATTAAAAGAATATATCTATTGTCAGTGGTCAGTCAGTCTGTATACTGGAGCAGTAGACTGCGATTGCATTTAGCTAAACATACATCTAAATTTAAGGTTTTAACAACTCTATATTCTTAGAGTAGTTTAAACGCCCCGTACATAGTTATTTCCCTAATCTTTTTCTAACTACCCCCTACTTGTACCATTAAAAATCTGGTTTAGAAAATGCGACAATATCGTGCGAGTTTCGGTCCATTGCTCGCCGCGCTGTTATGGTGTCATAAGTCATCTATCATAAACAGCAATGTGCAGTACATTGCATAATTTCTCGCTAAGTCTAAACCAATTACTTAGTATAGGGTTCCTACACTGGCTATTGTCAAAAAGAACTGTTTGGTTGACGCTGGCTACCTACATTCTTTATAAATATTGTAACTAACATTAAATTAATAAATATAACCCCCGACGCAAAAAGAGTGTAATTTGTCTGTCTGTCTATCAGTCGGCCTGTCAGTCTGTTCGTCTTTCTGATGTAATGTAGCTCCTAAACTATTGGACCGATTGTGATGCGGTTTTGGACTGGCTACGAGATATAATTTATAATCTGTTCAGAAATTTTAAAGTTATCAGCAATATTCTAACATTTGTCGAAATATTCCTAATTTTTAGTAATCGCGAAAAACTAGTATCCTCTAATGTTTTTTTCAGAATATTCAAAAGAGGTTTTAACTTAAAAATACATTCCGTATTTGAGAAGTGGCCAATGCCCAGCAGTGGGTCATTTATAGGCCAGAATTACTATTATTTAGTACCGTCAGAAAAAGGCAGTGTTGAACAGAAGACACGAGACGCTTAATATATTATTTTGCGTAACCTAACACAAAAGGGGATAGGGGGTTTTTCCTCCTTTCTTACTATAAACTTTGAATTTAACTTATCTATGACAGTGATTAATATATTATAAATATTCTATTAGAAATTGCTCCTATGTTTTAAATGAATAATCTGGACGAAACTAGTCGTTATTGATATAATTTTAGAAAATCAGTTAATCCTACTAATAGGAAGTGAGTTAAAACTAGTTTTAACTAGGAAGAACGCGTTCTAACTAAAATCGAAGATTAATTGTGACGTATTGATCCAAAAAATAGTTAAATACATACATACTTGTTTTTCCTTTTGTTTTTAATCCAATTGTCTAACTTTTCTTTTTACAATACCAATTTTCCATTTTCCTTTTGACTTCTATTGTCTTTTATTTGTATTTGTTGGTTTTCAGTAATATGTCAAATTAAATAAGACGACACGCAAAATTAGTAAAATTTTGAAATTAAAACTGTCAAAATATATATTATGATAGTATAATATAATTGATGAAATTACACTTCTATTTCAATTAAAGAGGTGAACTGCTTCCAATGCTAAAATTAAACGCCGACGTCAAAATAACTACTGTTTTACGAAACATTCAATATTATTTACATTCCAAAATTTTGAACAAAACCGTTTCAATTAAACAGGTGAAGTTTTCAAATTAGAACCATCAACTCACACAGCATTTTTATGATAACGATAAAAGCGACGCCAAAGGCACATACTTACATAAATATTAATTATTTTTTTTTCCCGTTGTATTAATTGAATTTTTAATTTCCGTTTAAAGAGGTAAACCGCGTTAAATCAATTATTTAGAAAATCGTGAGTGAGTTTCGCGACGTCAAAACTTTTTAAGGTTATATTTTATATTTCAGATAAGGAGGTAACAAACCTTGACTACATTGAAATTATTAATTAAAAGTCAAGAGTGTAGCGATATTAATACCCAGTTTCCTACTCCCGCTTATGCATATTTTACTTTTGATTTCAATTAAGGAGGTCATTACTTAAAATGGCGGAACTCTATGTTTTACTGTTTCAGTAAAAGAGATAAGGAGACGAAATTTGAACAGCTCTTGAATAACTTTTAACAAGAGATGGTAGAAGATTAACCATGGAAGATGACAAAATCAGGTCAATTTGTATTATTAAATATATCTACAGTAGGAATGTGGACTAAATGAGAGCCATTAAAAGTGAAAAAAGTTTGATTTTGATTATACCTAAGATCTAAGTCCTACTATGAGTAAGGTATTTGCCCAGCAGTGGGATAATTAACTAACAAGAACCTGGTACCCTTTTCCACACCACCCCGGAGGTAGGATACCAGGCGCGTTTTTTTTTAAGTGGTATCCCCTTTAGGCCTAGTCCACTATTATTATGAATGGTAAATATTCATGATAATATCAATGATCAAATGATTTAAAAAAAAAGTTAAGGATTGTGTGCGAATTTTGCGAATGTTTTAATTGGGCAAATTCAATTATCCAGTGAGTTTCAGAATATAATATAATAAATAATAATCCAGCCTATAAACCTCCCACTCTCGCCTCTTCCCATATACAGCGTGGCGCTACAATGGTGACATTAATTTAACACACATATAGGTTTTCACATTTTTGTTTCATGAAGAAATTATGTTTCCATTAAACGTTTGCTATTTGCGGATTTAATTAAAGTTTTATAAAATAGCATTTTGGAGCAACCTGTACTTAAACCTGTCGCGCAGCGGTCATTTGCCGAGGTCACGGATCACAACATCGCATCAATAAAATTAAAATGAATAAGCAATACTTTAAAGGAAAGAGATATCCCTTTGTCGTCGAGCACGCGGCGCTCCGAGTTAACGTAAGCCAGCTAGTTAAGTAATTTCATTAATGATTGTTTTGCAAGGGTGATCCCAATTTTAGTTATATTTTTATAATTTAATTTGTTTGAAATTTTTTTTTTTTAATTTACTTGTTATTTTAATCTAATAAAATTAATATGAATAAAGTGCACTAGCCCTACACGTGTGCTAAATTAATGTCGCCATTGTAGCGCCACGCTGTAGAGAAGGCGCCACGCGAATTTTGGAATCCAGGTTTCCTTACGATGTTTTCCTTCAATTTCAGAATAGTACGCAAAAATAGAGCCTTTCAATTTTTTATGTAAAATCATTACAGCCCATAAACGTCCACTAATGGGCGCAGGCTTCTTGCCATACATAATATTTTTAATCCAGATTTCTTCAAGATGTTTTCTTCCACCGTTTGTCAGAACTGCCTTGTTGGCCTTGTGGTGCTAAGCGCGCCTGCTACGCTAGAGGTCTTGGGTTCGATTCCCAGGTCGACCAAGTGTCATTGGGTTTTTCTATAAAATTCTCAGTAGCAGGTCGGAGTTTAGATATGTGCCCGGTTAATGGCAATAGGCTCGCCCCCTATTACATGGGACCATAACATATCGGCGAACTGTGGCTGTACATTGGTACAATTCTGCCTAAACCTTCGGGGATACAGGCGTGATGATATGTTGTTATGTTTGTCAGCAGTGCCTTGAAGAATGTAATGTTACTTTGAAAAAAGTAACATCGGTACTTGCCTGGGTTTGAACAGCAACCTAACCACAAGGTTGCTCTTCAAGCCAAGGTAAGTACCTTTGTAACTTTTGCCATCCATTGCCCTTCTTCGAACCAGGCCACGACGACAGCATTCGTATTAAGACATAAAAAAAATACCGCCACCGAAATTTTGAACGAGTTTTTCATTGAAATTATTTTCATAGATTCCAAGTAATAATCTACAGTCCTTCCTCCTTGAGTGGTGGGTGTAAAAAGCCCATCCCTCTCTTCTGTTGCAAGACTGCGCTTCTTTCTTCTTGGCCTATAAGCTGGTTGCCCTCCCCCCTCCCCCCTGTCACCCGTAGGCGGGCCTGCAGTATGCATTGGATCTAAAACCCCGTAAAGGTCACACCCTTTCCGAGGTTTTAGGCCCAATGCATGTGCTCTGCGGCCGAAGTTAGGTTGCTCGTCAACTCGCCTTCCACATCCTCCTTCGTCGTCCTGATCATTATCGCAGTTCGTGGCAACAGCTTGCCTCGCGCTCTGCTCTCTCAGTAGTGCTATTCTTTAACATTATTTTCATGTCTCGACAGCGGATGCTGTGAGATGTCCAATACGTATTCTGGAATTTGAATTCTTAATCAAGACCAATTGGGTTCACTTTTGAAATGAGCTTTATCGTCACTCAGGTGAAGCTCGATACCGAAATTATTTACAAAATAGACATACTGTTCTCCAAAACTTTCGACTATATTGCCCTGTTTCGTGTCCAACGCTGGTTATTAGAGCAACGCTTATTCTTTCATCTTTGCATGCCGCGCAATGGTTGCTCTTCTTTTGTTTTCGTCCAAAATCGTGACGGAATAGCATTTGTCAGTACCTCAATGCTCTAGCCATTCGTCGAAGACTGTTCTGCCTATGATGTCCTGTTTAGCAGTAGGAATGTCTTCTCTAATAATTCCAGATACTATTTAAATCTGAAGCTATTAAATTAGCGCCCCGACGTTGAAGAAGTTTTATAATCCTCAACTTCAAAGTAAGAGCGAAAACCTGAGTCTGAAGCAGCCAGTTGTGATGCTGCACCAATATCTTCAACCCTTCAGGAGTGTCTGCAAACAGACTCCAACTCTCTGAATCAATCTTCATAAATTCTACTCCGTTGAAACTATCAAAGATCATTTTGGCGTATTCTGGTTTTGTGAAAACTTGTGTCTAGATTTAAATGGTTAAGTTATACCCACTTTTAATCATGTAATTTTTAATTTTTAATATTTTTTAGTGCGGTTTTCAAGATTAATAGGTGAAACAACAGTGTCACAATACTAAGCAATGGCCTTCCCCATAATATTATCCTTCCAGACACTCTTCTTGCGTAACTTCAGACTATACCCACAGTAATGCGACCCATACTATCGTAAACTATAGACATTACTCTATTTCACCTTATTTTGTTTCTGTACAGCGTGGGTATAGTTTCCATACTAAGGTGCCCATTGAATTTTGAAAATAATAATGATATTTTTCAACAGGCGAGAGTGAGAGTCTGCATCGGCTTCATTTGGATGCACCTGTGAGGTGCAGCCAAATGATCAAACAAAAAAAACATACTAACATCCGAATTGAGAACTCCTCGTTTTTTAAAAGTCGGTTAAAAATGCCACCAGTAATACAGACGGAAATGGTGTTACCACATAGAATTTCTCAAATACCTATGTATTCGGAAATTCGTGGCGAAAAATGTTTTGATACCATCATGAATAAATCAATTTTCATATTTTATTTGGTTTTCTTCGTCTTCAATGTATCTGGTTTCTATAAATTTTTCTTGTAAAACCTTAGTGTCACGTAAAAAATGGTATTAAGAACTTCCTCCTTTTTGAGAGTATAAGGATTAAGTTCTCATTTGCAAATATACAACTGACCAAAAAAAAGCAGTTACATATTCACACACAATTAATATTTCACATAAAATAAAAATATTCCTTTCAACTTCTCTGTGTGTACATAAATTATTAAACAAAATAAATAAATAAATAAAAATAAAAAATTGGTTTCAAATACTTGCAACGAGAAAACTCCACTTTATAGGAGAAAAAATATGACATTTATTATTACTTTCATTAAGAAAGTAAATCAAATTAAAAAAAAAACCCAGCTAATAGAAGTGCGGATCAGAATCGCATACGAAAAAAACGAATAGCCTAGACATAAGATGTGAAATAAACACAAAGTGTTTTAAAACTAATTTAAAAGCATACTGTTTAGAAATATGTTAATTAAATAATAAAAATATATTATTTAAGTTGATTATAAAATTAGGTAAGTATAAAATAAATGTTAGTAACGCAGAGACTCAGTGACCCCACAGTCAAACAATTACTCCAGTTTTGTGGACCTATATAAGTTGACTTATAGTTGGATTCAAAGTTAATGGCGGCTCTGAAGTTAGCTACACTTAGCGCAGTACCTCGCCCCCGCATCCCCGGTGGCGCATAAGTTTGTTACTGCGCAGCGACTCGCCTCGTCTTCAGAGCCATCATTAAGTTTGCACCGTACTGTACCAACATGTAAAAGAATAAATAAATAACAACGAAGACATCCGCAGCATTAACTAGAGAAACAACAGTGGTACACAAAGTTCATAGTTTCTTCTGATAAGTTTCTTAGGCAAGCGCCAAAGGGGGAGAGCATACAACAAAAGTGATCTTCTGTTGTATGATTTCCCCCCAAATATTTTCTTCATTGACATTTTATTATGTAGGTATTATAATATTTAAAGTAAATATACAATTATGTATAGACGATTATTTCAAGCGCGGTAGGCACTTAGTAATAATCGCAAAATAATGTTGGCATTTTTGTTATCGAGCAAAAATGTTCAATCAAAACAAATCTCGTTAAAAAAATTAAAATTTCAACTATTAAATTTCATGAGACAAACAGATGGACAGACAGTCCTTGTTTTACCCTTTGGTTGGAACCCTAAAAACTGTCATGAAGGTAGTGCCAGAGTTCGAACCTGGCAAAACCTCTTTTACCTTTCGCTTACAAAAGCCATTCGTTGAACCGCTAGACCACCACGACATTTTGAATCGTGAATCGAGGTTTTCCGTTGAATAAGCGTATTTTCAGTGGAAACGCTTTTCAGAAGTTTAGCTTATCTTGAAGCCCCACAATTTTCCCTTTTCTGTCTGCGGTGCCATGGTTTTCAAATCTGAAAAGAAGGAAATATTTAATAAGATAAATGTCTACATTTATAATTCTACAGAAAGACTGGTTATTGGTCTAGTGATTAGTGACCCTGACTGCTATACCGGAGGGTGCGATTCCCACCTAGGACAATTTTTTGTTTTTATTATGTCGAGCTCATTATTTTAAATTGTAAAATGAAAGCCTCAAAAACTATAAAATCCGGTCCATGTCGAATGTTCAATTGCTTTAAATGTCAAAAATATTAGCTGTGGTAGCTATTTTCTTAAAAACCTATAGTAATTGACACTTCATATAGCTTCGCAAATTCTAAACGAACTTTAAATCAAAAATAATAACTAAAAGTCATTTAAATTAAACTATCAATTGAGTGACCTTTGACCTGGCACTGGTTTAGCTACGCATGCGTCAACAAGCTTGTGACCCCGGTTGAGACCCCACGCCTGCGCCATGGCCTCAGCGTAGGTTTAAAGAATCATCTTGAAAACCGGATAAAAAAACCAGCCCAAATTAATCACAGAATTTTGAAAAGCAATTTATGTAAGCCCTACTCATATAAAATCTTATGGAAAACCCAAATAAACTACGCCCAATGAGCAAATATAAATACCTAAAATGCCTACTAATTAATAATAGAAATTGTAAAGAGGCACGAAGAAACTTCAATTATTATTAATATGAAACATAAAAAACATTTTAAGACGACACAGAGGCACTCTTGGAACACATTAAATAAAACTATGTAATCAGGTAGTAATAATACACACAAGTAATCCACACCTATATCTATGAATAAACACCATATGCACAACATACTATTACAAACACAAAAAAACACACTCACACACACACATACACGCACACACACGCACACACACGCGCACACACACACACACACACACACACACATACACGCACACACACGCGCACACAAATACCTAGTTATAGATACCTTGATTCAGATTTTGTATTGCTTAGCTATGGAAGAGCGGGGCTCCCCAACACAGGCATTACTTGCTTACAGGGGAGCTCCAAACACAAAAATAATGAATGTAAACTTTTTGAAGCAATAAACCATTTTGTATATTTGTATTTTTAAAACTGTCAGTTTTTTTCAAAAACCTTGACTACTTCCAAGAAAACAAAGCCTTAATCCACAAAAATCTAAAATCATTAACAATGTATAAAGCTCTTTTAAATGTAAAAAGTTCGATCAAATCAAAAATTATTACTACACTACATTTCCATTCTATTAACCGATTGACCTTTGACCTAACACCTTAGAGAACAAAGGAACCACACCCATGTTCGCTGCCTGAGCTGCGCATGCGTGAGAAACCTCGCGACCCCGGCCTGAGACTTCTCACCAGCGCCGTGACCTCTTTGTGGCTTAAAATTATTAGTTTAAAAACCGAAAAAAAACAGCTAAATGCAGTTAGTTAGCTATTTCTAGAAACTTTAACCACACATCGAGTTTTTCACACGTCGATTATCTTTACAAAGCTCTACAAAATGTTTGAGAATTAATAATCTAGAATTATCACCAAAAGACAATTCAATTAAATTAGTAACCGTTTGACCTTTGACCTGACACCTTAAAGAACAAAGGAACTACGCCCATGTTCCTGCTGGACTACGCATGCGTGAGAAACCGCGCGATATGGATGTGCCAGGCCTGCACCATGACCTCGGCGTGGGTTAAAAGAATCAGCTTTAAAACCTTATAAAAGAAAAGGCAAAAAGCTGTCAGTAAATCCTAAAAAGTCTATCAAGCACTATATGTACGGCCTCATCGAAAATAAATCTACAAATATTGAAAGTAATTAACGCATAAGGTATACAGCGTACACGTCGGTAAAATTAGTTTTTTTTACTAAAAGACATTGCAATTAAACTAATAATCGGTTGACCTTTGACCTAACATGACACAGAACAAAGGAGCCACACCCATGCCCCCGCTGGAGATGCGCATGCGTGAGGAGCCCCGCGACCCCAGCCTGATATGCCGCCGCGCCTGCGTCATGACCTCAGAGTTATAAGCATTAGCTTTGAAACCCGATTAAAAAAACAGCAAAAGATGTCATAAAATCTTAAAAAAAAACTATGATAAACTGTCTGTTAGTTGTTTCTAAAAACCCTTGACCAAATATAAAGAAATTTATTAAAAAAAAAAAGTATAAACCTACTATTTTTTTTTTTTAAATTAACATTTCAATTTTCATTTACAAAACTTCTTCAAATATTTACACCATCGTGATATCAGGAGTGATTCCCAAAAGAAATTTTAATTAAACTACTAACCAATTGACCTTTGACCTGACACCTTAAAGAACAAAGGAACCACACCCATGTTCCCTGCTAAGCCCCCGCATGCGTAAAAAAGCTCGCGTGCCCGGCCCGAGACCCCACGCCTGCGCAATGACGTCGGCGTGAGTTAAAACGCATTCAGAAAAATGAAACTGCTAATAGTTCCACAAAATGGCCGCCAGCATAATCAATAACTGCATGAAACACATATTAAAAAAAAACAATTGAATGACCTCAAAGAACAAAAAAGAAACCAATCACTAAAATAAGTCAAAATACTTTTATCCGCCAAATAACTTCGCGAAATGATAGCTGTGCTAATATAATTACGATCTGCCACCCCATCCCATATGGTTTACCGATTGACCTTTGACATTATAGAACAAAGAGACCACATCACTTTTTTCTAGATATCCCTTATACAATGACCATTAAATAGTAAGTAAGGACGCACTAATAAACGCTTATACGTAATATAAAATTTCATTGATTGACCTTTGACCTTAGAGAACAAAGAAACCACGTCCAATATTTAAACAAATATTGTATTATTTCAAACTGCAAATAGCGCGATGCCGAAACAATAATGTACTTGAACACTCACTAATAAGAAAACCAATTAAATTGATTGTCCTTTCACCTTTGAGAACAAAGGGACCCCCCCCCTTGCCCCCCCCCCCCCCCCACCACACACAAAGTACCCAAAAAAACACAATTTTTGAATAAATATATTTTAATACAACGAAATTACCGTGCTATACTACTTCTAAGATTATTTTGTTTCTAATTAATACTAAAAATCTCAACTAAAAAACAAGCTAATTTTATTTATCTAATTTCATTGAAAACGCGAGCCAAATCTTAGCAAAATCGCCTATAGCACAGCACAGTAATTTCGCAGTATTAACTAAACAAATAATGATGTACTTACAGTTCTGGATAGATGTATAAACAGGATAGTCTGCTGCTGACACGTGCGGCCGTCGTGATGGTCCCGTAGGCAATAAATCTTCCGCCAGGAAATCTAGACTACTAAAAGTGTTGTGTTTTAGGAACTGATATTTTGTAACTGTTACTCTTGGAGTAACAGATTTGGTGGAAGCTGTTATTTTTTGGGTTGATGATAATGTTTAAGAGTTCATTTTATAGTTTCGAAATGTATCTTTTGTTTTCAATAATGGTGGCAAAATATTGTATTCTTATTTTTTTATTTTTTTGGCATATTACTTAGGTAGTTCTTTTAACAAAACGTAATAATCATACCTCAAAAAAATATCCAGACTAAATCGAAAGTTAGTATAAAACTAACATGTTATTAAATGATATCTACAGAATAAACCAAAATTAAGAAACATAATACATTAAATCCATGTTCCCTAGTTCATTTTATTTAATATGTAACTAACATGAACTGAAAAACTAATATAGAAAATTTATCCACACAACAACATACCTAATACGCTTGACTTGATAGATTCAACAAGTTCCAAAACCGATACTAAAAAAATATCACCAATCCCATACCTGTTACTTTTCATATCCGTTACAATATCACTCCAAAGGACATTTAACGCCCATCACTATTACAATCCACCTTTCACAGACTGCCACGTAGGAAATCAATAAATGAATGCAAGAGATGCAGGTACGAGCGAGATGCAATCCAATCGATACAGGGTGGCTGGGCTGGACCAAACCTCCCAACACCCACTGCGTACACTGAAAGAGAGAATTTAAACTAAAATATGCATTTATTTTAAATTCAAATGAGTGGGGTAAGTGGTTTTCAAGGTGAAGGTTTATCTGAGGTCCCGGGTTTGATCTCCGGGCGGATCAATGTAGAAAATCATTTTTATATAGAGTCTGGGTGTTTATGGTCCCTTCTTTTCTTTAGTGGTTTAGCTACTTAGAGCGTGGGCTCACGATGCATTGCGGCGCCGGAGCGGTGTCGCTGCGTCGTTTTACATAGAATTTGACGGGCCTGTTGGTCTAGTGGTTAGTGACCCTGACTGCTATACCGGAGGTCGTGGGTTCCATTCCCACCCGGCGCAAATTTTTGTGTGATAAGCACGATCATTCGTTCGGTGTCTCGGTGTAATTTATCTATAATATGTATGTATTTAGAAATATATAAGTATGCTTATCAGTTGTCTGGTTACCATAACACAAGCTTTGCTTAGCTTGGGATCAGACAACCGTGTGTGAGATGTCCCGGAATATTATTATATATAATTATTATTATAAATATCTGTGGCGTGCACACGATGCACCGGACTTGCAACCACCAAGACGAGGTGGGGAGGGGTGAATGTGTTGCGATGACGGAGTGGCAGGCCACAGATATTTATATGTAAAACGACGCAGCGACACCGCTCCGGCGCCGCACCGCCGCGCGCCGCAGCAACGCATCGTGTGCCCACGCTCTAACTTACTTTGGGTCCAGAGCAATGTATATGATGATGTTCATATTAATTAATTTATATTTCTAACATTCCTATCCAGACACTTTCAAAGCGTTCATAAAATAAAACTACTTTTATAGATTTAATCGCGGTTTATATTAAGATTTTAGGTCCCGACGTTTCGACACCTTTGCAGGTATCATGGTCACGGGCAGACTGAGGTGGTGTTCGTCTTGACTGAAGATGTTGCTCGTTCTACCTTCATATTTTCATTATTTAGGCCGGAACACTAAGTTTATTGCAATGACTAATATTGGCGTTAGCCTCAGAAATCAATAGTTACGCGGTTCCAAAATGTAATTTCAATGGAGAAGAAAATATATAGCTTCTGACGTACTATTTATATAAAAAAATTACTCTTTTTCTGTTCGCACAATATAACGGCTAAACCGCTGTACCGATTTTAATGAAAATTGGTATAAGGTAAGTTTGGATCTTAAGAAAGGACATAAGCTACTTTTTGCCGCGATAACAGATATTCTGAGTGAAATACTCTTGTAATAAAGATAGTACCCATTTTTTTAACCGATCTTTTACTTTAAAAACAAGCAAACTGTGTTTACGCGAAAACTTCAGTGCCAGTGGTTTATTTTTAACTACCCATCTAGTTATTTTTAGGGATCAAATAGACCATAAAAGTAATTATAATCCAAATATATAAAATAAATAACATTAAAATGCATCGACATTTGTTGTCAAGTGTACCGAGGTTCACTCATCCCATCGGTTTGCGCTGCGCAAGTCCTGATTTCATGTTATTACGTTCAAATGTAATAACTATGATGCTTCATATTTATTTATGTATTCATTTAAAGTGATTTTTGATAAAATATCAAATTTTTAAGTTCTAGATTGGGGTGAGGGATACCTTATAGGCATTATAAGAATACGATTCCTTTTTTATGGTCTAAGAAAGAGGGGCTCGTGGCTAAGTGTAAGCCGCACGGTTTGACCGATAATACAGGTTAAGCCGCGCTCACCGCGGTTGGTCCGTGGATTATCCATTTATTTTTAAAACTTTATATTGTGTGTTGTACAATAACCATATCCCACATAACCAGTTCTGTCAGACTGTGGGAGCACTGCTTTGGGGAGAACGGTGACCATTTATAACATAACGAGACCCCTCCGTGCCCCGGATAAGCACGTAAAGTTGTTGGTACCGACTGTCATACGTTGATCTTTGGCAGTCGTTAAGTCAATTCTGACAACCAGTCTTACTATGGGATACTGTGTTACCCAGTAACATGTGTTGTGGAGGTCAGATAGGCAGTCGCTCTGTAACACACGGTGTTCAGCTGTCGGTGAGACTGAAAGCCGACCTCAACATACCTTGGAAAATACTACGCAGATGAGATGATGATGATTGGGTAGAAATCGGGAAGAGAGGTAAATGAAAGGACTGTATTTCATTCTTTATGCGTCTTGTAGGAGAAAAGTCCGAAAGAAGTGACTGACTTCAAAAGAGGAGGTTGTCAAATGGTTTGTACATAACATATCATCACGCCTGTATCCCCGAAGGGTTAGGCAGAGGTGTACCAATGTACACCCACAGTTCGCCGGTATGTTTAGGTCCCAAACTCCGACCTGCTACTGAGAATTACACAGAAAAACCCAATAACACCTTGGTCGACT
Organism: Autographa gamma; assembly: GCA_905146925.1. NCBI lineage: Eukaryota > Metazoa > Arthropoda > Insecta > Lepidoptera > Noctuidae > Autographa > Autographa gamma. Next base: position 1,148,136 of record LR989878.1, on the reverse strand, counting down.
TGGGAATCGAACCCAAGACCTCTAGCTTCTCCGCTTAGCACCACTAGGCCGACGAGGCAGTGGTTTGTATAGTTACGTTTAAAGACATTTATGCGTTTAGGCAAACGTAGTGTAGGACGCTCCCCGGCTAGATGGACCGATGACCTGAAGAAGGCAGCTGGCAGTAACTAGATGCAAAGGGCGGGAGATCGTGAGCTGTGGTGTTCCTTGGGGGAGGCCTATGTCCAGCAGTGGACTGCAACAGGCTGATATGATGATGATGATGATGCGTTTTTGTGTTTGGCCTTTTTTGTAAACGTTATTTATTTTATAATGTGCATATCTGTGCTCAAAATTTTCCACTAATATGCATGTATTATTTTTAAAAATATTTGTTATGCAATCTCAATCAATATCTCCAGAAATTGTGAAGCGATTTTAAATATTAAAACACTTAATTTTTATGTGGTGTTAATTATCTAAATGATTTATAAATTCTTTAAATGATTTTAATGTATATCTAAATACCATTACCTGTCTAGCCAAATAAAGGATAAGAATTATTTTAATATAATAAATCCATTTAAATAGACAATATTAAATGCTACACGTGTTTATTTTACCTGTCATTATATGCATTTAAATTATATTAAATGGCAAATTGCAATCATATAAAAACTAGTCAAAAGCAAAATAAAAAAAATACGAAATAAGTGTTCTGCATATAATTTACTCGCTAAAAACCGCGGTTTTACTTTAAAAAAATTGTTAAATTGACCATATTTATATACATTTCATACGTAAAATTATATGCTATCTGTGTATCACATTACATTCAAATCGGTTTAGCCATTTTTACGTTAAAGAGTAACAAACATGGAAAGATGAATTTATCGTACATAATATACATACATTTCCAAAATTTGGGATATGAAATCTCCAATCCGCAGAGAGCAAGCGTGGTGATCAATGCTCGTGCCTTCTCTATATGGGAAGAGGCCTGTGCCCAGCAGTGGGACGTTTATAGGCTGGATTAGTAACATACATTTTTAATTGATATCTCAAAGAAATCCTTGAAAAATAATATCTTGCGGAACCCAAAAAATTCAAGAATTATTTTTATCTGAATTCAAGAATTCCGGGTCCGTGTGAAATAATATTTGCTTATTTTTGTTACTATTATTAAGATAAAGAAAACTAAAAAGAGTAAAGTCAATGCTATAACAGGTAAGCTGAAATGGCTCTACATTTTACCTTGAAGTTTAAGAGGTGTGGCTAAAATAATAATAACACTTAACATATCATCACGCCTGTTTCCCCGAAGGGGTAGGCAGAGGTGTACCAATGTGCACCCACAGTTCGACAATATGTTTAGGTCCCATGTAATAGGGGGCGAGCCTATTGCCACTAAACGGCACAAGTCTAAACTCCGACCTGCTACTGAGAATTTCATAGAAAAACCCAATAACACATTGGTCGTGGTACAAGAGCTTGTGATATGGTAACCAGATAAATAAAAATACTCATGTATTTTTAAATATTACATATTGTAGAATGTGCAATTTACAACCAGACACAACAAATAATCAAATCTTTGTGTCATGAGCATTTTCACTAACATTCATCCAGGGGCCCGAGACTGCTATTGACAATTGCTTCAATCGTCTGAGTGGGTGGCGTTAGTAGGTCTGTTTTAAGATAATTACGTAGGTAAAACGTCATTTTAACGATTAATTGGCCATTGGGACGGCCAATTTTGACGTTTTGACTTTTAGTAGAATGCCAATGACTCGATAGCTGAATCGAGTTACTTTTTTTTTTTTTTTAATAATAATAAATGCGGACAACATCACATACATTGCTCTGAACCCAAAGTAAATAGCTGTAAAGCACTTGTGTCATGGAATTCAGAAACAACGAAGGTACCACAAACACCCAGACCCGAGACAATGTAGAAAAGAGACTTTCTACATTTACCCGTCCGGGGATCGAACCCGGGACCTCAGAGCTAGCGCCACCTTGAAAACCGGTGCGTACGCCACTCGACCACGGAGGTCGTCACTTGACTAAATGACCTGCGTCTTTTGGTCTTGTTAACGATAATTTGCATTCTGCTAACTGTCATTACAATCATTAGCTTCGAAAATTCAATGAGATTTTATGGTATGCTTATCTGAATACGAAAATTAGGTACAGTAGTTAGTAGGCATTTCAAATAGCTGAATAGGCCCCGGGTGAATCGAACCCTGGGCGCCCTCCGGTAAAGCAGTGATGACTAACCACTAGATCACGTAGCATATCCATTTCATTACCTTCAAAATTGATTTAATTAAGAACTTTTTGTTACCCGACTGTGCCCGAAAAGGAATATGTTTTTAAACAAACTTAATCCTTTATCTTTTAAGTTAATTATAAACTATCTGTTTAATTAATGCAGGAAGTGTGACTCAAGTTAATTTATTTATCTTAAGAAAGATAACTTAAGAGCTTCCGATAGTTAAATGGTTTTAATTAAAACATATTGGCAAAGATAACTGAAGACTTAATCAAATTTAATTTATTTTTGTAGGAAAGTAATTAATTACACATAAATGTAGAAAGAAAAATACTTAAATGAATTTTATATAGAACTGCCTCGTTGGCCTAGTGGTGCTAAGCGCGACTGCTACGCTAGGTCTTGGGTTCGATTACCGAGTCGACCAAGGTGTTATTGGGTTTTTCTATCAAATTCTCAGTAGCAGGTAGGAGTTTGGATTTGTGCCCGGTTAGTGGCAATAGGCTCGCCCCCTATTACATGAGACCTAAACATACCGGCGAACTGTGGGTGTACATTGGTACACCTCTGCATACCCCTTCGGGGATACAGGCGTGACGATATGTTATGTTATGTTATGCCTCGAAGGAATAGCGATGAAAAATATCATTTTAAAAATCTAAACGAAATTACCGGAGGATTATTAAACCTACAAACATAGTTATAAGAATCCTACTAATATTATAAATGTGAAAGTTTGTGAGAATGAATGTGTGGGTGTTTGTTACTCTTTCACGCAAAAACAACTGAATGGATTTTAATGAAACTTTACAATAATGTAGCTGATACATCGGAATAACACATAGGCTATAATTTATGATGATAGTGTATGAATTGTCAATCACGCGGGTAAAACCGCGGGGCGCAGCTAGTATAACATATAACTATTATTTTAAAGTCGGTAAAAATAAAATTAATTCCGACAAATTGATTCCTCCGTACTTTTGTAATATGTGTAATGACTTCTATTTAATAAATAACTGTAAAGATTGTTTATATCATGTTACAAAAATAATTAATTATTTAATTGTCCACGACCTATAAATTACAACATATCATAAACTCGAATGCCAAAAAAAGAGGTGATCGAAACAACATTATTTTTTGTTTATAATGACGCAAATTAAAGGTAAGGCCTAATTGTCAACAATTTTAATTTAACAACAACTTTTGTGACGTAGTTAAAATTTCTGGTATTTGCGTCATACAGGGTGTTACCGAAAGGGTATATCTATCCAAAAAGGGTAAAGAATACATCTGGTATAGAGTTTACAAAGTTTCAGCTCAAGATGAGTTTATTAAATAATGTAATGTCCCCCAGCCAAACTAACAATAAATATGTCCCTAAATAATAAAAAATTGGCTGGCACAGGACCGTATAATATGGCAAGAAAAAGGGGAGGCTTATGCCCAGCAGTGGGAGGAAAAGGGCTGTGGATGATGATGATGAAATAATAAAAACTTAGATCCAGCCATCCCTTGTTGTTTTGCTTTATAAAGATTGTTAGCAACGCACTAAGTCGAGGTCGGAACCCCGCAGGGGGTGCCCTTAGTGGACGTTGCTGACGTAGTTAGTTTTTCCTATTGCTCTGGCTGGAGGCCTCAAGGTCCTAGCTAAAAGTCCGGTGAAGCAGTCAAAGCCGGCGCTCAGGCTAACTGCAAAGATCTCTACCATAAAATATAGTAATAATTTATATCCAAATCATGACCAGCGATATATTTTAACATTTAGCGAGTGACGTAATAAGGTATTGACCCTTGCAGTGCGGTGACACATTTGATATATCTCTTGGTGACACCCTGTATAAATGAAATGAGAATCCGTGAAATACGGAACGTCAAAAAAATCAATGTTTTTTTAAAACGTTTTAAAGAAAAAGTACTTTATATTAATATTATAGACTCTGTCTGTCTGCTTGCGACCACGGCCGGTGTAACCTGGTCGAAACGTCAAGCCCTTAAGGTATTTATGCATGTTCGCGCTAATCCCCGTTCTATAATATTAATATAAACATGCAGCGCGATAGTTTAAAAGTTATTAAAAAGTATCTTATCATAACTCCAAAGTACACTTGTTAGGTTTTAGGTAAAAAACCGAATCAAACGTTACCTATGGTCCGGCCGCTGAGAGAATGCTTTCCTGACACTTGTCAGTTGGTCTCGATTTAAAAAGAAATAAAAAACTATTATTAATTTTAACCTGGCATAATGAATATTTTATTTTATTACTCCTTCATTCGTTTTTGTAGACATCAACGAGGTTGCATTTGAAACTATAGAGTGAGCCTATCAGAGTTTAAACCGTAAGCACTAGTGTGAACAAGTGTTGTCGTGAATTAAGTACGAAGATGGAGCTTGCCGTTTTAAAAAATCTATCTAAAACACTAATATTATCCTAAAAATGTCAAAACCATCGATATTCTCTTGTATAAGTTTCTCGTTGCGCGAAAATTAACTCAAATGAAAAACGAAATGTACTAGGATCAGACTAAAAACTGCTCTCGCTTGGCACAAGGGGAACCTAGCGATAGTAGCAGTCTATGCATATCATACGTCGATGGTAGACATATAGTTTGACAGCTATGACAGTGACAGAAACAAGGCAAAGGAATTTTTAACTTCACATTCAGCCTTGTGTACCCCACTTTTGGGCAATGGGCATTGGCCTTACACGATTATATTGCATAGAATTAGATAATTAACTACTAGATCACCGCGAAGTAAATACGGAAGTCAAAAGGTCACCTATTTTTAATATTTTGCACGAATAATTATAATATAGCAATAATTTACCATAATTAAGGTCATTTAGGGTAACAAACATCTTTGACAATGTTTTTAAATGGTATATTATTATAAAATATATTCATTTTTAACCGACTTCAAAAGGAATAGGTTTTTAATTAGATATAATATAATATTCCGGGACATCTCACACACGGTTATCTGATCCCAAGCTAAGCAGAGCTTGTGTTATGGTAACCAGACAACTGATAAACATACTAATAAATTTCTAAATACATACATATTACAGATAAATTACGCCCAGACACAGAACAAATGATCGTGCCCATCACACAAACATTTGTCCAGAGTGGGAATCGAACCCGATAATCTTTATTTAGATATTCTTTTCATCCGTCTTTTTAGTTCTACGTGTCTGTAGCATCCGTGTTTCGGAAAGCACGTTAAATAGTAGGTCCCGGCTGTGATACCTAGATCTTTGGCAGTCGTTAAGTCAATTCTGACAAGCAGTTTTACTATGGGATACTGTGTTACCCAGTAAAATGTGTTGTGGAGGTCAGATAGACAGTCGCTCTGTAACATACGGTATTCAGCTGTCGGTGAGACTGGTAGCTGACCCCCACATAGTTGGGAAATGCTTGAGTTGGGCTCGGGAGATGGTTGTCTGCAGCAAAGTAGCTCCTAAATAAGTTGACTGATTATGATGCGGTTTTCTTTGTTTGGAAGCTGAGGTAATCGAGATGTTTCTAGCCATCATTTTTGAAGATCAGGTCAGTATAATGAAAGTTATTAATTATTTTAGAAAATTGTGTCTTATTATTTTTTATTTTAACCAATTTCAAAAGTTATTGATTATCAATTCGACAGTATATTTGTTTTTTAGATTATTTATACGACGTTTTGAATTTATTTTCAAAATATATTATTCTTTTCAAATACAAAGCATATTATTAATTCTTTGAGATTAAATAACGGGTTTTATTTCAATAAATCATTTCTTATCAGTGTAGACGGACAGCTTCCATTAAAATGTTCAAGCTTTTATATTTGTGTGGGTTTGGTAGAAAGGTAGGTAAATGAATCTATGAAACTACATAGTATAAAACAAAGTCGCTTTTCGCTGTCTGTCCCTATGTATGCTTAGATCTTTAAAACTACGCAACGGATTTTGATGCGGTTTTTTAATAGATAGAGTGATTCAAGAGGAAGGTTTATATGTATAATACATGCATAATATAGTAGAGGAACACGGATAATCTTAGAGATTTAAGTAAATGAACAATTTTTTTGCGTTTACATTGCAAACGCTGGCTGAACCCTACGAGATAGATCAAAATAATCTACTACAGTATTGTGCACCTTAAAAAGATCTACAAAAAAGTCCGCGATGGCATATGTCTATCTCTTGAGGATAACCCACAATAACCATTTTTTATCGTTTATTTATTACTTATTTACGAAAAAGCGATTTTAAGCTATACAGTATTAATCCTTATCCAATTAAGTACCTTTAATAAATTGTGCATGTAATATAGATCAATATTGCCCTTTACAGCATGTAATTTAAATGAATATTTAAATGGATATTACAAAATTTAAAATGCAGCGACATCGCGGTTGCGGCGGTAACGGCCGGGGGGCCGCGCGGGCGCCGGGGGGCGCGTGCCTATACCAAGTAGTGCGTCGAAGGCTGTGCTTCGCACTACAGAACTTTATGATTGTGTAGATATGTCGCAGACAAATAGTATAATTTGGCACTTTACATACGGCATCGTCAGTTTAAAAACGTTTGCGGTTATGTAATATGCACAAGGCAAAATGTAGATTGCCGTGTCACTTTATAATATGCCTCAACATTTCATCGAAAATTTAAACACCATATACATAATGCCGAGGCAAATTGATGTATTTAGTTTTTGAGGTTATCCAGCACGTCAAAAATGCTAAGGTATCCATAGACCCTGGGTCGTGAAGGACTCCTGCAGAGTATTTTTGGTCAAAAAACCATGTATTTGATAGAATATTCATATATTCATAGGCTCAGAAATCAATTGCTTGATTAGGTTCGACTTTGTGACAGAGATCAATAGGTTAGGTTAGGTTAGATATTGTGACCTTGCAACAGAGCGAGCGAAGCGAGCGACGACGTATGTAATTCAAAGTTTTTCTCGAGATTTTAATGAGCATAGTCACCCTAAAATAACACTAACGTCGCATTTTAACGATTGAATAATTTGTCATTTTGCCTTCGGCATATTACATAACCGCAAACGCTTTTAAACTGACGACGCCGTATTATAAAAATGTAAAATGCCATATTATACTATTTGTCTGCGACAGATATATAGTGTAGGTATCAGCGTTGCACCCGAGCAAAGCCGGGGCGGGCCGCTAGTACTATAATATTATAATGGTAGTAAGTAAGTTTATAATAATAATAATATTCCGGGACATCTCACACACGGTTGTCTGATCCCAAGCTAAGCAGAGCTTGTGTTATGGTACCCAGACAACTGATAAACATACTTATATAGTTCTAAATACATACATATTATAGATAAATTACACCCAGTTTGACTGCCTGTTACAGTTTCAGCCTAAACAACTGAACTAAATTTGATAGATATGTTAATGAGTTGTCTGGCTTTTGTACAAGCTCTGCCTAGTTTGGAATGAGTTATGTATGTATGTAATTTCTAGATGTTCTCAAAGAGCCAAACATTAACCAAAAACGTAGTGTCTTAAAATTTACACCAACTTTTTATTTTTCTTTGTACAAGATTATTTCAATCCCTTGTTTTATGGCTTATGATGTGTTTTTTTATATCTAAAGTTATTAATTACATGTGAGTATTTATTGTCACGCGAAAAGATAAAATAAAATTGATGGTTAAAAAACTGGTCCCATAAGTTAATGTTATCTATCAAGTTAATAAAAATGTAATCAATATAACTGGCGCAATTATGTTTAAAGTCTAAATAAGACATAACATATCATCACGCCTGTATCCAGGAAGGGTTAGGCAGAGGTGTACCAATGTACACCCACAGTTCGCCGATATGTTTAGGTATCATGTAATAGGTTACATATTAAAATATCAAAACTTTCTTGCGCAAATTTCAAAAGAACAACGTACAAATCAACAAAGTTTAAAATAACGATGGTCATTTGATCAAAAGTTCAACTGACCAAAGTCTGGAATATCAATGTTTAAATTGTTTTTACACTCTTGACCAAATCGTTTAAAGGTCAAATGGACTACTGGATAAATTATTAATTATCAAATGGATTAACTGAATAAGGTAAAAATAATATTAATATTAGCGAATAACTTAGATATATAATAGAACAGAAAGCCTTTGCACAACTTGACCGGTTTGCTAATACAAATAATATAGGCGGTATACTAATGCGGGTAGAACTTAGATAATAAAATTTTTAATTCAATAGTCAATCGAATGCATGTTACAAATTGTTTGAAGCGTTTTCGTTTTCACTCGTGTTCGATTAATCAAGTTCTAAATAATGTCTCTTTAATGTTTCTTTAATTTATAAAAATATATGTGATGGGTACATACGTCGTCGCTCGCTTCGCTCGCTCTGTTGCAAGGTCACAATATCTAACCTAACCTAACCTATTGATCTCCGTCACAAAGTCGAACCTAACCAAGCATACTAAATAAACAGCCCCGCAACCCTTGGCCACTTATTACATTTATCACTACTAGGGTTAAATTATTAATAAAAATCGACAAATGGATTAATTTATCACTTTTACCTCGACTTTCGGTAATTATTAATAATACTAGATAATTATTAATAATCTTCAATTAATCACTCTTACCGTGACATGTATACTATTTTGAGGCACTGTTATTTTAATCATAATTTTTGGACAAATTAATGTGTTAAAATTAATTTTGTACTTCAAATATAAGTATACCTACATTTAAATTAATAATTCATAATAAGAAATGATTTGTGATTATAAAATTTGATTAGTTATGATTTGATATTTTAAAATTACATCTAGCAACTTTTGATCAGTCGTTCATTTGATGTAACATACATTGGGATTGTAAAAATTTTCTAAATAAAACATTTGGTCATTTAAATTTTGTTAACTCGTTTATTGTTCTTTTGAAATTTGCTCGAGAAACTTTTGATTATTTAATATGTAACCATGTAATAGGGGGCGAGCCTATTGCCACTAACCGGGCACAAATCCAAACTCCGACCTGCTACTGAGAATTTCATAGAAAAACCCAATAACACCTTGGTCGACTCGGGAATTGAAACCAAGACCTCTAGCGTAGCAGTCCCGCTTAGCACCACTAGGCCAACGCGACAGTTTTTTCATTTGACGGGCCTGTTGGTCTAGTGGTTAGTGACCCTCACTGCTATACCGGAGGTCGTGGGTTCGATTCCCACTCTGGACAAATATTTGTGTGATGAGCACGATCATTTGTTCTGGTCTGGGTGTAATTTATCTATAATATGTATGTATTTAGAAATATATAAGTATGTTTATCAGTTGTCTGGTTACCATAACACAAGCTCTGCTTAGCTTGTTACCAGATAACCGTGTGTGAGATGTCCCAGGATATTATATTATTTCAAGTTGTTTAATTTTGTCATCGACAGTATTAGCCCTTGGTTACTCATGTTTTAACGGTATATTATAAATATTATAAACACGTCTAACATAAGTGATCAGTCAACTAATTTTAATAAATAAAACATAAAGTATTGAATTTCACACCATAGACGATCCCTTGATATAAGTTATTTTGTACAGTTAGTAACTTGAATTTAAGTAACGGATCATTGGATAACTACAATATTTTATAAATCGTATAAATAAGCTTATAATAAAAAAAGCTTCAAATACAAAAACTAAGCCTACACAAGAAATAAGAAAAGTATAAACGAAATAAGTAAATAACATAGAACATAATTGATATTTTTTTTTTATTTCTCATAATCGTACAATCATCAAAATTTTATCAATTACCTATTAGTAGTTCAAAAACCTTGGTTTAGTATTCCGAGACAAATATTATCAATATTTTAAGTTTTCGTTTTTTTTTATGTTACTTTTTAAGTGTCCCACTGCTGGGCAAAGGTCTCCACTGTCTGAGTTCTAATAGTAAATAAGAGCTTAAACTTAAGCTCTTTAAAAGCAAAAATCAAATTACATGCATATTTATTGAACTGAATCTTAGCAAAGCTTGCACATAAAATAACTAAATAACCTTATTTTAGGTGTTAACTATACCAATCTATAATCTACGTAATATATTAATTTAAGGTACAAAATTATGTTAATTAACCGCTATGCCTATAATATAAGTTACATATTTGATCAAATACTCGAAGTTCTATAAAAACACTATGTTACTGCGTGTTCTCACATAAACTATATAATATAATATTTCGGGACACCTCACACACACGGTTATCTGATCCCAAGCTAAGCAGAGCTTGTGTTATGGTAACCAGACAACTGATACACATACTTATATATTTCTAAGACATACATATTATAGATAAATAACACCCAGACACAGAACAAATGATCGTGCTCATCACATAAACATGTGTCCTTGGTGGGAATCGAACCCACGACCTCCGTATAGCAGTCAGGGTCACTAACCACTAGACCAACAGGCCAGTCAAAAAATACTTTTCTGCCTAGCCTTTATTCAAGCTATGTTGGGGTCGGCTTCCAGTCTCACCGACACCTGAACACCGTATGTTACAGAGCGACTGTCTATCTGACACACAACACATGTTACTGGGTAACACAGTATCCCATGATAAGACTGCTTGTCAGAATTGACTTAACGACTTCCAAAGATCAACGTATGACAGTCGGGAACGCACTGTCATTGGCATGTCAGTGCCAGGTCGCATGTTGGTCGGTCAGTGTACTTATCATTGTGCCTAATTGTCGTATTCAGATAAGCCTACAATAAAATCTCATTGAACTCTCGAAGGGAATGATCGTAATGATTAATTAATGATCGTAATGACAGTTACCAGAATGCCAAATATCGTAAAAAAAAAAAAACAAATGAAGCAGGTCATTCGGTAATTTCAAGCCACTCTTTAACAGCTGAATCGAAGACCAGGTCTCTATGTTAATGGTCACCCATCCACGTACCAACCGCGGCGAGCGTTGCTTAACCTTTATTGTCTATCAAAATTGGTTTACACTTAGCGATAAGCTATGCATATTTTCATTGCCATTATCTTTAGGAACCATTTTAATTGATTAATAACATAACATATCATCACGCCTGTATGCCCGAAGGGGTAGGCAGAGGTGTACCAATGTACACCCACAGTTCGCCGATATGTTAAGGTCCCATGTAATAGGGGCCGAGCCTATTGCCACTAACCGGGCACAAATCCAAACTCCGACCTGCTACTGAGAATTTCATAGAAAAACCCAATAACACCTTGGTCCACTTGTGAATCGAACCCAAGACCTCTAGCGTAGCAGTCGCGCTTAGCACCACTAGGCCAACGAGGCAGTCAATTAATTAATAACACTTGTTAATTATGCCCTGGGGTGTCAAAATTAAATATGCACTTTTTAAGGTCACTTAAAACTTATTTACTAAAGCCTTTTTCATTGACAGAATGCATTATTTAAATAACGGCATTATAATTATGCGAATTACTTTACTACTAATTAAAAGTCGTATAAATCGATTAATTATTAAATAAATGTATTTCCGCATTTTTTACAAATATGTTAAGTAATTTATTGTGATATCCTTTTAATTAATTTCTAATATGTATGTTTACTAAAAAAGTCGTGGTGGCCCAGTGGTTCAATGAACGGATTTGTATGCACAAGGTTGCAGGTTCGAACCCGGGCAAGTACCAATGTAACTTTTCAAAGTTATATGTACTTTCTTAATTATTCTAAGACACTTCTGACAAACGGTGAAGGAAAACATCGTGAGGAAACCTGGATTCCAAAATTTGGGATCTGAAATCGCCAATCCGCAGAGAGCAAGCGTGGTGATCAATGCTCGTGCCTTCTCTATATGGGAAGAGGCCTGTGCCCAGGAGTGGGACGTTTATAGGCTGGATTATTATATTTTATTATTTATTATGTTTACTAGACGAGCTATGAGTATGAATGTGGATGGGTATACATGCAGAGGAAGACCAAAAAGAGATGGATTGTGTGAAAGATGATATGAGAAAGAAAGGAGTGAATGCTGAGATGACGAGTAGTAGAGATGAATGGAAGCTGAATACGTATTGCGCTCACAAATAATTGGGAACAGGGCAGGGAGATAATAATGATGTATGTTTATAGGTAAATAGTTACTATACATAGAAAGTTCAATAAAAGTTTGTAAAAAGCACATTCTTTAAACATCTATATCTATATCATTCTTTAAATACATAGGAAAGTCCCTCTGTCTGTTTGTTACGCTGTCACGACTAAACCGCTAAACCGATTTAAATGAAACTTGGCATGAAGTAAGCTTAAATCACAAGAAAGGACATAAGCTTCTTTTTATCGTAATAACAAACACCCACGCGTGTAGAAACAGGCAAAAAAAAAGTAAAAAAAAATCGGTAGCTTATGAAAAGTAGATAAAAAAGCACAGTTCGTCAGAATCAGAACTCTCTGGAACATTTTTTCTTGACCAAACTCTAAAAATAGATTATTTTAACCCATAAACAGATAAATCATATATCTATTTGTGTTTTTTTAACTGGTATTGACGCAAATGTTATTAAGTATGCAAATTTATGTATCGTGTATCAGATGTAATCAATCTTTGGTAGCATTCCTTTGTAACTATATTTTAATAAAAAGACTTTGATCTGTATACATATAAAAGTATTAGATAGTCTGAAAGTCGAAAAAAATAATCAACTAATTAAAAAACTATAGTCTGGCCACTGAAAGAATGCGTTCCTGACAGGTCGTGGTTAACAGGAAGATATTATAGCTTTTATGTGGCGATGAATTTACTAAACATATAGCAATGACTTAATTGTCCTAAACGAATAATATCTTTCTAAACTATTAATATTTAATAATTGTTTTAATACAAGAAGAAACTATAATTATACTAAGACTAAATCTTACATAAATAAATAAAACTAACACGCGTCAAAAAACTCATCGTCATCCTTGTCAATGGCGGGAAACGTGCCCAGAAGGCTGGCAGCATTGCCACGTTGAATGGCTATGCCGATTCTCTGTGCAAGGAACAAACCAGCCCTCTGATCACGAGTAGATTCTACCAAACGTTTTCACAGTTAAACTGTTAATTATGCCAGATAACAATACACGGTTTTTTATTACCTTATACAAATCAAGATCACCTGACATGTGTCAGAAACGCATTCTTTCAGCGGCCAGACTGTAAAAGTAACATAAGTTAAACAGCAGACAAAGTCGCAGGTTTTAGGTAGTATACATTTATTTTTGATATTAATATAAAATTGATTGGTATATAAATTTAATCTAGGTACGTAGTCCAATCCAGAAATAAAATCTACACCTAACCTCTTAAAAAATGAATTAATTACTTAATAAATATAGATAGGAACGAATATGTGAAAATCTAAGGAATCCGTACGTTTATGTAGCCTTTTTCCAAGCTATGTTGTGTTCGGCTTCCAGTCTCATCGACAGCTGAACACCGTATGTTACAGAGCGACTGTCTATCTGACACAACACATGTTACTGGGTAACACAGTATACCATAGTAAGGCTGCTTGTCAGAATTGTAATAACTTAACGACTGCCAAAGATAATAATAGTATTCCAGGACAACTCACACACAGTTATCTGATCCCAAGCTAAGCAGAGCTTGTGTTATGGTAACCAGACAACTGATAAACAAACTTATATATTAATAACTTTCAAACTATCGCGTTGCATGTTATAGTAGTATATTGCATGTTGTAGTAGTTGCATATATTTCTAAATACATACATATTATAGATAAGTTACACAGAGACACAGAAGAAATGATGGTTCTCACCACTTTTTTTCCTGGGTGGGAATGACCACGACCTCCGGTATAGCAGTCAGGGTCACTAACCACTAGAAGACCAACAGGCCATTCAAGATATTGTATTAGAGTAAATTAATGACCAATGTTTGTTCCTTTTCTTTAGATTCATAGTTTCTAAGGTTTAAATATTGGTTGCTTAGGTTTATGCGAATGTTAAACAATGAAATAAAACTACTTTTTACGGATTTTTTTGCGGTTTATATTAAGATTTTAAGTCCCGACGTTTCGACACCTTTGTAGGTATCATGGTCACGGGCAGACTGAGATGGCGTTCGTCTTGACAGAAGATGTTGCTCGTTCTACCTTCATATTTTAAATAATTATTTGTGTTCCGACCTACGCAACATGAGCTCACTTCTAAGGTTTTATTATTTTACTACGGAACCCTATTAATCAAATTTAGTTTAGACAGACGTGAGTGCTTAACGATATCGAGTTTTTTATTGATCATAGTGTTTATTACGACCACAAATTGCAGGGTTGAAAATAACATAAATTTGACATAAGTTGTTATGTTTTTATGATATAATGACACGAGAAACTATAAATAAGTAGTAAATAGGCTAGTTTTAGTGCGCCATTGATCAGCAAGGCTTTTTTATAATCGTCTTAAAAAACGTCTTGTAATGAGTCCGACACGTTTATGATCAGAATTACATTAATTCATTTAACAATTTATGTACACGAATTATAATTACTCTCCATTCAAATATATTATATACAAAAGGTATTGGTAGACTCTACTCGTGATCAGAGGGCTGGTTTGTTCCTTGCACAGAGAATCGGCATAGCCATTCAACGTGGCAATGCTGCCAGCCTTCTGGGCACGTTCCCCGCCATTGACAAGGATGACGATGAGTTCTTTGACGTCTGTTAGTTTTTATTTATTTATGTAAGTTTTAATTTTAGTATAGTTAGAGTTTGTTCTGTTTGTGTTTATTGTGAGACGCTACCTTTTTGATTTTATTAACTATATGTACAGAATACCTTAAAATATTTACAATACCTTAAAAACTAAGCCTACATATTAAATAGGAAAAATTATATATACAGGGTGTCCGGTAAATAGTCCGACAAACTGTGGTGGCTGATACCTTAGGTTAGGCCCTATCAAATGAACGCAACATATGTTCGCCGAAAAGTTACAGGTTTCGAGTTACAATCGATTTTCGAAAATTTTAGAATTTTCTACCTTGCATCAAACTTTTCCATTTTTCTTGCTGATAAATAGCTTTCGTAATACTTTTTGTGCATCAAATTAATCTTGAATAGTTACTCTATCCTTTGATAATTCTCATATTTATCTAAAAGAAGAATATAGTGGCGAAAGCGCCATTTGTTTTTCAATTTTCACTTTCGGTTTTTCTTAGTCCTCAACTTTGAACTGCAGTGGTGAAAAATAAATGTATGTAGGATTTTTGTACAACAATCTTAAAAACTTGCTTGAATATTGGTGATTTTGGGAAGGTACAATACTTGCATATTTTCTTTACAAAATGTGACAAAATAAGCTGCTGAAGTACACCCGGGCCTATTTTTTGAAATATTACTAATGTACATCAAAGTAAAAATGATACGTAACTTAACGCTGATCGTCATTGTATGATTAAATGAGGTATTTTCTTCTCGCCATTAACTCTCTATGCCAGATTAAAACATGTCTTAGTGTAAAGTTACCTTAACCTTCAGTATTTTCTTACTAGATAAACCGATTTTATAACACCTTATTTTTCATGCAACAACACTGAAATAGCTGGTTTTGGACGCCCAATTCATCTGCACTTAACGGGTTCCGTATCATTGTAAAATTTTAAACGAGCATTTTTTTTTATATTTTCCAAATTGAAATTGACCACAATTATTTCGTGTCACTAGTTAATCGCTAGAAAAAAATAACTTATTACACTGGACCATAACGATCCGCGTTAAGTTACGTCGCATTTTTACTCAGATTTACATTAGTAATATTTCAAAAAATAGGCCCGGGTGTACTTCAGCAGCTTATTTTGGCAAATTTTGTAAAGAAAATATGCAAGTATTGTACCTTCCCAAAATCACCAATATTCAAGCAAGTTTTTAAGATTGTTGTACAAAAATCCTACATACATTTATTTTTCACCACTGCAGTTCAAAGTTGAGGACTAAGAAAAACCGAAAGTGAAAATTGAAAAACAAATGGCGCTTTCGCCACTATATTCTTCTTTTAGATAAATATGAGAATTATCAAAGGATAGAGTAACTATTCAAGATTAATTTGATGCACAAAAAGTATTACGAAAGCTATTTATCAGCAAGAAAAATGGAAAAGTTTGATGCAAGGTAGAAAATTCTAAAATTTTCGAAAATCGATTGTAACTCGAAACCTGTAACTTTTCGGCGAACATATGTTGCGTTCATTTGATAGGGCCTGACCTAAGGTATCAGCCACCACAGTTTGTCGGACTATTTACCGGACACCCTGTATATTAGATTTAATTGTGTATTAATAAAGATTTATCAAATTTTAAAGGTATTGCTTATGTGTTTTATATATATTTACAAGACAAATAAGGTTAGATATATACCATTTATTACTCAAGAATGGGTGAACCGATTTTCATGATCTTTGATTTTTTTGTCAGTCTGAATAGTCGAAAACTCTGAAACTATCTTAAAAGCAATGAAAAATTGTAGTTTCTTACATACTCACGTGAAACCTCGGTAAAGATAGTATATTAAAAAATCTCTTCCAACAGACCTATGAAAAGAGAAATTTATGAGAAATATAGACAAATAGGTACAGAAATAATAACAAGAAAGTAATTTTTATTTAAAGCCAAAAGATATATTCTCCCAGACAGTCTTCTCTTGCGTAACTTCAGACTATACCCACAGTAATGCGACCCATACTATCGTAAACTAGAGATGTTAATCTGTCTATTTCACCTTATTTTGTTTCTGTACAGCGTGGGTATAGTTTCCATACTAAGGTCCCATTGACCTTTCAAAAGTTCAGTTGAAAATAGAATCTCTTCGTTTTTGGTAGTCGGTTAAAAACAACGTATAACATTGGACAACATATTAATATGTTGACGAAAAATCGCTTTTTTTTTTCTTTAATTATTATTAAAAAATAAACTTGTGCTTGTATAATATAAATCTTATTGTTTAAATAAAAATGTTGCCATCCTTAATTAATAGGTAGCACATACATTAGTGACACCTGATTAATTAACAAGATAAGCCACTTGCATCACTAACCACTTTTTATGGCAACTACTAAAATTAGGTATTGTACGCAAAAAATAACACATTTACTTTAGGTACTATTTTGTTCAATCAAACTTGTCAAGCCTTTTTATAATTATAAGAATAATATAACATACCATCACGCCTGTATTTCCTGAAGGGTTAGGCAGAGGTACCAGTGTACACCCACAGTTCGCCGATATGTTTAGGTCCCATGTAATAGGGGGCGAGCCTATTGCCACTAACCGGGCACACATCCAAACTCCGACCTGCTACTGAGAATTTCATAGAAAGACCCAATAACACCTTGGTCGACTTGGGAATCGAACAGAAGACGTCTAGCGTAGCAGTCGCGCTTAGAACCACTAGGCCTATGCAGTTAATAATAAATAAATAAATTATAAAGAATAAATAAATCTTTAATTTCATATTTCTATTTAAATATTGTTTTTCAAAGCAATTATTGCAGCTTGGCACCCACCGTGGGGCTCAAAAGCGTGGTGATCAATGCCCGTTCTCTGTATGAGAGGCCTGCAGTGGGACAGTTACAGGCTGGTGTTATTAACAGCTTCGGTAATGGCACCCACTGTGGGGCTCACAAGCGTGGCGATCAATGCTCGTTCTCTGTATGAGAGGCCTGCAGTGGGACAGTTACAGGCTGGTGTTATTAACAGCTTCGGTAATGACACCCACCGTGGGACTCACAAGAATGGCGATCAATGAACTTTTCCCAAAATAACTGCATACGACAGTTATTGTTTAAAAATATTTAATTATTCTTGTTAGTAAACAGTGTGGATGAAAATAATATCGCAAAAACTCGTAATCATGTTTTTGGTTTATATGACAATCTTTTGACGTATGTAGTCATGGAAAAACCCAAGCTTTTTGTCTTAATATACGTCATAACATAATTAGTTTAGAGTTGACCAGAAATTAACTACGATTTTGAACCTTATTACTTCGGCATAAGGATCAACTTAATGTCACAGTAATTACTGTACGGTGTTTACTGAAAATGTACAAAAAATCATGTGTGTTCATTATAGGTGGTATTTTTGTAAATTCATATAAGTATGGTTGTTGACTGCAATTATATTTATTTACTTTTGTAATGGAAACTAAACAATAAATAAAAACATCAACACAACACATACATTGCTCTGAACCCAAAGTAAGTAGCTAAAGCACTTGTGTTATGGAATTCAGATACAACGAAGGTACCACAAACACCCAGACCCGAGACAATGTAGAAAAGTTGGTTTTTACATTGACCCGTCCGGGGATCGAACCCGGGACCTAAGAGTATCACTAGTCGACTAGGATGGTCGTCAATGTAGAGGAAGACCGAAAAAGAGATAGATGAATTGTGTGAAAGATGATATGAGAAAGGAGTGAATGCTGAGATGACGAGTTGTAGAGATGAATGGAAGCTGAATACGCATTGCGCCGACCACTAATAATTGGGAACAGGGCAGGGACGATGGTGATGTCTTTAAAATAACATATTTAACAAAATACTAAGTCCTGAAGCTTTGGACAAGTAATATTTTAATCTCAAAGTCCGGTGAAGCAGTCAAAGCCTGCGCTCAGGCTAACTGCAAAGATCTCTAGCAAAAAAATATATTTTAATCTCATCAAATCGCTTAAAACTAAGAATAATAATATTAATGTATGTAAATGATAAGTCAACACAAGACTCGAAATGAAATGGAGTTTCCATAGTTTGAACATAATTTGAATCCATTTCTTTTATTTCTCACTCTTGTCTACAGGAGCTATTTTATTAACTTTTATTTTAACGTTGGCCTAGTGGTGCTAATCGCGACTGCTACGCTGGAGGTCTTGGATTCGATTCCCGAGTCGCCCAAGGTGTTATTGGGGTTTTCTATGAAATTCTCAGTAGCAGGTCGGAGTTTGGATTTGTGCCCGGTAAGTGGCAATAGGCTCGCCCCCTATTACATGGGACCTAAACATATCGGCGAACTGTGGGTGTACATTGGTACACCTCCGCCTACCCCTTCGGGGATACAGGCGTGATGATATGTATGTATGTAAGAACTTTATTAGACAGAAATGTGCGTGAGTCTGACTCGCACTTGGCCGGTTATTTTTTGTATATAACAACATATTAGTGTCAGTAACATTAAAATTAAAAACGCAGTCCATTAGACCGAGTTTAAATTGACAAATGTCCTAGCCGAATGTCAAATGTTTTTGCCACAGGACATTGCATGTCTAGATGGGTCACAACTACGCTAAAGAGGACAGCAATTGCGTTATTTAAATAAAAAGCCTGTATAATAAACTGCAATAACTGTTTCATACATATCCAGCCATAGTAATATCTGATGAATGAAGAACGATTGATGCAAAAATGTATAAGGCGAGTGTGAATGAAAGTGTTGGAAGGGGTAGACCTCGAGACCAAATCGGAGACGTCTTGAAAAAAGGCCAGGTCAAGAGTACCCGAAACCGAAGAGCATGTATGAAGGGAATTATGACAGTAGATGAAGCGAAACAAGTATGTAAGGATCGAAGCAAGTGGAAAGAAGTGGTCTCTGCCTACCCCTATGGGAAACAGCGTGATTATATGTATGTATGTAGTAATATCTTAAATGCGAAAATTAAATCCATCTGTATTTAATGTACATTCTGGAAAGGAAACAGTCTGTTGTCTTTTGGCTGTCTGTCTGTCAGCTTTCACGTCTAACCCGCTAAACCGATTTTTTTGAAACTTGATCTTTGCCGTAGTTCAACTGTAACCGGCAATAATTATGAATCAATTAAAATAACTCTTTTGTCACCGATAGATATCTACATTTTATCCCATCATCATCTCCCTGCCCTGTTCCCAATTATTTGTGGTCGGCGCAATGCGTATTCAGCTTCCATTCATCTCTACTACTCGTCATCTCAGCATTCAGTCATTTCTCATATCATCTTTCAAACACACACCTGAACCTTTCTATTTTAATGAGTAATCAATTAGTAAATAATTAGAAGTTCTTTAAGCTGTAAATAATTAAGTTTTTACTAGTATATACGTCATTCGTCTTTAAAAGATCAGGGGTCATAGATTCTCTGACGTCTAAACATTTCTAGAAGACTTATTAAACCGGTAATTATTTGAAAACAAACAAGATCAAAGTAATTAATATGTATTTGCGACCTTATGCCTTCGGGTTAAAGTTTAATTATATAGTTAGGGTTGTTTATTTGTTTTTGTATACGACAAGCTACTTTTAGTGGGCTGATTAACTTGTTGGTTGTTTTATAAATGGTAATCATATGTACTTAATATAGATATTGAAATAGCGACGAACTTTAATTCTCTATGGACCTGAAAAAGGTCGCTGGAGGGGACTGGATGCGGAGGGCGGAGGACCGGGTGTTGTGGCGCGAATTGGGAGAGGCCTATGTCCAGCAGTGGACTATGATTGGCTGAATGATGATGATGATAATGATGAAAATTCCATGAGGTCACAGGGTCATTTCTTAAAGGCCGAAACAACTGTTAAGATTTCGTTAATCCTTTCTAAAAACTTCTTTAATTTTTCTAATAGGTACATAATAATTATTTGGTAAATATAGTCGGGTAGGCTTTAATACATCATAAATGTACAAAGCCGTAGGCAAAAAGGTACTAGACTAACAAATGAAATTTTATTTATTATTGATTCAAAAAAAAAAATAGTTGAAAGGAAAATATATATTATTGAATAACCCTGGACACCGTGAGGGTTAGGACGGGTTTTATATGAAAAAGAATAACCTTTGTAGTTAACTTGGGTGTATAATCGTAAATGTAGTGATTACATTGCAGAACTTGATGTCATTTGAAGTTTTATTCATAGGATACTTATAAAGCTCAGGAAAATCTTAACACCGCGATTCAGAAATCGGCTCTCAATGCACAACGCCATCTATTGACGAATATTGGAACTATTTGCCTTCTGAATCGCGATGTTTTCGATATGCGGTTAAACAATTATAAAAGCTGTAAAATTAAATGCCGAGTAGTAACTCCAGAGATTAACTAATGCAAACTTAAAGATACCTAGTTATTTATAATATTAGTATAAATACAATGTTATAAAGTCTAATACAATTACAGCTTGTCTAGGAATTTAATCAAACCAATCATGATTTATGCTTTACACTATAAATAATAATCTTATGACACAATAGCGCATAAATTTAATAATTTATTTACATAAATCATTTCGCAATTAACTATCTGATTTCCTATATAAAGACATCGCGTGTTATTAATAATAATATATATTATTATAATAATATTCCGGGACATCTCACACACGGTTATCTGATCCTAAGCTAAGCAGAGCTTTTGTTATGGTAACCAGACAACTGATAAACATACTTATATATTTCTAAATACATACATATTATAGATAAATTACACCCAGACCAGAACAAATGACGATCTCATCACACAAACATGTGTCCTGGGTGGGAATGACCACGACCTCCGGTATAGCAGTCAGGGTCACTAACCACTAGACCAATAAGCCCGTTCTTTATAATTTAAATACTTTTAATTATTGTTTACAAGATTTCCTTTAAAACTTCTTGTCATCCGATGGCGATTAAAGGTCAGTCATCTGACCTGGTTTCTGAAAACTTGTGTACATAACCAAACTCAATTTAAATTGTTAAGCTTTTACTTTTATGTACTATTTTTTTTTATTGCACTATTAATCATTAGTACTACTACTCTATATACATATGTTCTGACTGGGAAACATTGTGAGGAAACCTGGATTCCGAAAATTGGGATCTGAAATCGCCCGCAGAGAGCAAGCGTGGTGATCAATGCTCGTGCCTTCTCTACATGGGAAGAGGCCTGTGCCCAGCAGTTGGACGTTTATAGGCTGGATTATTTTTATATCTATGTGTATTTGTCATCTAACTACTAATAAACGTCTAGTCCTATAAGTTGAAGTTTTGTAAGTATATTTCAGTAGTTTTCTGGATACTTTGTATATACTATTGGTCCCGGTAGGTGGCGCTAATTTCAGGGTAGAATGACGTCTGCTTGGATCGCTAGTATTAAGTATAAACTTGAAAATACAATATTATGGTACATTTTTATATATTTTTTCCATCATCATACCATCTAGACTGCCTCGTTGGCCTAGTGGTGTTAAGCGCGCCTGCTACGCTAGAGGTCTTGGGTTCGATTCCCAAGTCGACAAATGTGTTATTGGGTTTTTCTATGAAATTCTCAGTAGCAGGTCGGAGTTTGGATTTGTGCCCGGTTAGTGGCAATAGGCTTGCCCCCTATAACATGGGACCTAAACATATCGGCGAACTGTGGGTGTACATTGGTACACCTCTGCCTAACCCTTCGGTCAGATAGGCGTGATGATATGTTATGTTATCATATCATCTATCCAAAGGATGTGAGGATATCTTGTCAATAATAATTATAAACAAATAATAAGATTATTAATGGGTCACTAGGTCACATTACTTCCTACTTCCTAGTTCGTTTATTTATTATTATTTATAATAATAAGCTTAACAAATTATTAGTTGGCGTGTCAAATAGTTATTAATCAATATATTATTGGTTATTTAGTTATTTCTTGCAGATTCTTCTATAAATAATAAGTTTAATAGTAATTCTTTTTTTTTATTCTGATAGAAGGGATGTAGCCAAATCCAACAAATCAAAGATCATGAAAATGGGTCCATCCGTTTTGAGTTATTAATGGTGTTTACCCCGATTTTGTTTTATTTAAAGATAAATTATTATTAAATAAGATATTATTATAATGATTGTCCCTGAATTGGATAAAGACCTTCCTAATTAGTTCAGTCAATAAATCTCCCAAAAGTAGTTGTAGAGTGCGTGAGCAAGGCCCTAAGCAATTACTTCAGAAAATTGTTCAGGGTGCTTAGACAGTTAACTTACTAAAAGTCCTGACGTCTAGGGGGTGAGGCGGAGTGGGGGGAGGGGTTTAAGGTCCCATTTTTCAGTTTTTCGCTAATATCTTTTAAACGGTGCGTCATGGCGATAAGAAGTCTTCTACGCAATGAAAACTTAGGGCCTTGCTCACGCACTCTACAATCTCTTTGTTGACTGGACTAAATCTTATTTCCTATTTCTTTATTTACCTTTATATTGTATATATTATTATAAATACGATAACTCATTCATAGCTGTCTTCACAACCAGACAATTAAATAAAAGTACCTACTATCGACAAGATAAAAAAAGATTTTAATAATCAAGTAACTAGTAGCAAAGCTAGATTCCACATAATAGATTCTAAGTAGGTTCCTAGTCGACGATGTTTTTTATCTTAGCTTTTTCTGCACTATGTTGGGGTCGGCTTCCAGTCCCACCGGATTCAGCTGAATACCGTAGTGTAGAGCGACTGCCTATCTGATCTCCACAACACATGTTACTGGGTAATTTATAATTAGTGGTTCCAAGCGCAACTGCTACGCTAGAGGTCTTGGGTTCGATTCCCAAGTCGACCACGGTGTAATTGGGTTTTTCTATGAAATTCTCAGTAGCAGGTCGGAGTTTGGATTTGTGCCCGGTTAGTGGCAATAGGCTCGCCCCCTATTACATGGGACCTAAACATATCGGCGAACTGTGGGTGTACATTGTTACACCTCTAACCCTTCAGGGATACAGGCGTGATGATATGTATGTATTAAATTCAGAGACATCTGTCAATTCTTTTAAGTTGGATTCATTTCTAATAATATCTCAAAAATATAAAGCTAACGACCTTTTACAGATTTCCTTGAATATAAATAAAATAAACCAGTTTTGTTATTAATGGCGATTGTTCATTGAACAGTTATGAAATTGGTTACATGTTTGTAATAAACATAAATCTCATTTTCGTAGATTAAAGATCAAAGTTTAGCAGACAAATTGCTGATTTAAGATAAATATATTGTTTTAACGCTTCGTTTCTTGGTGTGTTTATTACATTATATGTAGTAATAAGGTTCTTGTTTCACTATTTAATTGTTCTACCAGTAGACAAAATTGTTATCTGTAAATTAAGTTCATGTTACATGATTGCTGCAAAAAATCATCATCATCATCATTTATCAGCCTGTTGCAGTCCACTGCTGGACATAGGCCTCCCTCAAGGAAAGCCACAGCTCACGATCTCCCGCCCTTTGCATCCAGTCACTGGCAGCTGCCTTCTTCAGGACATCAGTCCATCTAGCCGGGGGCGTCCTACACTACGTTTGCCTGCAAAAATAGAGATCTATTATTAATTAAACTTATTTTGAGCTGAAATTTTGTAAACTGACTCTTCACCTATTTTGGATAGATATACCCTTTCGATAGCACCCTGATACATGATTATAAGTTATGATATAGACGATTAGGATTAACGAAACAAACTCCCCGTCCCTAGACCAAGCTGGCCCGAGCCGGCCAAACTAGCAATAAAAATATGTCCCTAAATAATAAAAATTACGATCCAGCCATCCCTTGTTGCTTTGCTTTATTAAGATTGTTAGCAACGCACTAAGTCGAGGTCCGAACCCCGCAGGGGGTGCCCTTAGTGGACGTTGCTGACGTAGTTAGTTTTTTCATATTGCTCTGGCTGGAGGCCTTAAGGTCCTCGCCAAAAGTCCGGTGAAGCAGTCAAAGCCTGCGCTCAGGCTAACTGCATAGATCTCTACCAAAAAAAAAAAAAAAAAAAAGGAAACAAACTCTTAAAGTAGGTACTTGTGGTTTCTTCATTATGAAACTAATGTCCATTTTAATACGCATAGTATATATAGTACATAGTACAGTCACGAGCAAAAATATACACGCAAAGATAAATTGTAAAACATCTTAAACGCAATTTGGCATTAATATAATAATAATAATAATCCAGCCTATAGTCGTCCCACTGCTGGGCACAGGCCTCTTGCCATATAGAGAATTTTGGCATTTAGAACGGTTATCTGATCCCAAGCTAAGCAGAGCTTGTGTTATGGTAACCAGACAACTGATAAACATACTGATATATTGCTAAATACATACATATTATAGATAAATTACAACCAGACACAGAACAAATGATCGTGCTCATCACACAAAGTTCAGGGTGGAAATCGAACCCACGACCTCCGGTATAGCAGTAAGGGTCACTAACCACTGGCCCAACAGGCAAACCAAAAAGAAAATTATGTGTACATGATTTACGAACTGTTTTAATTAAGTAATTCCTTCATTACATATTTACAATCTAGAATTAAAAAGAAACTCAATTCAAAATTGCTTAGTATATAGCTACATACATATTTTTGCTCGTGACTATATAATAAAAAGCTAATAGTTTTTTGCTTTCTGACGCAGCCATTTTTGACTAAAATTACTTAAGACATCCGGCTGTTAATTTACAGTCGCATTAGAGCTCTATGTTTCTAGTTTTTTATAACTACACAATTTACTTAACTCTAGGATGTTATAATAGGTACCTACTGGATTTTCTTTTATGAAAAACACTAATTGTACCATTATTGGTACCATATATAGGCATTCCTTAGGTATATTATTAGGCATAGCTTAGTTAAAAAATAGGGTTAATAGTTGACTTTAACCCGACGCAAAAAGAGGGGTGTTTATGTGTCTATCTGTGGCATCTCAGCTCCTAAACAAACTGACCGATTATGATGCGGTCCACGTCTGACGTAAACTTATCGGCAGTTTTTTTAATTCTTCGTCACCGTAGATATCGCGTAATAAATATACAAAAGAAAACATGCAGACGAATTGAGAACTCCCTCTTTTTAAAGTCGGTTTTAAAATACTTAATATAATATAATAATAATAATATTCCGGGACATCTCACACACGGTTGTCTGATCCCAAGCTAAGCAGAGCTTGTGTTATGGTAACCAGACAACTGATAAACATAGCTACTTATATATATATTTCTAAATACATACATATTATAGATAAATATCTGTAAGTAGTTACTATTTCTATGTAGTTAATTGACTTCCTTTATTTCACAATTACCTATTGAATTTATCTACGGAACGAATTGTGAATGAAATGATTTAGGTACGCAATACAAAGTACAGTGGTTTATTGGCAAGAAAATAGCACCTTACTTATGGTAGGTATTGGTCGAATTTGTATTTCTACAAAATACTAAAATTACACTAAATTTTCGTGAGAAAGCATTAATTTTTATTTTTATTGCCATTTTTGTTCATACTAGCGCCATCTATTATGATAAACTGAAACTTATGGTCATGTATAGTGCGACATCTATTGTGTAACAAGTTAAGATGCAGATGTGATTGTGACATGACGTTCAAGCTATTGCTCACCAGATGGCACTACAGTACACACATTTTAGCACATGAATGAAAAAAAATATTGTCACAAATTTATAATATCATATTAAAATTTTATTACTGCTCTTATTTCATGAACTTATTAAAAAAAGATATATGAAAAAGATGTCTGATGAGCAAGTCTGAAATAAATTTAATCCTCTTCGAGTTATGTTTTTTCTACTCCTCAATAGATGTCTCTGCAGGTCTTTCAAATAGGTTGTTATGTTTTTGTTTGATGCGTTTCTTACAAATTTTCCATTGAAATAATATCACAAATATTAATAGCTTTTGAATTACCATTTTAACTTATTTTAGATAGATTCCTGCTAATAACTAATTCACAGAAACTAAAAACTAGTTATGTTTTTTCTGAAACTCGTTTGTATGAATATCCGAACTGCGGCAAGATGTCAGCTGCTCTGAATCAAGATAATAAATTTTCCCTGTTTTATGGGAGATTTTAAAGATAAGAGATTGACTTAAATATGTTGGTCTGATCTTAAAAACAAAAGTAACACTTTTATATTGCTGTTTGGAATGATTTCTTTGTCATAAATTCCTTTATCTTTAGACTGATAATTATTATCAAATCTACATTAATGTGAGAGTAGGTATTTGAGTGCGTTAAACTTTGATAACAGGCTTTATCTAAGTTAGATAATAAAATGATAAACACAATTTGAATATGCCTACTCATCATTTTATGTATCATTCAGCTTTTCAGCATTACGTAAATGTACATAATATAAGACTTGAGTACAAAATAAAGACGTCATAGTTTCCTAAAACAAAGCATTTTGGGTACCTGACAGTTTTACATACCTCTAATTAATCTGATTGTTTGTTTAGAGATTTTAATAAGCAAAATTAAATAACAATTACTATTTCGTTGTAGTCTTTCATTTTTGATTGATTGTCGTGATCTTGATCGTCTTAATATAAATACCGTCATTCTTAACTTTACGTAGCGTAGTGGCACCAGTAATCGACATGCACCAGTAATCGACACTTTATTTTTTTATTTAATAAAATAAAGAGTAGGATACCGATTTATTTATTTGACGACACTGTAACATAGAAAGCACACTTATTACTGGCTCCCATTGACATTTGAGCGATATTTACAGTTTTATTTGAAAGTAGCGGTGTGACAACTGATTGTGGCTCAAGTACCGGCGAGTAAAACAACATTTCTTACTGAAATCGTTAACGAAGGGAGTACATTTCTTTGTTAATTATGCTGATGTATTGTAAGTTATTTGAATTTTATGAGTTTTACGGGTTTTTATAAGAACTAAAGGGTGGAATTTTGTTATAACACAAGTTCAAGATTATTTTAATATTAGTAAAATACTGGTGTCGATCATTGGTGTTCACAAACTGACTTTCTCCAGTTATCGACACGTGTCGATAGTAATTATTACAAACATTTTTCATTTGATAAGTGAATATACAGGGTGTCCGGTAAATAGTCCGACAAACTGTGGTGGCTGATACCTTAGGTCAGGCCCTATCAAATGAACGCAACATATGTTCCCCGAAAAGTTACAGGTTTCGAGTTACAATCGATTATCGAAAATTTTAGAATTTTCTACCTTGCATCAGACTTTTCCCTTTTTCTTGCTGATACATAGCTTTCGTAATACTTTTTGTGCATCAAATTAATCTTGAATAGTTACTCTATCCTTTGATAAGTCTTATATTTATCTAAAAGAAGAATATAGTGGCGATAGCGCCATTGGTTTTTCAATTTTCACTTTCGGTTTTTCTTAGTGCTCAACTTTGAACTGCAGTGGTGAAAAATAATTGTATGTAGGATTTTTGTACAACAATCTTAAAAACTTGCTTGAATATTGGTGATTTTGGGCAAGGACAATACTTGCATATTTTCTTTACAAAATTTGACAAAATAGGCAGCTGAAGTACACCCGGGCCTATTTTTTGAAATATTACTAATGTAAATCAGAGTAAAAATGATACGTAACTTAACGCTGATCGTCATTGTACAATTAAATGAGGTATTTTCTTCTCGCCATTAACTCTCTATGCCAGATTAAAACATGTTTTAGTGTAAACTTACCTTAACCTTCAGTATTTTCTTACTAGATAAATCGATTTTATAACACCTTATTTTTCATGCAACAACACTGAAATAGCTGGTTTTAGATGCCCAATTCATCTGCACTTAACGGGTTCCGTATCATTGTAAATTTTTAAACGAGCATTTTTTTTTTAATATTTTCCAAATTGAAATTGGCCACAATTATTTCGTGTCACTAGTTAATCGCTAGAAAAACTAACTTATTTCACTGGACCATAACGATCCGCGTTAAGTTACGTCGCATTTTTACTTAGATTTACATTAGTAATATTTCAAAAAATAGGCCCGGGTGTACTACAGCAGCTTATTTTGTCAAATTTTGTAAGGAAAATATGCAAGTATTGTACCTTCCCAAAATCAGCAATATTCAAGCAAGTTTTTAAGATTGTTGTACAAAAATCCTACATACAATTATTTTTCAGCACTGCAGTTCAAAGTTGAGCACTAAGAAAAACCGAAAGTGAAAATTGTAAAACCAATGGCGCTATCGCCACTATATTCTTCTTTTAGATAAATATGAGAATTATCAAAGGATAGAGTAACTATTCAAGATTAATTTGATGCACAAAAAGTATTGCGAAAGCTATGTATCGGCAAGAAAAATGGAAAAGTCTGATGAAAGGTAGAAAATTCTAAAATTTTCGAAAATCGATTGTAACTCGAAACCTTTAACTTTTCGGGGAACATATGTTGCGTTCATTTGATAGGGCCTGACCTAAGGTATCAGCCACCACAGTTTGTCGGATTATTTACCGGACACCCTGTATAGCTCTTCTAACTTTGCTTCTCGGTAGATATTTGAAGTAAACTAATCAAAGTTGACCTAACAGAAATCGACAAGTGACGATTATTGGGAAATAATATGTGTCAATGATTGGTTTTAGAGATGGCTCTGAGAAAACATTATACTCCCGACCAGTTAGGTTCAGTGGGTCGTCTTAGGGGCGGAGGGTAGGAGTTGGAGCATACGCTTGGGCACTATGAGCACCAAAGAAAACAAAAAAAAATAGTAAAAAAAATTGGGAGTCCTTTTTTAGTTTTTTTTTTATATAGAATTCGAGCATTTTTATTGCAGCATCTGATTAAGCTTATCTATAAAAACCATTTATGATCTTAGAAGTATGGCCCTACGACGCACAGTTTCCGACTTATGGGCCGTTTACATTAAAAGGCCTTTCAAGTAAAAGGCTCATAACTCGAAAACGGTGCGTCGTGGGGCCATGTTTTTTAGAACTTAAATAGTTGCTACAGACAAGGTCAACCTAATACAAGAAAAAAATCGGAAAGATTCCGAAAAAAAAAAAATTAAGTCCTATACAGGACTTATAAAAATTATAGTTTTTTTAACCATACGGTTAGGTAATAATTTTGCACGATTTGCTTTCATTATCAGTATTAAAGTACTATCATACCTGTGGTAGAAATACAATATAAATTTATTGCGCTATCGTACACAAACATTACATCCGTCTTACGAATTTTCGATCAGGTCACGTGTCCTGACGTGGGTTTATCATTCTTACTCATTACAAAAAAAAACTGTACAGCACCGCTAAAGAAGTTTTCGTCATACGAATTTTCGATCAGGTCACGTGTCCAGGGGCCCGATGATTCTATTTTAAGTCAGTGAGTTGCAGGTATTTTCGTATCCAGATAATTTTAGTTTAATGAAAAATTTAGGTACACCTACTTGCCAATGTTGACCTTGTAGGATTGCCAGTGGCTATAACAAGTGTAAAGTGCACTGGAACGTTTATTAACCTGACGCGAGTTTATTTATTTTTTACCCATTACAAAAAGCCCTAAAGAAGTGTTCAATTCAAAAATTAAAAATTATCATCACAGACAAAATCAGAACCAAAATCAAAAATCATTAATTTAAGTTAAGCTACAAAGTAGCACTTATCAAACGTCAAAATTTTAATACAAAAAAGACAGCACCCTAGTGGTCGGTTCATATCCGGCGGAAAAGGTAGCGCGCAACATCGGCCGCGCAACCCCAGAACGAACAAGCACACAACTTTACATCCAACCTCCCACACCTGACGCGTCGTCGGGTCAGTGTGAAAGGCCGAATCCTCCATCATGCGCCCGCCCGCCCCAGCGCCACGCGACTGACAGCACGCCACCACCGTCAGATATGAAACGACCCCAAATCGCCCACCCTTCACCAAGTGCTAGTCAACTTTTCAATATCTTCTGTCTTGTACGAGTATTTACATGATTAATACCCATTAGTAAGAGAAATATGGTTATTGTAACAAAATATGCATACTTATTAAACAGGTAATTTTATTTTAAAGACCGACAAATGTGGTCAAATGGTGTGATTATTTGGCAAATACTCATTATAGATAATAGTCGATAACTGGGGTGTCGATAACTGGTAAGTGTCGATAACTGGGGTGTCGATGACTGGGGTGTCGATAACTGGGGTGTCGATTACTGGTAACAGTCAAATGATTAGGTGTCGGTTACTGGAGATTCTTACACTTTTTCATTTTTTTGTTTTTTTTTTCTTGTCTGTTTATAGCAAATAAAAATAATACATTCTATTCTTATCTCAAGAATATACCTTACCATACTCAAATGTTACTTTTGGTTTAAAAGTGACTAATATACCTTTAATTTAATAAAGAAACCCACTATGATCGATTAAGATCCTTAAAGTGTCGATCATTGGTGCCACTACGCTACTCACTAAATAACTACAAATGGTTGTCGCATACATTTGCAAGTGAAAATGCTTTTCATTATCATAAATGCGGACAACATCACATGCATTGCTCTGAACCCAAAGTAAGTAGCTATTAAGCACTTGTGTTGTGTAATTCAGAAACAGCGAAGGTACCACAAACACCTAGACCCGACACAATGTAGAAGACCCGTCCGGGGATCGAACCCGGGACCCCTGAGCTAGCCACACCTTGAAAACCGGTGCGTACGCCACTCGACCACGGAGGTCGTCAATATCTCATAAAATTGTTGCTTACATTTTTGTGGTTTCACATATCCCTGCAAATAACGACTTCCCGTTTCATTGACTGCTATTTAATTACTTAAAAGACTCACTAAGGCGTCAGTTTTCATTCATTGAAGACTCAACTCAGACATCCTGTAAATAATAAATAAGGAAAATTATTTATTTTACTTATCTTAATTATTTAGACTTACTCGATTTGAAAATAGGTATAAATCAGCTTGCTTATGCACATATTGATAAAATATAAAAACAAAGTTGATTGTAAAGGCTTTAGTAAATTATCCATATTACTCTTAATATTTTTATCTTGAAAGCCAACCGACTAATACGTACGTAAAAAGTACATAGCTACATCATTTCATTTAATAAACGTTCCTATTTCATTCAATTGGAAATTAAGAGTGACTAAGAAACATTGTTACCAAGCTAATATAATTTTATAATTAATTAATGCGTCATGTTAATGATTCACAGTAAATGAATATGGTTTCTGACTTTTATTGACGACACTGGCCCTTGGAACCAGATGTTTTAAGGAAAATTAGCATAAAAGGAAATAGCTTCACAACATTTAAAAGATAAGTATAAACAATGAATGGAATTATTTGGTAATAGCAGATTACTGTACGTAATCAAATAAAACCCACCTATTTATTTCCATGAGTAAGATTTTTCCCTTGGATTGTGTGTGGTGTGGATTCAATACTTATTTTTCCCAGATCTAATCGTGCTAAATCGGGTAATAGTGAACGCAAGCCTGGCAATACCGCAAGTGCCATGCCGTGCCCTCGTACGTCGAACGAACAACTGTTTATGTAAACTTTCTGTCAAGTGCATTGTGTTTCAAAATAGTTAACATCGAGTAAAATAACAATTGTCGTTCCACTTTCGCAATAAAAACTATTGTATCGTGCAACTTCCTACTATCGCGATTTTTAATGAACACAACTTACAATCAGTTCGGCATTACATCTGGTGCCTTGAACCGTGTTTTGAAAAAAAAAACACCAACTGTTGTTTCGTGGTTTCGTGTTTACAAATTCTTTTCACAAGAATTAAAATGGGTGAACTGATTAAGTGTTAGTGTTTTAGTGAATAAGTTGATAAAGTTTGTGTGTAACTAATTAGTGCTAATAAAAATGTATTATGCCGTGTCGAAATGATATCGTCTTCAAAGAACAGAGTGCAAGAAATAAAAAGTAAATTTGAGAATTTGAATAACGAATACGTACCTAAACGGGTCGAGACGCACTTGAGTAAACAGAAAAATGCTTTCGCAACTAATTTCGGAAAGGAAAATAACGAAATTATTGATTACGAGTTATCATATAATAAGGATAATCGCGAGAATGAATCAGTATGTGGTGACGAGTGGTCGCTTAAGCCCAATTCGAGTTATTTGTACAGCAAAAGCGACGTGAAACGCAGTGCTAGTGATACGAAAAATTCTTTGTCGCGACAGACTAGTGATCCCGGTAAAAAGTTGCATAGAAGTCATGCATTTCGTTGCGATAGGAGCCAGAAAATAGTGCATGGGCCCCAACGACACGGCAGCTGCAACGGTAGGTCAGAAACTAGTGATTTTTCATTAAAAATGGAGAGAAAATTAAGCAAAGACAGACTGAAAAGGCTGGGCAATTTTCTTGAAGAACAAATGAGGAAAGAAAACTTTGTTTCACATTTGGATGACACAGAAAATGCTGATGCAGTGGAAAACGTGGAAAGTGTGGAAAACTTGGAAAACGGTGACTCCATACCTGATTCTGAAGTCCCCCAGCATATTTTAGACCAGTATGCTACTGTTGTGAAGCCTAAACGAAAAGAAAATGAGAAACATGAGGCCATGACAGACAGTGGAGTTAGTTCGGAGACTGAAAATGTTGAAGAAGACAAAAATGGCCGCTTTAAAAGGCTTATGTCTCAGTTTGAGAAGTCTCCAGAAAAAACCCACACATCCAATCTTCAGCATATGGATGAATTCTGTGATTCCAGTGAAACTATTCGCCTAGAACGTAAAAATCCTCACTTAATCTTAACAGACACTCTCAAAAAGGCTTTAAAGCAGCCATTACCTCCGGGCCCACCACCCAAAAAGCCTCCTAGAATAACGAAACCCCCTACAATCACGGAAAACGTTGAGCTACAAAAGAAAGAAGCAAAAAGAATGCTTGAAAAGCTCGAACAAGTTCTCCATAAACGTGAGGGGACCGTTGAACCTAAAAAGCCAAAAGAAATCCACTACTTATGTACTGAAATACTGGATATTACTAACCGAACGTTATTACCAAACCAAAGCTCTGACCCAATATCACGATGCCTGAATTCTCTTAACTGTGCCATAACTAACAATTCTATGTCAAGTCTTCCATATACGAGACTGAAAACGGACCAATCCGCTGTCTGCTGTGCCAGTAACGATAGTTTAGAACACTCATCTAACGAGAAATGTTCTAAGTGCAAGATTAACGAGGAAACAGAAGGGTTCAAGTGCCACTTGGATTGTAAGTGCAGTGTTAAAAATTCAGAGTTCTATGTTAACGATGAACATATTTATGATGTGCCGTGTAACGATGAGGATGTGAAGTTTGTGAAACGGAACAAGTATGGGACCTTAAACTCTTTGGAGAACAGCAAGAGTTTAGAGGATTTACGGATCAAAAATATTGAGGTGAGTTTTAGTATATAATTTACTTTACAATTTATATTCTATTCTCTTCTTCTATTCACACCCTTTGTCCTCCCACTGCTGGACAAAGCCCTCTCCTTTCTCATGCCATTCTCTATGGTCCTGTGCCAGCCTCATCCAGACTCAACCTAAAACTTTTACTATGTTGTCCACCCATCGTGCTCCAGGATACATCTATTGCCTTGCTTTGACTGCCTTTTAATTTATAAATGATGATTATTTTTAAGTTCAATTTATGTGTGTATCTTTGTGAGCCTCAGAAAATTGATTGTTATTAAATACTTATCTAAAATTCATACAGAGCCAGTTTTTAAGACACTGCATCCTGCAGTAAATGTGTTGTGTGTCAGATAGACAGTCACTCTATAACATACTGGTGTTCAGTTTGCAGTGAGATTGGTTTTTTTTACACAGCTCTTGACAGAGCACTGTTTAAAATATAAGAATTAGGTACCTATAAGGGTAAAAATATATATTTTCTTTCTCCATATGTCTATCAATCAATACACTCTTAGATATAGTCTTTATCTACCCTCAAAATCTAGAACAATGTAAAGCAAAACAGAAGCTTGTAACAAAGTTAACTTGTGCGTTTAACCACTTAAGATAACCAAACAGTTTACACACAGTAACTCAGTAACTTCATATTCATTCATATTCATTTATTCAAAGAAATATAAGCTAACAGTATATACAACCAAAACGCTTATATCTATGCTATACATAAAACACAAACATAATATAATAATAAAACACTAACACAAACACAATAAAAAAACATAAAAATCTAATATAATGCAAATCAAAACAATTATTATAAACTTTACTAATAATCAATTTTACTTAAAATTTAATAAAGTGGGATAATAACTAAAATATTTCTGTTTTGGCGTCAGCACTGTTTAAAAAAGTTAGTATATTTTTATACATAACGCTGGGTTTATCAATAAATATATCTACTTCTGGATAGGTCTTTACAAAACAATTTATCAAAGTAATGGCTCTGGAAGTAGGGCTGTTGTCTGCATGTGGGGAGAGCCACTCAGGTGGACGGGAAAGCAGTCTGTGCTGTCGCCTGCCAACACCTCGCATGTATTGGTCCGGCACATAGAAGTGAACGCTCTCCCGTACTCCGGGATTATCCACTTTATTTGTTAGAAGGAGATAATAATGCATTAATTGCATAAAACTCCGCCTGAACTGTAGTGTATCTAGACCAACCATACCAGACACAAAGATTGATGGATATAGAAATGGATAGTAGCCGTACTGGCGTTTGTAAAAGCACCTAGCGAACTTGCGTTGGACTTTTTCCACCATCATGGTATATAAGGTTTCCCGGGGATTCCATATTAT
This sequence comes from Autographa gamma, assembly GCA_905146925.1. Classification (NCBI taxonomy): domain Eukaryota; kingdom Metazoa; phylum Arthropoda; class Insecta; order Lepidoptera; family Noctuidae; genus Autographa; species Autographa gamma. The sequence continues at coordinate 1,112,336 of LR989878.1, read as the reverse complement.
TGCATTGTATTCTAATTTACTTCGTACATAGGCATTGTAAAGGAGTTTCATAACAGATATATTTTTGAACTGATACGAAGTTCTAATTATGAAACCAAGATTTTTACTTGCTTCTTTACATATTTTAATGACGTGTTCATGGAAATTAAAATTAGAATCTATCGTAAGACCTAAATCACGAATAGAATGGACACGTTCTAAAGGGGTACCTGCTAGCTGATAAGTTGTGGCGATTGGTGTGCGAGACCGAGAAAGAGTTATATTTTTACACTTTGAGATATTAAATGTCAATTTGTTTTTTATACTCCATTCATTTACAGCATCAATATCGTCTTGCAATGCCATGCTATCTTCAGCCTTTCTCACTGAGAGGAAAAGTTTTAAATCATCAGCAAACATTAAGCATTTTGCTTTAGTGATAATGCTGGGTAGGTCGTTAATCATGATTAAAAATTGAGTTGGACCCAAAGTGCTACCTTGGCTCACACCGGAGCGAGTATAATATTCTTGTGATACATAGCCACACAATTTCACAAATTGCTTACGGTCTCTCAGATAGTCAGCCATAAATGTCAGAAGATGTGTGGAGAACCCCATAGCAGCGAATTTAGTTAAAAGTACATCGTTATCGACTAGGTCAAAGGCCTTCTTAAAATCAAAATATGCCGCGTCAACCTGACAACCTGCCTTAACCCGAGTGGTGACGTAGTCCATAAACTGAAGATAACTAACTAACTAACTAAATAAACTGAACTAACTTAAGATCAATGCACTTATGAGTCACTGGTCTAATTTCAGTTAAAACTAACTAACTGTTAGTCATTAAGTTATGGTTCTGACTAATATTTTAATGTTCGAGTAAAAATACTTTTCGAAAAGCTTAAAGTCCAAGGTTAAGCAACCTTTGTTTAGGCTAGATATTGGATGGGTGGCCGTAACTATTATACAGCTCTATGCATTATTCTTTCATAGGTTAGAAACCCTTGCCAAGGTAAGGTAACGGATGGGTGACCATATTTTTGTATTGCCGTTTATTTTATTTATTTTTGTGAATAAATGGTGTTTGTTACTCTTTCACGTAAAAACTACTAAACGGATTTGAGTGAAATTTTGTACAAAGACAATCTATGATATGGATGAGAACATTGCATACTTTTTATCCTTATAAGTCATCAAGAACGACTATAAAGCGAGTAAAACCGCGGTAGTCACCTAGTATTCTACGTTTATCGCTAAAACATACCGTGAATGAAATTCGGAATTTATTTTTATTGAATAATACCAACATATGTTCTATAGAACAATGCCTTTTATTCCAAAGCATTGATTGATTATACCTACTAAAACTGCGTAATACACATTTCTGAAACCAGGTTTCAACACGATGTTTTCTCATTTTCCTTAATTTTGAGATTAGATAAACGTTTATTCAAAACTTCAGGATTTTTCTATTTTCGACACCGATTAACTGCCTCGTTGGCCTAGTGGCGCTAAGCGCGACTGCTACGCTGGAGGTCTTGGGTTCGATTCCCGAGTCGACCAAGGTGTTATTGGGTTTATCTATGAAATTCTCAGTAGCAGGTCGGAGTTTGGATTTGTGCCCGGTTAGTGGCAATAGGCTTGCCCCCTATTACATGGGACTTAAACATATCGGCGAACTGTTCGTGTACATTGGTACACCTCTGCCAACCCCTTCGGGAATACAGGCGTGATGATATGTTATTTTCTGTTTTATAAACCTTCCTCTTGAATCTCTCTATCTATTATTGAAAACTGTATTAAAATCTGTTGAGTAGTTTAAGATCTAAGCGAACAGACAGCGGAAGCGACTTAATTTTGTACTGTGTAAAGATTTATTTATTAAATATGTAAATTCATATGTATAATACAAAAAAGGTGAAGAATTTAAGATACCGTGCGATCCTGGGCAGGTTGCTAGTAATTCATATTATTATAAAAATAATTCTCATAGTGAACGTTACATTTCACTTTTATACTAGCTGTGCCCCGCGGTTTCACCCGTGCCTACATCCTAAGGATCCCTAACTCTTTTGAAAATTTAATATAGCCTATGTTAACCGCAGATAGTGTAGCTTCCCAACAGTGAAAGAATTTTTCTTATCGGTCAAGTAGTTTCGGAGCCTATTCAATTCAAATAAATAATCATATCTTTCCTCTTTATAATATTTTATATTTAAAATCGGTCACAAAGAGACGGGCCCTTAAACAATGAAATCAATTGGATCAAGTACTCAATACAACGACCGATAAGATTCATTGTAACATGAAGATAATAATTATTATAGGTGATTAAACACGTATATAACATGACTTTTTTGTGTAGTAACAGCATACATTGATAGATACTAATAAGGGTGTCATTTATCTATAATATGTATGTAATTAAAAATGTCGTGGTGGCCTAGCTGTTCAATGAACGAATTTGTATGCACAAGGTTGCAGGTTCGAACGCAGGAAAGTACCAATGTGGCTTTTTCAAAGTTATATTAGGCACTTCTGACAAACGGTGAAGGAAAACATAGTGAGGAAACCTGGATTCCAAAAATTTGGGATCTGAAATCCCCAATCCGCAGAGAGCAAGCGTGGTGATCTATGCCTTCTCTATATGAGAAGAGGCCTGTGCCCAGCAGTGGGACGTTTATAGGCTGGATTATTATGTATGTAATTAGAAATATATAAGTATGTTTATCAGTTGTCTGTTTACCATAACACAAGCTCTGCTTAGTTTGGTATCAGATGACCGTGTGTGAGTTGTCCCGGGTCGTTATATCATATTTATTTTCTTAATATTCTGCTGTTTACGTTGATATCGCATATTTTAAATAATTAATTGTATTTCTAAATATTGGGTATGGAGTTTCTTGCCGGTTCTTCTCCTTAGGAATGACATTTTGGAAACTGAAAAACCGGTGATTTAATGTTTTGAAAGAGCTTAAAACTGACTACAGTAAAAACATTTTGATTTTATTTTATATTGAACATCAGTCGCTCCATATAAAATATGGTATTCAGCTGAATCCGGTAAGACTGGCAGCTTACCCCAACATAGTTGGGAAAAGACAAAGATTATTAAACCGCTTAGAATACCTAAATCTCTTTTACCTTTATAAACTTGGTTTAGATCTTAAGGAAGAAATCCGAGTCACATAAGTTCACAGCGTCTTGGTCCGTTGCTTGTAGCTAGCCAGCCGTGTCTGACCCTACCGTCGTGCTCCAACGATTTTATATTATTATGTGTTATATGTAACCTCTTTGGTACTGTCTAAAGATATAATGGAAACATACGGAATAATAATCCATAGGCTCTTTTAAAAAGGGAACAGAACAATTTGTAGAGGAATTTGTGAAGGGTGGGCGTTTTGGGGTCGGTTCATATCTGGCGGTGGTGGCGTGTTGTCGGTCGCGTGGCGCTGGGGCGGGCGAGCGCATGGCGGAGCATTCGGCCTTTCACACTGACCTGACGACGCTGTTGGATTTTTTGTTGTGTGCTTGTTCGTTCTGGCGTTGCGCGGCCGATGTTGCGCGCTACCTTTTCCGCCGGATATGAACCGACCCCAAGGGTGATGTCTTTTGTAAAAAAAAGACGTTTAATAAGTGCTACTTTGTAGCCTAAGTTAAATAAAAGATTTTTGATTTTAATTTTTTGATTTTGTAGTTCGTCTGTCAGAAAAGATTTTTTTCTGATAAATGAATGGTAGTTTAAACTCTTGATGCAACAAAAATGTGTACCTATGTGTTTGTTACTAACATGTAAAACGTGTAAAAATGTATAACACAATTTTTTGTCCCATACAGGGATATTAAACAGAGATTTATCTTGTAACGAAAGAAAAAAAATGTTTCTGCTTAAAGTGAAATTCGTCTTTAATTAACATAAATGTGAACATGTACCTACATTTAAAATAAATACCATCTTTGAGGTATTCAATATCGATGACAAACAGAATTTGGAAATCTATGAAGAATTCTATAGCACGTACAATGAGATCAGACGAATTAAGGAACTCCTCATTTTGAAGTCGGTTAAAAGTTAATGTAAGATGATATTAAGAGCACAGTCGGGTAAAGTTCTGTCACGGAACAGAAAAAACAGTTCCGTGAGTTCTGTATTAAATAATTAAAATTATATAAATTATGAAATTCTCAGTAGCAGGTCGGAGTTTGGATTTGTGCCCGGTTAGTGGCAATAGGCTCGCCCCCTATAACATGGGACCTAAACATACCGGTGAACTGTGGATACATTGGTGCACCTCTGCCTACCCCTTCGGGGATACAGGCGTGATGATATGTTATGTTAAATAATTAAACAATATACAATAACTAACACACAAAGCATATTTTAACCTTTACTAATCTAGAAGTAATTTATTCATTACGTGTCGAGTCTCATTATTAAGACCTTGTCTTTAATAAGGTCAATTACCACCTGAGATGATTACTGTTTATTACTAAGTCTAAGATGCATTCAAAATGTTGCACTTTTTTAATCTACGAAATATACCTAATTTAAAAGTAAGAGCATTTGTCGTACCGTAGCTCCCAAATAGTTGAACCGATTTTGAGAAAATAGATTTGATTTTATTTTCGACGTGTTTGATTTGTGTAATAAAAAAAAATATTTAATAAACATGATAATTATTTAATTTCTTTTTTGAAATAGAGAACCGCCTTCAAAAATCCAATTCACTGAAAAGTTTGAAATGATTTTAAATGTAATGCTTTTAAAATAAACAAAATATTAGGATAATCAGTATAATTATACTTAAAGCACAATTATTGTTATATTTGGAGTAACGAAGGATAATCGCGGACAAACATACATACATACAGGTCAAACAGAGAACCTCCTTTTTTTGAAGTTGGTTAAAAAGACATATTAGCTCTTCTTACAAAATATATTGCGTGAGTTCCTTTCCAATTTAATGCTTTTCATAAAAAATAAATATCCTGGTAATTTCATGGGGCACCTAGGATTTTATTGCTTGATTTTAAAAAGTCTTTAAACTTTCCTTAAATATTGAGTTTCTTGGGTCCGATTAGTGTTTCCTAGAATTAACTGCATTGCAGTGTATTTAAAGAAATATAATATTTATTTTGATTATTTTAGTACCTACTTACTTATAAATGCAATTAATGACTCTCAGAGTACCTACTATCTAACTACGTATGGGTCTACCTCATTGAAACCGTGAGACTGTAGTCAAAATCAATTATGGGGCCTATTTGTCTTGTGGTTAGTGACCCTGACTGCTATACCGTAGGTCGTGGGTTCGATTTCCACCCAAGACAAATCTTTGTGTGATGAGCACGATCATTTGTTCTGTGTCTGGGTGTAATTTATCTATTATATATATGTATTTAGAAATATATAAGTATGTTTATCAGTTGTCTGGTTATCATAACACAAGCTCTGCTTAGCTTGGGATCAGATAACCGTGTGTGAGTTGTCCCGTTAATCTGGGAGCTGGCTAACTACGTGTGGCCTGTCTCAATACATCCTTATTGAAATACAAACTCTAATATTATTTAAACCGTGAGACGGTAGTCAAAATCAATTACTCATCTACCATGTTCATTGAAGTGTAAATATTACATAAAACATAACATATCATCACGCCTGTATCCCCGAAGGGTTAGGCAGAGGTGTACCAATGTACACCCACAGTTCGCCGATATGTTTAGGTCCCATGTAATAGGGGGCGAGCCTATTGCCACTAACCAGGCACAAATCCAAACTCCGACCTGCTACTGAGAATTTCATAGAAAAACCCAATAACACCTTGGTCGACTCGGGAATCGAACCCAAGACCTCTAGCGTAGCAGGCGCGCTTAGCACCACTAGGCCAACGAGGCAGTGTAAATATTAACTGTCACCAATCCGGTTAACGGCCTCTCGGATGATCGCTTAACCCACAAAACCGTGTGAAAGTGTAGTTAAATACTAACTGTGTGCCCACATATTGTTAAAATAACTGCTTTGTTTGTGTCTAATGTTTGGAGACTAATTTCACTAAGTATTTTTTTAAGCTGAGTTACTTTTGATCTAGTTTAAAATTTTCTTGTGATTGGAAGAATGTCGATATTTTTTCAATAACTACGTCTTTAGTTTATTTTTAGTAACATGAAGGTATAGTGCATATATAATCATATAATTACGCCTCTTTCACTTGTGGGGAAGGCAGATACCACTTGCTATGATCCTTAAACACTTCACACTACTGTTTCGCTTCGTACACTTTCATTATTTCCTTCATACATGCTCCTCGGTTTAGGGTAATAAGATAATATGTTATAATAATATGTATATGTCACAGGAGATAATAATATGCCTCAAAAATGTTTATAGCCTATATCAACTCATGATTCTGGGCAAAAACCTCTATCGCAAGAACGAAGATTAACTTACACTGATCGCGTTTAAAAACACCAGTGAAATCGGCCTTAGTCAGAGTTAAATGAACTTAGCCTGGACATAATTTACTTGTTTTATGCGTCATGTAATAGTCCAACAACGGCGTTTTAACCAAGACTTAAGAGCTATTTTCCAAGTAACCTTTAAGTATACAAATATTAATAAAATATTACCTACATAATAACATTATAACAGAAAATACCAGAAAAAACACCCAAACTATATCTTAATAACACAAAATTCTCACTCACCACCCACCCATCATATTCCACACCTCGTCAACGGTTGCTTAACCTTCTTAAAGAATGTGTATTCTACTATAATTGCTTGACAACTATGACAGATGCATTAGAAACTTGCGAAGTGAAAGTTTGACATTACAAGCGACTGTATTGGCGCCAATATTGTATACTAGCTCTGCCTGCGGTTTTACTTATATTTTGTGCAGTTTTTTAAGGGTAGCGAGAAGAATGTTACAGATTTTAACCATCTTCAAAAAGAGGAGGTTCGCAATTATGAATCGATTTCAAAATTATTTGGACTTTGGTAGGGTTTGTTCCCATATATTTTTTTCTTTTGGTAGAGTTCATTGCAGTTGCCTGATATGAAATCCAGTAAAGTTTGTTTTTTACATTTATTTGTGCATTCGTAATTCGTAATTCGTAAAGGTAAAGGTTACCTACCTAGTTTAGCAGTAAAGTTCGTTTTTTAGATTTAGTTTCCGATCAAACTGTTTTTGTGATTTTAAGCGACAAGCATATCCTAATACATATTTTAACCATCTAAATGCCAACTTTTGGTTTACTAGTTATTGCGTAAAATTGTAACAACATTATCATACATCCCATTTATTATATTAAAGCATGATTATTGAAAAGAGATGCATTCTACAAGTTGGTACAATACGGTTAAGTGCTTAAATCTGTGTGTTGGTTCTAGAGAAATTTTGTTTATCAAATAAACTGCAAACATTCAGCCATAGTTTGTTGTTTGCATTTTTCGTTTATTTGTGTTCTGTTGTACTCATTCTGTTTTCTTAGCTACCCAAAATTATAGAGTACTTCTTAATCGAGTTGGTAATCAAGACAACTTAGAAGATCACAATATCAGATATGTTATGATATCCTGGGACAACTAACACACGGTCATCTGATCCCAAACCAAACAGAGCCTGTGCTATGGTAACCAGACAACCGATAAACATACTTATATATTTCTAAATACATACATATTATAGATCAATTACACCCAGACACAGAACAAATGATCATGCTCATTACACAAACATTTGTCCAGGGTGGGAATCGAACCCACGACCTACGGTATAGCAGTCAGGTTCACTAACTAATAGACCAACAGGCCAGTCTAAGAAAATTAAAAGATATTTGAACCTGTATACTTATGCATACAATTCTGACCACTGTAACACTTGTACACACTATATTGTAATTTGATAATCTAAAATCTAGTTTAAATAAAAGATTATAATATCTTATCTCTGTCAAAATATTATCAAAACTAGTCCAGTCAACCAGACAAAAAGCGATACGACTTTCGTGTTTACATAGTCTTTATTACCAAGCACTAAAGTTCATTTTCACTTGTCATTATTACCACTATACTGTTTTTATCAGGGCCTCAATACAGCTATTTAAGAGTTGCTTGAATTGACCGAATGCCATGCTTCATTTGATAATTTTCACGATAATTGACATTCTGCTAACTGTCATTCCGATCATTAATTGGTCATTACGATCATTCTCTTCGAGCGTTCAATTAGATTGTATTGTAGGCTTATCTGAATACGAAAATTAGGCTCAATGACAAGACTGCCTCGTTGGCCTAGTGGTGCTAAGCGCGACTGCTACGTTGGAGGTCTTGGGTTCGATTCCCAAGTCGACCAAGGTGATGATAGGTTTTTCTATAAAATTCTCAGTAGCAGGTCAGAGTTTGGATTTTTGCCCGGTTAGTGGCAATAGGATCGCCCCTTATTACATGGGACCTAAACATATCGGCGAACTGTGGGTGTACATTGGTACACCTCTGCCTACCCCTTGGGTACAGGCGTGATGATATGTTTTATGACAAGTACACTGACCGACCACTGACACGCATTTAAAATACCTGAATCGGAGCCCAGTACGTTAGTAGTATTGTATTGTATTCTATTTGAATAATGTTTTACAGTTTCCTATCCTAATTTGCTAGCAATTGACAGTCAACTGTGTCAACTGCCTAGTTACAAACATTGTCTAGTATTATAACCCTTATAACAATGTGTTAGAGTTGGTTTTCCATTGGCAAGTGTATGTTTTGAGTTTATGAGAACTAAAACTATTTAGGACATCGTATTAGGTTAGGTTGTGTGTTGGAATGTTATGAAAATATAGCTCGGTTCGATTTAAAAATAGTGCAAGGTATTTATAGTAACCTGTAACTGTCCCACTGCAGGCCTCTCATATACAGAACGGGCATTAAACACATTACTAGGAAGGTTCTATACTGAGTCTGTTAATAACACCAGCCTGTAACTGTCCCACTGCAGGCCTCTTAGACAGAGAACGAGCATTTATCACTACGCTTGTGAGCCCCACGGTGGGTTCCATTACCAAAGCTGTTAATAACACCAGCCTATAACTGTCCCACTGCAGGCATCTCATATAGAGAACGAGCATTGATCACCACGCTAGGTCACAGGGTGGGTGCTATACCGAAGCTGTTAATAAGACCAGCCTGTAACTGTCCCACTGCAGGCCTCTCATACAGAGAACGAGCTTTGATCAACACTCATGCAAACTGCCAAATCTATTAACCTTTTTAAGGACTATAATTCTATACTTTAAATTAGTATTTTACGGCTATCCTCATGGTATGATGCTCACAGCTACTAGCACTGCACTCGGTGCTGCGGGCGAGCATCCCCGCTGGCGACACACATGCGTGTATGAGCAAAGAAATAAATAAATGCGGACAACATCATATACTTTGCACTGAACCCAAAATACGTAGCTTAAGCACGTGTGTTATGGAATTTAGAAACAACGAAGTTACCACAAACAACCAGACCCGACAACGTTTAAAAATTGGTTTCTACATGGACCTGTCCGAGAATCGAACCCGAGACCTCTGAGCTAGCGGCACCTTGAAACCGGTGCGTTCGTCACTCAACCACTGAGGTCGTCAAAATGTTTGGTACATGTCTGGGTGTCTTTTGTATTTGCAAATTAAATGTTTGTGACATACCTGGTGATTCAGTATTTATTTATTTATTAGGTATATGCAATGATATTTTAATAAACAGATATGTTATACACATACAAAACAATCGAAAAAAGTGTTCCGCGCAGCGCGGCAGCTAGCGAAAGAGATAGCGCGATAAAACCCATAAGAAAAAAAGAGACAAATAGTGTTGTTGTTAATGGCAATACGTCCCAATTAGGACGTTTTCGAGTCTTCACGATTGCACGCTTATAACATATCTGTTTATTAGAATATCATTGGGTATATGTATATAAATAAAGCTATCACCTACCTATTTTGAGGTTAATTTTGCCTTACATTTGCGTAACGTACGGGTAATTTGATTACGTCATGAAAACACGTAAATAGTGGAAAGATAATTAATTATTCATATAATTTTTAACAGGATATTAACAAGGAAAACGCTGTTTCTATTATGCAGGCTTAATATGGCAATATTAATTTCATTGGTCATTCTGATTATACCTTACATAGATATGTGTATCGGTGATAATTTGTTCCTTTTTGAAGGCCATATTAATAAATATCAGAACGAATGTTGTACCTTTTTTACTGATGTCCAAAAGGAGGTATTCTGATAATAATAATAATATTCCGGGACATCTCACACACGGTTATCTGATCCCAAGCTAAGCAGAGCTTGTGTTATGGTAACCAGACAACCGATAACTGAAAACATACTTATATATTTCTAAATACATACATATTATAGATAAATAATATTATTTCTATGTTATGTAATATCACAAAAGGTGGAACCATAATTTATAATAAACAAACTCCCAATTCAAAATCTCATACAAAACTTCCTAATAATATTTGATTTTGAACTTTTGTGCTGTTTTATACAAAGAAATAGTTTTTAAGGCTGTTTTTTGTGTTCTAAAATAACTTAAACAACAATATATGCCTACATAATTAAAATTGCCGTTTTATAACATTGCAATAAAACTATAAACAGTACTGAGTTCTTAAGATCATTTTATATAGCAGTATCGTTTACCCGTATATCTCGTTTAACCGTGAGAAAGGATGACCGTTTATTTGTTACTAATTAACTTTATAACCGGATGATCTGCCATGGAAGGCTGTTGGTACATCCTGTTAATTTCCTCTGGGTCAAAATGGTAAAAAACTGGGACAAAGTTTTGGATAAATAAGAAATTGAGATGGTGTTAAGTTTAGGACACTTTTTTCTTGAAATAAATTTGAGTAGAAAGGGGTATGTTTTTTTTTATTTAAAATATACATCAGAATAAAAATATCATCAAATTATACCTACCAACTTTTAGCTAACTAACTTCTGGAGTACTTTTTTTGATTATTTCGAAATTTCGTTGTCAATCTCTGAAGGCAAACATCGTAAGGACACGCTGATTCCAATCAATGGAATCATAAGTCCCCCTCAATGAGCCAGCGTGGTCAATGCTCGTTCCTTCTCTATAGGTATGGGAAAAAGCCTGTCCAGGCTATTTATAGACAAGTACTTAAAGTATTTTAAAGTGTTACTTGACCGTTTTCTGCCTAGGTTCTTTCCAAAAGTTTTTTGAGGTCTTGAATTCAGCTGAATGCTAGTATTCTTCTAAGCTTATCTATCTGACCTCATCTCATCAAATTTACTAAGTAAATATCATATGTACATTCTACAGTATATTACAAATTGTAACAATAAAAACGATTGGTGGTACAAAAGATAAAGTTATCAGTTCCCGTCATTGAGCAAGCCATCGCCTTGAACGACTGGTTTTACGTCCTGTCTCACTATCTAGCTAGCTAGCTTTCTTGTTTATACTAAATTTAGATCTCAATATACAGCTATTGCTTTATAAAAATGATGGTCTTAATATTTACTATACTCGATAAGTTTTGAGACAATTAGAGCCTAAAATCGACATCTAATACTGAACTAAACATTAATGTTGCATCATACATATCATCACGCCTGTATCCCCGAAGGGGTAGGCAGAGGTGTACCAATGTACACCCACAGTTCGCCGATATGTTTAGGTCCCATGTAATAGGGGGCGAGCCTATTGCCACTAACCGGGCACAAATCCAACCTTCGACTTGCTACTAAGAATTTCATAGAAAAACCCAATATCACCTTGGTCGACTAAGGAATCGAACCCAAGACCTCTAGCGTAGCAGTCGCGCTTAGCACCACTAGGCCAACGAGGCAGTTTATAAATGTTGCAAAGAAGGAAATATCAAGGTAAATAAGCCAGCTTTCATGTTTAAACTAAATTTAGACGTTGGATATACGGGTGTTGGTATATTTTTCTATGATAAGTAATACCTAACACCAGCATTATGTTCAATGTCAGAAAATATGTTTCTTATCGTTAAAAGGAAATACCTAAGTAATTAGAGCTAATTGTCTCGTTTGTGTGTGTAAGCTTTATTTAAAGCCCTACATTTGTTAAAGGACGTCTTTTTTATTTTTTAAGTAGTTATAGTTGGATTCAAAGTTAATGGCGGCTCTGAAGTTAGCTACACTTAGCGCAGTACCTCGCCCCGCACCCCCGCTGCCGCATAAGTTTGTTACTGCGCAGCGACTCGCCTCGTGTTCAGAGCCGCCATTAAGTTTGCACCGTACTGTATTTACTTTAATCTTTGGGACAGCACCCACTGTATGTCCTTTCCTTATTTCGATTCTCCTAGTACTGGGCTATTTTTGATAAAACTTAAGAGTCTAGCTGGTCCCGCCATTTCCTTCTGGGCTGACCGATGAGGTTTTAATGTTTTGTGGAGTCCACCAATACAATCAACTCTTTATAAAACGAAATACAGCTCAGCTCAACTATAAATATTTACAATAATTACTAATCAATTCATGTAGCGAAAGTCAATTGTTCGTCGCCTGCGTGGGCGCACGCGAAAGTGATACGGAACATATCGTTTTTGTTGCGATGTCTATGTTTATGTGCGACAGTTTGACGGTTTAATGTTGGTTGATGTTTCTGTCATTGCAAGTATTAAAAAAGTTTTTTTTTTGCACTTGCAGTGACTGTTTCTGAGTGCAAGCAAATTTTTCGTTCGACTAATAATTTGACGCGGTTTCATGTTATTTGATGTTTCTGTAAGGGAAGTACGAAAAATCTGGTGGCTAGCTATTTGGTGCAAGCTAATTTTTATTTCTTTATTTATAATTATTCATATTCGATTAGGTTTTGATTGTAACAATAAGTTTATTTCATGGTGTTTATTTTTTCATTTATATTTATCTAGTTGTCGTGTAATATTGTAATACAGGGGAAAGCTGAAATAAATTTTAAACTATAGTTAGGTACTTGATATTTTTATTTGTTCTTCTTTATAATATCAAGTAGATGGTATATACTGCAAGGCCGAACTCACAAGAACTGCTTTAAGCAGGCAATATCGATATATTCAAGCGGAAATGATTTTTTTTTATTCGCTGCAAACACGCTTACTCCCAACTATGACATCTAAAGACTATTCAGACTAACCAATATTAATACCTACACAAATACTTTTCGGACTATGATCAGTTATAAATCTTATGAAAAAAAACAACTTCAAAATAAATCTTATACCTATGGTTTTTCAATGGATCCACTGTCATAACTGGACCAAATTAAAATGGAACCACACGAAAGGCACCATTTTTTAAATAAAAAAAGAATCAACAAAATCAGTTCACCCAGTCGAATGTTCTTAGGTACCAACATACAAAAAATACAGTCGAATTCAGTACCTCCTTTTTGAAGTTGGTTAAAAATACGTGACATTTATAAAAACATCCTACCTAATACCACTTTGATTAACAAACATCTTCCATCATTTACACACACACAATAACAAATGGTTTCTTAGATTTACGCGAATGTTAAACATTGAAATAAATGTACTTGTAGGTGTCGAAAGGTCGGTACCTAAAATCAAGTTAAAACCGCGACAAAATCCATAAAAAAGTAAGACACCGCATCTCCAGTCTGCTTGCGACCACGGCCGGTGTAACCTGGTCGAAACGTCAAGCCCTAAAGGTATTTATGCATGTTCGCGCTAATCCCCGTTCTATAATATTAATATAGCCATGCAGCGCGATAGTTTAAAAGTTATCATAAAAAAGTAGTTTTATTTCAACACACAATAACATTAAACATCTCAACATTCTAAACCGACTGTCTCGTCGGGGATTTCCGCATATTTGTCCCATTTGGACTGCATCCAAACTCGCTTTATTCAACGTGCAATCATTGATCTAGACGCTCCTTAGTGGGTAGAAGACTGTATTAGAATATGTTATTGGATGCACACATTGACTGGCCTGTTGGTCTAGTGGTTAGTGATAGTAACTGCTATACCGGAGGTCGTGGGTTCAATTCCCACAGAGGACAAATGATGAGCACGAGCATTGTTCTGTGTCTGGGTGTAATTTATCTATAAAATGTATTTATTTAGAAATACATTAGTAGGTATATATAGCTATCATTTCTCTGGTTACAACAGTACAAGCTCTGCTTAGTTTGGGATCAGATGACCGTGTGTGTGAGCTGTCCTTAGGATATTATATATTAAGGTTGTGGTGTGGGGCTCTCAAGCGTGGTGATCAATGCTCGTTCTCTGTATGAGAGGCCTGCAGTGAGACAGTTACAGGCAGGTGTTATTAACAGCTTCGGTAATAGCACCCACCGTGGGGCTCTCAAGCGTGGTGATCAATGCTCGTTCTCTGTATGAGAGGCCTGCAGTGAGACAGTTACAGGCAGGTGTTATTAACAGCTTCGGTAATAGCACCCACCGTGGGGCTCACAAGAGTGATCAATGCTCGTTCTCTGTACGAGAGGCCTGCAGTGGGACAGTTATAGGCTCATATTATTTTCACTATGCCTTAGATATAATGTGCAATTCACTCTTCCCGTTTACCGGTTTGTACATAAAGTTACTAAACAAGTTTTCCTTACACCTGCTTGCAAAATATTTTGCAATACCAGATGTATTGAAAGGTTATCGACCGTTTAATAATTGTAGCACTGTCGCGGACTAGTAAAAAACGTAGGTTATGTACTTGAAGAAAAGTAATTAGTGATGTAAAGAATTTGGTGTAATATGCGTAGGTATACCTATTTATATTATTTCATCATCATCATCATCCACAGCCCTTGTCCTTCCACTACTGGGCATAGTCCTCCCCTTTTTCGTGCCAGTTTCTATGCTCCTGTGCCAGCCTCATCCAGACTCGACACGAGACTTTAACTATGTCGTCGACCCATCTTGTTCCCTGACGACCGACGCTTCTTTTGCCTTGCCTTGGTCACCAAATATAACGTATTATTTACTGAGCTGACACTTTTGATGCTCGTCTTAAGTTTCGGGACCATTTAATATTATGCTACTTTCGAGCTGGTCTGATGATGGAGCCAGAAGGTGGCCATAGGAACTCTGTAACTTAAAAAGATAATTCCATCGTATTTGGACTTGATTTCACTAGTAAACAAGAATAAAGTATCTGATATAAACGGTAATTAAAAAAAAAGTTTTAAGTGACTGTAAGTAGGTACTTATTTTATAAATAAATTTCAATGAACAGCGTAGCTGTGTCGTAAACAGACGTATGTGACAATATTATAGGGGTTCCGGATTATTCTATGAAACACATGTAACTAAAAATAACAATAGTAATATTATCTAAACAAAAAGTATTTCAAGCATGATACAAGGTAAGTTTACAAATGGTCACCCATCCACAGACCAACCGCGACTAGCGCGGCTTTACCTTTATTGTTCTTCAAACTAGGTTAATCATAGTGTTTTTGCAATTAGCGCATTCTAACCATGACTTAGGCAATTATAAGCCTAATATATGGTTTTCGTAATTCTGACTATATTACACCTTACATAAATATTACATTAATATTTATAAGATAATGTAAGATCTGAGATTGTGTATTATAAAAATATGTAAGTATGTTTTCTCTGTATACATAGAAATGCTTAGATATTAACTTCCTACTGATTTTTATCACACTTTTACTAGCTTAAACTGTATCTATGTAAGAAATCTTGGAAGTCCATTTTGATCTATTTCCCGGTTTCCAAATAATGACATATATAAATAATAAATAAATGTGGACAACATCACATACATTGCTCTGAACCCAAAGTAAGTAGCTCTTAAGCAATTGTTTTTATGGAATTCAGAAACAAAGAAGGTACCACAAACACCCAGACCCGAGACAATGTAGAAAAGTGAGTTTCTACATTCATCCATCCGGGGATCGAACCCGGGACCTCAGAGCTAGCGACCTTGAAAACCGGTGCGTACGCCACTCGACCACGGAGGTAGTCATATTTTGGATACCTGTTTAGTTTAGATGAAAATCCATTGTTACTCAATTTATAAATAAACAAATAGTTGATAGAATTGTATAATGGCCGACTTACACCAAACGACGGAACTCACATTCTATCCCCAGCCCATTAAATTCTTTGAAATTCTAAAATAGTGTGATAGGGTAGGGGATAAATTTAGCATTCGGCCGTTTGGCATTAATCGGCCTTTACACTTATACAATCACTACAGTTTTAAGCAAATATTTTAGCAGCCAATTTCAAACAGTAAACTTTCATTTGAGTATGCAAGTAAAAGTGAAAAGCAATCAAAATCGCATTATTTTGAATGTCAGTAAAAGTATCTACATATTGTGTGATTTATGTTACTATGTTGTGACGTAATCAAAGTTCTGACAATCAGTCTTACTATGGGATACTGTGTTACCCAGTAAGGTTGTGGAGGTCAGATAGACAGTCGCTCTGTAATATACGGTGTTCAGCTGAATCTGGTAAGACTGGTAGCCGACCCCAACATAGTTTGGAAAAAGGTTCGACAGATGATGATGATGACGTAATAAATGTTTAATTTCCTATTTAGATTTAAATCTCATTATAAGATTAGAATTTGTTTAACCGATTTCATAACAAGAGGAAGTTATCTCATAAGTAGTAATTTTGTTATCTTGGCTACTTGTGAACAGTTATTATAAATGTTTCTTCCTTTAAATGAATAGTCTTTAAATATGTTTAAGGCTAGAAGTAGTAAATATATGGTTTTCCATATTATTATAAATATAAAAATAAAGTATAACTTACTTTAGGAAACAAAGGATTTTGTAAATCGTCAAATCAATAACAACATTTTAAATCCAATATTTTGTTTTAGCAGTATCGATTTACAAAGGTAGATGGCAAAAGTATATCCGTATGAATTTTGTTTACATTTTGAAACTTAGTAAACACAGTCCCCTATAGTTAAAAATAACTGTATCTATAAATACCTTGAGAGGGGTAGAAACGTCAGTAACATATGTTTCTAATCAATTGTTGTTTATTTTTAGATAAGATTTCAAGTGGGTTGCAATTTTGAATGATTTTTTAAAAGGAAGTCGTATTTTTTGGATGCTTCCTGTTTTAGACCAGCTGTAATGTAGTGAGTAGGTAGAAGCTCTTCATCTTTTGGCAAAATTAGGGAGCCGAGTGCATTTGGATGCCGAATTTTATATTTATTTTATTTTTGTTTTCAACTATTAAACTTATGTAGCAGTTTTATTTTACTGCAGTTTCGATCAAATGTACCTAGTGAGCGAGATTAATGATTTCTATATATTTTTGTCCGTAATTGTTGTGTAATCGAAATAAAAATGTGTCCAGATATTTGAAAATGTAATAACTGAACTGAAACTACCCAAATTTGTCAAAGATTTCCTAATTTATCAAATAAAATAGTAATCTTAGTTTACTAGAAATATAATTAACTGAATCTTACAACACAAAGAAAACTACACGTAATAAGTATTTATATAACCTGGATATGAAGTTATAAAGATAATTATCTGCCTGTCTGTCTGTCTGTTACAAAGAATGGTGGAATCAATAAAACTCTCGTTTTTATCTGAAGTTTAAGAGAAAGTTTAATTACATGACGGAATTGTAACTCTGTATGTTTTTTGTGGGTTATACAACTTGTTAGGTATACTAAGTTTTGTATGACTTTGTGTGTTTGTAGTATACTTAGGTATATAATATAGAATATCTTGGGATAGCCCGGTTAGTGGCAATAGGCTCGCCCCCTATTACATGGGACCTAAACATATCGGCGAACTGTGGGTGTACAATGGTACACCTCAGCCTACCCCTTCGGGGATACAGGCGTGATGATATGTTATGTTATGTTTATCTTGGGATTAATCACACACGGTCATCTGATCCGAAATTAAGCATAGCTTGTACTAAGGTAACCAGACAACTGATAAACATACTTACCTATATATTTCTCGCATCATCATCCACAGCCCTTGTCCTCCCACTGCTGGGCATAGGCCTCCCTTTTTTCGTGCTAGTTTCTATGCTCCTGTGCCAGCCTCATCCAGACTCGACCAGAGACTTTTATTATGTCGTCGACCGATCTCTAAATACATACATGGTATTAATTAATTACACTAATAAACAAAACAAATGATCGTGCTCATCACACAACATGTGTCCTGGGTGGGAATGACCACGAGCTCCGGTATAGCAGTCAGGGTCACTAACCACTAGACCAACATTATATATCATGGCATTTAAACAATTTCTAACAACTTTAACGCTTATAGAAATGACATTTGGCAACAAGGGCTGTATTATTTTGCAATAATACGAAAATATAGCGGTTTGTGAATAATAAAATATAAATGTTTAGGTACCTACCCTACTTATTGTTTAAAAAACTTTTAGTCTTTGTTTATGTTTTATTAGTTTATGTCCTATGACCTATATTATTAAACATTCTAATTGCATATTAGATATGATTGCTTATTATATATAGAGAATGTTATTTTTTTTTATTTACCATTTATTTCAAGTAACAAGACTCATAGTGTTAGTAACAATATACTTACAAACTATGTTAGTTATACCTAAAACTAAAACACAGATAAATAGATTGTGACATCACAGCTGCAAGGTGACAGGCCCTGCTGATACCTTGCAGCAGTGGTTCACAAACACACAATCCAGCCTACTTGATATCATAGACAGGATGCTGTTGGTGCTGCCCCGCACCCTACGCACCAGGGATGCACAGCGTTTCCGCATCACCGTATAGAAACAATCTACGTGAGCTTCAGCAAACATCCCCGATGCGCTGCAGTAACGGGGCAAGCCCATCAGCACCCTGAATGCATTATTATATTGGATGCGAAGGGCGCTGTACGATTTATGTGTATAATGACCCCACAGACTGCACGTATAAAACGACGTGCAGTACGCACTAAATATAGTGCGCTTGACTTCTTGAGAGGCACGCCTGAACCTGCAGGCAATCATATTTGCTCTCACACACAGCGCCCTCCGCTCCCTATCAATATCCTCATCATCCTTGAGACCAGTAGTGAGTATGTGACCTAAATATCTAAATTTATGAACCCTACTAAGGGGTATACCGCTCAGTTTCACTGAAGGCACTTCTTCTGGGTATTTACCCCTGGCCCCAAAGACCATGACCACACTTTTTTTAACATTATATGAAAGGCCGTGTAGTCTAGCAAATTGCTCACAAGTGGCTACGAGTGCTTTTAATCCGCAGATTGACGCGCTCAGCAGCACCATGTCGTCGGCGTAGCTAATGTTATTACAGCACACACCATCAATATGACACCCGACACGCATGCTGCTAAGCGCGCCAATCAGATCATTAACATATAGGTTGAAAAGCACAGGGGAGCACAACCCACCCTGTCTCACCCCACACTCCAACCCATATGACCTAGACAGGGCACCAGCCCATTTCACATTATTGACTTGGTTTCCATACCAGTATTTCAGAGTATTTGTTACCTCTGGTGGCACATTCACTTCTTCCATCTTTCTCCATAAAATATCGTAGGAAACCAAGTCAAAAGCCTTACTCAAGTCGAGAAAACATGCGTACACTGGGGTATGGCGATCCGTGTAGTACTTCACGGTATGCTTAACACTCAATATAGCGCTGTCAGTGGATAACCCAGAACTGAAACCAAATTGGTTATCGTGAATACGTATATGCCTGCTCAGTTGAGAGTCAAGCACACCATCAAATACTTTTGATATAATGGTGGCAAGAGATATTGGCCTGTAATTGTTCTTATCGCCCATGTCACCAGTTTTATTTTTGACGATAGGCACCACTGTGGTTTTTATCATATCACTCGGCATGTAGGCATGACCCAGGCAAAAAGTAAAAAGCATAGCCAATACTCTTGGCAAATGCGGACCAGCAAAACGGAGATGCTCAATGCTGAGACCGTCATGACCTGGAGATTTTCCTCGACGCATCTCGTTAATTCTATTTAAGAGCATTTTAGCTGTTATTTTAACTCCTAGGTCCCTCCGCGGCTCAACATTGAGCGTCAATCTAGATGGGCCCAATGGTGATTGTACACTAAAATGGTTTACAAAGAGATCAGCTATTTGTCCAGCATCATTTACGCCATCGACGCACACAGGGAGGCTAGGCTTGCCCTTTAGTCTATTTGTGTGTTTCCAAAACGATCGAAAATCATTTTTTGAATGCTGTGCAGCCAGAATATCCATTTTTATTTGAGTCTCATGGTCTTGACACCATTTCAACCGTGACTTAAATATCTTTCTAGCTTCACGCATTTCTTCAAAGATACGTCCCGATGTCAACATACCACTATTTAGCCAGCATAAAAATTTACGCCTAGCCTCCCTGTGAGCGCCGCTCACATGCATGTTCCAGCCCACGACTGTGCCTCGCTTTCTAGGACTATCCCCATAACTAATTAAAAGAATGTTATGAACTAACAATGTTTACAATCATCTAGTAACATTTAAATCATCATGAACACTAATAAAAATATGTAATTAATTGTACATTAAATATATAACCCAAAAATGTCTTAAAAGGTAATCTACAGACGACTGTTCAGGTCTTTAAAAAATAGCTTGAATAATCTATAAAACATTAGGTTACTAACAGAGAATCTGCATTAAAATCGGTCCAGTAATTTTGGAGCTATGATGACACAAATACGCTCATGATACACACCTCATTTTATCTCCCGAGCCTTTTCCCAACTATGTTGGGGTCGGCTACCAGTCTCACCGGATTCAGCTGAATACCGTATTATAGATGTCGCGATTGTCTATCTGACCTCCACAACCCATTTTACTAGGAAACCCAGTATCCCATAGTAAGACTGGTATGGGCACATTTAGCGTGTAATTAATTAAAATACTATTTATCATGTTTTTGTTTTGCAAAGAAATGCTCTCGAGTTATGCAATGACAAGCTTGTTTATCTCTTTATCTGTTTATATATTGACCTTTGACCTTTTGAGGTCATATTACACGTGTCCTGTTCATTTATGTGTGTTATACATTTGTTTATATTTGTTCTGTAGTGCATGTGCATTGTTTATCTCATGTGTAGGTTATATTGTTTAATATGCTTTCTTTATGTAAACAGAAAAGTTGTAAGTTGTAAAGATTTGACCTTAGTAAAATATACAAACATATATTGGAAGTTTAAAGAGATTTTTAAAAGGAGGTGTTACCTGTTTTGGTATTTTTGCAATGCCACAATAAAAATCTATTGTATTTTCTAAATAAAATAGCTGATTGTATGTATGTTTGTCAACTGATGCTCTGCAATTATAAATTTCTTTTTGTTTTTCGAGTAGGATTTTCTTTGCTTCTGGATTCAATGGTTTTTCGTTCAAAAAATGTAAGTTTTGTCAAAATCGGTGGAGTTGTTTTAAAGACTTATAATTATGTAGTGAACGACACAAACATACATACTTCCCAACGCCAGACAAATCTAGATAGTCTTACTATTGGTTGGTTGATCATAAAATCCCTTATAATATTAATTATAATAATTAATCTAATGTCATGATTAATTTCCTTGATCCCTTTATCTTTGACATTGGCAATAATGGCAATCTTTGTTTATTGTTTTGTTAGGATACCTAGGTTTTATAACGTATTTGAGCTAGGGTTTAGGTATATACCTAAATAAAAAGAGAGTAAAATAAAACTTTTACGGGTGTTTTTTTAACTGTAAATCTATAATGATTAGTGCTATAGTTTCAGCTTGCTTTTTATTAGTTTTTTATTTAAAGGAGAGGTAAAATAGGGGTGTTAAAAGCTGGACTTACCTTTCATTTAGTGTGTCTGTCTGTGATGTCGTAGTTCTTAAAGGGAATGGACCGATTGTGATGCGTTATTTTGTTTGTAAGCTGAAGAAATTGAGATAGTTATTAGCTCTTAGATATATACTTGGCTTAAGAATGCAATTAATATTTTTCTCATATAATATTTATTTACCTACCTAGTGTTATAAATGTATTATTCAAAATAATTCAAATGGGTCAATTACACAATCAAATATAATTTTAATGTTTATTACTAGAATTCGTAAAGTATTTTAATTAGCCTGTTTTACATTTTAATTGACGCCTTGTAAGTTTATTTTATTATATTTAAGTATTTGTTTAGTTTTTTTGGTGACCCAAATTTCGTATTTAATAAATAACGTGAACAACAAATCTAAAAGAAATAGTTAAATATAAAAAAAAACAGATAGACAATCTGATAAGTTCAGACACACATCAAATATCCATACTTATATTGCAATGCGAAAGTAACTCTGTATAACTGTTACCATTTACGCCTAAACAGCTGATCCAATTTGGATAAAACTTTAACTTTAACGTAATCTTAAATCCTAATAAACGACATAATGTATCCTTTCCTAAAAAAATATTAAAAAAAATGCTTACTCGTAAAATTTTGCCGCGATAAATATTTGACAGTTAAATATTCAAATTTGAATGAATGTTTTGAATTATTTATAAGTAACGACCACATACGGATCCCTTATCATTTAATTGTTTTGCCCTTGACCGGTTTTTTGCGAGTTATTTTGTATCTACGGTTATCTTAGCGCGGTGCCCATCTGTCTCATGGACTGCTTAGTGATGGGCGGGTATCGATGGTTTGGGGTATCGATATTTTTTGGACTGGAGAGGATTGTTCGCACAGAAATAAAAAAAAAATGACAAATAACAACAAAATTACTCACGCTATTGATTTTGATGTAATGTAATTGGGACCACGTGAGGTGTACGAGAATTTTAAAATCGGACTTCTATTGACGCAGATATCGCGTAACATACACAAAGAAAAAAAAAAATCATTCACATGAATTGACTTCTTACTTTTAGAATCGGTTGAAAATACTGTTAATGCTGTAGTTAAGTGTACTTTTACACTTTCCCACATCGTTACAAGGTTAAGCCGTGCTCGACGCGGTTGGTTCTTGGAATGGTGTCCATTGTAAACGATACTTTCCGTGCCTCAGAAAGCCGTTGCTCCCGACTGCCATACGTTGATCTTTGGCAGTCGTTAAGTCATTACAGTTCTTACACCCAGTCTTACTATGGGTTACTGTGTTAGTCAGAAAAATTGTTTGTGGAGGTCAGACTTTTTCTAACTATGTTGTGGTCGGCTTCCAGTCCACCGGATTCAGCTGAATACCGTATTCTACATAAAGCATTGCCTACACTACTGCACAACCTCCAGTGGACCCAAGTAGGTCGCTGCAATGTAAACCTAAGCAAAGCCAATGCATATACCTCTTGATTGTGGTTCCCCGTCGCAAGTCATGGCACTTTTGTCCTGCATGTCCTGCTCTACCACCTGCACTCTCCAGGACGTGATGGAAGCCAGAGACAGACCCATCCAAGTGGCATATTTTTAATCAGATAGATTTTGAAACTTAGATCTTTGACTCAAAATTAAGAAAGAAATTCTTCTTCTTCTTCTTCTTCTTCTTGAGAGAATGATCACAAATCTCTGTTTGACCAGAAAGTCGCCACTTGCATGGCTTTGTCATCGGCTACCATTAAGTCCTGGAGGGTGGCGGTGGTGGTGCAGGACGGGTAGGAAAAAAGATACGCCATGACGACCAAGGTCGGAGTTTGGATTTGTGCCCCGTTAGTGGCAATAGGCTTGCCCCCTATAACATGGGACCTAAACATACCGGCGAACTGTGGGTGTACATTGTTACACCTCTGCCTAACCCTTCGGGGATACAGGGGTGATGATATGTTATGTTATTCTTGAGTTGGGGCAACGTAAAAAGAAATTGAGGTGCCCTTAAAACCGGAACAACTCTTAATTAAAGACGGTACTCAACATTTTACGTTTCTTAGATAATCATTGTCCTAAACAATAGCTTATGAACGCAGGGCTGACTCAGATATATGTAACGGCCGTCATTATATGACGCATTCGAGTTTTGTTTGGCGAAAAACGTTTGTAAGCTATGGAGATTTTAGCGTGACCAAGAATTTTTGGTTCGATTCGGGTTGTTAAAGTTTTTGTTCATTTTGCATGATTATTGTACTAATAACTTTTAAACTATCGCGCTGCATGTTTATATTAATATTATAGAACGGGGATTAGCGCGAACATGCTTCAATACCTTTAGGGCTTGACGTTTCGACCAGGTTATACCGGCCGTGGTCGCAAGCAGACTGTTATTGTACTGTCCGAATCTGAGATCCTTTAAAAAATTTATTAACGTATATTTTTTTCTATGTTCCAAACCGCCATTGGTTTCTTCGCTTCCTTTCCTTAACATTTCTACTATCACAAATCTTAGTTAAGATTGAAATAAGGCGACTAAGACACAGAAGAAGTAGAATATGAACAAGATGAAGTAAAGCCTTCCTTTAATTTAAATAACTTCCAATTGTAGTAGAAGGAAATAATTGAAGCTACTTATTTTGTGCTGGTGGTACCAAGCAGTGCATCAGGTCATATTATTTCGGTATTTTTTCTAGTAAACAAGCGCTTTTGTTCTTACGTGTATTTAAATTATGCGATCATGGCGAATAAATGCTTTTACTTTCTTTCTATTATTTAGTTTGACACTAGAAAAGCGACATTTACACGTAGGTAGTTTAAAATCTAGATACGTGTTTCCAACACTGAATGTGTACATGGACAGCGATTTTCAGCTACCATCAGACATCAGAATAAATTCAAGCCAGTCTTGTACGTAAAAAAAATAATATACAAAACTATACTTAAAAAAAAAAACGTTACAAGCAGCCCTGTTAGTTAGTCTTGTTACCGCAATACATACCCATTGTATTATAATGAAACCTAGTTCCCACCCAAACAGTGCCAAATAACACAGCCCAAAGAATGTAAAACACTTTGTTTTTCATATTTTATAGTCGGTTCTCAGATCCACATTTTTAATTTAAATGTAGGCTGTCTTTTATTGGTACTTTGATAGTATTCTTGTGTAGAAAATTAAGGTCGGAATAGAAAAAATATGATTTTTAAATAAGTGTACAATGGGCTCATAGGGCTTAGGATTGGCGCCAATCACAGCTAAACGGGGACGCAAAAAACCACGCAGAAGGAAGCAGAACTAAGCAATGGACCGGAACTGATGAAAATAATGGAGGCTGGTCTTTGCCCAAAAGTGGGGCAATTCAGGCTAAACATAATAATAAGTACCACATTTCGGCTAAACCAAAAAATAAAATAACACCTTATGACTCTTTGTCTAAGTGAAAGAAATAGGTACTCAGATTAGCTCAAGCTTAACAAGTCTTGGTACTAGATCATGAAGCAGTGTTAAATGATAATGCACTTCTGTTTATAAGCAAGTCAATAAGTCTATAATCGAGACACAAATGTCCTTTCATTTTGGTCAGATTTGGTCAGGTTATTTTTAAGATTCAAAGAAGAGTTCAAACTCGAAACAATATTACGAAATATGTGTCTATGTTTTCCTCATCTACCTAGATTGAAGACACCTTGACTTTTGACGGCTTCCTATCGACAAGATATTAAGAAAAAACTAGGTAATTTATGTAACGGGTCCATAATTTCAGAAATTTTAGATTTTTACGTCATGATTAGGATTTGTACAGTGATTTCTTCATCTTTATAAAACCTGTCAGAATAATATCATTCTCTTCCCATAGTTTTTCTTAATTATTTTTAACTCACCTCAAAAAGAGGAAGTTCTCAATCCTACTGCGTGTTTCGTACACTTAATAAGCTCTGTCTACAGCAATTGTGGCTTGATTTTTGCCATAGTCCTATTTTCCTTTATATATAGGTATTTCCTTATTTTAGAGTTAGTCCTATTTTCATACAAATTAGTTTTTATTTATGTATTAAAATTAAAATGAAATGAAATGAAATTCATCTTGTTTTTGTGAATCATAATTAAGGCTTGTATTATATTAATATTATAGAACGGGGATTAGCGCGAACATGCATAAATACCTTTAGGGCTTGACGTTTCGACCAGGTTACACCGGCCGTGGTCGCAAGCAGACTGCTTCTTCGCGCTAATCCCCGTTCTATAATATTAATATAAACATGCAGCGCGATAGTTTAAAAGTTATTAAGGCTTGTATTACCAAAATTCACGTAATTTTCTTCGACTGACCTCAAAAACACAGTGTTCTTAATTCTACCCATTTTTACATATTCATTTATGCAAAATTTATATCACTATACATTTCTCGTTTGCCACATCAGGTTTTTGAAAGATCTCGTCCGGTTTAGCAATCCGGTTTTTCCAATTAATTATAGTAACATCTTTGATTAGATCTTGAATTATATTTCTAGCCATTTCTAGGTCATTTACTGTCAATTAGATATTTTCGCTAGTTTAATTGGTATTTAGAAATGTGATCGATCAATGTTTGACGACGTTTCTGTCGAGTGGCGTACACACCGGTTTTCAAGATGATGCTAGCTCTGAGGTACCGAGTTTGATCGTCGGATAAGTCGATGTTGAAAACCACTTTTCAATATTTTCTTGGGTTTGGGGGTTTGTGGTGGCTTTGTTGTCTCTGATATCATACCATAATTTATACCATAGCAGAATAACTATTGGTGTTATTTTTGATCGACGCAACATCGAAAGTGATACATACATGTGAGATGATCTTGTCAGCATGTTTAAATTAGTTTAATGTGCCCTTAATTAATGGAATTACGGACTACGTCTGTTCTAATTAAGAAAATAAATAAATAAGTTTGACGTGTCTATCTGACTGTAGTATCGTAGCTCCTAAACGAGTGGACCGATTATGATGCGTTTTTTTTTAACATTGACGTAAACGATCTGTTTCTTAGCTATAATTTATAATGATCGGGTCAGTATTTTCAAAGTTTTGAACAATTTTAGAACATTTGAAGAGGATTTTTTAGAGTTTTTATTTATATTTGTAGTTATAGTTATATACAACGAAAATCAATAAATACACTAGTTTTAACGTAACAGGTTTCACGCAAACCTGATTTGATTACAAGTAATAATAACTAAGTCACGATTTGGGCCTGCGTCGGTTTGGACGTAAAAACAAAGATGTTATACAATACCTGTTTTTTACTTAATAATAATAGTATCAGTTTCAGTGAAATTAGACATGCTATGTCTAACATGGTTTGTCTAATGTGTAATAATTACAATACCAGCTTATCGACGTCCCACTGCTGGGCACAGGCCTCTTCCCATATAGAGAAGGCTCGAGCATTGATCACCACGCTTGCTCATTTGAGGATTATATGTAAGGCGATAATATTATGTAAGGTGGATTAATATAATTCTATTAAAAGAAGAAATAGTCAACATACACTTGTGGAAATAGGAAAGGGTATGGGACAGTTTAGCCTTAAATAATATTAAATTCATCATCATCTCCCTGCCCTGTTCCATTCATCTCTACAACTTGTCATCTCAGTATTTACTCCTTTCTTTCTCATATCATCTTCCACTCAATCCATCCATCTCTTTTTTGGTCTACCTCTGCATGTATACCCATCCACATTCATACTCATAACTCGTCTAGTAACGTGGCTTTCATCCCTTCTTCTTAAATAATATTATCTATTTTTTTATTATTATTCCATACTAATAATAAAATTCGAAAGTAATTCTGTTTGTTATGCTTTCACTGCTTAAACTGAGTTTTATGGCACTTGTTATCATAACATAACAATTATTTACCCTCGTTAGTATTTTTTACTGTACTGCCTCGATGGCCTAGTGGCGCTAACCGCGACTGCTACGCTAGAGGTCTTGGGTTCGATTCCCAGGTCGACCAATATGTTATTGGGTTTTTCTATGAAATTCTCAGTAGCAGGTCGGAGTTTGGATTTGTGCCCGGTTAGTGGCAATAGGCTCGCCCCCTATTACATGGGACCTAAACATATCGGCGAACTGTGGGTGTACATTGGTACACCTCTGCCTAACCCTTCGGGGATACAGGCGTGATGATATGTTATGTTTATGTTATGTTAGTATTTTTTCATTTGTGACTTTCTGTCCATGACACTTTTTCCATCCACAACACCACATTTCAAAAGTTTATATCCTTTCACCTAAATTGGAATCCCGAAAAAATTACATATTCTCTTTCGCTCTGTCGCTAGTAGTCAGTTAGTATAAGTGTAGGATAATGTTTGTAGGTTTGTCTACATACCTTCGTGACCACTAATCAGATTGTGACTAACCTTTGGTATTGATTTTCTCACATTTACATACTTAGACAAGCGTGCAAGTTTCGATGCTTTCGTGCGATGAATAGAGAGAATATAAGTCGACTTTATTTTGTTTATAATGCCTCTACATTGCAATCATAATTTATTAATTCTAAGTAGGCTACCGAGTAGTTCGTATAGCAGTTTGAAGGTCAAATTTTATTTTTTTTAATTATTTTTTGTTTTCATTGTATATAATGTATATTTAGTACCACTAGTCTATGTTACTGTACATAATGTGGCTTGTTGATTTATCCAGACGCCTGATTGACACTTCGCGTGTCCCAAAGGCTGGCTTCTACTCAGGTCAGCGCATAAGCATTGCCATACAACGTGGCAATGCTGCCAGCCTTTTGGGCACACTCCCAGTCGACAGCGACGTGGGTGAATTTTTTGACGCCTTATTTTAGTTCTTAGTTTTATTTAGTAGGTAGGTATATAATTTTTCCTATTTAATATGTAGGCTTAGTTTTTATAGTATTGTAAATATTTTAAGATATTCTGTACTGAATAAATAACCTATATACTGCTTGTGGAAGAGAGATAGTCAGCCACTTATATAAATATCAAACACAAAAAAATATCTTTTTAAATCGTGCCCTAAATATCGCCGCCGTAGATATCGCGTAATAGCATAAGAAAGTTACCGTTGAATTATGAACCTCCACCTTTTAAAGTCGGTTAAATAAAAAACAGTAAAAGATAGGTGAATGTACTTCACACAAACAAGTGTTAAGAAACTTACATAAAAATTACGAATGTTAGCTTAAACTTAGTATCAAAGAATAATGATCTTAAAACAATATGCCGGATGCGGTACCCTCGATTCGCTTGTTGGCTATAGCTATTGCATCATGCACATTGTGCAGGGTACATATTTCGTAGATTTTGGCCTTTGTATAACTTCTCGGTCATTCGAAAACTTGGACTGAGTAGTTAGGAATGTCAGAGATGATGACTTATTTTTATGTCTATCTGTTAGATAATAAATATTAGACACTTATTTTTTCTTTTGCCCAGTAAACAAAAATTATACCTAAAGATACGGGTACAATTCTTGCGTGACGTTACTTCTAAGCAAAATTCTACCTACCCGTGATGTCACAAGCCCCTACTCCTGAACTTTAAAGCGAATTATCTTCGTATTATTTTTATTGATTTGATAAAAGATTTTTTTTTGTTATTTTATGTTATCACCTGAATTGTGCATGAAATGCGTATGAAACTATAGACGGTACTTACTACAAAAGTTTGGTTTTAGAATAATAATTATTAATTTTACAAAGGCACTAGGTACTAACTTACAAACGCCTATGAAACCGCGGGGCGAAGCTAGTGACTAATAAATGTGACCGTAACATGTAGATCATTTTGCGCGGAATTTGAAAAAAAAAATACAAAATAATATGCTTTCACTACTTTAGATGAATGCGTAAAAAAAAGAGTATGTCCATGACAACTAATTTATTTCAGTTGAATGCTGGTAATAGAAATATGTGTAGTAAGGAACATAAAACTCTGCAAAGGAAGAAGTATTGAGTAATTGTTAAGACTATTGTTAGAATAAGAATCTATTTTTCTGGGGCCCAGAAAAGGTGCAAACCAACATAATTAACCGTACAAAAAGAAACAAAAATAATTTACGTAGGTAATTCATACTTTTGACGACCTCCGTGGTCGAGTGGCGTACACACCGGTTTTCAAGGTGTCGCTAGCTCTGAGCTCCCGGGCTCGATCCCCGGAAGAGACGTCTAGAAAAAAACTGTTTTCATTTAGAATAGGTTTGCCTCACATTTGTAACTTTCGTCCGTCTCTGACTACATAACACAAGGGCTTTAGCTATTTATTACAAGAATGTATGCGAAAAAACTTGCTTTTTAATTGAATTTTAGCCATACGACGTTTTAAAAAAAGAAGGACTCACACTTTAATTCTAGTGGTCTATTTTATTAGTCTAAACATATTATGATAAAAATATTTTAGTTTAAAGACTTTCTACAATCTCGTGGACATTTAGTCTGAAAAAAAAAGGTTAAAAGACACTAGGGTAAAATTACCGCGATTGACTTGACCGTATATAAATAAGCTACCTCATGCAACGACAACCAATTTCTCGACGGGTTGTCAACGAATGGCCTTTGGTCATTTCTCAAGTCGATCATCTAGTTAATGTCTAAACCATTGACGTACTATATACATAGACTGCTACTACCGCTAGTTTCCCCTTGTGCCAAGCGAGAGCAGTTTTTAGTCTGTATCTAGTACATTCGTTTACTGATTTAAGTAAATTTTCGCGCAACGAGAAACTTATATACAAAAATATCGATGGTTTTGACATTGTTAGGTATATATTAGTGTTTTAGATCGATTTTTTAAAACGGCTAGCTCCATCTTCATACATAATTCACGATAAAACTGGTTCACACTAGTGCTTAAGGTTCAAACTTTGATAGGCTCACTCTATAGTTTCAAATGCATTGAAGCTACCTCATGCAACGACAACAAATTTCTCAACGGCATGTCAACGAATGGCCTTTGGTCATTTCTCAAGTCGATCATCTAGTTAATGTGTAAACAGATTCGACAAAAAACAGTCATTAGAATCCAGTTTGAACCAGTAATAACGCCATTACAGGTGACTTTCACGTAGAGGTGTATGATCGAAAGCGATTTATACACGGAAATGTACTCGTTGCGTAGTCAGGTGCTTCCTGCTAAGAAAGTTTAGCTTCCTGTAGAGGTTGAGTTGAAGCTGTATTTTGCCGTATGTAAGCAAATAAGACTATTTCAAAAAGTAGATAGAGTGACAGGGATGTATTCTAATTTAGATTACCTCCGTGTTCGAGTGGCGCCTACAACGGTTTTCAAGGCATCGCTATCTCTGAGGTCTCAGGTTCTATCCCTGGACTGATCAATGTAGACAGCACCTCTGTTGTCTTTAATTCTTTAAAATGCGTGCGTTAGCTACTTACTTTGGGTTTACAAACATCCATATATTCAAACAAACTTTCGCGTAGTAAGAATTTTGACTTCGTCCGTGGTCGAGTTTCGCACACATCGGTTTTCAATGTATCGCTAGCTCTGAGGTCCCTTGTTTGATCCCTGGTTAGGTCAATGTAAAGAAACATTACAACTAATCTATATTGTCTCGGGTCTGGGTGTTTGTGGTACCTTCGTTGTCTCTCATTCCATAACAAGAGCATTAGCTTCTTACTTTGGGTTCAGAGCAATGTATGTGATGTTTTCACATAATTTATTGTTTATTAAAACGTTGGGTTTCGAACCAACAACCTTGCACCATGCGAATCCGGTGGTTGACCTATAGGCCACCACAATTATGTTCTTTATACGTTTATTATTTATAGTGAACCAAGTTCTCCACAAAGTGTATGTACATTTATTATGATACATTTTCTTTATATAAGGTTGTCAGGTAGAGAATGTTTTATAGCCTTTAAATTATTTTTATGACAACCAATGTCAAATATTGAATTAACTTAAATATGTCTAGTGATTAATCAGGTATGTACTAAGAAAACATTAACTACTTTTAGTACATTACAGGCTTACAGCTCACTTCAATAATAATAGTTGAAGATAAATAATCAACCATATTGACAAGTGAATAAAGGCGATAAAAAATATTATATATGTTGAGATGGTTTGGCCATGTCGAGAGAATGAATGAGGAACGATTGACGAAAAAAGTATATAAGGCGAGTGTGAATGAAAGTGTTGGAAGGGGTAGACCTAGGCGGACGTTTCTAGACCAAATCGGAGACGTCTTGAAAAAAGGCCAGGTCAAGAGTACCCTAAACCGAAGAGCATGTATGAAGGGAATTATGACAGTGGATGAAGCGAAGCAAGTATGTAAGGATCGTAGCAAGTGGAAAGAAGTGGTCTCTGCCTACCCCTACGGGAAACAGGCGTGATTATATGTATGTATGTATGTAAAAATATTATTAAAAATCAGTTGTCAAAGCCACCAAAAAGCTATTTCATTTGACATTTCAGACATTACCTGCGACTAGCGCCTCTGGCGGCAATTGATAACTATAGTCCTAATTGACAACCTCCTCCTTTGGAAGTCGGTTAAGTATAACCACAGATGTGCGTTCAACTATACTGCGGACTATAACATTCCTTTAAAAGAATTCCTCTATTCATTTCAATAGTTCTTTATAAACAAACATATTATGATAATAATAATATGACGTAGAAATAGACGTTTCTTTATGTACCTACTAGTTTATTGCTGTGTGTTTGTCTGTTTTTAACCACCTACGTAAAAATGGCGGTGTTATAAGTTTGGCGTGTCTGTTTGTCTGTGGCATCATAGCTCCTTAACGAGTGAACCGATTATGATGCGGTTTTTTGTTTGTAACCTGACGTAGTCGAAATGGCCATAAGTTGTGTTCTATTTGAGAAAAATTGAGGGGTTTTTTCATTTCCAATTTATGTTGCAAGTAAATCAAAATACCTACTATAATATATGTTTGTGTAGGTCAACTCTTCACCTGAATTTTATTACCTGTGAAGAAAATAATTACTATATCACATATAGGTACACATGCACAAAGCTATACTAAAGTAATTAATATAATATTCATGAAAGCACAATACACGTGTTGCGATTTTTTATTTACGGTACTATAATAATTAAAGCTTGATAAAGTTAAATACAGTCCATCAAATCAACGAAGTACCGTTTGACGTTTCATATTTTAACCAACTTTGAAAGAAGGAGGTTACCAATTCGTCTGTATGTTTGTTTCATGATATGTTCGGCAATTCTGGATCGATTTGAATATCCTTCATTCATCTAAGTATAATTGGAGTCGGTTCTTTTCTATCATTTAGGTGTAACCAATCCTGTAAAAAGTCTTCATACTTTGAAATAAAACTACTTTTTACGGATTTTTTCGCGGTCTACCCGTGACCATGATACCTGCAAAGGTGTCGAAACGTTGGGACTTAATATCTTAATATAAACCGCGAAAAAATCCGTAAAAAGTAGTTTTATTTCAAAGTCTTCTTACTATAATTTATTTTATATTTGGTTTCTTAGATTTACACGAATGTTAGACATTGAAATTAAACTACTTTTTTTACGGATTTTGACGGGGTTTATTTTGATTGTAGTTCCCGAGTCCCGACGTAAAATGTCCCCATGATACCTGCGTAAATGTTGAAACGTCGAGACCTAAAATCAAAATAAACCGCCACAAAATCCGTAGAATTGTAGTTTTTTTCAATGTATTTTTAATGTTTTTCGTTAACTACAAACAAACGGACAGACAAATATTATTTAACATTAGTTTCTCATACGATTTCGCGGTTACTGCGGTTGCTTTAACCTCTAACAACCTGCGGAATGAAAGTAAAACGTATCATATGTTCAAGCCTACTGACTATTGAGAAACCATTCTATTAATACGTAGTAAATAATACAGGTACAATATCACATAGTTTGCTCTGAACCCAAAGTAAATAATAAAAAATAAATAAATGAGGACAAACTCATATACATTGCTATGACCCAAAGTAGCTGGAGCGCTTGTCTTGTGTTATACAAACCTCAGAAG
The DNA here is from genome assembly GCA_905146925.1 of Autographa gamma. Lineage (NCBI taxonomy): Eukaryota > Metazoa > Arthropoda > Insecta > Lepidoptera > Noctuidae > Autographa > Autographa gamma. Next base: position 1,078,471 of record LR989878.1, on the reverse strand, counting down.
ATTTAGAAAAGTGGTTTTCTTTATTGTCCCGCCCGGGGATCAAACCCGGGACCTCGAGTTAGAAATACCTTGAAAACCGTAGTGTAAAAATAACGTTCAGCATTGTACTTATTTTAATTAGATTAATTTTCAAAATTCTCTAACTCCAATGTTTTATATTTAGTGTGACTACTTTTTACTAAATTATATTATTATTGTATATGTATATGAAATGATATGAAGTTTATTTTTTCAAGTAGGACTATAAAAATTTACAAAGACGCTTTTACAATGTCTTCCTAAGCTAGATGAAGTCGACATTTCCTAACTGACTACCCTGAGAAGAAATGTCGAAACAAAGTATTATAGAGATTTAGTAAAAGTTTAAGAAAGATACCTTTTTATTTTAGTATTTTTGCTAGCCCTGACAAATCTGCCACCGAATCCAAACGGTCGAAGTGTCGAAAATACTTTAATATCTTCAGTATTGAAAGTTTCTTACTTTCTCCTGTCAAATTACTGTTAACAATAGTTTGAGATTTAATTGCTTTGAACTTTGTTAATATTGATGACGTTATATAAAATATAATATATCGTTTACTTTTGGTCTTTTTAAAACTAAAATGACGGTATTTGACTATGACATTCAAAATGTCCCTTTTTAAGGAGAAGGGAAGAAAATCTGCCTAGTAAACTCGTTAAGTCGAGATGCGAGTACGATGCGAAAACTTTATTCTAAACTAGCTGTGCCCTCGGTTTCAATCGCGTGACTTTTTCTGGCATTTTTTTTTTCTCTCCGTAAGAGCAATGCTCAAGCTTCAAGGAATATTATAAAAACAGAAATATCAAAATCGGTTCAGCTATTCTCGCGATTTGTGCTTACCAACACATTCAGCAATTCATTTTTCTATTATGGATTATATCTTACTGGTATTGGTATTCGAAATAAGTTTTTTTTACAGAATTCGCACATTCATATTTCGCATTATTACCTATTGCAAAACGGTCTACAACAATTGTAAATGTTAAAATGGTGATGAGGTCAAAACAATAAAAAGTAACGCTTCGCTCAGTCACTTACTGCGTTTACCTTCAATGCTGTATATAACAGTATTTTACATGTGCCGAATGCCTATCTTTCTCTCACGTACCCGATTATCGACTCAAACGAATGCAAACTCTCCAAAACCGTTTCATGCGTAGAGCTACAGGCGCTCCAGGTTACGTCCGTAACTTGCAGTTGCACTGTGACTTAAAGCTGCCAAAACGCGCTGCGATCCGATTTTTCGACTCCTCCGAAACCCACCGTAACCCGCAATCGTAGCGGCCGCTTTTATAATATATATATATATATATATTGCTCTGGCTGGAGGCCTTAGGGTCCTCGCCAAAAGTCCGGTGAACCAGTCAAAGCCTGCGCTCAGGCTAACTGCAAAGATCCTTACAAAAAAAAATGCACATCTTTATAACCTATTGAATAAAGAAATATCCTGAAATACTGTATATTTGAAACAAAACCACTTTTTATGGATCGACGACCGGTCTGCCCGTGACCATTATACCTGCAAAGGTGTCGAAACGTCGGGACCTAATATCTAAAAATAAACCGCGAAGAAATCCGCAAAAGGTAGTTTTTTTTTTTCAATGTGTAACATTCGAGTAAACCTAAGAAACCAATAGTGTATATTTGTCCTTTAAAACCTAATAACTAAATAGAATTACCATTTACAAATCCATCCTTATCAAATACTATAAATGCAACCAGTTGACTGATATTTATAAATGAATTTTTATGTCAATAGTAGTATAATGTAACGGGAATAAGCGCATACCTACATGCTTAAACACATTTAGGGCTTGACGTTTCGACCGGGTTACACCGGCCGTGGTCGCAAGCAGACTGATGGTATGTAAGCATGTACGCGCTGCTTCCTGTTATATAATATTACTATAAACATGCAGCGCGATAGTTTAAAAGTTAGTATGCTATGTGAAGTTTGTTTGGACCTCGAGAAAGGACATGCAGACTACTTATCGCCTCGATAACCGATCTAAAAATTCGGAGCCGCTGGCAAAAGCTAGTAAAATAAGTATATTATATAATAATAATCCAGCCTATTAACGTCCCACTGCTGGACACAGGCCTCTTCCCATATAGAGAAGGCACGAGCACTGATCACCACGCTAGCTCTCTGCGGGCGATTTCAGATCCCAAATTTGAAATCCAGATTTCCTCACGATGTTTTCCTTCACCGTTTGTCTGAAGTGTTTTAGAATAATTAAGAAAGTACATATAACTTTAAAAAGTTACATTGGTACTTGCCGGGTTCGAATCTGTTCATTGAACCACAACTACCACAACATTTGAAAATAAGTATCATCTGCTGGGCACAGGCCTCTTCCCATATAGAGAAGGCACGATAATGAATCAAAATATTTATATTAATAAATTTTATTCTCTTTCCAGGATCAGAAAATCTACGACATCCCATTCGAGACGAGAGCACCATCACCAGACATCCCACTCCACATCGAGCCAGAACCCCCAAAAACCGAATTCGCGAAGCTCCGTCAAAATTTCGAAAACGGTTTTCCGGCACCAGAAGTCAAAAAACCAGCTCCAATGAAGCCTAAACCTATTTTAGTATCGAAGACTAAACTGGCTAGGTCTATAGAGAATCTGAATGGGGAGTTTATGAGGAATCCGGGTAAATATCACACAGAACAAAGGAGGTTGAGGAATAAATGTGAATCGGGGATCAGTTTTACGCTGCCGAAAAGGGATACTCAATTGGATTTGGATAAGGAGAATGTGAGTATTTTTGTGAGTTTTATTTTGTGGCAAATTTTTGCTTTTTTTCTGTGTATATGTTTTCTTTTGCATACGGTCAACAGATCCCGAAATAATTACTATGTATCTATAATTTACAAACGGCTCACGAATCTGAAAATAGGCAGTCTGCATTATGGGAACCAGACAACTGATAAACATGCTCATATGTTGATATGTTCCAAAATACTTAAAAATTATAGACAAATAACATCCAGGCTGAGCAACGTATCAAACCCTAGGGTTTAGCATTCAGTAATTGTTTCCATAGTTAACAGATCGATAGGTTAAATTTAGCAATGAAGAGTTTATTAAAAAGCTTTAATAAGCTAAACTAGTCTTTATAATTACTAGTCTTTCTCTGTCTATAAAAAAATATATAAACAAAGCCATAAGCGCCATAGCGGCGAAAACCTGAAACTATATGTGACCTTCCATAGTCTATAGTTCAATGGTTTACCAAGAGATGGCGTTGACGGCAACTTACAGAAAATTTGTCTGGTATAGACTGGTATCTTATAATTATAATTTTATTTTATGCATTACATTCAAATAAACTGCCTCGTTGGCCTAGTGGTTCTAAGCGCGCCTGCTACGCTAGAGGTCTTGGGTTCGATTCCCGAGTCGACCAAGGTGTTATTGGGTTTTTCTATGAAATTCTCAGTAGCAGGTCGGAGTTTGGATTTGTGCCCGGTTAGTGGCAATAGGCTCGCCCCCTATTACATGGGACCTAAACATATCGGCGAACTGTGGGTGTACATTGGTTCACCTCTGCCTAACCCTTCGGGGATACAGGCGTGTTGATATGTTATGTCATTACATTCAACTCATCATTTAGACACAACGTATCTCACAAGTAATACATATTTATTAAATTGTTTAGTGTGATTGCAAAGTCAACTCATACATGGATCTCACAACTTTTGTAAGAACTGAGTTGCGAGCCTTGATTTTTTTTCAAGTTATGTTTTTGATAGTTTATAATTCCCCGCAATACGTTTTTTGAGATACTATGGCTTAGTGAAGCTGTAAATTATTCGCTATCTAGTCTAATATTTACCATGACCTTAAAAGAGTACAGCTACAGAAAAAAAATGATGAGTCAATTATCTTCCATTATCATACTGTTTCTAAAACAATTACTCATAAACTTATCGCTATTGCAAAATAAACCTTATCTTTAACCAATAAAGCGCAAAATCATTTAGCAATACATAGCGTTTTCGTTCCTCTAAGCTTGCTACTGAAAATTAGACTTTATATTTGCAGTTTTAAGTTCATAATCGTTTAGCTTTAAGTATAACAATGTGGTCTATTTAAGGTTATGTAAATTGAACTCTGATGTGCAAAGAATTAGGTCTAAATTAGGCTAAAAATGCGAATTTGAGTTCATAATTCGCGGTTAGAATGAAAGGGGAGTATGCGTGTACAGATGAAGGCAAAAGTGTTTTGATTTCATTATTTTGATATTAAGTTAAGCTTTTTTAGTTATCATTGTCATAGTTGTATGTAGCTATTAGTTCAAGATACTTTGTAGAAGAAGATCTCGGTTTTCTCAAAAATAAAAATAAAAAAAGTTTTAGTGTCAAAATAAATTGTGACTAAATAAACTGAAACTAAATATTTCGACACAAATTACATGATTCATTTCCTTGTGTTATCATTTACTCATTTGCCTATTTAGACAAATTACAACTTTATTATGAATTTAATATTTTTCCATCAATCATCGGTGACCAACCTATGGGCTAGGCCCTAGGGCACTGACCTCTAAGCTTTATGAAGAGAAATCTTTACAGTTAAATCCATTTAATTTTTTCAACACCAATAATAATATAGAGGGAAGCACGAGCATTGATCACCACGCTTGCTTGCGGCCGATTTTAGATCCCAAATATTGGAATCGAGGTTTCGTCACGATGTTTTCCTTCACCGTTTGTCAGAAGTGTCTTAAAATAATTAAGACAGTAATATAACTTTGATAAAGCCACTTTGGTACTCGCCTGGGTTGGAACCTGCAACATTGTGCATACAAATCCGTTCTTTGAACCGCTAGGCTACAACGACATTTTTATCCCAGTATACATTGACATAAATCAGTTTTAAGAAATGTTACACACACATATCCATCAAACCAATAAATAATGTATTTCGCTTGACGTCACCATACAATTTCGCCAAGATTCCATTCACGAAAGGTTTCGGTTAAAAATACATCATTCTGACGTTTCTTGCTTTCGTAAATGTGTAGGTTTGTTTATTCCCTATTATTGTTTTCAATTTGTTAGGTATGGAAATACGTCATATGATTGATTACATGTAAATGTAAATAGATCTGAATTCAATGAAATTTATATTGGACCACCTCTGAGGTATACCCTAACGCTGACAATTTTTTTTTTAATTCGATTCTCGGTCCACTAGATGCTTTGAGAACAAATTTTTGATAACGTCCACTGTTTGAAGACGGTTGAAAAGAACATACGGACAAATTGAGTAACACATCCTTTCAAAGTCGGCTAAAGAAAGTCAGGCGCATTAAATCGTACTATTTTTGAAGTCCGTTAAAAATAAAAATATTGATCCTCCCATTTGGTATACCTGTAGTCATCGTCATCACCCACAGCCCTTTACCTCCCACTGCTGGGCATAGGCCTTTCCTTTCTCGTGTCATTTTCACGGTCCTGTGCCAGCCTCATCCTGACTCGACCCGAAATTTTGGCTATGTCGTCGACACATCTTGCTTCCGGCCTTGCCTTGGCCACCAAACTAGGTCCTACTTATAATAGGTAGAACCAAATGCGTGATCGATCGTCACAAAAGTTGAACTAGCCAAGTTATATTAAAGGTTAAGAATCAGTTCAATAAAAACATTCCATAACACTTGTGAACTTATATACAAGTATATCTGTTGTATAACACTTATCTGACTGACTCACGTGCGGCGAGCACGGAATCACGATGCGGTGGGCTTACATGCCGCTTGTTACTACGGAACTGTGACGTCATAGTGGCGGTCATGGTCGGATGTGTACGAAAATTGGTGTAGACAATCTCAAGAATACGTACATACGAATTGTAAATATAAAGTTGGTTGAAAATAGGTTTTATTAAAAATATACAAGAAAATATCTTAGTATTTATTTACATTTCATTATTTAGTTTTTAGCAACGATTTTTTTTTACAAGAACCTTTAATTGCTACTAACTTCACAAGTAATTATAAATTCAGCTTTCAATACTTCAAAATTAAACAAATACTACTTTATTATTTAAAACACATCTATAAATTCAAGCAATTTAATTCTACAATTCTCGTAATATTTATTTATTTAACACTTTTTGCACACTGTTGCACAAAGGCGGACTTAATGCCAAAAGCCATTCTCTAATATGGTCATTAACAAAATCGCCCCATGTGAACCGACCTTAAAACCGTCGGCATTTACCAAGCCGTTACGCTAGGCAGCAGTGCGCGCCGCAATCGCGCAAACACAATACCTATTTAATAAATCAGTTTTATTTTATTTCACAAAATATACGAAAACTAAAAAAAATATATCACTTAATATCAAAATGTAAAGTGCAAGCAAAAATCGACCCTAAAGTGTACAATCGTACTTATAATGAATATTGAAAGTGGATTAAAAATTATGTGAGTCATTCGCGTTTGTTAAAAAAGTGGTGTTTTTATTTACAAAGAAAAAGTTTTTTTTTGTGAATCATTGATTTTTGATAAAAAGATTTTCAGTGTATTTGAAGTAATGTGAATATTTGGCTGTGATATAATAAAAAAAGACTGTTTTCAGTGTAAGTGTGTATAAAACCTACAAAAAAATATAATTAGAATTAATTATTGATTTAAAAGTGCAGTGAAAAACATCTAACTAATATTATTTTAAGTGACCACTAAAATAGTATTAAATTCAAGTTTTAAACAAATAAATGAGTGATTTGTGTAAAAATATAACCGAAATATCGAATTTAAATTAATCAGTTATTTAAACATAATTGGTATAATTAAAGTGCAGTGTATAAGTGTATCTCCAGTTATCATGAATGGGTTCATCAGGTAATGACGTCATTAATGACGTAGCTTGTGTTTATAATTGTAATCTTTGTTGTAAACTTTATCTTTTTTATTGTCTTTTAATGTTTAAACTGATGACCTGCGTATTTATGCGTAGTTTTTTAAAATACGAGTTTTTACTGAAAGTATTACCTTTTTAATATCTTTATTGAAAGATATAATAAAAATGCTTATAAACGTCCCACTGCTGGGCACAGGCCTCTTCTTATATAGAGAAGGCACGAGCATTGATCACCACGCTTGCTCTCTGCGGATTGGCGATTTCAGATTACATTTATTGAAAGAACAATAGTTTATATTTAATATTAAACGGAGTAACCGTGACTATTATAAATAATATACCTATATATTTAAGACGTAGTTTATGTACAATTTATTTTTAATGCGTACTTTGACTGTAAATATCTATAAAAAACAAAGCTAGTAGAACTGATCTAGAAATTGTATTAAAGACAGGCCTATACCAACAGTAGATATAAAACTAAAAAACATAGTAAATTGGTCATAATACACCCATAACAAAGCATTAAATTCTGTATACCGCAGTAAATGTGTTGTCTTGTTCGTCAGACAGACAGTCGCTCTATAACATACTGGTGTTCAGCTGGCGGTGAGACTGGCAGCCGAACACAACATAGAAAAGGGTGGAATTAAAAACATACACATGTCTCGTATTTACATGAAATACTATACACAGAACAAATATATCTTATTAATAAAACTTACATATGTGAAACCACAATAAAGGAATCAGATGTTATTATATAAATCTTTTGCATATAATTGTCACATGTGACACCTCGTGTAGATTGCTAAGAGGATAGATAAAAAACTTCAGAGTGCACATATGAGGGTATATGAACCGTGAGCACTAGTATGAACTAGTTTCGTCATAAGAGAAGTATCAAAATAGAGCGCGCCATTTAAAAAACCATCGATATTTTCGCATAAACGTCTGTTCTTGCTCGGAAAATAACTTAAATCAGTAAACGAATGTCCTACATACAGCCAATAATGTGCTTACGCTTGGTGCAATGGGCTTTTAGTGATATATAAATATACTCTATAGTTGAAACTATTTTTAAACTACATGGTAGATTGTTTCAACAATCCAGTTTACCCAGTAAAATGGGTTGTGGAGATCAGATACGCAGTCGCTCCATCATCATCATCTTCATCAATTGAAGAGCCATGCTCTTGTCGGTGCAGCTCTTTCCATTTATGTCTGGCACAGGACAGTCGCTCCATGTAAAATGCAGTATTCAGCTGAGTGCGGTAAGACTGGAAGCCGACCCCAATATACTTGGGAACAGGCTCAAGAGATAATGAGTAGATGGTTTCAAGAAGGATGGTAGCGACCCCACTTAGGAAGCGACTGACATTAAAAACTTTCTATCTATACTTAAGTTATACCAAAATGTAATTTGATACAATCTTCTTTCACTTTTAAATTACCTTTTAGTCACCTGAATACTTGAGACATACTTTCTAAATAAAAATCTCACTGCATTATCCTTGATAATAAGACTTGTATTGTCTAGTAAATAAGTTGTGGAGGTCAGATAGACCGTCGCTCTATGTAATATTCAATAACTTTGCTCAGTAATACTAGAAGTTGAACCTAGCATTTTCTCTTTTACTTTATAATTTTTCTTATAATAAATAAGAAAAATGTAGGCTCATGTAGGTCTGCTTGCGACCACGGCCGGTGTAACCCGGTCGAAACGTCAAGCCCTAAAAGTATTTATGCATGTACGCGCTAATCCCCGTTATAATATTACTATAAACATGCAGCGCGATAGTTTAAAAGTTTATAATGTAGGCTCAGTTTTTATATTATTGTAAACATTTTAAGTTCAATTTCAAAAATAAATATTTCTTAGGTTTTTATCACAATAGTAACAGAACCATTTCTTGAATTTGACATTTGTCTTCTGTGACAAACCATAATCCGAAAGTTAGTTAGGTATATATATCTAGTACCTTTATCTTTTTCCTAGTGGCCTAGCGGTTCAATGAACGGATTTGTATGCACGAGGTTGCAGGTTCGAACCCGGGCGAGTACCAATGCAACTTTTCAAAAGTTATGTACTTTCTTAATTATTCTAAGACACTTCTGACAAACGGTGAAGGAAAACATCGTGAGGAAACCTGGATTCCAAAATTTGGGATCTGAAATCGCCCGCAGAGAGCAAGCGTGGTGAGCATTGCTCGTGCCTTCTCTGTATGGGAAGAGGCCTGTGCCCAGTGGGACGTTTATAGGCTGGATTATTATAATCTTTTTCCCTAATTAAAATCATTTCATATATCTGCTGCCCTTTAAGAACACGACTTACATGACTGTTTGCTTGCTTTTCCCTAACCTTTACTGGGTATTAGGGAACCATTTTCAGTCTACCTGAATCGATCCACACACCCTAGACTGTGTTTATAGCTTAGTCAATAGGGCGGGTGACCTTTACGTCCATAGCCAAGCCCATAACACTTTACACTTTCTGATTGCTGGATATCCGGTCAGTATACGGATTTTTACGACTACTACACTAAGGGCTCCCACACATAACTGTGACATTGGATAGCATCGCAAATATCTGCGAGCTCACGAACCTTTTTTGTGTGGGAGCCTTAAGAGATTAAAGAAACCCTTGTTGTCCATATGCACAAAAACCCCCCAGACTTAATGTAACAACCCCAGACAACTTCTGTGCATCAACCAAAAGAGTTGTTCTTTCTTCTTAGTCGTAACACTCTTGTCGTGGTGGCGCAGACGAGGTACACGGAGGGATGTTCGAGTCGTTCCATGTTGGGCTCTAAACCAAAGCACGTCCAAACGACGCAAAAAGAGTGGTGGTATCTGTGTGTCTATGTGTGGTATAACTCCTAAACGATAGGACTGATTTTGGTCCGATTTGTTTGATACCTGAAGCGATCGATGTGGTTATTTCCTATTATTTATGAAAATCCGTACAGAATTTTGAAAGTATAAGCATTTTCAAAAAAACTATCGTGTTTTCCTTTTTTTTTGTTTTTTACTGTGCGGTAATATTTGGCATCGGTTATATGGCAGTGACGTGTAAAGGCTGTAACTGCTCTTATCATGATAGATGGCCATGACTCATGGGATTTTGTGTGTTCATGGTATTTTTAGCATGGCTTTTTTTGGCCCCTCTGTGTAGGTTTTATGATGTGCTATTTATGGAAAAAGTAGGTAGTGACTAGTGCTATTTTAGATGCATTTTTTTGTCTATAGCAAATTGAAGTAAAGCATCTTTTTACATATTTTATCGCGGTTTGCATTTACGTTTACTTCCTGACGTTTTGTTGCCTTTGCAAGTGACCCGTGACCTTTTTATATTTCAATGTCTAAAATTTGCGTAAACCTCAAAAATGTCTATTGAAAATAACTTGGCGTGTCTGAAAAGAGTCACGCGATATCGCTATCACTGTCATATCTACCGTTTATTTATTCTTTCATCTTGCTCTATGAAATATATAATTTGAAAAACAAAATTTATGTCTCTAAAATAACCCAAAAAGTATGCTAATATATATAGTATAACGTTAAAAGAATTCAGAAACACATGATTAAATAAATATTCTACATACAACATTAAATAAATATTCTATTCTATTCTAACAGTTTTCACAATCAATAGGTCAATTGTGTAATTGACCTTTCCAGTGACCCTTTCCTAGGGCTATGCCTATCAAATTAATTACCTATAAAGATACCATTAACGGTTTTGTAATTATTTACTGCTTATAAATCAGGAAAAGATGGGTTGTGTAGGAAATTATAGGAAGGAATAAACAGTAAATATTATTATGCTAGTGAAAGACCTAATTTTATAACGATCATCATCATCTCCCTGCCGTGTTGCCAATTATTTGTGGTCGGCGCAATGCGTATTCAGCTTCCATTCATCTCTACAACTCGTCATCTCAGCATTCACCCCTTTGTTTCTCATATCCTCTAGTGACACAATTAATTTATTTAATTCTTCATGTACAATTGCACAAAGGCGGACTTAATGCCATAAGGCATTCTCTACCAGTCAACCTTAGGGTGATGCAGAAACAAATCGTGGTAGATGCACATGTAAAAGATGAGAAAGAAAAGGTGTAAATAAATTTGGGATACCTACGAAATAAAAAATAAAAAAATACATACAAATACATAACATACACAAATATATATATATATATATATATATACAAATATATATATAAATAAATACATAAAGACTTCTGATAGATAGTAGGAACTTTAATTTATAATAATACCGCTAAGTTGAATCTGCCACAGTTTGATTAAAAAAGTGGTCACGAACCTTCTTTTTAAATAAATAGCGGTTTGATGCCATCCTGATCTCAGTAGGGAGTGAATTCCAAAGAAGTATAGATTGGACAAAGAAGGTAGAGTGAAGAAAGTCAGAGCGATGGGAAGGGCATAGTAGAAGTCGATTGTTAGAAGAACGAAGACATTTAGAATGGTTCGAAGACAAGAATTTGAAGTGAGAAGTTAAGTAAGAAGGACAGTTAGGAGAGTAAAGCAAAGTAAACAAATATGTCAGGGCCCGCACACAACGGCGCTGTCTTATAGGCAACCATTTTAACAATGACCTGTGGGCGGAAACGTGGTCATACTTGCGAGTGTTGAAAACGAATCGAATGCAGTTATTCAGAAGCCGGTCAAGTTTGTTGAGGAGATCTGCATTCAGGTCATAGTAACACACATCCCCATAGTCAATTATGGGAAATATTAAGGATTGCACCAGCATTGCCTTCGTAGTAGATGGTAAGAAATTTTTAAGCCGATACAGTACCCGTAAAGTTCCTGTTACTTTCTGGTTAACATTTGCAACCTGTGCCTGCCAGCCCAGCGCAGAATCGATGAGCAAACCGAGATCCTTGACACTAGAGCTAAATGGAATGGCTGCACCGTCGAAAATAACTGGTGGAATGATGACGCCACTCAGCTTGTGGATACCGCGATGACTGCCCAATATCAATGCTTGGCACTTACATGGGTTTACAGCAACACCAAAAGCCTTTGACCAGTTGTTGATAGCGTTAAGATCTCGATTTACTCTGCCGACAGCATCGGAGATATCGTCCACGCTGGACTGAGAGTACAGTTGCAAGTCGTCAGCGTAAAGATGATACGAACACTGAAGATTGTAAGTGATGAGATTAATAAAAATAGAAAAAAGAAGAGGAGAAAGAATACCGCCTTGTGGGACGCCACATTCCAGTTTAGTCCATGCTGAAGAGGAGTCCCCAGCACGGACCGACTGCTGGCGGTCCCGAAGATAAGAGGAAAACCAATCCAACGCTTGTTGAGAGATCATAAGATAGGATAGGATAGAGGAAAGGATATCGTGATTGACGGCGTTGAAGGCATTCGAAAAGTCAATTAGCACCAAAACAGTAAGTTTGGAGTCCTCCATACCTGACCTAACATCGCCAATCACTTTGAGGAGGGTGGAAACAGTACTGTGCCCAGGTCTGAATCCAGATTGGAAACGGCTAAGGAGATTGTTTTCATAAATGAAGGCCGACAACTGCTTATGGACACAGGCCTCTAGAGCTTTGGATAGAAAAGGAAGGATAGAAATTGGGCGGAAGTGGTTAGGGAGAGAGGGATTAGGGATCTTAGGTAAAGGCCGAACGATTGCTTTCTTCCATAAACACGGAAAGGCCCCGGCGTCCAGTGAGGAGTTAATGATGTGGGTAATGGCTGGGAGAAGTTGGTCGAGGATGAGGACGATCATCCGGCGGCTGATACCATCGCAGCCCACTGCCTTAGATTTAATGGAGAGGATAATCTTTTTAATGTCACCACAAGCGATTGGAGAAAAGGAAAAATAATCTATATCAGGACGCGTTAGACCAGCGATATAGTTATTGGTGTCACGCTGAGTTAGATGATCAAGAGTAGAAGAGGTGGAGAAATGATTGTTCAAGTCATCTAACCCAATAGTACTTGGGAGGTCTAAATGTCGCGTTTTGCCGATACCAAGAGTTCCAAGGAACTTCCAGATATCGGCAGCCGAAGTTGAAGAGATATTATTGTGAATATAACGGCGTTTAGCGTTGCGTATCATCTGGTTACACCGATTTCTGGCAATTTTGAAAGATGCCCAGTTTTCGTCTGTACGGTCCCTCTTGAAGATGCGAAAAGCACGGTTTCTGCGCCTCATAGCCATCGATATACCCCTTGTCATCCATGGTGCTGGTAACCGTTTTAATTTAATTTTCCTTACAGGAGCGTGTGTGTCAAACAGCTTTGTTAACTCTTGGTTGAAAAAAGACACCTTATCATCCAGCGTTTTAGCCTGTATCAATGGCTCCCAGCAAATATTTTCCGCATCCTTTTGCAGTTTCTCCACATCTAAACGGGCAAAGCTGCGCATTGAGAGGATTTTAGGCTTGGGTTTGGGAGGTTTCACTGAGTATGTTAAGTAAATTAGGTCATGATGGGAGAAACCGGAGGCATCAAATTGACCGTGAGATGATACGAGAGGAAGTTTGGAGACAAGGATTAGGTCAAGCCATGTGTCTTCACCAGCTACATTATGGTGCGTGGCTTGTAATGGTAAAACATGTAGGCTGGCAGATTCCACAAGGTATTTTAGTTTGCGGGACCGATGGGAATCAAGGAAAAGGAGATTTGTGTTGAAATCGCCCATGATGATGTGGTGTGCATACTCCGACCCCAAGGATTCAAGAACCGATTCGAATTCAGTGAAATAGTCAGATCCTGGAGGGCAATAAATCACACCGAGTGCAATCTTTACCCCACTAACACAAACCTCAAGAAAAAGAAATTCAGCAGAGGCATTGACATTGGGAGAAGAATTAGCAACTATTTTGTAAGAAAAATCACTGCGTAAATACACAGCTACCCCACCCCCTCGCCTATTCACACGATCATTGCGAATGAGAACAAAACCAGGGAGGGGGTAGGTTGTATTAATCTACTGGGTAAATATAAATATGTATCTAAATACATTAACACAATTTAATTTTAAGTTACCTTTAAGTCTCTGTCACTTAAAGGTGCAATAAAAAGACAAATATACTTTAAGTACGTCTTAAGTCTAAGTCTCCAAAGTCTTATTATGGGATACTGTGTTACCCAGTAACATGTGTTGTGGAGGTCAGATAGACAGTCGCTCTGTAACATACGGTGTTCAGCTATCGGTGAGACTGGAAGCCGACCCCAACATAGCTCAAAAAAGGCTACTCAGAAGAATGATCAACATAACATAACATATCATCACGCCTAGTTGATTGTGTGTTAATATCCTACTGGTGGTTGTAGAACTAAAACTCCGGTAACTTCGTAGCTAGTATAATGGACTGTATTAAATAATTATTACAATATGTAGGACTGAACCGAATTAACAAATAAATAATGTAAGCGCGCGCTCGGTACGGTGGACGATGACGCAGTAGTTGTTCCGGGTGGCACGCGGCGCGCGCGCTCGCTCCTCCGACGCCCCTCCCTGCGACCTCAGCTCCCGCCCGCGGTCGCCCGGGCGTAGTTATGTTCTCAACACGCCTGTATCCCCGAAGGGATAGGCAGAGGTGTACCAATGTACACCCACAGTTCGACGATATGTTTAGGTCCCATGTAATGGGGGCGAGCCTATTGCCACTAACCGGACACAAATCCAAACTCGGACCTGCTACTGAGAATTTCATAGAAAAACCCAATAACACCTTGTTCGACTCGGGAATCGAACCCAAGACCCCTAGCGTAACAGTCGCGATTAGCACCACTAGGCCAACGAGGCAGAAGAATGATCTGTACTCTAAAATTTCGCAATTCGACTCAGATCTCTATATGTAACGTTTCAGATAATGTTTTGATAAAACCGTATTATCATTACATTGTGTAATAACAAAGAATTGGTGATGTCATCTTTTAATTAATATAATTAGCGCGCAATACAGTTACTGTTGAAATGTAGATACTATTATTATTGGTCGAGAGGATGATTTGTGTTTTGTTTTGTGCACGTGTGTTTTATCTGAGTTGCTAAGTAAAAGTTTTAAAGATTTACCGATAAAAGCCAAGTGCTAGTCATTTCGGCTTTAGTTAATTGACATTTCTACAGGCGTTAATGAGATAGAAATCAAGAGATGATGACCGAAAAACGGATGGATGGTGTAAAAGATGATATGAGAAAGGAGTGAATGCTGAGATGACAAGTTGTAGAGATGAATGGAAGCTGAATACGCATTGCGCCGACCACAAATAATTGTAAAAAGGGCTGGGAGATGATGTTTGCCGGTGATTGAAGTAGCTTTAATAACACGTAATGTCATTTCTTTTACTTCGAAATAAATGACATTACGTTTAGATAAGTCACGTGACTTAAAATTGTCATTTTCATACATTTAAGCGATTAGATCAGCGCTTACTCTTGTGGAAATGTAATTGGCTACAGGAGCCGAATAAACATTTTTTGAAGTTTATCTTGCCAGATTCCGAGTGTTTTCTTGTTGAAATAGGTGATTGGTAGGCAGTGTTTCAGCACTTACACTGGCACTTACCTTCGTTGTATCTGAATTTCATAACACAAGTGCTTTTGCTACTAAATTTGGGTTCAGACCAATGTATGTGATGTTGTCTGCATTTATTTATTATATTTATATATTACTTAAAAAAATACAATCATGGTAAATGATTTGCTGTTTCCATACAACGCTTTATCGGGGTATTTTTTTATATCTGTAATATTGCAGTTGCAATGTTCGATTATTATATTTACCTTCCGTTCAGTATATTTGTTGTATGTAAACAAGGGACTTTATGAGTCAGCCTAAAGGGGATTTCTGGAGCAAACTGTGTAGGTTGTTTTCAGTAGGATAATAACTTAATAAATAGATAATTAGCTATAATTAAGGTCTTTTTAAATAAACTGTCTGTGGTTTATTTAAGAATCTTTCTCTTTGCTAAGGATAGCAAAGAGAAAGATTCTTGTTCAAAATTACTTAAAAAAAAATGATAAATGAATTAATATGGGGCCGCTTTTGAGGGTTTTTAAAATGGATTTTCAATTACCGGAGATTGGTTTAATGTAAAAAAATCTGATTAATTGAGGAGCTCCTTTAGAAGTTGGTTAAAAATACCAGTAAGTATCATATAACAGTTAGCCAGTTCCAGTTTTCATAAGCATATGAAAAAACATCGAAATCGGTTCAGTGGTTTTCACGATTTATCTACTAGCTGTTGTCAATCATTGAATGGGGTAGTTTTAACACATTAGTAGTTATTACCTATATCACTCATGAACCTACGACCTATTTATCAAAGCATCACATAAAGTTATTTCCGCATAACTGATTCCAATCTCATGAATCAAGATATACATAATACTTGTTGTCTGGTTACCATAACACAAGCTCTGCTTAGCTTGGGATCAGACAACCGTGTGTGAGATGTCCCGGAATATTATTATTATAATATCTTTACGTAAGAAATAAGCAAAAATATTTATAAGGGATTACAAGAAAAAAATACATTTCGGAATGTATTTTAGTCTTGGCTAACGCACCCTAACGTGCTTTTTCTGAAGGTTTCTTGAGGGGTCTCGGTATGAACTATGATTACAAATGGCCGCCCATCCATTGCCAAGCAGCTATGAGTTCAACTTAACCTTTATTAGCAGTCAAACCTTATTGCTATTAATAATAATAATATAATAATATTCCGGGACATCTCACACACGGTTGTATAATCCCAAGCTAAGCAGAGCTTGTGTTATGGTAACCAGGCAACTGATAAACATACTTATATATTTCTAAATCACTACATAGTACCTATAAAACAAAGTCGCTTCCCGCTGTCTGTCCCTATGTATGCTTAGATCTTTAAAACTACGTAACGGATTTTGAAGCGGTTTTAATAGATAGAGTGATTCAAGTGGAAGGTTTATATGTATAATACATGCATAATATAGTAGAGGAATACGGATAATCTTAGAGATTTCTAATGTAAGGTCGTAAATGAACCCATTTTTTGCGCTTTCATAGCAAACGCTGGCTGAACCCAATGAGATGGATCAAAATAATGTACTACAGTATTGTGCACCTTAAAAAACTCTACAAAAAAGTCCGCGATGGCATATGTCTACCTCTTGAGGATAACCCACAGTAACCATTTTTATCGTTTATTTATTACTTATTTACGAAAAAGCGATTTTAAGCAAAACAGTATTAATCCTTATCCAATTAAGTACCTTTAATAAATTGTGCATACAATATAGATCAATATTGCCCTTTACAGTATGTAATTTAAATGAATATTTTCGAAGATATTACAAATTTAAAATGTAGGTACATAGCGGTTGCGGCGATACCGGCCGGAGGGCCGCGCGGGGGCCGTGTGGCGCGTGCCTATACCAAATAGTGCGTCCAAGGCTGTGCTTCGCCCTACAGAACTTTATGATTGTGTAGTTACTTTATATTTGGTATCAGCGTTGCACCCGAGCAAAGCCGGGGCGGGCCGCTAGTACATACATATTATAGATAAATTACATCCAGACACCGAACAAATAATCGTGCTCATCACACAAACATTTGTGCCGGGTGGGAATCAAACCCAGGACCTCCGGTATAGCAGTCAGGGTCTCTAACCACTAGACCAACAGTCCCGCACTATTAACTTTAATATATACAAGCCCTCCCTTTTCAACCGACTTCAAAATGAGGATCTCCTCAACGTTTGTTTGATATGCGAAATACAATATAATAGAGGATCGCTGTCAAAAAATACTGGCGGTTTTAGAGACTTCTTCTTTTTAAATTCATGTGTTTAAATTAACTTAAAATGGATTTTTTTTTCGATTTCTTGGCAGACAGTCTCTTTCCTGTAACAGATCCAATGTGAACCAGTCCTTACATAATATTTGTTTAGATTCGCACCCATTTACCCTAATGTTTGATAACGTTTTGCCTGATAAGTTGAGTTAACTGAAGGTCACATTATATTCCTTGAACTGACATTGACTACGTTATTGATGACAATGATAATATACCATTATGTATTGAACTTCAATTCTCAAATACCAGTCCGAAATGTATGGTAAAATGTTATGAGTATGAAAACAACACGTAGTCTGCAATTGAGAATAAGCCCCGTACGTAATGAGACTGCCTTGGTCGCGTGGAGTACACGCTGGTTTGCAGTGTCGTTAGCTCTGAGGTCCTGAATTCGATCTTCGGACTGGTCAATTTCGAAAACATTTTTCTACATTGTCTCGGGTCTGGGTGTTTGTAGTACCTACCTTCGTCGTTAATTTTTCCATAGCGCTAGTGCTTTAGCTACTTACTTTGAGTTCATTACAATGTATGAGATGTTGTCTATTTTTATGATTGCTGTGAGTGAGTGTTTGCGCGTTCTGGCGTTGCGCGGCCGATGTTGCGCGCTGCCTTTTCCGCCGGATATGAACCGACCCCTAGGGTGCTGTCCTTTTGTAATATTTTTTGGCGTTTGATAAGTGCTAGTTTTTAGCCAAAGTTAAATAAATAATTTTTGATTTTGATTTTGAGTTTGTTGCAAAAACAGTATTTTGTGGTCCAAAAAATGATCGACTTTTTTTTAATAATGCAGTAAAATGTCTCCTGCTTTAGTTAACTAACTTCAAGTCATTACCGAAATTCGGTCAGCTGCTCGTTTGTAGTAACTACACTCGAAACTTCATTATAAACATTCTCTTTGTTTACTAACAAGATCTTTATAAACTTTCCTTTGCTCTATTTCTCACTGACCCGGTGCGACGCTTATCGAATGACATAACTCAAGCTTAACATTCTAGGACTTCGTTTGTTTATAATAGGTCTGACTACACCTGATTTGCATATCTTTATGTATATAATTCTTCTGTGAGTGTGTATGTCACTGAACTTCTCTCAAACGACTGGACCGATTTTGATGAAATTTTTTGTGTGTGTTCAAGGGGATTTGGGAATGGTTTAGATTCACAATTTTGTCCGCTGGACAATGTTTTTTTAATTAATTTTTAATTTATTAGTAGTTGTTGATTTTGGAATGTTTTACATTGGATCCGACAGATGGCGCTACCATCGCAGTGTCAAATTTTAAATAATATTCGAATTTAAATTTTAGTTTTTGTTATCATTGTGTTATTGTAGACCATGTATACAGGACAACGTCTGTCGGGTCCGCTAGTGTCTATTATATAGGTATACTGTAGTATGCATAAACACGAGTTTAAGGATAATTAACTGTAATGCTGACGTAGAAGGTTCATTTTGCGCTGAAACTACTTTAATTTTTAGGACTTTTACAGTACTTGTTAGACTAAAATGAACTTTATTGCGTCGCGCAGTGGGATAAAAAAAAGGAAAGAAAGCGCAAAAAAATGTACTAAGTACTTTGCAAACAATAATACATACATATATGTAATCACGCCTGTTTCCCGTAGGGGTTGGCAGAGACCACTTCTTTCCACTTGCTACGATCCTTACACACTTGTTTCGCTTCATCCAGTCATTATTCCCTTCATACATGCTCTTCGGTTTCGGGTACTCTTGACCAAACAATAGTAGTGTTCTATATTATAGAAATTAATTACACAAAATATATGGCGTCTCCTATATGAGGTTAACTCTATGGATGACAAAAATAATTTCCGAAATGGATCCACAAATGCCGAAGATACGGTAACGAAATAAAAAAAAAACGTAGTCGAATTGAGAACCTCCTCATTTTATAGTCGGTTCAAAAAGACGTAGAAGAAGTCTAGTACACGTGTAATAAAAAGAAAACTGAAACGAAATAAGCCGTTACATATAAACACCAAAAGCGAACAAAAGATAAGCGAATAGTTTGAAAGTTATTCAACTGATAGGAATTTCTATATTCTTGTGAAATGAGTTCAATTATAAGTATCAAAAAATATATATCTACAGGCGTCGGTACGTCTGATGTTTAGCGTAAAATTGTCTTAAACTAATTAGTTTTGATTATAGGGAGGGGGGTGTACAGAAAAGTATCGATAGTTTTGTGTCGATAATTTCTTAACCTTGGTGTGTTATTGTTGATTTTTAAATTGATTGATTGGGTTTTAGTGTTAAGTGGTAAAGTATATATGCTCTTCTTCAATCGTTTTTTTGTTTAGATATTTTAACTTTATTCTCAATTTCTGAATGAAAAGCAGAAAATAGGCAATGCCAGAAAGCTAAAAATATATTTGGTTTATAAAAGGTATACAACATAGACTTTAATGTAAAAAAATGGGTTTGAAATAGGTTTGAAATGATTATTACAAATTTCAGAACCGTTAAAAATGTTACTGACAGTAGGAACACATAATATTTAAAAAATGCGGTTTTTTTTTCTTTTATAGCTACATATTTTTCCTAAAGTTTCTGTACTGTATATCGATAAAGCAGTTGCTTAGCTTACAATATCCACGTGCCCTATTATTATACTACATTGTAATACTAAATACATGATCATTATAAACCGACAAAGCATAAACAAATAGCACGGATGTGTTAAGAACAGATTATTAGCCGGAAAAGAGAAACTCGTGGCAAACGATAGGTTTATATACGTTACTGAAAACCACATTTTGTTAATATTAGAATGTAGTTTAACTATTAATTACTTACACAATTTTGGTAAAGTAGGTCTTTGTAACAACTGTGGACCCTTTGCTTTATTTTTTTTAGAGTCCTACGCTATTAGACTGAGTGCAGGCATTCACGGGACTTTAACTGTTTACCTAGTCTCTAGTAGTACAGTAATCTTCTTCATCTCAAGTCAACCTTCCAAGTTTTAAATTGTATCTGACATTAAGATGCCTCCTGGGTGGCTCGGTTACTGGCCTCGCATCACACCCTGGAGAGTGCAGGTGGTAGTGCGGGATGGGCAGGACAAAAGGTGTGCCACGTCCTGCGACGAGGCATATTTATGATAAATAACATACTTATATAAATCCTAGAACTGCCTCGTTGGCCTAGTGGTGCTAAGCGCGACTTCTATGCTAGAGGTCTTGGGTTCGACTCCCGAGTCGACCAAGGTGTTATTGGGTTTTTCTATGAAATTCTCAGTAGCAGGTCGGAGTTTGGATTTGTGCCCGGTTAGTGGCAATAGGCTCGCCCCCTATTACATGGGACCAAAACATATCGGCGAACTGTGGGTGTACATTGGTACACCTCTGCCTACCCCTTCGGGGATACAGGCGTGATGATATGTTGTATAAATCCTACTTGTACTGTAAATGTGAAAGTTTGCGTATTTCTACCTCTTTACGCGGAAATGAGTCATATAATTTTGATTGCATTTTGCATACAAATACGATTTGTTAGTTTCCTTGGACTAACGTAAAAACACCCGATCGTTAAGTCATTACAATTCTGACAAGCAGTCTTACTATGGGATACTGTGTCACCCAGTAACATGTGTTGTGGAGGTCAGATATACAGTCGCTCTGTAACATACTGGTGTTCAGCTGTTGGTCAACTGTAAAACGTTTCCAACATAGCTTGGGAAAAGGCTTCCGAGATGTTTCATGTAAAAATATGTTGCGAACATAATATATTGTAAGTCTTTTTAAACCCGCCAATATACAAAATTCGTATCATAATGTTTTATAACAAAAATACTTAACATTCAAATACTAACCGAAAATTTACAATTTACGAATTCGTGCAAAAATGTAAAGAAATAATCGACTTTCCGTGATTCCGTGGCCCTGAGCGATTTAGCCGCGGCGTCACAACGGCCTTACAAAGTTATCGATACTTCGCTGGCACAACACTAGAGCAATAAATCACTATCGTTAACGTCATAATAATACTAGTAATGACCTAGCCTCATTTGTATACACATCCTTTATGTGAAAGGGAGGCAAGAATTAATTAGTTGATTTATTAATAAATGTGGACAACATCGCATATCAACATAAGCTCTAAACAAAAAAACTAGATCCCCTGTGTTATGGGTCAGAATCAACGATGGTACCACAAACTTAGACCCGGGTTGTAAAAAAGTAGTTCTGCTGCATGCTAGTCTATGATATTTACTTATTATTCAATTCATGTACACAAAGAAATAATTAAAATCACTAGACTAAAAAGTACAGGAAATACTGGTTGTTTTAAAATATGATTATTCAAGTAGATACCAAAAAATCCTTTTAATAAAAACAGTCCAAGCTATAACTAAAATAATGTTAAAAACTTCAGTAAATTGAAATTCTTATTATATTTTTATTTAGATAAAATCTTAGCGCTTAATTACTTACTTAAATTAATTAACTTTTTAAAGGCAGGTTTAGCCTTGGACTGCAAAATGTAATTTCTAATTACTAAGTGATTCGAAATCACTATTAGTTTTAAATCGTTGAGGATTTAAAAGAAGGTAAATCGATGCTTGTGAGGTATTTCTTTTCATCATCATAATCATCCACAGCCTTTTTCCTCCCACTGCTGGGCATAAGCCTCCCCTTTTTCGTGCCATAATATACGGTCCTGTGCCATATTTTCATCGGTATTTCTTTTGATAGGTGACTATTCATTTCAAACCAACTGTTGCTGGAATCCTGTGCCCGATTTCTTTCTTAGTTTTTGACAAATCAGTAATATTTATAAACCTGCTCTCATGCTAAATGCTGCGATCTTTGTGAGAAGAGCTCTTCGAAAAATAATCCGTCTTACTTATTGGCTGTTAGTCAGTCACCGTTAGAATAATAGTATAACTTGTAGCTAAAGTAACATCAAGGTTTATAGGTTTTTATATGGTTTTTTATTTTACTAAATATCTGGAATTGTAAAACAAAGTTCCAATAAAGGGGTTCCATTGTCTGCTCAGCTCGACAGACAGTAACGGAAAAAGGGGAGGCCTAAAGCCAGCAGTGGGTGATTCCGGGCTAAATCATATCGATAATGTGTATTAATATGGGTGTTCCTGACCAGCTCAAAGAACTGACAAACATTCGTTTTAAATTACACTATACAATATTTTTTTGCTGTGTTGGTATCGAACCTCCTAAATTTAGCGTTTTCAACTTACCCACTCAGCTAAACATACACGCAGTCAAGTATTCTACTATCCATATGTCTATTGTAAAAATATTTAATTATATTGTCAAAAATCAATTACTGAAAACAAATAAAATGGCTCCGTACTACATGAACCCGTACGCGGTATAACTCATAAGACGTTATCACAGCGAGAAACATAATGTTTTCATGATTATACAAATTAGATCACTCTGCAGTCCTTACTGGCACAATCGCAGCTATTTACGTGCCTTTTTATATAAATTAAATACCGAAAATACACGAAAATTTAAATAAAAATAAACGAAAATTGTGAAAGTTATTTTGAAATTACAAAATATTCACTGTTTTTATTTAATAAATGATAAAAATTGTGCAAATAAAAGTGATTTGACAGTATTTTATGTGATTATTAATTTATTTGTAAAAATAGAAAATAAATAAACAAAAAATAAAAAGTGATTAATTATTGGTGAAAATAAATTGTGAATAAATTAATGTTTGTGTATTGGTGTGTTGCATAAAACTATTCAAAATGGCAGTAAAAGGTATAATAATATGTTTTTGTTATTGTAAAGTGTCTTAATTATAATTATTGTTTTTAGTTTATTGTGTTATTAAGTGCGAAAGGTCGGCAGGTGAAGTGTCGTTAATCTTTTTTTATTTTAATATCGGTTTAATTTAGTGTATTAAAAATGGGAAAATATTGTAAGTAATTCAAATCATGTAAGTTTTTTACTGTTCTCTATTTTTTATCTACTCCAAAATGCAATTAAAAGTGCGATTTCCAAAGATGTCGAAAGTTCGACTTTTTGTGAAATTTGTCGCCTGTTTTTATCCGACTACGGTGAAGCCAAAAATAAAGGTGATTTCTCGATTCTCAATTCTATATTGCGTACCATCATGTAAAAATAATTGGTAGGGAAGTAAATAATAATCGCAATTATGGACCCTGTCACGCACAGCATAGATTAAGGCACCTTGCGCACTAGACGGCCACGACCACGACCAGTGGCCACAACGATCAGATTTACTAAGTGGCTAAGTGCGCGACGTTTATATGGTTTCTTTAGTAAATCTGATCGTTGCGGCCCCTGGGGCCCGAGTCTGCTATTGGCAATTGTTGGAATCGTCTGAGTGGGTGGCGTTAGTAGGTCCATTTTAGCATAAATACGTAGGTAAAACGTCATTTCAACGTCAAAATTGGCCATTGGGACGGCCAATTTTGACGTTCTGGCATTTAGTAGAATGCTAATTACTCGGGCCCCGGGTCATGATCGTGGCCGTCTAGTGCGCGAGGTGCCTAAGTCATCCATCATTCACACGAACACGCACATCAATTAATTAATTAGTATTATAGATTTAATTTGTGTTTTTGTAAAAATGTCCCAATGCAGGGTGAAAGTGTTTACTCATCTCTGAATACTTAAATGCAACACATTTACTACTGTCTAATACTTTAGATATTAAAGTGATAGAAACAGTATTAGAGTTATCTAATGGCCACTACATTTCTTTAGGCCCTATTTACACTGTTTTTCAAAATAGTGTATCAGTGAGCAGAATGGCCGCAAAACAATCTATTGCTGTTAACTGTTTGTATGACAAACAACAATTCCATACAAACATACAAACATTGTCGGAATCCGTACATATGTTCATACAAGTCTGAAATGTTTCTGAATGGCATACTTGTGTACAATGAAGATGATTGTGGTTAAATTGGTAGCAGATTTAGTTTTAACTGACTTCAAAGATAATGGATTACACATAGATGATAAAATCGACTCCAAAGAATCTTACATGGACTATCACTGAGGTTACATACATGTATACATATAATCACGCCTCTTACCCTTGTAGGGGTAGGCAGAGACCACTTCTTTCCACTTGCTATGATCCTTACACACTTGTTTGTCTACTTTCATTATTCTCTTCATCGGTTTATGGTCCTCTTGACTTGTTCTCTTTTCATTCACACTCGCCTTATACACTTCTTTCGTCAATCGTTCTTCATTCATTCCTTCGACATAGCGAAACCATCTCAGCATCTCTGAGGTTTAACCCACTAAACCCCAATAGAAAAAAATATACAGTCAAATGGGGAACCTCCTCCTTTTGGAGGTGGGTTAAAAACAAGTTTCTCCCATCGTCTAAATCAATTTTTTAAACACTACTTTATTTATTAATTATTTTATTTATAATTATTAAGTACAAAAAATATTAGACTTATGTTAATACATTGGTCCACAAAACTGTTTTCTACGTATGTATCCTGAATTAGGATTACTCGAAGACACCTCGGTCTATTTTACATTATTTTTGTTTAAGTCCATATTTCCCAAGTTATCCTTGGGTCATGATCTAATAGAATCCCAGAGAAAACAGAAGAAAAGCAACCTACGACTAATTGAGTTTTACTAGCTAAACAAATTACAACACATTTTGAATGCGTCGCCATAAACAGTTTGTGTACTTTACGCGAATTAAATTAATATGACTCGCAATATTTGGCATAGATAATATAACTGGAAAAATACTTAACCTTGATTTATGTTGACATTAGTATAATAAGTTACTGTTATGTTTATAAAAGGGACGCTACGGTTAGTGAGCACACGATTTAACACTATTCATATGCATTATACAAGAATACTAGAATTATCTTTGTGTTATAGGGTTTTCTATGAAATTCTCAGTAGCAGGTCGGAGTTTGGATTTGTGCCCGGTTAGTGGCAATAGGCTCGCCCCCTATCACATGGGACCTAAACATACCGGCTATTGTGGGTGTACATTGGTTCACCTCTGCCTAACCCTTCGGGGATAAAGGCGAGATGATATGTTATGTATAATTATCTTTGAATGCGTTTATAATCGTGCAAGATTATATGCAGAATTATTTGAAAATACATGCATTTGTATTATCTTGCATTGCAATTGTATAAAAAAAGGCCAAACACGGTGGGCATTAGAGATCGTATGGCCACCGTCTGGCTCCATCATCAGACCAGCTCAAAAGTACCTTAATATTGTTATGTCACCAATCAGATGTAAAAAGTCGGTTACCAAGGTCGGTATACATTATTAGTTAAATTAAAGCTTGTGTTAACAACTGAAAAGAAAAATTTAAATAATGTTATTTCAAGTGGGTCTTTTCTGAAATGACTATAGTTGTGCAGTTCCAAAATGTCATTGCTATTTAGAAGAACCGACAAGAAACTCCATAGGTTACTCTTATAAAACAGCAATAACTCAAATAACAATGAATGCTGAGATGACGAGTAGTAGAGATGAATGGAAGCTGAATACGCTACGCATTGCGCCGACCACACATAATTGCGAACAGAACAAGGCAGGGGGATGATGATGTCGTCTGTTTCAAAATTAACATCCTAATTACTTCAGTCTATGTAGCACGAACTCTTTATATAACCAACATTATAACAAAGAATAAATAAACAAACCGCCAAATAACACGGTCAGTGCACAACAGTTGCAAAATTAACTATCTCTTTAAATTGTTACTCATTGCAGACAAATTATTTAGTTCTGCCATTTTTATACAGGGTGTCCGGTAAATAGTCCGACAAACTGTGGTGGCTGATACCTTAGGTCAGGCCCTATCAAATGAACGCAACATATGTTCGCCGAAAAGTTACAGGTTTCGAGTTACAATCGATTTTCGAAAATTTTAGAATTTTCTGCCTTGCATCAGACTTTTCCATTTTTCTTGCTGATACATAGCTTTCGTAATACTTTTTGTGCATCAAATTAATCTTGAATAGTTACTCTATCCTTTGATAAGTCTCATATTTATCTAAAAGAAGAATATAGTGGCGATAGCGCCGTTTGTTTTACAATTTTCACTTTCGGTTTTTCTTAGTGCTCAACTTTGAACTGCAGTGGTGAAAAACAAATGTATGTAGGATTTTTGTATAACAATCTTAAAAACTTGCTTGAATATTGCTGATTTTAGGAAGGTAGAATACTTGCATATTTTCTTTGCAAAATTTGACAAAATAAGCAGCTGAAGTATACCCGGGCCTATTTTTTGAAATATTACTAATGTAAATCAGAGTAAAACAATGACGATCAGCGTTAAGTTACGTATCATACGTAACTTAACGCTGATCGTCATTGTATATTAAATGAGGTATTTTCTTCTCGCCATTAACTCTCTATGCCAGATTAAAACATGTTTTAGTGTAAAGTTACCTTAACCTTCAGTATTTTCTTACTAGATAAATCGATTTTATAACACCTTATTTTTCATGCAACAACACTGAAATAGCTGGTTTTAGACGCCCAATTCATCTGCACTTAACGGGTTCCGTATCATTGTAAAATTTTAAACGAGCATTTTTTTTTTAATATTTTCCAAATTGAAATTGACCACAATTATTTCGTGTCACTAGTTAATCGCTAGAAAAAAATAACTTATTTCACTGGACCATAACGATCCGCGTTAAGTTACGTCGCATTTTAACTCAGATTTACATTAGTAATATTTCAAAAAATAGGCCCGGGTGTACTTCAGCAGCTTATTTTGTCAAATTTTGTAAAGAAAATATGCAAGTATTGTACCTTCCCAAAATCACCAATATTCAAGCAAGTTTTTAAGATTGTTGTACCAAAATCCTACATACATTTATTTTTCACCACTGCAGATCAAAGTTGAGCACTAAGAAAAACCGAAAGTGATAATTGTAAAACAAATGGCGCTATCGCCACTATATTCTTCTTTTAGATAAATATGAGACTTATCAAAGGATAGAATAACTATTCAAGATTAATTTGATGCACAAAAAGTTATACGAAAGCTATGTATCAGCAAGAAAAATGGAAAAGACTGATGCAAGGTAGAAAATTCTAAAATTTTCGAAAATCGATTGTAACTCGAAACCTGTAATTTTTCGGCGAACATATGTTGCGTTCATTTGATAGGGCCTGACCTAAGGTATCAGCCACCACGGTTTGTCGGATTATTTACCGGACACCCTGTATAAATTGCAATAGCTGTACGTCCGGTGCAATGACCAGATTCGCTATGAGTAGATGACCTAAAGGTAGCTAGGTATATGATGACAGACTTTTTTCCCAACCATTTCTGTCCCACTGATGGGCAAAGGCCTGTCTAACCTCCTTCCATTTCTCTGGCTAGGGCTGTAGTGAACCACTCCTTATTAAAGGAGGAAATGGAAATACTGTAACCAAAACTTTATGGGTCTTTCTCCAATATATTGACGACCTTCGTGGTCGAGTGGCCTACTCTCCGGTTTCTGAGTGTCGCTAGCGCTGAGGTCTCAGGTTCGATCGCCAGCTTGGATTGTAGAAAACCCTAGACAGTGCATGAAGGTTCTCCACGATGCTGGAGGATGCACGATGAGGGATGGGTATCCGGGCATTGAACCCAGGGCCCCAGATCTCGTCAAATTGCTTATGACATGAATCATAAACGTATGTTTCTTCGTGATAGATATTTGATCATTGTTCCCTTGATAAATATGAGAACATCAGCTCTAATTAAACTTAACGTACACACACCTACTTAAATTAGCGTAGCGTAACATGATTCATACCCAAGTATTTTAGGTGACTAATATAAATATTTCCGAGTTTGTAGACGAACAAAATATAATTACGACGGTTGCTTTAACTGTATTAAAAGAAGATAGTTCAGTTAAAAGGATGATGTCATTTTTTTAACTATCCTGCTATTTGAATACCGCCATTTGTCAAACGCTTATTTTTTACTAATAAAAAACTCGCATACATAACATAATATATCATCACGCCTGTATCCCCGAAGGGGTAGGCAGAGGTGCACCAATGTACAGCCACAGTTCGCCGATATGTTTAGGTCCCATGTAATAGGGGGCGAGCCTATTGCCACTAGAACTCGCAACTATACTAACATTACTAGAATATTATTTTCTTAATAATTTCAAATATATAAGTACGTTTATCTGTAGTCTGGTTACCATAGCACAAGCCCTGTTTAATTTTAGGATCAGATGGCTGTATTTGATTTGTCTCAGGACATGTTTTCTCATATAACTCTTGCTGATTGCTATGTATGTTTGTTTCAGCTAAACTGTCTCATGAACGAGTTATTCGAGACGGTGACCGCTGTATGCAACATGGACGACAATAAGCCGGGCAGCTTCCCCACTGAACACTCCGACGGTAGTACTAGCGAAGGTGAGATATTATTTGTTATATTTATGGTACATATACAATAATTCTTATCAAATAAAACCGACGTCAAAATTAGTATTTTATGCTTTTTTTGTAGATCCCATTGTAACTGGACCAAATTAAAATTCGTTCACACTTGAAACATTACCTTTAAAATAAACCAAAATCAGTTTACTCAGTTAAAAGTTCTGAGGTAACAAACATTAAAAAATCAGTCAAATTGAATACCTCCTTCTTTTTGAAGTCGGTTAAAAAACCTACGATACATGAAGACACATCATCATCAGTAGTAAATCTAAGTCTGCCTGTGTGTTAAACCGCTGAACTGATTTTGTTGAAACTTGGTTTTCGGTAAGTTCGGATCCAAAGAAAGGACGTAGGTTACACCCTTGCGAGATGGTCCGCGGACAATCCTACCATGTTTATAAACCTTCTAATGCAACATTTCAGGTTATATAACTTGTAAATAATGTTGTATTAAAAGCTAGAATAATCACCGATATCTTTGCATTTGATTATACATATCATAAACTATCTAAGTATACCTGGTAGATAATGCCTTGCGGCATTAAGTCCACCTTATGTACCACAGTTCTACGTGAAAGTTTAAATAAATATACCTTTTGATTTAAAATTATAAGTAAATAATGCTTACTATCAATTTCATTAGCTCTAATACGATACAATAAATTATTTTTATATATAATATTATTTTTTTTAAATTAAAAACCGTTAAAAAGTCTTTCATGTGTACATAATGTCTAAACATATATAACTATATTTTCTCCAATTTCAGAATCAGTGAAACTGACAAGAAGTTTGACTGAGAAACGTAAAAACTACGTCCGCAGAGTCTCAACGAGAGTCGCATATTTAGACCCTAAGAACATAAAACGGTTCAGGCATCAGACCTCAATCTGCTCCTACAAATCAGAGGTCATAGACAACCCATACTCTACCTTTCGGTCCTGGAAAAGTTTCAGAACCTCCCAAGGAAATATCACCAAAATGGACACAGATTCAAAATTCAATCTGACAGATTCTAGAGGAAATGTCTTGTCTATGAAAGATGTTTTAGACGCGAGTTCTGATAGCATAGACAATTTGAGTATAGATGAAAAGGCGGGGTGTATTGATTTGCCTTTTGAGCCCAGAGAAAGGGGGCTATTTAATCTGTGTCTGTTGGTTGGACTCAATTATATGACGGGCCAGGCGTACGTGAAAAGTGTTTTTCCGAGTCAGGTGAGTTGTTTTTAAATATTTATATAGTTTAAGAAGATTAGTAGTCAATTATGGTCATTGATTTTCAAAGTGTTGTTAGCTCTGAGGTCTGGTTCAATCCCAGAGTGGGTCAATGTAGAAAATCATCTGTTTCGGGTCTGTGTGTTTGTGGTACCTTCGTTGTCTCTGATTCCGTAACGCAAGTGATTTAGACTTACTTTGGGTTCAGAGCAATGTATGTGATGATGCCCACATTTATTAAATGGTATTGTCAATAAGGGAGGCCTTTGCCCTGCAGTGGGACGATTATGGCTAATAATAATAAATTATAATAATAATTGTCAATATAATGGGTTTACTTATACTGCAGCATCCTTTTGAATACATTCGATTCGTCTCATTCAAAAATAAGTGTATAATGATACTTGTTTTAATTACTAATAATTGTTATTTAACGCGATAAGTTTACATTTCTCTCAAACCAGCATTATTACCTAATTTGTGATAGATTTCATAGCGAAAAATTAACAATTAGTGTTGTCAAAATGGGTTCAGGGGGTGGATCTACCAATTATCTGTCCGACAGCTGGCTAGATCCACCACGGGTACGCGACCCCGGACTGCCCTAGCTGTTACTGTCACATTCATTGTACCTCCGTGATGGTAGCATCCTATAACCCGTCCTACCTTGTTATCCTTTCCAACATATCCTTTCCCAAATCCTTATCCCGCAGGAACGCAATGGATAATTATAAAAATAATTTAATTATCCAAAATGGCGGCGATGTGGTTCGCCACCCATCACGTCTCGTTCCTCGCGGGGGCGAAAAGTGGGCCACGGAGAGCCGCTTCGTTGCGTTGCATGTAAGAGGAGGAATGGATGGTAAGGTGGATGAAGTATGTCAGATGATGGATGTTGAGACAAAAATAAAGAAAGGTATGCTGAGATGGTTTGGCTATGTCGAGAGAATGAATAAAAGAACGATTGACGAAAAAGTGTATAAGGCCAGTGTGAATGAAAAAAGGCCACATCAAGAGCATACCATAAACAGAACAGCATGTATGCAGGGAATAATGAAAGTGGACAAAGCGAAACAAGTATGTTAGGATCGTAGCAATTGAAAAGAAGTGGTCTCTGCCTACCCCTACAAGGGAAAGAGGCGTGATTATATGTATGTATGTGTTGTCAAAATAAAAGTGAAATTTCGTTTTTCATCGCTTTGCTTTCGTAAGTTAGGTAGTAACTCAGCTGGCCTATGGAAAATTACCCTTTTAAATCTTCTGGTATACTTTCTAGGTACAAGTACCGCCCCACATAGAGAACCTGGTCTTCCCGGAGACGTTATCCTCATCACCTCGCGCCGAGTGGTCCGTGGATGCTACCGGCCTGCAGTGCTACTCGCTGGTGCTCACCGACGAGCGAGGAGAGAGGGCGTACGGGTGAGTGACATCACCCCCCTTGTAGCCGGTCGGTTAAGAGATGCTGCAAGATTCTTTCCAAAACAAGGAAAGGATAAAAAAGAGGGATAGCTCTTTTCAGGAAACTCTGACGAAAAACATTTGGTAGTGCAAGTTTCTTTTAGTCCCATATGAAAAAAGGTATCTCATTTCACCTTGGAGAAATGTATTCAAAGAGTGCACTTCACAAAAAATACTTTATTTACAAAGGCGATATAACCCCGGAGCAAAAAGAGGGCTGTTTAAAGGATTTTCAATCGCAAAAATAGGGTATAATGAGCTATTATGAAAAGTCTATAACCAGCATTATAAAAATATTGACAAACTTACTCTTTCAGAAACTCTTCAAATAGTTTTCCATATATTTATTTGTGTCTTTACAGTTAATTTCGCCCTGCGCTCCCATTTCAGATATATTTTTTGTTTAATTACAGTTACTGCCGTCGAGTGCTCCCAGAGGGCGCCACTACATGTCTGCCGTTGTGCTACTGTCTTATCGGCCGGTATAGGGCACCGGGATTCTATTACAAGGTAAATAACACTGTAGTTAGTACATTTGTTAAAAAAGAATTAAATTACTCTTAAAAGGAGACGAATACATTTTATTTTTCTAAGGCCTGTAAACAAGGGGCCAATTACAACCGTGAGTTTGTAACAGCTTTGGTAATGGCATCCACCTTGGGTAGTCAGAGCCTAACTAAACATATTGATATCCCTCTACATACATATTAAAAGGTATATTACACCCAGACGCAACAAATGATCATGCTCATCACACAAAGATTTGTTCTCGGTGTCAATGACCACGCCCTTCGGTATAGCAGTCAGGGTCGCTAACCAGACAGACAGGCCCGTGGATTTCTATATAAATACCTTCAATAGCAGCCCATATTGAGATTTCTTTCCTAGCCGTTTCTGTCACTGCAGTAAATTAATTTAGTTTATTTTTATTTACAGGTACTAGAAGAAATAGAATCCCACCACGGCAGCTCGGACGTCGAAATCCACTCTCTACTCCAACAACTCTTCGAAACCGACTTTCCCAACCCAGGCGAAGAAATAACTATCAACTACACGAAAAATCACGATTATGACATACCAAATAACGATTATGATATCCCTAATACCGATTTTATGGTCAACGATTATAATGTGTCTCCCAAAAGCAAGACGCTCCCAGATTTGAGGAGAGAAGAACGATTAACTCTGAGTAGTGAGGGCAGTTTGCCAGATTATTATGATTTGGAAAATAATAATGGTGTTAAGAACGTGTCGCTGCATTTGGAGATGCCTCGGTGAGTTTGTATTTTTTTTGCTTGTTAATTTGATGTGTGTAGGTTAATTATTTTTTTAACTTGTTTTGTATGTATGTTTGTTTAGGTATTTTAAAACGACGGGAAAGAGGAGTGTTTTTAGTTTGACGTGTCTCTATGAGTGTGTGACTAAATGAATGGACCGATTTTGATGTTTTTTTTTACACCCCACGAAAAACGAGATATTTTTAAAGTTTGACGTGTCTGTCTATGTCTGTTAGTGGTATTGTGGCGTATTAATGAATTAACCGATTGTGATGCGGTTTTGTTTGTTAGCTAGCTTACGTGATTGAGATTATGCTTTTACAAGATTTGTGTAAAAAAATTCAGCATTAAAAAAAATATTACAAGCATTTCAGGAGTAATCCAATTTTCATTATTTTTTCTAGGATGAAAATAATAAAACGCCCAATAGAGCCCCGAGTCGACGAAGACAATCTGTCCGTACTGCTGGACCTGCTGGGCGCGGGGCTGGTGATCAAGGTGTTCGGCTCGCTGCTGCTGGAGCGGAAGGTCATCATCATCGGTGATCAGCTGCGGTGAGTGGTGATGTAGAGCCCAGGGCTACTGCTCGACCTACGGACCCAACGCTACGTAATTGTAAAGTTTCTTAGTTGCGTAGTTGATAACGCAGCGGTGCCCCGAAGCACGCAACCTCGCCCCTAATCATGCAGTAGCGCTACTAAGCACGTGAAACGCCCCTAAGAACGAGAAACGCCCCTTAAAACGTGAAACGCCCCATAGAATTTGAAACGCCCCTAAGAACATAAAACGCCGTTTAGAACGTGTAACGCCCTTAAGAACGTTAAACGCCCTTAAGAACGTGCAACGCCTCTAAGAACGTGAAACGCCCTTTAGATCTTGTAACGCCCCTAAGAACTTGAAACGCCCCTAAGAACTTGAAACGCCCCTAAGAACATGTAACGCCCCTAAGAACGCGTAACACCCTTAAGAACGTGAAACACTCCTCAGCACGTGAAATGCCCCTAGGTACTTGAAAATCCCTTAGACCATGAAACGCCTCTAAGCATGTAGCATCGTCGTTAGTCTCAGGGAGCTATTCTTGGGAAACGCGGAGTTCCTTAAACTTTTGAAATATTATCTTAAATGACCTATTTCTTCCTCAGATCCGTCTCATCCTGCGTAGAAGCCCTTCAAAGTTCTCTTTACCCCTTCGTGTGGCAACAACCTCTGATCTCTTCGATCCCGGCAGAGATACAGCGCGACGTGCTGGAGGCCCCGCTGCCGATCCTGGCTGGGATGCTCTCCAGCAACGAGGATGTTACGGGCGTTGTGTTTGAGGAGGTGGGTTTGTGCTAGCTCTCAGCTGATCTCTTCGATCCCGGCAGAGATACAGCGCGACGTGCTGGAGGCCCCGCTGCCGATCCTGGCTGGGATGCTCTCCAGCAACGAGGATGTTACGGGCGTTGTGTTTGAGGAGGTGGGTTTGTGCTAGCTCTCAGCTGATCTCTTCGATCCCGGCAGAGATACAGCGCGACGTGCTGGAGGCCCCGCTGCCGATCCTGGCTGGGATGCTCTCCAGCAACGAGGATGTTACGGGCGTTGTGTTTGAGGAGGTGGGTTTGTGCTAGCTCTCAGCTGATCTCTTCGATCCCGGCAGAGATACAGCGCGACGTGCTGGAGGCCCCGCTGCCGATCCTGGCTGGGATGCTCTCCAGCAACGAGGATGTTACGGGCGTTGTGTTTGAGGAGGTGGGTTTGTGCTAGCTCTCAGCTGATCTCTTCGATCCCGGCAGAGATACAGCGCGACGTGCTGGAGGCCCCGCTGCCGATCCTGGCTGGGATGCTCTCCAGCAACGAGGATGTTACGGGCGTTGTGTTTGAGGAGGTGGGTTTGTGCTAGCTCTCAGCTGATCTCTTCGATCCCGGCAGAGATACAGCGCGACGTGCTGGAGGCCCCGCTGCCGATCCTGGCTGGGATGCTCTCCAGCAACGAGGATGTTACGGGCGTTGTGTTTGAGGAGGTGGGTTTGTGCTAGCTCTCAGCTGATCTCTTCGATCCCGGCAGAGATACAGCGCGACGTGCTGGAGGCCCCGCTGCCGATCCTGGCTGGGATGCTCTCCAGCAACGAGGATGTTACGGGCGTTGTGTTTGAGGAGGTGGGTTTGTGCTAGCTCTCAGCTGATCTCTTCGATCCCGGCAGAGATACAGCGCGACGTGCTGGAGGCCCCGCTGCCGATCCTGGCTGGGATGCTCTCCAGCAACGAGGATGTTACGGGCGTTGTGTTTGAGGAGGTGGGTTTGTGCTAGCTCTCAGCTGATCTCTTCGATCCCGGCAGAGATACAGCGCGACGTGCTGGAGGCCCCGCTGCCGATCCTGGCTGGGATGCTCTCCAGCAACGAGGATGTTACGGGCGTTGTGTTTGAGGAGGTGGGTTTGTGCTAGCTCTCAGCTGATCTCTTCGATCCCGGCAGAGATACAGCGCGACGTGCTGGAGGCCCCGCTGCCGATCCTGGCTGGGATGCTCTCCAGCAACGAGGATGTTACGGGCGTTGTGTTTGAGGAGGTGGGTTTGTGCTAGCTCTCAGCTGATCTCTTCGATCCCGGCAGAGATACAGCGCGACGTGCTGGAGGCCCCGCTGCCGATCCTGGCTGGGATGCTCTCCAGCAACGAGGATGTTACGGGCGTTGTGTTTGAGGAGGTGGGTTTGTGCTAGCTCTCAGCTGATCTCTTCGATCCCGGCACACATTCAAAATTTCATCTCAATCGGTCAAAGAGATCTTCAAAATTAAGTTGCAAGTTTCAGGCTTATTAACCATAGTTAACTTAACAAACATACACATATTGCAAATTAAATTAAAGCTTGTAAAAGCATCCGCAAAGCTTAAAAAAATGATTTTAAATCGACCCAAAATTTTCATAAAAACATAGCAAAAAAATACAGTAAAATAGAAAAGTTTCAGTAAAAAAAAAAAATAAGTACTATTAACATTTTACACCTTTAAAAACCAATTTTATCTACAAAATAAGCAAAATACTAATTTAATTTCTCTTCCTTACAGGGCATGCTAATCGACCTAACGAATCCATCTAAAGTCCTATTCTACCAAGGCGATGAGTCCACGATACTACCGACACCGTCTTACAAAACTCTAAAGACTGCCTTACAAATGGAGACGAGCAAGCACAGAGACAAGCAGGAAGACACAAAGACAAGGAATGTGATGATCTCTGAGGCCTTTCTGAGGTTCTTTGTCGATATATTGGGCGATTTCTGGCGGTTTTTCGCGGTTGGGGACTTGAAGGATGGCGATTTGGGGCGAGGTGATGTTGTTTTTGATGTGAGTATTGTCTTTATTTGCTTAATTGTTTCTTTTTTTCCACACCAGCAACAAAAGATGTAATCTTTAGCAAAATGGGTGGCGTTATTCGGCAATTTCGTCGAGGCAATCTGTCAAATCAAAATACAATATTAGAAACAGTGTATTCTTTAAATAATTCTTATAACTAACTTACCTATTAGTGCAATACGCTGATACTTTTAAGGTCCAAAACAGTACATTGTCTAAACCTTACCCCGGTCATGGCTTAATTTTCTTTGTATCTATCTCGTCGCTTAATAAAATAGTTTTTTTCTTTCGTTCTGAAACTTATTTACCATGAAAATTATATTACTTACTAATTAAATAAACATAATATAATTGAATATACATTTGGGCAGTTGAGATTAAAATATCAGTGCTCCTCTAATTTTTTAGTATGATTTTCAGACTTAAACAGATTTTTATCTAGTATATTATTTAGAACGTTTAATTCATCTATTTATTTTCTAATCTCCAAATACCTCTTACAGAAAGAATCGTTCATCAAGAACGCGACATCAAAGCAAAACCAGTACTTCCTCGAGTGGTTCACGGAAACAGCCATGTTCTCCCACTTCATACAGAACATGGCGGCCAGCTACCACCACCACTTCTCCTCAGCCCCAACCCCACCAGACCTCGT
Organism: Autographa gamma; assembly: GCA_905146925.1. NCBI lineage: Eukaryota > Metazoa > Arthropoda > Insecta > Lepidoptera > Noctuidae > Autographa > Autographa gamma. Next base: position 1,041,366 of record LR989878.1, on the reverse strand, counting down.
CGACACCCCACTCCCAAACTTCTACGAGCTCTTTGAGGAGAGGGTCAGGAGTAGGAGTAAACCAGGTAATAAGAATCTGGATAATAGTAAGAGTAATTATAAGAATGCTGTTAATAAGAAGGTTAAGTTTTTGAAGAGTAAGTTGAGGGATTTGGTGGCGTAGGTTAAGCGGCGGTTGTGAAAGGTTTGGTTTTGGATGGGTTACCGTTTTGCTTTTATGTACAAGCTGAAGGTGACTTTTGAAGTTAAGCGGCGATTTGCTGACTAAAAGTTGGTAGGCTTTTGAAGTTAAGCGGCGGTTGAGATGGTCGGTCCATAGATGAGGTACCTTGAATAAAGTCTTGACTTAAGTATTAAGGTTAAGCAGTGGTTGAGAAGGTCGGCCTATAGATGGGTGAATAAGATGGTGTGAAGGTTAAGCAACCTTTGTCGAGGTTTTTCGGATGGGTTGCGATATACTTATGTAGAAAGCTAGATTTTGGTTGTAAAAGTTAAGTAACGCTAACTGAGGTTGGTCTTTTGATTGGTGACTTTTCCTAAGTTTATGTAAAGGAAAAGTCGACCTTATAAGTTAAGCGTCGCTTACCGAGGTGAACTTAAAGATGGGTGATCAAAAGACGGCCAAAGTTGTTAAGATGGAAAATAGAAGTAAAGCATATTTCCCAAGGTTGATATAAAGATGGGTGTAAATGAAGAATTTGTGTCCTTAAATAAAGTTTTGTCTTGTGATCTCTCGTCCGGTGTCCGTCACATCGGACTATAAGAGTGAGGGCAAACAGTGCGACTGTGTTCACACTATTTTGTTATGGCGTCAATTTTAATAAGAGTCTCATATTTCGACGTTATTTGATCTCTGCTATGTAGAAAAATACTGAAATATCATGAGTCCTGGTTTTTGAAAGGTCTTAAATAATTGATTTCATATTATTGTAAAAATAAAGGATTATAAGAACTGCCTTTCTGAAACTAAGGGTTTTAATACAAAATGTAAAACTAAAGATAGTATTAAAATATTTTTGTTGTTTTTGTCTATATTATCCAGATTTTGTAAACGGTTTCAACAATTTTAATTAAATGTCTTTAATCTTATGCTTCAGAAGCAAGGAAAAGGTAATAAATTGTTTGAGAAAAAGAATGTTTATATTGAGGCATCTTTATAATGGGTTATAAAGGAATCCTTTCGTTTAGTATAAAGATTTTTTTTTTACTATTGAGTAGTTTAGAAAGCTGATTTAAATGTAGCAATAAGCCAATGTATACAAAAAGCGGAGATTCCTATTTACCTCATTTTAAAGTGTTTTCAGATGGAAATGTAGTCGAAATAAGCATTTAGAAATTGAGGAAGAAAGATATTTTAATACTATACATTAAAATAATTGTGTATTACTGTACCCTGACATAAAGGTTAAAAATACTTAAAAAAAGTATTGTACCGAAATAAATATCGGTCAAAAATGACTGATATTTTATATCTTAAGTTATGCAGAACAGAATTTGAAGCAAAATTTGTATTAATTTCCGGTCAAATTATTTGCGAAAGATTCAAATTACTGTCAATACATGACTTTGTGAAAGTTTTTTTTATGTTTATTTTAATTCAGGTCAATTTGTGTATACTATAAAGTGCCTTATATATTATCCAAGTGATATATTTATTAAGAACCCAGTTAGTTTAAAATGTATTCTAATTAAAGTTTGTGTATTTATTTGTTAGGTGCACTTTTAGTTTTGTCATTAGATCCTAGTATGTCAATTGACCCAATGTTGCAAAAAACTTAATTTCTTTAGCGAAAGTGGTTTTAGAAACTGTTTTTAAAAATAGACTTTTTATTAATTGAAATTACTATCACAAATAAAAAGGTATGAGAATCATCAATTTAGAGTCAAAATGTGTCAAAAATAACACTGGCCTGGAATTATCCCACTGCAGGCCTCTCATACAGAGAACGAGCATTGATCATCTCGCTTGTGAGCCCCACGGTGGGTGCCATTACCGAAGCTGTTAATAACACCAGCCTGTAACTGTCCCACTGCAGGCCTCTCATACAGAGAACGAGCATTGATCACCACGCTTGTGAGCCCCACGGTGGGTGCCATTACCGAAGCTGTTAATAACACCAGCCTGTAACTGTCCCACTGCAGGCCTCTCATACAGAGAACGAGCATTGATCACCACGCTTGTGAGCCCCACGGTGGGTGCCATTACCGAAGCTGTTAATAACACCAGCCTGTAACTGTCCCACTGCAGGCCTCTCATACAGAGAACGAGCATTGATCACCACGCTTGTGAGCCCCACGGTGGGTGCCATTACCGAAGCTGTTAATAACACCAGCCTGTAACTGTCCCACTGCAGGCCTCTCATACAGAGAACGAGCATTGATCACTCTTGTGAGCCCCACAGCGGGCGCCATTACCTAAGCTGTTAATGACACCAGCCTGTAACTGTCATAGTAGTTGATATTATTACTATTTTAAATGTATTATTAGAATGATATTATTTAAAGCATGCATAAGTTTTGTCTTGTGATCTCTCGTCCGGTGTCCGTCACATCGGACTATGAGAGTGAGGGCATACAGTGCGACTGTGTTCACAGAAGTGCACTGGAATATAAAAAATCCTATGACATTAAAAGTAAATTACATTTGAAAGATATATTTAAAAAATGGTAGCAATAAATAATAAAAATCTTTGAAGTTTAAACAGCAATAAATACACTATTCTATTAGAAATTAATTAATTTTGATTTTGACTGTTTCCTATAATGTAATCATATTACATTTTAAGATATTGTGTTAAGAGTTTAAAAACAGTGATATCAATCTTAATAAATACAATAATTATGTTTATTTGGATTTATCAAAAATATTTTTAATCAGTGTGTATTGGACTGTGGTTAGAAATAATTTAAAGAAAAATAAAGCTATTATCTGTGGCAAAAACTTATAATAATGTTTCTGAAGTCCTCGTTTAAAAATAATTTCTAATTATTAGTGTTATAAATTATTTTTAAACGAATCAAAATCTAATCGTATAAATAAGTCCAGTAAATAATTTATTTAGTATTATGAAACAAAAAATCCTGTATAAAATTTTAATCAGATTTTCTTCTAGTTTTAGTAGTTTCATCTACTTTTAAGTAGCTTCATATTTTCATTTAAGTCGCGACAATATATTAATAAAGCATAAGTAGGTACCTAATATCATCACAAGAAAAAAAAACCTTAATAGAATGAATAGGCGTTATAACAATAATAACACAAAATTGATAACTTTTACCATTAAAAGATTTAGAATTTCGTCCGGGTTACACAGGGCGTTGTCGTAAGCAGACTGATTGCGCCCTCGGCCGGTGTAACCCGGACGAAACGTCAAGCCCTAAAGGTATTTATGCATGTACGCGCTTATTCCCGTGAATTATATTACTATAAACAGGCATAACATAAATAGAACAGCATGTATGAAGGGAATAATGAAAGTGGACGATGCGAAACAAGTGTGTAAGGATCGTAGCAAGTGGAAAGAAGTGGTCTCTGCCTACCCCTACAAGGGAAAGAGGCGTGATTATATGTATGTATATGCAGCGTGATAGTTTAAAAGTAAATATTGGCAAAAATATATGTGTGTGTGACAAATGTTGGTTCCAAGTCTGGGTGTTCTTTGTGTATGTGATTTGGCTCGAAATATGTAATGGCCAAATTTGGCACAAACATTACTAGACAAATGGTTGGTCCAAGTCTGGGTGTTTTTTTTGTTTGTAAAGACACAGTTATTAAATTACTTAAGACAGGATTTTTTAAGAAACTTCATATATCTTTCGAATTTGATTTTATATGATTTAAAACACTGTTTGAAAAGGTGTTTTTTATTATGGACACAAACATCTCAATAAAAGATCTTTTAATTTAATTAATGCACAAATGTTAAGCGATCAGTATGTTATTTGTAAATAATACTTAATTAATAGTTAGTTTTAATTATTTAATTTAATGATTTTAATTTAGTATTTAAACCAGTTAAACAAAAACTTTTTGTCCCAACGTTAGGCACTGCCTTTTTGTATTGTTATAACATTCCTCTTAAAAATGAAATAAAAGCTTCTCTATTTGTATATATTTTTATTTTTTACTAACCCAGTGATTTTATTAAAACTAAGGTCTTGCGTACACGAGTCTACAAGTCACCGGTATCCGATGATTTTAGTCTCAACGTGTGAACGAACCTCTAAGTTTGTATGGCGATAGTCGCTTAGATACTAAAATCTTCGGATATAAGTCAAAGTCAATTTTTTTTTTTTCATAATTTGTGTACATTAGATGTTATAAAAAAATATGTGAGACTTTTTACTTTGCCTTTACAAGCATAGCAATATGATCATTAAAAGTTATATAGACTTGTCGGCTCGTGTGCGAAGGGCTTAAATAATGTCTAGGCATCGGCTATTGAATGTAACTATAAATAATTATGTCTGTAACGGTTTATTTTGATTCAGCTGAGATAATGTATGGAAAGCCAATTTTTATGTTATTCTTAGTCCGTCTGTCATTATAAAGAATGTTGCTAATATCTATTTAGAATACCATAATGGGTCAATTTGACCCAACCCTCAATAAAAATAAATTTGACATACCTTCTTTTATCTATAATATGTATGTAATTAGAAATACATAAGTATGTTTATCAGTTGTCTGAATAACACAAGCTCTGCTTAGCTTGGGGTCAGATAACCGTGTGTGAGATGTCCCGGAATATTATTATTATATTACCTTCAAGTCATCTTACATATTAAAATGTCTATTTTATCTTCTACTAATGTGTTTTATTCTATTGCTTTACTATAAAAAAAAAAAAAAACAATTTTTCATTACACAATTTCAAATAAATTGAGTCTTATTTTTTCACAAATACAGCATAATTTCCTTTGACTCAATGTGGGTTAGGTCAAATTGGGTCCTATAACCAACTTTTTACTAACTAAAAAAATAATACTTTTGCCTAAAGGGGCTAGTAGCTATAATTACTAATGCACCTATTAATTAGCAAGATTATCTTAAGACTGTTGTAATGTTAAATAAATCTCTCTTTGGTGATTATAATCATAATATAAATGTAACTAGAGTATGGTCATTTTTGACCCATGTTGACCCATTTTTTATGCCTTATACATAACGAGGTCATTCATAATTTTGACGTGTATGTCTGTAGCACCGTAGCTCATAAACGAATCGACCAATTTTGATGCGGTTTTTTCGTTTGACGTGATTGAGGTCTTTCTTAGCTATTATCTGTGAAGAAACTGTTCTGTTAGGTTTGAAATACAGGTTGATTTTTTAATCACTAGTCAAACTTTCACTGGGTCTTCCACCCATGAATATGAAGAACTTTCACTATGGGACCAACTCTGAAATCTCTAAAAAATCAGCTGTTTCAAACAAAAATTCAATACCTACTCGACTAAAATGTATGAAACAGCTGAATTCTTCGTGATTTCAGACTTGGTCCCATAGTGCAAGTTGTTCATATTCATGGGTAGAACACCCACTGAAAATTTGGCTGATTATTAAAAAATAACCTTGTATATCAGCAATTTTCTAAAATTTGTCGAGAATTAGTTTTCTCTTACTTTTTGGGAGATACATTTGTTAACTATGCTCTAGTTATATTTATGTTTTAAACTATAGTTAACCTGTATAGTTAATAAGTAAACCGTGCCTTGTTATATAAGCTTAATGTTTTATATCAGTAATACTGTTATTTTTAGTAATAAACTGTATTATATACGAACATAACTTTTATTTTATACTTTACATTATTTTACTCACGACCCAAAATAATAAATAAATGCGGACAACATCACATACATTGCTCTGAACCCAAAGTAAGTAGCTGAAGCACGCGTGTTATGGAATTCAGAAACAACGAAGGTACCACAAACACCCAGACCCGGGACAATGTAGAAAAGTCAGTTCCTACATTGGCCCGTCCGGGGATCGAACCCGGGACCTCAGAGCTAGCGAAACAATGAAAACCAGTGCGTACGCCACTTGACCACGGAGATCGAATATGACAATAATGTGTTATAAGTTTGACGTGTCGGTCTGTCTGTGGCATCTTAGCTGCCGAACGGCTTAACACATTTCGATTTTGTTGTTTGAAAGTTGGTTTATTCCGGAGTATTTTTAGCTTTATTTACTCAATGAAGATTAGTGCTGTAATTTGTAGTTAGTAGATTGTTTTAACAAAGATGGTAGCGAAGTAGACCGCATACAGTAGAGGCTAGTATTTAATTAAGGGCTTAGTAAAAACCTATCGCCACTTTATTTACTTATAATTAATAGTAGATCCTACCACACTTGTTTTCTAAATAATTATTTTTTAGAAATAAAACTAGGTACTTTTTACGCACTTTGTCGCGGTTTAATTTTAGATTTTACCATGATACCTGCAAAGGTGTGGCATTTCTATATAAGTTGATTTTGGGATACAAAGAAAATTAAAACACAAAAATAAATAAATTATCTATATTAAAAATTAAATTTGGTGCCCATAAGCTTGGCGCTCGGCGTGGGGCAGCCCGCCAAGTCTATCCCATAGCTGATCATGTCGCTGTACTTCTGTTCTCCTAGCACCTCATAGCCACACTTAGCTGCTAGCACTTGGGAGGCCGTGGCTGTGAATACTGTGGCTGTCGCGTGGAGCCCTAGGGCTTTGCAGAGCGGCTCTCTGGAAACAACAAAATATATAAGTAAGTATATGTTGTGGTGGCCTAGCAGAGAACGGATTTGTATCCACAATGGTACTTGCATGTTCGAATCCAGGCGAACCAATGTGACAACAACTTTCTTAATTTCTAAGACACTTCTGACAAAAGGTGAAGGAAAACTTCGTGAGGAAACCTGGATTCCAAGAATTTTAATCTGAAATCGCCAATCCGCAGTGAGCAAGCGTGGTGATCAATGCTATATGGAGAAAAGCCTGTGCCCAGTAGTGGGACGTTGATAGACTGATATTATTATTATTTTAGGAAAAGTATTGTGAGTGGTCCCACGGTAGGTGCCAATACAGAAGCAGTTAAAAGATTGAAATACCTAATACCCGCCTAAAACATATCCACGCCACATACACGCTTATAAGTAGCCCCACCGTGGGTGCCATTACCGAAGCTGTTAATAACACCAGCCTGTAACTGTCCCACTGCAGGCCTCTCATACAGAGAACGAGCATTGATCACCACGCTTGTGAGCCCCACGGTGGGTGCCATTACCGAAGCTGTTAACACCAGCCTGTAACTGTCCCACTGCACGCCTCTCATACAGAGAACGAGCATTGATCACTACGCTAGGTCCCACGGTGGGTGCCATTACCGAAGCTGTTAATAGCACCAGCCTGTAACTGTCACACTGCAGGCTTCTCATACATTTCAACTAATATTTTTTTAGGTTAAATTGTAAATTAATTTAGTTATTTTAAATTATTTAATACTTTACCTAGCTTCAAACAGTTTAGCTCCAATATTCTGCCCCCTATGTGCAGGCAACACAGTCAGTCCACTGGATGTCAGGTATCTGTCTAAATTATAATGTTTAAATACATCTACTAAGCCTTCGGTCACTATTAAAGTTTTCAGTAATTTCTTCCATGGTTCTCCTTGGACCTGTAAAGAGAATAATAATTGTAGAATTATGGAACAACTTACATATGGTCATGTGATTTAAAACTAAGCTGATAGATTTTTTGAGGACGTTCTTGCGTATTATTAGTTTTGTCTTATGTAGTCTTATCAAATAATTAAGGTAGTCAAAATGACTTAAGATCCTGCTTCCGAGCTTGGATTTCTGTAGCGAAAGTAAAAACTAAATATCTCTCATAACATTTAGTCAAAATTACTGTTTATTTGTTAACCAGTTAACCTTACTGAGGGCCGAGTCTGCTATTTACAATGGCTCCAATCGTCTGAGTGGGTGGCGTTAGTAACTCCATTTTAGGATAATTTGCATTCTACTAAACACCAAAACGTCAACATTGGCCGCCCCAATGGCCAATTTTGACGTTAAAATGATGTTTTACCTACGTAATTATCCTAAAATGGACCTACTAACGGCACCCACTCAGACGATTGGAGCCATTGTAAATAGCAGACTCGGCCCCCCGGTGGTCTGACTGACAAAGTAGGTTGACTTTGTCGATGAGACCACCGGTAAGGCTGATCTATTTAATTTACTATTATCCACGTCTGTGATAGTTTGAGCAAAAGACTAACAACCAATTACAATTAACATAACATTTGACGGGTTATGATCAAAATGTTGTGTTAATCAGCCTATCAGAAGCGACTCGGGCCAGAGGACATCTACTCTGTTCTTAGAGCATTTAACCGACCCGGCAGTTATAAGATAATAACGTTTCTTCATAAATTTTAATGTGTTGTTATGTACTATTTCAATAATTTGATTTGCATTGATCGTTACTAGCGGGAGGCAATCACACCTATTTGGATCGCCCCCTTGGATTCACATGCACTTACTCGATTAGATAACCAATATTCCGTGTCAGGTGCAATAATAAGTAGGTATTTAGATAACACTGCATTTATCAAATAAAATACTCTTTTTGACTTGATAAAAAACAGGAAAAATATTATTGCAAATATTATTTTATCTGTTGAGGAAGAGATTGATATCTCACTCGTATGAAAGATAATAAATAATCCAAAATATAGATAGTAGTATCATCATAAGTAGATACACGAGTTTACAACTTTTTACCGACTATAAAAGGAGGGAGTTCTCGATTCGATGATTTTTTTTTGTATGATTGTTTTGCGATTTCGCTTGCAAATGTGGATTGATTATTAAATTATTATTTTTGTGTCATTAATTTCTATTTTTTTTAATTTTTTATTTAACGCACCTATGTGTAAGTAATTGTTCTAATCTTATTAAAAATTGATGATATTAAATAAATAGCTAATTGTCAGATAAAATCTAAAATCCGATTGATATATAAAACGAAAACAATATTATCATAAAAATCAATAGTTTAGTATCTGGGTGAATTTCCCAAATGACTTATTTTTTTGTCTTTGGTGAAATTAGTATTTGAAAAAAGGAATATAGTTTAGAATATATTTTTTTTTTGTATTCTATAGGTAGTCATCGAGTTGTGGCAAAAATATAATTTGCCTAGGACTATTAAAAAGGTAGAAAAAAAATACATAAACCTCTACTTTTTTTCAAATCGGTGCTGTCCCACTACTTTTTTTACAAACAAAACAGCTTATTCACTAATAAAAATAAGTAAGTGAAGTATATAAATTATTCTATTTCATAGAATATTAGTTTAGTTATTAATATATAGCATTTTTTATTACATAATTAACGATTATTATTACTGTGAGAGGCACAAACGTACTTGTCCTGAAAAAAGTTCTCATATCGCCGGACAAAAGTAATTTAAACATAACTTTACATCGACGAGTCGGACAGCATCCCCACCCCAATTGTATTTCCCTCGTTGGTGTGTGCTAGTGGGCAGTCAGGATAGAAGTGGGTTAAATCACTGGATATGCCCACCAAAAACATAAGTACGCCATTTCAGTCGCTCCCGGACAATTATTTTATATAATCGGTGGTTGCATTTTTCTAGTGTAATGAGTAGTTTTATTATTGTTTTTTGGTTCTAACATACGCAGTAAGTGGATTAGCTTCATCGTCTGTAATTAAATTTATCCTAGATATTATACATTTTTAATAATTTTCTAAAAAGTGTGTTATTTCTCATGTCGGTGTTCTCATATCGCTGTAATCGGTGGTCTTTATTACCACCGATGTGATCATTTACACCGAAATGATAAGAAAAAATCGATCGGTGTCTTAGATCTAATGTCGGTGTCTGGATTCATGATCAACAGACAGTTTTGTCACATCGGTGGATCATTTTATCATCTCGGTGAGTCGTTCTATCATATCGGTACATCCTGTGTCATTTCTTTAAGTATACAAAGAAACTGTATACTGTTTCTTGTTTTGACTTTGACTTTGAAACAATTGAAAATACAAACATACATACAGACACATAAATTGTATACATACATATGCACCTACCTACAAACAATCATACATGCATACTTACCTACATAGACTGCCAAAATCATTACCACGATACCACTGGGTAGTAGAAGATGTATAAAAGTATCGTTAAGAAAGGTCTGTATTCGGTAATGTACGTCTATAGGCAGAGATGATGATGGTGAGGTGGAATAATTGAACGCAAGAAAGGTTTGTGTAACAAAAACTTTTTTGTTAAAAAAAATATTCAGTAGGTACATTATAATAAATATCAAAAAAACAATGATAATAAAAATAATCATTATTTTTAACAATAAGTTCCTCTAGTAAACATAATAAAATAGGTACAAATTTAAATTAATATATTTTCATTGGATTTCTAAGAATCTTTGGATGTGATTTACCCACATAACACCCTAAGTTCTGGCCTTCAGTTCTCAACGGTGACTACCTTTGTAAAAATATATAGGTACCTACTATTTGATGTTCAAAGATGGATAGATTATCATATCGCTGGATATGTACATCATTTCGGTGGATATCCTTATCATATCGGTGTACAGAAAAAATAATCGGTGCCGGTTTTTCATATCGGTGGAAGCCAAAATTCAAACCGAATTTTCTCCTTAGTTTTAAATGATACGTTGATAATATTAATTTTGGGGATATTTGATGTCCTAAAGATTACATAAAACCTGAAAAATATACAAAAAATACATAATTGTAAAAGTTCACCGATATGATAAGAAAAATGGCATTTGTCGAAATTCACCCATCTATTCAATTTGAATACCTACAATTTGTTGGGTATTGTAGGCAGATGTTACAAACGTTCAAATATTTATAATTACAAGGAAATACAGAGCACACCCACCTTATCAAAATCCTCCTCCTCATCATCCCGACTCTTGACCAGCACTATATTGAAGCCGACCAGCTCGTCCGGCTGCCCATCCACCTCGGTGAAGCAGGCCAGGCTCACGTTCATGGAGACGTAGCTCTCCCAGCCGGCGCGGATCGATGCTATGGATGCTGGGTCTTTTGTTATACCTGGGAAGATGGCAATTCATTTTTAATGTGGTGTACAGTTACAACTGGATTTCTGGTTTAATTACAATTAGATGTTAAGGTCTTTTTTTGTACTATGTTAATCTGTTATCTGTTCCTTCCTATTGAATAAAATAAAATAAAAAAAATAATCCTTAGATATTGTGTTTTTATTTTTCTGTACTTTTATTTGTCAATTCAATACTATTTGAAGGCTTTGATTAAAAAAGAGGACAAGTTTTAAGTTTGAAGTGTCGGTCTATGTGTCTATCTTCGGCATAGCTCCTAAACCAATGGGCCTATTTTGATGCGGGCATTTTTGTTTAAAAACTGATATGATCGAGATGGTTCATACCTTTAACATAATTAAAAAATATAAAGATCGATTCAGTATTTAAAAGTGTGAAAACTATTTTCCAAAAGTTTTCGGGGGGTTACTTAAATTTTCTTATTTTGACGATTTTTTACAGGAATTTCACTTGGCTACAGTGCGTATCCATTTATGTATTATCTCACCTAATACCCCACAGAGAGGCTCATCCCTTAAGAATGTTTCCTGCATCATGTCCAGACATGTCTTCTTCATATTGTCATCCATATCTCTTATTTGGTACCTGTTAATTAAATATATATTTTTTAAACCACAAGGTTTTGTTAGTAAAATTTGCACGTATTGGGAAATACCTTTAACGTATGTTAAAACCCAAAACAGTAAGTACTAACGACTTCTTAAAGTTTGTGAGGAAACTTGGATTCCAAAATTTGGGATCATTTTGTTTGAATAATTTAGTTATAAATAGCATACCGTGTACTTTCCGTGTTTCGGAAAGCACGTCAAACAGTAGGTCCCGTCCGTCGACGTATGACATGCATAGACTGCTACTATCGATAGTTTCCCTTGTGCCAAGCGAGAGCAGTTTTTAGTCTGATCCTAGTACATTTCGTTTTTCATTTAAGTTAATTTTCGCGCAACGAGAAACTTATATAAGAAAATATCGATGGTTTTGACATTACTTGGATAATATTAGTGTTTTAGATAGATTTTTTAAAACGGCAAGCTTCATCTTCACACATAATTCACGACAACACTTGTTCACACTAGTGCTTACGGTTTAAACTCTGATAGGCTCACTCTATAGTTTCAAATGCAACCTTGTTGGTCCCGTCTGTCATACATGGATATTTGGCAGTCGTTAAGTCAATTCTGACAAGCAGTCTTACTATGGGATACTGTGTTACCCAGTAACATGTGTTGTGTGTCAGATAGACAGTCGCTACATGTAAAATACGGTATTCAGCTGAATCCGGTGAGACTGGTAGCCGACCCCAACATAGTTGGGAGATGGCTCGGGAGATGATGATGATGTTATATTCTTACATATGTGCTGGTTTCCCATCCCTTTCTCTTCCTTTGAATCTGCTCCATACTTGGCCTCTAGGTACACTGGCTGGTCTTTCCCAAGGCATCTGAAAATCAATCTTATGGCTTAATAAATACGGTTTAATTTAAATCATCGATTTTATTTTGTGAAAGATGAGCTTTATTTAAAAAAAAAACTAGATTTTTCCCTTTTGAAATAATCTAGTTTCCGTATATTTGTTTTTATATTGAAACCTATATTTTAACCGATTTAAAAAGAAGGAGTCGCTTGCATTTCACTGTACTATTTTTATGTAGGTCTTTTTCAGGATGTCTCCTTAAATTGTTAGTAAATTAAAAAAAAAGACGAAGTGTGTATTCAACAGGTGGTCCCATATAAATTTCATGAAAATCGATTCAGTAGTTTGGTATTATAAATCATAATATGGAAAAAAATACCACCATATCCAACGAATTGGTTTTCAATTGAAATGATTTTTGTTGCGTTTATGTGTGATCAATTTTTAACAAAAACCATTCCCCGCCATTGACAAGGATGACGATGAGTTCTTAGACGCCGTTTAGTTTTTATTTATGTAATTTTTAATTTTAGTATAGTTAGAGTTTGTTCTTATATTAGATTTAATTGTGTATTAATAAATGTTTTACAAAAACCCTACTTACTGTTTATTGGTATTTACACGTCAAGCCTTTGCCCAGCAATGGGACAGTATACCTTATGTTAAATTAATACCAAATAATTACTTCGCGAAAAGCCAATGTGATATATTATTCCTCATTATTCCCTATTTTTACTACTAAAAAATTTACACTTAAAGAAATCTATTTACCATCCAACCCTTAATAAAAAAAAACTCGCCAGAAATTGTTCAATAATTTAAAAAATATCGCATAACACAAAACACCTTTCAATACCTCCTTTTTGCAGTCGGTCTAAACGTAAACATAATTCCTTATGTTTACATCTTAACAAACAATTGAAAACATACTAATTCATTAAATATTCAATAATTAACAAAGAATGGACTTTTAACAAATAATAACTGTACAATATAGCCACTATTATTAATAATAGATGAATAATAAATTAAAATTGACAGACATAACTTACATTATTACTATTTAATAGTAAAACGTATTCACTATTCAAGTCCTCACATGTGACTGAACGTATTTTAAGCAAAATCTAACAAGCATATATACATAATACATTTCTATCAAAATCAAGGGAAATTCGACCTTATGTTGTAAGAAATAAAGGTTGATATGACAGCATTACTGTATTGGTTATTATACAGTACGAATATCTGTGTTTATATGTGTGTGTGAGTTTGTTTCCATAGCACGTTATTTATGTTAAATATTTAAATGGTTTTCCCTGTGTATATGATAATTGATTTTACATAATAAAAGAAAATCGACTTCATCATCATCATCATCATCATCAGCCGGAAGACGTCCACTGCTGAACAAAGGCCTCCCCCTAGACTCGAAAATCGACTTAATTGAAGGGAATTAGAACTACTGAATCGATTTTGATGTGTTTTATATGACTTAAAGGCAAACCATATGGACAAAAAAATATAATTAAAATCGGTACAAAATTTAAAATTTATGAAGATAACGCATAACAAACATAGACAAAAAAAATACACACGAATTGAGAACTTCCTCTTTTTAAAGTCGGTTTCAAAGTACAGCTTTCCTAGCCAAGTAATATTTCTACAAGTTGATAGAATCGCTCAAATGTATGTAAGTGACAAATCTAAGTCACGTGACGTGACTTGTCTAAATGTTATGTAATTTTTTATTTAATGTCATTTAAAAGATTTCTGGGGCCATACGGCAAACATGTCCAGCCCAGCTCCACTGTTGCTGTTTGAACTCCCACATCCGCAATATGTGTTTTGGAGCGTAAAGACAGAAAAGTCTGGAGTCAGACGGGGAGACCTTTGCCCAGCTGTGGGACACAAAACAGGTTACATAAAAAAAGAGATTTCTATTAATGATATTGTTTTTGTTTGAGGGGGCTTATTTACTGGTATTAATGAAACAACTTAGAAACAGTACTTAAGGATTTTATCCGTTGTTATAATGTGTCGTTTTGTGCAAATTATTGGCAAAGTATTTTTTTTATACTAGCTTATGCCGACGGTTTCACCTGTATGTTTATAAATTTTCGTGTACTTTTTTATATTTGTATAGTTATTCTATCTGAGACTGAAACAAATCAAAGATGATAAAAATAAGTCTCATTCTAGAGTTGGAAATTTTGTAAGATAGCTTTATTTAGAAAGGTAGGTGTGTTACTAAAAGATTAAATAAAATAATAATATAAACATAACATATCATCACGCCCGTATCCCCTAAGGGGTAGGCAGAGGTGTACCAATGTACACCCACAGTTCGCCGGTATGTTTAGGTCCCATGTAATAGGGGGCGAGCCTATTGCCACTAACTGAATAATAATATCAACAGATAAAATATGTCAAAAAATATTCTTATCTAGCACCGAGAATCAAAAAAACAAATCGTATTAAAACGGATACGATCACATCTGCGTACGCGCATGTCTGACGTCATAGAGTATAAAGCTATTTATAATATATCCTTATCAATACTTATTATAGATATCAAAAGACGCAGTATTTGTCATCTTTTATATAAAAAATAAGTACTCATTATATAATTATTCTGATAAAGGTGTACCCAATCCCAATCCCAGCAGTTGGGACAAATGCGTTTCGATATTTTTAGGTTATAAAGTTCGTATTAAATTATAATGTCGGCACGTTTGGGCTAAGCTCCAAAACGGCTTAGCTGAATTTGTTGAAACTTTGCTAATGTAAGAATAAGTGTAGGAGTGAAATGAGCTTTTTTATGATTCTTAAAAAGACCTTGGACCATGTACTGGATTTATTGAATAAGATACTTATATTTTTTCATTTGCTTCAAACTATGTTGTGTTCGGCTTCCAGTCTCCCCGCCAGCTGAACACCAGTATGTTACACAGCGACTGTCTGTCTGACACACGACACATTCACTGGGTAAAATAGTATTCTTTGAAAGTGTTAATTAATGTATACCTAAGTTTATATTTGTCTATCGCTGAAACCTTCGCTTTCACAACTAAACTACTAAACCGATTTTGATGAAACTAAGTATAGGGTAATCTTGGATTCTAAGATAGTACATAGGTTACATTAGACACCTACACGATGGGCAAAAGCTAGTTCATTACAAAATCTAATATTTTTGTTCAAATTTATTTTTTCTGATTCTTCGAGCGGCTTTTTATGATTCGTCGCTTTGGCAGTTTTTTTGTCATATTTAGTTATATTATGAAAAACGTTATCTTTTTACCGTACCGTATAAACCAATGGGCACGCGATTATCACGTACAACTTATATAATATACATAATATGACAGTATGTTATCATTTATTAGATATATCTTCATATTCACGATAAATAGATAGTTACAAACAATCAGCCCTAAATATTTGCACGTAGTTTTTACCCCACCGATATATTATATTGATAATCTAATATAAGCTTATTAGGTATTAAAATAGATAATTACTTTCAAAATATTAAATCATCATTAAAATTGGCAATAATCTATGCAATAACGATTATAAAAAAAATGGATTTGAGTAGCCTGTAGGTCTAGTAGTTAGTGACGCTAACGGCTATACCGGAGGTCGTGGGTTCGATTCTCTGTACAAATCTTTGTGTAATGAGTATGTTCATTTTTTCTGTGTCTGGCTGTAATTTATCTAAGATTTATATGTATTGAGGAATATCATATCAATAATCAGTTGACTTGTTACCATAGTACTGGCTCTGCTTATTTTGTGATCAGATGACCGTGTATGAATAGTCCCAAGTCATACGAATGTGATTATTTCATTGTAGTAAATATAATAATAAAGACACTAGCGACTCACCCCTTTTCTCTCGGGTCGCACATAAATATAGCTTATGCTACTCACTGATAATGTAGCATTCTTTTAGTAAAGGAATCATTGAATCGGTCCAATTGTTGTTGAGTTTATTAGTTACAAACGTACAAATCTTTCCCCAGAGTAATTTTAATATAGGATTGAAATTTTTAAATTAAAAACAATGACTCTCTTTACACAATTCATTAATATTACATTTTATTTATATGTATTATAAACCTTATATAACACAAGTCTCGCGTCTGTCTGTCTATCTTCAAGGCGAAATGACGTGGATTACAAGAAATTGGCAAAGACATCGAATGACGCTGAATATTGAGATACTTTACATTCTTTTATACGATAGAAAAAAGATATATTGAATGCAATCACATTGGAAAAGATTTTTACTAATTGTAGGCTATTTTTTTTGCGACATCTCAATCCTTACACACGCTTGTCTGATCCCAAGCTAAGCAGAGCTTGTGTTATGGTAACCAGACAACTGATAAACATACTTATATATTTGTAAATACATATTATATTATCATTTAACTTAGTTGAGTGGCTTACACATCGGTTTTTAGGATATCTCTGGCTCTGAGTTCTTGGGCTTGATCCCCGGACGGGTCAATAGTAGGAAAATTCTTTTCTGAATTGGCTTGGGTCAGGGTGTTGTGGTCTTTGATTCCATAACACGCGTGCTTTAGCTACTTACTTTGGGTTCAGAGCAATGTACCTATATGAAGTTGTTCACATTTTCTTATCAAAGATGAAATTACTTGCTCGTTTTTTCATCATTACAATTTGTTGTGAATGGGTAATTAGTGAAAAGTGAAAAGTGTTTATTTTTTACCTGGATGTACAAACACATGCGTAATTCCCTAAAACAGCAGATTAAAGAGTTTGACGCAGGCCAACTATTTATCAACAAATTATCATATGATCGTAAGATAGTAACTATAAATAAATGTGTTCTAATTCAAGTATAAACATGTAATAATTTTACATCAATCCATATCTATACTTACATACAATAAAAAAAGTCCCCTGCCGCGCCTGTCTGTCTAAATGCAATAAACTCAAAAACTGCGAAACACATTTCCACATGTTCTCGCCTATGGATAGAAAAAGAGAGAAAAGAAGAAAAGTTTTTGTGTTTAACTAATTTTTGTTTTATCTTTGTCTTTTTTAAGGATCCAAGCTTAACCCATAACAATCTCCTCAAAATATGTTCAGTGGTTTAGCTGTGAATGCGTAACAGACAGACAATCTTTCCCATTTACAATATTAGTATAGATATCTAATTCTATACCTATCTATTGGAATTCCTAATTACTTACTATCAATGAAACTTAAACCTACGTGCAAAAGAAATCTATACTATCTAATTGTTTTTCTAATTCATAAATACATACATTATCAGTTGATTGATATATTCTAACATTCAATGCCATGGTTGAAGTCAATTGTCTTGACATCACCAATCTGTATCGATTGCTACAATTATTGGAGCAGAACTGATTATATACCATCTATCTATCATATATTATCTATATTGTTATCATACAACATAGATAAAGTCCATAGTAAGCAAATACAAGGTGTTACCGAAAGGCCTGCCTCGTTGGCCTAGTGGTGCTAGGCGCGACTAGCGGCTACGATGGAGGTCTTGGGTTCGATTCCCAAGTCGACGAAGGTGTTATTGGGTTTTTCTATGAAATTCTCAGTAGCAGGTATTTGCGGATTGGATTTGTGGCAATAGGCTCGCCCTCTATTACATGGGACCTAAACATACCGGCGAACTGTGGGTGTACATTGGTACACCTCTGCCTAACCCTTCGGGGAGACAGGCGTGATGATATGTTATGTTATTATCGTAACACAGATAACGTTTATAGAAGGCATATGAAAGGTGTTACCGAAAGGGTATATCTATCCAAAAGGGGTGAAGAGTACATCTGGTATAGAATCAGTTTACAAAGTTTTCGGTGACATAGAATTCTAAATAAATTAATGTAATCGATCAGGAAACCGCAGTCAACTCTTAGTAGTCTGAAAAATCGCTTAATTAAATCTAAAAAAAGCCCTTAAATAACCATACATTTCTTATATATTTACAAAAAAAAAAAAAAAAGGAACCGACTTCAATAAAAATTATCAAATCAAATCATTTATTAGTTTTCATGGACAAACTGTAACTGCTCGAGAAGCGCATATCATTATCATGACTAAAATAGTTTCTTCAATCAATCTACAATAACTGAACTAACCGCTTTGCAAAAGCTTAACCGAATTGAAAACTCCTTCTTTTACAGTTGGTTAATAATATAACCTTGACTGACTCACAATTTCAAAGGTATTGAGGTCATCGCGTATTGGTAGCAGGTAAATATTTACATCTGAGTATACTCTTAGTAAGCGATAATTGACGATAACATTTCACTTTTGTTTTTCACGACGGTTTTGAAGAAGAAAGCTCTTGATATTTTGGTGCTTTTTTCCAACTTTTCAGTTTACTTTTCCCTTGTAGGGGTAGGCAGAGACCACTTCTTTCCACTTGCTACGATCCTTACACACTTGTTTCGCTTTGTCCACTATCATTATGCCCTTCATACAAGCTGTTCGATTCGTCTCTTTTTGAGATTAACCATTAAAATCAGAATCATTAAATTGCAAGTAATTTGCCAGAGTGGATGACCACGGCCCTAACCAGAGAGAAATGGAAGGAGGGTAGAGAGGCCTTTGCCCTGCAGTGGGAAAGAAATGGATAGCAAAAAAAAAAGGGGGAAGACATATTGTAACCCCCAGTAAATGTGTCGTGTGTCAGACAGACAGTCGCTCTATAACATACTGGGGCCCGAGTCTGCTATTGACAATTGTTTGAATCGTCTGAGTGGGTGGTGTTAGTAGGTCCATTTTGGGATAACTACGTACGTCAAAATTGGCCATTGGGACGGCCAATTTTGACATTCTGACATTTAGCAGAATGCTAATTATCCTCACTCAGACGATTCAAACAATTGTCAATAGCAGACTCGGGCCCCTGGTGTTCAGCTGCCGTTGAGACTGGGAGCCGACCACAACATAGCTCGGATAAAGGCTTGCCACGAAAAAGGTGAAAGATCATTGTATCACAACTGAAATTCGTGTGAAAAGCAGGTGTTTTACATGTGTCTGAAAATCTATATACTAGAGAGAGTAAAAAACAAATGTATATTTGTTACTGAAACAAAATAAACATGTATATGTAGTTACGAAAATAAACAAAAGATAGTTTCTCAGAACAGGGTACCAGTCGCCAGGTGCTGGGCTGTAGTGATGGGACGATATCGATGATTTTTCATAACGATAATTATAATAACTGCACTAGTATCATCATGGTATCGTGCACAAGCCAAATGCGAGTGCGAATTAGTATTTGTTCCAAGGCTGGTGTGATAATGATGATGCAAAATTTTTTTAGATATTCAATTTCCAGTTCATATAAATTTAGAAGACAATTTATTTTAATGAGCCTATTTGACATAGCAAGAATGTGACTTTTTGAAATGTCAAATTATAAATACAGAGCGGCCCATTTTGCTAACCAGACACTTCCGTCTGCGATTGGTTAATTTAAACTATTTTGGTCTCTCAGCGTTATTATACAGAATAATAATACTTTTGTACGTACCTATGTGATAATAATTAAACCAAATAAACTATTAAAATAATGTTTGACTCATTCCACCATATTGTTGGATTACCTTGAAAGACTCTGAAACATAATATAATTATGTCACAATAAGAATAGCTTAATACAATATGCGTTCGACTTTACGTTACTAGATTCGTTCGAGAATAAATTTAGTTAGTTTTCAGTTTTAAGATATGTACGCAAATGTAAAATAATCGCTTTTGATTTTTACAATAAGTGTAAGAAATTATGCCATCCAAAAACTGTAGGTTTTTTGTTTACTTACACATTGAAGTGCTCCTTATAACTTATTATATCCCATCAATGATTTAATAAATGATCCTTCCTCGTCGAGATACTAAAAAGTCAATCAGTTTTAAATTGCCGTTAACTCTTTTGCTGTCTCAATCAACTAAAGGTATGAAGTAACGACATAAAATAGATATTTGAAAAAAAAAATTGTATGTAAATAAATTTAGTATCCAGGGCTACTTACTTGTATAGTTGACCTTTGCCTTTCAGCACAAAAAAGTTGTTTAGTAACATATAGTTAACAACAAACTTTGGAAAATGTATCGACTCCCCCCGTCACTAGTCGCGCGTAATTTTATATTTCCCCAATCCGTTTTATTTGTGTGTTTCGTACAGAACTGTGCGTGGCGGAGCGCGGCTCGCTCGTGGCCGCAATAACTGAACGCGTCCGAAATTAACTGTGCTAAATATAGTTTGTGTTATGTGTCTCGGAAATGATTTTAAATCGGTGAGTAAGTCATTTTTTGATTTATTTTAAATTTAAGATTTTGCGGAAAATTCTTGATAAATGTGTTGTATTTTTTTTCTATGTGAGGGTATCTTTATAAAATAATATGTAAGCTTAAATATAAATTAATGGTTTTAAATTAATATCTATAAAATATTAAAAGTATTTTTTTTGCGACTGAAGTTAAATTTCTTTATCATGAAAGCTTTTTTACTTTTGCAAACATGTGTTGATAATTGTGATTATCTCAAAAACTACTAATTCGATTTTTATGATTTTTGCATTTGTTGTTAATAAAACATTTAGTTAACTATGATAATTTAAAAGTTATTAGCCTTAAAATAAGATGTTTTCTTGCAAATGTGTGCAACATTAAAAGCTAATTTATTTGCTCAGCCTGTTATTTTAAGAAAGTGAGTTTTTATGTATGTTATGTGAAAATGAGCAGGAAACGATCTGAATTTATTATTTACACTGAACGGGGAATGAACCCACGACGTTTCGGTGAGTCACTCGGTTGTTAATCTGTTATCACCTTTTAAATTATATTCATAATGTTCTGGATAACATTATTATGTTTAGAGATTATTTTCAGTGGTATGTGCAATGATTATATACATTTAGTTTTAAATCAATATAAAAATATTTTCTATCTTTATAAAACTAAACCTACCTTTGTTTACATAATGTAGTATAATAATATAGTAATATACATCATTAAGGTATTTCTTCAATTTAAAACATAGCAGTACCTAGGAGAAATTGGTTTATATCAATAGATGCAACTTATAAACAATAACTAGTAAACGACGTTTCAAAAACTAATTAAGGACCTTTAAAATCATATTATAGTAATATGATTAGCCTCGTGTGTTTTTGTAAATAAATAAATAAGTGCAATAAAAATGCAATATTGAGTTTCAAAATAATATAACTTAAGAAAGGCTAAAGAGTTGCAATGTTGCATTTGCAACTATGATATGCACGAACTTCGTAGTCAAGCGTCTGGTTTTCAAGGTGTCTTCAACTCTAAGGTTCCTGGTTCGACCCCGGACGGGTCAATGTTGAAAATCACTTTTCTACATTGTCTCGGGTCTGTGTGTTTGTGGTATCGTTGTCTCTGATTCCATAACACAAGTGCTTCAGCTACTTTGGGTTTAGAGCAATGTATGTGATGTTGTCCACATTTAATATTATTGTAAACATGTGTATTTATTTACATAGAATAGATATCTTCCTATAAATAAATGAGCAAGTTGAGTTTGTATGTTTGGTTCGCATTTACATGAAAATGACTCGACGGATTTAGATGAAATTTGGCATACTGCTACTTCCTATATTACATAAACATATAGGATACTTTTTACTTTTTTTTATGGTTAAGAAAAACATCGTGAGGAAACCTGGATTCCAAAAATTAGGTTCTGAACTCGCCCGCAGAGCTAGCGTGGTGATCAATGCTCGTGCCTTCTCTATATGGGAAGAGGCCTGTGCCTAGCAGTGGGACGTTTATAGGCTGGATTATTATTATTATACTCTTGACTCTTTTTGTCTGTTTCTTTGAGATGAATCAGTGTTGTGTACAGTTTTCGGTTGAAGTTTCAAACATAAAGTAGGTGTTAACTTTATAATGTATTGCACACGGTTTTACTCAAAGAAAACACAACACTGTGTAGAAAGATTTATTATTTAAAACATGATACATACATAAAGAGAGCTTTTATGATTAGTATCGGTTTAACTTTGACGTTTATTAACATTTAGGATTAAAAAGGCGCTTATGCCACAAATATAATAAATACTTTTTATTGCAATAGATGACTATATTTGCTCTTGTTAAAAAATATCAAAGATTTGTCCTGGGTGGGAATCGAACC
Organism: Autographa gamma; assembly: GCA_905146925.1. Classification (NCBI taxonomy): domain Eukaryota; kingdom Metazoa; phylum Arthropoda; class Insecta; order Lepidoptera; family Noctuidae; genus Autographa; species Autographa gamma. The sequence continues at coordinate 1,018,612 of LR989878.1, read as the reverse complement.
TACGACCTCCGAGTTTCGTTTAAGGTTACATACTACTAAGAGCAACAGGTCAAATGAACTATTGACTTATGTATTTCTTACACATATGCTATTTATTTGTTTTAACCACCAAACCAATTTTAATTAAACTTGTTGTTAAATATGTAAATGTGTGCAGCAAAGGAAAAAGAAAACGTAGGTAATCAATAAAAAAACAGTTCCACTGCATCAATTTTGATAGATATACAAAAAAAAAACATAAAAACAAATTGAAAACCTCCTCATTTTGAAGTCGGTTGAAAATATATGCTTTATTCTATTATATGTGTATTATAACATATTAATATATCATTTTGCATTAAACATAGCCTATATTTAATACATATTTAACAGATTTATGTGTACATTTACCTTTCGGCGCGCGCGCAGCTTTGCGTAATGGTTATACGACTGGACCGATCCGGATGAGTTGCTGTTTCAAACGTAAACAATGTGCTCTATGGTATACTAATAGAAACATTATATTCTATGTGCAAAGTTACATCATCATCTCCCGAGCCCTTTCCCAACTATGTTGGGGTCGGTCTTACCGGATTCAGCTGAACACCGTATGTTACAGAGCGACTGCCTATCTGACCTCCACAACACATGTTACTGGGTAACACAGTATCCCATAGTAAGACTGGCTGTCAGAATGGACTTAACGATTGCCAAAGATCATAGTCTGACAGTCGGGAACTACGGCTTAACGCACTGTAAATATTGCCGTAGATATCATAAAATAACATATCATCACGCTTGTATCCCGAAGGTTTAGGCAGAGGTGTACCGATGTACACACACAGTTCGCCGGTATGTTTAGGTCCCATGTAATAGGGGGCGAGCCTATTGCCACTAACCGGGCACAAATCTAAACTCCGACCTGCTACTGAGAATTTCATAGAAAAACCCAATGACACCTTGGTCGTCATGGTAATGGAACCCAAGACCTCTAGCGTAGCAGTCGCGCTTAGCAACACTAGGCCAGCGAGGTAGTCGTAGTGTATAATGCACACGAATTGAGGACCTCCTCTTTTTAAAGTCGGTTAAAAAGACCAAGTAGATGAAAATCTTTGAAGATATTTAATATTTCTCCATATGAAAGAAAAACCACTTTTATTCACCTTGGAGTTTAGTTGTTCTATTTTAAATTGTCCGGTGTCGCTTGCAAACGTTTTGGCAAAAGATACATGATTTTTTCTGTATCATTCGCCGCTTTAATATTTACTTGTAAGAGTAGAAATAGTACATGTCTAGTATACTTCCTTATTTTTGTAGATATATTTGTGTAAGGGCTAAATTAAGTACCAAGGTGTATTGTCTCGCCGCCAACTGAACACCAGGGGCCCGAGTCTGCTATTGACAATTGTTTGAATCGTCTAAGTGGGTGGCGTTAGTAGGTCAATTTTAGGATAATTAGCATTCTACTAACTGTCAGAACGTCAAAATTGGCCGTCCCAATGGCCAATTTTGACGTTAAAATGACGTTTTACCTAGGTAATTATCCTAAAATGGACCTACTAACGCCACCCACTCAGACGATTCAAACAATTGTCAATAGCAGACTCGGGCCCCAGTATGTTATAGAGCGACTGTCTGTCTGACACACAACACATTTACTGCGGGATACAATGTTCCTTATTTCTTTGTAGATTTGTTCTATGTTTTTAGACGATTTGAAAGATATTTTGAAGTACTTGCTTCAAAATACATACATATCATCAAGCCTGTGTCCCCGAAGGGCAAGGCAGAGGTGTACCAATGTACACCTACAGTTCGCCGATATGTTTAGGTCCCATGTAATAGGGGGCGAGCCTATTGCCACTAACCGGGCACAAATCCAAACTCCGACCTGCTACTGAGAATTTCATAGTAAATCCCAATAACACCTTTGTCGACTTGGGAATCGACCCAAAACCTCTTGCGTAGCAGGCGCGCTTAGCACCTCTAGGCCAACGAGTCAGTTGCTTCAAAATATGCGTGTAAAAACATATTTGTGAGTTTTTTATTATAAAAGGTAGCTAAAACTTTAATAAATGTATATAATACACACTAACCTTCTTTTTAGATCACTTTATTCTTTGCTGAAACCCATATAAAAAGAAATTCGTTAGCTTTTGTGTTTATTGCGGTCAGACAGGCAGACAGACACGGCAGAGGACTTATTTATTTATTTAATATACTATGGAGAACTTACGGCTATGTAAAAAACTTAACAAAACTGAGATATATCTAGACAACATAAAGCCAATTACAAGTACTCACTTATAGAGATTAATAATATTATATATTTTTTTTTATAGTAAGATGTTCTTAAATAACTCTTAAGATAATATTATGTATGTGTATTACAGAAACAAATAATTCATTCACTAATTCCTTTATGATAGGACACCTGTTGTATCTATCATCAAAATAAATAAATAAATCATTTGATATGAACTTGTTAGTAAACAAATAATAACATTCGTCATCGTATAAATCATGGATAATTAATGGATAGAAAAGTACAAAGGAAAGTACAAAGTCCATTATTATTCTGCTTGTCACCATAATAGGTATCTACTTTTTTAATGAGACAAAAATATTGTCTATTGTATATTGTAAACTTTAGTATATATTTTTTTTTTACATCACATACATTGTTATGAACCCAAAGTAAGTAGCTATTAAGCACTTGTGTTATGGAATTCAGAAACAACGAAGGTACCACAAACACCCAGACCCGAGGCAATGTAGAAAAGTTGATTTCTACATTGACCCGACCGGGGATCGAACCCGGGACCTCAGAGCTAGCGACACCTTGAAACCGGTGCGTACGCCACTCGACCACGGAGGTCGTCTTACGTCGTTATTGTGATATCAATAAAGAAAATGTCACGAAAAAGGGGAGGCCTATGCCCAGCAGTGGTAGGACAAGGGCTGTGGATGATGATAATGATGAAGACATCAATAAATTCATCGATATAGTATAATAATAATATATACGACGACGTCCGTGGTCGAGTGGCGTACGCACCGGTTTTCAAGGTGTCGCTAGCTCTGAGGTCCCGGATTCGATACCCGGACGAGTCAATGTAGAAAGTCACTTTTCTATATTTTCTCGGGTCTGGGTGTTTGTGGTACCTTCGTTGTTTCTGAATTCCTTAACACAAGTGCTTAAAAGCTACTTACTTTGGGTTCAGAGCAATGTATGTGATGTTGTCCACATTTATTTATTATTATTATTTATTATTATTATAATATAGTAACATATAATTTTTTATCATGGTTACTTTATTTATTCCCCAGAGGTGGCCATATAAAATTCATCAAAATATATGAAGAAGGTTTTTTTTCAAGAGCCTTTATTTAACTTGCAACTTTTCGAATGCAATAATGTACTATGTCCATTCTTTTACAATTGTATCTAATCAATTATTGGGTCGGCCTTTGGTGTGGGACGCAACATGCGTCGACACCCTTGCGCCGTCCCACGTTCTAAGTTCAGCAGCGTCTCCTGGCGCTGCTGCTGGAGCTGCGGAGACCCTTAAGCGGCGGAAGTATAATAACATTGTGGGTGATTATATTTTCGAGCCGTTTGGGGTTGAAACGCTCGGGTCATGGGGTCCGAGCGCACGAAATCTTTTCAAAAAACTTTCCAAAAGTTTGGTAGAACCTACTCGTGATCAGAGGGCTGGTTTGTTCCTTGCACTGAGAATCGGCATAGCCATTCAACGTGGCAATGCAGCCAGCCTTCTGGGCACGATCCCCGCCATTCACAAGGATGACGATGAGTTCTTTGACGCCGTTTAGTTTTTATTTATGTAAGTTTTAATTTTAGTATAGTTAGAGTTTGTTCTAATATTAGATTTAATTGTGTATTAATAAAAATGACAATTATTATTATTTGAATAAAAATACAGTCTTATTTCAGTATCTTGAGATACCAAGTTTAAGAAACCTTATAAAGTGCGATACTCTTTTACTCATCAGTCTATTTTGAAGTGACTTCTCATTAATTCACCCATTATTCTCTAATGTACTGAGGTTAAGTTGTGGGCGTAAAGACAACACTATTTTCATGATTCTATGCGCTAATGGACTATTGGTATTTAGAGAACAAAGCTTGTCTGGTTAGATTGATATCTCTTTTATTTTCTGAGAAGCTGCGTTTATCGAAGTTTTCAATAAGCTCAGCTAGTAGTATAGTTGCATTTTTGTGTTTCAAATAAGTACTTCAAATAAAATAATAAATGATAAAAAAACGGTCTATATGCGTCCCGCTTGTTATAACTGCCTCGTTGGCCTAGTGGCGCTAAGCGCGACTGCTACGCTGAAGGTCTTGGGTTCGATTCCCGAGTCGACCAAGGTGTTATTGGGTTTTTCTATGAAATTCTCAGTAGCAGGTCGGAGTTTGGATTTGTGCCCGGAAAGTGGCAATAGGCTCGCCCCCTATTACATGGGACTTAAACATATCGGCAAACTGTGGGTGTACATTGGTACACCTCTGCCTACCCCTTCGGGGATACAGGCGTGATGATATGTTAATGTTATGTTATGTTTTAGGCCAAGCCTCTTCCCATGTTAAAAATAATAAATGAAAAAAAATATATAAAAAAAATAATATGAATGTGTGTAATAGGTAATAGTATGTGATTTATTGTAAATCAATCTCAATTATCCTGCTAGTTATTTTTTAACTAAAATGTTTTAAATACCCACATAGGTACATGGTAAAAATGTTTGGATAAAAATGAAATCATTTTTCATTCGTTTCTTATAGGTCGCGTCACGTAAAAAGAACGCTAGCTGTCGAGATGCGCAGAACGCGATTTATCGGTCTGTTTGGTGGTATGAAGTGCGGGGGGGGCGCGAGCCGCATGTTTGCCGGTGCGCTATTGGTTCGTAGGACGACCTTCGCCTGCCGAATTGTATACTCATGCGCAAACCTACCCTCCCCACCTTCCGCCAGCGTTCTTTTTACCTGACGCGACCTATACCTGTTGATCTTATCACACTTTCCTCTGCCATTGTATCATATAAACAATGACAGACATAAATTCAAACATATACATTATATATAGAGACGTATATTTTATTTTCCAGTCTACAAGTCTACTATCTCTGCTCAAATCAAACTCGTGTTTATGCCAACTGCAAACAGCTGTGGGACATTAATTATAACATTCAAGCGACTTTTTTTGCCCTTACGTAAATCTTTTGATGTTCTATATAATCTATGTAATCGCATTTATTATGAAAACAAAGTATAATTAATTAGGTATCTTTTTTTGGTTTTATAACGTCTGACCGTCAGCTGAATGACAATATAGTATAGATTGATTGTTTTGAACACAAAGGACATTTATTTTTAAAATTTGTTTATTTATGGCATTTGTTGTGTTTATGACAATTGTTATTTTTTTTTGGTAGAGATCTTTGCAATTAGCCTGAGCGCAGGCTTTGACTGCTTCACCGGACTTTTTATCTGTCAAAAAGAACGCATCTACTGGTTGATACAATAGCTCTTAAAAAACGAGTTTTCGAAAGAACCAAGCATTACAATTTTACTTTGAGGAAAACACTGTGGTGAATAATGATTTTTCATTTACCGAATTACGAATCTGAAAGTTTCAACTCGTTTCTTTTTAACCGATTTCAAAAGTAGGAGGTTCGCAATTTCACGGTATGTTAAACATTTATGTATGGAAGAAGATCCTGCAATAACACAATATAGCTTTTACTATTTATAATATTTACTCTAACTTTCTCCTTCACAGCCAAAGTATAGGTCGCGTCAGGTAAAAAGAACGCTGGCGGAAGGTGGGGAGGGTACGTTTGCGCATGAGTATACAATTCGGCAGGCGAAGGTCGTCCTACGAACAGTCCGTCCGGCAAACATGCGGCTCGTGCCCCCCCGCACTTCATACCACCAAACAGACCGATAAATCGCGTTCTGCGCATCTTAACAGCTAGCGTTCTTTTTACGTGACGCGACCTATACACACCATTAATAGTAAATAATCCCATAGTACATAGTACTCGATCCGTGTCAGTGCACTTATAAATTAATTGTTTATTTACAAACATGGTCATAAATCATACAATTACGTTTCACAGATAGTAGCCAAATATTTAATTAGTATTACACGTGTTTGCAAAGATACGGTACATTAATGTGTATTAAATTACATTTTATAGTAATAATAATATCCCGAGACAACTCACACACGGTCATCTGATCCTAAACTAAGCAGAGCTTGTATTGTAAGCAGACAACTGATGAACATACTTATATATTTCTTAATATATACCTTTTACAGATAAATTACACCCAGACACATAACAAATGATCGTGCTCATCACACAAACATGTGTCCTGGGTGGGAATGACCACGAGCTCCGGTATAGCAGTCAGGGTGACTAACCACTACACCAACAGGCCAGTCAATCCCATGATTAGGTTTAAATGACCATTTTAAGGTCGTTTTGACAGCTTTTTCTAAAAAACGTCTACGTTTTTTAGATTTATACATACCTTTTTTACCTATGTTTATCTCCGTAGCATTTCCCCGCACTATGTTATGTTCGGCTCCCAGTCTCACCGCCAGCTGAACACCAGTATCTTATAGAGCGGCTGACTGTCTGACACACAACACATTTACTGGTTTCAACTGGTTTGCATATTCCGAATACCTTCGTAAACAAAAGCACTTAGAGTATTACCAGGCATACATTTATAATGTATTGAAATAACATGAACAGCTGTTTATCGTACAAACGACGTACTTTTGGCACAGGTAAAGGTTTATTAATAACTTGTAACTAAAACAATCATGATTCTAAGACTCTTAGTAAACAAAAAAGATCAAAATTTGTGAGTCCCACGGTGGGTGCCATTACCGAAGCTGTTAGTAACACCAGCCTGTAACTGTCCCACTGCAGGCCTCTCATACAGAGAACGAGCATTGATCACCACGCTTGTGGTCCCCACGGTGGGCGCCATTACCGAAGCTGTTAATAACATCAGCCTGTAACTGTCCCACTGCAGGCCTCTGATACAGAGAACGAGCATTGATCACCACGCTTGTGAGCCCCACGGTGGGTGCCATTACCGAAGCTGTTAGTAACACCAGCCTGTAACTGTCACAGTGCAGGCCTCTCATACAAGATATTGATTATTTGCCCTTATCCTAAAAATAATATTCAAAGGGCACATAGCTGAAATGACGGAAGATATTAAAAACTAGCCAAGTGCGAGTCTGACTTGGACACGAAGGGTTCCGTATCATTTTATGTAAAAAAAAAAAAAACAGCGACAAAAAACACGCTTGTTGTATTGGAACTCACATAAATATTTATTTTATTATGTTGTTAGTATTTTTTATGATAACAAAAAAAAACAACAATCTAACTATCCCGGTATCATGAGATTACAGTCTTATGACAGAAGGACAGACGGACGGATAGTGAAGTCTTAGTAATAGGGTCCCATTATACCTTTTGTCCACAGAACCCTAAAATAATATTTTTAAATGTAGTCGTCATATTTAATAGTTAGTGGTTGCCGAGTGACGAACTGGCAACCACGGTTGACGCTTATTAATAGGTTATGTTATTGACACTCGAATACAATGTCTGACGGATGCCGCGAGTTCTTTGAATATTTTAATTTAGGTCAAATGGATTGTTAACAGACTAATAGCCGAAGATTTAAGCGTCAATCAATGTTTAGATGGCCTGAAATATTGATAAATGTATGCAGTTTAAAGGAGGAGTTTCTCAAATCGAAGAGGTTTGCACGTTTTCTGTCGTGATGAGTTCCTTTGTACATTTTATTTGCAATAAATAATGCAATGACACATGGATTTCTAGTAATGTTATAAAGAACGATATGTAAAAACAACGACTAATATTTTAGGTTCAAAGCAATGATATTCTAATAAACAGATATGTTATAAGCGTGCAATCGTGAAGACTCGAAAACGTCCTAATTGGGACGTATTGCCATTAACAACAACACTATTTGTCTCTTTTTTCTTATGGGTTTTATCTCTTTTGCTCTGCCGCTGCTGCGCGGAACACTTTTTTCGATTGTTTTGTATGCGTATAACATATCTGTTTATTAAAATATCATTGGTTCAAAGTAAGGTTTTATTTACCAACTTATTCCGTCAATTGTTCATACTCGTATATTACACCGTGGAATACATTTCGGCAGAGAGAATGCGTTCCTAACAGGTAGAAGTCAACAGAGAAACATAACTTTATATGGCTAAGAATAAACTGCTAATAAATTACTATCACTTATTTGTTGTATAAACGTATAATATCATTCAAAATATATCATTATGCCAGGTTAAAATTAACATGTGTCTGAAACGCATTCTCTTAGCGACCAAACAATTTTTATAAGTCTGTAGTTTCCCACTAAATTCTGCTAAATAATTAAATTCGTAAAAAATGGGAAAAGGGAACGTTTAACAAAATTCCTACTACTAATCTGTTAATATATTATCGATAGTCTACAAATTATTGACTCGCTGCCACAGTTCGTCAATACCGAAAAGGTCATCGATCTAACAAAAATAGGCAGATATAAATAGGCTAGGTCAGGCACGTCTCGAAAATGATCTAGTTTTATATTTCACGACAAACTGTGCCAACGACCCATTGTTTTATATCCGATGATTAATACAAGGTTAAGCGGTGTTCTGTGAGGTTGATTTTTGGATTGGATGCGTAAGTAGTTTTGGAAGTTTGGTATAAAACATAAAATATAAGTAACTACTTAGTTATGAAATGTTACAGATTGTTTATTAGAATAGTATAAAATATCATTTATTTCTGGTAAGTGTATGGTAATAACAGCTGTCTGTCCGGTGCAGAAATATTGCTTCATAGTGGCTTTTCTTTATACGGTATTCAGCTGCATCCGGTATGACTGGTAGCCGACCCCAACATTGTTGAAAAAGGCTCGGGAGATGATGAGTGGCATTTCTTTGTTTTTTCTTTATAACTCAAAATATTGGTCACGGAATGCCGAATGATCTATGTATGATGTTATCCATGTATCTAACATACAGACACCATACAAATATAATACATAATTACTCAATACGGCTTTTATTTTCTGATTATGTACACTTTAGGTACTAGTAAAGACAAGAAGCCCAAACACGATGGGGTTGCGTCGTTTCGTTACAGAGTTCCTATGACCACCTTCTGGCTCCATCATCAGACCAACTCGAAAGTACTTTTAAGCTTTGTAAAGAATTTTCCTTGAACCTAGACTAGTTCTGCTCAATTAGAAATATATAAATTCGAATTCAGGTTGCAACATTTGACCGAAACAAACACACATACAAAACAAACATTGCAATTTAAATGAAAACATGCCAAAATCCTCAAAAACAGTTTCCCGGAAAATTCCTTTATACAAAAAAATATCTAGATGTAACTTCTAAACACTAATATATTTGTCCTACTTTCAGAACTAGTTTTCAAGCTTCCTATTTAGATCATTCACCTGTAAAATTACATACAAGATACATGTCTGTGACAGAGAAAGACAGAGCTATACAGATAGATAGCGCCATCTCTTTCACACACAATAGTAGGTAAGACAGAGTTCACTGTCTTATATGACTAATGGCGGTCAGTCAGGCGCACAAACTTTTTGTGTATTATGAAAGTTTTTATTTATTTGTGAATTTAGCTTATTTCATCGACAAAGCTTGGAAAAACATGGAATAAGTTTTTGTAATTATTTGCCGGTATTTATACGTATTACAAACACCAGTAATACTTATAACACTAGTTTTTTCAACCAACTTCTAAAGAAAGAGGTCCTCAATTCTCGTCTGTTTGTTTATTTTTTTGTATGTTTGATGTGTCAATATATCTCCTCCAATTGTGACGCATAATTTGAGCATCGCAACTAACACCAGGCAAAGCATCCTGCATTATCTGACTACCTACCTCAATTTGTATTATCATTCTCAACTATAAAAATATCCTAATCAGTTTAGTAATTTAGGAGCTAGCATGCCACCGACAGATTAACCAACGTACAATTAAGGTTATCTCTCCTTTCTACACCGAAGTCAAAAACACGTGCACCCAACAGGCATTAAACTTTATAAATACACACATATTGTCTCCAAGATAATAAGAACAATACACTTAGCCACAATGACGCTTTTCACGTAAAGTGCCTGAAGTGTTTGGCACGCCATCGCGCCAGTCGCACTTCGGGAGAAGACGTTTATGGCACACGAGGTCTGCCAAATAGACTGGCAGGATATTGTGATGATTTTATTTATTTGGGTCTCCGACAAGGAAAACAACTAATTATAGTGGTATTCCTTTATTAAAAAGTAATATGATTTTTTTTATGTTGCTTCGAGATCTGCGTTATTTGTAAGCTTGTCCATAGTAAAATATAATAATATTAGGCTCTAATTTTCGTTTTTCCAATCGTATTCATCATAAATCATATCAGCCACTGCAGGACATAGGCCTCCCCCAAGGAGCGGACCTCCCTCACAGCTCACGATCTCCCACCCTTTGCATCAGTCACTGACAGACCAGGTTCCTTTTGTATTAGGAATCAATTAAACTGTAAATGTTAAAATGAATTACGGTCAATGTTCTCGATATATTTAAAACAATATCTTTTGCCCGCAACTCCTTCTATGTAGATATCTGTTAAAAAAACGTATGGCTTTGGTTGCCCATTTCCTTTCTTGAAGTATATGTGTATAACACTCACCAAAATTTATCAAAATCGGTTAATAGCTTTTTCTGGGTGGACAAAACAAAGCTTTCTTTTGAAACACTCTATCTATTGGTAGAATCATATGAAAATTCGTGCGTTAGGACAGACAGACAGATGCGACAACGGACTTTGTTTTAAACAATATATGTATGTATCTATAGATTACTTCTTTTACCTAGTTAATTTCTACTTATAAATGTATGCTTCTGACTTCCATAGATGTAGAAGAATAGTAAAAAATGCCGTAGTAAAATTACTTACGAAATGATGAGTAATCCTAATCCAATGTCAAACACCTCCAGTATCCCCAGTTATAATATCCTTTGCATCTATTTCAGTCCTCATCCAGTATCTAAACATTTGAGTTGGCAAGCGCACAATAATTTATGCTTGGACGCTATTAGATCAAAACTATCATACTCTTACTATAAATTGGAGGACTTGCGCTGTCTTTATCAACTAGATTATAGTTGAGGACCGTTTTTCATATCATCATCTCCCTGCGCGATAATAATAATATTCCGGGACATCTCACACACAGTTATCTGACCCCAAGCTAAGCAGAGATTGTGTTATGGTGACCAGACAACTCATAAATATACTTATATATTTCTAAATACATACATATTGTAACACCCAGACACAGAACAAATGATCGTGCTCATCATACGACATTTGTCCAGGATGGGAATCGAACCCACGACCTCCGGTATAACAGTCAGAATCACTAACCACTAGACCAACAGGCCCGTCAACGTGTTCCCACATTCATACTCATAACTCGTCTAGTTACGTGACTTTCATCCCTCCTCATCACATGTCCATACCACGACAAACGGTGACCTCTTATCTTTTCATTCACGGGGGCTACTTTCAAGCTTCCTCTAATATATTCATTTCTTATCCTATCCAATCTCGTTACTCCAGTCATCCATCGAATCATCCTCATTTCTGGACCGTTATTCATAATCATATTAAAATTATATGAACCCAGAACAATTGGTTGCATGGTCAGATGTCAGCTGAAACCGGTGTGACTGGAAGCCGACTTTTCTCATAGCTTGAGAAAAGGCTCAGCACTTAATAATATAGCATAGCAGAAAAAGCAACGGTACAGGATTATCTTAATAAAAAGTAATGGAAAGCAGTGTAGAATGGAAGAGAGTGTGTTTATTATTGTAGATATTGTGCTGTTCTTAAATAACATGTGACAAGTACAAGAATCTCAGTATCACCAGATACAGCTGAATATCTTATTTTAATTAGCTACTGCCTATCTTGCCTCCACAACACATGTTGCTTTGTTATTCCAGTGTAGAAAAAATAACAACAAAATCTTGTAAAATACAATGCTCTTTTTAAAGGTCAAAAGAGTGTAGAGTAAATGCATGTTCATTTACCAAATTTACCACTTCATAGCAAGTCCCATTGTTTTATCTACACTCCTATTTAAATAAGAAAATTAGGCAAAATAAAGTGCAAGAAACTTAAAACAAATCTAACCCACGCCAAGTTTCATTGCCCTGAAGCCAACTGACACAAAACAACTGCGTTTCCCGCCAAAAGTCAGACAGACAAGCCCAGTGGGGGGGTTAGACAGGTATTTCCGGGTAAATAAATACTTAGTTTGAGTAAATGTTTCTTTAGTAAATGGTAGGTTAGCCTCGATAGAAGGTGATTCATTGAACAATGAATTCGTTTAGAATATGTTCTTATATTAGATTTAATTGTGTATTAATAAAATATCTAATTATTCAAATAAAAAAAAAAAAAAAAAAAAGTTTTGAATATTATGTTGTCTCTTTGTTTTTAAACTTCCTTTTTAAAAGTGTGTAGCAGATCTGCTGGAAGAAATTTAATTTGAAATATGCAGTACCTTTGTACCTATTACTTCTGAATATAATTGAAATAGCTACATTCACATTTTACATTTCTAGTTAGTTTTTTTTTTACGTAGCCCTTACGCAACAGCTTGGCAGTGGCCTTTTTTCTTTACTTTGCTTTTTTAAACGGTTTTAGCGCTATCCTATTTATTACCCATGTCACAGGGGGTTTGACAAACATGAAAATCACATACACGAAGAACACCCAGACTTAGAACAAGAATGACTGTCCTATGAGTGGATCGAATCTGGCGCACGTTGAAATTATTATTTTATTAATAATACCTGAAATATATGTTTTTTTTTTCATATACTTTAATTGAATACATCTCTATGTCTTAAGAGCCAAAGAAAATAGTGAAACAGTCTACAAGAATATGAAAAAGGACTATCCACAATGTTGGCGCCATTTCTAAACATTATAAATAGACGGACAACAGTTTGTTACGCTGCAGTGGGCGGACATCTTAATCTTACGAAAATTGACAGTTATTTTAGAAATTTCTTACAGCATTCCTTTATATTAATCTTATACTGTTGCCAATTAAAATAAGAGAAATAACTGCTTTGAAATATGCTAATTTTATTAAGTTTTTATCCAATACCATAATATGTTATTGTTTTGAAATAGGTAAAGTATGTGATCTCTCGTCCGGTGTCCGTCACATCGGACTATGAGAGTGACGGAATACACTGCGACTGTGCTCACACAACGTGTACTGGAATATCTCTTATAATATTGAGAAGGAGAAAGAGAGAAACTGTTTTAAATCTAATAACAGCATGTAACAAATATCAAAACTTATGTAAATAAATAAAAGTAATACGCGTCAAAAAACTCATCGTCATCCTTTTCAATGGCGGGGAACGTGCCCAGAAGGCTGGCAGCATTGCCACGTTGAATGGCGATGCCGATCCTCTGTGCAAGGAACAAACCAGCCCTCTGATCACGAGTAGAGTCTAACCAAACAAAATAACATTCTTCAAACATTCTTAAATATTTCTACCGAGTCAGAAATATTTTAGCGGGAACTAGAGGTTATGTAGCTGTCACAATGACATTACTAAATCATTTGACACACGGACATTTTGTGTGGATTTTGTCGCGAATATTTTCCACATTTACGACTAGGAAACGTTGGAGGGCAGGTATTTAGTTCTTAGAGTTTGCTTTAAATAGTATTGACCACATTTTTCTGCCTAGTCATTTTTCAAAACATGTGGGAGTCGCCTTCCTATTTCCCGGAACTGGTATTCCTTCTAACATTTTATATTTTTAAGTTGGTAAAAAGCGCAATAAAAGGTACTTATTAATAATCCTTAGTTACTTACAGCAGTATTTAAAGCATTATTTCATAAAAATGTGTTTAAAGAATACTAGCTGCAAGCACATAATTATGTCAAGTACCGATTTAAATAACTTTCAAAACTATATCTTGTTGCATTTAGGAAATAATTATCAGTAAAACAGATAAATACATTAAACAAATAAAATATCATTCAAAGTCAGTGAATGGAAGGTAATTTCTAACCTAAAAATCGAGTGCAAAACGAACGCAAGTAAAATAAAATATTCCCGCGTATTTCTGTCGATTCAAAATGGCGGCTGTAGTGAAGGTCAATGTCAGATTACATACGTTTGAGTTACTAATAGTCTATGGTACCGTAGGGCTGTCACTGCTTGCAATAAATGGGATAACATTAGAAAAAATAAAGTCCGGGTCGAGTAGCGTACAACTCTGAGGGTTTTGATCCTCAGACGGGTCAATGTAGAAAACCACTTTTCTACATTGTCTCGGGTCTGGGTGCTTGTGGTAAATTCGTTGTCTCTGAATACATAACATTAATTTTTAAATTAGCTTCTTATTTTGGATTCAAAGCGATTTATGTTATGTTATCCAATTTTTTTTACTAGCCATTTTTGTCCCACTTCAGGGCAAAGACCTCCTACCCTCCTTCCATTTCTCCCTGGTTAGGGCTGTTGTGAATCACTCCTTATCAAAAGAAGCTCGTCCCACCATCTCCGTTTGTGCCTACCACGATGTCTTTTGCCATTTTACCACAGTTAGTTATTCATTATTTATATTATATATTTTTTTACTAGCCTTTTCTGTCGCACTACAGGGCAAAGGCCTCTCTACCCTCCTTCCATCTGTCTCTATCTAGGGCCGTGGTCATCCACTCCTTATCAAAGGACTCCACTTCGCCATCTCCGTCTGGGCCTGCCGCGATGTATATTCTATTATTATATATAAAAAAAAATCGTACCTACAAGTAAATATGACTTTCTAACCGTCAGCATTTGCTTGCCAACCCTAGTTGTATCTAAGAAATTAGTCAAACTGATTTATTGTAAACGTAAAAGTTTATAAATACGAGATATAATTGTTTTTATTAAGTTTTTCCTCTACATAACACATTATTTCTGTTCTGTACAGCTTCCTGTTTTCTTTTCGCGGCAATGTCAACTTTGACGTTAATTTTAAAATGGCGTTCAAGATGGCTGCCCTATTGTTGTGTTGACATTAATGGACGTTACTGTTTACGTTGTAAATAGATTGATGCGAGTTCGTTTTTTCTTCGTTACTTAGTGAATTACAGCGTGTTGTTTCAAAAGCTTTTTCAGTTTATCAATTGTTACCATGTGAGAGAAAATATTGACACTTATCGTTATTCAAAGGTGTTATTTTTATTTACCCAATGAATCTAAGTTAACAGTTGGGCGCAACGAGGCTGCATTTGAAACTATAGAGTGAGCCTATCAGAGTTCAAACCGTAAGCACTAGTGTGAACAAGTGTTGTCGTGAATTATGTATGAAGATGGAGATTGCCGTTTTAAAAAATCTATCTAAAACACTAATATTATCCTAACAATGTCAAAACCATCGATATTTTCTTATATAATTTTCTCTTTGCGCGAAAATTTACTTAAATGAAAAATGAAATGTACTAGGATCAGACTAAAAACTGCTCTCGCTTGGCACAAGGGGAACATAGCGATAGTAGCAGTCTATGCATATCATACGTCGATGGTTGGGCGTTTCACAAAAATCAATTGACATATACAATGTGTCACCTCTCCCACGATTTCCTAGAATGAATCAATGTCCATAAAAAAACAAAAGCACAGAGAGTTGACAGTTTGACAGCGAATGTCATTTATTGACATTTCTACGTATTTTGGCGGTAGTTTTTTGACATGTTGGCAAAGGAAAGTATAGTAGTTATACTACTTGTCTGTAAATGTCAGGCCTCTTAAAAATGGCCATATTATTCGGCCACATCGAACGAACGATTTTCCGTTAAGCCGTAGGTCCCGACTGTCATACTATGATCTTTGACAGTCGTTAAGTCAATTCTGACAACCAGCTTTTCTATGTACACAGGCGAGCTTAACTCAATTTTGAGTTAAGCTCGCCTGTGTACATCAACTTATTATAATAAATGTAATGTATATCCGTGTATGTGTACAATAAAGAATTAATTAATTAATTAGGATACTGTGTTACCCAGTAAAATGAGTTGCGGAGGTCAGATAGACAGTCGCTCTGTAACATACGGTATTCAGCTGAATCCGGTAAGACTGGAAGCCGAACCCAACAGTTGGGGAAAGGCTCGGGAGATGATGATCAAACGAATGATTTCTTTATTAAATACCTACCTATAATACCAAAATAACTAAGAAAATCTATTGTAGTACAAAAAACAAGTTTTATTCACCTGTATTATCTATTAACATGAGCATTATATACTCACCGACACCTCAAAACTCTTCATAAAATGTTGACCAGTCTCACCACACCGCCTCGGTCAACAATTGTCATAAAATAAGCAATAAATGTCCATCCAACGTTATTTAGTACAAAACAATTGCTTGAACAACCATTTGGCATTACAAGAAAGAAAATAGTGTGTATTTCTGATCATTTCAGGTTGTAAAAGTCGATTCTATGTCCGACGGGTCAATGAACTATTAGTATTTATTTAAACGTAGATTTGTCTGTTAAAAGTTCATTTGTATAATTAGAAAGTGATTCAGGTATTACTGTTTGGATATTAACATACCATCACGCCTGCATCCCCGAAGGGCTAGGCAAAGGTCTATATCTTTAGGTCCCATGTAAAACTTATCGATTAAATAGAAGTTTCTTCGCTACATTTTTACACTATCTTTCAGTGCACACTGATATGTTTAGATACGAAACGTATGCATCTGTTTGTTTGACTTTTTCAATGCTCACGTTGTTTAAACATGTTTCATGGATCAACCTGTCTTTTAGTAAGAAGCAAATAAAATAACTATTTACATATTCTATTACTCTCGCTATGTTTGAACAAAAGAGATAATATGGGCAATATTATCTAATAATTAAAAAGTATTTACTTACTATCAACATCTTGAGGAAACCTAAATAACAAAAAATGGAGTGTGAAATCGCCATTCCGCAGAGAGCAAGCGTGGTGATCAATGCTCGTTCCTTCTCTATATGGGAAGAGGCCTGTACCCAACAGTGGGACGTTTATAGGCAGATATTATTATTTAAAATAATATTTTTGTAGATATAGCGTAATAATCTAATGTAAAATGCTTCTTACATTATTACTGAATAGCTAAAAATTGTGTCATTTAAGTTTGTGTTTTACTCGGTCCCGTCGTTTCAGACATTAGCTGGAACAAACAGACAATAAGTTAAATCTCCGTCTTTTTCTAACACTTATTTAAATTAAAGATATCAAAACAATAATTTCAGTTTCGTTTGCAAACGAGATACGCTAAGATCGAACATAACAGAAAAACATTCGAAACAAAAAAGCAGTTATTTACAACCTTACAAAAATAGCACATAGTTTGGGCAGTAAAATGCAGCAGATACGCAAACTATCAATATGTAATACATGCTTGTGAAGATATTCAGATGTTCAGGGCGTCGTTTCTGCTATTTAAGAGTTGCTTGAATTGACTGAATGACCTGCTTCATTTGGTCATTTTTACGGTAGTTGGCATTCTGCTAACAGCTGTCATTACGATCATTAATTGGTCATTACGATCATTCTCTTCGAGAGTTCAATGAGATTTTATTGTAGGCTTATCTACATCACATAACATATCATCACGCCTGTTTCCCCGAAGGGTTAGGCGGAGGTGTACCAATGTAACCACAGTTCGCCGATATGTTTAGGTCCCATGTAATAGGGGGCGAGCCTATTGCCACTAACCGGGCACTAATCTAAACTCCGACCTGCTACTGAGAATTTCATAGAAAAACCTAATTACACCTTGGTCGACTCAAGCGCGACTGCTACGCTAGAGGTAGCATAGCAGTCGCGCTTAGCACCACTAGGCCAACGAGGCAGCTTTATCTGAAAATTAGGCACAATGACAATTACACTTACCGACAACTGACATGCATTTGAGAGAGCAGAATCGAGGCCCTGACTCCGTACCATTATCTCTTAGCGCAGTATTGTTGCGAATGTGGAAGTGAGACGGCGCTACACTGCGCATAGCTGTGTCCCACTCACTCAACAACAGTCGTGGTGTCAGAGCTCATGGTACGACCCCTGAAATATTTAGAAAAGGCGTGAAATGACACGTGTTTTCTGTTTTTATTTTTATGCATTGAAAGTTGGCAAATACTTATGTACTTACTAAATGATGGTTGTGAATATTTGCTCGTTTTGACGTAAAGTCGTTAATTTTGATATTAGTGCAGTTATTTTAATAACCCAATTATAGACGATGACACTTATTTATTGCGTCATTAATATGATATACTAATAATACCAGCGAATGAACGTCTTAGTGCTGGGCACAGGCCTCTTCCCATATAGAGAAGGCACGAGCATTGATCACCACCCTTGCTCAATTGTGAATGTGCGATTAAAAACTTTTTTGCGTTTTTTTGACTGGATAGTGCATCTTTGACTGGCCTGTTGGTCTAGTGGTTAGTAACCCTGACTGCTATACCGGAGGTCGTGGTCATTCCCACTCAGGACAAATGTTTGTGTGATGAGCACGATCATTTGTTCTGTGTCTGGCTGTAGTTTGTCTGTCATATGTACGGATTTAGAAATATATAAGTATGTACATCAGTTGTCTGGTTACTATACAGGCTGCCTAGTTTAGGATCAGATGGATGTGTCAGTTGTCCCAGGATATACTATATTATGATGACATAAGTTTGCATATAACAAAGTTTTGTCTCCAGCAATACAAACAAGTTGAAAAGAAACTACGTGTTTTTTTCCTCATAGAAAACTACCGGAGTAAATACAAGTAAACTAGTATCTTAACACGATATTCGTGAATCTATAGCAGAATGACCTTACGTAAATACATCTATAATTAACCACAGAGTAATGAATTCAAAGAATTGGCGATAACCTTATTTACGTTTGAGAAGCGGGAAATCTTTTATAGTTTACACATTTTTGATGTTGAGTCAGTGGGTATAGGTCGCGTCACGTAAAAAGAACGCTAGCTGTCCAGATGCGCAGAACGCGATGTATCGGTCTGTTTGGTGGTATGAAGTGCGGGGGGGCACGAGCCGCATGTTTGCCGGTGCGCTATTGGTTCGTAGGACAACCTTCGCCTGCCGAATTGTATACTCATGCGCAAACTTACCCTCTCCACCTTCCGCCAGCGTTCTTTTTACGTGGCACGACCTATACGTATGTTTTAGATAATGCATTCAACTACTTTTTAGGAGAAATACCTCAGGTTTTCGTTTTAGGTATGCAAAAGTAGGCAATGTCCTTTTGAAATTTAAGACAATTTCTTAACAAATTATTATTTTTCAGTCGACAACCCTTTTAAGGATGCCCGTCTTTAGGTTTTTCGATGGTTAAGATTTTAGTTTGTCAAGTATTCTTTGAGGGTTGTAAATATTTAGAGTAACTTCATCTATTGAATTAGGTTAAGACCTGTAATGATAGATGTAAGGTGTGTGTGTGTGAAATAAATAAATAAATTAGGTAACAGTGATCGCAAAAATCAGAGAGGTTTGTAAGAGAAAAGAGGAGGCCTTCTCCCAACAGTGGTATCTGACGTAGGTTAAAAAATAATTAATAAAGATATAAGCAAAATCAGGTATTTAGCTTACCCCTGAAACTGACAGGCACTTTCCCATATAACAAAAGTTTAAATATACTATTATTAAATACTTACCAGATACTTAAATATTAAATAGGTACTCTTTATGTCTTCAAAGAAAACACGGAAGCAATACAATATCTAATATTATCTGCCACCCATTATATAATCTGAAACACTTTAAATAATAGCTCCTTATCGCAAATACTTATAGTTTTGACATGCAACTAATATATAACATTAAGATTGGGACTTGGAAACTATCCAAAATGGCCACTGATTGTTATGCCCGTAACTCTTCTTATAAATCTTTGAAGATTTGTTGTAGAGTCAAAAGAAATGTGGAGTTTTCTTTTAGAACTGTTAATCCATTGTTGGGTAATGCCTCTTCTTATTTAGAGAAGACACGAGCATTGATCCACTACGCTTGCTGTCGTGCAAATTGACGATAGTGAATAATGAGTTTTTTTGGAATCCTTTACTCACTCAGTTTTCCGTATCATCATTATTTCCCTGCCTTGTTTCTAATTATTAGTGGTCAGCGCAATGCGTATTCAGCTTCCATTCATCTCTACTACTCGTCATCTCAGCATTCAGTCCTTTCTTTCTCATATCATCTTTCACACAATGCATCAAACTCTTTTTCGGTCTTACTTTGCATGTGTACCCATTCACAGTCATACTCCGTATATAAGGACAATATCACATACATTGCTCTGAACCCAAAGTAAGTTGCTAAAGCACGTGTATTATGGAATCAGAGACAACGAAGGTACCACAAACACCCAGACCCGAGACAATGTAGAAAATAATTTTTCATTTATCCATCCGGATTATACCTTGAACCTTTTAGCTAGGTACACTAGACAATGAAGATCGTCGTTACATGACTAGTTACACTGCAAAACTGAGACTGAAAGCCGACCCCAACATAGCTTGGGAAAAGGCTACGCGAGAATCATCAAATTACTTTTTTCCTATGGTAGAGTGGTTGGCTTCCAGTCTCACCGCCAGCTGAACACCAGTATGTTACAGAGTGACTGTCTATCTGACACACAACCATCGACGTACTATATGCATAGACTGCTACTATCGCTAGGTTCCCCTTGTGCCAAGAGCAGTTTTTAGTCTGATCCTAGTACATTTCGTTTTTCATTTATGTTAATTTTCGCGCAACGAGAAAGTTATATAAGAAAATATCGATGGTTTTGACATTGGTAGGATGATATAAGTGTTTTAGATATATTTTTTAAAACGGCAAGCTACATCTTCGTACATAATTCCCGACAACACTTGTTCACACTAGTGCTTACGGTTTAAACTCTGATAGGCTCACTCTATAGTTTCATAGGTATACTCTAAGCACACAACACTTTTACTGGGTAACACAGTAGCATGATGCATCTATTCTGCTAATCATATAGCAACAATTGCAATGTAAATTATGTGTAGTTTTCAAGATTATAGACTAGATGTTGTTTCTGCATGTCATGACTGCGCATTAGATTAAATCACGGATATTTGTGATCTACCATTATATAGCTAAATACTTTTTCTTGCTAGTAATAATTTATACATGTTGTTTTAAAACAACATAAACTAATCATAAATTTTAATCTGTCAAAGATCTTTTTTGACAATCGGGACTAAGTTTCGTTTTTATTTAACCTTAGACGTAAAACATCGCTTTTCTGTCGGTCTGTGGCATCGTATCTCCTAAACGAATGGACTGATTTTGATTTGTTTTTTTTTAAAGCTGACATAATTGAGATTGATTTAGCTGTAATATATAAAAGTTGTGAAGTATTTTGAAATTTTCAAGCAATATTTTTTATCGAATTTAGCCAACGGTTTTAAAAGTTATTCAAAATATAAGTTTCGAAGCAAAATACCTGAGAATGAATGTATTATAATCAGATACACATTATTTATTTTCAAGGTTAGTGCTTTTGCCAAGCTCTGTCAGATAATTGGGTCAGACCTATCAGCGTTGAATATATGGATTTTGTTGGCCATAGTGTAAATGTAGAGGAGTGTTATATTATAATAATAAATAACAATAAATAAATGATGGCTAATTACCTAAATATATTCATGGCTTGATCTAGACCAAATTCTGCAACAAAATAAACAATTTCCTGCTTTTTTTGTTACTTTAAAAAACTGATCTGAAATCGCCAATCCGCAGAGAGCAAGCGAGGTGATCAATGCTCGTGCCTTCTCTATATGGGAAGAGGCCTGTGCCCAGCAGTAGGACGTTTATAGGCTAGATTATTTATTAGTATTATATAAAAAAACTATCTTCTTCGAATCTTTTTCCTAGACAAAGCTGGTCGGTATTGGCTAAACGAAGATTTATTACATTTTTATATATTGTGTTTTATCTTTTGTTATAATCTGTTTATTAAAAAAACTGTCAGCAAAACGGCAACCGCTGACGTAGTAGGTAAATTAATAAAAAAAATATAATTTACGCATCGTAAAAACAAGGATTTCTTTCTCAACAATACTTTTATTTGTTTACTAAGACTTTTACCCGGAACAGTCTCGAAAAAAGCCAAAAAAAAGTAAAAAAATCAACGAAAAAAACATAAACTCTTTACTTTGTTATACTTGAATCACTATTTAAAAGTAAATACATTTCCTGAAACTCTGAAAATGATTTCATCGTCACAAATTGCTTTCTTTAACAAACACCTAAAAGTCATTGACCGTTTGACAGTAATTTCGAAATAAATTCAGTCGTTATTTTACCTTTGATCATTACTAACTGTCACATATCGCTTGTTTTCATAATATATTTGATCTTGAACATTTTATTGTCTAAAATATTTGAGTTATAGGAATCACAAAAATAAAAGCTTAATATTGTTTTATGATTGTCAAAATTAGATGTTATTGATGTGACAAAATCATTGTTTTCGTTTTGTAAGTTTAATGAACTTTTACGTAACGTCAGATTAGACTGCCTCGTTGGCCTAGTGGTGCTAAGCGCGACTGTTACGCTAGGGGTCTTGGGTCCGATTCTCGAGTCGACCAAGGTGATATTGGGTTTTTCTATGAAATTCTCAGTAGCAGGTCGGAGTTTAGATTTGTGCCCAGTTAGTGGCAATAGGCTCGCTCCCTATTACATGGGACCTAAACATATCGGCGAACTGTGGGTGTTCATTGGTACTTCTCTGCCTACCCCTTCGGGGATACAAGCGTGATGATATGTTATGTTATGTCAGTTTAAGATAGGTATTTTAACTTGTCTACGGCTACTGAGACAATGCGTTTTTGACAGGTCGTGGTTAACAATAAGATTTATTTATTAGACAAATAAGGGCTATTAAGATATAAATTTATTGTGGCGAAGAATTTTCTACAAATTAATTACTATCACTTATTTGTCCTATAAACGAAGAATATTATACCAAACTATAAAATAAAGCTAGTCTGCAATTAATTACATAACAAGGTATTTATTTCCCCATACAAATCAAGACCAACTGACATGTGTCAGGAACGCATTCTTTCAGCGGCCGAACTATACATACTTATCCATTTCATTTACTATTTATAAATCGCCTTGTTTTGCAAGGATAGCACAATAATATATCCTATTTTACTCAAGAATAATAAACATAAACATACATATCATCACGCCTGTATCCCCAAGGGGTAGGCAGAGGCGTACCAATGTACACCCACAGTTCGCCGATATGTTTAGGTCCCATGTAATAGGGGGCGAGCCTATTGCCACTAACCGGGCACAAATCTAAACTCCGACCTGCTACTGAGAATTTCATAGAAAAACCCAATAACACCTTGGTCGACCCGGGAATCGAACCCAAGACCTCTAGCGTAGCAGGCGCGCTTAGCACCACTAGGCCAACGAGGCACTCAAGAATAATGTAGCCTTTTAATAGTGAAATCACGGAACAGAAAAAACAGGTGGAAGTGCTAAGTAGGCGTGGCACGCGTGTCATAATTATGCGTTGTTACGCATAGCTTGCGCTGAACCGATCCCAGTGGCGTCTGTCATCGCGTAGAGTTGCTCGTCTCGTGACAAATCAATATTTACCTAGCTATGCCGTATTGTTCCGTTTTAGCGTGCAAAAATGATAGTAGGAGAAGAAACCTTACAAATGGAGGTATTTCGTATCATCGGTAAGTACGA
This sequence comes from Autographa gamma, assembly GCA_905146925.1. Taxonomy (NCBI): domain Eukaryota; kingdom Metazoa; phylum Arthropoda; class Insecta; order Lepidoptera; family Noctuidae; genus Autographa; species Autographa gamma. The sequence continues at coordinate 994,694 of LR989878.1, read as the reverse complement.
TTTTTATTGTTTTCTAAGAAAAATCTTATTTTCTTCCAATTTACAAAAATTTAATAGAACGGTTAGTCAAAATAAACCTTATGCAGTGAAGACAAAGTTTATTTTCGATTATTTTTTTCCATAGAACATTCTAGAAAGACCTTCGCTACTCAATGTAGAGATGTGGTCAAGTCGAAAATTGATTTTGTCGATTGATGTCGATACGAGGAATAATTTAACTATCTTAACCCAAACAGTTATTTTATTTATTTCGTTTTGTATTACAGTATAGGCGCCTTAATTCATACACAAAATTTATATTAAGTAAATTTATGGTCGTTTATGTGGTATAAAGTAAAAATATAATCAATGTTTTAAATAGTAACATAATTATTATAACTTATTAATGACTGAGACGTAACACACAGAGTGTTACAAACAGTAGGTAATAGATTTTTTAACCTTCATTAAAAATTTGTTTCAGGTTTCCCAAAGTCACAAGCATGAGAGAGAAATGGATAGAGAGTGCATCCTTGCGTTATGGGAGGCCGGCCGGCAAGCTAAATCCTGATTCATCCACCGGTGGATAGATGAAAACTCGACACTGTACTTCCTTTCTTCAAGTTTCACGGCAAAAAGTCCATTTAATTCACGAGAATCATGAGAATTTTAACATATGCGGAATATTAAAGACGATTTTTTACTATAAAACCCGAAGTTTTATTTATCTGATTCCTTCTTTAATTACATGTTGACAATCTGTATTTTTTTTTTTTATTTTTTTTTTTTATTTATTGAAAAAGGTTCACCAACAGCTTCTGTGTATAAGAGATTATTAATAAGAGGATAATAAGAACTGGACTTACACAGTTGCCAATTACAGGTTAACCAGCATTTACATTTGAAAAGTGATAACAATGGTAATTAAAATTAAAGAAAAATTAAAATACTAAGAAAACAATAAAACAAAGACTTAATTTTACACATAATCTTAGTTAAAAGTAAACAAATAACAATAAAATAATTGTATGTATAAGACGTAAAAGAAAAAATAGGTAACCAGCAGCTTACTTAAGCATAAAAAACTTTAAAAAACATTGCGCTGTGATGTTCGAGACTCCAGCAGTTGGGCTTTAAAGACATTGAAGGAGACTTGGTAGATATCCACATCAGGTGAGGATTTTATGTAATGATTCATCTCTCTACTTAGCCTGACAAGTGGCGAGTTTACGCCAATATTTGTGTTTGCTGTTTTAGTATTATACAAGTTAGTAATGGGGTATCTAGGGATATTGTAGGGTACTTTCAGCTCAACAAGTTCCACCAGTTTAATACAGTCTAATTTGTTATTAACTAACTTGTAAAAGAACATGAGATCATGCATCAGTCGACGGTCGCGTAGGGTATTCATTTCGTAGCATTGGATACGTTGGTCATATGGACATCGAGGGGATATTTTACCACACGCATAAGCTAGGTGTTTTGTGAATGCTCTCTGAACGTTTTCGACTCTCTGTGAGTGTACCGCATAGTGCGGGTTCCACACCACGCTTGCAAACTCGAGATGGCTACGAACCAAGGCGTTGTAGAGTACGATTTTCGTTCTTATAAGTTTAAATCCCCTAGTGCTCCTCTTGAGGAAACCCAGAAGTCGTGCCGACTTCATGACGATGCTATTTACATGACTTATAAAATTAACTTTGCTATCCATAATGACGCCAAGATCACGAACCTCATCAACGTTGTTTAAAAATGATCCTTTTATATTATATAAGACAATATCCGATTTTTTCTTTCTGGTAAAGCGAATGTGGCTACACTTTTGGACATTAAGCTGCATATGGTTCACCCTGCACCAATCCTCGATTCTATTTAAATCATTCTGTATCAAGATAGTGTCTTCAACTGACGTGATAGTTTTATATATTTTGAGATCATCAGCAAACATTAGGTATTTACAGTGATGGATTTGATCTGTAATGTCGTTAATAAAAAGAGAAAATAAAACTGGAGCAAGGTGGGAACCCTGAGGAACGCCCGAGTCAGCATAGTACGGGTAAGATTCGTAGCCATTTATGACGAGAATTTGCGATCTTCGAGACAGATAGGATGAAAACCAGTTCAACAGTGAGCCATGGATACCATTGTACTCTAACTTCGACAGTAACAGCAAATGGTCAACTTTATCAAAAGCACTGCTGAAGTCCGTGTATATGGCATCAACTTCTAATCTTCTGTCAAGAGCCAAGGTAACATCTGATATAAATTCAACGAGATTGGTTTCAACGCTACGCCCTGCTTTAAAGCCATGCTGACTAGGTGAAATAATTTTATCTATGTGGCGAGTAATGATAGGACAGACAAGAGACTCAAAGATCTTTGGGAAACAGGATAAAATTGAAATGGGACGATAATTTTTGACGTTGGCAGGATCACCTTTTTTAAAAACTGGGACGATTTTTGAACTTTTCCATACCTCTGGAAAGCGACCATCTGCAAGGGAAGAATTAAAAATAAGCTGTAGAGGTAAGGCTAGTTCACGGCTGCAGCTTTTTATGAACAAAGGTGGTAAGAGATCTGGGCCAGGGCCTTTTAGTGTGTCAATGCTTTTGAGTTTCTGAAAAACTTGTTTCACTGTGAACTGAATAGAGCATATAATAGAGTCTATACCTGAAAATCCGTTACGACAAATGGCAGTAGTATTTGGATTACGACTAAAGACAGATACAAATTGGTCTGCAAAAAGGTTTGCAATTTCAGTTCCACCATTAGCTATTCTATCATTCATAAACATGTCAGCAGGTATGCAAGTGTCTCCACGACGTTTATCTTTAATGAACCGCCAGAATGATTTAGGGTTCTTGGGGATATTATTTTCAATTTTACATTTATATGTATTATAACAATGATCTATTAATGTGTGGCAGCGACTACGTAGTAGTTCAAAGGTGAGTCTGTCTCGGGGATTTTTATATTTACGGAATTTTAGTCTAACTTTCTCTTTTTCAGCAAGTGCTTTTACAAGTACGTTGGAAAACCAAGCGGGAAATTTAGATTTCTTTTTTGTAACTTTCGGTACAAAATTGCCAATAGCGGTCTGTAGCACACTGTAAAAAGCTTCTACCATTTCATTTACATCAACACATTTTGAAAAAGTAACTTTCCAATTTACATTATCAAGATAGTTTTGAATTTGTTCATAGTCGGCTTTAAAAAAATTGTAACTTGAGCGAACGTTTTCTTTTAATTGCTTTATATTTGATAGCGGAACAGTGATAAGCAAGTTTGGGTGATGAGAGTCCAATTTACTTAAGAGGCCGTCAGGCTTAGTAACAGTTATATCTGATATGTTACTCATAACTAGGTCTAGAATTCTACGTTCCGCATTTTGGATAGAATTAAACTGGTAAAGTTCGTTAGCTGACAAAAAATCAATCAAAGAGTAACCCAATGAATTGTCATAGTTTGATGGTGAAAGATGAAATTCAGCGTCCGCTCTATTCCAATCAATAAAACCCAAGTTGAAGTCTCCAAGAATCACAACATCGTCAACATTAATTAGAACGTTATTAACATTATTTATAAAACATTGTAAGGAATCCAGTTTGATAGGGGGAGGCATATAGACTACACAGATTGCTATTTTCTTGGTGTGATTGTTCATAGATAACTCTATGGATAACCAAAGATCTTCTAAATCACTCTCCCAGTTCTTCATTCTTACTGATTTTATATTATTTTTAACTGCAACCATAACACCTCCCCCATCTTTTTTGGATATCTTTGAACTTAACCTATCCCTACGATACACTACATACCGCGGGTCAATGAACTCTCCACTAGCTATGTTTAAGTTTAGCCAAGATTCAGTAAACGCAATAACATCATAGCTGGTAAGCAAAATATTTTTATAAATATCTTCAGTTTTTGTTCGCATTCCACGAACGTTTTGATAGTAGATATCAAGCATTGCAAATACAAAAAGTTACAAAAAACATTCATTTAAAAACTATGACACCTTAAACTAAATTGTGTCATCAGCCGTTTTTATAAGCTTTAAGCTTTCCTGATTGCGAATGTAGATGGGCTTCGAGTAAATATCTTTTCGCACAAGAATTCGGCCGTTGCGTATCCAGACAAAGTTATATGACATTTCCTTAGCCAATTTCCGTGTTGCCGCATGCAGTTGTTTGCTAGAGGGACATAGGTGCTCGCTAATAAAAATAGGAACTCGGTTACCAGCTATACCTAAGTGTTGTGAGTTTAACTTATCCGAAGGCTGTTTTTTGTTGAACATTCCGACAGCCGCCAGGAGGTTATCACGGTGGCGTGGACTACGGAGCTTAGCGATCACATTGCGAGGGCGGTTACTCTCCTTATTAAGTTTGGCTACTCTAGTAATTTGCAATATGTCACTATCTCCAATATCACAACTAGTTACTTTCGCAATTTTTTGCAGGATATTTACTAGGTTTTCAGACTTATCTTCAGGCAGGCCACCAATTTCTACGTTGCTTTCACGCATACTTTGTTCCATGAGACATAAACGTGTCGTGAGGTCACTAACATTTTGTTGGAGGTTTGCATTTTCATTGCGAAGTTCATTAATTACGGCGTCTTTTTCTTCGAAACGTTTCTTGAAATCTTCGAAGTGCTCATTAAAAAATCCAAAGGACTTTTTGAACTCAGATATTTCTCCTTGTATGTTTTTTAATTGTTGAGTAAATAAGTCTTTGAAGGATGATTTAAGAGCTGCGGCCAGTTCTTCTTTAATAATGTCTCTTAGAGTTGTTACATTAAAACATGTTTCTGGGTTATTTGAGGTTGACACGGGCTGACTACTTTTCTTCCTAAGAGTCACATTCATAACATCTGGTGGAGTAAGTGGAGTGGCAGGAATTGTAGGAATAGTTTTGGGGCTTGGTGTTCGTTTCCGACCTGGTGAGCGGCGGACGTTCGCGGCTTTATAAGCCGGCCGCGCAGGAGTCTCTGAGTTATAATTTTTTAGCATTTTGCAGCAGCATTCAGGACATTTCCAGCTGGACTTATAATCTTGGTCCATTAGATAAAAGTTGTTAAGCGGGATGTTTACGCAGAAAATGTCAAATCTTGATCTGCACTGACAGCAATCCAAAAATTCCAAGCTTGTTATTTCGTTACGACATCCAGCGCAAGCTTTACAGTTTGGGTCCATTTTATAAATTTAATTTTGAGTTCAAATTAAAAGCGCCTCCCAAAATAGCCTTTATTAACATGCAGCATAAAGCATTAAATCGTTCAGTGCGAAGCGGCCACAAGCATGCCTTGTAAGCGCTGCGTATGTGTGAGTAGAAGCGGGCGATCCGCGGGTTGCCCCAGGTCAGGGACGCAGCGTCAACACAGTCGTTATTTAACTTTTTTGAAATTAATTTGTTTACTACTCACGCACGCACAAGAGTCTTGTTATGATGATACCACAACTGGATAGTCCGTAACCACAGCTACACGGGGATATATAACACTTCTTATTTGAACTACTTAAAACTACTTTTCTGATTATTTCAACGGAGCAAAATTTTAAACAATGTTACCACTTAGGCGTCGTACGGGCGAGTTGTATTAAATTTAAGACATCATAATAATATCATAAGTGTGCTCTCTGGGCCAAACTCACTATGAAACTTGTGCATGGCCCTTTACCTATCTGTCTGTCAGTCTTGTGTGTCTATTAATTAATGGTTTAAAAAGTACAGCGGTTTGTGTAACAAATAAATAAATGTACTCCCAACGAGTCGTATTTATCGTATTTGAACAAAAATCGGGTATCTATCGATATCGATAAAGAATTTAAATGTAATACGTGGTGTGTCCTTGGCCGAATAGTTTTAGAGTCACGCCATTGTCAACCGTATGTCGAAAGCAATTATGTTGATAATTGCTTATATTGATTATATATCGCCATCTTTGGTTGAGTAGCAAAACTAACTCGTCAATCGAATTAAGTGCGACTGTAGACCGTAAATACGTATTGTTGCTAAAGCAAAATGAACCTTATTTTTAGAAAGTCAGGGTTTATTTTTTTTCTGTGATGTAGGCTAATTTTGTCTGAATTTAAAACTACCAATCATAGGGATTATTTCGTTGTAGTGAATATGTTATTATCGGATTATTTGTGCGAGTTTGGCGACAGCGGTTCCCATAGTAATTTTGTCGTATTGCACTTCCACTTGTTTTTTCTGTTCCGTGAGTGAAATAAATTTTGAAATAGGTACAGTAGTTTTTGAGTTTATCCGTTACAAACATACACAAATACAAATCTTTATTCTATATACATATATAGTTAATATTAGTATTGATATAGATGAGTTTCATTTCAGGCCATTTATTTACAAAAGTCTTAATTAAAATTTTCTGAATCACACGAGTCACAAATCTGTTCAAAAACTACAGATGAATAAAAAGTGTCAAGGATAGTGATTTAAAATAAACTCAAAGATTAAAAACCTAATTTACAAATGTCTAAATTAATGGTTCTTTAAATCTTTACTTTTAAAATAGTTGTTTTGTTTACATTTCAATTCTTTCATCAGTGTTTGTTTTGAAAAACAATTGCAATGTTTTTTTTTGTTACAGAGCAGTTTTTTTTCCTCTTCAGTATTCCATTCTTCATTCTTAAATAATGTTGTGCAGAAAGTAATCTACCGATCTATAATAATAATATTCCGGGACATCTCACACACGGTTGTCTGATCCCAAGCTAAGCAGACCTTGTGTTATGGTAACCAGACAACTGATAAACATACATAAATATATCTAAATACATACATATTATAGGTAAATTACACCCAGACACCGAACAAATGATCGTGCTCATCACACAAACATTTGTCCCGGGTGGAAATCGAACGACCTCCGGTATAGTCAGGGTCTCTAACCACTAGACTAACAGGCCCAAATATATTCCATTCTTAAATACATAATGTTGTTCAGAAAGTAATCTACCGATCCATCAAATCATTATTTAAGTTTAATGTTTATAACCTAAAAATAAACACATTTACTACGAAAATACATTAAAGTTATTTGCGTGAGATATAATTTTGTCGTAAAAACGTAATCGTGGTTTGATTGATTCCAGTTAAAAAGTAATTTTATTAATCTAAAAAGCTTTAGGTACATTTTTTATAAAGACTAAGGCCTGGTTTAGACGATGCGAGGAATATCGTGCGAGTAGCTGTACACTGCGGCACTTGCTCTGTATGTTGTTGTAAGTGATCGATTATAGACGGCAATGTACTGCAACTTGTACGATTTTTCTCGCATAATCTAAACCAGTCATAACAGTTCCCTGCGGTTTCACCCGCCTTTTCCCGTATGAAAAATACTCCCTTGTTTTCATAATTATTCTGCTATTCGGGGTGGAGTAAAACAATATAAAGATCGTGAAAATCTGTTTATCCTTTTTTGAGTTGCAAATAGTGTAACCTATGTAACTGACCCGACTCTGATTTATATAATACTAGCTGTGCCCCGCGGTTTCACCCGCGTGAATAAATAGGTCCCGCTCCCGGTGCCTTTATATTATTGGAGGCGTAGATAAATCCAACAAATCACTATCATTTTTTTTTTTCATAAAAACCTTCTCTTTACAATAACAAATACAACAAAAAAAGATTAGCGAAATCGGTCCAGGCGTTATTGAGTTATGCGCTTACCAACACATTTAGCGATTCATTTTTATATATAAGACTAGCTGTGCCCCGCGATTTCAACCGCGTGAATGTCAATACATACACTATCTTTATAAATTATAGCTTATGTGTTATTCCGATGTATCAGCTACATTATTGTAAAGTTTCATTAAAATCCATTCAGTAGTTTTTGCGGGAAAGAGTAACAAACATCCACACATCCATTCTCACAAACTTTCACATTTATAATATTAGTAGGATGATGTACAAACAACCAATAAATGCATTATATAAACATAAACAATTTATTTACATTATCAAAACGTCGACAAAATCTTCAAAACACGATTATAAACTAAATCCTTCACATCTTTTGCTATAAAGAAATCTACATGATTAAACTGTTTATACGGAACCTTATAGAAATCTACCACATTGCCTAGACTTTTATATAGTCTGTCGACATCCGTAGGATGGGCTAACCAATCTGATTCACTGAAAAACAACGACACTGGAGCCACTATTTTACTTACATCGTAATTTGGAGGGTTTATGTCACCATACCTTCTTATATTCTCCATTCTACCATAGTCAAATTGTCTGAATTCCCGAGATATGAAACTCTGTCCGTAATGAGCCAATTGTTTTGTTGATGCACCTGACGGTACATGCCCAAATATAGTCGACAAATTAGTTATATTAAGCTGTTGGATATCGAAACCTGATGTCAAAAATAAAGTATTGCTGCAAAGGATTTCTGCTATAACTCCTGTCCCACAAATTAAGAGTTTTAACGTCCGAATCAAATTGTTATCTGGTAGGAATTCGTGCAATCCTATACTTTTAGCAAACCCATGGATTAAGGGGGTCCCAGGAGCTAATAGACGGACAATAGGTGATCGTGCATTTGACATAAAAGCTACAGGTGACAACGCAACCATTAATGATATCTTCTTATTGTATTCCGGTCTTTCGGACGCCATGACGAAGAAAGCCGTAGTTCCTTGCGAATGTCCGATGTATTTCAAAGATTCTTGCTCAGTTTCGTTCAACACATAATCTATCATAGCTGGTAGATCGTAGACTCCAATTTCGTGCCACGAGAAGTCCCAGAATTCAGCTTGATACGGCTCTAAGGTTGTGTGACGTCGGGAATGCTTGTTGCCTCGAGCATTGCCCATCCAGACATCGTAGTCTTGTTCTGCTAGGAGGTACGCTAAGCCACTGTCTTTACCAGCTACCACAAAGTCATCAGCGCTTCCTAATAATCCATGCATTAAAAAAACAGCCGTACCATTCCCAGGGATTCTAAATAAAGTTAAAATAAACCCATCTTCGGTTTCCACTTCATGAATTTCAACTTCAAATCCATATTTTGATAGTAACATATCAATACTTAATTTAGCATCTTCATTTGGTGATAAATGACTTAAATCCAGCACGAATCTGTCAACTATATCTCCATTGTTTGGTATACTTGTTAGAGAAGGTATGGACATAGGCCCTAAAGCTTTAGCAAAGGCGAAAGGAACCCAAGTCACTGAACTGAGTGCTGCAGCGAAAGAATTTGAATAAGTATATGCAGTTTCACTTAAAAACGGATTACTTGATAACCCACCAGCGAAATCTCTTGAAACTTTTGTTATAGGAGCTAAAAAGTCTGATAACTGACCACTGGTAATGTGGAGTAAAACAACATTAACAATTACTGTTAAATATTTAGACATTATGCACGAGTTTTCTGCACTAGTGTTCGGGTTAGACTGGCTAGGTCGTGTCTGACCTTGTGATTTTTTCTGTTTTATATCCGGTTGTTAGTTGTGATATAAATTCATAGTCATTCCGCATGGTGTCATAATGATAATTGCTTTAGAAACGGCACCTCAAAGTTGGGTTTCTCAAAGTTTTTTTGACCGACTAAGCAGTTTATAAACAAAAGACAATGTTATGGTACATTACAGTTGATTTAAGCCTTCGCGATATGGATGAATTTAATAACTTATTTGTTTTGATAACAAAATAAATACGTGGGTCAGGTGCAAGATTAAATTTTCCTTAAGAATCACAAAATCGTTTCACCCAGTCGAAAGATATGGTGTAGAAAACATACAAAAAAAAATACAATCGAATTGAGAACTTCCTTCTTTTTTGAAGTCGGTTAAAAGTTTCATTACGTTACGGTAGGTAGGGATTTTGGCAAATAAAACAGCTTGTATCAACAGAAAAAGAAATATATTTTAAAACTCTTAAATTCGAAAAGCAGGTTTATTGGACTTATTCGGAAAATAAAATAAATGAACTGTCACAGCTATACACTACAGATTTTAGTCACTTTCCTCGAATGACGTAAACGCCTGAGAGTTTTAAATAGCAATAATACGTTTCTGTACACAATGACGCACGAAGAAGGGATTTGTCAGGCGTTTAAGGGCCGAAAAATAAGGTTAATAAGGTGTAAAACCGTGTAATGTTTAATTAAGACAAATTAAAAACAATTACAGGCGTTGAGACACATAAATCTTTGTGTAAACACGTTACACAGCGTTTTCAGCAAATAATCTTTAGATTAAACCTTAAATACAGAATAAAAAATACTAGGTACAAAATAATACTGATTGCAATGTTTTATAATCCTAAATGATATACATAATTACATAAACAACTCAATAAAAACATAACAATGCAAAATAACCTCTACAAATGTAAGGTGAAAAGCGCGCGAAAGTGTTCTTAATCCGCCATTTTGACAACACGAGTTTCGTTCAAAAACATTTATATTCAGTTGTGTCTATTTATGTTTTGCGTAGGAGTCACCTGCTTCCCTGGAGATGTAAAACTGTTGATAGCTATTGTCCCAAATATATGTTTTATGAAAGGAGTAAAAAAATTACGACACTGTGTGAAAAAATGTCTATGTTGTTCTGTTATGATATTTTCATTGGTTAGGCTTTTCTAGTGGGCTCAGGAAATAGCATACAATATAAGTCAAAATGTTAATTACAAGAAAGATGTTGAGGATCATAAAAAAAGTAGTTAAAAATATACATATCTAGCAAATCGAAATGACCCTAAACTATGGTCTGTACTGTATTTTCTTTCCATCCTTTTCAATGCCACGAAAGATAGGCAGCTTAATATATTTTTTTTAGATTTGTAAATTAAGTTGACTGCCTCACATTTATTCCAAGCTATGTTTTGTTCGGCTTCCAGTCTTACCGGATTCAGCTGAATACCGTATGTTACAGAGCGACTGTCTATCTGACCTCCACAATCCATTTTACTGGTTGACGTAAGACTGGAAATGATTGCCATAATATGTAGTTATTTCTAGTTGATAAATTCAGCTCTTAATTTCTGTCACTGAATTATGTACATTAAAAACTATTTTTAAATATAAAACTGCAGTTGACTCTCCCGCCAAAACCTATTAGCTAAAAATATGACTTTACCGTTTGCGCGGGAAAATTACTGTGACATTGACATGATTATTTATTTTTTCTGTTCTTTAAATAAATAGTTTACAGCTTGTCATTATTTTACATGTTCTCTGGGTTTTTAACCGACTTTTGTGTAAGAGGTCACTGTTTAAAATCTACACTGCACTAAACGTAATTCGTTCTGCAAAACGAATGCTTTGAGTGACTACTATTTAATTAAAATGAAAAATGATGATAATGAAAATAATCATTTTCTTCAGGTAACTAACTAAACTTTCACGGGTACCTAACCCTCCGTTCGCGAGGCCGATTCGCACTTGACAGGCTTAAATGTCATTAACTGAGGGAGCAGAGAAAGTATCATCAAAATCGGTTTAGCAGTTTCCATATATGGACACCTAAGTTAAGAGTTAGATAGATAGAATATTCTTTATTGTACACCATTTAAGTTACACAATAAATAAATAGATAAATAGAGAAATGAAAACAGTATTATTTGGTTAAAAAAGTTTTCTAATAACATTTTGTTTTTTTTTTGTTACAGGTATGAAAAATTACCGACCCACAAGCATTGCCGCCTAAAAGTGTAAATAAATGCTAGTTATTAGGATATTTAATTAATAAAATAGTTTAATAAATAAATAACCAAAAATAAATGGCATTTCAACGACTGAAGTTTAGATAAGTGTTTGTGCGAAAGAGATAGACTTACAGAGAGTGGCTGAGGGAAAAGGAAAGATGTCGCTGGTTGCTCCCAGGAGGGTCCAACTTGATTGGGCTCCGACTATACCATGGTAAGATCTTAAAGACTCCTATTAAATTTAAAAAAAGAAGACAATAATTTAATGTATAATTTTTAAAAACAATCATACACTTTTCAAAATATTTTGTTTACTTGGTCATGCAATTTAGAATTTAAATTAACGCCATCTAGCGATAAAAGCTTGAACTTACAACAATAACACCTGAGAACTTAGTACTATACATTGAACACAAGGGTGAAAATATTATGTGTCGCTACTATCGACTCGATATAAGTTATATTTAATTTGAATTATTTTTAATTTCATAAGCCACTTATAAGTTTTGGTGTAATTTAAATGCTTTAAAAATAATTAAGCATGCTCTTAAACCTTAAAAGTGGCTATAACCGATGAAGCAATTATCACACCGTTAGGTAGGTATTCAAATAAATAATGTTGTGATATTTTTTTTGTAAATAAATAATAAGAAATGATGCTGAATATAGTTATTATCAATGATATTTTAATAAACAGATATGTTATACGCATACAAAACAATCGAAAAAAGTGTTCCGCGCAGCAGCGGCAGCTGTCATACAAGTCAAAATTATACAAAAGAGATAGCGCGATAAAACCCATAAGAAAAAAAGAGACAAATAGTGTTGTTGTTAATGGCAATACGTCCCAATTAGGACGTTTTCGAGTCTTCACGATTGCACGCTTATAACATATCTGTTTATTAGAATATCATTGGTTATTATATAGTAATAGTTTTTAAAAGTATCTATTCATTTTAAATCCCATTTCCAACTACGCCTTCATTTATATCTGCAATCAAAGGATATTGTACATTTAGCTTGATGTAAAATATTACTACAAAAATAGGTCATTATAATCACTAAAACACCATTACAGACATTATATAGCCGTGTCTTGTCATCCAGTCCTATTGACCCATTAAATAACCTTAAGGGGTCACTGGGTCATTCCTGGGACAATTTGGGTCAAGGTCTAGAATCTAGGTTCAAAATTCATAGACATGCGCGTTGCAATACTTAATCTAGAATAGCCAGATAAAAATATCCTTTTTTAAGCTTTTGTATATTATATCCATCTGTAAAGTAAGCTAACAGCTTCTTCACTCATCAAAACCTTTTTATTCGGCCTATTTTGCTAAGATTTGTTTAACATTGAAATAAAACTACGTTTTACGGATTCTATCACGATTTATTTTAAGATTTTAGGTCCAAAAAAAGAAAAAAAAAAAGAACCGCGACAAAATCTGTAAAACGTAGTTTTATGAAATCTGAAAAATGTCTAACATTCGCGTAAACCTAAGAAACCAATAAGATATTATTACGTTTCAAATTGCGTTTCAGTTGGTTAAAATATTCCTTTTATTTATTTATCTTATCGTTACGAAGTGCATTGCCAAATTCAATCAATTAGATAGAATCTATCAATCAAGATCGAATTTATAGACAGTTAAATAGCTCTTACCAAGGTCAGTTAGCGATGGGTGACCATTTTCAAAAGTTTTACTCATGGTTTTATTAGATAGTATTATAATCATTCATTATTTTCATTTATTGTAATGCTGTTCGTACATAGCCTTTGTAACAAACAAAAGAAAAATACCTATGTAACATTGTTATATTTTCTTTTAATCTGCGAAATAAGAATAGTGGTAGGTATAAGGCTTAAAATATACCTAAAGAACAATGGCAGAATTTGGTCTGGACTTTTTTTGGCGTCCATAGATTTCATAAATATCAATCAAATTTAATTAATTTTCTACGATTTTTCAATTATTCACTTCTTCTTGTAAAAGCCGGAGTTATTTTTATGTTTTTAAAAGCTCATAAAATGATGTTCGAATTAGGTTACCTACATTCGACATTTTACCATTAAAATAGTGGTGTGACGCTGTATAATCAAACGAATGATCGATATAATCGACCGATCGATCGACCCGTGTAGAGTTCGTTTTGTTTTTAACATAATATTAGAATTATCTATTCTTTCGTCTTTAATCAATGATATGTTTGAAGAAATGCTCCTACTTTTAAATCCAATTAATAATGGATCAAAATATCAGAGGATCGTTTCAGTGTCGTATCGATTCTCAAGAAAAACGAATCCAAAAGTGCAGCACTACTTTTGTTTTGGACAGTGAATGTTATCTGTGGTTGTCTGTCAAGTGAAGACGCTACAGAACTACCCTCCATTATATTTTTCTATGCTACAAAATCCTTCCGTGTTTACTATGTCGGTTGTGTTTTATGATTATATTTGGCTTTCTATTTATTTTTACCCTACCTGGACTGTTTATGGACTGATTGATACTGCCTTGTGTGACTAGTGCGTGCCCTTAAGACTACGATATTGCTTTTGCGTGAGCATAAGCTAATCTTACTTTGCTTCGATTGTGCCTATATAGTGAATTGGATTTTTGTTGTAAACCCATAACAATAACTATGGAAGATTACGATAAAGATCATCGTCGCACGCGCATTTTATGTGTAATGATGATAATGAGATGAAGAATGAAATAAATAATTATTTTAAACAAAATATGTTTTTTATTTGCCCTAACATAGTTCTATTGTTTACGCGGCAAGTGCATTTTTTTAATACGCGCTCAGCTTTCTTAAACATTCAATAATTGAGTACTATAGTAATATTATAACTAGTACTAGTATAGAACGGGGATTAGCGCGTACATGCGTAAATACCTTAAGGGCTTGACGTTTCGTTCTATAATACGCAGCGCGATAGTTTAAAAGTTTAAATTGAGTACTACTCTACATCGAGTGTTAGAATTTATTTAGGTTTTTCCTATTTATCCGTAAATACTCTTATTCTCACTTAGACCACACCACATTATCATTTCTTAAGGACATAATTTCGATCTGCGTTATGTTTTATAGATATAGCTAATTGACATTGACGTTAATTCGTAACCTAAATAATAAAATTCTGACACCGAAATCTTTTTTTTCCGGCTTTCCCAAATGAAAATAGTCTCATTTATAGATTCTAGAACTAACGCCAAATCTTTTAACATATTTTTCATTAAGGGACGCTTCAATTTGATCCCAGACAATTCTTAGTATGGAGACCTGCCATTGTCCTTTACATGTCATTTGATAGCATGTAGTATCGTAATTTTATAGTCCCCAAACGGGGAACACCGTTTTTTTTTTAAGGAGACGTCTTGATCGATTTCTATTCAGCCATAGTTACACAGGTTAAAATAACGTCCTTTATTTTACGTCAAAGGTGAAAAATACAACTTTTATTATATCACCATGCTAGAACATTAGGTACCAACCTACTTTACTCATATGTAATTACATGGAGCGACTGCCTCTTGGATTTTCCCGAACCAGTTACTCATTTGGTTAGATTTCTATCGGAATTTGTTTCCAATAAATAACTTGTTTTTTTTTTAGCTATATAACCTTTGAGATTAGGTAGGTACTTTACTACTGTCTAATTAAGTTGTATTTTTATGTAAGTAAACAAAATAAAACAGAAATTGTTACTTAATAAACCTATAACGAAGCTATTCACCAATATTTAATTACACATACGCTTCAACTACTTTAGCAAATCGTGTATTAATAAGTCACGGTTATAATTTTGTCTCATTTTACAAGAAATGTCACCTTCAAACGGTACATTGCGGAACCCTTGCGGATCCCTAATTTTATACCGCATAGGTCACTAACCTCTTTGGAGCGCTCCCCGCTCACTTCACTGCGTCAAACAGAAAAAAAAACTTGCCCGTCAGCTGAGCGACCGAATCGAGGCCAACTTCACTCAGTTGAAAATGTATCTGTCATGGCTACGCGATCGATGCTAGTCCCCAGTTAAAAATTACTGGAAAACATAAAAAATATGTCGCGGCAAACGGTGAAGGACGTCGCTTGCGCCTTCGTAAAACTTTAATAATTATATTCTTTAATTTGCTGCACTTGTAAAGTGTTTATTGTGTGAATTCTGAGCGTATCTAAATTTGTTCCTTGTCAGACGGGACCAGTCGTGAAAATTTTCACGGTGAGTATTTGTGTTTTTTTGCGACGCTCACGTGTGCGTAGGTGGTCATTATAAAATAGAGTATTGTGTGTGATATGTAAATAACGCTATATAATTGTAAAAAAATGTCTTTGGCTGAATAAAAATCGATTATAAGTGGGTGGGATTGCTGAGACGTGTCCTGTCTCGCTTACCTATAACCCGACTGCGTGCGAGAGTGACGTAACAATGCGACGTCTGCAGAACGTCGCAGTCAATTTGAATTAGCCGGGTAACCATATCCGTTCCTTTCTAGCGTAATGTCTTATTAATTTTAGTTATTTTTTTCGGGATACTTTTACAGTTTTCTAAGTAAAACTCAAATGATTCACGGTGTGAATGCATTCTACGGGAGTTTGCGCGTCATTAGCTTAACACTCGGTGCCAGTATTCTTCCTAAATATAGTTATATTTAATCGATACTGAGCGCTATAAATCTAATCTCACTAAAGTCCCGTAAGAGCGAAAATTGCGTGTTGTATTATTTTTATGGGAAATATGTCGCTAGTGTAATATGTAATAAATTATAGATAATATTTGCGGCAAATTAATTAATTTGCGGAGTAGTTGCGTATAATCAAGGTGTGTCACTATAATATCGCTCCACCCTAGTTTTACCCTTTAAAAGACAATAAAATAGGTCCCTGATAAGATTCCAAAGAGTGTATTGGCTGTATATTTATGTTTCTTTGTTTACTATAAAGCGTAGAGAAAAAAAACATTCAATGTCTTTGTACATGATTTGACTTTGTCTGAGTGTTATTAAAAAAAAAGAATTTATAAGGAAGTGACATAAAGTCCGTTGTATATTTTTTATTGCTCCAATCTTAGTTTTTATGTTTCAATGTCAAATTAATGATATTATTTGCATTCATATTTTTACAGTACATGTTACTAAGTTATTAGTATTGTTAGTTAAATGACTGAGTATTTAAAGTGTGGGAAGAAGCAAAGCTGTGAAACTCTTTATTCATATACCTAAGTCAATAGTTTCTATCTAGTGGTTCTGTTATAAACAAATCTAATAACAAATTAATAATACTAATGTTATGGTATAATATTACCAATGGTGAAATGTCTAATAACACAGTAATTAGACGTTTCACCTAGACGTTTCACAGACCTAATAACACAGTACAGAGGATATTTTGTCCCGCTGTGCTTCCATTCTTTATGCAGTAAATAAAATAATTAACTGTCCACATAACATGCAACTAATGGGCAAAAGCCTCTTATTTATAAGCATGTATTTATCTGGTGCACGTAATGGCCGCTTATCCAGTTGCGGGTGGGAAAAAATTGTTTGCAACTAAAAATAACGGAATAAGGTTTCTTCAAAATGATTACGTACATACCGTGTTATACAGATTAAATACCCCATATAATATACTATAAATAAACCATATCTCTGTTACTGGTTCTTTAAAAAGATATTTGTGGACATTTTAGATGCTGTGAAAATACCTTTTAACAGTACTTATAAAGTTGACCTTTAAAGGTCACAAATGGTGTATTTCTTAAAGCATGATAATTACATTCATACCTATATTTTATATCCATACTATTATTATGAATGTGAGAGTTACTGTCTGTCTGATACGCTTACACACCCAAACTGCTGAACAGATTATGATGAAACGGCTAAACAGAATAAGTATAGAGTAAGCTTGAATCCCAAGATACATAGGCTACTTTATGCCGTCTGAGGCGCATCAAGAGCTAGTTGGATATAAAAGGCAGCATGATCATAACATTTGTAGCCGGCCATTTTGTAAGAGTATGCAGTTTATAGCCAGTTCTCTAGTCTATGACATTTTTATACTGCATTTAGTATCATAAAAGTTTTAAAGCACCTGTGTTATATTACCCCTTGTTTCTGAGAGGTAGTTCATAGTAATATTATAAATTTATTATAATTATATGTATAATATTATTATTATAGAAGAAGGATTAGCACGTACATGCTGAAATATCTTTAGGGCTTGACGTTTCGACCAGGTTATACAGGCCCTGGTCACAAGCAGACTCAGAAGTGTGATTCCGAATATTAGTGCTTACTATAATATTACTATAAACATGCAGTGCTATAGTTTAAAAGAAAGGTAGATCAATTTGATCTTTTGGCAAATCTACTGATCGCGACTGGTTGGTTGACCAAGAGACTAACAACCACAGTGCTTGACATGAGTTAATTTCATTTTATGCTAACTATTTTGTACTTTATTTTTTAGTAAAAAAAATTTTTAGTTATTTATACATACATACATATTATTATAATGACGCCTGTTTCCCGTAGGGGTACGCAGCGACCAGTTCTTTCCACTTGCTACGATCCTTACACACTTGTTTCGCTTCATCCACTGTCATTATTCCCTTCATACATGCTCTTCGGTTTCGGGTTCTTGGCCTGGCCTTTTTTCTAGTATTTTATATTCTACTGATTTTCCGATCTAATAGAGGGATGGCCTAGTGATCTGTTTCACAGGTTTTACTTACCACAGACACAGTCCACAGTCTCTATGTAATGATTTTTATTATTAAAAGTTTTGGCAGATGATTACCTAATTTTTAAATTGATTAGTCTTTTAGAAACTTGTGGTAGTGTAATATAAATGTAGAACATTTATTTAACTATTACATATGGCATGATTTCTTTGGCCTTACTGAACATGACCTTGAAATGTCACATTCATTATTTAAGGTATTTTAATTAGGTATTCGTTTGTTGTAAGAATTATTTGACATGAAACCTTCTATTTTGTGGCATATTATAATACCAGCCACTGTTCCACTGCTGGGCAAAAGCCTCTTAAACATTTTAGGAACAATTATATTCATTAAGTAGCTTTGCCCCGCGGTACACTCGCATTGTCACCTAATCTGGGGCTTATCATGGGATCTCAGATCCTAGACCTGACTGTGGCTAGACCAAACTAGCCCGGGCCGGCCAAACTAGCAATAATAATATGTCCCTAAATAATAAATAGACCTAGCCATCCTTTTTTGTTTTGCCTTATTTAGATTGTTAGCGAGTCTACGCGTTAATCTCGCACTAAGTCGAGATCCCCCCCGTCGCTAGAAGAAGCTGGCCCGAGTCGGCCAAACTAGCAATAAAAATGTGTCCCTTAAATAATAAAAGTTTAGATCCAGCCGTCCCTTGTTGTTTTGCTTTATTAAGATTGTTAGCAACGCACTAAGTCGAGGTCCGAACCCCGCAGGGGGTGCCTTTAGTGGACGTTGCTGACGAATTTAGATTTCCTATTGCTCTGGCTGGAGGCCTTAAGGTCCTCGCTAAAAGTCCGAGGTGAAGCAGTCAAAGGTTGCGCTCAGGTTAACTACAAAGATCTCTACAAAAAAAAAGAGAAATAGACGTCAACATTCTAATTAAATATCTATCCACAATTTGACGGCCTCCGTGGTCGAGTGGCGTACGCACCGGCTTCAAGGTGTCGCTAGCACTGAGGTCCCGGGTTCGATCCCCGGTCGGGTCTATTTAGAAAACTTTTCTACATTGCCTCGGGTCTGGGTGTTTGTGGTACCTTCGTTGTTTCTGAATTCCATAACACAAGTTCTTTAGCAACTTACTTTGGGTTCTGAGCAATGTATGTGATGTTGTCCGCATTTTTTATCCAGAATTATCTAAACAATACGTTTCATACAGTCATTAATCTTTCATCCCTTCCTGTGAATTCCGGACCATACATAATTTCCATCTCCCACACAAAGTTTGAAACTATTGAAAATGTATTCAACAAACTTACAAGGCCTATTCTGTTCCAAGTTTAGTTTAAACTTTATAACTGCATTAGCTTAAACTTTGAAGGGTATATCAGTTATTTATGTCCTATTTCAGACTTTCAGTTTAAAATAGCGTATATGACCTATTTTTACAACATCTACTGTTTTCGTTACTGAAATGCGTTTTTATTTAATTTATATTCCTTTCTTACTTTTTCAAAATATCTTTTTTAATATGCTACATAATTTGTTCTGTTTTATGCCCAAGTACAATCGTATTATCTGTCCTTTAGTTTACTAATACTCGTGTTTAATATTAGTAATGTTATAAATCCGACAGTCTGTCTGTTAAGATTTCACAGCTAAATCGCTTAACCGATTTGGATGAAACTTGCTATAAGTCAAGCTTGGATCCCTAGTAAGATGACTGCCAATATTCACGAATTCTCCCTTCGCGGGTCTCCTGGCAGAGATTTCCCTTTGTACATATATATAATATATAAATATGTAATTATTTTCCTTTTAACTTCGGTGTGTGTACATAAATACTTAAATAAATAAATAGATCATACCTACATACCTTTTACCGCGACTATAGACCTACGCAGGCGGAGCCAAGGAAAGCTCTTTTATTATAAATAATAGGAACAAAAGTATTCATTCAAAATTTCTCACTTTCGCTAAATATACAGCAACTAAAAATATCTCAACGACGAATCCGTCATTCAGCGTCAATTTCAGAAGAATAAAAATACCATGATATGTGGGTAGGTCGTCGTTTGATGGTTGATTTCTTAATAACATAACATATCATCACGCCTGTATCCCCGAAGGGTTAGGCAGAGGTGTACCAATGTACACCCACAGTTCGCCGGTATGTTTAGGTCCCATGTAATAGGGGGCGAGCCTATTGCCACTAACCGGCCACAAATCCAAACTCCGACCTGCTACTGAGAATTTCATAGAAAAACCCAATAACACCTTGGTCGACTTGGGAATCGGACCCAAGACCTCCAGCGTAGCAGTCGCGCTTAGCGCAACTAGGCCAACGAGCTCATTTCTTAATGGTCTTCTGATTACGCTAATCTACTTTTTCCTAGATCGTTTTATGGTTCATATCGCTTTTTATACCTAGGTAATGCATACGTACTAGGTTTTATGTTTGAGCATAGCTGGTTTGACTACTGTGTTTCTAATACTGGTATTAAAGATAGCTATTCTGAATTCCTTTCGGATAATAAAAGAACTTGTTGGGAATGAAACAGGAGCTTTTTTAAATGGGATTTTGTTGTTACTTGTTTTAGAAGTTTAGTTATTTATTTTAATACTTGGATGACGGTACTTTTAAATGTATTTTTAGGCTTATGATGTTATTTTATGAAGAGACTAGCGGGATCCTTTTTTCTCGCATAAGTAGTTGCTGTGCTAAAAGCCACATATTTATTTTCGAGACATTTTTCTGTTTTCTGGTTATTTTCCTATTTGGGGTAGAGACAAATCTAACATCACAGAGCATGAAAATTTAGTTATAATTGATAAAATTATCATGACTTTCTTGAAGTATATAAGGTATTCGTCGTAGCACTCGTAGCGTGATGTTATATGGCCTATAACCTTCCTCGATAAAAGGACAATCAAACACAAAAATATTTTTTCAATTTGAACCAGTAGTTCTTGAGATTAGCGCGTTCAACCAAACAAATAAACTCTTCAGCTTTATAATATTATATTATTTAATTATTTATTAGGAAAGATATAAACCGTTGTTACATGGAAACAGCATAATATGCAACATATTATGTAGATAGGTTTCCTAGTCAACGAAATTGATAGTGAAGTGGACCGCCCACGGTTCGCCCATTGTACCTACTTAGGTATTCTCCCTAAGGAGGGCTGTCGATTTGGGTTCGACCTTGTAGGAAATCTATACGTCTACACAGTAGGTATTGTCTGTTAGGTTTAAGTTAACGGCTGAACTTCCGATGAAACTTTACAGACAGATGCTCAGACGCAATTCAATTTTAAGTTGGTGTTATGGTGTTGTCTCTGTCGCTTGAAGGTGTAAAGTAGTGACAGAAAAAATTCAGCACGTTTGTAGGTAGCGTGAGGAGTATTCGGGGAAATAGAAAATTGTTATTAAATGTTATAATACATGGACCATTATCTTCAAAAATAAAAAGGTTTTCTCCCTTTATTTGATGTCGTGTTGATTTTGTGTGTTTTATGCTTAAGTAATTGTCCATCGATTTAAAATTTACCTTTCTGATTGATAGAGTATACCGGAGAGGTCGTCCAATATAAGTTTCATTGATGTCGGTTCTTTACGTTTATGTGTAATCAATTACATACGAACGAAGTCGCAGAAGCACGCTAGTGAGCTTACAACCCTCCCACACGTTACCAGACCTTTTCAGGCTTTACAAAAGCTCCCAAATGGTTACATAATATGCGTAGAGTATCAAAGATTATTCTACCTTTAGGCTAAGGCCGCACTACGGTTAAACCGCCGCGGAATTTAACCACCTGATTTTTTGAGTAAAGGAAACGGCCGTACTGACGATTATTTTCCGCGACTGATTTTTAATCGCTTTTTTGACTGCCTCGTTGGTTTATTAGTTTTAAGCGCGACTGCTACGCTGGAGGTTTGATACCAAAGTCGACCAAGGTGTTATTGAGTTTTTCTATGACATTCTCAGTAGCAGGTCGAAGTTTGGATTTGTACCGGTAAGTGGCAATAGGCTCGCCCCCTATTACATGGGACCTAAACATATCGGCGAATTTTGGGTGTACATTGGTACACCTCTGCCTATCCCTGCGGGGATACAGGCTTGATGATATATTAAGTTATCATTTTTTGAGTAGAGGAAAATTAAGAGGCCTTACTGACGGTTATTTTACGCGACTGTTTTTAACCGTATTGTGTTCTCGGGCGGTTTTGCAGTTTCACGGTTTACCGATTGCGGACAAAAAAAGTAGTGCGGCCTTAGCTTTAGGCCGATCTGACCCAGTTTTTTGCCCGAAATAATAGCCTAGATATTCTGGATATTTATCTAAAGCTTTGTTTGAGATGACTATCGATCCGACCAAACCCCACAGGTTGTTTTGTCCCTGTTATCTGGATTTTAAGCCCAGTTTCAGTTTAATTTGGATGGATTATGTTTCAATCTTCTTTGGTTTGGTTTTGGGACTTCCCATTGTTTTGAAGGTAAAGGAATTGAAGAACGGAGATAGGGATTTAGTTAGTTAAATAGAAAGTAACAAAGAAAGGGACTTAACTTAAAAGTATAAAAAAAAAGCATTTATTTATTGAAATACCGTGAAAAAATCCGTAAAAAGTAGTTTTATTTCAATGTCTAACATTCGCGTAAACCTAAGAAACCAATAAGCATTTATTTAGGATAGTTTGAGGTCGTAAAAGTCCGTCCATCTAAAAACAAACACAGTTTAGAAAAAGGCCTTCTTCAGCAAAAGTAGTTTCTTTACAATATGTGTTTTTATACGAAACAGTACAGAAAGAAAAAACAGCGATACCTGGTAAATTGCTCACGTTCTCACTCTATATTTAAAAATCATGATCAATGCTCATTCCTTCTGTGTATGAGCGTAGGCCTTCGCCCCACTGTAGGACATTTTCGGACAAGTTAAATAACTAAAACATTCCTCAAAATTCGTTAAGTATACAACGACTGCGTAAAAGCCAGTATGTAAACGGAACGACTGTCGAATGCCTCCGTAGGTTTTAATTTTCCCGTTTTTGACGAGAAAAGGCTAACATGCGAGATCTTTACAAAACTTAGGTCACATTGGATGACCTTGGAACAGCATACGACCTCATTCCCGAGCTACCTATTACCTAGATATTTTTTCAGTATTTTATGCCGTACGTCAGATTTTATTGTCATAACGTGGAGTTGATGCCAAATTGGGAGTTTTTAGGTAGCTATTGGAGTAATGAAATTGGGGAAATGTTTTTATGAGTGGAAAGTTTTTTGTGTGGGTAGTTTTTGGTCCGTTTCGTCTCGTTTCTTCCATATAATGTATGGTTCTTATTATGTTATTACTAATTGGATCCCGGACCTACTCTCGTAGTTCCGATTACATCCGATTTATAGGGATAAAAAGTATCATATGTGTTCAGTCTTCGTCAAAAGTAATATGTTTGCCAATTATTAATTGTAATTATTGCTTGAAAGTATAATTAAAACATCCTTTTCTAGAAAATTTCGCACAAGATATTTTTACATACATATAATCACGCCTGTTTCCCGTAGGGGTAGGCAGAGACCACTTCTTTCCACTTGCTACGATCCTTACATACTGGTTTCGCTTCATCCACTGTCATTATTCCCTTCATACATGCTCTTCGGTTTCGGGTAGTCTTGACCTGGA
Source organism: Autographa gamma (assembly GCA_905146925.1). Classification (NCBI taxonomy): domain Eukaryota; kingdom Metazoa; phylum Arthropoda; class Insecta; order Lepidoptera; family Noctuidae; genus Autographa; species Autographa gamma. The sequence goes on along the minus strand of LR989878.1, from coordinate 970,658 downwards.
CATTTTTAATTGTTCTTCTCTTTATAAAAAACCCTCATATAAATAAATACTTTTGATGCTTAGCGAAATACTAAAGCGTCGTCGATTACCTATTCAATTCACTGTTTCATTCAAAACCTATGATTTGCCCAACCATATACTTTTGATAAATAAGTACTAACTACTAACCAATGATGGGAAATACTTATTTAAAGCAAAACAGATGGGCTTATAACTTTATAACCTTGTCCCGATAATACGGAGCTACAAAATCTCTTTACATTTGTAAACGCATTTCAAGTCGTTTTACATCAATTTGTTTAATCGATGGCTTTCGTGCTCGTTTCTTATGTAAATTTAACTGTTTAGGGGAATACTAAGCAGTTGTTGACCCTATTACGTATGAAATGTATGTCGGAAGGACTTCTGCTTGCAAGGAAATTGTTTCAGAACATTTTTGAAGTTTTGAAGGGGTGTGTCCCAAATTTTTGGAGTTGTAACCTACCTGTGTTTTTATAATTGTATTCGTTTTTGACTTTGACAAAGTTTTCCAATAAAGAGATTTCCAGTAGAGTAGATATAATATTCTTTATTGTACCTACACCATTACTTACATTGTTAAAATAGTAAAGAACAGTGCTGGCAGCAAATACATACATTTGATGATAAATACCTCAAAGATGGTGACTTATAAATTTTATTGAAGTCAGGTTTTTACAAATTTATTTATTTAATCATTTATGTACACACGACACAGGAATATTTCGTATTTAAAATTTATGTACAAAGGTGCTGCTTATTTCTTCAAAAAATTTCTGCCTGACCTGCGAAAGGAGAAGTCGTCAATTTATGTTTTAATTCAATATCCAGTATCCGTTCAAAAAACAAACTGCTGTAGCAAAGTTGGTTTTGTTTTTGCTAATGATCTCTCTCCGATGAAATTCATCACGTTGGACAGGCAATGGTGTCTTATAATAAAATAAAGTACATTGTTTTCCGATGAAAAGGTCATATTGCTACTTGCCTGGGTTCTGACCTTGTGCATTCATAATGTAACATATCATCACGCCCGTATCCCCAAAGGGGTAGACAGAGGTGTACCAATGTACACCCACAGTTCGCTGGTATGTTTAGGTCCCATGTAATAGGGGGCGAGCCTATTGCCACTAACCGGGCACAAATCCAATCTCCGACCATACGTTAATTAACCCGCTAGGCCACCACAACATGAGTATCAACATATTTGCACAAAATCAATCATATACTTTCCTATCTCAATACAAGTATATCTACAAGCGAGGTTATCGCAAATGTCTTTATCATTATTAACTGTTATTTACTTAACAAAACTCTGTTTATATGTAACAGCCTGATATCTATAATGTCTGGGTTTGTTTAAACATTTCTTCTCAGGAAATGCGACATCGGTAACCTTAAAAAATATGATAAGGATTCAAAAAGTCATTATGTATGTCCTAGTTACAGAATTGGTGTCTTTAGATGACAGATACATACGTCGTACATAATTTAGGAATTAATAATAATTTTTATTTATTAGAAAGAGTATAACAATACAGCAAATCAAGTGTTGTCACAATAATATAAAGAACATGCACAAGGAAAGAAATGAATGGAATAATGAAAGTGGACGAAGCGAAACAAGTTTGTAAGGATCGTAGCAAGTGGAAAGAAGTGGTCTCTGTCTACCCCTATGGGAAACAGGCGTGATTATATGTATGTATGTATGTACAAGGAAAGCCCAGGCTTATAACACACATTTGTCTCCAACACGCATGTGTGTCGCCAGCGGGGATGCTCGCCCGCAGCACCGAGCGCAGTGCTAGTTGCTGTGCACCATACCATGAGGATAGCCGTTTTATCAAAGATATATCCAATAGTTATTTGATTTTAGCGTATATCCAAGGAGAGTATTTAATTATTATTCCATTATTCAGTCCATTGTGTTGGGATAACAAAGGGATATAATAGCGTGGATGTCAATTGCTATGAACTTTACTCCTGAATGGCCTTGACATACTGTAGTCACACAAAAATGGGAGCTCACGCATGTTTGGTTTAGACGGAATTTAGTCTAATAATTTTTACACTGCAAAAACGTGGAGGTACTCAATTCGACTGTATTTTTTATGTTATTTACCTCAGTACTTTCGACTGGGTGAATTGATTTAGACAATTCTTTTTTATTTGAAAGGTGGTAAGAAATCGTGTGCTCAGTTTTGTGACAGTATTAAAACTAAAATGCCGACGCGAACAATTAACATTGGTGTTTCATAAAAAATGGGTCAAAAAAAACAACGTACTTTTAAAAAACCTATGGGTTTTTCAGAAGTATCTATTTGTCCATTGTTCGTCTTATCTATAACGAACGGTATCTATAGCATCAATAATATTATTCTTCTCACTAATAAAGGTAACATGATTGTTCCGGAACAAAATATGGCCTTATTATTGCCTTATTATAGCCTTATTATTTATTTATGTGTATATTTTGTAAGTAAGTATGTATATTTGTAACTGGTTTACATCCGTACTCCACACCATCATAGGTTCAGTTGAAAACCAGCTTCAAGCATTAGCTGCTTGACATATGCTGAACTGGACCATTTTGGCACAGCCGCTAGGCACACTTTCAGCAAAGTGTTTTGTCTTTCTTTCTTTTTTTTTTACTGTATGTTTTTTTCCTAATCTATTTTTTTTGTTTGTTTTATCTTTGTCAAATATTTTTTTTCTTTCTTTCTTTTTTTTTCTTTCTATTACACAACATATTTTTTTTCGCAAATCAACGCCTCGCATTTTCGATCACAATTTGCTATAAGCGCTCAGGAAGAGGTGTGTCTATCCCACGGAAATCACATTACGTTATATGAGCCAAATAATACGTGACCTAAACTGACCTTTTTGTCAAATGCCAAAGGAAAATCGATGGTAATATGATCAGAGTTAACCCCGGTTGAAAGGGCAATCGATGTAATGTTGATCCCCTGTTAAATCTCAAGTGATGAGTCTTTTGGTCATGTCATATAAGTTGTCTATTCTCGTTCGGTTCTCTAGTACGGACGACAGGCAGAACGTCTGGAGAGCGAAGACGGGTTTGAAGGGGTCCTCTATAACAGTCAGGGAGTTCCTGACAAGGACCAGGCAATCCACCTTTAGTAAAGCGAGGTTGCACTTTGGGATGAGGTCCTGTTGGACTCAGGACGGGGTCATTTGCATCAAGACCACGGACGGCACTCGCCATAAAATAACAACCGGGGAGGAGCTGGCGTCTTTGATCGGCAAATTCCCAAAGTTCCAGAGTGTGTCGTCGTCAGCGGGTAGAAACGCGACTGGGCCTGCGACTGAAAAGAGCCGGAAATAGTAATATGTTACTGGCTGCCTTGACTTTACGATAAGTAGCACACTCAGAGTTATCTACTTACCACACTTTTTCGTAAAATCATTATGGTATCTTATTTTGTTAATATGTTATCAGGTATGTAACACTTTCTTTATCCCAGTTAATTACCCTCTAGTTACAGTGTTACAATGTTACCCTCGCTTTGCATAGTGATTTTAACTTTAAATTTAATATTAAACGTTTACCCTATTTTAGTGTTTTGGAAAATAATCACGCTTGTTGCTTGTGTCACTTACTGTCATCCATCAGCTGTCACCATGCTGTCACTTTACAATGACAGCTGACAGAACGTCTAGGAATATCAGTTGCGTTCCGTTACACATACATTTAAGTGCTTCGTTTTATGTAATGTATTTTAATGTATTTTAATTCAATTGTCATAAGCTACTACAAAATAGTTACTTACCTACTATTTTCCAAAATAGAGTGTGTTTACAGTTTCTTTCTGTGTTTTACCTTCATTTTGTTTATTGTTTGGATTAATTTTATTTTGTTTAACGTTTCTTGCGGTATTGTTAAGCTGGCGGGTGGTGCAGATTAATAAATTTGCAGTTTCACTTACTTAAATATTTATTTTTAGTTTAATTTATTTAATTTATTTATTTATATATGACTTCTGATAATGAATCTTTTTGTTCTGCCATTAACTCTAGTTATTCATCGGATACAAGCTTTTGTTCTCTTGGTGATACACTTGGTGACACTTTGCGTAACAAATTTTGCCATTCTCCTTATAGGCAGCTTAATGTCTGCCACATAAATGCACAAAGTGTTCCAAGCCATTATAGTGAGCTTCACGAAGTTTTCGGTAATAGCAATGTTCATGCCATTCTGATTTCTGAAACCTGGCTCAAACCTCATCTTCCTTCAACAACCTACCCCCTCCCTGGTTTTGTTCTCATTCGCAATGATCGTGTGAATAGGCGAGGGGGTGGGGTAGCTGTGTATTTACGCAGTGATTTTTCTTACAAAATAGTTGCTAATTCTTCTCCCAATGTCAATGCCTCTGCTGAATTTCTTTTTCTTGAGGTTTGTGTTAGTGGGGTAAAGATTGCACTCGGTGTGATTTATTGCCCTCCAGGATCTGACTATTTCACTGAATTCGAATCGGTTCTTGAATCCTTGGGGTCGGAGTATGCACACCACATCATCATGGGCGATTTCAACACAAATCTCCTTTTCCTTGATTCCCATCGGTCCCGCAAACTAAAATACCTTGTGGAATCTGCCAGCCTACATGTTTTACCATTACAAGCCACGCACCACAATGTAGCTGGTGAAGACACATGGCTTGACCTAATCCTTGTCTCCAAACTTCCTCTCGTATCATCTCACGGTCAATTTGATGCCTCCGGTTTCTCCCATCATGACCTAATTTACTTAACATACTCAGTGAAACCTCCCAAACCCAAGCCTAAAATCCTCTCAATGCGCAGCTTTGCCCGTTTAGATGTGGAGAAACTGCAAAAGGATGCGGAAAATATTTGCTGGGAGCCATTGATACAGGCTAAAACGCTGGATGATAAGGTGTCTTTTTTCAACCAAGAGTTAACAAAGCTGTTTGACACACACGCTCCTGTAAGGAAAATTAAATTAAAACGGTTACCAGCACCATGGATGACAAGGGGTATATCGATGGCTATGAGGCGCAGAAACCGTGCTTTTCGCATCTTCAAGAGGGACCGTACAGACGAAAACTGGGCATCTTTCAAAATTGCCAGAAATCGGTGTAACCAGATGATACGCAACGCTAAACGCCGTTATATTCACAATAATATCTCTTCAACTTCGGCTGCCGATATCTGGAAGTTCCTTGGAACTCTTGGTATCGGCAAAACGCGACATTTAGACCTCCCAAGTACTATTGGGTTAGATGACTTGAACAATCATTTCTCCACCTCTTCTACTCTTGATCATCTAACTCAGTGTGACACCAATAACTATATCGCTGGTCTAACGCGTCCTGATATAGATTATTTTTTCTTTTCTCCAATCGCTTGTGGTGACATTAAAAAGATTATCCTCTCCATTAAATCTAAGGCAGTGGGCTGCGATGGTATCAGCCGCCGGATGATCATCCTCATCCTCGACCAACTTCTCCCAGCCATTACCCACATCATTAACTCTTCACTGGACACCGGGGCCTTTCCGTGTTTATGGAAGAAAGCAATCGTTCGGCCTTTACCTAAGATCCCTAATCCCTCTCTCCCTAACCACTTCCGCCCAATTTCTATCCTTCCTTTTCTATCCAAAGCCCTAGAGGCCTGTGTCCATAAGCAGTTGTCGGCCTTCATTTATGAAAACAATCTCCTTAGCCGTTTCCAATCTGGATTCAGACCTGGGCACAGTACTGTTTCCACCCTCCTCAAAGTGATTGGCGATGTTAGGTCAGGTATGGAGGACTCCAAACTTACTGTTTTGGTGCTAATTGACTTTTCGAATGCCTTCAACGCCGTCAATCACGATATCCTTTCCTCTATCCTATCCTATCTTATGATCTCTCAACAAGCGTTGGATTGGTTTTCCTCTTATCTTCGGGACCGCCAGCAGTCGGTCCGTGCTGGGGACTCCTCTTCAGCATGGACTAAACTGGAATGTGGCGTCCCACAAGGCGGTATTCTTTCTCCTCTTCTTTTTTCTATTTTTATTAATCTCATCACTTACAATCTTCAGTGTTCGTATCATCTTTACGCTGACGACTTGCAACTGTACTCTCAGTCCAGCGTGGACGATATCTCCGATGCTGTCGGCAGAGTAAATCGAGATCTTAACGCTATCAACAACTGGTCAAAGGCTTTTGGTGTTGCTGTAAACCCATGTAAGTGCCAAGCATTGATATTGGGCAGTCATCGCGGTATCCACAAGCTGAGTGGCGTCATCATTCCACCAGTTATTTTCGACGGTGCAGCCATTCCATTTAGCTCTAGTGTCAAGGATCTCGGTTTGCTCATCGATTCTGCGCTGGGCTGGCAGGCACAGGTTGCAAATGTCAACCAGAAAGTAACAGGAACTTTACGGGTACTGTATCGGCTTAAAAATTTCTTACCATCTACTACGAAGGCAATGCTGGTGCAATCCTTAATATTTCCCATAATTGACTATGGTGATGTGTGTTACTATGACCTGAATGCAGATCTCCTCAACAAACTTGACCGGCTTCTGAATAACTGCATTCGATTCGTTTTCAACACTCGCAAGTATGACCACGTTTCCGCCCACAGATCATTGTTAAAATGGTTGCCTATAAGACAGCGCCGTTGTGTGCGGGCCCTGACATATTTGTTTACTTTGCTTTACTCTCCTAACTGTCCTTCTTACTTAACTTCTCACTTCAAATTCTTGTCTTCGAACCACTCTAAATGTCTTCGTTCTTCTAACAATCGACTTCTACTATGCCCTTCCCATCGCTCTGACTTTCTTCACTCTACCTTCTTTGTCCAATCTATACTTCTTTGGAATTCACTCCCTACTGAGATCAGGATGGCATCAAACCGCTATTTATTTAAAAAGAAGGTTCGTGACCACTTTTTTAATCAAACTGTGGCAGATTCAACTTAGCGGTATTATTATAAATTAAAGTTCCTACTATCTATCAGAAGTCTTTATGTATTTATTTATATATATATTTGTATATATATATATATTTGTGTATGTTATGTATTTGTATGTATTTTTTTATTTTTTATTTCGTAGGTATCCCAAATTTATTTACACCTTTTCTTTCTCATCTTTTACATGTGCATCTACCACGATTTGTTTCTGCATCACCCTAAGGTTGACTGGTAGAGAATGCCTTATGGCATTAAGTCCGCCTTTGTGCAATTGTACATGAAGAATTAAATAAATAAATAAATAAATAAATTGTCAATTGCAGAATTTTTTGGTCTTTCAATTCAATTCTTTATTGCATAGCATAATGTTACATAGGTGGTCAATACAGTGAGTTAACAGCTCATTATGGACCCTGTTGGGCACTGCAAAATAAATTGAGAAGATGGTTTGATCAGGATATGTCTTGACTTATGAATAAAAGATAAAATATTTGAAGAGCTATTTCACCCACTGTCTGACAACCATTTATCCGCAAAAATCTCATAAAAAAGAACTTATTCCTACCTGTATAAGCCTTACGTATATCTTACCATTCCTTCGTTGCCTGTGCTAAGTAATCCCTAAAATATCTGGACCGATATAGATGAAAATCTGCATCTAAGAACATTTTGTTTGATGAAGTTCAAAGACCGTAGTTTTAATGGTTTTTTCATTCGCTCCATATAAAAAAAACGGTAATCAGCTGAATCCGATAAGACTGGTAGCCGACCCCAACATAGTCGGGAAATGGCTCGGGAGATGAGTTTCAACGAGTTTATCAACTCTCACAATTAAGTTATTTAATGTATATGAATTAGGTTAAAATTCAATCGTCTAAAATGATGAAATTCCATATCAGTAATTATTATGAATGCAATGATAATATATTGCATTTCCGCTATCTATTGGGGACGAATTAATTGATTGTTGTTCTAATTAGCTGTGAACCGTTTAGTCGTGGTTTGGCAGTGTTAACGCCAAGTCCCATAATTTAGAGAAATAATTTTGCCAAAGTTAGGTATTCGTTTAGTTATTTTAACTCTGGGGTTTTCAGAGTACTAGCTATATGTTGTGTTATTCTAACGCCTAGTTGATGAAAACCTTTGGTTATTATCAGTGTCTCAAAGTAAAAGCTCTGTGTTTGGTTGTTAGTATTATTCACCAATCACAGTTGTGATCAGTGGATTTGACAACAGATTAGTTGATCGTGAGTTAATCAGAGTTTTCACCTTTTAACTTACTTAACTTTTGTTAAGAAACGGTCGGTTTTACATAAAATAATTAATCATTTTACCTAATAAAGTTACATTAGTTTTTGTGTTGCCCGGTATTTTCTTTAAAAACAATTTGGTTATATATTAAAATACATTTTTGTGACTTGGCTGTGTTATATTTAAGTGTCATTTTTTTTAGTTTTTGTGGTACCAGGTATTTTCTTAGGCAACTTTTTGGAAACTTTTTTAGGTAGAAATTAATATGTTTTTTTGACTTGGCTGTTATATTTATGTGTTGTTTGTGTTTGGTTGCAGGGAACAAGAGCCGGCGTGCGAGAGAGACACATCGTTTAAGGAGCAGGCACCGCACCAGTCGAACAGATCAGGTAATATCATATCAATCATAACAAAATATTTATGTTTATAAAATATACATAGACATTTCTCTTGATTCTCTATCAATTGGTGAGAACCATATGAAAATTGGGTTCAGATTGGCAGACGTGGTGGGGTTTTTTTATGTTTAAATAGAAGACACTCGTTACATTAATCCATATATGGATTTCTTGATAGATATCAGATAGATAGAAAGCTGAATCAGAACTATATGCGTATTGTTTTAATAATATCATAACGTTAAGTTATGTATTCCATATCATAAAAATATGCAAGAAAGAGTTATATTAACACCAATTTTCCCTTTTTACTCTTTCTAGTAATTTTCTACATAGAAGTAATTCTCATCATCATATATTTGTTTGCAGAGTCTTCATCATCATCAGCTGATACAGCGTCGCAGGGTTCAGGGTCGGCTGCCCCGGTACAAAAAGCGCGGCGACATGAGCCACAGGTATGTCATATCAGCTAACAAGCAAGCAATAATATGAACATGATCATATTCTTGCAAAGGAAGACCGAAAAAGAAATAGCCGGTTTGTTCGACATATGAAAAAAAAGCTAATAGCTTCCATTCGCCCTTCTATAGCTTTGCGCTCACACACATAATTGGGAACAGGGCAGGGAGATGAAAACTTTTAGATTTACATTTTCTATCATATGGTTTGGACGATAATGTCGGAAAACTGTCCCATAACACACATATTGACCTAGAGCAACTTGAGAGGAGACGAACAGAAAATTTATTATATTGTGCTTGGATCAGAAAGTCAAACATACGTTTTTTTTACTAGGAGAGGATCTCATTTCATTAGAACCATTATTGTTCCACTAACAAACGATCTGCTAATTGGAATATTTCTTTATCATAAAGAAAAAGTGTTGGCCTTGACGCTTACTCGAATACAGTACTGTGCAAACTTAATGGCGGCTCTGAACACGAGGTGAGTCGCTGCGCAGTAACAAACTTATGCGCCAGCGGGGGTGCGGGGCGAGGTACTGCGCTAAGTGTAGCTAACTTCAGAGCCGCCATTAACTTTGAATCCAACTATACTTATGGCTAAAAATACGAAATTTAAAAATTCACATTATCAAAGGGTTTTTATAAATGTTTTTGTTATTTGCAGAGAGAAGAGCGTCGGCAAGAAGCGGCTACCGCCCCGCGTATCCAGACAAACCCGTTATTGAGGTGAGTTTAAATTTTACTCCGAAAATCCTATTTTGCGTGCCCATTTTTATCCGACTGCAACAGAAGAAGTATTAGGTTTTTCAAGTGCATGTTTTCAGGTCTATACTATCTTTAGCACACTCCAAAGCCTAAATGGTTCGATGGATTTTAGCTATGGTGACGTTAGACTTTTCTCTATTGGGCGAATGATATGAACCGACCCTTAGGGTGCTGTCTATTTTTTGGATTTTGTGTTTGACGTTCGATATGTATTACTGTGTAGCCTATATTTTATGACTTGATTTATAATATAGGAATAAAGAAAATTTAAAATTGTTTTTTAATAACACCCTTGGTTTCTGTAACGAAGACCAATAAAAAAATTTGTTTATCACCTGTCAAACCTCATTTAAAACGCTTTGTTAGTCTTTTTGTTAGAACATAACAAAGGTGATCAGTTGATTTGACAACAGAATTAGGTTTGTCAAGCTTTCAGAAACGGGGGTAAGTAAAAGACAATTCTAAAGAATATATTGATCTTTGGCTCTAAATTAAAAGGTTCCCAATAACTATTGTAAATGGGTTTTTAATTGGCCCTTTTGCTAATGCTCTTATCCGTTCCTTTTCTGGGTACTTAGCCCAGCTCATATTATTCCTAACCCCATATCGATCTGATAACAAGGTAACATTTCTACCCTCTTAAAATAAAAAGGAAAGTACCGTTCTAAACATAAACTCGTCTCGTCTTTCAAGTTCAAACGAGCGTGAACTTTACGGGCGTTGAGTCTCCGCTTATGTCATATGTTATACAATATATAGCTATGATATTGTGGTATATAATATAATAAGATGAAATGTGCCTTTTGTGGTCACAGACCAATCAAGTAACATTGGCCATGTGTTGTCTGTATGAATAGACAAAGTTTGAGATTGTCTTTCTGACTATGGGATACTGTGTTACCCATTAAATGGTTTGTATAAGTCAGATAGACAGTAGTTTTAGAAGCTTGCTGTAAGACATGAATCTTCTTATTCGTCACCTATAACTCAAGAAGGGATAGAACGATTTTCATTATCTTTTTCGTGTCGGATACGTCTATTTGGAGTGTAAAAGGTCGGAATTGGATGCAAAATGAGTGTTATTTCCAATGGGAATAGGGACTATTAACGGTTTTGAAATAGTGGGGTCCTGGTGGCTACTAAAAGCTGTGTATTTGTTGGTACCAGGTCCCGGACCCTCCCTAACTTCGGTGGGCGAGCGTCCCGCGAGGCGTCGCGCTGCGACACCTCCCGCCGCGCGCACCACATCACCATGGCGTCCGAGGACCTGCTGCAGCCGGGACACGTGGTCAAGGAGAGATGGAAGGTCAGTAGCTCCCGCCGCGCGCACCACATCACCATGGCGTCCGAGGACCTGCTGCAGGAAGGTCACTACCAACATCTGATCCTCATAACCCTGACTCCTAAATTAGAGTCGTCTTCACCAGTAGTCAGTTGCATGTTGTTACCAGGAGAACAATCGAAGATCCATCTCCGGAGAATCGAAGATCGATCTACTATCAGATAGCATTTAGTTGACATGGAGAGGACACCGAAACTACTTCTTAATAACAACCTATTTTCAAGTCTTATAAATATCCTCTAATTATCCATAAAATGTCCCGCACCTCGAATACAGGTGGTAACGCCTGATGAAAATTAGCTTTACAGGAACTGCCTGACTGGTTCAAGATCAGATGACCATGTTTTTTCCAAGATTTTAAGACATTATTGACAAACGGTGAAGGAAAACATCGTGAGAAAACCTAGGTACTTATTTAAAACTAGAGTCTGAAATCTCAGTTGCCAATCCGCAATGAGCAAGCGTGGTGATCAATGCTCCTGCCTTCTCTACATGGGAAGAGGCCTGTGCATAGTAGTGGAACGTTCATACCCCAGTTTATTTCTAATGTAGTAATAATTCCAGCCTTTAAACGTCCCACTGCTGGGCACAGGCCTCTTCCCATATAGAGAAGGCACGAGCATTGATCACGACGCTTGCTCTTTACGGATTGGCGATTACAGATCCCAATTTTGGAATACAGGTTTCATCACGGTGTTTTCCTTCACCGTTAGTCAGAAGTGTCTAAGAATAATTAAGAAAGTACATATAACTTTGAAAAGTTACATTGGTACTTGCCTTAGTTCGAACCTGCAACCTCGTGCATACAAATCCGTTCATTGAACCGCTAGGCCACCACGACTTCTAATGTAGTATTATTGTCTAAATACATATCTAAAAGTCCATTATTCCTTACCCAGGTAGTAAAGAAGATCGGTGGCGGTGGTTTCGGCGAGATCTACGAGGGTCTAGACCTGGTCACCCAGGAGCAGGTGGCCCTGAAGGTGGAGTCCGCGCGCCAGCCCAAGCAGGTCCTGAAGATGGAGGTGGCTGTGCTCAAGAAACTACAAGGTTAGTGGCACGATGAGGAGGAACTGTGGTAGATTGTAAATGTGTTCTTTGTGTCGACGGAAGCGGCGCTTAGTGCGTACCACGGATACGTGTCATCGGTGCTCTCGTATGGCCTCTTGTTGTGGGGTAGTTCGGTTGAGATTGGAAAAGTATTTCGAGTTCAAAAGAAATGTGTGAGAGCGATATGCGGAGCATGGTCTACAGATAGTTGTAAGCCACTATTTACAAAATTCCATATCCTACCACTGGTTTGCATGTATATTAGAGAACTATGTGTTTTTGTCAAACTGCATCCACAACATTTTCACAAATTTTCTGAAAAGCTGGGTAGAAATTCTAAATATAAATTTAAACTTCTTCGGCCTAGGTGCCGTTTGGATATCTACGAGAGGAATGTCTATGTGAAGGCGATTGATGTGTATAATAAACTACCAGATAAATTTAAAGAATTAAATATTAATATGTTTAAGAAAAAACTTACAGCGTGGCTAGCAGAAAAATGTTTTTATACTTTAAAAGAATTTATGGCATTTAAAGAAATTATGTAACTATTTAATATTGAAATTATTTAATCTAACTATTGACATTGCAAACCACTGATTATATTATTTATCTTGCCGATTATATCTTAAAAATTACCCATTGATTCTATCCATAATTGATGACTTAAATAAAATTACAAATCGACTATATCAAATTAATAACTAATATATGAGTAAAGCTGACATATTTCACGCACCATTGTCATGGTAGAATGTGCTTGTACAACAATATTAACATACCACCACTATGTAACCACATTTCTAGTGAATAAATGATTATTATTATTATCTTTTTATGACTTTTGTCCTCCCTTCTGAAGGGGTTTTATATCTCTAATCACACGGACCTTAGTCAAGTGCAAGAAGAGGTTATGCTAGTGTAGTAGTGTATGATGAAGAGATGGAAGATGTGGTGAAGAATTTGCGGGTGAGACGACAGGTATTAAGGATGACAGCTTTCTGCAAGGTGTTAAATGTGTGCTTCGGGATATCTAAAATATCTAGACAACGCTGTAAACTCCTCGGTATGATACCTGTTGCTGAAATGACAATTGGAACTACGTGTATGGTCTCCGCGCGCCATTGGCGCTTCAACTCGATGGCTAGATCTTGATATTTTGTCAGTTTTTCAGATATCGTAGACTGTATGTTATGAGTATTCGGGACAGCTATATCAATAAGGAATACAGTCTTGCTAGTCTTGTCGTGTACAGTGATGTCAGGTCTATTGTAGTGGATGGTCTTGTCAGTAATAATGGTTCTGTCCCAGTATATTTTGCAACTCTGATCTTCGAGTATTGTATCCGGTTTATATTTATAGTACGGTGACTTTTTCGCTATAAAATTATGCTTATGTGCTAAATGCTGGTGTATTATGGAAGCTACCTGATCATGTCGGTGCTTATAGTCGTTCTGGGCAAGAGATCTACATGCGGAAGTTATATGCTGTATAGTCTCGGGACAGGCGTGGCAATGTCTACAAGTGTCTGTGGGAAGGTTCGGGCTACGAATTATGTATTTTTGGTAATTTCGCGTATCAATGACTTGGTCCTGGATCGCCATCATGAAGGCTTCCGTCTCCGGGAAGAGCTCGCCACGCCGCAACCATGCGTTCGACATGACCTTGTCGACATGTGGTTGCTGCAGGTCGTGGCGATGTCTGCCGTGTAGAGACTTCTGCTGCCATAATGCGATTTTGTCCTTCTTGTCATTGATTCGTTCATTACGCTGCGGATTTCGATCTTCTAATTTTAGTGGGGTATGGTGTTTATCTGCAAGTATGACTATTTCATGAATTAATGAATGTTCTGAGGTATTATAAAAATACTGTCTGAGGGTGGTAATTTGCTTATTATGTAAATTAGTTATATCAATAATTGCTCGGCCACCTTCATCTCTCGGGAGAGTCATCCGTTGCACGCAAGATCTAGGATGGTGCTTCCGGTGAGCAGTTAGAGTGGTATTTATAATACGCTGCAGATTATGGAGGTCGTTTTGGGTCCAGTTTATTATACCGAACGAATAGGTAAGTACAGGGATAGCGTAACTATTTATAGCTTTACAAAGATTACGTGAGTTAAGTTGCGATCGGAATAGGATGTTAAGACGATGTTTAAATTTCTTTTTAAGCTGCTCTTTTGTATCTTTCTGGTTTATTTGTCTTGCCTGGAGGAAACCTAAATATTTATAAAAAGTATTTGGTTCCAGCGGCTCGATATTAACTCCTGATTCTAACGCGTAACTATTCTGAGTAATTTTACCTTGTTCCACAGAGAATGTCTTACATTTGTCTATACCGAACTCCATGTGGATGTGATTTGAGAAAGTTTGAGTAATGTCTGCTAGGTGATGTAATGACTGTGAAGTATCGCTATATAATTTAATATCATCCATATACATAAGATGAGTGAGTTTTATTTGTTTATTTGGTGCAGTAATGCCATAGCCAGCCGAAGATTTGTTAAGCATGTGTGACAGAGGGTTAAGCGCGAGACAGAACCACAGAGGACTAAGGGCATCGCCTTGGAAAATTCCTCGGCGTATCGAGATTTCAGGGGTTTCCAAACATGTCTTTCCTACTGTCTTTAGCCTAGTGGTCCAATTCTGCATAGAGGTTTTAAGGAAATTGATAATTAGTGGATGGATTTTATAGTGTTGAAGAATATAGACAAGCCAACTATGGGGTACGGAGTCAAAAGCTTTGCGGTAATCAATATACATAGTGTTAATATCCGTCTTCATGGCAATAGCTTGTTTCATGGCAACTGAGTCTATAACTAGTTGCTCCTTGCAGCCCTGACTGTTCTTACGGCAACCCTTTTGTTCCTCTGATACGATATTATTTTCAGAGGTGTGTTGGTGTATGAGCTCCGCGACGCACCCTGTAAGTAGCTTATAAATTGTCTGCAGGCAAGTAATAGGTCTATATTTAGCCGGGTTATGATGGTCTGTATCTTTGGGTATCATGTACGTGAGCCCTTGTGTAATGAATTTTGGGACTGCTTCTGGTACCTGTATAAAATTATTAATGTGTCTGTAAAGTAAACGATGTGTAGTTGTGAATTTTTTATACCAGAAGTTGTGTATGCGATCGCTTCCTGGAGCCTTCCAGTTGTGGGTTTTGTTTAGAACGCGCATAAATATATCAATAGGAATCTGTTCAAACTCCATAGGTGTTATTGAGTCTGTGAAACTACGATCAGCCTGAAGCCATTCAGCATCAGGGTTATGATTAACTGGAACAGACCAAATGTCGGACCAAAAACTATGCAACTCCTCTGCTAAGGGGGTGTTTGGTGTCGTGTGTTCAGTGGTTCTAGCACGCTGTGTATCTGATAACAGGTTTCTATAAAACTGTTTCTCATTACTAGAAAATTGTGAATTTTGCGTTTTGCGTAATGTGCAATTTATGTACCTCTTTAATCTACTAGCAGCAGCATTTAGTTTTTGTTTCAGCGTGTCTACAAAATGTTCATCATTAGTGTTAGGTTCTTCATGCTGTGAGTGGATTCGGTGTTTATTTTTTATTTCTGCAACTAATTCTATAATTCTACTACTTCTATTACCTCGAATATATTCATTCATTCTTGCTATGTCTCTTCTAATATCTAATATCTTTTTCTCTAACCTTCTTTGCCAAGGAGGTGAGCGTTTTATATTTTTATCATGCGAATTCTCATTTTCTTTAATTTTTGTCCCATTGAAGATGGCTGCTGTGTATGCCGCACAATAAATCATGGTGTGTGTGGTATTAAAATCTTGGTCTGTTGTTATGTATTGCGGCAAAATTTCAATGTTAATAAACTGTACAATTTGAGCCTGTTTTCTTGAAGTTTTTTGTTTAGGTATGTACGGTCTACTAGTTGGGTCGGCATTCCTAAACTTTTCCACAGCGGTCCTAAAATGATCTTTAATTATTTCCGGCTCTAAATGATTTAAATTTGATTCTATAGTAGGTGTATGCAACCGTGATTCAAATGAGTGCCCAGTCAAAGTGGATGACTGAATGTTAGGTTCTTGTATACCGCCATCTTGGAGTGATGTATGTGTTATACGTAGTGACTCTGTATGTGAATAATTTTCTATGGTACTACTACTGTTCAAGTTAAGGTCGATGGTTACTTGATCGCGAATTTCTTGCAGTCTTTGATCACTTATCATTTTATTATTCAATATTACTCGAAGCTGATCAGATATTCGCTGCTCACTAACTTCAGATAGCTCTGGGTGTTCTGCTATCACAGCTTGATGAAGAGGTCGTCGATACGCTGATCTGTTATTCTCTAATTCAGTTATTCTATAGTAGTTTCTGATAATGGACTCGTTAAACTCAGTGGTCCATTTCCTTCTCTGTCCCTGCTGACTACAATTATTTGGGAGTGTAGAGGTCGGATCTGTTTGTGTACGCTGTAAAAATGCTGCAACCTCATTCTTTATGTCCTCTAGTACTTCTTGAGGTAGTAACCTATTCCTAACAATTGCTCTGCATTGATCGCCTAATCTCTGTCGTGTCGCTTGCATCTGTGGGTATTTAAGTGAGAATTCATAATGAAGATGATCTAAGTATACTTTAGTCGTGTTTAGTTTCGTAGCTATAAGGTACGTGCGCCAGATAAACCTATTCATTTCTTCTGTCCATCTTTTACGCGCACGGTTTACACCTGTGGCGGGTGCAGGGTCAGTGGCGTTAGCCTCCTGCACAACATCCCCAGGCTGAGGAGATACGGTACTAGACCGAGATGAAACCTGATAAAGTTGGGGTGATGAGCTCGGTGACTCGAATAAACTTGATGATGATGAAGTTAATATCGGTGATGAATTTATTGCCTTTTCGCTTAGCAAATCAGTTTCCATATTCGATGCTTGTGTCGTTTGACGGAGAGAGATCGCCTCCCGGGGATTCTTCGCACCCCTAGGCCGAGCTGCAGGCTGGCTTCCGTCGTCGCCAGTGCTGCTGCTAGACCCGCCGGGAACTTGGGGCCGTTTCGTTTTACTTCTTGTTTGTACCATGTTGCTTCTTTCTTGAGGTTTTGGGACCGTTCGTTGGGAAGGGTTGTGCCAAGGTGTTAATGGCTTATTGTATCTCCTGCTTTCCTGAGACTGCAGGGTGTGACCAAGGTGTTAGTGATCATTTAACAGTTCATGCCTTCCCGTAAGCCCCCCCACCACGTCAAGGTGGCCCCACAGGGGGGTTATTATTATTATTATTATTTGCAGGTCCAAAATTATTAGAATGCAAAGGCCTATTTTTTTTTTACTAGCCTTTCCTTCCCTCTGCAGGATAAAGGCCTCTCTACTCTCCTTCCATTTCTCTGTACCTAGCGCCGTGATTATCCACTCTTAATCAAAGAACGTCGCGATGTCTCTTGCCAAAGGCCTACTTTAGTCCTAAATAATAGATCCAGCCGTCCCTTGTTGTTTTGCCAGATTAAGATTGTTAGCAACGCACTAAGTCGAGGTCCGAACCCCGCAGGAGGTGCCCTTAGTAGTTAGTTTTTCCTATTGCTCTGGCTAGAGGCCTTAAGGTCCTAGCCATAAGTCCGGTGAAGCAGTCAACGCCTGCGCTCAGGCTAACTGCATAATCTCTACCAAAAAAAACCCACTTTAGTTGTGATAGCCGGTTATACCTAAGTTATTCGGAAAGTGGAGAATACTCTTGAGTTTTGTTACCTACTTCGAAAGGAAGGTCCTAAGCCCATCCTAAGGTTGACGCCCGATCGACAGTGAGGCGAAAGGCTATTGTGCTACTTAGGTGATACTTAGGGTGCTGGATGCACACCAGCCATACCCCAACTATGTAGGATACTAAAATTAAACTACTTTTACCAACTTTCTTCGCGTTGTATATTAAAATTTTACGTGTCGACGTTTCAACACCTTTGTCGTACGTTGGTCACGGGTAGACCGCGACAAAATCCATAATATTCGTTTTATTAATGTCAAAAATTCCCGTAAACCTCAGATATCAAAATGTAGGATATTGTCTGGATGTTTCTCTTTGTTGTCTCTGATTCCATAACACAAGTGCTTTAGCTACTCACTTTAGGTTTAAAGAAATATATGTCACATAACACATTATAACATACCATCACGCCTGTATCCCCGAAGGGTTAGGCAGAGGTGTACCAATGTACACCCACAGTTCGCCGGTATGTTTAGGTCCCATTTAATAGGGGGCGAGCCTATCGCAGCAATATTTGTAATGTTTTCCATATGTATGTTTGATAGGCAAAGAGCACGTGTGTCGCTTCATCGGGTGCGGGCGCAATGCTCGCTTCAACTACGTGGTGATGCAGCTGCAGGGCAGGAACCTGGCCGAGCTGCGCCGCGCCCAGCCCCGCGGCGCCTTCTCACTCTCCACCACGCTCAGGTGACCACCTCACTCTTATAGAACTACGTGGTGATGCAGCTGCAGGGCAGGAACCTGGCCGAGCTGCGCCGCGCCCAGCCCCGCGGCGCCTTCTCACTCTCCACCACGCTCAGGTGACCACCTCACTCTTATAGAACTACGTGGTGATGCAGCTGCAGGGCAGGAACCTGGCCGAGCTGCGCCGCGCCCAGCCCCGCGGCGCCTTCTCACTCTCCACCACGCTCAGGTGACCACCTCACTCTTATAGAACTACGTGGTGATGCAGCTGCAGGGCAGGAACCTGGCCGAGCTGCGCCGCGCCCAGCCCCGCGGCGCCTTCTCACTCTCCACCACGCTCAGGTGACCACCTCACTCTTATAGAACTACGTGGTGATGCAGCTGCAGGGCAGGAACCTGGCCGAGCTGCGCCGCGCCCAGCCCCGCGGCGCCTTCTCACTCTCCACCACGCTCAGGTGACCACCTCACTCTTATAGAACTACGTGGTGATGCAGCTGCAGGGCAGGAACCTGGCCGAGCTGCGCCGCGCCCAGCCCCGCGGCGCCTTCTCACTCTCCACCACGCTCAGGTGACCACCTCACTCTTATAGAACTACGTGGTGATGCAGCTGCAGGGCAGGAACCTGGCCGAGCTGCGCCGCGCCCAGCCCCGCGGCGCCTTCTCACTCTCCACCACGCTCAGGTGACCACCTCACTCTTATAGAACTACGTGGTGATGCAGCTGCAGGGCAGGAACCTGGCCGAGCTGCGCCGCGCCCAGCCCCGCGGCGCCTTCTCACTCTCCACCACGCTCAGGTGACCACCTCACTCTTATAGAACTACGTGGTGATGCAGCTGCAGGGCAGGAACCTGGCCGAGCTGCGCCGCGCCCAGCCCCGCGGCGCCTTCTCACTCTCCACCACGCTCAGGTGACCACCTCACTCTTATAGAACTACGTGGTGATGCAGCTGCAGGGCAGGAACCTGGCCGAGCTGCGCCGCGCCCAGCCCCGCGGCGCCTTCTCACTCTCCACCACGCTCAGGTGACCACCTCACTCTTATAGAACTACGTGGTGATGCAGCTGCAGGGCAGGAACCTGGCCGAGCTGCGCCGCGCCCAGCCCCGCGGCGCCTTCTCACTCTCCACCACGCTCAGGTGACCACCTCACTCTTATAGAACTACGTGGTGATGCAGCTGCAGGGCAGGAACCTGGCCGAGCTGCGCCGCGCCCAGCCCCGCGGCGCCTTCTCACTCTCCACCACGCTCAGGTGACCACCTCACTCTTATAGAACTACGTGGTGATGCAGCTGCAGGGCAGGAACCTGGCCGAGCTGCGCCGCGCCCAGCCCCGCGGCGCCTTCTCACTCTCCACCACGCTCAGGTGACCACCTCACTCTTATAGAACTACGTGGTGATGCAGCTGCAGGGCAGGAACCTGGCCGAGCTGCGCCGCGCCCAGCCCCGCGGCGCCTTCTCACTCTCCACCACGCTCAGGTGACCACCTCACTCTTATAGAACTACGTGGTGATGCAGCTGCAGGGCAGGAACCTGGCCGAGCTGCGCCGCGCCCAGCCCCGCGGCGCCTTCTCACTCTCCACCACGCTCAGGTGACCACCTCACTCTTATAGAACTACGTGGTGATGCAGCTGCAGGGCAGGAACCTGGCCGAGCTGCGCCGCGCCCAGCCCCGCGGCGCCTTCTCACTCTCCACCACGCTCAGGTGACCACCTCACTCTTATAGAACTACGTGGTGATGCAGCTGCAGGGCAGGAACCTGGCCGAGCTGCGCCGCGCCCAGCCCCGCGGCGCCTTCTCACTCTCCACCACGCTCAGGTGACCACCTCACTCTTATAGAACTACGTGGTGATGCAGCTGCAGGGCAGGAACCTGGCCGAGCTGCGCCGCGCCCAGCCCCGCGGCGCCTTCTCACTCTCCACCACGCTCAGGTGACCACCTCACTCTTATAGAACTACGTGGTGATGCAGCTGCAGGGCAGGAACCTGGCCGAGCTGCGCCGCGCCCAGCCCCGCGGCGCCTTCTCACTCTCCACCACGCTCAGGTGACCACCTCACTCTTATAGAACTACGTGGTGATGCAGCTGCAGGGCAGGAACCTGGCCGAGCTGCGCCGCGCCCAGCCCCGCGGCGCCTTCTCACTCTCCACCACGCTCAGGTGACCACCTCACTCTTATAGAACTACGTGGTGATGCAGCTGCAGGGCAGGAACCTGGCCGAGCTGCGCCGCGCCCAGCCCCGCGGCGCCTTCTCACTCTCCACCACGCTCAGGTGACCACCTCACTCTTATAGAACTACGTGGTGATGCAGCTGCAGGGCAGGAACCTGGCCGAGCTGCGCCGCGCCCAGCCCCGCGGCGCCTTCTCACTCTCCACCACGCTCAGGTGACCACCTCACTCTTATAGAACTACGTGGTGATGCAGCTGCAGGGCAGGAACCTGGCCGAGCTGCGCCGCGCCCAGCCCCGCGGCGCCTTCTCACTCTCCACCACGCTCAGGTGACCACCTCACTCTTATAGAACTACGTGGTGATGCAGCTGCAGGGCAGGAACCTGGCCGAGCTGCGCCGCGCCCAGCCCCGCGGCGCCTTCTCACTCTCCACCACGCTCAGGTGACCACCTCACTCTTATAGAACTACGTGGTGATGCAGCTGCAGGGCAGGAACCTGGCCGAGCTGCGCCGCGCCCAGCCCCGCGGCGCCTTCTCACTCTCCACCACGCTCAGGTGACCACCTCACTCTTATAGAACTACGTGGTGATGCAGCTGCAGGGCAGGAACCTGGCCGAGCTGCGCCGCGCCCAGCCCCGCGGCGCCTTCTCACTCTCCACCACGCTCAGGTGACCACCTCACTCTTATAGAACTACGTGGTGATGCAGCTGCAGGGCAGGAACCTGGCCGAGCTGCGCCGCGCCCAGCCCCGCGGCGCCTTCTCACTCTCCACCACGCTCAGGTGACCACCTCACTCTTATAGAACTACGTGGTGATGCAGCTGCAGGGCAGGAACCTGGCCGAGCTGCGCCGCGCCCAGCCCCGCGGCGCCTTCTCACTCTCCACCACGCTCAGGTGACCACCTCACTCTTATAGAACTACGTGGTGATGCAGCTGCAGGGCAGGAACCTGGCCGAGCTGCGCCGCGCCCAGCCCCGCGGCGCCTTCTCACTCTCCACCACGCTCAGGTGACACACGCCCTTGACGCACTGCTCTTGGGTGAGGGCGGGGCACACGAGCGCTGCGGCGCCGTAGGAGCGTTGGACAGTATGAGGATCGTAACAACTGAGCGGGACCGCTCCGACGTCGCAACGCATTCCCCCCTCCCCGCCTCCTCGCGGTGGTTGCAAGTCCGGTGCATCGTGTGCACGCTACTGATATTTGTATGTAACACGACGCAGCGACACCTCTCCGGCGCCGCACCGCCGCCGCTACGTATCGTGTGCCCACGCTCTGAACAGCAGACTAACTTAAAACCATGCCTAAGGAACAGTTCTTGGATGTCACCAATAAATGGAAAACAGATTCCCTTTGTAAAGTTTTGTCTTAAGTGGGTTACTTGCTGGAAAGTTATAGATTGGGGTCGGTTCATATGCGACGGAAAATGTGTGTTGTGTTCTCGCGTAACTCCAAATAACTTAGGTGATGTGTTAAAGCTAAATGCTTTACTATGTATTTGTCGACTCGGGTGTTACGTATTTATTATAAATATTACAGTGAAGTGCGATGCGCGCTCGCGCACGGTTGCGTTTTCGCTGCTCACTACGAATATTTTATTCGCGTTTTGCGTGGCAATAGCCGCTGCCCGTCTTAGTCACGATGAGTTCTAAACCACTCATCGCCAACGAAGTGTTGGCATTTATAATCCATGCCATAGACTATATGGACGAGGTCAGCATCGTGCAGATCTGCAGATCCGCCTACAAAGAGGAGGAGGTTTGCAGTGCCAAGCTGATGCTCTTTCAGTCGCTCGGACAACTCGAGCAGATGACATCCCGCCGAAGGGACGGTGGCGACAAGAGCCTGCAGGACATCATCGCCCTGCTGAAGAGGACTGATCCTGACGACGTGCCTGAATTCGTGGCGAAGGACTTGCACAAGCTGCCTCCCGTCACATTCGATCACGTCGACGTCACCAGGCTGCTGAAAGACATAACGTGTTTAAAGGCAAGCCTGGAAGATATGAAGTCCAAGATGGAAGCATCACAGGTGACCATCAATGACCTGCGTGGAGAAGTAGCGTTGTTGCGCAACGTTATTTCTGTAAGTGGGTCATCGGACGAAAAGAACGTCAATACACGTCGCGGGGCGCAAAATGCGTCTATCATCAGTTTTGAGTCGGCGAATACGAGTGCGTCACCGGTCGCCGATATTGCTGACGATGCGCCCCGTCCCGCCGCCGCCGCTGTGGCAACACGTGCGGTTGAAGCTAGCGTAGGTACATCGACCCCTAAACGCGCCTACGCAGCAGTTGCAGCCACCAACAAGCCCGCTGTGACGCATACTAAGCGGGCCAAAGCAAAAGGGGAGAACCAATCTCGTGGCAAACCACAGCCACCGAGTGGTCCAAAGAAGGACACGTGCAACAAGGAAGGCTTCATAAAGGTAGAAAGGAAGAAAAAGAAGCCTACTTGTAGGAACCAGTGCGGTACCGCACCAACTGGACCCAACATCCTGCTGCGTCCTGCAGTACCAACGACGCAGCTGTACGTGTCCCGTCTACATCACACCACGACGGTGGAGCAGGTCGTGGAGTATGTCCGGTCCAAGACCAACTGGACCTTGAGGGTGGAGAGGTTGGAGTCGCGCCACAACACGAACTTCAAGTCGTTCATGGTGCGAGTTCCAACTCACCACGTCGAGACCTTCCTCAAGGAAGAGTTTTGGCCGACAGGTGTCGTCTATCGAAAGTTCAGAGGAAGGATACGCGACACCACGCAGCGTAACACGATGCCGACACTTCGTGTGCATTAGTTTTTAAGTTTATATTTATAGTTTGTTTATGTATAGTATTTTATATTTTGTTATTTTTGTATAGTAGTATTGTATTTTAATATGGGCCTTTGTTGCCTGAATTAAATAAATAAATAAAAAAAAAAAAAAAAAAAAATAATGTTGTTTTCCGTTAGGTATGTACTGACCCTAAGCGCCAAAAGACATGAAAAAATATGTTTAAAATAACTTAGTTTCTCAACAGCTGGATTTGCGACATCGCCGCATTATTTCGTGTAATCTTGGTAAAAAAAAAAATTACATAATTGAATGTTATTTATATTTGCAGGTTGGGACTACAAATACTCAAAGCTATAGATTCTATACACTCTGTGGGATTCCTTCACAGAGATATTAAACCTGTAAGTGTGTTATAAAATATTTTAATGCCTTAATAGAAGATATTTTAATATGCCACAGTCAAATCACTAAACTGTTCATTGTATGTTCTTTCTAGAGTAACTTCAGCATAGGCCGTCATCCATCCAACTGTAGAAAAGTATACATGCTGGACTTTGGTCTGGCTCGGCAGTACACCACCAGCAACGGACAGGTCCGGCCGCCTAGAGCCGCCGCGGGCTTCAGAGGTAAGATATACACTAGAGACAGCAAGTTATACAGTGTATACATGCTGGACTTCGGTCTAGCTCGGCAGTACACCACCAGCAACGGACAGGTCCGGCCGCCTAGAGCCGCCGCGGGCTTCAGAGGTAAGATATACACTAGAGACAGCAAGTTATACAGTGTATACATGCTGGACTTTGGTCTGGCTCGGCAGTACACCACCAGCAACGGACAGGTCCGGCCGCCTAGAGCCGCCGCGGGCTTCAGAGGTAAGATATACACTAGAGACAGCAAGTTATACAGTGTATACATGCTGGACTTCGGTCTGGCTCGGCAGTACACCACCAGCAACGGTCAGGTCCGGCCGCCTAGAGCCGCCGCGGGCTTCAGAGGTAAGATATACACTAGAGACAGCAAGTTATACAGTGTATACATGCTGGACTTCGGTCTGGCTCGGCAGTACACCACCAGCAACGACCGTTGTGCCACAAATTTCTATCTTTAGTAGGGAAAATTTTCTTCAGATGTGTTATAGAAACTGGTTTTGAATAGTATTTATTACTAAATTTTATTTATTATTTCTAGGTACTGTCCGCTATGCTTCAATAAATGCCCACAAAAACAAGGAAATGGGCAGACACGACGACCTCTGGTCGCTGTTCTACATGCTCGTAGAGTTTGTGAATGGACAGCTGCCGTGGCGGAAGATCAAGGATAAGGAACAGGTGAGACCTAGTAGACCAGCCAGTAGACTGAGTAGACCAAGTGTTAAATGTGATAGACCGAGTAAATTAGCCAGTAATCGGACCATATTGGCTAGAAGACCAAATTTCCTGCCAGAAAACCGAGTAGACCAGCTAATAGACCGAGTAGACCAAATTTTAAACTGACTAGGTAAAGTTTAACGGCCATTAGACATTAAAACGGGCATTTATCCAAGTAGATCGACCTAACTGACAGTAGAATTTCCTGCCAGTAGACAGAGTAGACCGACTAATAGACCGAGTAGACGTGTTAAAGTGTGGATGTATTAGGGTTGGTTCATCTGGTGGGGGGGGGGGGGGGGCGTCGTGTGTTGTTGGAGCCGTACATCTTAGGAAGCGGGGACGAGTGGCTTAATTAGGGTCAGTTCATCCTTAAAGGGTGGCGCGAAACATGATGTCGGTTGCTAGGTGCCGGGGTGAGGGTGGGCCTGGTGGTGCACCGGCCTTTCGCAATGTACTGATGAAGCGTTAGAGCGTCTGGTGTGAAGGGTTTTGTGACCTATTGTGTGTTTTTATTTTGTGGCGTGGCGCGGTGCGTTTCCGCCGAATATGAACCGACCCTAAGAACCCTAACCGGCCTATTTTTGACTACGACTATTTTGTGTTCAAGGTTGGCCTTATGAAAGAAAAATACGACCACCGTCTGCTCCTAAAGCACTTGCCCTCGGAGCTCCGTCAGTTCCTTGAGCACGTACAGCAGCTGGAGTACGCCGACGCTCCGGACTACGCCATGCTGACGTCACTGCTGGAGAGGTGCTGCAAGCGCCGGGGCATCAGGGACACGGACCCTTATGATTGGGAGAAGGATGTGAGTATATGTTGTGTCATGTTATACATAGCCATGCTGACGTCACTGCTGGAGAGTCATTCTTGGAAAAAAAGTGGTAGAAAATAAGTTTTGTTACTTGTTCATTATTGGACAGATATGTTACTATGTAAAAACAGAATTACGCGCGATATTTCTAGTGGTAACTTACCTAAAATACCAAGTGAAATCCCCATAGTAATATTCTAGACTATTGGTGATCTCGATTTCCACTTGTCTCGTAATTACTGACGAATGACTGTGCCTAAACGGATAATTCTTTTTTTGTTTTGTTCATCATTGTTAGAACAAGAATTTAAAAAAAAAAAAAACGTATGAAAATGATTTAAACATCTCATATAACCTGTGAAAAGTCAAGGTCAGGGAATCTCTATACAATAAATCGCTGGGTCATTGGTCTACACCCAACCATTACAGCCCTGAAGACGAATTATGAAGTTTAAAACCCCACAGTTCCAATGCCAAAGGGCCTCCCTTTCTCATTGGAATAACCACGGTTTTGAAACTCATAATTTGTCTTTAGGTCCCCGGCCCTTCGACCGAGCATTCAGAACAAGCAGAGCCAAGCGAGACGCCATTACTGAGCTATTCTGTGACCTTTGGCAGTCTGTCGAGCGATACTAAAGTCACTAAAGTTATAGAGAAGTATAGTCAGCCCAGTTCTGAAGATAGCTCGCTGAGTGATTTTGAATGTGTCAGTTAGGATGACAACTAAATGTTAAAGTCATACATTTGGATGAAGATGGAGAAAAGAAAATTATAAGAAACTGATCGGATCGGTAAAAATAGTCTTGTCGGAGAAAGAATTTTTAAGCTGATAAAAGCATTTGCCAATAGACCGCTGGGAAAAGTTACCTCTAATCTTAAAGTTGTTAAAAACTAGGAACCACCACCAGATAGATGGAAGCAAGAAAATAATGCGAAATATATATTAAAGAATAACAGAACTGGCTGGCTAGGATATGTCTCGCTTTGCATAAACTTTTTGAAAGTCTTTTAATACAACTAGAACTCTAAAACCATACTAGGAGTGTCTAAGAGTCACTTGAACAACAAGAAAATTATACTTAACCCGAACAAATTCAATATTCTTATTGCAATAGAGAAGATGGTTAAAAATATAGTCTACTCTACGTTTACTGATTTTTAATATCTTGTCCTAGCCTTAATATGTTTTGGGTAATATAACTATTTGTGAAAAATAAAGTGCGTATAATCTAACATTATTTATTTATATTTTCTCTTGACATTCGTTTTTTACTGTGGAATAATAGAAGGATTTATATTTACTTAAAAAAAAATCTACTCCCTATTGTGTTTGCGTTATTTGAGAGAGACCTATTTTTAGTAGTAGACATAGGACCAGTAAAATTCCTTGAATTTCCATATACTACAATAAATTGTGATTTTTCAGGCATATTTGTTTTAATCGACAAATGCATAGGTGAGATAAATGTGAAAAAGCTCAATAGTGCAATCATTGTTATAAATACATGATAGAAAATACATTTATATGTTTGTGATGTCTGAGTTTTGTTTTTATTCAAAATGTTTAAAAAACGACTTGTGTTTTTGATGTTTTCTACCAAATTTGATCATACAATCAAGTAGTTATAGCTTTTTTCTTTACACAAATGTATGTTTTCGTCAGTTTTTCTCCAGTGTGTGTGGGAGAAAAGTCTGGCAACTCATCTTAAAAAGACATTTTTATGTAGCAGAGGATCTACTTACCATTTTAAACAGTATTACCATATGAAGTATTAAATGTAACTTGTGTAATTGTAAATCTATTGCCAAGCAAAAAATAAAGCAATTTTTATGGTAACCTCTGAGGAATACCCTATCGATGAAAATGATGATACCGACCAAACCATCGAATTGGGGAACCCCTTCTTTTTTAAAGTCGGTTAAAAATGTACATAAAGTTCTCCTATAAGCTTGTATTCCAAAAAAAATGTTATTCTGGGGTTATTACATTTCCATTACATTTTCATAAATATTACCATAACCAATAGTTGTTTTATCTAATAGTATATATAATAACTATATTATTGTTCCCAGTCTCAGCCTGTACCGCGAGCTCGCGCGGCCATGACGACAGGACCTATACAGCCCAGCGATGTGGCTAATGAACATGTAAGTAGTAGAATATAATGTATTTGCTTAGAATTAGTTGTTACTTATTATTATTATAACGAAGTAGACTGAAGATTAGTCTGCTTTCGACTACGATCGGTGTGCGTTTATGCCTTTTAAATTTTATTATTGTTAAGATGCAGCGCAATAATAAAAAAAAAACATAGTAAAATTTTGAATTTAATTTTTATTTTGTCAATTAGAAAATGATTCGTCTATCTGATTTGGGTTTTAATGGTCAATTCGTGCGTCCATCTGATTTGGGCAGTTTTTAATGTTCAATCTTTTTCAATTTTTTTTTTTGGTATTTGGAGAGTGGCTCGTGGCTAAGTGTAAGCCGTACGGTTTGACTGATAATACAGGTTAAGCCGCGCTCGCCGCGCTTGTGCCGTGGATGGGTGGCCATTTATAACATACCGAGACCCCTCCGTGTTTCGGAAAGCACGTTAAGCAGTAGGTCCCGGCTGTCATACAAAGATCTTTGGCAGTCGTTAAGTCAATTCTGACAAGCAGTCTTACTATGGAATACTGTGTTTCCCAGTAAAATGGGTTGTGGAGGTCAGATAGGCTGTCGCTCTGTAACATACGGTGATCAGCTGAATCCGGTAAGACTGGTAGCCGACCCCAACAAAGTTGGGAAAAGGCTCGGGAGATGATGTTTTTTTTTGGTATCTTGGTATTATAATTAACTACATACATGTTCTTAGGCCCGTCGTCGCCTGGAAACGGAGACGACCCCCGGCATAGCAACCGACACCGCTGCGAGGACAGCCGCCAGACCCGCGCCCGCCTCGCCGCGCCACCAGCCGCACCATCTCAATGGATATGTATGTATTGCATACTAGCCGTGCCCCGCGGTTTCACCCCCGTGAATGACAATTCATACACTATCTTTATAAATTATAGCTTATGTGTTATTCTGATGTATCAGCTACATTATTGTAAAGTTTCATTAAAATCCATTCA
Organism: Autographa gamma; assembly: GCA_905146925.1. Classification (NCBI taxonomy): domain Eukaryota; kingdom Metazoa; phylum Arthropoda; class Insecta; order Lepidoptera; family Noctuidae; genus Autographa; species Autographa gamma. Next base: position 941,805 of record LR989878.1, on the reverse strand, counting down.
GTAGTTTTTGCGTGAAAGAGTAACAAACATCCACACATCCATTCTCACAAACTTTCACATTTATAATATTAGTAGGATTTAGCTATCTGATAATAAATGTCAATACCAGTCCAGCCGTTTCTAAAATTAATAGGAACAAACAGAAAGGCATTTTTTTCTATATTTTGTTCCTATATACTATACATTAGGCAAAAGTCAAACTTATTACTTATTATTTCTCATACAGATGTGTTTGTGCCTATATCCTATCCCAGCCATTTACAAAAATACTTTTAATTTGAAACTTGTAGTTTCACACACTTAATATTCCTTATACAAAGTGTTACAAAACCCCCTGTCCGATCCGATAAGGGGTTGTTAGGTATCGATATATAATTACAAAAAAGGAAAAAAAAATGGAAAGTATAAAAAAAAATTATAAGCAAAATTTTTTTTTTTCTCCAAATTGCGGGTGAGATTGACGGCATCGTCACAGGTTCTGCCAAATGATTATACAAAAGGCCACCATTAATACCGACGAAAATGGTGGTGTTGTTCTTTATTTATCTTGAAGTTTAGGGAATTTGGAGCCTATTTCAAAGTTCATTATTATTGTTAATATCATGAATATTCCAAATTTGATATTTTATTTGGGCATGTGATTGTGAACCCTATATCACCACTTCGGGTCGGACAGGGGTTTTGTAACACCCAGTATAATAAAGGTTATATATAGGATTATTATACATAGGATATAAGAATAAATATGTAAGTAGGTGTATTGTGTTGTCGAACAGTCAACCACGGACAAGGCCACCGCCGACAAGGAGGCCGAGCCGCGCACCACGCCCGCGCCCTCGCCTGATCGACATGCTAAGGTCAGTTAATATAACTAATGCACCTATAGTAATGTTATTCAATTTAGTAATTAAATTGATGATTTTAGTGAAAAAAGCAATTAAGTACATGAATATCATCATATTTAATATTAAAATTGATTAAATTAGTGGAAAAACAACGTTAACGATAATGTTATCGGATACACCAAAAGTTTTTGTTCTAAACATTAGATTACTGCAGCCATTTTTTTGTTTTTTTTTTAATTAATAATATGTTCTATCTTTACAAGTTAAAGTACATTCCTAGGTTTTGTTAAATAACAATCAACAAATGTCAATCTCGTTTATAAAATGTACAAAACAATATTTAATTTTAATTAATTTTATTAAGGAAAATTGTATAGTTATACAGGCCAGTTTTGTTCCTTTATAACAAGGTCTATAAGAAATATTATTATTTTATTCTATTTTACCCAAATCTGTCATAGATTTATTAATATAAGTATTTTTGTAATTACCCTGAGCGCAGACTTTGACTGCTTCACCGGACTTTTGGCGAGGACCTTAAGCCCTCCAATCAGAGCAAATCACTACATAGTATAAAATAAAGTCGCTTTCCGCTGTCTGTCCCTATGTATGCTTAAATCTTTAAAACTACGCAACGGATTTTGATGCGGTTTTTTTTAATAGGTAGAGTGATTCGAGAGGAAGGTTTATATAATATTAGAGATTTCTAAAGTAAGGTCGTAAATGAACACTTTTTTTGCGCTTTCATTGCGAACGCTGGCTGAACCCTACGAGATAGATCAAAATAATGTACTACAGTATTGTGCACCTTAAAAAGGTCTACAAAAAAGTCCGCGATGGTATATGTCTATCTCTTGAGGATAACCCACAATAACCATTTTTTATCGTTTATTTATTACTTATTTACGAAAAAGCGATTTTAAGCAATACAGTATTAATCCTTATCCAATTAAGTACCTTTAATAAATTGTGCATGTAATATAGATCAATATTGCCCTTTACAGCATGTAATTTAAATGAACATTTTCGAAGATATTACAAATTTAAAATGCAGGGACATAGCGGTTGCGGCGATACCGGCCGGGGGGCCGCGCGGGGGCCGGGGGTCGTGTGCCTCTATACCAAATAGTGCGTCCAAGTCTGTGCTTCACCCTACAGAACTTTATGATTATGTAGTTATATTTGGTATCAGCGTTGCACCCGAGCAAAGCCGGGGCGGGCTGCTAGTATAAAATATAGTATTAATTGCTTATTTTGTTGTAGCAACAAGAAACGAGTACGTCAGCCGTGACGGGCACCGCCACGCGGCCGGAGAGACAGAGCGTGCCGCCCTGCAAGCCCAGACCGCCCGCACCTGGTGAGCTTGTTATACTTTATTTTTTACAATATTTATATTCTACTTTATTCTCTTCTTTTCTAAAGTACTGATTTGGACTAGATAGTGATGGCCTGAAACACAGGTTTAGATTAACCTAGCTCGGGCGGGTCGCTGCTGAACATTGCAATCTCAAACCAGCATATTTTTACCAATATTTTTTTTATCTTTGTATTAGTTTTATGTTGTGAAAGTGTCGGAAGGGGTAGACCTAGACGGACGTTTCTAGACCAAATAGGAGACGTCTTGAAAAAAGGCCAGGTCAAGAGTACCCTAAACCGAAGAGCATGTATGAAGGGAATAATGAAAGTGGATGAAGCGAAATAAGTATGTAAGGATTGTAGCAAGTGGAAAGAAGTGGTCTCTGCCTACCCCTACGGGAAACAGGCGTGATTATATGTATGTATGTAGTTTTATGTTAAGTTATAATTGTCTTTAAACTTATTTTTGTAAGCTGAATTGTACATCTTTATGTTAACCTTTTTATTTGAATAACATACTATGATTAAAAAATTTAATTATATTTTATTATTTGACGGGCCTGTTGGTATAGTGTTTAGTGACTCTTGACTGCTACATAGGAGGTCGTGGTCACCCAGGACAAATGTTTGTGTGATGAGCACGATCATTTGTTTTGTGCCTGGCTGTAATTTATATCAAACATAGCTCATTGGTAGTCATCATGTATAGGTCGCGTCACGTAAAAAGAACGCTAGCTGTCAAGATGCGCAGACCGCGATGTATCGGTCTGTTTGGTGGTATGAAGTGCGGGGGGGCACGAGCCGCATGTTTGCCGGTGCGCTATTGGTTCGTAGGACGACCTTCGCCTGCCGAATTGTATACTCATGCGCAAACGTACCCTGCCCACCTTCCGCCAGCGTTGTTTTTACCTGACGCGAGCTATACCTTAACACCCAGTAAACATACCCTGGTGTCGCAGGTGGCGGGCCGACGCTGGCCCGGCTGCGCGTGGTGACGGCGCCGCCGACGTGCGTGCAGGAGCTGGCCACGGCCTCGCCCGCCACGCCCGGTATGTATACATCTTACTATATGCTATACATCAATATTTTAACAAGACATTATATTTAAGTCATACAAATTCTACTCACCTGTTGGTCAAAAATATTTTTTTTTTTATTCCTATTATACCAAAAAAAGGCGCTTAAGTTGCTCGTTTCCAAAGTTTCCTTCCTAGCCTAGGTCTAGTGTTTAATGGCCCTGACTGCTATACCGGTAGTCGTGGGTTCGATTCCCACTCAGAACAAATGTTTGTGTTACGAGCACAATCATATGTTCTGTGTGTATGTTCTGTGTCTGGACGTAATTTATTATATATATATATATATATATATTATGATTACTATAATAAATAAATAATAATAAATTCATTTATTCATATTCATATAAATATATACAATACTATATTACTATGATAATTCGTTGCAAAAAAGTTGCAAGACTATTGCATTAATTCATTTTATATTTATTTCGAGATCATGTATCAATCATGATATTACTAAATGCATTTAAATGCACTTTGTGTAAATAAAAAAAAATATAATATCACCATTTCTATAATTACACATATTTGTATACACACATATTTATTTTTATGTTATCTACTATTTATTTGTAGGCGAAGCAGTGAGCCCCAGGATAATAGCAGCCGACGTGGACAGTGTACACTCGGACACACATTTCAAGAGAGGTCAGTACACTGGCGTACACTTTATACAGGGTGACTTTTAATTAGTGACCGATACTTAAACACTTGATTGTACTCATGATTACAAACAACTTTCCCAAAGATACTTTTTTTGTTTACTCATTAGTTTTCTTTTTATCGTTATAACAAAATTGCTGGCGCTCATGCAAATATAGACTACGGGCCCATGAACAAAATGGATGGGTCATATGAACCACCAGGTGACGTATATAGGACGATAGAAGAGCATAAAATAATAAGATTCAGCACTATGCCGTCACTTGTGATCAGTCCAACTGGGTGCTGGTGAGCATTCAAAAGTGCAGCTAGAGTAAGTACATTTTGGTCATTTATTTCTGTACGGCATTGTTACCATCGAATAGATCCATGAAAAATAATAAGAAAGCGCGCAGTGCCGTACAAAAATGGTGGTCCAAAAAGTTGGTATTTTAGTTTTACTTTCTGTCAATTTCCAGGGTAAATTTGGTCATTTGATTCTGTACGGCATTAGTTTCATACTGTTTCATTCAATACAGCTTCTAATCCATTATTCCGCAACGCCGTACAAAAATCTTTGAACAAGGGGAAAAAATCGAGTGTTGCAACCCGCCTTCATTCCGTGGTCCGAGGGGTGATTTGAACAACATAAAATTATTTATTTTGAAAGTATTTCATGCATAGATAATATGTTTTAGGTAATAGATTAGAAGCTGTATTGAAACAGTATGAAACTGACGCCGTACAGAATCAAATGACCAAATTTACCCTGGAAATTGACAGAAAGTAAAACTAAAATACCAACTTTTTGGACCACCATTTTTGTACGGCACTGCGCGCTTTCTTATTATTTTTCATGGATCTATTCGATGGTAACAATGCCGTACAGAAATAAATGACCAACATGTACTTACTCTAGCTGCACTTTTGAATGCTCACCAGCACTCAGTTGGACTGATCACAAGTGACGGCATAGTGCGGAATCTTATTATGTTATGCTCTTCTATCGTCCTATATACGTCACCTGGTGGTTCATATGACCCATCCATTTTGTTCATGGGCCCGTAGTCTAATAGTCGTGGTGGCCTAGCGGTTCAATGAACGGATTTGTATGCACGAGGTTGCAAGTTCGAACCCGGGCAAGTACCAATGTAACTTTTCAAAGTTATAAGTACTTTCTTAATTATTCTAAGACACTTCAGACAAACGGTGAAGGAAAACATCGTGAGGAAACCTGGACAAACGGTGAAGGAAAACATCGTGAGGAAACCCGGATTCCAAAATTTGGGATCTGAAATCGCCAATCCGCAGAGCAAGCGTGGTGATCAATGCTCGTGCCTTCTCTATATGGGAAGAGGCCTTTGACCAGCAGTGTCGGTGATCGGCTGTTAGCGGCGACAGAAATAAAAAGTGTTTTTATAAGTTCGACGTTACTGTGCGTGGTATTGTAGCTCCTAAACTAATGAACCGGTTATGCGTTTTGTTTCTTGTTTGTTAAATGAAAGAGAAAATTGATATTTCTAAGCTATAATTTGTGGAGGACTTGTTCAGCATTTTAAAATCTATCAACAATTTTCTTAACAGACCAAGATTACCTAATTTTTAACCGACGAAAACAGAGGAGGATCTCAATTCTTAATATATATTTTTTTTATGTATGATCACGCATAACTTTTTACTGAGTAGTACGATTTTGATAATTCTTTTTTTTATTGGAAAGGGTATACTCCAAAGTTGGTCCCATATAAATTTGAAAAAAGATTTTTTCCCACCCTTAGGGTGGGAATTCTTGTGGCGCCGACTCGAACTTACTTAGGTATACTCACATTCAGTTAAGAACTTAGTTATTAAGATTAAATAAAAAAAAAATCTTATTTTTTGCCTTTCAGTTTTTTCGGCGGTTTAATTTTTTGTTAAAAAGTTTTTTCTATTTTACATCATATAAATATACTCCCCTCTATATATGCATTGGTCCTTATAATAATTATTATATAATAATATATTATTATGTTGTCCTAGGTGCCCGTCGCACGGCCCGCGCCCGCGCAGACCAGAGTTACACACAGTTCGCTGTTATGGACGACGAAAATGTTTCTGCTTTGCAACAGGTATATATTATAACTATTTATATGCACATAAATACAATTTAATTATATTTATCTATATCAAAATTCAATAAGCTCGTTTTTACAAGAGTTTGATCTAAAGTACAATCACCTTTAGTTACTATGAACTAGAAGATCTAAGTTACTTGTAAATGACTAAAAACAAACACAAAAAACAAAAACCATTTTCTTGTCCTTAAATTTTTTATTTTGTTTTTACAAGTCGTTTTACCCTCAGATTTCTCTACAAATGACAAACGATTTTACAATTATTATTCGAAGAATATAAACACAACCGAAGGCTATAATCACATTACAAATATACCAATATAATATTTTTATTTGCAGGTCACAAAAGGCGGTGCTCTAACTCTAGTTTCTCTATGGAAGTCGCAGTTCGACGATTCTGAAGAGACCACGGACAATGAATGGAAACAGGAACAATTGCAGGTTTGTGTCATAGATAGATATTCCTTATTGTACACCATTAATATTAAATAATAATACAAATACATCAACAATAAAGTATATTTATGGTACAGAGCATAGATAAGAAATAGAGTGCGCATATCAGGGTATGAACTGTGAGAGAGTATGATCTAGATTTGTCGCAAAAGTAAAATCAAAAAATCAAAATCAAAATATTTTTATTTCAAGTAGGCCTTTTGAAGCTTTTAAAACGTTTTATTTAATTTTATTGACTAGTTGCATTTTTGCCCGTGACCATGATACCAGCAAAGGTGTCGAAACGTCGGGAAATGAAACCTAAAATGAACCGCGTCATTCGTAAAAAGTAGTTTTGTTTCAATGAAATGTTTAGTTGGGTTTTAGAAATTACTGACCAGACGACGCACGATGCTCAATTTGTGAGCCGAACAAAAGATTACATTTTAAACAATTTAAAAACTTTGAATATACATTTTATTATATTATATAGAAAAAAATACTTGAGAAGATTAGATTATGTCAATCACGATCAGTTTTTGCAACTGCTAATTATATTGTCTATCGTCTACTAATTACAACTTATTGGTAAATTATATTATTAAATAAGGTCGCTTTCCATTCTCCACTTTTCCATTGTCTATCAATGATGTTATCATCGGACAGAAAACGTTTTGAAATATTCATTTAATAAACTTACATGGTCATTCATTGTACATAACATACATACATAAAGGTCACGTCACGTAAAAAGAAGCTGAAGCTGGCTGTCAAGATGCGCAGAACGCGATGTATCGGTCTGTTTGGTGGTATGAAGTGCGGGGGGCACGAGCCGCATGTTTGCCGGTGCGCTATTGGTTCGTAGGACGACCTTCGCCTGCCGAGTTGTATACTCATGCGCAAACGTACCCTCCCCACCTTCCGCCAGCGTTGTTTTTACCTGACGCGACCTATACCATACTACCATTGGGTTTCTTTTGCTAAAGACTGATTACCTTGAGAATTTGTTATTTTACTGTCAAAGTCAAGGGCTGTGATTTGTTGCTAGTATTAACCACTAGCTGTGTCCCGCGGTTTCACCCGCGTGATTGACAATTCATACACTATCTTTAAAAATTATAGCCTATGTGTTATTCCGAGGTATAAGCTACGTAAGTGTCAAGTTTCATTAAAATACATTCAGTAGTTTTTGCGTGAAAGAGTAACAAACGTCCACACATCCATTCTTACAAACTTTCACATTTATAATATTAGTAGGATTTACATCAGTCTAACATAAAATAAATGGCCCTTGAGCTTACGTTAATATGACTTTCGCCATTAACAATCAACAATCACGACCAATCTCGGCGTTGCGCAGTCGATGCACAGTTTGCTCGCCGGACTAAATTAACCGGGCTTCACTATTGCTTACCACGATCCTAGTTACCAACGTCGAAAGTCATAAATTTGGTGGTGCGTGCACGCAAACAAGTACATTGATTCACAATAAGGAACCTCGCGCACTAGACGGCCACGTCCACGACCAGTAGCCGCAACGATCAGATTTACTAAGTGGCTAAGTGCGCGACGTTTTATATAATCAATCTGATCGTTACGGCCACTGGTCGTGGTCGTGGCTGTCAAGTGCGCGAGGTGCTTAAGCACGATTCGTCCGGCTGTCGCCTGCGAGCGAAGTCGTTAAACCTATTAAGTGTTTAGTTAGGATTTCTTCTACACATTATCAATTGAATACTATACAGGGTTAGTTTTTAAAGACCAGCCAAAATTTTAATGAGGATCACTGTACATTTTAAAAATTATTGTCGACTGAAATTATAATAAGAATTCCAGCCTATAAACGTCCCACTGCTGGGCACAGGCTTCTTCCCATATAGAGAAGGCACAAGCATTGATCACCAGTTATCACTACGCTTGCTCAATTTCGGTCGGCGGTTTCAGATCCCAATTTTGAGATCCAGGTTTTCTCCTTCACCGTTTGTCAGAAGTGTCTGAGCATATTGATAAGGATTAATGCTGTATTGCTCAAATCGTCTTTTCGTGAATAAGTAATAAATAAAGGATAAAAAATGGTTATTGTGGGTTACCCTCAAGAGATAGACATATACCATCGCGGACTTTTTTGTAGATCTTTTTAAGGAGCACAATACTGTAGTACATTTACATTAACCTTTCGCGTGTCTTAAGTTATACACATCGACATAAGAAAAGATTGCTCCAAGTCTTAGGGTTCATACGCAATATGCGGTTACCCGCAATGCGGCTAGCCGTCCGGTTGACCGATCGATCAATAGTGGATGACACGCGGACACGCGAAATGAATATTATTTAGACATAATTTGAAGGTCATTAAAAGCTAACCCTGTTCAATGCCATATCTACATCTACCTCATCATGTAACAATCATTGGTCGCTCCGGTTGCAGTCGCCGGAGCACCGGGCGCGTGCCGCGTCTGCCGTGTCGTCGTGCTCGCACGGCGCGCGCACGCAGCTGCACACCACGCACTCCACCACGCACCACACGCAGCACACCGTGCAGCTGCACCATCAGGTACCATGCACCACACACTAATCACCGCGTGAACAAATCTCTAATCACCAATACACTTATTCTTTCTGTTTTAAACACATAAATCACCAGTCGATCAATAAATAGTTTCCCACCGATGTTAATATAAATCACCAGGCGATCAGTTGTAAAAAAAATCGATTAATTATCACGACCAAATTACTATCGACCGCAAAAACAACTGTAAACATCAACACATCTGACCTTACTGTTTATCTTATCACATTGATCAAACGATGCTAGCACAAAAATACAATATGTATACTACATATTTACCAACTCACTGATTGGCACTATTCATATTCTCAAATTGAATAAAATACATATAGTCCTCTTCACCGTATCCGGTGACAGCGTCCCGGACTAGTTTTGATTTCTTAAATGCGCTCTCTGGTGGCTTGCAAAGCCAAACTTGGTTTTAAATATTCGGTTGCATTGGACGCAGAACGGCTGACCGGACATGTATGTGTATGTATATGAGGGCTTTGGCCGAGATTTGCGAGTGCGACGCTTTTCATCAAGAATAAAATATGCTAGCAGTTAGATATCAACTTGTATTCTACTCACCAACTCTAATTTGTACTGTTTGTTTTGTCGCACTGATCTAACGTGGTTGGCATTAATCACTAAACAATGATTCTCATAGGTTAGTAATTTGTTCAAGTAGTGGTTACTTGATCAAATTACTGTCAACCGCAAGAACAAGTCATTATAATCAACACACAATTGCTCTTACTGTTTAACTTGTCTAATTTAACCTACACCTATGAATCACCAGTCAATCAATAAAAAGTAGACAAAACGCTTCATTAATCACCAACCAATAAAAAATTCTGAAAAGTTAATTACAAGTTAAACAAACTAGCTAGCGCCGGGATTTTAGCGTAGGTTTTCAATCCACCATCCAACCATTCGAGGTATAAAGTAGCGGCATTGAATAGAATCTTAACTGCGTTTCGGTTTTCAGTGTAAGCTTACAGGCTGCCTTTACTAGGTTTAATATTACGATAAATAAGGGCAGATATTACTTTTACTTATTGCAACTCTTTGTTACAGGCACAACAGCAACCTGACAAAGTATCCCCACCCCCACAGGCGGCCCCGCCCCCTCAGACGTCCGCCGCCGCTAGCCCCGCCCCCAGCCACACCCCCGGCCCGGCTCGGCCAACCAGCGAGCCTGCGCGCCGCGTTCCCCCCGCCCCCGCAGCTAGCCCCGCCCCGCCCGCGCCGCCACCTCCACGGCGTGCTGTACAGTGTCTGTATATACCGGGGATTGATGCGTATCCGAAGCTGCAGCCAACGTTGCCGAGGTGCTGGTCGCTGCCTGCTATTGGTGAGTTCCTTTTTGTGTATAACTTGTGATATTTTATTATATATATTGTGTTATACATATTGGTCTTTCCCTAGCTGTAGGACAGTTACAGTGCATCGAATGAACAAACAAAATTCTCCGATATTTGTGTAATTTCTTTAAATAATTTATCTTCGCAACGCATAAGATCTTCCGTCGCAGTGTCGGACAGAGCGTAGTTGTGTGGCAAAAGTATTAATCACCACTTTCTCAATAAATTAAACAAACCTGTATAGCGACTTCCGTGGTCTAGTGGCTTACATCTGTTTCGTTACTGCGGGTTTTCCCAGGACGGGGTAATTCAGAAAATCACTTGTCCACGTTGGTTGTCGCTAATTCCATAACATCAGTTAGCCTTAAGCTACATTCATGTATAGTTGTCTAACTGTATTTAAGCTGAGACGGTGAAAATGTGCATCGCTGAGCAGCCGATGCACTCGTAGATCCATGACACAAGTGCTTTGGGTTGACAGCAATGTATGTAATGTCGTCCTTATGTATTCAGGTGAGCGTGTCCGCTCGCTCCGCGCCCCGCTACTGCAGCAAGCGTCGTTTGACGGCAGCGGCGGCTCGCTGCGCTACCGACTGGACGTCATGCGCGGGGTCGCCGCCCGCGATCACCAAGCGCCCCCGCCGCCGCAAAGAGCGCTCAGTGCACCGGTCAGTAGATATATAATCACCACTCGCTCAGCAGCTCCTACTGTCTGTCAGTCCATAAACACCACGTAAACAGATAGTAGTCCAATAAAACTTCATGAATCCAGTAGTACCTGTGCTAGAAGTTCGTCGCCTTATAGAGCGTTTAGTAGTGCGCTGGTGAGCACATAATCACCACATGATCAAACATGTAATAATGCCATGTAATCGGACATTGATTCATTAAACTATCACTATCACTAAATGCATCAATTGGTATATGAGGCAGACATAAATGTCACGATATCATTACTGACGAATATACTAATGATGTTATTGTATAATCCAAACCGTGCAGAACTATGCACTAACTACCTATTCTGTTCATCTGGTGATAAACGAGATTATATAACAGTGTCATCATTTCACATTGCTAAAACTTGAAACAAAGCAAGTCTTAAGTTATATGTACCCCCACAGAGCCTGTCCAGCTCGTCCACCAGCACGGCCCCGGCCCGGCCGGCGCCGGAGCCGGAGGGCCCCACGGTGTCCAGCCGCCTGGAGATCCGCGTGCGCCCGCCCGCCGCCTCGCCTGCGCACTCCGGTACGTGCGGTAAATATACACACGCTATATACTATACATCATCATAACATGGGCTTAAGACATTCATGGCTAACACTGTCGTCACTGCCTTCAAGTCACGTCAAATCATTAATCACCACTTGACTTCATCTTTTTGATAATAAAGGTAAAGGTAAATTTAACATCATGAGATTTAGACATTCATTTTTAACACTTAAGTCCAGGAACGTGAAATCACTAATCACCACACACATCAACATTTAAATGGTACATAATTAACTGTCAGTAGTTTTAAGAAGCTTTTTAACAAAGTCAAAAACTTTTTCGTGCATATTTTTTTTTTTTGCATGGTGTCCAGCTCTTAAGTCAGGGTTCGATCCCCGTACAGGTAAATACTTTCCTTCATTGTCTCGGAACTGCGAGTTTGTGGTACCTTCGTTATCACGGATTCTAAGCAGTTAGCTACAAACTTAGAGTTCAGAGCAATGTATGTGATGTTGTTCACATTTATAATCCTTGACGGTTTTGACTTGTCACATCTATAACTATGAGTAATTTTATCAAAGTAAACGTTTGTATCAAAACGATTATCTAGATGGGCTGACCTTCACAACATATTTAAGAGTACCACAGTGCCCCTGCTAAAAGTTATGCCTATATCTTTCATATTCATCGGTTGTCAATTATTTCTTAATAATGAAAGTGGACAAAGCGAAACAAGTGTGTAAAGATCGTAGCAAGTGGAAAGAAGTTGTCTCTGCCTACCCCTACAAGGGAAAGAGGCGTGCTTATATGTCTGTAATTACTTATAATTTTGGTGGGCACATTGGTGCCTGTACTGTGTTCAAACCTGCAACTTTTGCACACAAATCCGTTTGACCCACTATTTATCCGAAACATGTAGTAGCTAGTATCATAATAAGAATATATTGCCACGTGTGTTATGTTGCAGTGAAGATTCAGTCCGTTGTGAGCGGCGAGACGCGCCCCAACCACGACGACGCGTCCGTCTACTACGACGCCACCGAACACCATCGGGACAAGCGGTGAGTACACTGGGGTCCTTTGTCACTAACACTGGGCTCATCACCACTGATACCTAGCAACCGCGCCCCAACCACGACGACGCGTCCGTCTACTACGACGCCACCGAACACCATCGGGACAAGCGGTGAGTACACTGGGGTCCTTTGTCACTAACACTGGGCTCATCACCACTGATACCTAGCAACCGCGCCCCAACCACGACGACGCGTCCGTCTACTACGACGCCACCGAACACCATCGGGACAAGCGGTGAGTACACTGGGGTCCTTTGTCACTAACACTGGGCTCATCACCACTGATACCTAGCAACCGCGCCCCAACCACGACGACGCGTCCGTCTACTACGACGCCACCGAACACCATCGGGACAAGCGGTGAGTACACTGGGGTCCTTTGTCACTAACACTGGGCTCATCACCACTGATACCTAGCAACCGCGCCCCAACCACGACGACGCGTCCGTCTACTACGACGCCACCGAACACCATCGGGACAAGCGGTGAGTACACTGGGGTCCTTTGTCACTAACACTGGGCTCATCACCACTGATACCTAGCAACCGCGCCCCAACCACGACGACGCGTCCGTCTACTACGACGCCACCGAACACCATCGGGACAAGCGGTGAGTGCACTGGGGTCCTTTGTCACTAACACTGGGCTCATCACCACTGATACCTAGCAACCGCGCCCCAACCACGACGACGCGTCCGTCTACTACGACGCCACCGAACACCATCGGGACAAGCGGTGAGTGCACTGGGGTCCTTTGTCACTAACACTGGGCTCATCACCACTGATACCTAGCAACCGCGCCCCAACCACGACGACGCGCCCGTCTACTACGACGCCACCGAACACCATCCGGACAAGCGGTGAGTACACTGGGGTCCTTTGTCACTAACACTGGGCTCATCACCACTGATACCTAGCAACCGCGCCCCAACCACGACGACGCGTCCGTCTACTACGACGCCACCGAACACCATCGGGACAAGCGGTGAGTACACTGGGGTCCTTTGTCACTAACACTGGGCTCATCACCACTGATACCTAGCAACCGCGCCCCAACCACGACGACGCGTCCGTCTACTACGACGCCACCGAACACCATCGGGACAAGCGGTGAGTGCACTGGGGTCCTTTGTCACTAACACTGGGCTCATCACCACTGATACCTAGCAACCGCGCCCCAACCACGACGACGCGTCCGTCTACTACGACGCCACCGAACACCATCGGGACAAGCGGTGAGTGCACTGGGGTCCTTTGTCACTAACACTGGGCTCATCACCACTGATACCTAGCAACCGCGCCCCAACCACGACGACGCGTCCGTCTACTACGACGCCACCGAACACCATCGGGACAAGCGGTGAGTGCACTGGGGTCCTTTGTCACTAACACTGGGCTCATCACCACTGATACCTAGCAACCGCGCCCCAACCACGACGACGCGTCCGTCTACTACGACGCCACCGAACACCATCGGGACAAGCGGTGAGTACACTGGGGTCCTTTGTCACTAACACTGGGCTCATCACCACTGATACCTAGCAACCGCGCCCCAACCACGACGACGCGTCCGTCTACTACGACGCCACCGAACACCATCGGGACAAGCGGTGAGTACACTGGGGTCCTTTGTCACTAACACTGGGCTCATCACCACTGATACCTAGCAACCGCGCCCCAACCACGACGACGCGTCCGTCTACTACGACGCCACCGAACACCATCGGGACAAGCGGTGAGTACACTGGGGTCCTTTGTCACTAACACTGGGCTCATCACCACTGATACCTAGCAACCGCGCCCCAACCACGACGACGCGTCCGTCTACTACGACGCCACCGAACACCATCGGGACCAGCGGTGAGTACACTGGGGTCCTTTGTCACTAATTAGGAAGTCTTTGTTGCTAGTAATGGAGTCCTTAGGCACCTATTATAGGGTAATTTTCCACTTCCCCATTGAAGAAACATAAAAAATAAAGCATTATCTGTAACATTTACAACCCAAGCATGTTTACTATTCCATCTCTTTGTTGCCAAAAATATTGTCAATAAATGTCCCAATGGGGGTCAAAAGGCACCAAATAATATTGTGTCAAATATTTCATGATTCGTTTTTGGCCTGTCTAATGTTAGTATGACGATTTTTTTAAATACATGTAACATAAATAAATACCTAATTATCCTACTACAAGTATTAGGGCTTAGGTATTAGATCGATATAGTCCGTGTTGATTGATTGATGTGTCGTCACTCAGGTCAATGACCCGCAGCGCGGAGAAGAGTCAGTCTCCAGCAGTGGAGATGACACGACTAGACGCAATACCGGACCGGTAAGTAACATTTACACAAACACTTTAAAATACTGTGCAAAATGCAACCTTATTGCCTTGTTGATTTCTGAGTTTTCAGCTAAATGTTAGGCATTGAATTAAAACAGTATGCCTCTGACGATGATATCTGCAAAGGTGTCTAAACGTCGGGACCTTAAACCTAAATATAAATTGATAAAATATCTCTAAATGCGAGTTATTGCTTTGACTTAATTGCGTTCATGTGGATGGATAATTTTGAGGTCCTAATAACTCCTGGTTTCTGAAAGATTGATTTAATAAGCTGTCAAATAATATCAACTGATGGGGTCATTGCGCTAAAACGACTGAAAAGTATAGATTAGTTTTTACGTAAATAGGGTCATAAGTTATATTTTTTGTGCAGTGTGGGGTCAAAAGTAATCAGATTCTACTGCTTAAGTTCTGATGAATACTAATTGCTAAAGACTTTTCGACACAAGCTATTGTATTGACAAAGATAGAAGCGAGGCAGACCCCACATACTTAGGTAGCACTCTGGGAGCGACTTTAAAAACTTATTTTATTTGTTTTTCACAGAACCACTATAGCAATTAAAAAAGATATGGCAAGCGCCGCTGGCGATGGCTCACAAAGTTTACGAGACGTAAGTGTTTTTATTCTTTGTTTTAATGCAATTTTTCATAGTGTGTTTTCTTAGTATATTTTTTCTGGAATTATTTTGGTTTTGCATTTGTAATCGTTCTTAGCTGATGTCTAAAGTTATAGATATTTTTAGATTCTGAATTCGACTGATGTTTTTTTATGGTTTAACAAAATATATATTTTGTTGTCTTTAATATACATACACAGGCGTTGCATTATTCATTTTCATATATTAGTGTTTTCTTTTATTGTACTCTTTTTTTTTGAGAGCATTTGTGATTTTCAGCTCTTGACGACCTCCGTGGTCGAGGCACCGGTTTCAAGGTGTCGCCAGCTCCGAGGTCCCGGGTTCGATCCCCGGATGGGTCAATGTAGAAACCAACTTTTCTACATTGTCTCGGGTCTGGGTGTTTATGGTACCTTCGTTGATTCTGAATTCCATAACACAAGTGCTATAACGACTGTCATATGTTGATCTTTGACAGTCGTTGAGTCAATTCTGACAATGGGATAATGGATTACCCAAGTAGTCGCTCCGAATCCGGTAAGACTGGTAGCCCACCCTTAGGAAAACATCACACATCATTATTTTCTTTTGCCGCACTTTCTTTTAAGACATTTGTGCTTCTAGTAATACACATCTAATAGGTAGATTTCCTTGTAACACAGCGGTCATCGGGTAGCGCCAGCACGTCTCGCATCCCGGTGGCGTGCGGCGCCGAGCAGCGCCTCGCCAAGTGCGCCTCCTGGAGCGGCGACGGCCCGCTCGCGCCCGACGTGGCCGACCTCACGCCTGGTCAGTACGCTAGCCTGGCTAATGTCCGGCCGCTGAGAGATTGTGTTCATGATAGATGGTGCTCAACAGAAAGATGTCACTTGTAATGTCCGGCCGCTTGATAGGTGACTTCGTCACTTTGATGTGGTACCTGACAGTTGGGGGTCATTTATCATCTATTGGTCTGCCCGTGGGCATAGGCCTCTCTCGTACTATTTTCTACTGTCCAATTATACAAAGATCAACTGGCATACGTCAGGAACGCATTCTCTCAGTGGCCTGGCCATCGGTTAGTGACCCTGTCTGCTAAACCGAAGGTGGTTACACTCGAATAAAAAAATTAAAACACATTAAGTCTTTAGGAAAGATGCAAAAAAACATTGAAATCAATACAACGATTGAACTTTTCAGCTACCTATACGGATAAATTATGTTGCAAAGAATAAATAATTAATCAATCAAGGGACAGTAATATTATTCAGAAGGGAAACATAATTATTTAATTTGCTATTTTAATTATAATTGAAAAAAAATATATAAATCATCACCCAAGTATTTTGACCCCAATTTTCGGTGCCTTTTGGGGGTCTATAGCACAGTTTTTTATATCTAACACTTTTATGTCATATGTTATTTTTTGATGTATTCTTTTTTATGTTTATCAAAAAACGCTTATACATGTTATTTGCCCAACAGAGGGGTCGTATAGGATTCTTCATTTCGAGGCGATTATTACATACGTGTAAGAAATAAGAAATTATTATGATAATATACTAATATGTATAATACAGTTAGTTTTTTTCTTTACTAAGTCGCCTTAAAAATCATATTTAATAGCCCACTTGTGTAAGTTTATAGGCTGTTTAACATCATGCCGACAAAAAGACGGGTGAAACCGCGGGGCACATTACATACATAATA
Organism: Autographa gamma; assembly: GCA_905146925.1. Classification (NCBI taxonomy): domain Eukaryota; kingdom Metazoa; phylum Arthropoda; class Insecta; order Lepidoptera; family Noctuidae; genus Autographa; species Autographa gamma. Next base: position 924,482 of record LR989878.1, on the reverse strand, counting down.
TATTTTGTCGTTTTAACCCCCGAATCAAAAATGGGGGTCTTGTGTATCTGTCTGTGACGTCTATGGTTCCGAATGGGTGAACCGATTTTGATTTGATTTTTTGTTTAAAATAAGACTGTTTTTCATCCGTTTGATTATCTGTTTTTCGGTGTTATTTTACACTTTCTATTTAATATAATTTCTTGTATAATTACTAATCGGTGTAATTTTTTCAAATTGTTTCCAATTTTCTATTATTAATTTATTATTAATGTTAATCAATCAAATGTATGGGATAGATGGGGTATGACAACAGAAAATATATTTAGTACGTCACAGTTATTGGTATTAGTAAAAAAAAAATACAAAAGTAAAAAAGAGAGTAATTGTTGCGAATGTCATGCTTTTGCATAGAAGAAACATTTCAAGTCAAAATATCTTCGTTAGTTTTTAGCTATGTAAATATGAAAATATACGCGTCTAATACTTTAATTAGTCCATTTGACTGAAATATAAGGCATTTACCCCATTATACACAATACCCTTTTAGCAGTCTTACAAAAACCCCTGCTACATAACCACTGTCTTCATTCACTCCTATAAAAAGTACATACACATAGTACGTCCAAATCTGACGAACGCGCACCGAACGAGCATTACACGAACAGCTCGCGAGCCGCTCGCGCACGTCTAGCGGACGGTGTTATCGACAATAGTACGTTTGCGCCATGTTCGCGAGCGAGCGAGCTGGTCGTGTAATGCTCGTTCGGTGCTGTGGTCAGATCTGGAGTCACCCTATCAGTAATGTTGTCTACATTACTAATTCTCTTCATACAATCTATTCACCAAGAACCATAATTAAACTAGCTATGTATCCACAGCGTTACGCCGCCGCAGACAGAATGCCAGCGACAAGTATGCGTCGGACCCGGCGCGGGAACTGAACCTGAGGTTCGCGAGGCCGCGTCACCGGCAACCGCCGCACCACCACTCTAGGTATGTGGAGTAGACCCCCACAAGTATACGAGATGTTAGCGAAAGCTTTAAGTAAAGGGTGAAGAGTGAAGGGCACTACATTCACATATGGTATGCATTGGTTCGATGATGCCCCACTTTTTTAGTTTAATTTTGCAGCTACCCAGCTTTTAACCGACTTCAGAAAAGACTGAAGTATTCAATTCGACTTTTTTTTATTTACGTTTGTTACTAGAGAAGTTTTGACTGGGTGAATCAAACCGAATTTGATGATTTTTTTATTTGAAATCTGGTAGTTTTCAAGTGTCATTTCAGTTTTGACAGTGGGATCAGAGAACTATAATATAAGACTTTTTTGAAGTCAGTTTTTCTGTTAATATTATGTCCGGCCCCGGCCAAACACGTGAGTGGTATACGTATTTTTTCAAGGTGTCGCTAGCTCTGAGGTCCCGGGTTCGATCCCCGGATGGGTCAATGTACAAACCAATTTTGCTGCATCGCCTTGGGTTTAGGTGTTTGTGTAATTTTGTCGTTTCTAAATTCTATAACACAAGTGCTTTCTTTAGCTAGTTACTTAGGGTTCAGAGTAATGTTTGTGGTTTTGTCCTTATTTATTTATTTAGTATCAAAATAGTTTTTACATGCGAGCTTAACTCACTCTAGACAACAAGTCTTGTATGATATGGTCAACAACGAATTTTTGAGTGGTATCTTTAGACCCCCAACAGTGTACGTATGTCTCTCCCCCTAGCCGCAGCGGGTCGCGCGGCGTGCCGGCGCTGCTGCTGGCGTCGCCGCCGGGCTCGGGCGCGTCGTCCCCGTCCGGCTCGCCGCCGCCCGCCGCGCCGCCCGCGCCCGCGCCGCTGCACAACGCCGCTAGAGCCAGGCGCTTCCGCCCGCTCTCTATCGCGCCCTAATCACGCAGCTAAGTCAAGTAGCTTAGTGACAGGTTGAGGAGATGTGGACTTTATTTTGTTGCGAATAATGGTATTTGTCGCTAATACTGATCACTTTGGTTATAACTGTCGTTTAACGTGGCTGAGGTCAGATCTTGTCGATACCAATGTGGTGGAGGGGGACCTTGTAGGCTGATTTCTAAAGCCCTCTAGTCACGCAAAAATTAAGATTCGCAGCTATCGCGACTGGTATACAACTGGTATGCAAGAAAAGATTAGCTGCTAAAATGAAGTAGCTAGTCTGGTGGAATATGGAGTTTATTTCGTTGCCTAGAACAAGCATTGGCGCATTCACACTTGCAGGCAATTTTAGATTGTTTTTTAATTTATTGCCATTGGAGAAGGTATGTTTCTGAGCCTTTAAATAACTAAGAAAGTAGATAGGTACTACGGAGAAGTAGGTTCGAACATACAACACTGTGTTTCGGTAACAATTTTTCCATCAGGTGACTACGACACAAGAATCATTATAAGTAACAAAATAAAGTTTACATTCATTTGAAAAGCTGACTTTATTAAGTGGTTTCAAAATCTGTGTATCTCACTATTATTGTGCAACATTCAACTATGATGTTACAGGTGACCCCATTTTCTGAAAGATACACTTAAAATGACAGCTGTCAAACCTCAAATCAGCTGTTGATTGGTTGTTAGTTGACATTAGCTTTGATTGTTGGTCAGTGTTTCAGAAATTGGCGGTTAAACTAACTGTGCTGCCATTAACGATTAACGTGGTAAATAAATAATCATGTCACGGTATAAAAACCGAGAATACATCACAAATAATTTCGATTTCTATAGTAACATAAAATTGAATGTTATTTCATGTTTATTTTGTAAATATTGATTTATGTATGTGGCGTATTGTAAGTCTCACTTTGGTACTATTTGGTGACTCCGTAGTGACAATGAAAGATGCTGCCGTTTTTTCAGAAATATTCAGGTGCTTTTGACCCCCGAGGTCATGCAAAAGTGACTCCCAAGGTCATACACAAGTGACCCCCTTTGGGGGTCAACTAGCCAAAATGATACACTGTTGTTCTATAGCCGGTCATTCATATTTGAGAGTGAACTCACTGCGTAAAGTTTAAAATTTAAAATCTAAAGCTTTTGCGGCATTCGTGCTTTTCTAAGCAATATCAGTCGTATTAGCTATTTGTGAATAGCTCACTACAAATTTTGGCGCGATGTGAGTGAAAGGGATAAAAAAAAATGGGTGTTTTAAAATTGATACAGTTGACCCCATGGTCACGTTGGACCCCATCGTTTGTCATTGATATTAGTACCACATATGTCACTTTACAACACTTCACGTTTTTTTGTTAAATATTCGTAGTTTCGCCGCTCGTGATTAATTTATTATTTTTAAAGCGCTGACGCTGTGAGTGTATGCGTGCTTTTGAATTTTTATTATGTAAATTTAATGTACTGGAGTTTTTTAGTCGCTAGGGAATCTATTAAGATATAATTTTAGATGTTTTAATGGTACTGTCTTAAGAATGAGTCTGTTACTGTACAAGACGATTAAGGAAATTGATTTATTTATTTTTCTAAAAGCCTAATGGCATTGATACTTAATAATATAGTTTAATATATTGGTGCATTCAGATATACAGACAAAGGTTCTGTTTTTATAAATATATTTTAAAGTCAATTAGGTTTTCTAGCGACTAGAAAGTTAGGTATAATGTACAGAATACGAAATTATTGCTATCGGTCACAAATGGATAAAATCTATAATTTATAGTATTTTCTTAGCTCTCTTTCACTTTTATAAAGAGATAGATTATATTGAAACTATCATTCGTTAAAGACAAAGACAGATGAATAGCTATTTCATTATTGATCAAGTCTTAGATATCTGATAGTCTATATTTATGTATTATTATGCCTGTATTTCAAAAATATGCGTGTAGTTGTGCAATGGACCCCATTTCGTCAGATAGGTCATCGAATTGATGCACTTGAACTGGGGGCAATAATTAATATTGTAGCATTCAGTAGCGACTATTAGTTCCAATGTAAAACAACTATGATAAAGTGTTTTAAAAGCCAAACTTTGGACTATGGAGCCTTTTAAAAGCGTTCCTAAACTTAAATGAACAAACTACTACCTCTTTTAACTTATAACTATTCTTAGAACATAATTTGATAGAAGGCAAGAAGATCTTAACAGTGGGTCTTATAAATAATGGTATACAAAAAAGAAAATTTAGGGGGTCAATTGTACCACTTATTTTGTGTAAATGGGGGTCATTATGAAACCTTGAAAACGTAACAGACAGACAACTTAATATCACTTATAATATTAGTATGGCTTACATATTATAGTTTCGAAATGTGTGTACAAGATACCTACATATTTACATTTATCTTAAGGAAATACAGGCGTCATAATACATAACTAAGTAAAAACCAATATAAATCTATCTCTTTTACCAGTGAGTTTAGATATAATAATTTGTTTAATGAACGACAAGTGTGTATCGAGGGAATATCTAAATTATAAGCTTGTATTGTGAATCGTGAGACAGGTTCTGTATGTTTTCAACTGCAAAACATTTTAACTATCAAGTACTGAAAACTGTATTTTTCATGTATAATAAAAAGCAGACAGAATAAAATTTGTTCGATAGAAGGTGGATATTGAAAACTTGAATTTTTATCCTGTAAATTATATGTTTATAGGTATGTATCATAAAAATATCTAAATGCAAGGAGCCTCTATAAAATTAAAGGCTTGATATTTTTGCATGATCAAATTTCTAATTATTTAATTTTAATGTGGACTTAAAAATGTTTATAAGTAAATCGATTGGTATTATCTATTGACGCGTAATTTTTGTAGTTAAATTTTTCCTATAATAAATTAACTAATTCATAATTAATATTAATAAATTAAAGTTTGACATTTGACGATGAGAATTAAGGCACGGATGAAGAATTTTACTTTTTGAACATTGGAATAAAGACAATGTCCATTTGGAAAGGATCGTTTTAAATAAATCTAGCCCAAGCTTTGCTGTGGCTTAGTTTTTCTAAAATAAGCTGTAAAAATGCGGTTACATATATCAAAAAGTATTAAAAAAAAGCAACAAAAAATTAAAGACAGGTTCTTGTAAACAAATGTATTTGTCGTTGAAAACATACAGAAAATAATGTTCTAAAATATCGACGTTAACGAAAGTCGAATTATCGTACAAAACATCTGTACCAAGATGAGAAAAATTAATATATTTTGTCATTGGGTGCGGCATAGTTCAAAATTTGTTAATATATCGTATGTATCGCCTGATTGAATGATATTTTAATACTTCGCAATCGATATGTTGGTGTGTCGATAAATTATGTCGATGTATCGATTGAATAGGGTAAATTTAAAAAATTAGATATCGTTAAGGTATAAATATTGTTTATGCTTGAGATATTGGAAAAGGATGTGTATGTAATTGTGGCGATGTTTTTGGTGTGTTTAAAGTATACTTCACTAAATAACATCGAAATACTGAAAAAAATACATTAAACTTATGAATATCATCGTAAAATGGGGTAAGAATAATAAGAACATAGTTTGGTGACAATTCTCCACGATTTACAGATAAAAATATTGATGAAGTGGTCTCCCAAATGTTGAATTAATTTGAAGAAAAACATCACATTGCAAAAAGCATAAACTTGTATAATTTTACCTCAAATATCCCTATATAGTTACTAGTATTGATACTCCCAAAAGATCTTAAAATAATAGTAGGGTCATCCAGATTATATCAACAATTTATTACATTATTGAAGTTAAAATATTCACACTAAAAACATCGCCATAACACGAGGAGCATAACGTTAACAAACAAATATAATATTTATATAAAAATAAATAAATGAATGAATATCAAAACTTTCACAACTTATAAATAGTTGTCGTACGCCATATATTATAAATAATTCGCTCACAATTGTGAATATTTTAATATAATACATTTGTAGGGAAGATGAATATTGTATAAACGTGTGGATATTTATACAAATTGTATAAATATTCATACGTTTATACATAAATTGGTGAATGTAAAGTTATCGATTGACGACTTTTCTCGAGTTGACGTATTTTAACTGAAAGATCTCGGTGCGATGTTATTTAAAAAGTATTTTTTCAATATTGTATATTATGTATAAATGCTTGATTTAATATGTATATCTTATATACAATATTGTAATAATACTGTATTTGTGTGTGGTGTAGTGTATGTATTTATTTTAATACAGGTGCAATTAAAAATGTCTTTTTAAATAATTTTTTTTATCCAGTATTCAAGTTAATAATTTTAGAATTAGGACAAACAAAATGTTTTTTAAAAATTATGTGTTTTTTTTTAATATTGACAGCTGTTTTAAATGTTTTAGTTATATGACAATGTAACAGAAATTGTGATATGTTTAATTATGAATGTGATTTGTAAATAATTTTGAATACTGTTGGGTTATAAAAATATTTATCAAAAGTTTGTTAAGGTTTTTGTCTCTTGCATTTCTTATTACAAATGTAGTGAGTAGGAATGAGACGGAAATACTTTAGTTTGATAAATATTTTTTTAAATTGAAACTGTTTAATTCTTTTGGTGTTAAAGACCAGCTTAGATATTTATTGGCATTTTCTTTGGTTAATGTTTTTCTGTCTTTGTCTTGTGATATGAGACAGATAATGCTTAGCCAAAGAACTTGGTAAGTTGTCTAAAATGGGTTAATAATTTGTCAGTTTTACAACACTACACCACATAAGGGGCCCGATGCCGCTATTTTTAGTCTAAGAGTGGTGGGTTAATAAACTTTCCAGTGCACATGTTATTGTGCCTAATTTTTGTATTCCGATAATTTTAGTTTAATCTCAAATGTATATCTACTTGCCACTGTTGTCATTGTAGGATTGCAAGTTACTCTTCTTATCTGAATACGAATATTAGGCATAATAACAAGTACACTGGAACGTTCATTGACCTGCCACTTACTGACGTAAAAATAGCGAACTCGGTCCCAAGGTCTGTATAAACTGATATATATATAAATATATATATTTAGTAGGAGCCATCGCCATTCAATTCTAGTCTTGCTGCTTAGTTACTGCTACGTAAATATTATTAAAATATTAATAGATTAAGTATTACGATATTATTAATATAAAGGCGACGTAGCGGTTCATTTCAATGTTTATCGCTACTTGTCATCATTGTTTTACGAATGTTCGCGAGCGTTGTGCTCGAAGTCGCTCGGGAAGATCACAACTGAGGGTCTATAAGTTACGTCACTATTTTGACTTGGTTAGATGATTTGTGTAATGCCTTTGTAGCTATACTCTGATACTAAAAAAGATATATAATTATGTCTTATCAATTTTGATCAAGTTTACCCCAGATATAGCTGCTTACCTTGTTAAATACGGTTTTCCATAAACTCGTTACTCAAAGTACAGTTTTGACTTTACATTTGTATATGTAACTATAAAAACAAGATTCTTTCAAAGTTGTCTCTGATAGTTGAACGCCGTATGTTACAGAGCGACTGTCTATTTGACCTCCACAACACATATTACTGGGTAACACAGTATCCCATAGACTACAGAATATGACGTAATTTATACATCACTCTGTGCCCAGTTTGCATGTATCTCTCAAGGCTCGGGCATCATGTCGAGGCTTTTATTTAATACCTAATATATATAACTAAATCAATATGTATGTACGTAGGCCCGATGCCACACACGCACGCCTAGTTCTCTTTATTTTGCCATTTATTTTATATTTACAGAATGCACAATGAACTTTAATAAAAGGTAATTGTCCTTGGTTTTGTGTTTTATTTGTGTCCTTGAAAAATGTTTTTGCGTCGGGGGTTAAGAATAATAATATCTTGGGACATCTCACACACGGTTATCTGATCCCAAGCTAAGCAGAGCTTGTGTTATGGTAACCAGACAACTGATAAACATACTTATATATTTCTAAATACATACATATTATAGATAAATTAGACAGCAATAATTATAAAATGTGTCTTATACACCCCCAATGTCCCATTGGGAATTGCCTCCTATTCTTTATTTTGGTAATTTTAGAGGAAATATGGTAAAAATAACTACAGTACAGTTCCGCAACATAAAAACAAAAAAAGAATTGTGTACGTAAAATGAAACATTCAATTATAAGCAAGAAATCATTTAATTCTTATTTATTTATAATACATTAAAAACTATCAGGAATATTGAACAAAAAAAACTTTTTCATAGTGAGAAAACATATCTGTAATTATTAGACCCCAAAGGGGTCTTTAGTTACAGCTTATTGGGGGTCAATAGTTATACATTATTAAGTATACTTAAATTATGAGGTATAGTGGTTCCTGCCACTTTTTTCACATGAAATATCTTATTTTAATTACATTCTAATAATAGATTTAAAATTAAACCTCTTTTTCTCATTGCACAAAATGTCATATTTTTCGATTTTTAGGTTATACAGTGAAACAAGGATTTTAAATGGAAGTGAATAAAGGTAAGTTCAGATAAAGAAAAAAATATTTAAAAGATGGTATTGTTTTTCAGAGATCTTTTTATGTAAATCTATCAATTATATAACGAAATTTAAATCTAACAATACTTAGCAAAGCTCTTGTTTTTTATTAGAATTAACACTATCCGTATCATTTGAACTGATAATATCTTCGATAGTCAAATTATTATCCCTTATTTCTTGAATGACATCCTCATTCCTCAACTTTTCACTAACAGTTATCTTTAAAGACTGTATCTTATTATCACTGACAACAACTGTATCTTTTGTAACATCAAAATGGTATCTTTTAATATGATTCTCAAGTAACGACTTCCTGACCGACTTGTAATCGCATTTTTCACATTTAAATGGCTTATTACCGGTGTGCATAGTCTCATGACATAGCAAGCTACCTTTTCGGGTCGCTTGGTAGTCACAAAAGCGACATTTTAAGCCATTTCCTAAATGTACTATCGAATAATGCTTTTGTATTTCATATTTGTGCTTACAAGTGTAGTCGCAGGCAGTGCACTTTTGAGTATAGTGGCATTTCTGATGCATAGCGTACTGGCATTTGAAGAAGGTTGAAAATGAACACTCTGAGCATCTCAACTGCATTTCAGATTGGCTGCGTTTGTTATGCAAAGAGATCTGATCTTTCGTTTTAGTTGAAAAGTCACAGTTGCAGCATTTATAAGGACGATTTTGTGGACCAGTGTGGTGCCTTTGAAAATGCCTTTGTACCGACGCTTTGAACTTTGAAGTGTATTTACACATAATACACTGAAAAGGACTATCTTTATTACTTGATTCTATAACTTGTATGTTGTTCCAATCCACCTCACAGTTAGGATCTAACGTATAATGATTGATCTTTTCATGAGGTGACTGATTCAATTCCATTTCAGGCAAATCAGGTTCGATTTCAGGCAGCTCTGGCTCTATAACAGGCAGCTCTGTTACCATTTCAGGCAATCGTTCCCTTTTCTCTCTTCTATTCTCATTCCCCACACTTTTAACTCCATATATCTCACTGTAATGTGTTCCTTTATGTTTTTTCGACTCGCATCTGTAGAAGGTCTCAAATTCGCAGTAAGCGCATTTCAAAGACTCTTTTTGCCTACTTCTCTGCTTATGTGTATTTAATCTCCATTTAACTTTCGTCGAAAAATCACAAAGATCACACCTATTAGCTTTCTCAGACACTTCATTATGTATTTTAGCTAAATGCCTTGAAATATGCCCCTCATACTTTGTGACAAACGGACACTTATCACATTTGTATATAACCTCTTGTTTCGTATGTACTTTACTATGTTTCATGTAGTTATGTCTATAAGCTGTAGAATAAGTACAGTGCTCGCATTTAAACTGTTTTTCAAGCTTATGTTTTCTGCGATGAGCATTTAAATTCCATTTGAAAAACGTTGTGTAGTTGCAGTAGTCACATTTGTGGATAGGAGCGTTTTCATTCTCAGATTTCTTGAATTTATGTTGTATTAGTTCATGGCGATGTAACGATGTTGGATATTTAGTTGTGTAGTCACAGAAGCTGCAGTTGAATGGTTTTTGGGCGTCGTGACCCATCATGTGGATTTTTAAACTGTTTTTGTATGTGGTTGTGTAGTCACAAGACTCGCATCTCAGTGTTTCTTTCGGGATGCGTCTACTGTTCTTCTTTGCGAAAGTTCTGTAAAGAGAAAAGTGAGTGGATTTAATTATGATATAAATATTTGAATTATTAATATAATATGGATTCTGAAATGTTCTGTGAAAAAATGTGTTTTAGTAGGCTTTCCGTATATCAATCTTTAATGAACAAAAGAAAAAACAGATGGCTATCTGATCCCAAAATAGGCAGAGCCTGTATTATAGACCCTTGATACATTTCTACATACATTTCCAAAAACATACATAAATAATAAGAACCTTGACTTGGTGAGGCAAAACAACAAGGGATGGGATCTGGATATATTTTTATAGCTAGTTTGACCAGCTTTGTCTAGGGACGGTGGGTATTATACCCATCCAATGAATAACATATTTAACTTACTGATTCCTAGTTTCCGGTGGAGACAGTTCCTCGTCTCCCTCCACCACTTCCACCTTCACCCAGACGCTGGCAAACATGTTCTGCATCTCGCTGTCCTGATCAGGTTCTGAGGACTCCGACATGATGTACTGGAAATATAAGTTATCAAGTTAATTAAGTGAATAATTATGTCTTTACATAGGTCTGCTGGAAGAGATTTCTATAAGACAAAAGCTAAATATCTTAGTCTCTCGATTAATTCTTTCTTGAGTACATAAACTGTCAAATAAATAAATAAGTATATCTGGATTTTTATTTTGCTTGTCCTTTCTTCAAGCTTTGTAGCGGTTAGTTTTCAGTCTAACTAGATTGAGAGTAATAATAGTAAATGTTTGATAACATAATGGTCTATTAATATTATTTGTCAAAAGAGGTGTAAGTTTTTAACTCTCGTCAGTTTTAATTTTCATGGTTAAACCCCCTTAATTAGGATAAACCTTTAAAAGCTTGCTAGTTGGAAGCTATAATCCTAAGAAAGGCAGAGCCACACAGTCAGAGTCGCAGATCAGTCATGTAAAATTTTTCATCACCCATAACCCACCTATTAGATAATATAACTCTCCTTGATGGTATATATTTTTATATATATGGTAAGTAGGTATAAATTATATATGTGATGTAACTTTAGATATAAGTATTTATGATGTGCTTTTATTGAAAGCTGCTCTGAAGAAATTGAAGTACTGAATGCAATCTGTAGAGCAAATAAAATGGATTTTACTAATGAACAAGTTAAAAAGATTTATTATGTTTTCACAGCAGTATAGATATTACCCTAGCCCAGTATGACAGCCTTACAATGTTTGTTTGAAAAAAAATACCAATTTAGTTAAGACATAACACAAAAAGAAGCAAAAGGGAAGGTCTCAACTAACAAGGCATTGTTTTTTTTTTATTGCGAGCCGCGTCCTACATTTATCTTTGTTATAAACCGGTATTTACCCAAATAAACTAAAAAAAAACTAAGTTCAAGTATCTTGATTATTCTGTATCTTAACGAGTTCAGTTTATTACAGTATACATTAAAAATAAGAACCTTGATTCGGCGTCCTGTAGCAGTACGGCTCAGTAATCAGCTATTTTGGGACAAAAAAACCTGATCACTAATTTGGGCAACACATTTTTGATAATTGGAGCACTATTGGCGTCAAATGGCGTCTACGTATTCGATATTAACAATGTCTCTATAGCATTTACACAGCACACGTTTACTTTAATTGGCAATTTGTTTTGATTCTGTACACATTTTCATGAAATAATTTTTTTATGTCACTAATATCAATTTCACGAAAAAATCAATTTGGGCGACATATGCGAACGTTCGGAAACTTGGCTGTTGACTATTGTTCGACGTTTTACAGAAAAATAACGAAAATTGTCTCCGTTGCACTATTGGACATCACTTTGATATTATTTATCTTATAATAAAATACTTAATTTAAACAATACATAAGTGTTTACTGTTTCATACATATTTGGTAAACTCTGCTAAAGTCTTGATGTCTTTACTACGTTTCAAAACGAAATTATTCAATGTGCAGCTAACTTCACTTCACTTAAATGACGTTCGGATACACGAATTTCTTGTGTAACTAATCTTTTTGTTTTGGCAACATTACCCAATCTGTCAGTGAAGTCTCAGGTGTTGTTTGTCAGTCAGATGTCAATTGTTGTCAGTCAGATATTTTGGAGAAAAGTTCTAAAAATTGTGATAAAATAATAAAAATAAACAAAAATGTATACAGAAGTGGACGTTTTCGTGAGTAATTACACGTTAATAGATCCTGAGATATACCAGCTTTGGATAGAAGGATGTTCTTGTAAGTATATTTAACAAATAATTTGTTATCATTTAATCGGAATAAAATCTTATGAATTCTATATTTAGGCAAAGATTTATGTAAGAAGGGAATTAGATGGACTATTTATAATGCTGTTTCTACTAACAAGTTGTTGAAATATGTAATAAGTCCTTATAAAACTTAAGTAAACATAACATACGTATATGGCCTAGTACAGCGCGGTGGATCAAATTTCAGATGTCGATTCACAAGTTCTTATATCATAAAGTATATAAAATAGTTAAAAACATACCCTAAACATAAGCTAATTAAACAAAACTTATAGTTTTCACAACTCATAATGAAACATTATTTTATTATTTAATGAGCTTTTGATCTGCCTATCCTTGAAACTACTGAAATCTAGATCATGTTTTTTTTATTAACTTAATTTTACTTTGACTAATCAAACATTGCAAGTCTCTTCAAAATCAATTAATTAGTTTTTACAGTAAACAGCAATAGAAAATAATTATAATTTTCTAATAACTAAAGCCTATATTAAAATATAATATAATATAATATATCAATTTAATCCTCTCACACTGAAAACAAATATAAATTTAAAACAATAATTTAAAGACAGACATAGCATATTAACAGTAAGTAATTATAAATTTGATATAATGCCAACTAATATATTAATATGTCATACAAATATGGATATCTTCCATAATCCTAGTTATTATACTTAGGTGTAATGTCTGGCAAGAAAACAATAACTATGTTATTATTTTATGGTGTGAAAAGATAGCTGACTTAATTATACAGCTATCGAAGTATGTAATCTTAGTAAATAATAGCCAATATATATTTGATGTATAAACTATTAAAGCTATAATATTGTTACATATTTACAAAAGCTTGTATCACCATTTAATTTTGTTTTTTTTTAAATATTAACAGGTAACAAAAAAATGTATAAACCGATTTTATAGGTTTTTTATTCTTTATTTATTTATAATTGCTTTTGTCATAAACATGCCAGCCCTATTGTTACAAGAAAAAAAATACAAATATTTAATTCTACAAAACGCTTATAATAAGTATGTCCACTAGGATATTTTACACATATCAAACACTGCTCTGGCTACATCCGAGTTAGGGACAGACAAGATGGTATGAAATATACCCACATTTAATTTTACAGGTGTGCACTGTGCACTACACTTAAAATAATAGCAAAGATCTAAAAGTAAGTAATTTACAAACACACCCTTCACTTTTGCCTATAATTGAATCAATCATAATAACTTAGATTGACAATATAAATAGGAATATAGGAAGTAAGATATTAATTCTTAATATGACATAATTCAAAATTGCATATCGGCAAATGAGAAATCGTGGTGATCAATGCTCGTGCCTTCTCTATGGCAGTGGGATGTTTATAGCCTGGTATTATTTTTATTATTTATATCCTATCTTTTATATTTCTTTACAGCCAGTGAAGCTGTATCCACACTCCATCAGCGAGGGTTCGCTAAGCAGCACGGAGCGACTGTCGAGCTGATCGCCAGTGATGTGCTGGATCATTACAGGTACATAATATTTACACAATATTCTACTTACAGAAACCTAGAAGAATTTCCACCCAACTGTTAAAACTAAGCAACAATGGTGGGTCACAAATAAGTGAAAAGTGTGTGTATTTTATAAAAAAATATAAAAGTATCATTCAATTGTTTATCTTAATTCCTTTCAAGCTAAAACATTTATATGAAGCGTGCATTGACAACCAATAAATGGGTGCAAAATCAGTGCAATAAACTATTTCACTGAACTGTATTTAAGTTTTATATATTTAGCAAATTATGCTTGTATATTAATTAGATTACTTTATTCTTTCTTTTTTTTTTTTTTTTTTTTTTTTTTTTAAATGCGGACAACATCACATACATTGCTTTGAACCCAAAGTAAGTAGCTATTAAGCACTTGTGTTATGGAATTCAGAAACAACGAAGGTACCACAAACACCCAGACCCGAGGCAATGTAGAAAAGTTGATTTCTACATTGACCCGACCGGGGATCGAACCTGGGACCTCAGAGCTAGCGACACCTTGAAACCGGTGCGTACGCCACTCGACCACGGAGGTCGTCATAAGTATTTCTTTCATAAGTAGCATAACATATATTTTTATACTATTTATACCAACAATCTCTTATTAAACTCTAGGTATCTACTAATTATTTCCCTTATTATTATTCATTGCAGGACCTTCGCCCTCCTAGAGCGTCTGCTTACAGTACCAACGAAGCTGTCGGAGCAGATGATCTTCCAGATTGATGAGCCCACCAAGCAGATGCTTATTGAGAAGTGAGTTTATTATGATTTCTGTATTTTTGTAGAAAGACGATGGAATTGCAACTTTATGGCTTGGGGCTTAGGGTTGAATTTCGAATTATGTATTTCCAGCAGTTGCTGATTCCAATTTTTTTATAAATTTTTTCAATATCTTTTTTGTTTTTTTTTATTTGTTTAGAGTTTAGTTTTCTAGTTTAATTAAAATCAAATTTGTGAATTTTTAAATATTATGGTTTAGAATATTTAAGAAAACCTAAACGTAAATTACCCTTAAAGGGCTTGACCACAAAATCGATATTTAATTAGTAGTTTCTTTTTTTTTCAGTTTGTTTACTAATATTTGATTTTATTTTACAGATATTATGATCTTGATGATGTAGTTATCAGAGAGTTGCTCGGAAGGAAATTATCTTCCAGGCACAGGAAGGACTTGGATGAGGTATTGTCCCTTTTATCTTTAGATATTTTTATGTAATTATTGTATTGCAAGATCTTTACAATGCTGTATCTCTTTTTTAGGGGCCTTTTGGTCTAGTGGTTAGTGACCCTGACTGCTATACTGGAGCTCGTGGGTTCGATTCCCACCCAGGACTAATGTTTTTGTGATGAGCATGATCAATTCTGTGTCTGGTTGTAATTTATCTATAATATGTATGTATTTAGAAATATATAAGTATGTTTATCAGTTGTCTGGTTACCATAACACAAGCTCTGCTTAGCTTGGGATCCGATGACCGTGTATGAGATGTCCCGGAATAGTATTATTATGATTAATTATGAAATATACATATTTCTGTTGTAGGTGGCGGAGCGTTCGGGCGCGCCGCTGCGTTGTTGCCGGCGCCAGTTCGACAACGTGCGGCGCGTGTTCAAGTCCGTGGAGGAGATGCCCGGGAACGTCGTCGCTAACATCAAGACCACCTTCCTACTCTCCGAGCCGCTCGCCAAGTTAGTGTAACATAACATATCATCACGCCTGTATCCCCGAAGGGGTAGGCAGAGATGTACCAGTGTACACCCACAGTTCGCCGGTATGTTTAAGTCCCATGTAATAGGGAGCAAGCCTATTGCTAATCTACTTTACAGTATTAAGTTAGTATACACCGATATATTACTATTATTATATTATTAGTATATACTATACAAAGATATAGTACTAGTTTAATGTGGCAGAGAGTTAACTGAACATAAAGAACTATCATGACAGGATAAAATTAATAATATAAAATGTTTTTTTTTTTTTTGCCATTCAAATCAGGACCAAATAAAATGTGTTAAGAACGTATTCTCTCAGCAGCCGATTAAAAAAAAACATACTTTCCTTTTAAGCTTCGCTTTGACCTCCAAAAAATAAGCATTAGTAATTTATGTTTTGTAAATTCCTTAGTCCAGCCGTTTCGTAGCTTTGTCAGAACATAAGGACAAACATGTTTTTTTTTTTCATTTTAATTGTGTTTTAAAGCGGGGAAAGGACTATTACAAACATATTTGAACCGTAATGTATGTTTCTAAAATTAATTATTTATCTTTCAGAAAGTATGGTGCGGTAGTATTCATAGCTTGCATGCGGTTTGAGACGGCGAAGCGTAAACTGCAGTACCTGTCCTTCAACGACTTCTATCACTGCGCACAGGTATAGTGGTTTGATTCTTGGTTGGTGAAGTTTTACAGCAATCATAAAAAAGTTCGATTATATTTCGTTAGGTATTCCAGCCAGATATTATAGAATATTATCTTTGACAGAATTTATATTGGTGAAGAATAATTTCTATTCTATACATTGAATTGGGTAGATGAGGTGGGCATGAAATGATAAAATCTATTTAGTCCATCAGTAAATGGAAAAATATTGTATGATTAATTAATTAAAAAATATTATAATAGTTTAGGAGGCTCGTGGCGTCATGCTTTCACACAAAATTGTTACGTCAGAAGATGTTTCAAACTAAAGTATTATTCTTAGTTTTTATAACATGAAAAGAAAAACTTGTCTAATGTAATATTATTATCTTCCTGACGGACATTAAAAAAGCTGATTACTCGTAACTGTTAAACAATATTATATAAGACCACCTCTCTAATACAAAAAAACTTTTAAATACACAATTTTATCTCAAATTACGTAACAAACATACAAAAAATATACATGCAGATACTCTTTAAAGTCAGTTAAAAATTAACCCTTTTCCCTAGTCACAAAACATTAACTATTATTCTTTCTAAATCCATTATGTTTCCAAGCTATAATAAGTCAGTTAAAAATTATAGTAGTAATTTACTTTATTCTAGTCACAAAAAACCCTACTAATATTTATGGCAGGCCTGTTGGTGTAGTGGTTAGTGACCCTGACTGCTATACCGGAGCTCGTGGTCATTCCCACCCAGGACACATGTTTGTGTGATGAGCACGATCATTTGTACTGCGTCTGGGTGTAATTTATCTATAATATGTATGTATTTAGAAATATATGCGTATGTGTTATCAGTTGTCTGGTTACCATAACACGCGCTCTGCTTAGCTCGGGATCAGATGACCGTGTGTGAGTTGTCCCGGAATATTATTATTCTTTCTCAACCCTATTCGCAGGCCATAATGGTGAGCTGGACGTACAGCTGCACGGGCCCGGAGTACTACGACACCGAGATGGACCGCGAGTTCCTGCTCGAGCTGCGCGAGCTGCGGATACTGCTCGACAAGGAGAAGGAGCATAAGCAGTCAGTGCATCTTACTATATAAAAAGTTGCTTCTGTCTTTATTTATTAATACACAATTAAATCTAATATAAGAACAAACTCTAACTATACTAAAATTAAAACTTACATAAATAAAAACTAAACGGCGTCAAAGAACTCATCGTCATCCTTGTCAATCCTATATAAAAATAAATAATTTTACTATATATAAATCTCGTGTCACAATGTTTGTCCTCAATGGACTCCTAAACCACTTAACCGATTATAATAAAATTCGCACACCATGTGCAGTTCGATCCAACTTGAGAGATAGGATAGTTTAAATCTCAAATTATAGTCGCAATTTTAATTTATTGCTAATTATTTGTCTGTTATTATTTGACAGGCACAATTATCTGTTAACTCCAAATGATTCAAACAGATGTCGATACCTTTCGACTGGGTTGGGTAAGTAATCAATAGATGGCGCTGCTATGGTAAATCTACGAACGTGATCTGCATTGCACCCGTGAGAAGCCGGGACGGGTCGCTAGTAATTTTACTATATAACTATGGAAAGAAAAAGTAACAATAAAAAAAATGAGAAAATTAATTAGTTTTTTTTTTAAATGCTGGGTTAGGATTTGACTATGAATCATCTTGATTACGTCGCTTTGAAATAACAAAACAAACGGATAATAAATAGGTTCATTTATTTAGGAGGGATGATGTCACAGAGAGACACACAGACTGAACGACTCGTCTAACTTATAACACCCCTTCTTATAGCGTCGGAGATAATTTTATAAAAATTTGTTAAGAGCCTTTTTGAGTTTTTTTTTTATTATTTCATAGTGAAAAAATTACATTTCTTACAAATAATATCTGTTTTCATTAAGAAAAAAATAAAGAGATTCTCATATACGTTTTTAGAGATTTTACCTTATTTTCTTAAAGTCTATAGACCTATATTTTTAATTTTTTCAGTTTAGTCTGCATGCGTCTCAGACCTAAGCTGCTGGAGAAATCTTATCAAGAATTGGAACTAAACTTTAGGTAAGAGAATAACTGCAGGCTTCTCATACAGAGAACGAGCATTGATCACTCTTGTGAACCCCACGGTGGGCGCCATTACCGAAGCTGTTAATAACACCAGCCTGTAACTGTCCCACTGCAGGCCTCTCATACAGAGAACGAGCATTGATCACCACGCTTGTGAGCCCCACGGTGGGTGCCATTACCGAAGCTGTTAAGCTGTAGACACTGACGTCGACATCGACTACGACATAGACACTGATGTCGACATCGACCACGACGTAGACACTGATGTCGACATCGACTACGGCGTAGACACTGAGGTCGACATCGACTACGGCGTAGACACTGAGGTCGACATCGACCATGACGTAGACACTGACGTCGACATCGACTACGGCGTAAACACTGATGTCGACATCGACCATGACGTAGACACTGACGTCGACATCGACTACGGCGTAAACACTGATGTCGACATCGACCATGACGTAGACACTGACGTCGACATCGACTACGGCGTAAACACTGATGTCGACATCGACTACGGCGTAGACACTGATGTCGACATCGACTATGGCGTAGACATTGACGTCGACATCGACTACGGCGTAGACACTCATGTCGACATCGACCACGACGTAGACACTGATGTCGACATCGACCACGACGTAGACACTGAAATCAACATCGACTACGGCGTAGACACTGATGTCGACATCGACCATGACGTAGACACTGACGTCAACATCGGCTATGGCGTAGACACTGATGTCGACATCGACCAGGACGTAGACACTGATGTCGACATCGACAACGACGTAGACACTGAAGTCTACATCGACTACGGCGTAGACATTGATGTTGACATCGACTACGGCGTAGACACCGACACTGACGTCGACATCGACCAGGACGTAGACACTGATGTCGACATCGACTACGGCGTAGACACTGATGTCGACATCGACCACGACGTAGACACTGATGTCGACATCGACTACGGTGTAGACACTGATGTCGACATCGACTACGGCGTAGACACTGATGTCGACATCGACTACGGCGTAGACACCGACACTGACGTCGACATCGTCCATGTCGTAGACACTGACGTCGACATCGACCAAGACGTAGACACGGAAACTGACGTCGACATCGACTACGGCGTAGACACTGACGTCGACATCGACTACGAAGTAGACACTGATGTCGACATCGACCACGACGTAGACACTGATGTCTATATCGACCACGACGTAGACACTGAAATCAACATCGACTACGGCGTAGACACTGATGTCGACATCGACCATGACGTAGACACTGACGTCAACATCGACTATGGCGTAGACACTGATGTCGACATCGACCAGGACGTAGACACTGATGTCGACATCGACAACGACGTAGACACTGAAGTCGACATCGACTACGGCGTAGACACTGATGTCGACATCGAATACGGCGTAGACACTGATGTCGACATCGACTACGGCGTAGACACTGATGTTGACATCGACTACGGCGTAGACACCGACACTGACGTCGACATCGTCCATGACGTAGACACTGACGTCGACATCGACGAAGACGTAGTCACCGAAACTGATGTCGACATCGACCATGACGTAGACACTGATGTCGATATCGACTGCGGCGTAGACACTGACGTCGACATCGACTACGGCGTATACCTTGATGTCGACATCGACTACGGCGTAGATACTGACATCGACTTCGTCGTAGACACTGATGTCTACATCGACTACGGCGTAGACACTGATGTCGACATCGACTACGGCGTAGACACTGATGTCGACATCGACTACGGCGTAGACACAGTCACTTACGTTATGTCACCGAGTTATGATGTGATGAGTTATGATGTGATGTGTTATGATGTGATGAGTTATGATGTGATGAGTTATGATGTGATGTGTTATGATGTGATGAGTTATAAAGTGATGAGTTATGATGTGATGAGTTATGAAGTGATGAGTTATGATGTGATGAGTTAAGACGTGATGAGTTATGATGTGATGAGTTATGATGTGATGAGTTAAGACGTGATGAGTTAAGATGTGATGATTTATGATGTGATGAGTTATGATGTGATGAGTTATGATGTGATGAGTTATGAAGTGATGAGATATGATGTGATGTGTTATGATGTGATGAGTTAAGATGTGATGATTTATGATGTGATGAGTTATGATGTGATGAGTTATGATGCGATGAGTTATGATGTGATGAGTTATGATGTGATGAGTTATGATGTGATGAGTTATGATGTGATGAGTTATGATGTGATGAGTTATGATGTGATGAGTTAAGACGTGATGAGTTATGATGTGATGAGTTATGATGTGATGAGTTAAGACGTGATGAGTTAAGATGTGATGATTTATGATGTGATGAGTTATGATGTGATGAGTTATGATGTGATGAGTTATGAAGTGATGAGATATGATGTGATGTGTTATGATGTGATGAGTTAAGATGTGATGATTTATGATGTGATGAGTTATGATGTGATGAGTTATGATGCGATGAGTTATGATGTGATGAGTTATGATGTGATGAGTTATGATGTGATGAGTTATGATGTGATGAGTTATGATGTGATGAGTTATGATGTGATGAGTTATGATCTGATGACTATGATGTGATGAGTTATCGTATGATGAGTTATGATGTGATGAGTCATTATGCGATGAGTTATGATGTGATGATAATGACTTTTTTATTTCCTTATACATATCAAGACCAACTGGCATGTGTCAGGAACGCATTCTCCCAACTGCTGAACCTTATTGGTACAATTATAGAGTTATGAAAATTTCATTATGTTTCAGATTGTACACTCGTGCGCTGGTCGGTCTCGCTTGTAATCTGCACAGAGGGAGGGAATTGAGGTCCTTGTTCATTGATCTGCTTGAAAGGTGAGATTTCATTTTAATTGTACTTGTAGCAGAATTTTGAAATTGATTTTATGCATTTGTATGTAGAAAAGTAGGAAATGTATTTTTTATACTTATTTGTGTATAAAGTATATTGTTATGTTCCATACAACGCTGCATCGGTCATTGGTGACCAATGAAATATTTTTGTGTTGTGTCTGCCGACTCTCCATTCCATGTTTAAACTTTGTTTTTTCTTATTTAGTTTTGTGTAATATGTTAAAAGTTTTTTCTTTAACCCATCTATTTTTAAGGTGTAAATCACAGCACATCATACAAGGTGTTTTTTTAATAATAATAATAATTTCTTTATTTGTATAAAATGTAGGTACAATAATAGTCTTAACTTAAAAAAATATAGCTCCAGTACATTTTGCCTGTTGGCATACAAAGTTAAAGGCTATGGCTTATAATACTAAACATAAAAAAAAAACTTATCTTTAAATGACACCATGACAAAAATAATAAAAATTGAGAAGATAAGGGTTAAAGTTCGTCATTTAAAAAATCTGTAATAGAATAATAACACTTCTTAGTAAGCAGTGAAGACAGGAGGTGCTTAAATTTTCTTAAGGGCTGATCCTTTATACATTTCGGTATTTTATTAAATATGATAGGTGCCATCCCAA
The DNA here is from genome assembly GCA_905146925.1 of Autographa gamma. NCBI lineage: Eukaryota > Metazoa > Arthropoda > Insecta > Lepidoptera > Noctuidae > Autographa > Autographa gamma. The sequence continues at coordinate 902,491 of LR989878.1, read as the reverse complement.
CAATGTTTTTTTTTAACAATGCAGTATTTAAATTGCCTGTGCATAATAGGTTCCTGTACTTTGACCGCATGGTAGTAGTTTTTCTTCCACATTTTTGGAATCACATATCGATACCTAACAATACCTTCACTTATCGGACAGAGGTTTCTTAACACCCTGTATAAAATAAACAATTTAGTATAAATATTTGTCATCATCATCATCATCATCTCCCGAGCCTTTTACTAATTATGTTGGGGTCGGCTACCAATCTCACCGGAATTTTACATGAAGCGACTGTCTATCTGACACACAACACATGTTACTGGGTAACACAGTATCCCATAGTAAGACTGGCTGTCAGAATTGTAATGACTTAACGACTGCCAAAGATCAATGTATGACAGATAATATTTGTATGTGTTTTAATTGTACTTGTGTTTGTATTCCAGATGTGTAGAGCCGCTCCGCCTCGGCTCGTGGCCGCGAACAGATCTAGCGCAGTTCCTGTGCGCGTACGAACAATGCGCGCTACAGATGGATGTCTTGAGGTAACATTACTAGATTTATTTATATTATGTATTTAGTCGATTATATGGGTTTACCGATTGCGATCCCAGGTCGGTCGCTGCAAACACAATCTAGCGAAATGGGGGATCATAGACCCTTCTGATATCCGGTGTGAGTGCGGCCTTTCCGTTCAGACAATGCCACACCTGCTAGAGTGCCCAAAGTGTCCGGACACCTGCACTTTGGAGGACTTGAACCTCGCCAACGACGCTGCAGTTCGTGTGGCCAACTACTGGGCGCAGCGTATTTAGATTTAAATAAATTAGTTTACCATCGACTCGAAAAGAAAGAAAGAAGTCGATTATATTATTATAATTTTATCCTAGCTTTGTCAAGTTCAATAATCTTCGCGGTCGAGTGGCATACACACCGATTTTCTGCGTTGTCAGATCTGAGGTCCCGGGTTCAACCCCCGGTCGAGTAGCATTTTTGTATGATGTGTTACTGGTTTTACAATAATAATAATAATAATTTTAAATATTTGTTTCTTATTATAATAATAATTTTAAATGTGTTTCTTACAGGGAAGCGGATTTGAAAAGCGTTTGGGAGCGATACATGCGAGTCATAAGCCAATGTCTATTGACTATGTACCATATTTAATTCATTACAGTTTTAAATACTATTGTAATTATAATGCTATTTACTTGCCCTAGTAAGATATTTTCTTAAACTGTCTCTTCAATCAGCTCTATAACTCTTGCAAAATCATTTGACAGCAAAATTTGTTTTTGATTGCTGTCTAAAACAGCAATTTTGCAAAATACGTAATACGGTTCACTATAGTCCGGCCGCTGAGAATGCGTTCCTGACAGGTGAGATCAATAGGAAGATGTTACTTTAATGTGGCGAAAAACTTACTAAAAATTAATTACTGTTACTTATTTGTCCTATAAACGTATAATATCAAACCAACTACATCGTTATTTCAGGTTACAATGAATAGTATAACACGGTTTTTATTTCCCCATACAAATCAAGACCGAGACATGTGTCAGGGAGGCATTCTCTCAGCGGCTGGACTGTAATAGGTGTAATTAATTTTATGATTAACTAGCTGTGCCCTGCGCTTTCACCCGCATGAATACGTAGGTCCCGTTCCCGGTGCCTTTATGTTATTCAGGGCGCAGATGAATCCAACAAATCACTATCGTAACAAACGTGAGATTTTTTTCCCGCGCAATTTTCCATTTTTTTTCTTTCATAAGAACCTTCTCTTGACAATAACAAATACAACAAAAAAAGAATTAGTGGAATCGGTCCAGGCGTTATTGAGTTATGCGCTTACCAACACATTTAGCGATTCATTTTTATACATAAGATTAATCATTTAGACAAGCAAACACTAAACAATATGACAATCAGACACAAATTAATTTTAGTTTTTAGATTTAGAAATGATTTTTAAAATAAAAAGGGGTAGTTATTTCTATATAATAATATGTCTGTATGTGCAATCTATACTTAAAACAAATTACTAAAATGTGAGTAGATATTGAGTGGATTTAGATTTAACTTTAGGTTTAAAATTTAACTAAAATAAGCAATTTTAAATGAGTATACCAAATCTTTTATGCAAAATGAAAAATCTTTTTAAACTATATTTTACTTTAATCACTACCAAAATGCCTAGAAACATATTTAGTTCGAATTCATGTTTTTAGTTGCTGTACATTATTTTTTCTTATTTTTTTAATATTTTTGTTTTTTTTTTTTATATTTATCTATTGAATTACTGTAGTATTGTGTATCTAGTTAAAATCATATCATAAAAATATCAAACCTATGTAAATAAAATCTATGTATAGATAAGGAATTTGTTACGTGTGTTTAAATAAAAATACATAAATTCAAAACAATGTTTTATTTATTATTAAAAAACAATTTACAAATAATATAACCTAATTACAAAATAATAGAAATTATAATCATTTATCACAACGCAACTATTTACAGATTTATTTATTTAAATCCGCGAAATTCGTAAATCCGTTAACGGATTTGCAGATAGGAAATCCGTAATTCCGTTTACGGATCTGCAGAGCTGAAATCCGTTAATATTAATACAGGTTAATGTTTAAAATCATTTGGCATACTTATCTTTTTTACGGATTTCAGAATCTAGGTTTCAGATTTTGTCTATTATAACATCAAATTGTATGAGGCAGAGATAAATAAGTATTATTATTGAATATTATAACTGCTTATATACATGAAGGGACTTTATTCATGAGCATAAAATAAAAATATCATTTTTTTTTTACATTTATGCACCCTTTTACTATCTTTTTAATAAAGAATTGTAGTTTTAAACAGTAATTAATTAACTAATATAAAGTAAAGCAGGTTTTTAAGCTCTTATTAAAATTATTTACAGATTGCTTGCATTTTTTTTTGTTACATGAGTTTAATATAATAATAATGATTTAAGTATATTCAATTGGAGAAACAATTAATAAATATTTTTTCTGTTTTAATACAATATTTAATCATTTAAGCTCGTTTAAAAAGTACATAAAAAAAAAAAAAAACTATTTTGTATTTTGCGTCACATATTTTTAAATTTTAAGTCATTTTGCACAATTTTTTTTATGTAGTTTACAAATTGTTATTGTCAATATTAAAATTGACTCATTTCTTCATTCAATACATAATATAGAATTGACTGAGCGTTATACAAAAAAATGGAAAAAAATACTAATATCATATACAAGGTGTTACCGAAAGGGTATATTTATCTAAAAGGGGTGAAGAGTACATCTGGTATAGAGTCAGTTTACAAAGTTTTAGCTCGAAATGAGTTAGCTTAATAATTGATATCTAATACACCAAAAATCATATTATATGGACAAATTACAATACATAAGAAAAAATATACGACAGGATTATTTTTTTTTCTGTATTTGACGCTCAGTCAATCATTTGACATTTTTTTCTTAGTCGATCATTTGACATTTTTTTGGAAAAAAAAACAAACATTTTTAAGTTTCGTAAGATTAAGTACAATACATACCAAAGCTACCTTACACACGTCACAGTTCAATCTTTCAAAGGCACCATTCATTAATTACTAAGCCAATTTTAATTACTAACATATCAAGGTAGCCTTTTTTAAGATGTAGTCTGACCGCTGAGTGAATTAGGGTACATGACTATGAAAAGTCAAAATTATTTACTGTTCAGTTATGTAATAAAAAATATTAGACACGTACTTTTTCTTTTAACAAATCAATATGAAAATTCAAAGATAAACCGTTTTTTTAAAGAGTTCTGAAGATACGCAAAAAAAAATCACTATCTTTACATTTTTTGTTTACGGGACACAAGAAAAAATACATCTCTAATATTTATTTAATATAACTGATAGATCATTAAATTAAAATTAGTCATCATCCCTATTACATTAATATTGAAAATTTCCAAAATTTCAAGAAAAGTATACAATAGGTAATGAAAAAGATCCGCTAGGGTATGCTACTCTCGCGTAAGGTCTATCTGTCAATTTCCACCAATCACAAGCCAGCTTGTCTCATTGGTGGAGAATGACTGATACACCTTATGTGACACAAGCGACATCTAGCGGACATTTAAAACAATTTTTATTTTCTGCAACTTTTTCTTAATAGAAATTACATTATTTTATTTATTTTTCATTTGATTTAATTATTTATTATTGTATTAAGTGCATTGAGCAAGTATAAGGCTTAATACCAATTCCAATCGAAATAAAACATTGAAATTTGAACTCTATAATATATGACTTAAAGTTCATTTTTGTAGTAACATTTTTTGATAGACATATTTTTGCGTATAAATTGAAAAATCAACTTAAATAACATGTTTCTAAAGCTCAAATTTCAATGTTTCTATTTAAACAAGTCGGAATACTCAGCCTTTTTTTGCTTACTTAATATTATTCACAAAAATGTAGCATTGAAATATACGCTTTATTTTCGGACGCATAACACTTATTTTTGATTGAATTATATAAACAAAATTTTCTATTTTCTGCGTTGTAATATATACTGTATTATAAGTACATAAGAGTTAGTTTTGATTGAAGTTATAAATATTTAAAGGTAAGTACGAAACCGACACAAGACAAATCAGTCTATCAACTTACTAAGCAGTTTTTGATAAGTTTTTATAAATACATAGATAGGAATGTCTTACAAGGTAATACTTGTAATTTGACCTAAAACTATAATCACATAGAACCATAGACTAGAGAATTTATAGACAAAAACTCGCTCAAAAGAAAAATGGCCGATCGTAATTGACATAACTTAATCTTGTCATTAAAATTAGTGATTGCAAATATTTAAAATAACAGATATTGATAAAAAAGAATGAATCGATTTTGATGATATCAACTCTAACGTATAGCTTGCAAATCACAAAAAAAAATGAAATCGAACCACAAGTTTTCGAGATATCGCGTAACAAACGTACAAAAAAAGCTGACGATCAAATTGAAGACGTGGCCCTTTTTAAGTCGGTTAAAAATGTGAAAATTATATACATATATTTTTGCTTTAGCTATTGCCTTATTTTTAGCATAGTCATCAATGCTCGTGCCTTCTCTATATGGGAAGAAGCCTGTGCCCAGCAGTGGGACGTTTATAGGCCATTTTATTCATATTTTGTCTATATATTCTCTAATCTATAGTTTGAAAGCTACATATTAATAAAACATTGAATGATTTGAAAGCCGTTAATTATTATTTACAATAGGCTTTAAACAGCTATAGAATGGGGTAGCATAAACTAATATATTTATCTCTAGATCTTTGTAGAGACGTATTAAGTATTTAATTATTTTCTTTAATTTGAAGGTTAAATATGACTAAGTTTAAAAGACAAACTACATTTTGATAAGTTTCGGTAATGGCACCCACCGTGGGGCTCACAAGAGTGATCAATGCTCGTTCTCTGTATGAGAGGCCTGCAGTGGGACAGTTACAGGCTAGTGTTATTAATTAGCTTTTAATAGTCATATTTAATTCTCAATTAACTAAAATCAATTGTAATGTGCAGGTTTAACATTAAATTTTATAATTACGATAATGACATTATATTTTGTCATTTAAAATTTGCATTTTTAATCTCAATAGTTAACTTTTTACAATAAATATCATTAGTCAGTTAAGTTTAATCTGTTAAGAATAACAATATTTAATATTGCCATCTCCTTTTAATAACTTAAGTTAGACAAGGACAAAACATTTGAACTGTCAAATTTGACATTGAAATTTTCTCGACAGAAAATACGATTTTATGGAAATCTTTTGTCTTTGTCTAACTTACGCTTTTAGAAAGAGAAGCAATATTAAATAGTTTATCTAACAGAATTTATTCAGAAAAGCAATATCTACATTGCTCTTTGTATGATGCATTTAAAAATAATCACCATTTTTTCATCAATGTAATTTTGGCTTGTAATGTTACTGAAAATTATATTTTTTTTGCTAATTATTATTATTTTAAGCTGCCATTTTTTAGCTAATTATACTAAGCGATGAAATTTAATAAATATTTTTAATATAAGTAATGAAGTTGATAATTATTTTTAAATGTATCATACATTGAAAACTCGACATAATAAGTTATTTACATAGATTTGGTTATTAATAAATCGCACTTAAAGATCCTTATAGAAATCTATACAAGATTAGGCGCATAATAGATAATTTAGATTTTGATAATAAATTGAAAATCTGACTTACAACGGGCCTGTTGGTCTAGTGGTTAGTGACCCTGACTGCTATACCGGAGGTCGTGGTCATTCCCACCCGGGACACATGTTTGTGTGATGAGCACGATCATTTGTTGTGTCTGGGTGTAATTTATCTAATATGTATGTATTTGGAAATATTTAAGTATGTTTATCAGTTGTCTGGTTACCATAGTGCAGGTTCGGTCTAGCTTGGGATCAGGTATCTTTGAGTAGTCCAAAGATATTATAACTTTGGGGTAAATAAGCGTCAGATTGACTTAAGTAAGTCTCAAAGTTAAGTGAAGTTTAAGTATCGAGTTTAAAATGTCTCTTTGTTATTTAAAAACTTTTATCTAACCTTTTCTCAAGCTATGTTCGGCTTCCAGTCTCCCCGACAGCTGAACACCAGTATGTTATAGAGCGACTGTCTGTCTGACACACAACACATTTACTAAGGGATACAGTATTTCATAGTAAGACACTGATTTACGATGAAGGAAAGCGTACATTTAATTAATCTGATATTTTTTTAATAAATGCCTTGTCTATAGATCTTGTACTTTGGCCTAACTTTGCTCAGCAGTGGGACTTAAAAGTTGGTAATGAATCATTTATTTGCTTACCCATTTTTTTTCTATAAGTATCTGGGATTTTTCATTTCTTGAAATGGTGGAAAAAGGGTGATTTTTTTGGAAAAAAATATTAATTACATCAACAACTCTGACAAATGTTTGTTCCAGCTTTGGCACAAACATATTTATTCTATGTATAATATGTGTATGTTCTTTGTGTATGTTTTAAGTAAGGAAGTTATTTTAAAAATACATTTTCATATACAAGATGTTTTTATTATATCGATTTTCTTACTGAATACTTTTCAAAGGTGCACATAAAGTGTTAAGTGTTTTGCCCAGCAGTGGGACTGTATTCAAGTGTAAGGTGAGAGAGGGCAGTATTGCCATATAAAAGTCTACAATACAAGAGAAATCCAATGAACTGTAGAAATTGTTTAATAATTTATTAACGCTTTGTACAATGGCAATCTTAAACTATGATTTTAATTATTTACAATTGCAAAATTCATAGAAAATCAATTTTATTCATGATTATACTGGCAACATTTGCCTATAAATCTGATAGATACAGAATCAACTAGAGATTTCAGTTTTTAACATCCGTTAAACGGATTTCATAATCTTACGGATGTCAACAAAATCCCTAGTATCGACTAATGGGCGATTTCAACCTATTGGGCAACTATTGACCTATTGGAAAACTATATAACCTATTATGCGCCTATTCTTAACTTTCAGTCATTTCATCCCGGCCCGGTGTCTTGTGTCTTGTACTTATTCGAGAATGACTAAACCGTTTCCGATGGATTTATACTAAGATATGCCTACATCAGATCTCATAAAATTTAAACCAATTAAGTACTCCGAAAAGGGCTATATAATAAATTCGGAATGGACTAACACCGGACCTTAAAACTACACTGGACCTAAGACCTAGGTCCACTTCGTCCAATGACTAGTCTAGGATTCTAGACCTTTACATCACAATTCTTGAAAAAAATTGGTTTTTTCACGATCACCAGGTCCGTTGTATTGTTTAGGACCTTAGGCCCAAGTCGCGACTGTTTGGGTCTACAGCGCGAGGTCCCGGATTTGACCTCATATGTCGACTTCGCATATTTTCCTTTTCTGAGGCAGGTTTTGACTTTTCTTGATTGCCTCTTGCTTTAGACGCTGGTAGGTCTCCAGTCTCGATATCGCGTATTCCTGGGGGAAAAGGGTGGGTTAGATATTTTGTTTATAAGAAAAGGTTTTAAGACAAAAAAAATAAGGAAAGTTTAAAGTTAAATATTTGGAATGGGCTTTAGAGTTTTGTCAATTTCTTATTTTGAACTATACTTAATTTAAAACTTATAAAAAAATCTGACAAGCACCCAAAAAATAATAATAATATGTAGAAATATATTAATTTAGGTATTGCAAATGTAGTTAAGTAGATATGTTTTAAACAGTATCTATTAAATTAATAAAAAACAAAAAGAAAACAGCAGAATAATCATTAAAAAAGACATAAATAGACAACATACGAAGCTAAAACTGCAGAGTTAGCAATTTCTTTTTTTAATCTTTTGCCATAGATAAACTCACCCAATACCCAAAGGGTATCTGACTCTTGGAAGCGTTAACAATAGACCAGAGCGTCCAGAACAGATGGCTGGCGCAGGCGAAGGCCTCCACCTCGTCTAACAGTTTGTTCACGTCGTCGAGGGAGGCTTCCGGCTTGCGATCGTCTTGGCCCGAGTAATGCTTCAGGTACTGCTTTATGAAGATTTCCTAGAAAAACAAACAATTTGGTATGAGTACGTCAGAAAAATATAAGAAATAGAGAGTGTTATAGGTCACCTAGAATAATATTAACTTTTAAACTATCACACTGCATGATTACAGTACTAAAATTCACGGGAATGCACTGAAGTCTGCTTGCGACCACGGCCGGTGTAACCCGGTCATGGTCGCTAGACAGGCCTGTTGGTCTAGTGGTTAGAGACCCTGACTGCTATACCGGAGGTCGTGGGTTCGATTCCCACCCGGGACAAATGTTTGTGTGATGAGCACGATCATTGGTTCGGTGTCTGGGTGTAATTTATCTATAATAAGTATGTATTTAGAAATATATAAGTAGATTTATCAATTGTCTGGTTACCATAACACAAGCTCTGCTAAGCTTGGAATCAGACAACCGTGTGTGCGATGTCCCGGAATATTATTATTATTATTATTAATGCATGTAAGTGCTTATTCCCGAGAATTATATCACATAAGGATAAGCCTATGCTTTATGAAGATTCCCTGAGAAATATAATTATAAATGTCCGACTATAGGTACAGGCCTCTTCACATAGAAGCCTTCGCTATATAAGGCACCTAGTAATAGCCACACTTTAAACTTTTAATTTCGAAAACAGCACATATTCTTTAAATAATCACAAAAATTAATAATTCTAATAAATATAAGTGATTTTAATAATAGTTTTAATAGTTGAAATCTTATTAACCACTTAATTTTGATCAAAAAGATTTTTTTGCTAACTAAACATGTATAACTGAAAATTATAAAAAAAAAATAGGTACATACCTTCTGCTCCAAATTGGGACAAAAATCTTGATTCTCAAAATAGAACGGGTGTTCCGGATTGGTGTAATCATAGGCCCATTCTTGAAAATGGTTGGCTATATCGAAGCCCCGATAATTGTAGGCGCAGTACTCAAAGTCTATAAACACTAGCTTAGGTTCCCCTATATCTGAGACTCTAGATATTATCGTGTCTGAGGTGTTAGCGTCTTCGAACTGTGAGATTTCGTAGGCGTCCTTCTTGTCGAGGTCGGAGTCGTAGGATTGTATGTACAGCGCGGACAGCTCCTCGTCGGCGGCGGTCTGCGCCGAGTCTTCTAGGAGCAGGATGTTACCTGCGGAAAGTAACTGTTGCTGAGGTCGGGGAATAGATGGGTGGTTATGTACCAGCATAATTTTAAATAGTCGAAATGTCGAACCGAGGGAGTTTTGAATATTATTTTATGTGGATGGTCATTTAAAACTTACTTAGATTAATGTATAACTACAGCTTATTACTATTTTTTTTAATTTAAAGTTAATAATTATTGTGAGTGATATCGCTTTTGGATATTAAATAATTTCCTGTATTAGATAGAGAAAATACTGCATTGATTTACACAGTATATTAAAAAAGACTGACTAAAAAGACTAAAAATGGCTAAAAATAGCCCTGAGTTCATTTCGACATTTCTTCTCAGGGTAGTCATGTTCTTTATTCTATTATTCAAATATGTATGAGTAATTCACTCTTTTTTTCACCTAACAACAGACAAAAATCTGTTCTAATTTGTCCACTATCCAAAACTTTTATAGTAACATAATTATCCATATCAACTGAAAACAATATAACAACAGTTCTCATAAGTATATATACATAGTTTTTGGAAATATAGCATACCTTCTTGCATATCATTATGACAGAAGCAGACTGGGGACTCGACAGTAGCCAGGAACTTCTTCAACCACTCTATCTCCTTGTCGAAGTCTATCGCTTTGAGGATCTTGATTATACGCTGCTCTTCTTCGTTCTAGAAGGGGAGAGAGGGAATTAATAAAAATCTTAGCACATTTTGAAATTAAAATTTTCTCATGCTATATTGAAGCTCCCTTTAATAATTTATAGGGAACTTGTCTTTTGTTTATCAGTTTTTTAAGGTTATCAAGGGTAACCTCAAAATAATAATAAAAATATATATAATCACTTAGCCTTAGGTTAGTGGTAGTTAACTTAGGATTTTTTTAATAACAATATTAGTCGCCGAAGACAGGCAGAAGTAGTGCTATTTATATTTGGAATATTAATAAAATTGTAAATATTGATAGACAAATTGTATGAAGAGTTTTGACGAAATTTAACACATAGATAATTATAACTTAAGGGCTTTGATACGTCTACATATTTTGTAATTAAAAATTAAAAAAATCAAAACGATTCCTAAACTATATAATAATTAATAAAATGGCATTGGAAACCCGGCAGCATCTAGATTTTTTTTTTTATTCTGACTGGATGTACCTAGAAAAACGTTTTGCCACGCTGCCACAAATAAATTAGTTCTAAAATTTAATAATAAATCCATTTTAATATGTACCTTCCCCTGAGTCCCAGCCAGCCGCTCCTCCTTGACAGTCTTGAGCCACTTCCCCATCGTCTTCCAGATGTAGTTGGGCTCCTTGTTCAGGGGCACGTCCATGGAGTGGATCGCCGCCATCTTCTCCGCTATCTTCATAGATAGGGCCGGGTCTGCTAGCTCGGCGGTCTGGAGGGGGCGGGCCTGAAATGTAACATAACATACCATCATGCCTGTATCCCCGAAGGGTTAGGCAGAGATGTACTAATGTACACCCACAGTTCGCCGGTATGTTTAGGTCCCATGTAATAGGGGGCGAGCCTATTGCCACTAACCGGGCACAAATCCAAACTCCGACCTGCTACTGAGAATTTCATAGAAAAACCCAATAACACCTTGGTCGACTTGGGGATTGAACCCAAAACCTCTAGCGTAGCAGTCGCGTTTAGAACCACTAGGCCAACGAGTCAGTCTTCAAACTTACCGTTCCTCATAAATTCGGTAAGTTTGAAATGACGCGGTATATTTGAAACTGATATTTTTTTCTGCCATTTTGTATTTCAATGATTTTTATATATAAAATAATGAAACATATTTAATGAATCTAAAAACAAATATAATTTAAAATTACTTACAGGTATAAACTCTTCAATTCGTCCACCAGAGAAGACCCCATGTAACTTGGGGCCCAGCCTTCGTTCCGACAGTAGAGTGAACACGACAGATTCTGTGACGATCGCGTCCATCGCTCGCTCTCCGTGCACTTGCCCGTAGATACGGAGGAGTACCTGGAGGGGGGAGGCAATGGATTGTAAATAATTGCAAGTGGATAAAATCATGTGGATTGCTTTGTGAGAAGGTACAGTTGTTCTATGGATACAGAGGCAACAAAGGTAACACAAATACTGAGATTCAAGCTAAGGTAGAGAAGTTTTTTTTTTCGTCCGGGTATCTAATTCGGAAGCTCAGAGGTACACTTAAAAACCTGTGTGTGTGCACTGTGCAGGTAGTTAGTGAAATTAAAGTTTTAATTTTATAATTTTAGATAGTTGGTATTGAAAGAAGAGATGATCTGAAGAAGCTAAATTTAATATTGCTGAAACCATCTAATATTCGGTCACCTGATATAAGTTGCCCTTACGTTGGATTGCAAGTTTTTTCAAAGGATATATTCAGACACTCAATGGGTTAGTTAAAAAAGCGGCTGATGCACCTAGCTAGTGGTAGCGGGTTCAAGGTCTTACTGTACTTTTTATAATTAATTTATTCTTCATCCTCGGCTTCCGGCGAGTTCTCCCGCTGCTGGTAGCCGCCGAGTTTTGTCACATAGCTGCTCGTGTCTAGATAGAAGCATACCTTCTTAGGCTCCTCGAGAGCACAATACGTGACGGAGCCCGTCCTGTTGATGACGCTCAGCTTGCTCGCGTCCTCGGCTTCCGGCGAGTTCTCCCGCTGCTGGTAGCCGCCGAGTTTTGTCACATAGCTGCTCGTGTCTAGATAGAAGCATACCTTCTTAGGCTCCTCGAGAGCACAATACGTGACGGAGCCCGTCCTGTTGATGACGCTCAGCTTGCTCGCGTCCTCGGCTTCCGGCGAGTTCTCCCGCTGCTGGTAGCCGCCGAGTTTTGTCACATAGCTGCTCGTGTCTAGATAGAAGCATACCTTCTTAGGCTCCTCGAGAGCACAATACGTGACGGAGCCCGTCCTGTTGATGACGCTCAGCTTGCTCGCGTCCTCGGCTTCCGGCGAGTTCTCCCGCTGCTGGTAGCCGCCGAGTTTTGTCACATAGCTGCTCGTGTCTAGATAGAAGCATACCTTCTTAGGCTCCTCGAGAGCACAATACGTGACGGAGCCCGTCCTGTTGATGACGCTCAGCTTGCTCGCGTCCTCGGCTTCCGGCGAGTTCTCCCGCTGCTGGTAGCCGCCGAGTTTTGTCACATAGCTGCTCGTGTCTAGATAGAAGCATACCTTCTTAGGCTCCTCGAGAGCACAATACGTGACGGAGCCCGTCCTGTTGATGACGCTCAGCTTGCTCGCGTCCTCGGCTTCCGGCGAGTTCTCCCGCTGCTGGTAGCCGCCGAGTTTTGTCACATAGCTGCTCGTGTCTAGATAGAAGCATACCTTCTTAGGCTCCTCGAGAGCACAATACGTGACGGAGCCCGTCCTGTTGATGACGCTCAGCTTGCTCGCGTCCTCGGCTTCCGGCGAGTTCTCCCGCTGCTGGTAGCCGCCGAGTTTTGTCACATAGCTGCTCGTGTCTAGATAGAAGCATACCTTCTTAGGCTCCTCGAGAGCACAATACGTGACGGAGCCCGTCCTGTTGATGACGCTCAGCTTGCTCGCGTCCTCGGCTTCCGGCGAGTTCTCCCGCTGCTGGTAGCCGCCGAGTTTTGTCACATAGCTGCTCGTGTCTAGATAGAAGCATACCTTCTTAGGCTCCTCGAGAGCACAATACGTGACGGAGCCCGTCCTGTTGATGACGCTCAGCTTGCTCGCGTCCTCGGCTTCCGGCGAGTTCTCCCGCTGCTGGTAGCCGCCGAGTTTTGTCACGTCGTCGGGTAGGGCCACGTAGTACAGGAAGTTTGAGAGGCCGCCACTGTGGAAGATACATAGAGATAAATAAAATTGTTCGCTGGACATGCATCAGCCCATCTTGCAAAGTGACATTTCTAAAATCATTGAAGGTGCGTAAAATACATTGCATTTCAATCGACAAGCACCACTTAGGCTTATCAGTTGAGTCACTTCCATACATTTGGGCGACTCGATCAGCGTTAACGCTTGTAGAAATGTTACTTGGCTAGACTATGACATCAATAAGGATCTAACTCTTGTTTCCCAAAAAAAAAACTAAAAAAGAGTAAGATATCAAGTAAACTACAAAAAGAGGTAAACTGCAACTAGAGTCAGTACATTTAACGTTTTAAAAGAGCTTAAAAAGGCCTACTTGAAATAAAAATATTTTGATATTGAGGTACATTATCAAGATTATTCGATAAATGAATCTAGTGTTTGAGAAACACTTTTGAAAAATATATACCCACATAATTATGAAATTAACTACACCAGGACACCAAACAAACCGACAGAAACCAAAAAACTGCTTATTTTTTAAATACACATTCATTGATACTTGACAAAACAATAACTAACTACTCGTCTCTCAAGGCATTCCGTCGTTATCTCACAATGTGCGCTATCGGCAAGTAATTTTCCACCGCTCTACATTTACAAATCGACACGTTATTATATATTTATGGTTAGTTAACTTATGTTGTAATATTGACTGCCTCGTTGGCCTAGTGGTTCCAAGCGCGACTGCTACGCTAGAGGTCTTGGGTTCGATTCCCAGGTCGACCAAGGTGTTATTGGGTGTTTCTGTGAAATTCTCAGAAGCAGGTCTGAGTTTGTATTTGTGCCCGGTTAGTGGCAATAGGCTTGCCCCCTATCACATGGGACCTAAACATATCGGCGAACTGTGGGTGTACATTGGTACACCTCTGCCTAACCCTTCGGGGATACAGGCGTGATAGTATGTTTTTTAATATTGTATTGATATCAAAAGTAGTGTTTTTTCTGAATCGTATAAAGTTCGCATGGTTTGGCGTTTGGCCAAGGAAGAGGGATGGATCATCATCTATCCTACCTGTTCCCAATTAAATTTGATCGGCGCAATGCGAATTCAGCTTCCATTTATCTCTACTCGTCATCTCAGCATTCACTCCTTTCTCATATCATCTCTCACACAATCCATCTATTTTATGGATGGATATGTCTTTATGTTAAATCTAAGTCGAGTTAATTACAATATTTCTACCGAACGAATGGACCAAATTACAGTTGCATTTCTCCGGTGTCGTGGCAAAAAAATCGGTTTACTGCGAAGTTAACCTTCTGTACAAATAACTATTACTTCGTGCTATTATTTTTCACCGAATTATCCTTAGCAATTCACTTAATCACTAACAAAAACTTGACTAAAGAAGGAAAACCAGAAAACATTAAAAAAACGTTAACAATGGGTACATGGGAACACTTTTTTGCGGGTTCTTGAAAGATTTCAATAAAAAACTGTCATTTCATTGCTTACGAGAATCGATATAATAAAGGTTGTCACGAAATGATAGTTTTTGTATAAATGTCGTTTAAATCCAAGTTTAAAGAGAATCGATAAAAAAATAGTGGTCAAGTAAATTTTATACCTAACTTATTCTGAGAGAATGCGTTTCTGACACATGTCAGTTGGTCTTGATAAAAAACCCTGATATATTATTCATTGTAACCTGGCATAATGATATAGTTCTAAATAGTATTGTTCATTGTTAGGACAAATTAGAGATGTATTTTTTTTTTAATAATTCCGGACAACATCGCATACATTGTTCCGAACCCAAAGTAAGTAGCTATCAATCACTTGTGTTATGGAATTCAGAAACAACGAAGGTACCATAAGCACCCAGACCTAAGGCAATGTAGAAAAGTGACTTTCTGCATTGACCCGACCGGGGATCGAACCCGGGACCTCAGAGCTAGCGGCACTTTGAAAACCGGTGCGTACGCCACTCGACAACGGAGGTAGTCAGTTATATATTTGTCGTAAATCCTCCTCCACATTAAAGTTATATCTTACTGTTGATCACGACCTGTCAAGAACGCATTCTTTTAGCGGCCGGACAATAGCTATATACCGCAATTTCACCTTTCAAAGAAGTCAGTTTATGAATGATTTTGTCAAAAGCATTGATTGTTACTCTCCTATTTATGAAAACTTCCTCAAATTTTAAACCTTATGAAAATCTGTCTACTGCCCGTTCTCGAGTTATAAATAGTGTAACTAACCCGACTTTCTCCCATATAAATTTCACTGCAAATGTCTTTAATTATCAGTTATTCAGCAATTCATCATACCTTCCGTTGCTGAGAAAGTATGGCATTGCAAAGATGAACGTAGGTATCATACAGAGTGTTTGAAGTGAACCTGCATCAGAAATAGCACAAGCCTTTTACTTGCTAGTGCCGCAGACCCAGCACCGACACTCGTAATTATTCATAAACATTCGAACCCAATGGCCTGGCACGCGACGACGGCAAGAGACCGGACGGTATGTCTTTGTTCCCGTGGAAGGTGGATAGGCCTTTAGTGTGGGACGCTACTTGCGTCGATACTCTTGCGCCTTCCCATCTTCCTAGCACGTCGTGCTGTGTTGGCGCTGCTGCTGCGGCTGCCGAGAACCTCAAGCGGCGGAAATATACCAACCTAGTTGGTAGTTATATATTCGAGCCGTTTGGGGTTGAGACCCTTGGTCCGTGGGGTCCGAGTGCACATAGTTTTTTTAAAGTTTTGTCCAAACGCCTGGTTGACACTTCGCGTGACACAAAGGCTGGCTTCTACCTAGGTCAGCGCATAAGCATTGCCATACAACGTGGCAATGCTGCCAGCCTTTTGGGCACACTCCCAGTCGACAGCGATGTGGATGAATTTTTGATGCCTTATTTTAGTTTATATTTTTTCTTATTTACTGTGTAGGCTTAGTTTTTTTTTATTACCTATTTAAATATCTTAAGTTTAATTGTAATATAGTATGTTTTATTAATTGTAATAATGTAGTGAATTTACATATAAATAAAAACTGTATTGATAGTTATAAGGAACAATGGGTTTGATATGTTAGTTTTAACCAAAAACCCTAAATGAAATTAAATACAAAAAAAACCTTCCGCTTAATCTTTAATCAATGATTACAATTCAAGGTTTTTAGTATTTATTTACATTTTTGTGCGTTTTATATCTTACTGGCATAGCGTGATGACCTTGTTTTCCGATTGGCTGAGATATCACGAGAATCTCCGTGACTCAGCGTTTTTATTTCAAAGAATAAAATTTTAATTTCAAAAATACTGTATACGGTATATCTTTATTGTAGCTCCATCTGGTGGGTTTTAACTATAAAATAAATAAATAAATGCAGACAACATCACATACATTGCTCTGAACCCAAAGTAAGTAGCTTTAAGCATGTGTTATGGAATTCAGAAACAACGAAAGTACCAGAAACACCCAGACCCGGGACAATGTAGAAAAGTGAGTTTCTACATTGACCCGTCCGGGGATCGTACCCGGGACCTCAGAGCTAGCGACACTTTGAAAAACGGTGCGTACTCCACTCGACCACGGAGGTCGTCATTAAAATGTGTAAAGAATGTATGGTTTGACATGATACTCATGTAGTTTTGAGTGCATGGGAACTGGTGCAGTAGTTGTGTAAGAAAATGGTGACAAGTTCGCATGCAGATAAATATTGATTTGGGCTAAATGGAAATGAATGAATTTGAAAATAAGAGTAGTTCTGGTAATAATAATCCAGCCTATAAACGTCCCACTGCTGGGCACAGGCCTCTTCCCGTATAGAGAAGGCATGAGCATTGATCACCACGCTTGCTCTCTGCGGATTGGTGATTTCAGATCCCAAATTTTGGAATCCAGGTTTCCTCACGATGTTTTCCTTCACCGTTTGTCAGAAGTGTCTTAGAATAATTAAGAAAGTACGTATAACTTTGAAAAGTTAAATTGGTACTTGCCTGGGTTCGAACCTGCAACCTCGTGCATACAAATCCGTTCATTGAACCGCTAGGCCACCACGACATGCAGTTCTGGTAAAAAAGGCTTTTTTTCTCAGCAGTAGGATAAGAAACATTTGTAGGTAAGTTTTAAAAGACAATTTATCTGACTATACAATTAAAAGAGAACTTTCTTGATATCTTAAATAATGCAAATACATTTAGTATTTCAATAAAATATGTTTTTCAACAATGGCAGAAAAATAGGGAGGCCTATATAGGTCGCGTCAGGTAAAAAGAACGCTGGCGGAAGGTGGGGAGGGTACGTTTGCGCAATTCGGCAGGCGAAGGTCGTCCTACGAACCAATAGCGCACCGGCAAACATGCGGCTCGTGCCCCCCGCACTTCATACCACCAAACAGACCGATAGATCGCGTTCTGCGCATCTTCACAGCTAGCGTTCTTTTTAAGGTGACGCGACCTATACCCAGCAGTGGGTGATTCCGGGCTGATATGATGATGATGTTTTTCATTCTTACACTTCAGTTTTTACCCGGTAAAATAATAATAAATAATATTATTTTACATTTTCCTCGATTATCGCTCATTTTAAAAGAATCTTACCTTCTTTTTAATAATTTACCTGTCAGAGTGACTGATCAAGAAATTGTAATTGTACTATATTGAAAAACATAATAGCACTTCTTATAATTCTTAACCAACTTTAAAAGAGAGGAGGCTCTCAATTCGTTTGTAATTTTTATAGATTTAAACCGCTATTTGTAGTTATTGTCATACATAGTTTTTGCATAAGGCCGTTTCAATGTTCTTTAGGAACTTATTCATCAATTTCAGTTTAGCTTTAAATTGGAAAAAATAACAAGAATGTCACCAGCTAGAAGTAATTGCGCATTTTCTTTACTACAAAACTACTGTTTCCATCCACTATAAATCTATTGTAACAACGACCTTAAAATGTCTTATATCACGGAAATGTTTGCAGTATTGATAGACAAACCAGGGTCGTAGTACTATGCTTCAAATCGATAGGTATGACCTGACTTCCATCTATAATACTAGGTCTAGGTCTAAAGCTATTGACGTCTAGCTATGGTTCACATAGAGTAAAAAAAATATAGAGTGCGTGTATCACTAAAAGCCCATTGCGCCGAGCATAAACCAATTATTGGCTGTATGCAGTAGATCCGTTTACTGATTTAAGTTATTGAAGAGTAAAAACAGAAGTTTATGCAAAATATTGATGTGACCGATACTATATAAGGTAATATTAGGGTGCGTCCACGTCTGACGATTGAGCACCAAACGAGCATAGCAGTAACAGTTTGCGAGCTGCTGGCGAGCGCCCTTTCGGGTCCATATTGTGTCTATACTATAAGAAATTGTACTACCTGCTATGTAACATATGGAATGCTTACAAAGATTTGAGTATTGAGTATTGGACAGCGTTATTGACACTAGTGCGTTCGCCGTATGCTCATGTGCTCGTTCGGTTTTCATTCGTCAGATGTAGACGAGCCCTTAGGTTTTGAGATAGTTTTATTAAAACAGCTCCCTCTGTTTGACACTATTTTACCACAAATCTAGTTCACACTAGTGATCACGGTTCATATAGATACCTACTCTAATATGTGCACTCTCTAGTTTCTTATCTATCTTCTAAGACCCAAGTCTAGGCTACTGTCAGCCCGGCTATCCTCATGGTATGGTGCACACAGCAACTAGCACTGCGCTCGGTGCTGCGGGCGAGCATCCCCGCTGGCGACACACATGCGTGTGGGAGACAAATGTTTTTTTATGACACAAGCCATTCTTGAATGTATTATTATTTACATAAGAGCGACAATCGATTACCTTTTTAATAATTTTTGGATTTATGAAAGAGAAATTTATTGCCGCATTCAAAGACGTTTAAAGGTACTTAAGGACTCCCTTAGCATCGATTTAAGTAAGCCAATTGTCAAGGGCGTAGATATTACAATACGGTAAGAGTTAGGTATAGTTGGATTCAAAGTTAATGGTGGCTGTGAAGTTAGCTACACGCTGCGCAGTACCTCGCCCCGCACCCCCGCTGGCGCATAAGTTTGTTACTGCGCAGCGACTCGCCTAGCGTTGAGAGCCGCCATTAAGTTTGCATCGTACTGTACCTTTGATTTCTTAGTATCGATTTTAGTAGCTTGAGATTAAAGGCTTGCTTAAATCGATATCGATTACAATGCGGCATTAGAAGCGTATTTTTTAATCTAGAATTATAGACCTTACAGTAAGTTAGAGTAGATATGTAACGACATTTTGAGAACATATTTTGATAAACACGTTATGTAAGTAACAAAAGGTTTTGTCTTTTGCTATGTGCATCAATAAATCATATTTTCCTACTTCATCATTTATAATCCCGTCAACTGAACTTTTTTCCTGGATTCCAAAATTGGGATCTGAAATTGCCAATCCGCAAGCAAGCGTGGTGATCAATGCTCGTGCCTTCTCTATATGGGAAGAGGCCTGTGCCCAGTTAGACATTTACAGACTGGAATTATTATCTGAACTTATTTTACTTATCATCATCATCATCATCAGCCGGAAGTCTTTCACTGCTGAACAAAGGCCTCCCCCCTAGAACGCCACAATGAACGACAACTCGCCAATTGCATCCACCGGGTGCCCGCCACTCTGACGATATCGTCAGTCCACCTGGTGGGAGGCCTGCCAACGCTGCGTCTTCCGGTATTTTACTTATAGGCTGGTATTATTCTTATACGCCTGAACTTTTTTTAGGTAACATTGGCACCAGTTGAACGCAAATTAGGAGTAATTAGTAATTACTTTCCAAGTAAAGCAACAGGTGAAAACTAGTTGGGTACTAGAATATTCTAGATCCTATCGCTTTAGGCATAGGTTGTGGGTTGAAGGACGTTTTGCCGACTTGACGGCGCCTACAGGTAATAAGTTTTACTTATATTTGACCTTTAGAAGTTGTTAAAGATTTTACCTGATTCGAGTTTATATGTCTGTTATTTATTTTTAACTCCGATGTAAATTGTTTTATAGGTTTATCCTGTGTCTGTCTGTGGTATGGTAGCTTCTAAAACGATAGTAAGGATGTTTTTTTTTTATTTAAAACTGACGTATTCAAAGTGTAATTATAATTTGAGTGTCTATTCAGCATTTTCCGATATGTCGGGGTTTACCTGACTTTTTATCTAAAGAAATATTAGTCATTTAAATGGTAAATAATAGTAGATATTACTGCAAAAAACACTCTTGTTGATTTCGCGTTAGTTTATAGACCTAAATGTATATTGTTCTTGCAGTTATATAAATACAATCTAGTTCAAAATTGACTACCACAACACTATGTATACTGGACATAAAACGTTCCTTATGATACGTACTTGATTTTCCTGAAGTCCAGCACCTTCGGGTCCACCGTCTTCCAGGAGCCGTGAAGGTAGTTCCTGCAGATCCTCGCCGCTACTTCTCTCATCTCCTCCTCTGTACCACACATCTGGAGTTTCTGTAACAATACATACATACTTTTATAAATAAATGTTCCGTAAGGCAAGAAAACGAGTGACGACTTCTAAATTAATTACTATCAAGGGAACTTGAAACGCTCGGGTCATGGGGTCCGAGCGCACGAAATCTTTTCAAAGAACTTTCCAAACGTTTGGTAGAATCTACTCGTGATCAGAGGGCTGGTTTGTTCCTTGCACAGAGAATCGGCATAGCCATTCAACGTGGCAATGCTGCCAGCCTTCTGGGCACGTTCCCCGCCATTGACAAGGATGACGATGAGTTCTTTGACGCCGTTTAGTTTTTATTTATGTAAGTTTTAATTTTAGTATCGTTAGAGTTTGTTCTTATATTAGATTTAAATAAAAATATAAATACATTACTATCATATAAATACAAAAAAGTACAACATCCGATTTTAATCTAATTTAAAAAAAATAGAGAAAACGTGGTATAAATGTAATAAAAGTAGGAGTAGATTTTAATGAAATTTAAATAGGATGGTCCTAACAGCAACTACATGGATAATTTTAGGTAGAGCACAAAGGGGTCACCATTGTGCTCTACCTAAAATTATAACATCTGCAATTACCATCAAAAATAAATGGTATATTATTTCATAACTACGGTATATGGATCATAAAAAAATATTTAAAATTGATCCACAAATGCCGAAGATATTGCACAGTACATACGAAAAACAACAGTCAAAATAATGTCCTCCACATTTTTTTCAGTCGTTAATTTTTTTCATACTAATTGCTAATTATTCAGAAGTATTAAAAACCTCAAACCAGGTGTAAATCATTAGTAATCTCAAGGTGACACATTGTATTCAGTTAACGTCTTTTTGTCCAATCCTATTCTCTAAACAAACCGTCGAATTGTCAAGAAGAATTGATATGGTTTTCATTGAATGTTTAGAAAACAGTAAATCGAGATCATCGGATAATTTGTACAGTAAAATGTATACTTCTTTAGTTTTCAATGTAAGCTGTTATAATGTACATTGACATTCTTACTAATGCTGTCCTACTTTTGCTGTGCCCGACAGGGTCCATAATGAACTGTTAACTCACTGTATTGACCACCTATGTAACATTATGCTATGCAAAAAAGAATCGAATTGTTATTATAAATGCGATACTAACTTTGTTTGTCTGTATGTTACGGTATCACGCTTAAACTACTGATCTGATTGAAGTGAAATTTGGTACAGAGATAGTCTAGAGCCTGAGAAAGAGACATGGCTACTTTTTATTGCAAAAAAGCTGCAAGGAGTTCGGGAGCAAGATGGGTCGACGACATAGTTAAAGTCACAGGTCGAGTCTGGATGAGGCTGGCACAGGAACCGTAGAAAATGGCACCAAAAAGGGGAGGCCTATGCCCAGCAGTGGGAGGACAAGGGGTGTAGATGATGATGATGGAGTTGAAATAGGGGATGGCAGTATAGCAGTAAGCAGTCTGCTTGCGACCACGGCCTGTGTAACCTGGTCGAAACGTCAAGGCCTAAAGGTATTTATGCATGTTCGCGCTTATTCCCGTGAATTATATCACTATAAACATGCAGCGCGATAGTTTAAAAGGGATGGCAATAGTATATTAATATTACTATTGAACACGGTATCCGCCACCCACCCGGGCTGGAGCTTGTTTTCTATAGATTCACCTCGGAAGAACAAAAATAATAGGTTCTGCGTTTGAAACAAAAAAGAAACTACGTCTCGCTCTGAAACACAGAATAATATACCTCTAAAACTGTTAGATATTTTGGTATGTTATCAAGCTGTTTTTTATCTAACAAGGTATAAAAATACTATATTTAATGTATCCGATTTATAGAAATACTATATTAGATAGAACATTTTTAAAATGAAATCTTTACATTGTATAAAATGTAGTCGCTTCCTCTGTATGTTCACTTAGGTCTTTGGAACTACACGACGAATTTTAATGCAGTTTTCATCAATAAATAGAGTGATTCAAGAGAAAGGTTTATATGTATAATACATACATAAATAATATAATGAAGAAAACCCGGAAAATGCTAGATACCGTACCAAGCAGAGGCTGGACGCTAGTTAGAGTATATTTTAAAGAAGACTAAAAAAAAGTGTTTGTTGTCGTCAAAATACTTTGTCAAAATTAATTAATTCTGTTATTGTTTACTAATAATAAGAGTAAACACTTCGCAATTGGCTCTCTGCCTATTTAAATAATTAATTTGATGATTTATCAAGACATATTTGTCGACAAGTTTATTTTGAAATGATTTATTATTGTTATTGTTGTTTAATAAAATTGTTATGTCATACTTAATTATTAGTGGTATTAGGAAAAGACAGGTGGTATTAGATAATGTCAACACAGCCGCACTGTATGCCCTCACTCTAATAGTCCGATGTGACGGACACCGGACGAGAGATCACAAGTTAAAACTGGACAGGAGCATCATCGTAAAATACCAAAAAAATAATAACTAGCTTTTACTGGCCTGTTGGTGTAGTGGTTAGTGACCCTGACTGCTATGCCGGAGATCGTGGTCATTCCCACCCAGGACACATGTTTGTGTGATGAGCACGATCATTTGTTGTGCCTGGGTGTAATTTATCTACAATATGCATGTAATAAATACATAAATGCGGACAACATCGCATACATTGCTCTGAACCCAAAGTAAGTAGCTATTAAGCACTTGTGTTATGGAATTCAGAAACAACGAAGGTACCACAAACACCCAGACCCGGGACAATGTAGAAAAGTGAGTTTCTACATTGGCCCGTCCGGGGATCGAACCCGGGACCTCAGAGCTAGCGACACCTTGAAAACCGATGCGAACGCCACTCGACCACGGAGGCATGTATTTAGAAATACATTAATAGTTTTAGTGTTGTTGTAAGTGTTTGCTATTATATTTGATTTTAGTATTAAGGTTCTCATAAGAGAATATTAGTATGTTAATCAGTTGTCTGGTTACCATAGTACAAGCTCTGCTTAGTTTGGGATCAGATGACCGTGTGAATATCCCAGGATATATATTATGTCGCAGTCAAATAGACATACTACATAACTGCAAATGTTTTTAAACTGACAATGCCGTACGTAAAAGGCGGATTTTACTATTTGTCTGCGACATATACATCATTGATGTATAAATATTTCAATCTAGGTGAAAATGTGGAAAAATCTATTGATCTTGTTTTTCTTTTTCACGGTGTAATCCATAATTTCGCACCAATTATTCTCGTCAATTTCAATAGCATCTAATAATTGCATTTGACGTGAAAATAACAGCATGATAATGAGTTAATTGATACAATTCAAACACAGACGCTATTATTGGTGTAATTGTGTTTGATTGCTTGTTTTAATATTACAATTAATGCAATCGTAGTTTATAATTAAAATGCATTTAGTGTCGGTACTGCTTTACAATGATAGATGTTTATAAAGTCAGGTAGAGACAAAATATGGTAAGATTTCACATAAACATAACATATCGTCACGCCTGTATCCCCGAAGGGTTAGGCAGAGGTGTACCAATGTACACCCACAGTTCGCCGATATGTTTAGGTCCCATGTAATAGGGGGCGAGCCTATTGCCACTAGCTGGCACGAATCCAAACTCCGACCAGGCTACTGAGAATTTCATAGAAAAACCCTATAACACCTTGGTTGGCTCGGGAATCGAACCCAAGACCTCTAGCGTAGCAGTCGCGCTTAGCACCACTAGGCCAACGAGGCAGTTCCATGGACTTGTAGGTAAAAATAACCCTATGTAGTAATCCAGTATATAAACTATGTATGTGCTAAATTCTATCCTTCTACGTTACTAGTTTATAAGTGAAAAAGCATTCATCTATCCACCATATAATTATCCAATACCAGATTGTGCCACAAAACTTGCTCAAATTACTACCTAACGCAAAAAAACTACATAAAAATCAACACAGTCATTCAGAAGAAAAATAACATCGGGAAAACATACAAACAAGCTTTCTAAACAAAACTCCGATGAAATCTCACTTCTATAATAAATAAAATCGATTTGTCATCTTTTAATCTTCAGTGACGAAATATCGTAAAGCGCATGCCAGACAGAGGAGACGTAAGACGCAGACGGGGCGCGGACATTTGTCCCTTTCATACAAAATGTATAGAAGCGTCGCGCCCGCGCCCCGTCTCTTCTGAATGTTTTGCATCGCAACGCTTCTATAGGGTGTTACAAAACCCCTGTCCGACCCGAAAGGGGGATTTAGGGTCATATGCCGAAATAAAATGTTAAATTTGGAATATTCATGATAATAACAATAATGATCTTTGAAGTAGCCGCCAAATTCCCTAAATTTGAAGATAAATCAAAAACAACACCACCGTTTTCGTCGGTGTTAATGGTGGCCTTTTGTATGATCATTTGGCACAACCTGTGACGATGCCGGAACTCTCACTATCCATTTAGAGAAAAAAAAAATTTTTTAGACATTTTTTTTTATTTATTTCAACATTAATGTAATCAGACATCGATACCTAACAACCCCTTAACGGATCGGACAGGGGTTTTGTAACACCTTGAATACAATTTGTATGAAAGGGACGCGGTAGAGACAAATGTCCGCGCCCCGTCTGCGTCTTACGTCTCTTCTGTCTGGCCTGCGCCTAAAAACGTAATGCGTATCACTCATACGGGATATGTTTTATCAAATAAACATTAAGTCTGATGTAGATATCGATACAAGGTTATTGTCAGATAATGTAGGCTCTCGATTAGATTTTTATGTAGTGAGTGTAATGATTAATATGAGTGGGCGAGTTACTACGCGGCATTTTTGTGTTAGGGCTAGATTGCATGGTTTGGTTACATGATCTGTTAAAACCTTTTTGGAAGAATATTTGTGGTTATTGCCTATTGGCTACTTAGTATCTATGTAATTGTAATGCTAGTTCTACGGAATATAAAGTTAGGGGTTTACCATTAGTTACGTAATTATTTATGGGTGTAATTTATCTAGGTATAATATGTATTTATTTAGAAATATTTAAGTATGTTTATCAGTTGTCTGGTTACCATAACACAAGGTAATCTGATCCCAAGCTAAGCTCTAAGAGAGCTTGTGTTATGGTAACCAGACAACTGATAAACATACTTATATATTTCTAAATACATACATATTATAGATAAATTACACCCAGACCAGAACAAATGATCGTGCTCATCACACAAACACTTGTCCTGAGTGGGAATCGAACCCACGACCTCCGGTATAGCAGTCAGGGTCACTAACCACTAGACCAACAGGCCCGTCAAATAAATATGCCCAACAGACATAAAGATTGCAGGTTCTAGCTAAATAGCACCAAAATAAATAATAAAGAAAAATCCAACTAAAAATGATATCTGAATACGGTAACTAATAATCACCATACATCTTAAAAGGGATTTCCTTTAAGATATATTGTGCATTTCCAGTCGCACGTAATTAATGGATAACCCCTTATGCATATGCAATTATAGTAATTCATGATGATTGATTAGCTATAAATAAAGTTACATAATAGCTCATTAGTGCATAAGTAGTGATTACTTTCTAAGATTGTTTACTAATAAAAGTACTATTGATTGGACAGAAGAATGTTATCGTAAATAGCTTTTACGCAGAACAACATTTATATTGTTATGGCTTTGTTTCTTTTTCTCGATAATCATTTTTAATGCGATAATCATATTTAAGCGCCACTAGGCCAACGAGGCAGTGGCTCTAAGCGCGACTGCTACGCTAGAGGTCCTGGTTCCGATTCCCAAGTCGACCAAGGTGTTATTAATATGAATAAATAACAATCATAAATGAGGAGTACTACACATACATTGCTCTGAACCCAAAGTAAGTAGCTAAACCACTTGTGATTATGGAATTCAAAAACAACGAAGGTACCATAAACACCCAGACCCGAGACAATGTAGAAAAGTGATTTGCATTGTCCCGTCCGGGGATCAAACCCGGATCTCAAAAGCGACCTCTTGAAAACCGGTGCGAACGCCACTCGATCGTCATCGTCAAAAATCGATCCAGTAATTTTTTTTTTGAAGTCTTCTTTTTGCATTTACATGCAACAAATTATTTTCGACGCGATCTCTTTGTGTTCACAATATTTGCAATTAACATATTCCTGAGGGATCAATGACATTTATAAAGTTATTTTCGTCGTCAATGCAGAGAGTTGTTTTTCCCTTTTGTTTTTATATACTAAGGGCGTGGGATAAATATAAACTTGTTTGTTTTTAAGCTGTATTAAACCGAGGAAATTTTAAGGATTAAGGTTCTCTTTTCTATCCTTTTCGAGGATTATAACGTGGATTTGATTTAATCTTGAGCTATATTTAAACGCATTATTTTTTTATTCAGGGGTATTTCTTTGTGTGCAACTTGGTGAAATATTGACGAATATATCGCGTAGCATACATCTTTTTTTACTACATTAGCAGATTTTTTACTTACGAACTAAAAAGCAACATTTTTCGTAAATTCATAATTGATTTAGTGGCTATTTTATACTAGCCGTGCCCCGCGGTTTCACCCGGGTTTATACCTATATACCGTTCCCATAAAATAAAGGGATAAAAAGTAACCTATATGTTAATCCAGGGTATAACCTATCTACATACCAAATTCCAACCAAATCGGTCCAGCCGTTTTTGCGTGAAAGATTAACAAACATCCACACATCCATTCTCACAAACTTTCACATTTATGATATTAGTAGGATGTTTATGTACTTTTACAGAACTTTTCTAACTACAACCAAGAACACAGTTTTAATATTATTTTGTGACGTCAAAGTACTGGACATTTTTCTTGATAGACATTTAAAACTCAATCATTCTACGTATTAGATACAACGTCACAAGATATATAAATCGTAAATATATGAAATAGATAAAACTTGTCATAATATACTTAGTCAAATGTTTATGTACGACTTATCTTAATACAAGATAACAATCTGACACATTTTTCTTTAACCGAGGCAATGGAATATTCTGACGGATGTTTTTAGATAATTTAAACCGAATTATGGACGGAAAAACCTTTAGTTATTAATGTTACTGATCATTTGATCACATACTAATAAGTTTCATTGAATTTGGTTTAGCTTTTTAGCAGTGAATGTGTAACAGTGTAACAGACAGACATACACAGACCAACCCAGGCCGCCCACTTATGTGGCTCTTGCGATTAATGCTTGTTCCTGCTCTAAATCGAAAGACAGGCCGGTTAATTATGTATTATTAAAAAATTTGATGATCAATTTAAGTTTCTTATAATGTTTTGGCACAGACGTGTGCCCAGTGTCGGTTCCAGTCTCACTGCTAACTGAACACCAGTATGTTATAGAGCGACTGTCTGTCTGACACACAACACATTTACTGAACTGTTAGTCTAGCGGTTAGTGACACTGACTGCTAAGCCAGAGGTCGTGATTTCAATTCCCACTAATGACAATTTTTTGTGTTGTGAGCATGTCAATTTTTCGGTTATTTTATTTTTAATATATAAGTATGTTCATCAGGTTGTCTGGTTACCATAATACAGGTTCTGCCTAGTTTGGGATCAGATAGCCATGTGTATGTTTTCCGAAAATATTATATTATTTATTGGGTAATATCTTAGAAAAGCTTAGTAAACATATAAAACAATATTACATTAAACCAGTTATAACAATATTATTATAGATATGAATGGTACGATGATATGATCTTTGATCTTTTAATTTATTTTGACAATTCGTCTCCCGGATACTGATATAATAATATATATCTTACGATTGGAATGTAAATAGAAAACATTTTATATGAACAAAACAATATATTAAATAAATAATAATAAATGTGGAAAACATCAGATACATTTGTCTGATCCCAAAGAATTTAGTTATGTAATCAGAATCAATGAAGGTACCATAAACAATTAACAGGATTTATCAAGGTATGCTATATTTCATTTATAAATAAACCTTTTTTAGGGTTCCTTACACAAAGGGTAAAAACAAGACCCTGTTAATAAGACTTTGCTATCTGTCTGTCTGTCACCAGGCAGTATCTCAAGAACCGTGACTGCTAGACGGTGGAAATTTTCACAGATCATGTATTTCTGTTGCCACTATAATATCAAATGCTAAAAGCAACAAAAAACCTAGTCTGTGGTACAGAACCCTATGAGCGGAGTCCGAATCACACTTATGTTTTTACAAATATGTTGTGTTCAGTTCCCAGTCTCCCCGCCAGCTGAACACCAGTATGTAAGAGCGACTGTCTGTCTGACACACAACACATGTTACTGGGTAAGTTTAATAATAAGTTAAAATATGTAATTTTTGTTTGTCCTGAATAAATAAATAAATAAGCTTTATTGCAAATAATTGAAGTTATAATTGTATTGTTTGTAGTATTGCAATTATGCATACATAGTAATAGAGTAATTAGAAATCCTATTTACTATAAGGATAAATACTTCAAGTCAATTATGATTAATTTTATAGTCGAATGTGGAATAACAATAGGTTTATTACATAAGAGAATATGACAAGTTTATATATGTTTTCTGCATATTTTTTTCATACCATACCCATATGTTTACTAATACTAACAAGCAAACGCGGAACAAGTGTGTAAGGATCGTAGCAAGTGGAAAGAAGTGGTCTCTGCCTACCCATACAAGGGAGAGAGGCGTGATTATATGTATGTATGTAACAAGCAAAAGTTTCTATGTAAGTCTGTTCTTTTTACTCATTCATGGCTAAATTGCTGAATTTTGACTAAATTTGGTATGTAATAAGCTTGAATCCCACGATAGAACATTGGCTACTTTTTACGGCAACTACCAACATCTATTCGAGCGGAGCTGCAGGAAAATGATGTTGTATTATATTATAGAATAAATTAGACATATGATTTAAATTGTTGTTATTATATAAGATAGGTATTCTGTTAATTCCCAGGGCACAGCAATATATGTAATGTTACGTAATATTCAAATAGTTTATAAAATACACGATTATCAAAGATTTGTGGAAAATTATGATTTTTAAAAGCATATAGACTACAGATTTATGTTTAACTTATGTATGGTAAGAATCAACGTCGTAATTCTTGCTATCGTCATTAAGCTTGCATAATTATGGCCTGTATATCTTTATAGCGCTATAACTCTAATCCTAAATCACTTTACAACGCGAATATCTAA
This sequence comes from Autographa gamma, assembly GCA_905146925.1. Lineage (NCBI taxonomy): Eukaryota > Metazoa > Arthropoda > Insecta > Lepidoptera > Noctuidae > Autographa > Autographa gamma. The sequence continues at coordinate 872,198 of LR989878.1, read as the reverse complement.
CAAATAAGCGAAATAAGAAATGTCCTCACATAAAATCATTTTACTCGAAATGTAGATAGGTTTGAGTACAATACAATAAGTAAACAGTTTTTAAATGTTTTCAAGGTATTCACAAGGTTAATAAATGCTAATTAAACGTTATTTTCAGGCTAAAAATGAACAAAAACTCCGCCCAAACATATGCTCACATTGCACGAACATATTCATCGATTAATTAATGGAAACTTACCCGGTAACTGTTCTTATTCGCTTCTAAGAACCTTCTGTAGCTATTTCTAGCTTGTATTAATAAATTTTTAATTGTATTAGACATTAATGAGGAAATTCAATCGATCGCGGCCGAGGAAAATCTTTCAGACCGGCTTCTGACAGACGTGACATTTGGTGTTGCCATGTCAAGATTATAAATACCCAACAATGTAACGTGAATTACAAATGGCAAAGGAATTTCATGTACAGTTAGGAATAACCGAGCTGCGTTTTATTATCAGAATTATACGTGATATAAAAATCACTTGTAAACACACAACAGGAAATTTTACAATCGCTTTGACTGACTCATAACATTCGTCATAGTTACTATGAATAGTAAATATTTCACATTGCAATACCTAGGATTGATAGCAGAATAGATAAAGCTGAGTAAAATAAAACAAACAACAATATCATGTTTGCAATTCCCTTATCTTAATGTAACTAAGTAGTAACGAGTTAGTTAAATAGTTTAAGACAATTTAATCTAAATGTAAATAATTATAAGTATTATTTATTAGTATTCAAACAGCTACACTGTTTGCTCGTATAAAATAAGACAATAGGTAGTAAATCATTCGAAAAAGAAAGCATTTTTGCGTCATATTTTTTGTTCATAAATTTGCAATTAGAACCAAATTAATGGGAGATCACCATTCTGGCAATATTGGTCAAACTTTTTTTATTGAATAGGTATTGATTTTGACATTGATACTATTTCAGAGGGGTATGTAAACAACTGTATTTTTAATGTTGCACTAAGTTTATGTTAAAATATGCATAAAGCAAGATAAATGGTGCTTAACAGAAAATTAAAACGCACTATAGCATCGCAGTGCAATTCACGGTTAATTTATTTTACGCGAAACTAATATGGTACTCATATTTAATATCAAAGAGTTAATTTTATGTACCGTTAACCATTGTTACATAAATATCTAAGGTCTCCTTTTCAGAAAGTGTGTTATAAAAAATATTTGTTAAGTGTGGAAAGTGATCTAAATGTTAAGTTCAAAAAGAAATTACGTATAGTTATCTGTCGAGACAATACGTCACCGGTCGTATGATGGTCCGATGCAAAAAATTCAGATTTTTCGTAATCTCACTAACTTCAATCTTAAAAATGTAATAATTATATCAAACAACAGTTTACCTTAGCCATATTAACACGAGTATCACGTTCAATACAACAAATAAACGTTTTTTATTAAAAAAATGTTTAAAAAATTACACTGTTACAATATTTCTTTTAGTAAACGTCTGCACTTCACAGTCTAAAAATATGTACTGACTGGTGCGAATGAATAGAAGAGTACGGAAATTCGATAGGGTGACGTGATTGGCGTTTACATGAGTGCGAAAGGGACAGACAATGCGAAACCACCCGATCTTTACCGATTCGATGCGAATTGTATCCTTGTAACATCACTACGTCACCGAATTATGCAGAAATTATTTACTTCAAACATCATTATTACGTTTAAATATCTTCCTAATTGAGTGCTAATTACTAATCTTATACGCTATTCTAGAAATTCTAACCCCAAAATGGTTGATTTCCCATGTTTGTCACACTTAAACAGGCATTGTTTAGTCTGTATTCAGCTTTTAAGCAAAATATTTATGTTTTGCGGTCAATGAAACCTGTTTTAGTCCTTATCAGTTAATATAATACAAGAATATGGTTACTATTTACTTTGAAACTGTAGCAGTACTGTTAGATTCAGTTAATTTATGATAAAAGCTGTATTGCAAGTCAAAGATCATTGAATGAATACCTACCTTTAAATTTAGGTAGGTACATTCGTTTCAGCTACATATTTGGTAAAATGTGGTAAAATGGTGTTAACAGGAATTTTGTAGTGAATAATAAAAGAGATAGCTACCTACATAGTTACAAATTAGCCGTTATTAATAGATCATAGTATATGCAATGACATAATGATTAATTAATAGCGATATTTATTACGTCAAGTATTAGATACTGATACTTAATAACAGTTATTAATTATTTCTGATATTGTAGCTGTGTCGTTTATTTTAGCTTGACTTGTAAATACCAATAAATAGGTAATGTAAGATTTGCCTTAACTGACGTAAAGATATTTTTATGGTAAAAAAATTTAATGATGTTTTTTTTGTTACAACAACAACAAATATTTGCAACCTATATTTTTCAGTTTTTTATGAAGATTTATACAATCCCTACCACATAATTTTTTATATGGCAACATGGACCCATTATTCTCAAAGGGACTTATTTTGAAGTATGATACATCTATATTCTTTTTTTGAAAAGCTATTTTACTTCGAAATTCTGTCATAAGTACTTATCATAAACAACAAAATGATTAAAAACAAAACGTATTTTGGCGCCAAAAATAACTAATTTGAAACGCATTTTACTGACATGCTAAGAAATAAACAAGTTATGTTATTAAAAACATCCTCATATATGCCAAACGTAACTACGTTTCTCTTTTAAACAGAAAAACCTGTTTATTTGAATTTATAGTAAAAATAAAACTGCAAAGGCGCAAATGTTAATTCTGCACAAAATTTAATTAGCAGACAATGTAAGGTGTTTATAAACCATGATTTTGCGTTTAGTTAATGGTATAAAAAACCTAATTACACTATAATTTTTATGCGGATAATCTATACCAAGTAAATCTTTTAATCTTGGTATCAACTGTTAAAGAAAATTACGGTGAAATCAAAACATTTAATATTAACTAGGTTTTCTATATTTAAACAGCATAAGTACGGCCGCAGAGAAAATGCTTTCTTGACAAGTCGTGGTCAACAGGGGCCCGAGTCTGCTATTGACAATTGTTTGAATCGTCTGAGTGGGTGGCGTCAGTAGGTCCATTTTAGGATAATTACGTATGTAAAACGTCATTTTAACGTCAAAATTGGCCATTGTGACGGCCAATTTTGAAGTTCTAACATTTAGTAGAATGCTAATTATCCTAAAATGGACCTACTAACGCCACCCACTCGGACGATTCAAACAATTGTCAAAAGCAGACTCGGGCCCCTGATTCGAGGACGGGAGAACGAGCATTGATAATATCCTTGTAAATTATATATTAAGCATAACCCCATAGTAATATAAAATGTCCACCATCTTTGGTTTTTATATTGCGCACTTCGTTTTAAACAGCCTTCATACCTTTTGTTTTATGTCTTTATATATTTCTTGAGGAAAATAACTTCAAATGAGTCATTTGTTTTGTTCTGTAAACAAGTTTTTATTATTTTCTATGATTATTTGACCTATTATTGTGTTACCCAGTAACATGTGTTGTGGAGGTCAGATAGGCAGTCGCTCTGTAACATACGGCATTGAGTTGATGTTGAGACTGAAAGCCGACCCCAACATACCATAGAAAATACTAGGCAGAACAAACTTTGACCGATTCATGATAGGCATTTATAGATAAGATTATGAAAAAGAGAGGAAAATTTGTAGATGTTGTATTAACTAAGGACAATCTAGAACCCATAAGCTTACAAAGAAAGAAAAATTGTCAAAATCGGTCCATTCGTTTAGAAGCTAAGATGCTCCAGACAGATAGGCCGTCACATCAAACTTATAACACCGCCTTTTTTGCGTTGGGAGTTGAAAAGAGATTACAATACCCGGCATTTGGATAACAATGCCTATGTATGACGAATCTCGGAGCCTTAAAAATTACGCAACTTCCTCCCTGGCGATCTTATAAACAAATCTACCACTAACTAGTTAATAGAATAATGTTATGTTAATATTGCGGGACAACTCTCATACGGTTATCTGATCCCATATATTTCTAAATACATAGGTACATAGCATAGATAAATTACACCCAGGCGAAGAACAAATGATCGTGCTCATCTATAAACATTTGTCCTGGGTGGGAATCGAACCCTCTCGACCTCCTCTGGTATAGCAGTCAGGGTCACTAACCACTGAACAACAGGCCTGTCAATTATCCCATATCAAGTTAGTTATCCAAGTTTGTATCTGCATTATCAATATAAATAAACAACTCTTGCACATCTTAAGGAAAACCCTATTGAAAACAGAATCCAGTGCAAACCGGATAGACCTAACAAAGTGCAGTGAACTCGGTAGCAGACCTTCATGCAGACAAGATGGCCGATTTTACCCGCTAAAACGTAACTGTCATTCGATTTTTTGTATTTTTACTGTCGTGATAGTTTAGACAAGGTAATTTTTATTGCAACATGCCTTAAATATACATTTCTTAGGTACAATATTTAGATAAGTATTTAACTGTCATACAATAAATAATAAATAAATAAATAAATGCGGACAACATCACATACATTGCTCTGAACCCAAAGTAAGTAGCTATTAAGCACTTGTGTTATGGAATTCAGAAACAACGAAGGTACCACAAACACCCAGACCCAGGACAATGTAGAAAAGTGACTTTCTACATTTACCCGTCCGGGGATCGAACCCGAGACCTCAGAGCTAGCGACACCTTGGAAAACCGGTGCGTACGCCACTCGACCACGGAGGTCGTCAACAAAGGTTTTACAAAAAAAAAAGGTTTGACATTAGCTACTTGCTTATTTTTTAATGTAACCATTAGAGAGACAGACATTACATTAGACTTACAAAATATACTTTTTATATGAAAATATCTTGTATCGTACTGAAACTCTCCAATTTGACTAAAAAGTATCAATCAAAAAAGCAAAAGTATAAAAAAAAATATATAAAAAACATTTGTTGTAATGTAAGGCCAGGTCAAGAGTACCCTAGACCGAAGAGCATGTATGAAGGGAATTATGACAGTGGATGAAACGAAACAAGTATGTAAGGATCGTAGCAAGTGGAAAGAAGTGGTCTCTGCCTACCCCTACGGGAAACAGGCGTGATTATATGTATGTATGTATGTATGTTGTAATGTATAGGTGAGCAAATTATGGGTCTATGCGTGTGAATGAAGCGCCCTCATTTTATCCAAATTCTTTTTTACCAAGCTGTAGGTGTAATGCAAGAACAAAAGTAGCCTAAAATATTTACTTAAGGACTTAAACGATATTATTATAATACTGGGCTGAATAGTTTGTTTCCTTTGATTTGGCCATTTTATGACAGTAATGATGACAGTTATTTATTTGTTATCTGTGGGAATACCCAACAGCCAAGTCGTCATGCCGTTTAGCGAGTTGCCTTATTTAAACGTTAAGAAAACGATAAAAACCCGAGTAGAAGGAAAATATTGAAGAAAATGGCGTCTGTATATCAAAAGCAGAATAAAATAAGACTTCAATGTCATAATTTCTAAGGTTTACGCGAACGATTATTTGTGAGCCTTTTCCCTAGCTATGTTGTGGTCGGCTACCAGTCTCACCGACAGCTGAATACCGTATGTTACACAGCGACTATCTATCTTGCTTATTTCAAACATTCTTATCATTCAATATCTGTACACATACATGGCGGACACATGGGTTTAAAAAAATATTACCATCTCTGATCAGTCCTGGGTTCGATCCACGGATAGGACAGTGTATTAAACCACTTTTCTACATTGAATTACAAACGGTTTACCTACTTACTTTCGGTTGAGAGCAGTGTATGTTGCTTAAAGTTGCGCAGAAAGCGCTTCTTATTATCTTCACGTATCAGTCTGTCTGTTGGTGTCATACTAGCTCCTAAACGAACAGACCGATAGTAATGCGATTTTGTTTGAGAGCTGACGTTATCGAGATGGTTCTTAGCTATGTGAAGACATGTTCAAAACTTCAACGCTATCAACGATTTCCTATAATGTCTTCTTTCTTATCAACTAACCTAGTAAAAATCGATATTGGCAATAAAATTTCAATCACTGAACCGCAAGGCTAGTAAAATAATAAGCACTTGGCATAAATACTGCTATCTATCAAGACAATACCTAATATCTTGGTGCAACAAATTGCATTATTTCCTAGTAAGACAATAAGCTGCATGTGTTGAGTATTGAAGATTAAATCAAAGTCTTATCGATAGTTGTGATTCATACAGCGTAGGTTGACATCACTAAGACTGCACGGTAGATGAATAGCCAAGTTCAATGCTGTACTATTTAAACCCCGACGCAAAAAGAGGGGTGTAATATGTTCGATGTTCGATCTGTCAGGGGCCCGAGTCTGCTATTGACAATAGCTTAAATCGTGTCAGTGGGTGGCGGCAGTAGGTCTATTTTAGGATAATTGGCATTCTACTAAATGTCAAAACGTCAAAATTGCCCGTCCCAATGGCCAATTTTGACGTTAAAATGATGTTTACCTACGTAATTATCCTAAAATGGACTTACTAACGCCACCCACTCAGACGATTGAGGCAACTGTCAATAGCAGACTCGGCCCCCAGTGTGTTTGTCTGTGGGACCATAGCTGTTTAACGCATATACCGATTATGATGGATTCTTTTAGAATATTATAGGGTTCATGTTTATAATTTGTGAAGATCTGTTTAGTTTGTATGCATTGGATATTACTGCTATGTTTTGTTATAGAGAGCGTAGTTATTATTATGTTTGTTAAATTAGTTCAATTCCATAGTCACATTCACTAGAGTGAAACCGCAGAGCACAGCTAGTAATAAACCTATACGTAAATAATTGTTTTTGGGTTTATTATAGAAAAAACAAGTAAGTAATAACTAGTGCAATAATGTATTTAAAAAGAAAATCATATTTGCTTCTCGTTAATAGAAAAGGTATGAAAATGAGGAAGAATAATAAAGAAATTACTAAGAAGGCCATGGGTAAGGCTGACCGCTGAGCAATCAAAACAATTAACTGGTTTAATAGGTAATTAGGTATTAATACTGCTATTAAGATAAAACTTAATTATGTTGCGAACAGTGAGGACACAACAGTAAATGGTTAGGTATTGAAATGTCTGGTTAAAAGTATGTTATTATTGAAATAAAACTACTTTTTTACGGATTTTGTCGGGGTTCATTTTGGTTTTGTCTAAAATCAAAATAAAGTTTTATTTCAATGTCTAACATTCGCGTAAATCTAAGAAACCAGTATGTACTTACTTATAGTGAAAGAAACAACTTAAGTTCTATACTTTTTGCCTTTCATAACATAGAGAAAAAGGGTAAATGCTATGGAGTGCATGTTTAGCTAAAAGCTTATTGCGCCGTGTGTAAACAATTTTTTGGCTGTATGTAGTACATTCGTTTAATGATTTAAGTCATCATCCGTGCAACGACAGACGTTTATGCGAGAATAAAAAATAAATGCGGACAACATCACATACATTGCTCTGAACCCAAAGTAAGTAGCTATTAAGCACTTGTGTTATGGCAATCAGAAACAATGAAGGTACCACAAACACCCAGACCCGAGACAATGTAGAAAAGTGACTTTCTACATTGACCCGTCCGGGGATCGAACCCGGGACCTCAGAGCTAGCGACACCTTGAAAACCGGTGCGTACGCCACTCGACCACGGAGGTCGTCGAATATCCATGGTTTTATGGTACTATTTGGGTAATATTATGATTTGGTATAGTTCTATCAAATAAAATTTAAAATTATATCAAAACAGAGAGCACGCGTTCTGTTTCGATATCATTTTTATGAAGAAACTAGTTCATCCTAATACTCACAGTTCATACTCTGACATGCACACTCTATAGTTTCTTATCTTTTTGGACGGGCCTGTTGGGCTAGTGGTTAGTGACCCTGACTGCTATACCGTAGGTCGTGGGTTCGATTCCTATAATAATGATTAATTAATTATTATAATACTGAGATCATGACTAACCGCGTATAAGACGTATTGGCATCTTGACTAATCGCGTATAAGACGAATTAGCATTATGGCAAACCGCGTATGTGACCGAACGCGAATGTGACGTACCGAGTAAATAAAATAGCTGAAGACGAATTGCGTACATGTCTATTAGCGTTTGTGACAAGCGGCGTGTAATCCTTTAGAAATATATAAGTATGTTTATCAGTTGTCTGGTTACCATAACACAAGCTCTGCTTAGCTTGGGATCAGATAACCGTGTGTGAGATGTCCCGGAATATTTTATTTATATTATCTATACTCTAAGGGTGTTTAGCGATAGACAGTCATTTAGGAACATGTTCAAGATAAGTGGGTTTTAGTGTTAATTATTTAAGAGTACCTAAACGTGGATAGGTATTAGGGAAGTCTCTTTATTTGCAATTCTAATGACTGATAAAATAGTATATCGTGACATATATAAGCACTTCACTACAATAATCAGCTGATAATTATAAGTCAACAATGGGAACAAAGTAACGCACTCAACGTGGCCGGTGCACGGTAGAAATTGAGCCAAGTTCACATTCATCATCATTCCCGAGGCTCTTCCCAACTATGTTGGGGTCGGCTACCAGTCTTCCCGGATTCAGCTGAATTCCGTATTTTACATGGAGCGACTACCTATCTGACCTCCACAACACATTTTACTGGGAAACACAGTATCCCATAAGACTGGTTGTCAGAATTGACTTTAACGACTGCCAAAGATCTTCGTATGACAGTCGGGACCTACTGTTTAACGTGCTTTCCGAAACACGGAGGGGTCTCGGTATGTTATAAATCGTCACCCATCCACGGACCAACCGCGGCGAGCGCTGCTTAACCTGTATTATCGGTCAAACAGTACTGCTTACACTTAGCCACGAGCCCCTCCTGACCCAAATATATATTCCTGAGCTGGTTTTTTGCATTGTATCCGCTGATAGACGATTTGAAATTAAAATTGTTTACTCTTAAGGAAGAAAATAAACTATCTTCTAAGTAGCTTCGTCAATGCGACTTTAATTATTATATTGTAAAAATATCTTTTCTTTTTCACCAGTATCAAAATATAGGAAAATACATACATACATATAATCACGCCTCTTTCTCTTTTAGGGGTAGGCAGAGACCACTTCTTTCCACTTGCTACGTTCCTTACACACTTGTTTCGCTTCGTCCACTTTCATTATTCCCTTCATACATACTGTTCGGTTTATGGTCCTCTTGACTTGTCCTCTTTTCATTCACTACATACATGTAATTACATATAAGAAAATATAATATAATATTGATCTAACCGTAAATAGAATAGCGATAAACACCAATTGGTTAATTAGCAGCACTATCTCCCGTCTTTGTCACACCTTTGCATGAAGAAAGAGATAACATGATACCTGTTTCTAGTAAACAAAGTATTCTATTAATAGGTGATTAATTGTAATTAATATTTAATTAATTTAACCTCAAATTAAGAGTTATTTTAAGACACCTTATCTGTTTCTTAAGTCAATTAACCAAATAATTTGGTCATAACAAAATATTCCAAACTTTTTTGAAGGGAAAAGTTTAAATAAATATTGTATAAAACAATATCCTGGGACAAGTCACGCACGATCATCTGATCGCAAACTGAGCAGAGCTTTTACTATGGTAACAAAACAACTGATAAACATACTTATATATTTCTGAAAACATACATATTATAGAAAAATACCCAGACACAGAACAAATGATCGTGCTCATCACACAAACATGTGTCCTGGCTGGGAATGACCACGACCTCCGGTATAGCAGTCAGGGTCACTAACCACTAGACCAACAGGCCTGTATGAATATGCGGTATCACAATTTAACTTTAATGCGTGTTTAAAGGTCTATAATAAATAAATAATAATAAAAAAATAAATGCGGGCAACATCACATACATTGCTCTGAACCCAAAGTAGGTAGCTAAAGCACTTGTGTTATGGAATTCAGAAACAACGAAGGTACCACAAACACTCAGACTCGGGACAATGTAGAAAAGTGACTTTCTACATTGACCCGTCCGGTGATCGAACCCGGGACCTCAGAGCTAGCGACACCTTGAAAACCGGTGCGTACGCCAACCGACCACGGAGGGCGTCTTTCTGTCGCATCTTTATAACTTTTGTTTTTTTTTTGGAATCTTTAGAGATCTTTTCCTTTAGACTGCTTTGCTGTATGACTGCTTCACCGGACTTGGCGAGGACTTTAAGGCCTCCAGCCAGAGCAACAGGAAAAAACTAACTACGTCAGCAACGTCTAAGGGCACTCCCTGCGGGGTTCGGACCTCGACTTAGTGCGTTGCTAACAATCTTCATAAAGCAAAACAGCAAGGGATGGCATCTTTATAACTTTTTTTTTTTTTTTTTTTTTTTTTTTGGTAGAGATCTTTGCAGTTAGCCTGAGCGCAGGCTTTGACTGCTTCACCGGACTTTTGGCGAGGACCTTAAGGCCTCCAGCCAGAGCAATATGAAAAAACTAACTACGTCAGCAACGTCCACCTCGACTTAGTGCGTTGCTAACAATCTTAATAGAGCAAAACAGCAAGGGATGGCTGGATCTTAATTTTTATTATTTAGGGACATATTTTTATTGCTAGTTTGGCCGGCTCGGGCCAGCTTGGTCTAGGGACGGGGGGATAACATTTACGTTACTATTATTTATAATACGCGACGGGCCTCTCCGGCGAGGACGTAATATACGGCGGTTGTGTTTTGTATTGCTACTGCTAGCTAAATCGAATGCTTCTTGGAGAAGCGTTGTTTTATCGTCGGGGTAGGAGAGAGTAAGTCTGGGGCGTTTAATCTTAGATATTACGGAAGGTACGTATCGCGCGGCCGCTACGATTAGCGGGTTACGGTGGGTTTCGGAGGAGTCGAAAAAACGGATCGCGGCGCGTTTCATGAACTGCTTGATTGTTGGCAGCTTTAAGTCACAGTGCAACTGCAAGTTACGGACGTAACCTGGAGCGCCTGTGGCTCTACGCATGAAACGGTTTTGGAGTGTTTGCATTCGTTTGAGTCGATAATCGGGTACGTGAGAGAATACGACGCTGCCGTAAGTCATTATAGGTCTCACACACGCAGTGTAAATTCTCTTCTTACAAGTAAGAGAGAGTTTGCTGCGCTTGTTCAACATACAATGAAGTCGGCCGAGAGCGAAGGCGGCTCGCGCGCGTGCCGCTTTAATATGAGCTATGAAGGTAAGCTTCCGATCAAGGATTATACCCAGGTATTTGGCTTGCTGCTCCCAAGGGATAGGCTTGCCGAAGAGTGTTATAGGTGGAGGGGGAGCGGGAGGCTGCCGTTTCTTGCTAAAGAGCACGGCTGCGCTCTTGGTAGGGTTGACTTCGATTCTCCATTTCGTGAACCACTTCCCGAGGGTCGTGACCGCGGTCTGGAGAGTTCGACCTATCGCTAAGGGGCTGGTGCCTGAATAATAGATGGCCGTATCGTCGGCGTACATAGCTACTTGGGGTTTGCCACCGCGAGGAATGTCGCTAGCGTATAGCGTGAAGAGGAGTGGAGAAAGTACCGAGCCTTGAGGGACTCCGGCACGGATCGGGTGAGGGGAAGAGAGTGTGCCCTCAACGCGATAGCGAAAGGACCGATTCGACAAAAAGTTTCGAATGATAAGCACGAGACGATCTGGCACCTCGAGTTGGTAAAGCTTGAAGATCAAGCCATTGTGCCAGACCTTGTCGAAGGCCTTTGCTATATCGAAGAAGAGCACGCCAGTGAGCCTTCCACGCTGAAAACCAGCGCTTATATGCTCGACTATGCGGTGGACTTGTTGGACGCACGAGTGTTGGGTTCTAAAACCGAACTGCTCGTCTGGTATGAGACTCCTGGACTCGGCATAGTCCATAAGACGGGAGTAAATAATTCGCTCGTATAGCTTCCCAAGAACCTTGAGTAAGCTAATGGGGCGATAACTAGTGGGCTCAGACTTCGGTTTACCGGGTTTGTGAATGCCGATGACTATCGCCTCTTTCCACTGCTGTGGGAAGAGATTGTTGCCTAATGCTGCATTGAAGATGCCTGTCAAGAGGATTACTAATGCTGGGGGAAAGAGTTTAATCACCTTATTGGTGACTCCGTCTGAGCCAGGGGCTTTACGTGGATGCAGTTCCTTGATCAGAGAGCGTACCTCGTCTATAGTTACCGGCGCGAGTGGGTGTTCCGGATCCTCAGAAGGAGGGAGCGAGGCCTTACGTTCGACTTCAGCGTCAACTCTGGCGAGGTGAGCTTGATCGACCGGAAGGTCGCTAGGCGTACACTGGGCCTCTAAGCTGTCGGCTAGGCATTCCGCTTTCTCATCGTCTTCGAAGGCAGGGCTCTGATTCGGACGGTTCAGCGGGGGCATAGTCACTTCGGTACAACTACGTAGTTTACGTTGAAGATTCCAAAACGCGTGATGATTGGGCTCTAATTGGTCGAGAAGCTTATCCCAGCGTTCGTCACGCAATATCCTTATGCGCTTCCTAGAGGCGCGCTGTAGAGAGCGCATGCGGACGCGATTAGAGTCGCAGGGATAAGCGTCGTAGGCGCGTATAGCCGCGTTCTTCTCCGTCAGTAGGGCACGGGCGTCGTCCGGAAGGAGCCAGCGAGCGTCTTCTGTCACCGGTACCGACCGTGAACACTCGTTCACCACGGACTGCACGTGCTCAGTGAGGGAGTCGATTGCACCTATAGCGTCCGTCGCGGATTCTACGTGGTCTGGGATTGAGTCGAGATGCGCAGATTGGACTGACTTAAGACGGGTCCCAAGCTTCGTCCAGTTCGTAACTATCTTGGTGGGGATGGGCTGACCAGCGTCTGGGGGACCTACACGCGGACCGAAAGACATGATCACTGGACGATGGTCGGAATCTAATTCCTGAATAACTTCAATGGACCGAAGCGCTAAGTTAACGTTATTAAGCAAAGCTATATCTAAGATGTCGGGGCGGTGATTTACGTTACCGGGAAAGTGCGTTGGATTCATAGGCGCGATGATGTCAAAGTTTAGCTCGGAGCTAAGAAGGTCTAGGTGTCTACCGCGGATGTTACGAGTGTGGCTATTCCACGCTTCGTGTTTTGCATTCAGGTCTCCCGCCAGAAGGACGGAGTCGCCGAGAGCAAGAAGAGCTTGCAGGTCAGGTCGTAAGTCGACCCCCTGAGGTGACGGAGGGATATAAACTGAGACTAAGAACAAAGGTCTATGACCGGTCATACCTAGCCTACAGACAGAGGCTTCAATGTGCGACAGCGTAGGTGGGTCCATCGGAACGCAGTACAGTGACCTTTTGAAATAAATGAGCGTGCCGCCGCCTGCGGCTCTGGTACGATCGTTACGGACTAGGTTATAATTCGCGATTCGCGGGTTTCTATGAGACGGTTTAAGAAAGGTCTCCTGTACAAGAAAAACGTCGAGTTGGTGGTCGCGGAGAAACGTTGCGATTTCATCGCGTTTATTATTAATACTTTGCGCGTTAAAGAAACCTAATTTAAGGGAACGGGGTTTGAATTTACCGGCGGTTGTAGCCATTAGAACGCGGCGGCTTTGTACGCGGCGAATACGTCGCTGAACTGCTCCCTAATGAAAGGCGCATGCAGAGGCGAGGGGTTGGCTCTAATCGCCTCAGCCATAAGGCGGATACGATTAAAGTCAAACGACTCGTACACCTCGATATAATTTTTAACCGACGCAGTAATGTCGGCCGAGAACGTCGGGGCCATAAGGGCCGCGGCCGACGGTGATGCGTGCGCAGGTTTCGGTACAGGCGCGGGTTTGAACGCGGCGAGAGGTATGCGTGGGACAGAGGGTCCTTGGAGCGCGGTGATCGGTGTTGTCTCCTTCGGAGGAGAGGTGAGGGCCGGGAACGCACGAAGATGCATTTCTCTATTCCAACAAGCCCCGGTTGGGCGTTGTGGACTAAGACGCGGCGGAGCGGTCGCGGGTTTTTGCGCGGGGGCCAGTGCACGAGCGACAGGCCGTTTCGCGACGGTTTTGGGGGCCTTTGGACAGCCTCGGTAGTTTGCTGGGTGACCCTTTTCGCCGCAGAGAACGCAGCTAGGGGGCTCAGCGCACTGGGTGCGGTCCTTGGGCCGGGGACAATCAGGCGTTCCGTGCTCGCCGAGGCACTTCACACAACGAGGGCGCGCGAAACAGTTACGCTGCGAGTGACCGTATAACTGGCAGCGGTGGCACTGACCGACAGTGCCGGTTTTACGTGGCGGCTCAACTTTTATACCGGAAAGTTGGCAGACTGATTTAATGTTGAAGATGGACTTACCGTCAGCCGATCTCTCGGTGACGGCAAGGACCATCTCGTATGGCAACTTGCCTCGCGAACGGTACATCCGGTGTACCTCGAGGGCTGGAATGCCCTGCGAACAGAGGTCTTTGAGAATGTCCTCTGAGGACAGCTCTACGGGGACTGATTTTATTACTACGCGGAGGACGCGTTCTTCTGGGAGAGTGAAGCTATGGTATGGCAGGGCTCTCTCCTGCAGCATACGCGTAAGCGACCGAAAGTCGGCCGCTGTTGGGACGACTATTTTGATGCCGTCCTTGACGGAACGGGCACTGGAGAAGTTAATGTGGTGCTGTGTGCACCACGATGATACCTCGGTCCACTTTCCTTTCTCCTGAAGGAAGATTGGAGGAGGGACCGGGCCACCCTTCTTAGGGGCTGACGAGTCGGACTGGGAGGTATTGGTCACCTGAGGGGCAGAACAAGAGGAGGGTGAGGCCGAGAGGGCTGATGGCTGAGAGGCCGAGGCTTCAGCAGAGGAGGGAGAGGCGGCGGTTTTAGCCGCCTTGGAAGGTACCTGTTGGGATTTAGCCTTTCGGGTACGCTTCTTGCCCTTTCCAATGACTTCAATAAAGCCATCAGTCGAGCACGACGAGTCGGATGCGGAAAGAGCATCGATGGAGTAATCGGAGGCGTTGGCCATCTCGGCGTCGACAGGGGACGGAGAAGCAGAGCGGGGGCGGGAAGTGGATGCCGGTGATGCGTCACACGCAGGTGTGCAGCTCGGCGAAGTAATTCTCGGAGATGAGATAATAGAATTTTGAACAATAGCGTTCCCAACAATAGGTTTCGACATAGCAGTCGAGACAATAGGTCTTTGACGGGCTTTAATCCCTTTGTCGGCGCCGATAAGAGGGCGCGGGCTATCTAGCTCTGAGAGCAAGGAAGGGTTTTGGTTGCGGGTCCAAGCCTGGAAGAGGTCTTGGATGACCTGGGAGTTCTTCATCTCCTCGATGAAACGGGGCCAAAGGGCGTCCATTTTCTCGAGAAAACGAGAAGTAAAAGGTAAAAACAAGTTAAAATTAAAAACCTAACATAGGTAATGACGAAGGGGACGCGCCTAGCATCAAAACTAACCTAACTAAATCTATCTCCCCGGGTAGGTTCGCCCGGGGATGTGTAACCCTCCCTGCTGGGTTTAAGCAGGGAGGTGAGTACCTATGGTGTGCCTTAAGCTGTGATGTACTCGTCGCCAGTCTTAATGTGCGAACGAGGCCCTGACCAGTCTAGCGCGAAGGGTGTAGACACACCCAACCGACACTAGGTGAGTAGCTGAAAAGGAAACCAGATCACCAGGATCGACTAGGAGACCCCCCAAGGCCGATACACTAGGTCCCGTCCAATTGACTGCTTTGCCTTAAAGAGGCTCGGCGGGTGTGATTGGGCACAACACCCCACTCGGTTTCGTTGGCACCGTTAGGATATCCACCGAGGACCGCGAAACTGCGGTTTTTTTCCTGAAGGGACAAATGAATTTAATTCGCGAACCAAGAAACAGTGTTGATCTGCCACCGCCTTGAAAAAGGCAGCTTTAGATCTATCGATGTGCGTAGGCGGGCTACGCAGAGCGTTACGCAATCGTAACAGGTAGCAGACGAGTGTCGAGAGCGAGCGCGCCACAGAGCGGCACGTCCGTTCACGGCGAGCGTCGAGCGGAGAGTGATCTTTATAACTTAATTGACAAAGACAGTATGAGACTTAAAGGATACTTAAAATTTATTTGCACTCAAGTTTTTAGCTCATAATGTTTGTCCTATTTGCCCGCAACACAAAAGTCAATTTAAAATATATTATTAAAAGTAGAAATGTTTGTTGACAAACAAAAAACGTATTAACTTTTTTACTAAAACAGATTTAGCGAACTTTTTACATATTTTTAAGTAAAAACCGGTAGACAGATTATAAAAAATGTAACAATAGATATGATTTGGAGTTTATTTTTCTCCCTAACCTTGGCTTTTTTGTTTATTAAATAAGATTTGTTTACTTTTTAGTTTAAGAATAGTTGTCTAGAATATTTGGCGAATTGGGTTTATACACAAACATGACTCTACATAGAAATAACTTATAGTGTCATATAAGTATAGTCAAACGTTTCAGATTTTTTCTTCCCTATTCCAAGTAATTTTATGGTTTCGTCTTATTTACTAATCTACAGCTTATTTTTTCTTGCAAATTGTTGTTTTTCTTCAAATAACTTATATTTACTAATTAATCAAAATTAGAACTTGGCTAGCTATTTTGTTCTTTTTCAAAAGTACCAAGGAAATAAAACTCGTTGAGCCTTCATACAAAATGTAAAAATTGCAATGCTAGACGCTATGTTAGATCGCTGCATCGTCATGAGTTTTTTACATAGAAAAAAATACGTGTCTATTAAAATTTCAATCATCTTTCTTGTTGTCGATAAAAAATAAGTCATCTATCGCATTTTTCCACGAAATTTCGTACAGAGAGATATCAAAAAATATAGGTAGGATGAATATTATAAATACCTTCGCATCTTTCTGAGTCTTGTAAGAAAGTAGTTTGTTCTTCTGAATAATAGCTGAGTAGTTGCTGGCTGTCTGTAAAAAGAAAGAAATACATTTTATTAGATACTACTATATATAACCAACTAAAAAAGATGGAGGTCCTCGCAACACGTCGCGCACAGTTATATCATTGTGGTTATACCACTCAGCTAACAGTGTTGTCAATTATTTTTTTCAGTACTCAATAACTGTAGACAATGTCCCAAACTTTGGTAGCTAAAGCATATTATCGAATTCAGGGACAACGATACCATAATTAAAGTTATTTTCTGCATTGTCCGGGGATCGAACCCGGGACCTCAGAGCTAGCGACACCTTGACAACCGGTGCGAACGCTACTCGACCACAGAGGTGGTTGAACAATACAATGAGTATACATAAATAAGTAAATAAACGTTCTTAGTAACTATAACACTGTTTAAAATGATTATTCAAACATATTTATCTTCCATTGTCAGGGAAACGTGACTATTCCTATAGATAATACATTTTTTACTTCACGGTAATTGCACGAGTACAATTTTATGGCTTTGTGGTTCATAATTTAACATTTATGTTTATTTATGTAAAGTGATCCATTATGTAATGTTTAGCTGCCAGTCTCACCGCCAGCTGAACACCAGGGCCTCGATTCAGCTATGTTAAATGCATGTCAGTGTACGGTCAGTGTACGGTCAGTGTACTTGTCAGATAAGTCTACAATACAATCTCATTCAACTTTTGAAGAGAACGATCTTAAATGACCAATTAATGATCGGAATGACAGTTAGCAGAATGCCAATTCGGTAAAAAGACCAAATGAAACATGGATTTGTGCCCGGTTAGTGGCAATAGGCTCGCCCCCTATTACATGGGACCTAAACATATCGGCGAACTGTGGGTGTACATTGGTACACCACTGCCTAAACCTCCGGGGATACAGCCGTGATGATATGTTATGTTATGTTTATGAAACAGGTTGTTCGGACTTTATGTTGTCTATCTGAGAAATTTAACACATGTTATCATCAGACTACAGAATACTGATTGTTAAGATTTGTTACTTAGGATAACGCAAGCCGAATCGTACAAATAACTCATCCAATTTCAAAACTCAACGAGTGACACTTAACTTAGATTTTTTATGTTAATTATCGGTCAAAATAAAAATAAATCATACACCATAATATAAAGAATAACATCCATATCACAAAAGATATATTTACCGACTGTTAAAAGCTGCATAAATTAAAATAACATTTAGACAAAGCAACTGTCATTTTGAATGACGCAAAACAAGATGGCGGATTAAAAATGATTGAAATCTTAGAGTATACTTATGAAACTAGAGTGAGCCTATCAGAGTTTGAACGTATAAGCACTAGTGTGAAATGGTTTTGTCGTGAATCATATATCATGTAAAAAATCTATCTAAAACACTAATATTATCCTAACAATGTCAAAACTATAGATATTTTCTTATGTAAGTTTCTCGTTGCGCGAAAATTAACTTAAATGAAAAAAGAAATGTGCTAGGTTCAGACTAAAAACTGCTCTCGCTTGGCACAAGGGGAAACTAGCGATAGTAGCAGTCTATGTATATAGTACGTCAATAATTGAAATGAACAATAGAATGAACTGTCCTTTGTGTTACACATAAAGTTGTTTTCTTTATTATTTTGTTTAACGTAGTTTTTGTTTAATTAAATATACAATGAAATGGAGAGGTTTTGTTAAATTCGTTTACGGAAAAATCTAAAACATCGTTTTTTTTGTAAATTGATTTGCTTGTTGTTGTTTTTACCTAAATTTTTTAACCTTCCATATAAAAATATTAATATAACATTCGCGTAAACCTAAGAAACCAATATAAAAATATTTATTGGTTTCATACATACCTAAGGTATGTATGAAATGTATGTACTAATAACTAACAATACATACTGAGAGAGACTTAGGTGTCTATGTCTCTGTGTCTGTCATCTGTCTGTTGTATTGTACCTCTTAAATTAATGGCTCGATTTTGATACGGTTTAACTGTTTCTGAAGTTAAAAAATTACTTCGTCTAGAATTGTCCTGGGCCTAAATCTTAAGATTTTACTTCGTCTAGGTACCTCTCAAACGAATGGACTGATTTTGATACGGATTGAACTGTTAGAAAGCCGTTCAGAAGTAAAAGATTACTTCGTTTTAAATCAGCCTGGGGTTTTTCTTTATATTTTATATATTATGAAAAATAATAATACCAGCCTATAAACCACCCCCCAACTAGGCACAGGCCTCTTCCCATATAGAGAAGGCACGAGCATTGATCACCACGCTTGCTCTCTGCGGGCGATTTCAGAACCCAAATTTTGGAATCCAGGTTTCCTCACGATGTTTTCCTTTACCGTTAATTTATGTTGAGTGAAATTGTTAAATGGATGGGTATTTCATCGTCAGACATATTTAAAGTAACCTTTGTTTTAAAGATAAAGTCTTTACCTTTTCATTATCATAACATACTTTAGTCAAGGTTTTATATATCTTTTAGATAAGATAACTCTTACAACACAAATACTAGATTATATTTTAAACGTATACAAAATCAACGTGTTTTTCTACTGCGTCACTTTTTAGTTTTATTTTTATCGGGTGACATTTAAAACACGCCCACAATGATGATAAATAAACGGATGTTCGATTTAATCTTATATGAATAAAAACCTGTAACTAACTGTCACGTTTTAGGCCTTTGCAGAGAACGAGCATTGATCACCAAGCCTGTGAGCCCCACGGTGGGTGTCATTTTTGAAGCCGTATGAGCTTATTCCCTATTTTGATTGTATAACTATAAATTTAAATTAAGGAAACGCCATCATCAATATAACTTTCAAAATACAAGATCTTAAAAAAAATATAGATAAAAACTCGATCTGACCAGTTTTTAAACAATAACATAAAAACTGTTTGAAAACCGTATCACTAATCGCCAATCACCAATCGGTCTATTCGTTTAGAAGCCACAATACCACAGACAACTTACATACATATAAAACCTACTACACCCTTCTTTTTGCGTCGCTCTGTCACCATATATCACAAATCATAAATATTTGATAACAACTATAAAAATATAATAATAATAATAATAATATCCTGGGACGTCTCACACACGGTTATCTGATCCCAAGCTAAGCAGGGCTTGTGTTATGGTAACCAGACAACTGATAAACATACTTATATATTTCTAAATACATACATATTATCGTAGATTGCCGTGTCACTTTATAATGTGCCTTAACATTTCATCGAAAATTTAAACACCATATACATAATGCCTAGGCAAATTGAAGTATTTAGTTTTTGAGGTTATCCGGCACGTCAAAAATGCTAAGGTATCCATAAAATCTGGGTCGTAAAGGATTCCTGCGGAGTATTTTTGGTCAAAAAATCATGTATTTGATCGAATATTCATAAATTCATAGGCCCAGAAATCCATTGCTTGGTTAGGTTCGACTTTGTGACGGAGATCAATAGGTTAGGTTAGGTTAGATATTGTGACCTTGCAACAGAGCGAGCGAAGCGAGCGACGACGTATGTAATTCAAAATTTGTCTCGAGATATTAATGAGCATGGTCACCCTAAAATAACACTAACGTCGCGTTGTAACGATTGAATGAGTTGTCATTTTGCCTACGGCATATTACATAACCGCAAACGTTTTTAAACTGACGACGCCGTATGTAAAATGCCAAATTATACTATTTGTCTGCGACATATATACCATATCGATAACAAATAATTAAATAATTGCCGTAAACATCACTTAACAAACGTAAAAAAACAACATACAAAAAATCTACTTAAGAACCTCCTCTTTTTGAATTTCTGAAAAAAAAGGAGGAAGACCAAAAAAAAAATGGATGGATTGTGTGAAAGATGATATGAGAAAGGAGTGAATGCTGAGATGACGAGTAGTAGAGATGAATGGAAGCTGAATACGCATTCTTCTTCTTCTTATTCGGTACGCTCTTGTCAGAGCGGTCGTGATCGCTATGTGCTCGTGTCGGAATAGGCAGATGTGCTGCGCTTCACGACGTTTCGCGCTGACACAAATAATTGGGAACAGGGCAGGGACATGATAAAGATGATTTAAAGAATGGTTGCTAACCTAAAAACGTGTGCATTAAGCCATAATCTTATAATACATACGTTTACGGCGTTTATCAGTCAACTAACAAACGTATCGTAAACACGTTTATTATTTAATCACTGAGTTTAATTCGCTTATCGACACGCGATAATGCAGGCATTAATATAAACGTAATCTTGTGTAGTCTACAAATAGTACCTAGGTAGGTATAATCTGTAGAATTACTAGACTACAGAAACGTGTGACAAACGGTGAAGGAAAACATCGTGAGGGAACCTGGGGGCCGAGTCTGCTATTTACAATGGCTCCAATCGTCTGAGTGGGTGGCGTTAGTAAGTCCATTTTAGGATAATTGGCATTCTACTAAACACCAAAACGTCAACATTGACCGCCCCAATGGCCAATTTTGACGTTAAAATGATGTTTTACCTACGTAATCTTCCTAAAATGGACTTACTAACGCCACCCACTCAGACGATTGGAGCCATTGTAAATAGCAGACTCGGCCCCCTGCACTCCGAAAATTTGAGTCTGAAATCGCCAATCCGCAGAGAGCAAGCGTGGTGATCAATGCTCGTGCCTTCTCTATATGGGAAGAGGCCTGTGCCAGTAAGAAGTATATAGCCCAGTTTATTAGTATTATAGATACATATAATCACGGCTGTTTGTCGTAGGGGTAGGCAGAGACCACTTCTTTGCACTTGCTAAGATCCTTACACTTTTTTCGCTTCGTGCACTTTTATTATTCCCTTCATACATGCTGTTCGGTTTAGGTTTACGTAACATACCATCACGCCTGTATCCCCGAAGGGTTAGGCAGAGGTGTACCAATGTGCACCCAAAGGTCGCCGATATGTTTAGGTTCCATGTAATAGGGGTGAGCCTATTGCCACTAACTGGACACAAATCCAAACTTCGACCTGCTACTGAGAATTTTATAGAAAAACCCAATAACACCTTGGTCGACTTGGGAATCGAACCCAAGACCTCCGGCGTAGCCGTCGCGCTTAGCACCACTAGGAAAACGAGGCTTCTTTTGTTTTAAGTATAGTTGGATTCAAAGTTAATGGCGGCTCTGAAGTTAGCTACACGCTGCGCAGTACCTCGCCCCGCACCCCCGCTGGCGCATAAGTTTGTTACTGCGCAGCGACTCGCCTCGTGTTCAGAGCCGCCAATAACTTTGCACCGTACTGTAGTTAAATATTAGATAGAACCTTACTCTAGTCAATTTCTGTCTCTTCTCTAAGTTTTCCAGTCTTCTCTCCATGTTAATGAGTTTGTTTCTAAAGTCGTCTGCAAGACATCGGCAGAGGTTCAGAGTCTCGCCAAATATTTTCATCTTGCATTTTAATTGGTCGAAATCGTTGCGGAATCTGTGGAATATAATAGGTACTTTAGATATACCTAAGAAAGGAATAGTTATAGTTCTATGTATAATAAATAATAATACATAGCTTAAACTAGGTTTCTTTCATGAAGTAATCGTAGGTTTTTAGCATATTTGTGTTACGTAGCTACCAACTCGTTTGAACGACTCTAAATACGTGTTTCGAGGTTTTCACTAACATTGAAATCACAAAAACAAAGAACACTCTGACTTCAAACAATAATTTGTGTACCTATCACACAAATGATTGCCCCATGCGGGTATCAAACCCGTAGCACGTTGCCACACTACCTCCCAACCGTAATAAAAATTGGAAGGCGGTTTTTTCTAACTTCCCACGGTCATCTGAATCCATACTAGCCAGAGTTTGTAGGTGCTAACGTACTTATATACTTCTAAATACATGCACTTAATATATAAATGAAATCCAGACATAAAAACGGTCATCATAACGATTGTTCCTGGGTGGAATTCGAACCCACGACCCTTTATAGCAATCAGGGTCACTAACCACTAAACCATACCAATCATACATTTCAAAAATTATTTATTTCCTTACCTCGTAATTGAAGACGAAAGCGAATCATTGGACCGATTTGGAAGATCCAACGTAGACATCTGACTAACACTGACTGTCGGCAACCTTATCCTAGGTCTGGCATGTTCTTGAGGTATATGACCATAAGAAATAGTCGCATGCCCGCTACTGTCAGACGAAGATTCATGGATCACATCAATCTCGTTTGCAGACTTGTTTTTATTTTTGTGAGCGAGTTTCTTGATTTTTGGCGCCTTTATAAACTCGCCTATGGTTTTGTCTGGTGTAGGCATATTTGCTGTAGATGTTAATTGTCAGGAATTTTGATTTGTGTTATTGCATTCTTGTGTGCTGTTGTGTTGCTTAAATGTCAAAAGAAATTTGGTTACACGAAGAATTTTGGTTACCTATGTATTTTATAACCTAAACTTTTTGCTCAAGTTCATCTCAAGTATATGTTAAATAAATATTTGATCTATGAGATAAAGCAAGTATTCTTTTAAGTAATATATTTATATCTTTTATTAGACCTTGCTGTTTAAATAAATAACGGTTTAATAGTGCGTTACTGCCATCTAACGGTTATAAAACACAACTTATTAATAGCGCCCTCTCTTGAAGTTTATTGTAACTATGTAAATAGTTCATCTATTTAATACAAGATGGCGTTGTCATAGTTCAGAGGTAAGCTTAGTTCTAGTATGTGTGTAAAATTGCACAAGAATGTGTGTAAGTACAATAATTAATTAAAAAAATACTTGCAATTACCTATCATATAAAATCATTATCTCAATGAAATTGCAAAGAGCTGCCATCTAGTAAAAACTAAAGTAACTAATTACAACTGAAAATAGCGCCCTCTTTTAAGTTTAACTTGAACCCTGTAAACAAGGTCTGTTAAAATGTTTCAGTCATTGGATACGAGATGGCACTCAAAATATTTTTATAATACATCTATCAGCCACGAGAGGGCACACACAGGTTACAATGACCTTTAGAATACAATATATTCAAATTGTTTTTGTTTAATTTAACATTATTAGACATAACTTATTTGATCTCAATTTATTTTTCGCAAAATAAAGTAAATGACGAAATAGATGATTTATATCAATTTTGATATAAATTAATATTTGGTAGTACCTAGATAAAGACAAAATATATTTGTTTTCAAAAATGGGTATTACATTAGAGTTGACAATTTTTTACTTACATTGTCTCGAGTCTCGGTTTGTGTGGTGCCTTCGTTGTTTCTAGATTCCTTAACAGATCGACTTACTATAGCAATGCATGTCCACATTTATTAACAACAAAACAGAACAAATAATAAGTATCTAGGTCCTTGAAACCTGTTTGGTTTTCTTCCTACCCTTTTCCAAAGTGTTAATGTCAGCACTACTTGTATTTTAAATCTTTTATTTTACTTTCAAAGTAGGTAGTTGCTACCTACATTTTTATTCTATACCTGAACTATAAATTCGATGCGAATTTGACATTTAAAGGGAAACAGTTTCTGACAAAGAAAATATAGCTGTGCCCCGCTGTTTCACCCGTGTGATTGACAATTCATACCCTATCTTTATAAATTATAGTCTATGTGTTATTTTGATTTATAAGCTACATTATTGTAAAGTTTCTTTAAAATCCATTCAGTAGTTTTTGCGTGAAAGAGTAACAAACATCTATACATCCAAACAAACTTTCGCATTTATAATAATCGCAAGGATATATTAAGGTAGGTTTATAGTATGGTATTATTGTTCGTTTAACTATCAAGACATTGATTAAAATTAAAAGAAAGAAGAAAGAAAAAACAACAATTTGTCAGTTATGGTTATGACGCACAATTTAAATCATCATCATCATCATCAGCCGGAAGACGTCCACTGCTGAACAATTTAAATACACAGGAATAACAAAACGAAAGGTTATGTATCTAAGTATAGTTTGTTAGAAGTAAGTCTTTATAGATAAAAACTCTTTCCTGGCATCTAATTGAACCAAAATTATTTATGATCTGTGACAATACAATATTACGGTACTTTCGAGCTGGTATGATGATAGAGCCAGAAGGTGGCCATAGGAACTCTGTAACAAACAGTGCCTATTGAAATAACTGCCTCCTTTGTTTGTAGTAGTTTTACTGTAAAATTTTATTATTGTTATGTTTTTTTGAAAAAGTTTATAATTTTTATTTTATCTTTATTGTGCTATTTATTTTTGATTTTTAACTTTATATGATAAAAGTGCTTCACTAAGGAATTGGATTGGTACCTGTTATGTTAGTGGTAAGTGTTTAATAAATAAATAAATAAGAGGATCAATAAAAATGTACAAAACTTATTTATAAACTCCATTTATTTCAATTATTTATATCTTAATTTGTTATAATTAAAAACATATGGTATATATCAATATATAATATGATACATTGACTAAATATTTATTATGAATATTTGTATAAAAATACTTATTTACGACTATTGCTCGCTGATATCAAATTTTTCTACCAAAAATAAAAAAATATTTTTTCATTGTTTTTTGAACAATTTTTTGCTTGTTTTGTATAAAAAAGTAAAATTGAAATCAGCAAGATTGTCTTTAATGACTAAATTCCAATTGTATTAGATAGTCGACCAACTTGGCTTAATATCCAATCTGGTCAAATTTCTAATAATTGACAAGTTTTTCTTATAAAGAACATTATTTATTCTATACTTAGTTTTAAAATACAATATTAGAAACGAAGCGAGATTGGGTAAATAACATAAAAATACTTTAGGTTTTATTGGCAGTTAATTGACCTTTTGATTTTAAAAATCTTGATTTTTTGTTTATTTTTTAGGTATCTGATATAACACATAACCTATCTATTTACAGGACTTTATTTAAACATAAATACAAAAGAAAATATGTATAAATCGCTCGCAATTTCCGTTAAATCAACAACTTTAAAAACTGGTAACTGTTAGGAACTAGAATTTCGCTGTCCTAATAATATTGTCGATTGTAAACTCAAAATAATAAAAAAATATGCAAATAATTTTATGGCACTTTCTCCATTGTGTTACCAATTGAAAAAAATATGTTATTTTTTTTATTTTTTACCGTTTTCGAGACACTTGCATTTGGCATCATGGATGTGTTTTGATCCTACAACTTCTGTAAAAGAGGGGTTGAATGAAACGCTAGGGGGCACTATTTGTTGGTTTGTCTGACTCCCTGACGTTTGGTAATCGTACCTTATAATCTGTGGCTTAGTCGTGTATGTAATGATTTCGGGCTTAGTCGTGTAAGTAACAATTTTCGGCTTAGTAGTGTATGTGATAATTTCTGGCTTAGTCGTGTAAGTTACGATTTCGGGCTTAGTGGTGTAAGTAACGATTTTCGGTTTGGTTGTGTAAGTGAAGTATTCGGGCTTAGTCGTGTAAGTTACGATTTCGGGCTTAGTCGTGTATGTAACGTATTTCGGTTCGGTTTGGAAGAATTTCTTTTCTGTGTATGTAGCTGAGAAAGTTTTCTGGATGGGGCCCTTAATTTCTTGGTTATATTCGCCTGATTCGGAGAATTTCGTTGATCCGGTTCCAAAGTTGGCTGATCCGGTGCCGAAGTTGGCTGACCCTGTGCCAAAGCTGGCCGATCCTGACCCAAATTTGGTTGATCCTGACCCGAAGCTGGTTGATCCTGATCCGAATTTGGTTGCTCCGAATTGTGTGTACTCTCCTGACTGGCTTCCGACTCCGAACCCTGAACCAGCAATAGCTGAGGCTCCCGAGGTGACGGTGCCCTTAATTCCTGATCCCTTCACTCCTCCACCGTATTTGACTCCTGAAACCTGGCTGGAGACCTTGTTCTTGATGACCTTCGTGGTGGTGTACTGCTCGAAGCGTACGCTTTCGATTGTGCCGATCGCCCATTCGTACCATTCGATGTCGAATTTGTAGAAACCAGCCAATTGGTTTCCGACCTGGCAGCCTGTGGGAAATAATACATATTAATTATATTTTAAATTGCTTTTGCCCAGCAGTGGGACACATAAAAGGTTATTAGAAAAAATATATATATGTATATTATTGACATTATCGCTTGTGACTTGTGTCAGGCGAGTGAAAGAAAAAATTAAAGGCCAGGAAAATAGACGCCATACATGCATAAAAAAGAACGAATTAAACTTATTGTTTATTAAGAAGACAATAATTCAAACTTGAATGTATGTTTTCGGCTACAACCAGTAATAACCAATCATTCAAGCGTCTCTCAAAAATGCTTGGGATTCGAACTAAAAATTCCACTGAAAAATAACTTTACTATGGGTACAAGTCTTACAGAATAGCGTAACGAAGGAACAAGAAGTAGAAAGAAGTAGCTTACCGGAGTCCCAGGAGTAGATTCCTCTGAGGGTGTAAATGTTGTTACCCTCGGAGCAGGCGAGGGCACTGCCAATGTCGACCTGGTGAAGGAAATACCATGTTTAGTGGTGATAAATATAGAAATAATTACATGTAAGATTTGAAAGAAGGGAAACAATTTGATGGTAGGTGTGTACCACTGCAAAAAAATAAAATCAGAACCGATTCTCCTATTATTTAGACCATTTTTTTTTCGCCCTAAGGCTCATGACGTTACCAGGTTATTTGACTTTGAGTAAAGTCACTGAAAACTTTACAATTACTCTTGTTTATGTTATTTGTATGGCATTATGGGGAGGTATTCTGAATTATTATTTTGACAAAAAAAATATCTATTTTAAGTTCTACAACAGCGGGCTGAAGATGTCATGGGGTAATATTAATTTGACGGGCCTGTTGGTCTAGCGGTTAGTGACCCTGACTGTTATACCGGAGGTGCTGGGTTCGATTCCCACTCGGGACAAATGTCGTGTGATGAGCACGATCATTTGTTCTGTGTCTGGGTGTTATTTATCTATAATATGTATGTATTTAGAAATATATAAGTATGTTTATCAGTTGTCTGGTTACCATAACACAAGCTCTCTTAGAGCTTAGCTTGGGATCAGATTACCGTGTGTGAATTTTCCAGGAATATTATTATTATTTATTATATTACCGAAAATCCCATGCGACACAACCCCATCGAGTTTGGGCTCGTTTGATTTCTCTTGATTAGTACTGTAAGCCTAACTGACTTTAAAGCTTACATCCAAATATTTTATTTCTCAGATCTCATCTTACCTTGCAGATGTTGTTAGCGGGGTTGGTAGGCTGTCCGCAGACGCAGCTCTTCTGGTCATAATGGTCAAGCAGGTGCGGGTACTCCTGGCTGATCTTGTTCTGGCAGTCTCCAGGGTTCAGGAGAGAGACGTTCACACCGTGGATAATGCTGCCTTCAAGATGGGCTGGAACAAGAGGAGAAGAAATTTAGATAATGATAATAAAGAAAAGAAACAAGATTTTCGGATAGCACTCAAAAACCAAAGAAATATGATAAGTAACACTGCTAAAATAATTTGACTGGCCTGTTGGTCTAGTGGTTAGAGATACTAACTGACGGGAGGTCGTGGGTTCGATTCCCACCGCGACAAATCTTTGTGTTATGAAATATAAATGGTATAACTAAACCACCTTAGTTCTATATTTATTGTTCTTTCTTTTTATCAAACTTTTCAATTGCTGGCATAATAAATCTATAAACACTATATATCCTAATGACATATGATGCAGTAAGTTGCACTTTGTATCAAAACGTTGCATAGCATAATAAGAAATAAATTAAGAATCCCGTTTTTTAAACTATTCAGACATGCGAAAATAAATATCAATCTACTATTAATAATAGTAATACGACCATTGACGTACCATACTATCGCTAGGTTCCCCTTGTGCCAAGCGAGAGCAGTTTTTAGTCTGATCCTAGTACATTTAGTTTTTCATTTAAGTTAATTTTCGCGCAACGCGAAACTTAATAAGAAAATATTGACGGTTTTGACATTGTTGGGATAATATTAGTGTTTTAAATAGATTTTTTAAAACGGCAAGCTCCATCTTCACACATAATTCACGACAACACTTGTTCACACTAGTGCTAGAATACGACATTTATTATACTAATATATAATTATTTAAATCGATCTAATCTATATTAAATTTCAAAACAACAAAGAATGTAAGATTTATTATAATAATCTCATCAATCGAAAAACAATTTAGATCAGTAGATCAATTTAAATCTTGCGAAAATTCGCATAAATTTTTAGCTAAACAAAAAACCTTTTAACCTGAATGTTCTAGATAAATATATTATTATACATTAGCATAGAAACTATTAAATTATACACACATAATAGTTAGTGTCAAATAACAATGTTTGTGACATTCTGAGTTTTGTAATATTTTGCATTGGCCTTATTGTCACACTACAATGTTTTCCCCGCGTATCTACCCGCGTAAATTAAAGTAGTTTATGTTTTTCCTTAGAGTTCTTGCTACGTCTATACAAAATTTCATCAAAATCGGTTTAGTGGTTTAGGTGTTAAAGCGTAACAAAGCCACTTTTCAATTATAATAAGGATGAAATCTATTTTTTATTTTTTTGTCCATATTTTAGATAGTAAAAAATATTTGACAAGTATTTTTCTTTTGTCAAAAACAAAGAATTATAAAAATATAGCGAGAACAATTCTTGCATGACGCCACGTCTAAGCAAAAATTGTACCTACCCGTGACGTCACAAGCCACCACAACTGCACTTTTAAGCGGTTTATCTTCGTATTTTTTATTAATTTGAAAAATCAAAAATACTTGTCTATTAAATTTTAACTAGCTGTGTCCCGCGGTTTCACCCGCGTGAATGACAATTCATACACTATCTTTATAAATTATAGCCTAAGTGTTATTCCGATGTATCAGCTACATTATTGTAAAGTTTCATTAAAATCCATTCAGTAGTTTTTGCGTGAAAGAGTTACAAACATCCACACATCCATTCTCACAAACTTTCACAGTTTTAATATTAGTAGGACATAATTTTTCTTATTTATTGTGTAGGCTTAGTTTTTATATTATTGTAAATATTTTAATGTTAGCAGGTTAGGTAATGCCGGTAGTCGTTTTAAAAACCCTCAAAATTAAAATCTTTTATACATTCTGATGATCATAATTCTGAATGGCGTTATAATTATATACGTTTTTTTATGATATGTATAAATTATGATAATACGTTTTATTAATTTGTCGATAGCCCAAGGCGACTAATAAATTATATTGACAATGATTTATTAATATTATGCGAATGTTTATTATTTGCAAATCAACAATTTCAATAAAATTTACTTATGAAATATGTATTATAATAATAATCCAGCCTATAATCGTCCCACTGCTGGGCACAGACCTCTTTCCATATAGAGAACGCATGAGCATTGATCACCACGCTTGCTCTCTGCGGGTTGGTGATTTCAGATCCCAAATTTTGGAATCCAGGTTTCCTCACGATGTCTCCTTCACAGTCAGAAGTGTCTTAGAATAATTAAGAAAGTACATATAACTTTGAAAAAGCCACATTGGTTCGAAACGGCAACCTTATAACACATTTTTATAAATCTATCCCGTACTATGTTGGGTTCGGCTTCCAGTCTCACCGACAGCTGAACACCGTATGTTACAGAGCTACTGTCTATCTGACACACAACACATGTCATGTTACTGGGTAACACAGTATCCCATAGTAAGACGGTTGTCAGAATTGACTTAACGACTGTCAAAGATCAATGTATGACAGTCGGGACCAACAGCTTAAAACTATTTTGAGGTAGAATTTCTGATTTAAATGGTCACCCATCTATTAAAAAACCTTAGCAAGAGTATCTTATCATTTTGATAAATGGTTATATCTTATTATAAACGAACCCGTTTTTAGTTTGTATAACTGTTTTAACTACGAAACAAGTTATACAATTTATGCGAATTTAAACAAAATACAGGTGTAATATTGTTGGTAATAATTTTAATGACATCACTATATTTTATTATTAACCGACTGTGCCCCGCGGTTTCACCCGCGTGTCTTTGTCAGTCAATTTTATTATTATTTTTTATCTCCGTCAGAACTATCCTCGTGCTTCAAGGAATATTATATAAATGTAATGTTTGTAATTTATATCTGTTTGTTTCCCAAATAAAGGAAAAATTAAATAAAAGAATTAATGAATTCGGTTCAGCTGTTCTCGAGATTTGCGCTTAGCAACACATTCAGTGATTCCTTTTTTTACATACATACAAATAATCACGCCTCTTTCCCGTAGGGGTAGGCAGAGACCACTTCTTTCCACTTGCTACGATCCTTACACACTTGTTTCGCTTCGTCCACTTTCATTATTCTTTCATACATGCTCTTCGGTTTAAGGTACTCTTGACCTGGCCTTTTTTTTCATAATAGATATATGTATAATGTTACTAGTACTAGCAAGTAACGTGATGTAAAACAGCCTATAACTTTCCCCGAGAATTGACCTATCAAAAGCAGAAAGATTTTTGAAAATCAGTCGAGGAATTCTAGAGATGAGCGCAAACAAACAAAAATAATCTACCTTTATTTTAAGTTTATGCAGATAATTAGGTATTAGACTTATGAATATATTATAAGCATTAAAGGAGATTCAATTATAATTATAAGTAATTATTAATGTGAGTAGTTTTAATGAGATGTGGAAGTTATAATGTTTTGACAGATTTCTAAAAGGCTCACCCATCGACGTATGATATGCATAGACTACTACTATCGCTAGGTTCCCCTTGTGCCAAGCGAGAGCAGTTTTTAGTCTGATCCTAGTACATTTCGTTTTTCATTTAAGTTAATTTTCGCGCAACGAGAAACTTATATAAGAAAATATCGATGGTTTTGACATTGTCAGGATAATATTAGTGTTTTAGATAGATTTATTAAAACGGCAAGCTCCATCTTCATGCATAATTCACGACAACACTTGTTCACACTAGTGCTTACGGTTTAAACTCTGATAGGCTCACTCTATAGTTTCAAATGCAACCTCGTTGGGCTCACCAGTTTAATATGTTGTCAAACATACAATTAACTAATTTGATTGGTTTAAGATTTATAATCAAAACACTTGACAAGTTGTTTGGCAGATTATTAATCCATATTACCATACATTTTAAATCATTCCTCTGCCCTGTTCCCAATTATTCGTGGTCGGCGCAATGCGTATTCATCTTTACTACTCATCATCTCAGCATTCACTCCTTTCTCATATCATCTTTCACACAATCCATTCATCCACATTTTAAATGCGAAAGTAATTTTCTGTATATATTTCATCAAAATCGGTTCAGCAGTTTATCCGATAATATCGTAACAGACAGTAAATTTCGAATTTATAATATTAGTATGGATACTAAATAAAATAAACTTTTCATACAATTATCTTATTATTTGAAAACTGCCTCGTTGGCCTAGTGGTGCTAAGCGAAACTGCTACGCTGGAGGTCTTGGGTTCGATTCCCGAGTCGACCAAGGTGTTATTGGGTTTTTCTACAAAATTCTCAGTAGCAGGTCGGAGTTTGGATTTGTGCCCGGTTTGTGGCAATAGGCTCGCCCCCTATTACATGAGACCTAAACATATCGGCGAACTGTGGGTGTACATTGGTACACCTCTGCCTAACCCTTCGGGGATACAGGCGTGATGATATGAAAACTGAATCTCTTTTGGGTAATTCTAACCAACGGATAGGTCGCTGTATGAGATTAACATCCTATTATAGGCACATAGTCAATAATTTAAGCAATATCCATAGAAATCATTGATTTTCGTCTTTTTAAACGTTATTTATTTACCAGTTAGCTGTATAATCGTGGAATTTGCATCATTTAAGGTACAGCAATCTCGTAGGTATGTAGGCAATGTGTAGTAATAGGCATTATGTTCACAATTTATAGTTATGATCATACGTTTATTTTACACTTTATTTTGTTAAGTAAAACTAATAATTGTCATGGATAGATTGACAGGCCTGTTGGTGTAGTGGTTAGTGACCCTGACTGTTATACCGGAGTTCGTTTGATTCCCATCCAGGATTAATCTTTGTGTGGTGAGCACGATCATGTGTTCTGTGTCTGTGTGTAATTTATGTATGTGTTTAGAAATATATAAGTATGTTTATCAGTAGTCTGGTTACCATAACACAAGCTCTGCTTACTTTGGGATCAGATGACCGTGTGTGAGTTGTCCTAGATATTATCAGGATATTACTTATTTACAGATACAAAATGATTCTTATTAATATTGCGTTTGTTCCGCTTTTACTGCTAAACCACACTACCGATTTTAATTAAATTTGATTTTGAGCTAACTTGAATTTTAATAAATTATATACTGCCTAGTAAACCGATTTACGAGGGCGGATCCGCGGGCAATAGTTAGTTAAGCTAGTCTTCTTATATTTGAAAGTTTATAGTGCTAATTACCTAAATCTTTCGCCTACCCAACTAGAGTAATAAAACGTTTTGAACGAGCTTGAAAGGCCCAATTGAACGATATGTTATGATTTTGGTTTTGAAATTCCTTACTTTTTCAGTATTTAATGACAAATTCTACTTATCCTACGCGGGTAAAACCACGGGGTTTTAATAGTCGTGAATAAAAGTCTTACTGTTAATGGAATTTGCCTGAAGATGATTAAACATTACAAAACGATGAAGTAACTTGGCGGGAAAACCGGTTGACAGTGTGTAGCGATAGCAGAAAAAGTTAAAATATATTTAAAAAATATTATAGATTTTTGTAAAATAATTTTGGTATGTCATTTTTATGATGGGTATATCTTAATACCCATCATAATTATAATAAATTTGATTATTTTAATGTAAAAAGATTATACTTGAATAAAAATATACGATTGCGTCTGAGGTATACCGAAAGGACGATATTATTTTAAGATTTCATAGCTCCCCGATGTCACTTAAAAAATATATAAAAAAATTGAATTGACAAACGACCTCCTCCTTTTTTGATGTCGGTTAAAGAAAATCTGGGTTTGATAAAGAATGGTTTATTTAAATATTGTTAAAAGTCACTGCTTATGTTTGTTTAAATTATGAAGTCATATATCAGACGAATTCTAACCATTTTATTTCAAATCTGTTGTGAAGATATTTTATGTTTTGTTACTTAGTATTTCCAATAAATCGTGATAACAATTAAAAACGCAATAACTATTAACAATGAATAAAATATAAATATTTGCATTGTATATTAATTTATATAGAAACAATTAATTGATTTTTGGTGATTGAAATCGATGTAAGACTAAAAATAAAACATCATTTTTATAGTTTTTAATTGTTTTCTAAATTGCATTCTTTAATAATTGGTATCATAAATATATGCAGATATTTTGATTACATTTGCAATTTTAGTTGATATTTTTTATTTTCATTCTATTTTGGGGTCGGCTCCCAGTCTTACCGCCAGCTGAACACCGTATGTTACAGAGCGACTGTCTATCTGACACACAACACATGTTACTGGGAAACACAGTATCCCATAGTAAGACCGGTTGTCAGAATTGTAATATTTTAACAACTGTCAAAGATAAACGTATAACCATCGACGTATGATATGCATAGACTGCGCCTATCGCTAGGTTAACCTTGTGCCAAGCGAGAGCAGTTTTTAGTCTGATCCTAGTACATTTCGTTTTTCATTTAAGTTAATTTTCCCGCAACGAGAAACTTATTTAAGAAAATATCTATGGTTTTGACATTGTTAGGATAATATTAGTGTTTTAGATAGATTTTTTAAAACGGCAAGCTCCATCTTCATACATAATTCACGACTACACTTGTTCACACTAGTGCTTACGGTTTATACTCTGATAGGCTCACTCTATAGTTTCAAATGCAACCTCGTTGCGTATAACAGTCGGGATCAACGCCTTAACCAATTTTACTGTTAACGATTAACCATAGAGGAAATTTACAACAAAATTGAAATCCAGTATCTTAATACCGTTAAAGGAAGTAAAAACAACATTAATTACAACAAATTAGTAAGAACTCATTAATCTAAACACAGTTTTTCTATAAGATGACGCAGTTATTAATCTTGCCGAAATAACATTATTATTCTAAAATTCAAGTTTTCGTTAACCACAGAATCGTAATTAATTTATTCGTTGTAATATTTGTGCAAATTCCACCGTTTATCTTTGTGTTAACCTTGTAGATTCAAATGTATTACGTATTATTTAAAATCATGTGTTTTGGTTATTTAAACGTAATAGGCCGTGACACTTTGAGCAATAAATAAATAAATAATAATGCGGACAATATCACATACATTGCTCTGAACCTAAAGTAAGTAGCACTTGTGTTTTGGAATTCAGAAACAACGAAGGTACCACAAACACCCAGACCCGGGACCATGTAGAAAACTGAGTTTCTACTATGACCCGGCTGGGGATCGAACCCGGGACCTCAGAGCTAGCGACACCTTGAAAACCGGTGCGTACGCCACTCGACCACGGGGGTCGTCAAAAGCAATACTTGCTTTGAATATAGGGAAATAAAAACATACCATCACGCCTGTATCCCGAAGGGTTAGGCAGAAGTGTACTAATGTACACCCACAGTTCGCCGGTATGTTTAGGTCCCATGTAATAGAGGCGAGCCTATTGCCACTAACCGGACACAAATCCAAACTCCGGCCTGCTACTGAGCATTTCATAGACAAACCCAATAACACCTTGGTCGACTTGGAAATCGAGCCCAAGACTTTTAGTGTAGCTGTCGCGCTTAACCACTAGGCCAATGAGGCAGTTACGTTTATTCTTTTCGATTTAGAATAAGCTAAAGATTAAGATACAGACAGACGCTCAGTAAAACACAGTACGTAATAATAACAATGAAAATATATACATTTAATATACAGGATATAATACCAAGATAATAATAGGTAATACCACAGAATCAGACTACTATAAATCAAGTTTGTGTCAAGGTGTGGTAATCGTTAAAATATCGCCCGTGGAGCGAAATGACCGATTACGGTAGTATTAGGAAGAATTATATAATATATTACTATAATATGTTTGACATATATTAATGGCTGACTATATTTGGTTAGCAGATGTCTGTGATTCGGTTCGCTGGATTAAGATTTGAGATTGTAATCAGTCTGGCTTTGTGTTGCCTTTAAGAAATATTAAATCTGGTTTTATGTAGGTATAGTTGATATTCTTTTTGACCGACTTCAAAAAAGGAGGAGGTACCCAATTCGACTGAATTTTTTTTTTGTTTATTACGACATAAATTTTGACTGGGTGAACCGATTTTGATGATTATTTTTTTTATTTGAATGCTGGTGTTTCCCGTGTGGCCCAGTTTTGACAGTGGGATTTATAAGAAATAAATATAGGACTTGTTTTGAAGTCGTTTTTTTTTTGTTACAATTGTTTTAGTTTTCAACCTCAAAGGTTCTCAATTCATATGATGGGCATTTTTGTATGTTTGTTAAGCGATATCTGCGGTAATAGGAGATCGATTTCAAAAACCCTTTTTGTCGTCCGAGGTAGTCCCATGTAAATTGCGTAGAAATCGGTTTTGTAATCAATGTTTTAATTATAATTATTTACTACTAAAATACATATAAATACGCCTCTTTCCCTTGTAGAGTAGGCAGAGATCCCTTCTTTACACTTTACACACTTGTTTATAATTATTTACTGGAAATTTTTATATATTTTTGTATGATATTTTGTCACTAAACTTGAACCCCGAATTTTTCCTATGATGTTATACCGTTAATGTAATACATTACCTAATTATTATAAATGAGGTTATAACTCATAAAAAAATCGATTTCAATCTAATCACATTAAATCAAATCCACGGATCGATGAAAAAACAAGACAACGTGATTTTTATTATTTGTTCACTAATA
Source organism: Autographa gamma (assembly GCA_905146925.1). NCBI lineage: Eukaryota > Metazoa > Arthropoda > Insecta > Lepidoptera > Noctuidae > Autographa > Autographa gamma. The sequence continues at coordinate 835,332 of LR989878.1, read as the reverse complement.
ATTATCTGTCGTTCATCAAATAGGTATGTTTAAGACAAAATGCTATTTATTTAGTCAAGGTCAAAGGTTAAATGGCAAAAACACGTGTTATGATATTGACATAAATAACTTGTTTCTTCTTAATGTGGACAGAAGCTAATTCTTAGAAGATTTCTGGTAAGTTTTTTGCTAAAAATATGTCATTACACATTTGTGGTTATTAAATTAAGGTGTGTTTCTGTTGATGTATGTAAATATTAAGAGCTGGAAGATAGATAACATAACATATCATCACGCCTGTATCCCCGAAGGGTTAGCTAGAGGTGTACCAATGTACATCCACAGTTCGCCGGTATGTTTAGGTCTCATGTAATAGGGCGAGCCTATTGCCACTAACCGGGCACATATCCAAACCCCGACCTGCTACTGAGAATTTCATAGAGACAGAAGATAGAAGTATATCATATTTTGATTAATTCAAAGAAATTTTGGAAATAATCCTTCATACATTTTCGGTTAATACGATCTGTTTTTTTATCTGTCTGTCAGTGACTAAAAAAAAACAACACAAAATACTGCAATGTTTTTAGAGTATTTTAGTTAGTTACTAGTTTCAAAAACCCAGACTTCATCCTATCCTATAATTAGCACCTTACAAGTGTTAATTACAAAACGAACTTAATTGCTTATTTTGTTGTTTAATTAGATATCTACGTCCGGCTGTTATTTTTAGAATTATTATGTTATACACCGATTTGTGGGCGATGGGTTAAATTTAATGCTCGTCAGACAAGTTTTTTAGATAATTAAGAAGTTATTTCAATATATATTTTAATTCTCACAATCTATTTTTACTTTATCTGTAACTTAAATCGCTGGTCTGCACCTTTACAAAGTTAATTAAAAATTCTAGAAATTAACGCTAAAAGCAAAATGCAATTAACAAAATCATTAAGCCTTATCCTTGATCAATAGTAATTTAATATTTAAATAAAAAGTCCTTTCCAACATAACCTTCAATCTCTTTAAAAGTGCAAATATTAAATACCTTAATTACATAAGAATAAAAAAATACATAAAAAATAAGCCTTTAAAAAACTTAATTTCCAAAAAATATATTTTTAATATTAAACATCGCTAAAAATATCGATAAACAATTTGCTTCGACATAATTATCTAATAAAAAAAAACATATTATTAAACGTTCTAGCCAACGATCCAATCAACAAAAAATAAAAATTTAAATTTTACAAAAAGTAATAATATTTAAAAATGTTTTTGCTATCCCTCCGAATCGTCCGTGACCGCGATCCGATAGCTTTCGGTCGTTTTCGTAAAATTTCGCGTCACTACACATGCTGTCTCTTTTTAGCACAAGTTATGTGGGCTCAACCAAAGAAAGTTATATTGTAGTATTCGCGATAAAAGCTATGGAGATACCTTCAATTGTAAAAAAAAGTATGTTAATCCTTTTGAGTAGGATAATAGTATTTTTTTTAGTAAGGTGTTTTGAGGTAAATAGCAATAATTTCGTCTGACATGTGACTTTGTCTTAAGTTTCACATTTAATTATTTACCTATGTATAATCATGCAGAAACAATTTAATAATAATAATAATAATCCAGCCTATAAACGTCCCACTGGGTACAGGCCTCTTCCCATATATGTAGAGAAGGCACGAGCATTGATCACCGCGCTTGCTCTGCGAGCGATTTCAAATCCCAAAATTTTGGAATCCAGGTTTCCTCACGATGTTTTTCAATATAATAGACAGAATTTACAAAGGTACTGCTAATTTCTTAAGAAATCGAATTATGTTATTTTGTGGTCGTTAAGTCCCTAAAATTCAGTCAACCAAGACATACTGTATCCCTTAGTAAATGTGTTGTGTGTCAGACAGACAGTCGCTCTGTAACATACTGGTGTTCAGCTGTCGGTGAGACTGGAAGCCGAACACAACATACTTAGGTACTTTCTCATCTTACTTTAAAAGTCTTTAGTGACATCGTGATAATAAAATTAATAGAATGTAGGAAGGAACAAACCCCGGAATAACAACAAAAAAATCCATGAAATCTGTTAATTTAAGTAAAATAGAACTTCCTAGTTTTTGAGGTTAAGTCCACAAGTAAATTAAGGCCACTTAGCGTAGGCTTATAATACAAATAGTGGCCTGGTTAGCGTAACATTTGACAGTTAAATAGTAACTTTGGTAACTATTTTTAATGATGTAAGTAATCTTGTATTTTAGACAGCTCATGGAGAATGGAAAAATATTTTTTTCAATTCTCCATGAGCTGTCAAATATAGGTAAAGGCAAATTATTCTATTAGCTCAAATATCGGAAATATTATAACAACGTATTCAACCGACTTTAAAAAGGTTCTCAATTTCTTTACATACATACTTATAATCTCGCCTGTTTCCCGTAGGGGTAGGCAGAGACCACTTCTTTCTATTTGCTGCGATCAATTTCTTTGTATGTTATTATTTTTAGTTTTTTTTATTTGTTGTTTTTCACTTTTTGTGTAATGGTACTAATGGTACCAAATTGCTGTTATTTTTTCGACCTATTAAAGATTCGACCGATTATTTAAAGATTTCGCAAAATGTCTTATTGACACTTCATTTGTCCCAAGGGCTGGCTTTTACCTAAGTCAAAGGTTGAGTACCTCCTCCTTTTTTCAGGTCGGTTAAAATATATAAAAATGCAGCCTAAACTAATGAGGAATAACATGATTTTTAAATCTAAACCTCCAAAATTATAATATTCTTTTGCAAGCCAATAATAAAGTCATTGAAATGTCCCAATACATAATCTAAATCTGTCAAAGACAATATTACAACATAAAATTCATTGTCGTACGTGAAACGATGTCACATAAGAAACCTATTTACTATTCTAAAAAAACAAACGAATCCTTAACACAAAGGAATAAAGATGAAATTTGATTACAAATTAGTTTGTCAACCGCAAAGTTAATTTTGTATGTAAATTATTGGCTTGTATAAATTGGTCTCTGGTTTTTTTTTTATTAAGGTCAATTTGTTTGGATTTTTTGTTGACTAGGGGTCAATTTATTTTGGATGTTAAGATTACGTGTTGAGTTTTATTTTTGTTTACTCAATCGTTTTAAGATTTAAAGGTCTTTAGAGGTCAGTTGTGTTAGAATTTTGTTTGGAAAACAATATTGTTATTGCTGATCTGGATGTATTTGTGTCAATAAACAGTTGTAAAAATGATTATGTTTTGATAATAGTAAATTGTGTAAAATGTGGTTTGAAATTTTAACCCAATCTATTTTCATCGTTTTTTTTTATTTTAAAGCGAATTTTATGGACCTACTTCCAAAAAATCCAATTCCTTAAAATGAAACATATTTCCCCTACATAAAATTAAATATTGTTAAAAAAATCTCGCTAAAATGTTATCAATCATAGACCTATATACTAAACTTCCGAATTGAAATCAAGGGGAAAAATTAATTATTCGTTAGCATAAAAAAAATCTAACAAAAAAATCCGACTTCAAAATAAGGATTCGGAGGAGGACTCTCATATGGATCTCACTGTCAAAACTGGACCACACGGGAAAAACCAGCTTTCAAATAAAAAAAACATCATCAAAATCGGTTTACCAACTCCAAAGTTCTGAGATACCAAAAAAAAATTCAGTCAATATACACTTCCTTATTTTGGAAGTCTTTAAAAAAATAGAAAAAGACACTCACCTTGCAGCACAGATTTCCCCCAACCAGTCACAATACACTTTCCGGCGCCGTTGTACAACGCATCCAAAGACTCTTCAGCTGCTTGAGCCAGCGGCAGACAAATCGGCCAAATGTTCTTCGCCAGTCTCAGGTTCTCATTCAAGACCAGTACAGCAGCATCGTACTTCAGGACTCCGACCTGGTATTGTGGGTGACGGAGGATGTGCTTGACCTGAACAATCTGGAACGGTAGGGGCTCGTCGTCGATTCCTAGTTTCCATTCTCCACCCTTGATGAGTACGTTCTTGGCTTGTAATCTGTGGGGAAAAGGGGGACTTAGTTTTTGAGGATGAAAAATGTAGGAAGTGGGAAGTTAAGGACGATGTTTTTTTGTTTAAGATACTAAATGTATGTATCTTAATCCAATCTAAAAGAATTTAGTTAGTATATACCATCATGTGTTGCAAACCTCTCTCTTTGAAATAAACAATTTGTGTAAAATAGTGGCTCGGAAAAGACGGTCGACGAGACTTTCGAAAATTAGGTATTTCAAATAAATATGAAAGTGATAAGGGAAAATTCAGGTCAGAATGAATAGTCTCAGTTAAAAGTTTATAATAATTATGTTATTTGTGGTTCTTCTCTTTATGCTTCTCCAATATTGGACGGTTCAAAAATATTATAGAATGTTATGTACTACGATTTTCTTCTTCAGAAATAGTTATAAAGTACCTTCTATTCTCACTTGACACCGATCTCAAAATGCTATTGTATTTCTGATTTTGAAGATTCAGCATTTTTCAAACTCATTTCCTACTGAAAATGTCTTAATGGTCCTTGACACTGATCTTACGGTTTAAATATTCCTAAGTTATGAGCTCTTACATTATCTGGTTATAATTCTTACCCTTCAACACAGCTAGCCGAGGTAATCACCACATCGGGCCTGGTGATGACACCACCGCACAGCAGACTCCTGTTGGTCTGCAGCAGCACCATCGCCTGCCAGGGGATCTCCGCGAAGTCCAGCTCCAAGTCCTTGTGGTTGCCGTACGGTTTCTGGGGCTGTTCATAAAATACCAGGATTTAAACACGAAGATTTTACTTCTTAGAACTAGGTTTTAATTGATGTAGGATACATGTCACCGTGAATAACCATAACATATTATCACGCCTGTATCCCCGAAGGGTTAGGCAGAGGTGTACCAATGTACACCCACAGTTCGCCGATATGTTTAGGTCCCATGTAATAGGGGGCGAATCTATAATTTGCCACTTACCGGGCACAAATCCAAACTCCGACCTGCTACTGAGAATTTTATAAAAAAACTCAATAACACCTTGGTCGACTCGGGAATCGAACCCAAGACCTCCAGCGTAGCAGTCGCGCTTAGCACCACTAGGCCAACGAAAAAGAAAGAGTACAAAATAAGTCTTGTATTTATTTCTTATGGATCCCACTGTCAAAACTGGATCACAATAGGACCACACTGGAAGCACCAGCTTTCAAATAAAAAGGAATGATCAAAATCGGGTCACCCAGTAAAAGTTCTGTGGAATCAAAAATAAAATAATGCAGTCGAATTGAGTACCTACTCCTTTTTTGAATTCGGTTAGAAAGGGAAAGTATGTGCGTGGTTGTTATTCCTTTGCCCTCAAATGGTAAAATCAATTAAGATACTCGTGATCAGAGGGCTGGTTTGTTCCTTGCACAGAGAATCGGCATAGCCATTCAACGTGGCAATGCTGCCAGCCTTCTGGCCACGTTCCCCGCCATTGACAAGGATGACGATGAGTTCTTTGACGCCGTTTAGTTTTTATTTATGTAAGTTTTAATTTTAGTATAGTTAGAGTTTGTTCTTATATTAGATTTAATTGTGTATTAATAAATAAGTAATGTTCCTATTAAGATAAAATTTGGTATGAAGGTAGTTGGACAATGCGTTATTACTTAGACGCCTACATACTACAAGCGAGCTAAAGTGGGCGAAGCGGAGTTCAATATCTAGAGTATTATGTATTTTTCTTGGAAAGACAAAAAGTTATTATTCAAAAATCACATTTTGATGTAATAAAACCAGAGTTTTTAAGAAAACTTAAGAGGATTAAATGGGGTTGGCTCCCAGTCTCACCGCCAGCTGAACATAAGGATGTTATAGAGCGACTGTCTGTCTGACAAACGCATTTACAGGGATATTATTTTCCTAATTATTACACATTACCTAGCTTATTTTCTTGTGTCATTACATCATTGCCTTTATTTTCCTCTCCACCTTTTTTTCTGTTCTTTTAAAAGAAGTTATAAAACATTTTTTGCTGAACTTCCTCAATGCTAATTAATTCTATAAAAATCTTATTTCTTATCAATACGTAAGACTCAAAGCCTTGTTACATCAGAATTGTAACCTTCACCTAACGATGTTACCAAATAAATATTTATAAAGACATAATACATCAATAACTATCCTACTTATAAAAAGGTGGAGGTTCTTTTTACTTAGCACTCGAATACACAAAAATATCTTAAGTTTAGTCTTTTCCTGGTTCGCCTTCCAGTCTCACCGTCAGCTGAACACCGTATGTTACAGAGCGACTGTCTATCTGACACACAACACATGTTACTGGGTAACACAGTATCCCATAGTAAGACTGCTTGTCAGAATTGACTTAACAACTGTCAAAGATCAACGTATGACCGTCGGGAGCAACGGCTTAAAATGCTTTCAGAGGATGGTATTATAGATAAATTACACCCACACACAGAACAAATGATCGTGCTCATGACAAACATTTGTCCTGGGTGGGAATGACCACGACCTCCGGTATAGCAGTCAGGGTCACTAACCACTAGACCAACAGGCCAGTTTTGACACTTGAGTTTTAACTGTAAAGTCCCATAGTTAAACCAAGGTTAAAGTTTCTTAACTAGCTAGTTAAGTGATGAAACTACTCGATGACATTAAAATGTATTTATAATCATACGATTAGGAAATAAAATTCTTCTTTAATTAAAGGTTAGTCATCTTATTTACCAGTTAAATTAACTTTGCGACATTCTGTAATGTCTTTATCTGTTTATAGCTAAGTTAAGCAACGCTTGTTAAGGTTAGGTTAGGGATGGGTGACCATTCTGACTTTTTATAATGCCCTAAGTATTTTTTAAGGTTAGCAACATGTGCGTATGTTAAGTTTGAGATGGGTGGCAATGCCAATATCAAGTAAAACCGCGGGCAAAAACTAGTTATTCTACATAGTAAAATAATAGGCTTTATTTATTGTAATGGTATATTATAAATGTCTGTCAAACTGTTGAAGTAATTTAAATAAATAATCGTCGAGAATCTTGTTTGGGCCAATCAAATTAAATATTAAATTACAGTTATTAATAAACTGTGTTTTATTTTAATGTTATCTTAGAATTATGTTTGTGTTGTTAATAATTTACCTGCTTTGTTGATTTACTCGTAAACCGACTTCAAAAAAGAGGAGGTACTCAATTCGACTGTATTTTTTTTTGCTTTTTTTCCCTCAGAACTTTTGACTGGGTGTACTGATTTTGATGTTTTTTTTTTATTTGAAAGCTTCAGTCAGCTTATAGTAGTCAGGGTAATTAACCACTAGACCAACAGGCCTGTCAAAAATGATCAATCAGCGTTTACCGTTTCTAAAAATATCACTCATCTACGGGAAAAATATTGAGCCTATTTTATTTCTAGAATTATTAAGACAGTTTTAAAGTACTTACGTTCACGGTACCGCACTGTCCAGATCCGGTGTACTTCGGCAAGTAGACCCTCTGGATAGACTCTCCAAACTCATTCTCTACTCCGAATCCTCCATTCAGGACAGAGAATCCGCCTCCACGCTTCACTCCAGTCACTATTTCCTGGGTGATCTTCTCACCGACGCCTTGGATCAGCTTTTGACCTTGACCTGTGATAAGGGCCTGGCCTTGACCGCGTTGGATGCCGAAGCCTCCTCCACCAGTTTGGATGGAACCACCGCCAGATTGGAGACCGAAACCTCCTCCGGTTTGGACACCAAATCCGCCGCCTTGTTGGGTTCTGAATCCACCTCCTTGCTGAATAGCACCACCTCCGCCGTTTTGGACTTCGAATCCTCCTCCCTGGGAGATTGAACCACCGCCTCCTTGGGAGATTGAACCACCTCCGCCTTGTTGAGTTCTGAATCCACCTCCTTGCTGTATGGCACCACCTCCGCCGTTCTGGACTTCGAATCCTCCTCCAGTTTGGACTGAGCCACCTCCTCCAGTCTGGATTGAACCACCGCCTCCTTGTTGGGTTCTAAAACCACCTCCGTTTTGGACTCCGAAGCCACCTCCTTGGGAGATTGAACCGCCTCCTCCAGTTTGGACTGATCCACCACCTCCTTGAGAGATTGAACCACCTCCTCCAGTTTGGATTGAACCACCTCCGCCTTGCTGGGTTCTAAATCCACCTCCATTTTGGACTCCGAATCCACCTCCGGTTTGAACTTGGCTACCCTGTTGTAAAATAATTTAAACTTAACACGATAAAATAAAGAAATGTGGAGATCACATACTTTGCTTTTGCAAAGCATGTTTTATGGAATAGGAGACAACGGTACCACAAATACTTGGACCGGAGGCTGTGGAGAAATGGTTTTCTATGACCCGTCTGGAGATCAAACCCAATCAGAGCTGTACACACGTTAAAAATCGGTGGGCATGCAAAAAAAATAGTAAAATAGTTTTATTTCAATGTCTAACATTCGCGTAAACCTAAGAAACCAATATATTGATAGAAAAGGCACGAGCATTGATCACCACACTTGCTTGCGGATTGGCGATTTCTGATCCAAAATATCCTATATTCATTAAATTATACTTTAGATATTGAAATAAAACTACTTTTTACGGATTTTTTCGCTGTTTATATTTAGATTTTAGGTCCCGACGTTTCGACACCTTTGCAGGTCATGTTACCTGCAGTCTATAAAGTCTGCTGTTGTCTGTAGTTTTATTTCAATGTCTAATATTTGCGTAAACCTAAGAAACCTATACTTTATGTTTTTCTTACCTTTCCACCAACTTCGTATTGTCCTCGGCCGCCTTGTGTGTATGATCCTTGGTCGTATTGTGTGGATGTTACTGTAAATAACTTAGTTATTAGAAAAACTAGACTTATGTAGTCTCATCTTAAAAATGGAGGAGGAAAGTAATTTTTTGTTCATGGTGATTTTTTTTTCGGGATTTGTGATTTGATTCTATTTCCAAAACTTATCAATGAGAAAGTACTCTTACTGTTTTATTAATTATTTTACATGTGTATACATAAAAAAAATGTTTTAACGCAGATTTTAATAAGGGGATGACACTAAAAACTTCACTCTCTGTTAACTTTAAGTAAGCATATAGTCAAAATAAAATTTAAAAGGATGCCATCTGAACAGGTTTTTAGAAAATTAACAAAATTAAATTGAAGTGGGTATTTGTTACGTAAATTCTTAAGCAGAACATTTGTAATGCAATTAACTTGAGATTCAGAATTAAGGCATTATTTTTTTGTTATAAGCATCAACATCATGCACATGCGACATACAAACGTACATGCAATTTATTAAAAATAAGGATATCACATACATACATAAATAAGGCCAGATGTTATATATAAACATGCGTAAAGATAAAAAAAGCTTTTTTTAAGGCAATCCCACTGCTGGACATAGGCCATTCACTTCATAAGATAACTGCACATTGTAGTCATTCACGATCATTTTACCTAGAATTTTTCTATACAACCTTATTTTCAACCGACTTCAATATGAGGAGAACTCAGTCACTTCTTTGTCATATATTATTTTTAGGAATTGTGTTTGGTTTCCTTCAAGAAAAATGTCTATTTCATAACACCTTGTATTAAGAGATACATTAAATGAAACATTTGATAGGTAATCTGATTTTCGTATAAAAATAAGGTTGTGTCAGATAAAGCTAGATATTATTTACCACATGCATACCTTGATTACCCACTCCAGAAGCACTGCTCTGCCCTTGACCTCCTGAACCGAATCCTTGAGCACCTTGAGCACTTTGAGCACCTTGAGCGAAAGCATTCTGAGCGCCTCCAGAGAAAGCACTCTGTCCACTTTGAGAGAAAGCATTTTGGCTGCCTTGAGCGAAAGCATTTGAGTTCTGAGCACCTTGAGAGAAGCCTGTTAAACCATTCTGAGCGCCTCTAGAGAAAGCATTAGCATTTTGAGCGGCGCCTTGAGCAAAAGCATTGGTATTTTGAGCACCTTGAGCGCTCTGTGAGCCTTGCGAGAACGCATTTGTATTTTGGGTGCCTTGGGCAAAGCCAACATTTTGAGTACCTCTGGACAGTGAGTTTGTATTCTGAGCACCTTGAGAGAAGCCAGTAAGACTATTCTGAGTGCCTCTAGATAAAGAGTTCGTATTTTGGGCACCTTGGAATCCTACACCACTCTGAGCGCCTCGCGACACTGAATTTGTATTCTGAGCTCCTTGAGAGAAGCCAGTTAAACTATTCTGAGTTCCTCTCGATATAGAATTTGTATTCTGAGCGCCTTGAGAGAAACCTGTATTCTGTGTGCCCCTAGAGAAAGCATTTGTATTTGCACCTTGAGCGAAAGCATTCGTGTTAGCGCCTTGAGAGAACCCAGTTAAGCCAGTTTGGCTGCCTTGAGAGAATGCTTTCTTGCCAACATTTGAGGCGAAAGCATTTTGTCCGGTGTTTGAGAAAGCATTTCCATTTGAAGCGAATCCTTGGGTCCCCTGGTACGTACCACGCTCGCCTTGGCCGTAGGAACCTGATCCGTATTGGTTCTTGACGAAGGGTGTGCTGGTGGTTGGGAAACCTTGGGTGACCTGGTTGGGTCCTCGGGATACTGGTGGTCTGCGGGTTGTCCTGTAAAGAAGTCGAAGGTTATATGGGGAACAGATGGGTGGGTGATCATTTTGTTCCCATCCTACAATAGCAACTGGTTATCTTTAGAAAGTAATTTTTAAGCTTAACCAAATTTTATTTCAGTTTCAAGCTGGAAATGATAATTCCACCCTACAGTAGGATAGTACACTAAATCGTCAAATGAGTATTTTTGATCTAAACAAAAGTTAATTAGTTCAGAATTATCACTCTTACTAACCATTATTAGATACCAAATAGCTAGTCAGGTGTGAAAAGTGAATTTTCAACCAACCAATAAGAGGAGATCCTTATTTTGCCTTTACGTTTTTTTATTTGTATACATATTACGCGATATCTAAAACAATTGAGGATCGATTTAGAAAAACCTCTTTTTCATCAATAAGTTTTACCAGAGGTGGCCCCGTATAAATTTCAACAAAAACCAGTAGTTAGTTTTTTTTGCCGACTACAAAAAGGAGGAGGTATTCAATTCGACTGTATTTGTTTTTACCCCATAAGTTTTGATTGGGTGAACCAATTTTGATAATATCTTTTTTATTCTAAAGCTTGTGCTTTTAGTGTAGTTCCTTTTATTTGGTCCCCTTATGACAGAGGAATCCATAAGACTTCTTTTGAAGTCGAGTATTTTTGTGCAAATTATTTATATTAAATTATACATGCTATAAATATATTACTTACTGGAAGTTATTCAGAAGCACAGATCCAGTAACAGGTGGCCTGACGGTAACCCCTGGAGGGTTGTTGGAGCTGCCCCTGCTGTCAGGGACGTACTTGCCGTCGTTGCCGCCGAACACGTTAGGGACCCACTTGCCGAGCTGGTTGGTTGGCCAGGGGTCCGTGTAGAAGGGGTCCCTGCAGCACTTGCCGATGCGGCCTGAGTCGAGGTCTTTGCAGTCCTGGTTGGAGGAAGGAAATTGTGAAGTTTTTGAAGCTAATTTCGACGACGACGATATTTGTGGTAACTACCCGTAAATTTATTTAATTTAATAAATATGAAAGTCTTAGGCTTAAATGTTTCTTTGAGTGGCTTATGTATGGAACTAATTATAATAAGATTGAAAAAATGATGTGTGGATAGTCAAAATCTTGAGGATGGTTTTGTTTATATTTTAAAGTAAAAGCACGAAAAGTCGCTTATAAATGCAACCACATGTCATAGCTTGTTTGAAATAGTATCACAAAATATCTAAATGTCTGAGAGTCAGTTTTTAAGCCTTCATAATTAATTTTAATAAAAAAAACCTGTCTTCAATATTTGGTTACTATTTAAATGAAATAAATAGCTCAATTCTATTCCAGACAATTTAGCAATATCCATATGAACTTCGTACAAAATTGTCAAATCCTAAAAGATCGTATTCTCAGTAATTTTGAAAAGCACCATTTTGAACTTTATTGGTAAGGCGATAAGGTTCTTTATTACTTACAGTAAGAGGTACTCTGTAAGCTTCCTGATCTCTGGACAGGATGACAGTCGTGTTGGAGATGACTCCCTCCGCGGTACAGAACTCGATGGGTGTGCACTTGAGTGCAGCGGCGCAACCGGATGGCACGTCATCTGGGGGGACAAGGTTCATGTAGATGTCAGTATGCACTTATATAACATACCATCACGCCTGTTTCCCCGTAGGGTTAGGCAATACCAATGTACACTCTCAGTTCTCCGGTATGTTTAGGTCCCATGTAATAGGGGGCAAGCCTATTGCCACTAACCGGGCACAAATCCAAACTCCGACCTGCTACTGAGAATTTCCTAGAAAAACCCAATAACACCTTGGTTGACTTGGGAATCGAACCCAAGACCTCTAGCCTAGCAGTCGCGCTTAGAACCACGAGGCCAACGAGACAGTAGAGAACTAAATATAATTATAAAGTCCAGTCTAAACTACTTACTGTTAATTTGTGGTCCAGGTAGAGTCTGGTCGAGGATCAGTTGTCCGTCAACGTACTGCGGGACTGGGAAGCTCTGCAATGCTGTGTACCCATCAACGGGAGGCAGGTACTCAGGCGCCTTCGTGGAAATGGGGGGCAGGTAGGTCGGCTTCGGGGTAGTGAACACCCTGGGTGGAGTAGGACGAGGCGTGAACGGACGAGGAGTAGTCACAAACGCTGGTGTGTAAGCAGAAGTCACAACATTGGAACCGCTGCTCGTTGGGTCTACTGGAGGGAGGTAGGGAATACCAGGCTTCAGACCAGATCCGACAGACCCTGGGCGGTATACTCCAGCGTTGTCGCTTCCAGAGGAGAAAGAGTCGGTTTCCACGAAGTTGGATTGGCTGGTTGATTTGAACACTTCGTTGTTGAAGTTCCTTGTAGGGGTGACGGTTGAACCGAAACCTGAGCCGGTGGTTGACGCGAATTTGTTGGCTCCAAATGAGGAACCACCGAATTGGTTGCTTCCGAAACCTGAAGAACCGCGGTTGACGGCGTTAAAGCCTGTGTTTGAGGCTGAACCCTGGCTGGAAGCACCAAAGCCTGAAGCTCCGAAGCTGTTCTGGTTGGCCTGGGTGTTCTGGTTGCTCTGGGAACCTTGGCTGAAGAGACCAGAGCCTTGGTTGCCGGAGTAGGTGGCGGATCCAACTCCGAGGGAACCCTGGAGGCTGCCGGCTCCTGCGAGGGCGGCTGTCTCGATTCTGCAGCAGATTTCAGTCCTGGTGTTGCAGTACTGCTTCTGTGACAATAAGAAAGATTTTTGGTTAATTTGGGGTTATGAGAATTAGTCATAATTAAGTTGAACAAGGGATTAGGGAGGTAAAGATTTTTTACGGTAATCGAACCTTGCGATATTTTTTTTATCCATTACTTGAGTAATCGATAGGGTAGATATATGATCTTAGAGATGGTCCCATAAAAATAGTAACGTCAAAAAATGATTTTTTTTATGAATTCATAATCTAACCTTAATTCATTTCTACTCAGATACATCGAAAAAGTTTCATTCATTTCGGATGTTAACTCAAACTGACAGACAAAAATGTTGTAAATAATTTCACCCTCGGGCCATCTATTACACATAAATCTATCAATATCATCATGCGAATTCAATAAATTCGACATTGAACTTTAAAACTATATTTCAATACCAATCACAATTTTTAACAACATTATGTAATACTTATCTTCATAAACTTTTGCAATATCACTGCTTTTTGGAGTCATATTCTTGTGTTGATACCCAATTAAAAAGTAATTTTGCAATAATTTGAGGCATCTATGACAATAATAGGTTTAATAAATGCGGACAACATCACATACATTGCTCTGAACCCAAAGTAAGTAGCTATTTAGCACTTGTGTTATGGAATTCAGAAACAACGAAGGTACCACAAACACCCAGACCCGAGGCAATGTAGAAAAGTTAGTTTCTACATTGACCCGACCGGGGATCGAACCCGGGACCTCAGGGTCGGGAGCTAGCGACACCTTAAAACCGGTGCGTACGCCACTCGACCATGGAGGTCGTCAATTATGAAATTGTCTTCATATATAACCTTCTTGCAGTTGATCGATACTTATTTAATTAAGTATTAAATTAGATACGTATTGCCTCTAGCTTTCCTTATATTGACATTTACTTTGTATAGACAACCAGTGACATTTATCAATAAAGCAGCTAAGAATTTATCAGTGAAATATTATTTATCATCATCTCCCTGCCCTGTTCCCAATTATTTGGGGTCGGCGCAATGCGTATTCAGCTTCCATTCATCTCTACTACACGTCATCTCAGCATTCACTCCTTTCTCATATCATCTTTCATACAATACATCCATGTCTTTTTTTGGCCTCATTCGGTGACAACTCACACACGGTCATCTGATCCCAAACTAGGGCCTGTATAGCAACCAGACAAGTGATAAACATATTTATATATTTCTAAATACATACATATTATAGATAAATTACACCCAGACACAGAACAAATGATCATGCTCATCACACAACATGTGTCCTGGGTGGGAATCTAACCCGACCTCCGGTATAGCAGTCAGGGTCACTAATCACTAGACCAACAGGCCCGTCATAAATTAATTATTATTCTTTAATTATTATTTATATATAAGTTTAAAGTTTCTAAAGTAAGTATATAAATATAAAACAAAAGAATGGCACGAGACCAAAGACAATTAATTTATCTCCATAATTGGTTAGTAATAAATTATCTTATAGTTAAATAACCTTTATAGTAACAAATTCTAACATTCCTATAAACTTTACTTTGATTATAAGTTGCATTTAAGTACTGTCGTAAAATATATTAACGACATTCATTGCTTAAACTAAAATAACAATAAGTTCTCAAATATTCGCTAGCTTGAGGTCCCGGGTTCAATCATCAGACGAGTCAATGTAGAAAATCACTTTTCTACATTGCCGGGTCTGGGTGTTTGTAGTACCTTCGTTGTTTCTGATTTCATAACACAAGTGATTTAGCTACTTTGGGTTCAGAGCAATGTATGTGATGTTTTTACATACTGACATTTATTATTAAAAAAATAAGTGCAAAAAATTTACAACATTACAAATCATTACGATTTCATTGACTCATCATCTTGACATTGCATAAATACTACTATTGTGTGACGTTACGTTTGACAGTCTATTGACACCTGTCAAAATTGCCATTTGTGTTTAAATAATGCTTTCTTTAGGCGTAGGTGGTGAGTAAAGTTCAATGTTAATTGCCTTGACATTTTGAAGTATGATTATGATGATTATAAAAAGGTTTTGTAATGACACCATGTCAGGTCACAAAATAAGCTTGTCCGGGGGACTATAGTACGGCCGCTAAGAAAAATATTTGACGGGCTTGTTGGTCTAGTGGTTAGTGACCCTGACTGCTATACCGGAGCTCGTGGTCATTCCCACCCAGGACACATGTTTGTGTGTTGAGCACGATCATTTGTTCTTCGTCTGTGTGTAATTTATCTATAATATGTATGTATTTGGAAATATATAAGTATGTGTATGAGTTGTCTGGTTACCATAACACAAGCTCTGCTTGGCTTGGGATCAGATAACCGTGTGTGAGTTGTCCCGGCATATAATTATTATTATAAATGCGTTCCTGACAGGTCGTTGTCAACAGGAAGATACTTAAAAGTGGCAAAAAATTTAGCTAGAATTTAGAAAGAGCTCGTGGCTAAGTGTAAGCCGTACGGTTTGACTGATAATACAGGTTAAGCTGCATACACCGCGTTTGTTCCATGGATGGGTGATCATTTATAACATACCGAGACCCCTCCGTGCCTTGGATAGCACGTTAAGCTGTCCCGACTGTCATACGTATCTTTGGCAGTCGTTATTACAATTCTGTCAACCAGTCTTACTATGGGATACTGTGTTACCCAGTCAATTGTTTGAGGTCAGATAGACAGTCGCTCTGTAACATACGGTGTTCAGCTGTCGGGGAGACTGGAAGCCGAACCCAACATAGTGCGAAAAGGGTACTTAAATTATGACAAGTTACAAATGTAATGAATATTAATATGCTTGACATATAATTTGTAGTAGTCAAGTACTTTATGATTAAGTTTAGCTGTTTAACTAATATGTTATATCCGATAAATGTTAGCTTGGATATATAATTATATAGCAGCATGATTAGTAATTATTCGCTTCAACATATAATTTATATGATGAATTGATTGATGGCTGTTTAAGGTATATTAAGTTGTTTTACTTCTAAGTTATTGAAATGATTATACAGTATAATATAATGTAGTGTGTATAAATTGAAACATTATGAAGTTTGGCTTTTTTCTTTTATTGGTAATTCACATTGACGTACTATATACATAAACTGCTACTATCGCTGGTTTCCCCTAGTGCCAAGCGAGAGCAGTTTTTAGTTTGAACCTAGTACATTCGTTTACTGATTTAAGTTTAATTTTCGCGCAACGAGAAACTTATATACGAAAATATCAATGGTTTTGACATTGTTAGGATAATATTAGAGTTTTAGATAGATTTTTTAAAACGGCAAACTCCATCTTCTTACATAATTCTAGAAAAAACCATTTCACCATTTCAAACTCTGATAGGCTCACTCTAGTTGCTTATGTATTCTCTAAGGTAATTCCGGATATGTAATCGTCCATTTTGTTTCAAACCAATTACAGTCCGGATGCTTTTTCTGACGTAAATATAACTTCGAGGAAATAACTCTAGAATAATTAGTTTTTTCCTCCGTGTGAGCCATTGTGTATTGTTATAAGTTTTTCTTCGGTTTTTATAATTAACATCGATATAATAGGTTTGAGTTTATAACACGCTTGTTTTTCTTTATTAGTTTCTTCTAGATGTTTGTTGTTATAATGTTTTAAATAGTGTAGCTTTAATAATGAAATAATTGTAACTTAAAAAAGAGTCAAAATATGTCTTATTTTAATTTCTTATGGATCCCACTGTCATAACTGGACAAAAATAAAATGAGACCACAAGGGAGCCAGCTTTCAAATAAAAAAAGAATCATCGAAATCGGTTCACCCAGACAACAGGTCTGTGGTAACAAACACAAAAAAAATATACCTAAAGTCGAATTGAGTACCTCCTCCTTTTTTTAAGTAGGTCAAAAATATTTTGTGCTTGTTTTAAAATAATCTTAGTTTCAGTAAACTGCTTTAAAGAGCTTTTAAAATGTTTACATTTAATACGATTAAGTGCTAAAAAAAAATTACTGGTTTTCCTTTAAGTTAAAAACCTATCCATAGTTTCGAAAAGTATCTGTAACACAGATGACAGAAATATTTATGGTTTTTTTTTTTAAATACAGACAAAAGTTCCGAAACAGAAAAATTTCCTATACCAGACCATGTGAAATATTTCTCAAAGTCAATCACGATTTAATTGGATGATGACATCCTAAACTAACAAACAAATAGCAATGAAATGAGTCCGTGAGATAGATTGCAAAACGGAGCAATCTAGTCAATATTTAAATTTGTTTACTCATAATTAAATATTTGAGTTTCATTGATAAAACTATTATGATTTTGAAATAGTTGGTTTTTGCTTTAATTATGGCTTTCTGTAGTACAGTGAAATGTGTTGTGGAGGTCAGATAGACAGTCGCACTGTAACATACGGTCTTCAGCTGGCGGTGAGACCGGGATCCAACCCCTACCTAGTGCGGGAAAGGGCTCGGCAAAAGAAGGCTTTTACCAATAAAATAACTAGCAATCCTGACAAAAGATCCTATATGTTTAAATATCGTATAAAATACATTTATTTGTTCATTATTTTGTCTAGGTATTTTTCGCTAATTTTCTATCACACAAACATAATCCTAACAAAAAGAAGAAACATTGAAATCGGTCGAGCTTTTTATTAATTTTGATTTTTATTGATGCCTTATACATGTGGCAACAGATTTTTATTAAAATAGATTGTGGATGGTTTGCGATCGGTAATTAATATTGCAAGATGATTACTACTATTTCATTATTGCAGCCTTTAACTGTCCTACAGACGTTTATAAATGCGATTATCAGTTTCTTATCCTGGTTTCCTGATAATGTTCTAATTGACAGATTACATTGTCAGTGTTGAGTAAGTAAATATTATAACTTTAGATTTGCTAAGCGATATCTCCGATAATTAAGGATAGATTTGAAAAAATATGACTAAGAAATCTACTATATAAAAATAAGTCGGGTTTTCCTTCCTGACGCTATAACTCCAGAACGCACGAACCTATTTCCACGGTTTTTCATTCGTTGGAAAGGTCTCGGGTCCGTGAGGTTTATAGCAAAGAAATTTCAGGAAACAAAAAAAAATGTTTTGAATCACCAAAAAGTTTTTTATATAAAACGAAGCCTGGTGGCGAAACGGAGTTCGCCGGGTTTGCTAGTGACCTTATAAAAATCTTTACATTTCTTTGTTTTTGCAACTAGATTCAGTTATTTCACGTATGAAAAGAGCTTAATTATGCTACTAGAAATATAAATATTTTGATATTAATTAAAATTTTGAAAAAAATAAATGCTCTATTAATATTTTCCTGGTTCTTTTGTTGATATAGTTTTATTAACAACTTACATATTAAGATTCATATTTAAAACATTATTCCAAATAAAAACATCTACAGATACCTATCTAAACATCTATTACCAAAGTTCAAGTAGTCACGAAATAAATCGTTCACTATCAATAGGGCAGCGGGTTAACCGACAGCAAAAGGTTGATGTTGCGTTACTGACCAAACGTGACTCGGTGAATACACGATCTTATCTAAGATAACTTTCAAGTTAGATTGGATACGTCATTAATATTGAGTTAATCTTTTTGATGTCTAGTTACATTTGAAACTAAGTAGCTACTATGATAATTATAATTACCTACAGCTTGTAATTATTATCGGAAATGTCTATACTTAATATAATACATGAAAAGTAACTCTTTCTGTTATGATTTTACTGCTAAACCGATGAATCGATTTTGATGAAATTTGAAATGGGGAAAGCTTAAATCCAAAGAAACGACATAGACTATTTTACTCGATAGCTACGGGACACTACTTGTTCAATAATATTATTATTAGCTTACCCCATATAAAGTCCCATCATAATTAGTTCAGCAGTTTAGCAGTGAGAGCTTAACAGACATACAGATCTATTCTCGCATTTATGAAACCACCTAGTATGGAAGTATGAATATGAACAACAAAAGCTTTGTAATTTTTGTAAGTAAGTAGGCAAGTACCAATGTGGCTTTTTCAAAGTTATATGTACTTTCTTAATTATTCTAAGACACTTCTGACAAACGGTGAAAGAAAACATCGTGAGGAAACCTGGATTCCAAAATTTGGGATCTGAAATCGGCCGCAGAGAGCAAGCGTGGTGATCAATGCTCGTGCCTTCTCTATATGGGAAGAGGCCTGTGCCCAGCAGTGGGACGTTTATAGGCTGGATTATTATTATTATTTACAATATTTACTAATCCTAAAACATTTCGATCTTGCATAAATCTTACAAAATGAATACATTGTATGAGGTTTATAGAAACATAAATCATTTAAGTTTTGAATAAACATTATTCATATACAGTAGTATCGTTTAATAACTGTATTCAAATTTATGTATAAAAGGGACAACAGTTCAGTGGTTAACTTTACGGATTTGTTAGGAAAGGTTAAGGTTCAAAACTTATTTGCAACTTTAGTATTGTATTTTATTTTACTTAATAAATGCGAAAAAGTAAGAATGTTTGTGTCCGATTTTAGTAAAAAATACTTAACAAATGTGAATTAATATCTGGTAGTTAAAATTATACCTAATTATAAAATTATAGTTATTTAAGCATCTATCTATATTCTAGACTTCCATATAAAAAAGCTAAAGATTTCGCCTGTTTGAACACAAATCTCTTAAACTACGACCCAAATTCTAATAAAACTTTTTGCATTGTACATCCCAATTCTCGAAAGTTATAATATAAGTTATTTCACATCAATTTAAATACCTTAAAAGACAAGTAAAACCGCAGGGCAAAAGTACTAAACAAACCATTGTCCAAGCTATCAAAACGTCCAACAAGTTTCGCAAATCTTCAAGCGTTTATCTCAGTAAGATTAATAGATACTTTCTTAAATAGTATTAAGCTGTGTACACACCCATTCATCATACCATCGTGGCCTGTCATGTAGACACTGCCTAACATGACGTACAACCGCTTACAAAATACAAATAAACATTTACTAGTAAAAAGGTCAAAATAGACAAGTGTGTAATGTATTCTGAATATAAAGATACTTAGATATGGAATTTAAAGCCTTTTATATATTGACGTACCATATACATAGACTGCTACTATCGCTAGTTTCCCCTAGTGCCAAGCGAGAGCAGTTTTTAGTCTGAAACTAGTACATTTCGTTTTTCATTTAAGTTAATTTTCGCGCAACGAGAAACTTATATACGAAAATATCGCTGGTTTGGACATTGTTAGGATAATATTAGTGTTTTAAATAGTTTTTTTTTTTTTAAACGGAAAGCTCCATCTTCATACATAATTCACGACAAAACTATTTCACACTAGTGCTTACGTTCAAACTCTGATAGGCTCACTCTAATTGCTTATGTATACTCTAAGATTATTGTCAAAACTGTCAACTGTCAATCTTTGACAGTCGTTAAGTCGGAATTGTGTCCTAACAAGACATACTGTATCCCGCAGTAAATGTGTTGTGTGTCAGACAGACAGTCGCTCTATAACATACTGGTGTTCAGCTGGCGGGGAGACTGGCAGCCGAACACTACATAGTGCGGATAAAATATAGGTTACCTAATAATTAAATAAAAAAAACTTATTAAGAAACCATGATCATCATTATTAAAGCTCTGTCTGTCTATGACGCTTTTACACATAAACCACTCAACCGATTTAGATAAAATGTCTTTAAAGAATAGGTTGAAACTCCAAGAAAGGACATAGAGTACTTTTTATTGCAAAAAGTACATTCTTAAACCGCGGGCAAAAGCTAATATAAAATAAATCTAAAATTATCACTATAAAATTCTAATAAGTCCTCGATTGGCTCTATTAAATGCAAAGAGTTTAAATCGTTTTAGCAGTAAAAAAGATAATTTTTAACCGACTTTAAAAAAGAAGGAGGTTCTCAATTTAAGTATTTTAACAGAACTTTTTGTCATTAATAGTTTATTTATCAGTGGAGGTCCCAAATAAGCATTTAAGTAAGTTTTCACATTTGTACATACATACATACATATAATCACGCCTCTTTCCCTTGTAGGGGTAGGCAGAGAGAGACCACTTCTTTCCACATGCTACGATCCTTACACACTTGTTTCGCTTTGTCCACTTTCATTATTCCCTGCATACATGCTGTTCGGTTTATGGTATGCTCTTGATGTGGCCTTTTCTCATTCACACTCGCCTTATACACTCACATTTGTAATCAATATTAATATGTATTGAGAATAAAGTTCACAACCCCAATTGATAAGGCCTTATACAACTCAACTTAGGTGAGAAAAATCGTCGGACTAGTCGAGCAACTTGTCGCACAACTGGTCGACCAACTTGAGTTGCGTAATTTTTTTCCTTTCTTTCGTAAGATGTTTACTTGTTTTGAAATGTATTTTCATTTAAATACCCTGAGGGTTTATATATTGTATAGTTTATATCCGGATTCCAATATTTGGCATAGTTAATGTCTCGTTGTTATTGGGTTTTTCTATGAAATTCTCAGTAGCAGGTCGGAGATTGGATTTGTGGCCGGTTAGTGGCAATAGGCTCGCCCCCTATTACATGGGACCTAAACATATCGGCGAACTGTGGGTGTACATTGGTACCCCTCTGGCTAACCCTTCGGGGATACAGGCGTGATGATATGTTGTGTTAATGTCTCGTTTCTGGGTGTTTGTGGTACCTTCGTTGTATCTGATTCCGAAACACGCGTGCTTTAGCTACTTACTTTGGGTTCAGAGCAATGTATGTGATGTTTTCACATTTATGATATTATAAAAAGTTTTATTTCCATATGGAAAATTCCTTGATTAAGAGAAAATAACTTATTTAGTACTCTGAATTAAAACCTGCAACTATATGCTTATAATTCCGACCATTTGACCATTGAACCATTACTTACATCCAAAATATCTTAAAAAAACATCCATACTAAAATTATCAACGCCAAAGTTTTTTTATCTGTCTGTTACACTTTCAACAACAAACCACTAAACCGATTTCGATAAATTGTAGCATGGGGATAGCTTGAACTCTAACTTAGGATATAGGCTACTTATCACCCATACTAGCACAGACAGTTCCAGAGGAATAAACTAGTATAAAAAATTATAGGGTATACACTACTTATCACCCTTTTAATTACAGACAGAGCCACAGGAATATGCTAGTATAAAACTAAATGATTTAAGCACTTTTGTTAACGACTGTACTCGGTTACAAAACACATACATAAGTTTGAATAATGTATGTATGTATGTATGTATGAAACAGTTGTAATGTAAACATGATTTATGAAGCCCCAAGCATTTGTTTGTATGTATGTATGTATGTATGTATGAAATTATACTGTTTATGAGGAGTGCTTGTTTGTGTTTTAAGTAGTATGTATTTTTAAAACAATGCATAATTAAATACTGGATAAAATATTCTAAGATCCATTATATATTTGGATTTGAATTGAACCCGGAAATAATGAACTAATAATACAAATAGGGCTCGTAAACTTCAATATTTGATATTAATTACAACTTTTATTCCCGAGAAAAAAAAAACTTGACAAACAGACAGATGCACAAAAAAGTGTTCCTCTAAGATTTTTTTTTTATTTTGTGGCATGGCCCTTAAATCCGAAAATATCTATATGTCTATATTTAGTTGTGGGCGAAGTTTTGCCCAGCAGTGGGCAAAACAGATTACGAAAATATAGTAAAGTATTAGTGAATACTACCGGTAGGTCAGCAGGTTTAGTGCATCTGATGCAACTGCATAAAGGACATCGCGATGCAGGGAGCGACAGCAAAAGCATTGCTGCATTATAATAAATGTGCATGTTTGTTTGTGACGCAATCTGTCTAAACTGGTGAGTAGGTTGCGATGGTATTTTGGTTATAGATAGGTCAGAGGATGATATTTATATTTATATTAAAATAAGTATTCAAATGTTATATTATAAAGTTCTTGGATCTAAATTTCAGAGTAAATGTACTAATAAATAAATATGGACCACTAATAAATAAAGAACTTGTGTTATGGAATTCAGAAATAACAATAGCACAAACATCCAGACCCAAGACTATGTAGAAAAGTACGTTTCTATAATGACCCGTCCGGGGATCGAACCCGGAACCTCAGGGGTGGCGATACCTTAGAAACCAGTAAATACTATACTAGACTACAGAAAGGAATACGTTTTAAATTAAAGAATATTATACCATATAATTCGGGATTTGTAGATTATTAATTATTAATTAAAAGTCTTTCATAATTATGACATTTTAGTGTAGAAACTATGAAATGTAACATCATTATGAAACCACTAAATCATTTATGGTGAAATTTGTTCATTATTCAGCATTTTAGTCTTTATACTTTTACTTCCTATTTACTACACGACATTAAGGATTGTGTAATTTAAAATAGTAATATCTAGGTCTACGAAATGCTAACACTAATCTTCTTTCAATCATTTACGACGAAAACTATTATTATTTATTTGCAAGAAAACCTCTAGTATAATACATACATACATAAAAAGAAACCTACCAATTCAAAAATATAGTGAAATGCCATTTTACTTGCTAATTGCTAATTATAAAAAAAATAGTATTAATTAGTAAATTTAATTGCAGTAATAATAAGCTTTAATAAACAATAGCTAAATGTTATTGGGTTTTTCTATGAAATTCTCAGTAGCAGGTCGGAGTTTGGATTAGTGCCCGGTTAGTGGCAATAGGCTCGCCCCCTATTACATGGGACCTAAACATATCGGCGTACTGTGGGTGTACATTGGTACACCTCTGCCTACCCCTTCGGGGATACAGGCGTGATGATATGTATGTTATGAGGAAATTATAAAAAAATACCATTAAACAATAAAAAAATTGAATTGGTTCTTTAGGAGCTAAGATATACAATACACATTAAACTAACAACGCCCTTAAGACACACAAGTTAATCTCTCTCCATAGGGTGTTTAAAATTTCATAAAAAAATGCGGACAACATCACATACATTGCTCTGAACCCAAAGTAAATAATAATAAATAAATAAATGCGGAAAACATCACCTACATTGCTCTGAACCCAAAGTAAGTAGCTAAAGCACTTGTGTTACGGAATTCTTAATAAAAAAGGTTATATAAATTAAATAACAACTGACTCTGCTAACCATACCCGTCTGTTTAACTACAGTCATCAAAATGACTGTAGTGTTTCTCAACTAACTCTAAAACCGGCGGTTGTAACATGTAAGCTTTTTATTCTGACCCTAATTCACTTAATCTTACTTTAAAAGGACCGTTTGAAGATTAGCCGACTTTTAAAAAGGATGTGCTCATTTCGCTTTTAAGTTTGAAACTCCTAAAACCAACTTCAATGAATCTACTACTATTAATACTAGATTATTTTTTTGCAATGTATTTTTCTGTTTTTTTTTTCAAGTATTTATCATATTTGCATTTTTGCTAGTGCATTTTTACACCAGATAAATTGATTTAAAATATCGTCTGTAAGTTACTTGGGATTATTTAACTTAAAAAAAACACATCTCTTATTTTTTTATCATGCGACAGAAGGATTTTTTTTGTTTATTATTAAGACCAGATCAAGAGTACCATAAACCGAACAGCATGTATGAAGGGAATAATGAAAGTGGACAAAGCGAAACAAGTGTTTAAGGATCGTAGCAAGTGGAAACAAGTGGTCTCTGCCTACCCCTACAGGAAAAAGGCGTGATTATATGTATGTATTTAATCATTTACAACAACACAATTACGGACTAAATAGGGTTCGACTTTTCCTACCTATTTTTCTATGTCTATAATAATTAATAATTAATTTTAACATTAATTATTAATTTATTGTTCTTTCAGTTTCGTTCCAAGTTACATTCTAGGGTTTTTCTCAAATGTCAAAACGGACCTTTTATATTTTGACAACTTTAGTTTAGGTTTGATATTTATAATATAATATAATATTCCGGGACATCTCACACACGGTTGTCTGATCCCAAGCTAAGCAGAGCTTGTGTTATGGTAACCAGACAACTGATAACACATACTTATATATTTCTAAATACATACATATTATAGATAAATTACACCCAGACACCGAACAAATGATCGTGCTCATCACACAAACATTTGTTCCGGGTGGGAATCGAACCCACGACCTCCGGTATCCAGGGTCTCTAGCCACTAGACCAACAGGCCCGTCGATTTTATTTAATAACAATAGAATAATTACGAACTTAAATACATTTATTTACAAAGCACTTGTATTTATCCGATAATAACAAAAGCCCTAAAGCGCTTCAATAAACGATATTGTCTTGAAGCTGTTTAAACAATGTCAAGGCGTCCATTTTGTTTGGAAATATTTAATATTGTAACTTAATATTAATTATATGATGACTATAATATTTATTCTTGAGTTTTTTAAGATAGTTATGGTTGCATCGTTGGCCTAGTGGTGCTAAGCGGGTTCGATTCCCAAGTCGACCAAGGTGTTATTGGGTTTTTCTATGAAATTCTCAGTAGCAGGTCGGAGTTTGGATTTGTGCCAGGTTAGTGGCAATAGGCTCGCCCCCTATTACATGGGACCTAAACATACCGGCCAACTGCGGGTGTACATTGGTACACCTCTGGCTAACCCTTCGGGGATACAGGCGTGATGATATGTTATGTAATGTATGTGATCTACCTGTGTTCAGCACAACAAAAAAAATATATCGGAAAGTTAAAAAAAAAGCTTACAAAATTTACCAAACTACGGCTAACTAAAATATTTTTAAATCATTTATTAGATGCAAAGAAAAATAAATATAATTAAAAAACGACACGATAATTGATAACCTCCTCCTTTTTTAAGGTAGGTTAACAAGCTACGTCAAAGGATGAGTAACAAGAAAATAATTTATTGATAATATCGACGAATATTTGCGACAATGACCATCAAATGTCAAGGCCTGAGCATCAAACCCGGATCTTTTCAATTTTAATGTTTTATTCATACATTTGTTTGGTTAATTTAACTACCGGTTTAAGTTGACTTAACTGATGTCTTTAAATTACAATTGATTAATTAATTTTGAGCCTGTTTAGTGGTACACCTTGACTGGTAGGTCGTGGGTTCGATTCCCACCCTACAAATTTTCGTGTGATGAGCATGATCATTTGTTCTGTGTCTGGGTGTAATTTATTTATAATATGTGTCTGATTAGAAATATATAATATGTATTTACCAGTTGTCTTGTAATCATAATACAGACTTTTACTAGTTTTAGATTGTTATATTATTATAGTCAGTACTTATAATTATTTACAACTATTCATCAGAATTACAAACATGATTTTAACTTATTTTTGGCTCATTATTTAAATTTTAATTTAATATATTTCTCATTTATTTAAATTAAAAATTTGTCTAACACTCATTTAAAAGCTAATCTCCCAAACAGCTAAACCGATTTCGATGAAATTGCTTAAACAGATAGATACTATCTGGAATGTCACACCTTTATTACACGTTTGTTAACAAGCCAGTTATATAACACCGTAGTTATTATGTCAATGTGACCTTTATAAACCATAGTTAAATATTTGACGGCCTCAGTTAAGGTCATCGAGTTAAGTTCATCAATAACTCTTCGATCAAAACTATTAAAATTTCCTTGGAATTGACGTCTATTATAAATTATAGAATACCTTGAAATCTATAGATAAAGAAGAATTTAAAATTAAAAAACTATAATATTTTGACGTTTGGGAAAACATGGCTGATTCAGTGACAGCTAGATATAAAAAAACTGTCAATCACAAAGTGTTCCTTATTATCGTTATTTATAATAATGTTTGTAAAACAGTAGGTATTTACTTTTTATCATTTGTTGTTTCAGCAATTGAAAAATACTTCGTAAATATGTTTATTGTCTACCTATTACAGTTCAAAACAGTTCAAACTGCCTCGTTGGCCTAGTGGTGCTTAGCGCGCCTGCTACGCTAGAGGTCTTGGGTTCGATTCCCGAGTCGACCAAGGTGTTATTGGGTTTTTCTATGAAATTCTCAGTAGCAGGTCGGAGTTTGGATTTGTGCCCGGTAAGTGGCAATAGGCTCGCCCCCTATTACATGGGACCAAAACATATCGGCGAACTGTGGGTGTACATTGGTACACCTCTGCCTACCCCTTCGGGGATACAGGCGTGATGATATGTTATGTTATGTTTTATTACAGTTCATTAGATTCCTCCTCAATGAGGGACGGGCGATCAAAAAGTATTAATTTTCTACGTATTTAAAGACGAATAAAAAATATTTCTTCACTTTGTTCCCTCCCTAACTATATAAATATACTAGCGGACCCGACAGACGTTGTCCTGTCTACATGGTCTACAATAACACACTGATAACAAAACTTTTTTTAATTTGATCGCAGCGCTAACTGTCGGGACAGACTAAAATTAAAATTCGAATATTATTTAAAATTTGACACTGCGATGGTAGCGCCGTCTGTCGGATCCAATGTAAAACATACCAAAATCAACAATACTAATAAATTAAAAATTAATTAAAAAAACATTGTCCAGCGGACAAAATTGTGAATCTAAACCATTCCCAGATCCCCTTGAACACACACAAAAAAAATCATCAAAATCGGTCCAGTCGTTTGAGAGAAGTTCAGTGACATACACACTCACAGAAGAATTATATACATATATAATGATGCCCCATTAGGTAGCCTAAACGTTTTAAATCATTTGAGTATCAATATATGCGAGGATACTTCATCATCTTCCAGCCCTGTAGTGCTATTCTTTAACATTAATTTCGCATCTCGACAGCGGAATCCGAGGTGAGATGTCAAAATTATTCTCAAATTTGAATTCAAAATCAAGGGCAATTGGGTTCACTTTTGAAATGAGCTTTATTTTCACTCAGGTGAAGCTCGATATCAAAATTATTTACAGAATAGACATACTGTTCCCAATTATTTGTGGTCGGCGCAATGCGTATTCAGCTTCCATTCATCTCTACAACTCGTCATCTCAGCATTCACTCCTTTCTCTTATCATCTTTCACACAAACCATCCATCTCTTTTTCAGTCTTCAAAAAAACCTATTCGATTTAAATACAGTATCTTTTACGAATGTTCTTGTACCTAAAAATAAGGACAGATTTAAGGCTGAAGAGGAAAAAAAGTTTAAAAGACTCACCTGGGTGTTAGCCTGCAATAATCCACCTCCATTGGTGTTCACCACTCCGTTGTTGCACTGTGACTTCAAAACACAGACGTAGCCCTGACCAGCACAGGTCTGCTGCAGATCCCCACCAGAATTGTCATGAGCCTGAACGTTTCCAGTGCTCTGGAAGACCTCATCTATGTTCTGTTGGGTCTGCTGAGTGTAATCAAATTCGTTCTTCTGGCTATTCCCGATAAGGTTCACGTTAGATCCAGTGGGAGTGAAGGGCGCTGGTGATGAGCCGGTGTATCCTGAACCGAATTTTCCAGCAGCGTTGAAGGAGTTGAAGCCGCTTTGAGCTGATCCGAAACCAGAGCCAGAACCTTGGGAGCCTTGAGATAAGCCTACTCCTTGTCCGGAAGCTCCAAAACCAGTTTGAGAATTACCTCCAAAGCCTTGGCCATTTGCTGCGAAGCCGCCTTGGGCACCGAATTGGCTCCCCGCTTGGCTTCCGAAGCCTGATTGACCGGCTGAGAATTGGTTCTTTGTGATATCGATTTCTGATTGGCTGCTCCCGAAATTACTCCCTGAATTAAAACCAGCCCCGAGTTTCGCGAAGTCACCGTTTAAGAAGGGGTTGGCAGCAAGGTCTACTCCTCCAGCGCCACCGTTGCTGGAACTGGTGAAGCTTGACGAGGACTTGCTGAACTTCTCAAAGGAACCGCCTCCAGCAGCCGCACCGTTCTTGAAGGGCGAGTTCTGTTGGTTCATCCACCAGTAAGGACCTCCATTCGCTACTCCGGCGTCGAAGACATTGCTGCCTGCAGCTTGGAACTGGAAATCGTTAGCATTATCAGCGGCAGCGGCTGCTTTGAAAGCCTGTAGGTTTCCGAACTTTTCGATAACCTTCCCATCTTTGACTTTCAGGCCTGCGCAGCCCTTTTCTGATGAGCAGCCTTCGAAGGACTCCTGTGTGTGTACCTCAGCGTTTGGTAGTGACTTTATGGCTTGGAACAGCTCATTTTTGGATTTTAAGGAGTTGGAGCAAGTTGTGCATCTTTCCTTTCTGGCTTGAGGTTCGCTGCCTTCAGCTTCTACTAAAGGCTCGTTGCTTTTGGCCAGTTCCTTAACATCCTTGGCTTCGGGGTGGGCGGTAACCGCTGCAACCAATATGGCGACCACTATTGGAAATAGTGGCTTCATGGTTCTGTAACAAAGAAATTTAAGTATAAGTTTATGATTATAACAGGTTTACTTATAATTATTAGGAGCCTGTAATGTCCCACTGCTGGGCAAAGGCCTCCCCACTCTCCCTCCATTGGTCTCTCTCAAGAGCCGCGATTGAAATTGATTTAAAAATTATTGTAATTAAGGTCACACTGTAAAATAAAATAGAAGTTTTGTTTTGCAAATATTGGTAATATTAATATACAATAGTTGTTATAACATACTTAGTTTAGCTATATTTACCACTTGCCATTTACAATATTTATAATTTTATAAACAAACTTATATTTAAAGACCTGATTTATTATTATTAGTATTATTCTTCAATATATCACTTACTAAATTAATATTTTAATAAAATAATTTTAGTAAATAACCTACTCCGGAAAGAGGAGTATTCAATTCGCTTGTCTGTTCTTTGTATGTTCGTTTTGAGATATCTCCGTCATATTTATTGAAGAGTATGTTTTTATTTGCATTCATGTGTCATTCTTAGTACAATTATTTGTAGTACCACATTGTTAAATTAATGGTATTTATGAATAGTATTTTTTTATGAAATTCCCTTTGTAATGAGTAAAAAGAAATACGAATTGTTTTTATAAACACATGTTATTATATTATATTTCATATATAAAAATGTAGACCAAGGTGTTATTGGGGTTTTCTATGAAATTCTCAGTAGCAGGTCGGAGTTTGGATTTGTGCCCGGTTAGTGGCAATAGGCTCGCCCCCTATTACATGGGACCTAAAACATACCGGCGAACTGTGGGTGTACATTGGTACACCTCTGCCTACCCCTTCGGGGATAAAGGCGTGATGATATGTTATGTTATGTAAAAATGTAGACTGAAGTTACAATATCAATTAAAATACTCGTGATCAGAGGGCTGGTTTGTTCCTTGCACAGAGAATCGGTAGCCATTCAACGTGGCAATGCAGCCAGCCTTCTGGGCACGTTCCCCGCCATTGACAAGGATGACGATGAGTTCTTTGACGTCTGTTAGTTTTATTTATTTATGTAAGATTTAATTTAAGTATATATGTGTTTGTTGTTATATTACAATAGAATAAGCTTCTATTTCAATTTACCAATGACTCATTTAAAACAGTAATTAAAAACAATATTAAAACAACTTAATTAGTCAGATGTTTTATACGAAAAACCTGTCAAGCAAAGGGATCGCCATTTTTTATAAACAGACGAACAGACGTGTTTAGATTTTAATTATATGATCGAGACGCAGAAAAAATGTAATTTGCATAGATATACGTATTTCCCGATTGTGTGCGGATTATACAAATCTTTTTTTAGCAATGATGCTCTCTGTATGAGAGGCCTGCAGTGGGACAGTTACAGGCTGGTGTTAACAGCTTCGGTAATGGCACCCACTGTGGGGCTCACTAGTGTGATGATCAACTCTCTTACGCATTTTTTCAAACAGGGAAAATTGTTAAGTTTAAAATTGACATTGTAACCTTTTATTATTCGTTCAATCTTAGTGACCAATGCTCGTTCCTTCTCTACAAAAGAAGGGACCTGTAGCAGTGGGACATTAACAGACTAGTAACCATATTTTTTTTGTTATCCAATATTATTCCCCGGTATTTCTGTTTATAATTATTTTATTATTTCTTTTAATTTTAATGTTTTAAATCTTATGTGTGCACTTATTATTATTTCTCGATATTTTTCTCATTTCGTAAATAACCTGTGTCTTGTTTATTGCTGAATAAAAGCTCTATCTATCTATAATAACCTACAGACATACAGCATTAGTATTTTCTACATAACATAACATATTATCACGCCTTTATCCCCGAAGGGGTAGGCAGAGGTGTACCAATGTACACCCACAGTTCGCCGATATGTTTAGGTCCCATGTAACAGAGGGCGAGCCTATTGCCACTAACCGGGCACAAATCCAAACTCCGACCTGCTACTGAGAATTTCATAGAAAAACCCAATAACACCTTGGTCGACTTACGAATCGAACCCAAGACCTCTAGCGTAGCAGTCGCGCTTAGCACTAGGCCAACGAGGCAGTAATATTTTTTAGTCCTCAAACTTATGTCTAGGTATTAAAACCTTAACCTACAGAGTATAACTGAGTTACCTTCCCCCTACCGAATGTTATGTCGCAAGACAACCGGTAATACATCGTAACAGTTGTGTAAGAGCCGATAAATGATGAAGATACTGTTGCTGTGAGTAAATATGTACACTAGCTTGTGAACGCGTGTTTGTCTGTATTTATTTATATGAATAAATAATATTGAAATGTCTGTTTTTCATTTTATATGTAGCTTTTCATTAAAGGAATAAATGCATAAACAATACATATAACTGTGTGGGAAATGTATTTAATTGTATTAATTGTATTATAATAAACGTATTGAGTATTGAGTATATTTACAATTCAATACTTAAATCTAATAAAACAACAAAAATTTATTAAAATTTAATCTTATATAATTAAACAAAACTAATTACAATTCGTCAAATATGTAAAAATTGCCTTTCTGGTTGTCTGTCGGTCTGTTTGTTCTGTAGACACAACTATTTTTGTCACTGATAAGACTCGGCTCACTCAGATTTTTTCATTTATTTACTGACAAATAGAGACAACAAATACCTACATTAAAAAACAAATGTGTCTTTAAAGATCTATTTTAAAAAGGAAAAAGCAATACCGCAGAAAAAGGCTATTCAAAATAAAATATGACTCTAGGTGATCGGTTCCAATCCTATAGAGAAGAACTGGCAAGAAACTCCAGAAGTTATAAAAAAAAAACATATTATTATGTAGTAGCATTATTGATAGTCTTTATAAGCTACATAACCTTTTTAATATACCTAACATAAAATACAACCTACGTTCATAACAATAGAATCCAAACATTATTATCAACATTTAAACAATAAACTTAAATGTCAATCCATTTTATATTGGAATCCAAAAATCTTCGATTCCATATATCATTTTGATTTACTTATAAAAAAAAATTGAAGATTTCTCAAATACAATTGATTTTGAAATCTATTCTGTAAGCATTATGGTTCATTTTTCATCGTTTTTAGAAGATTTTTCAAAAACAATTGATTTTGAATTCTATGTTGAAAATGTTAAGGTTTATTTTACATTGTTCAGTGGCCTTAGTTCATTAGTAATTCGGCCTTGAGAATCACATAAAAATCAATGACTAATATTATATTATATTAGTACATAAAATGTCGCCTTTATGTTTGTCAAATATAGTTGAATATACTTTAAAATGTAACCAAGTATATAACTACATACAACATAAGTTTTTTTTATAAAATAAATAATCTAATATAAGAACAAACTCTAACTATACTAAAATTAAAACTGTATTAAATAATGCTGCCAGCCTTCTGGGCACGTTCCCCGCCATTGACAAAGATGACGATGAGTTCTTTGACGCCGTTTAGTTTTTATTTTTGTAAATAAATAATTGTATACAATTTAAGCCGCGCTCACCGCAGTTGATCCGTGGATGGGTGACCATTTATAACATACCGAGACCCCTCTGTGTTTCGGAAATCACGTTAAGCTTAGTCCCGACTGTCATACGTTGATCTTTGGCAGTCGTTAAGTCAATTCTGACAAGCAGTCTTATTATGGGATACTGTGTTACCCAGTAACATGTGTTGTGTGTCAGATAGGCAGTCGCTCTGTAACATACGGTGTTCAGCTGGCGGTGAGACGGGAAAAGGCTAGGCAGATGAGTTATGAATGTGCAGTCTCTCGCCTACATTCTGACTCAGTAAGTAGTTAGTCAGATCTGCCTACATATAAACATCAGCTGTTTGTAAAATTCAGGGTCAGATGACTCAAAAACATTTGAAAATATTTTGTCAATAAGTAATATAATGTTTGGGTCAAGGATATTTTATTTAGATGTAACGATTTCTCTATTACATGAACTTCCTTAGAAACTAAGATATTTATGATCAATGCTTGTTCTCTGTATGAGAGGCCTGCAGTGGGACAGTTACAGGCTGGTGTTATTAACAGCTTAGGTGTAGCACCCACCGTGGGACCTAGCGTGGGACAACGTGGGGCGTCCCACATGGTTATCATAAAAAGCTTGTTTACTTTTTTTGTTATAAATATGTTATGTTACGTTAAATAGATTATGCCTACTGGTTTATCCATTGTTAACCTTTTCGTGACTGCTTCACCTAACTAATTCCTTGACAAACAGAGTTATATCAATAATGGTACAGCCGGGGGCCTCTGGCCATCGATGGCAACCAAATATTTGGTAAAGCCTGATTTAAATCAATATTAATACGGCCTTGGATTGTGTGAGTTTGTATTTCTCTCATAAGAACGAGAATTCACAGAAAAATCCTTTATTACATACTTATTAAATTTAAGTTACCATGTACTATATATACTGTGTAACTTTACATATAAAATATTAGTTGACATTTGGATTAAGACGAAAAGAAGACTTGTCAATTGACTCAATTGACTGCCTCGTTGGCCTAGTGGTGCTAAGCGCGACTGCTACGCTAGAGGTCTTGGGTTCGATTCCCGAGTCGACCAAGGTGTTATTGGGTTTTTCTATGAAATTCTCAGTAGCAGGTCGGAGTTTGGATTTGTGCCCGGTTAGTGGCAATAGGCTCGCCCCCTATTACATGGGACCTAAACATATCGGCGAACTGTGGGTGTACATTGGTACACCTCTGCCTACCCCTTCGGAGATACAGGCGTGATGATGTATGTCAATTCTTAGTATGCAAGCTTAATCCATACCCAGTTTCATCTAAATAGGTTTCGTGGTTAAGCTGCTGACGCATAACAGATAGACAGATGAACAGAGTTATTTTCGCATTTATACTATTACAACTATTAATAGCTAATAATAATAGATGATGAATGTTATTTTGTCTTTAAAAAAAGATTAAACTGATTTGGACAATATACTGACATATGTTTTCAAATTTTATATCCTGCGTTAACCCAAAAAATACTTTATATCCTGAAATACTACCGAAAATTTTACGGAGCGTATAAAACCGCAGGAAAAAGCTAGTTTAAAATACAAACAAAAGACCGAGCAAAAACATTACGCAACCAATTTAAGAATATGAAATTTCACACGAAATTTCACAACACAAGTCTGACAATTGATGAAATTGTGAAAACCTGTATACTCGACTATTTAGCGGTTATTCAATGCGATCTTACATCGAACATGCTTCGAACCTAACTCTTATTATCATAAATAAGCATTTATCCTACGCATAAAGATTGTAAGACACAATAAGCTATAGCTAAGCTATTGTAAGCGACGAAATCAGTCAAGTCGCGTATGTATACAAGGTGTCGCTAGCTCTGAGGTCCCGGGTTCGATCCCCGAACGGGTTAATGTAGAAAGTCACTTTTCTACGTTGTCTCGGGTCTGGGTGTTTGTGGTACCTTCGTTGTTTCTGAATTCCATAACACAAGTGCTTAATAGCTAGTTACTTTGGGTTCAGAGCAATGTACGTGATGTTGTCCGCATTTATTTATTTTCGTCTTCCAGTCTCACCGCCAGTTGAACACCAGCATGTTATAGAGCGACTGCCATGGCTCGTTGGTCTAGTGGTTAGTGACCCTGGCTGCAGTACCGGAGGTCGTGGTCATTCCCACCCAGGACAAATCTTTGTGATGAGCACGATCATTTGTTCTGTGTCTGGGTGTAATTTATGTATAATATGTATGTATTTAAAAATCTATCAGTTGTCTGGCTACCATAGTACAAGCTCTGCTTAGTTTTTAGGTGACCGTGTGTAAGTTGTCTAAGATATTATAAATAGACCGACTCTCTATCTGACAAATAACACAACACAAGCTTAAAAATCAGCTAGGCTCAGAGTACTAGTAAAGACAAATCAAACAAGCCCAAACACGATGGGGTTCCGTCGTTTCGTTACAGAGTTCTCCATCTGGCTTCATCATCAGACCAGCTCGAAAGTACCATAATATTGTAATGTTTGTACCTTCGTTGTCTCTAATTCCATAACACAAGTGCTTAAGCTACTTACTTTTAGGTTCAGGACTTCGATTCAGCTATTCAAGAGTTGCTTGAATTGACCAAATGACCTGCTTAATTTGGTAACTGGCATTCTGCTAACTGTCATTAACTGGTCATTACGATGATTCTCTTCGAGAGTTCCATGAAATTTTATTGGAGGTTTATCGGAATACGAAAATTAGGCACAATGACAAGTACACTGACCGTCCACTGTAAAATAGCTGAATCGAGGCCTTAAGCAATATAAAAATATGTGATATTATCCATAATTAAAAAAAAAGAATTAAGTAAAGTTTGTGTTCTACAAAATGGCTTTTTCTATTGACATTTAATTAATTAAGACATTACAAATATTTGGTTTAAGTTTTAAATGCTTGTTACATAACTTACTATCGTTAAGATGTTATCTGTGATATATAATATTAGCTATTAATCATTGACGTGTAAAATGTTAATTCGTTCATTATGTAATGTTGTTTTTTAATGGAATAGTTTCGATGGTATGTAGTAACTGCCTCGTTGGCCTAGTGGTGCTAAGCGCGACTGCTACGCTAGAGGTCTTGGGTCCGATTCCCAAGTCGACCAAGGTGTTATTGGGTTTTTCTATGTAATTCTCAGTAGCAGGTCGGAGTTTGGATTTGTGCCCGGTTAGTGGCAATAGGCTCGCCCCCTATTACATGGAACCTAAACATACCGGCGAACTGTGAGTACATTGGTACACCGCTGCCTACCCCTTCGGGGTTACAGGCGTGATGATATGTTATGTATGTAGTAAGTTGGTATATGAAATCTTTCTTAGTCTGTGATAGATTAGTTATTTATGTATCCGC
This sequence comes from Autographa gamma, assembly GCA_905146925.1. Classification (NCBI taxonomy): domain Eukaryota; kingdom Metazoa; phylum Arthropoda; class Insecta; order Lepidoptera; family Noctuidae; genus Autographa; species Autographa gamma. The sequence continues at coordinate 798,721 of LR989878.1, read as the reverse complement.
TTTTGTATTTAAGCTTTATTTGCTTATATACATTAGATTACAAAATAATGTGTGAAATTAAGTTTAAAAGACGCAGTTGTTATAATTATGTAAAAAAACACGAAAAAAAACTATTTCAATAAAAATTACATAGGATTCTCTATGAACTATACTGATATTGATAACAAAAATAGTTTTTAGAAATTGGTTCACTTTGATTTGAGATATCACGTAAAAACATCGAGTAGAACCATACAAAAAATATGTTTTCAGATTAAAGAATCTGTCATTTTCTTCGACAGAGTGTAAGACTTTAAATTAAAATTAAATTAGATTAAAGATCATTTATTTCAGATTATTAAATCCATATAAAGTTCATACACACAATAAATAAATTACACATCAAAATAAATTACACTTCCAAAATCTTAAGCTTAGCATTCTTTATCAAAGCTATATTTTATATCCTCTCTTTCAGTATACCACAATCTTAACTCCTAACAATAACTTTCGTTGAACCTTGCAACCCACGCCATACTTAAATAGTCTGCCTAGGACAAGAACAACGCCTAAACACGACCTAACCGACTTCAAATACAGAGGTTGTTATTCAAAACATAACATCACGCCTGTATCCCGCCTGAAGGGTTAGGCAGAGGTGTACCATTACACCCACAGCTTGTCGATATGTTTAGGTCCCATGTAATAGGGGGCGAGTCTATTGCCACTAACCGGGCACAAATCCAAACTCCGACCTGCTGAGAATTTCATAGAAAAACCCAATAAAACCTTGGTCGACTTGAATCGAACCCAAGACCTCTAGCGTAGCAGTCGCACTTAGCGCCACTAGGCCAACGAGGCAGTGTATTCAAATACAAGTAATATTAACCTTTTGAACTTGAAATTACTTGCCTACAGATACCGAAAGGTTGAAATATTTTCCCATCCTTTTCGCGACCTTTGGCAAGCGTTGCTTAACCTTGACCTTTTTGTAATTATAAGAGATCATTCGCCTACAGTTTATTTTATAAGGTGTTGTTGGTTTTGAGTGTGACTATGTATGTATTAGATATTGTAGCTCCAAAACGAATGGACCGATTTTGATGCGTTTTTCCTGTTGTTAATTTATGTAGTTTTTAATAAAATTTTGTGAGTTTAAGATATTTTTAGGCATAGTTTTTAAAGTTCAGATTACTAAAAAATAATATAATATTCCGGGACATCTCACACACGGGTCCCAAGCTGAGCAGAGCTTGTGTTATGGTAACCAGACAACTGATAAACATACTTACATATTTCTAAATACATACATATTATAGATAAATTACACCCAGACACCGAACGAATGATCGTGCTCATCACATACATTTTTCGTTCGTCCCGGGTGGGAATCGAACCCACGACCCGGCCCGGTATAGCAGTCAGGGTCTCTAACCACTAGACCAACAGGCCCGTCAGTTTTATTTAATTAACTTAAAAAAGGTGTTAAACCATCAGGAGTTAAGTTTCTTAATTTAACAAAGAATGCAACTTACGACAACTTTCTCAAAAATGAAAGTTCTGGCGCCAAAAATAAGACTCATCTTTTAAGAATTATACAATGTTTTTGCGATGTTTAAGGCCCTTAAATTACGTTGTACTTTCCAAAACTTTCGTTTATACCAACGCCCTTTGGCGAATAAAAGATTGACGACCTCAGTCGAGTGGTGGGCACACCGGTTTTCAAGATGTTGTCCCAGGTTCGATTATGGTTAAATGTAGGGAGATATTTTTGTTTTGGGTCTGGGTGTTTGTGGTATAGTTGTCTCTGATTCCATAACACAAGTGCTTTAGCTACTTACTTTGGGTTCAGAGCAATGTATGTGATTTTGAAAACATTTTTTTTTTTATTTTAGCACAAGACATACATATTGAATCACACACTTTTTGCATGGACATTTCAAGCATACAATTTTAAATAAATCTATTTATAGTTAAATAAACATTGTCCTAAATTTTTCTCTTTCTATAATATTAGTAAGTATTCAAATATCTATACATTATAACTAAATTACTCAATATCAATAACATTACACCGTCACACATAAAAGTTAAACCATTAACCTCCTTTTTTGAACGCGGTTAAGAACATAATAGTTTTTACTGTTTAAATATTTTTCGTTTACTAAAGAATCTTCAAAAATGTGTCAAATCTTTCAAGGTTTTTGTGTCAAGGTCACATTGGAATATACAATAATATTTTTATAAGAAAAGTACTTTAGGAGTAGTTCATATGTCTGTGATATATGCTTGATGAAAAAAAACATAACTCAATAGAAATAATGTGAAAATAATAGAATCATCTTTTTTCATCACATTACTTATACGTTAAGTTATTATCCTTAAAAATTACCTTTAGAAAGAGACAAACATATCGTTTGTGAAGTAAAGTATCCTACTGCGTTTTATTTTCTTCAATTTTTTTTTTTGCTAGAAATGATTATCTAACGGCTTAAAATATTGTGTGTTAATACAAAAAAAAAGTTGACTAATTATTAAGTTTTTCTGCATACATTATATGATTCATATTTTTTATATTAACGATCGAAATATACAGAAAATAACTAAATAACCTTACATTTTCTACGTCAAAGTTTGTATCAATGAAACCCAATTTAAGTAGAGCTTAAAAACAACAAGATCTTGTTTGGACTTCTCGTTAGTTATTTAACAAGTAACTTATATTATGTAACGTTTGACACTCGAAAACAAAATACGTAATTGATTTAACTGGTTAATTAATAGATTTAAGATGGATATGAGATTATGAATGTTATAGAGTGTTGCCCCACGGTGGGTTAAGGGGTGCCATTAGAAGCTGGGCTGGTATTACTTGGTCTATATCGGAAAGATTTTAGAAACACAAACTAAGCTAGCAGAAAAAATAAGTTTATTGAAAAGTTAGACGTTATTTGAAAGAAAAATTAATGTATATTTGTGGTACTTACAAACATTTAAAAAAAGGAACCAAAAGAACATCTTTGAATTATACCTCTATTGATAAAGATTGCCGGAGATATCGCGTTACAAACAAACAAAAAATATACCATCGATCGTGAACCTTCTCTTTAGAAGTCGGTTTAAAACAATCTTCGCCTTATATTTCGAAATTAAATTACATTAGTCAAGAATACTATTTATATTATTATTACGTTACTTTTTAATATAAAAATACCGTCTTTCTATCCCAAAAAATCTCAAATACATTTAATTACAAATTAGTCTAGTAGGTTAGAATAGGTACCAAAAACATTTTTAGTATATTTTTCTTCAAAAATGTCTTTTAAAAACTAAATCCCCAGCAAGCCATATTATTATTTATTTATAAACAGCAAGCTATCAGTGTCGCAACAATGTAAGATTTTTACTTGCACAACCTCTTACGCAAAGGCAAAGGCAAACAAGGTGGAAACCAGTTTGTCTTCTCCAAATATTTTAGCTGGCAACATATCTTCAGTCCTCATATAAAAGTAGGTTTACATCCTGAGTTTGAGTATTATTTAATTTACTTGTATACAATTTTCAGTTTCAATTATAAATAACCATAACTATGTATGCAAATAGAAAAAAAGAAATTAGTCACTAAATAAATATGGCATCTAAAAATTAAGTGTAGTTTTTTTATATAAACATACTATTACAAATATCTACAATCCAAACAACACATAGAGAAGAAAGAAGAAAACTGTAAATTAAATGAAACCCAAAAAAAAGGCAAAAAAAATCAGTAGGTATAGTATAATATACTATTTAACAAGACCCCAATTAGTGAATCTATAGCAAGGAATAAAATTCTAGATTATTCCGCATTATCTTTTATTATTAAAACTGAATAAATCTAGAAACTTCACTATATCAACGCATAGTAAAATCATTACAAACTATGAACAAAAAAAAAATGGCCAAACATTATAAATTATCCATAATTTATAAAACAAACAATGTCATCTTAGTTACACCATTTTATAACTCTTTGATCTTTGATTTGTTGGATTCGTCTCCACCCCGAATAGCAGAATAAATATAAAACAGGGGTAAATACTGGGCAGAGCTTATACATAGATTAAAATTTTCATAGAATATGTGATTATTTTTAATTACTAATAACTTAACTGCCTCGTTGGCCTAGTGGTGCTAAGCGCGACTGCTACGCTGGAGGTCCTGGGTACGATTCCCAAGTCGACCAAGGTGTTATTGGGTTTTTCTATGAAATTCTCAGTAGCAGGTCGGAGTTTGGATTTGTGCCCGGTTAGTTGCAATAGGCTCGCCCCCTATTACATGGGACCTAAAAATATCGGCGAACTGTGGGTGTACATTGGTACACGTCTGCCTACCCCTTCGGGGATACAGGCGTGATGATATGTTAAACTTAAAGTTCGTTAGTTCTCAGTAATTTAAAGTTAAAAAGATAAAATCATTTATCTTTTTATTTCAATCTTTTTGTATAGAATACCTAGCCGTCTGGGATTTATTATTAATATAATTATAAACAAGAAAAACCTGATTTTAATTAATATATTCGTGAATAAGTAAAAGTTTATTATCTTTTATTTTAAATATTCGATAAAAATACATTTGAATATTTTTTTGTCATTGTTTTATTGCATCAGTAGAAATGTTAGCTTTTTATTTATTTTATTTGAATTAAATAATTTCAATATTAAATTAAGTTTTGTCAAGTTTCATTTGATTTTATATTATTGTGTAATAATAAACAGAACAGGATTTTACCCATACCTTCACGTTTTTATTTTTGTTTTAAAATGCTATTTGGGATCTGTTGGTCTAGTGGTTAGTGACCCTGACTGCTGTACCGTGGTCGTGGTCATTCCCACCCAGGACACATGTTTCTGTGATGAGCACGATCATTTGGTCCGTCTGGGTGTAATTTATCTATAATATGTATGTATATAGAAATATATAAGTATGTTTATCAGTTGGCTGGTTACCATAACACTGCTAGCTCTGCTTAGCTTGGGATATGTTTATAATAAACTGAATACCAATTTAAATATAATTTTGCACACACTATACCTATCTTTTCACCTATAAATAAATAATAATATATTTTTTTAGAGAGTAAGCAAAAGCGAAGAGCATGTATGAAGGGAATAATGAAAGTGGACAAAGCGAAACAAGTGTGTAAGGATCGTAGCAAGTGGAAAGAAGTGGTCTCTGTCTACCCCTATAAGGGAAAGAGGCGTGATTATAAATGTATGTATGTTTCAAATATTTTGAGTAAGCGTTAAAACTTAGACTTAGTACTTTTAAGATCTCTTTCGAACTTAAGCCAAATGAACGACTAAATTTTGTATTTAAACCCAGAAATCGCGTGTTTCAAAAACAAAATTTTAAACGGAAATCCAAGCTTATAAGAATGTCAAAAAATTATATTAAAAACGACATTTTTACAAAGTCCGGTAGATAAACATAAATTGTTTTCCTATGTTAATTTCTGGCCTTGGTATGTAATATACTGGCTGCCTAAAATGACGGTATTTATGATATCATCTTTACACCTCTTTATATTTGACATTCTGGTCTTAACCGACTTTAAACAGAGGAGGTTCTTAATTCTTCTGTATGTGATATTCTACGTGAATTGGAGACCGTTTTTTTTTTTTTATAGATAGGAATAAGTACCTCAGAGATGTTCCTTCGTTTATTCGTCACGTCATAACAATGTTTTATTTTGATATTTTTGGTGTGATCTCATTCACTAATCATTGGATCTCCTGAAATTTTAAACTACATAACTTTATATAATAATAATCCAGCCTATAAACGTGCCACTGCTGGGCACAGGCCTCTTCCCATATAGAGAAGGCACGAGCATTGATCACCACGCTTGCTCTCTGCGGGCGATTTCAGATCCCAAATTTTGGAATCCAGGTTTCCTCACGATGTTGTCCTTCATTGTTTGTCATATTTTGTAAAGTTATGTTAAAAAAAACTGGTATTCAGCTGTATCCGGAACGACAGACACTCTAAAAAAATAGGGAAAAATACTGAACTGAAAAAACTATATTATACCTACATCCTGTTATCTAATTTAATATAATCAGACTGCCTAATGTTACTAACCAGTCTAATAAATGGTGACAAAAAGCACGTGTATTTTAAACTCATAAATACACGTGTCAAATTGGCATACAGGGTGTTAAGAAAACCCTGTCCGATTTATGAAGGTGTTGTTAGGTATCGATATCTGATTACAAAAACGTTAAAAAAATATAAATTTTAAAAAATATCTTCTTTTCAAGTCTGTAGAAAGACCAAACAAAAGGCCCCCAAAAATCACCGACGAAATTGGTGTAGTAGTTTTTTATTTAAAAATGTATTACATAAAATTCATTATTATTGCTTCCACATAACATAACATATCAGCACGCCTGTATCCCCGAAGGGTTAGGCAGAGGTGTACCAATGTACACCCACAGTTCGCCGGTATGTTTAGGTCCCATGTAATAGGGGGATTTTGCCACTATATTGTTTCTAACAAGAATATTTCAAATTTAATAGGTATTTTATTTGGGCATGTGAGTGTGAACCTAACATCACCCTGCTGGTCAGACAGGGTTATCTTAACACTCTGTATAGTAACAGGATGACTCAAAGTTAACAATAACTTGAATATTAAATAACTATAAATAAACTTCATTACAATAATTTCTAAACAAGTTTATAAAATGTCTTGTTTCTGAGAAAAGACTAACTTAAATTATTGGATTGACGAAAAACGTGTATAAGGCGAGTGTGAATGAAAAAAGGCCAGGTCCTCGAAGAGCATGTATGAAGGGAATAATGAAAGTGGACAAAGCGAAACAGGTGTGTAAGGATCGTAGCATGTGGAGAGAAGTGGTCTCTGCCTACCCCTACAAGGGAAAGAAGCGTGATTATATGTATGCGAAACAAGTGTGTAAGGATTGTAGTGAGTGGAAAGAAGTGGTCTCTGCCTACCCCTACAAGAGAAAGAGCCGTGATTATAATAATATGTATGTTAATATTTATATTTAAAGTAAGCTTGCGTCACGGTTTTACTCGCCTGTTTTACTTCAAAGGTAAGTAAAATGATGTTAAATAGCTTAAAAGATTCCTTGAGAATTGGGCTATCAATTGTAAAAAGATTTTTTCAAACCCGATGTGTAGTTTTAGAGATAAGTGGGTCAAACAAACTTTTTAGCTTTATAATATTATTTATTATAATAAATTCTTAGGTATATACTATATCACGTGTTTTAAACTTTTATTCTTATTTCTATGTATTTAAATTAGAAGAGATTTGTCATCCTTTTTTATTGAAAATTAACTATCTTGACCTCTAAGATTAAATAAATATATACCTACTTTCGTCATGTTACGTAACTTTTTTTTTTACTTTATATCTTTTATTTATACACAATTAAATCTAATATAAGAACAAACTCACTATACTAAAATTAAAACTTACATAAATAAAAACTAAACGGCGTCAAAGAACTCATCGTCATCCTTGTCAATGGCGGGGAACGTGCCCAGAAGGCTGGCTGCATTGCCACGTTGAATGGCTATGCCGATTCTCTGTGCAAGGAACAAACCAGCCCTCTGATCACGAGTAGATTCTACCAAACGTTTTTTTTATTCATTTTAACATTCTTTACTAATGTTTATATGTACTAAAAAAATACATTATAATACATTTTTTAAAAATCCATTTAGTTTATAGTTTTTAAATGTTACCAAAATACATAAAAATTTACTACTTTAAAACAAAAGATTGGCATTCTTGCATAATTCCCTTTGTTTTTGTATTAGTTATGTTAATATAATCAATAAATGTAACAAATGTTTTGAATGATATATAGTTTTGTAGTAATAAAACTAAAATAGATCAATCTATGTAAATTTTTAGATTGATTTACGGAGTTTTAAAGGTGAAACAGAACTAGTTATTGCACGCGGTTCTACTCGCATTTTCGTATATTTTAACGCACTTTTAGTACCATAAAAATATAATAAATATGGACAGCATCACATACATTGCTCTTAACCCAAAGTAATTAGCTGAAGCACTTGTGTTATGGAATCAGAGACAACGATACCACAAACACGCAGATCCGAGACAATGTAGAAAAGTTTGCTATGACCCGCCCGGGGATCGAAACCGGGACCTCATAGCAGAAAAACCAGGGTGTACGCCAATCAACTTAGATCCAGCCATCCCTGAGTTATTTTGCCTTATTAAAATTGTTAGCAACGCACTACGTCGAGGTCCGAACCCCGCAGGGGGTGCCCTTAGTGGACGTTGCTGACGTAGTTATTTTCTCTATTGCTCTGGCTGGAGGCCTTAAGGTCCTCGCCAAAAGTCCGGTGAAGCAGTCAAAGCCTGCGCTCAGGCTAACTGCAAAGATCTCTACCAAAAAAAGACTTCAAAACAAGTCTTATATGGTTTTCTTATGGATCCCACTGTCATAACTGGACCAAATTAAAATGGGACTACACGGGAAGCACCAGCTTACAAATAAAATAATCATCAAAATCTGTTCACCCAGTCGAAAGTTCTGACGTAACAAACATAAAAAAATAGTCGAATTGAGTACCTCCTCCTTTTTGACGTCGGTTAAAATAATATTAATTAATAATGATATTCCGGGACATCTCCCACAAGGTTATCAGATCCCAAGCTAAGCAGAGCTTGTGTTATGGTAACCAGACAATTGATAAACATACATATATATTACTAAATACATACATATAATAGATAAATCACACCCAGACGCAGAACAAATGATCGTGCTCATCACGCAAAGATTTGTCCTGGGTGGGAATCGAACCCACGACCTCCAGTATAGCAGTCAGGGTCACTAACCACTAGACCAACAAGCCCGTAAAAAAAAGGATTTATCAATAATTTTCAAGTTTCAAAATCGTTATAATTTCACACTATCAGTGAAAATTTACATAATGATTCTAATATCTTTGCAAGAATGATATGTTTCAATGTCAGATGTATTCTCTTAGCGACACTAATTAATTTGTGCCCGATAGAGAGAAAATTACGTAAAAATTGAGAAATTTTAGGTGCCAAGTGACACTATAGACGAATACTCAAATATAAGTAAGTTTTAAGTAGCAATGCTCGTGCCTTCTCTATATGGGAAGAGGCCTGTGGCCAGCAGTGGGACGTTTATAGGCTGGTATTATTATTATAATTTAAGTGGCTGTTATGTCGATGTTATTTTAAGGAACCACAGCCAGTGGCATACTTTAAATCGACTTCAAAAGAAGGATGTTCTCAATTCATCGCCATTTTGTTTTTTTAGTGTGTTTGTAACGCTGTATCTATAATTGCTGTACCCATTATCTAAGATGTAAAAATATAAGAATTAAAAAAAAAACTTGATTTCAAGACAGTTACCAAGATGAAAAGATTTTTGAGCAATATAAAAAAAATACTATTATCACTTGATCTATTATTAGATTACTTTTATCTAATTACATGTGATATTTATACTTGCGTACAAATACTAAATAATCTTTAAATATAGTACTCGTAAAGGTAAAGATTTTGTTTTACACTCTAATCTCAGAAACTAACAGTCCGATTTGACAAAACCTTTTTACATAAATAGCCCAATTATCTATAAAGCTATTTAAAATCACATTAAATGCCTTAAAACAAAAGCTATACGAGTGAAACCGCAGAACACAACTAGTATAAAATAGTTTATTTTTTATATATTCATAATATTGTACATCCCATGGCAACTATTTTATAAAACAAGTTTTTTAAGGTTATAACGTAGATATAAGATATAATATAATTTACATAACTCGTTGATAATACCCTATTTTTTTACTTTATGTCGTAAACAAGGTTTTTAAGATAAAAGGTTATTTTTGTGTTTTTAGTAGATATTTTTTTATTTAAACGGTGAGGCAAATTTGCTTGGTTTTTTTATAAAATTAAATTGGATTATTGTGAATTATGATTTAATTAAAAGAATGGATAATTAGAATCACAACATTAATTGAAAAAAAGCTATTTTTGCACTTGGTTGTGTGTAAGTTTTTTTATTATTTAGTACTTAACGAGATGTTATAAATCAATTACAAATATTGTCAACAATAAAAATAAAATCGAACATCTAGAGGAAAAAAAAATATTCGATTTATATCCTAATCCTCTTAAAAATTAAGAAAAACAGCCCCCCCATCCATGCATGACCAATTCGGTCTAAAATTCTTTCATCACTAAGTAATAATATTTATTTTCTCCTACAGTTAATTTTTCAATGGATTCTTAGGCCAATTACGGCCATTCAAAAATTGCCATCGCGGACGGTATTTCACGTCCACACGGCGGGGTATTGGTAAAGTTTTCAACTAGCAATAATCGCACCTCGGATTAACCTCATTGGTTACGATATTGCCTCTGCGCAAAGTTAAAATTTTAACATCGCCCAAACTACTTATACTTTGCCGTGTAACGAAACCATTGCGCGATCTAATTCGACGACACCGCCATCTAGTTGAGTTTTCGGTACTAAAATTACTGCGACAGTGGCGCCACGGGATGTGTGCGGGAGATTGGGTAAACTAAGATTGTCGAGAGTTATTGATGTTTTTAACTTTATTTTTTTAAAGAGATTTAGTTGAAATTTGATAAGATTAGATAAGATTTATAGATACCTACTAATTATTAACTATAGTACTGTAAATAACCATTTATTATAATCATAATCTTATATTATAATTTTAGGTTTTAGATAGGTTGAATAAAAAACAGTCTTTTAAAAAGACAAAGGCTTAACTGTACAAAACATTTCGGCCTTTGATCCCAACAAAATACAAAATAAAAAAAATCGTACCTCTAGTATCTAATCCGGATAACAAATAACTAATAAAATTATGGCCGAGAACTAAACTTTGTTTTACAGAATTCGACTAAATTCCGTATGTTACAGAGCGACTGACTATCTGACCTATACAACAGGATCCAAAAAAGCAGTAAAAAAAAAAACATACCAAAAATCAAAACTATTCATTTTTGACATTTCGAAACTAAAAAAAGAACAAGCAACCCAAAACACAATTTTTAGCTACATAAACTAAATCGAAAAAACCTAGAATGTATGAATATGGTATACGGAACTAATCATAACATAATAATATAATAATAGATCTATGAATATGGTCTGACAATAAACCTATGATTTATACGATCCAAACGTGTTTCATATATTGATATCTTATTTTATACTTACCATCGACTTCAACAAAACATTAATAAATTATACACACAAAACCTTTTGAATAAATCTACACATTGATGAAAATCATATCAAAATCTGTTCAATAATTTTCGACTTGATCAATTTTTTAACCAACTTCTAAAAAAGGAGGAGGTTCTCGGATGTTTGTATTTTTTTTTAAACCAACTTTTTAAGTTTTTGTTGTGTTATGTTCAGAGTTCTAGTGAAGACAAATCAAACAAGCCCAAACACGATGGGGTTGCGTCGTTTCGTTTCAGAGTTAGAGCCACCTTCTGGCTCCATCATCAGACCAGCTCGAAAGTACCATAATGTCATCAAATTTCTATAAGTATGTAAAATTTAAAACAATCTGATGAATGCAATATTTGACCTAAACATACATTGTAATTTAATTAAAAGCTTGTAAAACATAACCGAATATAATAATAAAAAAAAACGATTTCATTATATGCAATGATATTTTAATAAACAGATATGTTATACACATACAAAACAATCGAAAAAAGTGTACCGCGCAGCGCGGCAGCTAGCGAAAGAGATAGCGCGATAAAACCCATAAGAAAAAAAGAGACAATTGTGTTGTTGTTAATGGCAATACGTCCCAATTAGGACGTTTTCGAGTCTTCACGATTGCACGCTTATAACATATCTGTTTACTAGAATATCATTGATTTTAGGTATCTTTTCACCAGATAAAAAAAAAGAATCATCAAATCGGTACACCCTTCTAAAATCAAAAGTTCTAAGGTAACAAACATAAAAAAAATACAGTCGAATATTGATAACCTCCTGCTTATTTGAAGTCGGTTAAAAATTTGCTCATACTAGGAAGACATTCGATTTTACAAAACACTATTTTACCAAGAAAAACCCAAAAAAACTAGCAATGACTAATATACATATTATACTAAAAATTAACCTTTAACTCTTACCCATTATGAAACCAATATATTGACTTAACATAATATATTTGTATTTTCTTACATAAATGTTGCCATAGTAAAATATTACGAATTTAGTTTGCGTAAGTTATACGGATGTATAAATCAGAACAGATACAGGCAGTTTGTGTTATAAATTGACTCCTAGACTATACTGTCTCGTTGGCCTAGTGGTGCTAAGCGCGACTGCTACGCTAGAGGTCTTGGGTACGATTCCCACGTCGACCAAGGTGTTATTGGGGTTTTTCTATGAAATTCTCAGTAGCAGGTCGGAGTTTGGATTTGTGCCCGGTTAGTGGCAATAGGCTCGCCCCCTATTACATGGGACCTAAACATACCGGCGAACTGTGGGTGTACATTGGTACACCTCTGCCTAACCCTTCGGGGATTCAGGCGTGATGGTATGTTATATATGTTTATGTATTACACTGAATTGTTTTAATTTGCTTATTTAAAAGACTCTTGAATTAAGATTTTATAAAATAAATTTTATTGAAACAAACATTTAGTACCTCGGCATGTGATTTTCGATTTTTAATTTAAAGTTTAGTAAAGTTAAGTTTAAACCCTTTTTAGGAAAAAATATAAAATACACGAGTTTGAGATTAGCGTATTGTCTTGTTAAAGTATTTTAGTAGATACATTATAATTATTTGTAAATAATAGTAATAGCAAGCCTAACAAAAACACTCAGTTAGCTTTTTTTGCAAACTCAAAACGGCTAAATTTAAATAAAAAAAAAAGTTTAGTTCACATCAATTTCTTTTGTATTATAGAAATTCTTACTGCATAGAAAATAAGAATATTTCAAGATTGTCTTTAAAAACTTTTCCTATAATTTACACGCTGTATAAAAAGATCAAAATCTGTTAATTAATGGATTTGGTTCCTGCCCCAGTTGTCTCAAAAGGCTAGGCATCCTAGATTACCTGAATGTCTTGATGGCATCGCTTACATAATTAATTTTATGGAAGTTTAAATGTTTGGATGTTACTTAAATTGGATTCATTTGAATAAATAGTAAGGTGTGATAAGTGACCTAGTATATATAACCTTAATAGTAAACTAAGTACTCAATTAAAAACGAAGATTTCTACCGTAGTAAATAATCTAACTTTTGACGACTATGAGGAAAAAGGAGGTATAATAATCCAGCCTATAAACGTCCCACTGCTGGGCACAGGCCTCTTCCCATATAGAGAAGGCGCGAGCATTGATCATCACGCTTGCTAGCGGGCGATTTCAGATCCCAAATTTTGGAATCCTGGTTTCCTCACGATATTTTCCTTCACCATTTGTCAGAAGTGTCTTAGAATAATTAAGAAAGTAAGAGGAGGTATATCAAAGTTTAATATGCAATGGACAGATAATGATTCGGTTTTTACATGTTCAACAGCTGATGTGATCGAGAAAAAAAAACAGCGATTTGAAAATTTTACACTAGAGAAAAAAAATCGAAAATCTTTTCGTGTCCATATAATAATATATTATAAGCCTGAAAGGTCACTTTCAAGCAAGCCTGAGAGGTATTCAGACAGATCATTATTTAATTGCTTGAGCTCATTATAAGTCTTATATTTAATATTTCAGTTTTAATTTTTTTCAATCCAGCCTATAAACGTCCCACTACTGGGCACAGGCCTCTTCCCATATAGAGAAGGCACGATCATTATGTATACTAAGTTATAAAAAAAAGAGACTGAAAATTAATATTCATATTCTCAAATTATTGTCTATCAATGCGAGGCCGGATCGCTAGTACTAAATATTATAGATATTTATAATTAAATACCAAAGAAGATCATTCTACAAATAATATATATATATATATATTTTATATACTCAAGGAATGTATTCAAGCTGCGTGGGCGCATCACAAGACTTGATAGACATTTAAATGTTAATAGCCAACTGCAAATAGGTTTATTGTTCACAGAAATACCAGAAACGTAGAGTTTGTTGCCTAGCTGATACAGCCTTAATTTATTACGTAGTTAGTGTTTCATCATTTGTAAGAAATTCCTTAAGATTATTAGAAGCCTGACCCACTGTTGGGCAAGGGCGTCCCCACTCTACCTCCATTTGTCTCAAGAGCCGCGATATTTAAAGGAATTTAGTATTTTTTTCTTTTTTATTATTTTTTTTTTCAAGACTCCTAGGATATATAAATCTTTAAAATAAAAATTTCATGTTTTTATTAGTTTTATTTATTTAAAGTTTTCTGTTTAGTTAAAAAAAGTCGGTTCAGTTAGACAACCTTTTATCATCATCTTAATTTTTTTGGAATCATCTGAATTGTAGAATAACAACATAAACTATTTAAGACGCGAAAAAAAATTAATGCAATAAAAAAGCCTATCTTAAATCTTGTAAATTATTATGAAATAATTTTAAAACTATAAACTTATTCCTAACTATGATCGAACCAATTTTATTATCCACGTTTTATGCTGTATTACTATAATAAGCTACATTATATATTATTTCTCATACTAAAACAAATATTAACCTTTATTAAACAAATACTGTGTAACCTCAAAATTAAGTATACCATTATTTTAAAACAATACTATACTTCAATTAAGAACATTACGCAAAAATCTAATTATTCAAATTCACACAACCTTTAAATTAAGAGTACACTGTTATAATTAATCTATGAGTTCCGAATTAATTAATTTATAAAGCTCTGTAAATTAAATGAATTGAAAAAATGAAAAATATTCATTTAAATTATATTTTAAGTCCCAAAAATATTCAATTATGTATAAAAGACATCAACGCGCGCAACGTAACCTTAAACACAAAAAATATAAAAAAAATCTTCACTAAAACAAAAAAAAAACGAAAATACTAAAAAAAATAAATTGAAAAAAAAAAAGTTTTTTTTTTAAACTCACATTTTACTTCACGCCAACCACTCCACACTGACAATCACAACACACTGAAACAGTCCACGACAGATCTTACTTAATACGTCTCGTTGCACAGTTTTTTTTTTCTTGTTTTTTCTTTGACGCGCTTGTGCAGCGCTTTCGTTCGCCAGGTAAGAACAACCGTATGTAAAGTGTGGACGACGCTTATATACAAATGTTTATGAAACAGTTTTGACCTTCATGTTTTCATATATTGGAAATGAATGCTGAATCATCAGTTTTCATTCAATTTGTTCAACTACTAAGGGATAGACTTAACTTATGAAACAATTGTGGTCTAAAAAAGTTTTTTTTTTTGATAAAAACTTGTACCAATTGATTTTATTGTAGTTTTAACTAATAAATCTAGTAAATTAACATAAACATTTAAATTTATTTATTAAGTTTTTGTTAAATTACTTTATTTAAATTTTTATTATAGCTTTGCGTCTTAGTCTAAGATTAAGTTAATATTTTTACAGTTCAATGTTACGAAAAATTAGGACAGTAAAATTTCGTAACATTTTTTTTTTAATTTTTGATTTTTATCAAAATTTTAAATGCAATTTTATTTATATTTTTATTTGATTTTATACTGTTACTTTAAATATAACAGTACTTTTGAGATAAATGACACTAAAGACACGAGATAAATGTATTAAATAAAATCGATGTTTTTAACCTTTGAAAAGATGAGTTAACAATATATTATATATATTTTAAGTATAAATTTATAGCTCGGGTCAGTGAGGTTATAGGAGACATTATAATAAGCAAATAAACTCTTATGTATGCTTAGGTCGAACAGAATTGTTTGACCTTTTTAAATCTATCTGGAAATGGAAATTCCCAATATTTTTGAGTTTTTTTTTGTAGGTACTGTATCCCGCAGTAAATGTGTAGTGTGTCAGACAGTCGCTCTGTAACATACTGGTGTTCAGCTGGCGGGGAGACTGGGAGCCGAACACAACATAGTACGGGGAAAGTCTGGATGGAAAAAAGTTTTTTTTTTAATTTTATTTAATTAATATAGGAATAGGGTAGATGACTAGGTATTAAAATTTATTAAGTCCGCTTTTAAGATAGTCAAAATATAATAGACGGGTATTTTTTCTTTACTCGTATCAATAAAAAAAATACGAAGATAAACCGCTTTTAAGGAGTGGGGGCTTGTGACGTCACGGCTAGATACAATTTGTGTTTGACGTGACGTCACGCAAGAATAGTACTCGCTGTATCTTCATAATTCATTGTTTACGGGACTAAACAAAAATACGTGTTTCTAATATATTTATTATCTGAAATATGGACAAAAATTTCAGTCATCATACCCGATTCATATTCGATTGATATGGAATTTTGCATACTCATATAGGTTTGGTAATAAGTAATGGTACTATCGAGCTGGTCTGATGATGGAGCCAGAAGGTGGTCATAGGAACTCTGTAACGAAACGCAATCCCATCTTGTTTGGGCTTGTTTAATTCGTCTTAATGAGGACTATTAAAATAGTATGTTTTTATTCAAAATGTTTTTGTTTGTCCAATAAAGAATTTAATTGAATCTGGTTAAACTGATTAGCCAAAACCGAAGAGCATATATGAAGGAAATAATGAAGTGGACGAACCAAGTGTGTAAGGATCGTGGCAAGTGGAAAGAAGTTGTGTTTGCCTACCCCTACAAGGGAAATGGGCGTGAATATATGTATGTATGTATGGTCAAACTGGCAGCTGGTCACAATATAGCTTGAAAAATGGCAAAAGAAATACTAAAATCTGGTAACATAATATATGGATATTAAGAAATAGCAATATGACATGACATTTATAACACGTAAGGATCGTAGCAAGTGGAAAGAATAGGGATCTGCCTTCCCCTACGGGAAACAGGCGTGATTATATGAATTTATTTTGTTTTGTATGTATGTATTTAGAACAACAAGACTTTTGCTTGTTTTTTCTTTACCTACTTTTTAGTAAGAGCATCTTATATGCATTTTTTGTGAAATGGCACATTTTAGAACAAGTTTTTTTTATATGTCTGTGTATTTAATACCTATTAATAAAACTTAAATTTTATTGTTTCTATTTCGAATTGATAATGTTCTCGTGATTATCTTAGTCACGAGACAATATTTTTATAATTTAAATATTATAATTATGTCTTTGGACAACTCACACATGCATCTTATCCCAAAGTAGGCAGATCCTGTACTATAGTAATATAATAAACATACTTATTATATTACTAGACATACACATAATAAACCGCTGCTGGGCTGCCTCCTCTTCCCATATAGAGAAGGCACGAGCATTGATCACCACGCTTGCTCCCTGCGGGCGATTTCAGATCCCAATTTTTGCAATCCAGGTTTCCTCACGATGTTTTCACTCACCGTGGTGATCAATGCTCGTTCCTTCTCTATATGGGAAGAGGCATTTGCCCAGCAGTGGGACGCTTATAGTCTGGTATTATTCTATGAACCTACTTTTAAAGTATCTAGGTGAGAGTACCTGTGTACGAATATGATCACAAATCCAAAAACTAACCTTGCGAAGAGTTGCTTAACATTCTTTTAATCTACTTTCAGAGTATCATATTTCTAAACATTTAAATAAATAAATGTAAATGAAATAAAACAAATTCATTATACAATGTTAAAACAGGTTATGTTTTACATTATAAATAATAAAATAAAAAAATATAAATTAAGAACTTCAAACATCTGTTTTATTTAAAATAATATATTACTATTAGGTTTTATTGTAGAAAATTATGTTAATCTTACTAGTTGTGTTTAGTTAGTTAAAATAAATATTTTTAGTATTATTTAAATATTGTGTTTTATGTATTTATAGACTTATTTAGACATTGAAATAAAACTACATTTTACGACTATAGACTTATGTAGATTTTTATTTATATTTTTTTATTTAAGAAATTATTATTAAAGTTAGACAACACAACTTTAAGAAATAATTATAAATAAGTGTATTACATGTTTTGTTTGAAAACATTATAAATTATTTACATCTAATTGAAAGGGTCTTATAAAAGTCTTTTTCATTTATTAAATTCCCAATTAATTACGTGTGTCACACACAGCCTTATTCTAGAAGAGTCATTTAACGGTCGATTGACATCTAACGAGCGATGCTCATTCTACCACCCATCATTATTTTTTATGAAATTCTAAAAGTATTTTATGTGGTGGGGATAGAATGATTACTCGGTCGTTTGATATAAATAGACTTTAATATAATTAACATGCTAATCTCGAAATAGACACTTAAGTCGGCTTTAAAATTGAGTAGTTCAGCTATATTTAGAGGAAAGTAGTAGATTAGGAAAAAAACTAAATAGGTTTTCTGGCCTGTTGGTCTAGTGGTTAGTGACCCTGACTGCTATACCGGAGCTCGTGGCCATTCCCACCCAGGACACATGTTTGTGTGATGAGCACGATCATTAAAATTTGTTCTGTGTCTGGGTGTAATTTATCTATAATATTTATATATTTAGAAATATATAAGTATGTTTATCAGTTGTCTGGTTTCAATACAAGCTCCACTTAGCTTGGGATCAGATAACCGTGTGTGAGTTGTCCCAGTATATTATTACAAAATGAGTACTAAACTAAGAAAGTTACATGACATTGAAAAGGTCATAAGTGCGAACCGGGGAATAAACCCGCGACCTTGCGTTACTAAACTGGGTCAGTGGATCCCACAGCTATTAAGTCTCGTAAACAATATACATAAAAGAATATATAAATATATTAATATATAATAACATTACTATAGTTCAGTGGGTATCAAGTTGATTGTTTAATAAGAAGTTCAAAGTTTGGAGTATATTATTACTGTTCAGTAATACTGTTAAGTCATATATTTTCTGAAAAATAATATTAACAAAAAAACCGACTTCAAAATAAGTCTTTAATTTATATCTTATGTTCTGGAAACTGGGCTAATATAAAAGGACCACAAGGAAAACGCTAGCTTTCAAATAAAAAAAAACCATCAAAATCGGTTCACCCAGTCAAAAGTTGTGTGGTAACAAATATAAAATACAGTAGAATTGAGGACCTTCCTCCTTTTTTGAAACGATTAAAAATAGGTCGAATGAATTTATTAGTATTTTTTTTTATATTTTAGAGCTAAATAAGTAGATTCTATTATATAAATTAAATAATTTGACAGTCGTTAAGTCATTACAATTCTGTCAGCCAGTCTTACTATGGAGTACTGTGTTACCCAGTAACATGTGTTGTGGAGGTCAGATAGGCAGTCGCTCTGTAACATACGGTATTCAGCTGTCGGTGAGACTCGAAGCCGACCCCAAGAAAAAGGCTAGCCCAAAAAAGATGAAATGAAACAAAAATATTCTTCTGCTTAAATTATCTTTGTAAAAAAAAATCTTGAATATTAAAAACTTTCAGTATACAAGGTAAAACGATTTTGAAAGTCGTTTGGTGTCATAGGCCAATCTCATAACATTTGGACCAGAGACCTAAATACTTCGGTTATGTAATGAACTAATTGTTTACTCAGTATTAATGTGCTCGACCCGGGAGTCGAACTTGTGACCTTAGAATTTGAGCAATTGTTTCACGTAACACCTTTAGGGTCCCATACTCAAATTGAATCGAAATTGAAATATTTTATTGATATTCAATATGTGCTTTGAGATGAAATGTAAAACTTTACCTACACAATTTTTTTTATTTTTAATACACAATTAAATCTAATATATGAACAAACTCTAACTATACTAACATTAAAACTTACATAAATAAAAACTAAACGGCGTCAAAGAACTCATCATCATCCTTGTCAATGGCGGGGAACGTGCCCAGAAGGCTGGCAGCATTGCCACGTTGGATGGCTATGCCGATTCTCTGTGCAAGGAACAAACCAGCCCTCTGATCACGAGTAGATTCTACCAAACGTTTGGAAAGTTCTTTGAGAAGATTTCGTGCGCGCGGACCCCATGACCCGAGCGTTTAATCATCTCAGGTTTAAAAAATCATTTTTTTTAAGAGATTTTTTGTTTTTTTTCTGTCGCAGAAACGAATGGGACGATTTAAGTATGGTTTTTCTCGATTTTACAATCAACTGAGTGCCTAACGCCTCTTAGCTAATTATGAGGCTATTTTATAATTAATATTCATTCCTATTCTAGTCTTGAAAGTCATTGACAATAAAAAAATGGATTTCATAAATGTAGATTTATTCATTGATCGACGGGCCTGTTGGTCTAGTGGTAAGAGACCCTGACTGCTATACCGGAGGTCGTGGGTTCGATTCCCACCCGGGACAAATGTTTGTGTGATGAGCACGATCATTTGTTCGGTGTCTAGGTGTAATTTATCTATAATATGTATGTATTTAGAAATATATAAGTATGTTTATCAGTTGTCTGGTTACCATAACACAAGCTCTGCTTAGCTTGGGATCAGATAACCGTGTGTGAGATGTCCCGGAATATTATTATTGAATGCTTGTAACTCTATATGGGAAGAGGCCTGTGCCCAGCAGTGGGACATTTATAAGCTGGTATTATTATATTTTTATATAATCATACCAACATTACTTAATACATCTTTACCTATAGGAGCGTATTAATCCTCTGAGTAACAGAGCTATGCTCGCCCACTCGCGCGAGGATCCGGGTTCGACTCCTTATACGTGTTAACTGCTATACTTAATAACCTTTACTTCGTAATATGACAAGGAATGCTATAAAGAAATTATAAAGATGTTTATCACAGACTTAAGGAAATATAGACAGAGCAAAAACCGACTTTAAAAGAAGGAGGTTTTCAATTCGATGGTATGTTTTTATGTTTGTTAAGCAATATCTCTGATAAATAAATGGTTTTCAGAGATATTTTCGGATTACAATTCTTTTTGGATAATAGCCCATGTTTTGATTAAGGCTATTCGCTAAAAGATTTTGAAAATTGAAATTATATAAAAAAAAATATAGGAATAGGAACAAGAAACCTCACAATTTTAAATAAAATTATTAGGTATATTGCTGATAACTTTCAAAATACTGAAGCGCTCTTTATAAATTATAGCCAAATATCAATACGATCACGTCAGCTTTATTAGTCAATTTAGGAGCTATGTTGCAACAAAGAGACCGACACGTCAAACTTATGTAATAACACCCCTCTTTTTGCGTCGGGGGTTAAAATCTTTAGCATTTTCGTTTTAATATTTATTCTGAGTGTTCTATCTATTATTTATTTCTGTTCTTAACTCTGTATATTATAATGTTGTTTATTAGTTTCTTACATAACATAAAACGTAAAACAAAAGTTCGTGCTACAAACTGCAATACTCTGGTATGTGGGTTCGATCCCCGTATGGCACAAACATTTGCATGTTTTACAAATATGAATTTGTTTCTTTTTTTTTAATGTTATATTGCCCTTCTTATTAAAAATTAATTAATTTACCTTGTTTTTTTTTTAATTCTCAGTAGCACGTCGGAGTTTGGATTTGTGCCCGGTTAGTGGCAATAGGCTCGCCCCCTATTACATGGGACCTAAACATATCGGCGAACTGTGGGTGTACATTGGTACACCTCTGCCTACCCCTTCGGGGGTAAAGGCGTGATGATATGTCATATGTTTGTTACCCTTTAGTTTTTGTGTCTGCGGCAACATAGCTCCTAAACGATTTGACCGATTATAATGCTATAATTTACAAAGCTTTCTGACCTTTGAGAGGTCAGAAAATAACAACCTCTTTTCTAAACCGCTGCAAGAATATTAATTTCTTAGTGATAGTTTATATTATGTAAGATGATTGATGAAAGATTATATCTAGATCATATCAAGAAGACTATTTAAATTAAAAGTGCAATATGTCAGACTAGATAAGATTTAGAAACATATACCACACGTTATATCATACATTCGTCATAATATATGATTAACTAGCTGTGCCCAGCGGTTTCACCCGCATGAATATCTAGTTCCCGTTCCCGGTGCCTTTATGTTTGGCCGGTGATGACTTTTTTTTTCCCGCGCAATTTTCCATTTTTTTTTTCATAAGAACCTTTTCCTGATAATAACTAACACAACAAAAAAAGAATTAGCGAAATCGGTACAGGCGTTATTGAGTTATGCGCTTACCAACACATTTGGCGATTCATTTTTATATATAAGATTACTGAACTCAAACACATGAGGTGACTTAAGAAATTCTATGTCCCTAAATAATCGAAACTTAGATCCAGCCATCCCTTGCTGTTTTGCTTTATTAAGAATGTTAGCAACGCACTAAGTCGAGGTCCGAACCCCGCAGGGGATGCCCTTAGTGGACGTTGCTGACGTAGTTAGTTTTTCCTATTGCTCTGGCTGGAGGCCTTAAGGTCCTCGCCAAAAGTCCGGGGAAGCAGCATTTATTTGAACAAACCTATGGAGGTTAACGCCAATGTTAATGTATATGTATTATGTACTCTTTTTTTAGCCTTTCTAAAATAGAAAAAATGTATAGCTATATTTTTTTATCAGCCCATTTAACCAAAATATAAAATGAAATAACCACCTAATTGCAGTCTAAACAATGCCATAATCAAACAAAATTAATTACAAAATAACCAAACACTCAAATATTTATTTATACCAAAAGTCGATTATCTAAAACCACATTAAAATTAAGGTCATCGCTTTTTTGTTTGCACACCCATCTATTTGCATACCTGACCGACGACTGCTTACCAAGCGGATGCAATTGACCTCTGACATCGTATAAGATATTATTTTCGATACTAAGTTATTCATATGGTTTTGTTTAATCTATTTGAAACATAACATATCATCACGCCTGTATCCCTGAAGGGTTAGGCAGAGGTGTACCAATGTACACCCACAGTTTGCCGGTATGTTTATCCATCTAATAGGGGGCGAGCCTATTGCCACTAACCGGGCACAAATCCAAACTCCTACCTGCTACTGAGAATTTCATAGAAAACACACATATACATTATCTGGAACGCGCCTTAACAACAATACGTCTTAAGCTCTTAGTTAAAAAATAAGTTTTATCATATTTTTACCGTACATCTAAGAACACAAGTGCATACATTCCATTATATTAACTTAGTGCTGCCTTTATTACAAGATAATTTCACGAAGAACGTAAATATAAAACAATAAACAACAAGTATAAAAAGTGCTCGTCATAGTGACTTAATCGCGAGTGTATGGGATATTCACGGTTATGCATACCGCGTAACCGCTAAAGTGGAGTGTACTCTGCGCCTGCGGCGAACACAGCAGTGCTACCAACATTCTACGGAAACCTGCAGCGCGCTGCGTTCCATGTACAAATAATTCTACATTTTTAATATTATAAAAAGTGCGTTCTGAAACCCGCAAGTAAATTTTATTTTTTTACTCGACCATGGACCAGGCTAAAGTCGATAAGGCACAAACCTCCCCATCCCGTCAAAATGTTACTATTAGAAAAAATTCTGCTGTTGCAAAGGAGGACTTACTCTCAATGTCGAAGGAGACATTACGTAGCATTATCAAAGAAGAGATTAATGCGGCTTTTTCCAACATTAATGGTACCTTATTGGAACTAAAGTCTGAAGTCGCTGATATGCAAAATAATGTTAAGTTCTTGAGCGCCAAATACGACACTGTTATAGAAAGAATATCGTGTGTCGAAATGAAGACCAAGACAATAAGTACGCTTGAACAGGAGATTGGTGACCTGAAGTCTCAATTGAAGGTTATTAATGGCAGTATCGAAAAGCAAGAGCAGTGGGGAAGACGATCTAATATTGAAATTATCGGTTTACCAGAAAAAAATGGCGAAAATTTGATCAACATCCTGTCTAAGCTAGCAACCTACGCCAAATGTCCTTTAAATGCGCAGTCTGATATTGACTTTGTGACTAGAGTAGCTCACTTGAACAAGGACCTCAAGAAACCTAAACCAGTGATAGTTCGCTTCCTGGCCAGATATAAAAAGGACGAATTTCTATCCCGCTTGAGAGATCTTAAAGACTTAAAAGCCAGTGACATTGGCTACTCTGATAATGCATCCCGTATATTTTTTAATGAACATCTAACAAGTTACAAAAAGAACCTATTGAACAAAGTAAAAAAGTTAGCTGAAGTAAAGCAGTACAAGTACGTATGGGTGAAAAACTATTCAATATTGGCACGGAAAGTCGACTCCAGCGCAGCAATTCTTATTACGTCTGAGGACGACTTAAAAAAGTTAGTTTAGGAAGACATATTGTTATCTATTTGTTCATTTTAGTTCTTTTTAAAGTTTTTATGTTATTCTTTAAGTTTTTCCCTGGGCAGGACCTGATATTTGTGAACCTGGTTATAATTTATATTTTTAGGTTTGCGTTATTACAGAAAATAGAAATGCAGTTTGAAAACTATTTTAATCATTCCATAGTTGGTTGCGTGGGCTCGTCGCTTATACGGTCGTTAACAGGAAAATGGTATCTATTAATTATAATTAAATGTCTTATTAATTATCATAGTTTTCTCTAACATAAATATCTACTATCAAAATGTTCGGGGGCTGCGTACAAAGACCAGTTCATTTTTTAATAATTTATTGCTCTGCGCATATGATATCATTTGCTTGAGCGAGACATGGTTGTTGCCAGGAATATTTAATTCTGAATTATTCGACGAAAGGTTTACTGTTTATAGATGTGATAGAGATTACAATTCTAGATCGGACAAAATGGGTGGAGGTGTCCTTATTGCTATAAAAAAAGGCTTAACGATCAATGATGTTAGCGTTAGCCCATCAAATGATTTAGTGTCGGCTGATATTCTATCTTTAAGCATTCTTGTTAAGGAAAATTCTCTAAACTCTAAGCTAAGGTTGTATTGTTGCTACTTTCCACAAAATAATCTCCAATTTAGTGAAGAAGAAACATTCTATGGTCAGGTTTCTCATTCTGTCATAAGTAACCCTTATGACCGATTTTTATTAGTCGGGGATTTCAACGTCAGAAATGCAGACTGGATAGTAATGGGACAGAATGACCACGCTGTTTTAAATTCTTTAAGTAGGGATCCCTTAGTTGGAGTATTGTCAAACTTTTTATCATTTAATAATTTTACACAATATAATTTAATTACAAATTTAAATAACAGGCAACTAGATTTGGTAATTGGAAATTTTAAATGCAGTGTTGCCAAATGTCCATTTCCATTAGTTAAGGAAGATCCTCACCACCCTGCCTTTGTTGTTACTATAAGTGGTAGCGCCATCTATCTGTTTAAGACGGACTACTAGTCGTCTCATCCATATTTCGCAATATTAGTTCCATTCATTCATTTGACCACTTTTGGAATGAGCGATGTGAACCCCGCCACTTCCTTACCAATCCTTTCGCACGCCTGGCGCGTAACGCACGTACGCGCTTTCGCAAAACGCTGGAAATAAACGAATCGCCGAGAGGAGACACACGATACCGCGCCCGTGTCGCTCCTGTGCTGCATCGCCTCCTTACTGCTGCTGCCGGATAGCGAACTTTTGTGATAATCCGCCCGCGGGTGTGAACGTGACAGTTTTGTGATCGCATCGGGAAGAACGCCGCCCGCCATCTTGTACTGCCCAACGCTGGAGAGCCAGGTATGCGTGCTTTTTCCCATAGACCTACATCGCTCGCTCACCTCTTGGCGATAATCAGCCATCCTCCAAAAATACAGTCCACTTAAAGATATACCTCGTTTATTTCCAAACCATTTTTTTGGTCCGAACGACCCGGATTCATATATCCGTATTCCCGCTCGCGTAGGTATCTTTTATAAGTGCCTACCTAGGTAGTTGTAGCACCTAGCTGCACTCCTAGTTCATAAATATATACCCATTACGTGGTTATTCCCGCACCCCCAGTAGGTAATATACTCAACGTAGCTACCTACTGACTTACAATAATAATTATAAACTAGGTATATAGTCGTTTTGTAAATTCATAATTTCAAGCGCCTTTTACCACCGCCATTAAAGTCGTTGCCTTATTATTAGGTACAAGTACTTACTTTCCGCATAACATAAAACTACAGCATAACTTATTTTAGGTTATTTACTTCTACCTACATTTGGAATATAAAATGTCGCAACAAAAGAAATATACTTCTGACGAGAATGAATTAGCTATCTTAGAAGCTAAACGCAATGTTTTATTTGAGCGCATACAAAACATTTACGAGCGTTCAAAAACCGCCAAAATTTCCGATGTCAACAAAGAATCATTTCTTAGTTATTGTATGACAGTAGACGATATTCGAACCGATTTTCATAAATTATTAGACGCTTATAACGCACAATTACTTTCTATTAATCCTGAATCTAAACCAAATTATCAGGCGTACACCTCATTTGAAGATCTTTATTGTATCATAAAACGTATACAATCGCAGTTAGATAATCGACAGTCCGCGAAGCCCAGCGCCGGACCGGCTGTCCGAGCACCGAAACTGCCCGCGATTGAACTCGTGTCATTCGATGGCGATATACGAAACTGGCCATTATTTTATGCAAGTTTCAAGTCTACAGTGCACGATAACGCCTCGCTGACGGACGCTGACAGGTTGTACTATTTAATAGGTAAGCTGTCGCCGAAAGCGCAATCTACATTCGCAGGTGTCACACCAAGTGCTGAGAATTATCAGGTCATTTTCCAGTCACTTCTTGATAGATATCAGGATACTCGCATCCTCGCGTGTACTTACTTTGATCAAGCTTTGAATCTTAAATTGTCTGGTCCCGCGTCAGTTTCGAATTTCCAACTGTTTATTGATAACTTTGTTACCGCAGTAAATTCCCTTAAAAACCTAAAGTTAGAAAACCTTGCAGACTTTATGTTATTGCAACTCGCATTAAAAAAGTTCGACACGGAAACCGTTCGTGCATTCGAGATGACCGAACGTCAAAATAAATTACCTACCCTAAATAGTTTTCTTTCATTCATTAAAGATCAGTGTCGAATATATCAGAATACGCAGCCTAGTTCGTCTAGCTCGTCTAGTAATAATAATACAAGTAAACAAAACTTTAATAAATCGCGAAATAGTAATAATAAGTCGGTCCCTAACCCACAATCTTACGTAGCATGTTCGGATTCCGCAAATAACTCACACAAGTGTCTGTGCGACTATATTGTTCACGACCACCTTTTTAAATGTCCAGCCTTTAATAATTTAAATCCGACTGCTCGTTTTAAATACGCTAAAGAAAATAAAGCTTGTGTTAATTGTTTGAGTATTAAGCATAAAACAAGCAATTGTTCTAGTAAAACTAAGTGTCGCTCATGCAATCAACAACATCATACGTTATTGCATTTTGAGAAAAAATCTCCGTTATTTGACCCCGGTAACCTTAACGTTAACGTAAATCCTAGTCCAGCTGTTTCGTTCTCTGTACCGCAGGCACAGGCCGCTCGTACCACGGCGCCTGTCCTTCCCGCGTCTCAGCCCGGAGTTTCTTTGTGTACGACATCCATTGCGCTCGCACGCCGGCAGTGCGCACGCACTCAACATACTCAGCGCGAAGCAGAGCGTCAATGTAACGCGTCTACTACGATATTATTAGCGACCGCGCAAGTTATTATTTATGACGTGAATAACACACCGCGCGTGGTTCGTTGTTTACTTGATAGTGCATCACAAAGTAGCTTCATTAGTTCGGATTGTTTCAAATGTCTTGGACTTTGGAATAACTTTAAAAATACTAACTTAGTAGTTAAAGGGATCGGTGGTTCAGAAAAATCTTGTAAGGGTTCCGTCGATATTAAAATACATTCGCGTTTCAATAATGATATTAATTTCAACGTTTCATCGCTTATTGTGGAACGTATTACAGACACGTTACCTAGCGCTCACGTGGACGTGTCGTTACTCGCGCACCTCGAGACATTGCCGCTCGCTGATGCTCACTTTGCGCAGCCGGGTAATATCGATGTTTTGATCGGTGCTTCAGTTTTTCCGCACTTACTACTACCTAATATTGTACGTAGTGAGCAATATAATTTACCTCCCGCTATTGAGACGGTATTTGGCTATGTAGTTATGGGTGCCGTACCTACGCTGCATAATACACATTATACTACGTCTTGCTGTTCTGTTCTTCAAGAAAATAATATTAATTCTCTTCTTAAGCGATTTTGGGAGCTTGAAGAGGTCTCCGCACCGCCCTCGTTGAGCCGTAAGGATCTCGAGTGTGAAGAACATTTCCGCGCTACCACTGTTCGCGACGATAGTGGTAGATATGTTGTAGCATTGCCGTTCTGTGGCGACCCGTATTCTTTAGGCGACTCGCACGCTGCTGCACTTAGGCGCTTATACTGTTTAGAACGTAAACTCGATGCGTCGCTTAAATTACGCGGTGCTTATAATGACGTCATGCGTGATTACATAAATAAAGGTTTTTTAAGCCCAGTTGTAAACGACGAGGGCAATTCTCTTCCCGCGTATTATATTCCGCATCACGGCGTGGTTCGCGAAGATAAGACCTCCACTAAACTTCGTGTGGTTTTAGATGCTAGTTGCCGAACTACATCGGGTCAGTCGATCAATGACATTTTGCATGCCGGTCCTGATCTACAGGGTGATTTATTTAACATCTTAATTAAATTCCGCCTTTTCAAAATTGCACTTTCAGCTGATTGTAGACAAATGTTTCTCAATATCGGCATTCGCGAATCCGACCGTAGATTTCAACGAATTTTATATCGTTTTGACAATAGTGAGCCTTTAACCGTGTATCAATTTAATCGCGTTTGTTTTGGACTTAAGTCTAGTCCATATCACGCGTTACGAGTTGTCCGCCAGTTGATCGCTGATGAAGGCGACAACTTTCCCGCTGCAGCCGCTGTTGCTGCTTCCGCTTTATACATGGACGACATCGTCTGTAGTGTCGCATCCGCTCCGCAAGCAGTTTCGCTTTGTGAAGAGCTTATTCAGCTTTTCAAACGAGGCCAATTTGACCTTGTCAAATGGACAAGCAATTCCAAAGAGGTTCTCGCGCACATACCTGATTCGCATAAAGCTTCTCCGGACATTGAGTTCGAGAGGTCCGCACATCACAAGGTTCTTGGTTTACGCTGGGACAGACATTGTGATAACTTCCGCTTTGACATCTTATCACCAGGTGATAAGTGTACCAAACGCGCAATGCTATCCACAGTGGCTCGTTTATGGGACATAATGGGTTTTGTGGCTCCTACCATTTTGTATGCCAAGCTCTTGATCAAAGAGCTTTGGTTAGCAAAATGTGATTGGGATGACACTCCTCCCGACCATATTGTCGCTGCTTGGAAACAGTTTTGTGCTGAGCTTCCCGCACTCAATAAAATAATTGTGCCGCGCCATCTAGGTTTAGTAGATGGATGTTTTGTTAACTTAATAGGTTTCGCTGACGCCAGTGAACGCGCTTATGGCGGAGTCATATATTTGCAAGTCCGCATTGGATCTAACTACTCTGTGCAGCTAGTTTGTGCCAAGTCTAAGGTCTCGCCTGTCAAAACCATTTCGGTTGCGAGACTGGAGTTGTGCGCGGCTCTGTTGCTGTCTCGGTTGCTTCGCAAAGTTCAAGACACAATTGCGCCCCATCACTCCATCAATAGGATATATGCATTTTCAGACTCCAAAGTAGTGCTCGCTTGGATTAATTCTTCTCCGCACCGCTGGCAGACCTTTGTCGCCAATCGCATTACTAAAATAATTGAACTCATTCCTGCTACTTGTTTCAATCACGTCGCGGGTATTGAGAATCCTGCGGATTGCCTGTCTCGTGGTGTTACTCCGGCTAATCTTCTGGATCATCCTTTGTGGCATCATGGCCCTTCTTGGATTTCTCGTGATCCATCAGAGTGGCCTATACATCCATCTGTCCACGATGCAGAGGACGAGGATATACCTGAGCGGAAGTCTGTCTCTCATCCCGTGACCATTGAGGTTGCGGAATCTCTTATTTACACACTCGCGCTACGCATGTCATCGTGGTCTAAGTTACTACGTGTCATCGTTTATGTCTGTAGGTTTATTAAGAAATTACCTAATGGAACTTCTGTTTCAAGCTCTGATCTTGAGGTCGCAGAGTATACATTGTTGCGCGCCCTACAGGCTGTTCATTTTAGTAAGGATGTTCAAAATTTAAAAAATAACATTCCTTGTTCTCCCGCTCTTCTTAAACTCAAGCCGTTTCTCGATGAGCACGGCATCATACGTGTTGGCGGTCGTTTGTCAAATTCGGACGTACCTTACAACTACAAGCATCCTTGCATCCTGCCGCGTCACGACCATGTAGTCAACCTTCTTGTTGATTTCTATCACAAGAAGCATCTTCACGCAGGTCCAGAGTTACTCATGTCCTTACTTAGGCAAAACTACTGGATTCTCGCTGCACGACGAATAATTCGCCACATAATTCATAAATGTAACACCTGTTTTAAATTCCGTCCGCGTCCCATCTTTCCTCCAATGGCAGATCTTCCTAGCCAACGTGTCAACCAGGTAGATAAAGCGTTTACACATACCGGTTGTGATTACGCAGGACCACTGCAGTACACACCAGTTCGTGGTAGAGGCGTCAAAAGCCGTAAAGCTTGGCTATGTATTTTCACATGCCTTACAACTCGCGCTACGCACATCGAAGTTGCGACGGATTTAAGTACGGTTTCATTTCTCGCAGCTCTAAAACGTTTTCTTTCGCGACGTGGTCCCGTAAAGTGTTTATACACGGATAACGGCACATGTTTCGTGGGTGCAAGTTCTTATCTACGCGATCTCTATAAATTTCTCAATAAAGAGTATAGTCCACGTCTTCAGGAGGAACTTTCCATTAATCGCATTGATTGGAAGTTTATTCCGCCTGCTTCACCACATTTTGGCGGATGTTGGGAAAGCATGGTCAAAGTAATTAAAACGCATCTCTTCAGAGTCATAGGTCAACAAATCCTTTCTCACGAAGAGCTTTTAACTGTCCTCGTGCAAATCGAGGCACTTGTTAACTCGCGCCCGCTCACAGCACTCAGTAGTGACCCTGCTGAACCATCCGCGTTAACTCCCGCGCATTTTTTAAATACTGTGCCATTGTCGTCACTTCCCGCGCCTGAAGCAGACTCTTCTAGCTTGCTTCAGAGACATACTCTTCTTGACAACCTCGTACAGTCGTTTTGGCGGCGCTGGCGCTCAGAATATCTTCACCAACTTCAGGCTAGATCTAAATGGAATAGTCCTGCATCCCCTATACAGGAGGGTACGTTGGTAATTATTATAAATGATAATTCAGCACCGCTTTCATGGCCACTGGGCATTGTTGAGAAGTTACATACCGCGAAGGACGGCACAACCCGCGTCGTTACTGTAAAAACCGCTAAGGGTAGCTACGTGCGCCCTGTTGTACGCCTCTGTCCGCTACCGACTCAGTAAGATCTAGCTTGAAGTTGGATCTCTTTCTTAGTTTAGGTATTTAGAGTGTAATTCAATTATAATTAGTTCCGCTTTGTTAACGCAATTAATTTAAAATATTTTAACGCTCGCTGTCTTAGACTGTGTATAGGTTATGCGGTAGTACACCTTACATATCTAGATTATTATTATTATATTTCTTTTAAAGGCAACCCTTTAAGGCCGGGGGGAAATGGTAGCGCCATCTATCTGTTTAAGACGGACTACTAGTCGTCTCATCCATATTTCGCAATATTAGTTCCATTCATTCATTTGACCACTTTTGGAATGAGCGATGTGAACCCCGCCACTTCCTTACCAATCCTTTCGCACGCCTGGCGCGTAACGCACGTACGCGCTTTCGCAAAACGCTGGAAATAAACGAATCGCCGAGAGGAGACACACGATACCGCGCCCGTGTCGCTCCTGTGCTGCATCGCCTCCTTACTGCTGCTGCCGGATAGCGAACTTTTGTGATAATCCGCCCGCGGGTGTGAACGTGACAGTTTTGTGATCGCATCGGGAAGAACGCCGCCCGCCATCTTGTACTGCCCAACGCTGGAGAGCCAGGTATGCGTGCTTTTTCCCATAGACCTACATCGCTCGCTCACCTCTTGGCGATAATCAGCCATCCTCCAAAAATACAGTCCACTTAAAGATATACCTCGTTTATTTCCAAACCAATAAGTAACATCATTGTGAAAACATTGCGCTCACAGCCGAGGAGTATTCGTTTGTTTGGCAGTGCGGATTACGATTCAATCAATGAACTTCTTTCTTCTATCGATTGGGGTGATATTATCGATGAATACAGTGTTGATGAATCTTTACTAAAATTTTATAATATTCTCGAGGAAATAATAAACGATCATGTTCCAACAAAAACTATTTATAATAATAATAATAAATATCCTATATGGTACTCCTCTGCCTTAAGGAAAATTATTAAAGAAAAACGTAAGTTTCACAAAAAGTGGAAATGTTATGGCCAATATGGAGATTATTCGACTTTTGTGCTCTTAAGAGAAAGACAAAAAAGAGTTACTAAGGAATGTTACGATAATTATATAAGAAAAACAGAAAATAACATAAAAAAAAATAGTAAACATTTCTGGACTTATATTCAATCTAAAAAAAAGTCAAATAACCTTCCCGATAGCCTTTACCTAGACGATGTTTCTTCATCCAATGGCGGATGTGTTGCGGATCTTTTCAACACCTATTTTGGCTCCGCCTTTGAAAATGAAATTATAAGCCCTCTAGTCACTTCAAATACCACCAGCCATACTTCATTAAATTTGAATCAAATTAACATTCCCACAGATACTGTTTTTAAATATCTCAAAAGATTAGATACTAATAAGGGTTCTGGTCCCGATGGCATTCCTGCTATATTTCTACAAAAGTGTTGTAGGTCTTTATCAGCCCCTTTACACAAACTTTTCAATTCATCATTGCGATCAGGTACCATGCCGATGTTATGGAAACGTTCATTTGTTGTCCCCATCTTCAAAAGTGGAGACAAACATGACGTTAAAAACTACCGTCCTATTTCAAAGCTTAGCATTATCCCTAAATTATTTGAATGTATTGTTTGTGATATAATCACGCCGATTGTAAAGCCTGTTTTGATACCTGAACAACATGGTTTTATAAGCCGGAAATCTACTGAAACTAACTTAAGTGAATTCATTGATTATGTAATTGTGGCTATGGATAAGGGCTGTCAAGTGGACGTCGTGTATACCGATTACTCAAAAGCATTCGATAAAATATCACATAGAATACTGTTACGCAAGCTTGAGTACATTGGTATACATGGTGATTTGCTGCGATGGCTGGAATCTTACCTCCGAGACCGTAGTCAAGCCGTTACTGTCAAGGGGTTCTGTTCCACATTCATACCTATCACATCTGGCGTGCCTCAGGGATCGCATCTCGGACCGCTTTTATTTAATATTTATATAAATGATGTCTACACAAATTTTAACAATTCAACTTTTTTGTTATATGCGGACGACAAGAAAATTTTTAAAATAATTAGAAACATAGATGATTGCAATGAACTTCAAAATGATATTAACAACTTATGTAACTATTGTAGTAATAATAGGCTATACATTAATGTTAAGAAATGTAACATCATCACATATACAAGGAAAAACAAATATATTGAATACAGTTACAAAATGAATAATGAAACCATCAAGCGGGTATCCGAGGTGCGAGACCTGGGAGTACAGTTGGATAGTAAACTGATCTTTGATAGCCAGGTCACTTCTATTACCAATAAGGCTTATCGCCTATTAGGTTTTGTGTTGAGGGTCACTAAGGACTTTAAGCAGTTGTCTACTTTATTGCTGCTATATAAGACCATCGTTAGGCCAATACTCGAATATGCGTCTGTGGTGTGGAATCCGCAATACAACATATATATTGATCAGATACAAAGTATCCAAAATAAATTATATAAGCATTTAATATGGCGAAATAATAAAAACCCCGTAAAAATACCCTATTTAACACCTCTACAGGTCCGGCGAAATGAACGAGACTTATGCTTTCTTTATAAAATAATTAGAAGTCAAGTTGACTCCTCCTACCTTCTTAGTAAGATAGGTCTGAGATGCCCACGCATTAATGCTCGTAAAAAATCTTTGTTCTTTACTCCCACTGCAAGAACTAACTATGGAAGGAACTTATTTGTTAGAAGATCCTGTCGTTTGTATAATGACCTCGTTAATACGAGTGATGATACAAACAACTTAGATATGTTTAACCTTTCTTTACCCAAATTTAAAAATGCCGTTCACACATGTTTGTTTCCTCCCAGCTCCGAATAATTGTTGCTAAGTTATTATGTATGCATTATATTAGTACCTAATGCTATTTTTGTTCACGTTTTTAATTGTTTGTTGTTTGTTTATTTTCATTTAGTTTTCTTTTTTTTTGGCGCAAATGTTTAGCTTTTAATGTGGAAACTGTTTTGGATTATGTATCGTTTATTATGTTTGTATTATGTGCTATGTAGTATCTGTTTGTTTCC
The DNA here is from genome assembly GCA_905146925.1 of Autographa gamma. NCBI lineage: Eukaryota > Metazoa > Arthropoda > Insecta > Lepidoptera > Noctuidae > Autographa > Autographa gamma. The sequence continues at coordinate 764,093 of LR989878.1, read as the reverse complement.
CAAATAAAATAAAATAAAAAATAAAATAAAACCCAATAACACCTTGGTCTACCTGGGAATCGAACCCAAGACCTCTAGCGTAGCAGTCGTGCTTAGCGCCACTAGGCCAACGAGGCAGTTTAGTTTATAATGTCCCCAATTTTAGTATTTCGCAATATTATTTAGATCAATAGTGTCCTTTTGGCTTAGCGGTTCAATGAACGGATTTGTATGCTGGTTGCGGTTCTAACCTCTAAGTACTAATGTGGCTTTTTCAAAGTTATATGTACATACTTTCTTTATTATTATAAGACACTTCTGACAAACGGTGAAGGAAAAACATCGTGAGGAAACCTCGATTTCTAAATTTTAGTCTGAAATAGCCCGCAGAGTAAGCGTGGTGATCAATGCTCGCGCCTTCTCTATATGGGAAGAGGCCTGTGCCCAGCAGTGGGACGTTTATAGGCTGGATTATTATTATATGAAAATAAGTATGGCAAGCTATGGGTATGACTGTGAATTGGTATATAGAGGAAGACCTAAAAAGAGATGGATTGTGTGAAAGATGATATGAGAAAGGAGTGAATGCTGAGATTACGAGTAGTAGAGATGAATGGAAGCTGTATACGCATTGCGGTGACCACAAATAATTGGGAACAGGGCAGGGACGATGATGATGATGATCTAGACCAATCATATTTTAATCCACTTTTTTTTTTATTAGCCTACATGGGATCCCACTGCTGGGCAAAGGCCTCCCCCTCCGTCGTCCAAACCTGTCTATCCATTGCGATTTCTGGCACTAATTAATTAATTAATTATTAATCCACTTACTTTAGAAAAATATACCAAATACTATCAAAAAAGTAAAAATATAACTTAATCTTTCTGTTAATAGAATATGAGTCATGTTATTTTATTTGTGACTAATAGTTGTATTACTGGTTTTTAATTAAAATAATATCAAGTTACTAATTTAATACAGAAAGCTAGTAATATTACTGCTACCAGTATATTATTTACTTTTTTATTTCACACTGCAGGCCTCTCATACAGAGAACGAGCATTGATCACTCTTGTGAGCCCCACGGTGGGCGCCATTACCGAAGCTGTTAATAACACCAGCCTGTAACTGTCCCACTGCAGGCCTCTCATACAGAGAACGAGCATTGATCACTCTTGTCAGCCCCACGGTGGGTGCCATTACCGAAGCTGTTAATAACACCAGCATGTAACTGTCCCACTGCAGGCCTCTCATACAGAGAACGAGCATTGATCACCACGCTAGGTCCCACGGTGGGTGCCATTACCGAAGCTGTTAGTAACACCAGCCTGTAACTGTCCCACTGCAGGCCTCTCATACAGAGAACGAGCATTGATCACCACGCTAGGTCCCACGGTGGGTGCCATTACCGAAGCTGTTAGTAACACCAGCCTGTAACTGTCCCACTGCAGGCCTCTCATACAGAGAACGAGCATTGATCACCACGCTAGGTCCCACGGTGGGTGCCATTACCGAAGCTGTTAGTAACACCAGCCTGTAACTGTCCCACTGCAGGCCTCTCATACAGAGAACGAGCATTGATCACCACGCTAGGTCCCACGGTGGGTGCCATTACCGAAGCTGTTAATAACACCAGCCTGTAACTGTCCCACTGCAGGCCTCTCATACAGAGAACGAGCATTGATCACGCTTGCCCTTACCGAAGCTGTTAATAACACCAGCTTGTGCTATCCAAAAACTACAGATATGTGTATTACCGATTTCTATGGTATACCCATTAGTTTTAATAAATACTTTTAAGTGAGTTATTATTCTAACAAAAAAAAAACCGATTACAAAATAGTCTTATATAGTTTTCTTATGAAAACTTGTGTCAAAATTGGACCAAATTGAAATAGAACCAAGTCGGAAAAGACAAATAAAAAAAAACATCAAAAACGGTTCACCCAGCCAAAAGTTCTGCGTTAACAAATAAAAAAAAAGTCGAAATGACTACCTTCTCTTTGAAAATCGGTTAAAAAAACTGAAGAGAATCATAAGAATGTAGACATAGGAAATAATTATTTAAATGGTTGTTATTTATAATTGTTTCACCAATTATAAAAACAAACAGTAATTATTATAACTAACGAGTCTTCGTTTAAAGATAGATTCACAGTCAAGGTCTTAACGGTTTAACTTAGAGTATAAAATCATTGACGTACTATATACATAGACTGCTACTATCGCTAGATTCCCCTTGTGCCAAGCAAGAGCAGTTTTGAGTCTGATCCTAGTACATTCGTTTACTGATTTAAACTAATTTTCGGGCAACGAGAAACTTGCATACGAAAATATCTATGGTTTTGACATTGTTAGCATAATATTAGTGTTTTAGATAGATTTTTTAAAACGGCAAGCTCCATCTTCATACATAATTCACGACCAAACCATTTCACACTAGTGCTTACGTTCAAACTCTGATAGGCTCACTCTAGTTCCTTATGTATACTCTAAGTATAAAATTGTGATTTTATGTTTAAAATTTTATCGTATAGCTCTTTAGTCTTTATTTAAATGTTACGCAAGACATTTTTATACTATGTAAGTTAGTGACTTTTTAAAAACTAAATCATCGATTTTAACATAACTTGTACTATTCCCTAAGTTATTTTTTGATATCTAATTACTTCATAATGTAAATCCTTACTAATATTATAAATGTGAAAGTTTGTGAGAATGGATGTGTGGATGTTTGTTACTCTTTCACGCAAAAACTACTGAATGGATTTAATGAAACTTTACAATAATGTAGCTTTATACTTCAGAATAACACATAGGCTATAATTTATAAAGATAGTGTATGAATTGTCATTCACGCGGGTGAAACCGCGTGACACAGCTAGTTTACAATAAGTTGTACCTACTTACAAACGTTTCATAAAATTTTTGAAATAGTCTATTTTTACTTAAATTTTATTTCCTTATTTATCATACTATTGGAATATTTTGCAGTTTCATTATAAACGTTGAACATATAATGAAGATTTAACCGACTTAAAAAAAGGAATTTTCACATGGCATCTTGTTTTTCCAACTTTTAAGTCTCTGCTACTTGTTTATGAATGATTTTTGCAATTTTTTGCTTTAAGATGTTTCATAATAATGCTATGTCTTAAAGTAATTTCATAATATTTCTAGATGTTCTCACACCATAGCTTAGGGTCTGTAACACCATATAAAGCCTTCTAAGGCTCTATATAAGGTCGCCCAGATGTTACCATTGTTGTACTATAGCGAATCATGTCTGGAGACCTTGACATTTCTATTAGTTTCGCTTAGACAAAGAAGTTCAAATTAAAACAAAGCTTAATATTGGTGAGCTTATTTTGAAAACTTAAAATGTGTTATTTAGTTATGATATCGCTTTTTAACCGGCTGCAAAAAGAGGAGGTTCTCAATTCCAATGTATTTTTTTTTATCATGTGGCTCGAGACAGGAGTATCTGGGATCAGTCGGGGGAGACCTTTGCCCAGCAGTGGGACACTTAAAAGGATCTTTATAAAAAAATAACACGATATTTCTGATAGTTGTGAATTGATTTAAGTTTCATCACTAAGGTAACCTACTCTATATTGATTATAAAACGAATAATAAAATCGATGATATCTACATAAACATTAAAAAAACAAAAACATAGTGTAATTGATACCTTCCCCTTTTTTATGTCGATTAAAAATCCACAAACATCTCTACTCAAATCATAAAAATTAACTTGTAAGGTTTAGCAACCATAACTTGATCATAAAAAAAAATCAAATCGATCAACATAAGACGAACAACAAATAAAAAAATTCAAATTGACACCTTCCACCTTTTTATATCGGTTAAAAATCCACACACATCTCTAGTCAAACCAATGAAAGGCCTGTTAATAACAATTTAAGACTTAAACCATCGTCTTGTTGTCATTATCTCATAAATAATTCATGTACTGTGTATCTTGATGTCACTTGTTCGTCATCTGTTTAAGATATGCTAAGGTTTTCCCTATGCTCACAAGATCCGCTTTCATTGGACATCAAAACTGTTTATTTAATTACTATTTAAACAATGCAAAAAGTTTTGTATTTATTTTATACAATATTTTCGTACTACATATTTTCTACAAAATTTAATTGATGATAATTTATATCAATTTGCTGGTTTAACATAACATACCATCACGCCACTTGTATAGCCAAATAAGTAAAGTTTTGGCGCCATTAACAAAAGGTTATGTTGCCCCATTTATACTTTAAACTGTCCTTATAGTATATTTAAGGATTTTTAGTAGGTTTCTCTTATTACTAAGTAAAGTCGGTCAAGTTAAATAATGTTGACTCAGGTTAGTTTTAGTGATCATAACATAATATACCATCCCGCTTGTATCCCCATAGGGTTAGGCAGAGGTGTACCTATGTACACCCACAGTTCGCCGGTATGTTTTAGGTCCCATGTAATAGGGGGCGAGCCTATTGCCACTAACCGGGCACAAATCCAAACTCAAACCAGCTACTGAGAATTTCATAGAAAAACCCAATAACACCTTGGTCGACTCGGGAATCGAACCCAAGACCTCTAGCGTAGCAGTCGCGCTTAGCATCACTAGGCCAACGAGGCAGATTTACACTCATGCTTAACTATATACTTTTTTCGTATGCTACTAATTGGTCACCCATCTCCCACTGACCTAGGTTAGTGTTGCTTAACCTTGCATTATACTTATCACAATAGAGCATAATGTTACCTGAATCATGTATTTGAATATTCTATGACAGAGCAACTATCCTCACAAATATTGCATGACATCAAACTTAGATGTTACATAAATATTCATGAATTAATTATTACAGGGCGTTTTCATTTAACTATGAATTATTTTCATGCTATTTACTAATGTAGGGCAAGCAGAAAGGTTAAATTATAATACTGATGTCAGATATGACGATATTTTAGTATGATTTAACATCCTGTCACATTTGACAAAGGACTTTTAGCATGACTATATTGGTTGCAAGTTTTGACCTAATTTTAATATGAGGTTGGATCGAGATTTTTATACAGGGTGTCACCGAAAGGGTATATCTATCCAAAAGGGGTGAAGAGTACATCTGGTATAGAGTCAGTCTACAAAAATTCAGCTCAAAATAAGTTACTTTAATAATTGATACTGATTTTTTTACATCAATTATTCGATATCAAAAACCTTTACTAGATCCCTACCTCTTTTGCGATGTATCTTACGAATATATCAATATCTTAATGAACTTATTTTGAGTTGTAAAGTGACTCTATATATACCAGACGTATTCTTTTGGATAGATATACCATTGCGGTAACAGCCTGCAAACATGCAAAAACAACTATTTTCAAATCCGAAAAAAAAGTATTTCTTAAAAATTGGGATCTGAAATCGCCAATCAGTGATCAAAGCTCGTGCCTTCTCTATATGGGAAGAGGCCTGTGCCCAGCAGTGGGACGTTTATAGGCTGGATTATAAAATTAAGAAAATAGTTTGTCATTGCAAAGTTATGTCGATCAGAAACAAAAATCCGTCTTAAAAATCAAGCTATCTTTTACAGGGTTGTTGATAATCCAGATCATTTGTCAATACAGAAAACCTTCCACAGTTTTTACTAGAAGATAAGATCTCAATAAAAAGTATTGTGAACGGCAATCGAAGTATAATAGCTAGCAATTGTCTGTTAGCGTGCTTTTAATTGCCGTAATCGCCATTGTTATTGTTAACAAGTGACATGTCAATGTTATCTAGGAATATATATTTCCTATGTGTCTTGTGGAGTCTTGTTGAATTAGATAAAAAAATCGTTGTCCTAATGATTTGCATGTTTTAATTATTATACAGTCTTTAGGCTGTTATTACTCTCGCATCTACTACATCTATTATATCTAAATTAATAATCCTACTAATTTTATAAATGTGAAAGTTTGTGAGAATGGATGTGTGGATGTTTGTTACTCTTTCACGCAAAAACTACTGAATGGATTTTAATGAAACTTAACAATAATGTAGCTTATTAAATACATCGGAATAACACATAGGCTATAATTTATGAAGTTAGTGTATGTATTGTCATTCACGCGGGTGAAACCGCGGGGCACAGCTATTCAATCTATATGTAAAGAAAAACATATAGGTTAATTATTTTTGATGTCATTTATTTGAAACTAAGGGGGGTATACTATGAACTTTAGATCCAAAATATCCAGACAAATCGCGAAACAAATTAAACAAAATATACATTCAAATTGTAAACCTAAAACGTACATGGCTTTATAGAAATAACAATAGCTCAAATATTTAACATATTACCTTGCTATCATAAAAACATCTTAACTCACTCCTCGCTTCATAGAATTTACAATAACTACTATTTAATACTACACAAGTTCATTCAATAACTATGACGTATTCTATTCTCTGTTTTTTCCTCACCCACGTCCGGTTTCCAAGGCAGTGTATTCAATATCTCAGTTCCGTAAACGACGAACAAAAACTACGCATTCTCGGACCATCTTTATAATAGTATTTTCCCAATTTATGACATCATAAATATATATCCCTATTACATGGGACCTAAACATATCGGCGAACTGTGGGTGTACATTGGTACGCCTCTGCCTACCCCTTCGGGGATACAGGCGTGATGATATGTGTTATAAATATAAGACGATCAAATTATCTCGTTCTATGTAAAATACCCTATATTTAATGTACTCATAACATACCATTACGCCTGTTGAAGGGTTAGGCAGAGGTGTACCAATGTACACCCACAGTTCGCCGATATGTTTAGGTCCCATGTAATAGGGGGCGAGCCTATTGCCACTAACCGGGCACAAATCCAAACTCCGACCTGCTACTGGGAATTTCATAGAAAAACCCAATAACACCTAGCTTAGCAGTCGCGCTTGGAACCACTAGGCCTGTGATCTAAAATACGGTATGAATATGAACTAACCAGTCTTACTATGTGATACTGTGTTACCCAGTAGCATGTGTTGTGTGTCAGACAGACAGTCGCTCTGTAACATACGGTGTTCAGCTGGCGGTGAGACTGGTAGCCGACCACAACATGGTTTTGGATAAGTATACGCAGAAAATGATACATAAGTATGTATTAATTGTAGGAATCTGATCTTAAATTTTATCCTTGTGTACAACTTGTGTAAACCTTTCGGTTTCATATACAATCAATAAACATGCGCAAGGAAACCCCAGTCTTTCAAAAAGCATATTTCAGAAATGTTGTGCGGGGATCGAACCCACAATTTTGAAATAAAACAGCTAATATTCAAAGACTTGAATATATTTTTTGCTATCGCAGCTAAGCATACTCAAGTACTCACAAAAAATAGAAGTATATTACGCATACGGTAGCTACAATGCGAGATAAACACATAATAAAACCACTTTTTTAAGATTATATCGCGGTTTTGTTTTTGTAGAGATCTTTAGCAAGCTTTGACTGCTTCACCGGACTTTTGGCGAGGACCTTAAGGCCTCCAGCCAGAGTAATAGGAAAAACTAACTACGTCAGCAACGTCCACTAAGGGCACCCCCTGCGGGGTTCGGACCTCGACTTAGTGCGTTGCAGATAATCTTAAGAAGGCAATTATATCGTGGTTTATGTAAATTTAGATATAAAGTTTCGGCGCCTTTGAAGGTGTCATGGTCACGGGTAGAATTCCGGGTCCGTTAAAAGTAGTTATTAACTCAGACTTCAGAAAGGAGGAGGTACTCAGTTCAGATTTATTTTTTTAACCTCATAACTTTCGACTGGTTGAACCGATTTTGATGATCCTTTAGTTATTTCAAAGCTGGTGTTGTCCCGCGTGGTCTGGTTTTGACGATGGGAACCATAAGAAACCTATGTAAGACTTATTTTGAAGTCAGTTTTTTATTTCAAGCTATAAACACGTCACTCATGAATTTAAATAAGTAGCTATACACAATACTTTCTGTAGTTACAAGTTTTGTCTTGTGATCTCTTGTCCGGTGTCCGTCACATCGGACTATGAGAGTGAGGGCATACAGTGCGACTGTGTTCACACAACGTGTACTGGAATTTCTCCTGCCTATATTAATGCCAAAATTTTACAAATGTATATTAAATACTGCATTAGAATGCTCATCAAATAATAATGTTTTGTTGTAATTATAAATAGCTAATACCCAAAACATTTGACTTCCTACAAGATAAAAAAGTTAATGTTCATCATAATATAGTAATAAAGAATGGGTTTAAAATGGCTTCAGATTATGTAAGAATAATAGCTTAGAAGGTGCTTTGCCATTCATAATATTAATTTGATTTTGAACCGGAGTTCGAACCCACGACGGTTTCCATTCCCACCCAGGAAATCTTTGTGTGATGAGCATAATCATTCGTTCGTCTGGGTGTTATAATGAAATTCTCAGTAGCAGGTCGGAGTTTAGGTTTGTGCCCGGTTAGTGGCAATAGGCTCGCCCCCTATTACATGGGACCTAAACATATCGGCGAACTGTGGGTGTACATTGCTATAGTTGGATTCAAACTTAATGGCGGCTCTCAAGTTAGCTACACGCTGTGCAGTACCTCGCCCCGCACCCCCGCTGGCGCATAAGTTTGTTACTGCGCAGCGACTCACCTCGTGTTCAGAGCCGCCATTAAGTTTGCATCGTACTGTACACCTCTGCCTAACCCTTCGGGGATACAGGCGTGATGGTATGTTATGTTATAATACGTAAGAGCCGCTCGGGAAGGCTACAAAAGCAAAGATTCTGAAAAATATACAAAAATCATTGTGCAAACATATGCAATATTATGAAAGTTAGTTTGAATCATAGTATTGTGACATTTGGAAACTTTAACAAGTGACGTCAGATCATATTGATATCTTAAACCTAATTAAAGATTTTCGTTAAGTTTCGTAATATTATGTTTATTTCTTTATACGTCATTCTATTTACGTCGTAGTGTAATACTATTTCAATTATTATATGTATTTAGAAATATACATATTAATTAGTGCTACCAGAGCACAAGCTCTGCTCATTGTGTGATTCATCATCATCTCCCTGCCCTGTTCTTAATTATTTGTCGGCGCAATGCGTATTCAGCTTCCATTCATCTCTACTACTCGTCATCTCAGCATTCACTCCTTTCTTTCTCATATCATTTTCACACAATCCATTTTTCTCTTTTTTGGTCTTCCGCTGCATATATACCCATCCACATTCATACTCATAACTCGTCTAGTTACGTGACTTTCATCTCTCCTCATCACATGTCCATACCACGACAAACGGTTCCTTTAAAAAATTTGTGCGTTGCTCCATAACAGATATAATAATATTGACGACCTCTGTGGTCGAGTGGCGTACACCGGTTTTCAAGGTGTCGCTAGCTCTGAAGTCCCAGGTTTGATCCCCGGATGGGTAAATGAAAAAAATAATGTAGAAAATTGATTTTCTCCCTTGTCTCGGGTCTGGGTGTTTGTGCTACCGTGCTTTAGCTACTTACTTTGGGTTCAGAGCAATGTATGTGATGTTTTATAAAATATGTATTAAACAAGTCTCGATCATGGACGTTCTTGAACCAATTTCCTTAAAACATTTACCAATATTATGAGTATTTTAAAGGAATATCCTGTAGCAATATCCTTAGTCAGTACCTTGAGATAGTTTGTGAATCACAGATGATTCAAATATCACGCTTTTCCCGTTAATGTGTGAGCAGGGTCAGTTGTACCAAGGTTTGATCTTTATGTAGGGTTTTTACAATAATTTGTCGTACTCAGAGATGTTATTGAATACTTAAAGGATACCTTGGTATCGATTTAAGGAATTGTTTATTGTTGATTTAAGGATATTATCTGTCAGAAGTCTGGAACGTTGCTTACTAAGATCGATAATGAGAAAACCTCTAGTCACTATTAAGTGCCTCAAATAATCTAATAATATGGCTGTAGTAAGTGTACCGCAGCTAAGCATAATCTAAATAAAAGGCTAGTAACTTTTAACTATATGGCTTATTACTAAATGATTAAATATTCCAGTTCTCAGTGGTGTCTCAAGTAGAACAAAAACTATAAAAGCAAATAAAAATAGCAAAAATTTGATTGAATTGTTTTAACATTGGTGCCTAAATATATATTGTTCATATTATAAGTGAAAGCTCAGCCCTTTTTGCGACTATGTTCGGCTCCCAGTCTCCCCGCCAGCTGAACACCAGTATAAAAACGTTGAAACTATCGCGCTGCATGTTTATAGTAATATTATAACGGGGATTAGCGCGTACATGCATAAATACCTTTAGGGCTTGACGTTTCGACCGGGTTACACCGGCCGTGGTCGTAAGCAGACTCTGCTTGCGACCACGGCCGGTGTAACCCGGCTATTGCTACAGCTAAAGGTATTTATGCATGTACGCGCTAATCCCCGTTATAATATTACTATGAACACCAGTATGTTATAGAGCGACTGTCTGTCTGACTCACAACACATTTACCTTGGGATACAGTATGGCTTGGTGAGACTGTTTATCATATTATGGAGTTACTAGTTGTGCCCCACGGTTTCACCCGGTGAATGACAATTCATATCTAGGTACTATCTTTATCAAGTATAACCTATGTGTTATTCCGATGTATAACCTACATTACTGTAACATTTCATTAAAATCCATTCAGTAGATTTTGCGACAAAGAGGAACAAACATTCATGCATCCTAACAAAACTGTCGCATTTATATTAGTAAGGATTGGCATACTTATATGTGTCACAAATAATACTTCCCATAGCTTTTATAATGAAATAGATGTTCACCAAAAAATTAACCTAAGTAAACATTATTTAACTTGACCGACTTTACTTACAAGAGAAACCTACTAAAAATCCTTAAATATACTATAAGGACAGTTTAAATAATAAATGGGGCAACAATACCTTTTGTAAATGGCGCCAAAACTTTACTTATTTGGTTATACAAGTGGGAGAGTATTTGTATACAACCTCCTTTGGTTAGCACCCGCCATTTTGGTTTGGCGACTTAGAGTATACATAAGAAACTAGAGTGAACCTATCAGAGTTTGAACGTAAGCACTAGTGTGAAATGGTTTTGTCGTGAATTATGTATGAAGATGGAGCTTGCCGTTTTAAAAAATCTATCTAAAACACTAATATTATCCTAACAATGTCAAAACCATCGATATTTACGTATATAAGTTTCTCGATGCGCGAAATTTAACTTATATCAGTAAACGAATGTACTAGGATCAGACTAAAAACTGCTCTCGCTTGGCACAAGGGGAAACTAGCGATAGTAGCAGTCTATGTATATGTTTAGTCTATGATTGGCGATAATTTAGATAATTTGTCTTGAATATGGTTAAAGAGTTAAATGATTTTGTAATGTATTGTGTAAGATATTATTCAGAATAGCGATTCCTTCTTCGCACGGTATCCGGAATTTCTCGGTTTTTCTTGACTATAATATGTATGTTTTATACATAATAACCTTGCTATTAAATTACTCTATCTTCTGCTGAAAATTGCATTAAAATCTGTTGAGTAGTTTTAAAGATATAAGCAAACAGACAGTGAAAGAGAATGCAATTTGGATATTGTAAAGAAAATAAATAAAAAAGGACAATATCACATACTTTGCTCTGAACCCAAAGTTAATATTAATTCAATTGTGTCACGTTATGGAATCAGAGACAACAAGTTATGGAAGCCTTTTAATTAAAACCACTTGAAATTTAAGGCAAGAAAAATTTCCATGTTCTCACGGATTGTTTGTTTAATATAGAAATTTTATTTTGATTTTATTTAACATGTTTTTCCTTATATTAATGATTACTTGAATTAAATAAAAAAAAATGTAATTTTGTAGATACAATACAAAATCATATAGAAACAACATAAAATAATTGTAACAAATGCACAATCATACTAGGTTATATTTTTGCAACCTTTTCATCAATACTTACACACACTACAAAAATCTTAAATAATAAATTTTCACGCAGCCACCCATCTATTTCCATACCTCGTCACCGTCCCTGAACCTTCACTCTCGTTTTCTCATCACCTTGCTCAGTGTAATGAGTCATTATGATAATATAACTACACTAGTGCTCCGCCCCCGCTTCGCTCAGGTTACCTGATGTCATTCGGTACGGGTTAGCTATTAGTATGTAATTTAGCGTAAAATTAACATGAATATTATTTTAACATCATCATTTCCCTGCCCTGTTCCCAATTATTTGTGGTCAGCGCAATGCGTATTCAGCTTCCATTCATCTCAACTCGTCATCTCAGCATTCACTCCTTTCTTTCTCATATCATTAACATTTACTTTATTTAACATTTGATAAAAAGGAATTAGGGCAGATTTTTTAATACTAAATACTTTTTATTCTAGGAATAAAAATCACGTCTTACATACTTTGTATTGCAGAACTGTCAAAAAGATAAAGTTTAACATTATAAATATTGGCCCTAAGTGGTCTGAAAAAAATAATGTTTAAACCAAATGCAATTTATGTAATCATTCTTTATAATTAAGATTAAACATCACAAAATTAATTAATTAATTTTGCACAGAGAATCGGCATAGCCATTCAACGCGGCAATGCTGCCAGCCTTCTGGGCACGTTCCCCGCCATTGACAAGGATCACGATGAGTTCTTTGACGCCGTTTAGTTTTTATTTATGTAAGTTATAATTTAAGTATAGTTAGAGTTTGTTCTTATATAAGATTTAATTGTATATTAATAAATATTGATTACATCACAAAACCTTTAGGTTAATTCCATTCTTTTTAAATGAAAAAAATATATTTTCTAATAACCAAAATCACGAGACTAAGAGTGAAACCGCGCGCAGAAACTAGTCTCTAGTTGTATCATAAAAGTGAAGCGATGTCATTTGTAATCACTAGTGTAGTAAGGTTACATGCATAACATCATGTACGTATGTATGTCACTGTATGAATGTCAAACTCGTCAGTTGATAATAATACTAAATGTTAAAAACTTAAAAAAAAAAAACAAAAAAGCAACTTCTTATTTTTCCTACTAGTTGTGCCCCAATTGAAATCGCCAATCCGAGAGCAAGCGTGGTGATCAATGCTCGTGCCTTCTCTATATGGGAAGAGGCCTGTGCCCAGCAGTGGGACGTTAATAGGCTGGATTATTATTGTATTATATTATTAGTTGTGCCCCGCGGTTCCACAGGCCTTGCTTTTCGCTTATTACAAGTTATGTTATATTAAAAAAAAACATACAAAAAAGATTGATGTTAATTTTACTGGTAGTTTTAGAGATTTTCGTTCAAACAAAAACACTCTCGTTTTTTTTAAAACAATTTGTTTTACTAAATCCTGTGAACTAAAAACTATGAATCTCAGAACTTTTCTGGCCTGTTGGTCTAGTGGTTAGTGACCCTGACTGCTATATCAGAGGCCGTGGGTTCGATTCCCACCCAGGACAAATATTTGTGTGATGAGCACGATCATTTGTTCTGTGTCTGGGTGTTATTTATCTATCAACCGAGAAAAATTATAAAATAACGAATTCACAATCATATAGCAACATGTAAAACAATTACTTGTCTAGTTACGATGTGTGTGGGCGTGTAAGGTTAAGCGACTTAGCGGCTGACACAATGGGGATGGGTGGGCAGTGTCGCCGGTGATGAATTCATTATTATAGGTTATGTCAGACATGACATGTTGCTAGTAATATTGAGCTCTTTATTTTATGGATTCATATCGAAGCAAATATAAAAAGCAGTAACGTTTTAAAATAGTTTTTTTTTTTCTAAGCATAATATAATATTCGCATACACCTTAGAAATCATTATAAATTAAGTAATATCTTAAATAATTCCTCGTTGGCCTAGTTGCGCTAAGCACAACTGCTACGCTAAAGGTCTTGGGTTCGATTCCCAGGTCGACCAAGGTGTTATTGGGTTTTTCTATGAAATTCTCAGTAGCAGGTCGGAGTTTGGATTTTTGCCCGGTTAGTGGCAATAGGCTCGCCCCCTATTACATGGGACCTAAACATATCGGCGAACTGTGGGTGTACATTGGTACACCTCTGCCTAACCCTTCGGGGATACAGGCGTGATGATATGTTATGTTACGTTGATGATAAAATATAAGTTACAAAATATAAGGTACTCCATTTATGAGAAGATTTTGATTTAAATAAGTGAATCAATTTTATAGAAACTAGGATGTACAGTTATTCGATATAAATAGACGACGAAATATGTAAAAAGATATACTCTTTCTATAAGCTCGATAATTACAACTTTTTTTTTCGCGTTACGCGCTTGACTTTTTGTTTTCCCTCATTTTTTGATGTCGGTTAATTTTTAAGTGTATTTTATTTTCAGAAAAACTTATTGTTTTTTAAAAGATTGTTACAGCAGTTAACGGAGAGAAAATATTTAACTGCTTCACATAACTTAAAATAAATTAGAACAACTGCAAGCAAGTTTAGATGCAAAACATATCTATTATAAGCCTCAAGAATTTGCCAAAGATAATAAATTCTTGTTCGTCATGGTATTGGCAAACGTTGTGACGTCACTAAGCTTAACCAAGGTGAAAATATGTTAGTAATGTGTTTAGACGTCATATCGAAGGCTGTGCAGTGAATCATTGTAGAAAGGTCGCGGGTTTGAAGTTATTAAAAATACTAAGATAAAGCTTGGTACTAAGATAAAGTTTAAAAAAAGGGTGCTGAAAGTAAAAAAGGACTTCAAAAGGAGGAAGTTATAAATTCGATTGTTATTTTTTTGTATGTTTGTGACAAAAAATCTCCGTAAATTGTGGTTCAAATTAGAAAATCTTACTATCGTTTATATTTTTATCATCGGTACTACAGAGGTGTTCCCATATAAATTATTTATCATCAAAATCGATTTCTGTACTTAGTTTCTAAAGATTACAAAGAATGAAACGAAATATTGCACTTTGAACTTTACTGAATATATTTTTTTCTCTTGAAGTTTGTTTTTGCATTTTATGTAATTAATTATTATTATGAACTTTGTTAAACAGTTCCAGACCGTTTTTTAATGACTAAACGACTGCCAAAGATCAATGTATGACAGTCGGGACCAACTTAACGTGCTATCCGAGGCACGGAGGGGTCTCGGTATGTACACATATTATATCTAATAAAACATAACCCTTTTTGGCAGTCGGGTAATAAAAATGAATATCTAAATGTGTTGGTAAGCGCATAACTCAATAACGCCTGGACCGATTTCGCTAATTCTTTTTTTATTGTATTTGTTATTGTCAAGAGAAGGTTTTTATGAAAATTTGAAAATTTAAGAAAACTTAACCACTATATTAAGTAATCCTGACTTTTGATACGATAGTGATTTGTTGTACTCATCTCCGCCCCCAATGATATAAAGGCACCGGGAACGGGACCTTTGTATTCACGCGGGTGAAACCGCGGGGCACAGCTAGTTATCTATATTTATAATAATAACATAGAAGTACATAGTATTATTATTTGTTAACAAGCCCTTGGCCTGTTTGATAAGCACCTCTTCAACTGTTGGCGGATACTTCAGAATACGCCCTCAAGGGTTCAGTGATTGAATGATTGTGAATTTAACAACGACAGTATCATAGATAGCGCATTCCTTAAATGCTATTGCAATCATTAAAAAACTTTAAAGTAATAATAATATTTGTGACTTAAACGTTGTTGGACATTTTACTTTAATGAGTTGTTCATGGTTTGCTCAGAATTCTCTTTATTTTCTTGAATAAAACTATTAGTAATATTTTGTTCCTTAAACCCGTCTAAA
The DNA here is from genome assembly GCA_905146925.1 of Autographa gamma. Classification (NCBI taxonomy): domain Eukaryota; kingdom Metazoa; phylum Arthropoda; class Insecta; order Lepidoptera; family Noctuidae; genus Autographa; species Autographa gamma. Next base: position 748,242 of record LR989878.1, on the reverse strand, counting down.
GTTTCTAAGTCTCATCAAAATTAGAATGGTATTTCTATTGAATTGTGCGTTTAAACAAACAAAAAAGCTTTCCCACTTTATAATATATCTTCAAATTAAAAAAGTATTTGTGGAAGGTTTACCACAGCATATAATATTACCGTGCCGAAACAAACGTTATTTGAAATTGAGTACTGAAATGACCTACTGACATTATTTATGAACTGTTCCACTGATGGGCAAAGGCCTCCCTTTCTTCCTTCCACAGGCCTCTATTGTTTATACTGACATATTTGCTTAATATTATCTAGATAACTACTTCTAGTCATTTTTATTCAAAAACTAAACTAATAAATATCTTAAGAAATTTTGATAAGAGCCACCGCTCAATTATATCTTACTAATTCCTCTAAAATATACAACCAATTATATAAACAAAGACATCATTCTTCACGATTGAATAGTTAATTCGTCTGGTATTCCCGACATTGAAACAAACGAAAATCGTGAGTTAATCGTTTTGATTTACATTCAAATACAGACAAAAGATCAATAACATTGTTGGGTGGAGTGAGTCTGGTTGCTGATGTATGGTTCCGTATCTATTTATTGTGTTAGAAAATAAGGCTAACTGCAAAGATCTCTACCAAAATATATATATATATTATTATGTACTTAATAACAGTCTTACGTACCTACTATTTATATTTGATACTAATATTTAAAAAAAAAGTAATTTGTACGTCAATCTATTAAGCTTTCTAGCTAAACTGCTAAACAGATTTTGATGCAACTCGAGCCAGTAGTTTTTAACTTAACGTTTCTTAAGCGCCTTTTTTTGGTTTACAGAAGAAACAAAAACTTATTGATTTTGATTTTGATGAAACTTGGAATGGGGCAAGCTTGGACACAAAAAAGGATATAAACTAATTGTTTTAAAAAAACTCCGATGCGAGTAGAGCTACGAGTAAAAGCTAGTACAATACTGTAATGTGAATTATTTTACGTAGATACTACCCTATTCAAGATACTCTCTTAATTCAAAAACAATTACCTTGATATCAGAACTTTGCATTTTATTGAATTGTTCAATCAATGAATACTCTTTTTTCAAAACTTTTAAATAAATTAATTCGTGAGTAATCGATTTTCTTTGCAACTGAATTTAAACTATTTATTATTTACCACTGAACCCTAAAATCCCAGAACCAAATAGCTAAGTACTCTTATTTGCGTGAAGTTCAAATCAAATATGGATGACATGTTTTAGAACATTACAAATGTCAAGGTCAATAGTTTTAGTACTCTAACCTAAATGCGTATCAGTTATTAAATCTATACCGATTTATATTGTTGAGGTTATAAAATACTTTTGGATTTGTCAAGGATTGTACCATTTTGTGTATTTTCGAAAATGATCTCTATTGGAGAGTTTTTTTTTTGTGTTTTTCGCGCTATTTTGACGGCAAAAGAGAAAAATGTCTTCTATTTCAGAAATAGCTCCGAATAAATTTTATTTTTTACAATATTATGAAATTGTACAATATTATGTACCTAATAATTTATTATAAATAAATTAGATAATTGTAAAAATCTGTGACTTTGTTGTTGGAGAGCCATGATAAATAAATAAAAAAAATAAAAAAAAATATTATGATATTATTGTTCTTTTTAATAATTCTAAATTGTTGCTTTTAATCTTTTTTTTTTATTTTATATTTCATTTATTTTACAGAATTTTCTCTTTATTTTTCTGAATGTAAATATGTATCGTTAAGTTTGAGCATTACCATGCTTTTTAATGAACAAAAAAGCTTATATTTTTTTATTTTCTTTATAATTTGCAGTTCTTTCGTTAATTTTATTTATTGATATTTTTAGTTCCTCGATAAAAGGAAGTAGATCCATCAATTTCCTGTAAACTCAAGTATTTCAGCGGAACTACATGTGGAACCAATTCACAGCTACATATTATACATGTTTAACATATAGGTTCTATATTTGTTTTATATGTTATCATACTGATAATATAGTTTGGCCCTCAATGTAAGGCGGATCTTAGAATGTAGGAGAATCGTTATTAGAAGTAGTTTCCTATTTCCTGAAGTTTACAGTTTTAGGAAATGTGTGAAGTATTTTTGTGGGTGTAATAAATCTATAATATATATGTATTTAGAAATATATAAGTATGTTTGCCAGTTGTCTGGTAGCTATGCAGATTCTGTTTGGGATTAGATGACCGTGTGTGAGCTGTCCCAGGAGGTTATTATTATTAATGTTATTTTTATTTGTAGATATATTAGTAAAGAAGTTAACAATGGTTTTATTATGAATTTGTCTTATTGGGTTTGATTACCTTCTTAAGTGAATTATAAATAAGTATAGTTTTAATTAAACCCTTTTTTTTATTGATGGTTATGTTAAAAAGACCGTGAGCGTGCAAGTCACAAAAAAAGGCCTTTGAAATTTTAAATGAAAATAAAGTACATAATTAAATAGATGTTTATGTGTTATTAACAGTTCTGTTTGATAATATATTAAAGCTATTTAAGGACTTGGACCTGATGAGATAAAAAAACCCGCGTAATTACAGTTCTAAAAACAACAATGCCTGCATTACTAACACAAGACACCTGACATTCAAATAATAATTACAGATTACTCACACTCTTAGAATAACTTAGAAAGTACATGACATTGAAGAAGTCACTTTATTCATCTGGATTCGAACCCGCGACCTTGCGGCCGTGAGTCACATTGTAATCTTTCCGCTGTGACTAGACACTGAAAGTATGTGAGATGACTTATTTATCACTGCATAAATAATACCCAATAATATTTTAATAATTACAGAACTTTGTATTTATTAAACGTCAAAATAAACACGATATCAATAAAATTGCAAGTTATTTATAACAATCTTAGGCTAACTTAAATATAAATAAAGCATATATACCATGGCAATTTAGAATCATCTGAACTTTTCTTTTTCAGGCTTTTGCTTCAGAAGACTTGTGTGGAAACTATAAGGACCTTTAACCTGAAAAAAGAGAGCCTCCAGAAAATACAAGAAAACTGATAAACTAATTTATGGAATTAACTGAAATTCGTATAAAATACAACAATAATAAACAATTAAAACTAATACTTATACAATCTGAGAATATTATTTTATGTTGCTCGTCCTACAAAATACATTTAAGAATAAAAACTTCTTAAAATATAATATTAACATGAATATAACGAATCCAATTGTCAATAATCATAAAAATTATACTATAGTACAGTTCTCAAATAATTGAAGTAGGTTAAAAACTACTATTATAGGTACTATCATTTTATTAACACCCACAGACTACCCAAAATAGGTACTATAACACACAAACCAGTTTTTATTTACATTGATCTCCTATTCACAGCATCCAATAACAGTCAGATGAAATCATAGATAATGATCGTACGAAACAAAAGAACTACAAATCGATTTTATGAATTAATAGGGTAACCATGGCAACCGGGCTATTGAGAATAAAAATCCGGTACAACTCACACACGGTTGTCTGATCCAAGCTAAGCAGAGCTTGTGTTATGGTAACCAGACAACTGACAAACATACTTTATATTTCTAAATACAGCATAGTTCGGGAAAAGGCTTTGTAGCAAAAGACTTTAATAGCTATGGAATCCATGAAAAGAAGGTTTGTTTGCAATGTATTAATAATACCAGCCTATAAAAGTCCCACTGCTGGGGCCCGAGTCTGTTGAATCGTCTGAGTGGGTGGCGTTAGTAGGTCCATTTTAGGATAATTAACATTCTACTAAATGTCAGAATATTAAAATTGGCCGTCCCAATGGCCAGTTTTGACATTAAAATGACGTTTTACCTACGTAATTATCCTAAAAAGGACCTACTAACGCCACCCACTCAGACGATTCAAACAATTGTCAATAGCAGACTCAGGCCGCTGGGCACAGACCTCTTCCCATATAGCGAAGGCGCGAACATTGATCACCAAACTTCAGAATAACCTTAATATTCTCAAAAAACCTTAAAAAAAACAGCTTTATAATGTAGTCATGTCTAGACGAGTAATAAACAAAATTACTGAATCAAATTTGATTAGCGCAGAGAATAGCTAAACAAATTTAACACATAAATACCGGAGATAATTGATTCTCAAAGATTAGTCATACCTATTCAACGAGGTTGCATTTGAAACTATAGAGTGAGCCTATCAGAGTTTAAACCGTAAGCACTAGTGTGAACAAGTGTTGTCGTCAATTATGTATGAAGATGGAGCTTGCCGTTGTAAAAAATCTATCTAAAACACTAATATTATCCTAACCATGTCAAAACCATCGATATTTTCTTATATAAGTTTCTCGTTGCGCGAAAATTAACTTAAACGAAAATCGAAATGTACTAGGATCAGACTAAAAACTGCTCTCGCTTTGCACAAGGGGAACCTAGCGATAGTAGCAGTCTATGTATATCATACGTCGATGTACCTATTATAAATTGTTTAACATCAAGTTAAATTCATTGTTTTTAGTATGTTAATATTTGTATAAATTATTTTGATTAGAAATTAAATTCTATTCTTAGAAACCTTTTGACATGCCTTGACATTCCTGTTAGGGTTTAGTTAGGACTACATATCTTTTGTATGTAAAGCTATTTACTCACTTAATTAGTTATTATTATTGTTTTTTATTTTTTATTTATTGAGTTTAGTCTCTTTTTATTATTCTCTTTCATTCGCACACGCGACCTTTGTAAATGTGACAACAATGTAAATTTTGTTGCGTATCCGATTAAATTTTTCTTCCATTTTGGATGTTATCTTTTACATTGCTATTTACGCTGTTGTCGCATATTTGTAGATATTTATAATTAATTGTATTGGTATCATTGATGTTAACCTTTTTTTTAAAAGAGTAACCTCTGGAGTTTCTTGCCGGTTCTTCTCCATTGGAATGACATTTTGGAACCTGCAGTAGAGTCAGTAAATTTAACGTTTTAAAAGAGCCTAGAACAAGGCCTACTTGAAATAAAAATATTTTGATTTTGATTTTTTGATTTTGATTAAGTTAACTTGTAACTTTACTGCCTCGTTGCCCTAGAGGTTCTAAGCGCAACTGCTACCCTAGAGGTCTTGGATTCGATTCCCAAGTCGACCAATTTGTTATACATAAAAGTAAAATTTTATTGCATCATTACATTACTACAATTAGAAATTAAACTTAAGATATTTACAATAATAAAAAAACTAAGCCTACACAATAAATAAGAAAATTGTTATTGGGTTTTTCTATGAAATTCTCAGTAGCAGGTCGGAGTTTGGATTTGTGCCCGATTAGTGGCAATAGGCTCGCCCCCTATTACATGGGACCTAAACATACCGGCGAACTGTGGGTGTACATTGGTACACCTCTGCCTAACCCTTCGGGGATACAGGCGTGATGATATGTTAATGTTATGTTACTTGTAACTTTTAAGATACTATATACGTTGGTATCTTTACATAATATAAAATGAAGACGTTTTCGCCATCTGTCATCTGTCATCGCTTAGATGTTTTAAACTACTCATTAGGCGCAGGCCAGACAGAAGAGACGTAAGACGCAGACGGGGCGCGGACATTTGTCTCTACCGCGTCCCTTTCATACAAAATGTATAGAAGCGTCGCGACGCAAAACATACAGAAGAGACGGGGCGCGGGCGCGACGCTTCTATACATTTTGTATGAAAGGGACGCGGTAGAGACAAATGTCCGCGCCCCGTCTGCGTCTTATCTCTTCTGTCTGGCCTGCTGATCATAATACAATTTTCAGCTATGAATATACTTATTGGTTAAAGAAAAAGTTTATGAAGAACATAATTTTACATGCTTATTATAGTACAAAAGCCGAGATATTCCGGGTACGGTACGAAGCTTAACTACATACTAAATAAATGTCTGTTTTGGTTTTAGTATAACTAAACCGATTTTGCGAAAACCTTTTCCTGTTTTCTGTGTAAAAAGATTTTAAAACAATAATTTAAGTCATTTATAAAATTTCTGCGACAAATGTAGACAAACATACAAACACTTATGAAATAAGTACATCTCTTTCGCATATGTAATATACTCACATAAAGTAGACATTACCCTTTTTAAAATCGGGCTGCCTCGTTGGCCTAGTGGTGCTAAGTGCGACTGCTACGCTAGAGGTCTTGGGTTCGATTCCCGAGTCGACCAAGGTGTTATTGGGTTTTTCTATGAAATTCTCAGTAGCAGGTCGGAGTTTGGATTTGTGCCCGGTTAGTGGCAATAGGCTCGCCCCTATTACATGGGACCTAAAATATATCGGCGAACTGTGGGTGTCAATTGGAACACTTCTGCCTACCCCTTCGGGGATACAGGCGTGATGAATATACATAAAGTCGGGTAAAATTATACCAAGTCTCGAAAAATCAAAAATCATGGTTACCATTTATAAAAAAAATATGTAAGTTCAGTTTAAATCGACAAGGAAATGTCTAAGGTCAATTATTTGAACTTTAGGGTCCAATTATTTGTATAATAATATGTATCATATAAGTCTTCCTATAAGATTATTATTATTTAAAGACAATACACGGCCTTGAGATTATTTTTTTGTTTGTTTGTTTAGCAATTAAAGGAATGATTCTGCGATTTAGTTTTATGTAAATAGATTGTTTTTTACATCATACCATCACGCTTGTATCCCCGAAGGGTTAGGCAGAGGTGTACCAATGTACACCCACAGTTCGCCGATATGTTTAGGTCCCATGTAATAGGGGGCGAGCCTATTGCCACTGACCGGGCACAAATCCAAACTCCATCCTGCTACTGAGAATTTCTTAGAAAAACCCAATAACACCTTGGTCGACCTGGGAATCGAACCCAAGATCTCTAGCGTAGCAGTCGCGCTTAGCACCACTAGGCCAACGAGGCAGTCATTGTTTTATTTATAGTTGTTTTTTTATTGATAATAAAAAAAGATTTTCAATTGGATAAGTTGGATTGGATAAGTCGTGGTGGCCTAGCGGTTCAATAAACGGATTTGTTTGCACGAGGCTGCAGGCTCGAACCCGGGTAAGTACCAATATAACTTTTCTAAGTTATATGTACTTTCTTAATTATTTTAAGACACTTTTAACAAACGGTGAAGGAGAACATCGTGAGGAAACCTGGATTCTAAAAATGGAGTCCGAAATCGTCAATCCGCAGAGAGCAAGCGTGGTGATCAACGCTCGCGCCTTCTCTATATGGGAAGAGGCCTGTGCCCAGCAGTGGGACGTTTATAGGCTGGTGTTATTATTTCAAATGGTTACGAAAACTATGTGTTTAGTATGAAACAAATTAAAGCTATGTCCTATATACATAAAAGGCACAGTTCTTTTTTCTTCGTAAGGCTCGGTAAAGGTGCGGTTTTGTTTTGTATCCGGGTAAACATATTTTGATAGTTTTTTCCTGGTATCCTACTTCTTGGTAGTTCGATGTGGTTAGATGCATAGGAATCGTCCTTAATTATGAAGTAGGCATTTTTGATAGTCCAAAATGAGTCTAGTAAAAAAAAATGGTATTAAGGGTTTAAGCAGTAGACATCTAAAGATTAGATGAATTAATTACGTTTGAAAATCAAATAAACTGACTTCAAAGATATTATTATGGGAGATCCTATGACATTTACCGTAAAAACATTTTTTTTTTTGTTGTTCTTTCTTACGTAACATATAAACATACAAGATAATAGAATATACCGTAAATGATATAATTTTTATTAATACACAATTAAATCTAAAATAAGAACAAACTCTAACTATACTAAAATTAAAACTAACATAAATAAAAACTAATCGGCGTCAAAGAACTCATCGTCATCCTTGTCAATGGCGGGGAACGTGCCCAGAAGGCTGGCTGCATTGCCACGTTGAATGGCTATGCCGATTCTCTGTGCAAGGAACAAACCAGCCCTCTGATCACGAGTAGATTCTACCAAACGTTTGGAAAGTTTTTTGAAAAGATTTCGTGCGCTCGGACCTCATGACCCGAGCGATTCAACCCCAAACGGCTCGAAAATATAATCACCCACAATGTTATTATACCTCCGCCAAATTGAGAACCTTCTTTTTTGAAAGTCGGTTAAAAGACTCCGGATTTAAGACCACAAGTTCTTTTTGGGTAGATATTTGCAGTTAGCCTGAGCGCAGGCTTTGACTGCTTCACCGGACTTTGCGAGCACACTCTCTTTTTTGAAGTTCTAAGTATGTACTTTCTTAATTATTCTTAAAGAGCTCTTGTACTTACCAATAGGATAATGGATAAATATTATTAATGTAACAACATTCAACCTTACAAAAAACCTTCAGACAATCCATCTATTAAATATTAAGATCATTTATGTTATAATAAATCATATTGTTTATCAATCATTGAACGAATCAATCACATTTTAATTTAATCATAATAATTTGATCGGAACATCTTTCAATCAAGACTTTTGTATCAAATACTAATTTGGAATGACTAATTTATATTTACTTGTGAACTTGATTTTAACTCTGATTTATTTTTATGTTATTAACCTGTAGTTTCTGAAAGGTAAGATAGCATTAAAATGCAAGCAACTTTAGAAGAAGAAAAGACTTATGTTAGTAAACTAATAATAATAAATAATAATAATCCAGCCTATAAACGTCCCACTGCTAGACACAGGCCTCTTCCCATATAGAGAAGGCACGAGCATTGATCACCACGCTTGCTCTGCGGGCGATTTAAGATCCCAAATTTTGGAATCCAGGTTTCACGATGTTTCTTTCACCTTTTACTAATAAACTATTTTTTTTAACTCACTATTATTCGCCTTATCTATAACTATGTAAAAACATCTTAGAAGTTATATTTGACAGACTTCCCGACGCAAAAATTGGTGCTATAAGCTTGACTTGTCGGTTTGTTTATCTGAGTCACAGAGCTCCAAAACGAATGGATCGATTGTGAAGCTTTTTTGCACACCGACTCTCCTGATTTTATTGACATAATTATGATTAGCTACAAACGCGTTTATACATCTATATTTTTTATCTAAAACCAGTTATTAATTTTAAACCATATCTACCAATACAAGTTAAAATTAAATTGGTTTACATATAAACGTTCTAATTTGCATAGTTATTGCAAATGTAATTGGATGGTAAACTAAATGTGACCTAGTTTGGTTCTATATTCATAAATTGCTGTACCCGCACTGATGGGTTTTATAGATATTACAACATAGTGTATCTTCTCACGTTTTTTAAATGTTTGATAATATTTGAGATAGGTGTAGTGGTTTAAAGGTTGTCTTGCGATGCAAAGTGTCGTGGTTTAGATTCCTCGTTCGTCGTTTTTTAACCTGTATAAATCCCAAAAATGAGTAGTACATACATACATACATATAATCACGCCTGTTTCCCGTAGGGGTAGGCAGAGACCACTTCTTTCCACTTGCTACGATCCTTACATACTTGTTTCGCTTCATCCACTGTCATAATTCCCTTCATACATGCTCTTCGGTTTAGGGTACTCTTGACCTGGCCTTTTTTCAAGACATCTCCGAAAAATGAGTAGTGCACAGTTAAAAGATTAATTTTTGAAAATTTGGTGGGTGACCATTTATACAACATACCAAGACCCATCCGTGCCTCGAATAGCACGTTAAGCCGTAAGTCCCGACTGTCATACTATGATCTTTGACAGTCGTTAAGTCAATTCCGACAAGCAGTCTTACTATAGGATACTGTGTTACCCAGTAACATGTGTTGTGTGTCAGATAGACAGTCGCTCTGTAACATACGGTATTCAGCTGTCGGTGAGACTGGAAGCCGACCCCAACATAGTGCGGAAAAAGGCTCGGGAGATTATGATGATCTTAAACATATTTAAAAAGCGTGTAGAAGTGCGTAAGTTTCGAAGGATAACTAGTCTTACATTAGCGTAATAATTAATGTATACTTATGTTACGCAGTTAATTATTAAATATTATGTAAGAACAGCAGAAACGCCTTCAATCGTGAACAAATAATTTTGGCGTATGATTGATTTGTTGAGTCCTTGATTGAAGATTAGCAATACAAATAATAAAGGAATTTGGTGTTTGAAGCTAATTTTGTTCCGTGGCTTTGTCTGCTCAAATCTCTTTATAATACATTATAAAATTTACTTCCTACTTGTTTATTTATGTTTATTAATTCAATAGAACAGTATTGAAATCAAAATCTTTAATTATCCTTAAATATACACATAACACAAAAAACTAACTAAAAATGGTGCCAAGTATGAATTCAAATAAGCTAGCAAAAAAATGGGGTAAGTACTGTTTTCTGTACTGGTTAATTGTTGGATAGAAAACCATTGATAGAGAACAATTAACAGGCATATGAAAAGAATATATATATAGATATAAAAAAGGGGGAAATAGGTACTTATGGCAGTCTGTACAAAAAACATTTAAAAGGGAAATTACCTAAAACTTATACTTTACTATCTATCAATATCTCAACTGCCGAACTGCCTCGTTGGCCTGGTGGTTCTAAGTGCGGTCTTGGGTTCAATTCCCAAGTCGACCAAGGTGTTATTGGGTTTTTCTATGATATTCTCAGTAGCAGGTTTGCAGGGAGTTTGGATTTGTGCCCGGTTAGTGGCAATAGGCTCGCCCCCTATTACATGGGACCTAAACATACCGGCGAACTGTGGGTGTACATTAGTACACCTTTGCCTACCCCTTCGGGATACAGGCGTCATGTTATATTATGTTTATCAATATCTCAAGCGTGAAATACCTAATACATTTCATAAAAATGCCATAATACTGGTCATATAAATAAATAGTTTAAACCTGAGTCACTGTTACTAAATGGAAGCAATAAAAAGGTCGCTTAATAATCCATTAACTGAAATTCGCTAGCAATTCAATTTAACTGCCATTTTAACTTTTAAGATAACTAAAATTAGATTAATATATAAATTAAATACCTAAGCCGTATTGATGATATCTAACGATGATTTTATAAATGATCTATAATTCCGTATCTACATCTGAATAAAAACATTTAGCTGAACACCAGTATGTTATAGAGCGACTGTCTATCTGACAAACAACACATTTACTAAGGGATACATTTAAATCCAAAACACTGTACTGATCTTAATAGATAGAGCATATAGTATCGCCGACAAAAAAAGTTGCATCACAATCGGTCTATTAGTTTAGGAGCTACAATGACTCAGACAAACCGCCACATCAAATTTGTAATACCCATCTTTTTACGTCGGGGTTTAGAAAAATAAAAGTTTGTCTACCTTAAATTACCCTTTTAATCTAATATAATAATCCAGCCTATAAACGTCCCACTGCTGGTCACAGGCCTCTTCCCATATAGAGAAGGCACGAGCATTGCTCTGACTTATAAAGTATAATTAATTATATGCACAATTAGTTTCGCCTAGATAATTCAGTGTACTAAGGTTATACCCATATTTGATAAGACAATGTTTTATGAAAAAAATAAGCGTATGACCTATTGTTCTTAGATTTTATCTTGGACAGTTAAACACAGTCGATTTATTATTTATTTATATTATACACAGACCAAATCAAAGATCATTTGACAGATAGAATAAGATAAATAAATTTAAATCATTTTGTTGGTTTGAACTTAGTAATCTCTGCAACAAATTAATAAAATAAATAAATAATCCAGCCTATAAGTGTCCCACTGCTGGGCACAGGCCTCTTCTCATATAGAGAAGGCACGAGCATTGATCACCACGCTTGCTCTCTGCAACAAATAGTGAGATATTTTTTTGCCTTTTTCGTTCTTTAATTGTACATCTTTTTGTCTTTTTTAAGTATTTAGGAAGGATAACTAAGACTTTCTTTTTTATACAATAATTTATGAAGATTATAATTTTGGTTTGTAAGATTGAAACACGATATTCAGTTTTAATCTTTGAGCAGTATTATAATTATAGATATTTACATAAACCAACAAAATAATATATTACCAATCCTTATGTTTTAAAGTACAAAGAGTAATAATTTATTTATAAATAACTTATTTTATGCCCCTGACCATACATTATTTAAATTACCAAACTGACTTACCATCGACAATACCATGGAATTCCCACCCATGACTCATTTCACCATCGAGTAAATACCAAAGTGCTTGTGTTCTCGAGTGTACATCAAAGTATTCAGATGATCTAAGCTCCGTCAATATATTACAACGATTTGTGCGTGCCATTCTCTGCGTGTTATGGCTGGGACAGACGGGATGTAATATGTTATAATATTTTATTAAAAATATTCTCTTTTATTAATACACAATTAAATCTAATATAAGAACAAACTCTAACTAAATGTATTCTAAAATTAAAGCTTACATAAATAAACCTAACAGGCGTCAAAGAACTCATCGTCATCCTTGTCAATGGCGGGGAACGTGGCCAGAAGGCTGGCAGCATTGCCACGTTGAATGGCTATGCCGATTCTCTGTGCAAGGAACAAACCAGCCCTCTATTTCTTATATTTGTAAGTAAAAAATAAAAATCAAAAAGTTTTTATTTCTTATAAACCAAAAAAAGGCGCTCTGGTTGCTCGGTTCCAAAGTGTCCTTCCTATGGAGAAGAGTCGGCGAGAAACTCTATAGTGATTTAATTCTAATTTGTAAGAAAATAATTAATACAAACATTAAAAAATCAAATTAATTACGTAAAAATCGCTTACTGTTCTGTATTTTGAATTTTTGCGAATGAAAAAAAGGCATGTCTAGTAAAAATTAACACGAGTTTAGGTTGTTCAATAAAATAACAACACGATTGAGGCAATTTCTTTTTACTTTTATTTTTAAGTTCATCTGTATCCTTGGGTTCGATTCCCGAGTCGACCAAGGTGTTATTGGGTTTTTCTATGAAATTCTCAGTAGCAGGTCGGAGTTTGGATTTGTGCCCGGTTAGTGGCAATAGGCTCGCCCCCTATTACATGGGACCTAAACATATCGGCGAGCTGTGGGTGAACATTGATACACCTCTGCCTAACCCTTCGGGGATACAGGCGTGATGGTATGTGTGTATGAATGTTTATCTGTATCCTTAATAGCATAAATATTTTCATTTTTGATAAGTTCATCGGAAAGTCAATACTTTAAGATTTTCCTTTTACTCTTATCCTTATGATGCAACTTACCAATAAAATAAATATAACCCAACAGGATATCACATAACTTAAAAGACACTGTATTGTGAAATATACCTTAAAGACACAGTTATTAGGTATATTATTAATTGTAAATGTTTCGTCCTTTGACTATCATTTGAGTTGAAAGAAAAACAATAAGTATTTTATCGTCTATTGCATAAGATTATTATTTTCTTAAATTATTAAAATTTTATGTTTTATTAATTAGTGATTCATTCGCAAACGTTAATTAATTATAGCAATTTATCATATCCGTAACCTTTTTAACCGACTTCGAAAAAGGGAGATTCTCGGTTTTTCTAACTACTTTCGGCTGCCAGTCTCCCCGCCAGCTGAACACCAGTATGTTATAGAGCGACTGTCTGTCTGACACACAACACATTTACTGCGGGATACAGTGTCTTGGTAATATTTATTTTGTCAGTCCCAGATATAGAATTTAAAGACTTGGGAATTATACATTAATCTATATAAAACATAAAAAAATATTGCTGTTCGTAAGTCTCGCTAAAACTCGAAAACGGCTGGACCGATTTGGTTAATATTGGTATAGAATTATTTGAGGAAGTCCAGAGAAGGTTTAAAAGGTGAATAAATATGAGAATAGAGTTTAAAAACAAACCATTTGTTTGATTTTATTTTTTATAATAGTTTAGGCTTTTATTAATTCGATTGAGGCACGGAGTCTGCCGGGACAGCTATAGATAAATTACATCCAGACACAGAACAAATGATCATTGCTCATCACACACAGGATCGAACTCACGACATTTGGTACAGCAGTCAGGGTCACTAACCACTAGACCAAGAGGCCCGTTAATATAATTCTAAAATAGCAAATCGCATTATCTGAACACGCCATTAGCTTCTCAAATGTCAGAGAACAATATTAATGACACCTTTTACGGTCTGTTCGTCGTTTAGTGATGAATGATCTCCGAAACAGGACTGGATGTTTCCTAACCATGGATGACGGATGTCGCCGCACCTATTGAACTATGGAGTTCATTAAATAAAGGTATTTAGTTGTTATTAAAGTTTATTTTAGATCCGGATTAAGACAATGCAAGGTCTGTTTTATGGCTGCCTCATTGACCTAGTGGTGCTAAGTGCGACTGCTACGCTAGAGGTCTGGGATTCGAATCCCAAGTCGACCATGGTGTTATTAGGACTTTCTATGAAATTCTCAGTAGCAGGTCGGAGTTTGGATTTGTGCCCGGTTAGTGGCAATAGGCTCGCCCCCTATTACATGGGACCTAAAACATATCGGCGAACTGTGGGTGTTCATTGGTACACCTCTGCCTACCCTTTCGGGGATAGAGGCGTGATGGTATGTATGTATGTAAATTTATGCTAATTAATTATGCTGTTAATAAAAGCTACCTTCATCTTATAAGACACCATACTCTTATAGTAATTATGTAATGTGTAAAATTATTTGAAGCTACGAGACAGCTTAATAATAAAATTATGAACACAAAATTTGTATTAGATTGAAAACAATGCATTTAAACCTCAAACCTATTTTTAATTATTACTAAAGGATATGAATGGTGATGATTTAAAATAAATAATAACATTTTCTAATATAAGCAAAATTAAATGAAATGTATGCCTGTGTTATTTCTGTATCTTACAAGAAGACGAAAAAAATTTGGATCGATTAAAAAAAAAATATCATCCATAGATGGGGATTACCTAAGAGTTTAATTTATATAAATTCTATCAAAATATATCCAATTTACTTTTTCTTAGAAGATAGATTTTCTGACATTTATATGCAACCAATTTTATTAAGCTGAAATCCATTGGCAAATCAGATTATCTATCTAAGTATTTAAACTCTAACTATACTAAAATTAAAGCTTACATAAATAAAAACTAACAGATCAAAGAACTCATCGTCATCTTTGTCAATGGCGGGGAACGTGCCCAGAAGGCTGGCAGCATTGCCACGTTGAATGGCTATGCCGATTCTCTGTGCAAGGAACAAACCAGCCCTCTGATCACGAGTAGAGCTTACCAAACATTTAGAGAGTTCTTTAAAAAAGTATTTAAACTCATCAACTTTTGCTAAAAAATTACTGATCTATGTAGACTCGATGCTGATATTATTTATGTTAAAACTTGTTGACATATTATTATAAAGCCATAACTCACAAAAACTTATCTTCAATATCTAACCCGGATAACATAGATAGAGTATTTATATATAGGTACTAGAATCAAATACCAAGACACTTTAAATTATGGTTTATGCAAAATAGATTGCATGGAAATAATTTTTAACTTATAATAGAGTTTAAAAAGGATGTTGAATGTCATATAAAATGTCTTTATTTATGTATTTAATTATAATAATAGACCCACCGGCTTCATAAAAGCTAAAAATTACGATCAAACAAAAAGGTTAAGCCGCGCTAGCCGAGGTTTGTATTTTGATGGGTGACCATTCTTAAATCTAGCTAGGAATCTTTTCTGAGTTGTAGAAAGTTTTTGAGGGAATACAGTGCGACTGTGTTCACAGAACGTGTACTGGAATAAAACCTTTTTACAAAGATTATATCCTACTTATATTATAAATGTGAAAGTTTGTGAGAATGGATGTGTGGATGTTTGTTACTCTTTCACGCAAAAACTACTGAATGGATTTTAATGAAACTTTACAATAATGTAGCTGATACATCGGAATAACACATAGGCTATAATTTATTAAGATAGTGTATGTATTGTCATTCACGCGGGCGAAACCGCGGGGCACAGCTAGTATAAAATATGAGTCTTTAGGTACATTTAAATAAGGAAAATATTATAGACTATCTATATACATGTGTTTTAGTTAGTTAAGTTACCTAAAGAAACAGTTGAAAAATATAATTGCCTTTATTTATTTTTTTCCTTTCGAAATCTTTAATATTTAAACATAAAATCATTGATCGAGAGTGATTATAACAACGAAAAAAAACTAAACCGCCTTTTCTTTTAATTACACCAAAACATCTGCTACAATGACTACTATCAAAAAGCATTCAAAAATAAATCAAAACAATTTTACTGCACATTAAAATCAAAATATAACACCGCAATGACAGATTGTGGCATTTTGCGTCCTCCTCAAGGTCAAAACGAACATTAATCATTCAATTAAAATATTTAAAGTCCGTAAAATGGCTATATATTTAAAGTTATGACTTCGCTAACATATATAACTAGCTGTTGCCCGCGGCATCGCCCGCGTAGGTGTTTGAAATCGCGGTACAAAATTACCTCTCCTATCTCAACCCCTAATAATAACATAAATAAATGCGGACAACATCACATACATTGCTCTGAACCCAAAGTAAGTAGCAATTAAGCACTTGTGTTATGGGATTCAGAAACAACGAAGGTACCACAAACACCCAGACCCGAGACAGTGTAGAAAAGTGACTTTCTATATTGACCCGTCCCGGGATCGAACCCGGGACCTCAGAGCTAGTGACACCTTGAAAACCGGTGCGTACGCCACTCGACCACGGAGGTCGTCAATAATATTACATACATACATATAATCACGCCTGTTTCCCGTAGGGGTAGGTAGAGACCACTTCTTTCCACTTGCTACGATCCTTACAAACTTGTTTCGCTTCGTCCACTTTCATTATTCCCTTCATACATGCTCTTTGGTTTCGGGTACTCTTGACCTGGCCTTTTTTCAAGACGTCTCCAATTTGGTCTCAAAACGTCCGCCTAGGTCTACCCCTATTAATAATACCAGCCTATAAACGTCCCACTGCTGGACTCATACAGAGAAGGCATGAGCATTGATCACCACGCTTGCTCATTGCGATTGATTTCAGATCCCAATTTTAGAAATCAGGTTTCCTCACGTTGTTTTCTTTCACCGTTGTTCAGTGTGTCTTAGAATGATCAAGAAAGTACATTTAATCACACAGCACATAAAAATAGCCTATGTCCTGTCTCAGGCTCCGGACTATCTTTCTATCAAATTTCACTTCAATCGGATCAGTAGTTTAGCCGTGACGGCGTAACATACAGATAGACAGTTTTTTTCACATTTATAATATTAAGGATGGTCCGTAGAATCGTAGATTGCTAATCATTTTAATATAGTATTGAGCGTCATTTATTATATGTTGACCAGCTTCCGCGGTTGAATATAATTTTATGTTTTTAAATGTCAATTTAGTTCTGTTATGTGAAACTGTTGGAGTCATTAAGTCATTAATTCTGACAAGCAGTCGTTACTATGGGATACTGTGTTACCCAGTAACATGTGTTGTGTGTCAGATAGATAGTCGCTCTGTAACATACTGGTGTTCAGCTGCCGGTGAGACTGGAAGGCGACCCAAACATAGTATGGAAAAACTTGACAGAAAGAATACGTATTTAATATGTAGGACTTCATGAATGGTTTCCTACATTGGTCTGAACTCAAAGTAAGTAGCTAAAGCGCTTGTGTTATGGAATTCAGAGACAACCAAGGTACCACAAACACCTAGACCCGAGACAAAGTAGATAAGTGAGTTTCTACATTGACCCGTTTTGGGGATCGAACCTAGGATTTCAAATCTTGTGAAACCTTGAAAATATAGTACAGCACTCGACCATGGAGGTTGTCACAGTATATCATTATCACCCGAGCCTATTTCCCAACTATGTTGTGGTCGGCTTCCAGTCTCACCGCCAGCTGAACACCGTATGTTACAGAGCGACTGTCTGTCTGACACACAACACATGTTACTGGGTAACACAGTATCCCATAGTAAGACTTGACGACTGCCAAAGATCAAGACCCCGATTCAGCTATTTAACAGTTGTTTGAATTGACCAAATAACCTGCTTCATTTATTAATTTCTACGATAATTGGCATTCTGCTAACAGTCATTACGATCATTAATTAGTCATTTCGATCATTCTCTTCGAGATTTAAATAATATTTTATTGTAGGCTTATCTGAATACGAAAGTTAGGCATTAACAAGTATACTGACCGACCACTGACATCCATTTAAAATAATAATAATATTCCGGGACATCTCACACACGGTTATCTGATCCCAAGCTAAGCAGAGCTTGTGTTATGGGAACCAGACAACTGATAAAAATACTTATATATTTATAAATACATACATATTATAAATAAATTACACCCAGATAAATAGCTGAATCGAGGTTCTGGTCACATTAAAGTAGGTATTAATTACATCATTCTTTTACGAAAACAATAAGATTTTTATATTTATTATAACAATGGACGTTAATACATAAATGTGCTAAAGTTTATGCATAATAAAATAACATACATTAAGAGTGGAATGTTTGGAAAAGCCCCAAATAGTATGATTCATGGTAACAATCTGTTTTCCTTATACGGGTGATATGTTGCAGTTTGATTTGGATATCAAACATTTTTTAGATTGTCTGTTGTTTAGGACATATTACTGATTAATAATATACTTTAAAATATATTATTGTGTTACTTTATTCTTTAGAAATAATAGTTTAGACATAACGAGTTTAGAATGTATAATTTCAATTTTTTTTGTAGGAAATATTAAAATAATGAATTTTCTAATTGCGGCTTTTTTTCTTATATTGTTTTATCTTTGTGATACTATAAAAGATAAACAATTCTAAAATTATTTTTTACATTCTAAAATGGGAAACACATCCAACAAAAAAATATATTTAAGCTAATAAATTATACGATATTTGGCAAGCAATGGGACAATGTAAGTTAGAAGCAAAAAATAAATATTAATTTAGTTGTTCAACTCTACCTACAACATATAATATTATAAATTGTTAGATAATGAACCGAACTGTGATATCATAATCTTACTTAATAGACTTAACAAATTACTGTTATAACACAATTCATATATTATTAATATATTTATATTCCCAAACTGGGCCACTAAAGGTCAACAATAGATTTATTTATTAAAGAAATAGTTTTAGTTTTGAGAAAACATAAATTAAACATTTAAGAAACTTCTGATAAATTGTAGCAAGAATTTAGAAAGTTTCAGCTTTCAAATATTATCGAAATCGGTTCATTAGTTTTCAAGCTATTATGCCATAGACAGACATACGCAAGTTTAACTTATAACTTCCTTCTTTGTGTGGGTTTAAATACGACCAAAGATTCGATTCCCACCCAGGACAAATGTTTGTGTGATGAGCACGGTCGTTTGTTCTGTGTCTGGGTGTAATTTATCTATAATATGTATGGGTTTAGAAATATATATGCGTATGTTTATCAGTTGTCTGGTTACCATAACACAAGCTCTGCTTAGATTGGGATCAGAGAAACGTGTGTCAGAAAAAAAGGTTTGTCTAGTAAGCGTTGATCGAATTGTCATTTTTTTTATAGATAATGTCTATTTAAGTAATAAAATTAAAAGTATGAAAACCGATGGATATTTGTAACCTACTTTTAACCTGTACCAGAAGGAGGGTTATGTTTTTCACATAATAATAATAATATTCATTGTTTTAACCTGTATTCATTAGGGCATAAGAACCGGGTTTTCCCGGTTCCAAAAGAACCGGGAATTCCCGGTTCTGGAGGTCTCTGAAAGAACCGGTTCTGTAAATCTGGGAACCGGGTTTTTCGGTTCTTTCGGTTCTTTCGGTTCTATCTTTCTTTCTTAAAATTAACTTAGAAATACCTCAATTCACGCTAAATGTCAAGTTATTATCATATAATATTGTTACAAGTATCTTCTTTAACAAATAAAGAGGAACTTAATAAGGAATTAAGTCAAGCTATTCTGCTCCTGAATTGATATCGAATGACCTGAGTACTACAGTCAGGGTAGAAATGGCTCTGTCCGAGAGTGGTATCATTGCCACGTTGAATGGCTATGTCGATTCTCAGAACATCGAACAAACCAGCCCTCTGATCACGAGTGCAGTCTACCAAACGTTTTGACAGTTCTTTAAAAAGATTTTATGCAATCGGACCCCACGACCCGAGCGTTTCAACCCCAAACTGCTCAAAATTATAATTACCCATTAGGTTATTATACTTTCGCCGCTTAAGGGTCTCCGCAGCTCCAGCAGCAGCGCCAGGAGAAGCTGCTGAACTTAGAACGAAGGACGGCGCAAGGGTGTCGACGCACGTTGCGTCCCACACCAAAGGCCGACCCAATTTCCAAGGCAGCAATGACATACCGTCAGATCTCTTACCATCGCCGCGCACCTAACCATTAGGTTCCAAAACAGCTGGTACACCGGCAGTGACGAATAATGACATTATTATTTGCGTGACGGGATATACGCCCTGCGCTCCTGCTGCAGGACAGGCCATGGCGACCGAGGCAATTGACTGTTTCACCGCGTTGACAACGATGACATGCGAAACAAAATATACCTAAACGTAAACTGATGGCGAGCCGGAAAGTATTGTCATCCAAAATCGTACCAAGAGTGGATGATGGAAGTGCCTGTTACCAGACGCCCGATTCCCATTCTTCCACAGCCAGGAGACGCGCACGCTCTGCAGTGTTGATCGACGTATTAATGAATTCTTTCTGTATCAAACTGCAAAGCGGCTCGTACCACTGGCTCTGGGAAGAACGTTGCTCGGGTAGATCTACACCCGGGCAGGACAATTCCCAACTATTTACTGCCACAGTCATGCACAAAATCTGGAAAACAACCAGAGTGGACCCTAAGATTTGCCTGATTAAATTTTTGTGGACCGAAGACAAAAATGCTGGTTAGCCTAAACTGGAAACTTTACGTACACCTAGCCGACCAAATCGGATCGGCAGCGTGGCTTGGGTCCAAGCTCGGTCATCCAATGTTACGTTAAAAATGGACGTTAACGTAAAGTAATGTACATTTTAGAGCAAAACAACAGCCAATTAAAGTAAAAGCAGAATTTAAAGAGAATTTGAAAAGTCTATTCGGAATTTATTGAAGTTTTTTTTGAGTTTATTTCAATACCTTATTTCAAACACAGTTTTCGATTTCTATAGTGAATTATAAACAACTTCGAAAAGATGATTTTAGTGCACTGATTATCGCTTAATGTTACTGAAAAACGATGTTGTAACTAGGAGTCTAATTATAAAAATAATAAAAAATGCTTTTTCCAATAAAGTGTGTTTTATCCATTCTCTTTTATTCGTTATGGCAGTAGAAAATCAGCTTTTAAACTAAAATTTATCGAAAAGAACCGAAAGAACCGAAAAAACCGGGTACCCGGTTCCAGCCTGAGTTTGGAACCGAAAGAACCGGTTCCTCAAAATGGGCCGGTTCTCGATGCCCTAGTATTCATATAGTAATTTATTTCAAAAACCAAACTGAACCAAAAGTCGGGGATAAAACCGCGAGGCACAGCTAGTTTATATGTAAAAACCAATTTCATTAAAAATAACAAAGGAATGACTCACGACCACTCTCCTTGCTTTTAGATAATCTATTGTTATAAACTATTATTTAAATGTTTCCAATATATTAGTGTCAATGACCATTTACGAATTTTAGGATCCGGTTGTATTATACATGATTTTAAAAGCCCTTTTTAGTAAAGTACAAGCTGTGCCCGCGTCTTCGTTCGCATGGATGCCGAAACGTTTTTTTGTGAAAAGCGCTATTTGTGTAGAACGTTATATGACATAGCTTTTTTATTTATGAACCGATTGACATGAAATAAACACTAAATGTTAAGTGAAGCTGACTACAATATATTAGTGAAAATCGCATCTAAATCGAATAAGCCGTTTCTGATATTAGCGTGCACAAACACACAGACAAACAGACAAAAAAAATATATTATTAATTCGGGTTCGGCATCGATATACTAACAACCCCTGCTACTTTTTTATATATATTTCCAATGTACAGACGCCACTTTTCTACAATTTTATTATATGTATAGATAGATAGATAGATAGATTAGATTGTTATTCTCAATACTAATTTATGATGCAAAATTATGTGTATGTATGTTTGTCCATTGCTCTTAAACTAATGGATTAAGCGTTGTGAATTTTGGCATCGAAATAGCTGACTATTTATTATATTTATATGATTCTCAGGAATCTGATAGAGATTTTACCATACTTAATTTCTATAATAAGATTTTTCAGTGAAAGCAATTGTCACAGTAAATCACCAAATTTATTGTTTTTTGGAAATAGTCGCTAATTTGCCTATTTTATTTGGACGGTTAGGCCTTTAAAAGATTTTTGTGTCACAGTGATTTTTATTTAGTAGGTAAATGCATTTACTTTCATGTATTATTTTATTTATTTGTATCAGGCAACAGGCAATATAATGCAAACGATTTTCATTTATTCACTCCGGTTCAAGAAATCTTTTTTTAGTTCGCTGAAAACAACACATACATATAATCACACCTCTTTCCCATAGTGGTAGGCAGAGACCACGTCTTTCCACTTGCTACGATCCTTACATACTTGAATCATTACATTGAATATGTTATAGATAATTTAAACTTACCGATGTCGGCTTTACCCAGGATCGTAGAAGAATAAGCCTTTTTTTTGTCCAAATATTCAATAGGTCCTACCACGGAACAGGGTCCTACGAAAGGAACAATTAACGCACCGGCGAGAGAGTGGTCGGTTAGTCCGATATCGACCCACTGTAGACATTTTCTCGTTAAAACTAGAGTCAATTCGCTCACTTAACAACAAAACAAAAGTCCGATATCTCACAACAAAACCACTTGAGGAACGTAAATGCTCAACTCGATACCAAATTTCACGTAATGTAACAGAAGTAAATACGGAATACTATAAATCAACTCGACGCAAGACAAATAATACAAAATGAATTACCGACTATTGATATGACAGATAAAACTACCCTACTTATTAGTTTATTTTTTGACGGTTGTAAGTACTGAGATTCTGTTTATTAAACTTTTATTACATTTTTCCATTTTTCATTTTTCAATGCTAGGGTAAATAAATGCTTATAAAAAACCTACAAAAAAAATAAGATATGAATTTAATAAGACACGGCACCACAAAGTCGGGTACTTAGAGTGGTACACAGTCACACTCATAACATAACATGCCATCACGCCTGTATCCCCGAAGGGTTAGGCAGAGGTGTACCAATGTACACCCATAGTTCGCCGGTATGTTTAGGTCCCATGTAATAGGGGGCGAGCCTATTGCCACTAACCGAGCACAAATCCAAACTCCGACCTGCTACTGAGAATTTCATAGAAAAACCTAATGACACCTAGCTTAGGAGTCGCGTTTAGAACAAATAGGCCAACGAGGCAGTTACACTCTTTTTTATGAATATTAAAAAGATATCAATTAAAAATGTTTTATCAAACATCATAATAATAATACGTAGTCTATATTTATTAACTTACAAAGATCTTATACCTACATTCATCGTCTCCTTCATCTCCCGAGCCTTTTCCCAACTATGTTGGGGTCTACCAGTCTTACCGGATTCAGCTGAATACCGTATGTTACAGAGCGACTGTCTATCTGACCTCCACAACCCATTTTACTAGGAAATAGTATCCCATAGTTGGTTGTCAGAGGGCTGGTTTGTTCTTTGCACAGAGAATTGGCATAGCCATTCAACGTGGCAATGCTGCTAGCCTTCTGGGCACGTTCCCCGCCATTGACAAGGATGACGATGAGTTCTTTGACGCCGTTTAGTTTTTATTTATGTAAGTTTTAATTTTAGTATAGTTAGAGTTTGTTCTTATATTAGATTTAATTGTGTATTAATAAAGGTTGTCAGAATTTAACGACTGTCAAAGATCTAAGTATGACAGTCGGGACCTACTGTTCAACGTGTTTTCCGAAACACGGAGGTATACCTAAATAATTCCCAAAAAAAACGTATTGTTTTGTTTATAAGTAAATTGTATTTACCATTACATGTTTGGGAAACACGTCTTTTAAAATATACAAGAGCTTCCGAATTAAACAATGGGTAATAAACTAGGTTTTCACACTCCAAGTATTTTCGGCGTGTTTGGGTAAACACTGAATTGAATGATGATACAATGAGTCTTGCTTTGTGATCCAAAATAGTTAATTATATGCGAGTTTTTTTTGTCTGATTATATGATCTTTTTAACCGACTTCACAAAGGAGGAGGTTTTCAATTCGCCTGTATTTTATGTTTATTACCACAGAACTTTGACTGGGTGAACTGATTTTGATGATTCCTTTTTTTATTTGAATGGTGGTACTTCCCGTGTGGGCCCATTTAATTTAAGTAATTTGGTCAAATTATGACACTGGGATCCATATTATGTATATTGGATTCATGTATTTTTTTTTTGTTCCTGCATTATCTAACTTTAAACCACTTTCATTGAATCTTAATCTCGGTAACAAATTAAGTGTATAATTTAAATGTTGTGTACAGTTGTAACTGGATTTCAGGTTTACTTTCAGTCAGCAGTTAAGATCTTTTTTGTACTATTTTAATCTGTAATCTGTATCTGTACCTATTGAATAAAATAAAATAAGAAAACCATAAAAAAACTTATTCTTACGTCGGTTTTTTTTTGTAAGAATATCTTATATTGTAGACCAATAAGTACTGCATTTACAGACATTCATGTTTACATAAATATTTTGTTAAGTATAGGTAAGCAAACTCGAATCAACTCGGTGCAAATCTTTGTGTGATGAGCATGATCATCTTTTTCTGTGTCTGGGTGTGATTTATCTATATTATGTATGTTTTTAGAAATACATAAGTGTGTATATCAGTTGTCTGGTTACCATAACACAAGCTCTGCTTAGCTTGGGATCAGATAACCGTGTGTGAGATGTCCCGGAATATTATTATCTGCTTAGTTTGGGATCAGATGGCCATGCCAGTTGTCCCAGGATATAAAAAATGCCCCTAACTGCCGACCTCAGAGTCAATATTTCCTTAAGGGATAATTAGAAATTATTGCCATCACTGTCACACTTCACTCAAAATGTATGTGTGCGAAAGAGATGGCTTACCTTGATATAAATAATGTAAATAAACAGAAAAACATCTACGGACACAACAAAGGGTTTTGACGTAGCTTGCGTTTAACAATCAATTAATTATAAGTGCAGTAATCATGATCATTGGAATATTAAATGTCAATAAAAAACTACACGTGGATTATATTGAAATTATTACTGTTATGCTGTGTGACAATGTTAGTTAAGAATGCCCCATAACTGGGTAAACCAATTTTATATACAGGAGAAATCAGTTCTTATAAAAAGTGTACTCCTAAGCACAAGCTTTTAAATCAGCTAGTGTCACAGTACTAAAAAAGACAAATCAGACAAGTCCAAACACGATGGAATTGCGTCGTTTCGTTACAGAGTTCCTATGACCACCTTCTGGCTCCATCATCAGACCAGCTCGAAAGTACCATACCATTGTATTGTCACCTTACATGCCAATCGGTGGTCGATTAGTAGTTCTTATTTACTTTGCAAGTTTTGGCTTAAACCAAATATTAACTAAGGTATACCCCTCGATTTAAACAACATTTTGAAGTCCACCCACTTCTGCTGGAGGTAATACGTACCAAAAACAAAATACCTACATTATAATTGAGAAACTCCTTAAAATTGAGTAAATGTGTCAGACAGACAGTCGCTCTGTAACATACTGGTGTTCAGCTGGCGGCGAGACTGGCAGCCGAACATGACATAGTGCGAACAAAAGATTGAAGAAAATACCTTCTTATAACGGCTTAAGATTAAAAAAAAAAGGTTTCGATGAAATTTATACATATCCATAGGGGTACACGACAAA
The DNA here is from genome assembly GCA_905146925.1 of Autographa gamma. Lineage (NCBI taxonomy): Eukaryota > Metazoa > Arthropoda > Insecta > Lepidoptera > Noctuidae > Autographa > Autographa gamma. Next base: position 722,232 of record LR989878.1, on the reverse strand, counting down.
AAAAAAGAAGCTTTTAAATCGGTCCACAATTTACGTAGATATCGCATAACATACATACATACATACGAAATAAAGATTACACAGTAGAAAACCATACAGTTGCATTGAGAACCTCATCATTTTCACGTCGGTTAAAAAGACTTACTGATTGTTATTTATCCTGCATTGATCATCATCATCAATAACAAAAGTATATTGTTTCAGGATGATTTCCGCGTACAACTCGACATGTCCTCATTACATAATCTTCTATACGTCAGTTTCTACAATCATATGCAGAAAAAACGGATAATTTATAACCATTGACAATGGAAGATAGTTCACTTTGCGTGGGGGAATTAAAACAGCGATTTTAAGTTTAAATGCGGACAACATCATATACATTGCTCTGAACCCAAGGTAAGTAGCTAAAGCACTTGTGTTATGGAATCAGGGACAACGAAGGTACCACGCAGGTAGCCTATTCTCAGACTTTGACTAATTAACATAACATAACATTCCGGGACATCTCACACACGTTTGTCTGATCCCGAGCTAAGCAGAGCTTGTGTTATGGTAACCAGACAACTGATAAACATACTTATATATTTCTAAATACATACATATCTTATATATAAAAATGAATCGCAAAATGTGTTGGTAAGCGCATAACTCAATAACGCCTGTACCGATTTCGCTCATTCTTTTTTTGTTGTGTTAGTTATTATCAGGAGAAGGTTCTTATGAAAAAAAAAATGGAAAATTGCGCGGAAAAAAAAATAAGTCATTACCGGCCAAACATTAAGGCACCGGGAACGGGACCTATATATTCATGCGGGTGAAACCGCAGGGCACAGCTAGTTACAGATAAATTACACCCAGACACCGAACAAATGATCGTGCTCATCACACAAACATTTGTGCCGGGTGGGAATCGAACCCACGAGCTCCGGTATAGCAGTCAGGGTCTCTAACCACTAGACCAACAGGCCCGTCAATTGACCAGACTTTAGGTGAAAACCAAAAAGACTTCAGTCAAAAGGACACCATGTTATGGTTTTTGGTATTGTTTGTGATGACATCCGTTGGTCGGGGTGGTAGCTCTGAGGTCCTGCGTTCGATCCCCCAGGAAGGGTCAATTCAGAAAATCACTTCTACATTATCTCGAATCTTGGTGTTTGTTTCATAACACGCGTGCTTCAGCTACTTACTTTGGGTTCAGAGCAATGTATGTGATGTTGTTTATATTTTTAGATTTGTTTAGATATTTAATATAACGGATGAGCATAGTATTATTATTATTGTTGTTGTATATAAAATCATAACCAAACTGTGACACCATAACGAAAGAGCCTGGGACTGAATTACAGGAATCAAACCATTGTTTGTAATTTTTACACAATGAATAATTCTTATGTTGATTTTTCTTATTTATTTAATTTGACCCAAAAAAAAATATACAGCGTGGCGCTACAATGGTGACATTAATTTAACACACATATAGGTTTTCACATTCTTGTTTCATGAAGAACTTATGTTTCCATTAAACGTTGTTATTTGCGGATTTATTTAAAGTTTTATAAAATAGCATTTTGGAGCAATCTGTACTTAAACCTGTCGCGCAGCGGTCATTTGCCGAGGTCACGGATCATAACATCGCATCAATGAAATTAAAATGAATAAGCAATACTTTAAAGGAAAGAGATATCCCTTTGGCGGCGCTCCGAGTTAACGTAAGCCAGCTAGGTAAGTAATTTATAAATGTTTTTTTTCAAGGGTGATCCCAATTTTAGTTATATTTTTATCATTTAGTATGTTTGAAAAAAAAAATATTCTATTAATATTAATATGATTAAAGAGCACTAGCCCTACACGAGTGTTAAATTAATGTCACCATTGTAGCGCCACGCTGTATATGGTCCTGGATAAAAAAAGTTTTACTTTTATATCCATCAACACGTACGACTATGCTGAATCTGTTTTGCATAAAAGCCGAACACAGCATAGCTTAAAAAAATCTAGACTGGAGATTTTTTCTTTCCGCGTTTTATAAAATCGCTAATCTCCTGCCCTGACACTTTAATAAGATAACTTGATTAGTTAATAACCCTAATGAGTGTAATTAACAGTTAATTACTTAGTCCTACAATTGCTCGAGTCTGTTACGAAATGTGTCATGTCTGTTTACCCTTGTTGTTGTCTTACAGCTTAACATCATCGGTTATAATTGATGTGTGGTCGATATTATTGGGATTTTTTATGGCAAGCCATATGTTATATTTCGGGTCAACTCACACACGATCGTCTGACCCCAAGCTAAGCAGAGCTTGTGTTATGGTAACCAGACAACTGAGTAGTATATGACTAAATAACTAGTCTAGTATGGATATATGGACTGCATTATTTACAATTTCTCCTATCGAGAGTCTACTGGCAGTTATTGAAAATATTTTTTTAGAAATTAGCCGTACCTTTGTACGTTTTTTAATATAATATGTTTCCGCAACTTTTTGTGACTGTAGATAAAATTATTTAGTGATGAATGTTGATACGAAGTGCTATTTAGAATTAAAGATTTAGACCTGGCAAATTTTATAAAATTGCGGAAAATATATGTCGAAAGATCACGTCAGCTTTCTACCGAAAAAACTGCATTACTATAGGTCAATTCGATTGAAAAGCACAAAACCATAGATAGATACACAGACAGGTCTAACTTATACATCCCCTTTTTGTCAAGAGGTTAAAAATCGTCAATAAAAAAAGTAAATCTGTGTGTTTGTTACGCTTTGACTCCTTAACCACCAATCCAATTAACATATAACTAGGTTCCTAACCCAAGAAAGAACATAGGCAACATTTGCCCGGATTGTAAAAGTGAAGACGTGGAGTACAGTTAGTATGCTGAAATTACAATACATTTCTAAATATTAGTGGCCTAGTAGTGATGAGCGCGACTGCTACGCTAGAGGTCTTGGGCCCGATTCTCAAGTCGACCAAGATGTTTTGGGTTTTTCTATGACATTCTCAGTAGCAGGTCGGAGTTTGGATTTGTGCCCAGTTAGTGGCAATAGGCTCGCTCCCTATTACATGGGACCTAAACATACCGGCGAACTGTGGGTGTATTGGTACACCTCTGCCTAACCCTTCGGGGATACAGGCGTGATGATATTATTATGTTTATGTTATGTTTTTAGAAACAGAACAAAAAAAATGATCGTGCTCATCACACAAACATGTGTCCTGGGTGGGAATGACCACGAGCTCCGGTATAGCAGTCAGGGTCACTAACCACTACACCAACAGGCCCGTCGCAGGATGTTATCCTGGTACATTATGATAAATCGCCTACCATCTATTATAAACGACATTTGTATATATTGTTATTTATTATTTGTTACGGCTATAAGATGTAAGATGGACGCATATTTTATTGTTGACCTTATCTTAGGAATGTATCGTCGAACACAGAAGCGGTTTGGAGGCTTTTTTTTGGACTTGGTATTGTATAGTTAGTATAGTTGTGTTTGTTGTTATCTTAGATTTAAGTATTGAATTGTAAATAAACATAATTTCTAATATTTTTAATATAAATTTAAATTTATGCTGTTTTGTTTGAGAATATCTTCATAAAACTCAATTTTTAATAGATTTAAAAGAAAATATATAATTTTTTATGCTCTTATTTTGCGCATGTTGTCAATGATTAGTTAAGGATTTTTATGGTTTTAAATATGTGAAATTTGTCCTATTTAAATTAACTCTGAATATGGCAGCTTGTTTTAAGTACTTATGTTTTGGTGGCAACTTATGTAGCTACTTAATTGATATTTAATATCTAAAATAAAACGAAGTAAATAAACACAAAGCTAGTAGAATAGCAATTAGGTACAAAAAATAACATATATTTAAAAATACAATAATTCTAAGTTATAATCAAAATAATTAAAATTAATCCTTGCGAACAAATGAAATAGTCTTAACACTTTTATAACCAACTGTACAGAAATTCCAACCATTTTAAATACGAATGTACTACCAACATCTTTATCCACACGTTTGGCTATCTAGAATTGTAGTTACGTAAGCGAATATCTTTGGCTCGCTAACCGGCGCCGGCGACGTTTGCGCAATAGTCTGAGACCTATAACTGACCTACAGAGAACGAACATTGTCTGCCCCACGGTGGGCGCCATTACCGAAGCTGTTAGTAACACCAGCCTGTAACTGTCACACTGCAGGCCTCTCATACAGAGAACGAGCATTGATCACCACGCTTGTGAGCCCCACGGTGCCTATTCTCAAACTATGTGGGGGTCAGCTTCCAGTCTCACCGACAGCTGAATACCGTATGTTACAGAGCGACTGTCTATCTGACCTCCACATGGCAAGTTACTCAGAATTGGTTTAACGACTGCCAAAGATACTCGTATACGTATGACAGTCTGAACCTACGGTTTAACGTGCTTTCTGAGGCACGCTCCGCCCTACTTTTAAAGGAATCAACCGCGGCGAGTGCGGCTTAACCTGTATTATCGTTCTAACCTGGCTTACACTAAGACACGACCCATCAATGGTGGACGCCATTACCGAAACTGTTAATAACACCGGCCGGTAACTGTCCCATTTACCGTAGTTTATTTAGTTACCGTAGAAACTTATCGATTGCATTTCATATATTATGTTTTTGGACAACCTCTATGGTCGAGTGGCACACACACTGGTTTTCAAGATATCGCTGAGGTCCCAAGTTCGATCCCCGGACGGGATTATGTAAAAACCCACTTTTCTACATTGTCCCGGATTTGGGTGTTTGTGGTACCTTCGTTGTTTCTGAATTCCATAACACGCGTGCTTCAGCTACTTACTTTGGGTTCAGAGCAATGTATGTGATGTTGTGTACATTTATTAATTACATAGTTAAGTGCGTTAATTTACATATTAGTTAATTTCGTATATTAATAGACGTCAACAACATTTAGAAATATGTTTACTTTACTTGTTTATCGTAATTACTTTCATCCGTTCTATTTTGATATCTTTATATGTAATTTGTATTAAGAAATGTGTAATATTTTGTAACGATGTCAAAATTATTGAAGATTGATTGATGAGAGATTGATCTTAAGAAGTTAATAATTTCTTTAAGTTTTTAACTGACTTCAAAAGGAGGTGATTATCAATTCGACAGATATTTTTAATATTACACTTACTCTTGTTACACTGCTAACTTTAATAGGACAACCTGAAATAATCTTTTTAAACACAAATTCGGTTTTGTTACACCATTTTTATATCTCAAGAACGGGTGGACCGATTTTCATGATCTTATATTGGTTGGATTCGTCTCCACTCCCAAATACAAAACAACTATAAAAACTTCGGTAACTGTGGCTAGGTACTGTAAGTGAAACCGCGTGCCACAGTTAGTCTGCTATACCAGTGAGTTCCGTTTCAACTCTACTGTAACTAGTATAAATTGACCCTTAGACAGTAACCTTTGACATTTGTTAGACAATAACCATCGACGTATGATATGCATAGACTGCTACTATCGCTAGGTTCCCCTTGCGCCAAGCGAGAGCAGTTTTTAGTCTGATCCCAGTACATTTCGTTTTTCATATAAGTTAATTTTCGCGCAACGAGAAACTTATATAAGAAAGTATCGATGGTTTTGACATTGTTAGGATAATATTAGTGTTTTAGATAGATTTTTTAAAACGGCAAGCTCCATCTTCATACATAATTCTTCATCTTTTTTGGGCGGTAGGTGTAGAAAAGTTACTACATGTCTCAGATACTCTGAGTGTTTAAAAAATATATTTAATAGTATTTTTTACAATTTTTTTTCCTTAAATCTAATTTAAAGACCAATTACTTACATTGGATAAAATAAATGTAATAGTTGTGCACTATTTACACCACCTGCCACATCACCTTTATCACATTTAGTCACAGAACTAATATTGCATTTATTTGAAATCACTATTTGATTGTCACAATAAATAATGTCCCAACTATCGGAGATATTAACCATACAGAAGAGCCTTGAGGAAAATTTCACCAAGAAGATGGATCAACTCGGAGCCCAAATACAAGCAGCAGGGCCTGTGAAGGACACGGTGGCCAAGGTTGCAGAGGAGTTCCGGGCCTTCAGGGAACTAATCTACAGTGTGTTGGGGTTGCTGAGAAAGCAAATCGCTGAGTGTGTTCTGCACATTGATGCACTGGAGATGAGGCACCGGAGGAAGGTACTGATCTTTCAAGGACTTCCTGAAGCTGAAAATGAAGACTGCTGTTCCAAAATTATAGATGTTCTTCATAATAAATTGGCTCTCAGGAACATCACAGCTGCCAACGTTAAAGCTGCTCACAGGCTTGGCAGTCCTAGTAAGGATCACCCGAGGCCCATTCTCGTGAGGTTCTCCAGTCTGGAACATAAATCTCTGATATGGAAGGCGAAGACTGGCTTGAAGGGGTCTAAAATCTCAGTCAAAGAGTTTCTGACGAAGACTAGGCAGTCCATCTTCACTCAGGCACGGCAGCACTTCGGTATGCGCTCAAGTTGGACGCAGGACGGCGTGATTGTAATTAGGGCCTCGGATGGAAGTCGCCACAAGATTGCCTCGATTGACGAGTTGAAGCCGCTCCTTGTGAAGTACCCAACTAAGCCTTCGCCTTCGCCGACTGATTGAGAGATTTCTGCAACAAAAATATGACTAGTATGTGACGACTGGCATTTGGGTATTAATCATATTAATAATTAGTAGCTGCTTCTTAAAGTAAGTACTTACTGTTTGTTAGTTTAATTAGATTTCTTTGTAAATTTGTTGTTTTCTCTTGTCTTTGTGTGTGACTCTTTAGTGTATTCCAATTCTTTCTTCACTTGTTGTTGATACTTATTTCTCTACCCTCAATAATTAATAATGTAGTTAGTTTTTATTTTCTTCGCACGAGTCGACCGGTGAATTATTTTTTAGTGTCACTGTCACTGTCGTTATTTTTAATTGATAGATTACTCAAACTCAAATGTCAAAATCGAACATACATAGATTATGATCATGTCGTTCGGAAATTTGTTCATTGGTGTTATTTCATTATTACGTTTTGTTTATAAGTTTTGTAATTTAGATTTATTATTTCTTGGTGTTAGCTGGCGGGTGATGTCGAGAACGTAAACTTTTTAGATTAAATTAATTGATTAATTTAATAACTTATTTAATAATTATAAATTAATTATATCTATTATATTTATTATTTATGTATTCGGATGATGATAGTTTTCATTCTGCTAATGACTCCTTAGATGCGGGCGAAAGTGATGTTAGTTTCAGCTCTTTGACCGATACTCTGGGAGATACTCTGAGAACACAATTTAATCAATCGGACAAGGTGTTTAACGTGTGTCACATTAATGCACAAAGTGTTGCCAGTCACTATAGTGAGCTCTTTGAGACCTTCTCTAACATTAATGTGCATGCCATCCTGATCTCCGAGAGCTGGCTCAAACCAAATCTCCTGTCTACCTCGTACCCCCTTCCTGGTTTTGTTCTTGTTCGGAATGATCGGCTTGGGAGAAGAGGGGGTGGTGTGGCAATATACCTTCGATCGGACTTTTCTTTCAAGGTCTTGGCTGCTTCTTCTGGTCATCAGGCTAGTGCTGAATATCTTTTTCTAGAGGTTTCAGTTAAAGGAGCTAAAGCCGTCGTTGGTGTTGTGTATTGCCCCCCTTCTATCGATTACTTCACTGATTTTGAATCGGTTTTAGAATCGCTGGGTTCTGAGTATGCACATTACATCATCATGGGTGATTTCAATACCAATCTCCTCGCTCCTAATTCTCCTCGATCCCGAAAACTCCTGCATATTGTGGAATCATCCAGTTTAAACATCCTGCCCTTACAGGCAACTCACCGATCTACAGCAGGTGATGATTCCTGGCTGGATTTAATCCTAACCTCCAACCCTTCCCTTGTTTCCTCTCATGGTCAGTTTGTTGCTCCCGGCTTTTCTCATCACGACCTTATTTTCCTTTCCTATATCCTTAAACCTCCTAAGTCCAAGCCTAAGGTTTTGCATAGGCGTTGCTTTGCGCGTATGGACGTTGATCAGCTTCTCAAGGATGCTTCTGATATTAATTGGACCCCATTGATGGATGCTGACTCAGTGGATGATAAGCTGTATATTTTTAATAACCGGGTGAACTCTTTATTTGATCTCCATGCGCCCGTTAAGAGAGTTAGAGTGGAACGTCCACCAGCACCATGGATGACCAGGCTTATTAAAGTCGCAATGCGTAGGAGGGATCGTGCGTTTCGGAAATTTAAAAAAGACCGTACAAATGAAAATTGGGCTCAATTTAAAACTGCAAGGAATCGGTGTAATCATATGATACGTAACGCCAAACGCCGCCATATTCTAAACAATATCTCATCATCTTCTCCTGCTGATATCTGGAAGTTTCTTGGTACACTCGGTATTGGCAAATCGCGGCATTTAGGCCTACCTAACTCAATCAGCTTAGATACTTTAAATAGTAATTTCTGCACTTCTTCCAATGTGGATTATATAATCAGACAACAAACCATTAACTACATTTCTGGGCTATCACGGCCTGATATCAATTCTTTTAATTTTTCGCCAGTCGCCGAGGAAGAGGTCAAAAAGATTATCCTTGCTATTAAATCGAAGGCGGTGGGTTGTGACAACATCAGCCGCCATATGATTATTTCTATCCTAGTCCCAATTCTTCCTGTCATCACCCATATTGTTAACTTTTCCCTTTTCTCCGGAGTATTTCCTTTGCTTTGGAGGAAAGCGTACGTTTGTCCTCTTCCTAAGATTTCTAATCCAACACTCCCTAATCATTTCCGTCCGATCTCAATCCTGCCTTTCCTATCCAAAGTGCTAGAGGCTTGTGCGCATAAACAATTCACTCGTTTTGTTTACGAAAACAAGCTTTTGACCCAATTCCAATCTGGGTTTAGGCCAGGCCATAGCACTTCCTCTGCCCTCCTTAAAGTGACTGGCGATATTAGACTCGCCGTGGAAGATGCCAAGCTGACTGTGTTGGTCCTTGTCGATTTCTCCAATGCGTTCAATACCGTCAGTCACGACATCCTTCTATCTATCCTGTCATATCTCATGGTCTCTTCCGAGGCATTAGACTGGTTCTCTTCTTATCTTCGGGAGCGCCAGCAGTCGGTTCGGGTGGACGAAGTCTCGTCGACCTGGTGTAATTTGGATGCTGGCGTTCCGCAAGGCGGCATACTCTCACCTCTTCTCTTCGCAGTATTTATAAATCTACTTACTCCTGAGCTTCAGTGTTCGTATCATCTGTATGCCGATGACTTGCAGTTATATCGCCATTCTACTGTTGATGAGTTGGCTGTCACGCTCGGACAAATCAATAAGGACTTAGTCATTGTGAAAAATTGGGCGGACAGGTTTGGCGTGGCAGTCAACCCTGGGAAATGCCAAGCCATAATTATCGGTAGCACGAGATATCTAAGCAGAATTGATACTTCCGGCTTGCCGTCCGTAGTATTCAATGGCACGGTAGTGCCTTATAGTGGGGACGTTAAGAATCTTGGGTTACATATAGACTCAACACTTAACTGGCAAGCACAAGTCGCAGCTGTCAGCCAAAAAGTTACGAACACGCTACGGTTCCTCTACCGCCTCAAAAATTTGCTTCCGTCCAATGTGAAAGCGATGCTTATGCAAACCTTAATCTTCCCCATAATTGACTATGGTGATGTTTGCTACTATGACCTGAATGCAGATCTGCTAAACAAACTTGACCGACTTCTCAATAATTGCATTCGATTCGTTTTTAATCTTCGCAAGTACGATCATGTTTCTGTGTATCGAACGCAGCTCCGATGGCTACCTATAAGGCAGCGTCGTGAGTTGCGGGCGTTGACCACACTTTTTTCTATACTTCATACTCCCACTTCACCTTCCTATTTAACTTCTCACTTCGAAAATCTTTGTTCACATCATGACAAAAATCTTCGCTCTTCAAAAAATCGTCTTCTACTCTGCCCTGCACATCGTTCTGATATTATTCATTCTTCCTTCTTTGTTAAATCTATTCTCCTCTGGAATGAGTTACCTCTAGAGATCAGGATGTTAAACAGCCGTCACACCTTTAAAGTCAAATTACGTGACCACATTCTAGGGAAATTAGCAGAATCATAATAGTATTTCGTTTTCTAATTATTTTTCTTGATATGTAAGTATAAGTATTATATGTAGTGTACATATTTATATAGTTATATATTTGTATATATGATAATATTAATTATATGTGTTTTGTATTATATGTAGGTATATGTGTAATAATGTTGCTGTTAAATTTCTTAGCACCTACCTATGCTTTCTCTCCACCACCCAAAGGTAGACTGGTAGAGAACGCCTAAGGCGTTAAGTCCGCCATTGTACATTGTGTGCAAAAAGTATTTAATAAATAAATAAATAATTCACGACAACACTTGTTCACACTAGTGCTTACGGTTTAATCTCTGATAGGGTCACTCTATAGTTTCAAATCCAACCTCGTTGACAATAACCTTTTAACTTGTCAGTTGTTAGGATTGAATGACAACATCGTACATAGAGTATAAAAAGCTGAAAGTATAGAGTGTGAGTATCGTTAAAAGCCTATTGTTTAGCGTAAGCACATGTTTGGCTGTATGTAGTACATTCGTTTACTGATTGAAGTTATTTTTATTATGTATGTATTTAGAAATATATAAGTATGTTTATCAGTTGTCTGGCTACCATAACACAAACTCTGCCTAGCTTGTGATCAGATGACCGTGTGTGAGTTGTTCCGGAATATTAAGTGTTATTATTATTTTCTGTGTAACGATAAAGGAAAATATCGATGGTTCCGATATTATTAGGGTTACTCGTTTTTGAGATAGTTTCGGCGTCCCTTTTTGGGTTCCGTACCAAAAGGGTAAAAACGAGACTCTATGATTAAGATTTCGCTGTCTATCCGTCTGTCTGTCACAAGGCTGTATCTCAAGAACCGCGATAACTAGAACCTTGAAATTTTCACAAATAATGTATTTCTATTGCCTCTATAACACCAATTACTAAAAATAAAATAAAAAATATTAAGTGGTGGCTCTCATACAACGGTGATGCGGAACTCTTCGTGCGCGAGCTCAACTTGCAATTAACCATTTTTTGATACTATTTTCGTGACGAAGTTCATACTAGTGTTTACAGTTCATACCAAGATTTGTGCGCTCTGTCATTTCTTAATTATCTACATGTGTGGGTTGTCAACCATACATCAATGTTTAAAGTTATTAACTGACCGTATTTATGTATTTGTTAATGTTCATTAAAGTTGTAACGATGACAGGTTATATATAGCTCAGAAGATAATTACTTAGCGCATGATTTGTTGTTCAAAAAAATATTAAAATGATGTGTATTAGGTGTGGTAATAATATGAAGTTTGTTATTTTTACGTACGAAGTTATATATAATAATAATAATAAACGTTTATTTTCTTACCACAATACAAACACATCACATACATTTCAGCGTCTTATAAAAAAAAACAGTGTATTGTGGGAGACTGGTGCCTAAGCTATTTATGGGCCTGTATTTCAGGTCACCAGGTCTCCACCCTTTAGCCATTATTGCTTTTATATAATTATGTGCTATAACAATTATTGCGGTAAGTAATGTTAATAAACAATTTTTACTTAGTTAAACTAATAAAACTATAATAATATATGAAACTATATAATTGATTGATTTGAAAAAGTTGCAATATTATATTTCTTATTGAGATTAAAATAATAATAATCCAGTCTATAAACGTCCCACAGCTGGGCACAGGCCTCTTCCCATATAGAGAAGGCACGAGCATTGATCACCACGCTTGCTCAATGAGAGAGTAGAAATAGTGTAGGTACCTACTTAAAAGTTGTTTTAAGCACGCAAGCTTTTAACTAAAATATGCTTACAGTACTAGTAAAGACAAATCAAACAAGCCCAAACACGGTGGGATTGCGTCTTTTCGTTACAGAGTTGCTATGACCACCTTCCGGCTCCATCATCAGAACAGCTCCAAAATACCATAGTCTTGCATCAATTGTCACCGAGTTCTTATAAATATCGCATAATTTTACCGTGAGAAGATGTCTAGAAGTGGATCTAAATTAGCTTTGAAGATTTGACCCACATAGAATAGATGTATAGTAGTAGTAGGTAGGTCAAATCATACATAATAAAACATTGCAAGTTAATATAAAAATGGTGCAAAAATGAGGACTGGATTATAAAATCGCAGTTATTATTAGATTCGAGCCTGAATGTGTTGCTAACCGCAAATCTCGAGAGCAGCTGAACCGATTACACTAATTCTTTTTTTATTATATATCCTGAAGTACGAGGATAGTTCTTACGGAGAGAAACATAAAAAAAAAAACTTGAAAAAGTCTAAAAAACGTCTTCGTCTTCGCCCCGAATAACAGAATAAGTACAAAGAAATCGGGAACGGAACTTAGGTATTCACGCGGGTGAAACCGCTGGGCACAGCTAGTTAGGTATATAAACTACACCTAATAGTATAATTAAAGCACCGCCATTGCCATTAGAAATGGTCTAATTAAAAACAGACGTCAAACACATATCTTAATAACTATTATGAAAAAAGTTATGTTAAAATCATTTCTTAATTTCCTGGCAATGACTATTATTGTTATTTATTAACGTATTAATTAGTTGATGACGTTAGTAATTACACAAACATTTTATTGAATGTTCCCTTGAGCGAAATTTGTTACGTCATCAATTTACTGATAGTACCTTTGTAGGAGATATCCCAGTACACGTTGTGTGAACACAGTCGCACTGTATTCCGTCACTCTCATAGTCCGATGTGACGGACACCGGACGAGAGATCACTAGTAAGACTTTACTTTACAAACTTTCTTACGGCATCATGCGTGGATGTTGAAAGTGAGAAACAAATCAATTTATTAAAAACATAACATAAAACATATCATCACGCCTGTATCCCCGAAGGGTTAGGCAGAGGTGTACCAATGTACACCCACAGTTCGCCGATATGTTTAAGTCCCATGTAATAGGGGGCGAGCCTATCGCCACTAACCGGGCACAAATCCAAACTCCGACCTGCTACTGAGAATGTCATAGAAAAACCCAATAACACCTTGGTCGACTCGGGAATTGAACCCAAGACCTCTAGCGTAGCAGTCGCGCTTAGCGCCACTAGGCCGACGAGGCAGTTTTTAATTGCAGTGTATTAAAAACAAGCACAAAATAACTGGATTCATTTTGAAAATTATATGGGACTATCTCTGAGATAGGTACACCCTACCAATATTGAAATATTTCTTAAAATCATTCCACAATTTATTGCTGTAGGTATCATATGTAGACGAATTGTGATTGTCCTCTTATTGAAGTCGGTTGACAAGGCCACTGTCCCACTGCTGGGCACAGGCCTCTTCCCATATAGAGAAGGAACGAGCATTGATCACCACGCTTGCTTTTTGCAATTTAAGATTACTATTTCTAGATTGTCATTTTTAAAAAATCTATAAATTGACTAACACCTTTTTGAACTGCCTAGTTGGCCTTGTGGTTCTAAGCGCGCCTTCTACGCTGGAGGTCTTGGGTTCGATTCCCGAGTCGACCAAGATGTTATTGGATTTTTCTATGAAATTCTCAGTAGCAGGTCGGAGTTTGGATTTGTGCCCGCTTAGTGGCAATAGGCTCGCCCCCTATTACATGGGACCTAAACATACTGGCGAACTGGGTTTACATTGGTACACCTCTGCCTACCCCTTCGGGGATACAGGCGTCATGATATGTTACCTTTTTTAAGTATTTACTTACATAATTTTGGCAGGAAATTAAGTAAAATTAACACGTTATAAACTTACAAATATATTAACGAAAACCAATAATAATTAAAAATTGCGTCAATTCGACATTGAAAACATATCTTATAAATTATAAATTCATTTATTGTGTAAACTAATTAAATTGGAAATTTTATTTTATTCTATTAACTTTTTATTATTATTGACTCATTTGACACAATCAGTCATTTAAATAAATACATTTGTAAGCTAAATCAATTTTTGTTTTGAATTAATTGTATTTTTTTTTCTAATTATCTTGTTAGTTCAGTAGTTAAGTAGCAGGATTTGTATTCACAAGGTTGCAGGTTCGAACCTAGAAAAAAAGTAGTTTTTAAAGTTCTTTCAGTGGGACAGTTACAGGCTGGTGTTAACAGCTTCGGTAATGGCACCCACCGTGGGGCTCACAAGCGTGGTGATCAACGCTCGTTCTCTGTATAAGAGGCCTGCAGTGGGACAGTTACAGGCTGGTGTTATTAACAGCTTCGGTAATGGCACCCACCGTGGGGCTCACAAGCGTGGTGATCAATGCTCGTTCTCTGTATGAGAGGCCTGCAGTGGGACAGTTACAGGCTGGTGTTATTAACAGCTTCGGTAATGGCACCCACCGTGGGGCTCACAAGCGTGGTGATCAATGCTCGTTCTCTGTATGAGAGGCCTGCAGTGGGACAGTTACAGGCTGGTGTTATTAACAGCTTCGGTAATGGCACCCACCGTGGGGCTCACAAGCGTGGTGATCAATGCTCGTTCTCTGTATGAGAGGCCTGCAGTGGGACAGTTACAGGCTGGTGTTATTAACAGCTTCGGTAATGGCACCCACCGTGGGGCTCACAAGCGTGGTGATCAACGCTCGTTCTCTGTATGAGAGGCCTGCAGTGGGACAGTTACATTCATGACTATTATCTAAAGAATTCCAAATATGTCTATATTCTTAGAAAAAGTAAATAAGCCTTGATAATATGACATTGGTATTTGCGCGGTTTTGAACTCTGAACCGTTGCATAATATTAATAGTGAACTAATCAATAATATTTTAAGAATTAATTAAATAAATTAATCATAAAATATTGTCACATATTCATTTATTGACTTGTTACTATTTGCAAGCTGTATAAATAATTGGTGAATACTTCGTATTGACGGGCCTGTTGGTCTAGTGGTTAGTGACCCTGACTGCTATACCGGAGGTCGTGGTCATTCCCACCCAGGACACATGTTTGTGTGATGAGCACGATCATTTGTTCTGTGTCTGGGTGTAATATATCTATAATATGTATGTATTTAGAAATATATAAGTATGTTTATCAGTTGTCTGGTTACCATAACACAAGATCTGCTTAGTTTAGGATCAAATGATTGTGAGGTGTCCCAGGATATTTTTGTTCTCAGTGTGAGCCGTCCCACTGCTGGGAAAAGGCCTGCCCCAAATGCTTCCATACGTTCTTGTCAAACAAAAATATACGTATAAATAATATATATATATATATTTATATATATAAGGGGTAAAATAAAATAAACTTCATAGGTATATCAATAATTTAATATTTTGTCTTTTATACAAATATTAAAAAATATTATAAATGCTATGATCTGTAAACTACACGCTACTACTATCATGCAATACATTTTGTATACAAATATTTCTATACAATTACTGCTTTTCTATACATATACAACATCAAATATAATAAGTTTCTTATATATTACTGCTGATCGAAAAAGCACGTGTCTATCTTGTTGTGCTTACATGAGCAATTTTGAGCAATATTCTGCTGCTAACACTAAAGCATTTGAAGCAATTTTGCCAGTTGCTTTAAGTTACTCTTTATTGCTCAAAGTTCCACATTTATTACTCAATCCAATTGTAATACAGATTTAGGAAAAGGCTTTTTGCTCAACTGCTCAGAATTTAGTTGCTCATGTAAGCACACTTAACTCATATTGCTTAAAAAACCTGTGATTGTGTAGAATTAAAATGGCGTATATTCTGTTAATAACTAGCTTAACTAAAATAAGATAGTTGCATCTTTACCGGCTGTATTTTTTATAATATCATTCAATCATAGTTTGACTGCTTTAAACAGAATCATATGGTTTTTTGGACAATAATTCAATAAAAAATGACGTGCGTACATCTCTTGAATTCTTTAAATTATCTGGTGTTATAAAAACTGGATCAAAGGCGAAAAAGTATTATATATTTAGATAGTCTAAAATAAGTTAAGATTGTATTTAACAGAATAAACAACAATGTCGCCATTTTTGTACAGCGTATAAATTCTTAACTAAATATGCTTACAAAACTTTGGTTTAGTATACATTATAATATATTGTGTTATTATTATTATTTCATATGTATGGCCTGATAAATCAAATGTAAGAAGAAAAATATGTATTAAGGGCAAAAAATAATAATTTTATAATTTGACTTACGAAAACAGGTGTAATTGTTTTAGAGATTAGTTCAACCAGACATACAAAAAGACACATAACTCTTATAAAAATATAACAAACGGACAGACAAAAAAAAATTAAGAAGAATATGAAAAGTACGTAAATTGACAGTCGTTAAGTCATTACAATTCTGACAACCAGTCTTACTATGGGATACTGTGTTACCCAGTAACATGTGTTGTGGAGGTCAGATAGACAGTCGCTCTGTAACATACGGTGTTCAGCTGGCGGTGAGACTGGAAGCCGACCTCAACATAGTTGGGAAAAGGTATCTACGTATTTTTGGTATTATAGTAGAAAATATATTATTTTAAAATATCAGACCATCCATATTTTATTATATGTAAAAAAATACAAAATATTTATTATGACAAGCCACCCTGTTATAATTAAATGAAAATATAATGGCAAGACTTAACATTAAATATAAATTTAAATACAAATTGTCTTTTATATGTAACAAACATAGACCAGAAAAAATGGTAGACATAATTTAGCTAAATTTTTTTAATATATTTATTTCGCCTCCGTTTTTGCCCTTATAATATAACATATCATCACGCCTGTATCCCCGAAGGGTTAGGCAGAGGAGTATCAATGTACACCCACAGTTCGCCGATATGTTTAGGTCCCATGTAATAGGGGGCGAGCCTATTGCCACTAACCGGGCACAAATTAACTTTGCCCTCATTGTAAGAGCTATTTGTTCTCATAATTTAAAACAAATGCAATATTATTATATAAAATATATGCTGTTTATTCGGCCCTCTCGTTTCTGATTCATTTTTTAACCGACTTCAAAAAAGGAGGAGGTACTCAATTCGATTGTATTTTTTTACGTTTGTTACCTCAGACTTTCGACTAGGTGAACTGATTTTGATGATTCTTTTTTTATTTGAAAGTGGTGCTTCCCGTGCGGTCCCATTTCAATTTGGTGCAACTGCCTCGTTGGCCTAGTGGTTCTAAGCGCGACTGCTACGCTAGAGGTCTTGGGTGCAATCCCCGAGTCGACCAAGGTGTTATTGTGTTTTTCTATGAAATTCTCAGTAGCAGGTCGGAGTTTGGATTCGTGCCCGGTTAGTGGCAATAGGCTCGCCCCCTATTACATGGGACCTAAACATACCGGCGAACTGTGGGTGTATATTGGTACACCTCTGCCTAACGCTTCGGGGATACAGGCGTGATGATATGTTATGTTTATGGTCTGCAATTGACAGTGTGATCCATAAGAAAACCATATAAGACTTATTTTGAAATATTTTTTTAGTGTTCTGTGATTCGCCTTTTTTTCTGGTCTTAGCTTACAAATGGAATAATTTATTTTAATATTAGACAAAAATAAAGATATAATCACGCACAGACTCTTTATAATATAATTTCTAATAGTGTGCTTACATGAGCAAGTTAACAGCAATATAATTATAATCCAGCCGTAGAGAGAATGCGTTCCTGACACATGTCAGTAGGTCTTGATTTGTATGGGGAAATAAACTGTGTTCTAAAATTCAAAAGGCCAGGTCAGGGGTACCCTAAACCAAAGAGCATGTATGAAGGGAATTATGACAGTGGATGAAGCGAAACAAGTATGTAAGGATCGTAGCAAGTGGAAAGAAGTGGTCTCTGCCTACCCCTACGGGAAACAGGCGTGATTATATGTATGTATAAAATTCATCGTAACCTAGCTTAATGATATAGCTTTGAATGGTATTATTCGTAAAGAGGTACAATTTTGAATTAAATTATTCGTTTATAATACATATAAGATATGTATGTAATTTTAGTATAGTTAGAGTTTGTTATTTTATTAGATTTAATTGTGTATTAATACTCTTAGTATGCAACTAGAATCAGTAGTTTTTAACATAACGTTTCTTAAGCGCCTTTTTTTTTGGTTTACAAAAAATAAAACTAATACTACAAAAAATAAAACTTTTGACTTTGAAAAAAAAAAGATTGTAAATATGTATTGTGTGTATGTGTAGTTAATGCCACATAAAAGTTATATCTACCTGTTGACTACCACCTGTCAGAAATGCATTCTATAAGCGAGCAATTTAGAGCAATAATAATAAATGTCGTATATGTATAGTCTTTTTATTGCTTTATATTACCAGCCTTTAGTTAAAATTATTTACCAGTAAATGTCAAAATTACTTAATTGCTCTATATTGCTCTATATCTGTCAAAGTTTAGCATTTTTAACCAAGGTCTCAAAAAGGAGGAGTTTCTCAATTCGGATGTTTGTATTTATTTTGAGCAAAATTGCTGTGAATTGCTCGATGTTGTCATTACATCATAGTTTTTTTAAAATTGAGTTATATATATTGTTCATGTAAGCACACATTTTTATTATTTATTTATATTTATTATTAATATAAATTTATATCTATAAGCTTAGCAATACACTTGACAAAAGCATGACACAGGTTTAAATACTAATGGATTCTCCATATATAGTCGCATTGGTTTTACTTATTTATTTAAAATTACAAATACGGTATTTATAAATGTGGCAGTGAATAGAGTTTACTAGACTACTTTCCCACTGTTGGGCAAAGATACTAGGTGTGTTTATCGATAAAAATATTTTTAAATTATGAAAAAAAATATTTGTAAATTTTGTAAAAATCTTTTGCAGTGTAAAAATATTGGAAATTGCTTGAAATTCTTTCATTATGCGACTATGATAATGGTTTAGATAATACATTAAAAACTATAAATACCTCTTGTTTTCTAGAATGTGCTATTAGGGAAGGGGGCGTAAATAATTTGTGATTGATTTATTTTACAGTATCGTAAGGTAGATATCATTCATAGTAGATATAAATAAGCAATAGTTGTACAAAGTTTCTGCCAATTGTTATTGCAAGATACATGTACAATAGACTCACATAAATTCATGGTTTCACTGACATAAATGAAGTGATAATTTTTTAGTTACACTTTTTAGATTTCTGGCTCGAATAAATATCAAAAAAGATCTGATTGCGACCACGGCTGGTGTCGTTCGAAACATCAAGCCCAAAAGGTATTCATGCATGTTATTATACATACATTATGTTGTTATTCCCGTTACATAATATTACTCTCAAAAAAGACTTGTAAAACATCTTTTTTCAACGTCAATCCAGTGTTATTACTAAAAACTGACCAACAAACAGAATTATCCCCCCTCCCTGTACTATTATGCTCTACACCTACCCCCTATTTCCGTAGTTTCTCGTGCAACCAATCAGCAGTAAGCTCGTCGATCTCTCGCACTTCTAAAAGTCGTGGAGCGCCCACCGCCGCCGCTAGGGCGCGCTGCGTGCCCGCGTACATTACCTGGGGATAGTAGATAGATTGATAAACATGATATATTATCCATCTTTGATGCAATTTGCTATACTTTTAAGTATAGAAAATTGCATCAAAGATGGAACACAAAAGGCGCCAAAAAGCGGTTTTCATAAAATGTATAAAAGGGAGGTAGTAGGTGTATTTTACCACTATGAACTAGTTAAAAATATTTTGAGATCTTTAGCACCCATCTCCTTATTTAAGGATTTCGTGGCTTAATCTATATAGTTTACTAATCTTTCCTTATTATATAAATTATTATATTACCTGTAGCTCCATATGCGCATCTCTTGGCGTGTAGAATATGAAACACATCGGGAACGATATCCGTCCATCATCATGCTCCATCTTATAACTGGAAAGATAAATAAATATATATTAAATAAACATAATATACCAGAGATTATACAAATCTATACTAATATTGTAAATGTAAAAGTAATTGTCTGTTGTGCTTTCACAGCTAAACTTCTAGACCGATTTATATGAAACCAAGTTTTGAGATTTGGAAAGGACATAAGACAACTCTTGGCAAGATCTACGCTTTTACGCATTTAACTTTCAAATATTATTATTATAACTGAGTTGCTTAAATCGTTATTCTAAGACATCACTGTGTAACAGTTAAGTAAAT
This sequence comes from Autographa gamma, assembly GCA_905146925.1. NCBI lineage: Eukaryota > Metazoa > Arthropoda > Insecta > Lepidoptera > Noctuidae > Autographa > Autographa gamma. The sequence continues at coordinate 701,907 of LR989878.1, read as the reverse complement.
CCTATAATATATGGAGTGTGTATATGTGTAGAAAATAGTCGAAACTCATTTCTCTTTTCCTTTCTTTTGGAAACTTTCACACTATTTAGAAATCAGCACATAACCCTATTTTTTTACATTTTCTCATTAATGTATGACGGTCTCCGTGTTCGAGTGGCGTAAGCACCGGTTTCAAGTTGTCGCAAATCAATGCTTGCCCACAGCTCACCTATAGACTATAAACCGGGGCTGGTGAGACGGGAGAATGTCCTGCAGCTCCTCGACCTCCACGCTGTCCAGCTCCTCGTCCACCTCCAGGGTCTGCTTCTCTCTGTTCACCTGGAAGACAACATGATGAAGTTATTATATGCTTTATACTAACTTCGGTCACTGATGACGTTATTTGTTAGGATTTATTAATATAAGTGATAGTAAGTTAATTCTTAGCATTTTAAAGTTATTTCTTCCTGTTGATCAAATTTCAGGAATATATTCTCTCAGGGGCTGTACTTTAGTATTAATAACAACAATAAACACTTGAGGCAAGCAACATTCAACAAAAGCCTTTTAAAAGAACATGTCACTTCTGTTTATTGGAGTTATTTCTTTAAAAAGATAAAAATAATATTTCTTTATTTTAGACAACTAAGTTAAAACGACAGATCCAGACATATAAGTGTCGGGTTTTGCAGCAAAAAGCCTATATCCTTGCTTAGGGTCTAAGTTTATGTCAGTAGCTCACGCATTTTTAATATGAATAATACAGAACGACCATAAATAAGTTAAACAAAGGTATTTGTTATCTTGTGGTTTATATAATATATATCACAACCACAACAGCTATTGTAAGTTTACTTTATGGATATATGTGGCATAATTAGATAATAATAATTTACTAAGAGTACTTGTGGCCAGCATTTAAGTATTCTAAGACACTTCTAATAAACAGTGATGGAAAACATTGTGAGGAAACCTGGATTCCAAAATTTGGGATCTGAAATCTCCAATCCACAGAGAGCAAGCGTGGTGATCAATGCACACACATTCTCTATATGGGAAGAGGCCTTTGCCCAGCAGTGGGACTTTTATAGGCTGGTTTTATTATATACTTGTGGCCAGAAGATGATAATGTAACTTACATACTCATAACATGGTTTTCTTTTCAATCAAAAATCAACCATTATGACCTGTGCAAAAACTTCTTTAAGAAACCTTATAGATTAATAGTTGCTATTTTCATACTCATAACTTAATTTTTCTACTAATTTGTTTTGTTTGTTTGTGATTTCCTTAAATTTGTGTATTGTTATATGGAGTTGTTTAATAATATAACTACATAAGCCATTAAAAGAGTTAATGTAAGTTAATCTCAAAGTTTGGCAATGGTAATTAGCTAAACAGCCAACTTCATAACTCAACAAGTAAATATATGAAACCTTATTGCTATAGAGTATAGACGATTTATGTGATTCATTGAAACGTTTAAATTAATAAGTAAAATCCTGTGGAAGTTGCCCGCTATAGCATGACGTAAGTACGATAGGAGATATGGGTGAATGACTCAGACTCAATCAAGCTCGACCTTACGATTTATAACAAAAACTACCAATAAAACTTCAATTTTTAAGTTTATATTACGTAAATATGTAAACAATAAACCAATTAGTATTATTAGAAACTTTTTACAAGCAAACTTTTTTAATTTATCGCGATAAATATAGTAAAGTGGACACCATAAAATACCTTGAGAATAAGCGCCGCATTTGTCGTGTGTTTTTGGAATCTGAACTTCTTTAACACCTCTTTCACATCGTCTGTGATGTCGCAAACGTTCACGTTGTGTGATGACATGGTAATTAAAGGTATTTAGTATAAAAACAAACAATAAATAGCGGAACACTCAGCGAGTTGTTTACGTCTACAGTTTGACAAATGACAAGTAACGTCAACGCCCTTGACAACGATAGTGGTGAACGAACTTGAATAAGTAGTTGATTATTATTTTAGTCGAATATTACACTTTACAATCTTATGATACTATATTATTGCTTAATTATTCTGTACATATTGAAAAACTATTTTATGTTACTAATACATTAAGATCTTACCGCAGTTCATGAAAAAAACACACTAAAATGATGTTTACTACTTTTCTAAGTGATAGTATGACGAATATCATATTAATTTTAATACATTATTTATCGTCTTACTAGGTTAATTTTACACAACTAACGATAAAATAAAGTAAATAGTAAGGACAAAAGGCCAAATAATTATAAAAAGAATTTGCTCGGAAAAGGAATGTTTATTGTAATTCCATGTGCAATGGTTTTCGATCACCAAAAAATCTGTTCACGCTAATGTCAAAGTCAAATTGACATAATATGTCATAGTGAAATGAAAAGTGGATTCTTACGATTCCCCGTACATATTTTTTTACTAATAATATCAATAAACAATCTAAAACTATCCATTTTATTAAATTTCCTAGTATATCAACTTCTTCCCTGTATATTTTTATACAATTCTACCTTCAGCTTTTCTGTGAAAACCCGTAATATCTATTTGTGTGACGGTGATAAAAGTGGTTTACGATAGTATCGTTCGGTTTTCTGCAATACTGTGTGTTTAGGCGGCCTAATTAGAGGTCAACAGCTTTTAAAGGATTCTGTTGCATTCGTAAGTATTATAAATCTCTTAAAATGGACGATAATTGTTAAATAAACACGCAATAGTTACTCATAATAAGAAAAATGTTCTGAAGTTAGTAGATCTATTGTCATCTAAAACTTTCACAATAGATTATGATAGGTATTAAATATGCCATATTTTATTGAATTTACATCCTAAATAACAGTCTAACTTGATATTAATCGCAGTAAAACATGACCATGTCGTCTATATTACGCAATTTTTCTAGATATTCTAGTATTTGATAAGACCTGTGTAGTAAAACTAGCTGCTTTGTCATTGTTTGGTTAAAGTGACCTATATATACTTACAAGTGTTCATTGAACCTTGATTTGTTAGTGAAAACCTTAGTTATAGTTAATTGAGTGTAAACATACTACTGTATTACTCTGTTTTGTTTCTCTAGTTATATTTTTCTATATTATTATGAGCTTGAAATATCCCACTGCTGGGCAAAGGTGACCCCACTCTCCCAAGCTTCCCGCTCTCTCTCAAGAGTCGCAGTTGACTAGTGTCTATATTCCTTCAATATTCTTTGTGTATTTTTAAGATACTATATATCCCCTGCTATTTCATTTACTTTGATTTTTCCTAAGGCTAGTAATAAAATGTTTAATAGCCTATGAACCTTCTTCTTTAAGACTTAGGATGTACAATACAAACATATTTTATTAAAATGTGCCTGTTACTTTCTGAGGTTAGTGTGTTCAAACAAAGCACTCAACCTTTTTTATATTATTAATATTAGTATAGATAACATGTATATAGTTGTAATTAACATGCCATGATTATCTACCTTTCTCTATTAATTGTGAAAGTTAATATTGATGTTGGGTTCTTAGGTTTACGCGAATGTTAGACATTGAAATGAAACTACTTTTTACGGATTTTTTCGCGGATTATATTTATTTGCGTAGGTCGGAACTCAAATAATTAGTTAAAATATGAAGGTAGAACGAGCAACATCCACTGTCAAGACGAACGCCATCTCAGTCTGCACGTGACCATGATACCTGCAAAGGTGTCGAAACGTCGGGACCTAAAATCTAAATATAAACCGCGAAAAGATCCGTAAAAAGTAGTTTTATTTCAATAATATTAATGTTTTTGTTAGACCTAACCCTTCTATGGTATAGGTAAAGTTTAGACTGCAGTACAGTTTATTGCACTACTCATTCATCAGAGAACCTCCATAAAAAAAGAAAATCTACGCTTCAAATTCAGAACCTCCTCTGTTTTCGTAGGTAAAAAAAATACCGAATCAGGGTTCTAACTATAAAAAAAAGATTTTTATTTTTATGATAATAATATTTACATAACATATCATCACGCTTGTATCCCCGAAGGGGTAGGCAGAGGCGTACCAATGTACACCCACAGTTCGCCGATATGTTTAGGTCCCATGTAATAGGGGGCGAGCCTATTGCCACTCGATAATAATATTTCTAGCTTATAAACGTCCCACTGCTTTGCCGGCACTCATCCTTTTTATTTAGACTAAAATGCTGAAATTGTGAAGTTCTAGTAGTTGATAAAGTTATTATTTTGCTATTCATGCTCTATGCATTTATAAGTTCATAGATAAATATAATTATGCACAGTCACAAGCAGTTTTATAATTGATTTTCTCTTCAATTCTAGATTGGTAGTATAAAAGATGTTTTAAAGAAATTATTTTCAATATTTCCTTAATCTTGTAAATGTAATTTTTCTTTTTGAGTTTCAATTAATATATTAAGTTTTTGAGTTTTAATTTCAAATTAATAATTGTTGAAAGAATTGGTCTCTGCCTATCCCTACAAGGGAAATAGGCGTGATTATGTGCATGTATTCATTGAAATATCTTACTAGATTTGTTTAACAATTTGACTATGCGTATATGTCGCAGACAAATAGTATAATTTGGCATTTTACATACTAATATATATTAGTACATATTATAAAGTGACACGGCAATCTACATATTGCCTTCGGCATATTACATACCTGCAAACGTTTATAAACTGACGACGCCGTATGTAAAATGCCAAATTATACTATTTGTCTGCGACATATACATATTGTTGCTCCTGACTGTCCATACTAACTATAATAATGTGTAATGTTAATTTTAATTTATTTATTGTTTCAGATTTAAATGTCTTTATAATGTGCTGGACCAAATAAGCGTAGTTTTCTTAAGAAATGAGTTTTAAAGACACCAACATGGCTTTAGCAAGTAAGTATCATTTATTAAAACTCATAGATTTAGAGAGGAAAAATGTTTTTTTTGTAAAGTTTGGATGAGACCAATGGTATTTTAATAAACAGATATGTTATACACATACAAAACAATCGAAAAAAGTGTTCCGCGCAGCGCGGCAGCTAGCGAAAGAGATAGCGCGAGAAAACCCATAAGAAGAAAAGAGACAAATAGTGTTGTTGTTAATGGCAATACGTCCCAATTAGGACGTTTTCGAGTCTTCACGATTGCACGCTTATAACATATCTGTTTATTAGAATATCATTGGATGAGACCCTAAACACCTTGATTCACTAAAGAGTTCATAATTGTCTATATTTTAGATGTAGTTACAATATTATGTGTATGTATTATAACATAGAATATAAACAAAGTATTTTTGTTACTGTTTATTACATCAGAATTGGTTTTTGTTAGTGATACAGTCCCACTGCTGGGCAAAGGCCTTACAGTAATTGTTCCATATAACTTTGTCTTGGGCTACCTCTATTGCGCTCATGGTACATAAGTAGGGGTATGATAAAATTAGTTGCATACAAGTTCATGAAAAAAGCATCCTTTAGCATGCAAGGCAAAATTGCAATTTACAAGATTTTATAAAGAACTAGCTGTGCCCCGCGGTTTCACCCGCGTGAATCCATAGGTCCCGCTCCCGGTGCCTTTATATTATTGGAGGCGTAGATAAATCCAACAAATCACTATCATTTTTTTTTCATAAAAACCTTCTCTTGGCAATAACAAATACAACAAAAAAAGAATTAGCGAAATCGGTCCAGGCCTTGTTGAGTTATGCGCTTACCAACACATTTAGCGATTCATTTTTATATATAAGATTATTAAATATTCATGTTTCAATTAGGGGAATACCCTGTTTATATGATGTCACATTTATATTTAAATTACATAGAGATAAGCGATTTTTAATATTGTTATTTGTTACAGACGAGACAACTGAGATGCTGGAAAAGCAGCCACCGTGAGTATAATAATATTATTAATAATCTTACTTATTAGATAATTGTGTTTTTTGATCGTTTATGCGCCATTCCAACTAGCACTGCGCTCGGCGACACACATGTGTCACGACACGCGTGTGGGAGAGACATGGTTGTTACAAGTCTAGGTTATGTCTGGATGTACCACTGACTACTTCCGTGGTTGAGTTCCTATTTTTGAGATGTCGCTATCTGAGGTCCTGGGTCCGATCTCCAGACGGGTCAATGTAGAAAACCACTTTTCTACATCGTTTTAGGTATAAGTGTTTGTGGTGTCGTTGTCTCTGATTCAATAACACGCGTGCTTTAGCTACGTTGGGTTCAGAGAAATGTATGTGATGTTGTCCACATGCTTTCATTATTTATATTCAAGGTTTTACCGAAAGGGCATATCTATCCAAAAGGGGTGAAGAGTAATAGTTGAATTGAGTAAGCTTACGAAAGGAGACAGATACGCTTTCATACAATTTTGGGCCAGAATGTAAAAAGATGAAATTGGTGTGAATTGATAGCTACTATATTAACAAACAATCACTGAAAATATGGCAGATTTTGGCAATCTGAGAGCTGAGATAAAAGAGATTAAGTTTAAGTAAAAAACTATACTTACTTAACTGCCTTAGAGTATAGGTAAGAAACTAAAGAGTGAATTTATCATGGTTTGTTTAGTCCGCTTAGCAGTCAAGGTTTATGATGGTTTTTTTTTTTTATAATTTAGACAGGATTTTTAATATTTCTGTAGAGTGGGAAGGAGATGATGTACAAAAATGAAAATCTAATTTTATTAGTATTTTTATTCATCTTCTATTATTACAAGAACGTCATCTAAGAATTGTGCAGGTGGTACTATGTTATCTAGTAGAGGTACTTAGCCTAACTAAGGTACCATATTATTGACATCACATGGGCGCAGCAGCCCACAGTCCGTTTGCCTACGATGCAGTTAAAATAATATTTTAATATTGCTTCCCTTCGACCGACGTATATACGAAAATATCCATGGTTTTGACATTGTTAGGATAATATTAGTGTTTTAGATTGATTTATTAAAACGGCGCGTTCCATCTTTATAAAAAAATCACGACAAAACTAGTTCATACTAGTGCTTACGATTCATACCCAGATAGGCTCACTCTTTAGTTTCTTGTATAATATATACTCTAAGGTAGATAATTCGACACTCGTTTAGTGTCGAATGTCGATCGATGTCAATGTCATGCATGTCCAGTCAGAGTTAGCACAGATTAAAGAATACAATAATCGATTAGTAAATGTGAATCGATTTATCTTAATTATGTAAAACTTAATCTCTTAATACTGTAATTCTAATGAATTTAATTATTTTAATTAAATACATCATCTAGTGAAAGCATTTTCGTAAATAGTATGAACTCTGTTGATGATGACATTTTAATGTCATCATCAACAGAGTTCTTACTTAGACTATTTACTTCGTAACCCAAACTTAATTATTGGATATTTCATTTCCCAGATTGTAAATTGAGTTGATTTTTCACACTTTGAAGTAGAAAAATATAGCCTTTTTTTTCAGCCATGTCTTAACTTATTACAATTTGGCCCAGAAATCCCCGTCTCCTTTCAGCTCAAAATTGTTTATTTTGTAGTTATTCAAGTGGATGCTAATTAATTAAATTAACTCATTTTGAGCTGAAATTTTGCTCACTGACTCTATACCAGATGCTCTCTTCCACCCCTTTTGAATAGATATACCCTTTGAAAAACACCTTGTATACGTCCAATTGACATACAAAGTACACCAACAGTTGGTACAAATATTTGTATATCTTACGAATAGCAAGCTTGATAGGCGCATTGTGTTACAATGCAACACATCGGTCATCGCGATTTAGTAGTTATACGATAACAATCTTATATTCAAAGTACTAGTATATACACGCAGAACCTATTTAAATAAAATGTATATATTTCAACACATAATGTAACGAAATACGATTAATTTAAGTTATTCATATTACCTTTGCAAGGTTTATAAAAATGAATACCTTTTTCCCGATATTCACCCGCGTGGGTGTTGGTTACCGCGTCAAAAAGTATGCTATGTTGCTTATCAGGATCCAATCTTACCCTATACCAAGTTTTATCAAAATCAGTTCAGCGGTTTAGCAGTGAAGGCGTACCTAACAGACAAAGTTACTTTCGCATTTATAATATTACTCACGCTAACTGCCTCGTTGGCCTAGTGGTGCTAAGCGCGACTGCTACGCTAGAGGTCTTGGGTTCGAATCCCGAGTCGACTAAGGTGTTATTGGGTTATTCTATGAAATTCTCAGTAGCAGGTCCGAGTTTGGATTTGTGCCCGGTTAGTGGCAATTGGCGGCCCCCTTTTACATGGGACCTAAACATATCGGCGAACTGTGGGTGTACATTGGTACACCTCTGCCTAACCCTTCGGGGATACAGGCGTGATGATATGTTATGTTATAATATTAGTATGTTTTACATAATTATGTTACTTTTCTAAAGATTATGATACAATAGATTCTTGTATACAGTCCAGACTGTGTAACTCCATATATTATGCCATTATTATTATCTTAACCTATGCACCGTCTTACACATTTAATTAATCACTAATTAGTATGTAATCGTTATTATTAATTACATTGAAAGCGTGCATACTCAGCGGTATCTCGTGATAATGAAATCGTTCGGAACTATCGCTCGATAAGTGGGTTATGCTAGACGCTTGGCAACAGGTGATAATATCAAGCTTTGGTATTAGTAGAGGACAATAATATAGTATTCTTAGAGTATACATATGAAACTATAGAGTGAGCCTAACAGAGTTTAAACCGTAAGCACTAGTGTGAACAAGTGTTGTCGTGAATTATGCATGAAGATGGAGCTTGTCGTTTTAAAAAATCTATCTAAATCACTAATATTATCCTAACAATGTCAAAACCATCGATATTTTCTTATATAAGTTTCTCGTTGCGCGAAAATTAACTTAAATGAAAAACGCAATGTACTAGGATCAGACTAAAAACTGCTCTCGCTTGGCACAAGGGGAACCTAGCGATAGTAGCAGTCTATGCATATCATACGTCGATGATAGTATTTAAAATTTTAAAATCCCTCGTCTAGTAGAAAACTGTTGATAACTTTAGAAATGCTGAACATGTCGACATAAATCAACATTCATACAAAAAAACCTCATTTTCGGTCCATTCTTTTTAGAGCTACGGTGGCACAGACAGATAGACTGAGACGAAGTTGTTACAACGGTAGTTTTGCGTAGGAGTTAAAAAAAAATAGGGGTTAGTTACACCATTTATTACTCAAGAACGAATAGATATATTTTCATGATCTGGTGGTATTGAGTGCGTCTTCAACCCTAATAACTATAAAACATCTAAACTAATTTAAAAAGATATTTTCTTACAAGAACGCCAATTACTTACGCGAGTGAAAACCGTGGGGCACAGCTAGTTACTAAAATCAATAAATAAGCAATCTAACTTTCACTTGTTGGTTATTAAAATATTTAGTAGAATAAACTGTACGCCTGCGATATTTGTAATAGCAATGTCTTTTACTATGACTATTTTTATTGCTCGTTGTTCTTGTTAAGGCACTGAATTTAATTATTATTTTATTTTTACAACTTGAATGGTTTTGTTTAAGGCGTTATATATCTACATTTTAATAATGAAAAAAACATTGAAATTACGTGAGGGAATAGAAGTTTACCATCTACGTAGCCTTTTCCGTAATATGTTGGTTCCAGTCTCACCGCCAGCTGAACACCGTATGTTACAGAGCGACTGTCTATCTGACCTCCAGAACACGAGTTACTGGGTAACACAGTATCCCATAGTAAGACTGATACATGAAGAAATTGAGTAATATATAAGTTTGCGTATTATAAAACGAATATTATCAAACAATATTAAATTCCGTTGCTAGGCAACGGGTAATCACTTTAACAATAAACATGACCTTTAACCTTTATGTAATCAAAACAATGATATTTTATTCGAATACAAAATACTTTGAACTAAACAATCTTACAGTAAGTATATAATGCTTTTAAACCGGCTTCAAAAAGAGGAGGTTCTCAATTTGTTAATTTTTTTTAATCTTTCGCGATTTTTACGCCCTCTGTGTATAGTTTTTAATATTTTTTTCTTCAATAACGTATACATTAGACATCCCTTATAAAATTCCTCAAAATCGATCTAACACTTTTGTGCAATAAATCAAAACATGGTAGGTACATAGTACCAGCATGGTTTGTGCATGTAGGCTTGCATATTTCTACGGAACTAAATACACATAATGACTATTATTTTTTATACTTGCATGTTCTTTAATTTATTGTCTTGTAAAGTTTGTATTTCTTATGATATCTCTTAGAAATCGGATTGCTTAAAGCGATACTAACAAAACCCTTTGATCGATTAGAGTAAAAAAAAGTTCCTTAATATAACATTACTGGCATTTTTTTTATATTCTTGTACACAAGGTTACGTTTCGAGACCAAATCGGAGACGTCTTGATAAAAGGCCAGGTCAAGAGTACCCGAAACCGAAGAGCATGTATGAAGGGAATAATGACTGTCACAGAGTGATTATATGTATGTATGTATTGTACACACGGTTATCTGGTCCCAAGCTAAGCATAGCTTGTCTTATAGTATTGTACCAGACAACTGATAAACATACATATGTATTTCTAAATACCTACATACATCACACACACAACAACACACAACGACACAGAACAAATGATCGTGTTCATCACACAAACATTTATCTTGAGTGGGAATCGAACCCACGACCTCCAGTATAGCAGTCACTGTCACTAACCACTACACCAACAGGCCTGTCATACATTAAGCACACCAGTACTTAGAACTGTTTTTAAGGTGAATAATATACTGGCAGTGTCCCGAATTCAATGTCGTGGTGGTTCAGTGGTGCAAAAATGATTTGTGTCCACAAGGTTGCAGGTTCAAACCCGTTACGCTGGTACTTGTACCAATTTGACTTTTTCAAAGTTGTAAGCATATTCTTAATTAATTTATTACAACATTGATAATTAAGGAAAACATTGTGAGGAAAATTAGATTCTAAAAATTTGAGTAAGCGTGGTAATCAATGTTCGTGCCTTCATTACATGAGAAAATAGGCAGGTGCCCAGCTGTGTGACTGGCAGGCCTGTTGGTCTAGTGGTTAGTGACCCTGACTGCTATACTGGTGGTCGTGGTCATTCCCACCCAGGACAATTCTTTGTGTGATGAGCACGATCATTTGTTTTGTGTCTGGGTGTAATTTATCAGTATGTTTATCAGTTGTCTGGTCACTGTAGTACAGGTTACCTAGTTTGGGATCAGAAATGAAATGAAATGAAATGAAATGAAATAAAATGAAATAGTTTATTCTTGTAAGTAGGACTATTTAAATCACTTTTACAATGTCTTCCTAAGCTAGATGAAGTCGACATTTCCTAACTGACTACCCCGAGAAGAAATGTCGAAACAAACTCGGGGGTCTTAGTCTCTTTTATAGTCCAGATAATACAATAATAAATTAATAAATTAGTGTAAACAAATGCAGAGTATTTACTGGACTGGTCTTTTGAAGAAAGAACCAGATCGATCTGAGCAAGCCTGTGCCAGCAGACGGCAAGCATGCCCCGAATAGCTCATGCAGCTCAACCATTTTTTAGGGAGCTGCACAACCCGGTACACAACAATACCGCCAGTGGCACCATAAAAGTATGTGGGGCAACAACTCACTCAGATCGCCAGCTCAATGATAACTATAGACTAAAATGTATCAATTTATAAATGAAGCAAGAGAGTTTATGATATACCTGCATAATGTTTACACTTACAATGAATACAAAATACACCTTAAAGCAAGGAAAAAATATGATATTGAAAAATATAAAAGTAATATAAACATTATTCACTTGGCATGTCAAAGTGTAAAATATTGTATGCAAAGCACAAAACATGTCAGTAATGTAGAAAAAGAAAAAATGAAATATGCACCAAGCACAAAACATGTCAATAAAGTAGAAAAAAAAAAATTAATATGCACTAAGCACAAACATGTCAATAGAATAAAATAATATGTAGATGACCGTGTGTGAGTTGTCCCAGGATATAATAATAATAATCCAGCCTATAAACGTCCCACTAGACACGGGCCTGTTCCCATATAGAGAGCACGAGCATTGATCACCACGCTTGCTGTGCGGATTGGCGATTTCAGATACCAAATTTTGGAATCCAGGATACAATTATTATTTATAATCTGTCTTTTTCTTATAATATATCCGGGTATTTTCTGACCGCAAAAAAGTACTGGCGGATGTATCACACAAGACGCATATAAAAAGTACGCTACATACCGAATTAAATCTTATCATTGAGACAAGATAGTCCCATTGTGTGTTAAATCATTCAATTTTGTATCTTAATGGCAATGAATAAGATTTATTTTGCGTTGGATGGTTATTGAAGTGGCGAAACTATGATCTAAGCAGCGTAATCGGTTTAGTGATGGGGTGGTGTCGATAGTTTTTGTTGTCGATGTTTTTTGTTTAAGCGTTGTCTGATGATAAATAGTCAATTATGTGTGGTATTAATACTATATAATGCTATAATTTCTATTGTACACCTTAATAATCTTTGTACCTGTTTGGCATAAGGTTTTTTTTTTAAAGGCAACATTTTGTCTTACATATAATATAGTAACCATTTATTATGTAGGTAAGATATTTGCAAAGAGATCTAGTTTAAACTAGCTGTACACGTTCCTTTTACAATGTAACAGTTGAAGAAGTAAGATGTGTAGTATTTATAAGTATCCATAGTACACAATTTACTTTACTACATAAGATATAATAGTAAACCATAAAAAAGAATAATATTGTTTATGATTCGAAAAATGTGACCTACCTTTAGCTGTTTTTTTAATATATTGTACGTCCAAAATGAGCTGATTGATGCAATTTAAGTCTGTATCTGTCTGTGGTATCACAACTCCAAAACTAATGAAGCGATTGTGATGCATGTGAGGAAGGATGTCATCAAGATGGTATTTAAGAAGTTATTAGACTAAAATTGGTCGTAGGTTTGTTAATTTCAATTTACCTAATAATGTTTATAAATGACTCACGGGACCCGGAAATCGTCAACTTTGTAACTATATTCTGCATAATAAATAGCTAATGTTTTAGTTTATTTTAATTAACATTAGCATACAGACAATGAGTGATTGCTAATTATTATTTAATATGCCTTATCACGTCATTCTTATGCACATATGTGCACGGTTGAATACAGGAAAATACTATGTTGACCTTTTCAATGTCACTTGAAGGTAACTTCTTAGTTTTTGTAGGCCAGTAATAAAATTGGTCAATTCATATGTCTAATGCACTATCACCTGTCCTCCGTGCCTCGGTAAGCACGTTAGTAGGTCCCGACTGCCATGCGTTGATCTTTGACAGTCGTTAAGTCAATTATCACAACCAGTCTTACTATGTGATACTTTGTTTCCCAGTAAAATGTGATGTGGAGGTCAGATAGGCAGTCGCTCTATGTAAAATTCAGTATTCAGCTGAATCCGGTACCCCAAATTAGTTGAGAAAAAGGTTCGGAAGGCGACTATTACCTGCCCGCTGAGAAAATGCGTTCCTGACACATGTCAGTTGTTCTTGATTTGTATGGAAAAAAACCGTGTTATATTATTCATTATAACTTTGCATAATTATGTTGCTTAAATGATATAATTCGTTTGTAGGACAAATAAGTGGTAATAATTTATGTTTAGTACATTCTTCGCTACTATTCTTTCCACACACAATTTCTCTAGAATTATGAATAAAGTTCGCTTATTATACAAATAATATTATTTATGTCAGTGTACCATAATTTTAACGAATAATGAAAAAAAAAAGAATTAATACTTTCTTACCTCATACCGAATCCAATGATACTGACTTAGGAGTCACCTTTTAATTTAAAAATATTCTTGTACAAGGCAGAGCAGGTTTGCCTTGTACAAGAATATTTTTGTACCACAAAAACAATAATACTGCCGTAGAAGTGTGAAAGTACTACCTAATTACTATTTAATTAATCGTAATAAGAAGTAGATAATAATCTTGTTTTAGAGTAAACAGTGATATAAATTGTTACCTATTTCAAATCATATGTAATTGTAATAATGTTTATTTTTCAATAGCGTAATATTTTAAGCCTTTTATTGTATTCAAAAGTACAACGTAAAAGGCTTGAAATAATATTATTTGTAGATAAGACTAAAACCACCACTTATAGTCACTTGAAACTCGTGTAAATAATAATAGTACATACCAGACTATAAACGTCCCACTGCTGGGCACAGGCCTCTTCCCATATAGAGAAGGCACGAGCATTGATCACCACGCTTGCTCTCTGCGGACGATTAGATCCTCATTTTTATTGTTCTAGATGCTCCTTCGATAGGTACTAAAAATGTAAAAATAAACAGGTACGATACAGAAAAACTGGTAAAATACGCACAGTGAATGTTTAATTTATAAAATTGTTACCGTTACATAACCCAGTTTTACTTGTGTAACATAATATATTTAGATTATTTTAAATAGTGTCGTTAGTAACAGTAGAGTGTGTATTCATAGAAAGGCCACTTTTTGGACTATAACAAGAACATTTATTCGTGTTCTGTCGAATTTCATCGTCTTTGAGTTATACTATCGAGTTGTGGGCAATGTCTTTGGGATTGATGAAATAACTAATATTTACGGCTTATTAAAACATTTTGCAAAATGTACTTGCATTAGCAAGTTGTGTTAATCATTTTTCTGCAATGTATTGTTTCTTTCCTAAATTAAGCTTTTAAACATGATTTTTAGCAAAATTGTAACGAAAAAGACAAAAACAACAATTATTACGCTCTTCTTATCACTCTGTATCTCCAACATAGCATTTTCATTCAATAATTCCGATACAACTCACTCTTAAATTAATAAAAAAAGAAGTATCGATATCTCCCAACGTATTTGCCCCTCACTAGTGCACCTCCATTGAGGTACCTCGTAGTTTCCACCGGCAGTGCAACCGCGCGCCCGCGACCAACAACACGCGATGTGTGCCGAAACTAGCCGAACCCGCCCGAATGACGGAGCGCATTCCAAAAACAAAATGCTCTGAATTTGAAATTTTGAATCGACGGTAATAGTTCTGTTTTTAAAGTGTTGTAGTGTTCTTTTTTCGAAGTTTTTAACGGTTTTTCTGTTCGATTTTTGGAGTTTGAAGTGTTTGTTTTAATTGTAAGAGTGAAAGTTCTGTTGTTAATTCGTAACAGTTTTTACTGAATAGTGCCGGTTTCGATTTCGCAATGCTGTGATATAATTTGGCGATAAATTGTGTCTATAGCGATTATTTTTTTTGCGGCTTATATAATTAAAGTTTATGATATGTAAACAATATGATATACAAAAACATGCGTGTTATTGTATATTGTCTAACTAACAACTTATACCAACTTTAAAAATATAAGAAATCATTAATTTCTCTATTACAATAAAACTCTAAGTAAAGTAAATAAAACTATAAGGATTCAAGTTAGCATAATAACTTTAGTAAACATATAAATAACCAGTCCAATAGTTTCAACAAAACTTTCATTGCTTTGAATCATAAAGTTCCTCACAAATAAATCTTAATGAAAAACAAAAATAACTTACAATATTTCAGCGTACAAACAAACATACAAAAACACAATTTCAGAGCTATATTGAAAAAATATATATACTGCATTACAGTCAGTGCATACTTATTTTAATAAAAGGCAATCTTTCACAAAATTATCAGTTATAATTAAAAAGATTAATTAATTTTCACTACAGTACCCATTTATTATTTATTTGGTAACTGATAACTCCAAATCAATAGTTAACTGTCTCTTTTAACGTTATTAATATAATTAAAAATATTATTAAATGTTAATTAACCAATAATATAATTAAAAACTTAGGACAACTCACACACGGTCATCTGATCCCAAACTAGGTAACCTGGACTATGGGAACCAGACAACTGATAAACATGCTTATATATTTCTAAATACATATTATAGATAAATTACACCCAGACACAGAACAAATGATCGTGCTCATCACACAGTTACTAGAAATCAAACTTTTTATGATTTTGATCGAAATCTAAATCAATATATTTTTTAAGTAAGCCATTTTTGGCTCTTGCACAACGATAAATGACTCTTGTTGATAATCATAATATGTAAGACTTAAAAACTATATCATTTTTGCACAGGCCTCTTCCCATATAGAGAAGGAACGAGCATTGATCACCACGCTTACTCACTTGCGATTCGATCCTAATTTATTTTAATCTAGATTATTCTAGATTCACCTTGGATATTTTGTGAACTAAGTTATAACATAAAAACTTTGTTTAAAATATCAGATAATTGATTAGACTTGCATGCAAAAAACAACAAGTACAATTAAAATGAAATTAAACTAGTAAATCGATTTGGATTTAATTTAAATGAGAGCATTTTGACGTAACAAAATATTGTTTGAAATCGATCGCGAAACAAACAAAAAAAGAACACAATGTAATTGAGAATCTCCTCCTTTTTAAAGTCGGTTAACCAGAACAGTTTTGTAATAACAAATTAGGTTGTAAAATTTGTTATTTATGAGTTTATCTTTCGATCAAGCTATTTAGCGCCTTGACATGAAAAACACGATAATTTTTATATTATCTTGCTTACTATTAATAATCTTGATAATTATTTGTGAAATTGTTTTATCGATATCGTAAATATGATTATTTAATTTTTTTACACAACATTTTTTTACTACATTTGACGACCTCCGTGGTCGACCGGTTTTCAAGGTGTCGCCAGCTCTGAGGACCCGGGTTCGATCCCCAATAAATATGAATGTAGAAAGTCACTTTTCTGCATTGTCCCGGGAGTTTGTGGTACCTTCGTTGTCTCTGATTGCATAAAACAAGTGCTTTAGCAACTTACTTTGGGTTCAGAGCAATGTATGTGATATTAAAAAAATACTGTATACAGAGTGATATAAAATTCTAATTTACACGAATTTTCAAATGTTCAATTTCGACCAATCACAGGCCAGCTTGTCTCTCATTGGTGGGGAATGATAGTTACACCTGATGCGATGCTAGCGATCCTAGCGGATTTTTGACCAAACCAACTTGTTGCTCTTTGATTTATAAATGTAAATATTAATCGCTTACCGCGAGGGCTCGTATACGGTTGAATAGAATGACTTGGGCAGGCCTTTGCCCAGCTGTGGGACAGTATAGGTTAAGAAAAAAAAAGGTATACAAAATCTTACTAATAGTAAAAGCCACTTTCCTCCAAACTTTTCCTTTATGACAATGTTCAATAGGTACCTAGTAAATGAATAAAATGCTAATGTAGGAAAAACCAAGTCTTACCACGGGATACTGTGTTACCCAGTATCATGTGTTGTGGAGGTCAGATAGACAGTCGCTCTGTAACATACGGTGTTCAGCTGTCGGTGAGACTGGAAGCCGAACACAACACAAGCTTGGGAAAAGGCTCGGGAGATGATGATATAGGAAAAAACTAAAAAATTACTCATTTTTAACCAAAAATACTGTCAAGTCCAATCTATTAAATAAAACATTAGGTAACTCACGATTGTCTTAAATTGGGTTTTTACGTCTTTATCAAACTTTGATATTGTGATAGAATAATCTAATTATTGTTCAGATCTATTAAGGAGATAAACGTCACTAAGCAAATATTTTGTCGCAGTGACAATAATAGACATAATAATTATAATCCAGCCTATAAACGTCCCACTGCTGGGCACAGGCCTCTTCCCATATAGAGAAGGCACGAGCATTGATCACCACGCTTGCTCTCTGCGGACCATTGTAGATATGCGGACTATTAGAAAACTAGGTTTCCTCAATATTTTATACCAGCATATAACTTACATATAACTTTTGAACCAGCCGGGGATCGAACCGAAAAGAATTCCGGTTATCTAACTGGTAAACCAGCACAGAACTTTTGTTTTTTTTCTTGCACTGCAATATTTTTGTCATTTCACCTTTAAAAGCAGGAAAATCTATAATTATTGTAAGTTGTCTGATCTCATTCGCATATTTACTTTTTGATACATACCTTTAGTTTTTTAAAACTTAAATGTACACAAATCTAATATTTATTTATCATTTATTCCTTAGTTTATAAAAGTAATACTTACTAGACTAAACTTAACTTTGAAAACTTTCAACCTTCGACGGAAAAAGAGGGGTGTTATTAGTTTCACGCATCTTTAAACTAATGGACCAGTTATGATACGGTTGTAAACGTGAAATCTGACGAAATACGAAATAGAGACCGTTCTAGACTATACTTTTTGGGATACTACATTACCCAGTAACATGTGTTGTGGAGGTCAGATAGACAGTCGCTCTGTAACATACGGTGTTCAGCTGGCGGTGAGACTGGAAGCCGAACACAACATAGTACAACAAGGCATGCAGAATAATAAACCGGTTTACTTGGAAAAACCTTTAAGACGTATATTTTTCGGAAATTGGAAAAAACATAATTGCTTGTATTTCCGATGAACTTTAAAAGCTAGTTTTTTTTTGTAGTGTTGTGTATCATGTCTGGGAACCTACCATTTGAACACACATGCAGATATCTTTAGAGTATACCTTTAGAAGAAATGTTAAAACAAACTTAAGGGTTAGTCTCTTTAAAAGCCATCATCACCTGCCTCGCCGTTTTCCAAAACTTTGTCGGAGTTGGCTGCCAGTCTCACCGCCAGCTGAACAGCGTATGTTACAGAGCGACTGTCTATCTGACCTCCACAATACATGTTACTGGGTAACACAGTATACCATAGTAAGACTGCTTGTCAGAATTGACGTAACAACTGTCAAAGATGATATGTGTATGATAGATGTAGGATATCCAAAAAAAAATTGTTCCTTTCGATTAAAAGTTTTCCTGCAGTTAGGGATATAGTTGAGAAAATATTATACGAAATTCCCATTTTTTTGGGCTTGCTAGAGTCGACATTTCCTAACTGACTACCCTGAGAAGAAATGTCGAAATAAATCCAGGGGTCACAGTCTCTTTTAAAGTCCACAATAAATTACATGCTGGTATTATTTACTTACACAATATACATATTTTTCAAGGACTTTTTCTTAATCTTGTGTTATTCGTACAGTGAAGTCAGAAATAATAAATTGATGATTATGACGTTCGATCATAAAAGCGGTCTTTTTGTGAACTTAAATACTTGGAAACGATTAAAACTTTTATTGATTTTAATCTATAAGTATTAAGTCACGTTAAGACATCGGAACCCACTGAATATTTTGGTCATTTTCATTTTGACGATCTCCGTGGTCGAGTGGCTAAACACCGGCTTTTAGGTGTCACTGGCTCTGATGTCCTTAGTTTAATCCCCGGACGGGTCAATGTAGAAACTCACTTTTCTACATTGTCTCGGGTCTGGGTGTTTGTGGTGTCGTTGTTTCTGAATTCCATAACACACTTGCTTTAGCTACTTACTTTGGGTTCTGAACAATGTATGTGATGTTTTCCGCATTTATTTATTTTCAGTCTCTTTTTCGTTTGTTTATTATCCAGATAATTCTGAAAACCAGTCTCACTAAGGTATTTTATCATCAGAATCAGAATCAGAATCAGAATGCTTTATTTGTAAACATAGGTAAAATTACAGCAGTGTGAGATGTTACAAGTAGGTTTTAGCTTCTCTATGTTTTACCCGAAGGCGTACAAATATATTAAGTTAACATAATCATCATTATTAATAATATTATAAATTATTATCCCCAAAACTTTCACATTTGTAATAAAGTTGCATGCATATCAATACAAATTATACATATAGGAAAATAGATTGTCAAGTAGTGCATTAGTAGTGTAAGAAAAATGTCAAAAAAAAATTTATAAATAATATTGTTTAGCACCTAATTCAGAATCGTCAAAATAGTTTAGTTGATATAAAATTGTCAGAGGAAGTAATCATAGAATTGTCGTCTAAATAGTCCTTGAGTGAATAGTAGCATTTTTTTATCAACAATTGGAATAGCACTTTTTTGAAATTGTCTATGTGTAGCGTTTTTATTTGTTCAGGTAGTTTATTAAATATTTTGATGGCCATAACGAATGTACTTTTATTCATTAGTGCTGTTTTGCCGTAGGTCACTTCGAGTTCTGATTTATTTTTATCCCGCAATTTTCTGTAGTAGCGATTTTGTAAAGCGATATATTAGATTTAACGAATACATTTGTTTCGTATATGTACAGCGATGGCAAAGTTAGAATTTTTAGACGCAGGAAGAGCGGTTGGCAACTGTCTGTGCTATTTAGTCCACACATAGCCCTGATGCATCTTTTTTGGGCTCTGAAGACGAGTTCTCTATCTACCGAATTACCCCAATATATTATGCCATATCTGAGTGTTGATGCAACATAGCCATGATAAGCTGTTAGTACATATTCTAGGTTCACAACTTTTGTTAATTTATAGAGAACATAGGCAAATTTATGGAGTTTTTTACATATTTCGTCTGTCTGAGATTTCCAATTCAAATTGTTGTCTATATTAATACCGAGAAATTTAGTAACGTTAGTTTGTTCTATTTTAATATTTGAATATTTAATGTCTAACACTTTATGTGGGGTCCTTTGATAAAAATGCATAATTTTAGTCTTTTCTAAGTTTATGATTAAATTATTGTTGTTAAACCACGATATTATTTTATTTAATGTCACATTTATTTCATTTTCATAGGTATTAGGGTCATTACACTTAATTACTACGGTGCTATCATCAGCGAATAGGACAATGGGATATTTTATTTGCTCCGGAAGGTCATTTATATAGAGTATAAAAAGCAGGGGTCCTAACACGCTACCCTGAGGAACGCCGTATTTAATTATTTCGCTTTTGGAGCGGTATTTTTCTCACAACTAGTATTTAGGCACATTTGCGTAATTTCTACAAATTTCTATTTGTCAAGTAAGATCTAATGAGATCAAGTATATTTCCCCTGACGCCATATTTTTCAAGTTTACGTAATAATATAGGGTAATCTACATAATCGAAAGCTTTTGTTAAGTCCATATAGATAGCACATACTGGATTTCTTTTATCCACATTTGACAAAATAGGAAGAATAAGATCATAAATGGCCATATTGATTGTTTTTTGTTTACGAAATCCCTTTTGTTCCTTCACTAATATGCTTGATTCATCCAGTAAATGTGTTGTGTGTCAGACAGTCGCTCTATAACATACTGGTGTTTAGCTGGCGGTGAGACTGGCAGCCGAACACAACATAGTGCGGGGGAAAAGCAAGATGTAGGGATAAAAACGTTTTTCTTTTGTTTATTTCCGACATTTCAGTAATTTTCAAGGTGATGTCAATAATATTTACCTACAAATGTTTTGAGCGCAAATTCGCGGTTTTAAAAACAACTGTTTAATTATAAATTACCATTACAGTATAAAGTTTAAGTATGTGCGTTGATATGTAAATTTATGTAAATGTTTCAAGGCACCTATCGCCTATTTATTTATGTTAATTTAAATAATTGTATCACACTACGTTTTTGGTAGACAATTGTGAGTTAAACGTAGAATTTTATAAAGTATTCGTTTTATGTGTTATTTATTACAATTGACTTGTGACTTGACTTGACTTGACTTGAAGTGACTTTTAGATAGCTGAGGTCATAAAATCTACATTTATTGTAGAAAAAAATATAGGGTTTCGCCTTAAACATGAAAATTTCATGAACCCGAATCACATGGGATAGCCAGTTTATGTAATATAAACTAGCTATTTAATACTACTACTATACTACTATTTAATACTATTACATAAACTTTTTGCAATGTTTATCAGCCCATATTTTTTCTCTCTCTCCCACTGCATGGCAAAGGCCTCTCTACCCTCCTTCCATCTCTCTCTAGCTAGGGCCGTCATCCAATCCTCACTAAAGGACTCCAGTTCGTCCCGCCATCTTGCCATTTTATTCTCAACAATCTCCTTGGTTGAGGGGCTGTCAAATTGTCGCTAGCTCTGAGGTCCTGGGTTTGGGCTGTACATTGTCTCGGGTCTGGGTGTTTGTGGTACCTCCGTTGCTTCCGAGTTCCATAACACGCGTGCTTTAGCTACTTACTTTGAGTTCAGAGCAATGTATGTGATGTTGTCCGCATTAATGTATTTACCCATTGGTTCGTTCGGCCCCTTAGCCATTTATGTTATTTATTTTTATCTAATTTAGATGCGTTATAATCTTTCTAATAGTGCTTTATAGTAGAGTATTACGCTCAAATAAAAACTAACAACACATTATATAGTTATCAAAGTGTAACGATATTATCAGTTTATCTTTTGAAACACAAACACTTATATCTGCTGCTTTATCTCATATTTAGAAGTGCGCGGTTTTATAAACATATTTATGTTGTTAGCTTTTACTATTAATTCTGCAGTATTGTCAATAACAAATCTAACATATGACATTTTACCAATTATGTCGCTCCTCAATGGTAGTGTGGCGTACAGACCGGCTTCGATCCCCGGACCGAACAATGTAGAAAATCGACGTCCTGAGCTCTCGGAACAAATATTTGTTCTGAATGGAAATCGAACTCACGACCGGTAAAGCACTCATGGTTTAACTAGACAGGCCAGTCTGTTCAGGTTCTTTATGTTA
This sequence comes from Autographa gamma, assembly GCA_905146925.1. NCBI lineage: Eukaryota > Metazoa > Arthropoda > Insecta > Lepidoptera > Noctuidae > Autographa > Autographa gamma. The sequence continues at coordinate 679,186 of LR989878.1, read as the reverse complement.
TGGCGCGCTTTTACTATAACTTATCTTGAATTGACAATAGAAAATCTTGTAATATTTTACCAAGTTCGTCGCCATGTCGCCAAAGACCTCCATAGTCGTGTGGCGTACATATTGGGTTTCAAAGTGTCACCAGCTCTGAGGTCCCTGGTGTCGATCCTCGGACGGGTCAATTGTAGAAAATCTTTGTGTGATTTGGTGGAAATCGAACCTACGACTTCCTGTATAGCAGTCATGATTCAACCACTAGACAAACTGGCTATTCTGTTTAAGTCATTCTTCAGTTCTTCACAGAAGGCAGAGGCATATGTCCATCCGTCATGATTGATTGCTGACCAGCCCGTTTGTTATAAGTCATAAACACGCCGACCTCTTACCCCGACAATTAAACAGTAAACAGATTATAACAATAGTCTCAAACACATAAATATTTGCAATTGTATTCTGCGAGCATGTCTATACTATAATTATAGATGGTATGGCCATGTCAGAGAATGAAGAACGATTGACGAAAGTTTATAAGTCAAGGGTGAATGTAACAAGGCTAGTCAAGAGTACCATAAACCGAAGAGCATGTAAGGGAAAAATTATAGTGGATGAAGCGAAACAAGTGTGTAAGCGTAGCAAGTGGAAAGAAGTGATCTCTGCCTACCTCTACAAAGGAAAGAGGATTTTTTTTTTTACACTTTCTTAGAGGTGTAACTAACTTCAAGATCAAGGACATAGCTAGACGTTATAATATGGAAATTAAACCAAAGAAACTAGAAGTAAAAAAACAACAAAAGTACAACAAATACCCAGACCTTAGACAATGTAGAAAAGTGGCTTTCTACATTTAGCCATCCGGGGATTAAACTCGGGACCTCAAAAGTCATTGGTACTTTAAAACTGGTGTTTAGCCACTCGACCACGGAGGTTGTCAAAGATATGAGATCTTGGCTTTACATTGAAATAATAAAATACCCTATTATATTATACCCACAAATGTCAGTCCCATACCTATTACATAGATATAAATAGACATACAAAGAAGCCCGAAGCTTAGCTCATTGGTTTTTCCTTGCCTTCGACTAATACTGTGAGAAATTCTCGGTAGCATCTAAGATTTAGATTAGTTTAACATAGGACAGACTATTTGGCCCATTCTAAATGCAAGTTCAATATCATTATTTAATTGTGTTGGCTCATTATACGAGAAATGAACTCTTTCTGTGACAACTACAACGAACAACGACCTTTATCTAGTTGGTAAATAAATACATACATACATACATATAATCACGCCTGTTTCCCGTATGGGTAGGCAGAGACCACTTCTTTCCACTTGCTACGATCCTTACATACTTGTTTCGCTTCATCCACTGTCATAATTCCCTTCATACATGCTCTTCGGTTTAGGGTACTCTTGACCTGGCCTTTTTTCAATACGTCTCCGATTTGGTCTCGAAACGTCCGCCTAGGTCTACCCGTTCCAACACTTTCATTCACACTCGCCTTATACACTTTTTAAATAATTAATAATAATAACTTTATTTAAATTAAAATGTTACAATTAATATAACATTAATAATAAAGGAAATAATAATAATACTACGGAACATAAAATCTTAATACATACAGCCTACGTAACATGGATGCCTGAACTAGGTAATCCTGTGTTTCAGGCGTTCAGTGCTAGCTAAATCTAAAATAAACTTTTTTATTACAATATAATTGTTGGATACATAGTATAAATCAATCTATAATAGAGATACAGGTAAATACATTTTACTAGTCCCTATATGATTGTCTTGAGGTCAGAAATTTAGCACGAAAAATTTCTTAAGCAGGGTGTTACCGAAAGGGTATATCTATCCAAAAGGGGTGAAGAGTACATCTGGTATAGAGTCAGTTGACAAAGTTTCAGTTGAATTTTTTTTTTTTTTTTTTTTTTTTTCTAGCCATTTCTTTCCCAGCCATTTTTTTACTAGCCATTTCGCCCCCTATTACATGGGACCTAAACATATCGGCGAACTGTGGGTGTACATTGTACACCTCTGCCTACCCCTTCGGGGATACAAGCGTGATGATATATACAGTATTTCTTGATAAGACTGGTTGTCAGAATTTTATCGACTTTACTTAAGTAAGCTAGATCTGACTTGTATAGCAAAAAGCGCAGTTCTAAATAGTGTAGTAAATATTCCGCGAATTGATGTCTTTTGTCTCTTTCTAATAGATATAGCTGTCCCTTTCTACAGACTTTCACTCCGCGCAAGGTTTTTAGTCGGATGTTATGTAGTAGCTGTTTATAACCTATGCTTAGATATTTAAACTAAAACATTGTTTTTTTTATGTTTAAGCATTATTTATTGTTTTTATGTCATGACACAGACGCGAAGAACATTTGATGTATGCAGATTGTACGCCAAAACAATTGGTTACAAAAAATAACGAAAAATACAAGTGACTTCAATGAAATCGAAATATAATATATGGGACCACCTCTGAGGTCTACTATATCAAAATTAATTCATATAATTGATCCAAAATTATGGATTTATCGTGAAGCAAACATACAGTTGAATTAAAACCTCCTTCTTTTTTAGAGTCGGTTGAAAATATAATAGAACGCGGTCGGCAATTATTTGGCGCACCCACGGAAGTAACACCGATTTACTTAACACCTATGTAATCTAGCGGATTTACGTTTCCTTTATGTTTGTGGAAGATCCGGTGTATAGTTCCTAACTTGCAGCACCCAAGGCATAACAAAGCAATATAATTAAAAAAATACATTTTTTAATTATATTGCTTTTTAATTATTTTACTATAAGTCCTGTAAAATGTATGTATTTTTACACTTTGTAATTTCATCCCTGTAGCACGGGTGTTTCCCAAACATTAAGACAGTAAACATATACCACTCAGAGAGCCGTAGGTCCCGACTGTCATACGTTGATCTTTGACAGTCGTTAGGTCATAACAATTTTGGCAACCAGTCTTACTATGGGATACTGTGTTACCCAGTAACATGTGTTGTGGAGGTCAGATAGACAGTCGCTCTGTAACATACGGTGTTCAGCTGAATCCGGTGAGACTGCAAGTCTAAGATAACTTAAAATAAAATTTTAGGAAACCCCCGTCCAATTTAGGTTATAATTTTTGATAATTTTCAGAATAATAAAAACAGATCTTTATAAATTCATAAACAGCTAAGAACCATCTCGATCCCGTCAGCTTGCAAACAAAAACCGCATCAAAATCGGTCCATCCGTTTAGGACACTATGCCACAGACCGACACGTCAAACCTATAACACCTTACTTTTTGCATCGTTAGTTAAAATGTTACGCAGAACACAAAAACAATGCATTTATTTGTAGTTAAAAACAAACAAATGCATACAAATACAAATAGATTTAGTTATGTTAATGATGTATTGTTCTTGTTAATATTTGTTCACTTAGTATATTGTATGCACTATGTTTACTTACATATATGTAGTATAGTTTGTTAAAGATATATGCATTAATTATAGTATACACTTTGTTAGTATTGATAACATAACATCATCACGCCTGTATCCCTGAAGGGTTAGGCAGAGGTGTGCCAATGTACACCCACAGTTCGCCGATATGTTTAGGTCCCATGTAATAGGGGGCGAGCCTATTGCCACTAACCGGGCACAAATCCAAACTCCGACCTGCTACTGAGAATATCATAGAAAAACCCAATAACACCTTAGTCGACTTGGGAATCGAACCCAAGACCTCTAGCGTAGCAGTCGCAGGAGGCAGTCAGTTAGTAGTGATATATGCATTAATTAAACGTTTGTGTACTTGTATTATATTGTTAATTGATGTCATTGTTATTTTGATTGCAATGTGTTTGGTGCGTAATTTATTTTTAACCGATTTCAAAAAGTGGAGGTTTCAATTCGTTGGTGTGTTTTTATTTTTATGCCATATCAACTATAACTTTGAACGATTAAAAAAAAATCGTAACCATGATACCTTGGCAGTGATTTCATACTTTATAGAAATCGTTCGAGTTGCTCACAACACTGCCCTCTTTTCAAAAAACTTTTTAGGTATGGCACCAAGGATTTACAACAAGATACCTAAATCTATAAAAGAAATTGAAAACATTCATCACTTTAGACAAGCCTTCCTCAAATTTTTGTACTCTAAAACTTATTATACGGTCAACGAGTACTTAGCCGATAAATTGTAATTCTCCTTTGAATTTTTTAAGTTTGTTGTAATTTAGTTTTTTAGTTAATTACAAGTTATTTCTGTTTGTTAAACTTTCTTTGTGACTTTTATTATAGACAATTAGTTTTAACTAATATTTGAACGCCTTCAACGGCAAGACGTAGCGCTCTTTTTTATATACTGTAACATCTTTGTATTACCTGTGTTCTACAAATAAAAGAATTTGATTTGATTTGTTTTGGTCTAGTAATTTTGATATTCTTCATTGTTTATAAAACCCCTTACATGGGACATTATGTCCGGTTTTAATATATATTCTAGATTCGATTTTGAACTCTAGAATAATGAAGCGTTCTATTGATGAAAGATTAATTGAAATTAGTTCATTTTTTTTTTCAAACAAACAAATCTTTTCTCTTTATATATATTTGAACATAAAGTTATGGTGTTTTCTCACAGATATTGTTTATTCAAAAGTGTTGTGTTACCGTGCGAAGTAAAGACTTGAGCATTTCAGTTGAGAACCATTTTTTATGTTTTTCATATAGTCATCTAATTACATATAAAAAAAACTGGCCAAGTGTGAGTCGGAGTCGCGCATTAAGGGTTCCTTACCACCACCAGAAAGAAGTGCTAGGTTACTCATTATAAGCGGCGATAGTAGCAAGTCATCATCATCCACAGCCCTTGTCTTCCCACTGCTGGGCATAGGCCTTCCTTTTTTCGTGCCATATTATACGGTCCTGTGCCAGCCTCATCCAGACTCGACCCAAGACTTTAATTATAGTAAAAAGTATTTAGTGTGAATTTCAGCTGTCTAACTTTTATCGTTTGGTCTGTAGAGGCCTGTGACGGACAGACAGACACAGATACATCGTAGGCTTAGTATTTAGTAATAGGGTCCCGTTGGTACCCTTTGGATACGGAACCCTAAAAAGTAGGTTTAAAATGTAGCCATCTGAAGAAGTAAATAGATTTCGTGTTTTAATACCCAGTTATTTTCCCATTGTTAGAGATATTTAACTATGCAGTCTTATCATTAGTCACGAGTTAGGAAAACAACAACGTTATATCAATAAAATAATGATTTAGGAGTAGTCTTTACAAAATTACGTAAAAAGGTTAAGTTTAGTGTCAAAAATCTAAATTAAGTAGCTAAAGCCCATTTTCCACGAAGTGACGGGTTATTTTATGTAATAAATTGAAATCACTAAATAACAAACAACAATTTTCATTTCCACAAATTTTCTTCAGAAAATAGAAAAAAAACGACCATTTCTGTCAAATTTGACATTAAAACTTCGAATACCGTTTGAATTTCGAAAAAGGAACACAAACACATCTATATTTCCAGTGCATATAGTGACAGTGTTGTGTGAGTGAGACAGTGGTATATGTTTATGTGATTACTCTGAGTGCGAAAGAGACAACATGATGCGTGGAGTAAAGTACCAGCGGTTGGATGATCTGGAGATTGGGTAAGGATATATTTTGTTTTAATATGTATTTTAATGTTATTTTTATTAGATTGGTTAAACCAAAGTGTTGTAGAGAAATATGCCTTAAAGTTAGTGTCTAATTATGTCTTAAATTGATATGTCAGTCTCAATATTAGATACTGTATTGCCTAGAAAATAGGTTTGTGAAGGTTAGATAGACTGTCATTCCTTGAAAAATACTTATTTAGATGAAACTAGAGACTGGAATCTGAAATATAACTAACATTGTGATTTTTAAGTTTAAGTTAAGTTAAGAGCTTTCAGATTCCCACCCAGGACAAATCGATGTGTGATGCGCATGATCATTTGTTCTATGGGTTTAATATGTCTGTAACATATATGTATTTAAAAAGATATAAGTATTTTTATCTATTGTCTGGTTACAACTCACTTATTTTTTTTTATTAACCTACATGGGATGCCACTTCAGGGGGTCTACTCTCTTTCTCCGAAACGAAACTTCGTTTACGAACGAAATTTAAACGAAATTTCGTCTGTGACCTTACTCTATTTCATTTTCGGCCACACTTATGAAGTTCGTAACCATCGACAATTTTCGTGAACGATAATATCGTGTGGGTCTTTTTTTAGTAATAGGTATATGGCTTACAATTTAAATTAAATTAAATTAATGTAAATTACCTTCATTAAATTAATTTAATTAAAAAAAGGAACATATAAAAATATAATATATAATAAATAAAAAAGGAAAAAAAAAATGTAGTATTAATTTCGGCGTGCGCATGTAAATTAATTAAATAAAAAAAAATAACTTAATTAATTAATTAAATGAAAATAATAAAATAAAATAAGTAAATAAATAATAATTATATTAATTATTAAATTAAATTTATTTATTTATTATTATTTATTTTCTTTATTTTGGCATCAAACAGTCATATACAAACAGTAAAGTAATTAAACAATGGTTCTTTACAGTAGACCTATAGTGCCGACAATGAAATAAAATGGTAAAATTACGAACAATAAACTCCCAGTAAGGAAAAACGCGCAGGAAGTAAACATTAAATTATGTATCGAAACATGAGTTCACCACGATATATATATGTAAGTATAGATTTGTAGTGAAGTACAGTGATATAGAAGTTACAACTAAATGATAAATCTATTGTTCAGCTTTAGTTTCAGGCTATTAAGAGAAATGTTAAAAATGTCTATGTCTGTAAATTCTTTATTATAATTGTTAGTGGAACGGTATAAAAATGAGTTACAAGTATATGTTTTAGTAAGTCGAGGAGGAACAAAGAGTTGTTTTGTACGTGAGGGGCGTACGGGAAGGCGAGCGTGTGCTTTAAGTGATATTTTACTAAGTAATGATGGTGAATCGGTCAACGAGTTTAAAATTTTAAATAATTGAATAATATCGAACATATTACGTCTGTTCCGAAGATTTACTAGTTTATGCCTATGCAATGCATCTTCATAAGCAGCGTCGTAAATATTATTGCGATAGTCAAGTGATTTTAAAAACTTTTTTTGTATCCTTTCTATTCTATCCATATGTATGTTAAAGCACGGACTCCAAACAGTGCTACAAAAATCTAGAATAGAACGGACAAATGAGAAGTAAAGAATTTTAAGAGTCGTTACATTTTTAAAAGGTTTACTTATTCGCAAAATAAATCCTAATCTGCGGAATGCGAAACTAACTATGCGGTCTATGTGATGGGTAAATGTTAGTTTGGAGTCCATGATGATACCTAAGTCTCTAATAGTGGAAACTCTATTAAGAATTAACCCATTTATCATGTAATCGAAAGTAAGTGGGTGAGTTTTCCGCGTATATGACATTATGAAACATTTATCTATGTTGAGGTAGAGTTGATTTTTTGTACAGTAATTATGCAAATTTAATAAATCACTTTGCAATTTTGAGCAATCTCTAACAGACTCAACCATTCTGAATATTTTCGTGTCATCAGCATAAAGTAAATGATTGCTATGGTCAAATATGGATTCTATATCATTAATGTAAAGGTTAAAAAGCAGAGGTCCCATGTGGGATCCTTGGGGAACTCCGGATGGAATAGGGAGGAATTGAGATGAATAACCTTTGACACAGACCGCCTGACTTCGATTTTTTATATAAGATTGGATCCACCTCAGTAAGTTGCCGTGTACACCCGCCCTCGCAAGCTTCTCAATAAGCATATCATGGCTAATTTTATCGAACGCTTTGGAATAGTCGGTGTACACGACATCAACCTGTAGATTCTTGTCCATGGCGCGTACTAGAAATTCGGAAAAATTTAACATGTTACTATCTACGCTGCGATGTTTAAAGAAACCATGCTGGTGCTCAGAAATGTGATGACGAAAAGCAAGTGAGATTCGAGATGTAACTATTTTTTCTAATATTTTTCCCAGAATACACAATTTAGAGATCGGTCTATATTCAGTTACAACATCTTTTCTACTATTTTTAGGTATAGGGGTTATAATGGCTTTCTTCCATTTACTAGGGAACACTCCAGTTTCAATAGATGTATGAAATATAATGGTTATTGGTCTTGCAAGAACCTCAGCACACTTGGATATAAAAATTGGATGAAGGTCATCAGATCCAGCACCTTTTTTAATATTAACCATTTTTAATTCATTTAATACTTGTTCGAAAGTAAGGTTGATTGTGCCTATTTCTACTGTAGAAGATGAGTTGTGACAGTAAGGGTACGTTTGGGATGTGGCCGAAACAAAAACTGAGTTGAAATAGTGATTAAAAGCATCACAAATCTCCTCACCAGTAGAGAGTATTTTACCTTTGTAGGTCATCTTCTCAGGGATGATATTAGATGCACTTTTCGATTTGACAAATGACCAAAACGAATTAGGATCTTTTTTTATATTATCTTCAGAATATTTAATAAAATTCTGATAACAATCTTTTGACATTTTTTTAAATCTACTCCGCAATGATGAGAACGTGAGATAATCGTGAAGGTTGCCGTATGTTTTCCATTTATGGTGAAACTTACGTTTTTCTTTTGATAGCTTAATAAGGGGTCTTGTATACCAAGGTGGATATTTTTGCCTAGAGCTTAAGTTGTATGTTGGCACGAATTCGTCCAGAATATTTTCAAGAACACTATAGAAGTAATCGACCATGGAGTCTACATGGGTCATATTAGAGAAAATATCCACCCAATCTACAGCTGCAAGGGCAGTTTTAATTGAATCATAGTTTGCTCTGTGAAATTGTCTTTTCATTATTGATGGGACCTTGAGTGCGGAACAGAAATTAATTTTTAAGTCTATTTCTATTGGGTTGTGATGCAAATCTTGTGTTACAAGTGGATGTTTGCACAATGAAATAAGGCACAATTCGTTACTAAAAATTAAATCTAATATTCTATTATTATGGTTAAATTGATTGTTGTATTGTAATAAGGATGAGAAATTCATGAAATCGGCGGTGAGGCTTGCTAGTTTGTCGCTATTAGTGTATATATCCATAGAATTTGAGTCATAATTGCAACACCAACGAGCGTGAGTTACATTAAAGTCCCCAAGTATAAGGAATTTATCATTATGGTTACGTAAAATAAATTCACTCACTCTGTCGTAAAAGGATGCTAGCAGTGACTCGTGACTAATACCATGCGGTATATATGTAGCTATCAAGTGTAAGTAGTTAGAACCGACATTGTTTTGGCCCGCCGGCGAACTCATGCGCAGAGGCAGAGAGACCCATACCTCGTCCGACAGCGGTGGCGCATGCATGTCGCTGCGCTGCCAAGGACAAAGTTCACGACGCACGGCAATCATTACACCTCCGCCGCGGTTCCCGCCGGTCGCGTGATAATTACGGTCAGAACGGTATAGTTCGTATCGGCTATCAACATATTCGCTACTGTTAAAGTTTTCATTAAGCCAGGTCTCTGTGATACATATGACGTCAAAATTATTATGTAGGACTTCGGAGAGAAATATGTGTGATTTAGTGCGTAGACCCCTCACGTTTTGGTAATAAATGGACAAGTTATTGCTATCGATTTTTTGTGATTATACTAATAATAATAATATGAATGAACAACGCTATGAATAAACAAGTTCCACTAACATTACAATCAAGGGTTATTGGTGTTAGACTGTAGTGAGATATACAATAAATGATGAATGTACATTCCTTCTTAACATTAAAGCAACAAAGCATTTTACTGTAAAGTACAACGAGTAATAACATAGTTAATAAAAAACAAAGCTCGCAGATACAGGGGGTATGTGTAGGTAGTCATTTTATTTTAGCTAAATCAGTATCACTAGCCACGCACATAATTTTAGACGTATCATTTTTACGTAGTAAGATTTTACACTCTGACAACCATATATATTTAAAGTCATTTTCTTTTGCGAGAAGACGAGCTTGCTTATATAGTTGTTTATTCTGTGGAGTTAAGTGGTCATTTATGAAAAAGGGTTTTGCTGGCCCGTCCAATCCAGCATCAGCTGTTGTCAGACCACGTCGCGCGCGGACAGCTGCCAACATATCATTTTTGCGTTTCCTTTGAGTGAACTTGACAATGATATTTGGAATGGATGTAGAATTGGAAGCTGCCTCTATTACTATTAAATTATTTTAATAATCAAATTAATTAATTATTTTTTGTAAAAAAACATATATTTAATTAAATCCAATTTAATTTATTGAAATTATTAATTAATTTAATTACTTTAAATTATTAATTTATTTAATTATTAATTTAATTAATTTATCTAAATTTTTAATTAATTTAATTTGTTAAAATAATTAAATTAGATTAAATTAAATTAATTAAATAAAAAATAAATTAATTTAAATAAATATAAAATAATTTACTACAATTAAATTAAATTAATTAATATTAAATAAATTAATTCATCATTCATCAATCATCTGTCAAATTCAAATATTCGTTCGGAAGATTTCGAATTAGAGTAGGTTTAGAGAATCGTAACGTTAAAAAATGTTCGTTCGTTCGAAATTTCGGAACGAAATGGAACCGTGGTAGGAAAGACGCGAAATTTCGATCGAAACTTCGTTTTTCGTTGAATAAGAGTAGACCCCCTGGGCAAAGGCCTCCCCCTCCGTCCTCCAAACCTGTCTATCCATTCGATTTCTGGCCACGTGCGTCCCGCATAACTGACTAGATCATCACACCACCTTCGCTTAGGACGACCTCGACGACTCACTTATATCATATGTTATTTTATAGCGGAGGCTTGTAATTGGCAATCTGTTAACTTACTTTATAGTTCTTATATTCCTTGTTTATTAGTCCCTAAGCCTTCTTTAAAATGTTATAAATAAATAAATAAAATATCACCTGCAGTGCATACAAAATGCAAGCTCTACCTATTTCAGCATCAGATGGCCGTGTGTCCGAAGATGTTATACCTTTTTAGTAATTTCGCTGGTTTTCCAATCCACTCTAATATTTAGTTATAAAACACAAACACATAGTATCGCTACAATCACATTATCAGTGGCTATCGGTCACACCACTCCCACAGTGGTACGTTAAGTGGTAGTGGGTGACAAGTGTTTGTGTTGTCTGATAACTATGATAAATGTACAGTGGATTAGGGCGGCCTTTGAAGTATCGGTATGTCACGTGACTTAATTTTTTTTTTCTAAGAAAAAATTACATAATTGAACTTATAACATAAAATATCATTTGTTAAACTGTCAGTTATGCAGGACGCACGTGACCAGAAATCGCAAAGGACAGACAAGTTTGGAGGACGGGCAAAGGCCTCCCCGGCCTTTGCCCAGCAGTGGGAACTGATGTAGGCTATTAAAAAAAAATACTGTCAGATCTCATGTTGACCGCTGTGATAGGCTTTAGGTCTTTTGGTCAACTAATCACAGGCATTATCAGTGATTTGACAACAGATTAAGTTTTAGCCAGCGAGCGAGCTATAGTCTCTTTTTTAAATTTTAAATCCAACTATTATTTATTAAAAATAACATGAAAACCAAAAGCTCCTTCGCATTATCAAAGAAGTTTCATCACATCATTCATACCTCCATGAGCCAAGATATCTCTAAACCGCTATACACAGCTATCATCTATATTCCATACTAATAAGAATGAGAAAGAAAGAAAGAAAGAGAAAAATTATGAGCTTGCCTCGTTGGCCTAGTGGTGCTAAGCGCGACTGCTACGCTAGAGGTCTTGGTTTCCCAAGTCGACCAAGATGTTGTTGGGTTTTTCTAGGAAATTCTCAGTAGCAAGTCGGAGTTTGGATTTGTGCGCGGTAAGTGGCAATAGGCTCGCCCTCTATTGCATGGGATTTAAATATCGGCGAACTGTGGGTGTACATTAGTACACCTCTGTCTACCCCTTCGGGGATATAGGCGTGATGCTATGTATAAGAATGAGAACGACCGTCAAATATTTAATACCTCCCCATTCATTCCACATTTCTCTCTCATATAGAAGTTAATGAAACATTCCTGTCATACCGTCTGACGTCACGGCTCGGCATCCCCACCCACGGAGTGACGTCACGACTCACTACCCACGCGGGTGAATATTGATTCAATTGGTGTTAGGATGCCGTGATGAGCAGACGTTTTTAAAAATGCGACCATTAAAAGAAAAGGATTTTTATCTTAATTATGATATTAAAAGTTTTGCTTCACACTTGACCTCTATGTATTTCAATCAAATATAAGAGAAAAAAGCAAACCTATTTCTTAAATATCAGAATTATGTGTTGTTGTTTTATTGCATAAAATATTAGAATTTTTAATACAACTAAGATAGGATTATAACACGAATAGTTATTCTTTCCACTGACAATAGATGAAAGAAAACTTTTGGGATGTCTAAAATTGTAAATTAGTATCCCCAACCCGTATGTGAGCAAGCGTGGTAATTCAATGACAATTCTTATTCCTACTATATATTATATGCTTTTGCCAAAAATATTAATTTAATTTATTAAATATTAAAATTTCCCGTTACAAAATTATAACAATATTTAGCCAAAGTAAATTTGTTCTTACGTAAATATTCAAGGTTTTAAAGGTCAGTCTAATACTTAGGTATGTGACCTCACCGAGTTTTCCGCTTAGCTTAAACTTGACAATGTAATAAAGAGAAAGGTATTTTGTTGTTATTTAATAATATTAGCCTTTTACTGTCTTTTTGCCAAAAAATTGAGATTGAAAGATCATTGATCACCACATTTGCCATTTCAGACTCCAATTTTTGAAATTCCGGTTCCCTTATTATATTTATAGGTGGATGGAAACTGAAAACGCATTGCGACCCCAAATAATTGGAGACAGGGCATTGAGATGAAAATGATGTCAGTTAAAGTATAAACGTCACACTACGGGGAAGATAGTATACAAGATTTAAATTTTTGGAATCCAAGTTTTCTCATAATTTTCATTAATTCTTCAGTTGTGCCTTAGAATATTGTATATGCATATAACTTTAAAAAGTCATGTAGTTACTTGCCCCATTCGAACCTGCTACATCGTGAATACAAATCCGTTCATTAAACCGCTAGGCCACTTGCTAAGTACATCCCACTGACATATATTTTTGAACTGCATGTCCGCCCGATTTTTGAAATCTTTTATATAGATCATAAAACTTCGTAAATACTGCCGTACGTATCAGATACAAACACTATTCCTACACACCTATGTTGACGGCGTGGGCAATAAAATATGATCACTGATAACACTCTGTTATCAGTGATAGAAATTACTGTAGAAGGGTTTCTAGAATCAACAATGCTGCTCGATCGATGATAGGAATTGGAACACTATTTGTAACATAATTTGACTGATATTATTTCAAAATTAGGCCTGATTTTTCTAACGACAACGAAAAAATTTTTTTTTTATAACCTTTTATGTGTCCCACTGCTGGGCAAAGGTCTCCCCCAATTTTCTCCAAGCTGTTCTGTCTGAAGCCATCTCCCACCAACCCGGCAGATAACGAAAATTTTATCATAGATAATTTTTTGACGATTCCTAAATGCAAGGTAGACCGGATGATAATTTTATCTATCGAATAATAATTTAAGTAAACCGGCCTATATACGTCCCACTTCTGGGCAGAGAAGGCACGAGCATTGATCACCACGGTTGCTCAATTGCGGATTGGTGATTTCAAACTCCAAAAGATAATATTATAAATGCGAAAGGAATTCACTCTGGATATCTGTAACGCGTTCACAGTTAAACCGCTAAATCGATTTGAATGAAACTTGGTATGGAACTATGGTGTGAACTTGGATCTCAAGAAAGTGATAGTCGGTTGCGCCGTTTCTTCTGTCACAACCAGAGGCACTTAGGAAGCGGTGAAGGGTGGGCGATTTAGGGTTCTGTCTGTTATGATTGACGTTTAAGAAGTGGTACATAACAGCCTATTTTACATAAATGAATTTTGATTTCATTTGAAGAACATAAGCTACTTTTTGCTAAATAAACACCCACACAGGCTTAGCCGGTGGTAAAAGTTCAACAAAAAAGTTTGCGGACTTATAAAAGTTTTTTCATCAAACAAATGTAGTATAAAACGTATTTAACTGCCTATTACAACATTGGCGGCATTAATCGAAACACTTGATTATCTGTGATAAGATAATCAGGATCGCGTGGCAGTCACATGATGTTGGCATATTTATTAAGATCGGGTTATATGAAATGCTATGTAGGTCGCATTGTATGATAGGATCTGGAGACATCGGGATTTTAATTATAATTATTTGCTCATTTTAGTGTATTATTTTAAAAAATGTTGGTAAAAAAATAAATAATAATAATATCCTGGCTGACTAATCACACACGGTCATCTAATCTCAAATTAGGCAGAGCTTGTGGCATGGTGACCGTCTGGTCTGTCAGTCTATCAGGCCGTGTGGTTATCAGTTGTCTAACTGATAGACATATTACGTGTTTATTTCTAAATACATACATAATATAGAAACAGACCTGTTGATACCCAAACATGTTAGTTTAGTGGTGACCCTGACTGCTATACCGGAGCTCGTGGTCATTCCCACCCAGGACAAATGTTTGTGTGATGAGCACGACCATTTGTCTGTGTCTGAGTGTAATTTAACTATAATATGAATGTAATAGTATGTTTATCAGTTGTCTTACCATATCACATACTCTCTCTAGTTAGTGTGTCCCAAGTCATTATTATTACAACGCAATAAATGATTTACTAATCAAATATACCCACTGCGTAATTTACTTTCTCATATTATTTTACTGAATGGAACTGCGTAGATAATCGCGGTTAATTAATTGATAACGACAAACATTAATGGTGTTATTACTTACATCTATTACCTGTTAATTTGAAACGTCATTTCAATGTTGTTAACCAACTTCAAAAGAAGGAGGTTCTCAATTTAGACTTTAAGTTGTTTTTTGTTTGTGAGACGATGTGTCCGGTAAATGAGGATCGTCAAAAAAAGTATTTTGTTCCATATACATACATTCCATTTAAATCAGTTCCTATCTACAATTATTGTGGAATCTATGATTTGAAGGTGAAGGAAAACATAATGAGGAAACCTGGATTTCAAAACTTGTGGATCTGAAATCGACCGCAGAGCAAGCGTGGTGATCAATGCTCGTGCCTTCTCTATATGGGAAGAGGCCTGTGTCCAGTGGGACGATTATAGGCTGGAATCATTATAATGTTTGTGCCCGGTTAGTGGCAATAAGCTCGGCCCCTATTACATGGGACCTAATCATACCGGCGAACTGTGCTGTACTCTGCCTAACCTTTCGGGGAATACAGGGGTGATGGTATGTAAATATTATGATATTGTACTTTAAAGTATATTATTCAAAGCTAAATTAACAATAGTAGAAAACATAGTAACCTACTAACTAACATCTACTTAGTACGCACGCGCGAACCGAAACGGATCTGTCAACATTTCCCGCGCAAATCGCGTTCGCGCCAAAAAACAATGGCGGGTTTGTTTTGCAAACATTTTAAATCGGGGTTATGGCTCCCATGGCGTGTGGAAACTATTTCAGTGTCGCCTATTGTATTAATTAAGGCTGGCCCAATTAAAAAAAATGACTTATTTGTTTATTTATTTTTTAACGACTACTTCTACGCTATAGGTCTTGGGTTCGATACCCGAGTCGACCAAGGTGTTATTGGGGTTTTCTATGAAATTCTCAGTAGCAGGTCGGAGTTTGGATTTGTGCCCGGTTAGTGGCAATAGGCTCGCCCCCTATTACATGGGACCTAAACATACCGGCAAACTGTGGGTGTACATTGGTACACCTCTGCCTAACCATTCGGGGATACAGGCGTGATGATATATTATGTTATTTTTTAATTTTGTTATTTGGCTAGATGTGCTCCTTAGGTTCACTTGCCTTGCTTTTCCCTCAAGACAAGTAACTTGTTGTTTAATATTCTAAAACATAACCTACCTCAATATTCTTTTCATCCGAATGTTGTTTTTGACGGGCCTGTTGGTCTAGTGGTTAGTGACCCTGCCTGCTATACCGGAGCTCGTGGTCATTCCCACCCAGGACACATGTTGTGTGATGAGCACGATCATTTGTTCTGTGTCTGGGTGTAATTTCCCTAGATTATGTATTTTTTTTAGAAATTTAATATTATGCTTAAATGATTTCTGGTTACCATATTCCTCCTAGTTTGAGATCAGGTGGCCGTGTGTTAATTGTCCAAAGGTATGTTTGTTCAGGCCGATGATGCCACGTGCGCTTTTTTCCGCCAGATATGAACCGACACTTTTGGTGCTGTCTATTTTGTATTTTTTAATTATGATTTTTTATTTATAAAAGTTAAAGTTAAGTTTTATAAGCTTAGCTGTAGCTATACTTTGATGTGTGTTTTATATTAATTTATAACTATATCCTTCTATAAGCTATAAACAATAATATTTATACCTGTAGTGCTATTCTGTAACATTATTTTCGTATCTCGACAGCGGAATCGGCGGTGAGATATCAAAAACGTATTCTCAATTTTGAATTCTAAATCAAGGCCAATTGGGTTCACATTTGAAATGAACTTCATTATCACTCAGATGAAGCTCGATATCGAAATTATTTACAGAATAGACATACTGTATAGTGTCCCTATGTGAGAATTAGGCGAGTTATTTCGTAACACCGCTGACCAATTCAGAGAGGTCAGATCAATTTGGATTGGATTGCTTTTCTCAAATGGGTTAGGGAAGATAGAAGTTTGGACCAGGGGTCCATGTGTTCATACTATTTGCTCCGTGGGTCTACATCACAAAACAATACAGTTTATTTTAGACCCAGTCTTACGCATATTATCGAAATCCCTTCTATAAAGCGGTTGTTTAGCCTATTTATACAAGGTTGATCAAATAATTTGACGACCTCCGTGGTCGAGTGGCGTAAGCACCGGTTTCAAGGTGCAAGCTCTGAGGTCCCGGGTTCGATCCCCGGACGGGTCAATGCAGAAAGTCACATTTCTACATTGTCTCGGGTCTGGGTGTTTGTGGTACCTTCGTTGTATCTGAATTCCATAACACAAGTGCTTTAGCGACTTACTTTGGGTTCAGAACAATGTATGTGATGTTGTCCGCATTTATTATTTATTTATTTATTTATAGTCACGTGAATTAAGAAAATGTTTTTATTGAAGAATCATTTTTTTGAGACACCCTGTATAAAACTAGAGCAAGGTAGTATGAGAACCTATTTAGTATCTATGTCAACTGAGTATTAAAAGTAAACATCCATTTCGTCGTAAGATCATAATATAATAATTCCAGCCTATAAACGTTCCACTGCTGTGCACAGGCCTCTTCCCATATAGAAAAGGAACGAGCATTGATCACCACGCTTGCTCTGCGGCCGATTTCAGATCCCAATTTTTCGAATCCAGGTATCCTTCACCGTTTGTGAGATTATAAACATAATATTACTTTTTGCCAATATCCAAATTTATTGATTGCAGCATGCACTTAAGCTGAAACTGGTTGTTCACTTAATATACATTATTATGTAACCATGCAATATTACTTAAGTTGCATGATTTTTGTTGCATGTCCGCAAAGAGAAAGGTATTTAATGATTACTGGTTGATTAAAGTGATTGACGCTTGTATGTATATCTGTATAGATATATTGATTGGCAGGAAAGTGTGTAAGATATACAACAGTAATTTTTAATGAGTGTATAAATTTCTTGAGGTATATTTTAATTTCTGGCCGAATGTCAGAATGACCGCGCTTGCAAAAGCCTCTACAAATTGGGTTCTTATAAACGAAGGCCGCTTGGAAGACCCAGGCGGCGATGGAGGGATGAACTAGACGCATACGGGAAGGAGTGCCAATAGACAGCTAGACCTTTGCCCTGCAGTGGGACAGTTCAGACTTTAAATGAAATGAATATAATTATTAATTTAGAGTGGGCTCAATAATAATAATATCCTGATAACAGTACATCTGATCACAAACTAAGCAGAGCTTGTGCTATGGTAACCAGACAATGAATAAACTTACTATTTACTTTATTCTAGATAAATTCTACCCAGACACAACAAGTGATCATGCACATCTCAAAAACATTTATTTTGGGTCGGAATCGAACCCACGACCTCCGGTATAACAGTCAGGGTCACTAGCCAGTAGACCAACAGGCCCATCAGTAAATAAATATGAACAACATCACATATTGCTCCAGACCACAAAGTAAGTAGCTAAAGCACTTGTGTTATGGAATTCAGAAACAATGAAGGTACCACAAACACCCAGACCCGAGACTATGTAGAAAAATGATTTTCGAAAGGACTATTCTTCCTTCCGGACTTATGTTTGTCTTCGCTTTTGGTAGCCATCCCCTTACACCTTGCATAATAATATAATTATATATATTAATAACTTTAAAAAAAACCTTTGGTACCTACCCCTAGGCTTCATCAGGTCCCATCCCTTATGGATAGAAATAAGACTTTTTTTTTAATAAATGCGGACAACATCACATACATTGTTCTGAACCCAAAGTAAGTTGCTAAAGCACTTGTGTTATGGAATTCAGATACAACGAAGGTACCACAAACACCCAGACCCGAGACAATGTATAAATGTGATTTTCTACATTGACCCGTCCGGGGATCGAACCCGGGACCTCAGAGCTAGCGACACCTAGAAACCGGTGCGTACGCCACTCGACCACGGAGGTCGTCAAGGATTTTGAAAATCGATGCACAACAAAATCGTCTTAGATCGATAAATAAATCATCCTGCTTTTAAAGTCGGTTAAAGTTGTACCTACAATCTAAATACACATCTCGATGTTGACTCAAAAAGTATAGGTACTACTAACCAAGACAAAGGCTTCCTACCAGTTTATTTTGAAACCGATATTATCACTAACAATTTACACGTACGACTTACATAATGTACATAGTTCGACAGTTAACGTACTATAAATATACTTACCCTGTTTTATACACACCAAAAGTTTATAATACTATAATGGCAAACATTATTATATCTAAAATAAACTTGGCATTATACGATCTAAGCTAGCGGCTTTTTTATAAACAATGGCTGACGCGTTGGTTATTTCGCGCGCTAACCTGTCGAACGTCGGGTGTCTGTGGTCGGCTGCGATTTTTGAATAAGGATTTTGTGTGATGGGATATTGTCTTTTGATTTGTGAGTACGCTTTTTTTTCTTTTTTGTGTTTTATAGCTTTCGTTTTCGGAAAAGTTTTTTTTGGTATTTTCTTTTTTTAAACTTATATATTTGAAATTTCAATGGCAGTGTTTTGTTTTATTTTTTTGTGGCTTTTGACTTGCAGTGGGTCAGTTACAGGCTGGTGTGATAAGCAGACCTTAAGGGTCTAATATTTAAGTTAATATGACCATATAATATGTGTAATGGTTTTTCTTTTTCCTATTTATGACATATCTGGACGCAACGTAAATAATATACTCCTCTTTATTGTGAATCAGAATAAACAGTTCGATATTGATGGATGATGTCAATTTTTGTATTGTTTTCCTTCTGGTGCGTTTGTTTAGGATGCTGTTTATTATATTTTTATGAGGGCAAAGTACAGAGAATGGGTTCAGGTGGGTCATCAGTATCAAAGCAATTTATTTCTTCCTTGATTTTTTGGATATAATCTTCTATTTAACCGCGAGCAATGTTGGGATCGGCTTCCAGTCTCACCGAATACAGCTGAATTCTCAATTTTACAGAGCGACTGTCTATCTGATCTCCACATCCCATTTTACTAGGTTAAAAATATCCCATATATCACAACTGCGAAATATTAATGTAGGACAGTCTAGCGGGACCCACAGTTAACGTGCTTCCCCAGGCACAGAGGGGTTTTCATCCACGTACTCTGATTTCTAAATGTGTGTTCTTTCTGTGTGACACAAGGATTTAATTCAATTTTGCGGTAGTCTGTAATACATATATATGAAGGTGATCAAGTCTTCCTAGATTTCCCTGTTAGTCTTTGCCACCAAAATAAGATAGCCGAAGTATGATGGGTGCGACTGGCAATAGATAGGAAGAGAGTGGCATAAAGGAAGTGAAGCCTGTACCCAGAAGTTTATACAGGGCTGAAAATGATGGTGGTCATCAATGGCTTTGAGGAGTCTGAAAATCTAATGACTTCAACCCACGTCGAGGGCACGACGCGGGGATATGTCGGACTTGCATCGACCAAAAATACCCCGGTTCCCTTCTCGCCTTTGCTGGAGCCGCGGGATCGCTAAGCATTCTCAGCGCAGCTCCGGCAGGCGACGGTCCTTTAAGGACTCCCTCTAGAGGAGTGAGTGTAAAGTGCCCACCCCTCACCCCTCATTCCTTCTGAAAACGACCGCGTGGGATATCGCGTCCGTATCCTCCGGGGCCTGTCAGCTGGGTGCGGGGTGACGAGGTGCCTTCCCCGTCACCCCCACTTCAGGATGTTCTGAAGTTTATAGGATAAGTAAACTGTCAGAAAACTACCGGGGATACCTTTTCCTTGCAGAGAGCCACCAATTTTCTTTTTATTCAATTTGTGACCAAAGGTGCCTAAGTGTAAACCGTACGGTTGGACCGTGGATGGATGACCATTTATAACATACCGAATTCCTCCATGTTACGGAAAGCACTTTAAGCCATAGCTCCTGACTGTCACACATACATCTTTGACAGTCAATTTAGTCAATTCTCACAATCAGCCTTACTATGGGATACTGTGTTACCCAGTAACATGTATTGTGGAGGTCAGATAGGCAGTCGCTCTGTAACATACGGTATTCAGCTGTCGGTGAGACTGGAAGCCGACAAGCTTGGGATAAGGCTAGCCAGATGATTGTGACCAATTTTCTTTGTTAATTTTCCAGTGAACCCTCAGTATATTGGATGTTTTGTAATCAGTGTTTGTTATGGGTTAGTGTAGTTATTACTATGTAGGGCTAGTATGTTGCCTACATTGGGCATGGGAACCCATTGTTATGGCCTATCGGTATGTCAAACAGACTTGTTTTAGTTAACACGATCTAGATATTAATAAGCTGACATAGATATTTTATGAAGATTATTTTGACCGACTTAAAAATTAAGGATGTTTTCAGTTCAACTGATTTTTTTTGTGGTTATATCAAGTGATGTTTTCGCCAAAAGAGAAATTATTTCATTGTTGTTTTTATTTGTGTATGCAATGTATTAATTAATATCTTGAGAAAACACACATGACCATCTGATCCCAAAATTGGCAGAGCCTGAACTTTGGCAACCAGTGAATTGATAACAATACTTACAGACTTCTAAATGCTTTTTTTTTTAATAAACCTTTATTTGTCTCACTGCTGAGCAAAGGCCTCCCAAATTTGCTCTAAGCTATTATATCTGGAGCCATAAATACATAATAATTATAGATAAATAACACGCGGACACAACAAGTAATCATGCTCTGTATACAAAAATTTTTCTTGGTGGGAATCGAACCCAAGACATTTGTGTAAGCAAGGTTTGAAAAATAATCAAATTAGCCGAAGCCAGTATAAAAGATAAAACGATTCTCATACAGTATTAGCTGTACAAAATAAATATTGCGCACGACCTCGCCCGCATTGATATACATAAAATGTATATTGTCAATACAACCTGTCTGTTTGCAATAGTAATCTGCCCGTGAAAAGTTAATCTTATTCATAACATCCTTCAGAGATTCGCTTTTAAGTACAAATTGTTATTAATAATTTATTATTTTAGCCGTTATCGTCCCACTGCCTCGTTGGCCTAGTGGTGCTAAGCGCAACTGCTACGCTAGAGGTCTTGGGTTCGATACCCAAGTCGGCCAAGATGTTATTGGGTTTTCCTATAAAATTCTCAGTAGCCTGTAGCAGGTCGGAGTTTGGATTTGAGCCCGGTTAGTGGCAATAGGCTCGCCCCTATTGCATGGGACCTAAACATATCGGCGAACTGTGGGTGTACATTGGTACACCTCTGCCTAACCCTTCGGGGATACAGGCGTGATGGTATGTTATGTTATGCAGGGCAAAGGTCTCCCTTTCCTTCTTCCTATTCTCACGGTCCTGGGCTATTGTTGTCCTTAATTTAGAAAAAGAGTTAAACTCGTACAAATTTAATATTTTTATATTATAAGTGTTCAATGATGTGGCCCTAAGACCTTGAGCCAGGGTCGATTGGCCATCTTTAATATATCCGCCATTTTCCTTTGTCTTTTCCGTTATATTTAAATGATGTTATTGATTATTCCAAGTGTGACTATAGTATTTTCCTTCCGTTTAGTTTGATAAATTTCTTATTTATTACACTTTTCTTATTTATGAAGATGCCTTTATCATATCTTCGATTGTGAACAGATTTTAAATACCAACATCATTTAGGTACTATTTTTTTTTTACTTAACCTGTACTGGCCCACTGCTGGTCAGAGGCCTACCCCAATTACTTCCATACTACCTTATTCCTTACTATAGATTTATGAAAAAGTTTTTAAAAAAAATTGTATTTAAGAATTAGCCATGCTTAAATTTTTGCATTCTCTTATTTTCAATGAAACCAGTTTTAGCAAATCATGCGTTGTTTTATCAGGCATAGTAATCCTATTTATCATTTTGTCCTTCGAAATCATTAAAATAATTAACCAATCAAGTCTAAGGTCAATAAAAAGCTTAACGAAATGTCTTGAACAACATCATTTATAGTATTTATAGTTAATAATGAACAATACAATCATTAATTCTCCATTTCAATAAATAAACGTAATTATTATGTATCCGTGCCATGAGTAATATTACACACGACACTAAACAAGGATACAGCGTGAAGCGCTGCAACCGCTGCAAACCATTAAATATAAAAACCCGTTTAATAACAAACAGCGCTTCAATCGCTGAATAGTTAAATATTTGCACTCGGCACAACGACGAACGCTGCATTGTCTGTGGCATATTCAAATTTCGAGCAAGTGAGACGCGGGAATTTATTTATTTAGCTGTCATTTTATTTATTTTTTAAATAGTTAATTTCATTTGTGAACCAAAATGGCTGCTTTTGAATATGTTTTTGTGAATATAGTTATTTAATTAATTGTGTAGTGTGTGAACTAAAATTTGATACTCGTATTACGTTTTTAGTGTTGTGGTTTATTATCTTATCTGTAAAGATAACTAAAGGATCGTTATGCTTTTCGCGCTCAAATAGTTTTTAAAGTGTAATTTAAATATAAAAATCATATGGAATAAAAGTAGTATAGTATTTTTCACTAGTGTACCGTTAAATTATTTAATTAAATTTAAATCGATAATTTAAGTGTGAATAAAGAATTTCAATTTTTTTATGACGTAAAAATGTTTTGCTAGTAAAATATAAATAAATATTATAGTTATCAGAAATATGTTTTTTATATAATATTGTTAACAAAAATAATGCTTTATTTAGTGTATCACAGATTTTCAAAGTGACTGAAGTTTCAACAATTTTGTTATACTTTTTAAAAATCTGTAAAGTTTATTTAAGTGGTTAAATCAAAACTTTAAACTATGGATATTTTAAATCTGGATGAGATTAAGACATTGCAATTACAACGGTAAGTTAAATTGATATCTTTGTTACTAGTTATCTTAATTAAGGCTTTGTTTGCGAGATAAAAAAGGCTTAAAACAAATAGAAATGAATAGTGTGTAATTTTAATTTGATTTGAGATGTTTATTAAAATAGAATTAATTTAAATAAAATAGGAGAAAAAAGCTGTGTGCTGTGTGTCTGTTGTCTGAGTTATATAATAATAATATTCCAGGAAAACACACACACAGTTATCTGATCCCAAGCTAAGCAGAGCTTGTGTTATGGTAACCAGACAACTGATAAACATACTTAGATATTTCTAAATTCAAACTTATATAGATAAATTACACCCAGACACAGAACAAAATTCGCACACCCAGATCACTGCACTATTTCAAAATAGCTCGTTTTCCTCAATTGACGAAAAACCGTTATCACCAGCTACATCACAGTAATCGCAAATGTGTTGAATCTTTCTTGTGATTTTACGAGATAAAACAATACTACTCTGTGTAAAAAGTATCGGGAATATGTCAATAAAAAGACCCGTGTTAAAGAGGTCGTTCTAATTTTTTTACTGCATGTTGGTAGCACTGAACTCATTTAGCGCGCAAAGTTTGAGCGGGATCTGTCATTTAATTTGTTTTAAACTACACTTTTTGTTGGTCATAGTTTTGAGTTCTCGGCGATTTTTACAATGGAAAATATTGTTGAACAAAGAGTGTGCCTTAAATTTTGTGTTTTGAATGATATTTCATGTGGTGAATCACTAAAAAGGTTGCGAAATACCTACGGCGAATCGTGTATATCGAAAACAAGGGCTTATGAATGGTATAAGGCTTTTAAAGAAGGCCGAGAAGTAGTAGTAGACTTGCCTCGTTCTGGTAGACCTTCAACCGCTACGACCAAAGAAAACATCGACAGAATCAAGATGCTAGTGCTCGAAAATCGACGCATGAGCCTGAGAGAGTTGGCTAGTGAGGTGAACATATCTTTTAAGTCCGTCCACAACATTCTTATAGACATTTTAGGCATGAAACGGTCGACTAGTTCCAAAAGAGCTCAATTTTGTTCAAAAAAGCATGTCGCTGAAGACATGATTTCCCGAGCTTCTAAGGATCCGACCTTTATGAAACGTATAATAACTGGCGACGAGACATGGGTTTATGAGTACGACATGCAAACAAGCCAACAGTCTTCAGAATGGCGTCTCGAAAACGAGCCGAAACACAAAAAACCGCGGCAAAGTCGCTCCAAAATCAAGGTGATGCTCACAGTTTTTTTTTTACTACCTTGGTGTGGTTCACTCCGAATTCCTTCCAGAGGGAGAAACAGTGAATAAAGAATATTATTTAAGCGTCATGAAGCATTTGCGTGAGAGTATCCGCCGAAAACGTCCAGATTTGTGGCAACACAACTCATGGATGCTGCACCATGATAATGCACCGTCACACACCGCCATTATAGTGAAAGAGTTTTTAGCGAAAAATTCAACAAAAGTTCCCGACCAAGCACCGTATTCAACTGATATGGCTCCGTCTGACTATTTTTAAATTCCCAAGTTAAATTACCACTTCGAGGAAAACGTTTTGAGTCGATAGAAGAAAAAAAAGAAAATTCGCTGAATGAGCTAAAGGCCATACCGCAAATATCCTATGAAAAATGTATGGAAGACTGGGTGAAGCGTTGGAGATGTTGTATTGCAAGCGAAGGGGCCTACTTTGAAGGTGACAAAATAAATTTAGATGAATAATTTGTATTTTTTGTTTTATTGACAAATTCCCGATATTTAGTACACAGAATGTATTGCTCTGGGTTTGCGATGATCGTGCTCATCACACAAACATTTGTCCTGGGTGAAATACCAATATCCTACAAAAATGCATTGTAGTGCATTAAAAGCGATGCAAACAAACTCATTTAAATACGATTTATAGGTCAATATACTATAATTTATTTCAATAAACTTAAACATTTAGAACCTGTTTTAAAATTGTGACTTTAGGTTCAAATTATATGACATTTAATTCAAGTATTGCTACATATTTTATGCTTTAAATTAATAACAACATATAAGATTAATTATGTGCATATTGCATCCATCGTGGTCGAGTGTCGTATACACCGGTTTTTAATGTGACCTCTCTGAGGTCCCGGTTTCGATACCGGGCCAATGTAGAAAATCACTGTTCTACAATGATTGTCCCGGGTTTGGGTGTTTGTGGTACCTTCGTTGTCTCTGATTCCATAACAGAAGTGCTTTCCATATTTATGTCAAATGCTTGGCACAAACGGGGATCGAACCCGTAGCACGTCGTGCAGTGGTAGTTAACGTGGTGACCTATACCATTCAGAGCCTCGATTTAGCTATTTAAAAGTTGCTTGAATTGAACGAGTGACCTGTTTTATTTGGTAATATTTGCGATAGTTGGCATTCTGCTAACTGTCATTACGATCATTAATTGGTCATTACGATGATTCTCTTCGAGAGTTCCATGAGATGTTATCGTAGGCTTATCTGAATTCGAAAATTAGGCACAATGATAAGTACAATGACATGCATTTAAAATAGCTGAATCGAGGCCCGGCTATCCATGCAGCTAGATTTCAAGTTCATAAGTCTATAAAACACCTATGCATAGGTTATTATTATCTTTACCATTCGTTCGTTCCATTTATATTTACATTAGAATTAGGTGAGCGAATCAAAACTAGTTTATCGCTCTTGTTTACATAAAAAGTCATAGCAGTAAAAATCTTTCTTTTTATGTCATCATCATAGCTTAGCAGAAATGATAACTAGATGTTATAAAAATAAAGTTATTTGCCATAGATTACAAGTAGGTCTCATGGTGATCTGTGATATTTTCTTTATTTATTTAATTCACAAAACATAATTGTATTTAATGCTTGAAGCCATTTTTTTACTAATCTGCCTTATTTTCATTTTATGATAGAGGTTCTTTTACCACCGAGCAATATTTTTGCACATAATAATATTATACATTATATCCTGGGACAACGTACGCACTATTATGGTCTAAACCCCAGATTCATGTCATAGATAAATTACACCAAGACACAGAACAAATGACCGTGCTCAGCACACAAACATTTGTCCTCGGTGCAAATGATCACGACCTCCGGTATAGCAGTCAGGGTCACTAACCACTACACCAACAGGCCAGACAAAATACTAGAAATAGGTATACGGCTTTAAACTCCGCATCATTTAAAAGTATATCCTGACATTGAACTTAATACAAATTACTCTTACTCATTAAAACTTAGACATAAAATTAGGTCAACTCATTAAAGCAAGTGTTTCAAAACAAATCTTTACTTTATTGCCATGGAGAATCGGCAAATGGGTTGTGGAATATAGTTCTCATTATGTTTTAGTTGTTAAGATAAAGAAAACATTAGTAAATGGTGTTTAGTAGATGTATACAGTATAGTTTAAAGACAACTTCAGTTAATTAGGATAGTCAATTCTAAGGTCCGGTGAAGCAGTCAAATCCTACGCTTAGGCTAACAGCAAAGATCTCTACCAAAAAATAGGATGGCCAATAAGTATTATTTACCGTTGAAAAATGTAGAAAAGTCGGGTTAGTTAACGATTTTCATGATCTCCGATTTGTTGAAATAGTCTCCACCCCGTATACTGAAAAAACTAAAAGAAAATCCGGTATCAAGACCAGGTAATCGCGTAGGTGAAGCCGCATTGCATTGCAATGGGACAATTCAGGCTCAAAATAATAGTAGTTATAGTCGACGAAACACACAACATTGAAAACCATAAGCGAGATAAATAATAAAAAGTAAACGCTCAAATGCCGAACGAAAACCTAAAATGCGTTAAATTTGTTTGTGTACAAAGCAAATTAAAGCTATGATTGCACTCCATTAAACGCTTGAACCAAGTATAACTTTACTGAATCATATACATCCGTGTAATCCTAACCAATGTAACATAACAAATGTAATAGACTGTCCTTGCAATGCAGCCCTTGTATGGGTAGTGGCAATAGGCTCGCCCCCTATTACATGGGACCTAAACATATCGGCGAACTGTGGGCGTACATTGGTGCGCCTCTGCCTACCCCTTCGGGGATACAGGCGTGATGATATGTGATGCAATGAGCTCTATGAGTAATGACTGATCGCTTATGTTAATTACGAAGCGTAAATACCAATTATGCAGGTGTTTTCATGCAGTATATTATGTTACCTATTATCTAGAGGTTTTCCCATTGAAAAATGTAGTTTAGTTCATGTGTAATTTAAATAAATGGCGTTGATTTGATTAAATCAAAAAGTACTTTCAAACGATTGTGTGAAAGAAAGGAGTGGATGCTGAGATGACAAGTTGTAGAGATGAATGGAAGCTGAATACGCATTGCGCCGACCACTAATAATTGGGAACAGGGCAGAGAGATGATGAACCTGAACCCCATGGTTTCACCCGCGTGAGTCCCGTACCCGTTCCAGATTTGTTTTTATTATATTATTCCGCGACAGACGAATACAACAAATTAAATATCATGAATACCGGTCAGTTACCTCACGCCCACGTGGGTGTTGGATATCACGGATAAACGCGACTTATGTTCTTGGTTACTAGCTTGTTCCACACTTCATCAAAATCGGTTTAGTGGTATAGCCGAGAAAAATAGAAAGATAATTCTTACAAATTAAACCGTAAAACTTCAAAAAAGTCTTATATGGCTATGTTATGGTGCCCACTGTCATTATTGGGACCACACAGGAAGCGCCACCTTTCAAATAAAAAATAATCATTAAAATTTCTGAGGTAACAAACAATAAAAAAATACAGTCGAATTGCGTACCTTGACTTTTTCGAAGTCGGTTAGAAAGCAAGTGTAACCGAATGGCACAGCTAGTAATAATAAAACTAACATCCGGGATTCTCCTTCCATCTCTACTTTCAAGCGACGTTATTATATTATTATTTTCTTGCTACACACTGTGTCTATGTCTCTTTTTAAATGTTTCCAGTCACAGGTCTGCTGGAAGAAATTTCACATGAAATAAGCAGTACCTTTGTACCTATTTATTCTGTATATGCCTTTTATTGTATGTCTGTTGTGTGTACAAAAACTTATAAATAAATAAATAAATAAATAAAACTTTCCTGTTGATCTTGGAAAATAATGATGATTCCTTTAAAAACTATAGAAATGTATGTATATTACACATCTGCATAGGTGTTTACATATTATCCTCGAGCACCTCATAAACCGTTAAAAATAACGTGTTTTTGCATCTAGTTGTTAGCTATAAAGATATTAATTTTATAAGATCCTGTCAATGCATTTATATGTATTTTTTATTGTGTTTTATAAATATGAACCTAAATTCTTGCAATATAATTTGCAAATAAATCTAGTTTTAAAAACTTGTCTGTAAGATTATTTTGTTTATTTAATTCTTATTTTTTGAATATTTATTTCAATCTAAATATGTTGACGCCTTCACGACAAAACATGGAGTTGTTGTATTTAACTTAGCATAGTAGGCTAATAATTATATTACAAATACAATTATCATTCGGGTTCAGAAAATGAACCTTATTCTTAACGACGCTGGGACTTACGTGCATTTATAGATAACTTTTCAAAATCAGTTCAAATCGTCAAGGATTTGATACAACCAGTCATAAGAATTTATATCTTGATCACTTATATTAAATCACAATTTCCTTTGTTCCCAGAGAGTCGAGTACGGACCTGGTGGCTGTACGAGTGCCAATCAATGGCATGACATGCCAGTCCTGCGTCCGCAGCATCGAGGGTTCCGTACGGGAGCTGCCCGGCATCGAATACGTTAAGGTGAGCTACTGGTCTACTGTGGTCTACTCGCTTGTAGCGAGCAAACCGCTAGGCTAAGATGTTTGTGGCAGTGCGAGTGCCGATCAATGGCATGACATGCCAGTCCTGCGTCCGCAGCATCGAAGGTTCCGTACGGGGGCTGCCTGGAATCGAATACGTTAAGGTGAGCTGCTGGTCTACTGTGGTCTACTCGCTTGTAGTGAGCAGACCGTTAGGTTAAGATGTTGGTGGCAGTGCGAGTGCCGATCAATGGCATGACATGCCAGTCCTGCGTCCGCAGCATCGAGGGTTCCGTACGGGAGCTGCCTGGCATCGAATACGTTAAGGTGAGCTTCTGGTCTCCTGTGGTCTACTCGCTTGTAGTGGGCAGACCGTTAGGTTAAGATGTTGTTGGCAGTGCGAGTGCCGATCAATGGCATGACATGCCAGTCCTGCGTCCGCAGCATCGAGGGTTCCGTACGGGAGCTGCCTGGAATAGAATACGTTAAGGTGAGCTTCTGGTCTCCTGTGGTCTACTCGACACTATTGAGAAGACCGTTAAGTGTTAGGGTGGTTTTGGTGGGCTATTTCATCCCGTATCCCTACTGCCCTGAGATGAAATGTTGAAATATGCTCATTAGTCAAATCTTCTCGTCAATTTTGAGTACACCGTCAGGTTTTGAGGTATCTTTTTTGTAATTTTATGTACTCAAAAGTCACGAAAAAGCATTGCGTTCTTGCGGGATAAGGAATTGAGAAAGGATACGTTGGAAAGGACAGCAAGGTAGGACGGGTTATAGGATGCTACCATCACGGAAGTCGGGGGTCGCGTAGTGGTTCTAGCCAGCTATCAGACAGATAACTGGTAGATGCACCCCCTGAACCCAAACTTATGTTACCTACCACTATAGGTAAACTAACCAAATTTGTTATCTATCCAGGTGGAGCTGTCAGAAAGCGCCGGCTACTTCAGATATGAGCCGCACACGATCTCAGTGGAGGCCATCCGGTCTCATATAGAAGACATGGGCTTCGAAGTGCCGACCGACACCACGGAACACGAGACGAGGTCAGTTGGTACTTTATGTTACAATACTGAATACACATTTGCGAAAAGTATCTAAGAAATATGTCGGAAACGTCAGCTTTCAAGCAAAACCGCATCGCAGCGGGTCCATTCGCTTATGAGCTCGAACGACAATCACACACAGACGCGAAATTTATTTATGACCCGTGGTTTTTGCGTCAGGCTTAATAAAATAAAGTGTCAATCTATGAGACAGATGGACCGATTTTGACGGTACTTTCAATCGCTAAATACCTAAAACTATAAGGAGTAACTTAGTTAAGCTAGTTTTATTTCTGAACTTATAGTTTTCAATACACAGATAATATAAATAAAATTATTTAATGTCCATATTGTTTGTTCACCAGAAACCTGTTACCAAAAGAGATCCCTACGGACCTTCTGATCGACATGTCTGGCGTGGCCGAGGACGAGGAGGTCGCGCTCTCCGTCGTGGGTATGACCTGCCAGTCCTGCGTCAATACTATCGAAGGTAGGATACCTTTAGAGACCCTACACTAGCATACAAAGAAATGGCCCGTCTTACATACCAAAAAAAATTCGTCACTCATCATTCCCAAGCCTTTTCCTAACTATTTTGAGGATGGTGTTTACTCGTTACCCGATTGGTGCTCCTGCTGCAACTGTCATGACGTCACAACCGCTACCGGACGAACGGCCGCCCCACTAACTAATATTCGTTTTTCTCACCATCTTGCACGCGCGCGCGCTCCGCGATCTATCTCAAGAAAACCCTTTAAACGCGTCAACTCGATCGATATTCTGCTAGGAATCCCTATTCCGAGCAGTTCGTGACCTTCAGCAACAACTGTGGTGAAATCAGAACGCAGGCGGGTCATCGGCAGCAGATATAGCAGACCAAGGTACGTGCACGTGTTTTAGTTTGTTACTGCTGCACTTCCTGAACATCGTTTGTGTCCTCGTCCAGCCTCTCGGGCTGTCCCAAGTGTGTAGTTCCTCATCGTTTTTACCGCGACTGCACATTTTTATGGTGCCGAAACCAGGGACCCGCCATTATACGACTTAATTTTCAACCCAGTTTAACCTTAATAGTTACTGTAGGATCTCAATATTAGGCAATCTATCTCCCTTCGGTGCTTAATATTATCCTTTTCGGCCTATACTAACTAATTTTGGTAAATCGTATCGAAAAAATATCGATCACAAAATTCCTTTGTTCGTGTAACATTTTTTAATTCGTAGGTAGGTTTAAATAAATTATTGTAACGTACCGCGCTAGTAGTCTAAGTTGTCAGCGGTTTGCGTTCGGAAACGCAACCAACGCGTTCCGCCTTCGGGAAACACGATAATACTCTTCTTGAGATTACCGTAAAACCAAGGCAAGACTATACTAGCTACATTCATTCCTATTACATAAAAAAAAAATTGTGTCAATAGGTATAACGAAGCCTACATCCGTTTAACTTCAACACGTTATCAATTAACAAATTAAATTGAACAAAGGATTTTTGTTGCGCGTTTACTCAGTCTATAATCTGTATATATATATACACATACGATCAACACATTAACAATACTACCGGTTAGCGTAAGTACTCGTGTTCTTATCGTGTTTACATCTTTATAAGCAGGTAGCGCTCATCTGTTGGAACCTTGTATCGCCGACTATTCGTTATCAGTTACCGATCTTGCTAATCGTTTAATAAAATAGTTTTCATCATGTCATTATTGTTAGGTAAACATTCGTCTCGTAAACAAAGTTGCTTTAAGAAATCGAAATCTCACTCTACGGACGATGAATATACAGTTCAAGATTTATCACAGTTACGTAGAAAGCGTACTTTAGCTATGAAGCGGTTGGATAAGGCATTGGAAATAGGTTCATTAGCAATAAGTGATGACTCACAACGGAATTTATTTCTTTCTTATTATCAGGAACTTAAACATATTTTAGATAGTTTTGAGAGTGCTCAACAGATTATTTTGGAGCTTTTAGATGATCCGGATCATGCAGATAATTCGCTCCAGGATACATTTGACGATAAATATTTTCAAATATTATCTATTCATCGTAGTTTAACTAAAAGTGAACCTCAAGTAAATAATAAACAAAGTTCTTCATCGTCGAATATCCGTTTACCGAAAATTGTTCTTCCAACTTTCAGTGGTGACATCAAGAAATGGCCTGAATATCACGACACTTTTAATGCATTGATTCATAATTCTAGTAATCTTACCGATACGGAAAAATTTCATTATTTATTCTCATCGTTGACCGGCGATGCATTATCTGTTATCAAGGCATTCCCATTAACTTGTGAGCACTATAACGATGCCTACAAGGCCCTTGTTACTCGCTATCAAAATAAACGACCTTTAGCCTTTACATCATGGAAGGACCTTTTAAATATTAATTTTAATACTACTGACGGTAATGAGTTTAGAAAATCATTGGACCTGTTTGAGGAAAATTTAATTATTTTAAAGAAAATTATTTTACCTGAGGACCGATGGGATTTTGTATTAGTCTACCACCTTCTCTCTAAGATAGACTCAGACTTGCGTTGCGATTTCGAGGAAAAATATCCAGATATTGAGTTTCCTCCATATTCACAGTTGAAGTCTTTCTTACACTTGAAATGTGAAGCGCTTTTACGTGATTCTCATTTTTGTGAAGCTAATAATAAACCTTCGAGTAAGCCACAACAACGATCTGTAAAATCTTACCAAACACATAAACGGGCAAACGTGTCTCATGCGCTTGTGGGCAGTACTGATACACCTCAAGTTGCCACAGCAAGTACTACAAGCCGCGACCCTGCTACGTCACAACCAGTTAAGTGCGCGTTTTGTGGTGACACTCACTCAATCTCATCATGTCAAAGTTTTCTAAATAAACCCGTAGATGAGCGGATATCTATCGCAAGCAAAAGTAATTGGTGTTTCAATTGTCTTCGAGCCTCACATCAATTAAAAGGTTGTACTTCTATTTTTAAATGTCGTAAGTGTAATCATAAACATCACACTTTACTTCACAAAGACAAACCGGTCGAGTCGAACCCAACCTCTTCATTATTTTCTAATAATAATAACACAACTGTTTTATTAGCAACTGCCATCGTGCAGGTACGGGATGCGGATGGCAAGTTCGTGTCTTTTCGAGCTCTTTTCGATTCCGGGAGTCAGATCAATTTAATTACTGACTCAGCTGCTAAAAAATTAAATTTAAAACTATCCAGTCCTACCACAACTATAAGTGGAATCGGTGAAGCCCCGGCTTCAATCTTAGGAGACATTAATTGCTCCATTGGGACTGGTGATCAAGTTTTATTTAATTTAAATATGCACGTAATGTCGAAAATTTGCGGGGACCAACCAATAGCTAAATTAAATACATCGGGTTGGTCTCATATCAATTCACTATCGTTAGCCGATCCCGGTTTTGACATTCCTGGCCGGATTGACCTACTGTTCGGTGCGGACGTATTTGCGGAATCGCTTCGTAATCGTAATATTAAAGGAAAATCACATCAACCTACCGCTTTCGACTCAGTCTTTGGATGGATATTGCTCGGTAAAACTTGTTTGGATGCATTACCACCCGCAGCATCCCTTACCCCAGATGAGATAACATGTGAACAACACATTATCACAACTCATTCTCGTGACTCATCTGGGCGGTACATCGTGCAGTTGCCATTCAGGGACGATTCCGAGCCTATGTTCACTGGTTCACGTGACATTGCTTTGCGTCGCTTCTATGCGATTGAACGTCGACTGTCACGTGACCCCGATTGTCTTCGTGAATATTGCGATTTTATGTCCGATAATATATCTGCGGGCCATATGTCATTAGTCTCTCCAGATGACGTGGGGAATGGGAAATACTATATTCCCCATCACTGCGTCATACGTCCTGATAGCACCACGACTCGCCTTCGTGTCGTATTTGACGCCTCTGCAAAAGATGCACGTTCTCGATCGTTAAACGAAAGTCAACACATCGGTCCAAAATTACAATCAAACATTTTGGAAATTCTCTTACGCTTTCGTGAACACGACGTCGTTTTCATGGCAGATGTGCGTCAGATGTACCGACAGATTACACTCTTCGATGGCCATCGTGACTATCAGCGAATTCTCTGGAGAGCTTCGCCTAGCGAGCCTCTTTCAGAGTTTCGTCTGAATACGGTCACGTATGGCATCTCTTCATCCCCCTATCTCGCTTGCCGTACTTTGCGACAGCTTGCTGATGATGAGGGGGATTCTTACCCGCTCGCCAGGAGTGTAATCTTGTCGGACACCTACATCGATGACGTCGTCACCGGTAGTCAGGACTTCGCCACTGCACAAAGAACAAAACCACAACTTATCGCTCTTTTCAAAAAGGGAGGTTTTCATCTTCGGAAGTGGGTGTCAAATGACAATCGGCTTCTATCGGATCTTCAACCTGAAGATTGCCTCACTGATTCTGTATCGTTAGATAAAGTTGAACCGGCTTCTTTCAAAGTGTTGGGACTCAAATGGGATCCCTCAACTGATTCGTTTCTTTTTGAAGTTCAATCTTCACATCGGCCATGTACCAAACGGTCTATTCTTAGTAAACTCGCTAGAATCTTCGACCCGTTAGGATTCTTATCCCCCTTGACAATACATGTTAAAAGCTTAATCCAAAAGCTTTGGATTATCGGTGCCGGATGGGATGATGTTCCCCCTAACGAGGTCATCAGTACATGGAACAAATATCAGGAGCAACTTTCTCAGTTGCATCATCTAAAAATTTCGCGTAGAATCACTCGTACTGATTCACAATCTTACGAGCTACACGGGTTCTACGACAGTTCGGAAACTGCATATGGCGCGGTAATTTTTTTACGAGTAACAGACGTAGATAACAATTCTTACGTTCATCTCGTTTGTTCGAAAGCTCGCGTGGTGCCCTTAAAACGTACGTCATTGCCACGTCTCGAACTCTGCGCTGCAGTTTTGCTTTCAGATCTGTACAAATTCGTTACAGAAACTTATCTGTCTCGTATTCCTATTTCAGCTGTCTTTTTGTGGTCCGATTCCACCGTTACACTCTCTTGGTTGCGTTCACCCTCATGTCGTTGGTCTACCTTCGTTGCCAATCGCGTGAGTCATATTCAAGAAATAACAGCTATTGAATATTGGCATCACGTGTCCTCTGCAGACAATCCTGCAGATGTTTGTTCGCGAGGCCAATTTCCAAGTGAACTTCTTCACAACTCGTTATGGTGGGCGGGGCCACGATGGTTATCCGAACCGCACGAGACATGGCCATCTTGTATTGACAGCGTTACTAATGACGAGCAGAAGGTTGTTGAGGCCGAGACTCGTAAATCTCCTGTGTTAGTATCGACTGTGCATCCTCGGGAACAACAAGTTTCAATTATCGACTATGTATTAAATCGTTTTTCATCGTTAGAAAAAATCGTTCGTACCTTTGCGTACATCTATCGTTTTCTTCAAAATTCTCGAAACCCGACTATTGCTAACCGTAGTGCGTTTCTTAACAATTTAGAACGTCATAATGCATTGATGACTATTGTGAGACACGTTCAAGGTCAAACATTCGCGGAAGAAATAAGTAAACTGAAATCAAGTAAAGTAGTTTCAAAACCGTTCAGTAAACTTAATCCTTTTATCGACAAAAAGGGAATTCTCAGGGTGGGCGGTCGCCTCGCTCGATCTGGACTAGAGTTTGAGCAGCGACATCCTGCGCTTTTGCCTTCTGATCACCCGCTCACCTTGTTAATCATCGATTTCGTTCACCGTAACTACTGTCATCCTGGAATTAATACCACGCAGTATTTGGTTTTACAACAATTCTGGATCGTCTCCGCGAAACGCGTCATTCGCCGTTGTCTTGCTAAGTGCATTCAATGTTATCGTACAAATCCAGTGCCTTTGCAACCGTTTATGAGCGATCTTCCTACGTATAGAGTTAGCCAGGTGAAGCCTTTCTCCGTGGTGGGAGTCGACTTCGGTGGGCCCTTCCGTATCAAGCTGGGCACTCACCGTGGGGCAAAAATAGATAAAGCCTATTTATGCCTATTCGTGTGCCTAGCTACGAAGGCCGTCCATTTAGAGGTGGTCTCCACACTATCGGCAGAGGGTTTCATTGCTGCATTGCGTCGTTTTGTGGGTCGTCGCGGACGTTGTTCAACTATACACGCTGATTGCGGAACCAATTTTGTCGGTGCTAGAAATCAACTCACTGCTTTAATGCAAACTGCGTCTAGCACGGAGAAAATTGAGTTTAAATTCAATCCACCATCCGCTCCCCATTTCGGAGGAGTTTGGGAGATTCAAATCAAAGCCGCGAAGCAACATTTGTATCGCATAGTCGGTGATCAGGTTTTAACATTTGAAGAACTTACTACATTATTCGTACAAATCGAGGCGGTTTTAAATTCACGGCCCTTGTGCCCTGTCAGTTCGGACCCTAATGACTTGTCAGCATTAACACCGGGTCATTTCCTTACATTGGAGCCTTTGGCCGCTGTCCCCGATGATGATTACTCCAACGTCAATATTCATCGTCTTCATCGGTGGCAGTTGTTGCAGGCCTTCCAACAAAGTTTTTGGTCAAGATGGAAACACGAGTACTTAAATTCACTCACTCAACGCGCCAAATGGACCAAGAACTCAAAACCATTAAGGGTGGGCTCGCTTGTGATCATCAAGGATGACAATCGACCTCCTCTTGCATGGTCACTCGGCAGGGTGACTGATCTTCTTCCTGGCGCTGACGGAGTAGTTAGAGTCGCAATTCTTAAAACCGCTACCAGCAATTCTGTTAAGCGACCGCTGGTCAAACTCTGTCCTCTACCGATAGAGGATTAACGTATTATTTAACTTAAGATTATTAAGCACCGTAGGTTAGGTTGATTAGATTCGTAGTTCAGTGGCTATTAAGGTTTAACGTTTTCTTCCTAACTTTTCTATTTATATTTCGTATCTTCGAAAATACCATAGGTATTTTGGTGGGCGGAATGTTTCGTCATCATACAGATTCTTAAAATCAGATCGTTTACAATGTACCACGGACACACACGATGTTCTTAACGATTTTCAGCAGTGGCAATCACAACTGTTTTTACGGTTGTCATACGTGCCGTACTCGTTACCCGATTGGTGCTCCTGCTGCAACTGTCATGACGTCACAACCGCTACCGGACGAACGGCCGCCCCACTAACTAATATTCGTTTTTCTCACCATCTTGCACGCGCGCGCGCTCCGCGATCTATCTCAAGAAAACCCTTTAAACGCGTCAACTCGATCGATATTCTGCTAGGAATCCCTATTCCGAGCAGTTCGTGACCTTCAGCAACAACTGTGGTGAAATCAGAACGCAGGCGGGTCATCGGCAGCAGATATAGCAGACCAAGGTACGTGCACGTGTTTTAGTTTGTTACTGCTGCACTTCCTGAACATCGTTTGTGTCCTCGTCCAGCCTCTCGGGCTGTCCCAAGTGTGTAGTTCCTCATCGTTTTTACCGCGACTGCACAGATGGATACCAGTTTTACTGAATTCAGCTGAATACCGTATTATACATTTAGTGACTGCCGATCTGAACTCCACAACACATTTTACTGGGAAACACAGTATCCCATAATAAGACTGGTTGTCAGAATTGACTTCACGACTGTCAAAGATCTATATATGACAGCCGGGACAGTTGAGATCCGAACCCCGCAGGGGGTGCCCTTATTTGACATTGCTGATGTAGTTGGTTTTTCCTATTGCCCTGGCTGAAGGCCTTAAGGTACTCACTAAAAGTCTCTTCATACAAAAAAATATTGCTTACCTTATTTATTTTAGCCTTACGTGGTGGTAGATACTATGGTTCTGCCGCTGAAAGAAAGCGTTGACAGGTCAACAGGAATAAATATTTAGATGTGGCAAAGAATTCACGAAACATAAATTACATTCATGCATTTGTCCTATAAACGTATTCTATCATTACTAAGTAAACTGACTCTATACCATACATACTCTTCACCCCTTTTCTTCAGTGGTAAACCTTTCAGTAACAACATTCCATATATATCCAGGTGCCCTCCGAGCGCAGCCTGGCGTAACATCAGCCCGCGTCTCCCTCAGCGCTGGTGTAGCGAGAGTGAGGGTGGCAGGAGGGTCAGCACGCGCTCAGCAGTTAGCTGCAGTGGTTGATGAGCTTGGCTTCTGTGCTGCTGTGCTGCCGAGTGATCATGCTGGTGAGTAGTCTGGTCTGCCCCAGTGCTGGGCAAAAGATATCTGGTTGTCGGGCCAAGGCAGAAACTGGGATATCCGTTTTAAATTCTATCTATGTAACTAAATTGTTTTTGTCCGTCTAGTACCGTTGAAAATCTCATAAAAATTATAAAGTCGTGCATATTGAACCTTATATGACGCATCTATTAACCAATAATCTACAAATAATTGTAATAATTTAGTTTTGAAAAGAGTAACCTATAGAGTTTCTTGCCGGCTCTTCTCCATAGGAAGGACACTTTGGAACCGAGCAACTAGAGTCAGTAGATTTAACGTAACGTTTCTTACGCGCCTTTTTTTTTGGTTTATAAGAAATAAGAACTTTTTGATCTGTTTTTTTATATTATGTAAACTTTTATTCCCTAATACTCCTGTTCCTCTATGATGTTGTCATATAAATTACAAACGCATTGTAACTGGTATCATTGTGTGTGTAATATAGTATTATTGTTGACAGACTCAACTACTCAGAGTAAAAGTGAAGAGGGCTCAGGGGATGGGATCAAACCACCTTCTCCTGTCAAGAGTCGGACACAGGCTAATGTAAGTATAACATTTGCTTAAGGTTGATTTTCTTGTATATTACTTTTGACATTGGCATGGTTATGCCTTTATTTTTAGTTTGTGACCGTTTTTTTGAGATTTTCGATATTGTGTTTTGAGTAGATTCTTTATATCCTCTTAGTTATCGCGTCATGTGGCGTATGTTTTTTGCCTAGACTTTGAAGTTTTCGGTATAGGATATCCCAAGGTTACTTATTGTGTAATTAAATATATCTTAAATTGACGACTTTTCACCATCATCTACCGCCCGTGCTTCTGTTGGGCATAGGCCTCTCCTTTGACATGTCAATTTCTTCAGACCTGTGCCATTCTCATCCAGATTCGATCTAAAACTTTTGCTATATCGTATCCGTGGCTATACCTCAATATAGTGGTTTCCGACTTTTAAATACATCACCTTGCAACTGGAGACATTTAACGTTTAAAAGAGCTTTAATCTATCCGAGATTTTGACCCATATTATTGGGATCCATACCTCAAAATTCAAAATGAAAGCACAAATCTTTATATCATTAGAATGCTGACCGTTTGTTTGTCTGTTCATTATCTATGTTTTACCCCTCCAGGGCACAGTATCTCCTACCGGTGAGGTGGAGATATCTCGCTGTACGCTAGAAGTACGCGGCATGACGTGTGCGTCTTGTGTAGCGGCTATAGAGAAACACTGCGCTAAGTTATATGGTGAGTTTGTTTTACTCATGTAAGAAGTATTTTATAACTCTGATAGAGATTGTTTTCAGAATCTTTTTCTTAAATGTGTTGTTAAAATATTGTCCATCTATCAAAGGACTCTATGGCCTGCATTTGAGGACTGCTTGAAGCCTGCACCGCGTCATTTTATGCTTATTGTTCTAGGATACGCTGACTTTTTATGAGGCAAAGCTGCATTCTTATGTGATAGCACTATGTTTTATATAGTGACGCCGTGTTTTTAAGTGGAGACGCCGCTTTTTTATATCACGCAACTTTTTAGGTAACGACGAGAACCTTATGATCCTAGGCCGTTATTGCAGCACCTCTTTAAAAGCACTTCTCGACCTTCGATCTTCTTGATCTTATCGAATCTTGATGTTTAAAGCTCAAAAGTTAATACCAACCTTCCATTTCCAGGTGTCCACTCAATACTAGTAGCTCTCCTAGCAGCCAAAGCTGAAGTACGGTACGAGCCGCGGAAGATATCCGCAGCGGATGTCGCCAACTCCATCACCGAGCTCGGCTTCCCCAGCAGCGTGCTCAGCGACTGCGACGGCAGCGGCCAGCGCGAGGTGCACGTGCTGGTGAGTGAGGACCTGCTCCCAGCCAGGGTCAGCAGTCGCAGGAGCTAGGCTCCCCAGCAGCGTGCTCAGCGACTGCGACGGCAGCGGCCAGCGCGAGGTGCACGTGCTGGTGAGTGAGGACCTGCTCCCAGCCAGGGTCAGCAGTCGCAGGAGCTAGGCTCCCCAGCAGCGTGCTCAGCGACTGCGACGGCAGCGGCCAGCGCGAGGTGCACGTGCTGGTGAGTGAGGACCTGCTCCCAGCCAGGGTCAGCAGTCGCAGGAGCTAGGCTCCCCAGCAGCGTGCTCAGCGACTGCGACGGCAGCGGCCAGCGCGAGGTGCACGTGCTGG
Source organism: Autographa gamma (assembly GCA_905146925.1). Taxonomy (NCBI): domain Eukaryota; kingdom Metazoa; phylum Arthropoda; class Insecta; order Lepidoptera; family Noctuidae; genus Autographa; species Autographa gamma. The sequence goes on along the minus strand of LR989878.1, from coordinate 638,119 downwards.
TGAGTGAGGACCTGCTCCCAGCCAGGGTCAGCAGTCGCAGGAGCTAGGCTCCCCAGCAGCGTGCTCAGCGACTGCGACGGCAGCGGCCAGCGCGAGGTGCACGTGCTGGTGAGTGAGGACCTGCTCCCAGCCAGGGTCAGCAGTCGCAGGAGCTAGGCTCCCCAGCAGCGTGCTCAGCGACTGCGACGGCAGCGGCCAGCGCGAGGTGCACGTGCTGGTGAGTGAGGACCTGCTCCCAGCCAGGGTCAGCAGTCGCAGGAGCTAGGCTCCCCAGCAGCGTGCTCAGCGACTGCGACGGCAGCGGCCAGCGCGAGGTGCACGTGCTGGTGAGTGAGGACCTGCTCCCAGCCAGGGTCAGCAGTCGCAGGAGCTAGGCTCCCCAGCAGCGTGCTCAGCGACTGCGACGGCAGCGGCCAGCGCGAGGTGCACGTGCTGGTGAGTGAGGACCTGCTCCCAGCCAGGGTCAGCAGTCGCAGGAGCTAGGCTCCCCAGCAGCGTGCTCAGCGACTGCGACGGCAGCGGCCAGCGCGAGGTGCACGTGCTGGTGAGTGAGGACCTGCTCCCAGCCAGGGTCAGCAGTCGCAGGAGCTAGGCTCCCCAGCAGCGTGCTCAGCGACTGCGACGGCAGCGGCCAGCGCGAGGTGCACGTGCTGGTGAGTGAGGACCTGCTCCCAGCCAGGGTCAGCAGTCGCAGGAGCTAGGCTCCCCAGCAGCGTGCTCAGCGACTGCGACGGCAGCGGCCAGCGCGAGGTGCACGTGCTGGTGAGTGAGGACCTGCTCCCAGCCAGGGTCAGCAGTCGCAGGAGCTAGGCTCCCCAGCAGCGTGCTCAGCGACTGCGACGGCAGCGGCCAGCGCGAGGTGCACGTGCTGGTGAGTGAGGACCTGCTCCCAGCCAGGGTCAGCAGTCGCAGGAGCTAGGCTCCCCAGCAGCGTGCTCAGCGACTGCGACGGCAGCGGCCAGCGCGAGGTGCACGTGCTGGTGAGTGAGGACCTGCTCCCAGCCAGGGTCAGCAGTCGCAGGAGCTAGGCTCCCCAGCAGCGTGCTCAGCGACTGCGACGGCAGCGGCCAGCGCGAGGTGCACGTGCTGGTGAGTGAGGACCTGCTCCCAGCCAGGGTCAGCAGTCGCAGGAGCTAGGCTCCCCAGCAGCGTGCTCAGCGACTGCGACGGCAGCGGCCAGCGCGAGGTGCACGTGCTGGTGAGTGAGGACCTGCTCCCAGCCAGGGTCAGCAGTCGCAGGAGCTAGGCTCCCCAGCAGCGTGCTCAGCGACTGCGACGGCAGCGGCCAGCGCGAGGTGCACGTGCTGGTGAGTGAGGACCTGCTCCCAGCCAGGGTCAGCAGTCGCAGGAGCTGGCTCTGAGAAGTATCTCCGGACAGGTCAATGAAGAAACCAGGTTCCTAGATTGTCTAGCTATCTTTGGTCCTTTCATCGTTGTCGCAGATTCCATAACACAAGTGCAGTATCAAAAACCGCTGAAGAAAATTAGTATTCAAATCAAAAACATTGTTACAGATAAAAGGCATGACATGCGCGTCGTGCGTCAACAAAATAGAGAAGAGTGTACTTAAGCTGACCGGCGTAGTGTCGTGTACAGTCGCCTTAACTACCAGCAAGTGAGTGGAGTAACCTTATACAAGGTGTTACCGAAAGGGTATATCTTTACGAAAGGGGTGAAGAGTATGTATGGTATAGAGTCACTTTACAAAGTTTCAGCTCAAAATGAGTTTACTTAATAATTGTGGCCTATTTTGGTATAAATTTTTGATGTAGTCTTTAGTCTTTTGGATAGATATATCCTGTTGAAAACAGCCTGGTACTACTAGATATCTATGATGTATGTGTGTATGTATGTATGTTTTATACTACATTATAGATATCTAGTAGTACCAGTTTTATAATTCCCTTTGGCAATATTTCTCTTTTTATAATTTTCAGAATTTATGTGCATTTTATGTTTCGGTTTTTATTTTTCAAGACATTTTTTATCTAAATGCAATTAATACCAACTTTAAACTCGATGTTATCATCTCTTCTTCTTTCTATACTTAAAGGCAATAAATATAATACAGAATAGTGAAATCCTAGATTTAACTTTATTCTTTAAATTATTTTTATGATCATGCCGTATTGCTAATATATCTCATAACATACACAAATAAGTTTTTTTTTTATAAAATCCGTTAAAAATGTTTTTTTTTTCTTTACAGAGGTAAAATAAAGTACAACGCAGAACAAATAGGTCCTCGAACTATATGTGAAGCTATCAACAACCTGGGTTTTGAAGCCAGCGTCGAAACGCCGCATAACAGAGGGACTACCAACTATTTAGAACATAAGTAAGTTTATTTTATTTTAATTTTTGCATTTATATGCTGTGAAATATACTATACAACTTGAATATTTTGCCATATGTAGTCAATTAACTCATTTAAAAGAAAGTTTATAAACTTAGTCGTTTGATCAGGATATTTTTACTTCTAAATAAAAGTAGAAATTATTGATGATTATTTCATTTTTGGTCCGAAAATACTACCTTGGAGACCTTTTTTGTATCTTGTTAATTAATTTAGTTAGCTTTATTATGGTAAAAAGATTCCAATAAATGTTAGTTTTAATGAGAAGAACTTAAAAGTATTATAATGCGTGGGTCCCATCTATGTACCTTGAGGAACTCCACACATTCTCATAAGAATTATTACGAAAAGGCATGTTTTGTGTAAATTCCAAATTAATATTATCTTGTTATTACTTTCTACGTCATCGACCATTAATTAAAAATACATTTACGCCCAATTTTTAACAACAAACCTATGATCTACAATATCAAACGCCTTACACAAATCTTTACCAACATTATATCGTTGTTTATTTACCAACCAGGGAAGAAATCCGCAAATGGCGCAACGCGTTCCTAGTGTCCCTGGTGTTCGGCGCGCCCTGCATGCTCGCCATGGCGTACTTCATGGCGGCCATGCGGGACCACTCCGCGAAGGACATGTGTTGTGTGCTGCCCGGACTCAGTCTCGATAACCTCATCATGTTCTTACTGGCTACGCCGGTGCAGGTAAATATACTTAAGTTATTAACATAACATATCATCACGCCTGTATCCCCGAAGGGTTAGGCAGAGATGTACAATGTACACCCACAGTTCGCCGATATGTTTTAGGTCCCATGTAATAGGGGGCGAGCCTATTGCCACTAACTGGACACAAATCCAAACTTCGACCTGCTACTGAGAATTTCATAGAAAAACCCAATAACATTTTGGTCGACTTGGGTATCGAACCCAAGACAATAAGCGTAGCAATCGCGCTTAGCATCACTAGGCCAACAAGGCAGTTCTTATCAGTAGCCCTAAAATGTCCCACTGCTGGGCAAAGGTCTTCCCACTCTCTCTACACTTTTCTCTCGGCCATGCGGGGCCAAAGAGCTTAGGACATGTGTTGTGTGCTACCCGGACTTAGTACATTTGTCAAGCGTGAATTATATCTTTCGAATAGAAAACACCAGTTGTTGGAAAACCTGGCTCTTAGTAAATTGAAATAATATTCCCTATCTATAGTTAGATTTTTAAATTTCCAAAATTTAAAAGCTTGAAAGTTTTTTTTGGAATCAAAGCATTTTGATTTACTATTTATATATCAAAGTTCGTGTATATAAAAAAAAGTAATTGTGTATTAAATATAATTATTCATTTGCAGTTCATAGGCGGCTGGCACTTCTACAAGCAAGCGTACAAGGCTTTAAGACACGGAACCTCGAATATGGACGTCTTAATATCTATGACGACTACTATCAGGTAAGCATAATTATATCTTCACGAGCTGTGCCCCGCGGTTTCACCCGCGTTAATACCTATTCTTTATATATATATAATTCTTCTGTGAGTGTGTATGTCACTGAACTTCTCTCAAACGACTGGACCGATTTTGATGAAATTTTTTGTGTTTAGATTCACAATTTTGTCCGCTGGACAATTCGGTCATGTAGTTTCGGAGCCTATCCAATTCAAACAAACAATCAAATCTTTCCTGTTTATAATATTAGTATACATTATAATTAGCTTTGACTAGCATTACTTGTGATATCCTTAAAAATGTTTTTTTTTTATTGTTCCTTTCCTCTTTTCTTCCAACTTCGTTGTCTCTGGTTAAATAACACAAGTGCTTTAGCTACTTACTTTGGGTTGAAAGCAATATGTACAGACAGCGTATTGCTGGGGGAGTTGGTTTGGATTAGGATCGGTACATGTCTGGCGGTGGTGGTGAATCGCGGCACCGGACGCGGACGGATGCATGATAGAGCTTCGACCTTTCGCACTGAACTGATGATGCCTTGGTGCGTCAGGGGTTAGATGTTTTAGTATGTGTTTTTTCGTTGGGCGGCTGATGGCGCGCGGTGCCCTTTCCGCTGGATATGAACTAACCCTTATGGTGTTGTGTATTTTGTAATATTGACGTTTGATAAGTGATAATTTGAAGCCTTATTTATTTTTAAATTTGATTACATTACTTAAGTAATTTTGTGCATCGTCTGCTCAACTTCTATTATTTGTTGACAGTTACGTATACTCCCTTGCCGTGGTGATAGCAGCCATGGCTATGCAGCAAGACACGAGCCCCGTGACGTTCTTCGACACGCCGCCCATGTTGCTCGTTTTCGTTTCGCTCGGCCGCTGGCTCGAGCACATCGCTAAGGTAAACTACAGCCATTGAGGTGATTCCCAAGAAGAGTAGTTAGACACGAGAGTAATGATGTTTTTAGATATACTTGTTGAATAAATAAGTGCTGATCACTCGATGCACAAATAATGCGCCGAATAAAAATTGTGCATCGGCTGCTCAGCGTGCATTTTACTTGACTGTTTACCGTAGAATTCTTGGAGAAGGTCTACGCAACAACCAGTAGAATTATTGATGTAACATCGTTTATAATCTTTATGCTTGTATGTGTTAGAATAAGTTTTTTCTCAGTCAAGTTAAATGTGAAGAAATATAAGTACGTATTTTTTTTGTATCGGTAACTGTGATATCAGCCATCTTCATATTTCATCCCTTATAAAGATACTCCTATTTCAACAATATAACATTTTATATTGTCTCCAGGGTAAAACGTCAGAAGCTCTCTCGAAGCTGCTATCCCTGAAGCCTACAGAAGCTGTGCTGGTGACCCTCGATGAGGAAGGGAATCCGGTCAGCGAGAAGAGCATTCCAGTAGATCTGGTGGAGAGGGGAGATGTGCTCAGGGTAAGTGGTATTGCTAGAGGAGTGTGATGCAAAGTAAAAATATAATCTTAACTTAAACGAGATAATTATAATTCAACGGGAATGCGCGAACATGTGCTGCATATTTATAGTAATACTAGCTGTGCCCTGCGGTTTCACCCGCATGAGTACCTAGCTCCCGTTCCCGGTGACTATGTTATTCAGGGCGTAGATGTATCCAACAAATCACTAACGTATCAAAGTTCAGGATTACTATTTTTTTTTTCAGCGCATTTCCATTTTTTTTCTTTCATAAGAACCTTCTCCTGATAATAACAGAACAAAAAAAGAATTAGCGAAATCGGTCCAGGCGTTATTGAGTTATGCGCTAACCAACACATTTACACAAACATTAGCTATTCATTTTTATATATAAGATTATAGAACAGGGATTAGCGCGAACATGCATAAATAACTTTGTGGGCTTGACGTTTCGACCAGTTTACACCGGCCGTGGTTGCAAGCGGACTGTCATTCTACGGTATACTTGCGGAGGAAAGGAAACTGTATGATATTGAATAAATTGATGATTATATCGAAGGCATTTAGAGGTTTAGAGTTTGGTGTACAGTTATTAATTCTTCTGCGAAACGTTATGATTCACAATCTTATATTGCGTTACTTTTAGATAAATGAAAGACTTTATTTTGTTTAAATAAAAAAAGTATGTAAAACATTGAACTAGAATACTCGAGCAATATTATCTTAAGTGCTTAATTATGGAGCTTTTACTCTAAATTTACACTGAGAAGTAGATCGTAATCCATTCAGAAGCGAAATAATTTATAATCAAGCAAGATATCAAGACACACTGAGCTCATATTGCGTAGGTCGGAACTCAAATAATGAGTTAAAATATGAAGGTAGAACGAGCAACATCCACTGTCAAGACGAACACCACCTCAGTCTGCCCGTGACCATGATACCTGCAAAGGTGTCGAAACGTCGGGACCTAAAATCTAAATGTAAACCTCCTGACGACCTCCGTGGTCGAGTGGCGTACACACCGGTTTCAAGGTGTCGCTAGCTCTGAGGTCCCGGGCACGATCCCCGGACAGGTCAATGTAAAAATCACATTTCTACATTGTCTCGGGTCTGGGTGTTTGTGGTATCGTTGTTTCTGGATTCCATAACACAAGTGCTTTAGCAACTTACTTTGGGTTCAGAACAATGTATGTGATGTTGTAGGCATTTATTAAAAAAAAAAAAACGAAAAATCCGCCAAACGTGATTTTATTTCAATGTCTAACATTCGCGTATCCTAAGAAACCAATATGAAATAATTTATGTTAAACATTTTTACTGACCACACGATGCACAGTGTTGTGCATCGTGTGATCAACTCCTTACCATCATATTGTATCACCAGGTAGTGCCCGGCGCTAAGATCCCGGTTGACGGGAAGGTGCTCATAGGACAGAGTACGTGTGATGAGTCACTCATCACTGGGGAATCTATGCCGGTGCCTAAGACTAAAGGTAAGATATTGTAGATTGAGATATGATTTGATGAATGATGATGAAAATTGAATTTGTATTGTGTTTGTGCCCAATTTTAGAGAAGTGTTATATCGAAATAACTATTACTTAAAATATAAATTAAAACTGCATAGTTTTCAGATTGCATTGTTTCATATTGCATTGACGTCAATGCAATATGAAACCGTCGTTGTTTTCTTTATCGATTCCAATGGTTTTTTCCTCAGTTTTGGATTGGACTTCCGTCGGACATACTATCTTTGTAATACGTAATTGATAAGTCAATATATTCTTATTTTAGTGTAATAAATAGTTTTTTTTAAAAACCATCCTCCGACCCACTCCGTAACAGTGGTGTCAGAAGTGGGATACCAGTGTTGATATCGTCGTAACCGTTCCACTGGTATTCCCTATCGGGTCGTGGTTATCCTAAAAACTGAAAAGTGACCTTCTACGAACTTCACGTTGCCGACGAACTAATCCAACTCCGGGGTGTCCTTATTTTCGCTAAGCAAAACCACACCTCGACAAACTCAGTGCCATCTCCCTAAGACGAGTCGCGACAGTAAGCCTTACGAGTTTCTTGCGTAAGCCTGCCGATCGTCCAGAATCTTCGCTGCTTCCATCTCCGAAGGGCTCAACATACGTGAGCTCTGTCATCGTGATATCGCCGCAAGGAGCGGGTGATTGCCCTTGCCGCCCTGACACGCGGTGCTGCCACGTGGTGCTGCCACGTGTAAGCGTTGATCACGCTCAGGTGTCGTGCGCCGCCACCCCGCGCTGTCCCTGACGTCGCTGCTGCTGCTGGCCGCGACGCTGTACTCCTGCTCCAGTAATCGTGCTAGCCCAGTGCCAAGAAATGCGTATCGACTTCGTGTTCCTGTGTCTGTGAGTAAAACACATTGATTTGCTGTTATCGCTACCACATTCTAAATTACTAGTAGGTATTCCTATTACCTAAGGTATCACATATCGTAAATCCTATCCACACTTAAATATTTGTGTTACACATTTACCTTTTACGATCTTCTTTTAAGTTCATAATGTCGACAGAATCTAATGAAACTACTACCTCTAAGAAAACAGCGAAAATTGCGTTGAGCGAACAGTTTCCTATCAAGGTGCTTTGTGATTTTATTAGCCCTTATAAAGGAGAGCGTGAAACTCTTACCGCCTTTCTCACCAATTGCCAGAACGCCTTGGATCTAGCATCACCGAGTCAAACCATCTTATTAACAAAATACATTCTATCGCGCCTAGAAGGTAAAGCTCAGATCGCATGCTCTAATAAAATATTCGAGGATTTCAATCAATTGAAATGTTTCCTTAAACAAAATTTCGGTGAGAGAAAACATTACAATCATTTGCTGCTAGATTTACAGTCGTGTAAGCAATCGGCAAATGAAACTGTTGCGCAATTCGCACTTCGTGTAGAAAGTTGCCTTACCGATCTTCAATCAGAAATTTTTAATTCCGAATCCTTAAAAAGGGATATACCCGGTCGTATCGCTATGACCGAAGACTTGGCATTATTTCATTTCACTATAGGGTTAAATCTACGACTTAGTAATAATGTCAGATGCAGAAACCCAAAATCACTTAATGATGCGATTAACGTGGCTCTCGAAGAAGAAAAGATCCAAAACCTCGTATATAAAACATCTATTAAACCTAAATGCAGGATCTGTGGTAAACCCGGGCACTCGGACTCTGAATGCCGGGAGAGACAAAAGCGCACGGGTCAACCATATGCTCCGTCGGACCCTCAACCATCAACATCATTTAATAACTCGGGGTCTCAACTTTTCTGTAAATATTGCAAAAATAGGGGTCACGATATTACTCAATGTCGCAAAAGAAAATATAATAATGAACGGCGTAATACATCCAATTCTGAGAATCGCGATAGACCGGCTGCGATGCATCATATTACATTCGAGTCGCCGACGTCATCGGCACGGTCATCGGCCCCGTCACCGACACCTTATAATATTCCTTGTGAAAACGGTGACGATTCCAATAACTCTTTAAACTAACCCCTCGGACTGCGAATACGTGCCGTCGTTTTCCGAATAAATTAGGCACTCGTATCTTTACACATAAATTGCATAAAAATGATATCTCATCTCAACACGCTCTCTCGAGAGTCTCTGAATCGTTGAGTCAAAACCATACTTCATCTCAACCTGCTCCAAAGAGAGTCCCTGTTTCGTTGAGTCATCCCTCTGTTTCATCTCGACATACTCCTCCGAGAGTCTCTGTCTCGTCGAGTCCAAACCCTATCGCATCTCAACACACTCTTCCAAGAGCCTCTGAATCGTTGAGTCAAAAGCCTGCTTCACCTCAGCATGCTCCAAAAGGAGTCCCTGTTTCGCTGAGTCAAAATTCTGTCTCATCTCGACGCAGTTCACAGAGAACCGCTGTTCCGTCGAGTCAAAATACCATTTCACCTCGACGCGATTCTAACCGAGTCCCTGTATCGTTGAGTCCTAACCTTCCCTCTCACAATGAATCCGATGTGTCGCACTACACTAAAGAGGAAATTAAAATTAATCCTGAAATTCCTGTCTATGAGATATCTTCACACTCGAAGAAGGTATCTTTGCCACACGTATATATAAGTACTTCCCTTTCTGTTCATCCGTTGTGTCTTCTTATAGATACGGGAGCGAGTATTAGTTTGGTCAAACTGTCAAGTCTAAGCAAAGTGCCTGAATTGTCTCACGAAATAGCGAAGATAAAAGGCTTTAATAACGTTGGCACTTATTCAGAAACTTTAGGTACGTGTCAAATAAATTTTATTTGGAATAATAATTGCCACGAGTATAAATTTCATGTAGTTAACGATAATATTAATTTAGAATACGACGGTATCATTGGTAGCGACTTTTTAAATTATTTCAAGGCCAATATAGACTACACTTCACAATCGGTTCATATTAGCGGACAGAGTCTGGACATAAACTATATTCAACCGACTTACGTCATACCCTCTCGCTCCGAAGCGGTCATCGAATGCGCAGTGTCTAATTACTCGCGTGAACATTATAAAAACAATGAGGGCCTATTATTAGATCACTCAATAAGCGAAGGTATTTATATTGCAAATTGTCTTGTAACTATAAAACCGAATAAAAGAATTAATGTAACCGTATTAAATACTACTAACTCTGATATCCAAGTCCGAAATTTTAAGGTCCAGTTAACACCTCTTGAACTTGATATCACCACGGAATCCGTTAACGCTTTATCCTATTCTGAATCTGACAGACCACAAAGGGTATTAAATCTAATACGCTGTACTCACCTAAACTCCGAAGAAAAAGATGCCTTGCTAGAATGTTGTTCTGAGTACACCGACATTTTTCACTTAGAGGGTGAGCCTTTATCATTCACAAACGCGATCGAGCACACTATAGATTCGGGCGATGCGCCCCCTATTCACGTCAAATCCTACCGTTTCCCTGAGTGCCACAAAGAAGAAGTGGACTCACAAATTCGCAAGATGCTCGATCAAGATATTATACGTCCGTCAACGTCACCTTGGAGCGCGCCTGTTTGGGTAGTCCCTAAGAAGATGGATGCTTCTGGAAAAAAAAAATGGCGTATAGTAATAGACTATCGCCGTCTGAACGACGTCACTGTCTCTGAGAGTTACCCCTTGCCGCTTATCACTGATATCTTAGATCAGTTAGGCCACTCGAAATATTTTAGCACATTGGACCTGTCAAGTGGCTTCCATCAGATCAGAATGAACCCCCTAGACGCACAAAAAACGGGGTTCTCAATAAACACGAATTCTAGCACTACAGGGCACTACGAATTCTTGCGGATGCCTTTTGGGCTTAAAAACGCCCCATCAACCTTCCAGAAGTTGATGAATACTGTTCTTTCTGGTCTCCAAGGCCTCCACGCATATGTGTATCTTGATGACGTCATAATTTATAGCAGTAATTTGACATCTCATATGGAAAAAATCAGGTTAGTCTTTGACCGCATCCGAAAATTTAATTTAAAACTTCAACCGGACAAGTGCGAATTCTTACGACGCGAGGTCGCTTATCTTGGCCATATAATCACAGATAAGGGTGTTTGTCCAAATCCCGAGAAAGTCAAAGCCGTCTCTCAATTCCCTACTCCCAAGAATCCGAAGGACATAAAATCATTTCTAGGGCTAGTCGGCTACTATCGTCGTTTTATTAATAACTTCTCCCAAATCACTAAGCCATTGACCGCCCTTCTGAAAAAGGACGCTTTATTTCAATGGTCGCATAGCCAAGAACAAGCGTTTACCACCCTCAAGGACAAATTAACTTCAGCGCCTCTGCTTCAGTATCCTGATTTTACGCAACCATTCCTTTTAACTACTGATGCCTCTAATTATGCGATAGGAGCAGTACTCTCTCAGGGCGCAATTGGTTCTGACAAACCCGTCTCGTACGCATCGCGCACCCTAAATAAGGCCGAGGGCAACTATTCAACTATTGAAAAGGAGCTCCTAGCAATTTTATTCGGGGTAAGAACATTTCGCCCTTACTTGTTTGGTCGAAAATTCAAAATAATTACTGACCACAAACCTTTAGTATGGCTTTTCAATGTCAAGGACCCAGGATCTAGGCTTATTCGATGGCGTTTGAAACTCGAAGAATACGACTACGAAATCGTTTATAAGAAAGGTAAATTAAACGCAAATGCTGACGCTTTATCTCGGTTCCCTGTAAATGTGTTACAAGATAACGGAGCTTCCGATTCAATTATCTGCAATCCGGCACCGACATCTAATAACGAGGAAGACTCAAACGATTCACCATCCATATCGGAAACTTACGAGCAGTTCCTTAAAATTATAAAACACCCCGATGTGTCATTCGACACCGTCATCCGAGAACACAACGAGTCATTGATGAAAGCGAAGTGTAAACTTATTGCTTATCCGACATCCCTTGACCTAGACGAATCTGTGCCTTATTGCAAGGATATTATGGACGCCTCCACTAGCGAACCTAATATTTGCGACATAGAACGCGAACTAAACACCTACTACTCCACTTCTAACGATAATCATTTATTCACTCATTTATTTCTAAAAATAAATCATTATGACGAAATGAGTTACAAAGACATATTTAACCTCCTTCGCGACTATAGAGAAATGATAAAGTATTGGTACATAGAAGAAAAAGAATTCGCTATATCAGACTTTACAGATCCTTATACGAAACTATCTTACACGAAAATTTATAATATTTTATCGTTTCTATTTCACAACACAAACATTAAAGTCAACATCTACCGTAATTCTATACGATACCCGACCCCTGACGAGGTCAAACAAATTCTTAGAGATAATCACGATTCTCCTCTGGCTGGCCACCCGGGTATTTCGCGCATGTTTGAAAGAATCAAAACCCAATTCTGGTGGAAAAACATGAGGCAAGATATCGAGGATCATGTGAAAAATTGCCGCTCTTGCCAAATTAATAAACCTCTTAGGCAGACAAATAAGGCCCCCATGATTATCACGTCCACAGCATCTCGACCTAATGAAAAACTCTATCTTGATTTAGTCGGTCCGCTCCCTGAAACACATGAACACAAATATAAATTTTTGCTTACTTTGCAAGATGACTTAACTAAATTTTCTCAGGCCTATCCTATGCAATCCTGTTCCGCAGAAGAAACTGCGAGATCTCTAGTCCTATTCATATCCCATATGGGAATCCCTAAACTAATAATATCCGATCAAGGCACCAACTTCTGCTCTGATGTCTTCAAACAACTTGAGAAGCTGTTTAGCATTAAACACGTGTTCGCATCTCCCTATCACCCTCAGACATGCGGTGCCCTTGAACGCAGTCATTCCACTCTAAAAGAGTATCTCAGATCTTATATAGGTGAGAATCAACATACTTGGGACCTTTATATCCCTAGTGCTATGATAGCATATAATTCTAATATACATAGCACCACAGGTTACTCACCCCTGGAATTGCTTTTCGGGTTCAAACCCTACCTACCTTCAAGTATCGATACACTCGATACTAACACCTATACGGATTACATCCGGGCTCTTAATCATCGACTATACTACAGTCGTCAGAAGGCTCTCCAAAATATTCAAACCTCTAAAGAGAAATCTAAAACTTATTATGATTCCCGCACAAAACCATTATCCTATAAAACAGGTGACATGGTATACGTCCGTTGCCACCATAAACAGAATAAGGCACTATCTCCAGTATGGAAAGGTCCTTACAAGATAATAAAGTTAAATGGCAACCATTCTGTTACACTACTTATTAACCGTAAACACGTACGTCACCACTACGACGAAATCAAGCCGGCCGGTGACGTAACAGTATAAAATTAACAACGTAACGAATGATACATGAGCGCTTCATTGTTATTTCAGATCGACGCTGCTATCGCCGATCACATGCGAATATGTTTCTTCTATCGTCAGCAGTCCCGGCCTCTACTTTGATAAGCTCTTAGATATTAAGTTTACTAATAGTGATTGGAATGTAATAGCATACGTAGATATAAGTCATGTACAACCTAATTTAGATAAGGTCGAATTTTTATTTGAAAAACTTAACGTATTTTGCAACTCATTAACTTCTTTTAAAATACAGTCCGACTGTATTAATTCGTTATCCGCTTTAAAAAATCGTCACATTCTTAACGTAAGCAAATTCTCTTCTATATCGTATTTATTGGCTGATGAAAAACCCAACAAGCGTTTTAAAAGAGGTCTCATGGACCTCGGTGGCTCACTGCTGAAAACTATTTTTGGCACTTTAGATTCTGAGGATGCGCTTAGATTTTCAAAAGCCATAGAAGAAGTACAGACGGATGAAAAACGCCTTGCTCACCTCATGAAAGACAATATTCACGTAATTAAGTCGACTATATCATACTTCAATAACACTATATCTAAGGTGAATGAAAACGAAAATCACATATTACGAAATTTAGAAACAATCCATAAAATATTAGAAACGGTAACAAATAGTAACGATAAATTAGAAATTAAATCCGAGTTGAGTTCTTTGTTACATTCACTAGACTCTATCATAATGACCTTGTCTTTCGATATTGAGGATATTAATAATGCAATTCTTTTCGCGAAACTCAACGTTTTGCATCCGACGGTACTCAGCCCGCATCAATTGTATAGTGAATTAGATAAGCATAGGAACAATATTCCTAACCATTATGAACTCCCTATACCTTAACGTTACAGAATATACACGGGCTAATCGATATTTCGCAACTAGCGTGTTTTTTCCATTTAAATAAAGTTATTATTGTTGTTAAGATCCCTCTAATATTACCACAAGCCTATGACCTGTATAGGATAATTCCCCTACCTGTTCCTTACGATATGTCGAAACCCGATACCTACATTCTTATCGAGCCAACCAGCTCATATGTAGCGATCACAGCTGATCGAATGTTTTACTCACTCATAACAGACATAGACAAGTGCAAAGTAATAAGTGATAAGTGTTATGTGTGCATATTAACTAATGTGTTTTCAGCGATCGCGAATCCTACGTGTGAAACGATTTTCTTAAGTGATGTAATCAGTAAACTCCCTGACATGTGTGTAACAAAACTTATTCACGGCTCAATCGATCTATTTCATAAATTAACTCTAAACCGCTGGATCTTTGTACAATCAGAACCGGGCAAGTGTCACGTAACTTGTAATGATAAAGATATAAATTCCGACGTTATTTTGTTTGGTACCGGTATCTTGACCTTGCCCAGGAACTGTAGGGCTTTTTACAAAACGTTGCAATTTGCCGCTGTAGGCGAAACAGTTATTGGAAATGTTACTAATAAAATATCCAATTTCAATATCTTACAAGATGATTGTTGTGAGCGATCCAAGTTAAATAAAACTTTACAGCGATTACCCTATTCAAAACTTAACAACTTAGACAACCTCGATTCACTATTACGAGCCAGTATACATTTGGACTCTTTTGAAGAAGAGATTAATAAAATAGAAAATCCATCTCATTTCCAAACTTACAGCACTCATTATTTGTCTTTTAGCCTATGCATCTCTGTATTAACTTTGTTATACATCCTATACAAGAGCCGTAAGTTCCTTCTTTCAACTAACGCCCCATGTTGCATTCAAATATTCAATCAATGTTATAATAACAAAAATAATTCAGTTCCCGGATCTCAAACCGTAATTCATGCCGATACAGTAACAACAAGCAATGAGGACGAGTCAGATTCTGTAGAAGGCATGCGGGTGACGCCAACCCCTATTAAGAGAAACATCCTGTTTGGCAAAACTCACAATAATTAATTTGTAATGAATGCACATGGTTGGGTCTTTCTACATTGTTATCATCTAATCTATATTTCAATAATTGTATTTCAACTAATAAATAGTATCTAAGTTACTTTATTGTTAACCCTACTCTCGACTTTCATAAGTCTGGTATGAAATATTAAATAAAGATAATCAATAGTAATGATCGTAATTTTAGAGTAATTGTTCTGTTTCCTTACTAGCTATTTCCATGTCTTCTTATCTTAGGTTAATCTTAAAAATAGTAAAAATCTCGATGTTTCATTGTAACCTTTTCTATTCTTATGTTTGTAATTAATATAGCGAATACACAATATATATACCTATTGTAATGCCTCGACGTGAATCCAATCTAGCGCCCAAGGTTTAACACATATTAATGACATCTCTCATCACTTTCAAATGTGATGATCGAACTTAACGGGGGGGTTGTTATATCGAAATAACTATTACTTAAAATATAAATTAAAACTGCATAGTTTTCAGATTGCATTGTTTCATATTGTATTGACGTCAATGCAATATGAAACCGTCGTTGTTTTCTTTATCGATTCCAATGGTTTTTTCCTCAGTTTTGGATTGGACTTCCGTCGGACATACTATCTTTGTAATACGTAATTGATAAGTCAATATATTCTTATTTTAGTGTAATAAATAGTTTTTTTTAAAAACCATCCTCCGACCCACTCCGTAACAGAAGGTTCTCAATTTTGTGGTGTGTTTTTTTTGTATAATATTTAGGTGATATCTCCGGCAGTTGAGGATATATTTTTTTTTGTCGGCTTATGTTATTTGATTTATTTTATAAATTGAAAGTTGAAATGTCTTTTGAAGTGACTACAAAAGATGCTCAATTTGGTGGTGCCTTTTTGTATACTTAATTTAATGTCACCGGTAAAAGTGGATTTTTTAAAATTTTGTTTTTATCAATATGTGGTTTCTTTGGAGTCGCTTCTTTTGTACATTTATGTGTAGCCAATTATGTTCGAATCTTAACCTTAGGGTACGTCAACATCTCACTAACGAGCATTACGTGAGCAGCTTGCGGTATGCTCGCGAGCTGTCATCGTCTGGCGGACGGCGTTTTTGAAACTTGTTCGTTCGCGGCATGCTCTCGAGCAGCTCACGAGCTATTACTGTAATGCTCGTTCGTCAGATGGAGACGCACCTTTAGGTTAACAATCATGTTATTTCAGAAGATTTTATCCTACAACTAGCCTATTTTTCCACAGATTCCGTAGTAATAGGCGGCAGTATAAACCAGCACGGAGCATTAGTAGTGTCGGCCACTCACACGGGCGAGGCCAGCACGCTCGCGCAGATCGTGCGGCTGGTGGAGGACGCTCAGGCCAGCAAGGCGCCCGTGCAGAGACTAGCTGACACTATCGCCGGGTTAGTATATAGTACATGTTTATACAGTGTAGTATCAACCAGCACGGAGCATTAGTAGTGTCGGCCACTCACACGGGCGAGGCCAGCACGCTCGCGCAGATCGTGCGGCTGGTGGAGGACGCTCAGGCCAGCAAGGCGCCCGTGCAGAGACTAGCTGACACTATCGCCGGGTTAGTATATAGTACATGTTTATACAGTGTAGTATCAACCAGCACGGAGCATTAGTAGTGTCGGCCACTCACACGGGCGAGGCCAGCACGCTCGCGCAGATCGTGCGGCTGGTGGAGGACGCTCAGGCCAGCAAGGCGCCCGTGCAGAGACTAGCTGACACTATCGCCGGGTTAGTATATAACAAATAACTTCCTATTGTAGATAGACTAATTCCCATGTTGAGCAATCACACTTGGCATATGTAATGGCAGATTTGTGCAGGCCATGCACAAATCTCTACAGACAAGTTGATATCTAAAGGCATTGAGCACACGATGCACAAATCTCCACAGACAAGTTGATATCTAAAGGCATTGAGCACACGATGCACAAATCTTCACAGACATGTTGATATCTTAAGGCATGAGCTCACGATGCACAAATCTTCACAGACAAGTTGATATCTAAAGGCATTGAGCACACGATGCACAAATCTCCGCCACCTAGATATTCACCTCTTAAGACGGCACACGATGCACTCATTTTCACCACACAGAAATTTACATCGTAAAACACTGACCACACGATGCACCTATCTCTAAAATACAGTATTTTCCTCTTAAGGCGCTTATCAGACGATGCACAAATCTTCACAGACAAGTTGATATCTAAAGGCATTGAGCACACGATGCACCAATCTTCACAGACATGTTGATATCTAAAGGCATTGAGCACACGATGCACCAATCTTCACAGACATGTTGATATCTAAAGGCATTGAGCACACGATGCACAAATCTTCACAGACAAGTTGATATCTAAAGGCATTGAGCACACGATGCACAAATCTTCACAGACAAGTTGATATCTAAAGGCATTGAGCACACGATGCACAAATCTTCACAGACATGTTGATATCTAAAGGCATTGAGCACACGATGCACAAATCTCTACAGACATGTGATATCTAAAGGCATTGAGCACACGATGCACAAATCTCTACAGACATGTGATATCTAAAGGCATTGAGCACACGATGCACCAATCTTCACAGACAAGTTGATATCTAAAGGCATTGAGCACACGATGCACAAATCTTCACAGACAAGTTGATATCTAAAGGCATTGAGCACACGATGCACAAATCTTCACAGACATGTTGATATCTAAAGGCATTGAGCACACGATGCACAAATCTCTACAGACATGTGATATCTAAAGGCATTGAGCACACGATGCACAAATCTCTACAGACATGTGATATCTAAAGGCATTGAGCACACGATGCACCAATCTTCACAGACAAGTTGATATCTAAAGGCATTGAGCACACGATGCACAAATCTTCACAGACAAGTTGATATCTAAAGGCATTGAGCACACGATGCACCAATCTTCACAGACATGTTGATATCTAAAGGCATTGAGCACACGATGCACAAATCTTCACAGGCATGTTAATATCTAAAGGCATTGAGCACACGATGCACCAATCTTCACAGACATGTTGATATCTAAAGGCATTGAGCACACGATGCACAAATCTTCACAGACAAGTTGATATCTAAAGGCATTGAGCACACGATGCACAAATCTCCGCCACCTAGATATTCACCTCTTAAGACGGCACACGATGCACTCATTTTCACCACACAGAAATTTACATCGTAAAACACTGACCACACGATGCACCTATCTCTAAAATACAGTATTTTCCTCTTAAGGCGCTTATCAGACGATGCACAAATCTATCCCGCTCAGAACTTTTCATCTTAAGGCACTTAGCAGTATATGCACAAATATTTTACCACACAAAAATTAAACTATTGACTGCTATAAATTGAGAGTGACTACCGCGATACAGCCTTTAGTTCAGAATATGAAGGCTATTGTACATACATACATTATAATCACGCCTGTTTCCCGTAGGGGTAGGCAGAGACCACTTCTTTCCACTTGCTACGATCCTTACACACTTGTTTCGCTTCATCCACTGTCATTATTCCCTTGATACATGCTGTTCGGTTTCGGGTACTCTTGACCTGGCCATTGTGGTCTTAGTTAATGACCCATGGTCTTTAGCGGTTAACTTTGTCTGGAGGACTTATTGTTCATCGTTTTCTCAGATTTTTTTTACTATGCAAGTTTTATATGGTATTTACCAAATCTTAATATATATAAATCTCGTGTCACAATGTTTGTCCTCAATGGACTCCTAAACCACTTAACCGATTATAATAAAATTCGCTCACCATGTGCAGTGTGATCCAACTTGAGAGATAGGATAGTTTAAATCTCAAAATATAGTCGCAATTTTAATTTATTGCTAATTATTTGTCTGTTATTATTTGACAGTCACAATTATCTGTTAACTCCAAATGATTCTAACAGATGTCGATACCTTTCGACTGGGTTGAGTAAGTAATCAATAGATGGCGCTGCTATGGTAAATCTACGAACGTGATCTGCATTGCACCCGTGCGAAGCCGGGACCGGTCGCTAGTATCTCATATGTTAATGTTTTGTCAACAGGTACTTCGTTCCTCTAGTAGTGTTCCTATCTCTGCTGACGCTTATCTGTTGGATCATAAGCGGAGCCTTGAATATCGAGAGAATCAAGTTAATTACACCGGTGAGTTGATATCTAATTTTCTATGTACATTTGTAATAATATCCTGGGAAGACTTACACACGGTCATTTGATCCCAAACTAAGCGGACCTGCTATGGTAACCTGACAACTGATAAACACATTTTTTTTATGTTTCTAAGTATCATCCTCGTACATCAAGGAGTATTATAAAAAAGAATTAGCCAAATAGGTTCAGCTGCTCTCGACGTTTGCGCTTAGCAACACAATCAACGATTCATTTTAATATTATAAATATGTATTTAGAAATATATATTGAGTTTATCAGTGGTCTGATCACCATACCAGAAGTTCTCCTTAGTTTTGGATCGATGACCGTCGCTTCTCCCAGGATATTACATTAAAATTCTTCTCAAACGAAACCAAAACTCTTCTGCATCTATATATTCTCTCTCTACTCTCTCTAGAGCATGTACCTCTCCGCCGGCTTCCTGGAATGGGAGCTGATCATCCAGACAGCGTTCCACTTCGCGCTGTCCGTGCTGGCCATCGCGTGCCCGTGCGCGCTGGGGCTGGCCACGCCCACCGCCGTCATGGTGGCCACCGGCGTCGGCGCTAAGCTGGGACTGCTCATCAAGGGCGCCGAGCCGCTCGAGAATGCTCATAAGGTATGTCAAATAGAATATGATGAAAAATAACTTGTAAAATGTCCCGCCACACTTATAATGGTCTGTTTCATACACAATAATATAATAAACTAGCAAACCCGGCGAACTCCCTTTCGCCACCAGATGGCTTCGTTTTATGTAACATTTCGTTTGGTGATTAAAGATGAAGATATTTTTTTGTGTTTTCCTGAATTTTCTTTGCTATAAACCTCACGGAACCCGAGAACTTTCCATCGAATGCATAACCGTGGAAATCGGTTCGTGCGTTCTGGAGTTATAGCGTCAGGAAGGAAAACCCGACTTATTTTTATATAGTAGATAACTCATTATGTCCCATATTACAACAGCTGTCCACATCACTCATAATAGACAATTGCGCTCAGAATGTCTGACAATTAATTGTTCTGGCCCGTATTACTCATTGGATTTACAACACACCACTCCACTTTTATCAGAACGTAACACCTATCCCATCACTCACAATGTCCTAGCTCACTGTCATTGGCCTTTTTCACTCAGTACGATATATTTCCTCAAATACTCTCAGTGGTCAATATTACACACTATGTCCCACTTCACTTACAATGTCCCACCACCAACAGGTTAAGACAGTGATCTTCGACAAAACGGGCACGATCACCCGCGGCAGTGCGACAGTAGCCAAGCTGTCGCTGCTGACCGGCTCGGCCGCGTCGCTGGGCTCGGTGCTGGCTTGTCTGCTCACTGCTGAGCTTAACTCTGAACATCCTGTGGCTTCGGGTAAGTTTCTAATATGAAATACAGGGTGTTACCGAAAGGGTATATCCAAAAAGCGTAAAAAAATCTTATTACGCTTTTAGTAACATCCTATATATTTATTATTTTATTACAAGCGTTTTGTGTTTTATTTGATTTTTTAAATAGAATTTGTTTGTATTTTGATTAACGTGCATAGACTAAATCATGATAGGATAAATCTATAATTATTCACTTTCAATTTCAAATAATTTATGTATCATCACATAGGTATAATGTAACTTGTATGTTTCTGTACAGCGATCGTACGCTGGTGCAGTGCAGCGTTAGGTGGCGCTAGTGGGCTCACCTGTGTCAGCTTCGTGGCCGCTCCCGGCTGTGGACTGCGTGCAAGATTGAGACCCGCTGGCCAGCCGCCTGCGCTGAGAGATAATTATAATAATGCTGCTCCTAGGTGAGTTCTTCTAAACATAGGCAAACATTAATGTTATCTCAGAGACATAATGCATTACACACTTACCCATCAACGCCAAAACACACAAACGCACACACACATGATCAAAGTATCCACAAAATATGAAGGCTCTCGCACTTATTAAACATGCACACAAGCACAAGCTGCAAATAAACACACATGCGGTTATATCACTTACAAAATATTGAACATATACACACAAAACCTCCTAGGTGAGTAGGTACCCATTATTCAGTTTAAAACAAATGCACAGTGTACCTATTGACAAGCAAATACTTATGCACACAGATAGATCACCCTCAAAACTCATAGGCAAGTACTCAAATACACACACAGATCACATGATATGTGACGGTTTAAACAATTAAGAGCCTTACCAAAGATGCGACGCCAATGCTCAGAACGTGTTGAAACGAAATACTAAGTTCATACCTTGCTGTCTACACAAGTTGTCACATTTTCGCTGAGTACTGTATTTATAATTGATATCTTCTTTCGCAGGGCCGGAGCCACATTCATGGTGGAAGGCGTGCCGGTGGAGCTGGTGTCGGCGGGCGGAGACGCGGCGCTGAGCTCGGCGCAGGCGGCCGCCAGGCTGCACTCGCTCATACGCACCGACCAGCCCACCGGCGATGTGAGTACTACTTAGTACCGTAGAGTAAACAGAATGTTGAAAAAACTGCTCTTATCCACCGGATATGAACCGACCCTTAAGGTGCTGTCCTTTTTGGAATAATTTTGACGTTTAATAAGTGCTACTTTTAAGCCTAAATTAAATAAATAATTTTTACGGATTATGTCGCAGTTTTGACACATTTTTATCATGGTCACGGGCACACTCCATGCATAATCCATAAAAAGGTTTTTTTTATCAATGTCTTATATTCGCGTGAACCTATGAAAGCAATGTACAGAATGTTGCCAAAAGGGTATATCTATCCAAAAGGGGTACAGTACTAACTCTGGTAACTTTCAGCTCAAAATGAGTTAATTTAATAGTTGATACCCAATTATTTGATACCAAAAATAAAAATGAACGTGTCACCACAATGCAATGTTAAAAGTATTAAAACGTCGCTTGATAAATGTTAACGATACATCGCTTTCCTGGTCTTGTTATGATTTTTAGTGTCAAATAATGGACACGAAAAATGGATATCACCTATCATAATATGAACTAATTTTTGCTGAAATTTCATAAACTGACTATACCAGATGTACTCTTCACCCCTTTTGGATAGATATACCCTTTCGGTAACACCCTGCATCCTACCTTGTATTACAATGTCTCGAAGGTATCTTTAATTTTGTACTCTTTTTCTTTTAGGAAATGGAACAAGTAGTCCTAATAGGCAACAGAGAATGGATGTCCCGCAACGGAGTGACGGTGCCGCGGCGAGTGCAGGAGGCTATGCAGCAAGACGAGGAGCTCGGCAGGACGGCCGTGCTGGCCGCTATCAACGGTAGGTTGGGGAACTAGTCGGGATATTTCGAAACTAGTCGACCCATTGTGCAACTAGTCGGAAGATTTTGGAACTAGTCGGTAGATTTTGCAACTAGTCGGTAGATTTTGCAACTAGTCGATATTTTGTGAATCTAGTCGGGGATTTGGTGATTTGTCGGGAAATTTTGAAACTAGTCGGGATATTGTGCAACTAGTCGGTGTATTGTGAACGAAATAGGCGTATAGTAAGGATATTCTCTGATACTAAATGTATTCTGAAGCTAGTTGGTATATAACTAGTCCTGCAACGGAGTGACGGTACCGCGGCGACTGCAGGAAGCTATGCAGCAAGACGAGGAGCTCGGCAGGACGGCCGTGCTTGCCGCTATCAACGGTAGGTTGTCAAACTAGTCGGGATAGTGTGCAACTAGTCGGGAGATTTTGCAACTAGTCGAGATGTTTTGTAACTAGTCGACCTTTTGTGCAACTAGTCGAGATATTCTGAACGGAATAGGTGTATAACGGCGATATTCTCTGATACCAAATGTATTCTGAAGCTAGTTGGTATATAACTAGTCCTGCAACGGAGTGACGGTACCGCGGCGAGTGCAGGAAGCTATGCAGCAAAACGAGGAGCTTGGCAGGACCGCCGTGCTGGTCGCTATTAATGGTAGGTTGGAGAACTAGTCGGGATATTTTGAAACTAGTCAGGAGATTTTGTAACTAGACGGCATATTTTGAAGCTATTCGTTAAAATTCACTGAAACTGAAACTGACTAACTGACACTGAAAGATAGTCAGGATTGACAGAGTATTTCGATGAAGTGCATAGAAATTAGGCTAGGATATGTCGAGTTATTTCTGCAACTTGTTGGTCTATTCTGCAACAGTCGTTAAAATGTACTGAAACTTATCGATATATCCCGAAACTGGTCAACTTATACTTCAGCTATTCGGTATATTTCGAAACTAGTCGACCTATTCTGCAACTAGTCGACATATTTTCCATAATTTAACATTAATATCATCATTATTACCAACAGACCAGCTAGTCTGCACGATAGGCGTGGCGGACGAAGTGAAGCCGGAAGCGCATTTAGCGGTGTACTGCCTCAAGAAGATGGGCTTGCAGGTGTGTCTGCTGACCGGCGATAATAGGAAGACGGCGGTCGCTATCGCTAGACAGGTAAGGGTTCGGTACTTAATGTGATGTTACCGACTTCAAATAGGAGGAGGTTCTCTATTTGCTTGTTTTTTTATGTTTGTTACTACAGAACTTTTGACTGGGTGAACAGATTGTGATGATTCTTTTTGTATGCAAAGCTGGTGATAATTTAGACAATGAAATTCATAAAAGTTTTATTTTGATGTCGGTTTTAAATATAGATGTAACTGTATTTTAAGTTAAGCGTAGAACGAGTATAGAGCATTTTAGCTTATGTTTTGGTATACTGAATTTAAAAAGTGTAACACTGAAATACAGTAATTGCATTGGGTGTTATTTCAGCTAGTGGCAATAGGCTCGCCCCTATTACATGGGACCTAAACATATCGACGAACTGTGGGTGTACATTGGTAGACCTCTGCCTAACCCTTCGGATATACAGGCGTGATGATATGTTATGTTTAAAATACATATTTGTGCGCTAAAATGGGTTTGACGAATTACTTTTACTCGTATTAAATTTTAGGAATGACTTCCTCAACTTGGGATCTTTGTTCAGTAGTTCAGAAAACTGTAATCACTGTCCACAACTGAGCAAAGGACACTCTGTTGACTGCCTAATTATTGATTAGGGTGTGTACTATTCCTCGTAAAACAATATGACTGAACACACGCGAGAATTTGCTATGCCAGGAAAAGGCCTGTTATTTCACTAAGACCTATGTAAGACCTTAACATGCAAATAAAGATTTTGAGTTTGAGTTTGACTTTTGGAGCAGGATATACTTACTACTACTACTTTTGACCCACAATCTTCATAACATACTGTAAATTTCGACCTTTTCCACCAGGTCGGCATCAACAAAGTATACGCCGAAGTCCTGCCCTCACACAAAGTAGCCAAAATCCAGAAACTACAAGAGGAAGGCCAGAAGGTGGCCATGGTGGGCGACGGGGTCAACGACTCGCCGGCGCTGGCTCAGGCTGACGTCGGTATCGCTATAGCCAGTGGCACTGATGTAGCTGTGGAAGCCGCTGATCTCGTGCTCATGAGGGTACGTATATGTATATAAACTTAGCCTATAAGTGTTCTATGAAAAAAGGCCAAGTCAAGAGTACCCGAAACCGAAGAGCATGTATGGAGGGAATAATTTTATTTATTTATTTATTTATTTATTAAACATTTTAAATTATCAAACAAACATACATAAAAGCCCACAAAACAATGACAGTGGATGAAGCGAAACAAGTAGTAAGGATCGTAGCAAGTGGAAAGAAGTAGTCTCTGCCTACCCCTACGGGAAACAGGCGTCATTATATGTATGTAAGAGTCTCAATGCTGGGCACAGGCCTCTTCTCATATAGAGAAGGCACGAGCATTGATCACCACGCTTGCTCTGCGGCCGATATCTTCACTCCCTTTTATAGAAATTTTCAAACACCTCATTAACTACATAATTTGTTCCAGAACGATCTCCTAGACGTAGTCGCCTGCCTCGAGCTATCAAGAACAACAGTACGACGAGTGCGTCTCAACTTCCTGTTCGCTTCAGTGTACAACCTGCTGGGCATACCGCTCGCCAGCGGAGCCTTCGCCATGTTCGGGCTGCAGCTACAGGTGACACACACACACACACACGCACACACACACACACACACACACACAATAAAAATATCCTGGGACAACTCACACACGGTCATCTCAGAGCTTGCAACGAGAGATACATATTTATACATATATATATGTATATATGATTTTATTTTCATCGTAATCAAATCCGTATCCAAAATTCCATCTTAATCTAATAAAGATCGCAAGATTTGCCTTTATTTCAAAAACAAACACACACGCATCCTTACTTATTTCCAAACATAAATGAGTTACAAACTAATGAAAAACTTGTAAATATCACCATTGATGACATTTTTAAAATTATTTCTCAGCCATGGATGGCGTCAGCGGCGATGGCGATGTCTTCCGTCTCAGTCGTGTGTTCAAGTTTATTACTCAAAACGTAAGTATACTGGGTTCACAATTCATATAGCAAACATGCTATAAACAAATTTTAGGAAAAAATACTTTAATATTTAAACATAGGGTCCAATTTGCGACGCAACATTTCAAGAGACTAGTTCTGTTGAAACTATTAAGGCTCTAGACAGACGGATTTCAACTGCAATCCAACCGCAAATCGCAGTTTGAATGCAGTGGACACGACTGCAATAGAACTGTAAACCAAATGTGCAGTCCGATTGCAGCTCAATTGCATAATATAAGTTATGGGATTAATTTCGTCATCATATCATCACGCCTATACCCCCGAAGGGGTAGGCAGAGGTACCAATGTACACCCACAGTTCGCCGATATGTTTAGGTCCCATGTAATAGGGGGCGAGCCTATTGCCACTAACCGGGCACAAATCCAAACTCCGACCTGCTACTGAGAATTTCATAAAAACCCAATAACACCTTGGTCGACTCGGGAATCGAACCCAAGACCTCTAGCGTAGTAGTTGCGCTTAGCACCACTAGGCCAACGAGGCGGTTGGCCTAGTGGTGCTAAGCTAAGCTATTAATTTCGTGTCTTTTATTAAATTGTTTTTGTTTTATCTTGCAGTTTCAAGAAGGCCACAATAGAGCAGCTGCGCACCCCGGAGTACCTGCAGGCCAGCCAGCTGGAGGAGCTGGCCTCGGTGTCGGTGCACCGCGGGCTGGACGAGCGGGTCGAGCCCAGCGAGAGGGGGGCCTCGCCGCTTGCTAAGTTAGTACATTGTCTTATGTGTTACAAGGAAAAAAATACTAAATCATTAATCATATAATAAGAAAAAAGGTTTATTCTACTTTGTTGACACACTTATAATATAATCTTGTATTTAGACTAGTTAAATCAGTACACTGAATATAAATTTTGACAATAATTTATATACTCTGCATGTAGGTGGTAAGAACAACTTAAATAAAAAAAAAATCTGTAAAAAAGTATATTCCACTTTGTTCACTTAGGTAATGTGGCCCATGTGAACAAAGTGAAAAGCTAACAGAGTGGAATATACCATAAAATCGACTTAAATTACAAACAAACAACTGGAACGATTTTGGTGTATATGACCACCTCTGAGGTATATCGATGACTGCCTCGTTGGCCTAGTGGTGCTAAGCGCGCCTGCTACGCTAGAGGTCTTGGGCTCGATTCCCAACTCGACCAAGGTGTTATTGGGTTTTTCTATGAAATTCTCAGTAGCAGTTCGGAGTTTGGATTTGTGCCCGGTTAGTGGCAATAGGCTCGCCCCCTATTACATGGGACCTAAACATATCGGCGAACTGTGGGTGTACATTGGTACGCCTCTGCCTACCCCTTCGGGGATACAGGCGTGATGATGATGATGATATGCTGATACCTTTATCCATTTAAGTCGTATAAAAAGCGGATTTCAAAATTACACGTCAATGTTTTTCAAAATTTTCTTTTTCATTGCTACAATTCATTGATATAATTGTGAGTAATTCTAAACTAAGCTTTAGAAAGCTTTGCTTAACTAAATACTAACTGCTATATAATTTATAATTGGCTTTAACTTAGTAGGCAAATTGTAGATAGGCTACATACTTGGCTTTCATAAGACAAATTATATTTATTTAGTTAAAGAGAATTAGTCTTTATTTAGATTAATAATAACACCAGCCTGTATCTGTACCACTGCAGGCCTCTCATACAGAGAACGAGTGTTGACCACTCTTGTTCCCTTAGGAATTTTAATGAGTTTTTGTATTTAGTTAACAATTTCTTTGATAATATGCCATACATCATTTCTTGGCACAAGTTCTAAAAAAATCTACCAACTTTTGTCTAATGCTCCAAAATAGTAATTGATACTATATGTTGCATTCGATTAAAATTAGAATTAAATATAATACTAATGTTTTACACAGGCCTCTTTCCATACAGAGAAGGCACGAGCATTGATCACCACGCTTGCTCTGCGGGCGATTTTAGATCCCAAATACAAATGGAGAAAGTATATACAACTATGAAAAAAGCACATTGGTTTACTTATTTTTATAATTCTTTATTGTACACATAAACATTTAAGAGATATACAATATTTAAAGTTGATGTACAGAGGCGAGCTTAACCCAAAATTGAGGTTTCTCTACCTTAGTTTTCTGGATGAAAACTTAATTTTTAGTTTCCGTTGATTTACCTGTAATTTCTTTGAACTTTGAACCTTGCACACTTAAATCGCATTCAGCCACTAGACCACATGTCTATATGTTTAATTTCTATTCTTAACCACTTCCCTGTCCCGTGAGTCACATGTGAACATTTCTATTGTCTACTGGCGGGACAGGTAAGTTGTTAATACAGCACACTATCTCAGTCTAACTCTCATCATCTCCTTTCTCTTAACTAGCAAGAACCGCGACTCTTGGAAATCGACACTCTTGAAAGTGGAAGTCTGACGTATGTAGTTACTTACTTAGTTTGTGTGTTTGTCTGTCTGTCTGTCTTCTTGTTTGTATGTTTGACTTGTTCGTGTCTTGGTTTCTGTGATACCATTGGATGTGTGTGAAAGCATATTTTATTTAAATACTTCTAAAACAGTTGGGACACTGTTACCTTATAAATGTATCGTTAAAAGTATTGTAAAAATCTAATTAATTTAGCTTGCTAGTAATGCAGTATTGAAAATCCTGCTTACAAACTTTTGTGCAGTTTAGCGATACTTTTTTGTATTTTTTTTATTTAATGGCGGTTTTAAATATTAATAATGAAAAAAAATCTTATTCTTTTTGTCTCCCTTATTTATACTGTTTTGCCAGGTTCATATCTTTAAAACCTTGTGCACGTCATCAAATCTACTAACTTGATCTTAACTGCCTGAAATAGTTTAAGTAATAAAAATAAATTCCTTTCCTACATTGCCTCGGGTCTGGGTGTTTGTGGTACGTTCGTTGTTTCTGAATTCCATAACACAAGTGGTTTAGCTACTTACTTTGGGTTCAGAGCAATGTATGTGATTTTGTCTTTATTTATTTTTGTGTCCTTTCTCATAAATGTTTTCTTGTTCTATTTCTTTATGTTTTGGGTTTGGTTTTTCTTTTCTTGTTATTTCGGTTTTGAATGTTAATTTTCTGTTTTCATCAGTCTCCTTTATATGCACGCTTTTGATTCCTTATTCTTAATTTCTAATACTGGTATCTTTTTACATCTAACTTCTTAACAAATCTTCATGTTTTCTTTACATAGTCTAAGACAGTCTAAGTTTATCAAAAGCATAACCGTAAGTGCAAGCTTATAGATAAATAGAAGGTATAACATCTAAAACTATTATTATTAACCTGTGATTGTCCCACAAAAGATGGCGTGTGTTCCATACGCTGTCGTTAAAGCACGTGCGGGATTCCCCAAAGGACCAATAAAAATGGGCATACAGTACGATAAAAAATGAAAATGTATAATAATATTAATATTTTCTTTTCTAGATTATTTCATCGCAGTAAACCTGTAGAAGGCTGTCTTCTACAAGAGGAGGACGACTTAATGACCGTCTCTTTCATACCCAAGAGGCGACAGGAACCGAGCATCAACGGTTGACGGCAACCGTTCACCGACGGTACACAGTGAGACTGTGTTGACGGTTGATGGTTGATCGAGTGTAAATTAGTTGTTTACATTCGGTCAAGTGAGATGGTGGTGTAAATTTGTGTTTTATTTTAGTGGTTTTAGCTTTTGATTGCAGTATAACTGAAAATTGGATAGTATTTGGAAAAAAAATGATAGATTTTTAAAGTTAGAGTTTTTTTTTAAGATGTATGGAACGAGCTAACTTGTCAGTTGTCACTAAGTAGCAAATATATGTCACTAAGTAATAAAAAAAAGTGATTTCAGATTTTTACACATAGATATTTCATATTTTATTAATTAAAAACTATTTGGCAAAAAATACTATCCAATACCTGATTTGAATACCACACTAAGTATTTGAAACAGCGAAATAAAAAGTATACTTAATATAAAACACAAATTTACAAATCAAATTTACATGGTATCAACCCTAGTTGGACATAAACTGTCTTCAAGACAAGTAATGGAATTCCAATGTATGAAGTGCAGTGTTAGCAAAGACTGATGTGATCGTGTATATAGCTGACGTAAGAGATGTGGGGTATTGTGATATGATTAGTATTTTGTAATTATTTGT
Organism: Autographa gamma; assembly: GCA_905146925.1. Lineage (NCBI taxonomy): Eukaryota > Metazoa > Arthropoda > Insecta > Lepidoptera > Noctuidae > Autographa > Autographa gamma. The sequence goes on along the minus strand of LR989878.1, from coordinate 608,212 downwards.
AAATGTAAAGAGAAATATTGTTTACATGCGCGCAAAGTTTTGGGGGTGTAGTTTGATAGCCGGATACTCAAATTTAAGTAATTTAACTGTCTTGCGGTCTTTTAAACTTTGAATTGTGAGGCTAAGCCGCGGCGGATTTTAACCGCCTGATTTTGAGAGTAAAGGAAACTTATGTATCGGTTGCAATGACGATTTTTTCCCCGACTGTGTAAACCGCGTTCTATTACAGAATTGCTAGCGGGAAAAATCGCATCAAAATTTGTAGTACTGATTAAATCGTAGCTACTTTCGCGGTTTTTAACTGTAATGCGGTTCCGTGGTTTACCGCTTATGAAAAAAAAAGAGATGGATAGATATTTAAGATCGTCTCAAAGTTAAGTTGAGTTTGAGTATTCGGGTGTCAGATTATTACAGAGTTTTAATCATGGACTCAATTATGATTTTAAAACGTCATAATACATTTCAGTTACATTAGCTATTTAACTAAATGTAAACTTAAAGTTACGTTAGTATTATTATAGTTTTAACCGAATCGATCGTAACTAGTTAAATATCTACTTTTAATTATCTTTAGTCGACTTTATTCAATAATGCAGGCAACTACTCCTCCATGTTTATTAATAATAATTCCAGCCTATAAACGTCCCACTGCTGGGCACAGGCCTCTTCCCATATAGAGAAGGCACGAGCATTGATCACCACGCTTACTCTCTGCGGGTTGGCGATTTCAGATCCCACTCTTCCATCATTTTTTTACTTTTGTTTTTTATTGGACAAATACTGAAAATAATCACAATTCCTCGTTTTCAATTTACGTCAAATCTTAGCCTTTAGAAGCTAACATCTAATTATACCGCTTTTGTATTTAAATTATATTAATTCGTACAAAATTATGTATGGAACTTGTATTAGGTCATTTGAACTTCATTTTCATTGCTGTATTATTGTATTGGATGTAAAAATATTTCGCTAAGTTTCTGTTTAGCATAACTCATTTATTGAACAAATGTTTCCACAGAGTTTCAACAACGGTATAACATGTTCTGTAAATGTTTGACTGAATGTAAACAAATTGAATTTACTATAACCACAACTACTGTACTTTCAATATATATGTAAATCCCATTCATAAGCAGAAAACTGTACGAATGATTACTAAAAACTTTATCAAATCTATTTTGTTTACATTCCGTCAAATAAGTTAACTTGTAAACGATTTTCATTAATTAAAATTTTGTAAATACTTTCCAAGCTAGCCAAGCTACAACAATTAAAATATAATAATACTATTAATTGTCTTCTTAATTTCTTCCGTTTAATATTTTAATATTATACAAAACTTTTATAACAGTGTAAACTACTTTTTTCATAATCACCTAATATTGTATTTTTAATACAAACGAGTAATGAGTCAAAAACATAGAATTATGTACAGTAGTTACCAATATGTACAAAAGTATTAAAATAATAACATTTATATGTAGATTGCGAATGCTCAAGTTTTCTACTAAAATCGTCTTATTTTAATGAGATATTAAGCTATTATTATATCATGAAAATATCCTTAATTGTATAGCTTAACAAAAATAAAAATGTAATTTGATACAGCTAAAAACAAGACAACTTCACGAAAAAAAAAATATATAAACACAGTTTAAAAAGTTTTGATTATGAGTAAATGCCTCACTCGAATAGCGTTCTTTCAAATTATTTGTACATTGATCATTGAGTAAGGCGGAAATTGCTAGCTAGGTGTTAATTAGCATTTTCTGTTGTTAATAAGCAATAATTCCTATATTACGGCTAAACAGAATGCAACATGGCTATCACACAATAATACTTTGTTTACCAAAAATATAATTTTTACATGAACGAATTATTTGCATTGCATTTACAACATTGAAGAACCAATTTAAAACATAAAAGATCATAATTCACATATCTAGGCATGATATATAAATATCGTTTCATCAATTATTTACATATTTGACCGAACGTAAACAAATAAAAACTTAGTTTACAAACATCATTAGTAAAGTTTACATTTCATCAAAGTATCACTTGAATCGAAAGCTTTTAAAGAAATTCATTTAAATTCGTTCCTATTTTATATTTAGTGCCAGTTTAATAATAATTCTGTCTGTAAAAAGTGACATTATATTTTCTAGTATAAAGTCTGTTGTTTACATATATTTAATTTTGTTTACAAGTGATCAAAATTTTAAATTATGTCGGAAGATAAAAATAAATTATATGTAAACAATAATCTTTAAATATTTTCCGTTTATACATTAAATAAATGTTATGTTTATACAATTATCATTTTAATCGTGTATCGTATTTATACATTTTATTGTAGTTTTTAATATGAATATATTTTTGTAACAAAATATAAAGAATTAATTTTTTTGGTTGTGTTTTATTTTCCATCAATAATAAAGTTAGATTGTGTGAAAGATGATATGAGAAAGGAGCGAATGCTGAGATGACGAGTAGTAGAGATGAATGGAAGCTGAATACGCATTGCGCCGACCACAAAATATTTAGGATTAGGGCAGGGAGAAGTCTCGTTAACGATCATTCTTTTTCATTTAAAAAGTTGTATATAAGAAAGTAAGAAGAAGGATGGTAAAAATAATAGACTTAAGGTATGGGTGACATTTTGAATAGTTGTAAGTATCTAGTATACTAGTGTAAATTGTGAAGACAGGACAAAAATGGTCTAAATCTTGTTTAGGAAGAATACACGAAAAGGTAGATTTTTAAAACACATTTCCATACTAATGCTAAAGTAAAGGTCCGTCGTACGCCTTCATGGCTTAACCGATTTTGATGCGACTCTGCGAGGAGTTAACTTAAATCCCTAGAAAGGAAATAACATCTAAAAAGGCTTTCTATAGTAAACGTATAATTGGATAATAAAGGCGAAGCTGCGTGCTACATCTAGTCAACCGTTTTTATACAAAAACCCTAATAGATGTTTTACAATGAAAATAAGACCTCATTTTATCTATTACATTCCTTTGCCTACCCGAACACTGACATTAATAAATTACTGTAATCTGTGGATGGACCCATAGAGAAATATCATGATGGACCTTTTAAATGCCAAAACTGACAAAGCTAATTAAAATAACAATAACTTAAATACAAGAAACCAGTAAAATAATAATATCTTGGGACAACACACGGCCACCTGATCCCAAACTAGGAAGACAATGGATGGGCTGTTTGAGTTACTTAAAGCAAGTGGTAATAACAGTTTAGACAAGATCATTAGTTTATTCAAAGAAGGTAATTCATATCATGTTTTAAAACTTAGTAATTACATTATTTAGGTACAGTAGGTAACCTATACACAATACCTAATCTGCTCTTCTCTTAGATCATACATTAACCTCTTATTATTGAATATATTTATTAATACACAATTAAATCTAATATAAGAACAAACTCTAACTATACTATAATTAAAACTTACATAAATAATAACTAAACGGCGTCAAAGAACTCATCGTCATCCTTGTCAATGGCGGGAACGTGCCCAGAAGGCTGGCAGCATTGCCACGTTGAATGGCTATGCCGATTCTCTGTGCAAGGAACAAACCAGCCTTCTGATCACGAGTAGAGTCTACCAAACGTAGAATTAACCATATTATTGCCATTCATAGTTTCTATACAAATAAAACAAAATTAATAAAATTATGACAAATTTTGGTAAATTGCTTATATAAGTCTTGAACTACTTACTACATTACCATCGAACATGGTACCACTCCTGAATAATACACCTTTCAATCAAATTCAAAATCGATTTTGGCGTTAGAGAGCTTACCACACCTCAGGAAGACACTCATACAGACAGTCCTGTAATAAGAGGAGCAAATGCATACGGGGGGCCGAGTCTGCTATTGACAATTGCTTGAATCGTCTGAGTGGGTGGCGTTAGTAAGTCCATTTTAGGATAATTAGGTATTGTCTCGCACAGTCAGGGCGCTCGCGAACCGTTACTGTCTCATCATCATCATCTCCATATTATACATATACCATATTTTAGATGGAGCGACTGCCTATCCGAGCACCACAAACAATTTTACTGGGAAACACAGTAAGACTGGTTGTCATAATTAAACTAACTACTGCCAAAGATTTGTGTGACGTTAATGTACCCGGTCGTCGATCTTGAACGGCGTCATTTTTCATAAGCGTCGATCTTGATAGGCATCGTTTTTTATAAGCGCCGATCTTGACCGGCATCGTTTTTTATAAGCGTCGATCTTGACATTCGTCGTTTTTTAAAAGCGTCGATTTTGATAGGCGTCGTTTTTTATGAGCGTCGATTTTGACCGAAGTCGTTTTTTATAAGCATCGATTTTGAAAGGCGTCATTTCTTATGAGCGTCTATCTTGATAGGCGTCGTTTCTTACTAGCGTCGATCTTGACAGGCGTCGTTTTTTATGAGCGTCGATCTTGATAGGCGTCGTTTTTTATAAGCGTAGTTTTTTTATGAGCGTCGATCATAATAGGCGTCGTTTCTTACTAGCGTCGATCTTGACATTCGTCGTTTTTTATAAGCGTCGATTTTGAAAGGCGTCGTTTTTTATGAGCGTCGATCTTGATAGGCGTCGTTTTTTATAAGCGTCGTTATTAATGAGCGTCGATCATGATAGGCGTCGTTTCTTACTAGCGTCGATCTTGTCAGGCGTCGTTTTTTATGAGCGTCGATCTTGATAGGCGTCGTTTTTTATGAGCGTCGATCATGATAGGCGTCGTTCCTTCTAAGCGTCGATCTTGACAGGCGTCGTTTTTTATGAGCGTCGATCTTGACAGGCGTCGTTTTTTATGAGCGTCGATCTTGATAGGCGTCGTTTTTTACAAGCGTAGTTTTTTTATGAGCGTCGATCATGATAGGCGTCGTTTTTTATGAGCGTCGATCTTGATAGGCGTCGTTTTTTATAAGCGTCGTTATTAATGAGCGTCGATCATGATAGGCGTCGTTTCTTACTAGCGTCGATCTTGTCAGGCGTCGTTTTTTATGAGCGTCGATCTTGATAGGCGTCGTTTTTTAAAAGCGTCGTTTTTTATGAGCGTCGATCATGATAGGCGTCGTTCCTTCTAAGCGTCGATCTTGACAGGCGTCGTTTTTTATGAGTGTCGATCTTGACAGGCGTCGTTTTTTATAAGCGTCGATCTTGATAGGCCTCGTTTCTTACTTGCGTCGATCTTGACAGGCGTCGTTTTTTATGAGCGTCGATCTTGATAGGCGTCGTTTTTTATAAGCGTCGATCTTGATAGGCGCCGTTTTTTATAAGCGTAGTTTTTTATGAGCGTCGATCATGATAGGCGTCGTTTTTTATGAGCGTCGATCTTGACAGGCGTCGATCTTGATAGGCGTCGTTTTTTATAAGCGTCGTTTTTTATGATCGTCGATCATGATAGGCGTCGTTTCTTATAAGCGTCGATCTTGACAGGCGTCGTTTTTTATGAGTGTCGATCTTGACAGGCGTCGTTTTTTATAAGCGTCGATCTTGATAGGCCTCGTTTCTTACTTGCGTCGATCTTGACAGGCGTCGTTTTTTATGAGCGTCGATCTTGATAGGCGTCGTTTTTTATAAGCGTCGATCTTGATAGGCGCCGTTTTTTATAAGCGTAGTTTTTTTATGAGCGTCGATCATGATAGGCGTCGTTTTTTATGAGCGTCGATCTTGACAGGCGTCGATCTTGATAGGCGTCGTTTTTTATAAGCGTCGTTTTTTATGATCGTCGATCATGATAGGCGTCGTTTCTTATAAGCGTCGATCTTGACAGGCGTCGTTTTTTATGAGCGTCGATCTTGATAGGCGTCGTTTTTTATAAGCGAAGTTTTTTTATGAGCGTCGATCATGATAGGCGTCGATCTTGATAGGTGTCGTTTTTTATAAGCGTCGTTTTTTATGAGCGTCGATCATGATAGGCGTCGTTTTTTATGAACGTCGATCTTGATAGGCGTCGTTTTTTATAAGCGTCATTTTTTTATGAGCATCGATCATGAAAGGCGTCGTTTCTTATAAGCGTCGATCTTGACAGGCGTCGTTTTTTATGAGCGTCGATCTTGATAGGCGTCGTTTTTTATAAGCGTAGTTTTTTTATGAGCGTCGATCATAATAGGCGTCATTTCTTACTAGCGTCGATCTTGACATTCGTCGTTTTTTATAAGCGTCGATTTTGAAAGGCGTCGTTTTTTATGAGCGTCGATCATGATAGGCGTCGTTTCTTACTAGCGTCGATCTTGTCAGGCGTCGTTTTTTATGAGCGTTGATCTTGATAGGCGTCGTTTTTTATGAGCGTCGATCATGATAGGCGTCGTTCCTTCTAAGCGTCGATCTTGACAGGCGTCGTTTTTTATGAGCGTCGATCTTGACAGGCGTCGTTTTTTATAAGCGTCGATCTTGATAGGCCTCGTTTCTTACTTGCGTCGATCTTGACAGGCGTCGTTTTTTATGAGCGTCGATCTTGATAGGCGTCGTTTTTTATAAGCGTAGTTTTTTTATGAGCGTCGATCATGATAGGCGTCGTTTTTTATGAGCGTCGATCTTGATAGGCGTCGTTTTTTATAAGCGTCGTTATTAATGAGCGTCGATCATGATAGGCGTCGTTTCTTACTAGCGTCGATCTTGTCAGGCGTCGTTTTTTATGAGCGTCGATCTTGATAGGCGTCGTTTTTTAAAAGCGACGTTTTTTATGAGCGTCGATCATGATAGGCGTCGTTCCTTCTAAGCGTCGATCTTGACAGGCGTCGTTTTTATGAGCGTCGATCTTGACAGCCGTCGTTTTTTATAAGCGTCGATCTTGATAGGCCTCGATTCTTACTTGCGTCGATCTTGACAGGCGTCGTTTTTTATGAGCGTCGATCTTGATAGGCGTCGTTTTTTATAAGCTTCGTTTTTTATGAGCGTCGATCATGATAGGCGTCGTTTTCTATGAGCGTCGATCTTGATAAGCGTCGTTTTTTAAAAGCATCGATTTTGAAAGGCGTCGTTTTTTATGAGCGTCGATCTTGATAGGCGTCGATTTTTATAAGCGTCGATCTTGATAGGCGTCGTTTTTTATAAGCGTCGATCTTGACATTCGTCGTTTTTAATAAGCGTCGTTTTTTATGAGCGTCGATCATGATAGGCGTCGTTTTTAATAGGCGTCGTTTTTTATAAGCGTAGTTTTTTTATGAGTGTCGATCATAATAGGCGTCGTTTCTTACTAGCGTCGATCTTGACATTCGTCGTTTTTTATAAGCGTCGATTTTGAAAGGCGTCGTTTTTTATGAGCGTCGATCATGATAGGCGTCGTTTCTTACTAGCGTCGATCTTGTGAGGCGTCGTTTCTTACTAGCGTCGATCTTGACATTCGTCGTTTTTTATAAGCGTCGATTTTGAAAGGCGTCGTTTTTTATGAGCGTCGATCTTGATAGGCGTCGTTTTTTATAAGCGTCGTTATTAATGAGCGTCGATCATGATAGGCGTCGTTTCTTACTAGCGTCGATCTTGTCAGGCGTCGTTTTTTATGAGCGTCGATCTTGATAGGCGTCGTTTTTTATGAGCGTCGATCATGATAGGCGTCGTTCCTTCTAAGCGTCGATCTTGACAGGCGTCGTTTTTTATGAGCGTCGATCTTGACAGGCGTCGTTTTTTATGAGCGTCGATCTTGATAGGCGTCGTTTTTTACAAGCGTAGTTTTTTTATGAGCGTCGATCATGATAGGCGTCGTTTTTTATGAGCGTCGATCTTGATAGGCGTCGTTTTTTATAAGCGTCGTTATTAATGAGCGTCGATCATGATAGGCGTCGTTTCTTACTAGCGTCGATCTTGTCAGGCGTCGTTTTTTATGAGCGTCGATCTTGATAGGCGTCGTTTTTTAAAAGCGTCGTTTTTTATGAGCGTCGATCATGATAGGCGTCGTTCCTTCTAAGCGTCGATCTTGACAGGCGTCGTTTTTTATGAGTGTCGATCTTGACAGGCGTCGTTTTTTATAAGCGTCGATCTTGATAGGCCTCGTTTCTTACTTGCGTCGATCTTGACAGGCGTCGTTTTTTATGAGCGTCGATCTTGATAGGCGTCGTTTTTTATAAGCGTCGATCTTGATAGGCGCCGTTTTTTATAAGCGTAGTTTTTTTATGAGCGTCGATCATGATAGGCGTCGTTTTTTATGAGCGTCGATCTTGACAGGCGTCGATCTTGATAGGCGTCGTTTTTTATAAGCGTCGTTTTTTATGATCGTCGATCATGATAGGCGTCGTTTCTTATAAGCGTCGATCTTGACAGGCGTCGTTTTTTATGAGTGTCGATCTTGACAGGCGTCGTTTTTTATAAGCGTCGATCTTGATAGGCCTCGTTTCTTACTTGCGTCGATCTTGACAGGCGTCGTTTTTTATGAGCGTCGATCTTGATAGGCGTCGTTTTTTATAAGCGTCGATCTTGATAGGCGCCGTTTTTTATAAGCGTAGTTTTTTTATGAGCGTCGATCATGATAGGCGTCGTTTTTTATGAGCGTCGATCTTGACAGGCGTCGATCTTGATAGGCGTCGTTTTTTATAAGCGTCGTTTTTTATGATCGTCGATCATGATAGGCGTCGTTTCTTATAAGCGTCGATCTTGACAGGCGTCGTTTTTTATGAGCGTCGATCTTGATAGGCGTCGTTTTTTATAAGCGAAGTTTTTTTATGAGCGTCGATCATGATAGGCGTCGATCTTGATAGGTGTCGTTTTTTATAAGCGTCGTTTTTTATGAGCGTCGATCATGATAGGCGTCGTTTTTTATGAACGTCGATCTTGATAGGCGTCGTTTTTTATAAGCGTCATTTTTTTATGAGCATCGATCATGAAAGGCGTCGTTTCTTATAAGCGTCGATCTTGACAGGCGTCGTTTTTTATGAGCGTCGATCTTGATAGGCGTCGTTTTTTATAAGCGTAGTTTTTTTATGAGCGTCGATCATAATAGGCGTCATTTCTTACTAGCGTCGATCTTGACATTCGTCGTTTTTTATAAGCGTCGATTTTGAAAGGCGTCGTTTTTTATGAGCGTCGATCATGATAGGCGTCGTTTCTTACTAGCGTCGATCTTGTCAGGCGTCGTTTTTTATGAGCGTTGATCTTGATAGGCGTCGTTTTTTATGAGCGTCGATCATGATAGGCGTCGTTCCTTCTAAGCGTCGATCTTGACAGGCGTCGTTTTTTATGAGCGTCGATCTTGACAGGCGTCGTTTTTTATAAGCGTCGATCTTGATAGGCCTCGTTTCTTACTTGCGTCGATCTTGACAGGCGTCGTTTTTTATGAGCGTCGATCTTGATAGGCGTCGTTTTTTATAAGCGTAGTTTTTTTATGAGCGTCGATCATGATAGGCGTCGTTTTTTATGAGCGTCGATCTTGATAGGCGTCGTTTTTTATAAGCGTCGTTATTAATGAGCGTCGATCATGATAGGCGTCGTTTCTTACTAGCGTCGATCTTGTCAGGCGTCGTTTTTTATGAGCGTCGATCTTGATAGGCGTCGTTTTTTAAAAGCGACGTTTTTTATGAGCGTCGATCATGATAGGCGTCGTTCCTTCTAAGCGTCGATCTTGACAGGCGTCGTTTTTATGAGCGTCGATCTTGACAGCCGTCGTTTTTTATAAGCGTCGATCTTGATAGGCCTCGATTCTTACTTGCGTCGATCTTGACAGGCGTCGTTTTTTATGAGCGTCGATCTTGATAGGCGTCGTTTTTTATAAGCTTCGTTTTTTATGAGCGTCGATCATGATAGGCGTCGTTTTCTATGAGCGTCGATCTTGATAAGCGTCGTTTTTTAAAAGCATCGATTTTGAAAGGCGTCGTTTTTTATGAGCGTCGATCTTGATAGGCGTCGATTTTTATAAGCGTCGATCTTGATAGGCGTCGTTTTTTATAAGCGTCGATCTTGACATTCGTCGTTTTTAATAAGCGTCGTTTTTTATGAGCGTCGATCATGATAGGCGTCGTTTTTAATAGGCGTCGTTTTTTATAAGCGTAGTTTTTTTATGAGTGTCGATCATAATAGGCGTCGTTTCTTACTAGCGTCGATCTTGACATTCGTCGTTTTTTATAAGCGTCGATTTTGAAAGGCGTCGTTTTTTATGAGCGTCGATCATGATAGGCGTCGTTTCTTACTAGCGTCGATCTTGTGAGGCGTCGTTTTTTATGAGCGTCGATCTTGATAGGCGTCGTTTTTTATGAGCGTCGATCATGATAGGCGTCGTTCCTTCTAAGCGTCGATCTTGACAGGCGTCGTTTTTTATGAGCGTCGATCTTGACAGGCGTCGTTTTTTATAAGCGTCGATCTTGATAGGCCTCGTTTCTTACTTGCGTCGATCTTGACAGGCGTCGTTTTTTATGAGCGTCGATCTTGATAGGCGTCGTTTTTTATAAGCGTAGTTTTTTTATGAGCGTCGATCATGATAGGCGTCGTTTTTTATGAGCGTCGATCTTGATAGGCGTCGTTTTTTATAAGCGTCGTTATTAATGAGCGTCGATCATGATAGGCGTCGTTTCTTACTAGCGTCGATCTTGTCAGGCGTCGTTTTTTATGAGCGTCGATCTTGATAGGCGTCGTTTTTTAAAAGCGTCGTTTTTTATGAGCGTCGATCATGATAGGCGTCGTTCCTTCTAAGCGTCGATCTTGACAGGCGTCGTTTTTTATGAGCGTCGATCTTGACAGGCGTCGTTTTTTATAAGCGTCGATCTTGATAGGCCTCGTTTCTTACTTGCGTCGATCTTGACAGGCGTCGTTTTTTATGAGCGTCGATCTTGATAGGCGTCGTTTTTTATAAGCGTCGTTTCTTACTAGCGTCGATCTTGTCAGGCATCGTTTTTTATGAGCGTCGATCTTGATAGGCGTCGTTTTTTATGAGCGTCGATCATGATAGGCGTCGTTCCTTCTAAGCGTCGATCTTGACAGGCGTCGTTTTTTATGAGCGTCGATCTTGACAGGCGTCGTTTTTTATAAGCGTCGATCTTGATAGGCCTCGTTTCTTACTTGCGTCGATCTTGACAGGCGTCGTTTTTTATGAGCGTCGATCTTGATAGGCGTCGTTTTTTATAAGCGTCGTTTTTTATGAGCGTAGATCATGATAGGCGTCGTTTTTATAAGCGTCGATCTTGACCGACGTCGTTTCTCATTAGCGTCGATCTTGACAGGCGTCGTTTTTTATGAGCGTCGATCATGATCGGCGTCGTTTTTTATAAGCGTCGTTTTTCATGAGCGTCGATCATGATAGGCGTTGTTCTTGATAGGCGTCGTTTTTTATGAGCGTCGTTTTTTATGAGTGTCGATCATGATAGGCGCCGTTCCTTCTAAGCGTCGATCTTGACAGGCGTCGTTTTTTATGAGCGTCGATCTTGACAGGCGTCGTTTTTTATAAGCGTCGATCTTGATAGGCCTCGTTTCTTACTTGCGTCGATCTTGACAGGCGTCGTTTTTTATGAGCGTCGATCTTGATAGGCGTAGTTTTTTACAAGCGTAGTTTTTTTATGAGCGTCGATCATGATAGGCGTCGTTTTTTATGAGCGTCGATCTTGATAGGCGTCGTTTTTTATAAGCGTCGTTATTAATGAGCGTCGATCATGATAGGCATCGTTTCTTACTAGCGTCGATCTTGTCAGGCGTCGTTTTTTATGAGCGTCGATCTTGATAGGCGTCGTTTTTTAAAAGCGTCGTTTTTTATGAGCGTCGATCATGATAGGCGTCGTTCCTTCTAAGCGTCGATCTTGACAGGCGTCGTTTTTTATGAGCGTCGATCTTGACAGGCGTCGTTTTTTATAAGCGTCGATCTTGATAGGCCTCGTTTCTTACTTGCGTCGATCTTGACAGGCGTCGTTTTTTATGAGCGTCGATCTTGATAGGCGTCGTTTTTTATAAGCGTCGTTTTTTATGAGCGTAGATCATGATAGGCGTCGTTTTTATAAGCGTCGATCTTGACCGACGTCGTTTCTCATTAGCGTCGATCTTGACAGGCGTCGTTTTTTATGAGCGTCGATCATGATCGGCGTCGTTTTTTATAAGCGTCGTTTTTCATGAGCGTCGATCATGATAGGCGTTGTTCTTGATAGGCGTCGTTTTTTATGAGCGTCGTTTTTTATGAGTGTCGATCATGATAGGCGCCGTTTTTTATAAGCGTCGATCTTGACATTCGTCGTTTCTTATTAGCGTCGATCTTGACAGGCGTCGTTTTTTATGAGCGTCGATCATGAAAGGCGTCGTTTTTTTATGAGCGTCGATCACGATAGGCGTCGTTTTTTATAAGCGTCGATCTTGACCGGCGTCGTTTTTTATGAGCGTCGATCATGAAAGGATTCGTTCCTTATAAGCGTCGATCTTGACAGGCGTCGTTTTTTATGAGCGTCGATCATGATAGGCGTCGTTTTTTATAAGCGTCGTTTTTTATGAGCGTCGATCATGATAGGCGTCGTTTTTTATGAACGTCGATCATGATAGGCGTCGATTTTTATAAGCGTCGTTTTTTATGAGCGTCGATCTTGACAGGCGTCGATCTTGATAGGCGTCGTTTTTTATAAGCGTCGTTTTTTTATGAGCATCGATCATGAAAGGCGTCGTTTTTTATGAGCGTCGATCAAGACATTCGTCGTGTTTTATAAGCATCGATTTTGATAGGCGTCGTTTTTTATGAGCGTCGATCTTGACCGGTGTCGTTTTTTATAAGCATCGTTTTTTATGAGCGTCGATCATGATAGGCGTCGTTTCTTATAAGCGTCGATCTTGACAGGCGTCGTTTTTTATAAGCGACGATCTTGATAGGCGTCGATCTTGACATTCGTTGTTTTTATAAGCGTCGATTTTGATAGGCGTCATTTTTATGAGCGTCGTTTTTTAAGAGCGTCGATCATGATAGGCGTCGTTTCTTATAAGCGTCGATCTTGACAGGCGTCGTTTTTTATAAGCGTCGGTTTTTATGAGCGTCGATCATGATAGGCGTCGTTTTCTATGAGCGTCGATCTTGATAGGCGTCGTTTTTTAAAAGCATCGATTTTGAAAGGCGTCGATCTTGATAGGCGTCGTTTTTTATAAGCGTCGATCATGATAGGCGTCGTTCCTTCTAAGCGTCGATCTTGACATTCGTCGTTTTTAATAAGCGTCGTTTTTTATGAGCGTCGATCATGATAGGCGTCGTTTTTTATGAGCGTCGATCATGATAGGCGTCGTTTTTTATAAGCGTCGTTTTTCATGAGCGTCGATCATGATAGGCGTTGTTCTTGATAGGCGTCGTTTTTTATAAGCGTCGATTTTGAAAGGCGTCGTTTTTTATGAGCGTCGATCTTGATAGGCGTCGTTTTTTATAAGCGTCGTTATTAATGAGCGTCGATCATGATAGGCGTCGTTTCTTACTAGCGTCGATCTTGTCAGGCGTCGTTTTTTATGAGCGTCGATCTTGATAGGCGTCGTTTTTTATCAGCGTCGATCATGATAGGCGTCGTTCCTTCTAAGCGTCGATCTTGACAGGCGTCGTTTTTTATGAGCGTCGATCTTGACAGGCGTCGTTTTTTATAAGCGTCGATCTTGATAGGCCTCGTTTCTTACTTGCGTCGATCTTGACAGGCGTCGTTTTTTATGAGCGTCGATCTTGATAGGCGTCGTTTTTTATAAGCGTAGTTTTTTTATGAGCGTCGATCATGATAGGCGTCGTTTTTTATGAGCGTCGATCTTGATAGGCGTCGTTTTTTATAAGCGTCGTTTTTTATGAGCGTCGATCATGATAGGCGTCGTTTTCTATGAGCGTCGATCTTGATAGGCGTCGTTTTTTAAAAGCATCGATTTTGAAAGGCGTCGTTTTTTATGAGCGTCGATCTTGATAGGCGTCGTTTTTTATAAGCGTCGATCTTGAACTTCGTCGTTTTTAATAAGCGTCGTTTTTTATGAGCGTCGATCATGATAGGCGTCGTTTTTTATAGGCGTCGTTTTTTATAAGCGTCGTTTTTTTATGAGCGTCGATCATGATAGGCGTCGTTTTTTATTAGCGTCGTTTTTTATGAGCGTAGATCATGATAGGCGTCGTTTTTATAAGCGTCGATCTTGACCGGCGTCGTTTCTCATTAGCGTCGATCTTGACAGGCGTCGTGTTTTATGAGCGTCGATCATGATAGGCGTCGTTTTTTATAAGCGTCGTTTTTCATGAGCGTCGATCATGATAGGCGTTGTTCTTGATAGGCGTCGTTTTTTATGAGCGTCGTTTTTTATGAGTGTCGATCTTGTCAGGCGTCGTTTTTTATGAGCGTCGATCTTGATAGGCGTCGTTTTTTAAAAGCGTTGTTTTTTATGAGCGTCGATCATGATAGGCGTCGTTCCTTCTAAGCGTCGATCTTTACAGGCGTCGTTTTTTATGAGCGTCGATCTTGACAGGCGTCGTTTTTTATAAGCGTCGATCTTGATAGGCCTCGTTTCTTACTTGCGTCGATCTTGACAGGCGTCGTTTTTTATGAGCGTCGATCTTGATAGGCGTCGTTTTTTATAAGCGTCGTTTTTTATGAGCGTCGATCATGATAGGCGTCGTTTTCTATGAGCGTCGATCTTGATAGGCGTCGTTTTTTATAAGCGTCGTTTTTTATGAGCGTCGATCTTGATAGGCGTCGTTTTTTATAAGCGTCGATCTTGATAGGCGTCGTTTTTTATAAGCGTCGATCTTGAACTTCGTCGTTTTTAATAAGCGTCGTTTTTTATGAGCGTCGATCATGATAGGCGTCGTTTTTTATAGGCGTCGTTTTTTATAAGCGTCGTTTTTTATGAGCGTCGATCATGATAGGCGTCGTTTTTTATAAGCGTCGTTTTTTATGAGCGTAGATCATGATAGGCGTCGTTTTTATAAGCGTCGATCTTGACCGGCGTCGTTTCTCATTAGCGTCGATCTTGACAGGCGTTGTTTTTTATGAGCGTTGATCATGATAGGCGTCGTTTTTTATAAGCGTCGTTTTTCATGAGCGTCGATCATGATAGGCGTTGTTCTTGATAGGCGTCGTTTTTTATGAGCGTCGTTTTTTATGAGTGTCGATCATGATAGGCGCCGTTTTTTATAAGCGTCGATCTTGACATTCGTCGTTTCTTATTAGCGTCGATCTTGACAGGCGTCGTTTTTTATGAGCGTCGATCATGAAAGGCGTCGTTTTTTATAAGCGTCGTTTTTTATGAGCGTCGATCACGATAGGCGTCGTTTTTTATAAGCGTCGATCTTGACCGGCGTCGTTTTTTATAAGCGTCGTTTTTTATGAGCGTCGATCATGATAGGATTCGTTCCTTATAAGCGTCGATCTTGACAGGCGTCGTTTTTTATGAGCGTCGATCTTGATAGGCGTCGTTTTTTATAAGCGTCGTTTTTTTATGAGCTAAACTTTTTGAACATTGCGACTCACCAAAATATCTTGGAATTTATCTGGACAGATCATTAACTTTTAAAAAGAACTGTGAAAACATTAAGAAAAAGGTACATACTCGCAATAGTCTCCTGCGACGACTAGTCACTTCGAAATGGGGAGCTTCGACAAGCGTTCTGAGAACCACCGGTCTTGCGCTATCTTTCTCAGCGGGAGAATACGCATGCCCTGTATGGAGCCGCTCAGCTAACGCTAAATTAGTAAATACAGCACTAAATGAGACATGCCGGATCATTACAGGCTGCCTCAAACCGACACCCGTACAGTTGTTGTATCCTCTAGCAGGAATAGCGCCCCCGGACGTTCGCAGAGCTGTCGCTAGTTCCACTGAGAGGTCGAAAATGGAAGTAGATACTAGACACCCTCTACATAACCACACCCCTGTACCGCAAAGGTTAAAAAGCCGTAAAGATTTCATCAAGTGCATCCCTCCTCTCCCCCCTGAAAGCTCACAGATTAGAACATCACTGTGGAAAAACAGCTCCACCTTGCCTAATCCTTTTGTCTCTCCACAAGAAGAACTTCCTCCAGGACATGGACTGCCTTGGCTTACCTGGAAGTCTCTAAACCGACTTCGGACACAGGTTGGCAGAAGTAAAGACAATATGTCTAGGTGGGGATACATAGATACATCTACACTGAGTTGTCGATGTGGCATTACTCCCCAGACTATGAAACACTTGTTATCTTGTCCTTCGTGTCCTTACACCTGCACGATGGACGATTTAATGCAAGCTACTGACAATGCAGTTCTCGTAGCAGAATTTTGGGCCGACACTATATAATTTGATTGTCATCGACGCGCTAAGAAGAAGATGATAGGCGTCGTTTTCTATGAGCGTCGATCTTGATAGGCGTCGTTTTTTAAAAGCATCGATTTTGAAAGGCGTCGTTTTTTATGAGCGTCGATCTTGATAGGCGTCGTTTTTTATAAGCGTCGATCTTGATAGGCGTCGTTTTTTATAAGCGTCGATCTTGACATTCGTCGTTTTTAATAAGCGTCGTTTTTTATGAGCGTCGATCATGATAGGCGTCGTTTTTTATGAGCGTCGATCATGATAGGCGCCGTTTTTTATAAGCGTCGATCTTGACATTCGTCGTTTCTTATTAGCGTCGATCTTGACAGGCGTCGTTTTTTATGAGCGTCGATCATGATAGGCGTCGTTTTTTATAAGCGTCGTTTTTTATGAGCGTCGATCACGATAGGCGTCGTTTTTTATAAGCGTCGATCTTGACCGGCGTCGTTTTTTATAAGCGTCGTTTTTTATGAGCGTCGATCATGATAGGATTCGTTCCTTATAAGCGTCGATCTTGACAGGCGTCGTTTTTTATGAGCGTCGATCATTATAGGCGTCGTTTTTTATAAGCGTCGTTTTTTATGAGCGTCGATCTTGACAGGCGTCGATCTTGATAGGCGTCGTTTTTTATAAGCGTCGTTTTTTTATGAGCATCGATCATGAAAGGCGTCGTTTTTTATGAGCGTCGATCAAGACATTCGTCGTGTTTTATAAGCATCGATTTTGATAGGCGTCGTTTTTTATGAGCGTCGATCTTGACTGGCGTCGTTTTTTATAAGCATCGTTTTTTATGAGCGTCGATCATGATAGGCGTCGTTTCTTATAAGCGTCGATCTTGACAGGCGTCGATCTTGACATTCGTTGTTTTTATAAGCGTCGATTTTGATAGGCGTCATTTTTATGAGCGTCGTTTTTTATGAGCGTCGATCATGATAGGCGTCGTTTCTTATAAGCGTCGATCTTGACAGGCTTCATTTTTAATGAGCGTCTATCTTGATAAGCGTCGTTTTTTATAACCGTCGTTTTTTATGAGCGTCGATCATGATAGGCGTCGTTTTTATGAGCGTCGATCTTGACCGGCGTCGTTTTTTATAAGCGTCGTTTTTTTATGAGCGTCGATCATGATAGGCGTCGTTTCTTATAAGCGTCGATCTTGACCGGCGTCGTTTTTTATAAGCGACGATCTTGATAGGCGTCGATCTTGACATTCGTTGTTTTTATAAGCGTCGATTTTGACCGGCGTCGTTTTTTATAAGCGACGATCTTGATAGGCGTCGATCTTGACATTCGTTGTTTTTATAAGCGTCGATTTTGACCGGCGTCGTTTTTTATGAGCGTCGATCTTCACAGGCGTCGTTTTTTATGAGCGTCGATCTTGATAGGTGTCGTTTTTTATAAGCGTCGATCTTGACAGGCGTCGTTTTTTATGAGCGTCGATCTTGATAGGCGTCGTTTTTTATGAGCGTAATTTTTTATGAGCATCGATCATGATAGGCATCGTTTTTTATAAGCGTCGATCTTGACAGGCATCGTTTTTTATGAGCGTCGATCATGATAGGCGTCGTTTTTCATAAGCGTCGATCTTGATAGGCGTCCTTTTTTTTGAGCGTCGATCTTGATAGGCGTCGTTTCTTATAAGCGTCATTTTTTATGAGCAGAGATCATGATAGGCGTCGTTTTTTATAAGCGTCGATCTTGACAGGCGTCGTTTTTATGAGCGTCGATCATGATAGGCGTCGTTTTTTATAAGCGTCGATCTTGACAGGCGTCGTTTTTTATGAGCGTCGATCTTGACAGGCGTCGATCTTGATAGGCGTCGTTTTTTATGAGCGTCGATCTTGACAGGCGTCGATCTTGATAGGCGTCGTTTTTCATAAGCGTCGTTTTTTATGAGCGTCGATCTTGATAGGCGTCGTTTTTATAAGCGTCGATCTTGACAGGCGTCGTTTTTTATGAGCGTCGTTTTTTATGAGCGTCGATCATGATAGGATTCGTTCCTTATAAGCGTCGATTTTGATAGGTGTCATTTTCATGAGCGTCGATCTTGACCGGCGTCGTTTTTTATAAGCATCGTTTTTTATGAGCGTCGATCATGATAGGCGTCGTTTCTTATAAGTGTGGATCTTGACAGGCGTCGTTTTTTATAAGCGACGATCTTGATAGGCGTCGATCTTGACATTTGTAGTTTTTTATAAGCATCGATTTTGATAGGCGTCGTTGTTTATAAGCGTCGTTTTTTATGAGCGTCGATCATGATAGGCGTCGTTTCTTATAAGCGTCGATCTTGACAGGCGTCGTTTTTAATGAGCGTCTATCTTGATAAGCGTCGTTTTTTATAACCGTCGTTTTTTATGAGCGTCGATCATGATAGGCGTCGTTTTTTATGAGCGTCGATCTTGACCGGCGTCGTTTTTTTATGAGCGTCGATCATGATAGGCGTCGTTTCTTATAAGCGTCGATCTTGACAGGCGTCGTTTTTTATAAGCGACGATCTTGATAGGCGTCGATCTTGACATTCGTTGTTTTTATAAGCGTTGATTTTGATAGGCGTCACTTTTATGAGCGTCGATCTTCACCGGCGTCGTTTTTTATAAGCATCGTTTTTTATGAGCGTCGATCATGATAGGCGTCGTTTCTTATAAGCGTCGATCTTGACCGGCGTCGTTTTTTATAAGCGACGATCTTGATAGGCGTCGATCTTGACATTTGTAGTTTTTTATAAGCATCGATTTTGATAGGCGTCGTTTTTTATAAGCTTCGTTTTTTATGAGCGTCGATCATGATAGGCGTCGTTTCTTATAAGCGTCGATCTTGACAGGCGTCGTTTTTAATGAGCGTCTATCTTGATAAGCGTCGTTTTTTATAACCGTCGTTTTTTATGAGCGTCGATCATGATAGGCGTCGTTTCTTAGAAGCGTCGATCTTGACCGGCGTCGTTTTTTATAAGCGTCGTTTTTTTATGAGCGTCTATCATGATAGGCGTCGTTTCTTATAAGCGTCGATCTTGACCGGCGTCGTTTTCTATAAGCGTCGTTTTTTTATGAGCGTCGATCACGATAGGCGTCGTTTTTTATAAGCGTCGATCTTGACATTCGTCGTTTTTTATAAGCGTCGATCTTGACAGGCGTCGATTTTTATGAGTGTCGATCTTGATAGGCGTCGTTTTTTATAAGCGTCGATCATGATAGGCGTCGTTTTTTATGAGCGTCGATCATGATAGGCGTCGTTTTTATAAGCGTCGATTTTGACCGGCGTCGTTTTTTATGAGCGTCGATCTTCACAGGCGTCGCTTTTTATAAGCGTCGATCTTGACCGGCGTCGTTTTTTATAAGCGTCGTTTTTTTATGAGCGTCTATCATGATAGGCGTCGTTTCTTATAAGCGTCGATCTTGACCGGCGTCGTTTTCTATAAGCGTCGTTTTTTTATGAGCGTCGATCACGATAGGCGTCGTTTTTTATAAGCGTCGATCTTGACATTCGTCGTTTTTTATAAGCGTCGATCTTGACAGGCGTCGATTTTTATGAATGTCGATCTTGATAGGCGTCGTTTTTTATAAGCGTCGATCTTGATAGGCGTCGTTTTTTATGAGCGTCGATCATGATAGGCGTCGTTTTTATAAGCGTCGATTTTGACCGGCGTCGTTTTTTATGAGCGTCGATCTTGACAGGCGTCGTTTTTTATGAGCGTCGATCTTGATAGGCGTCGTTTTTTATAAGCGTAATTTTTTATGAGCATCGATCATGATAGGCGTCGTTTTTTATAAGCGTCGATCTTGACAGGCGTCGTTTTTTATGAGCGTCGATCATGATAGGCGTCGTTTCTTATAAGCGTCGATCTTGACCGGCGTCGTTTTTTATAAGCGTCGTTATTAATGAGCGTCGATCATGATAGGCGTCGTTTCTTACTAGCGTCGATCTTGACATTCGTCGTTTTTTATGAGCGTCGATTTTGAAAGGCGTCGTTTCTTATGAGCGTCGATCTTGATAGGCGTCGTTTTTTATAAGCGTCGTTTTTAATGAGCGTCGATCATGATAGGCGTCGTTTCTTACTAGCGTCGATCTTGACATTCGTCGTTTTTTATAAGCGTCGATTCTGAAAGGCGTCGTTTTTATGAGCGTCGATCATGATAGGCGTCGTTTTTTATAAGCGTCGTTATTTATGAGCGTCGATCATGATAGGCGTCGTTTCTTACTAGCGTCGATCTTGTCAGGCGTCGTTTTTTATGAGCGTCGATCTTCTGTCAAGATCGACGCTTATAAAAAACGACGCCGATCAAAAACTATAAATAAGATAAGATAATCAAAAGGAATATCATGTCTCATCAAATTCAGGAAGTGTCTTACAACTTGACATATTCAATGTCTGAGTGTTGCTGAAGCTTCTTAACCTTTAAACTAATTCTAATACTTAACTCTAAACTGTTTTTTTTGACACCTGACGTGATATAGATCTTTTTGACCAATTATTTATGAAGATGTGTTCAGCATTTTAAAAGTTATCAGCAACATCCAAAAAAATATGTTTATATGACCTACTCCACCTAAACACTCCATATTTTTGTATCCTCAGCAAAAATCCTGGAGATGGATATGGAGAGTCAGTTCCGCGAGCTGTTCCAAGACGCTCCCAACCCTGAGGATATCACCATGGAGCAGTTCACGGACGCCGTCGCCAGGTTCGCTGACGAGCACCAGCGGACGGTCGAGGAGTTGGCTGACATGCTCACCGTGGCGGGTACTGAGCTGCTGAAGTTAACTGGTAAGCCAGTATGATTCAGCTGCTGAGATAATGCATTTCTGACAGGTCGAAGTCAAAAGACTGCATCGTTGGCCTAGTGGTTGTAAACGCGACTGCTACGCTAGAGGTCTTGGGCTCGATTCCCGAGTCGTCCAAGGTGTTATTGGGTTTTTCTATGAAATTCTCAGTAGCAGGTCGGAGTTTGGATCTGTGCCCGGTTAGTGGCAATAGGCTCGGCCCCTGTTACATGGGACCTAAACATATCGGCGAACTGTGGGTGTACATTGGTACATCTCTGCCTACCCCTTCGGGGATACAGGCATGATGGTATGGTATGTTATTATGTTATATTAATTTCTTTGTTTCTCAGATGATGTGGAGGATGCAATAGTACAAGTTGTGGCTAGCATGACGGAAGGTGAACAGAGACCGCCGCCATCATAACTTAATAAGAACACTTAACTTTAACTTAAGGGCTATCACGTGTTGGGTGTATCGTGTCCCACAAGAAATTGCAAAAGAATTGAGAACCTCCTCTTATGTAAGTCAGTTGAAAATATTTAACGTCAATTCGATGATTTAATTGTTATGGCACTTCTTGAGTTTTTTTATCTTTATACAATTTTATTATCATGTTAATTACGTAGCTTCCTTATTTGTACGTTTTATTGTAGTTTTGTAAATGAATAATTTTATTTTTGTAAAATATATAAAGAATACATTGATTTGATTGTGTTTTATTTGTATACATAGCTTGGACTTAGGTATTTTGAACTTTACATGTTTTTAAAAAATCGGGAGCATGGTTTACATTTTAACGAGACAAATTATAGTTGAAAATGTTAGAGAAAAAACATTACTTGTTTAATTATTCCAATAACTACATTGGGCTAAACATTTTTCAAAGTCAATGAACACAGTTTTCAATCATTATAAGTCGCCTGTA
This sequence comes from Autographa gamma, assembly GCA_905146925.1. NCBI lineage: Eukaryota > Metazoa > Arthropoda > Insecta > Lepidoptera > Noctuidae > Autographa > Autographa gamma. The sequence goes on along the minus strand of LR989878.1, from coordinate 586,310 downwards.
TTTCTTCAATAATCCTCTGATTAACACACTTGAACCTTCTTCCAAAATCTTCCAATTCCTGATTTGTGTCCCTTGAAAGAATCCCCAACAACTGAGCGAACTGCGAGAGAGAGAGGTCGTACTTATTCTCTTTCACTCTAGCGTACGAAGTCTCGAAAAAATGGCTGGTAATGACTTGGTCGTCGATTATACCTGTTTGGACAAGCAACGCCATCTATTAGTGCGGTCTCGAAACGTTACGTCATCGATTTGACGGGCGGTCGAGCGCGCCATCTATAAGTTAATAGGAGAAGACAAACGGTTCCCGCGCGACGCGTGCCGCAAGGGGGTACGACCGTTATGACTGGTTTAGATTATGCGAGAAAAATCGTACAAGTTGCAGTACATTGCCGTCTATAATCGATCACTTACAACAACATACAGAGCAAGTGCCGCAGTGTACAGCAACTCGCACGATATTCCTCGCATCGTCTAAACCAGGCCTTAGCTCTCGGCAGTAGTATTTGAAGAGTTACGCCGAATTGTACAAATTAATGCTATTCAACATAAATGTATGTAAAATTTCAAGAATTAATAGAAGAGACCCTTTTTTTTTTTTTTTTTTGTCGACGTGAAACTCTAATGATTTCAGCCCACGCTGAGGGCACAGCGTAGGGATATGTCGGACTTGCACCGACTAAAAACACCCCGGTCCCGTCTTAGCCTTGGTCAGAGCCACGAGGTCGCTTGCGCAATCTCTGCGCAAGCCCTATCACCAGGTAAGTAGTACCTTGCCCAAACATACCACATTCTTTAAACCATTTTTCTACTATGTCGTATTTAGCGCCCTCTGTTGGACTTTCTTTGGCGTATAGTTGCTGTGTAGTCTGGCTTGCCCCGTATAGAGTCATATACATTTCTTCAATATCCATTTGACTGAGTATTTGTAACAAAAAACCTTTTGGAAACACTGCTTATAACTTTATGAAGATTAAAAGGTAATTTAGACTCTTATTTTGTACGATTTTTTGTTTGATTACACTCTGAGCTTAATTTAGGTCATATTTTTTTATTTAAGGAAGATTTTTGCAATATTTTACTTGATAATTTTGATTTGATATTAAAAATAAGGTGTTTAAATGGCTAGTTGAATCTAGTAGGTTTTGATTGACCTTGGTATTGAAATGTATGTAAGGATCGTAGCAAGAGGAAAGAATTGGTCTCTGCCTACCCCTACGGGAAACAGGCGTGATTATATATATATTTGTAGGCATGTATGATGTTGAAATATGTTCAAAGAAATACCTTCTAAGTCTAAGTAAGTAAAGTAACTATGTCTGGTGGTCTGATAAGCTTGTACGGCTAAACTGCTGAACTAATTTTGACGAAATTTGGTATTGAATAAGTTTATTTATTTATTTATTTATTTATTTATTTATTTATTTATTTATTAATAATAACCAACTTGAATTTACAGTATTAAACCACACACACAAGTTATAGGTCTGTACAAAATAACATAACTACTTAAAAATAACAAATTATACATACTGACAAACACAATTATAAATATAAACAGAAACAATTGAAACAATATTAAATGAACTATAAATTAATAAAAAAGAATCAATTAACAATTATATGTACAAATAAAAATAATGCAAGTTAACTATTAATTAAAAGCTATTGTAGTAGGGGTAACAATAGACTCTAGGTAGCAAGTCGCAGTGCTAAGGAATGTCAGCTCAGCAGTCGCAAAGACATCTAAAGTAACATCAAATGATAGAATATTATTTAAGAGTGTGAGTGCTACATATAATGGACTTGCCTTGAGGGACTTGGACGTTTGGGGCACAGAAAATAAAGGACGTTGCCGAGGGCGAAGTGTATGACGGATAGGTAAAGGGATATTAAAGGAAATATACTGTAAGAGCGAAGAGTTGAAGTGGGATCCACGAATAAGGCGGATGAAATATTTGACCGTGGCAAGATTTCTCCTGACTTCTAAGCATTGGTAGGTTACCATACCTAGCACAAATGGTGTAGGATACATATACGGATAATACCCATACAATTTTAAATAAAGATAGCGAATAAAAGACTTTTGGACCTTTTCAATCACTAATGTATAGAGTTTCTCGTGCGGGTTCCAGATTATACTATTGGTTTCAAGTATACTGCGAATGTATGAGTTGTATAAAAGTGTAATAGCGAGTCTATCATTGAAAATTTTGGTCTGACGCAATACGAAACCTAAGTTTTTGCGCGATTTATTACAGGTCTGAAGTATATGCTGGTTGAACGTTAAGTGTGGGTCAAAGTTTGTACCTAGGTCGCGTATGGTTGTTACACGTTTTAAGGGCTCATTGTTCAAGGTTTGGATCCCAAAAAAGGCAGAGCCCTTACTATGGTAACCAGACAACTGATAAACATACCTATATTTCTAAAAACATACATACTATGGATAAATTACACCCAGTCACAGATGATCGTGCTCATCACACAAACATGTGTCCTGGGTGGGAATGACCACGAGCTCCGGTATAGCAGTCAGAGTCACTAACCACTAGACAAACAGGCCTGTCAAAAATAAGTATTTCTTCTATCTGATCAACTAATTCCTTTGCTTGATTGAATTGACATAAATAAATGATTTTGATAGACTTTCCATCATAGAGAAATATAATAAGTAGGGTACTTTCCATGGATATGACAAATGTCAAAACTGGGAAAGGTTATTTAATTTTAAAAGGTTAATTATTATGGATCAATTATTCGAAGTACTCAAACATGCTGGTGGCAATAATGTCTCGACTATTATAGATTTATTAAAACAAGGTACAGAATTAAGTTGTGTGATAAAAAAGTTTATTTCATCTCCCTGCCCTGTTCCCAATTATTTGTGGTCGCAATGCGTATTCAGCTTCCATTCATCTCTACTACTCGTCATCTCAGCATTCACTCCTTTCTTTCTCATATCATCTTTCACACAAGCCTGGATGGCTCTCTGTTAAAAAAGTTTATCTATATTATTTAATAATTGCCCTGGCTTTGCACGAGTGGTGTTATTTAAATATACCGCTCTTTTTTTATTGAAAGCTACATAAACATTTAGAAATATATAAGTATGTTAATCAATTATCTAGTTACCATAATAAAAGCTCTGCTTAGTTCGTCAACATCTAAAACCAACTGAATTGACGGGCCTGTTGGTCTAGTTGTTAGTGACCCTGACTGCTATACCGGAGCTCGTGGTCATTCCCACCCAGGAGACATGTTTGTGTGATGAGCACGATCATTTGTTCTGTTTCGTGTGTAATTGATCTATAATATGTGTTAGGAAATTTAGAGTATGTTTATCAGTTGTGTGATTGCATACAAGCTCTGCCTAGTTTGGGATCAGATGGCCGTGTGTGTTGTCCCAGCATATTATTAATTAAACCTCTGTGATTAGCTCACGTTCTAGACCCATTAAAGAAAGGTTTGGAAGAGAAAGTGCGGGAACTATTCAAGGACGCCACAAATCCTAATGATATATCGCTGGACAAGTTCAAAGAGGTTATAACGAAGGTCGCTGAGGATGAAGGGAAGTCTGTCGGAGAGATCACGGATCAACTTGTGGCGACTGGGACAGATAACCTGGGTCTAGGTAAGGGTGAGACGAAAATACAATTTTTGTAATATAAATATATAAAGTCTGGATGAGGACTGCCTCGTTGGCCTAGTGGTGCTAAGCGCGACTGCTACGCTAGGTCTTGGGTTCGATTCCCAAGTCGACCAAGGTGTTATTGGGTTTTTCTATGAAATTCTCAGTAGCAGGTCGGAGTTGGATTATTGCCCGGTTAGTGGCAATAGGCTCGCCCCCTTTTACATGGGATCTTAACATACCGGTGAACTACGGGTGTACATTGGTACACCTCTGCCTACCCCTTCGGGGATACAGGCGTGATGGTATGTTATGTTATGTTTCCAGAAGACATCGCGGGTTCCCTGGACCCCTCAGCAGCGGCCTCTGTGGACCCCTCAGCGGCGGCGTCTGCCGACCCTTCAGCAGCACCTTCAGAAGCTCAGAGCGAAGACTCAGACTAGACTAGATCATGTAACTAAAGTCCGGCCGCCGAGAAACTGCGCTCCTGACACATGACAGTTGATCAGATAAATGAAAATAGTGGTAAATTATTTCAGGCATACAAGTCCATAGGGAAAGCACGTTTGATGATGATATTATTCGTTTATTTGTAGTAAATTTTACGCCACATTAAAGTTCTATCTTCCTGTTGACCACCACCTGTCAGAAACGGATTTTCGCAGCGGCCGGACTATAGCGGGATCCCCTTTTATTAAGAAATATTTGTATTATAGATTTAGTAAATATAATTAAAGTAAAAACAATTATTTGTTTTATCATCGTAAGTACCTAGTTTTCTTTTCTCGAATCGATTCAGGGCAACTTTTTTTGTCCAAATTCGACATTTGAGTAAAAAATCCTGGATTCTTAAATTGTTATAAGCAAGCGTGGTGATCAATGCTCATGCCTTCTCTATATGGGAAGAGACCTGTGCCCAGCAGTGGGACGTTTATAGGCATAGCTATCTAGATATTCATATAATTGCAACAACACAACCAAATAGATTATGAAAACGTCACTTCACCCAAACATTTTGTTTAAAACACAATTCCTTACAAACTAATTTTATAAAATAATCAAGAAAATCACAAAAATAGTAAAAATGGAAGCCATATTTGAGAAAATGAAGAAAGAAGGAAAGAACACTGTTGATGGACTCATTAAATGGCTGAAATCTGGTAAATTAAGAAATATTTAAATGTAGATAATATTCCTGGACAATTCACACACGGTAATCTGATCCCAAGCTAAGCTCTAAGAGAGCTTGTGTTATGGTAACCAGACAACTGATAAACATACTTATATATTTCTAAATACATACATATTATAGACTAGCTGTGCCCGCGACTTCGTCCGCGTGGAATAGTTTCTTTTCGGGCAGCATATTTAGAATTAGGTTTTTATACATATGCTTTCGCTTGGGTAGCTATAAATTTACTTTACAGATGCTTCTCTGTATACGATTTTTCTATGCATTTCTATGGATTTATTTATGTACCGATTGACATGAAATAAACACTAAATGTTAAGTGAAGCTAACTACAATATATTTGTGAAAACCGCATCTTAATCGAGTAAGCCGTTTCTGAGATTAGCGTGCACAAACACACAGACAAACAGACAAACAGACAAAAAAAAAATTAATTATAATTTCAGGTTCGGTATCGATATTATAACAACCCTGGCTACTTTTTTTGTTTATATTTCCATTGTACAGACACCACTTTTCTACAATTTTATTATATGTATATAGATAAATTACACCCAGACCAGAACAAATTATCGTGCTCATCACACAAACACTTGTCCTGAGTGGGAATCGAACCCACGACCTCCGGTATAGCAGTCAGGGTCACTAACCACTAGACCAACAGGCCCGTCAAAGATGGTTTTAAAAGGCTACGTACAGAGGAAGACCAAACAGAGATGGATGGATTGTGTGAAAGATGATATTTTATTTTATTTTTGTGAAGGGCCTGTTGCTCTAGAGGTTAGAGACCCTGACTACTATACCGGCGGTCATGGGTTCGATTCCCAAACAGGACAAACATTTTTGTGATGAGCACAATCATTTGTGACGACCTCCATGGTCGAGTGGCGTACGCACCGGTTTGCAAGGTGTCACTAGCTCTGAGGTACCGGGTTCGATCCCCGGACGGGTCAATGTAGAAACTCACTATTCTACATTGTCTCGGGTCTGGGTGTTTGTGGAACCTTCTTTGTTTCTGAATTCCATAACACAAGTGCTTAATAGCTACTTACTTTGGGTTCAGAGCAATGTATGTGATGTTGTCCGCATTTATTATTATTATTTATTTTATTTATTTGTTCTGCGTCTGGGTGTGATTTAATAATAATAATATTCCTCGACAATTCACACACCGTAATCTGATCCCCAGCTAAGCTCTAAGAGAGCTAGACAACTGATTTATCTGTGTTATGTATTTATTTAGAAATATATAAATGTAATGTATGTTTATCAGTTGTCTGGTTACCATAACACAAGCTCTGCTTAGCTTGGGATCAGACAACCGTGTGTGAGATGTCCTGGAATATTATTATTATTAAATTAAACCTAACTACTTAAATTCAATACTAACCTCCTTACATTACTAAGTACTATTTTCTATGGCCATATCAACTGTCAAAATATTGTCATTTTGTTTTTTTCGTGCAATACATGCACAAGAGCAACATTTTGTAAAAAATTAGAAAATCCAAAAAAAATACTAAAAATGGACGACATATTTAAGGATCTACAGAAAGAAAAGAAGAATGACGTCGATAGTCTTGTTAAATGGATCAAAGACTGTGAATATGATTTATTTTTGTAGTTTGTAGATTTTTTTTCTTAATGTCTTTTCTCGTCCATTATTTGTTGTATGTGTTTGAATGTATCTGTAATCTACATCCGTAGTTTAGTACAAGATTTGTATCAAAAAACATATCCATAAGGTATAACTGACGGGCCTGTTGGTCTAGTGGTTAGAGACCCTGACTGCTATACCGGAGGTCGTGGGTTCGATTCCCACCCGGGACAAATGTTTGTGTGATGAGCACGATCATTTGTTCGGTGTCTGGGTGTCATTTATCTATAATATGTATGTATTTAGAAATATATAAGTATGTTTATCAGTTGTCTGGTGACCATAACACAAGCTCTGCTTAGCTTGGGATCAGACAACCGTGTGTGAGATGTCCCGGAATATTATTATATTATTATAACAAATATGAAATAATGACGTTGAATTTTCAAAATATTTTTGCATTATTTTAATGAACTCAACATCTGTATTTTATTAAATTTATTTAGTTATATATTTCAGTATTCAGGGAGATAATAAAGTGCCTACAAAAGATCTTTAAACACAATTACGATCATAACCATTCTAAAAACATATTCGAAATTAATTTAAAATAATAACTTAAGATTTTTACTCGATAAAATATCATTTTAAGGGTGCTTCCAGATCTGACGAACGAGCATTACACGAACATCTCGACCCTGCTCGTGTAATGCTCGTTCTGTGCCCTTTCGTTAGATCTGGACGCACTTTTATAGGTTCAAATACAACTCGACGTGTCCTAATTAAGATTTTTTTTTGGATATTATGCTCTATACACCACGTCTAATACATATATTTGTATAGTGCATTGGGGCAATTTCCATATTGGGTTTCTCATAATGGTTTTTTTCTCACGCTATTTTAAATCAAGCATACGTTTTTTTACAAGATTTTTTCGTGTTTTATTTCGAACATCTGGAGTTCCTGGCTAAGTCTTTATTTTGATTTTTTTTCTTATTTTTTTTTTTATGGGGGAATTCCGCAATGGGGGTATAAACTGACCTTAACATGCATAGAACGCAATTCCCCCAACACCTACATGTTGATAAAATTTTAGATTAAAGCGAAGAATGCTCCTTAAAAATAATATGTTAGCTCTAATTAAAACAGTCGGAATTCCCCCAATGCACATTTTAATTTGTTAACTATCCCCTAGTGCGAGTTTTGTTTACCAAATATAATAATATATATTATCCGTTGCTAAAAAATTAAAAAATTGTTTAAGAATAAGTAACTATTTTTAATAAACTCTCACTAAGGAATACTATTAAACCAACCATCACCACATAACCTCAAAAACAAATCCTTTTCCAGCAAAATTAATCGACAGTACGAAAGAAGCAGAAGATAAAGCCAGAAACCTCTTCAAAGACGCAGCCGACGCTAAAAACATAGAGCTGGACAAATTCAAGACAGTCGTGCAGAAATTGGCAGAAGACCAGAAGAAGAACTTTGATGAGTTGGCCAAGCAACTCGCGGATGAGGGTCCTAAGCTCATGAAGGCGGCTATGGCCGGCGTCAGTGCCTTCAAGGACGCCATGACAGGGAAGTAGATTATATTAAATTGATTTTTCATTAATGCTGTTTTCTTTGAGATATCCTGGATCGATTGGAAATACTTGAGACTTGGGATTCATTTAGTACCTAGGTAGGTATTCGATCATTTGTTCAGAATTGTTGGTCAATTTAGTATTACGAAATAGACTTTGAAATTCATAAATATATTTGTAATAAAGTATTAGAAATGATAGAAGATTTTACAAAAATAACGTCTTAATTTAGAACTTCTAACTACTATTTCTGATAAACAAGAATCTGCAAGACATATTAGCAAAGTAACAAATTTCATAATTTTAAATGATGATTTAGGAATTTAGGTACACATGGGACACACAAATTTTTTACAAAGATTATCTGATATTAGTACTTGAAGAGACTTCACAACTACAATCGAATTAGAGTCAATGGGAAGAGAACTGGGGCCCGAGTCTGCTATTGACAGTTGCTTCAATCGTCCGAGTGGGTGGCGTCAGAAGGTCCGTGCCAAAGGCCAATTTTGCCGTTAAAATAACATTTTGACTTTTAGTAGAATGCCAATTATCCTAAAATGGACCTACTGACGTCACCCAGTGGGACGATTGAAGCAATTGTCAGTAGCACACTCGGGCCCCCGTTGTATCATACACACATCACCTATGATGTGATGTCACTTGTGATATAAATCAATGGCTTCAAATCAATTGCTTTTGCTTTCCTTAACCTTCAAACTAAATGGTATAAAATGATAGTCCTTATTACTTCCAGCGCCACCCGAAAAGCCCCCGGATTTGCAACAGCAAGCTGAGAAACTAATATCTGACGCAGCAGGAATCATGAGTGATGAAATGGGCAAACTATCAAGCGTTGTCAAGCGCTTCGCTGAAGGACAAAAGGGGAACGTAGAAAGCGCTTCAAGCAATATCATTGAAGAAGTACCTAGGATTGTAATGCGCTTCGCTGAAGACCAGATAGCGAATATAGAAACCGCTGCAGACAAAATTATGGAGGAGTTACCGAAGATTGGAAGCGCTGTTATGAATGGGGTCAGCGCTTTTCTAGAGGCATTGAAAGGAAAGTAGATAAATTAAACCTTTTTTTCAATTGATTTTGTCTTTTTTTGTTTTGTTTTCGTTTCGGTAAGTGCGTCTAAATCATGATAATGTGTAGGTTTTGCGAGTCATTCGTTGACCGTCAACAATTTATTGGCTTATTATATACCTAATGGATTAGTTGTTATAGCAATTCTTATTAGTTTTAGATGTATACTATACTTTATTGTATGGAGTAAAATTTACTGAATAGTCTTACAGGTTAAGTGCAAAATACGGTAACCCCTGAATTAAGCAACATATGTAATTAAAAATTTACGTAAAGAATTTCCAATCCATCAATACACTATCTCCAATCCATCAATACACTTTACATGAACACATTTTCCAAAATATTTATCACATCTCATCACATCACATTGAGTATCATCACGTAACTCGAATTCACATCACATTGTGTGACTTCGTATCACATAATGTGACTTCACATGGCATCACGTGACTTCAAAATACATAATTGTGACATGTGATTTAATGTTACATTTGCTGCGGTATTGTACTATACAGTCAAACTGCTAAAAAGGCAGTACGCAATGGTACTAATTTTCTACTGTCGTCATAGCTATCGTTAACATAATGAAGGACATTTAAGTCTCGTCTATTATTTTTAATGTAATATTCCTTTTGTAGCAAAACTGGTCGAGGGCTCGAAGGAGTTGGAAGAAAAAGCACGAAGGATGTTCAGCGATGCCGACGACACCAATAACATAGATTTCGAGAAGTTCAAAGAAGTGATCCAGCAGTTTGCAGAAGAGCAGAAGAGGAACTTTGATGACATAGCTCAGCAGTTGGCAGAAGAAGGGCCGACGGTGGTGAAGGCTGTCATCGCTGGTGTGAATGCCTTTACAGATGTTATGAAGGGGAAATGAGAGGAATAAATTGATTATTTTTGTTATTTTTTGGCGTTTTATTTTTATAAAATTATATGCGTGTGAACAAAGTAGTTAAAAGCGCGCAGGTTATGGAATTCAGAGACAACGAAGGTACGAACTGTACACCATATTGGTACACCTCTGCCTAACCCTTCGGGGATACAGGCGTGATGATATGTTGTTATGTAATGGCACCCACCGTGGGGCTCACAAGAGTGATCAATGCTCGTTCTCTGTATGAGAGGCCTGCAGTGGGACAGTTACAGGCTGGTGTTATATAAGGACAAATAAATAAGAAACTGTTTCTTTTATAATATAATGTAATAATTATTTACAACTTGACTAGAAGTATTATTCTAATATACAAACATAACCTTAATAACAATTGGTTTTATAATACTGTCGGTAAAACAGATCCGTCACATCCGGGTTCCGTACATCCGTTTTTATCCGGATCTGTTTAAAAAAAATGGATCCCGGATGTGGCAGATATTACATTGTTATTGGAGAGAGAACATGCATAAATTATATCATTATTGAAAGAAAATTAATTAAGTTTCCATACCTCAAAAAGTACTGAACCTATTTTGATAAAATTATATTTAAAAGTAGGTAAGTATTTTACGAAAAATAATATAAATTGGTATCAAAAGCTATTTTTATCCAATTTTTACTAAAAATCCACAATTTTATTTATTTTATGTACAATTGATTTTAATTACAAAAAATTTTTCATACAAAAATACATTTTAATTCATATTATTAAGGATGTCAATTTGTTTGAAATATTCTCTCCAACACAAAAATAATTAACTAAAATTATAACAAACTTTTAGGAACATAAGTGCATTAAGAAATCCATATTATTTTACTAATACCTTATAATTACAGACCAATAAAAAACAAATTTATTATTAAAACCGAAAAAATAATATTTTATAATAAGAAGCCAGTAGCTATGTTTTATTAACCAACTCCAAAAAAAAAAGGAGGTACTCAATTCGGCTGTATTTTTTTATGTTGGTTACCACATAACTTTTGACTGGGTGAACCGATTTTTTTTAAACGTTTGCTTTTTCTTGGTCTGTAATTGAAATACAGTATTTTTATAATAGTTTACAATACTATGATTAGACAAAAAGCCTCTTTAAACCCCGACGCAAAAAGAGTAGTGTTATTAGTTTGTTGTATGTGTCATCATAGCTCCTAAATTGATGACCCGATTTTGAAGAAATCCTTTTCAGCCGCTTAGATGTCAGTTATTCTGATATAAAATGTAGGGGTTTTTGGTTTTCAGTTTTAGTTTCAGCTAATTATTATGTAATTTTAACGAGAGAGTTTTTCAATTAATTCTTGTAATGCTAACGCCTTTGCTAATCGTCTTCTGAAATCCTGAAACAAAGAAAAAGTTTTATTATTAACATGTTAAAAATATGACATAACATACCATCACGCCTGTGTCCCCGAAGGGGTAGGCAGAGGTGTACCAATGTACACCCACAGGTCGCCGATACGTTTAGGTCCCATGTAATAGGGGGCGAGCCTATTGCCACTAACCGGGCACAAATCCAAACTCCGACCTGCTACTGAGCATTTCATAGAAAAAACCCAAAAAACATCTTGGTCGACTTGGGAATCGAACCCAAGACCTCTAGCGTAGCAGTCGCGCTTAGAACCACTGGGCCAACGAGGCCGTTCCAATCCTGATTTTATTTATTGTTTTTATTTTTAGCGAAAACTACGGCAATTTTACGTGTAGATTGATTTTTTTTCCTTTAAAAATGTAAAGCCTGTTAGAAACATACACCTTTGCCCAGCATTGGGACAGAAGTGCAACAATAAAGTGTTAGATACGAACCTGATGCAAGGCATGTCCTTTCCCGGGCACCCTGGCGGCGAACATGTCGGGCGTCATGAGGCACAGCGCCTTGCCGTTCATGGGGAACCGCGCCGGACACCCGCCGCGCGCGGACACCCACGCTCCTACCTCCGACCGGGCCCATGAGCGGGGGTCTATGGAGAAAATACAAGTTAAATAAGAGAAAATATAGGAATCGTATAGTGTGAAAACTAAAAAAAAAGGAATACCCCGGATCCCTTCATTTACTAAGATTTTTAAAGTAATAATGTCTGTTTCTTCATGAATTGTGACAGTGAACTATTTTGATACAACCCTATTCGTTTTAGGGGTAACATGCCAAAGAGAAAACATTAATAACAAAAATAATATAGCATCCCACTTTTAGTGTTGAAATATACTTTTTAATCCTTTCGAGAGCCATTTTCCTAAATTAAATATTTGATATATTGATTCAGCACATCACATTTATAGGGATGTTGGAGAATATAAACGTATTTTTTGCTTTTCCTTAATTCAGAAAACAGTACAGGAAAAGTAATTATTTCGCACAGAATGAATAAAGTTTGTGTTCCCACGCAACATTTCAAATCAACATAGCGAGTTTTTTAATAACTAAAAAATACGTGTCTAATATTTTTCATCTATGCGACTGGCAAAGTCTTTTTATTTTCACTATTGTTAAATATCTACACATAATAATATCCTTACCCAAAGGCAGGTCATCATCCTGCAGCACCCTCAGGTCGAGGGCATCCCACTTGGCGTGCGGGGGAGGGACGCGGTCGCAACGCGCTTGGCTCGGCATTCTTACTGTAATAATAGAAATATTAAGTTAAAATAGTGGTCAGATAATAGAGAGAATTAATTATATAATTAATTAATAGACAAAAAATATCAATATAATAAATGTAACCAAAAGATTGTTAGGTATAGTATTGTTTCATTACAAAAAAATAATATAACATTAATATTGTGTAGTAATAACCAAAATATTGTTAGGTATATTATTGATATAACTGCCTCGTTGACCTAGTGGCGCTAAGTGCGACTGCTACGCTAGAGGTCTTGGGTTTGATTCCCAGGTCGACCAGGGTGTTATTGGGTTTTTCTATGAAATTCTCAGTAGCAGGTCGGAGTTTGGATTTGTGCCCGGTTAGTGGCAATAGGCTCGCCCCCTATTACATGGGACCTAAACATATCGGCGAACTGTGGGTGTACACTGGTACACCTCTGCCTAACCCTTCGGGGATACAGGCATGAAGATATGTTATGTTATGTTTATATTATTGTTTAATTACAAAAAAGAGGAAATATTACATTAATATTGTGTACTAATCAATAATAAAAAGATTATTAGGTAGGTATAGTATTGTTTGTTTATAATAAGTAGAGTTAAATACAATATCGCAAAACTGGACAACAATTTGTCGGCGACTTAATAGAGTTCTCTAAATAACATGATGGTATTATTTACGATAAATATATAATATAATAATAATATTCCTGGACAATTCACACACGGTAATCTGATCCCAAGCTAAACTCTAAGAGAGCTTGTGTTATGGTAACCAGACAACTGATAAACATACTTATATATTTCTAAATACATACATAGTACTATAGATAAATTACACCCAGACCAGAACAAAATGATCGTGCTCATCACACAAACATTTGTCCTGGAGAGAATCGAGCCTATGACCAGCAATTCAGCAGTCAGGGTCACTAACCACTAGACCAACAGGCCCCAAAATATGCTTATAAGTATTTTAAATAGAAATCAATACAGTCATAGATGAAAACATAAACGTGGTTAAAAATGAAAAGATGCCACAGTGGCCTAGCGGTTTAATGCGGTTCTCGAAGGCACATGGTTTTAGGTTCGAACCCAGGCTAACAACAAAGTGACTTATTTAAGTAGTTTGTTCGTTTTAGATAATTCTATACACCAACTGACAAACGGTGAAGGAAAATTATTGTAAGGAAACCTGAGTTCTTAATCTTGTAATCTGAAATCGCGGTAAGCAAGCGTGGTGATCAATGCTCGTACCTTCTCTATATGGGAAGAGGCCTGTGCCCAGCAGTGGGACGTATATAGGCTGGTATTATAATTTGACTAAATACAGTTATTATCCTATTTAAAGCAATTCAGTTTAACCTTTAATAATTAGGCTTATAATTTGAATGGCCAAACCCCACCGGATATTTAACAAAAATCGGGAAACGCCACAATAGCCAAACAAAACCTATTCAAGAATACGGATGTTGCCGCCATTTTGATTTGCTACCGGAACCGGATGTAGGTAAATACAAAATGGCGACATTTTTGTCAAATGTTATGTAATTATAAGGATGTGGGTCGTTTGCATTGTGTGGTTAGTGCGGTTTGTAAATTAAAAGTAGTCGGTTCGATGTATGTTTAAGAAAAGTACTTATTTTTGTATTGATATAAGTTTTTTTTATGATATGCTTAATTGTAGTTTTATAATTTAGGTCAATTGCCTTTAAAAGATTTTTTCTTCTTTTTACTATGATTTTTTTTAATGTTTGTATGTAAATGGTCGAGGCATAGCAGATTGTATCTAAGACAAAATATCAAATTATCTAGATTTCGCAATTAATTTAAGGTTTAAGAAAATAATCAAAATATTTATCGAAATATCAAAATTTCACAAATAATTTGAAGTTTAAGAAAATAATTTAACATGCCTTTGGTCAAGATACACACATATGTTACTATACTAATTAAAACCTACTCTCCATTACGTCATTGCAAAATTAATATAAATAGCTACCAATTAACTTCATGGTGGTACAAACTCTTAACAATTCTTCCCACACCATAACTTATGACTAATCAATTAAACTCTTAAAACAGAGACAATTATATAATTACTGGTCCTTAGATGGCCACGTAATTAAAATAAAGGGCCCATTCACAGCAGACAAACGTAATATCTTTGCCAGCGGATAATAAAAAAAAACCGACAATGCGTTCCTTTTTTGAAACGGGCGGAAGTGTCGATTTCGATTATGGAGCGTCCGTCCGTTGGCGGGAAGACGGTGGCGCGAGCGCTTCCGGTTTTATATGTCGGCTTTTTATGAAAAATATGTTATTATTTATTATGTTTTTGTGTTGATATATTTGACAGATGTTTTTGGTTCGGCTGTCAGGTACGAGTATATAAATGTAATGTATACGAATTTTAGTCATTAAGGGTTGGTTAGAACTAGTCAATGAGGTGATAATTTAGTGCATTAATTTTTGAAGATACTCAGACCTTACGAGACGGCTATTTCAATATCTGTCTAGTATCATTTACTATGTATTTTTTATATATATATTTTTAGTAATGAAAGGATTTGTGAGTTACATAATTAACCAAGTGTCTTTTTAAATTGATATATTCTTAACAGTGGAATTCTCTCTAGTTCCTGTTTATTTGTAGTGTTCGGCTGCCAGTCTCACCGCCAGCTGAACACCAGTATTTTATAGAGCAACTATCTATAACACATTTACTGACTTACAGTATTTTATAACCCAATCAGTAATTAGATTTTTGCAAAAAAATAAATGCCTTCATACAGTGTTATAGAAAAACTGACTACGTCAGCAACGTTCACTAAGGGCACCTCTGGGTTCGGACCTCGACTTACTGTGTTGCTAACTATCCTAGCGCTAGACCAAAGTACAATATTTATTGCTAGTTTGCTTACCTCGTCTCAAACTTAACTTTCTTTCTAGCATACGTTATTAGTGATGTAATAAAGAAAGCCCACCCCCCGGAAGCATTACAGCCGTGTTTGATCAAACAATACAACGCAATGCAATGCGCAACGAACACATTATCGTCAACAACCAATTTCGTTGACTCACTGACTCATTAGTTTGTTAAACAATGTAAGATGCCGTCACCTGGTTGACGAGAGGCTGATTACAGAGAGATGTTTGGGGGTTCTAGAAACCTGTATAATATTGGCATTTCTTTTTTAATGTCTAAGTATGCAGTTAGGATTTATTGTATTGGAAAAGAGGTGATAAATAATACATTAGAATAGGTAGCAGACTGACTGATGAAAGCGGTTTCGGTTTTTTTTTCAATTATTAGGAAAAATAGTTATATCTGAGATGTGTTTAATGATTAAAGTATGCTGCAAGTAAAGGCTGAGAGCTCCAAAACTTGAAAAAAAGTATTTAAAAATAATGTATTGATATTTTGATTAATGTATTGATTGTTTATTGTCTAGTTCTACTACCATAGTTATTGTGCATTAAAATTTTGCTATGTTATTTGCAATTTCAATCCACGTTTCACGAAAACATTGCTTTCATGTAACAAGATATTGTAAATAACACTATCTCAACTCAAAATCAACTTATAAACACCCCAGCATCCACACATCCTTAATACATACAACTAACACCTTTATTAACAACTCAGCTTACACGGAAGCTAGCAGCTGCTACTGTTAACAGCTGACGGTGTCACTGGCGCGTGCACTCGACCGGTGAATGGCAGAAATAAGGCTCAGAGTAAACGGGACTTTTTATATAATACCGGCCTACAAACGTCCCACTGCTGGGTACAGGCCTTTTCCCATATAGAGAATGCACTTTTTTTTGTAGGTATTAAAAATTATAACAGGTGTTTAAAGATAGGATGTTGAGGTCAATTTATTTAGTGTAAGTAAGATCAAAATCGACTTAATAACACACAGCATTTACACATAGATACATCTTTATTAACTATACTCAGCTTACACGGAAGCTAGCAGCTGCTACTGTTAACAGCTGACGGATAGTGTTACTGGCGCGTGCACTCGACCGGTGAATAGCAGAAATAAGGCTCCGTATAAACGGGACTTTTGTAGGTAAAAGAAATTGTAACAGGTGTGTAGTAGTATAGCCAGACATTACAAAAGTTTTTGATAGGGATGTTGCTAGGTATACAAATAAAATCAATAATAGGGATGTTGTTAAGAATAAAAAAAAAAACTGTTTAGTCAGTATGTAAATTACGATAAAAAAGCAGTTTTTTGTTAAGAAGAGAGTTAATAAGAGTACGTAGACTCTTCGGAGATGAAGCCGGTATAAAAACAAAAACAGACACCTGAAGAACCTCCGCTTTTTAAAGTCGGTTAAGAATATTATTTCTTATTATAAACAAGAGAATAATAAACGTTTGTATCGGAATATATTCTCAGTAGTAAGGAAACGACTATTTCCTTTACCCCAACTCATAAAAATATAAGTACTTACTAACAATAAATTTATACGTTTTACTATAAATTACGTGTATTACTGTTTGTGTAAGACTGCCTCGTTGGCCTAGTGGTGCTTAGCGCGACTGCTACGCTAGAGGTCTTGGGTTCGATTCCCGAGTCGACCAAGGTGTTATTGGGTTTGTCTATGAAATTCTCAGTAGCAGATCAGAGTTTGGATTTGTGCCCGGTTAGTGGCAATAGGCTCGCCCCCTATTACATGGGACCTAAACATATCGGCGAACTGTGGGTGTACATTGGTACACCTCTGCCTACCCCTTCGGGGATACAGGCGTGATGATATGTTATGTTACTGTTTGTATCAATATGGCTACTTAATGCTTCCGCTTACTATAAAATAGGTTTCAAAATAATTTTACAACTCTATTCCTATATAAACACTAGAAACGAATAACTGAGGAAATTAGATTTTCTTGTAGAAATCTAGACCAAAAACACGCTTTGATACCTAAGTAGGAAGTAGCCACGGAAATCTAGATAATTCTAACAAAAAAACCGACTTCTAAATAAGTCTTATATTATTTTTTTATGCATCCCACTGTCAAAACTAGACCACAATACACCAGCTTTCAAATAAAAAAAGAATCATCAAAATCGGTTCATCCAGTCAAAACTTCTGTGTTAACAAACAAAAAAAATTGTCGTATTGAGTACGTCCTCCTTTTTTGAAGTCGGTTAAAAACAGTACGAAAGTGTGTCATTTCTCTTTGCCCAGTTTATTCAGCAGTTTTTATCGTACAGTGTTAAATACCCAATATTTTCCTCCATTACATAAACCACACGGATACAAAACATTTATAAGCCAATTAAATAGCCAACTTCACGAAACGAACCATAAATGGATTAATAATTCATTCATTTCCCCATTCACCGTATGATAAGTATAACAAACACACTTCCCATACATACCTTTGCCTCATTAAAAAAAACCTCCATTGTCTTTGACATATATTCTCAGAGGAAGTCGAAAAGCGCGGGAAAGCGTGGTAATGGCGGGAAGATGTAGACAATGGCGCAATTACGGCAAATGGCTGACGTTTTCGTTAGATATACAGATTAGAAAGTTGAATGTATGTGTATGGATGTATGATAGCGTAAATTACTTTGGTAAATGTTGGCCTGTAATGCCAACAGAATGGCCAAAGTTCTCATGATAGAAACGAGCATTGAACGAGCCTACGGTAATTTTAGATGGTTACGACCAATGATATTATAATATAATTTATATGTAATATAATTTATTAGAATATCATTGGTTACAACGCATTTTTATAACTTAGCTTTGAAATAAAGTATAATAATTATCACTGTAGGTAATTATTCAGAAACTAAAACTCTTTAACAACTGATTTCGACCAACTGATTTCGTTCAAAATTGACCTATTTATTGTATGTTTTTACGCAATATCTCAATTAATTCAAAAAGACCGATGCTATATATTTTGTTTTCAAGACAAATCAAATGATTAAAGTATTTAGATAGTAGAAAAAAAACAATAAAATTGTTATTTATCTAGGCCAACATAAAATAATTGCAAAAAGCAATTAAAATTATAAAAAGCAAATCGAATTGTCAATCTTAATCTATTGTCATGTCTAGTCACAAATTGACAAATCTTTAAGAAATCTTAGCAATATTAATGTCACAATTATACGCTCTAGTTCTTTGCAAAAGTCTTTTCGAAATTAATTTGTGAAAGTAAGGTTAGATGATTGCAAATATATTTTACGGTATTGTTAATTGTAATATTGACAAAAGGTAAAAAGAAAATGTAGATTTTTGATACCCTAGAAGAATTTATTATTTAGTATAATTTTGTAACGTAAATTATATAATAACATAATAATATTAATAATAAATACACAGTTGTTACTTGATATTACCGAATAAATGGTAAAATAGGAACTTTGTTTTACTTATTCCCAAACAAGCTAAGTTTTTGCAAGTATTATTTTTTCGAGAACACTTAATTAGCAATTAAGAATACATAATGTATAGGTGAAAAAAAAAAATACTACTTATACGTGCCTCCTTAAGTAAATAATAAAATTTTAACTGTATAAATTGTCTTTAAACAATAATTATAAAAAAAAAATTATATACAATACTCACCAGTGAAGTAAAACAGGAGCGGAAACAATCCTCAATCACAGAAAATACTTTTAAACACAAAATAACACAATCAAACAGTTTGACACAATTAAGACGCGATTTAACAAAATATCGTTATATTTTACGAAGGAATGGATGAATAGCACACGACTGCTCGTGACCGGCGCCGAACGGTGAATGATTTTATGTTGAATGTGCTACGTAACTTCGTTCTTCAAGCGTTGAATGAATGCAGATGTCTCAAGCAAATACACAACCCAAAAATGTTATACGCGACAACAAATACAATTGATTTTAAACCGTATGTTAACCGACTAAGGTTGAAAATTGATTGTAAACAGTTTGTTTTTGCGTCGTTATTGTATCGAAGTTATATTTGCAAGCATGCGCCATACGACTGAATACGTTTTGTTTCTCTTTCTGTCGCACGGAAGCGTTGTAAGAGTGAACGAGATAAAAGGTTTTGCTTTTAAAAATCGATAATGAATTCTTCACATCCTGCCTGTCAGCATGTGCCTCTGAAACTAATCGTTTCCGCATAAATTGTGGGATACGAAACGACTTACGTCAAACGTTATGCAAATCAATATTAGAACTTATTAGCTTACTTTAAGGTTGATTTTAGTTCGTATATTTTTTGCAATATACAATTTATGGTGTATATTTAGTCGTAATTAGGGACGCGCGTTTCCGATGCTATTTTCGGTTTCCCGCGCAAATACGTTTCGTTTTGCCGGATGGTGGGCGCAATTTGGGATGACCTTTTTCATGCTAATTATGTGTACGTATAAAAAAGCTTTTAGATAAGAAATGTCGTGCTTTTCTCTCATTAATTAGGGTCTCAGTGTAGTGTCTAATATACAAATTAAAAAAGTGTTTATCCTCAGCAAACATAATTATATCTTTATCTGATTAAAAACTAGGATATTCTCAATTCAACTTGTTTTTTTTTATATTTGTTACGCGATATCTCAGGAAATTGTGAATCGATTTTAGATTTCCAAATTCTTATTGTGTCCATAAAAATTTTATTGAAGACATTTTTTTTCTGTTGTAATCAATGATTTTTCTATAATTATTATTTTGTTACTGTCGATAATAATTATGTCCTTCCTTTCTCCCTAATAGCCGGATATACCCTAAATATGCCTAATCTCAGTCCAGATCAATAATACCAACATTTAAATAATTCATAACATCCGAAATCATTTAAGACTTATCCCGTAACACCTGTTATCCATTGAAAAGGGTTAGCCCTAAGGTAAACCTAAATATTTTAATATTTATACTTCCGCTGATTTGCATAGGACCTGCATATCATTGAATAAAATGTTATTGTTTTTATCTCGATTTTGCTTTTCGATTTTTTATCTAAGAGTAGGCAATTATAGTTCTGTATACTTAGTGACAGAAAAATAAAAAAATAATTGTTAGCCTACGTATGTATCAAAATAATATTAATTAATGCGGACAACTCGCAAACATTGCTCTGAACCCAAAGTCAGTAGCTAAAGCACGCGTGTTATGGAATTCAGAAACAACGAAGGTACCACCACAAGGAATATAGAAAAGTGAGTTTCTACAGTGACCCGTCTGGGTATCCAGCCCGGGACCTCAGGTCCTAGTGACACCTTGACACCGATGCGTACGCCAATCGACCACGGAGGTCGTCATAAATAAATTTATGTGCATTATCTAAACAATGGTACCCTACAATCGAAAAGAGAGTGCTCCGATTAAATAACAACGTCAATCGTAATCAAATCTTATCATATATATATCATATTTACATAATTGGCGACCCAACAATCTTCAGGTTTAAAACACTAGATAAAAATGTCATAGAAAATAATGTCTGTGCAGTACCTATAATCAGACCACTGCTGACTTTCCAAACTACTCGGCGGGATTTCCTCTAACAATTCCCGCCAAAACTCAACGGAAATACAAAACATCCAAAACAAAACGTATACCAAACTATTTAAACTCAAATAAAACCGTGTAACACGTTACCGTTGACAAAAAAAAAACAATAAACGTCAAAATGAAAACATCTTTAGTAGACGCACCGCCGCCATTTTATAACCTAAAATGTATTTAAAAGAATCGTTTGTCCGTCTGTCTGTCTGTCCGGAAACCGTTTGAGAAAACGGATGTCCACTGTAAACAATAAGAAGGATATTTGTTAAGACCCTTGTTATATAATAAACGTTATAAAAGGACTTTTTATAACTTCCTACGCCCGCTTCCTTCCTACGTTTTGTTATATTATAATTCATGTTTCGACGTGTTATTTTAGGGATGCTGTCACTAATTTGTTTTGTAAAGGGTTGTTTCTTGAAATCATATTTGAATAATAGCAATATAAGGGATAATGAGATAATGTACATAGGATTGGTTATGTAAAAGGTGGAAATACCTAGCTAATCCGACAATATCATGTTTGTAACCTTTTGTAACATAAGTAACATATGATCACGGATGGATCCCCGAAGGGTTAGGCATAGGTGTACCAATGTACACCCACAGTTCGCCGATATGTTTAGGTCGCATGTAATAGGGGGCGAGCCTATAGCCACTAACTGGGCACAAATCTAAACTCCGACCTGCTACTGAGAATTTCATAGAAAAACGCAATAACACCTTGGTCGACTTGGAAATCGAACCCAAGACCTCTAGCGTAGCAGTCGCGCTTAGCACCACTAGGCCAACGAGGCAGTTGGCCTAGTGGTGCATATTTATCATGTTTGGAGTAAACTAAATAAATGTGAATTATAGTTACATGTGGTTAATAATTATTACTCATATTACTAAGCTTGCAAACGAAAACTAACTTAATAAGTACCGTAAGTTTTTTAACCCCAAATCCACACTTACCATGCATTAAAACATTGACTTTTGACTTAGTTTACTTTATTGTCATTTCATTTGTAACATAGAGCAAACACAGGTTATTTTTTCTAACAAATCTCTTACTTAATTCATGAATATCCTACTAATATTATAAATGTGAAAGTTTGTGAGAATGGATGTGTGGATGTTTGTAACTCTTTCACGCAAAAACTACTGAATGTAGTTTAATGTAATTTTACAATAATGTGGTTTATACATCGGAATAACACATAGGCTATAATTTATGAAGATAGTGTATGAATTGTCATTCACGCGGGTGAAACCGCGGGGCACAGCTAGTCTTTTATATTTTGTTACGTAGTGGTATCCTTTTATAAACATACGAAACGGCTTGTCTACCGGTCAAACCTAAAAAAACATTCCACAAATGTCCTTCTTACCTAAATAATTACAAAAAACCGTACGTGATCCCAATCAATACCCAAAGACGTGACATAACAATGGTAGTCACGTAAAAAAAAAACTAACTCTGGTCCATCCTGAACTAACCAAAATCCTAAATAAATAGTTAACAAAGCTACTTACTTATTCTAACTATTGATCAATATAACACATTGTTTAAACCGGAAACCGGAAGACCGTAACTTTGACGGCTTTTTGAAAATGGACCTCACTGGTGTTGATTTATTATCTGTGGTTCGGTTTTCGAAAATATTATTAATGTTTGGGCACGTTTGTCAAATAAAGATATGGAAGGATCAAAAAGTTTATTTTTAATATTTCTAATGTTTGTTTTGGAGATCTGGACTTCCTGGCAGTGTCCAACGCTTAAATCTATATGTTTTTAAGATAAAAAATGTACATTACATAAATTGTAAGTAGCCAAAGTAGCAACAGCATTTATGTTATAGAAATCAGAGACAATAAAGTATGTACTACAAACACCCAGTCACAAATAATACGATGTAAAAAAGTAGATAGTCTTCGATATTGACCCGTCCGGGATTCGAATCCAGGAACTCGACCACCGAAGTTGCAAAAGATCCTTTACTTTATTTTTTTATTGATTTTATATGTTTTCAATATCAGTTATTGCTTAGAAACACTAAATGTCGCGTCGCACTTAGTGTAGCTAGATTATTATCTAGACAAGACTTAGATACCATGTCTGGGTTGGTTAACGTCATTAAAGCAATTAAATATGAGTATT
Source organism: Autographa gamma (assembly GCA_905146925.1). Lineage (NCBI taxonomy): Eukaryota > Metazoa > Arthropoda > Insecta > Lepidoptera > Noctuidae > Autographa > Autographa gamma. The sequence continues at coordinate 563,017 of LR989878.1, read as the reverse complement.
ATTTTCTATCTTTTGTCGGTCTATAAGGCAAATGGACCTAGGTACAAATTAATAAGTCAATTAATACTTGGATCAAATCGTGCCCTAACGCAAAGCCAAACAATTAACCGCTGCGCCCAGATCCTGCCAATTATCATTGACACATGACCATAAAACCTTTTTGCAACAGAGGCATAATAACCAAGATCATTGCCGACACACGCACTAGAAAAAAAACAACGGAAGCGGCGGGAGCAGAGTGACAGATGTCAGATAAAAAAATCTTTTATTGTTGCGACAATAAACCTTAAATAGGATCTTATTTTCGTTGTAAATCTTGCGTAAAGCCGGATTTGGGGCAACAGCTTATTTTCGGACTAAAAATGAGAAATTGCACGCATCCGTTGAGGTTAGCCGTCAAAGTTTGACAGGTTGTCGGGCGGTGCAAAAAATTGCGGGGTCGTAAATATACAGGTAAGTTTTAAAACTCCTTATTTTTTTAGAAGTAGGTAGATTATTTCTTAACACATGTTTCATAAACTAGCAAAAGTTTTGGCTTAAAATACTGCATTAAAATTGCACAATTAGACCATTAATTATTGATCTCTACAATAATCTGATACAAAATAGATATCTGAGATATGGGTTAATCTATATTAGATAAAACATTTACGTAAGCAAACATGTATTTTTAAGGCATCCGTATTTACTTAATATAGGTAGGTATTTCCCAAAATTTATCAGGATTATTACATTACATCTACGTAATATATGTTTTACATAAATCACCTAGAGTAGGTACTAATAAAATCACTTTAGGTCTTAGCTGAGTAGTTGTAAAAACATTAAATCCCTAACTTTCGTAAACAGGATGAAAGCAAACCCCCAAAAATGTTCCAAACCCCTGACTTCCTTTTTTCTTCAGCTGGCACAGGCGTGTGGCGTGCAGCCTACACGTGGCGGCCATCACTAAAACAACCTTTTTTTTAATTCCCCTTTTTTACCCTTATTCAATTCTACACCTTATCTCAAAGTCCACAAAGTTTAGTTTCAAAACTATCATAAATTAAACCCCTAATGACCCGTTTTTGTAAGATTAACTTGATTTATACAGTCCAAAGATCCCGTTTCCTGTATTAATTATGTATTGTCAAATGTCTTATTTCCGTTTTATAAGTATTTGATTGTATCGGACGAAAGCGGATTGGATTTTCCTGTACTTACTAAAGTTAAATCTTTAAAGGAAGTGATAAGGTTTTACGTTTTTCTTATCACATTTCATCGCACTTTTATAGGTTATGTCCTGGGTATAATTCAACTATAAATCTTAAGAACAAACTAACTATACTAAAATAAAAACTGACATAAAAAAAACTAACATGCGTCAAAAAACTCATCGTCATCCTTGCCAATGCCGGGGAACGTGCCCAGAAAGCTGGCAGCATTGCCACGTTGAATGGCTATGCCGATTCTCTGTGCAAGGAACAAACCAGCCCTCTGATGAGCAGACTCTACCAAACGTTTAGAAGTTCTTTAAAAAATTAAATTCTAACCTACATAGATAATAAGCAAATAGGTATTGAATTAATGTCACCCAGATTTGTAACGAATAAAAAATCACACAAACATTCGCCGAAGATCAAACCCGCAGCTCATCACAGTTCCTTCAAAACCACCTAATAATTTCCAATTATCTATTTACCACCCACTTACCACAAAATAATAACAGACAATAAAATAATAATAAGTGTCAGGAAGCAAATGCAAAACATGGCGTATTACACCGGCAACGCATTTCCTCGCGTTAACAATAAAAAGGATGTCCCATTAACGTTTGTCCTGTTTCCGTATGTGGGATAAAGAAAGTTTAATGACGTCACATCCCGGCTGCCGAAATACAGGCGGAGAGTATTTGTTAGAAAGTTGTGAGTCAGGATGGTTTTGCACAAATGATAAATAATGATAATACATTAATAATGTCTTGGGACAAATTTAAACAAGGGCATCAGGGGCCCGAGTCTGCTATTGACAGTTGCTTCAATCGTCTGAGTGGGTGGCGTCAGTAGGTCCATTCCAACGAGGTTGCATTTGAAACTATAGAGTGAGCCTATCAGAGTTTAAACCGTAAGCACTAGTGTGAACAAGTGTTGTCGTGAATTACGTATGAAGATGGAGCTTGCCGTTTTAAAAAATCAATCTAAAACACTAATATTATCCTCACAATGTCAAAACCATCGATATTTTCGTATATTAGTTTCTCGTTGCGCGAAAATTAACTTAAATGAAAAACGAAATGTACTAGGATCAGACTAAAAACTGCTCTCGCTTGGCACAAGGGGAAACTAGCGATAGTAGCAGTCTATGCATATCATACGTCGATGGTCCATTCATTCATCATTTTAGGATAATTGGCATTCTACTAAATGTCAAAACGTCAAAATTGGCCATTGGGACGGCCAGACGGACAGACCTTGTACTATGGTAACCAGACAACTGATAAACGTATTTATATCTTTCTAAAAACATACATGTTATAGATAAATAACACCGATACAGAGCAAATGATCATGCATATCACACAAAGATTTATGCTGGATGGGAATCGAATCCACGATCTCTATTTACCTAATAAAAGAGTGTCTTCCTGTTTTCAACTTTGGTTTGGGTTTACATACGTAAAGAACATGCAGATTTAGATCAAATTATCTTCAATTCAATACTTTATGGCATAGCACAATGTTACATAGGTGGTCAGTACAGGGGCCCTAGTCTGCTATTTACACTCGGTTCAATGTCCTCATAGTGTCGATCGGTCATACGATTTGACGATTGGTCATAGTCTTTGAATATTGAACCGAATCGTCCCAATGGCCAATTTTGACGTTTTGAAATTTAGTAGAATACCAATTTTCCTAAAATGGATCTGCTGGCATGACACTATGAAGACATTGAACCGAGTGTAAATAGCAGACTTGGGCCCCAGTAAGTTAACAGCTTATTATGAACCCTGTCGGGCACAGCAAAAGTAGAACAGTCTTTCACAAACAAGCAAAACATTATTACTTACCTACTCGATGAAGAAATGTGTGTTGCCAGCGGGGATGCTCGCCCGCAGCACCGAGCGCAGAGATAGTTGCTGTGTGCACCATACCATGATAGCCGGGCGAACTAAAAATCCTAAACTCACTTTATATCACAAACTTTGTAAAAAAGATAGCCTTAATGCGTTCTGAGGATCCGACATCGTATAAAAAAACTACTGGATAAATGATAAAATATGAAGCAACTTCTAAGGTATACTTTTCCTTTAACAAACTATATGTTTTGATGCACAACTACCGTAGATATCGCGTAACAAACACACAAAAACAACTCATTAAGAACTTCCTCTTTTTGGATCTGATTGATAAAACTACTTTTTAAACGGATTCCATCGCGTTTTATTTAGGTATTTAGGTCCCGACGTTTCGACACCTTTGCAGGTATCATGGTCACGGGCAGACTGAGGTGGCGTTCGTCTTGACAGTGGATGCTGCTCGTTCTACCTTCATATTTTAATTTATTATTGAGTTCCGACCTACGCAATATGAGCTCACTATGTCTTGATGTCTTGCAGCGCTGCTCTTGGGTTTGGCCTTGAGTTTGTGTATTATTGGGTCCCAAGTAGGTGATATCTTCCAGCCATCTTCTCTATTGAAATTAGGGTGTTTTTTAATCTCAATAGCCTCGCGGAACATCCTAGGTAGGAATCTGGATTCTTTAGCGAGGATCTGTGGTTGGTCAAATCTAACATAATGGCTGGAGCCTTCAGCATGTTCGGCGACTGCAGGCTTCGTTGAGCGGCGAGACCATGATACAGTAGATATTGCTAGTTCTACCCTCATATTTTTTATTTTATTAATTGTATTTTGACCATCGCTATATGAGCATAGTGTCCTGACTTTATTTTAGGGACACATTATACTATTTGCGAATGGCTATTTTTTTTTGGCGTTCTGCTGTTCTCCCATCGCCCATTCGGTGCATGCATAAATAAATAGTTCTTATAATAATATATATAAGTAATAATCCGATGTCAAATACCTAACCTTGACAGGCCTTTGTGGTACCTTCGTTGATTCTAAATTCTATAACACAAGTGCTTTAGCTACTTACTTTGGGTTCAGAGCAATGTATGTGATGTTGTCTGCATTTATGTTATTAGGTGTGTTAACTTTCATTCAAATAGTAATTCAAATTTAAGGGATGTAACAATAATAAAACAAAATTATATCACAAGACACAATATATTTTTCCTATCATTATATTTATAAATCTATTTACTATTTACAAACTTATTAACTAAGAAATAGGCTGTTGCATTAGATTAAACAGAAAACTAGTTAATTAACGACTTTTAACCGTTAATTAACGACTTTTAACCGTTAATTAACGAATTAAAAACAGTTAACTGACTGTTATAATTTAAAGACTTTGAAAGATTTTTATTTCGCCTTTTATATACATGCTTATAATTTTCAAAGGGTGGGTAGATTGCTTATTTATTTATTTATAAATATACTTATATATTAAAAAACCTTAATTTCCTTGTGCTTAATATTTGGAAATAATTTCTTTTTAATCGAATGCAACATATTTTCAAAATGGAATTTTTATATCTAGGAGAAAAAAGATAATTTATATAATGGAATAAATAGGTTTACGTAATATACAAATATATGCAGTTTCTTCACTTTTTGGATATAATACACGTTTAAATAAAATTAATTATTATTAACTTCATCGAATATTAAACGACTTTGAAAGTCGTTTAACAATATCCGTGTCATTCTTTATCTTATCACTTAATATCAGCGTGAATTGTCAACCGACTTAAAAGTCGGCAAAAGTCGTTTAATAAATCGAAGTCGTTAAATAATTAATTAATTTTATTTAAACTGTAAACTTATACTACTATGTACAAGTATTATGCGTTGTTCCGGCTTTTATTTTAATAACAATTCTCGACAACTTTTAAATGCTTTTTGATTTGTTAACAAATTTTTGTTCGTCTGTCAGTTAGTTAAGAATAAAAATATGTCTTATAAAAGAAAAATATAACTAGTACAGTTAAATAAACCCAAAATCTTTTGGGTTTAGCCCAAGATTTTGGGTTTATGAAGCAATAAAATAATTTTTACAGAGTGAAATAAAAAACTTCATATTTTAAAGTCGTTAATTTTACCGACTTCAAAATAAGAGGAGGTCATTTATAAAGATATTGTATTGTATTTTACAACAATTTCTATCAATAATTTTAGGTCAAATTATTTTTTATAAGACATATATTTTTATTCTTTATAACAATAATAATATTGACAGAAATATCCAAATATTTAATCACAACTTAAATTTAAGAAGCCTTTAAATGCTTCTTAAATAATATATAACTTGCATTTAAATATTTGAAAGTTTTGACAAATAAACATTTTTAGTGTCTACATAAAACAATACAATATTTTGTCTCTTTCACTCTTATTACAAACGTAATTAGAGTGAGGGAGATAGTATATTGTTGTTTTCGTAGTAAGGAATGTGATATTCCCAAAATAAGGATTTTTTTATCACCGCGGTACAGTTAGCAAATTAATTTTAATATAGAATTTATTGGAATAAAATATTTTCAAAGAAATACGAATGTATTTACATGATTAGTTTTTTATACAAATAAAACACTAATTGGTGTTATATTTTTTTGACAAAAAAACTTTTTTTTTGGTACGAAATTCAATTTTTTTTCTTAAAAATTTAGTTTTGATCTGAAAAATCTTATCTTAATGAAAGTTACGTCGTTTGCTAGCTGTACATAATTTGATTCATACCTAATATTGCACAATTATCACTAATTATTTAGACTGACTTCGCTCGCTATTCATTTAGTTTTTAGTCAAAAAGTAACTTAAAGAAAAAAAAAAAAAGTTCATAGTAACTTTTTGTAACAAAAGATTTTTTTTTCGGGAATTTTGGAATGAAATAAGCCTTTTTTTTTCTCGAGCGAAGCAATCTTTTTATCTTTCACAATTTGATATGCATTTTGGACAGAATTTCATACTATAGGAATGAAGAGACGAGATTAAATGCAACGCTTAAACCATGATTTTAATTTAAATCATTTTTACTTAAACTGTCGCTTAGTCAAGCTGCATCCGTCAACAAGACAGTCATTACATGGCACGCCCACATCTCAAAGACAGTCCGTAAACCGTCAAATTTGACAGCTGTCAATTGTACTTTCCAAAACGTCACTCTGACGTTTACTCTCACAAGCATTCTGTCAAGCTGACAGCTGACGTTTAAACTGTCAAACTAGTGATCAGCTGTTCGCAAAGCTTCCCGTATTCTCTCTGGTCGCCGGATATCCGTCTCATTTTTAAACCTTTTTTCTCCATAGCTTTGTTTTCACACAAAACCAGTTCGATCTGGATCCCGCCGGAGTATTCTAGATTGAGGTACCCTGTTAGGGTTCCGTCGCCGTCTTTCTGGTCCGTTTCGACGAATATACTTTGCGGCGGAACCCTTGTGTTGATCGCTTCTTTTAGCAACTCTACTATTCTTTGTGAGTCTAACTTTGAACAAGACGTTGATAATGTTACTTCGTAATATTCTTGTACGCAAGAAACCTTTTGTGGGCTTAAGAGGATGGGGATTCTTTGTTCCTCTGGCCTACAGATTTCTGTCAATCTTAAGTCCATTGTAGACCTCTGTAGTTTTTCAATCTCGCTAGGCGGTGTGCCCTCCTCGTCACACTTTGCTAGACAATGCTTACTGCTATCCCTCGACATGTACACGTCTTCATAATACTCTTTAACTTCTCCTAAAGTCCCTTGAGCGGAGAAAGACGATCTAGGCGTTTCTCCCTTCTCAGAAAAACTCCCTCTACCGAAGTCACTTTTCTCTGAAAACGATGATCGTCCAAAATCTCCTCTTTCAGAGAAACTCCCTCGGTCGGAAAAAGAGAATGACTCTCTATGTTCAGAAAAACTCCCTCTATTCTCACTGAACCCTGAGCTTATGGAGACTATGTTAGAGTATATCGATTGAATGTTTTGTTCACAGTTCGGTGAGACATTTGCTGAGTCATTACTGAGCGAATCGTCGCTAAAACCAAGCGATTTGTCACTACCCCGTCGTGGGTACTTCAATTCTTCTGATAGATATTTAGCAGTCTCATCCACACTTTCTTTAGGAGATTGCATTTCTGTATCCCTGTCTGTATTTAAGTCTACTTCCTTAGGTTCAACAGGCTCAGTTTCTTGGCTAACTTTTCGGCCTATACCTTTGGTTATAGAAGGCCTATCGTCTAGGTCTGAAGGCTCAGATATCACGAACTGAGGTAGCGAATACTTGGTATTTTCTAAGCTATCGACACTATCCTCCGACGATGACGCCACTAAAGTTATTTCTGACCCCAAACAATCTGTGAGACTGATCTGTGGATGGGTGGGCGTGAATGGTACAAACCTCATTTCTGGAAACTTTTCCTGGTTTCCATTCCCTATTTCTTCCTGAATCATGTCTAGAGGTGAGCCTGGGTTGGAAATAGGGGAGTTGTTTAGTGATCTGTGAGCGACTACGTGTATTTGTGAGTGGACTAGAGGGTGTAGTTGTTGGTATTGTCCGGTGTCCATGTCGATGTTGGATCTTAAGTCTAGAGGTGTGGCGGTGGCTTGTGGGGTGCCTCTAGTTATGGAGCCAGTGTGTAGGTAGCTGAGTCCTTCGGTGATCTGGTGTAGAGGTGAGCCCGGGCTTGCTGGGGAGGTGTGGCCGGACAGTAAGGCGTAGTTGTTGAACGAATGGATCGATTTCAGTATCTCTTGAGACACGTTCACGTGGGGGGAGTAGAGGTTGTTCAGGTTGATACCGATTTTGATGGCCACGTCCTGGAAAAGAGAGTTGGAATTAGTATTCGTCGTTATTTAAAAGAGCTTTTAACTTTTCTACATTAAGTTAATAATTAAATTCAAATCGATGGCTCCAGTGGTCGAGTAGTGTATACACCGGTGATTTTCAAGGTACCGGCTTTGAGGTCCTGGCTTTGAGCCCTGAAGGGCAGGATGTTTGTGGCACCTTCGTTGACCCAAAACCTTGGTACAAGTACTATAGCTACTTACTTTAGGTTCAGAGCAATGTGATGTTTTTTTTTTCCGGGGGCCACTGTTTTGTTTTTTACCGGGGGCCTCAGTGTTGAGGACCAGCGGGGCCACTGTGAGCATGAGTGGGTCACAAGTATATTTACCTGTGTCAACACTAAGGAAGTGTGTAGGTCTACGGCAGCGGGGTCTGTGAGCAAGTTCCTGGCGGCTAGCAACACTGCGCGAGCCGCTTCGGGGGCCACTGTGAGCATGAGTGGGTCACAAGTATATTTACCTGTGTCAACACTAAGGAAGTGTGTAGGTCTACGGCAGCGGGGTCTGTGAGCAAGTTCCTGGCGGCTAGCAACACTGCGCGAGCCGCTTCGGGGGCCACTGTGAGCATGAGTGGGTCACAAGTATATTTACCTGTGTCAACACTAAGGAAGTGTGTAGGTCTACGGCAGCGGGGTCTGTGAGCAAGTTCCTGGCGGCTAGCAACACTGCGCGAGCCGCTTCGGGGGCCACTGTGAGCATGAGTGGGTCACAAGTATATTTACCTGTGTCAACACTAAGGAAGTGTGTAGGTCTACGGCAGCGGGGTCTGTGAGCAAGTTCCTGGCGGCTAGCAACACTGCGCGAGCCGCTTCGGGGGCCACTGTGAGCATGAGTGGGTCACAAGTATATTTACCTGTGTCAACACTAAGGAAGTGTGTAGGTCTACGGCAGCGGGGTCTGTGAGCAAGTTCCTGGCGGCTAGCAACACTGCGCGAGCCGCTTCGGGGGACACAGTGTTGAGGTCCAGCGGGGACGCTGTCACGCACGAATGGATTGGAGACCCTGGTGGATGGGAGATTTTATTATTTTTTGTTAGAAGAAATGTCTTGGGGCCCCATGTATGGCCCCTACTTTTTTAAGCTGCGATTTTGTAACTAACGATATACATATATGCACATTAGATAGATTTCTTGAAGCAATTCGATTTTGATCAGTCTGTGCATGGGCGACTCGACTATGTCGTATATAAAAGAAAAATGAGTCGAATTTACTAAATATAAGTTGGTCAGTAATTTAATTCTTGAACATTGAAATGCGACGTAGCATTAAACAAACGAGAATATTGAAAGAAAACAGGATTTACGGATTTTGTCGCGATTTATTTTTAGATTTTAGTTCCCGACGTTTCGACACCTTTGCAGGTATCATGGTCACGGGCATAGCATAGTCTGCCCGTGACCACAAAATCCGTAAAACCTAGTTCCTGTTTCAATGTCTTACATTCGCGTAAAACTAAGAAACTAAAACGAGAATATGCCGATTTACTCATATTTATTATATAATATTAATCCAGCCTATAAACGTCTCACTGCTGGGCACAGGCCTCTTCCCATATAGAGAAGGCACGAGCATTGATCACCACGCTTGCTCTGCGGGCGATTTGAGATCTCAAATTTTGGAATCCAGGATTCCTCACGATGTTTTCCTTCACCGTTTGTCAGAAGTGTCTTAGAATGTCTTAGAATAATTAAGAAAGTACATATAGCTATGAAAAATATATTATTTTCTGTTATTTGCAGTATATTTTTTAATCTATTTTCTATTGCGTTTGTGCATTCATACAGTAAATAGTTATACAGGGTGATTTTTTAATGACCACCCAAATTTTCACTGGGTGTTCTACCCATGAAAATGAACAACTTTCACTATGGGACCAACTCTGAAAACACGAAAAAATCAGCTGTTTCATACATAAGTTCAATACTGAGTACTCACCGGGCATGGAGGTCCCGGGCGTGTGGAGGCGCACATCAGGTGTGGGGGGCGACGCGCCCGGAGCGCCGCTACGACGCTCTAGACCACGCTGAAGAAATATATATGGTTAATATGATATAATAAAAGGAAAGGTTGCCTGTTAGATATTGGTATCAGCGATAAAACCGACATAGTAAGCTTGCAATGTTATTTTAACGATGTAACTCTTAGCCCCGGTTTCTGAAGAGATGATCAAGTTAATTTGATGTCAAATTAACTAATCACGACTGTAATTGGTTGACTCAAAGACTAGCAACCAATCACAGCGCTTAAAATGAGATTAGATGTTGACGTTTCAGAAACCGGCGTTCAGTGTACAATAAATTTAGATTTTCATTTCAAGGTACAATAAAGAATATTCTATTCTAGTTTCTGAACATGTTGTTTCTACTAGATAAATGAAGTACGAAGTATCAATTTAAAACAAATAAATAAGTATTAATATGTTGTAATCACGGTTGTAATCCTATTTATACTTAACCAAGTTATTAAGCAGATTACTCGGTAAATTATAATCGCAAAATTTTTATGAAGACGGCATCCAGCTTTGTTGTTTTTTTATTAACATCCAGATGCTACAGTCGTACTATAATTCCACAAGAATGTGTATAATTCAACAAATACAGTAATTAAGCACAGCAGCTCCCTCGATTCCTAAGACGTTTCTTTTTCCGCACAGACTCTACGCCTACTAGCTTTTAAACTATCGTGTCATTGAATTATATCACTAGACTCTCGGTCTAATGGTAGTTTACTTGTTCACACAGCCCTGAAACTAAAACCTATATAAGTATATCGTCACCTGTAACTGTTGATACTCGAGCCTAGCGGAGGCGATGTCATGCGCCACGCGCGGCGGCGAGCACTCCGCGCGCCGCACCGGCGAGTACCGCTCCGCGTGCTCGCGAGCTAAAATAGTAGTAGTTATTAGTTTGTTTTTTAGGTCATTAATTACGACAGATTAGGCCCAGGTTTCTTAAATGCTGATCAACTTAATCTGTTATTAGTGGGGTGAGTCACGTGACTTATCAAAAGAAATCTCATTTCGATGTATTTGAACGATATTATATAACGTTACACCAAAAAAAAAAATAAGTTTTTCATTAAAAATTATTGTAGTTATAATAATATGTATTTACAGCATACCTTCTATCAAACTGTTCAAAATTTATATTGGACCTTAAATGACTAGTTTATTTTCTAGTTAACTTAAATCTACGTTTAATAACTACAACATCTACAAACACACACACACACACAACTACAAAATATGCACAAAATAAAATACACTCGCATGCAAAAAAACTGTACACACACTAAATAAAAGTACCTTTGCCGATGTATTACTGAAAAAAGAATTGTAAAAAATAAGTTGGTGGACCAAATACTAATTAAAATGGGAGTATGGATGTTTGTTACTCTTTCACGCAAAAACTGCTGAATGTATTTTAATGAAACTTTACAATAATATAGCTTTATACTTCGGAATAACACATAGGCTATAATTTCTAAAGATAGTATATGAATTGTAATTCGCGTGGGTGAAACCGTGGGGCGCCGCTAGTATTCCTATAAATGGTTAGTACAATTACCCCCTACATAATGTACTGTAAACCAGATAGATATATTATGTTTAAAAAGTCAAAATAATTGCTAATAAATAACATCACACCTTTTTTTAATAATTGTTATCACTAATTAAATGAAACCAAAACTGTACACAGTTCTTGTGCAAGCGAGTGTACAGTAAATGAAAAGTGTGTAAAAATACCCACATTAAAAAGAAATATCTTTAACCATAATTGCTAATGAAGTTTTCCTTCACCGATAATGTCATAGTTAACTAAAAAATATTTGAACTTTGTTATTTTACTAGCCCGTATTAGAATCTGTAACCTTGTGCACCCAAATCTGATCACTAAACCATTGGGTTATTTAATCATTAATATTAAGTAAAAACCCAGTTAATTTATAGTGTAAAATACTTAAAAAAAAACCTTTATATTTGTTAAACTACCCTTTAAATAAAATATCCCAAGAAAAGTATATTTTTTTTAACATAAACCTATGATCTTAAAGATTTTACCCTCCACCTTAAAAAAAAGAAACAAAAAAATCAATTACCCATTTCCTGTACAGTGGCCAACATTTGCAACTTAACTCGCTGCGGTCCCGAGTACTTCCGCTGCCTAGTGTTGTACCCAGTCGATACTGACACTTGTAGTGGTGTGCCCGCAGTTATCGAGCCACTCGGTAAGTTCGAATTGGAATTGTAAGACTGATTTTGGTAGTCCAAAGAATTTTGGTAATTACCAGAAGTGTTTATATTGTAGTTAATTTGATTGTTTGAGTAGTTTTGACTTGAATTTTGGTAGTTCTGAGTCATTGGGGTACCACTCGTGATGGAACCTTGAGTGATTTGGGGATTGGGGTATTGGGGCCCCGAATTTTGGTATTGTTGGTTGATTGGGGTACCAGAGGTTATTGACCCTTGGTTCATAATATTGGAGTAGCTAGTTTGAGTTGTTTGGTATTGGGTATTAATGGGGCCCCCACTTGACATAGTCTGGTTGTTATTTTGGTATGATCCTTGAGTGTTTTGGGTAGATTGGTACCCCGTATTCATTGGGGTACCAGAAGTGATGGACCCCTGAATCTGGGTGTTCTGGAAACCTTGGTTAATAGACCCAAAGTTACTCATATTAGAAGCGTAGGGGTTGGAAATGTTTGTGAAGCTGTTCGTGCCAAAACTACTGAAGTTTTTAGAGTCATAATTTTGGGGACTAGGTTGATTTACTGGGGTCCCACTGGTAATGGACCCAGTTGAAACATTTGAGACTATAGTCCCATGCGTGGGCGAGAATTGCGATAAAGTGGGCGTGTACGGTGACGCTGCCTGACTAGTGATTGGGGTCCCACTCATTATAGACCCCTTAGTCGCCATGACACTTCCTTGGGGTATCGTTTCCAGTACTTGTTTCATACATTTCTGATTATTCTGATTCTGGCTGGAGTAGTTGGGGGTCCCAGCGGTTATGGACCCCTGTGTGGGGCTCTGGGGGTTGTTTGTGACCCCAGTCGGGGTCGGGGGGCTTTGGTACCCGCTCTGATTCTGATATTGTATCGACGGCGGTAAGTAATTTCTCTTCATTCGTGCTTCTACTTCCATAACTAATTCAGGGCTAATAACTAAAAATTGTGGAAAAAATAATAAAATAAAAATTAGCAAAAACAACAAAAAAATGCAAAAAAAATCGATGCTTTTAGCGGCATGCTACAACTACTAATTCAAACTATTAATAAAAAAATGGGTTGAAATTTATTTGACAAGAAATATAGCTTTTTCTGTTTGTATATAACACTTTTAAATATACATAATTATTTACATAAAACGATAACTAATTACGCTGCCATATTGCTTGTAATTCCTACATAGCCAATAGGGTAGATGACTAGATATGAAAAGACAAATACTATTTTGTCTGTCAGTTAGGTAGTAACAAAAAATTGAACACACGTTTTGTTTCTCAACATAAGAAAATATTCAATAAATAAAATCGATTCAAAATCCAGACTTGGGGCTAATGACGTCATGCTTTTGCACTATATTTACAATATTGTGACCTCATGCGACATTTATAAATATCGAGAGACATCAAATAAAAAAAGCCTGCCTACAATTTTTTTCGATCTATCTGATATACAGTAAACAAAATAGTCATCTACCCCATTATTCACTTAGATTTTCTTACTGCTTTTTAGCAGTTTTTCAGTTTGGCACTATTTATTTTACTTCCTCGTAAAATCCTAACTCAGTCTTCATAACATTAAACAAATCACAATTTTTTCCAGATCATCAAGTCAACATCAAATTTTTTCTCTTTTCTCGTCATATAAATCTCAACTCCAGCAAGCTATACAACAACATATCAACATAGTACATCTACAGGCACACACTCACCGGGCGGGCGCTCCGTCACGGTGAGTAGACCGGTTCTCCGCACTCGAATGCTGGTGGTTGATGATGGTGATGAACTTTGCTGTGGAATATAATAACAATAATTAAGGCATTTATTGGTTTAAAAATAATAACAAAGTAATTTAACCCACCAAACTGTGTGTCAGTTTGTCGGCGGGAAAAGCGCTCGTTAAACATTTGGTTTACAGTTAACAATTATTAAAAGTGTGGAGTGAAGAGATAAGATTTTTAACCGACTGCAAAAGGCGGTTGTTATGTTTACAGTGTTTTTTATAGTACAGGGTTATTGTTAAGAAGTTTAAGTTTTTTGTAAATGTTGATAGTTTTAATTTGATGTTATCTTATAATGCTATTTCTTTTTATGTTTTATGTTATGTATAATTAAAGTGCCTCACTAACGAATTGGGTTGGTACCTGTAATGTTAGTGGTTAGTGTTAAATAAATAAATAAATAAATAAATAAAAGAAACCCCTGTCTGAACAGTGAAGGCTAGAGGATAATATAAAAAAAAAATTGTCTGTTAAAACAAAAAACTCAAAGGGCTAGAGAATTAAACAAAATGCCACCAATCGTTTAAAAATTATGGGGTGTTTCGCAGCTAAAAATGTATATTTCAAAATTAATTATCATTACTATCATGAATAGTCAGTTTCACCAATTAGTAAGCCAGGTATAGTAGTGTAATAGAGTGGTACTCACCATGGAGCCAGTGCTAGAGGTGACCACGTTGGCTGCGTCTTCCGGCGTGGCCATCGTGTGTCGCGTGTAGTGTAATAGAGTGGTACTCACCATGGAGCCAGTGCTAGAGGTGACCACGTTGGCTGCGTCTTCCGGCGTGGCCATCGTGTGTCGCGTGTAGTGTAATAGAGTGGTACTCACCATGGAGCCAGTGCTAGAGGTGACCACGTTGGCTGCGTCTTCCGGCGTGGCCATCGTGTGTCGCTTGTAGTGTAATAGAGTGGTACTCACCATGGAGCCAGTGCTAGAGGTGACCACGTTGGCTGCGTCTTCCGGCGTGGCCATCGTGTGTCGCGTGTAGTGTAATAGAGTGGTACTCACCATGGAGCCAGTGCTAGAGGTGACCACGTTGGCTGCGTCTTCCGGCGTGGCCATCGTGTGTCGCGTGTAGTGTAATAGAGTGGTACTCACCATGGAGCCAGTGCTAGAGGTGACCACGTTGGCTGCGTCTTCCGGCGTGGCCATCGTGTGTCGCGTGTAGTGTAATAGAGTGGTACTCACCATGGAGCCAGTGCTAGAGGTGACCACGTTGGCTGCGTCTTCCGGCGTGGCCATCGTGTGTCGCGTGTAGTGTAATAGAGTGGTACTCACCATGGAGCCAGTGCTAGAGGTGACCACGTTGGCTGCGTCTTCCGGCGTGGCCATCGTGTGTCGCGTGTAGTGTGATAGAGTGGTACTCACCATGGAGCCAGTGCTAGAGGTGACCACGTTGGCTGCGTCTTCCGGCGTGGCCATCGTGTGTCGCGTGTAGTGTAATAGAGTGGTACTCACCATGGAGCCAGTGCTAGAGGTGACCACGTTGGCTGCGTCTTCCGGCGTGGCCATCGTGTGTCGCGTGTAGTGTAATAGAGTGGTACTCACCATGGAGCCAGTGCTAGAGGTGACCACGTTGGCTGCGTCTTCCGGCGTGGCCATCGTGTGTCGCTTGTAGTGTGATAGAGTGGTACTCACCATGGAGCCAGTGCTAGAGGTGACCACGTTGGCTGCGTCTTCCGGCGTGGCCATCGTGTGTCGCGTGTAGTGTAATAGAGTGGTACTCACCATGGAGCCAGTGCTAGAGGTGACCACGTTGGCTGCGTCTTCCGGCGTGGCCATCGTGTGTCGCTTGTAGTGTGATAGAGTGGTACTCACCATGGAGCCAGTGCTAGAGGTGACCACGTTGGCTGCGTCTTCCGGCGTGGCCATCGTGTGTCGCTTGCTGCTCCCGCGGGTGAGCATGTACCTGCGAGATTGTTGTATCTATTTACATTGCTACCACATTTACAAAGGTGTATAAATTGACTAGAAGTTGGTAAACTGGGAGAAAGTTACGACTTCATAGTTTTTCGGATTGCATTTTTGTTACATTTTTTATTCGGTAGGTGAAAAGCTCTTAAAAATGGGGAGGGGCGTCAACATTATCTGACTAAAGACCTATAGAAGGTGTTAGAGAAAGGGTATATCTATGCAAAAGAGGTAAAGAGTACATCTGGTGTAGAGGCTGTTTTTCAATTGAAGCGAAAATTTGTATAATATGCAATTATTGTACGATCAAAACGTTTGGTAGAATCTACTCGTGATCAGAAAGCTGGTTTGTTCCTTGCACAGAGAATCGGCATAGCCATTCAACGTGGCAATGCTGCCAGCCTTCTGGGCACGTTCCCCGCCATTGACAAGGATGACGATGAGTTTTTCAACTTAATTTCATTTCAAGCTAAAATTTAATATCCTAACTCTATATCTGATGTATTCTTCACCCCTTTCGTATAGCTATACCCTTTCGCTAACGCCCTGCATACTATAATATATATATTATATTATATATAATATATATAATATAATACCGTAGTGCCGTGACTTACCTGTTGAGGTTAGTGTTGTAGGCGGAGTCTGTGTTCTGTTCGTCCGTCTGTTCCGAGTCCTCTGTACGTTGCGGCGCGTCCGTGTCTGACGCCTGCGGGTAGAGATGGTGTTATATATTGTGGGGTAATATTGGGGTAAATTATGGGTTAAGACATGTCAAAGTGATGACATTGTTATACGTAAAACGAAGAAAAAAAAAACGTTTTAAGAGTTTTAAAAAGTTGTTGATAAATTGAATCTAGTTTAGTCAGTGAGAGAACAGTGGAGTATGAATTAGTCAACTAGGTGTTATGGGGTGAGAAAAGGAACTAACGGGATTGGGCTATAAGGAAGGATTAAGTTAGTAAATAGGTAAATAGGAGTATTTAGTAAATCAATCATTAAGTGGGGGAAAGCAGAAGTCAATTATAGTAGGTTAAGTAGGAACGACTTTTTTAAACTGACGGTCTTTTTATATACGATATAACATTTTTAGGATACTAGGTGTGGTAAGCACAGTAAGGTGAAGTTTAGTAAGTGGGGTAAAATTTGGCTAACCTAGAGTATTTCGAGGTGAGTTTAGGTAGTATATAATATAATAACTTACAGGCATAGCGGCGGGAGTGGCGGAGCGCGCTACACCGGCACCGCCGTCCGATGCACGCCGACCCAGAGATGTTGCTGTAGACAAATACGATAAAATTAATATTAAATGTCGCTTATAATTATCACATTAAGTAGATAGAACATGAAACAGCATTGCCGTCTCAAAACTGAGTACAGGCTTCTTCCTAAATAAAGAAGGCACGACCATTGATCACCAAGCTTGCATATAGCGGATTTAAGTATTAAATTTTTGGAATTTAAAACTTAAATCATTTCCTCCGGAAGTTTTCTTTCACTAAGTGTCAGATTCGCTTGCCTGCCGAATCACCAAGCAATCAGAACATATGTACTGTGGGGTAAAAATCCTTTTGGCCAAGTTGGTGTTGGGTAGCATTGACACTAAGGGCGAGGCTTGTTGCTGGGGTAACTATGATGACTATACTGACCCTGGCTCTGCATAGCGTGAGGTGGCTTCAGTAGATGTTGGTCCTTAACACTGAAGTAGCGCGGCGGCTGGTGCTGGACGGCCGGGAGCTTGGCGGCCAAGTTGGTGTTGGGTAGCATTGACACTAAGGGCGAGGCTTGTTGCTGGGGTAACTATGATGACTATACTGACCCTGGCTCTGCATAGCGTGAGGTGGCTTCAGTAGATGTTGGTCCTTAACACTGAAGTAGCGCGGCGGCTGGTGCTGGACGGCCGGGAGCTTGGCGGCCAAGTTGGTGTTGGGTAGCATTGACACTAAGGGCGAGGCTTGTTGCTGGGGTAACAAAAAAAATACATTAATTTATTGACCCCAATAATAAGATGTTAGCAAACACAGACTTTGACTCGTCCGGGGAACCCACTCCCAGAACTGGCAACAACCTTTGAAATGCTCCACGCGACTCCCTCAATAATCCCTAGTCATTTATCTAGCAAAATATAAAACAATTCTTTAACATTGAAACATCGTTGACCTAAACCAAACCACAAAAAAATCCGTGTAAAAATATCTTCATTTTATAACACAAATTAATATAAGTACGTAAATCATTATAATAATAATACTTACATTAAAGTGTGCAGACACATACAGCGGCGAGGGCCGGAGGTCTGCTGACGCCGCGCCACACACGCCCAACTCGCCACCCTGCGATAATGTATGGGGTAAATGTGGGGTAAATGTGACTAAATCATGGTGTAAATGGTTGAAACTTTATGAAGGGATAAATGTAATCCATGTATTGTCGGTAAGAGTGGTTTTAAAAGATATTTTTTTGTTTAGCTTCATATAACTTATATGTGAAATTGTATGAGTACCTACTCTTATATTTTTTGTGTGGGGTAAGTCTGTCTTAATTGGCTTAAACTTTGGATAAACTTTGGCTAAAACACCCACAATAAACCTATCTCCCTATATAGGTTTATGGTTAGGATTCTCCATATTTGTTGTGGGGTAAGCTTAATTACATGGTTCAATTTTTATACAAGTATATAATTCTTATTGTGTGAGGACTCTTGTCTATGTTGGTGTGGGGGTAATCGTGACTTACGTAATAGTTAATGTACTAAAAAAAGTGAATTAATTAAATATGTTCTTGTCGCTAAGCTTATGTATAATGTGGGGAAAATATTTTTCACAAATAAGGTAAATATGACCCACGTAAAACACTCAATACTTTTTTAACCGACTTATAAAGGAAGAGGTATTCAATGCGATTGTTTTTTTTTTATTATTTACCTCAGAACTTTCGACAGGGTTAACAGATTTTGATGATTCATTTTTTATTTGAAAGCTGGTGCTTCCAGTGTGGACCCTTTTGATTTGGTTTAGTTAAGACAAGGGTATTCATTAGAAAAACATGTAAAACTTATTTTGAAGTCGGCTATTTTTTGTTGGAATTATTGTCGTAAAGTATGTGTCTAATATAATATGGGGTAAATATGACCCACTCAATACTTTTCCAGTGTTATTTTTCCCTTATTCGCTAGTAATTCTCACCTGTGTATGCCTACAGTCGCCGGGTCCCACAGTATGTCGTCTAGTGGCGTGTGTCTCCGCGGTGGTGCACAGCGCCGGCTGCGGGGCCGGCTCCTCGATGGTAGGAGTTGTAGACCCGAACTGGAAGACGATATAAGGTAAGTTGGGGGGTAATGTGGGGTACTGTACTGTAAAATAAAATTCTGTAATTGGTAAGAAAAACGAATCAAATTATTATTCTGTGTATCGTATTCTATTTGTTTTCTCTTTTAAAAGCACTTAGCTAGCGGTGAAGGGAATCGAATTGTGGTACAGACTGTTTTCTTGAAGGTCGATCTTGAAAAAATAAGAAGCAGAACAATTTTAATATTATTCTTCAAAACACAACTCCGCGTTTAAGGATAATTTTAGCTGCAAAACTGGCAGCTGGCACCATCTTCTGCGTTCCAGAAGGAGACCTACCTTCTCGAGGTTGTCGGGCTGGTCGGAGAGGTAGTCCACGCGCTCGCACGGCACCGTCAGCAGACACTCCTGGCAGCTGGCGTCTTCTGCTTCCATCTGCTCTTCTTCTACGTTCTAGAAGGGACAAGAAGACAACCTTTAAAACTTGCATTAACTATACAAAAACCTCATTTTCATTCGTTGTTAGCTCGGTCGTTATTTGCGGTCCCCGACTACGAGTAAACGACTGATGAAAGTACGCCATTGATATCTCAGTCGTCATAACGCATGCGGGGAAAGTCACACGCAGTCTAGCATCCAATGAAAAGGGAGTTTTGTTCGTCAAAAATTAAGTACCCCATTTTAGATGATTTCAATGTCTAAAATGGGGTAAATTGCATGGCTTGAAAATTTCTTATTTACTAACTTTTTCTCGAAAAAATATTGAAATTATACATAAATATGGGTAAGTTTGTATCTTACCTTACAGCTAGTGAGATCCAGTGGTTGGCCCGTCGTAGAGTCTAACGAATCTACAAAATAATAAAACAATAATCATATTTCAATATATCATTAGGACATCGATTAGGACTACATATTGATTGTATGTAAAGTATGTTTTTATTTTTTCTTTAATTTCGTGAGATTTTTCTTTTCTTATATTATGTTCGTCCTTTGTAAATGTGACGGCAATGTAAATTGAGTTGAATGTTCGATTTTATTTTTTCTTCCATTCTGGATGTCTTAGTTTACATTAATCTAAACATTCTGCTGTTTACGTTGTTTTCGCATATTTTAAAATTAATATAATCATAACATCGATGTTAACCTTTTTTTTTAAAAGAGTAACCTATGTAGTTTCTTGCCGGCTCTTCTCTATAGGAATGACACTTTGGAACCGAGCAACTAGAATCAGTAGTTTTAACGTAACGTTTCTTAAGCGCCTTTTTTTGGTTTATGAGAAATAAAAATATTTTGATTTTGATTTGATTTTGATCACAATCATTATTTTTTATTAGAGCACAAACTTAGGTGTTTTATTGTATCAAAAACCTCGTGTCCAAATCACTCTTAGACTGTACTTTTCGCCAATTGCTATCAAACGAAATTTTATAGAAAGCCGAGAAATCGCCGAAGATAACCCAATAACACCTTGGTCGACTCGGGAATCGAACCCAAGACCTCCAGCGTAGTAGGCGCGCTTAGCACCACTAGGCCAACGAGGCAGTCTCTCTCCTTCTATAACAATAATAAATGTGGACAACGCCAAAGTAGCTAAAGTACGCGTGTTATGGAATTCGGAAAGAATCTTATTTATTTATGGTTATGGTATATCTGTTACATACCTCTATGCTGCAGACTATTCCTGGCGCTGGTCCGCTGTTGTAGCTTGTCCATGAGCAGGTGGTAGATGGCGGAGATGTGGTCGAAACGGTCCTCTTGGATGGCCTATACAAATAATAATACAAATATTAGTAGGCAGAAAGCATTGTTGAGGGGGTGGATGGTCAGTGGTCAGACAACTAGTAAAGTTGTCTGTCCGACAGCTGAAAGCAATGGACAATCATAAAAAATGATTTAATTATCTAAAATGGCGGCAAAGTGGTTCACCCATCACGTCTCGTTTCTCGTGGGGACGAAAAGTGGTTCACGGAGAGCCGCTTTAATATATTAAATGTAAGAGGAGAAATGAATAGGTGGATGAAGTGAGTCAGATGATGGATGTTGAGACAAAAATTAAGGTTATGAGTTTGGTTACGATATAATGAATGATAGAGCGAGTGTGAATGAAAAAAGGCAAGGTCAAGAGTACCATAAACCGAACAGCATGTATGAAGGCAATAATGAAAGTGGACAAAGAGAAACAAGTGTGTAAGGATCGTAGCAAGTGGAAAGAAGTGTTCTCTGCCTACCCCTACAAGGAAGAGGCGTGGTTATATGTATGTATATAGCGTACCTGTTCGATATGCTGATGCGTGAGTCCGGGCAGCGTGAGCATGTGCGCCACCACCGTGCTGCGGCCCGCCTCGGCCGGCGCCGGCACGCCGCTGTGGCACGCGCACGCCCCACCCCACGCGCCCGCTGCCGTACACACAGGTCATAATAGTCATACATCGCTATCAAAACACAACGAAATGCACAAATACTTCATATCATACCGTATAGATAAAAAACTATAGAGTGAGCCTATCAGAGTATAAACCGTAAGCACTAGTATTTTTCTCGATTTGACTCTCATCAACATTTTTAATTTTGAATAATAATATCCAGGACATCTCACACACGGTCATCTGATCCCAAGCTAAGCGAACGAGAATTTTATTTACTCGTATAAATTAAAATTTATTGCTATTCGTCAGTCTCGCTAAAACTTGAGGAAGTCTGAACCGATTTGACCAATTTTGATATAGAATTATTTGTAGAAGACCAGGAAAGATTAAAAAGGAGAATAAAAGGTAACCATTTATGAACATACCGAGACCCCTCCGTGCCTCGGAAAACACGTTAAGGCGCTGTGTATAGCCAGCATTGATGTTATTGAAGGGGTGAAGCGGGCAGGTGCGGGACGGAGTAGCCCCGACCCTGCTACTCGTTTTTTCCGAATTCGTCCGATGCGTAACGGTGTTATAATATTGAAGCTTTATTTCGCTGACTGTTTAGATGTATGTTTAGCCCTGCTTGACTATGTTTACTTTTGAGCTGCGCTCTCGCGGCGAACAGTAGGTTCGAATCCCGATAAAATCATAAATTTTTTGGATTATTATTTTTAAAGTATTATGCACCTACTGCATATTATCGTGTTTTTACTTTTAAAACAAACATTTAATGTTGTTGATTTATTTTAAGAATAATTTTCCAAATACCTATTCTGATTTTCTGAAAAAAATATAATAATTGAAAACCTGAACAATATGTTTTATGACAATCTATATTTTTCTTCAGTATCAAGAGTAAAATATTAAAAAAAAACGTACACTACGCTTGATGGTTCAGTCTGGAGATACAGCATGTTTCGAATAGTAACGAAACTTCTTATTTTTTTGTGAATAACTTTTGTGGTATGAAGTCCTCACACTGCAGATAGTCCAAACACTCACCTGTAAAACTTGTATATTTATAGGTTTTTTTTTTGTGTACGAAAGGGTAAATTGATCAACCTCTTTTGGTTTTTTTTTTATTATTCACGTGGTTTTGGACCCACGTGAATAGGCGGTGAGGATGCAAGACTCCGAGAGAGAGCCCTGAAAAAGGCTCTGACTAATCTGTCAAAACACCTGGTGCCATCATTTGCCTTAGTGCTGGATATGTAGGAGAGAGGACAACGGGGGCAGTGCCTGCCACTACACTCGCCCAAGTAGATACGTGCAATGAAGGCTGAGGGACCCCCGTCCCCGCTCTCTGCGACCTCCCCAGGGCAGGTCTAGCTACAGAGATTCTCGTCCGCGCACTGCCCACCATCGGCCATCGGCGGAGCAATGGAACGAAAGGGTCAGCCTCCCGCTCGCGCTCCAAGGTCTCTTTCTGAGAAATAACAAGCTTGCAGAAATAAGACACTAAGGCAGACGAGTCGTCTGCGAGCATGGCGTTGACCACACCCACGAGCGAAAGGTCCGGGCCAAGAACTCCACGTAGGACACGGCGCTTAGCTTCAAAGGCAGTGCACATCTCGAATGTGTGCTATGCCGTGTCTTCCATTTCGTAAAATTAGCCTTCCCAATGCGCCGTTGGGGCCTGGGCAGGAGAGACAAGTTTACTCTCCTATAAAGAGAACCCTATATTGAGGCTCATTAGCTGCTTTTAGAAGGAGTGTGGCAAGCATTTGGGAGCCATTCTCTTGCACTTAGACAGGACACCGCGTCCCCAAACTCATCCCGTAGGTTGAATTCAACCTGGGCAGGGTAACGTTGACGGCGCCCGGGAAAAACGCCTGAACCAATGAGATCAGTCTGAAGGGTCTCCGTCAGTGGAGGACTAATGAGGTGAAGATTGTTGCGCAACATTTTGTAAGGTCTGACCCAGGGATTGGCGTTGAGACACTCCAACATCGCCTCCCTCTCCCTCTCAAATGGCGACTGTCAGCGGCTTCTTCTTCTTGCTATTGCAGGTGGAACCGGATTGAACCCTAAAGATCCCGGTTCTGGCGACGTCGACGAAGCCACTCATAGCTTATTCTAACGGCCGTAATGGACCACCTCGAGAACGGTGAGCACCCTTGCGTACCCTGTGCTGACTGAGAGGAGAACCCTATCCGTATGTATCGGTAATCGGATAGGTTCTCCACGAGCTCGACCTGCCTATACGCAACGGTGGCGTTACGTGCTGGGGTGGTGAAGGTTAAATCAACCACGGACCCTCCGTGCAGGCACCCGCACATATTTTTCGTCCCTCTATTAAGGAGGGAGAGGTAAGTGAAACCCCCCACGCCTCCAAAGCATGGCCTTGTGCTTCGTCCGATGGATTACAACACGCCAGTGACATTTCAAACAAAAAAGTGACGTGCTTTGACGCCAAGAACCTACGGCGTACTCTTGAACAACAATCTCTTCCCACGGATGTGCAAAGAGGCGATAGTCATCTTCATCCACAAACCTGGTAAACCGAAGTCTGAGCCCACTAGTTATCGCCCCATTAGCTCACTCATGGTTCTTGGGAAGCTATACGAGCGAATAATTTATTCCCATCTTATGGATTGTGCCGAGTTCAGAAGTCTCATACCAGACGAGCAGTTCGGTTTTAGAACCCAACACTCATGCGTCCAACAAGTCCACCACATAGTCGAGCATATAAGCGCTGGTTTTCAGCATGGAAGGCTCACTGGCGTGCTCTTCTTCGATACAGCAAAGGCTTTCGACAAGGTCTGGAACAATGGCTTGATCTTCAAGCTTTACCAACTCGAGGTGCCAGATCGTCTTGTGCTCATCTTCAGAAACTTTTTGTTGAATCGGTCCTTTCGCTATCGCGTTGACCCTCAACCGATCCGCGCCGCAGTCCCTCAGGGCTCCGTACTCTCACCACTTCTCTTCACACTAACGTTAGCGACATTCCTCGCGGTGGGAAACCAAATGTACGCCGACGATACGGCCATCTATTATTCAGGCACCAGCCCCTTAGCGATAGGTCGAACTCTCCAGACCGCGGTCACGAACCTCGGGAAGTGGTTCACGTAATGGAGAATCGAAGTCAACCCTACCAAGAGCGCAGCCGTAGTCTTCAGCAAGGAACGGCAGCCTCCCGCTACCCCTCCACCTATCACCCTCTTCGGCAAGCTTATTCCTTAGGAGCAGCAAGCCAAATACCTGGGTGTAATCCTTGATCGGAAGCTTACCTTCATAGCTCATATTAAAGCTGCACGCGCGCGACCCACATTCGCTCTCGGCCGACTTAATTGTATGTTGAGCAAGCGCAGTAAACTCTTACTCTTACTATACTTATAAGAAGAGAATCTACACTGCGTGCGTGACGACTATCATGACTTACGGCAGCGTCGTATTCTCTCACGTACCCGATTATCGACTCAAACGAATGCAAACTCTCCAAAACCGTTTTATGCGTAGAGCCATAGGCGCTCTAGGTTACGTCCGTAACTTGCAGTTGCACTGTGACTTAAAGCTGCCAACAATCAAGCAGTTCATAAAAGTCGCCGCGATTCGATTTTTCGACTACTCCGAAACCCACCGTAACCCGCTAATCGTAGCGGCCGCGCGATACGTACCTTCCGTAATATCTAAGACTAAACGCCCCAGACTTACTCTCTCCTACCTCGACGATAAAAGAACGCTTCTCCGAACGATAAAAGAAGCATTCGATTTAGCTAGCAGCAGCATTACAAAACACAACCGCCGTATATTACGTCCTCGCCGGCGAGGCCCGTCACGTATTATTAATAATAGTAACGTAAATGTTATCCTCCTGTCCCTAGACCAAGCTGGCCCGAACCTTCCAAACTAGCAATAAAAATATGTCCCTAAATAATAAAAACTTAGATCCAGCCACCCCTTGTTGTTTTGCTTTATTAAGATTGTTAGCTACGCACTAAGTCGAGGCCCGAACCCCGCAGGGGGTGCCCTTAATGGACGTTGCTGACGTAATTACTTTTTTCCTATTGCTCTGGCTGGAGGTCTTAAGGTCCTCGCCAAAAGTCCCGAGAAGCAGTCAAAGTTTACGCTCAGGCTAACGGTAAAGATCTCTACCAAAAAAAAAAATAATACTTTGCTCTGTCTGCGCGCACACTTTTCGTCGTCTTTCAACTGTACTACACTATACAAAATAAGACGCCATACATATACTGAATTTGTCAGATCCGAAATATTTTTCATTAAATAAATGACTCCTCACAAATATCTCACATTAATTAAAAACCAGCAGTTTACTTCATATTGTAATTATTACAAACGTTATTGCGTTCAATTACATCTTTTGGTATTAATAGTTACTTCAATATTGTACACCATGTATAAGCTTAGTCATGAAAAAGTTGTCATGAATGAAAATGAAAAAATATGCACCTTATTAGAAATCAATAATTACTAATAGTTTTTTTTATTATTATTAAAATTGAAATTATTAAAAATTACACAAAAAGTAATAAATACATCATTGAAAAAAACATGAAAGAAAAATAGTAAATTTCTATTGCTAGGTTCGAACCTGCGATCAGCTATCGCATCGCATATTTTTTATAAGCACGCGACCGCTAGACCAATGTAGCTTCTGCATAAATTTTTAAATTACGCTTCTATAGAGGATCAATAGAAAAGAGATTAGATGTGCAAAAAACAGTAAGTAATTACTTTACAAATTCCATTATATGTCATTGTTTGACAGATTTAATGAAATTATTTTCGATTTGTCATGTATTTTAGATCTGTCAATCAGAAAAAAAGTGACACAGGTCCGTCTAGCACCGCGCCTCAGCGCACACTGTCTGTCCGCGTAGGAATGAAAGAGAAGCGAACAAAACGCCATATTTAGTTTGTTAGGAATGTGTTATTTTTCATTAAATATCTGAATATTTGGAAAAACACTAACTTAACTGAAAAACTAAAATAAAGGTTATCTTTATTATTAGTTATTACGTTTCTGTTGAAAAATTTATCAAGATTGGTTCATCAGTAATGCCGGAAAACTTTTTTGAAAATACATTTTAGAGGTATGTTTATGAATTTTTTTTATCGAGAAAAATTAATGAAATCGTGTTTTGGAAATAAAGGTTATCTCACAAAAATTATGAAGATTAACATATATTTTTTTAGCTGCTCTGACATTTACACAGTCTGCTAAAAAACTGTTTGAAAAAGCCCATTTTTACTGTACACAGCGCCTTAAACAGTAGGTCCCGGCTGTCATACGTTGATCTTTGGCAGTCGTTAAGTCAATTCTGACAAGCAGTCTTACTATGGGATACTGTGTTACCCAGTAACATGTGTTGTGGAGGTCAGATAGGCGATCCTGTCAGACTTGCAGCCGACCCCACATTTGGGAAAAGGCTTGGGAGATGATGACACATGGCAGTATATTTTTATTTTAGATATCTGTCACCCGCGTGAATATCTAGCTCCCGTTCCCAGTGCCTTTATATTATTGGGGGCGGAGATGAATCCAACAAATAACTATCGTAACAAAAGTCAGGATTACTCAATAAGTGGTGGTTAAATATTCTTAAATTTACTAATTTTCCGCGCAATTTTCTTTTATTTTGTCAAGCGTTATTGAGTTATTTTTACATTTAGCGATTCATTTTTATATTTATTATAGATTAAGGTACACTTACCATAGGCGCCCGGTCCCGGCCCCGGCTGGTGAGCGGCGAGCCAGCGATGTCGCGCTACACTACGTAACGACAGTCGCTTCTCTGGCTCCACGATCAGCATGTGTCGGATTAGGTGCTCGCAGTCTGCAAGTATAAGGGATAATCAATTAATTATTCTAACAAAGAAAATATCAAAATAAGTCTTACATTTATTTATTATAGATCCCACTGTCAAAACCGGACCACAATGGGAACAACGAAAAAACCAAAGAATAAAAAAAAATCCAAATGACTAGTGAGAGTGACGGCATCGTCTCAGGTTCTGCCAAATGATCATACAAAAGAGCACCATTAACACCGACGAAAATGGTGGTGTAGTTTAGAGATTTTGGCGGAAGTTCATTATTATTGTTATTATGATGCATATTCCATATTTAATATTTATATTATAATTGTGAATCCTACATCACCCTTTCAGGTTGGACAGGGGTTTCTTAGACTGCTTAGTTTGCCTGGTTGCAAGCGCTACTGCTACGCTAGAGGTCTTGGGTTCGATTCCCAAGTCGACCAAGGTGTTATTGAGTTTTTCTATGATATTCTCAGTAGCAGGTCGGAGTTTGGATTTGTGCCCGGTTAGTGGCAATAGGCTCGCCCCCTATTACATGGGACCTAAACATACCGGCGAACTGTGGGAGTACATTGGTACACCTCTACCTAACCCTTCGGGGATACTGTCGTGATGGTATGTTATGGTGTTCCTTACCTTGCGACATGAAGTAAGGTATCCGGAACTTGCCGCTGAGCACAACGTTGCGCAGTTCGTGTAGAGTGCTGCCGTCGAATGGCAGAGCGCCGCACACCAACACGTATAGCACTACGCCTAGAGACTGTAGAACAAATAATAATAATCAATAAATAATTCTAACAAAAAGACTTCAAAATGAGTCTTATATGGTTTTCTTATGGATCCCGTTGTCAATACTGGGAGCACAAGAGAAGCACCAGTTTTCGAATAAAAAAGAAACTATCAAAATCGGTTTACCCAGTAAGTTCAGAGTTGACAAACACACAAAAAACGACGGGTTGCACAAGTGAAAACTTGAACATTAACATTGTGTATTTTTGATATTTTGGAATGGTTAGGGAATCATTTTGCACGAATTGCTTTAAGTATCAGTATAAAAGTACTATCATTTGTGTGGTAGAATACAATATTTATTTATTGCGCTATCGTGCACAAACAGCACATCTGTCTTACGAATTTTCGATCAGGTCTCTGGTCCTGCCGCGAGTTTAAAATTTTATACCCATTACAAAAAAAAAGTGTACAACACCGCTAAAGAAGCTTTCACTTAAAAAATACTGCCGCATTGAGTACCTCCTTTTTTAAAGACGGTTAAATAAGACGAAATGAGAGGCCTTTGCCCTGCAGTGGGACATTTGTAATAATAATGTATGGTACTCACCCATATATCAGCCTTGGGCCCGTCATACTGGCGGCCCTCGAAGAGCTCGGGCGCGGCGTAGGGCGGGCTCCCGCACCACGTGGCCAGCGGGGAGCCCGCCGTGTACTCGTTGCTGAACCCGAAGTCCGCCAGCTATTAGTAATATAAGCTATTGAGTAATATTCCGGGACAACTCACAGCTAAGCAGAGCTTGTGTTATGGTAACCAGACAACTGATAAATATACTTACACTTACACCTTCTAAATACATACATACAGATACAGAACAAATGATCATTCTCATCACAGAAATATTTGTCCTAGGTGGGAACCGGACCCACGACTCCTGGCATAGCAGTCAGGGTCACTAACCACTAGACGAACAGGCCCATTTTATGTCAATATAAAAAGTGTATTTATAAGTTTGTCTACGGTCAAAGCTGTTGGGTAACACTGGTCAGTTGTAGAGTAATACAATAGTAGTAGTGTAGTGGAGATTACATATCAGCCTTTAAATAAAAAGAACTCTGCATGGTACGCCAGCTAAGGGGTAACACTGATCAGGAATAGAAGGGGGCAATTTACGTAAAGGCGAAAAGGATAATTTTGTATGTGAAGGTTATATAAAGACATAACTAATAAAGTAAACTTACATGGAAATCCTATAATAATATAGACAGGATATTAAATATGCATACTACAGTCAACCGCACATCGAAACAAACTCCCTTTGATAGTGCCGTTATATGAAAGCACTAAGGTTCAATTTCCAACACCTTATTACAATAAATATGCGATGGACTGTACTTAAAGTATCTTAGCCATCCAATCACAACAATAAATTAATTATAATAGCCAGCGCCTAAAACATCGCAATTCAAACATATCACACTGACATTAAACTTTCCCATTCCTTAACGCTTCAGTTAATACGGATTATTAAAATCTAAGATATAAAATGGCATTACTTGATTTTTTTGTATCGGCTACAATATGTATTATACATAGCAAGTATTTTGATAATGGTGATTTGTGGAACCCATAATGAATAATATAATGATAATATTCCAGGACAACTTACACACGGTTGTGATCCCAAGCTAAGTAGAGCTTGTGTTATGGTTACCAGACAACTGATAAACATACTTATATATTTATAATGCATACAAATTTTATAAAAATTACACCCAGCCACAGAACTAATGATCGTGTGTCCTAGGTGGGAATCGAACTCACGACCTCCGGTATAGCAGTCAGGGTCACTAACCACTAGACCAACAGGCCTATCATCGTTCTCAGCCTATCGTTAACAGGATAGGTCTAGCCAACCGGAAAAGGGGTAAGTCTAGCCAACCAGTAACGAGGCAGGTCTAGCCAACTGCTAACGGGGTAAGTCTAACTAACTGACCTTGATATTCATGTTCTTATCCAGCAGCAGGTTCTCAGCCTAACCTACTGTTAAAGGGGCAGGTCTACTCTACAGTTGACGGGGTAAGTCTAGCCAACTGTTAATGGGGTAATTCTAGTCAACTGTTAACGGGGTAAATCTAACCAACTGACCTTGATATTCATGTTCTTATCGAGCAACAGGTTCTCAGCCTTGAGATCGCGGTGTACTACACCGTTGGCGTGGCAGTAGCCTACCGCCGCCACCATCTGCGCGAACGCCCGCGCCGCCTCCGACTCCGACATGCGACCGCGGGATACTAGGTGGTCTGCAAAACATTAAGATAACATAATTTTTATCCTTTTTATCTTTATATATTAAGTATTGTTTGTAAATTGTGTGTACATAAATAAATAAGTAATACATATTTAGGTAAGGACCAAATAGTAGGTGTGCTAGGTGCAGGTCTTCCAATGTGTGTACAAATAAATAAATAACGAATAAAATTTTAAGGGTTAAACCTTTAACATATTTTGAAAACGTTTTTCTATTTGACATTAAATTAGTTTATGAGTCTCGGTAGTCTAGTCATCATAAAATAACGATTAAGATAAAACATGTTATTTCTTTGATTTTTATCCTTTCATCGTGAGGTCTCCATAGACATATTTTGTCCAAATCGGGTTGAAACAATACCTCTCGGATGTATGCATAAAATATTTAATCTTATGTCCCATATTTTATGTTTTACGGGTGGACTTTTATTAAAGTTACTTAAAAAATATATGTAATAAATAGATAACACTCACCAAATATTTCACCGTTTGGCGCATATTCTGTTACTAAATATATTGTGTGACTGCTTTCCATAACCTGGAAACAATAAAACATACATTATAATTATATCTTCAAAAATTATATATATTAAAAATTATAATATCCTGGGACACTTCACACAGGGTCATCTGATCCCAAACTAAGCAGAGCTTGTGCTATGGTAACCAGACAACTGATAAACATAATTATATATTTCTAAATTCATTCAAATTATACATAAATTACACTCGGACACAGAACATATAATCGTGTTGATCTCACAAAGAACGGTCCTGGATGGGAATCGAACCCACGACCTCCGGTATAGCAGTCAGAGACACTAACCAGTAGACCCACAGGCCAGTCATATTGGTTTTTATATCTTACCTGATATAACCTGACTATATGTGGATGCCTTAATTTCTTCATAATAGCTATTTCTCTGAAAGTCTTCTTTAAATTATCTTCATCCAACCTCGATTTGTCTATTATCTTTATTGCTACCTGAAATGAAAAAATAAACAAATGAATAATGGGGTAATATTGAACAATTGTCCTGAACAAAGTTACCCCAATTTCCTGTGTAATGTGATCTCGTAAGTCTACTAGCTTAAGACACGATTAAAACTAGGTTTTAAAGTCCGGTGAAGCAGTCAAAGCCTGCGCTCAGGCTAACTGCAAAGATCTCTACCAAAAAAAAAAACTATGGTTTTCCAGCTTTTTTGCTTGATTAGGTGTCATGTGTGATTTTAAGATCATACTTATATTTAATTACAAGTAGGTATTCGTATTATAGAACGGGGATTAGCGCGAACATGCATAAATACCTTTAGGGCTTGACAAGCAGAGTCTGCTTGCGACCACGGCCGGTGTAACCTGGTCGAAACGTCAAGCCCTAAAGGTATTTATGCATGTTCGCGCTAATCCCCGTTCTATAATATTAATATAAACATGCAGCGCGATAGTTTAAAAGTTATTAAGTAGGTATTCGATTCGCATTTATTAATAAACCCGGTCGAAACGCCAAGCCCCAAAAAAGGCATTTATGCATGTACTCGCTTATTTCTGTCAATTATATTATTATAAAAAGCAGCGCAGTAGTTTAAAAGTTAATATACCTACATATATTAATATTATTTATAAAAATGAATTGACCTTTGTATGTATTAAAAAACTGAAAAAAGGTTGAATCGATTTGGTTAATATATATTTTTAAATGTATATAAGAAAGTTTAAAAGTTTAAACAATTTTTATTGGCAGTACGAAGTTCACGGGTCAGCTAGTGTGTAATTAAAATTAATTCTCTTATTTAACTAAACTTACGGTAACTTGTAGCAAGAACAGTAAGTTTTGAAAGTCAAGTTCATGTTCGTAAGGGTTTATAATAATTAAATTAAATTTAAAATTATGCGAACAACATCACATACATTTTGGTTTCTTAGGTTTACGCGAATGTTAGACATTGAATAAAACTACCCGACGTTTCGACACCTTTGCAGGTATCATGGTCACGGGCAGACTGAGATGGCGTTCGTCTTGACAGAAGATGTTGCTCGTTCTACCTTCATATTTTAATTTATTATTGATCATTGACCAAAATCTAAAATTAAAACCGCGAAAAAATCCGTAAAAAGTAGTTTTATTCAATCACATACATTGCTCCGAACCCAAATTAAGTAGCTATTAAGCACTTGTGTTATGGAATTCAGAAACAAAGAAGGTACCACAAACACCCAGACCCGAGACAATGTAGAAAAGTGACTTTCTACATTGACCTGTCCGGGGATCGAACCCGGGACCTCAGAGCTAGCGACACCTTGAAAACCGGTGCGTACGCCACTCGACCACGGAGGTCGTCAAAGAAATAAGTTAACAATATATCGATTTAGAATTATTAAGTTAACGCACTTGGACTTTTATTACTTTATAGCTAATTTATAAAAACAGGAGGGGCTCGTGGCTAAGTGTAAGTCATACGGTTTAACCGATAATACAGGTTAAGCCGCGCTCACCGCGGTTGGTCCGTGGATGGGTGACTATTTACAAACATACTGGGACCCCTCCGTGCTTCGGAAAGCACGTTAAGCCTTTGGTCCCGACTTACATATGTGATCTTAGGGTAATAGTTGTCAAATCTGAAAACCAGTCTTAGTATGGGATACTGTGTTAATACCCAGTAAAATGGGTTGCAGAGGTCAGATAGGCAGTCGCTCCATGTAAAATACAGTATTCAGCTAAATCCGGTAAGACTGGAAGCCGACCCCAACATAGTTTGGAAAAAGAAAAGCAGGCAGATGACAAAAAACATTGTTAGATCCGCAAATTGTCAACAGTTTTTAAAACTTGGATCAGAATACACTAACCATACAACAATTAAATCTAATAACATACACACAAAGAAATTACAAATCATTCAAGTAAATATTCTTAAACAAATAATTGATGATTCATCAATCCCGCGCCGTCTGAAAAATACGTAAAATCGACTCGTGCGCATTCAGTCATATTTAACGTTTCCCTGTCATACTAGATTACAAGATTGTCATAGACTAAACATATACATAGACTGCTACTATCGCTAGGTTCCCCTTGTGCAAAGCGAGAGCAGTTTTTTTAAGTCTGAACCTAGTACATTTCGTTTTTAATTTAAGTTAATTTTCGCGCAGCGGGGTACTTATACATACGAAAATATCGATGGTTTTGAAATTGTCAGGATAATATTAGTATTTTAGATAGATTTTTTGAAACTGCAAGCTCCATCTTCATACATAATTCACGACGAAACTAATTCACACTAGTGCTCACGGTTCAAACTCTGATAGGCTCACTCTATAGTTTCTTATGTATACTCTAAGAAGATGATTGTGCTAGTGACATCAATCTTATGTTATCTGCGCAAGATTACAAGCGATTCTTTTTGATAAGTATGGCTTGTTGTTTCATACTATTGTCATGATCACTATTCACGATTGAATACATTTAGTAGTTTGGGGGTAAATTAGTTATTGGGGTAAAAATATGTGTTAATTGACGACCTCCGTGGTCGAGTGGCGTACACACCGTTTTTCAAGGTGTCGCTAGCTCTGAGGTCCCGGGTTCGATCCCCGGACGGGTCAATGTAGAAAGTCATTTTTCTACATTGTCTCGGGTCTGGGTGTTTGTGGTACCTTCGTTGTTTCTGAATTCCATAACATAAGTGCTTAATAGCTACTTATTTTGGGTTCAAAGCAATGTATGTGATGTTGCCCGCATTAATTTATTTAATTGTTTTTACTGACCTCAAAATCAATTGATCTGATTTTGATATAAAAAGTAGGTAAATAGTAAGTCAAAGAACTAACGGAACCTTTCTTTTTACTAACTTCAAAAAAGGAGGAGTTACTCAAATCGACTGTATTTGTTTTTTATGTTTTTTTTTCCACAGAACTTTTCACTGGTTCAACCGATTTTGATAATTCTTTTTTCATTTGAAAGCTGCACTAATTACAGCTTTTGGTCCAGTTGTGACAACGGATCCATAAAAAAATATATTTTGAGTCGTTTTTTTTTGTAAGAATTATAACTAAACTAGAATTCGATTGAACTGAATTTGGTGTTTCATACATCGTTTTCGGTTTATGGTACTTATGTGTAACAAAAACATTGTTTTCTAACCGATCATCAATTCCGAAAGATATCATAAAACAAATATACGAAGCTGCTCAACAAATGCTGAACAAATATTTGAAGTCTTTTAAAAAGAGGTCAAAAACTTTCCTACCCAAAACCCTAAGCTCGATAAATCCTATTCAGAGTATAGTTAGTAAGTTCCGCCCACCCTTGACCCGGGGCACGAACTGTGACCTCAACAGATGTCTGCATTGATTACAATATATTATTAAGCCACAGCCTTCTGGTAAGGTCTGTAAGGTGTATGGAGTACGGTAAATATAATAAATAAATAAATGCGGACAACATCACATACATTGCTCTGAACCCAAAGTAAGTAGCTCTTAAGCACTTGTGTTATGGAATTCAGAAACAACGAAGGTACCACAAACACTCAGTCCCGAGACTATGTAGAAAAGTGAGTTTCTACATTGACCCGTCCGGGGATCGAACCCGGGACCTCAAAGCTAGCGACACCTTGAAAACCGGTGCGTTCGCCACTCGACCACGGAGGTCGTCAAATCCTCAAATATGGTTAATGTAAGGTATAAGGAAGATAATTGATTACAACATACATGTAAAATAGACTTTATTTAGATTAAAGTAAGCAAATTATTTTAAATATGAAGAGAATTGATGAAAAACATAAGACCTCGATATCCTTTTATCACATCCTGACCTGATAATTTAGCAACATCTGAGAAGAATAGAAAAGAAAAAGTGTTTTCCAAATAGGTCCAGGCGTTTACGAGTAATCGGGGGCACACATAACCAAAAAATGCTTATCCAGCATTTAAGAAATTATTTTTTGTGAAGTCAGTTAAAATTCTCAAAACATAAAAAAGGACAAAATTGAGACTTATTTTGGGACGAAGGAAATGATTTCCGCTTAACGTTTTAATATTCAATCAGGTACCTTTTCATATATGAAACACAACATAATATAGAAACAACAAACATTATCACGACGGGCCTGTTGGTCTAGTGGTTAGTGACCCTGACTGCTATACCGGAGCTCGTGGTCATTCCCACCCAGGACAAATGTTTGTGTGATGAGCACGATCATTTGTTCTGGTCTGGGTGTAATTTATCTATAACATGTATGTATTTAGAAATATAAAAGTATGTATATCAGTTGTCTGGTTACCATAACACAAGCTCTCTTAGAGCTTAGCATGGGATCAGATTACCGTGTGTGAATCGTCCAGGAATATTATTATTATCAAACAGATTTCTATTGATGAGTAGTTGTTATGATTTTGTTAAGAAATCTCTACCAACAGCGAGAAGAAATTTAACATTAGTTCAGTTATTATATATCCAACTATCCACTTTTTGAAATCAAACAGATATTCCTACGCAAACAAGTATAGATTTGACCTCAGTACCGCGCGTCAACGCCTTGGGACCAAGGACTGAACGAGGGCGGGTCATTGATGTACTGGTTTCAAGGTCGTGGCTGATAAGCGAAGATAGTTGAGGTGGAAATATGAAAAGTATAGTTTCGGTTTCTTAAATGCTGTTAAACCTAACATTGCACACATAAATTTATAAATACTTAATTAAGTCTCATGTTCCTATAAGAAAAATAAATAAATGTAGAAGTGTAATTTAAGTAAATCTGTTGATTTTGTTTTATATTTTATTAATTGTTTAATTTTAGATGTAAGTTTAATTTTATTTTGCTGTGCCCTACAGGGTCCACGATTGTACTTAGCTCTAAGCCATTCTGTAACATCTCTTACTCATTGTGGAATGCAAATGAATATGAATATGAATAATTTACCAAAATCTTACCAAAAATCCCACTTCAAAATACCATAGTCTCATATTGATTTCTTATGGATCCCATTGTCAAAACTTGACTAAAACGGACCACACGGGAAGCACAAGATTTCCCGTAAAAAGATAATATAGAAAAATAAATATATAAAATAATTATCGAAATCGGTTCACCCAGACAAAATATCTGTGGTAACAAACATAAAAAAGAAGTTCAATTGAGTATATCCTCCTTTTTTCAGTCGGTTAAAAATATTGGTGGAAGTTGACGGACTTTTGATTTATATTATGTAATACCAACGAGGTTGCATTTGAAACTATAGAGTGAGCCTATCAGAGTTTAAACCGTAAGCACTAGTGTGAACAAGTGTGGTCGTGAATTATGTATGAAGATGGAGCTTGCCGTTTTAAAAAATCTATCTTAAACACTAATATTATCCTAACAATGTCAAAACCATCGATATTTTCTTATATAAGTTTCTCGTTGCGCGAAAATTAACTTAAAATGAAAAACGAAATGTACTAGGATCCAGACTAAAAACTGCTCTCGCTTGGCACAAGGGGAACCTAGCGATAGTAGCAGTCTATGCATATCATACGTCGATGTGTAATACTGTATAATCTGAACTTATATATCATGCAAATAAATGTTTCTTATTCTTACTGCTCATTTCTGTGACGTATCTAGAAAAAGTTGTTTTTATTTAGCACTTGGAGGACTTAAACCTTATCAAAACAAACAAAAAAGATATAGCTGCCGGAAACCTTATTACAAGTCCTCACTTTTAGAATTATAACAACATATAAAAGCTTTAACCGAAGAGATTGGAATACGACGTAAATTATAAGGCGATTTTTTTTTATAAAATACTTTTCAAAATTATACAAACTTCAGATTATCATAACTTATAGTTAGGAATCATCTAAACAAAAAAATATCAAATAATTCAAAGAAAAATACCGCGTCACTATCGGGCCATCCGTTTAGGAGGTAGGTACGATTCTTACAGACTCGTCAAATTTATTGCACATTTGTGTCGGATGTTAAAATAATAATAATATTCCTGGACAATTCACACAAGGTAATCTGATCCCATGCTAAGCTCTAAGAGAACTTGTGTTATGGTAACCAGACAACTGATATACATACTTATATTTTTCTAAATACATACATATTATAGATATATTACACCCAGACCAGAACAAATGATCGTGCTCATCACACAAACATTTGTCCTGAGTGGGAATCGAACCCACGAGCTCCGGTATAGCAGTCAGGGTCACTAACCACTAGACCAACAGGCCCGTCAAAAAGACTCACACAGTTCGTGTAGATTGATCTACTGCTCTACAGTTCGTGTAAAGACAGCCTTATTTAATTCACAGGTAACACGTGACAATACAACCTCATGGAAACTTACTGCACTAGAGGAATTAAAAGTAATGTCATTGACTCTCTGACCTTCTGCCAAGAAAAAAGTCTAGGCTAGTTAGATAGTTAACTGTTTAGTTAAAATTTCTAGTTGTTAGTATGCTTAAATTAAGTATACGATTGCATAAAAATGTAAGAAAAGAACCGACGTCAATGTGTATGGGACCATCTCTGAGGTACCCTATTTATGACAGAAATCTTGTGTTCTATTAACCAAGTATTTTTTTAAGACATACAGAGGAATTAATAACTTCCTCTTTTGGCAGTTGGTTGAAAATTCATTGAAATATCAAAGGCAGAGCAATGAATGTTCAATTTATTTTATATAATATATACCCATCAGATTTGATCAGATACATAATAAAAAAATATGTAGACATTTTTGTTACATAGGTAACTAAAACATGAAGATTCATTGATATGGATATTATCAATGATATTTTAATAAACAGATATGTTATACACATACAAAACAATCGAAAAAAGTGTTCCGCGCAGCGCGGCAGCTAGCGAAAGAGATAGCGTGATAAAACCCATAAGAAAAAAAGAGACAAATAGTGTTGTTGTTAATGGCAATACGTCCCAATTAGGACGTTTTCGAGTCTTCACGATTGCACGCTTATAACATATCTGTTTATTAGAATATCATTGGATATTATTATGTCCCTAACGTCAGAACATCGTACATTTTGTGCGAAATAATGACGTCATAAGCATTCCAGAACTTTTTCGCTTTATTTATATTTCCTTTTATTTCCATTAATATTTCCTATTTTGATAAAACAATCAATCATAAAATACTTGTATTATGATTTTTTTATTATCTAATGTACGGGCTAGATAGATTTTGTCTATCCATACCTAATCATTCACCCTATCGTACAATAAAAAAAAAAACACCCCCGCCACAAAATCTAAGTTTCCTTTAAAATGTAAAAAATAATAAAAAACGTACGTCGCGTTGGGGACCACTCCATTTTGCGTCTGGGGTTAAAAATTGCTATTGCTTTGCTTCTGCTACATACGTAATACCGCTGCCAACTGTTAGGGGGTGTTACATACCTATTCCAATCTAGATGATACGATTAAACAATCGCAAGGAATGCAATGATTGCTGAATAAACTAGCAGTGGTATTGTCCGGTTCTATCCGGTTTTCATAAGTCATTGCGCGGTTACGGTTATTTAGTATTTAAATACTATAAAATGCTAGAAATGACGCTCGGGATTTGTTAATGACTATTCATTATTCAATATTTTTTTAAGTCCAGATAGTATTCTCTATTTTTGGTAGGATTTGATGTAAAATTCCAGAATCTTATGTAAAAATTCTATTTCTTTAGTCAATAAACTATTTTTTTTATTTTTACATGCCATATCCAAACTACAGCACTGGGTCAATAAATAAAATATCCAAGTTTTATGTTACTTACAAATACTTACAATTAAACGTTCTTAAATAAACATAACATATCATCACGCCTGTATCCCCGAAGGGTTAGGCAGAGGTGTACCAATGCACACCCACAGTTCGCCGATAAGTTTAGGTCCCATGTAATAGGGGGCGAGCCTATTGCCACTAACGGGGACAAATCCAAACTCCGACCTGCTACTGAGAATTTCATAGAAAAACCCAATAACACCTTGGTCGACTTGGGAATGGGACCCAAGACCTCTAGCGTAGCAGTCGCGCTTAGCACCACTAGGCCAACGAGGCAGTTATCAAATAAAAAGCATAAAAAATCATATTATTAGAATTCCATTAAAAAATCAATTCACTTTTATTTATACCGTAGATAAAAAATACGTCATTAACTTTCGCGCCAAAAGTCAGTAAACACGACGCATGCGTCAGAATTCAGCCAATCAAAACAAAGATTCATTGATGGCCCGCCAATCATAATAATAAGTATTTATTCATATTGCCCGCCATTAAAATTTATAAGCCGATAATTAAATCGTTTCATCTCAAATATAATTCTATTATTTTAAAGAATTTTGTTTATTTGCGAAACGGAAAATCCAAGATGGCGGATGTATTTGTTGGTAAATAACTGTTTTGACCTAATTTGAGAAGTCTTTTGTTTATTTCGAGATTTCCAAATGCGTGTGTATTTCGTTAAAACTATTCATTGATGGTAAAATCTATAAATTAAAAGTTTTTAGGAACACACAAGATTGACCGAGTCTTTTACGTAGCCTTTTGCCGAACTATGTTGGGGTCGCCTTCCAGTGACACCGACAGCTGAACACCGTATGTCTATCGCAACTGTCTATCTGACCTCCACAACACATTTTCCTGGGTAACACAGTATCCCATAGTAAGACTGGTTGTCAGAATTGACTTAACGACTACTAAAGATCAACGTATGACCAACGGCCCAACGTGCTTTTCTGGTCACGGAGGGGTGTCAGTATGGTTGCAAATGGTAACCCATCCAAGGACCGACCGCGGCGATCGCAGCTTAACTTAGTCAAAGTACTATTTCTAACGTATTTTATTAACTTTTTACGTTATTTTATGTGATATTCAGAACAGGAAATCCAAAGCGATAGTGAGTTCGTATGCATTGCAGGATAAAATCTGTATTATAATAGGTACTATTGTTCAGTCATTTGCATGACAACTAAAGGTTAAGAGTTGGCTTATTTAAAACGTTAGGTGTATGGTGATATCTTACTGTATGAAAAACAATTGTTTGTAGTTTAAAAATGTCACGCGGTTTGAGTATTTAAACCCTCTCTCAAAAATCTAAGTTTAATGTAACTGTGTGTGTATGTTTGTCAGTGGCATCGTAGCTCCTAAAAAAGTGAACCGATTATAAAACTGTCGTAATCGAGGCGGTTCTTAGCAATATGACAATTAAGAAAAAAAAAAGCACAAAGCAATAGTAAAGACAAACAAGCCCAAACACGATGGGGTTGCGTCGTTTCGTTACAGAGTTCCTAGGGCCACCTTCTGGCTCCATCATCAGACCAACTCGAAATTACAATCATATTGTAATGTCGTAAATACTCTGAAAAAGCATTTTATTTTGTCAAGTAGACATAATTTAAAGTCGCAGCCATTTCTTTAACATTTTGCTAAATAAATAGAGCTTTTTAGAAATAGGTGTCATTGTCTTAACTTCGAAATTAATGGCTATTTAGTTACTCCGGAAAACTGATATAATTGTATTAATATTACATTTATTATATCCTTGCTTATCCTTTAACGTATATGGTGTCATCTTGTTATCTAACTGCACGTGTTTGCATATATTATGCGGTTACAGCTTACAGGATAATTAATTAATACATAATAATAATAATCCAGCCTATACCCACAGCTAGATACAAGCATCTTCCCATATAGAGAAGGCATGAGCATTGATCACCACGCTTGTTCTCTGCGGGCGATTTCAGATCCCAAATGGAATCCAGGTTTCCTCACGATGTTTTCCTTCACCGTTTGTCGGAAGTGTCTTAGAATTATTAAGAAAGTACTTCATCATCATCATCATTAGCATTCTTTTCCGTAGCTTGGCCTTCTCCCGCACTAAGTTGGGTTCTGCTTCCAGTCTCACCGAATCAGCTGAACACGGTATGTTACAGAGCGACTGTCTATCTGACCTCCACAACACATGTTACTGGGTAACACAGTATCCCATAGTAAGACTGCTTGTCAGAATTGACTTAACGACTGCCAAAGATCAACGTATGACAGTCGGGACCTTAACATCATCGACGTACTATATGCATAGACTGCTACTATCGCTAGGTTCCCCTTGTGCCAAGCGAAAGCAGTTTTTAGTCTGATCCTAGTACATTTCGTTTTTCATTTAAGTTAATTTTCGCGCAACGAGAAACTTATATAAGAAAATATCGATGGTTTTGACATTGTCAGGATAATATTAGTGTTTTAGATAGATTTTTTAAAACGGCAAGCTCCATCTCCATACATAATTCACGACCACACTTGTTCACACTAGTGTTTACGGTTTAAACTCTGATAGGCTCACTCTATAGTTTCATATGTATACTCTAAGCTTAACATGCTTTCTGAGGCACGGAGGGGTCATACGTTGATTTTGACTACTGTCACAAGCGTAAAACAACTGAAACTCTGGTTTTTAGTACAAGACTTTTACATTATCATGATAAATCATAATAAGCTTTGAAAGTCAATACTTAAAGCCTTGACCCCCGTTCGTTTCGCATTTTTTAGTCTGACGTGGAAAATGCCTGTTACTTAGCAAAAACTGTACGAAAACAGTTTTTGTGGTCATTGATGTTTTAATAACGTATTGAAAGTGAGAGTCGGAATCGATGGATAGATTTATGTAGGGATATTAATTAAATGAGCAATCCATACTAATCTATATCTTATATATAAAAATCTTATATATAAAAATGAATCGCTAAATGTGTTGGTAAGCGCATAACTCAATAACGCCTGAGCCGATTCCACTAATTCTTTTTTTGTTGTGTTAGTTATTATCAGGAGAAGGTTCTTATGAAAAAAAATGGAAAATAGCGCGGAAAAAAAAAATTAGTCATCACCGGCCAAACATAAAGGCACCGGGAACGGGACCTAGGTATTCATGCGGGTGAAACCGCAGGGCACAGCTAGTCTTATATATAAAAATGAATTGCTAAATGTGTTGGTAAGCGCATAACTCAATAACGCCTGGGCCGATTCTACTAATTCTTTTTTTGTTGTGTTAGTTATTATCAGGAGAAGGTTCTTATGAAAAAAAATGGAAAATAGCGCGGAAAAAAAAAATTAGTCATCACCGGCCAAACATAAAGGCACCGGGAACGGGACCTAGGTATTCATGCGGGTGAAACCGCAGGGCACAGCTAGTCTTATATATAAAAATGAATTGCTAAATGTGTTGGTAAGCGCTTATGCGCTTACCAACACATTTAGCAATTCATTTTTAGTTATTGAGTTATCTCAATAACGCCTGGGCCGATTCTACTAATTCTTTTTTTGTTGTGTTAGTTACTATCGGGAGAAGGTTCTTATGAAAAAAAAATGGAAAATTACGCGGGAAAAAAAAAAGTCATCACCGGCCAAACATAAAGGCACCGGGAACGGGACCTAGATATTCATGCGGGTGAAACCGCAGAGCACAGCTAGTTTATATATAAAAATGAATCGGGGATACAGACGTGATGATATGTTATGTTATGTATTCTGTACATATTTATTTTGCATAAGGAAATCCCCTAAAAATGTGGACCAAATATAATGTTATTGTAAGCAGGGAACATCTTTGTAAAGCTGGGGAATACCCATTTAATATAAGGACTGGACATTTAAAGATAAAAGCATAAACACTTTAATTAGTATTTCCCCATAAGTGTTACTATTTCATTTATTGTTGATTGTAATTAAATAATGATTAATTTAATTTAGGGAGCTCTATACTACCTATATACAAATTCATAATTGAATTATTGATATTTTATATATTTGATTGAATTATAATTTCCTTTTGAAATCTGGATTGAGAATTAAAAGTATTCAGTTAGTAAACAAAAATGGTCTAAAATGTATTTATTAATTTCAAACTTTATGTACCTACATGAATGTGTGAAATTTTATGAAAATGTGTGTAGAAGGCAAGTGTCAATGAAAAAAGACCAGGTCAAGAGTACCATAAACCGAACAGCATGTGGACGAAGCAAAACAAGTTTGTAAGGATCGTAGCAAGTGGAAAGAAGTGGTCTCTGCCTACCCCTACAAGGGAAATAGGCGTGATTATATGTATGTCTTATAATCATGTGACAGTTCACAATATAGTGAAGTTAACCATTGTCGTGTGTAAAGATTATTAAACCAATTATGGATTAATATTACCACAACTCATGTTTGTCAGTGAAACATGTGATGTAATCAAAAGATTGACTTTTAGTCAATGTTTTTTAGTAAACTTTCTTTTGAATATACCTTTTCTTAAGCTATATTGGGGTCGGCTTCCAGTCTTACTAGATTCAGCTGAATATTATATTTTATCTCCAACCCATACTACTATACTAGGTAACACAGTCTCCCTATAATTTTATGTTGTAATTATGTTTTTTTTTATATACATACCATCACGCCTGTATCCCCGAAGGGGTAGGCAGAGGTGTACCAATGTACACCCACAGCGAGACTGATATGTTTAGGTCCCATGTAATAGTTGAATGTTATTACTTCTTCGAGTGTTGGTCGACATATTATTGGTGACTGTGTAAGACTGATGCTTTTGCTACTTATTCTTATGTGCATTACATAAGAATAGTGTCTTATGCTGTATACAGGAAGGTAAACAGCGTGAGGAAGCCTGATTCAGATTCCAAAATTTAGGATCTGAAATTGCCCGCAGAGCAAGTGTGGTGATCAATGCTCGTGCCTTCTCTATATGGGAAGAGGCCTGTGCCCAGCAGTGGGACTCTTTAATGCTGTATACAGACACTGTGGGTTTGCTTTTAATAAATAAATAATTATCCAATAGCAAGTTTATTTTGGATAATATTTATCTTGTACTATCATATCTTGTGAGAACAACAAATAGAATAATTATACAGATTATGTGTATTGTCATTGATTTTCTGATAATAATCAAAGCAGGATATATACTGTAAAATGTAATAAGAGTATTTAAAAGTAAATTAATAATTTTCAGTAATCATAATGTAATATAAGGGTGTACAAGACGAAGGAAGACCAAAAAAGTGAAGGATGGATTGTGTGAAAGATGATATGAGAAAGAAAGGAGTGAATGCTGAGATGAGTAGTAGAGATGAATGGAAGCTGAATATGCATTGCGCCGACCACTTATAATTGGGAACAGGGCAGGGACAATGATGATGATTTAGTAATCTTAATTAAGTAATATACTAATCTATATATAAGAAAAATTATATAACTGAAAAACATAGAAATGAAAGGAATTCTATGGTGCAGTTTAATTGCAGTGCAATAAATAAACCAAATGGCTGGCAGTCTCACCGTCAGCTGAACACCAGTATGTTATAGAGCGACTGTCTGTCTGACACACAACACATTTACTAAGGAATACAAA
The DNA here is from genome assembly GCA_905146925.1 of Autographa gamma. Classification (NCBI taxonomy): domain Eukaryota; kingdom Metazoa; phylum Arthropoda; class Insecta; order Lepidoptera; family Noctuidae; genus Autographa; species Autographa gamma. Next base: position 518,253 of record LR989878.1, on the reverse strand, counting down.
ACTCATGTAAGACTGGTTACCTTAACAACTGTCAAAGAATGGAATGACAAAAGACCACTTTTTTTTCTTTTATACCTATTCAGGAAAATCCAATTTAGTTTCATAGAATTTGGGAAGGCTGAATGATATACCAGTTAAAACTGGTCTTTATCGGCTTAAACTGGCTTTAACTGGGATGTCTTTATCTTTTCCTTTTACAGGCACTAATTGGATACATTTGCAATACATATTTATTGATAATGCGGGTTCGAATCTGTGACTTGCTATTGAATCTTTCTTGGAAGAAATTCTGCACAAATAACAACAAGAATCCATCTCCATCAAAATAAAAAAAAAGTAAATCTTAAAATTCAACAAGAAAAAATACAAATAGTCTAATCCAATATGAGAATTTTGCCCAAATCAATTTAGAAGTTATTAGTTCCCAAAAAGATTCTAATTAGAAACAAAACAACTATTATGTCATCAATGAAGAAATATTTAAAAACAATTCAAAGTGTAATTAGTTTAATGCATGTCATGTGACTTTTTTATGATGTTTTTAATGTTGATCATGTTAAGAGCTGTCAAACTATTCATCTATTTCAAATAAATATCTTCAGCAGTTTCAGTTGTTATTTAATACAACATAATGTGACTATCAGTCAAACAGATCGTATCTCAAGATAATTATGTTGTTTTGATTATGATAAAGAATTTTTCATGCAAATATGTCGTAAGTTAACTTTAGTTTCAAAAATTATTATGATTAAATATTGTAACAATTGTTATAGTGGGCAAAAACCACTGTCTTGCTCATAGTACGCATTTAAACGAAATAGTAGCAGTAACAAGACACTATAATTGATCAAGTGGACACTGAATGAAGACATCAATTGATCATAATTGACACAAAAAACAATGAAAAAGGTCGCTGAAAAAATAAAAATATGTCACCAATCCCGCCATTTTAAAGAATCAATGATTTAAAATGTTTAAACAAGCAAAGGCAACTAATCAAAAATCCTCATAATGCCTTACGAACTTTTTCCACTACAAAATTTTGATCTATTATCCGACTGATTGAAAAAGTGTCGTATATGTTAGCCGGTTTATAGTAAACAATGTACAATCAAACTGGTTTGTTTAATGTTATTTTTTTTAACAAACACGTTCTCGCCCCTCGTTCATCAGCTAGTTGTAGATTAAAACGGGTTATATTGTAATGTTTGGCAAACCTGACCGCTGTGCCGACGAAAGGCTTCGAACGAATGGAAAAAAACCACTCATCACAACACGAAAATCGCGCACTACACTTACGAGATCACACTGACACCTCTTGAGACACTTTATAAAGGTGGAAAACAGGAATAAAACACTAAAACCACAGTGATACGCGACATTACGACAATAGGGTACGCACCTTACTCTTAGTTATAACGTGTGTAGCGAGTTTTACAACAGCGAAATTTCCTGTGCCAATTGTTTTCTCCAGCTCGTAATTGCCGACACAGACGAGCTGGTCTATCGGGAAATGTTTGCTTTTGTGCATTGGCTTCATATTGCTGGCCATTTTCGTGAGAAACTTGAAATAAATCGCTCGACCTCACATCACCACCGAGCGAAATTCGTCTACTGGCGCTAGTTCGCGCCGACTGCCGCAGTGGCGCCACTGTCACTCACGTCATTAGCTTTGGGATGTTCATGTGCGCCCCTCAATGTTTCATTAACAAACACTATTTTATTTATATTTAATTCACATTTTGACGCTTTATGCACATTAACCACTTAATGACTTGAATTCGCGATCATTTTAATCGTACTGCGTATGTCAAACAGGTGTTGACAGACGCTCTTATCACTGTTTCTCTTATCAATACGTATGGTTTCAATTGAACAACACTGGCTCATGAAAATAAGAACTCGATTCACAACCTTTACGCGACTCGTGCTATCTCTTTCAATCTGATTCATGTGTCTAACGTTTGAGGAGGATGGCACGAGTGATCACCGTCAGGCGGCAGTTTCAGTGACGTCATTGAGCCCGGCTGACGTCACACGCGGCAATTTCAAACTGAAACACGGTGTGGGGAGTACGTCAGTAGAAAATATCGATTTTTCTTATCGTTAAGTGCAACTTTTATTAATAAAGATAATTTACCATCGCAGTACGTAACAACTATGCCGTTCAGAACTTTCTCGCCAACGCACAATGAATTCATAGAAAATTATGAATGTTCATTCAAGTGAAGCTGTATTGTAATGAACATTGATTCATTGCTACTCTCGTTGAGAGACTTTTTCTTCTCAAACAATAATACTTGAACATGAATCCAATCAATGACAATTGGTTTTTTGCGATAGAAATCGGTGGAAAACTAACGTTTTTACATAGAGAGCGTATTACTAAATTCAAGGTCTTGTGTTACGCCATCTAAATGTATTTGTAGTAGATATATAATCTAATAGATTATGTATTCGCCGCGAGATAACTGGCTTTCTATAACATAGCGACATTCATTCATTGATGTTATCTCCATTGTGAATCTGTATCGATTGCATAAATATTGAGAAAAGTGCCATCTATTGAAATAATTTTGTAACTAAATTGAGTTAGCTAGTGGCCTTACAGTTACTTAATGTTTTCATAGATGGCGCTGTATTAACTCAGATCTTGACGTCAGCAGTATATTATAATAAAACAAATTAGTAAATAAAGAACTACAATAATGATCTTGAAACGGTCAGTAGGAAAATTGCTACGTCGCAAATATTCATCACCTTTTCAATGTGCTAACTAGCAATAAACTTGAATAAATATATTCTTTAGTATTGTATAATTTATGTTGATGTAGGTTTATTATTTACTTTACCTTACGGAAAACATATTTCTATACAAAACATCTCAAAATCTGTGATAATGGAAGCATCACGTTTTCATTCTATTTTGAGGTTTAGCGTAATTATTTAGTTAAATAAACTCATATTACGTGGGTTTTTGCACAGTCATTATTAATAGTCTAAGATCCGGCCATAGAATGACCCTCACCCATCGTATTACGGGATGAAAATGATTTTTTTATAAAATTAAATATGTAAAAAAATTTATTTACAGGAGGTTGTCTGAAAAATTTGGTGCAAAGTGTAATTAATTAATAATTAAAAAATGATTTTTTTTTAAACATTACACTCTTTCCCTTACGCAAAAAACTGTATACTAATCGAAAGTATGTAGCTCATAGAATATGCAAACGCTGGGTTGACTTTTTTTTTCCGGTGCAATTATCAGGTAGGCAGGTATATACAGGTAAATCGATACTAGTAATTTGCAACGATCCAGTTACGCGATAAACCTTATATCAAAATAAAGATAATTTTATTATGAATATAATGACATAAGGTTGGCTGCAAAAAGTTGGTGCTAAATCCCGGTTGTCGATTTTTGAAAAACGAAATATTCGTGCGGTTGAATACGTGCGAAAGAGAGGTCCGAGGAACGTATCCAGTGCGATAGAAAAGGACGCAGCATTGCAGCTGTGTGTCGCTCAATTGTCGAAAGAAAGAGAGTACGCATGCTCTTTGTTTGTGAAATTGAGGAAGATAGCGATAGACTACAGTAAGTGTTGAGCATTATTTCGGAGCATCCGGCAATGCATTTTTGCACAAAGTGATAAAATTATGTATGTAGTACATATATGTAAATATTTATTTATATATATGTATATATATATATATATATATATATATATATATATATATATATATATATATAAATCGTCATTATATTTAAGTGTATGAATATTTTTGTAAAGAAATAATTTATCACATACTTATCTTGAAAATTTCGTGTTTTTTACATCAGGAGACTTAATCAAATAAAACAAAGCAAAAAATCAAAAGTTTTTCCGAAAAAAAAATTAAATAAAACATAAATTACAAACATGAAATACAAAGCTATAATTTTGTACAAAAATTTAATTTTATTATAAATACAATATTTTGATTAAAAATTTTTTTAATTAATTTACATTATTCAAGGTCTGATTCATCGGAAATAAAACTTGTATCTTCAAGTTCACAACATTCGTCACTATTTTCGTCTTCTGTTATTTCAGCAATATCTTGTACTGTTAAAGGCGTTTGGTCCCCAATGAATCCTGTTGGTTGTAGATAACCATCAAGATACCAACCACAATTTTCAGGTTGTAATTTAACACATTGAGGATCCGTCGCATGAAGCCACATAGAATTGACAAAAATTGTTCTTAAAATTTTTTGTTGCAGTGATATCCAGCACGGCGGTATAGTATTTGAGTCAAAACTTTTGATTTTTTTTAAAAATGTTTCGCTATCTTCTTTCGAAGAATAATTTTTGAGAAAAATTCGATATCTCGCTTCATTCACCCTGTTGCAGTTTTTTATACCGTACATACTAGCAGTGAACTCTTGAACTGTGTCCATTTTTTCGTTAATGAAAAGATCAGCTTCGTCTGTTAATGACGAAAAAACTGTCTGATACTTTTCGTTTTTGGAAAATAATTTAAAAGGTTTCACTTTTCCTTTATTAAAGAATGCTGCCGTATAATCGCATCCTGTAAATGCATGAAAAGCTGGAAGACTTTGGCATAACTTGGATCCCAACTTCAACGCTAATTCAGTGCAATTAACGCATTCCAGATGTTGATTATTTTTTTTTTTTGTCGCTGAATTGGCTAGCCAAATTTCTGAATGTTGAATTTTGTGCATATTTCCCAACAAAATAACCAAAACATCCGTATCAGAGGCCTTTATTAAAATTTTTGAACCTGGTGGCGCTTTATATGCGTGAAAAATTATCCTTGTATCCGCTTCTTCATGATGGCATACATAATCAACTTCTTCATTTTTTTTTATAGCATTTTGCTGAACTTCGTAAGAGAAACACTGATGGTCAACGGTTAAGAAAATTTTTTTATTTTTAATGATCGTTATCAAATTTTGGTTTTCCCAATACTCAGCCAAAAAATGTACCAAGGCTGTTTTGAAAGAATAGTTTTTGAGGCTGTTCAAAAAATCTTTGGGTCTGGTTTGTTGAGGTCCGGATATTTTATACGGAGTGTCGAATTCTTTGCGACTGTGACGTTCGGAATCTTTAATCGACGGTGATAAATAACGATCGAAAACTAAATGTATTTCTGTTGCTGCTGTTGAACAAAGCTTTATGAGTATTGACTCTGCAACTTTTTCAAATGTTTGTGGCATAGAAGATCCGACTAAATGCAGAAAGTAAAAACCGTCGATTATTTCAACGCTGATATTTGTCGGCTCGACCACTTCTGTTTCCGATTTTAAAGCTTTCGCTAACGTTGACTTATCAGTTTTGAACATTTGACCAGAACATGAGAAAAGAGCAGGTGGCATCGGTGCTAGTGGAAAAGTTAAGCAAAATTCCAAATTAATTTTCTTGTTAATACTAATTGCCAACAGTCGTCCAAATATATCTCGTTCCATTTTCAATAACACCCTTTTGTTTTGATCTTTACTCATTACAACTTTACTTGTGCACTCCGAAGCGAAATTCAAGATTTTATTCCGTTTGATAGCTTTTTCAAATCTTCCGGGAACCGTAGAACATTCTGTGATGAAATTTAGCTTTTGTTGATTGCCAGTTGCCTTGACGTTTAGCAAAAAATCACCAACTTCTTTAGATGCTGCTTTACCCGTGGAAATGTTGAATACATGATTTTTATCTATCGTTTCATCAAACGGATTCATTGTATTTTTTATTGCCTCAATAATACTGTCCAGGCTTTTTTTGTCTTTTTTGATCGTGCTTTTTTGCAATGAGTGCGAAGTATCATCTTTCTTTTTTAACCCGAGATTTTCTTTTACAGTCGATAATATTTTTGTCCTCATGCTATGACTGAGCGCCCATCTTTGACGCGCAGATATTGAGTCCACTGCAAGATTATCAGTCAACTGATTGCTAGCATCAGCGTTGATAGTCTGCTCTAGCGTCAAGTCTACAGGTGATCGAGCAAAATTTGCTTTGGTGCGTCTGATTCCAAAGGCGCCGCGACGAAATTCTTCTACCAAAACTGAATTTTCAGTATACAAGGTGATCAAATGACTCAAGTATAACACAGCCCATCTAGCATAATTAGGCTGGTTAAACGCAAAAAATAAATCACACATGTTGTATATCGAGTCCACATACAATTCAAAGTTGCTAGTGCGCATGCTTCTTGAAAATCGAAGATATAAATTAATTAATTCACAATACTGATAGTAAAATTGAGCGGTTTTTCCTTTTGCGCCACTTAGAGTGTCTCTGCAGAACTGTTTATATCCATTTGAAATACGCTGCAATAAATCTGGCAGTTCCACTCTTTTGTTGACGTCACATGCAGCCTGATCTGATGCATTCTGTATTTGAGCTTGTAGCAATTCATCCAACGACTCGGGAGATACATTTGTTGTGGATAAATACTGTTCAAAATGAAGAATTTGCAATGCTGCAGCAGTTAGTGGATGTAAGCGCTTGCATCGATTGAAATGCTTGCTGTCCAAGTAGCTGTTCATCGAGCCACCGGCTAATACTTCTGCTTGAACTAGAATTTCCACTAAGCCACTAGAATCAATATACTTCCCAATCGTTTTGAAGAATGCCATTTCCATGTGGAATGCTCCCAAATTTATAAAGATGCTGTCAAATTTTGGCTTTTCTTTTTCTTGGATCTGCATAGCCATTTTTGCTATTGCTAAATCATATGTCACGATAATATGTGGTTGGCTACACTTTTCAGCTATTTCGTTTGCTATGATTAATGTTTCGTTGACGATTGCGTAGGATGTTGGAGAATTATTTATCGGAGATAAATACTCGATCTTTTGTTGTTCACTCCGATCAGTTGACGTCATGCAGTTATAGCCCAACCACATTGGAACTGAATTTATTCGAGATAATGACATTACCCATAATAAATCTTTGTCAATAGCAATTTCTGTAGAACCTTTGCATATATCCAGTGTATTAGTAAATGAATCTACCGGCAGCAGTTGCAAACTAGCGGTTGGTTTAGAATAGTATGGTCGAATTTCTCGCACAATTTCATTAAAACGCCTTCTTTTACGTGCAGGTGCTTCACTATTTACGTCGCCACCAACTTCACGTGTTTCAGCTGTTTCATCGTCGGAATCATCTGCAGAAGTACTAGGAAACTGATAAATAATACCAACCGTGTCATGCATAGTATCTTTTCCAGAAGTGGTGTCAACGAAGCGGTCAAAGTTGTCAAACGCTACGTGAGTGCAGTGTCCATTCGATGTGTTGATGCCGGTTGGTATTACATTATTATCTTGGACCGACGTATACGTCATTTCTGTCTCGAGTTCTTCGGCCAAATTGTACCCAATAGTATGGCCATATCTATTGAGCATCGTGATTACTTGCCGAGAATTTGTTAAAGACTTCATTGCCAGTCCAAGCATTAAACTTTTTGCTGGTTTACATCTACCTTTAGTGACTGCATAAATTATGTCACTACATATTGATGTTATTTTGACATTGAGTTGTTCACAATTTTCCTCGGAAACGTTCGGACCTACGATGAGATTTTGCATGAAAGAAAATAGTATTTCAGGAATTTCACATTCTCCGCGAATAATGTCATCAGCAGTTAAATGACTGGGGAGTCGATGAGGATTAATATTCTTGATGCACTTTCTCAAATGATATGCTACATCTTCAAATTTTTGATCATTTCTTGTCTCCAACAATTTTAAGTTTGTAGCCATTACTGAAACATCTATGTCTGCTTGATAAACTATTTTTTGGCAACGAGGACCAGTAGACGCTTCTATTACAATACGGTCACCAAATTTTTTTAATAATTTTTTTTGTAAAGTTTCCGGTCGGTAATCTTGAATTTCATCGATATTTAATTCACGATCTCCGTACTCCAACAACAAAGCTTGATATCGTGAGAATAACTGCGCAAAGTACACAACGTGATTATTATTTATAATTTCGTTTGTAATTAAATCACATAACGATTCAAAAGCCAATTTATGCAAGTTTCTGTATTTATGCCAACTTGAATCGGTATGTTCTTCGGTAGCCCACTTCTCTTTGGATTGATACGTTGCGTAACAGGACTGATGATAAGCAACAGTTTGATTTGTAAGTTTTAAGAGGATGTCTGCATCATTAAGATTGTCGGCCATATCTTTTATTTTTTGTACTGCTTCTTCAGTTTTAGCAAATCTGAGATGTAGTACCTGCTTCCCACATTTTTTGCGTTCATAATTGCAAAACAGACAAGTGATTTTGCTACATGACGATGGTGCTGAGGTTGATGGCTCCTAAAACAAAAATTATTTATTAAATAAGATAATGGCCGAAGAAGAAAATTCATGTTAAAAAAAACACTTCAAATAAAAATCTGAATATTTAATACCTCTTCTACATTTGTAGAAATCTCTGCCATAGCATCAGCATGACTTTCTTCACCCTCTGTACCTGTTGCACAGGAATCGACATTAGATGCAATACTTTTTGAGGCTTCACTAGCGGTGGAAGTATTAACACGCACCTGAAAAAGTAGGTTTTTTTGATGAAATAAAAGTATTTGACAGATAATTTTCATAAAATGTTTTATTGATAAAGCTATAAGAAGAAATCATCATGAATGATCTTACGAAAAATTATTCAACTGAAATTACATTTTTAGGTTACTTTTTTAAACTAATTTTTTTAAAAAACAGTAAGAAGCTTACATGTGATGGAATTTAATAATACAAAAAATGCTAATTTCTTAAGAATTATTCTATCTCGTAACAACTAATTTAAATTATAATTAAATTCCACACGCTTTGCAGTAGCATTATTTCGTTATAAAAATTAAATATTTAAAATGTGTTTACTATATAAATTTAAAAGATTTTTTTATTATGTACTTACTGCATTTTCTGTAGCAAAATTATTAAATTCTTCAATATATTTATTGTTTAATGCAGTCACTTTTTTATAACACGTGGTATGATAACCAAGAAATGACGCGTTGGTTAGTTCAACGTCGTTGTATTTAAAGTTTTTTAATTTTCGAAAAGCCAATTTTAATGAACAATTTTTAAAAGTTTCATCGTTAAAATCCATAACAGAGTCACTTAAATCACACAGAAAACACTTTTTAGCCATGTTTGGAACAATATATTATCAAAAAATAATATTGATACGTAGCAGCAACAGTTGCTCCGAAATAATGCTCAACACTTACTGTAGTCTATCGCTATCTTCCTCAATTTCACAAACAAAGAGCATGCGCACTCTCTTTCTTTCGACGATTGAGCGACACACAGCTGCAATGCTGCGTCCTTTTCTATCGCACTGGATACGTTCCTCGGACCTCTCTTTCGCACGTATTCAACCGCACGAATATTTCGTTTTTCAAAAATCGACAACCGGGATTTAGCACCAACTTTTTGCAGCCAACCTTATGTCATTATATTCATAATAAAATTATCTTTATTTTGATATAAGGTTTATCGCGTAACTGAATCGTTGCAAATTACTAGTATCGATTTACCTGTATATACCTGCCTACCTGATAATTGCACCGGAAAAAAAAAGTCAACCCAGCGTTTGCATATTCTATGAGCTACATACTTTCGATTAGTATACAGTTTTTTGCGTAAGGGAAAGAGTGTAATGTTTAAAAAAAAATCATTTTTTAATTATTAATTAATTACACTTTGCACCAAATTTTTCAGACAACCTCCTGTAAATAAATTTTTTTACATATTTAATTTTATAAAAAAATCATTTTCATCCCGTAATACGATGGGTGAGGGTCATTCTATGGCCGGATCTCCTACTATAATATTTATTGAATGTACTTACCGACGTACTTGTTACATTATAATAATAAATATAAGCTAAGTGTACTTACTTTGTTCTTCTTTCTTATTCTTTTCGTATCGATGGTAGGTTTTAATTAGATCGCTTACTTTGGTCAAAACAATGGACAGAAGATCTGTGTTTTTAAGAAAAATATATATTTTTTATGACGTTTAGAATAGAGTTTTTAAAACAAGGTATATTTCTACTTACATTAAAATTCACTACTTTTTAAATAAAAAATTGAATCACACTTAGCATTCACATAAACTTAAGTTTCCTAACGCACCTACTTCTGTCGATTGTTATTTTAACTTGACACACAAAAACATTTAATGTGTACAAAATTCAATATTTCAACAATAATTACAACATTTTATATCAAACCAGCCTATAAATATCCCACTGGGCACAGGCCTCTTCCCATATGGAGAAGGCACGAGCGTTGATCACCACGCTTGCTCATTGCGGGCGATCCCAATTTTTTATCTATGTATTTATTTATTTATTTATTATTTATTAAATACTTTTTGCACACAATGTACAATGGCGGACTTAACGCCTTAGGCGTTCTCTACCAGTCTACCTTTGGGTGGTGGAGAGAAAGCATAGGTAGGTGCCAAGAGATTAAACAGAAACATTATTACACATATACCTACATATAATACAAAACACATATAATTATTATTATCATATATACAAATATATAACTATATAAATATGTACACTACATATAATACTTATACTTACATATCAAGAAAAATAATTAGAAAACGGAATACTATTATGATTCTGCTAATTTCCCCAGAATGTGGTCACGTAATTTGACTTTAAAGGTGTGGCGGCTGTTTAACATCCTGATCTCTAGAGGTAACTCATTCCAGAGAAGAATAGATTTGACAAAGAAGGAAGAATGAATAATATCAGAACGATGTGCAGGGCAGAGTAGAAGACGATTTTTTGAAGAACGAAGATTTTTGTCATGTTGTGAACATAGACTTTCGAAGTGAGAAGTTAAATAGGAAGGTGAAGTGGGAGTGTGAAGTATAGAGAAGAGAGTGGTCAACGCCCTCAACTCTCGACGCTGCCTTATAGGTAGCCATCGGAGCTGCGTTCGGTACACAGAAACATGATCGTACTTGCGAAGATTAAAAACGAATCGAATGCAATTATTGAGAAGCCGGTCAAGTTTGTTTAGCAGATCTGCATTCAGGTCATAGTAGCAAACATCACCATAGTCAATTATGGGGAAGATTAAGGTTTGCATAAGCATCGCTTTCACATTGGACGGAAGCAAATTTTTCAGGCGGTATAGGAACCGTAGCGTGTTCGTAACCTTTTGGCTGACAGCTGCGACTTGTGCTTGCCAGTTAAGTGTGGAGTCCATGTGTAATCCAAGATTCTTAACGTCCCCACTATAAGGTACTACCATGCCATTGAATACGACAGGTGGTAAGCCGGAAGCATCAACTTTGCTTATATATCTCGAGCTACCGATGACAATGGCTTGGCATTTTCCAGGGTTGACTGCCACGCCGAACCTGTCAGCCCAATTTTTCACGACAACTAAGTCCTCATTGATTTGTCTGAGCGTGACAGCCAACTCATCAACGGTAGTATGACGATATAACTGCAAGTCATCGGCATACAGATGATACGAACACTGAAGCTCAGGAGTAAGTAAATTTATAAATACTGCGAAGAGAAGAGGTGAAAGTATGCCGCCTTGCGGAACGCCAGCATCCAAATTACACCAGGTTGACGAGGTTTCGTCCACCCGAACCGACTGCTGGCGCTCCCGAAGATAAGAAGAGAACCAGTCTAATGCTTTGGAAGAGACCATGAGATATGACAGGATAGATAGAAGGATATCGTGACTGACGGTATTGAACGCATTGGAGAAGTCTACAAGGACCAACACAGTCAGGTTAGCGTCTTCCACGGCGAGTCTAATATCGCCAGTCACTTTGAGAAGGGCAGAGGAAGTGCTATGGCCTGGCCTAAACCCAGATTGAAATTGGCTCAAAAGCTTGTTTTCATAAACAAAACGAGTGAATTGCTTATGCGCACAAGCCTCTAGCACTTTGGATAAGAAAGGCAGGATTGAGATTGGACGGAAATGATTGGGGAGTGTTGGATTAGAAATTTTAGGAAGAGGACAAACGTATGCTCTTCTCCAAAGCGAAGGAAATACTCCGGAGAAAAGGGAAAAGTTAACAATATGGGTGATGACAGGAAGAATTGGGACTAGGATAGAAATAATCATATGGCGGCTGATGTTGTCACAGCCCACCGCTTTCGATTTAATAGAAAGGATAATCTTTTTGACCTCTTCCTCGGCGACTGGCGAAAAATTAAAAGAATTGATATCAGGCCGCGATAGCCCAGAAATGTAGTTAAGAGTATCCTGTTTGATTATATAATCCACATTGGAAGAAGTACAGAAATGACTATTTAAAGTATCTAAGCTGATTGAGCTAGGTAGGTCTAAATGCCGCGATTTGCCAATACCGAGCGTTCCAAGAAATTTCCAGATATCAGCAGGAGAAGATGACGAGATATTGTTTAGAATATGGCGGCGTTTGGCGTTACGTATCATGTGATTACACCGATTCCTTGCAGTTTTAAATTGAGCCCAATTTTCATCTGTGCGGTCTTTTTTAAAGTTCCGAAACGCACGATCCCTCCTACGCATTGCGATTTTAATAAGCCTGGTCATCCAAGGTGCTGGTGGACGTTTAACTCTTACTCTCTTAACGGGCGCATGGAGATCAAATAAAGTGTTCACCCGGTTGTTAAAAATATCCAGCTTATCATCCACTGAGTCAGCTTCCATCAATGGAGTCCAATTGGTATCGGAAGCATCCTTGAGAAGCTGATCAACGTCCATACGCGCAAAGCAACGCCTATGCAAAACCTTAGGCTTGGACTTAGGAGGTTTAAGGATATAGGTAAGGAAAATAAGGTCATGATGAGAAAAGCCGGGAGCTACAAACTGACCATGAGAGGAAACAAGGGAAAGGTTGGAAGTTAGGATTAAAATTGTACTTATTTCGAACTAAGGTTTAAATAAAAGAGTTTGTTACACAAAATACGTTTTATTCCACATTGTATATTTAGCTAGTCGCCGCAATGTGATGCTGTCTCATGGCACAGAACTACAACGTCTCAAACATACCGTCTTCATGTTATATTGTAAGAGTTACTTAAACCAAATATAATGACAATGTCACCATGATAATAATTAAATTCAAAATCGTGACATTGGCTGAAAATAGGAATAAATACTGGAAACATTTTCAAGTAAGCAAAAAATCGTGGTTCATGACTCGAAAGGAATCCTTGATATGATGATATGAATCCTATGACCATAATAATATAATACTATAAAAACAATTAAATACCTTTAATTTTAGTTGAAATAAATAATATATAGTTAAACAAATACATTTTTTAGATACCATGCATTGTAATCATTATTAAACATGAACAAAATTTCAAAATAACACAGAGACGGATGGCATCGCTCTATAAATACAATAGCTTGGTCAGTATCAAGACTAACCGGTTGAATTAGTAAACAAGTGCAATGTTAACGTTACCCGGCTAATCTGAACACTGACCGACAAAGACATCGCAGACTTTCATTACAACAAACGTAAAACAAATTTGTTCAATGTAATACTGGTCTTAATAAAATACATTTGGGTTTCAAAAATAGCTGCCGAAAAAACAATTATGTAGTGTAAAAATACTTTGGCGGTCAACGCCATCTATTGATATAAAAATAAAACGAATAGTTCCACTACGCGATACTAGATGGCGGTAGCGCAGCACTTAATATTATTTAATACTTGTTACATTTGTGACTTAATTCGGAGTTACATTCACATAATTTCAAGTGGTACTTTTACTGTCTACTATTATATCTACACCGTGTTTAGTGTCGTTTTAGCACTATTTTGTGCTAACTACATTCGTCACATACTACTAAGATTAAAGCCTAGACGCTTTTTAGATTAATATGGCTTCCATACATTATGTTTTTCTAAAGTTCTAGTGAACTCAAGGGTAGCTGAGAAAAGTAATTTTAACTGTATATTAAAGTAGTTAAATTATAAATACTGTTGTTTTAACCGCTTGAGTTCACAATCATTTATTGATTAGATTGTTTCGTCGATACAAAAACGACGATACTTGTATGTCTACAAGGTGTTACCGAAAGGGTATATCTATACAAAAGGGGTGAAGAGTACATCTGGCATAGAGTCAGTTTACAACATTTCAGCTCAGAATGAGTTAGTTAAATAACTGATATACTATTTATCGCATATATTTCTCATTTTGAGCTGAATCTTTATAAACTGACTCTATACCAGATGTACTCTTCACCCCTTTTGCATAGATATACCCTTTCGGTAACACCTTGCATCCTGTATAAATATAGTATTAAAATACGCAGAGTAATACAAATTCATGATTTAGACATTAACACAGTTTTTCGGTTTAATTCTCATTGCTCTTCTTAACTGTCGATTTCTATTCACGAAATCAGTAGTTTTACATATATATAGGTAAATATCTACTAACGCAAGGCCACAACTATTATTATATGTATTCATATTAAATATTGATGTACCAATGTTTATAAAATTATTCCAGAAAATAGATCTAGTTAGGAACAAAAATGTTGAATAAATATTTTAATATTATGACAGATCTTGTAAATCGAATAAAGCCAAAACCTGTTAACTAGTTATTTAAGAGATTCCCGAAAATCGATTTAAGTAAGACTCTGAGATTAATAATAATAATAATATTCCGGGACATCACACACACGGTTGTCTGATCCCAAGCTAAGCAGAGCTTGTGTTATGGTAACCAGACAACTGATAAACATACTTATATATTTCTAAATACATACATATATCGTGGACCAGAACAAATGATCGTGCTCATCACACAAACATTTGTGCCGGGTGGGAATCGAACCCACGACCTCCGGTATAGCAGTCAGGGTCTCTAACCACTAGACCAACAGGCCTGTCGATACAAGATTATTTTTTATTTATGAGGTGGCGTACTTAAATCGGTAATAAGCTATCTTTTAAGTAACTATTAACGACTCTGAGTTCGGCGGTAAGTCTCACAAAAAGTCCTGTAAAATATATAAATCAGATTCTTCATTTCATTGGTTTTCCTCAATACACTTGCTGGTATTAAATGCACATAAAATCCAAATATTAATTATTGCAGAGATCTTTTTTAGGATATTTTGTTTTTCACAAATATCTTCGAAACACGACAATCAAAATAAATATGTAGTCAATTAAATAATAAAAAAATAGTTGAGAACCAACTTTTGAGGTGTTTCAAAAAAAAAATCGTGTTTAATATTTGTTATTCATATGACATAAAAAAAAAATTGTCAGCCTCCCTATTCTGTATTATTTTACTTCGTTCAGTTTACTTTAGATTTCTACCTCCTTTCTACCATCTATTACTAAAAACTACTATTTTACATTGTTAATGAGATTCTAAATACTAATATTCACAAGTTTCAGCTGCCTAAGTCGTTTCGGTAAGTCGGCTAATGTGTGTATTGGCTGGTCATTTTAAATAATATCATCTCGTATGCGTATGGCCCAATTCTTTGGCTATGTAGACAAATTACAAAGTCTCTTCACAAAATTGCATGTAATTTTAGTAACTAAAGAATTAGTTTTATTCGAGCTTATAAGAATTATCCACAAATAAGGTATTACAACAGTAAAGAATAAATAAAATGACCGGTCATTTCACACAACAGCCAGCTAAAGTTAATGTCTTGTATTTAACAAAATACTCATCACTTATCGCAAAAGATATCTACCGTACTTTAGTCCCTTAAAAATGTATTTTTAACAAAGCTTACGCACGAACAGGGTTTTAAGTAACCCCTTTCCGACCCGAAAGGGTGATATAGGGTTCAAAATCAAATGCCCAAATAAAATATCAAAGGAAAATTCATGATAGAAACAATAATAATAGATTTTGAAAAGACCATTTTTTGCCCCGAAATTCCCTAAATTTGAAATTAAAATATACGAAATTTATGTCAATTTGGACACTATTTTTGGGCTTCCTTTTTTTGGTAATAAGGAAGCATCTGTGACGACGTCGACTTTCTCTCGCGAAATTTGACATAAAATAGTTTTTTTTTTGTTTTATTTTTTTTTTCTTCTTTCCATTTATTTTTCACATTTTTGAAACCAGATATCGACACCTAACAACACCTTGACATATCGGACAGGGGTTACGTAACACCCTGTATATTCAAATACTATTATATTCGGGGTCAAAGTAGGTAGATCCCTGCAAAAGTTCTAAAGTTATATATTTTCTAAATATTGCGTCCTTAATATTAATAGTTAAGGCAATATTTACATTTCCTTGATATTTAAGCGGTACTTAGCAAGCCAAGTTTTACACTGAGCTTTTATTAATCACTTGTTTTTATATTTATATTTGTTTCATTGCTATACCTTTAGTTTAGTAACACTCAGTTTCTGAAAAGCTGAACAACTTAATCTGTCATCAAATCAAGTGATCAGGACTGTGATTGGTTGATCAGAAGACTAACAACCAATCATAGTGCATAACATGAGGTTTGACCAGTGATTAACTACTTTTTGAGTTAAATAATGTTTCGGATACTAGGGTAAAAATGCTTTAGAAAAGTACATTCATTTCGTACTTTCACAGTTACATATCACAAATATAAAAACAAGTCAATGTAAGCCCATAGCAAGTCATTATAGTCTGTTACATAGCTTTGCCTTTTAGCCTGCCTCATAGCTTACCTTAAGGTCTGCCTAATGGCTTAATTCAAGGCCTGCCTTAGATCCTACCTTAAGGCTTACCTTTATGCCTGTCTTTGGGTTTACCTAAAGACTGCTAGGGCCAACTTTAACCATTTCCCTGTCCCGTGAGTTACATATGAACATTTCCATTTTTAACTATTGTCTACTGGCGGGAAAGTTAAATTGTTAAGGTTTGCCTCGCGGTTTCCCTCAAGGCACACCTTAAGGCCTGCCCCAAGGCCTGGCCTAAGGCCTGGATCAAGGCCTACTACTGCGGAGGCTCGTCATCATCAGTCCTCAAGGCCACCATGTCGGGGAGTTTGAAGTGCTGCATATGAAAAGGTGGCTCCGGACTGCTGCAGGGACGACTTGGCTGTGAAGAGGATAGAAAAATATACAATATGTGGCTTTTATAGTACACAAAAATATACTATTTCTGAAGGAGTATTTTTAAAATCAATATTTTTTTTTTTCAGTCTCGTTTTTTCCTATATATTTTTTCATTGGAGGTTTTTTTCTATGTATTTGAACTATTTTTACGTAACAAAATGCTCTGTGTAGAAAGTTATGTGACCAATAAAGCCAGACTTTATTCCCCATAACATGTGTTTTTTATGTATTAGTTTGAATGCCGTCCTCTGATTGCAAAATTAAGTATGTTATTAATTTTTCTAAGATCAGCGTACTGTCGTTTATAAGTACCTGTGTGCTTCGCCCCCTTCTGCGTCGCGGTAGAATGCCTTTTCGCGCCATGAAGAAACTGTAATAGACATGTCTATATAAACATATTGGCCCAAATACACATTGCTACACTCAGAGACTTTTAATGGTTACAGGAGAAATAAGTCATTATCATCTCCCGAGCCTTTTCCCGTACTATGTTGTGGTCGGCTTCCAGTCTCACCGGATTCAGCTGAACACGGTATGTTACAGAGCGACTGTCTATCTGACCTCCACAATACATGTTACTGGGTAACACAGTATCCCATAGTAAGACTGGTTCTGGTTAGAGGGAGATGTTAGGTATGGATTTAAGTTTTTGGGAGTTAAGGAGTTGGACTTAAATCTGTGCTAAAAAATGTTAAGTTACCATTTAGGTTTATATGTTTCCTGAGAATACCAGTTATGTACCTACTTTACTCCATTTTAAGTTAGCTGGGTTGGGAATTTACCCGATTTCTTGTAGTAGTTCAGCAGTTATGGCGCGATCAAGGAAAATCGAGATTTATTTTCATATGATAGAAGGTTTTTCTCAACTCGCTGTGGATGCTGCACTCTGCCGGCTGAGTGCAGGTGCTAGAGAGATAGTATGCACCTCAGCACGTACCGTATAGTGGAGATGGGTATGTTGAACTGTTCGGACACGGTCTGGAAGGTGAGGCCGCGGCTGACGCAGTCGGCTGAGTGCAGGTGCTAGAGAGATAGTATGCACCTCAGCACGTACCGTATAGTGGAGATGGGTATGTTGAACTGTTCGGACACGGTCTGGAAGGTGAGGCCGCGGCTGACGCAGTCGGCGGCTTGCCGCAGCACCACCTCGCTGCGCCGGATGCGCTTGTTGATGCTGTACTCTGTCGGCTGGGTGCAGCCAGACTGCAAGTCACAGAGAAAGATGCATTCAAGGTAAAGTGGTGCAAAAACGTGGGACTTATTAATTGCCCATAATGATGCAAATAGCTGCTCTACATGCACACATGAATCTTATGGGGGCACGGCATGCGGCATGCTTTGTCAAGTCGAGCAAAATCAAGAAGCTCAGTTGTACCATCATTTTCTTGAAGCAGTTCAGGTTATCTTCAACCTACATATTTTGTCGCACCAAAACTAAGTAAAATATACCGTAATTAAATAACGCCAGGGGCGAAAATTGGAAAGAACATGAGGTATCGAGGCACAAAGGTTTTAAATGCTAATAAAATTGGTTTTATTAGACAAAGAGTTGTCACTGACCTGTGGACTATCCCCGACGTGTATAACGTTGACGGCGGCGGCGGAGGCCGGGCCTATCGTCATGATCTTAGGCCGCGAGTCCGGGAACTGCGGCGGACTCTGTAGCTGGAGAGCCTGGATGTTATAAGTAATAATAATATGAAATAAAGTGTGGTGAGTTACACCATAAAAATCGAATGAAGCGGGTGAAACTGCGAGGAGCGGCTTGTGAATAAATGTGGAAAATATCATATACGTAGGTCTAAACCCAAAGTACCCACACATTTTCTACATTGCGCTGTCCGAGGATTCGAACCCGGGAGATCAACTGGCGACATCTTAAAACCTTGAAGGTGTCGGGACTGACAACCAGAGTAATCTATATTTTAGCACACGTATCGTTCGCGTCGGACACATCAGTCGTACTAGCTACATGCACTAGTGTAATATAACACTCACGTTGGCAACATGTCGTATGATGAAGGCGGGCGGCTCGTCGGGCGTGTCGTACGTGTGGTCCGGCAGAGGGCGCGCGCGGCGCTCGTCGTCCGAGGGACAGTCGTACTGGCACTGCACGTTGGCTATCGGGAAGTCTGGACAACGTCACAATAGTCTTATCACAGACTGCTTGGTAAACTATATACTTGTATAATAATAAACATAGATAACATCACATACATTGCTCTGGACCTTAAGTAGCTAAAGCACGCGTGTTCTGGATACCCAAATACAAACATCAGCCCGAGACAATGTAGAAAAGTTGGATGGGCCGGGTATCGAACCCAGGACCTTAGCTAGGAAGACGTTCAAAACTAATGTATATGCTTTCCACAGCTCCCGCGCATCACAATTGTGGTTGTAGGTTTGAACTCACTATAGGTCATAACCTACCTTTGTGACTTTATAAGTAATAATAATAATAATAATGTTTATTTTCACCAATTAGTACAAATTGTGTTACAAAGGTCTTAATAATATTATATCATCAATACAACGCGGGAGCCTCTGCAGCCGAACTAGGACAGGTCCTGTATCTCAACGTGCAGCGCCAACCCCTCGAATTTTTTAAACCGAAATTGAACCGTAATGTGTAAGCTCACCTATTATTTTTAATAATAATTGTGTATCTCCAAATATGTACCCAGTAAATTACTGTCCTTACCAATGATGACATTGTATAGATAAAAAACGGGAAGTTTTCAATAAAGAAAGTTGTTAATTGTTAATGTTTATACTTAAGTACTAATTTGTTATTATAAATAGTAATTTATTATAAATTTATTTTTGAAATAATTCAAAACAACTTAATTGTGATGTTAAGAAAATAGATGTAAAATTAAGAGAGTGTATTGTCAATGTCGGCGGCCATGTGACATTCGAACCTGTGAGGCGAAGACGAACGGTTGTAATTAATTAATATTTTGAAAAAGTTATTAAACGTGTTGTGAAGTATATCAGTTTTTATTCCCACATCCTGCATATCTGAACTAGACCATAGTTCAGAAGTGGGATCGACGAAAAGAGTATTCTTTTCGATCTACGCCCGAGGAAGACAAAATAAAACGTAAGTACAAATATTTCATTAGTGATTGTTGAAAATAAGTTTGGTGTCGAGTTAAGTGCGGTTACTGTGACCGGTTTATCAAATAATATTTCAATACAGTAATAGGTTCAATAAGATTTGAGGCGATTAAGTTGATAAAAACATATTGTCATTTTTTTTTTCTCTCTCCCTACCCTCATATCTTTCATAATGAGATAATATGTAAAACTTCGAAATCTATTTTGGAAATAAAGACGGGATCGAGTAAAATATGATAGCTGAGACCCGCTTGTCAAATAACACAAAGAAAAAGTAAAAGGATTATGAAGATTTGGTGCGATGAAGGTACATTAAATTGTGGTGAGAAATGCATTATTACTGAGTGAGACCTATTCAACGTTTTAATAAAAGTACAAGATTAATTAGATTTGTAAATGAAGCACAAAGTTATGCGGACAGTGTATTAAAGCAAACCGAAATAAGAATAACAACTAATTTCTTGTGTATTTACAATTGTAGGTACGCTAATTGGTTTTATTCACATATTATGTTATAGAGTAAAGCATAATTGTAAAGAGGCTAATGGTGAAAAACAAAAGTGTGTATGTACATTCCAATGATGGGGTGTTTTATACTGACGGCTACGTTTAAAATGATAAGTTTATAAAACGCCGATCAACTAAGCTATATTTTTGTCAGTTTCAGCGAAATGGATCGTGAGGAAACGAGAGACCGAGATTATGATGGTTTGAGTACAGACCCAGGAGCGCCCAGGTTTGAGGGTGAGGGTCGTGAAGTACTGAACTCGAGAGGGGCAAAACGCCGAGAGACTAGTCACGAGACTTGGCCGAGAGAACCCAGGACACGCGAGAGGCATGCCTGGAGGCCATGTTCAGAACAACCAGGGGTATCACGGGTGCGTGATACTGAGGTTGAATACAATGAGGATTTTGGCGGAGAGCGCCAAGATCGAGTGATGTTTCGCGGGCGGAGGAACGAAGAGAGGGCTCTTCGTACGCCTGCGAGAGCATCATATCGCCGGTCTCAGAGTGCTGAGTCCGTTGGTCATGAGGACTTTCGAGAGACGAGTTCGAGTTGGAACAAGTTACGACATGAAGATGAGAGGTATTCGCATTCGAATTCGAGGCGCGAGAGGAAGAGAAGTTGGAGTTCAACGAGAGGAGACGGTGAGCAACCAACATCCTCTAATTCTAAGAGATTTAAGCAATTAGATCCCACGGAGAACATTTTAGATAAATTTTTGTCGGTTTTGCAAACAATCAAAAGCTCAGATAAACCAAAGTTGTCATTTAACACGAATATTGTACCAGAATTTGACCCAATGTCAAAAGAGCAGACCATCTTAACTTGGTTGACAAAGGTGGAGGAGTGCGCGGAAATATATGGGTGGGATGATAGGGAGACTATTCATTACGTTCTTCCAAAGTTAACCGGGGTAGCAAAATCTTGGTACCAAAATTTGCCCACTATGATGTTTAAATGGAATGAGTGGAAAAGAAAATTAATTGAATCCTTCCCTGTACGCGAAGATTACGCTGAGCTTTTGACTGAAATGCTATCTAAAAGAGTAAAATATGGTGAGTCACTTGAACATTACTATTACGCAAAAATAAACTTGTTAAATAGGTGTAAGATTCATGGGCGTCAAGCTGTCGATTGTATTTTGTACGGAGTAGAAGACAGGGCTATCAAAGTGGGTGCACAAGCTGCACAGTTTTCAGAACCAGAGCAGGTGCTAAAATATTTTAGGACTGTTAAAGTAGGTAATAATCGCGAAAATCGTGATTTAAACTCGAGTTTTCGAGCTGACCGTAAAAATGCTACTCATACAACAAAATCAGGTAGTTTATTAAAAATTACGTGCTATAACTGCGACCAAGTTGGTCATCCTAGTTTTAAATGTGAGAAACCGGCATCTAAGTGTACTACTTGCGAGAAATTAGGTCACCTTTCTATTCACTGTTTTAAAAATAAACGCCTGAATAAAGACCACGAAAAGGATAACAATCAAAGTACAAATAAGAAGGAGCAGCAAGTGGCTCAGTTGAACGTAGCTGAGGAGTTAACTGCTAAATATATGATCGATATTAAAGTAAGCGGCCACGTCTTAGACTGTCACTTAGATTTAGGCAGCCAATGTTCTCTAATCAAGTTGTCTAAAGCCAAAGAATTAAGTTTAGACATAGTTATGCCTGAGGACTTACCTGTGCTTAGAGGTATAGGGGCTAATCTCATTTCACCGGTAGGAATGACTATGGTTGACGTTGAGGTACAAGGTTTAAAGGAGACTATAAATTTATACGTGGTTGATGATTATGTAATAAAACAATCAGTTCTCTTAGGGCATTCATTTACCGAGAAACCAGATATTGTGATTACTAAAACACCGACCGCGGTAATATTTCGCAAATTACCCAGTGTAAAAATACAACTTCTTTCAACTAAAGACATTGAGATCCCAACGAATACATTACGAGCCGTACAAGTCTGTGCTAACCCATATATAGGTGCAAGCGTTTATGTAAATGGATCACTGAGAGGTTCGCCAGGGGAAGAATATTACCTTCTCCCTGGAGAATACGAAGTAAGGCATGGTCTTAGCGCACTTTTAATATATAATGCCTCCCCCAACCCAATCACCATACAAAGGGGTTCGCTTCTGACGCGAGTACAGTGTAAAGATGCAGTAGACTCGAGAGATTGCTTAGATTCATGCAGCGTTACAATCTCTGAGACGCAAATTAACGATACATTAAACTGTAGCGAAAAATTAAGTCCGGAGGAACGGTCTAGCCTACTAGAGTTGATAGGAAAGTACAAAACTTGTTTTTCGACCGGACTTCACGATTTAGGTTTCACTAATCTGACGGAAATGACGATCGAACTCGACGATGAGGGACCAATTGTATATCGCCCCTACCGTATGTCTTACGCGGATCGTATACTCGTGAGAAATATGATACAAGAAATGGCTGATCACGGTATAATTAGGGAATCGACCTCGACATTTGCAAGCCCAATAGTCTTAGTACAGAAAAAGACCGGCGAAAAACGCTTATGCGTAGACTACCGCGCGCTGAACCGCAAGACTAAAAAGGAGCACTACCCTCTTCCTCGAATCGAGGATCAACTAGACCAGCTGGCTGGAAATAAAGTTTTTACGTCACTTGATTTAGCCTCTGGGTACTACCAGATACCGGTCGCAGAAGAGTCGCGGCATAGAACGTCTTTCGTGACCCCAGACGGTCAATATGAGTACAATAGGATGCCATTTGGTCTGGTTAACGCGCCTTCTGTGTTCCAAAGAACTATTAATAAGATACTACTTGAAGCTAAAATCAAGTACGCTATAGTATACATGGATGACATCCTTGTACCGGCTAGAGATATTAGCGAGGGTTTAAAGCGATTAGAGGAGGTTTTAGAACTCCTAAAAAGGGGTGGTCTAACGCTCAAGTTAAGTAAATGCCATTTTTTTCTAGACACCATAGATTTCCTCGGCTTTCAGGTTAGCTCCGATGGTATAAGACCCGGTCAACGGAAAACTGATGCAGTGTCAAAATTCCCTGAACCCAAAAACCATCACGAATTAAGGCAATTCCTCGGCCTGTCGGGATACTTTAGAAGATTTATCGTAAATTATGCGTTAATAGCGGCTCCATTGACCGACTTACTTAAAAAAGACGTGAAGTGGTCATGGGGTGAAAACCAAGACTCGGCTTTCAATAAAATCAAAACGTTATTAATTGATCGACCTGTCCTTGCACTTTACAATCATGCTGCAGAAACTCAATTGCATACGGACGCCAGCAAAGATGGTTTAGCTGGCATTTTGCTACAAGCCAACTCTGAAGGTGTATTCCAACCAGTTTCGTATTTTAGCCGAAAGACAAATGCGGAAGAGCAGAAATTTCATTCGTATGACCTGGAAACATTAGCTGTAATAGCGTCACTAAACCGTTTCCGTGTTTATCTTATAGGTATATCTTTTAAAATATTTACGGATTGCAACGCACTGCGATCGACTTTAGTGAAGCGTGACTTAATCCCGCGTATCGCTCGTTGGTGGGTTCAACTTCAAGAGTACGATTGTACCATTGAGTATCGACCTGGATCACGCATGTCGCACGTCGACGCGCTGAGTCGCAATCCCGTAGATATAGTAGAAACCGAATCTTCGACATGTCTCGACGTTCTAGCTATCGAAAACTGTGAACAGGACTGGATTTCGACTGTGCAATCTGCCGATGACGAAATAAAGAGAATTAAAGAGATTCTATCAGATCCTGACTCCGAACATATATCAGACATTCATCGCAATTACACATTAAAAAACAATAGGGTATACAGGATAGTGGGCGATGAAATTAAATGGCTCGTACCTAAAGGTGTTCGTTGGCAGATATTGAAAATGAACCACGACGACGTAGGACATTGTGGCTTTGATAAAACATTGCAACGCATTCGTAAAAACTACTGGTTTTCTAAGATGCGCAAATTCGTAAAGAAATATGTTTCTTCGTGCCTTGAATGTTTGCATCATAAAACTCCCGGTGGTAAATGTGAAGGAGAACTGCACCCAATAGATAAACCCAGCATACCTTTTCATACGGTTCACGCAGACCACTTAGGTCCTTTCATAAAAAGCAAAAAGGGAAACTGTTATTTACTTGTTTTAGTAGACGGCTTCACAAAATACGTGAATATTAGACCCGTTAGGGATACAAAAACTGCAACTACAATAAGGGTCTTTAAAGACCATATTAGTTACTTTGGAGTCCCTACACGTCTCATCACTGACAGAGGCACAAGTTTCTCTAGCTCATCTTTTCAACAATTTGTAGTACAGACCGGGATAAAGCACATAATGAATGCAGTATCGACACCTAGGGCAAACGGCCAGGTTGAAAGATTTAACAGAACAATTCTAGACGCGCTTTCAACATCCACACATGGTAAAGATGACAGAACCTGGGATGAACAAATCCCAAACATTCAATTAGGTTTAAACACGACGACACACAAAACTACTCAAAAGTCACCATCAGAACTCCTCTTCGGTTTTAACGTCAAATGTAGGACTGAAGGCATATTAAGCGAGATTTTAGAAGATACGGTTAATATAACTCCCCCAGACGCATTAGTTGATGTGAGGCAGGATGCAAATGAGAAAATTAAGAAAAAGCAAAGCGAGGATAGAGATAGGTTTAATAGCCGTAGGAAAGCCGCGAAACGTTACTCCGAAGGTGATTTAGTACGAGTTGAAAGGCAGGTACCTAGTGACGGCCAATCACAAAAACTAGTTGTCAAGTATCAGGGTCCATATCGTGTACTAAAGGTACTTCCCAATGACAGATATATTATCGAAGACACCCCACTTTCACGCAAAAATAATCGCCGTTACGAAGCTGTAGTCGCAGTCGACAAAATGCAGCCCTGGCTAAGTTTTAGCAGAGATTTTAGCAGTTGCGAAGAAGATAGTTCAGGCGATGATTAATTAGGAATATAACATGTAGGTAATGTTCAATGATTCACAAAATAAATTATTTAAAGTAATTTAGGTATAATTTATATAGATATGTAAGTAAGTAGAAACTTTTTGAGGGTTAAACACAGTTACTCAAAATATTAATAACATTTAAGTATAAATAAAATAATTAAATGTTACACATTATAATGTTATACTATGTTTTAGATTCTGAAATATTGTAAAGACCTAACTAATCTTCATGCATGACTTAATTCATAATTCCTAATTATGAATTGGGTTATGAATTGAGATTAATGCTCATATAGATATATACATATATATACTGTTTTGTAATAATTACCTTGTCGTACTTCTATAATCATTATGTTAAAATAGTTGAGTTATCTAAAATAACATTTTACTCATGTCTTTACGTGAAATAATGTATTAGGCAATTTTTACTTTGCGGATCTGAACATTTTGTGTGTAATATATCAAAACAAAAGTAAAAAAAACTCGCGAAGGGACTCGCGATAACAGGAAGGCCGAGTTGTAAGCTCACCTATTATTTTTAATAATAATTGTGTATCTCCAAATATGTACCCAGTAAATTACTGTCCTTACCAATGATGACATTGTATAGATAAAAAACGGGAAGTTTTCAATAAAGAAAGTTGTTAATTGTTAATGTTTATACTTAAGTACTAATTTGTTATTATAAATAGTAATTTATTATAAATTTATTTTTGAAATAATTCAAAACAACTTAATTGTGATGTTAAGAAAATAGATGTAAAATTAAGAGAGTGTATTGTCAATGTCGGCGGCCATGTGACATTCGAACCTGTGAGGCGAAGACGAACGGTTGTAATTAATTAATATTTTGAAAAAGTTATTAAACGTGTTGTGAAGTATATCAGTTTTTATTCCCACATCCTGCATATCTGAACTAGACCATAAATGTATCTTCCTTATTATTCAAAGTGTATTGACACTTACTCTGAGGTGAAAGAAAATATCTCGAGTCCAAAAATTTACATCGCCAATCCGCAAATAGGCTACTGGGTGGCGATCAATGCTCAAAGATTGCACACTTCACATCCTGGATATTACGCTTAGCTTAACCCTTGTGTGTAAATTAAATGTTTGCGGAACAGTCCGCGATACAAGGATTTCATCACAGCGCAGGAATAGTTCAAAAAAGCTGTAAATATGTATAAAATGTATGCTACTGCTACACAGTCTTGAGTCCTAAAAGATTGTTATTTACCATTCTATTTAATTTATACTGTTGGCAATAAATATTTGTTTAAAGCAAAGCCGTGTCGAATAAACAAAAAGGAGAACCAGTGTAGGGACATTAGCGCCATCTATTATCCAGTAGTCAACACTTAGCAATTACTGAGCTAACTTTCACCCCACCGATAGATGGCGTTTTCAACAACTAACATTTACAGCATAGATTTAGGAGGAAATAATGACAATACGCATAATCACGACAAAAATCATTATTATTAATAATTATTATCCAAAGATACAATCACCCGTAAATACAGTTACATTATACTGGCTCACTGCGAATGGATGGCAATACAATTCAATACGAAATTTAAATTATATATTTATTCCGACATTAAATATGAAAAAAATACTACTTATTTAGTCTGTCAGTTAGATAATAAATAATATTTTGACGCGTATTTTTGGTTGGATAAAAAAACTTGGAAAAGCGAATTAAGTTCATATTTAAGTAACAAAATGTTTTAAATGGCTAAAAATAAGAGTTAAAAAATTTTCATTATTTATCTGACGTATATAGCACTGATTCTATTAAAGACGAATAAACTAATTTTAATCCGTTTTACTTGTATAAAGTTAGAAAAGACCATAGGGATATCAAATTAAGTTAGTCCTACGTCTCATATAAATGAAATACTACAATAATTAAATTAAGTTCTTCAACAATAAAATCAGTCGCTCTGTAACATACTGGTGTTCAGCTGGCGGTGAGACTGGCAGCCGAACACTACATAGTTCTTGTAAATACTAATATGTTTTTTGAAATAATGTAATAACCAAATATTTCTTATCCAATCGCAGTTTTAATAATACAAAATAATTACGTTACAATTAGTCCACTTATAATTATTACTTACAATTTAGTTAAGTACATCAATTATTATAAGATTACTCATTATTTTTGGCTTAAAAGTAACAAATACTAAAATTTTACTAAAAATGATTAAAAAACCAAAATTAATTATTGTAAATAAATTAAAATATTAATTAATTATTCTATATTGCCGCGTTCCCGGCTTTTAACGTCACTCCTGTTTACCATAAGTGTAATACAATGCCGAGCAAAAAATATGAAACACACAAAAAAAAAAACATTTTCTTTAACTAAACTATGAAATTTATATTTTATTGATTAGTTTGTGTTATAAAATAGTTATATTCGGTCTATATTCATTTGTATTTGAAGGCGTGTGCTACATATTTTTGTCTCGGCATTGTAAAAATATAAGGACGTGTGAAACAAAAAAAAAACATTATTATTAATTGCTAACTCAACATATTTGGTTTGCTAGTAAAAAGCTTTCAAATAACTAATGCTAGGTTTACACTATGACACTAGACACCATACACCAGTGTCTGAACGTCGGAAACTTATTGCGACATACCCTAAACAGGCCAACTCTAGTAGCAGAATACAAGGGCCCGATTCCAATATTTTAAAGTCAGTGGTCGGCAGGTTAATAAACCTTTTTGTGCCTAATTTTCGTATTCAGATGATTTTAGTGTAATGACAAATGTCAATTGCCACTGTTGCCAATGTAGTATTGCCACTGACTGTTCATTGTAGGCTTATCTGAATACGAAAATTAGGCATGATAAGAAGTACAGTGGATCGTTTTATAAACTGCCACCCACTGACTTTAAAAAGGCGAAATCGTGCTTCTGAAATGCAAATTATCTTTAAGACGTAGGTACCTCAATATCTGTCTCTACTTAACACCGTCAATAGAGAGAGATAGCATGACATTTATCGGCGACTTAAAATTGATTGACGTTTCTGTTTCAATAAGTGTCATACAATGATATTCTAATAAACAGATATGTTATAAGCGTGCAATCGTGAAGACTCGAAAACGTCCTAATTGGGACGTATTGCCATTAACAACAACACTATTTGTCTCTTTTTTTCTTATGGGTTTTATCGCGCTATCTCTTTCGCTAGCTGCCGCGCTGCGCGGAACACTTTTGTCGATTGTTTTGTATGTGTATAACATATCTGTTTATTAGAATATCATTGGTGTCATAATGTAAATCTATCATTTACTTGTAGTTAAATAACAGTTTTGTAGTGTAATATAACCCATTAAAATTAAACTAAATATTCCCTCTAAACTCACTTACTTCATTCCCTAAACTAAATCTAATTCTTAGTTAAAATACAAAAATATTATAATTATTCACACGCTAAGTTAAAAACTTAAGTACAATAATAATTATTTTTATAATTAACCCACTTACAAAATAGTCGTTGCCAGTGAAAACAAACTCAACAATAATTATAAATAATTAACAAAACATTAAAAAGTAATAATTAACTAAATATTTGGATTCAATTTACTCTACTTTGGCGAATTAGGAACTTAAAAATATAATTATTCTGACTTATTATCTACAAGGGCCCGAGTCTGCTATTGACAATTGTTTGAATCCTCTGAGTGGGTGGCGTTAGTAGGTCCATTTTAGGATAATTACGAAGGTAAAACGTCATTTTATCGTGAAAATTGGCCATTGGGACGGCCAATTTTGACGTTCTGACATTTAGTAGAATGCTAATTATCCTAAAATGGAACTAGTAACGCCACCCACTCAGACGATTCAAACAATTGTCAATAGCAGACTCGGGCCCCTGGGTAGATGTTATTGTTTAATAGTTATTTAACTGTCGTACTCAGAAACGTTAATGGTTACTTAAGGAATTTAATATTACCTCTTCAATAAGTTGTCACAAACTATAGAGCCTCAATTCAGTTATTTAAGAGTTGCTTGAATTCATCGCATGACCTGCTTCATTTGGTATTTTTTTACGATAATTGGCATTCTGCTAACTGTCATTACTATCACTCTCTTCGGTATTTAAAAGATATTTTATTGTAGGCTTATCTGAATACCAAAATTATGCACAATGACAAGTACTCTGACCGACCACTGACATGCATTTAAAATAGCTGAATCGAGGCCCTGAGGTTTTGCTTACTTTTAAATCTTTGATAAATAATCCCTTAAATAGCCATTAACGACTATAAGTACAACAATTAGTCAGACAAAATAGTCTTAGTCTTTAAATCTATTAACCAAACTTAATATTAAGGAAAATAATAATAAAAAAACACATTTATTTAACTTCATTTAAAAGACAACTTAGATACATATATTTAATAAAAAAGAAAACTTTATCTATTTCAAACAGTAAAAACATTTTAGTCTTGTTTGACTAAATTTTGTCTGACAAACTAAACCTTACATTTAGTGAACTAAACATTGGCACTTAGTAGCACTGTATTAACAATAATACGTGATAGTCTTGATATAATGTTTATAATTAATTAAAAATAAACTATAATTTTTATACTAATTTGATATTAAAAACACCAGTACTTCAAAAGGTAGTAAAATTTATCTCATTTTGAGCTGAAACTAATATTCCTGGACAATTCACACACGGTAATCTGATCCCAAGCTAAGCTCTAAGAGAGCTTGTGTTATGGTAACCAGACAACTGATAAACATACTTACATATTTCTAAATACATACATATTATAGATAAATTACACCCAGACCAGAACAAATGATCGTGCTCATCACACAAACGTTTGTCCTGAGTGGGAATCGAACCCACGACCTCCGGTATAGCAGTCAGGGTCACTAACCGCTAGACCAACAGGCCCAAAAACTTTGTAAACTGGCTCTATACCATACATACTATTCACCCCTTTTGGATAGATACACCCTTTCGGTAACACCTTGTTTGAGTACTGATGTTTTTATATCTTAAACTAAGGCAAGTAATTGAAATCAATGTATAAATTAGACTAGACACAGAATAGGGACATATCTTTACAGATGACGAGAAGGGTTAATGTAGGTATATTCCACTTTGTTCACCATATACAAACATATCATCACGCCTGTATCCCCGAAGGGTTAGGCAGAGGTGTACCACTGTACACCCACAGTTCGCCGATATGTTTAGGTCCCATGTAATAGGGGGCGAGCCTATTGCCACTAACCGGGCACAAATCCAAACTCTCTGCTACTGAGAATTTCGTAGAAAAACCCAATAACACCGTGGCCGACTTGGGAATCAAACCCAAGACCTCTAGCGTAGCAGTCGGGCTTAGCACCACTAGGCCAACGATGCAGTGTGTAATTTGTTCACCTTGGAAATGTATCACCCAGATGAAACGCGACTTTTTAATTATTCTAGTCGACTTATATCACCCGCATACATAGTGGCAAGATGTTCATTAAATTATATTTTTATTTCACCATCAGCATGGTGAATTGAGTCCGAGGTAAAGATAGGAGACACAAAAGTCTACTTATTTTGGTTTGGGTGATAGGCAGAAGGCGTATTCGCTATCGTTTGTTGACAACCCAAGTGATGTTCAGTAAATAAAAATAAAACACAAAATTAGCATCGACTATGATCGTTGGCCAATTATTTAATAGTATATCTCGTTAATAATCGACATTAGATGATGCGAAATTGGCATTTTCACTTAGTATTTAAGAAAGAAGTAATTGCTTTTGTTGACAACTGCCATAGCGAATACAGGGGGCCGAGTCTGCTATTTACAATGGCTCCAATCGTCTGAGTGGGTGCCGTTAGTAGGTCCATTTTAGGATAATTACGTAGGTAAAACATCATTTTAACGTCAAAATTGGCCATTGGGGCGGCCAATGTTGACGTTTTGGTGTTTAGTAGAATGCCAATTATCCTAAAATGGACTTACTAACGCCACCCACTCAGACGATTGGAGCCATTGTAAATAGCAGACTCGGCCCCCAGTTAGTGGGTGACAGGTGAACAAAGTGGAATATACCTTAATGTTAATGCCATGCTAAGTTTCATGACTTAAGGTATAAACCATGATAACTTTCACGAACAAGGGGGTCATTGAAATATGGAAGTGTTAAGGTCTATTTATAATGCATGCATGGAATTGTGCATGAAATATGCCTGTTTTTTTTGGATATTTTTTGTTTTTCTCGTAAAGACATGTGCACCACAGTGATTCCTTATATTACAGTCGTCGCATTTATCTTTGGCTCTTAATATTATCTCCCTGTAGATATAACTCCACTCTACTGCTGCGTTTACAGTGGGACTTGTCCATTAATTACGTTACGTGTTTTTATAACTTTTTGCCCCTTACTTGGTGGGTTAAGTAAGATTTTAGGTAACTAGGATCTTTTCAAAATCATAGTTTTTTTTGGTAAAACGTAGGTATCTTAAATTGTTTAGAATATTTTCTTTATTTTATTGTTTTGTAGAAAATAAACCACCGCATTAAAAATGCTCAAACCGCCTTTTCAAAACAATAATAATAAAATCTAGACGCAAAAATTAAATGCAACACCCGTTCACCTTTTGCCTGATTTTTTTCTTTGAACCTCACGTAATTAATGGACGACTCCCCTCGACACTCTACACCAATCACTCAATTTACCACTCCGAGTGTCCGAGTGTCGGACATTGCGACAGACACTATACACATAAAGTGCTCTATCGTGGACATTGAACAGTCAATGCATTTGTGTCGTTATGTAAACGCAGCTAAACTCAATAGCTACTGGGAATCAAAAATCCGCTAGGATCGCTAGTGTGGCTTCAGGTGTAACTGTCATTCTCCACCAATAAGAGACAAGCTAGCTTGTGATTGGTGGAAAATTTATTGTTTATTGACCCAGTACACCACAGTTTCTAAATAGATGCATATAATAGATAAATTACACCCAGACTTAACAAATGATCGTGCTCATCACACAAACATGTGTCCTGGGTGGGAATGACCACGAGCTCCGGTATAGCAGTCAGGGTCACTAACCACTAGACCAGGCCAGTATTTAATGCAAGTTATTATACTCCTTGCGTATGTTTGATTCCCAGTAGACCACATTATTTCTAGTTTATTACTATTTAAGTATATCGATAGAAAAATCTAGAATATTTCACTTAGCTGTATAAATGGTTATGGTTCGATTCTGTTTATTGCAGATATCAGAATATACTATTATATTAAGAGTTCTTGTTCTAAGAAAAATTGATTTGTAAATAAGAAAAAAGTAAGAGAGATGGTATATTCATTATCTTTGCAGGGATATAAAATCATTGTAAATAAGTCTTTGGCCATATTATAAAACAAGGATCCGTCGATTTTTTTAAGATTTTTTTTTTTAAATAAAGTGATTCAAGAGAAAGGTACATAAAGTATAATTAATTAATGTTTTGTCTACCTGTCCATACCAGCGCGGGTTGCTAATAACTTAAAATAGTGCATGTTGCACAAAAAGTAATGAGATATTCAAGAACTATTAAAAAAATATTCTTAACTAAAGGACCTCTACAGTTAGTCTTATGAACCATATCAAAACTTTTTGAGTTTCATACCAAAATTCTCCATATTTTTCTCAGAACAAGACCCCACCACCTAAACTATATTTGGCGCGAACTTACATAGGATCGTCATACTTCTCCGACCGTCCCTCCACCATCAGATCCAAGGGATCCAGGATCTGCGTCCTCGCCCCGCGCCTGCCTTTAGAAAACTGACTCTTAATGTCATACTTCTCCATCCAATTCCGCAAAGTTTTCCTTGGCACGCCGTATTTGTTCGACGCTGCGTACACACTGTACCCTTTCTTCACTGCTATCAAAGCATCTCTGAGATGTTGCGACGAATATTGCTTATAACTCTTTTCTTGAAAAACGTCGGTTTCAATATTCACAATTTCGTTCGGTCGCCGTCCAACTAGGCGCGGTCTCGCGTGTATATCGAGGGGGATGCCGTGGTCCATATCGATAAAGTGTCGCGTCACTATTTCTGTGGATGTCCTTACACCTGGAACAAGCAAGGTAAAGAAGCGCCCTTTAGAATTATTATTATAGTTACAGTAAGGAGGGTAGATGAAGAAACATTGGGCGTTTCTTTTCCTGGCTTCTTACAGGGCAGCTTTTGACCATGAGCTCATAAAATATAACTTTACATTATACATTGCTTGCTGAGACCTGTTTTTGAATTGTCAGTATTCGTTTTAAGCAAGCAATGGATATTGTCCAAATGTAAACAGTCTAATTTTTATGAGCTCTTGGTGAATGTGATTTGGGAACTATTCTAGTTTTTCTTACTTGGGACCAAAGCAACTGTGTTTTATAGGAATAGCCAATTGAATTTATTACTTGAAAATGTTTAACCCATAATAGTTAAGAATAGTAAATAAAACACTTTATATCTAGAAGTTCAAATTGTTAAATAAAAAAATTCTACTAAAACATTTCACTAATTATTATAATTCTTCGTAACAAAATTCAGTATAAAACGTCGGTCCCAAAATAATTGTAAAACTAGAATAGAATAAGGATCCAATTTAGGGTTCAGCATTTAAGACAGTTCACTCTTTATGTAATCTACAACTTAAAGAAAATCACAGAATAAACTTAGCTAGATTGAAGATTAAAATATATTCAAAATAAAAATCTCTATTAAATATTATTTAATTATATTAAATAATTGGCATTGACAATTAATGAATATAATGTAATAATATTAGAAGTCTTTCTTATGCGCAAGCAATATATCTTAAAACTTAATCATAGCCATGCTAAATTTCATGGTAAGTTTCATGAACTTTAAAAATATCAATTAACGTAGTTTTAGAGTGAACTGTCTTAACATAACAGGGAGAGCATGCGTTTGTAAAAAGCGAGGAAAAGTCGATCTTATTTGGATACGCTTAGGATCTAAATTACTACGTATAATTATAATTATATAATCCGCTATTGTAATGCACTTGTAGCTTAAATAATATTGTTATTATTTCTTAAAACGTTTTAAATACGCCCATATACTCTGTAAGGTAAAAACTAACAAAAAATACCTAAATCTTATATATGTAGTCACATCTTAAAATACAAATAGGTCATACATAACGACATAGGATAGATTTATAAAGTAAAAAAAATGTGAACAACATTTCAGAAAGGTAAATATTAAAATTCAAAATAAGTAAGTAGAATAACTTGAAAAAATTCAATGCTTTGGAAGTAAACGCTTTTTGAAAGGTATTGATCATTGTCGACACAATATTTTTTAAAATCTTAATTAAAAAAAAATCGTCTAAAGTTTCGCAAAACGTACGAACATTCGCGCGAATGTTTGCCGGAGTCAAAAATATGAATAAAAACAACAATAGACGGTAAACCTCATCTTTATTGAAACATAAATATTACAAATCGTAAGAAATATGTTAAGTACAACCAGAAATTATACGCGAAACTAAGAAACATAGAATGTAATACTGCTAAACGTACAGGGTTGGCGGTTCATTGGGGACCAGCGCCAATGTTGGACGAAATGTTGGCGCATGTGTGGCAAGCATCATCTGCTAAGTCTTTTAAACCGACTTCAAATAAATGTTGGCGCAAATGTTTAGCTTCAATTGTTAATGCTTTTAAACAGACTTCAAAAAAAAGGTAGTCAATTCGACTGTATTTTTTTTTGTTTCTTACCTCAGAAATTATGACTGAGTGAACCGATTTTGAGGATTAGCGACTGTCTATCTGACACACAACACATGTTACTGGGTAACACAGTATCCCATAGTAACGACTGGTTGTAGGGACAATTTTGCCGAAAAAGTGAATTAATAAGGTAGATAAAAATCACGATTATTTGCCGAAATATTGCCCCAAAAAGTGGCCAACTTCGGAAGGTAAATAAAAACATTTTGTTTGTTTCGTGCAAACTACGGCAATAGTGAATAGATTTTAAAAATGGTTTTGTGATCGATACGGTAGGTATACCTCAGAGGTGGGCCCATACACATTTCATTCAAAGTTTAGTTTTAATTGAAGTAGTTTTTTTACTCGTTATGTATAGTTAATAATTGAAATCAAAATCTATTCCTTAGTTGTTTTTCGATAGCAATTGAAATCTTTTTTTTTAACATCTATGTGCCTTTAATTATCCTTTTCTTTGTAGCTAAGTTTACCTGATCCACAATGAACGACCAACCATTTATATGAATACAATGTATATTATCTACAGTAGACTTACAACTATATTATTATGTATATATTTATATACTAGTAGGCACTTCATGGGTAAGTAGGGTGTCTTGTATATCTTTATAGTTCAATAATTTTACGAAGAAATCAAGATTCGTAGGACTATGAAAACTCACCTAATGGAGAAATTGACTAAATTTTTTCAAGTATTTAGTCTTTTTAGGTTATATTTATACCCAAGCCGCATCATTATTTTTTTAATTCATCATATTACTTTTTTTTAACATATTAAATTATATAGTTCCATGGGTTTTAACAATACTTTTGTCAAACTCTTGAAATAAACTATGATCAACAGTAAAAATGATTGCCCCAAATTATTTTTTCTTTCACTTTTCGCTAAATATTTTAAGGAAAAGATAACAGTTTGTGGAGTATCTAACTGAAATAAAAAAAAACCACTAGGATCGCTAGTGTCGCATAAGGTGTATCTGTCAATCTCCACCAATGACAGACAAGCTAGCTTATGATTGGTGGAAATTGACAGATATGACACGAGCAATCCTAGATTTTTTTTAGCCTCAGTAATTGACTATCACGATATTAACTATCCCGACGAGTGCAGCCAGCTATACCCGCGGCACAGGCATCTACGTCACGGGTACAATCACAGCACGCAGACGTGCTACGGAAACCGGATGATCGTCAGAGATACTTGTGAGGTGAGGATTACTAGCTGTTCAATTACTTTTTTATTCACTAGTCCTATTTTATGCTATATCTAACCGTTAAACAATCATTTGAATTAACTATAATCTCAGCATTGCCCGTTTGACTATCAGGATATTAACTATCCTGATAGTTTAACTATAAAGGTATACAAAACACGTTTATATAAAAGAATATAACTAAAACCATTAGAACAGTATTATAGGAACGTAGTTGTAATATCATAACTACCGATGTCTGAGATATATAATATATATACTTAACGTAGCAAATAGCCAGGGATAGTACCAGGGGCCCGAGTCCGCCATTTTGTAAAAACATTCCAGTGTACTTGTTATTGTGCCTAATTTTCGCATTCAGAGTATTTTAGTTTAATGATAAATTGCTGCCAGCCAACTGTGTGTGGTAAGTGGTGCTAAGCGCGACTGCTACGCTAGAGGTCTTGAGTTCGATTCCCAAGTCGACCATGGTGTTATTGGGTTTCTCTATGAAATTCTCAGTAGCAGGTCGGAGTTTGGATTTGTGCCCGGTAAGTGGCAATAGGCTCTACCCCTATTACATGGGACCTAAACATACCGACGAACTGTGGGTGTACTTTGGTACACCTCTGCCTAACCCTTCGGGGATACAGGCGTGATGATATGTTATGTTATAATGACAAATGCACACCTGCTTGCCACTGTTGTCATTGTAGGTTTGCAAGTGACTGTTCTTATCTGAATACGAAAATTAGACACAGTAACAAGTGCACTGGAAAGATTTTTAACCCACCACTCACTGAATTAAAATAGCAGACTCCGGGCCCTGGGATAGTACCAGGATAGTTCACTATCCCGGTCAAAGTTAATTATCCTAGAGAATTTTACTATCCTGATATTTAACTATCCTTACTATCAACTGTTAACTTTAATCTTAAAATGATCTCTTAGTTTAAAATATAATTTAATTTAAACTATAATTGTGATTTAAAAAAAAATACAAACATCCGAATTGAGAACCTCATCCTTTTTTTTTGTCGGTTAAAAATAGAACTACTTTTACGGATTTTATTTAGGTTTTAGTCTCCGATAGCAAAATATCTAAAATCCGTAAAATAAGTTTCATTTCAATGTCTTACATTCGCGTAAACCTCAAAAATCAATAATAGTGACAGTTGATAAAGGGATAGTTGACTATCAGGATATTGAATCGTAAGAGCGAGTGAACAGGATAGTAAAAAGACAGTATAATAATATTTCAGAATAATGTACAATGTATTATTTTACTTTGTATAAGTATTTAGGCCTAAGACATACTTAGATAAGGCATTAAAAGTGATCATCAAAATTTTTGTTAATCATAATAAATGTGAGATTTATATGTTTGTTACTAATTTATGCTGAACTATTGAACAGATTTAGATGAAACTTGGGAAACCGATAGGTATTTAATAGACGAGGCAGCTGATTGTAGAAGTAAATAACTGAAAATCTGTTATTTTATCGAAAACTAAATTATAAAACGATGATTTATAACAATTAATTGGTTTTCCATATTTACTTTATCTAATGCGCGTAACAAGTAAAATTTAAATTCTCAAAAAGATTTTAGCCGCGAAAATATTTTTTTGTTTTTCTATTTCCATTGTATCACTTAAGATAAATATATTTTTTTTATGTTATTTTATAAATATCACATTTATTACATTCAACCAACATTGACAATCACAATACAATATAACTTCAACTAATTTTATTTCAAATCTCATAATAATCGATGCCCAAACATAATTATTCTAATTAAGTACAACCATAATATATAATATATAAATAAATTAATACAAATATATTATATGTAATACATTAAGCCGTTTTTTATAATAATATACAGGACTTGCTTTTGTATTGATATTACTATTTGTATATTTTTGTATAAATTGTTTTATTGTATTTCTATTCTTACTAAGGAGTCAAAATAAAATATAAGAAATCCAAAGTTTGTGTGTTTGCATGCAAGAATCTCTGAAACGATCAATCGAATTTGTTTTTTTTTATAATTGATAGCCAAATCTTCGAGGCTATCAAATATAACGTTACTTGTAAATATAAAACATAAGTTTGTATTTTTTTAATATTTAATTACAATTTTGTACGTCTTTTCAATGAAAACAGACTACTTTACAATTACCATTTCAATAAAAAAAATTGTAATTTATCAAATATTATTTTGCACTAAATAAATTTAAATTTCCAATAACCTTAAGAATAGAAATATAATAAACCGAGTCCTTATGTCAATAAAACGGACTTACATACCAACACAAAAACAACGCCTGCATTAAAAAGCTCCATATAATAATATTTAATAATAATAATATTAAACGCTAAAAATTTCTTTTTAAGTCTTTTCTTTATAAAAACTGGACGAAGTCCCTCCAAGCACACAGTTTTGAAAAAGGCCAATCATTTCATATTTTATAATTAAATATAATTAATATTATAATTTATAACTAATTAATTACACAAGCATATAACGACAAACTTACTAATAAATAATTATTATGGGGTAAAACGTCTCAAATATTTTGATTGACTAAATCTTCCAAAAACAGCGTAATTCCCTAAATTGGCAACATTACCAAAATCTTTCATCACGGCACAGTGTTACCATACTTAATTTTCTTCCCATTCCCTAACTCCCAAAATACGGGGTATTTTTATTATCTGGCAACATTACCTGAATAGTGATACCACACCTTAATATTCTTTTGAATTACAAACTCCTAAAATACGGGGTAATTTTTGTTATCTGGCAACATAGCTCTCCTATACCATTTGACGGAATAGTAGATTACCCACATTTTACAATTACAACACTTTTTCAATATTTCTATGAAATTTAAGGCAGCGTATTGACATTATATATAATACTAGCTTTTACCTACGGCTTTGCTTATATAGACAACGGACATTTTCAATATAAAATTTTCCTTAGCATGCAAGTACAAAATTTTCAAAATCGAATTAGCAGTTTATCTTTTAAAAACTATATTACATTTTTTTTTAATATTAGGCACAATTTCAAATAATTTTACCCAGTTAAACCCAGCCTTGCTCTTGAATTTTCAAGTTAGTTTTAATTGGTTCACAGTTTGCCTGTGCATCATAGCTCCTAAACGAATGGACTATGACGCTTTTTGTTTGTTTGAAAGCTATATATTTTAAAGGCTTTAATTTACGAAATGCATTCAAACATTTTTTTACTTTATCTGTTGTTCTTAATTTTGACAAAAATAAAAACTAAACGGCGTCAAAGAACTAATCGTCATCCTTGTCAATGGCGGGGAACGTGCCCAGAAGGCTGGCAGCATTGCCACGTTGAATGGCTATGCCGATTCTCTGTGCGAGGAACAAACCAGCCCTCTGATCACGAGTAGACTCTACCAAACGTTTGGAAAGTTCTTTGAAAAGATTTCGTGCGCTCGGACCCCATGACCCGAGCGTTTTAATTATAGTATAGTTAGAGTTTATTCTTATATTAAATACAAATCACTTTGACATGATTTTTAATTTTAATTCGCATTACAAGTGAATACTCTACTCTCAATACTTTTAGGCACTTTTCCTTCATACTAAGATATTTTTAACAATTTATTCATACAAAATATTTGAGACGTATTAAATTAATTTATCTATAAGAAACATCAATCTTTGGATATAATATTGCGGGAGGAAACAATAGGAATTCTTTGTTTATAAACTAATAGCGAAGCGTTGTCATAGCAACCAGTTTATTATAAACATCAATTTTATATGGGGATGTTGTTTGGAGTTTAATCTGTATATAGAAATAAATTAATTTATATTTTATATAGCTTTATGTGTATAACAAAAAAATATAATTTTATATTATTTCACAAACCTGTATGTAAAATAATTTTGGCCAACATCACATACATTGCTCTGAACCCAAAGTAGCTGAAGCACTTGTGTAATGGAATTCAGAAACAACGAAGGTACCACTAACACCCAGACCCGAGACCATGTAGAAAAGTTTTCTACATTGACCCGTCCGGGGATCGAACCTGAGACCCCCGACCACCTTGAAAACCGGATTGTATGCTACTCGACCATAGAGATTAGTCAGTGGTGTCTTAGAATAAATATTAGTAAAAAGGCACATTGGTACTTGGATTTGAAGTACATACTTTGGTAGAATATTGTAATAATTAGACTATAGATATTTAATCATTTATCTTGTCTCGTTAGTAAAACTTAATGTATACAAATCCGATCAAAAATAACTAAGACACCACTACCTTTTAAATAGATTTCAAAATGAGGAGTTTCTCAATTCGATTGCTTTTTTTATTTTTGTTACACGATATCTCCAGCAATTGTGAATATTTTAATAAAAAAATGTTATTTTTTTATATACAGATTAAAAGTCCAATACAATCAAACCCCACACATAGAAACCTAAAAAATAATTTTCAAATCTTTGGACAAATAAATAAAAAAAAAATCAACAATTTCTTCCAATTTAAAAACATTAAATATCTTTTGCTATCTTTGCTTATCTTTGGCAGTTAATCTTTCGTATACTGGCATCGGCCATTCTTTTAAGCGTACAACACACGCGATAATATAAGTTGCGCTTAAATATATATAATTAATTACATTCGATTCTAAATTAACATTCAAGTCGTTTTAACAGAAAACTAAACTTAACTAAAACATTGATTTTGCATATAACAGAAAATAAATTGCATGTTAAGCACCTTTGACAGCTGTCAGTGTCAGAGTGGACTGTCAAAACTGACGGGGGACTCGTGTTGGGCAACACTGAGTTATTGGCTACCACTTGGTAAAGAAACAAGCATATTCTTAAAAAGAATAGCCCTGTTTCTGTAAAACGCACTAACTATTACATTACACTAACTATTGCTATCTTTTTCTTTTGTACATAATTAGAAAAGGACTTCTAATTTTCATCAATTTTAATCTTATAAATTGACTGACAAGTAGAAATAAATCCACTAAAAGTTTTTTTTTGTCATTTCATGATGTTATATCATTTCTAAGTTAGTCATCTATTGCCATCCTTTTCGCACTCTATACATTAGAGAGAGAGAGCAATAGTTTAAAAAAATATAATTTCTAAGTTAGTCATCTATTGCCAACCTTTTCTCATTCTATAAATTAGAAAGAGATAGCAATAGTTTAATTAAAATTCTGTAGTACTTGTCCAATAACTCAAATCCCTTACAAGCCAACCCTTATTCATGCAACGACATATTAATAGCAGTGTTGCCCTCCTCCGTCTTCTCCTCACTCTTTTCCCCTTTCTCTTCCTCCTCACTAGACAAATTACTGAACGTTAGGAAATGTTTGCCAAAATCAATCTCTGGCTCAAAAGCCTCGGTTTCCGTGCCGCTCTTCTCGTAGTTCTGTTCTGTGAGCGTGTACTCCTTCTGCCTCTTGCTGTTCTCGACGAACTGCTTGAGTTGCTGCGGCATGGGGAAGGAAGACTTGATGTGGCAGCGCTTCATCCAGTTGCGGAGAGACTTGCGCGGGACCTTGTGCGTCTGCGCCGCTCTACAAATATAATTAAGGGTATTAGTTCACCCCAACGAGGTTGCATTTGAAACTATACAGTGAGTCTATCAGAGTTTAAACCGTAAGCACTAGTGTGAACAAGTGTTGTCGTGAATTATGTATGAAGATGGAGCTTGCCGTTTCAAAAAATCTATTTAAAACACTAATATTATCCTAACAATGTCAAAACCATCGATATTTTCTTATATAAGTTTCACGTTGCGCGAAAATTTACTTAAATGAAAAACGAAATGTACTAGGATCAGACTAAAAACTGCTCTCGCTTGGCACAAGGGGAACCTATCGATAGTAGCAGTCTATGCATATCATACGTCGATGGTTCACCCATAATATTATAACACTTAGTTAATTATAGTCGTGGTGGCTTAGCGGTTCAATGAACGGATTCGTGTGCACGAGGTTGCAGGTTCGAACCCGGGCAAGTACCAATGTAACTTATTAAAGTTATATGTACTTTCTTAATTATTGTAAGACACTTCTGACTAACGGTGATGGAAAATATCGTGGGGAAATATAGATTTAAAAAATTGGGATCTGAAATCGCCCACAGAGCAAGCGTGGTGATCAATGCTCGTGCCTTCTCTATATGGGAAGAGGCCTGTACCCAGCAGAGGGACGTTTATAGGCTGGATTATTATAGTTATTTATAATATTACAAAAGTTACTCGGTCATCTGATACCAAGAATAATTTATTTATCTATTATATCTTGGGACAACACAAACGGCCATCTGATCTTAAACTAGGCAGAGCATGTGGTAACCAGACAACTGATAATAATACTTACATATTATAGATTACACCCAGATCAAGAACAAATGATCATGCTCATCACACAAAGATTAGTCCTAGGTGGGAGTCGAACCCAACGACCTATGTATAGCAGTCAGGGTCACTATCCACAAGACCGACAAGCCAGCCGATACGTATACAAACTACTTAAAACATGAAAATTCTAAAAGAGTTGTTTGAATTGTCTTTAAAACTGTCAAACTGTGGGGTATGGCTAATTAAATTTTATATATTTTATTCTTCCTAGCCATGTTTACTGGTCGTTTAAATGGTAAAAAAACGAGCCCTGATTTCTTCTAATATAATATATCCAGCCCTATCACTAATCAAGTCCCACAGCTAAGAGAACACCTCTTTTCCACATTTTCATTAATCAACTAAAAAGTATAACAATATTAAAATCAACTCACCTATAAATACTTCCGCCTTTCTTAACATCCATGAGCGCGGCCCACATCGCCTCATTAGAGTACCTCCTGTTAGGGTTGAACTTGCCCATCATCACCCTTTCCAGGTCTTTCCTGGAAAGTCCCGACGAACTGACCTCCTTTCCCTCCAAGAACTGGTCCAAATCAGACTTCAGAACAGTCTCCCCGATATCAACATTTCTATCCTTAAATATAGGAGGACGGCCTCTCCTTCGCATCTGTTTCTCCCCGATTTTGGGGAAAATTTCCTTGTTGGCAACACTGTCTTTGGCTTTAGGGATTAACTCGACTTCGGATTTTTGGCTTTTTGCGTCGGCTTTTGGTTTTTTTACTTGACTGGCTTTGAGTAACGACACTTCGAGTTCGCCATTTTGTTCTAACCAAGATTTGTAGTAGTCGTTTTCTGTTTTGTCAGTATTTTTCTGTAGGTAAGCCTCTTCAGCGTTCGTATTGAAGCCGTATTTAGAGAATTCATTTCTTATTTCACTCGCATTCATTTTAGAAAGTCTATTTATATACTCAGAGTTGACTTTCGCAAGATTCTGAAGTTTCGTTTGAAAGAACAACTCACTCTCCGGCTTTACTCGCAGATATTTCTTCCCTAAAATAAAAATATAAATAAATCATGGAATATATAATATTGAACCATGAATGAAAAAAAAAACATGACAGAAAAATGTCTGTAAGATAATCCAACAAAAAAAAATGTACTACAGAGAAAAAAAAATGTACTAAAGAGAAAA
Organism: Autographa gamma; assembly: GCA_905146925.1. Taxonomy (NCBI): domain Eukaryota; kingdom Metazoa; phylum Arthropoda; class Insecta; order Lepidoptera; family Noctuidae; genus Autographa; species Autographa gamma. The sequence goes on along the minus strand of LR989878.1, from coordinate 473,998 downwards.
AAAAAATGTACTACAGAGAAAAAAAAAACACATTCATGGTTCAATTTTGTCTAAAAAAAGAATGTTTCTACCGAATTCGATAATAAATAAATTGGCCTACCTTACAGACATTTTATAAATCACAGTACAATGTCCATTCACAATGAGATCTTCTCAACACTTTTAAACGGCATTCGCGATAAAAACTTCCAATTTAAATTTTTAATAATAAAATATATTGATAAATAATAAAATATAAAAATAAAAAAGCAAGTGACAAGATGTGGTCACATTGCAAATAAACATTGATTTTTATTAAAACAAATTAAAATAATTATTTTATAATTGTTTCGCTTACCAGAGGGCTGGCCTAAACTGCTGCCGGGCTTGCCTGGCTCGTCGTCCTGCAAATAATAATATAAATATAATAATAATAATATTCCGGGACAACTCACACACGGTTATCTGATCCCAAGCTAAGTAGAGCTTGTGTTATGGTAACCAGACAACTGATAAACATACGCATATATTTCTAAATACATACATATTATAGATAAATTACACCCAGTCGAAGAACAAATGATCGTGCTCATCACACAAACTTTTGTCCTGGGTAAGAATTGAACCCACGACCTCTGGTATAGCAGTCAGGGTCACTAACCACTACTTAAACAACACAGTGAAATAATATGTTTAGAGGGCTTATTCAACTTAGGGTCTGTTCATATCAATCGGAAAATGTATCGTACCGCCTGAACATAATATGGTAAATTTTTCAACTTTTCACAATCAACGGATGATGCGTTAGTGCGTCGAGTGTGAAAGGTGGAATATAATAAATAGATAATAGGCGCAATCGCATTATTTCTGGCTGGAGGCCTTAAGGTCCTCGCCAAAAATCCGGGGAAGCAGTCAAAGCCTGCGCTCGGGCTTAATGCAAAGAATTCTAACAAAAAAAAAAACGCCCAGTCGCAATCAATAATACGCGACACATTTTCCGTTCCATTTAGATATGAACCGAACCTTAAGGGGTAAGTTTTAAATTGCCTATGGTCTAGTCGCTGAGAGAATGCGTTCCTGACAACTATCAGTTGGTCTTGATATACAAGTCACAAACGTGTTCATTGCAACGGACTCAGGACAACGGGACTTGAAAAACGATGAAAGGTGGGCGAATAAGGGTCGGTTCATATCCGGCGGTGGAGGAGTTGCATGGCACCGGGGTGGACGGGCGCTTGGTGGAAAGGTCGAATGTGTTAAATCGTTCTGTCGTCGCCCGGCCGACGTTGAGCGCTGCCTTTTTCGCCGGGTATGAACTGACCCTGATAATACTATCCATTTATAGTAGAAAATATTTTTTTTATATTCCACTTAATATCTCCTTCTCCATCAAACTCTTATTCCATTCCACAAATAAACGATTTCTCTTTCCTCCTCCACGGTCTCCTCCCCTCTCCCCCGCCCTCCCCCGCTGTGGCTCACCTCGTGGAACTCCATGTGCTCGTTGTCCAGCTCGCCGTAGTACAGGCCGTCCTCCTCCACGGTCTCCTCCCCTCTCCCCCGCCCTCCCCCGCTGTGGCTCACCTCGTGGAACTCCATGTGCTCGTTGTCCAGCTCGCCGTAGTACAGGCCGTCCTCCTCCACGGTCTCCTCCCCTCTCCCCCGCCCTCCCCCGCTGTGGCTCACCTCGTGGAACTCCATGTGCTCGTTGTCCAGCTCGCCGTAGTACAGGCCGTCCTCCTCCACGGTCTCCTCCCCTCTCCCCCGCCCTCCCCCGCTGTGGCTCACCTCGTGGAACTCCATGTGCTCGTTGTCCAGCTCGCCGTAGTACAGGCCGTCCTCCTCCACGGTCTCCTCCCCTCTCCCCCGCCCTCCCCCGCTGTGGCTCACCTCGTGGAACTCCATGTGCTCGTTGTCCAGCTCGCCGTAGTACAGGCCGTCCTCCTCCACGGTCTCCTCCCCTCTCCCCCGCTGTGGCTCACCTCGTGGAACTCCATGTGCTCGTTGTCCAGCTCGCCGTAGTACAGGCCGTCCTCCTCCACGGTCTCCTCCCCTCTCCCCCGCCCTCCCCCGCTGTGGCTCACCTCGTGGAACTCCATGTGCTCGTTGTCCAGCTCGCCGTAGTACAGGCCGTCCTCCTCCACGGTCTCCTCCCCTCTCCCCCGCCCTCCCCCGCTGTGGCTCACCTCGTGGAACTCCATGTGCTCGTTGTCCAGCTCGCCGTAGTACAGGCCGTCCTCCTCCACGGTCTCCTCCCCTCTCCCCCGCCCTCCCCCGCTGTGGCTCACCTCGTGGAACTCCATGTGCTCGTTGTCCAGCTCGCCGTAGTACAGGCCGTCCTCCTCCACGGTCTCCTCCCCTCTCCCCCGCTGTGGCTCACCTCGTGGAACTCCATGTGCTCGTTGTCCAGCTCGCCGTAGTACAGGCCGTCCTCCTCCACGGTCTCCTCCCCTCTCCCCCGCCCTCCCCCGCTGTGGCTCACCTCGTGGAACTCCATGTGCTCGTTGTCCAGCTCGCCGTAGTACAGGCCGTCCTCCTCCACGGTCTCCTCCCCTCTCCCCCGCCCTCCCCCGCTGTGGCTCACCTCGTGGAACTCCATGTGCTCGTTGTCCAGCTCGCCGTAGTACAGGCCGTCCTCCTCCACGGTCTCCTCCCCTCTCCCCCGCCCTCCCCCGCTGTGGCTCACCTCGTGGAACTCCATGTGCTCGTTGTCCAGCTCGCCGTAGTACAGGCCGTCCTCCTCCACGGTCTCCTCCCCTCTCCCCCGCCCTCCCCCGCTGTGGCTCACCTCGTGGAACTCCATGTGCTCGTTGTCCAGCTCGCCGTAGTACAGGCCGTCCTCCTCCACGGTCTCCTCCCCTCTCCCCCGCCCTCCCCCGCTGTGGCTCACCTCGTGGAACTCCATGTGCTCGTTGTCCAGCTCGCCGTAGTACAGGCCGTCCTCCTCCACGGTCTCCTCCTTGATGTCGGCTCTCTCCTCCGATTTCCTCTTTTTGGTTCCGTTAGTGGCTCCCGCCTGTGTGTTGTTGTTTGTCGGCTGTTTCGCGTGCGTTGGGCCTGGAAATAAAAATTATGCATTAAAAATCTGTACTTAAAGTCAAGAATTTTAGTTTGTCTGGTACGTTTTTACGGCTATCTATTGGACCGATTTCGATAAAACTAGGTGTGAAGTAAATTCATCTACTGTAGCCATGGAACATAGCTCTATCATCCCTATTTCTCCAAAATTTTACATAATAGAAGCCTTATACATATATTCCCCCGCATTCCTCCACTCTCCTCTTACCGTTAGCAGCGTTCTCCCTCTGCGCGTTGGCGACGAGCGCCTCGCTGGCCACGGTGAAGTCCTTGCTGTCGTGTTTGCCGAGCTCCGAGGTAAGGTTTGACGTGTCCGACGAACATAACCCTTTAAAGAATAGAAAAATTCATAAATAAATGTGTTGTCCATGCTGAGAAATTGAGAAACTTGACAGAAATCTGAAAAAATAAGTAAGAAGACGGGTTGCCATCAAAAACATCACATATTCATACATTTCTTTTCATGTCTATCATATCAGCCTGTTGCAGTCCACTGCTGGACATAGGCCTCCCCCAAGGAACGCCACAGCTCACGATCTCCCGCCCTTTGCATCCAGTCACTGCCAGCTGCCTTCTTCAGGTCATCGGTCCATCTAGCCGGGGGGCGTCCTACACTACGTTTGCCTAAGCGTGGTCTCCATTCGAGAACCTTCCTGCTCCACCTCTCGTCGGTTCTGCGACAGACATGGCCAGCCCACTGCCACTTCAGCTTGCTACATTTTTGGACAATATCAGTCACCTTGGTCTTATGTCGTATGATCTCGTTCCGGATCTTATCCCTTAATGAGATCCCCAACATAGACCTTTCCATAGCACGCTGAGTGACGTGCAGTCGGTGGGCCAACTTGACTGTCATGTTCCACGTTTCGGCTCCGTAGGTTAAAACTGGTAGGACGCATTGGTTAAACACCCGGCTTTTCAGGCACTGTGGCAGTGTCGACGTGAAGATATGACGCAATTTCCCAAATGCTGCCCAGCCAAGCTGCACTCTTCTGGCGATTTCCCGCTCGAAGTTGTCTCTACCGAGTTGCAGTACTTGCCCAAGGTAGACGTACTCTTGGACAACCTCAAGCGTAGTGCCCTCGACGCTAATTGGTTCCGGGATGACATGTCTGTTGAACATTATCTTTGTCTTGTCCAAATTCATCCCAAGCCCCACACGTCTCGAAGCAGCGTTAAGACTGTGCAGCATTTTTTGCAGATCCTGCAGCGATTCTGTCATAATAACTATGTCATCGGCAAAGCGAAGGTGCGTAAGATATTCGCCATTTACATTGATGCCCAGTCCGTTCCAATCCAGCGTCTTGAACACATCCTCCAGTGCATTGGTGAAGAGTTTCGGAGATAAGACATCTCCCTGTCTAACACCTCGGTGCAGCTGGATGGATTTTGTTCGGTGGTTTTGTACTTGGACGGACATTGAAGCCATACTGTACAGGCTTCTTAGCACCTTTACGTACCGCCAATCGACTTGACATCGCTGCAAGGATTCCAAAACAGCCCAGGTTTCGACCGAGTCGAAGGCTTTCTCATAGTCCACAAAGGCCAGGCACAGGGGCTGGTTATACTCTTCGGACTTCTGTATAACCTGCCGCACCGTGTGAATGTGGTCTATGGTACTGAAACCTTTGCGAAACCCAGCCTGTTCCGGTGGCTGGAATGCGTCAAATCTTGCGGAAAGACGGTTTGTGATGACTCTCGAGAACAGCTTGTAAACGTGACTTAGGAGCGTGATTGGCCTATAGTTTTTCAGGAGACTTTTGTCACCTTTCTTGAAAAACAATGCAACCACGCCCCCACTCCACGCCTCCGGAGTTGTCCCATTGGCTATGACGGAATTGAAGAGCCTCTTAAGTTCGCCAAGCACAGGTTGGCCTGCAGCTTTTAAGAGCTCAGACGTGATTCCGTCTTCGCCGGGAGCCTTCCCATTACTAAGCTGTCCGAGGGCCACCCCAATCTCATCCTCCTCCACGTCTGGGAGATCTTCGGTGAAGTGGCGGGTAAGCTTGGCTCTTGGGTCGCTCGCGTCGGGCTGCGGCTGTAGGGAATGCAATGCGTACAGTCGGCCGTAAAAGCCTTCGATTTCAGCCAGAATCTCCGGAACCGATGAAACGATTCTGCCATCCGAGGTTTTCAGCTTTGTCAGGTGACTTTTTCCCAGTCTTTTAGTGAAGACTTTCGACCCCCGATTCTGCTCAATCGCCTCCTCTATAAGGCGAGTATTGTAGCTGCGGAGGTCGCGTCTTACCAGTTTTCGGATCTTTTTATTGGTACCTGACAAAGCTTCCTCTGGCTTTTCCCGTCGACGTCTCATCAGTTCCAAAGTTTCACTCGAAAGCTTGGCCTCTCGGCACGCTCGCTTTCCCTTCAGGTGCCTGTTTCCCACTTCGCGTATGACTCCAATCACGCCATCAAGGTCTTTGTCCACGTCCTCAGTAGTTTCCAAAGCTGCGAATCGGTTTCGGAGCTCCAACTGGAATTTTTTGGAGTCTTGGCCGACCTGGACCAGTGTCGGACGAAGAGTCGACCTCATCATGCGGCTTCTTTCCAGCTTAATATTGATATTTAGGGTGCCTCTTACCAGTCGGTGGTCGCTACCGGTGTTAAACCTATTTACCACAGAGACATCCCTAAATATATGCCTCTTGTCCGTCATGATAAAGTCTATCTCATTCTTCGTCTTACCATCTGGGCTTAGCCAGGTCCACTTTCTATGGGGCTTCTTCTGGAAAAAGGTGTTCATACAGAAGAGCCCCTTCATACTTAGAAAGTTTACCAGCATTCGCCCCCTGTGGTTCCTGGTTCCATAGCCGTGCTGTCCTACACACGATTCGTCGCGTTCCTGTACTCCTACTTTGGCGTTAAAGTCGCCCATGACAACGGTGAAGTGGGTCTTGGTTGTATGGTGTATGGCCTTGGATATATCTTCATACATGGCCTCGACCATATTATCCGAATGCCCTGTCGACGTCGGCGCATATACCTGTATGACTTTGAGGGAGTACCTCTTGGTCAGTTTTAGTACAAGGTACGCTACCCGGGTCGACACGCTGGATATCTCCAACACGTTGTCACGGAGATCTTTGTGGACAAGGAAACCTACGCCACCTTGGGAGAGTTGGTCTCCCTCTCGGAAGGAGAAAATGTGGCCAGATTCCAAGGTCATCGTGTCCTCCCCCTGTCTTCGAACTTCTGACAACCCTAGAATATGCCATCTGATGTTTTTAAGCTCTTCCTTGAGTTCGACCAGGCCTTCATCCAGCCGTAGACTGCGTCCGTTGTACGTCGCCAAGGTCAGTGGTTTGTGGCAGCCGTTCGTAGCCCGGGGATTCTTCGCACCCCCTGCCCTACCGTAACCGAGGCCGCTGCCGTGACCCAGAATAGTAGGGCGGCCGGGAACTAGGGGCCGTGGTTTTTTCCTTCGGTTCATGAGGAGTACATGCCCGTACTCACCACGCTAGGCAAGCGGGTTGGTGAGCGCAGCACAGAGCCTCGCACCAGTGACGCTGCTGCCCGCCACTGGCCAGAGATATTTGGCTCTGCATTTAGTTGGTTATACCGCCAACGGTTCGGTCGCCAGAGCCTCGTCCGTTGTCCAGCAGGGTGCACCACGGGCAGGTGAGGTTGGCATTTGGGGCAGAAGATGTGCGTTTGCCCCCTTCCCCCCCCTTTTTCATGTCTATGCTAGACTTAAATATAATCAGCCCAGTAAATTGCGTCATTAATGGCAGCAACAGCGTGCAACGTCATCCAAGGGGCAGGATTGTGGAGAATTTGAACATGAACTAAGAGTAATCTAGAACAATCTAGAGGTACACTCACCTCGTATCTGCAGCGCCTCCGCTGATTTGAGTAGACTGGGTAGTTCCTCTTGGGTTACGTTCACCTCGCCCTTGTACATGAAGTCTACTAGGGCTTGCATCTCACTGAACCTATTGACAAAAAAGAAGGTTATGTTAATAAGAGGAACTGTTTCAAATAACTTCCTTCCGGTAAAGACAATAAGGTTAAAATTATTCAGTACAAAGAAAATTTTCAGCTCCTTAAATTGCAACCTTCTAGTCACCACCTAAAAGTCCAAATTTCCTTACCCCACATGGCAATATGGAACTCTTCTGCTTCACAAATAGCTACCTTCTGTGTAAGACACTAAGGTCGTGTTTCCCTCACCTCATGTCCCTCATCAGCACGATGGGATGGTCGCAGGGGTTCTGCAGCAGCAGCCGCTCCAGGTACGCCGAGCATGCCGACAGCACCAGCTTGTGGCAGCGGAGCTGGCGGGACTCGCACGCGAGGGTCACGTCCGCGAACTGCTCGGTGAGGAGCAGGCGGGGGAATACCGCCTGGAAGGACAACAAACGAACATAAAAATCGATATAAATATATAAAAAAAGACGGTTGGTTTCAATACTTCATATGCTTAAGAAGGAGTGGATAGATTTTCTTGTTCTTACCTCCACATGTCTTATGAGAACGGGGACGACATACATAGGTCAAACCTCGGCACACCGTTTTTAAATAATAAATAAATATGGACAACATCACATACATCGCACAGAATCAAAAGCTAAAACACTTGTTATGGAATAAGAGACAATGAAGGCACTCAGTTCCAAGACAATATAGGAAAGTGATTTCCTGCATAGTGGTCCGGAGGTCCGGGGATCGAAACCGGGATTTCGGATTTACTTTGAAAACTGGTGTTTACGCCACTCGACCACGATGGTTCATGAGGCACCCATACTAATATTGAAACTGCGAAAGTCACTATAGTCCATGGCCCTTTCACGGCTAAACTGCCGAACCGATTTTGATGAAACTTGGTATATGGTGAACTTAGATCCAAAGAGAGGGTATATCCACTCAGGCACAGCAGAAGGCAAATATATCTATGTATTTCTTATCTTATTGCACAGAGAATCGGCATAGCCATTCAACGTGGCAATGCTGCCAGCCTTCTGGGCACGTTCCCCGCCATTGACAAGGATGACGATGAGTATTTTGATGCGTGTTATTGTTAAAATCTTATTTACGGTAAATTACAAATAAACATACCTGTAAATTAGTATGATAGGAGTTCCATCGAACACAGAACTGCTGTGGGGGCAGCGCCATCTTGTATCACACGTCACTTCACAAAAACTACCTAAACATATCTTTGGCCAATCACTGCACGTTCTATATTCAAAAATTGCACAAAAACCGTTAAATACAAAAATTGCAGTTCTTTTTTTAAATCTCTCCCGACGAATTCTTATCACAGTGTATATTTACTAAAAGCTAAGAAGTAAAAAATATTTTCTTTTTGTTTATTATAAGTACAATGAATACTTTCGTTTTTATTTTAAGTAGAAACTTTTTAGACTAGACTGTATATTTTTAGGTTTGAATACTGGAACTGTATTTATATACCTGGAAAGAGAAAAACATATTATTAAAATTTGGTCTATAGGAAACAACATAACATATCATCATCCCTGTATCCCCGAAGGGTTAGGCAGAGGTCTACCAATGTGCACCCACAGTTCGCCGATATGTTTAGGTCCCATGTAATAGGGGCGAGCCTATTGCCACTAACCGGGCACAAATCCAAACTCCGACCTGCTACTGAGAATTTCATAGAAGAACCCAATAACACCTTGGTCGACCTGGGAATCGAACCCAAGACCTCTAGCGTAGCAGTCGCGCTTAGCACCACTAGGCCAACGAGGCAGTAGGAAACAAATAACAATTTTAAACGTCAATTACTAATAAACAATTACACAGAATCATTTGATATAATCACTATGAGGTATACCATAACGATGACAAAAATAATTTATAAATCGATCCACAATTTCCGGAGATATCGAGTAACAAACATACAAAAAAAAACATAACATAAAGGAAACTCAATTTTTTTGTAGTGTTAAAATACTATACTAAAAATACTATTAAAAACACAATAAATTGCCTTGACATAGACACTTGAATTTACATTGTATCGAGGGTCCGCAGAACTAAGTATTTTGTAGCACCACGAATTCCTGAGACAAAAATTCCAGACACACAGACAGACGGAAAACGACGCAAAACTAAGAGTTTTATTTTGAAGTACTGGACCCTAATAATGAACAATTTTCTATTACCCAATTATTTTCAAGCAACAAAAATATTACACCTACATTTAAACCCCTACAAAAGAAGCCAAAGAACATCAAAGCAAATCATACAACACATTTTACACCCTCAAAACACAACGCGACACCCTCTATCTCATCACTCTTGAACGTCTCTCTATAAGTGCGAGTGAGATGGGTATAGTTTTGTGCGTTATGTGTGAGCAATCGATATTACGGACCCTTTAGTAAAGTTTCGTAAATGAATTGTCTCCTATTTAGGCGGGTATTCTGCTCATCACATTTTTGCCTGAAGTATGATTGTGTTTTTATCAAAGAAATGTATAGATTAGTAGAAATTTGATATCGCATTTTTTTGGTAAGAATGTTCAGTGAAATGTTTAAAGGTTTATTGAAGTAAAATATGATAACTGTACCTTCATTAAAAATACAAACTGGATGTTGCAATTTGGTTACGGAACATTAAATATTTCTTTCTTTAAAAAAAGGGGAGTAATGTAAATTTTAATTTTAGTATAGTTGGAGTTTGTTTTTATGTTAGATTTAATTATTTATTTTATTATTCCTGGTATGTAATTAAACGTTTGTACATGTGACTTAATATATATTCAACCAAGCCTAAAAAAGGAGGAGGTAATCAATTCAAAAGTATTTTTTGATGATTCTTTTTTATTTGAATGCTGGTGCTTCCCATGTGGTCCCAATTAAATTTGGACCAATTCTGACAACGGGATTCATAACAAAAAAATATAAGACTAATTTTTTAAGTCCTTTTTTGATGTCGGTTTTTTTATGTCTCTTAACATTAAAATGTTTCATTATATTGGTAAATACACTGGCTCCTGTAATATACAGTTTAAATACTAGTTCAGAAGTCATAATTTTACGTGCAAATCTCTGTACTAAAGAGAATATTTTTCTATTATTAAATGAGAAACAAAAATATAAGCAAAACTAAAGAAAACATCAGTATTTGATGAACACATTATAAAGCCTCTACAATCGAATAAACCTTAAAAATCCGTAATTTACTAAAACTTGATACAAAACTTAAAAATTACTTAACTACAAAAACACCACCGAACTTTTAAAACAAAAACCATACAAAAACATCAAAATTAACTTAAAAATCCAACTTCGTTCACACCCACACGAAAAGCAACAAAAATTCGCGCAGACATTGATAAAATCTATAAATAAATGCAGAAAAAGTGGCCTATGGGGCTAAAATACGGTAGGGGAGCGTTGGGCCGGCCATTGACCCTATGTAGCCCCAAAATAGACCGCGCGGGGGTCTGTGTACGTTATTTTTGGCCCATACTAAGGCCAACGTAATTCTTAGAAAGATTTTTGAGCTCTCAACAAATTGTTGGGTGAATTCTTGAATGAAATAAATGGTATTGTTTTAATATTTAGATTTTAAAGTTGTTATGAAATTTTGTGTAAACTGTTTGATTATTTTCTTGTTTTGTTAGTTTTTTTTTTATATTACTCATCTACATAATGTCGTTCAGTCAATTCTGACAACCAGTCTTACTATGATACTGTCTTTCCAAGTAAAATGGGCTGTGGAGGCCAGATAAACAATCGCTCCATGTAAAATACGGTATTCAGCTGAATCCGGTAAGACTGGAAGCCGACCCCAACATATTTGGGAAAAGTCTCGGGAGATAATGATTTACATAATGTCCCAATCTTAAGAAGGAAAAATAAACCATAATTCTGTGTGTTAATTATGGATCAAAATATTTGTAACATCTTAACTGTAACATATTCTTACAAATAAATATACCTTTTTTATCTTTAAGCTTTCCCAGCTAAACCACTGAACAAATTTTCATAAAACTTGGTATAGAGTTAGCTAGACCTCCAAAAAACGACAAAAGTTACTTTTTGTTTGGATAACCAACACACATGCAGGTAAAGTCGCGGGATAAAGCTAGCATTCATATTAACTTAGTCATCATCATCAGCCGGAAGACGTCCACTGCTGAACAAAGGCCTCCCACCTAGAACGCCACAATGAACGACAACTCGCCAATTGCATCCACCGGGTGCCCGCAACGACGACGACAACAATTTTATTAACTTAGTAAGTATATTATACCTTTAATTGCCCCACATGGTTTCCTTACTAATGAAGGTCATATTGAAGACCCAGGCGGAGATGAGAGAACAATCTAGCTAATAACAAGGCCTGGCCTCAATAACAAAAATAGACAAAGATGGAGACAGATAGTCTCACAGCAAGCTTGAGACCTCCCATGTCTCAAGCTTGCTGTGAGACTATCGACCTCAAAATAAATAAATAATTTAGCTCTAAAACAAATAATAATGTGGTATAATTAGTAAAGGTTTATCTAATTGGTTTCATTTTTATGTACACAGATCGTTGTATAAAATATTACGGAAATATACAGCAATATGATGTCTGATATGAATCGACCCTTAGGGTGCTGTCTATTTTATTTTTGTTTGACGTTCGATGAGTGATTCTATGTAGCTTATATTGAATAAAGAATATTTAAATTTGAATAAATAAAACTTTAACAATAAAAAATTAAAATATCTACAAAAAATTTTGATTTTATTAACTGTTTGAACAAACTTTCAACACATACCTATTTATTCAATGATCACGTCATTAGCTTTCAGGAAAACCGCACTAAAATCGATCTATCCCTTTATGAGCTACGATACCACAGTCACTTAAACACAAAGACAAACAGACACACCCTTCCTTTTTAAAGTAGGATACGAAATACTGCAAAAACGTGTCTACTAAATACTACACAACGTATAAACAATTACTATAAAAATGAGATCACATCAAATTGTAGTAAATATTAGTGCTGTATTAAATTAAACAAACTGTAATCAAACAATAGGTTAGATCATGGACAAATGTATAACAATTACTAGAGTAAACACAGACGTAACAACTAAATCTGTTTTGATGAAACCAGAAATGAGAGAAACTAGCTTTTTCTCGACTGCCTCGTTGGCCTAGTGGTGCTAAGCGCGACTGCTACGCTAGAGGTCTTGGGTACGATTCCCAAGTCGACCAAGGTGTTATTGGGTTTTTCTATGAAAATCTCAGTAGCAGGTCGGAGTTTGGATTTGTGCCCGGTTAGTGGCAATAGTCTCGCCCTTTTACATGGAACCTAAACATATCGGCGAACTGTGGGTGCACATTAGTACACCTCTGCCTAACCCTTCGGGGATACAGGCGTGATGATATGTTATGCTAGCATTTTAGTTTAGCTTTCCCGCATCACTGCACGCGTGATTAAAAGCCTAATCTTTCTTGGGATCCAAAAAGACCAGATCAAGAGTACCATAAACTTAATAGCATGTAGGAAGGGAATAATGAAAGTGGACGAAGCGAAACAAGTGTATAAGGATCGTAGCAAGTGGAAAGAAGTGGTTTCTACCTACCCCTAAAAGGGAAAGAGACGTGATTATATGTATGTATTTCTTGGGATCCAAACCAAGCAAAGTATCAAAATCGGTTCAGCGGTTTAGCCGTCAAAACGTATCAGAGTTACAGTCGCATTTGTGTGGATGATGCCAAATCGTGTACTTGATATTGACACGTCTACATTATTTATTCATTTCTGGGGAAACCCTTAATTTATTATATACAATTGTGATACTTAAACTATGTACAGAGATAGCCCAATGACTCAGTAGTTTGAATAGACTGGTGCTGTGATAACAGCTGATTATGACAAAGTAAGAAAAATTAAAAAGCAATGTGATACCACGTGAAAATGCAAAAAATATTCTGTAGTACATAAGGAATCAGATTATATAAGTTTGTTATCTTAGTTTGCAACATTGTGAGGAGGAGTAACATTTTTTCTCGGTCCTTATTTAACAGGCTACATTATAATTCTAACAAAAAATCTTATACGGTATAAGTCTTTTATGGTTTCCTTAAGGAACGAACCCAGTCAAAACGGGACCGCACGGGAAGCAAAAGTTTTCAAATAAAGAAAGAATCATCAAAATCGGTTTACCCAGTCGTTAATTCTGTGGTAACAAACATAAACAAAAAATACAGTCGGACTGAGTATGATCTCCTCCTTTTTTACCGACGACAAAAGCGGAGGTGGTTCTCAATTCGACGCGTATATATTTTTTTATGTATGACCACGCATAACTTTTTAAGTATTAGGTACTTCCTTACAAGTTCAGCCATCGCTCTTTCGTACATTTTTAACAGATATTAAAATAATAGGAAAGCTATAAACTAGTGTCATTAGTCTACAGTAAATACTAGATATCACCAACTGTCTTTGTAAATGGATGACGTCAGACATACGTCATGAGGCAACGGATTCAATACGAAATATCGAGTTTTCACATATTCACATAGATAGTTATGTCTTGCTCTAGACATGGTGTGATTTTTAGACAAATATTTATTAATACTACTCAATGGATAAATCTCTTTATGTACGAATATATTTTTCTCTTGATTAGTGATAAACAATAATATAAAGGTAGAGTTTTGTTTGTATAATACAACATATCAATGAAAAATATGTAACACTTATTCTTTCCGTCCTAAATTCAAGAAAAATCCCAATAATCTTCGTCTTTCTATCAATAATTAAAAAGTCGTATAGGTACTATTATTTACTTGCGTGGACCTTATATAATTTTTAGGTATTTATGCTTCCAAATTTTATCAAAATCGGCAGTGGTATTTAGCAGTGAAAGCGTAACTGGCAGACTTTCTTACGCAATTAATAGTATGTTTCCTAGAGGTCAAAAAGGAGGGTCCAAAGGCCAATATGATCTTAAGGTAAAAAAAACAGCAGGAACTGTTTGTATTGAGCACACGCGGTGAAACAATGTGGCGATGGCGGGAAGCCAAAAACAATACGCGGGAAATGTAATATAATAAATAGGTGATAGAATAGGCACAAAAAAGGAACTTATTATATACATCTAGGAGATTTCACAGAGTACAATTTATAAAAATGACTGTAAAAGGGAATGCAGAGGAAGACCGGAAAGGAGATTATGTGAAAGATTAATTCGGAAAGCATGTTAAACAGTAGGTCTCGGCTGTCATACAAAGATCTTTGGCAGTCGTTAAATCAATTCTCACAACCAGTCTTACTATGGGATACTGTGTTTCGCAGTAAAATGTGTTGTGGAGGTCAGATAGGCAGTCGCTCCATACGGTATTCAGCTGAATTCGGTAGAACTGGTAGCCGACCCCAACTAGTTGGGAAAAGGCTCGGGAGATGATGATGAGAAAGGAGTGAATGCTGATACGAGTAGTAGAGATGAATGGAAGGTGAATACGCATTGCGCTGACTACAAATAATTGGGAACAGGGTTCTGAGCCATTCTGATTTCGCGATAGGTGGCTGTTACCCCATAAGCACGTTAACTCCCGCGCAATAGCTCAGGGAGTAGGAATGGCCGAAAATCAGCGTTGCGACGTTGTCGGAGCAACTTTAGTGGAGCCATTACCTTTTGCTACTGATTGTTAACATTTTATGTAAAACATTTCTCGTCTGTTTGTTTAGTAGCAATAAATGTCTTTTTTTTTGAGTAATAAACGACACAAGTCTGATATACCCGACGAGTTTAGTCTCGTCTTGAGTATGTATGATCCTCTATGAGTTTGTATGGCGATAGTTGCTTGTATACTAAAGGCTGGCGTTGCCTCGAGAGCGAACTGGCGAATGCTATGCTTATACTATGAAAATGTAACTTTCACAGCTGAGAATCAGTTTTCTTTGACGGGTGTCGCAATTTAAGGACATTTATTAAGAATTACTAAAAAAAAATTGAAAAGCTAATTATGTGCGGCATTAGTGTCAAAATAACAAACAGCCTTTCTGTGTGTTTAGATACGCCAGAAGTCAAGAGTGGAGTAACCCATAGAGTTTCTTGCCATAGGCTCTGCTCCATGAGAATGCTATTTTGGAATCGAGCAACTAGAGTCATTATCGATTCAAAGGCGCCTCAAAGCCTTGCTTGAAATAAAAACATTTAGATATTTAGTCACAGGATCATTGAAAGAATTAAGGAAGGTAATTACGAAATTTTATTTTTATGTTTAGGATCGAGAGGCATGAAGTCAAAATAATATGTAGCTGCTCATATAGTTTGTCGTGTATATTGTCTCAATAAAGGTAGCAAGGTAGACCACACGTACTTAGGTAGCACTTGAGAAGGACCTCTCCTTGATCTATACTTAATATTATAAATGCGGAAATAACTCTATAGCCTTTACGGCAAAACTACACAACCGATTGTGTTAAAATTTGGTCTAGCGATAGATTGAACTTTAAGAAAGGATATAGGCTACTTTTGGCTGCACAAACCGATATGCAATCATGGGAAATCACTAACGAAAGCTAGTAATACATAATTATTTTATACGACCTGTAAAAGAGTCTCTACTTTATACATACGCGTCTCTACTTTATTCATTTTCAATTCCATATTTTTTTACTATTGTTTAACACAATGCCTGTATCTTGAATGTTTTATTAAAAAGTACTTTTTCCTTCAACAATCTCATTAAGGGCTTTTCGACGACCCATCAAAATGTATCATTTAGATAGTTATTAAATGATAAACGGTTTAATTGTGTTATCTGATTACCGACATATTATTATTACAAGGACATTACTAAATGACACATTCAGGAAGCGTTATAAGTGGATGAGGAAAACTTTCTATACATTGTTTATAAAATATTGTAAATAAATAATTCTTATAAATAAACTTTCTAAACCGGCCTATAAACGTCCCACTGCTGGGCACAGGCCTCTTCCCATATAGAGAAGGCACGAGCATTGATCACCACGCTTGCTCTGCGGGCGATTTTAGAATCCAATTTTTTTATCGAGTTTTCTCACGATGTTTTCCTTCACCGAATTTTTAAAGCAAGAAATAATTAAGTTACTTTTAAATATTTGCGCTTGTTTATCGAGGTTTTCCGTGCCCTTTTCTCAATTATAATTATTTGGGGGTCGCCTCAATATGTGCTTTACCATTCATCTCAAATATTCGTCTTTATTTTGTTTGAAATCTGACGAGATTGAAATGTTTCTTAACTATAATTTATGAAGAACTACTGACCAGCAATTTTTCTGAATTTTCGGGTGTTCCTAAACTTTTTTGTATTGAAATAAACCTACTTTTCTACGGATTTTGTCGCGGCTTATTTTGATTTTAGGTCCCGACGTTTCTTTTCTTTTTATATTTGTTATATTTTGCCTTAGGAAAACATCGTGAGGAAACCTGGATTCCAAAATTTGGGATCTGAAATCGCCAATCCGCAGAGAGCAAGCGTGGTGATCAATGCTCGTGCCTTCTCTATATGGGAAGAGGCCTGTGACCAGCAGTGGGACGTTAATAGGCTGGATTATTATTATTATACTTTGCCGAAAGGATTTTTTAGGTACATTATATCTAGAAATCCATCCTTCGTTGACTCATCCTGATAACATGGCGTTTCCTTGTTGTGTTTAATTATTTATTTCTGTATATAAACAGCTTTTCCACGTGTAGGTTTGTGTTTATATATTTTGACTAGCATTGCCTTTCGGTTCCTCACAACATTTTCTTAGTTACTAAGGATAAAAGTATAAAAAATATTGTGTCATTTTTGGTATCGTCTATCAAATGCAAGAAAAATTTCTTATCGGAATTGTAGAGTCAGAGTGTGATAAATAAACAAACTACAGCTTTATATTAGTATAAATGATTGAAAAATGGATTAAGTAGGCATTTTATAAGATTTCAGGAACTTAAGATTTGTTATTGATCGTATACCTACATACTGTTATCATAAATACAAAAGTACCTAGCTATGTTTTTAACGATTTTAAAGCTAAACTACTCAACCTTTTTTACTTATATTACATTACCATAAAGGGACATAATATAGCCTTTTTATCGCGATATCAGACCTCTACGCCGGCAAAGCCACAGACAGAAGTTAGTTAGTCTATTTGATCCTACCAGGAAATATAGAAAAACCTCTTTGGATCTGTTCATAACATGACCAAAAAGATTCTTTACTCTAGCCATAATTTTTCAATGCTAAATTTAATTAGCTTCCTGTCAAAACATGTAGTCGTAAAAATTATCAATTACAGTTTAAACTATTCATCTTTATTTCACCACAGTTATATTTTTTCAGCAATATTTTCCTTATGTTCGCGCAGATCTAAAGAACATTACCTACTGAAAACAGATAAGAAACGAGGCGGAAATGATGAAATTCCTGACTTATCAACACCGGCTGTAAGACTCAGACCTCTGCCTGAAAAATATACGCTCCATGTCTATTATTTATAGGCCCGATTCCGAGAGTCGAATAAGTTATTTAGGTCCCAACACACATTTCAGGAGTCACAATTCAGTTTTTGGCGTTCATGATTCACATTTTCCCGACACTGTCACTTCACGCTTATCTCAAAACAATTTCAACATTTTCCTGCTCCTACACAATAACGAAAAAAATAGGCCCCAAAACTATGGTACTTAATATCTTATCGGCATTTTACGTTAAACTATGCGGCAAACATTAGATTCAGTTATGACCGATAAAAAAGTAAGCGCAAATAATCACAAGGTTTTTAAATCACTTACCGAATATCGGGAACTAAACACACTTTCCGTACGGTCTAACCGCTAGAGTTACAATGGTGTACAAGAGTACAAAGCCAACATTTGGCCGTTCCCAAAATAGTACCATATCGCAGGCCCCAACTAAAGTTATAAACATTCACGCCGCACACATGCACATACTCCAAATAAAAAAAATCAATATTTAAACAATCACACCGCCGCCAGTCGCCGAGCGCAATATCTAAACCTACAAACGACAATATGGTCGATGATCATTTTACTGAAAAAATGTGACTTTTCACAACCTTCGTTTAAGGGAAAACTACGAAAATAGCCATATACTCACAGTTGTGAGACCGCCCGACTTCACATAACGTATGCAATTAGACTCTCGTCTCACTTTATTTTTTTAACGATGAAAAATCAATAATTTTTAAGAGCACAAAATTTTGTTCATATTTTTCCGTCGGGCCCCCGCAGCCCGCCCGCGGTCTCGCTCGCAGATACTTAAAAATGAAAAACCCATTGCAAGAAAACTGTGGTACCGAAAGAGATGCATATACGTCGCCGGTTGTAAATAATGATGAGGAACGAATCATAACAAACGAAAGAGACAGTGGATGGACTTGGAAGCATTAACAATAACAAGATGCATTACGCAACAATCATAGCACTAATTTGTCTAAATACTCACCGTTTGTTAGTGTAAATGTAGAGTTTACAACGATAAATTATAGCTTTTTACACGTTTTTAAAACATCGCGAATGCATTTTGACGCGAGCAATCATCCGTCAGACGGACGCCATTTGCAATTAGCGTGCATCTGATGATCTGACTCGGCTCGTGTTTTTGTTAGGTTGCTAACCTTTTTACTAATTAAACACACACGAGTTATTTATTAATTGAAATTATTTATAATCTAATTTTATTTTCCATTTTACTCACTGATTAATTGTGTATAATAAATGTCGGGAGCTCGTGTATTTTATCAGCTGGTTTGATATTTGTAGAATGGCAACATTTTATAGTCTGTCACATGATATAATTTAGGAAGAGCGGGAAGTTTTAAAAAGAGTCATACAAATCTCAATATTGGAAATAAGAAAATTAGAATTTTAAAAGCTAATTCAATTACATTAAATATATATGAATAGTGACGGACATAAGTCAAAACTCAACTGTAAAACAGCTGGTAAGTTATTGATTCCTATTGGCGTCGTTTACATAAAAATACCTAAGTCCTTATTAGGTATGGAACAAGTTATTAACTTTTATTTACGTGAGAAGGCTATAGAAATTGTTATTAATCTAGATTTTACCTGCTTTATTGAAACTGTCGCCAGGACTTCATCTTCATGTCGAGTATTTACAGAAGTTTTGTACTTCGCGATTTTGGCACCTATACATTTATAGACAAATAAAATTTGAAGATATAAATTAAAAATATTTAATTAAAAGCATTAAGTATTTTCGAGATAGCATCAAACTCAGAAACTAATAAGCAAAGCAAAGCAAAACATGCATAGCATTTCGAAACGACCAAAAGTTTATTTTGTTACGTACATACACTACTAAATGGCTTACTTTTGCAATACATAATTATTAAAACTTTTTGCACTGTCTTTTCTCAAACCACCATGTTGGATTTTCAAGTTGCTTTGATTTGATTGGTTGGTGTGCAAACTGCGGTTATTTGTAAAAATACTTACTTTTTTATTTAATTATGCAACGATGTTATAAATGAGTAATATCTATCAATGCTAGTAATTAAAACTTAAATATTTTTAAGTTTTTTTCTGTCATTTAACTTTTCAACGATGATACTTTTTACAAGTTGAAATGGAGAGCTATGATTTTAAAAATTTGCGTCATGCAAAAAATCCAGACGTTCTAAAATCATTTCACAGTTTATTAAAAAATTAAGAAGATAAAATAATAATTATTTCTTAAAGAACTAAACAGCTATTCCTATCAACATTTACGTAAAAGCTATTTCGCAAATAACTTATATGAACATAAAAGAATATGCGAAACGAAAGTAGGATTATAATCATAATAATTCAGTCAATTTCATTTAATTAATTTTGTCAATATTAATTTATATACTTTGCAAACCTCTAAGCTAAACGTGCCAATTTAATTTACACCTCTCAAGAAGGCTTATTATGTTTTTATTTGTGGGTACTGCAATTACGCGCTCTGTGTAATGTTTTGGGCAGAAGTGTGTTTTTGGATATTTATTTACATTAAGGACTAAGGCTTTTCACACACGAGGCTTCGATACCCGACTACTATATATAGTCTTTGCTTTACTAATTTATCATAAAGTTTCGTACATAGAGACGCGTCGTTGGAGAGTGTATAATAGAAACGCCTAGGCGTAAGATGTCCAATAGCAGTTATTTGCTTGGCTGTAGGTTTTATACCCTACTTATAACTTTTCTCTATGTTTTATACTCTGACTTTGATTAATTATCAGCGCTATTCTATATTATGATTCCATATCTTTGTTTTTCAAATGCCTATCTATCTCTGCTACAATAGAAGACTTGTCTTACTACTGCTAGAATTTGAGATTTGTTTGATGTTTTTAGGATTCAAACCAAAAAAAAAACCTAAAGAAGAAGGATCTTCATATTAAATAAGGTTGAAGTAAGCTTTACACTTGAAATTCGTGTTTTTAAGGTAGGGTAACAATAAAACACTTTTAAATAATAATTTACTCATTTAAATATATATTTATATAATAGTAATCTGTTACGTATTTTTACATAAATTATCGACGAGCGCCGACCATTTTACAATTTATAAATAATTATTACAATAAATTATTTTTATTTATCAGTAATACAGAACACTCTACGATTTCGAAAATCTTTGGTTAAAATTAAGATTCCCTCGGCGAACGTAACGTTAAAACAACATAACAATCGATAAAATTATACAAAAAGAAAACAACCACGCTTGAGTCGCGATTACATCACTAGCGGCCGAATCCGGCGGAACCGAAGGCCGAAAGCCGAACCCCGGGCTATTTAGCTATATTTGTACACTAACCATTGACTAAGGTTGGATGTAAGCGCGACTTGTTTAGCATATAACTATCTGCGTTACAACTATGTTAGAAACTCTCAAGTAAAAATAGATAAACGCTACTCCGAGGTCGCGTTACAACCGATCACACTTGGGCCCGCGGCTCTAACCCCCGGACACTTAAACCCCACTTAAATCTGAGACGCTCTTAAATCCCTTGCTTCTTCACACTTTTAAGTGGACTCAACAGCGACTCAAATCTACTCCATACTTAAATATAAGACGCTCTCAAATCTGAGATGCTCTTAAATCGCTACTAACACTTTAAAGTGGACTCGACAGCGACTCTGAGCTTGTCTACTACACTACACCTTAGTGGACTTAACGGCGACTCAAATTTAAGTGGAGATTAAGTGTCCAGTCATAAGAGTATGATCACAGGCTCACCTGTTAGGGACAAGGACGGAAGCGCATTGTTTCAAGCAATTTCACAACAAAATAAAACTAAACGAGTGCACTAATTGCATAACTATTAATACTCGGTAAGATAACACCTTTTGCCCAGCAGTGGGCACAGGCTGTTTGTAACAGAACCATGACTAGTTTCATAATATCAACAATTGGTCTATCTCTAATAATATACAATTCTGTGTAAAACACAAATAAAATCAGGGAGTGATCACTGTACAATTGTAAACAGTTTTAATTTATAAACTTTCTCGTGATATTATAAACTATCAATAAAGAGAATATGATTTCGAGAGTATTTATACATATATACAAAATGATGACAATATTTTAAATTAGTTAGTAGTAGTTTAATTAGCTAGTTTTTTTAATAGTGTCTGTCTGTAATTTCATATTAACGGCTTTTAACAAAATGAATATTTAAGCAATGTACGGTACCTACATCAACAAAACAGTTTTTTTTTCTGTCTGTCTGTCTGTACTGACTAATCTCTGAAACAGCTGCACCGATTTTAACGGAACATAACTCACAGTTCAGTTGAAATTTCAAGTAAGTATATAAATTAACGTTTACAATTATTCAGCAAAAAAACATATTTTCGAGAACTGTCTATACATTATTGTTATATACAAACCGCGGGCCCGCTATATTAAATAAGGCTTACACGCGCCTCGGCACAATACAAATATAAAATACGTTTATTTATTTTTATATTATCTAAGTTTGCTGTTTACCGTTGAGACAAGCCTTAACAATTCAATATATTTTCTTTAAATATTTGAACACACTATACTAGCTTCCAACTACGTAAAAACCGACTTTTTTAAAGTACTAAAAAAAGATATTTTTGAGGTATTTTTAACTACAAAAACATTCGCAAGAAATTGTGTATGTAAGTTACCAGTATTGCATAAAATTTTAGATTTTCAAACATACCCTCAAAAAAATCTTTCAAAGTACAAAAAAGTCAGTTTAAACGCACACCTTGCTCGATTATCGACCATAATAAATTGATTTTACTCCATTTTTTTGTACCATAATTATCATTCACAATGGTAATTTGTGATTACTAATAGCTTAGTAACGTAAATACCGCGAGACGCGACCGATTGATCAGTTGATCGCCAGCCGCCGTGAGGAGAACACGTGCCGTTAATATTATAAATAAAAACAAAATGCCATTCATATGTAACATTATTGTCGGTTGATACGAGAAATATAATCTCTTTGTTGTCTGTAGCTAAAGTTAAAAAAAAAGCTTATTTACCAAAAACAATTTATGGATTAAAGAAAATTTTAAAGGAACTAAGTTTTAAGAAGATAGAAAAAATTTCGACTTCAAAATATAACAAAAAAATTGAACCAAAGTTAAAATAACATAACATATCATCACGCCTGTATCCCCGACGGGTTAGGCAGAGTACCAATGTACACCCACAGTTCGCCGATATGTTTAGGTCCCATGTAATAGGGGGCGAGCCTATTGCCACTAACCGGGCACAAATCAGTTAAAATGAACTATTAATTTAACTACAGACAACAAAGTTCTCTAAGCAAGTAGCAATGACCGTAATATCATAAAATGCATAATATTTAACTTACAACCACACACTATAAAAGCGTCTATCTAAAAAATAAGAAAAAAAAAATCGATTACAGTAACAATTATTACAATAATTATTATTTTAGTAAATAAATAATGAATAGTGGTAGGATTGTGATGATGGCAAAAAATTTTATGTTGGGACGTAGTTTTTGTAATATATATTAAATAGCTTTTATATAAGACTAGCTGTGACTTGCGGTTTCTCTTGATTTTCAGAAGGCAATTAATATACATTTTTTTGGTAGGGATCTTTGCAGTTAGCCTGAGCGCAGGCTTTGACTGCTTCACCGGACTTTGGCAATTAATGTGATGTTATGAATATGTCTTGAGAATTGGATTAACACACGAAAAATAACATTTTCAATACCGACAAGCAATTTTATAAGAGAAAAGAAAATTATCTGAATGTAACATTTAATTATTTTTAGATAATTTACTATAAGGGCCCAGAAGCCATGCCAAAATTATTCAAGAAAATAGGGACGCAAGTCGCCATCTTGTCATTGTTAGCATGTTTTTACTTGTTAGTGTGCTTCGTCGTACGACTGAGTGCATGTGCTAGCGGACTGATACAGTTTATTTAGTTGATTCTGTTTCTTTTGATATTTTACTTAAAAATAAATTTTATAAAAAAAAAAAACTTGTTTTGCTCACCCTACCTAAATGGTTAGAATTGACAGCTATGACGTCACAATATGGCGCTAAGTCGATCCTATTCTTATTTGAATCGCACTATACTCATAATATTTTGTCAATCAAAGTGCATTTTATTTGACAATATCAAATGGGTGGTTCGATGGTAAATCTTGCCATATATGAAAGATATAACAAAAACTACGTCCCAACATATAAAAAATAATAAATAATTAGAGTACATTTAATTACTAAATAATGTTTATCTATCTAATACAAATACCGAACAACATGTTTGCATTGGAGTTGTTTAACAACAGATTTTAACATTCATACTATTTATTTTAAACCTACAGTCTATAAAAAATCCTTAAAAAAAGGCTTTTCAGAAACTGTAGGTATTTATTTTAATGTCATCTAGTTATAAGTTATAATGAACTAAAAAAATATCTAATTTTTATTTATATAATATGGCTTTGCCCAGCAGTGGGACAGTATAGTCTAGGGGGAAAGTATATAGTATGATATAATATGATTATTTTAAAGTTAAAAAACATTAAGGTCTTAGTACATGGGTACAAGTTTTGAATACCAAACTTATCCGTACGTATCCAAGCTACTATCGCCATACAAACTCATAAGGGTTTGTATACACACGCGTTGCAACTAAAGTCGTCAGGAATCGGAGACTTGTAGCATCGTGTGCGAAGGTCCTTACCAATCACAGCTTGGTTTTAATCGATATTTCAAAAATAAAGGTTTTTAAGATATTTATAAAACCATATTTACATTTAGACATTTATTTGCTTGAATAGTGTTCCTACAATTAATGTCAGACACTTGTGTATGTGTTAAATGTCTTGTGTCTAGTCTAATTATTTAGTTTATTATAACTCTTACTAGATGACATTACAATAATGGAAGTAAGAAGATACCCAACAATTTATATCAATCTGTTTTGTGTAAAAATAAATATATTTATGTTAAGACTATTTATAGTGAGACAAACTGTGTATTGTAATATAAACTCATTAATTTATTAACAATACAAAAACTATAACTTTAGTAACTGTAAGTTTGCACTAAAAACATTTAAAACTGTATATAACAGTCATATTTTAAAACAAAAATTATGAATATATCATCAAAGAATTTTACTGCCTGCAGACATCATTTAAAATATTGCTATGTAAATTTAACAAATGTCTAAAATTTATTTTTTATATTACTTATAAATTTAAATGTATTGATGATGATGATGATAGAATTCAATGTATTTCAATACATACAATATTCGCTAATCTGTTAAAAGGTCTATCTGTCAATTGCCCAATGAGAGACAAGAACCACATGATATTGGCAGAAAATAACAATTAGATCATTTAAAAATTAATTATGGTGATCTGATCCCAAGCTAAGCAGAGTTTGTGTTATGGTTAACAGACAACTGATAAGTAAATTACATCCTTACACAGAACAAATGATCGTGCTCATCACACAAACATGTGTCCTGGGTGGGAATGACCACGAGCTCCGGTATAGCAGTCAGGGTCACTAACCACTAGACCAACAGGCCCGTCAAACATTTTCAGTGCAAACGCACAGTAATATCAACAAATAATTTTGTTTCACTATAAATGTCTAACTACCTTACTTGTATAACTTGTACAATTTCCTTCTTACTTCATCAGTAACTTGCAATTTATTGGACATGTTGAGTTATGATATCATGATACAATATTTGTAAGACTTGACTTGTATGACTAACTTTTATTAATACTTAAACGCATATGCATCTCTTTCTAACTTAAGGAGAGATACATGTGTAAGAGTGAGACAGATGTATGTTTGAAAACTGCTTTTTTTTTAGCCTATGTTGTGTTCGGCTTCCAGTCTCCCCGCCAGCTGAACACCAGTATGTTACAGAGCGACTGTCTGTCTGACACGCAACACATTTACTGCGGGATAAAATGTCTTGAAGACTGGTTTACTATTATAAATGCGTGTTTTAATAGATATTACTTTATACCTGTCTATCTCTGCCACTAAAAAGTATTATTATAGAAATAAAGATAAACGTCTCACAATGTTTTTTTTTTCAGAATAAATATTTACCCTAATAAATGTGTATGCAAAGGACAATGCCAGAAACTCTATAGAACTTTGACCCATGCAGTAAAATTCGTTTACAAGCATGCCATATGCAGCATTTTATTGCTGTTTTATTACTGATAACGAAACATATGTCTTAATGCATTTAGAACTTACGGTTTCTGTTTAAATCTAAGAACAATAATTACATTTAGGTGCCTTAAGTTTTCGGACAGCATTAGGTTAGGTGTAGTTTATATTGTGAAAATAAATAAATAATTGCTGTTTATCGTTATAATGCCATTGTTGGGCGGGAGTTCAGCATGAGGAAAGAGGGTATTATTATAGATACAGACCCGGCAGTATCGACCCGAATCACAGAGCGAATGAAATGAATGACATTGACATTTTGACATAGCATGTCAACGACGTTCCAATAACCAAACGCGCGAATGCATAACAATGATTGTAATTGACTATAATAATGTACACAATTATTTACATAACAATTGTTTTTTATTAATTAACTATCTATACTTGAATAAAATATATATTATGTTTTGTAAAAAATATTTTACGCTACATGAGATTTTTTTTTATTAACAGATCTCTTCAGTCCGTCTTTTATGCGTACAAAGTAACGCAAATGGTCGCCAGAAAAACGGGAAATAGACCCGGGGGTTTAATTCCTTTTTTTAATCATTTCTTATCCGCAAGTATAACAGATTTACAGTTCATTATCAAAGGATCTTATATTCATAAGATTATTTTCATTAATTTACATTTTTTGTAAATAGGTGGGTCACGATCTGGCATTGTCCTTTGAGTTCAATCGGAAATCGGAAGTGACTTTAATTTATCTTCCAAAAAAAGCATATTTTTAACTTCAATATATTGAAAGCTAGTCGAACGCCAAATTCCACGCCCCTAGGCCTGCCGTATATAATAGTTTAGCAGAAAAACCCAAAATATATAACATTCGGATGAATCGAACCCAATACCGAGCGCTCGACTGCTTGAATACTAAGACATTTTACTCAATAACAAAATACTAATAACATCATAATTTAAGACGTTTATAAAAGTATATTCTTCGCCTTAGAGTATTTTGTGTAAGAATAGAGTGCGCATAAGTTGTGCCGAGCATAAGCTTATGTTAAGCTGTAAGTATTTGCTCTTATTTCGATATTAAATAGCTATTTTCGAGATAATATTACTAAAACGACGCTATATCATATTGTGTCTGCTTGCGACCACGGCCCGTGTAACCCGGTCGAAACGTCAAGCCCCAAAAAGGTGTTTTATGCATGTCTCACGCTAATTCCCGTTTGATAACATTGGCAAAAACATTCAGCGCGATAGTTTAAAAGTTAGTATGACGGTTAGTGACACAAATTTACCGTCGCTTGTTCATACTTAAAGCGCACTGTATGCTTCACTTTTTCATACTCTAAGGTAACACCTTAGTGACAGAGACTTGTTGGATTAGAAGATAGAACATTCCTATTATTGAGTTTTATTTAAGTATTCAGTTAAAAGCTAGCCACACAGTCAAGTCCCCCACTAGTGTATCATGACGTCACACGCTACGTGTATGTGTGTGTGTATGTGTGTGTGTATGGTGTGTGTGTGTGTGTGCTACGTGTGTCTGGCGAGTTCGTAGAAGAGCACGTACGCCTCCGACGACACCACGTTACGACTGCTGATCGGGGTCACTCTGCAAATGCAAGGAAATAGTCATTATTATTATGGCTAAGAATACATAACATTTTTTAAATCTCTGTATCTAAAGGACTGATGAAGTAATGTTTTTTTTATAAAGTCTACAACTCGTGACGATGTATTATTAGACTTTACCTATTTATCACTTAAGAATATTTATGTTGTTTTGATTTGTTAAATATTGCGAACAAATATGTTACCTAAAAGACATAATATTCTAAATGAAAATGTCAAATAATGATATAAAATAAATGTAATAAAAACATAAGAATACAATGAATAACAAAAAAATGTTTATTCAACAAAAAAGGGGAATACTCTAAAATCTTTTAAAAATGAAACCTAAAAAACCTTACAAAAAAGAACACAATATAACAAAAATATATTCATCTTTGCTTTTGCGTTCTAATAAAATTATACAAAAGTATCTTATTCTAACTGCACTTTTAGACGCACAACAAAAAAAAATCTGATTTAAAAAAAAAACAATATGACCGTATTCACTATAAAAAATCATTATGAAATATCTGCTTCAGACAAACACTAGATAAATTTTTATATATTTGTAGATAAAAGCTATTATTTTATAAAGGTGTACCTTTATATCGTGTCCGTTGAATTTCAGCCGCTATCGTTACGAATAAATAATTGTGTCAGAGAATGTTTCATAGAGCTTTGGGTTAGCTATGACGCATTCTCTTGATACCTACGAGAATCTGTCCGTCCGTCCGTCTGTCTATGTGTCAAACAGTCTACAAGGTTACAGGGAGAAAGTCTGTCCGTTTAGCTGTGTCTGTCCGTCTGTCTGTGTGACTAGTTAATATAAAGTAAGGGAACGGAGGCAAGTGCAAGGTTATTTATTTTACTCACTGTTAAAAATGCCCTTAAATACAAAAAATGTGTCTTACTCGTTATATAGGCTGAAAAGATATTAGCCATGTTTGTCCAACCATTGATCGTTGCTACAAATGTCAAATGAATATTTAAATTAGTTTTCTCTATTTATCCATCTATCTAACCAAGTTTTTTTTTTAATTAAGTCTAATCGTTAATTTGTCAGTCTATCCCGTCCACCCATTTCTTAATTTGACTTAATCTATATATCTATCCGCCCGTCTGTCATTCATTTCTACGCTATTATAACAGACTTCCGTCCGTTCTGTCCATCCATACGACTGTCTTCTACCCTGCTTGGTCGAGTCCGAATGCAGTTATTTCTACACACCTGTACCCCTAATTTTTCTTGTTCAATATACCCTTTTGTTTACCCCCTCCACCCTTTATATTAATACTTTCTGTCTGTCTGTCCCTGTATCAGTGGGTACATACCTGGAGTCGTTGTACTCGTGCCAGTCGCCGGTGTAGGGGTGCTTGCAGTACGCCGTGTAGTGCCCCGAGTACGTCGTGCCTGCAAACATAGGCAAATACATATTCAATACTAATGGTGGTATACATACATATAATCAAGCCTGTTTCCCGTAGGGGTAGGCAGATACCACTGCTTTCCACTTGCTATGATCCTTACACACTTGTTTCGCTTCGTCCACTGTCATTATTCCCTTCATACATGCTGTTCTTAACACATCTATTACTTCTACATGCATTTTCGTAAATTGAGGCTTTAATTTCTATAAGAGGGTTAAAACTCGAGAGGTTTGGCATTGTATGTTGAGACACAGGTCCTGTAGTTCTGCTGCAGAGGTTCCCAAGTTGTTTAACATAAGCCCATAAAATATTTGTGGCGTTAAAAATGTCGTGGTGGCCTAGCGGTTCAATGAACGGATTTGACGGCAAGTACCAATGTAACTTTCAAAAGTTATATGTACTTTCTTAATTATTCCAAGATACTTCTGACTAACGGTGAAGGAAAACATCGTGAGGAAACCTGGATTACAAAATTTGGGATCTGAAATCGCCCGCAGAGCAAGCGTGGTGATCAATGCTCGTGCCTTCTCTATATGGGAAGAGGCCTGTGCCCAGCAGTGGGACGTTTATAGGCTGTTATTATTATTATATTATCATAATAAAGGTAACATACCGGAGTGGTTGCTGACGGCGTACAGGTTGTAGACAGGGTGCTGCGAGCGCGCGGCGGCGAAGGGCGACATGTCGAGGCCGGACAGCGGGAACTCCACCAACACGTTCAGCTTGCCGCGGAACCGCTCCGTGGGCGAGAACCTGCCACACAACCATACACATCGCATTATATTACTAGCAAATTGTACAACAAATATTATTAACCTGTATAGGTCGCGTCCAACGAAGTTGCATTTGAAACTATAGAGTGAGCCTATCAGAGTTTAAACCGTAAGCACTAGTGTGAACAAGTGTGGTCGTGAATTATGTATGAAGATGGAGCTTGACGTTTTAAAAAATCTATCTAAACACTAATATTATCCTGACAATGTCAAAACCATCGATATTTTCGTATATAAGTTTCTCGTTGCGCGAAAATTAACTTAAATTAAAAACGAAATGTACTAGGATCAGACTAAAAACTGCTCTCGCTTGGCACAAGGGGAACCTAGCGATAGTAGCAGTCTATGCATATCATACGTCGATGGTCGCGTCACGCTAGCTGTCAAGATGCGCAGAACGCGATGTATCGGTCTGTTTGGTGGTATGAAGTGCGGGGGGCACGAGCCGCATGTTTGCCGGTGCGCTATTGGTTCGTAGGACGACCTTCGCCTGCCGAATTGTATACTCATGCGCAAACGTACCCTCCCCACCTTCCGCCAGCGTTCTTTTTACCTAACGCGACCTATATAGTACATATTAGGACAATTTTAATACAATGAAGAGTAGTCGAAGACCAGTTCTAGTAATTGCTTCTGATAGTCTATCCAATCTTTTAAGCATTTTTCATGAAGTAACAAGCACCAATGGATTGAAAAGAAGGATTTTTTTCTAGGTATTTATATTTGCGTCATTTATGAACTGATTTATGACATTTAATTAAAAAACTGCCTCTTAACCTAGTGGTGCTAAGCGCGACTGGCACACTAGAGGTCTTGGGTTCGATTCCCGAATCGACCAGTGTTATTGGGTTTTTCCATGAAATTCTCAGTAGCAGGTATGAGTTTGGATTTGTGGCCGGTTAGTGGCAATAGGCTCGCCCCCTATTACATGGGACCTAAACATACCGGCGAACTGTGGGTGTACATTGGTACACCTCTGCCTACACCTTCTGGGATACAGGCGTGATGATATGTTATGTTATTAATGCTCCGTAGATCTTCCGATGTCATAAGCAAACACTACATGTCCTTAAATTGTAAGCATATAATATCATCCACGTATATAATATGTATTGTAGTACCGTTTGAGATGCAGCACGAGCACCTGCGGGAACTTCTGCACCGTGAACCACTTCAGGCACTTGCGACGCACGCCGCACTTCGAACACGTCTGCAACACATAACACCAATGATATTATAATAAACAGATATGTTACACCCATACAAAACAATCGAAAAAAGTGTTCCGCGCAGCAGCGGCAGCTCACATGTCAAAATGAGACAAAAGAGATAGCGCGATAAAACCCATAAGAAAAAAAGAGACAAATAGTGTTGTTGTTAATGGCAATACGTCCCAATTAGGACGTTTTCGAGTCTTCACGATTGCACGCTTATAACATATCTATTGTTTAGAATATCATTGCATAACACACAATATTATTAATTCAACGTTAATATTTGTTACACGCTAACCTCGAGAGGGGCTGAACTAATTTCCTTAATTATTCTGACTTCGCCTCCGTCAGAAAAAAAAGAATGACTATGAAGACATCGGAAACGCAAACTACTGATCGTGCTCATCACACAAACATGTGTCCTGGGTGGGAATGACCACGAGCTCCGGTATAGCAATCAGGGTCACTAACCACTAGACCAACAGGCCCGTCAAAAAAACATTGATTTGTTTGAGTATGAGTACAATTCTTTTTTTTACATATAAAAGTAATTTAATGTAGGTTACATTATTTACAACTCAAGAACGGCAGAACCAATTTGACTAAAAAATTATCGGGAGGTAGCTTAGAACCAGGAGACTGACATAGGATACACATTATTTACCGCAAGTGTCAAAAAAATATTTTGCATTTTTACTGTTTACATGCTCAATATTTTTGTCTTCGAAATAAAGATAGAGAATTTAAGTCTGTCGAAACTCATCGTGCGTTTCATTGTAACAATATAACATATTATTATAAATGTGTCCATACCGGTTTCTCGTCTCCGTCCATCTCCTCCTCGCGCGTGAAGTGCTGCAGACACTGCTGCAGCTTCAGGTTGCCCGTGCGAGACGGGATCGGCAAACTGGACCAACACAAACATTATTATAACAAAATAACATAATATTAAACTGACATAACGCCACTAATATTTGATTTTACACAATTTTCAAAAGTTGCAAATTATATCCCGAATTGCCTAAAAAGCGTACCAAAATAAATACATCTAAAGAAAATTTGTTATTTCTCATGAAGAACCTCTGTGGAATTCGACAATAGAGGTTGAAATTTGTGTCAAGATAACAAATCACCAAGCTGTCAGAAAAAAGTAATTCAAAATAACAGAAAACTATATTATATACAATCTAGTGTTAAAATTACAATGACACTCGTCTTCTGCAGTTTTAAAGAAAATAATACTATCTCGCTGCATGTTTATAGTAATATTATAGAACGGGGATTACCGCGTACATGCTTAAATACAAGTCGCAATACACGGCCGGTGTAACCCGGTCGAAACGTCAAGCCCTAAAGGTATTTATGCATGTACGCGCTAATCCCCGTTCTATAATATTACTATAAACATGCAGCGCGATACTTCAAAAGTTATTAACCCATCACGGCCTTTAGCGTGAAGTTTGATAGTATTTTTTTTTCATGCTGCTGTTATCAAATGGTTTGTTAGGCACCTCGCGCACTCGACGGTCACGACCACGACCAGTGGCCGCAACGATCACATTTACTAAGTGGCTAAGTGCGCGACGTTTATATGGTTTTTTAGTAAATCTGATCGTTGCCACTGGTCGTGGTCGTGACCGTCCAGTGCGAGAGATGTTCTTTGGTCATACAACCACAGTATTTAATTTAATTTTGTTATGCGACTTCGCTTTTAGATACTGTGGGTATATAAATTTATTCGAATAATTTGAAAAAATGAATTTGTTTATTTAGATGATATCACCCAGGTGAACAAAGTGTAATATAAGGGTGTAACGAGCATGTTGTGTGGTGTCATGAGGTGACGAGGTGATGTAGCGGTCTGACCTGAGGTCCCAGAAGGGGTCGAAGGTGACGCTGTCGTGGTGGCAGTGCGTGCAGCGCAGCGTGGACTTCAGCTGCCCCACGAAGATGTCGCCCACGCGACTGTCCTCCATGCGCAGGTAGCGGGACCACGCCTCGGCCGCCTTCGCCGAGTCACTAAACCAGGGAGACGAGAACTTATTACCATGAGACATAAAAAAAAACAACAATAAAAGTACTAAAAATAACGAATTTTGGAGTTCCGATGGGTTCCGATGGACCGCGCCAAATAAACAAGTGTTTGAGGTACTATGAAATTATGGACCGACATTACTGCGTCGTTAAGACTTACATTAAGGTTTACGAGTCGTTTGACTTTAATCGCATCCGCCTTATGGCTGAGGCGATTGGAACCAACCAACCTCGCCTCGAACGGTAAAGAAAAACATCGTGAGGAAACCTGGATTCCAAAATTAGGATCTGAAATCGCCAGCAGAGCAAGCGTGGTGATCAATAAAAAAAAAAAAATTGCTAAATTTCAGGTTTAACCGGGGAGATGGTATAAATGAGTTTTAAATACTGTCTGTCTATACGTCTTGAGGAACACAACATTTTGCCGGAATAATCAATTATTTTCAAGGCCTTCATACGCCTGATGTAAAACATTTTGTGCCCTTATTATATTATAAATAAACTTAAACCTATATTATAATCCAGCCCTTGAGAGAATGCGTTCCTGACAGGTGGTGGTCAACAGGAAGATATACCTTTTATGTCGTGTTTACTAAACGTTAATTACTATCACTTATATTTTGTCTTATAAATGAATAATATCATTAAAAACTATTGTATACACCGTGAAAATTGAATCGTTGTTTTCTCGCGGCAGGACGATTACCCATCAGTAGTACTATCGAAATACAAAGTTTAACTTAAAAAACATAATGTTTTTTTTTTCACATCATTAAAAAAGTATTCATAAACTCGAAAGAGCGATAATCAATAGTAGTTCACTCACTAGAGATCACGTAGGCACCTGTAGGTAACACGAAACGCACACGCCGCCGCCACGTGTTGTCGGCAAACTTACAAAGAAAGAATCAATAATAAATGTTCAGAGCAAAATAAGCTCTCGGTCATGGTGATACGGTATAAATTAGCTTGCATGCACGCGGCAAGCGCCGAAACACAATAGAATGCCGCCAAATGTTGCGCTCTGTGCCTACGGCTTAGTACCTATGACCTATTACTTATTAGTTAGTGTTCTGTGCGCGAACGTCGATGACGTCAAGTGATGAATGTGCGATGAAAGTGCTCAACACAGAAGGACTGCATCCTTAGCATTTTTTTTTCGTGGCGGGCCACACCCTTGGCCACCGAGGAGCCCGGCCTTGACTCCCTTGGACTTTTATTTGTGGTAGAGTCTGAGCTCAAGAACTTGGTGTATCGTGAGGAACACCAAACACGCGACTCTTTGATAAGTGCGATAGTGGACGCTTTTAATATCGTGAGACGTGACAGAGACACTTTAATGAAACTGAAAGACAATCAGTTAAAACGTGCTCGTTTGTGCATTGAACGTAGTGGTTTACATTTCGAACAATTACTCCGCTACCGTTAAGTGTAAGTACTCGTACTTTGTAAATAAACATTTAAAAGTAGGTTAGGTAATCAAAATCATTGTAAATGAGTCGATTCCATTTTTAAATACCTACGCCTTAAATACTTAATTATCAAATTCCGACTTTTTTTAAAGATACCTATTTTGATTTTTTAAGTATTTATGACGATCCTAAGCCCGTAAAAGTTTGAAGCGAAAATTTGAATTACTTATTGGTTTTGTGTTTTATTAAATCACGAGTAGCGATCAGCTGATTTACACGCGAAGTGCAACGACCGCGCGGCGTTCGGGGTAACCGCGCGCCCGCCCGCGTAGGTATAGCGCGATGTATTACTACTGATTCAAGTCACTTTCGAGTTTTGTTTATAACAATTGTTAATCCGCCATTTATTGAGTCTAATTTTTTTTACATATATTAATCGATTGTATGACCGATACAAACTCATTTCGCTTCGGGAAAACAACGACTTGATATTCACCCTGTATAAATGAATTATATAACTCGTTTTTAATTTCCCCGTACAAATCAAGACCAACTGACTTGTTTATTGTAATATAATTCTACGGGAATTTCAGACTCAGTCTGCCCGTGACCATGACACCTGCAAAGATGTCGAAACGTCGGGACCTAAAATCTAAAATTAAACCGCGAAAAAGTCCGTACAATGAGTTGTTATTTCAACGAATTATATCATTAAAAACTATTCGATATATACGAATTACAGAACTCTGTTTTTATTACTTTATACAAATGACAAGCAACTGACACATGTCAGGGCGCCATTCCCTCAGCGTCCGGAGTGTACCTGTGAAGTGTACACACCTGAGCGTGTCGTCGATCTCAGTGATGATGGGCTTGGGCTTGCAGGTGACGCGGTTCACGTCCTCGTGCAGGCCCTCCAGCAGGTAGCGCAGGAACTCCTGCAAGCTCACCCGTATTGTATACCACGTAAGGTTGGTATTGCTGTGTGTTTGTGTTACGGTATTTAAGACTAAGCCCTCTTACGCACTAGCGTTTAACCGCGGGGGCGGGTAACCGCGCGATCCAGTTCAATATGCAACCGCTTGGCGGTTAAGTGCGTACAATCACAAGCGGTTGCATATTAAACTGTAAATGCGGCCACCCCTGCGGTTAACCGCTACTGCGTAAGAGGGCTAAGGGGTCTAATCACTTTTATCGACGCGGAATCGGCTTAAGCCGAGTTCGTATCACGACGCTATTCGACTTATAGCCGATCAGCTGTTGCGATTGCTGAGATGCTACAGCAGTCGTAAACGTTCGGATAGATTCAGCTCCGTACGGATGCGACCGACAAACGCCAGTCAAGCTGAGCCGCTGTGAATGGTATTAGTAACACCCTTATTACGTCAACATAAATGCTTTCTTGACCGGTGTCAGCCAATTCCGCATCGATAAATGTGGGGAGACCCTTATTGTGTAGGAAGTAAGATTGGTAATGCTGTGGTTATGTCTTACGGTAGGTGAGACTTATTGTAAGGGCGATAAGGTTTACAATTCCGTGTTTTTGCATCACGGTAATATGTGATGCTTATCGTTAGGGTGTAAGGTTTAAATTGCGATGATTTTGCAGTCTAAGTTCAATCTCGGGAAATACGACTAGAGATAGTTAAAAGAATTGAAGTTTATATGACTGGTGATGGCTTATATAGGTGTGTCTATCTTTCTATGTCACTGTATATCTGATCTTTTTATGTGTTTTGATAAGTTTACATAAAATATTATTTTAGCTACGGATTCGACATTTTGAAACCGACTTCTCCGAGAAACAATATCGAAAAAAAAGACAGGGGGTTATTTAATATTGTGTAAAGTCTTTTCTGATTTAATATCCGTATATGTGTGTTGTGGGAAAGTTTATCTTTCCCACAGTTTCCAGCATGACAATTGATCATACCTGTGCATCCTGCTGACTATAGCCCATGAACCGTGGCGCGAACCTCTGCACCTGCGACTTGAAGCTGGTGGTGTTGACGACGGCGTCGCGCTCGCCGCTGCGCCACAGCTCCTTGATCAGGCTGCCGAACGCTGACACATATTGGAACGTTTATTATTGCTTTTATTAGAATTGATTGGACAAAGATGGATGGTATAAGTTATTTGTTGATATTGTGGGTCCCAAGTCAATGCATTTAATATAATAAGAAATACTACAGTAAAATGTCGATCGACACGAAAAGAAGACAGTAAACTGCTAAGTGTAACCCACGAGGAATCATTCGGAATCATTTGGAATTTTGTTATTTTTTTATCAAAGTATATTTTTAAACCCGAAATTGGAATGTCCCTGTGGATTTTTATTTTATTTATGGCATTAAAATTTGCCTGACTTCAATAAACTTTAATTGGGACAAACTCTGCAATATCAATCATTTGTTTTTAACGACCTCGCGTAATCCTGGAATTGAAAAGCTCCTCCTTTCGCAGTCAGTCAAAAGAATCACTTAATAATAATGTATGTCTAACCTTTAATAAGCGCGCCCTTCATGCCCGACAGACTAGTGTTGATATCGTCAGAGTACTTGTCTTCCTGCAGGTACTCCAGCAGCGGCTTGGTGTTGGAGAGACACTGCAGTCACTCACCTTTAATAAGCGCGCCCTTCATGCCCGACAGACTAGTGTTGATATCGTCAGAGTACTTGTCTTCCTGCAGGTACTCCAGCAGCGGCTTGGTGTTGGAGAGACACTGCAGTCACTCACCTTTAATAAGCGCGCCCTTCATGCCCGACAGACTAGTGTTGATATCGTCAGAGTACTTGTCTTCCTGCAGGTACTCCAGCAGCGGCTTGGTGTTGGAGAGACACTGCAGTCACTCACCTTTAATAAGCGCGCCCTTCATGCCCGACAGACTAGTGTTGATATCGTCAGAGTACTTGTCTTCCTGCAGGTACTCCAGCAGCGGCTTGGTGTTGGAGAGACACTGCAGTCACTCACCTTTAATAAGCGCGCCCTTCATGCCCGACAGACTAGTGTTGATATCGTCAGAGTACTTGTCTTCCTGCAGGTAATCCAGCAGCGGCTTGGTGTTGGAGAGACACTGCAGTCACTCACCTTTAATAAGCGCGCCCTTCATGCCCGACAGACTAGTGTTGATATCGTCAGAGTACTTGTCTTCCTGCAGGTACTCCAGCAGCGGCTTGGTGTTGGAGAGACACTGCAGTCACTCACCTTTAATAAGCGCGCCCTTCATGCCCGACAGACTAGTGTTGATATCGTCAGAGTACTTGTCTTCCTGCAGGTACTCCAGCAGCGGCTTGGTGTTGGAGAGACACTGCAGTCACTCACCTTTAATAAGCGCGCCCTTCATGCCCGACAGACTAGTGTTGATATCGTCAGAGTACTTGTCTTCCTGCAGGTACTCCAGCAGCGGCTTGGTGTTGGAGAGACACTGCAGTCACTCACCTTTAATAAGCGCGCCCTTCATGCCCGACAGACTAGTGTTGATATCGTCAGAGTACTTGTCTTCCTGCAGGTACTCCAGCAGCGGCTTGGTGTTGGAGAGACACTGCAGTCACTCACCTTTAATAAGCGCGCCCTTCATGCCCGACAGACTAGTGTTGATATCGTCAGAGTACTTGTCTTCCTGCAGGTACTCCAGCAGCGGCTTGGTGTTGGAGAGACACTGCAGTCACTCACCTTTAATAAGCGCGCCCTTCATGCCCGACAGACTAGTGTTGATATCGTCAGAGTACTTGTCTTCCTGCAGGTACTCCAGCAGCGGCTTGGTGTTGGAGAGACACTGCAGTCACTCACCTTTAATAAGCGCGCCCTTCATGCCCGACAGACTAGTGTTGATATCGTCAGAGTACTTGTCTTCCTGCAGGTACTCCAGCAGCGGCTTGGTGTTGGAGAGACACTGCAGTCACTCACCTTTAATAAGCGCGCCCTTCATGCCCGACAGACTAGTGTTGATATCGTCAGAGTACTTGTCTTCCTGCAGGTACTCCAGCAGCGGCTTGGTGTTGGAGAGACACTGCAGTCACTCACCTTTAATAAG
This sequence comes from Autographa gamma, assembly GCA_905146925.1. Taxonomy (NCBI): domain Eukaryota; kingdom Metazoa; phylum Arthropoda; class Insecta; order Lepidoptera; family Noctuidae; genus Autographa; species Autographa gamma. The sequence goes on along the minus strand of LR989878.1, from coordinate 435,763 downwards.
CGCGCCCTTCATGCCCGACAGACTAGTGTTGATATCGTCAGAGTACTTGTCTTCCTGCAGGTACTCCAGCAGCGGCTTGGTGTTGGAGAGACACTGCAGTCACTCACCTTTAATAAGCGCGCCCTTCATGCCCGACAGACTAGTGTTGATATCGTCAGAGTACTTGTCTTCCTGCAGGTACTCCAGCAGCGGCTTGGTGTTGGAGAGACACTGCAGTCACTCACCTTTAATAAGCGCACCCTTCATGCCCGACAGACTAGTGTTGATATCGTCAGAGTACTTGTCTTCCTGCAGGTACTCCAGCAGCGGCTTGGTGTTGGAGAGACACTGCAGTCACTCACCTTTAATAAGCGCGCCCTTCATGCCCGACAGACTAGTGTTGATATCGTCAGAGTACTTGTCTTCCTGCAGGTACTCCAGCAGCGGCTTGGTGTTGGAGAGACACTGCAGCACGCTGTTCATGAAGCATGTGTTGCCGATGTTGCGGAGCCCGTTGAGGCCTGGAAATTGATGGGTGGGTGTATAAAATATGGACAACATCACATACATTGCTCTTAACACAAAGTAGCTAAAGCACTTGTGTTATGGAATTCAGGGACAACAAAGGTACCACAAACACCCAGACCCGAGGCAATGTAGCGAAGTGGGTCTGCATTGTCCCGACCGGGGATCAAACCCGGGAGCGGAGCCCGTTCAGACTTGGGAATGGATGGGTGGCTGTTAAGCGAGCTCACGGTAAAGCTCGCGGCAGTCTGGGTGGGAATGACCACGACCTCCGGTACAGCAGTCAGTGTCACTAACCACTAGACCAAGAGGCACGTCCAATACAATAGTTTTTTCTATTATTATTTTTTTTGGGGAAATTTATGTTGTTTTTATTTATTTGTAAGTGCGACTCACCGCTCGATTGGCTCGGCTGCTTGTCGGAGCGCGACTCTGCGACCGAGTCGGATCGCTCGCTGCTCCGCCGCAGACCGCTGGGACCGCTTTTACCACCGGCCAACTCCTGTACACAACACTAGTATTAAAATATATGATGCGACATTTTTGTCGATGCGATTTTTTGTCGCAAGATTTTTTTTACTTGTCTATTTTATGTCAAAAAGTTTAGGTAGGTTTAGGTAGTTTTTTTTTCTATTCAAAGCTGATCAACTGAAATGTTTGAAAATAGTTTAAACTGATCTACCTTTTAGGAAGTTAAAACTGCGACTAATAATCCTTGCGACAAAATAATCGTACGACTTTATATCACACCAAATGCACATGCGTTCCACTAATACACGGAAAAACAACGCAAATAATATCGGATAAACATAAAGTATGGAAAGTGGAACGTAGGGCATAAATAATGCATGCATGAAGGTAAGTGATTAAAATGCATGCTAGATGATACGACAAATAAAACGCAAAAATTGCGACACACGACAAAAAAATCGCAAATTTAATAGACACACCAACATTTAATACTTACCTTTTAATGTAGAGTGACGGAGAAAAAAACAACTAAGTTATGTACCAAAAATCTTTCGAAAATATTATTTACGTTACAAAATAACACCAGCCTGTAACTGTCCCATTTTCAATTGATACAGGCTGGTAAAAGATATGGAAGAAACTCTTACTAAAAATCTAATCGTCACAAAAATATTAAACAATGTAACAAACTTAACACATGCCGATTATAAAATACTCGCACTAGTTGACAATAAAAAAAACGTAAAAAATGTATCAGTTGAAAGAAACCTAATATTCTAGCGAATCATTTAATAATCTTAATAAATCTCTTTAAGCAATACTGTGTCAAAACCATCTAACATCAAAATAAGTAACACATCTAGATCAAAGAATTAGTTACCTAAAAACATAGAAAACAAAACCTTAATTTGTATGGCTCAGCCCTTGTTAAAAAATGTCATTTCTACAAGCGCTAACGATGATACAAATCGCTTATATGTATGGAATTGACAATTCTATGAGTCACGTGACTTATACTTGCCACTTCCATACATTAGAAAGATTTGATAAGCGTTAACGCTTGTAAAATTTCATTTGTCTTCACTTTTAAATAGTGGGAAAAGCCATTTATGAATCTTTAGGTTATAATATTTTTTAATTTACTCGTTAAGATATAATACGCTTACTAAAATCGCGAATAATTGAGTCTGGATGTTTGTATATTAATTTATTTAAATAGATGATACCGTTAACAAATATATGCGTGCTTATGTACCACTATGAGTTTGTTTGACGGAAATCGCTTGGAGACTAAAATCTCAAGGTATCGGAGAATAGTGTAGCCTTATGGACGAAATGCCCTAAAGCTTTGGTTTCCTAGGATAGCGGTGCCGTCATATAGCGGCCGTAATATTACGGACGCAAAAAGACGGCCGTCTTTACGGTGACGACATGTGGAAAGTTCCACGGCCGTTTTAACACACCGTCAGTCATTTTTTTAAAACAAACGTCAAACGAAAAGCATCCAAGATAGAAAATGGACGACCTTGATTTAGCTTTAGTAATTTACTTGGAGGATGAACTATCATCAGAAGAGGAAAATAGTCGTATGGCGGAAGACGATTTATTCAAATCTCGTGGTACTGAAGGTGCATTTGAGATTTTAGTACGTCGTCGTTTACTGAGCAATGAAGAGAAATTCAGAGAATACTTTCGCCTTACACCACAGTTATTTGATTACGTACTTAACCACATAAGACATGATTTGAGTTACAAACCATACAATAGACACACAAAACCAATAATCCCAGAACAAAAACTGTGTATACTTCTTAGGTAAGTCAATAAAAGAACATTTTAATTGGTCCTGTATTTATTTAATATTATCAGTTTTGCGAAACTAAATATATTTGTCCTTGTTCATCTACTCTAATTAAACGAGTGCCTGGCTGTTCATCGACTGTAATCAGTGAAGTGTCTTGCGGAGAAGGAGCTACAATTAGTGAAGCACTAGTACTACTCGTAGTAGTTGTGGTAGACATTGGCGAAGGAACAATATCTGCATAATAATCACTATTGCTAGTATTGGGTCTTGGAGATAAGGCACAGACTTGAGGTGAATTGTTTGAAATTTGGCGTAATTCAGCATTACCAACTAATGATCCTATTTGCAACCTTAATTGTACTTGCTCGTAAGGTGGCAGCTTCTTTACTATTTTTGCCATTGAACCAAAAAAGAGATCATTTTCATCTAAACCACTTTGAGTAGAATTCCGATCAGCAATTTTCTTAAGTAGGTTTAGACGTTCTTGACTGTGTGCATTATGTTTCCGTTTCTTATCGCTGCTCTTAGCTTTATTTTCTTTTTTGTGATTATCTTCTGTTTCCTGAGTGTTTGATTGTGTTTCTTCGTTGTTGTGAGTATTTTCCATTATCATAGCCCCGTCTTCCGAGGTTTGTATTCTTTCGCTGATATCATGAGTGTTTTCCATTATCACACTATTATCTCCTGAGTTTTCATCTACAACATTCGTAATACTGCTTCTTTGGGATGAAGGAAGGCTGTCCAAGAATGACAGGAGATCAGATCTTTTCTTTGCTGCTTCTCCGCTTGAACCAGTACCTGGTTTTCCTCTACGTCGAATATAATAGTCTCGTATGTAACACCATCTCTTGGAGCAATCGGAATCTGTAAAAAGTTTATTTAATTTGTAACTATAGCAAAGAATATATAGAGTCATACCCTCAAACAATCTTTCAGTAATATATTATGTAATAGGTAACAAATCCATACTAAGATTAATTACATTCATTATTTATTTCAGGCACTTGGCCACAGGAGAGTCTTATCGCTCGCTTGCCTTTCAGTATCGAGTAAGCCATAGCTGGATAAGCGCTATAATAAAAGAAGTTAGTACTACCATAGTCAAAACCATGCTCCAATTAGTTATACCATTGCCAAAAGATCATCAACTCAAAAGAATCAGTGACCAGTATTTATTAAAGTGGAATTTTCCAAACTGCGTGGGAGCAATTGATGGAAAACACATAAGAATGAAGGCTCCCATCAATAGTGGATCATTATATTACAACTACAAGGAGTATTATTCAATGGTATTGCTAGCAGTCGTCGATGCGGATTGTAAATTTATTGCCATTGATGTTGGTTCTTATGGAAGAGAAGGAGATGCTGGTATTTACTTAAAAAGTAAAATAGGGCAAAATATAAGAAATCAAACATTCAATATACCAGAATCTAAGGCCCTACCTGGAACAAATGATGTGATACCACATGTTTTAGTGGGAGATGAAGCTTTTGCTCTCCACGAAAACTTGATGAAACCCTATCCAAGACAGCAATCAATCCATGATTTATCAAAAGCCGTATATAATTACCGATTATCACGAGCTCGAAGAACTACAGAAAATACATTTGGAATTTTATGTGGTTACTTCAGATTATTTTTCGTACCTATTGCTACTGCCCCAGCTGTGACAGACAAACTAGTAGTGAGCGCTTGTATTTTATATAACATATTACGGGAAGCAAAAGTACTGGCACCTGGTCAAAAACATGTTGATGACCCTCTTTCATTACCTACTGAAAATTTAATACCTCTGGCAAATCGCAATGTTCGAGCCCAAACGAATCCTATTCAAATACGAGAAACATTGAAAAATTACTTCAATGGACCAGGGGCTATTGAGTGGCAACATAATTATGCGACACAACATTAGGCTGTTCTTATATAAGATAAATGTAGCTAATTAAGTACTGTAATGTGAAATGAAAATAGATAATTATAAACTTTTTTTTAAATTGTATATACTTACTAACCTGTTTTTTTTAATATTTCTCCAATTTCACGCCACAAATTCTGTTTCAATTGACTTTTTCTGTATTCTTTACTTTTTATATTATAAATAGCTTCATGGTTACGTACGAAATCTATTAAAATTTCGTCGTCCTCGCTGCTCCAAGAGTTGGAACTCATTTTATAAGTTGTTCCGGTAAAAAAAAACACAAGTACGTATTAAAAAAAGCTTCACCGCTATCAATAAAACGTTCACGAAACCATCTGACACCGACAAGACGGCCGTCATGCAAATGGCGGCACCGCTTTTTGACGTTACGGTGTCAGTTACCGCTCTCTAGGAAACCGCGCCATTTTGTTTACATAGACAACGTTCTAGTGACGTCTTTCACCGCTGCATTACGGCCGCTTTAAGACGGCACCGCTATCCTAGGAAACCAAAGCTTTAGGCTTCCTAACGTCATAACGTTTGAAGCATATGTAGCTAACTATACAATTATATAAGCCCAGAATCGCCGCACCAAAAATACACAAAATGTTAGTAAAACCAAATCAAACGCAAGACAATCGCACGTGCGATTTGCGTACCATTCGGCCGAGCGTCACCGCGGCGAGCTCGACTGCGTACCGACTGTGCGTGCGACCCGCGACCACGACGCGGCGCGACATGCGACCGTTAGGGATCTGTCGCGGCGTCGGACTGCGCTCTTTCGAAATTCGTGGACATTTTTTGGGTAAGTAAATTGATTTTGGGTGTAATAAATAAAATTTTAATTTATTTAAAGAAACAAATTCTAGTTCGAATATTAATTTAAAATGAAACTAAGTACAAAAACAACGGCAAAATATGGTATTGTTTTGCCATCTACAGTTATCTTGCATCATAATAGTGGTAAGAACAACTTAACCTAGACAAGTGACATTTCTCCAACGCTGATCGAATCGCTTAAATGTATGGAAGTGACAAGTCTAAGTAAAATAAATGTCAGTTCCATACATTTGTGCAAGTTCCATTATCGTTAATTGTAGAAATATCACTTGTCTACGGGGACTTAGGGTCAATTCATCATACAGCAGAATCTAACCGAATAAACGCTTCAACCTAAAAGTTCATGTATCAAATTCATCCTTAACGCAACCACTCAATTTCTCCTGACAGAATAAAAGCTGTATTTCGATTTATTTTTTGATCTTTAAAGAAATATAAGCGTAACGAAGTTATGGATGAAAATGCAACACTACCTTTTAAATTGAGGCGTCAATACGCTTCGACTCTGCTTTGGCATGAATTGACCCTAACTGCTTCCATACATTTTGTACTACATTCTACTGTAGTCTACCATATAGTTTTTGATGGTAACATGTGCAACCTGATAAGTATTGACGCCATAGGTGCGCCCCCCCACGACGGGCAGGCGCGGCTGCGAGGGGCGCGGGTGCGCGCGGCTGGGCTGCGGCGCTACACTGCGTGGCCGCGGCTCGAAGCACCGACGACATCCACACCTTTAGTACCACCATAGCATAACGTAATACTCAAGGTGTAGGAGTAAACAAGGGGTAAAATTACGGAGTCTTTTCCTACTGCGGGGCAAAGGCTTCCCAACTTATCATAACCCGTTCCCAAGTTACAGGGATAAAACTACCGAATAATACCAGACAGAAATGTTTCGGTGCTAGGCAGGCCTCTTCCCATATAGCGAAAGCACGAGCATTTGTTCGACCATAGCATAACGTAATTCCCAAGGTTTAGGGGGTAAAACCATCTAATAATACCAGTCTAGAAACGTCCCACCGCTGGGCACAGTCTTCTTCCCATATAGGGAAGGCAAGAATAAAGTAATATCAGCCTATAAACATCTGACTGTTAGGCACAGGCCTTTTCCCATATAGACAAGGCACGAGCAATTTGATCGACCACATCAAAACGTAATTCCCAAGTGTCAGGTAAAAACTACCGAATAATCTATCTAACAATCTTTGAAGCCCGTCTAGTCCTACTGGTGGACAAAGGCCTTCTAACTAATCATAACTCGTTCCCAAGTTTTCATGGTACAACTATTAGTTAATAGTAGGACGTCCTACTGATGGGCAAAAGCATTTTTCCATAAATTGAAAGCAGGAGGATTTGATCGTCCATATCGTAGTTTAATTTAAAAATTACAGAGGTGACGCCATCAAATATTACCGACCTATAAACCGCCCACTCCTGAGTATAAGCCTCTTCCCATATAGAGAAGGCAATTTAAGGATTAAATCACAATACCGGATGTAACGAAGTAAAAATTACTATAGCTAGTCTTATTTTTTGAGCGATTCGTTCGAAAAATAGCGTAAACAACAACTGTTGACAAAAGGGTAGGCAATCAAGTTTAAGATGTGAAACAGATTTAAGAATTTTAATGGACATGTTTAGAATCAAGTAAGTGCCATGGCTAGACTTTATTTACTATATGGTAATACAGGATCAAAGAAAGTAGTTTATGTTTACATATAGTTTAGAAAGAACAAGTATATTTACCTCATGGCCCAGAGCGATCAAGCCCGTTGTCAAGCATGCTAGTATCACTAGTGCCTCGTAGTAAGTAAGCATATAGGTTCTTTGCGGGTAGGAGGAGATCCCCGAGGGAACACTGGTCGACACTATACACAGCACTAAATACACTCAAGGAAGAAGGTAAAATGGTAAGGGAGAGAGTGGAAGGGTTAATGCCAAAATTTGAGGATCGAAAGGGTTGGTACCGCAATCGAAGAGTTAATAAACTAAGAATTTTAAAACCGATTGTTCCGCTAAAACACCACTTAAAGTTTAATAAAAATTATTATCTACTTTATAATAGTTTTATATGTAAAGTCAATGTTTTAGTCCAGTTGCAGGTTTTCTAGTCTTTTTGTAACTTGATTGCACAAACGTGGGACGACACAAGTGTCTAAGCACAAACTGTTTACATCTCAAACTGTCTTCGATCTTACAAAAAGTTTTCACACACTGCAAAAAACGCCTCAAACTAACGCATCGTTACACTTTTAATTTTAAAGGGCAAGGCCCTAAAAAGGTCACAGAACACACTTCATTGTCTCTGGCGCCGCGAGGAGCTGGTTGCTGTCACTTTGACAGCGAAAAGCGCGCGGAAAAATGGCGTTACGTGATACCGGCGGGAAATTGCATTTCGTCGATTATTTACGTTTTGAAGAAGATAATTCCGTGTAGTTAGCTGTCTGATAGTGCGAAGGGGACTGTGGAAGCGCCGTACTAAGTGTGTAAGCCAAAAACCGATGCCAAATTTCACAATCAGCGTACGTAATGCGCGTTGATAATAAATATATATTATTCACGGCTCACGTGGGCTTGGGAGGTTAGGTTGCTACTCGGGTCAAACCCATGAACTTTGACACTTCCCTCAAACATGAAAAACTAGCAAAAGATTTTCTATTTACTGTCCTAAGGCCATCATACCGCACCAATAATTAAGAGTCACATATACTCATATAATAAACAATGCCTGACCTTTCGAATACTACACATAAAAATCTAAAGTAAAAAATAAAGAAAAAAAATATATTTCATTCAAGAGAAAAATCTGATGTATTTTTTTCTGTACTGTCCTTAAAGCCATCACACCACGCCTATCACAATTCCTAAAGGTTCCAATATTTGTGTTGTGTTTTTTTCTGTACTTTCCCTAAAGCCATCACACCACACCAAACACAATATCTATGGTTCAGGTATTTCCCTATATTTTCAATACTAGACATAAAATTCGCAAGTAAACAAAAGGGAAATTCAAAGACTTGTATCTCAGAAAGTTATCGGCCCACAATCTTATCTCGATAAGTTAATGCAACTTACACAATATCAAGGTTAGTCGAAACATCTGCACGAATCAACCGAACATTATCAATTATCGAGAATTTTATTAATTTCCTACTTTCAATGTATTTTGTAATGGTCAAAAAACACGTCCATCAGTGTTTTTCTACCAACAATTTGTCATAATTTTGAACGCTTGCGTCAATATTCATGTTTATAAAGAACTCGCACATTTAGGTATTGTGTACCAATTTTAGCAGTAAGGGTCAATTCATACTGCAGCAGAGTCGAAACGTATCGAAGCGTCGATCTTAAGTTAATATAGCAAATTCGCCCTTAACCCTCGAACGTACGGTTATTTCTTGAAAGTATAAAGAGACAACTAACTCGCGAATAAAAACGAACCTTACGTTGTTGAAATAAGGATGAATGTTACATATTTACTTTTAGATTTAGGCTTTGGTTAGCTTTGATTCTGCTACAGTATGAATTGACCCTAACAACAGCCATCACCCGCAACAAAAACCTTTATTTCCTAAGCAGTAAAATGTCGTGGAGGTCAGATAGGCAGTCGCTCTGTGAACTACATAATTCATCTAAATCTGGTGAGACTAGAAGCCGACCCTTACATAGCTTGGTACAAGGTTACGAAGAAGTTGCAACTGAGTCCTGATTGGTCCTTACTCTTATAGCCCTTTTTTCGGACATTTATAAGATGAAATCAAATATTATTCCCAGTAGGCTGACGGTTCTGCTAGAAGACCAGACTGATATTTACTGACACAATTTATATAGAACTCATAAGACCTACCAGTACAATCTGCTGCAGGAAAACGGCCATAAAGTCCCACTTCACCATAACATCCCTCAACAACACTAGCACTGCACTCATTGTCGCTATGTTACGTCACACTGCATCCGTGACGTCACCACCTCATTTACACAAACATCTTAAGTCACTTGCATATATTGGTTTGCGATTTCGTCCTCACAAAAACTGATATAACTTTCTCGCTGAATTTTATATACGAAACTTTGTTTATCTAGTACTATAATATATTTAAATAGTAAATAGGATTCTTTACCCCAAATTTAACAGTCCAAAAACCATTTAAATCACTTCATAATTCTTTTTCTTTTGTATCCTTTCAAAAGCGATGAAATTCACCTCGAAATTTTGGTCCAAAAATTTCAAGTACAGTTTCCATATACCATACTTTTCCCAAACCATTACATAAGTATTGATAATCTAGGGAATTCTGCAGACGACGCATTGACCCCTCTTTTGGCACCCAACTTTATGCCTCAAACAGTTTTTATTGAAACCGCGGATCTTGGCAGAAGTCGCAAACACAAATTCTCTAGTTAATGGCCAAACAAATCAATATGTACTTCATTTTAGTAGTTATAAGCTGTACCCTGGATCGTATTGATAACCTAAATCGTTCTTGTCCATATTTTCGTTTAAAACTATATAAATTATTAATCTAAACGCGAGGATTTGAATTTGGCTTTCTGGTGGCAAACCTCCTTTTTTGTTATGATTTTGTTAGCTGTAAGTCCTCCATGTACTAATAAATAAATTGCCATTGATTTTGAAGCCTATAAACTTCTAACTTAACCCAACTTTTTTGTCAACATAATCACAATTCACATCAAAACTATCAACTTCTTGAATTAAATCCAAACTTAAGTCCAAATTACACACCACAAAATTTCAGTTCTCGTAAGTCAGTCAAAATTCTCGTAATTTTAAGCACATTTCCTCACGTCAGATTGTTATAAATAAGCGTATGATACTATGTCTAACCTGTTATCACAGTCCATATAATTTTGACAATGACTCTACGTCACATGTTGTATGATTTAGTTAAACTTGGATTATGAAAAAAGTCTACCGATTTTCTTGATAAGCAATCGGCAGATGTTGTCAAGAGACTTACAGTGATAATTTGAAAAAGATTTGAGTGAATATAATTGTGATTTGAGATTGGTATAACACATATTTAGTTATACAAATGTTAAGAGGAAATTGGCACTTGAATTGTGCTAAGTGTCTGAACACGACAGAATGTTTAATCTGCACAAATCCTTGCCCAATAGTGGGACAAAAGTACTAGTCGTCTAAAATCGTATTAGAAATATAATAAACCTTTTTAAACGACCTCAAAAAGAGTCTGCCCTTCATAATTTTTACAAAGTTCCGCATAACCTTTTTTGCAAGCTATGTTGTGGTCGGCTTCCAGTCTCACCGGATTCAGCTGAACACCGTATGTTACAGAGCGACTGTCTATCTGACCTCCACAACACATACATTTTTTACATACATTAGATTAGAAGTCGTTTTAAGTCGCTGTCAAGTCTCATGCTGTCTTTGTTAAGGTAACGCATTGACAGATAAACTTTAAATTAAAATACAAATTACGTGAAAATAAGGACCCCCTACTACTTTAAGATTTTAGAACACAAGAAACACAAAAAAAAACAATAGTAGGGCTCAAATTCGAAGTTTAAAAAAAAATGCCATTTTACTATTTGACTACAAAAAAAAATATATTAAAAAGATTGGTAAATAATGTGAAACCCCAGGTGTTAAGTACAAACTATCGAATGACGTCACAATAACCTTGAAGGTAGACGCAGAGCAAACGCGTGACGTCACACGGTCACGGATAACGCTCGCTGTTAGTTTATAGTTATGCTAGAAAGAGATGGTGGTATGTTTCTGTATAGCTCCTTCCCTTTCTGTCATTTATTGTAAATAACATATTGACAAAAAAATATATAATAATAATAATACAATTATAAAGACATATTCAAACTTATGGACATAAATATTGCATAAGGCACAATGATTAAATGATGAAGAATTCACTTTTAAAGACGAACACTGATTGTGAAATTGATGACCTTTCATCACGTCATTCAAACAGCCAACATACGCCAATGTGTAAACGGGCATCACTTCAAAACGCAAATAATATCATACTCAAACTTCCCGGCAACACAAAGATAAAACTAAAATAGATTAAACTTTCTCACTCAATTCAAGTCAAATAAACTGCCATTTTCCCGACAACATACCAATCAAAACCAACAACCAGCTCCTCTTACCGGATAAAACGAAGAAATCACATTTAACATTCAAAAAATATCACATAAATAGAAAAAAAGTGTTTGCAAAAAATGTTGTATCGAAAATCTCAATTGACATATGCTAAAGTTGACAGACTTTAGTTTTAGAACGCTCGGAAAAAATACAAACGGCCAGTAAATCATAGACTCGAGAAAAAAGTTAGGAACGAAAGAGGTTAGGATATTAAACGTCAAAATTTTAGCGCGCTTTCCTCCAAGATGGCGGGGCACGTGGCGAGAAAAGCGCGGCAGTCGCTGATATTTCCCGCTTTATTTTATTTGTAGACGTTACATTTCGCGCTGTTATATTTTTAGACGTGAATTTCTATCGGAAAGGGGACGGGCGGTCGTTCACTACATATTGTCTCTTAAATATATTGATGCTGTCTGTAGACGAGTCAAGAATTTTATTCGTTAGACTATACATTAAAATCGTAGGTTTGCATATCAGCTGAACACCAGTATGTTATGAAGCGACTGTCTATCTGACAATCAACACATTTACTGGGGTATACAGTAGCCCATAATGAGATCGACCTTAACGAAGCTTATGAATAACTATGATCTCTTTAAATCAGAAAGGAAAATATTCTGCGTATTTCATAGAATATAAAGGTGTGTCTAAATACTATATCGCTATTGGCCAGTATATGGGAATATGGCCAAATCACTAATGACTGAAAATATGTCGACAGGACAGTTGCCTGAATGGGCTGATATTATAATGTTTATGAATATCACAATTTTGACAAGCAGTCTTACTATGAGATACTGTGTTACCCAGTAACATGTATCGTTGAGGTCAGATAGGCAGTCGCTCTTTAGCATACGGTATTCAGCTGTCGGTGAGACTGAAAGCTGACCCCCATTATAGTACGGGAAATGGTCAGGCCCGAAGTATGGTCTTAAAAATATAATTAGTAATAGACAATTCGTTTGTGCAAGCATAGACGAGCTATTCAATAGGGAATCTGTAGTCGTTGCCAAATATTGATACTCCCGACAAGTACATTCACATATTAAAAGCATTTGAAACTTGTACTTTCTAGCTATTTTAAGACACTGACTAATTTGACCGAAAAAAATATTGAAGTTTTGAAACTTTGATCGTTTATGCTTTAACATAACCTTTTTCGATCGGCGGCGCTTAGAAAATAATGAATATTTGCGAATTAAATCATTTATGGTTTCGCGTATTAGTGCAAATATGAAAATTCTGACAAAAACTGTTTTCAAAATAAGTCTTATATGGATCCCACTGTCAAAAGTGGACCAAATTGATATGGAACCAGTCAAAAGCTCTGATGTAACAAAAATAAAAAAATACAGTGAAATTGAGAACCGCCTCCTTTTCTTTAGTCGGTTAAAAATCAAATCAAAATCTAATTCGTTTTAGGAACAAAACTAAATAAACCATTTTTGCACAATCAAAGACAACAAGTACAGAATCAAAGGCATCCCACCCCATTTGTCCCTAAAAGAAAGGTCACCTCAAAAATGTTGAATTCATCTTCTGTAGCCATAAAGAAGGTTCCAGAACGATCCAGAAGCACCTGGATATATCTAGAGAACTCCTACAGGTGTCTACCAGTTCATTGGCATTTGTATTCAGGTCATGTATTCGTGTGTGTCTCGCCTACGCGACCGATGTCAATGTGTGCGTGAGCTCTCAGTAGCTGTTTATGATTTCCTGGTACGTTATGTGGGGTAGCCTGGATAGTTTTAATCCGTTTTTTTTGCGAAAAAATTACCACTTATCACTATTGATTTTGCGATCCATCCGGCTTTGTACGTTATCCGGAGTTTTTGGGACTTTTTGTACTATAATAATATACATGTATTAAACATATAAACCTGCCTCCTGAATCATTCTATCTATTACTGAAAACTATAAAAGTCTGTTGAGTAGTTTAAAAGACATACGCGAACGGATCGCTGATGCAACGTCATTTTATACTGTGTAAAAATAATGGCCCTGAAAATTAAAAAAAACATTGATCGTTGCTTAAAAGAATGGGTTAAAGGTGAAAAAGAAATCGTATTTTAAGAAAATATATGGTTTCTTTTTTCGCGATAATCGTCAAAAGTTTATTTTTGTTAGTGCAGTACTACTTTATCTCAACGTTGACATTTTAAAGATCTATTTATAACAAACATCCAGACTCATATTATTAATGGCTTTTCTCGTTGTTCATAAATAAGGCGTGAATAACTACTTGAACATTTGAATCATAAGTATGGAAAATATCTTTCGGCGAAAACAGTCTCCGAAATTCTGACATACCTATCAGAGGAAAAACATTTAAATAAATTGTCTTCAAAAAAAACCCTATCATTCATAGAAAACGAATAACATATAAGAGGAAATATATAAAACTGAAAATGCCCTAAGAAATCATGATCGTATCCCTAATTTAAAAATGTATCATAAAAAACCTATGAACTCTTTAAACAGTACTGTCACACTGTGGAAGGGAGACAACACTATACGTATAGTGCGCCGTCTCACTCCCACAATGGCTAGTCTTACTTTAAGAGCTCACAGTACAGGCAGTCTTATCCACCGAAAACTATGAAGGTAATCATCACATAACATTCCTAAAAAACAAATATTCTATTCAAATAAAAAAGCTGAAAATACACAAAACAAAAATAATAAACAACCATTGAACAAAAACTAAAAACGTGCATATCAAAAGAGCCAATAATGAGGTGAATTTCAGAGATGCTTTGATTTTGGCGGCAAAATTATATTTTAAGTAGTAATCAAATCGTAGCCGAGAAGTCTCTTGCTGTCTCTATCATTCTAAGGCGTATAGTAAGAGACAGATACGCAGATCAAAAAATCTATCAAAGGGACCTGTTTTTTTAACTTGAATTTATTATTTATCTAACTAATAATATAATACACTAATAAATTAAACAATAAATACTGTTAGTCTGTCTATAATCCTTTTGGGACAAAAATAACTAAGCTATTTTAGTCAAACATTTACCATAAGTTTGGTACTTTCTTATAATGCAAAAATGAGACAAAAAATAAAAAATAAATCTTTAAAATAAAACATCTAATAATAAGGGATCAAAGCACGAGTGAAAAATGGCTCGGTATTTGAATCTAAAATGGCGGAATCTATAAATGACAGCTGTCAAAAGTGAGATCATTTTACCGATTGGTTCGCAATCGATCAACTGTTTGATATCTCTAAAGTTATTAGAAAGCTTGTCTTCAAGAATAATATTTATTACATTCAAATTATATTTCGTTGATTTGCGAAGAGTTTTAAAGGTCAACTTTCATTTAACCGAACTGCTTAATAGAAAGTAAGTATATAAAATGATCATTTTAAGACAAATAATATTAGAATACGATAACAAACAAATTAGGTTAAAAATAACTGGATTTTCGAATTAAACTATTACTACTTAGTAACTCAGAAAAGCAAAATACAACCAACGAAAAAAAAAAAAACAATCCGTGCTTACGTCCGAAATTCTTTGCTTTAGTATGACGAAAATTGCAATAAAACAAAATCATAGAACTACTTTAAAAATATCTGATCTCCAGTCTTTAAAAACATACCTAAATGACAGCTGAGACTATCGACTTGAAAACTAAACGCATGAATTTATCTAATTTTATAAAACACGCCATCAAAGCACCCATGAAAACTACAAAAACAAAATGATTACTTACCCCTTTGATTTCTTCAGTATCCTTCAAATCCAGCGCCTTCCGCCTGGCCACCGGCGTCTCAGGACTCAGATCATCAGTCGGCTCACTGATCGTACTCTCTGTACTGGTCTCCATAGACTTAACATCTTCCAAACTATCCTTCCCATCTTCACTCTTTTCAGTCCTTTTCTTTAAGAAATTCTCATGCTCAAAGGTCTTATTCTCAAAACCTGTTCCACTAGGAGATTCAATATCATTATCTAAAAGTATTCTTTCGTCTTCAGAGTCTATATATTTTAGGTTAGCCCTGGATTTTCTTTCAGGTTTCTCGTTATTAGTTTCTTCGTTAACATGGTTTAATTCTACTTGCTTTTTCGGCGTTGCCCCCGATGATACTGGCTGGGAAATCTGGATGTAGGAGGCAAAGTTAGACGTATGTTTCGGAGCTTTTGTCTGCTTTTCGATATCGCTTTTTAAATCTTTAAGTTTATGATCTACACTATTTCTTTTGTAGTCACCGTCACCGTTTTCTACTTGGATGACGGTAGATTTTTCTAGAATCTTTCCTATCGGGTTGTTTGGGTCTAGTTGGCTTTTGATGCTGGCTAGACGGTCGGATGGTAATTTACAAGTGAGAGAGGTTGACATTACATTGTTTTTGTCGCTCGTCGGTTTCGCTAATGAGACTGGTTCGGATATCGTCTTACTGAGAGAGAGGTCGGAGTTGGAGTTGGATCGGGAGCTTGACGAGCCTACTTCCCACCTCAGACCGTTCTTCTCATAAGGCAGATGCACAGGTACGGGCTTGTCGTCTCGCGCGACTATTTTCGTGTACCCTACCGTACCGTTCTCGCAATCTTTGAGTTGGTTTAGATAATGTTCGGTGTACCGCGAGTCGTTGGCGGGTAGTTTGGTCACGGTCATTTTTTGGTCGAATTTCCTTCGAATCTCCGAGACCGTCGGCACTTCGTTCCCGTTGGTATCTTTGACGCCGTTTACCATAGATCTCTTGTAGCCAGGCGAGCTATCCTTATACGATCTTCGTTCGGGTCTCTGCTTTCAAAGTTAACGCTTATTTTTGGATCTTGTGACGTAATATGCGACATGTGATCGTGTGTGTTAGTTTAACATTTATACATGCTTGCTGAAATACCTGTGTATCATTGATGGTACGGATGACTTGGTAACAAGCTGTATGTCTGCTAGGGATTAGCGTAGCATAAACGATACACGCCATGGTATGACAAGCAAATCGCGACTATGTTACTACAGTGTCACATTTTGAAAGGTAAATATATAAAAGACTAAAGTACCTATTCCCCTTTCAAAAGGTGTGTTTTTCTACATTTTTGGAAGCTGTCAATTTCATGTTTGGCTCTTCAATTAAGTGCAATGTTAATGAACGTACACACACACCACACGCGCACACATATTGTTTGTGTGCCTGCGAAATTTTTCTCGTAAACAACCAGTTCCTATGGTTTTGGGATATTTGAGTGATGATATGAATTCGAATTTCGTATAGACGAGTTTGGCCAAATGTGATGCGTGGAATGATTTGTGATTGGATTCGATAATAAATATAATACATAGAAATAATATAGATATATGTATGATATAATAGTAATGCTAAGTTTTGGGCATTATTACTCTTTGAAGAAATAATTTAATTTTTTCCTGCCCGATTCCCTGTAATGTTGGGGTGCGAAACAGCAATTTTTTATTTACCAAATAAACTTTATATTATTTTATTGAGATGAATGGATAATGAACAATAACATCAACATTTATTTTTATTCTTAGATCCTTACCTTATTAGGATGCCTTGGCGACGTCGCTGGCTACGTATACAAACAGCTTATATTTAATGTGTGGATGCCAAACAGTGACCAAGTGACTAAGGTACCCTTCATTTTCAAGACCTCTGTGGTCAACTACACACCAGGTTTCCAGGGGTCTCCCAACTTTGAGGTCCCGGTTTCGATAACCTGATGGATCCTCCGATCCCTGAAGAAAACTACTTTTCTACATGGCTTAGGGTCGGGGTGTTGGTGGTACCTTCGTTGTCTCTGATTCCATAACACAAGTGCTTTAGCTACTTACTTTGGGTTCAGAGCAATGTATGTGATGTTGTCTACTTTCTTTTTCTATACATTTCAATACAAAATGCTTGGATACGTATTCGGCGACGTCGCCATAGCCTCCTAATAAGGGGTCCATTTTTATTTTTTTCTTATTATACACAAATGAATAACATACATTTAAATTTAATTGGACATTATGATGATAAAATCCAGCCAATTCGTCACTAATAGGCTTTAGAAGAGCATGCCTGATTGACAGTCAAAACACAAACAAAAATCTGTACGGAGGAGTGACAAAAGTATATGCGTCTCATTCTAACTTGAAGAGAGAAACTTGTGTAAGAGTGAGAGAGATGTATTTGTTAACTGTTTATAAAGTCATCTTCTGTATAGTGTTCTTCGCACTATGTTGTGTTCGGCTTCCAGTCTCACCGCCAGCTGAACACCAGTATGTTACAGAGCGACTGTCTGTCTGACACACAACACATTCACTGCGGGATACTGTATCCCATAGTAAACCTGGTCAGAATTTTTGTAACTTCACAAGTTCAGTCCATAAAATTAAGTTCTGCATTTTAGTCATACTACTAAACTATTTCGAAATATATGGTTTGTAGGTGTTCTATATATGTGGTGTGATACAAATAAGAATAGGATGATACATGAATTGACCACTTCTAATGATCTAAGTTCTTCAAGTCAAAAAATACTATGTTAGCATAATATACCGAGTGTTACGGATATGTGTGATTATACAACACCCTGTATAAAAAAAATCAAATTACCTTTTAAACTGACAGTAAAATTCATTTATTAAAAAAAAAAGAGGTTTATTTATCAACTTTTTCTTAATTATGTATTTTTTAACATCTATTAATTCTACATTGACCAATAAATCATACCTATTTCTATTTGAATCATATTTTATATAAATATATATATTTGTCACTCCTCTAATGTACAGTCCTTTAAGTTATTGTGTCTGTGTAGTGTATACCTATCAGTGTATGTATGTATGTGTGTAGTTTTATCTTACCGTATATTTTTACCGATATTTTTTTGTTGTAATTTTGACGTTTTTATCCGATATTTATTTTCAATACTTATTTGAGTAGTCAAATTAAGCTTTTGGCTTTTTAAAAACGAGTTGAATTTATTATTTGCCCTGATCACAGCAGGTCAAAGATTTGCCTTTTAATATTTTGATCTATTTATATGTAAGTAAAATTATAATATTTTTTAAAGACATTTATGACCCTAATTTAAATTTAGTTTATAAAGATTTTTTTTTGCAATTTGTTCAATTTTTAGAACATATTATTTTATTGAATTTTACATTATTTATTTGGGGAAACTTTTAATGATTTATATTCAAATTGAAATTATTTTAAAGGCACATTTAACCTTGCAACTGTTGTTTGCTTGGGTCAAAAATAGCAAGCTAAATTAAAACGAATTCTTGACAACTTTTTTGAGTTGAAATGATTTTGTAAATGCAATGACAACCCAGCATAATATTATGGTATATTCGAGCTAGTCTCATGAGTCATTATGGAGCCAGAAGGTGGCCATAGGAACACTGTTAATATGTTTTTTTCTAGATTACACCTAGTTTTTATTTATGAAAGATTGTGACTGCTATTTATAATTAAGTTTGATTTAGTTCTTTTTCTGCATCTTTAGCCAATTGCCGCATTTATTTTATAAAATTGTTTTGTTAATTTTTATATGATACCAGAAATCCGTAGTGCCGATAGTTTTTTTAACTAAGTTTTTCATTCTCTCTTTAGGTGACAATGCTGAAAAGCATTCGAAAACCGACTGCATACATAAATAAATAAATAAAATAATAATAAATAAATACAATACTGCTGACTGACTAATGACACGAAACTACAAAAATTCAACTAAAAATAAAAACAAAACGCTGTAATTTCGCAGACACTCAAATTACAAGAATAAAAATAAAAAATATATAATACATATAAATTTAAATAAACATATTTACCTCTGAAATGGCGGCGGCAGAGTTCCTCGCTTTCCTGGCGAGTCTTGACGGGTCTGCAGCAGGAGGTCTTCCGATATCATTTGAAATGGATTTTGACCTTGAAATTTCACCATAATTCTGGTTCTGCTGCTGCTGAATCCTTTGAGTCAAAGGTATGTAATTCGCTGGTGAGTATTTATTGTACCATTCAGCGTGCGACATCGCTATATCAGCAGAGGTCAAAACTGGTCTTCTCGACCTCGGTAACGGATCACTAGAGGTCTTACTACTCTCCGATCGAGTAGTAGAGATGTCCCTCGACCTCGACTCGCTGCGATCCGATCGATATCGACTCGATATCCCGCTATCCGAGTCAGCGATACTCGGTGCTCTAGAGTTGCGTCTTTCGACAATCGTTTTCCTTTCTCTGTTCCCATCGATATCCGAGTATCTGGATCGATATTCAGATCTCTCGTAGCTGCGTAGAGTGTCATAGTTACCGCTGGTTGACCTGTAGTATGGTTTCTCGACGGACGTGGAGGTGAGAGTGGACCTGTACGAGCCGGTGAGGGTGGAGGAGGTGTTGGAGTACCGCGAGGGAGAGACGACCGGCATGGTGATATGGTGATATCTTTCAATGTATCCTAGCACATATCCTTAAGGTAACTCCTCTTATATTAACGTAATTTTATTCTGGACGGCGGCCGTTTTCTTTGCATGTTTTTTTCTTCTTTTTTTGTTGAATATTTGCTTCTGTTTCCTGTAACAAGGAAATGTTAAATTAGTTATTAATCATAATTATTGAATGATGAAGATGATCTTTTGGGATTTGAGATATCTATTTATCTGTTTCTTATATATATTAAATACAAATCAGAAAGCTAGCTGCAAGTGAGGTATTTAATAATGGATGGCAGGGATTCAATTACATAATATTAATAGCCCATGCTGTCCCACTGTTGGGCCAAGGCGTCCCTCCCTTTCTTAGACTGTTTTATTAAGACCAAATATGGACTAGTCCTTTAAGTAGAAATTAAGCTTTTAAAAAATTAAATAGTTTATTAAAATAATTATCCTACAAGATGTACACTGTGTTGAACTTTTAAACACAGAATCTAAGTAATCTATGTAACATAAGTACAATCTGAATTGAACTATGTTTCAGAGAAATGCCTCAACATTAACAAATAAATATTTCCTTAGCAATATTATTGACAACAAAAATAATGTGTGGTTGGCATGGCAATAATATGCTTAACAATTACAATGGATCAGTGATTTCTTTTGTTTATGATTTATTGATACAGTTTTATTTTATACTAGCTGTGCCCCGCGGTTTCAACCGCCTGAATCCATAGGTCCCGTTCCCGGTGCCTTTATATTATTGGGGGCGGAGATGAATCCAACAAATCACTATCAAATAACAATAGACAGGATTACTTAATATGGTGATTAAATATAATAAAATTTTCTCATTTTCCGCGCAATTTTGATTATTTTTTTTCTTGAAAACCTTCTCTTGACAATAAAAAATATAAGAAAAAAGAATGAGCGAAATCGGTACAGGCGTTATTGAGTTATGCGCTTACCAACACATTTAGCGATTCATTTTTATATATAAGATATCATACTTTTAGTTATTATTATTGTCCTGTTATTTACATTAAAGTTAAAGAAACAATAGTTAATAAATAATAACCATTATTAAAGTATAGAAAGATAAAAAATCTAATTTACTATAATAGACTAGTTTTTGCAAATGGATCAGCTCGTTTGGATATCAGTTTTACTGCAAAAAGTTTATGTATTTGTGTCCTATGTCCTTATATAAAATATAATAATCCAGCCTATAAGCGTCCCACTGCTAGCAGTGCCTTCTTTCTATGGGAAGAGGCCTGTGCCCTAGGGCACAGGCCTCTTCCCATAGAAAGAAGGCATGAGCATTGATCACCTGTCCTTGTTTATTCAATACTTAACATGTTTATGACAGGCATGTTGGTCTAGTGGTTAGAGACCCTGACTGCTATATCGGAGGTCGTGGGTTCAATTCCCACCCAGGACAAATGTTTGTGTGATGAGCACAATCATTTGTTCGGTGTCTGGGTGTAATTTATCTATAATATGTATGTATTTACTTTGACATTTATAATATTAGTAAGAATGAGTAGAGTCAGTGACTATTCTTATTATGACAACAATTACTATTTGTACTGTTTTTTTCAAACTCTTAAAATTATTTCTTTAGTCTTCAAACATATTTATTGGAACTACTTTTCCATGTACATCTGCATTCTACAATATCTTGAGGAATACACTGCCTAATAATTTATAGTTAATTAAAAATATATATATTTACAAAGATTTATTGACCGCCATTGTATGCTTAATTTTTATTATTTAATTTTAATGGTGTACAATAAAGAATATTCTATCTATTGTTTATATTATTTGAGTTTCTTGCCAGCTGTTCTTCATAGGAAGGACACTCTGGACACTTTGGAACCGAGCAACTAGAGTCAGTAGATATCAATATAATATTTCTTAAACACCTTGTTTGATTTAATATGGTAAATAAATACATTTTGACATGGTTGTTATGTGCTTTACAGTCACTCAAACAGTTTTCAACATGTTACAGAACAGTAGCAAATCTTATTTCAAAACTTTAGAGAATTCCATTGTAGAGAAAAGAACGGCCTCCCAGCAGTGGGAGGACAAGGGCTGTGGATGAAGATGAATCCAGTTACTACTAATCTTAAAAAGAATACCAAATAACGTAATAATTAATGATTTTATACTCTAGATAATATGTTACCTTAACAGTAATGAACATTTATAAGCTGTTGGCACTGGTATATGTCACAATTTTACACAAAAGATAGGGTAAGAAAGTAAATAAGTGAAATCAATAGACAATAAAGATATTTTGTATCATCATCATCACCCTGTTCCCAATTATTTGTGGTCGGCGCAATGCATATTCAGCCTCCATTCATCTCTTCTACTCGTCATCTCAGTATTCACTCTCTTTCTCATATCATCTCATACCATCCACATACAGGACTTTTTTTTATAGGAATATAATATCATCGCCTACTAATTTTAATTTAAATGTATCTGTTTGTGTAGTTCCTAACTTGCTACCAAGCAAACGGATACATATTTACTGATTAAAAACAGTATAATTGTGGATCTAAGCCCTAATTTTATAAGACTTGTCCGCCCATAAGAAAACTATCATCTCACTTAAAAAAAACCTCAATTTGTTGTAATTAACAATCACAAGAGTATTTAATGAATTTGACCTACATAAACAAAATAGTTATACTACTATTTCTGACCGCCAATAGTTGACATTTAAAAGGAATTTTGTATGAACAAGATAGGACTAGAACAAATAGTATTATAGCCAATGACCTAGAAAATATACAAAGAACAGATTTCTGATAATAGCCATATGAGGAGACATAAACATTGAACAATGTTACCAGACTTTACATTACCATTGAATATGGGTAAAATTGGTATGTTTCTGTAAGTGGTGATCAATTTTCAATTTGTTTAGTAATTTTTACGGGAATTCTTTAAAGAGTGTTGTTTATTTATGCTTTCTAAGACTTAAAACATCATAATTGAGATTTGATTTACTTAATTTAAATACGACGCGAAACTTAGTTCCATGAAATACTGTCACTTTAAATTAGATATAGCTAAGCGTGCGTAATTTAATTTGCACAACATAAAAGTGAAAGGCAAATGCTGTCTATTGCAAGGTTTTTGGTAACTTTTTCTTTGACTAAAATCCTTGAACGGACATTCCTGTGGGTTAACCAAAATTTCGCATCTGGTAACTCTCGAAAAAAAAATACAGCCGTATTCGAGTAAAACACGGTAAAGGCGATGCGTATTCTATTCATTTCAAGGTCATGCAAGAAGAATTGATCCAATTAAAACCTTCACGGACATTCCACACTAAAGTATCTACTTTACAAAATCAAATAAGTGTTTTGAAGAAAATCGTAGCCTTACCGTTAAAAAAAAAACGTAACCTGATACCACTGCATATAAAATTGATTTAATACTCCAAGGCCACACGGTATTAAACGTTTTTGATGCGTAATTACAAGTTAAACACGACTACACCGCCTCGCACTCGCAAAATCACCAAATATAATTCCAAAAATACTTTCCAGTATTATTTTTAGCGACATAGCATGACACAGCCTAAGTTCTTATAAACACTATATTAATCCTTTTAACCACGTTACATCACGTGTTTGGTACGGCATAACGTAAATATCGATCGTTAATAACCAGTTTTCGTGTTCAAAATACATTGGATACTCACAAAATATCAAAAAAAATCTCCGGTAACTTAGTAGGTAACGAAATCACACGGTTTAACTCCAACTGTAGGGTTTATAACAATTGTTTCATTTAACACTCGCGCCGTACACTTTGATAGTCACTTTTGTGTATTTAATTGTATTAAAATGGAGCGTATACGTCGGAAAAATATATTTTCTTGTGCTCCTATGTAATTTTAGAAGGCTCCATGGATGACTCCAATAGCGTGACGTCACTCAGATTGTTGGCAATCCTATTTTTATGCCACTTCCTACTCAAACGATAAAAAGTCTTACTAACTTTATTTTTCGTGCAATTTTGTTCCTTTCTCCGATGATATAAAGCATACTTTAGATTTCCTTCAAGGATTATAAACCTGTGATGGCCGTGCGCAATGCTGCCATAACGAAAAACTATAACTTGTTTTACTTTTTTATGCGTGACTCAACACCAGCTGATTTTTTTCGTCTTCAATTATAAATAATTTATAATTACTTGTTAGTGTAGCTAAAAATACAATGAACATTTAGGTCATAATTTTGAGATACATAAAAGCATGAAATAATAAAACAATTTCATTTGTCGCCAAGATCGAAATCTTACGTGGTAGAGCTACTGCTCACTAGATGGCGGTAGCGGTTATTGTAGTAGTTTTATTCGACACGAGATGTCGCTGTTATCCTTCCGACACGTAATTTAAGTAGTTGTAAATTTTGTTGGTGAAAAAAAAACATTTTTAAATTGAAGAATCGACGTGACTTTTAAGTAGGTATATTGTTTTAGTTATTGAATAAATACTCTATTGCTTTTACCTTCATATCTTAACTTACCATAAATAATGGTAATCTCAAGAATTTTGGAAACTAAAATCGGAATACCTAAAATATAATGAAATGCTCGTGTGTAACTTACCCGATTATTTTTAAAACAAAGAACAAAGGCTACAGTGTCCGTTTAATCATCCAATAAAGTATTAAAACTTAATATTCAAATATACGTTTTAATGGCGTCCCAACCTCCAATTTTGTCTGACCGTATGTAATTATTTATTGAAATAACTCCTAAACTACTTAACCGATTTTAATGAAACTGCCACTGTTGTATAGCTTAATGATAGGGTTATTACACGCAGCGGTATCATTTCCCTATGGCTTGAAGGGGCTGAACAGTATATTAAAATGTTTTGGCAATAAATTTGAAGTTAGTAATAAAATACACATGTGTAATCTTTAGGTATACGAATAAAATAGGTATATTATTACTAAATTATTAATATAAACGTTTATTTTAAAATATGGTGGAATATGTTGTTATTTAAAAACTATATTTTATGAGTTATGAAATGGGGCTTTCTAAAGAGTAGGTAACCTTTGATCGAATCGAATCTCACCATCATAAAATAAAATATTAAAATGTTATTTAACATAGATTGTTTATAAGATCACATTATTTCGAATCGTGGATACTGTGTTACACATTAAAATGGGTTGTAGAGGTCAGAGAAGGATGTGACATGTGATACCAAGACGGTTACGGTATTCAGCTGAATCCGGTGAGACTGGAAGCCGACCTCCACATGCGGGAAAGAATAGGCAGAATAACTAGACTCGTGAAATAGTCTCTACACCCTAAAGTAAAAAGAAAATTGTTGATTCTTGGTGTTATTATTATGTCATTTATATTAAAGGTTTTTTTGGTAACAAGTAAAGTAACCCTAATAGGTTGGACCACGTTTTTTGACTTTCACAACTTCACACATAAACGCAATAAATGATATTGGTTTCTTAGGTTTACGCGAATGTTAGACATTGAAATAAAACTACTTTTTACGGACTTTTTCGCGGTTTATATTAAGGAGTCTGCCCGTGACCATGATACCTGCAAAGGTATCGAAACGTCGGGACTTAACATCTTAATATAAACCGCGAAAAAATCCGTAAAAAGTAGTTTTATTTCTACGCAATAAATGATTTTTTGAACTATTCGGCCACTAAGACCTTGCGTTCCTGAAATGTGTCATATTTGTATGGTTGGTCAAAAAGTGATAGTAGATTATTAATATTTAGTAAATTTCTCGACACATAAAAGGTACATCTTCCTGTTGACCACGACCTGTCAGGAGCGCATTTTGTTAACGGTAGAACCATGAGCTACTTACTTTAAAAGCTGATGACTGGTGACTACCAACTTTATAAAATAAGGGTTGTATGTATGAAGGTATGTGGGTAACGCTTTGTCACTTAATTTTAATTGCACACTGCTTTTTAAAACAACAAAAAAGAAGCCATTCAAGGGGCAGCTTTTCAAAATAACTCATCTGTTCATACTAACATTGCATAGGTGTTCTTTGATAACTAAAACATTGCAAATGAGAGTTTATAAAAAAGCAATTTTCTTTGAGAAGGTTACTTTACGTTGACTTTATGTATTAATAAATATATCCCAGGACAATCAGATCCCAAGCTAAGCAGAGCTTGTGTTATGGTAACCAGACAACTGATAAACATACTTATACATTTCTAAATACATAGATAATTATTGTAGATAAATATAATAGAAAATGATCTAGAAACTTAACTATGTGTTTCTTCAGCTTAGCCACTTCAAAGTTGGGTAAAATCCACAAACAGTTAAGTGGAAATAACTAAAAGTGAGTTTTACTATTGAAATATACATATATCGCTTATTTTTTTTTGGAAGATAATTTTGCAGATAGCCTGCGAACCTGACACCTTTTGTCCTGATATCCTGCACTACCACCTGCACTCTCCAGGACGTGATGGAGGCCAGCGACCGAGCCATCCAGGTTTCATCTTTTTGATCAGAGAGAATTTGGAAGTTGGATCTTTGACTCGAGAAGAAGAAGAATTCCGACTTATATAATATCTGCAATACTTCGCTACAGGCTTAATGTCACTTTAGTGTTAACCTTCAAAATCTAAGTATCTTTCCAAAATCACATTGTCTATAACCTTAAAATATTGTAAAACTCAAAATGTTTAATTTCAAGTAACCCTTTCAGGAGTGGCAACAGATAGCTAACAATAGAGACCTGTGGAAGGAAGGGAGGTATTTGCCCTGTAGTGGGACAGTACCGGCTTTAAATAAATAATACTAAGCCTTTTAGACATTTATGCAACGTTATTGATTCTAGTTGCTCGGTTCCAAAGTGTCCTTCCTATGGAGAAGAGTCGGCAAGAAACTCCATAGGTTACTTATTTATTAAAACTAAACTAAATACAGCGTTAGAAAGGAATTTAGAATTTACTTCAATCTGTAGGCATATTATAGATATCATTTAATTTTTCTATGGTACATGTAATTTCATGTTTGTAACTATGGCTTACAAGTAGTACTTAAGTGTAATATGATTAATAAATTTAACAAGTTTTGAACTAAATAAATGTTAGATAACGTATGTTACATCTTTATTTATTTTTTATTCATCTTTCTCACAAAACATGATTTTGTGTATTCTTATTTTCATTGGCATAAAATATCTACTGCCTGTAGTTTATCACATTTGTCACACTGATGGGCAAAGCCCTTTTCTCATATACAGTAGTCTCACCGAGAGGGTATATCTATCCAAAAGGGTTGAAGAGCACCTCTGGTATAGAGTCAGTTTTATCATCATCATCATCAGTCGGAAGACGTCGACTGCTGAACAAAGGCCTCCCCCCTAGAACGCCACAATGAACGACAACTCGCCAATTGCATCCACCGGGTGCCCGCAACTTTGAATCTCAAAGTCAGTTTACTAAATATTATTTACTTGAACTCTTTTCGAGCAGAAGAGGAGTTTGTGAGACTGGAAGCCAACCAAAGTAGACCAAAACATGGTGCAATCGGTAATACCTTGTAGAGAGAAAACGAGCATTGTCCTTTTTTACAGCGAGTCAGTTATACCATTCTGGGATGCAGGTTACCTTAAAATGTTTTCTGAATATTTCAATGTCTTAGTATTACTGAGAAAATACAATACGTAAGTCATAACTACGTATGAGCCGAAGAACTTGAAATTGGAAAAAAAATCTTTAGCATAGTGAAATTTATTTTGCAGGATTTATTTGAAGTCTATTATGATCCTTTAATTTGCAAAATAGGGGA
Organism: Autographa gamma; assembly: GCA_905146925.1. NCBI lineage: Eukaryota > Metazoa > Arthropoda > Insecta > Lepidoptera > Noctuidae > Autographa > Autographa gamma. The sequence goes on along the minus strand of LR989878.1, from coordinate 407,847 downwards.
ATGGAGGGCAAGATGGAAGGCTTAACCTCAAAACACAATAAAACAAAAACGTTTGGTTACACAAATTTTACTAAATATAGTCTGTGGTGACAGGCATATTATTGAAGCGTAAAACTGTTTTACCTAATAAAATAAAATTGGTCAAGGAGATGATATGACCCAAAAATGTATGGTCTGACCAATTCCATCTTGCCCTCATCTTGAAAGGAAAATAGATAAATAAAATGCCCGGTCTGGGCATCATGGAATGTCCCATATTTTACAATTAAAAACGGTGAAACGGTAATTTTAACTAGTCATGTGTCCAACCATGACGAGACGAAAACTGCAACCACTAGTAAAGAAAACATATTTTTGGTTCTATTTGGGTCACTTTATAAATAAAATATTATAATAATATTATAATATTCCGGGACAACTCACACACGGTTATCTGATCCCAAGCTAAGCAGAGCTTGTGTTATGGTAACCAGACAACTGATAGACATACTTATATATTTCTAAATACATACATATTATAGATAAATTACACCCAGACACCGAACAAATGATCCTGCTCATCACACAAACATTTGTCCTGGGTGGGAATCGAACCCACGGGCTCCGGTATAGCAGTCAGGGTCTCTAACCACTAGACCAACAGGCCCGTCATTAAAACGATGTAGTTGGTTTTACAAATGGTCTTGCCCTTAATTCCAAATATCTTCAGTAACTGTTCGCTGAAAATCTAACACTGCTGACGAAGCAGATTGAGTTTTTGAGCGACTCAAATTCGTTTGTAGATACACAATAACTGCGTGATACTGTGTGCATCTTAAATCGCGTGCACCTTTTATGATCTGGGCTTAAAGGCAAATTCCTTCTAGCCCATTCCTTCCGTTTTGTCCTTCCTTCGTTTAGTTAGATTATTTCATGTTTTTTAAGGGCAGGGTTAGGGGTGCTGATTTTCTTTTCGCAAACTAAACCAATATTTAAGCTTTGCTATCCTTTAATTAATTAGTGTTAGGAAAGGATCAATGGGTAAGAACTAAACTTAGGAATGTCGAACATTACCTACTTTTTTAGTGTAGGTGATCGTTTCCATATAAAAAAAATATTAGTGCAAATCATTTTAGTCTGTCCTTTTTTAATTACCTATAATAGCCTAAAATGAGTTTAGTCTCTGTTTGACAGAGTCAGAAGCATAGTTTCTTTGACAAAGTCATGCTGCTATGCTATTTTTCTGTAGGTATAGCTACTGTACCTCTAATATGAGAACTGTCATGGACAACATAGGAGCAAGATGGGTCGACAACATATTAAAGATCTCGGGTTGAGTCTGGGTGAGTCTGGCATAGGACCGTAGAGAATGGCACGAGGCAGGAGAGGCCTCACAACCTATCACCAGCAGTGGGAAGACACGAACTGTACTTACTTATATGATGATTATCAATGAACATTTATTAAAAACAATAAGTACCTATTAGTCTTAGAAACTGTAGAGTCCTCAGATCATTATTTTGATAACCTATCAAAAACCATATTTACGTAGTCCTACTAGGAATTGAAAGGAATATTGTTTAGGAAAGTTTCTAATTGACACAGAAATTCATTCACGTACAGATTATTATTATGATTGGTACTTGCTTACAAGACGTTTTTTTATCCAAAGTGTACAGGGCAATATTTTCTATGGTTTAGTTTTAGAATATGGTTTCTTACTAACTTACCTGATTTATTATTTGCCTATAGGTTAACATACCAATTTTGTATGTATGTTCTTATATATTTAATACTCTATTCCCATTTAAATGGTTGTCTTTTTTTATCAATCATCATCCAATGTATAAAGCTAAAGATTTTTTGTTTGAACGCACTTACCTCTTAAACCACCCATCAGATTTGAAAAATGCTCCTGCATCTGATGGGTCAATTCTCGAAAAAGGCTATAGGCTATAAAATATAATGTTTCCTGTATTTGGAGGAGAGTATGGTGAGTGTAAGAGCGGGTCAGAAGTAGTGCATTTTTATGAATCCATAATTGGTACACAAAACTAGAACATTCCAACGAGCAAGAGATCGTACAAAATGTAAACTTTAGAAATAAGTAAGTTTTTATTAATACACAATTAAATCTAATATAAAAACAAACTCTAACTATACTAAAATTAAAACTTACATAAATAAAAACTAAACGGCGTCAAAGAACTCATCGTCATCCTTGTCAATGGCGGGGAACGTCCCAGAAGGCTGGCAGCATTGCCACGTTGAATGTCTATGCCGATTCTCTGTGCAAGGAACAAACCAGCCCTCTGATCACGAGTAGATTCTACCAAACGTTTGGAAAGTTCTTTGAATAGATTTCGTGCGCTCGGACCCCATGACCCGAGCGTTTCAACCCCAAACGGCTCGAAAATATAATCACCCACAATGTTATTATACTTCCGCCGCTAAAGGGTCTCCGCAGCTCCAGCAGCAGCGCCAGGAGAGGCTGCTGAACTTAGAACGTGGGACGGCGCAAGGGTTTAATTTCATATTAAAGGTACCCAAATCGTTTAGTAACCACTCTTACTAACTACTCGTATAATGATTTAGAAACTAAACGTGTTTTTAACAGGACTAGCAAATCTCTGATTTAGCCTAAACATTAATAAATAAATAAAATGCTTGTTTAATTAATAGTACTAGGTATTTTTGTAGAGACTCAAGCTGACTCTAAATATGCATCCATATCTCAAAAGTTAAGAAAACTCATACACTTTATTCATATTTTTTACACATATTAGACCAGTAACTTTCTTACTAATACTACATTTTTTACTCTCAATAAAGTAACCCAACACTTAAAAAACTTTGAAAGTTGGGTTACCTAAAACGATAGTAACAATGCTCCTCAGTAACCATTAATTTATCTGACTAAGTAAATATCAATTTTAAGGTCTATTAATTAAGATACAGGATAATCATTGATTAATTTTCCAGCTCTGGTGAAGAAAAAACGGTGCAACTAACTCCCTAGCAGCACTCTGTCTTTCAAGTCTTCTTAGCAAGTTTACTATTTTCTGTCCAGTCTTTTCCCGCACTGTGTTGTGTTCGGCCCCAGTCTCACCGCCAGCTGAACACCAGTATGTTATAGAGGGACTGTCTGTGTGAAACACAACACATTTACTGCGGGATACAGTATCCCATAGTGAGACTGGTTGCCAGAGTTAGTGAATTAATTATGTGCCTTAAAATAACCTATTTAAAATAAGTTTTCTTTAAAACAAATTAATAATTAAATGCGGACAACATCACATACATTGCTCTGAACCCAAAGTAAGTAGCTAAAGCACTTGTGTTATGGAGCTAAAGACAACGAAGGTACCACAAACACCCAGACACGACGCAATATATAAAAGTGGGTTTTCATAAGGACTTGTTCAGGAAATAAATAATTATACCTATTTAATATTATAGTTGTCAAAATTCTGCCCAAAGTGTGGAAGACATATTTTGGCAGTATGGATACCTTCGTCGTATATTATAGTTTAAATAATCTATAGGAGAGTACAACACTAAAAAGTAAACCTTAAATAGTTATTGAATATAATTTCAGATAATAATAATAATGTGGAAAATATAAAAATAGTTGTTTTTCTTGCAAGTAGGTATTTATTACATTTTATTGCAATAGATTAATGTTGTATCATTCCATAACATTAAGGTTTCTTTTAACGAAACAAGCGAAAACACTTTTAATTTAATAACACCACAGAAATATGCCTTTTTTGTAAAATAATAGGTATCTTTATATTACGTAGATACCTACATAAAAATATACAAATAAAATAAACTTAACTTTTGCATTTTTCCAGTCAAGAGTCTTTTTACTGTTTTTGGATAACTAAGCACTATTTATATTATTCTTACCTACTAAATAAAATGATAAAATCTAGTAATAGTAACTAGGGTAGAAAATTATTTGAAAATAACCAAAAGATCTAATCAAGAATGTTTCTCTAACTTACTTAAGTACATTACTTCCGAATAATAAAATACGATAGAATAAAATAGTTTTATAAGACCAATAGGTAACTAAATAATAGACATAGACAATTCTAAAAAAGTCTAGATCTAACTAGGATAGTGCTAAACTAAAGTGACCCAGCCACTTAGTGTCTACAATTAGTCTATAAACTGACATTTCCTAGGTCATAATCTAGCCTAGGCTAAAACATAGACGAAACTTTTTGAAAGTACTAACGAGTTTCAAATAAAGTTTACAGGTCTACCCTTTAAATTCAAAACATTAAAATCGAAAATACTAAATATTTTAAGTAAATTTTACAAAAATATTCGTTAAATAAATTCAATTTATTTATGACAAAAATAGGTGTCTATTTTAGGTATAAAATATTTTTTCTAAAAATTGAACTCCCAAAAAATAAAAGATCAATTAAATTTTCCTAAAAATTTTAAATGAATTATTTTCTGCAATAGTCGTAGTTGTAGGTATAGCCGTGATATGTATACCTACAGTTATTGATGCCCCTTTTAGGCATAACTCGCGCGAGTCGCGGCTCATGGAGACCGCGGCGCGCGCAGCCATTTCTGCGAGGCAAGCCGCGCGCGCCGGGTCGCTCCCGCCACCCTCACCACCCTTACTGCCCAACCAACACCAACCCCACACAACAACCCCATAAATAAACCCCGAAAACAAAAAAATATATCAAAAACTCCCAAATCCCCCCGCGACCCTTCGGCGCTCGAGAAGTTCAAAATAAACCGCGATATATTTGTTTAAATTCGTCGCTTGCGTCGCTACCCACCACGTGTTTGAGGCCGTTCGATATTCTGATGTACGAAGTCATGTTAGGAACCCTTATCAGGGCTGTGATCCTTATTTATCGCGCGTTGTTTATCATTCGAGTGTAAAAAGTGTATTGGCAGCGGTGGCAGGGCGCGCAAACTCCGCGACAGATAACGCAGTAGGCCTAAATACGCGGGCAGCGCGCGGATCCGCGAAATTTTTGCACAAGTTGCGATCGCTTGATCCCAATAAGATTCTTATAGGCCTATTTAGAAATTTATCATTTTGTGCTCGAAACATAACCGGGTTTATGATTAAAAGACATTTTTTCTATTTCATAACGTTTGAATATGTTTTTTTAACGATATTGTGAAGTGACTGTGTGGAAGCGCGCGGGCGCGTGCCGGAAAGTTCATGTGTCGCTATAAAATGGATTTTTTCACGAGATCCCAGTTGGAAATGTAAGTATTAGTGTTATCTTATGTGTTTAAACATTTATTATCCAAAAGAATATTGTTTTTATCGGTATTTTGAGCGATTTCTGTCGAAAAACTCAGTTGGCGCGCTATGTCGCGAAAATGTGTCTGTGTTCTCATATATGTTTACAAAACTATTGGGAATAGCTTATTTAGTGTTATTCAAGGTATTTTCTACGTAAATTATAGTGGTTTTATATGTTTATTTGATGAAAAACATACAAAATTCGTTCTCCAAACTCACGCCTCTAACAAAGACGCTTGCGCCCACACAACTTTTGTTCTACGGCTTGATTTGATTTCTTAAGATATCATTCTGCTCAAAATGAGCATATTTTCTATATAAAAACATACAAATATGTGAAATGTAGGCAGTTTATTAGACATGTACAATTATTGGTTAATTATATAGCTCTGTTTATGAGAAATAGAAGATTTTTAACAAGCACGGCAAGACCAATGCTTTCTGAGCCTAAATTATCGCAAAAATGTTATTTATCACGATATTTTTTTACAAAAATTAAGAAATAAAGTAACCCTCTGAAAACTGATACAAATGATGGTAAAAACCAACTGATATACTCATGAAATGACATTCTAAAGAGCAAAATGTAAAATCGACGCTTACCTACCACGAACTGTAGGTCTAAATAACGATTTTTGGCATTTTTTAAGTATTTAAGTCAAATTTCGGAAAAATCATGGTTTCAATTCGTTAGTACTCATGAAATATTCCTATTTGTCTTATAAATAAGGTGTATAAAGCATTCTGGAACACAAAATGAAGGATTGCTTCACACTAGCCTAGCTAGTTTTAGGCCTAAAATTATAGAACAATAAACTGTGCTTTGGCTATGTCTAGATTTAATTTCCAAAAAATCGTGTAGAAATATGTTTAAATATTGATTTGAGTTAATTCAAAGTGCAGCATATAAGTGTTATTTTCATATTTATGTGGCATTCCCGTCTTATCCTGATAAAATGAAAAATCTGTTAAAATAATTCGTTCGTAATATTTGTATTATAAAATAAAAGTTCTAAGGAGCTAAAATATCTTTAAATAAACATATAATAATTTGCCTTATTTTTTGTAAATTATGTTTTAAACGAGGTTTAGGGAATAGTCTTTATTTTGTGTCTTTAACCCCAATGGGAGCATATGCAATAAAGAATTGTAGTACATTTGCATTTTTGCAGTTATAGGTACATAATATATACCTATTAAATACTCCTTACCTCAAATACTAAACTGCTACTTAACTTTAAGTCGATCTTAAATGTCTATTTGTCTCTATTTTATACCTTGAAGTGATAGAGACAACATGATACAATACTATTTAATTTGGGCCTTAAGGACTGCACATTTGCTGTTTCTATTGTTAAACCTATTTCAAGACATAAATGCAAGAGAGATATGAAAATAGAGTTAAGTCAAAAAACGTTAGAAAGATCGAAAAAGAGATGGAAGTGTGTGAAAGATGATATGAGAAACAAAGGAGTGAATGCTGACATGACGAGTAGTAGAGTTGAATGGAAGCTGAATACGCATTGCGCCGACCACAAATAATTTATTGGGCAGGAAGAAGAAGAAGAAAGAACATACTTAGAAAGGTCTATTTCTTTTGGCTGTCTATTTGAATTTCTGTCAAGTTTTATAAATCGTTTACTAAGGGAAAGCTTTCCTGACACATGTCAGTCTGTCTTGATGTGTATGAGGAAATAAAACCGTTGTCATAATATGAATTGTAACCTGGCATAATCATATAGTTTTGAATAATATAAGTCGTCAATAGGACAAATCAGTGATAGTAATACATTTCTTGTCAATTCTACCGCACAATAAAGTTATATATCTTCCTGTTGAACATAACCTGTCAGAACGCATTCTCTCAGAGGGCTTACTGTAAATATTTATTTATAATATGAGTTAATTATTCTTCAAAACTACCGGTACAGAGTGTTATTACAATATTACCTAAAATTAAAACCTTATTTTTCTCTAAGAATGAAAATTACTAAATACAAAAAAACCTCGAGCTGCAATATTTTTTATCGGTTTCTGATTGTCTAATATTCACAAGGATTCAATTGTCCCTTTCAATAAATGAGAATATTAAGAATCCACGCTTAGGCTTAAAATGAAATTCGTTCAGAGTTTTGGACTTCTATATTTTTAAAAAGATTTCAATTGTAATGTGTCATGTAGATTTGACACTTATTTTGAGCTTAGATTGGGACCACAAAACATATATGCTGCACATTATAAAGGCTACTAATTCTGTCAGTGAATCCAATTAAACATGTTGGCAGACTTTGGATCAAGTAATGCCCAGAAATAAGATAAAGGGGCTTATAGATAAATTACACCCAGACAGAACAAATGATGGTGCTCATCAAAAAGATTTGTCCTGGGTGGGAATGACCACGACGCCACACGATCCACGTTCAGCAGTAAGGGTCACTTACCAAGTGGTCAATAGGCCCTTCAGACAGTTTAAGATGAAAAGTTCTCCATCAAAAGCCCTTTATTCTTTGACTTAAGCAAAATATTTTTGTCATTCTAGTTGTCCAAATTCCGTACGACTGGCTTTTTTCTTCCTTGTGGTTTCTGTGTCGCAATTAGTGTCAGATACTCGGACACTCGTGCTCAGTCGGTGTAAACACAGAGTGTCTAGTGTCCTATTGTATAAGTGCCTTTAAACGTCCCACTGCTGGGTACAGGCCTCTTCCCATATAGAGAAGGCACGAGCATTGATCACCACGCTTGCTCACTTGCAATTTCAGATCCCAATTTTGGAATCCAGGTTTCCAGTAATTAAGAAAGTACATATTTTAAATAACTTTGAAAAAGCTACATTGGTTTTTTTTTGTACATATTTTTATGTAACCTAAATTCTGTGAATGACTTCAATAGGCTAGAATTGAGTGAGTTATTGAATGATTCGTTCATTGAATGGTTGAGGGAAAGTACAGTATTGTGATTGAAATATTTTTAGAGCGTAAAGTTTTGTGTAAAATGAACTATTGTAAATATCCAATGAAATGCGATTTGAAAATATCAATCGAAAGAGTTACTTGTAATTTTTAAACAACAGCAAAAGGTCAATTCGACTGTTTTTGAATGGGTAGTAAAATGGCTTGTAGTCACATAGCAACAAATATGGTATAAAACCATTTAGTAGGTAAAGACTTAACTACCATCTCAATTGTAAAATAATAAAAAACAAGTCGAACTGTAGTATTCGGTAAAAAGTTACATTTTTAACTTTTTAACCGAACCTAAATCTAAGACGAACAAGTAGCTATGTTATTCCATACAAAACTGCCTACTTTTAAATTAATGTGTAAGTACCTAATTGTTATTTACCTTAATTTTGCTATTATAGTGAATTACTTTTTGGAGGAGGGGCTCGTAACTAAATGTAATCCGTACAGTTTAGCTGATAATATAAATAAAATGCATTAAAATTACATTTTTGCATATATAAGACACATATAAAAAAATCCTCTGACTGATATTAATAAATCTCGAATAAGTTAAATCAAAGGCCTTTTAAACATTAAAAAACAAAGTATTTTTTTTTTGCAGTTTACATTTGTTTTCTGCAATGCAATTGTTTAAAATATCTGCACACAAAAATTTAACCTTTAACTAAATACCAATTTCTTTAAAAAATCGAATCACTAGTATTGAATAAATTAAATATTAAACTAATATTTTTTCTTCTGAAGAGTGCTATATTTATAGTTTGTAGGTATATTTTATCAGTTCTTTTCTACAATTGCTTATAGGGAAGTCATTAATTGGACTCTATTTTCAATTGTCTTCAAAAACGGATTTTCTCATTTTGTCTTAATGCTCTTTTTTCATCGATAGGATACACCTTACAGGTTCCCTTGCAAAATTCATCAAAATTGATACATAAATTTGGATATTTTTTAATAATGTTACTTTTTCCATTTTTGTATTTATTGAGTAATCTTATTATTCAATGTCCTAAGGACTTTATTAAACCAGAAAAAAGTATGAAACTAAAAATGTATGCTATACTGGAAATTTTTAAACTAAATAAATTCTTGTCTTCAAATGTAGTTAGTTCGCTAAAAAATGGTCTACTGCCTGGCCTGCTATTTTTCTACAAAAATATGGCAAATTACTGTTATGCCTCTAGTGACATTCACAAGAATAAATCTAAAACAAATACGATTAAAATTGTTCCATGCGTTTCGTTTCTAGAGGCACAGAGGAACAAACAAACATACATAGGCTCATTAAAACAATACCCCTTTTTTGCGATGCCCAGTCGGGTAAAACTACAGCCTGAAAAATGATTAATATGAATAATAATATGTTTTATTGTAAGCATTGGTTTTTCCATATTTTTAAATGTAATGTCTTTTCCATCAATAGTCATTATTTTTGGTACCTAATAATAACTGTAAATGTTTTTAAATAATATACATATTAACTAAAATGTGTATTTTTTCCTGTATGTATATTATGTACTCTTATAATAATCTAATCAGAAAATAATGGCTTCCTATTTTTTATGTTTAGTCAAAGAATTTTGTGTTAAAACAATATGAGAATTTATTTGAGAAGTAAAAAATTTGGTTCAATAGATTTTCGAAAAAAAATATGAAAGTTTAAAGTATAACTATTGCAAAAATATAATTGAACTTTATACGCTAGTTCAATTTTCGAGTGCTGCATTTTTCGGTTCAATTGAACAAAGAAAATACGGTTCTGTATTTAAATAATTATCATTTTTCAATAGGTCGACCTTAAGGATCATTTTGTATCAAGCTATTTTATTTAATATAAAAATACCATAAATATAATTTTACATAAATTGCTTGATATGGCAAGTCTTGCTACCTACTGATTAACCTGTTCCCAAACCATGTAGTCTTGGCTTCCAGTCTCATCTGATTCAGCTGAATACCGTATGTTACAGAGCGACTGCCTATCTGACCTCCACACATTTACTGGGTAAGACATCCCATAGTAAGAGTACCACCCTTTTGAATATTTCAGATATAAATACATTATGTCTGAACGTAAAAATAAACGGATCTAAACGTCAATGGAAAAAATAATGATGTGACGTAATAATGACGTCAGAGGTTCAACGCACTCTCAGCTTTAGACACAGACTTAGTTTTAGACTTTTGTTAATAATTTAGAAAAGTCTTTATTAATACACAATTGAATCTAATATAAGAACAAACAAACGTTGTGGGAATTATATTTTGGATCCCTTTGGGGTTGAAACGCTCGGGTCATTGGGTCGGCACGCTCTTTAAAGAACTTTCCAAACGTTTGGTAGACTCTACTCGTGATCAGAGGGCTGGTTTGTTCCTTGCACAGAGAATCGGCATAGCCATTCAACGTGGCAATGCTGCCAGCCTTCTGGGCACGTTCCCCGCCATTGACAAGGATGACGATGAGTTTTTTTAAGGCTGTTAGTTTTTATTTATGTAAGATTAAATTTTAGTATAGTTAGAGTTTGTTAATAATTGAATTAATGATATTCTACTCTACGTAAGTAGCTGTTAAATCTTAAGGGTTATAATGACGAGCCTGTTGGTCTAGTGGTTAGTGACCCTGACTGCTATAAGTTAGCAAGCGTGGTGATCAATACTAGTTCTCTCAATCCTTTCATGTAGCGTCCTTTTTGAGATTACCTTACCCCGTACCAAGTTTTATTGAAATTGTTTCAGAGTTAAGCCTTGAAAGTGTAACCATATTCACAGTGTATTATTACTAATTATTGAGCTCATTGGAGTAGAAACTTCTGGAGTAACCTAAAAAGTAAATTTTAATAAAATAAAGGGTCTTTATTTTTCTTACTTTTTAATCACTTAAGGTATGACGGGCAACATTACAATTTGGCTTGTAATTATTATTTCTACTTGTTTCTATGAGACAAACTCATTATGTACCTACTTATTAATTTTTAATTTAGTATGACACTTGACGACTTCTTCCTATGAGAATGATGCTATTTTGTGTCTTGAAGATTAAAACTCAAGCCAGGTGAGAACCTGAAAAAGAAGGAATATATAATATTTAGCATGACATAACATCACGACCTATCCCCAAAGGGTTAGGCAGAGGTGTACCAATGTACACCTACAGTTTGCCGGTATGTTTAGGTCCCATGTAATAGGGGGCGAGCCTATTGCCACTAACCGGGCACAAATCCAAACTCCGACCTGCTACTGAGAATTCCATAGAAAAAAACCTAATAACACCTTGGTTGACTTGGGAATCGAACCCAAGACCGCTAGCATAGCAGTCGCGCATAGCACCACTAGGCCAACGAGGCAGTCTGGCAATGAATGTTAATAAAATATACTGTTATAAATCAAGCGTTTATTGACAAAGCTTCGTAAAAATCCTGGACATTACTTCAAATTAGAAGCTGATACACTTCAAAACTCGTGCCTTCTCTATATGGGAAGCTGCCTGTGCCCAGCAGGCCGATTATTTATTATTTAAATAGTTTTTTTTTACAAATCTATGCGCTCTTTTATGTAATAGGGCTAAATACATACCCTATTCAAACAACCCTATTAACCTATGATATCTAATAGAAAATAGTAATAGACCAACCAGAGCCATCAAAATAAAAATAATATTCAAATGAGGTCAAAATTCACATGAGTTCATTTAAATTCACCCCTTTTCCATTTAAATGTAAAGTAGACCTGTTTGTTGATACAAGTTTTATTTAAATCATGGGAGTAACCTTCAGTGTTAAGGGTCTTAGAGGTCAAGTTTGTGTCTTGGAGATGGTCAAAGGTCTAAGGTCACAACTAACTCACCTTGGAAATTCAGTATTGTCTAAACAAGTATTATTTTATAAAATTCTTTTGCCTGTCTCTTATACTGCTTAGAAAATGAATAATGTGAAAAGAATGAGATTATGGTATAAATAATACTTTTAGACATTAGGGTTCAATAATAAAGTTGATACATTTAAATGAAAAGGGTGAATTTAAATGAACCTGTGTGAACTTTGGTCTAGTGTGGTTGGTCTATCACTATTTCTATGAGGGTTGGTAATGTAGGGTATACGACCCTATTATTGTTGGATTAAATGCAAGTTAGATAAATAATGCCTATTTAAAGATACCCTATGAATAAGTCTAGGTTAAGTACATAGAGAACAATGAATGATTTCGTGATTAGAAATATAAGAATTGAAACCTGAGCAATTCAGTAGACATTTAAAAAAAATGTTTTCTAATTAGCAAAATAGGTCGACGACAGTAAAAGTTTCGGGCCGAGTCTGGATGAGGCTGGCATAGGACCTTAGAAAATAGCACGATAAAGGAGAGGTCTATGCCCAGCAGTGGGAGAACAAGAGCAAGGGCAACGATGATTTTCTATGAAAATAGACAAAGAACCTTTAGACAAGTGGAATTCATTGAAGCATTGCATTCGTTAACGCTGATCAAAACGATTGCAGAAATGACTTATTTAGGTGGCTGATCATCACATCACTTGTCTGATAGAATATACTGTCGTCTAGTGGTTAATGACTCCTGACCTTGAACCGAAGGTGTGTGTTCCATTCCCAGCTAGGACAAATCTTTGTGTGATGACATGCTCATCATCATTAATTCTGTGTCTGGTATTATCTATTATTTGCACGTATTATATTAATTTGATTTTATCAGTAATATATAAGTATGTTTCTCATTTATCTGGTAACCATAGTACAGGTTCTGCCATAAATATTTACACATAAATTACACCCAGACACAGAACAAATGATCACATTTGTACCTCAAAGATTTGTCCTGGGTGGGAATCAAACTCATGACCTCCGTATAGCAGTCAGGGTCACTAACCACTAGATCAACAGGCCCGTCAAAATGTATATGTAGCAAAGAATAATTAATAAGAATTATAATTCCATTACCCTCCCCTCATTCTACGCCTATTTGTCATAACCTATTTATCTATGAATAATATAAATAAATAGAAATAGGCCAACCCTTCAGGCTTCAACTAAAACATTTAAGAAAGTTCAAAGGGAGTTCATTTAAATTCACCCTCTTTACATTTTAATGTATAATTTATTTAAATATGTATTATATGTTTTGTCGTACTTTTAATACTGTTTATCTATGAGTCATATTTTAAATTAAATCACAAAATGTATTGTATGTATAATCTAGATCACCAAATAGTTTTTATTTTCACACCTAATAGAGTATTTACCGCACTCAGAGTGGTTAATTGGCACTTAACAAATTTCTTATTTTTTTTTTCATTAGATAACTTAAATTAATCTTTAATCAAAGCTAATATAACTAAATAAAACTAACACTCGTCAAAAAACTCATCGTCATCCTTGTCAATGGCGGGGAACGTGCCCAGAAGGCTGGCAGCATTGCCACGTTGAATGGCTATGCCGATTCTCTGTGCAAGGAACAAACCAGCCCTCTGATCACGAGTAGAGTCTACCAAACGTTTTGACAATTCTTCAAAAAGATTTCTTGCACTCGGACCCCATGTCCTTTATAATTGAAGTCCTAACAGTCGAATTGAGTACCTCCTCCTTTTTGAAGTCGGCTAAAACATGTAAACGCAATCGCCACCAGTTTGGTCCATTCTAGGACTCTTCTTCCGTCTTATTAAGTATTTAATTTCTTTTTTTAATTATTTTGTAATAATGTTACATAACTGAGGTCCTTGCTGACCTCATAATGATGAAACGCGTGGTGCTAGTAGGCGTGTGACGTCACAGCCACGCCCTGCAGACGTCAGCTTGATTTATCATGAAAACTGTTAAAAAGAACATGTTGCAGTCTTGTGGAGATTCAGACGTTTTCAAGTATTTCTAGATCTATTGTAAAAAAATTGGTGCTTGTGATTTATGTAAGCGGTACAGTTCTAAGTATGTGTCACGGTTTGAACGATAATTCAGGTTAAGTCACGCTCGCCGCGGTTAAGCCGTGGATGGGTGACTTATAACATACCGAGACTAATCCGTGCCTTGGAAAGCACGTTAAGCCTAGTCCCAACTGTCATAAGTTGATCTTTGGCAGGCGTTCAGTCAATTCTGACAAACAGTCATACTATGGGACACTGTGTTACCCAGTGAAACGTGTTGTGGAGATATTTTGTTCTTTTAAAGATTTTTATTAATTTATTAATGTTTCAACTTGTGCCTGTATAAATACAACAAGTAAATGAGAGTTATCTTTTACATGAGGATTGGAAGTACTAAAGGGAGGCCTTTGCCCTGCAGTGGGATGATAATAAAATAAGAATAATATTATATAATCTTTATTAATGTCTATCACTTACACTTATACTTTTTACACTTATACTCACCTATATATTTTTCCATAAAAACTATAGGTAAAAAAGAAAAATCTAAAACTTTGAAAACATAACACTAATTTTCCTCACACAATTACAAAACCTAGTAATATTCACCAAACAGCAAACCAGCAGCTGAACCGCGACATAAGGCCATGTGTACAACGCTGAGCAAACAATAAGGCCAGCGCACACCAGACTGGTTTTTGCCGCAGACGATAAAAAAATCTGTCTGCGAGCGATAAAGGAGGTTTTTTTTATTATTAGTATTATACGTCAGATGTGTGCTAAGGGGTGAGTACGACTTTATAAAGACCGTCATATTTTTAGCACGAGGTTTTAAATATGAAGTTTGGTCCAACTGATTATTTCATTTTTACCCCCCTTGGGTGGAAATTAATTATTATTTATACCTTTGATTATTAATAATAGAATCATAACAACAGCCAACGAAATTAACAAATCACATGATGAAATAAATCTACTTTTTACGGATTTTTTCGCGGTTTATATTTAGATTTTAAGTCCCGACGTTTCGACGTCTGCCCGAGACCATGATACCAGCAAAAGTGTGCGAAAAAAACCGTAAAAAGTAGTTTTATTTCCATATCTAACATTCGCGTGAACCTAAGAAAAGATCACCCCCCTCCTAATACCCCCCATTCAAAACCCCATTTAGGAGGGAAGGTAAACTATGGTTAATAATAATAATACCAGCATCCTACTTGCTGGGCACAGGCCCCTTCCCATATAGAGAAGGCATGAGCATTGATCACCACGCTTGCTCTGCGGACGATTTCAGATACCAATTTTGGAATCCAGGTTTCCTCAGAAACTTTGATTACTTTGGGAGATATTATAAGTTTTCAGGAATATATAAGTACCTATGTTTATCATTTGTCTGGTTACTGGTACAGGCTCTGTTTAGTTTGGATACAGATGACCGTGTGTGATTTGTCCCAGGATATTATTATCATTTAATATAAACATTTGACTTTCCCCCTATTTTTTTATTAGATTATTGCGGCCATAGCAAAGCAATAGTTTTTTGGATTACGGATTTTTTGCATCTTTTGTGACCTTGACCTAAAAACACGTTGAAAAATCTTGTAGCAAGCATTTTTCTAATACTTCAGTATTGCAACCTGGTCTTGGTTGTCTTCAATAAACGGATTTTGGCGCACTATGTTGCAGGTTCGAATCAGAGGTAAATCAAGAATGATCATCCTCATCACACAAAGATTTATCCTGAGTCTTGAATGGGGATCGATCCCAGGACCTCCGGTATAGCAGTCAGGGTCACTAACCACTAGACCAACAGGCCCGTCATTATAAGCTTACAACTGTCCTCTTTCTTATCAGACTTGTTAGACTGGCGGGCGCCCCCAATGATACCACAATCTTATCACTGCTGATAACAACATAGGTACGAAATAAAACACTGACAAGCAGACTTGTAATATTTCTAGCCTTTCACCAAGCTATAAATAAAATGCGGACAACATCACATACATTGCTCTGAACCCAAAGTAAGTAGCTAAAGCACTTGTGTTATGGAATTCAGACATACACCCAGACCAGAATCAATGTAGAAATATAGGTTTCTACATTGACCCGTCTAGGGATCGAACCCGGGTCATCAAAGTTAGCGACACCTTGAAACTGGTGCGTTCCACTGCGTGCCACTTAACCAAGGAGGTCGTCAATTCCTATGTCATGTTCGGCTTCCAGTCTCACCGCCAGCTGGGTCCACACCAGGGCCCAGCTATTTAAGAGTTGCTTGAATTGACTAAATAACCGGCTTCTTTTGGGCATTTTTACGATATTTGGCATTCTGCTCGAGAGTTCAATGAGATTTTATTGTAGGCTTATCTGAATACGAAAATTAGGCACAGTGACAAGTACACTGACTGACTGACCACTGACATGTATTTAAAATAGCTGAATCGAGGCCCTTATATAGATATAGAGCGACTGTCTGTCTGGCACACAACACATTTTTGTTGACTTGTTTCTATAATCCATAGTACAGGGTTTGCCTGGCTTTGGGTTCAGATGACCATGGGTGAGTTGTCCTAGGATATTATTATTATTTCTTAGTCCTCAGCCTAAGTCGGACACGGTGTCAAAATTGTAACGACTTGACAAATTTAAAGAAAAATGTAACGATTATAATAAAACCATAATATAAATAAGATAAATAGTATAAACTATTTGACAGTAACTTGCTATTGGTCGGTCCTATCCTAGATACATTGAAATAGTCCCCACTTATAAAAAAAGGGTCCGCCAATGGGAGCCCGGGTTTTTATATGTTTTTTATCTATGATCCATTTATCTATGGGATATGGAACTATAATTTATGTTCGTAGGGAAAAAATACGGTGTAAGATTGCCCTATTATTTGTTTAACCGACTTGAATAAAGGAGGGGGTTCTCAATTCGATTGGTTTTTTTTTATGTTTGTGACTTTAGGGCTTTTGACTGGGTGAATCGATTTTTAAGATTCTTTTTTTATTTGAAAGCTGGTGCTTCCCATTTCGTTTATCTTTTGTGTTATAATTTTGAATGATTTGAAATTTTTGGTGGCGATATTAATACGCTTTTATTAATTAATTAGCCTGTATTAATTAAACTTGACTCATATCCGGGTTTCATTATACCCCAAAGGTTTCCGTATCATTTTATCCGTTATTCCGTAGGTAGGTGTTTCTTTATACCCAATCAATTGCATTTGACGGGCCTGTTGCTCTAGTGGTTAGTGACCCTGACTGCTGAACCGGAGGTCGTGGGTTCGATTCCCACCCGGGACAAATGTTTGTGTGATGAGCACGATCATTTGTTCGGTGTCTGGGTGTAATTTATCTATAATATGTATGTATTTAAAAATATATAAGTATGTTTATCAGCTGTCTGGTTACCATAACACAAGCTCTGCTTAGCTTGGGATCAGACAACCGTGTGTGAGATGTTCCGGAATATACATACATACATACATATAATCACGCCTGTTTCCCGTAGGGGTAGGCAGAGACCACTTCTTTTCACTTGCTACGATCCTTACATACTTGTACGCTTCATCCACTGTCATAATTCCCTTCATACATGCTCTTCGGTTCCCGGAATATTATTATTACTTAAAAATAAAAAAAGCAAAAAATCTATTTCCTATCCTCTGAAGGTCGTGTTTTCTTATCAATATATGACACGGTTACTTTAGATACGAATCTAGTCCATACAGTAATCTAGACTGGTCTTATCAATTGATAGAATTTCTGCGTCCATCGCCTATCATTTGCATATCGATAACGAATAGTGAAGGAATATTAATTTAATACGGTTTAGTCGATGTTTTAGTTATGTTACTAAAATCATGGTATTATAACTAGCTTTGTCCCGCGGTTTCACCCGCATGAATGACAATTCATACACTATCTTTATAAATTATAGCCTATGTGTTATTCCGATGTATAAGCTACATTATTGTAAAGTTTCATTAAAATACATTTGGCAGATTTTGCGTGAAAGAGTAACAAACATCCACACATCCATTCTCACAAAATTTCACATTTATAATATTAAAATTAGTAAGGATAATAAAAAAAAACCTTAAAAAATAGCTAGACATTTGAGATTTACAAACACTACTTTATCATAACAAATACAACAAAATTAAAATAAAACTATATTTTACGGATTTTGGTGCAGTTTTTTTTCAATATGAAGGTAGAACGAGCAACATCTTTTGTCAAGACGAACGCCATCTCAGTCTGCCCGTGACCATGATACCTGCAAAGGTGTCGAAAGTCGAAACGTCGGGACCGAAAATCAAAAAGTGAACCGCGACAAAATCTGTAAATCGTACTTTTATTTCAATGTCTAACATTCGTGGAAACCAATATATATACAACTATATATAAAGAAAATGTAACATTTTGCAAATATTATAGTATACCTTTGCTAGTTTCCTCATAAATCACTTGAAGACATACATTTTAGTATGTGAGTACTTCAATTATACGTAAACGTCAGTCTGACTAAGACATACTGTATCTCTTAGTAAATGTGTTGTGTGTCAGACTGACAGTCGCTCTGTAACATACTGGTGTTCAGCTGTCGTTGAGACTGGAAGAACATAGCATGGTAATTGGTAAGCAATACGACAATTCACACACGGTCATCTGATCCCAAACTAGGCAAAGCCTGTATACTAAACTGATTTAAACATACTTATATATTACTAAATACAAACAAATTATTGATAAATTTCACCTAGACGCAGAATAAATGATCGAGCTTATTACACAAAGATGTGTCCTGGGTGGGAATCGAACTCACGAGCTCCGGTATAGCAGTCGGGGTCACTAACCACTAGACCAACAGGCCCGCCTACTGCTAGGTTAATTAAAAGATTGACAATTAACTCCCATCCATCAATTGCAGAATTAACTGAACTGTTGTTAGTTCAATGTTTAATTTAATAACTAAAATAAATTTAATTTGTGAGGTATACAGAGTGTTTACTAAATCTAAACTCTTCAGCCCCATTGTAAAGATATATCCATTGGGTAGCACCCTCGTTGTGGCTGTCCCACTGCTGGGCAATGACTGATTCACATACTAGAAAATGATTGAAAGAGACTTAAATAAAAAATACACAAATGTATGGTTTACCCTTTTCTACCTTAGATACATACATTTTTTATCGAAAAAAAAATATGTAGGTATTTGCATTTATTTTTTTAATTTAATGTAAGTTCCTTGCTATTTTAAATTATAAATTAAAAATATTTCGGGACAGTTCACACACGGTTATCTGATCCCAAGCTAAGCAGAGCAGCAGAGCTTGTGTTAATTAATTGTATTGCATAGGTTTCATAACGAAAATAGCAGTTTTTCAATGGTTTGATGTTAGTGTCCCAGAGTGCAATAAAAATAAATAAATAATGTGCACAAAAGTAAAAAATAAAAAAAAAATGTTTTACGAGGATGCACAAAATATTTATGTGTGCCAATTTTTTGTCAAATAGTCGATTTCTTTATCAAACACTATTATAGATAAAGAGGCCACTTTCCTTTATGTTTTAAGCAATCCAAAACGAAATCTAGATAAAAATACATTTAATACATTAACACGTTTACAAAGGACGAACACTTTCCGAAAATCGGTTAAAAATACATTTGTGTGAACACAGTCGCACTGTATTCCCTCACTTTCATAGTCCGATGTGAAGGGCAGAGTTAGGCAGTTTTGTGAAATTTGTGTAATTGTTGCCTAATTTTGGGCAACTAATTGAAAAGTGTATAGAGTGATGTTTTTACTGTGATTGGTTACTTCTTAACTGACTAGAGAAGAAAGGTTTTCTTTGCGACGGTATGTATTCTTTTTACTACGGGATACTGTGTTACCCAGTAAATGTGTTGTGGAGGTCAGATAGGCACTCGCTCTGTAACATACGGTGTTCAGCTGAATCCGGTGAGACTTGTAGCCGACCACAACATGGTTTGGGAAAAAGGATATCTTTGATATTTCTTATACGATCCATGAGAATATAGATTTCAAAAAAATATTTTTGTCATCAATGTGGAACACCTCAGAGATGGTTCCATATTTTCATTGAATTTGATTACTTTTTAACATTACGTGTAGTGAATGATTTTATGTTTTAAGATTATTTGAGTAAAGCCAAAACCAGAAGAAATATGTGACTGGCCTGTTGGTCTAGTAGCTAGTGACGAGTGTCGAGGATAAATATTTGTGTGAAAAGACATCTTTTTTTTCTATGACTGGGTATAATTTAGTTGTAATATGTATGTAATTATAAATAATATGTTAGGTATATGGTTGTCATAATAGAGGGTTTGCATAGTTCGGGATGGAACGGCTGTGTATTCCAAGCTATTAATTAAATTTTGCCTATACCTTTCCCAATGCTGGACAAGGCTCCAATAAACTTAAATGAATACCTCATTTGTTGCAGTCGGTTTATCTACATTATGTGTAAACGATTATTATAATATGGAAGACTTTCGGATCCAATGAACTTTAATCCGTTTTATCTTTAATTCTCAGAATAACCGAACGCCATTATACTTATTGGATGCAATTTACAAAAAAAAAAAGCTTTTCAAACAAATATTTGAAGAGAAGCCAAGAATTTTAACATGTCCTCTGTAATATGTATGTATGTATGTATGTATGTGTGTTCCCGTACTATGTCGGCTTCCAGTCTCCCTGCCAGCTGAACACCAGTATGTTACAGAGCGACTGTCTGTCTGACACACAACACATTTACTAGAAACTAAGGTACTATGTCCAGCAGTGGACTGCAACAGGCTGATATGATAATGATGATGATGATGAGGGTACTATTCCCTAATATTATAAATAGATAAAGACTTGATAGGCTAAATAAGTTGGCTTTATTGAAATAATCAACCCACTTCATGTGACAATTTATTCAAGTAAGAAAAAAAAGTAGTAAAGCTTAAAATAACCAATCAGTTATATTGTAATTAGTTTCTTGGTAGTTTTTAAAACCAGTATTTTGAATTATAAATATCGGACTATCTTATCACAAAAATGTATTTTGGACTAGGAATGCTAAGCCTATTTTATACATTTCCTTTTTTATACATTATAAAAAAGTGAAAATTAAATTATGCAGGGTGTTACCGAAAGGGGTACATCTGGTATACAGTCAGTTTACAGAGTTTTACCTCAAAATAATACTTTTATGAATACCAATTAGTAAAGTAACAAATTTTAAGCTAAAATTTAGTAAACTGACTCTTTACCAGATGTACTTATCACCCCTTTTGTATAGATATACCCTTTAATAACAGCCTACATGACAAATAAAAACTACTAAACTATTTAATCGATACTCCACAATCGTAGCTAAAACAAGACAGCTCATCATTAATACAAAGACACACAGACAAAGTCGCTGGAAAAGCCATGCTAATATAAAATTCTCTTTCGAGTTAATAATTCGTTTCCTTGCTAGGGCTACCCTATATATTATACTTATACATGTATACTTGTATGTATAATTTAATTTTATCGAACAAGGGGTGGCATTACCCCGCACCCCTGTTTCAATGCACCCCTGTTCCAAAGTACCCCTTTCTCTTCATTTCTATCAATGCCCGAATTCCCAAGGCGACTCTCTCTTAAAGAGGGAGAGAGATGGGTATAGGATTTGTGGTGTGTAAGAGAGGGACGGGTATAGTCTGCAGTTGCAACCGAGCTCAAATGGGGTGTGGTGTCAGTGACAGCGGCGAGTTTTTTGATATTGATTTGTGTTTTTTTTTTGTCAATTGTGTTTGGACAATAGTTTTGTGTTTGGAGAGATGATTTATTTAATAGTGCTTAGTTTTTTTTTATTGTGAGTATTATTATTAATGAAAAAGTTTCAAATAAAATAAAATTTTGATAGTTAAATCTAAGTTTTTTTATAGAAATTAATAGATCTGAATTGCAACATAGACATATTAAGTTTATTTAATAATTAACAATATGTACAGAATGCCTTAAAATATTTACAACATTACAACAATACTATAAAAACTAAGCCTACACATTAAATAGGAAAAAATATATACTAAATAAAACTAAGAACTAAAATAAGGCGTCAAAAAATTGCAACTAACTGCTTGTAAAAACAAGATATATAATACTTAATAACTTAATTAGATTCTTGTACTTTTACTATGTAAAGTCTCTTTGAAGTTGACCTTGACCCACTTCTCCCTTTTTTTCAAAGATTTCGATTCTAAATGTTGCATACGCATTTAGTTTGGTTGTCAATCTAAGGTTAGCTAAAAATAATTGCTATTTTATTGTTTATAATTTTTCAATAAGGACCTAATTTCGGCTTTCTACGTTTTTACGAATGTGACGAGTAGTAAGCCCATTGGTGCCTATGGGGATGATATGGGTGAATTTCCCAAATGCCTTATTTTTTTGTCTTCGTTGAAATTAGTATTTGGAAAAAGGAATATAGTTCTGAATTATTTTTTTTAGTATTCAATAGGTAGTTATTGGGTTGTGGCAAAAATATGATTTGCCTAGGACTATTACAAATGTAGAAATAAAATACATAAACCTCTATTTTTTTGCAAATCGGTGCTGTCCCACTACTTTTTTTGCAAACAAAACAGCTTATACACTAATAAAAATGAATAAATTAGCTATATAACTTATTCTATTTCATAGAATATTAGTTTTTTTATTAATATATAGCATATTTTATTACATAATCAACGATTATTATTACTGAGAGGCACAAACGTACTTGTCCTGAAAAATATTCTCATATCGCTGGACAAAAGTAATTCAAACATAACTTTACATCGACGAGTCGGACAGCATCCCCACCCCAATTGTATTTCCCTCGTTGGTGTGTGCTAGTGGGCAATCAGGATAGAAGTGGGTTAAATCGCTGTATATGCCCACTAAAACTGTAAGAACGCCATTTCAGGTACTCCCGGACAATTATTTTATATAATCGGTGGTTGCATTTTTCTAGTGTAATGAGTAGCTTTTTTATTGTTGTTTGGTTCTAACAGAGGTAGTAAGTGAATTAGCTTCATTGTCTGTTATTAAATTTATCCTAGATAATTATTATTTTTATTATGGACTTGTTTGTCTGAAAATAAACGATTTTTATTTTATTTTTATTTATTTATTTATTATGCATTTTTTATAATTTTCTAAAAAGTGTGTTTTTTCTCATGTCGCTGTTCTCATATCGCTGTAATCGGTGGTCTTTTTTACCACCGATGTGATAATTTACACCGAAATGATACGAAAAAATCAATCGGTGTCATATATCTCATATCGGTGTTTTGATTCGTGATCAACGCACAGTTTTGTCACATCGGTGGATTGCTTTATCATATCGGTAGATCATTTTATCATCTCGGTGAGTCGTTATATCATATCGGTAGATCCCGTGTCATTTCGTTAAGTATACAAAGAAACAATGGCACATACAAACATACATACAGACACATACATATATACCTACATACAAACATTCGTACATACATACATACAAGGTAAGTTTACCTACATAGACTGCCAAAATCATTACCACGATACCACTGGGTAGTAGAAGATGTATAAATAAATGTATCATTAAGGGAGGTCTGTGTTCGGTAATACGTCCATAGGCTGAGATGATGATGGTGAGGTGGAGCAATTGAACACATTAAAAGTTTCTATGGCAAAAAAAAAATTGTTAAAAAAATAGTAAGTACGTAACAATAAATAACAAAATAATTAAGAATGCCGAGGCCAAACCTAAAAGATGAGGAGAAGAACAGGTGGAATAGGTTGCTGGAAAGAATAAGCAAAGCTTAAATCAAAAGCAATTCTGTGTTAAGAGAGGGGCATTTAAGAAAACGTTTAGCTAAACTTAGACATGTGATTTTTGTTTTTTTTTTTCATATTTCATTTTAATAAAGACAATGATAATAAAAAAAAAAACATTATTTTTAAATTTTAAGTACCTCTAGAAAACGTAAAAAGTAGGTACATAATTTCAAAAATACATTTTTATTTTTTATCTAAGAACTCAGTTCTCTTTGTATGTGATCTACCCTAAGTTCAGATCTTCATTTCTAAGTCACCTTTAAGTACCTACTAACTATTTCCTTTTTGATGTTCAAAGGTGAATAGATTATCATATCGCTGGATAGGTTCATCATTTCGGTGGATACACTTATCATATCGGTGTACAAAAAAAATAATCGGTGCCGGTTTTTCACATCGGTGGAAACCAAAATTCAAACTGAATTTTCTCCTCAGTCTTAAATGATACGTTGATGATATTAAATTTGGGGATGTTTTGTATCCTAAAGATTACATAAAACCTGAAAAATCTACAAAAAAATAAAAATTGTAAAAGTTCACCGATATGATAAGAAAAATGGCATTTGTTGAAATTCACCCATATATTAATTTGTATAGGATTTTTTAAACCAATAATTGTGTTATTTTTTTATAGTTGATGTTGGTAGTTATAAACTAAGATTTCTTGACACGATTACTTTTGTGTAGTTTTGGATAAATATGGTATCGTTTACATACATGATATCACTACCAAAAACTACGACTTTTGACAAGCTTTTCTTTAAATTGTAATGTATTTTTCGGTGAAATTTTGCAGACCAAAAGAGAAAGGGCATTTTAACTAGGAACCAATAACATCACGCGATATGTCTTTGGAAAGGTATTTCGTGTACTTTAACTTTTATTGAAGCGGAAAACACTGAATCGCTGTGTGAAAAAAGTTCTGTTTCCCTTTTAAGGCACTAGACACTCGATTGAGAATATTATAATAGTGGATACCTAACCATATAAGTTTGGTGACAATACAATATTATGGTACTTTCGAGTTGGTCTGATGATGGAGCCAGAAGGTGGCCATAGGAACTCTGTAACGAAACGACGCAATCCCATCGTGTTTGGGCTTGTTATGACTGGTTTAGATTATGCGAGAAAAATCGTATAAGTTGCAGTACATTGCCGTCTATAATCGATCACTTACAACACCATACAGTGCAAGTGCCGCAGTGTACAGCTACTCGCACGATATACCTCGCATCGTCTAAACCAGGCCTTAGATTCGGTACTATTATAGTCACATGATCATTTAAAAGTGTGTTTTGTAATATATACTTATATTAGTATCTGCTTTTAACAAACAGAGATATATATGTTTATTAACATAACTAATATTATTTAGATTATAGTTTCTTGTTGTTTTTTGATAATGAGTAAATATTGTTAAGTTTGAACTTTATATAATATCCCGGGACATCTCACACACGGTTGTCTGATCCCAAGCTAAGCAGAGCTTGTGTTATGGTAACCAGACAACTGATAAACATACTTACATATTTCTTAATACATACATATTATAGATAAATTACACCCAGACCACCTAACAAATGATCATGCTCATCACACAAACATTTGTTCTGGGTGGGAATCGAACGTATAGCAGTCAGGGCCTCTATCCACTAGACCAACAGGCCTGCCATACTTTGTTCTAATTGTTATTTAATAAAGGTACTTGGTTGATTAGTCAGAAGAAAACAATACTAATAGAATCTTTATGTTTTCACAGGTATCAAAATAAGGATGAGACTTGAAGAAATCTGCTGTTTTTTATTATGGTAAGTCCCTTTTAATGTTCATTATTAAACTTTTAATTTAACATTACTTGTGTATCATGATGTCGTGGTGGCATAACGGTTGCATGAACGGATATGTATGCCCACGATTGTATCTTCAAACCCAGGTAAGTACTTGAGTTTTTTTTATATATACGTAAATATGGATTCTTCACACATGACCGTCTAATCCCAAACCAATCAGAGCCTGTAAATGCAATCAAAGTAAAGTAAACTTCAGTTTTTATGTTAAAGCTATTAACCTACCTTTCATAAATATTAATTATTTGTCTTCGTTACGTTATGTTTAGTTTATTTTTTAAGTTTTTAGTTTGTTTTTGTATTTTTGTAATTATTATTGTTTAAATCATCTACGCTACCTATCTTGCCATCTCCCGCTGCCCGCCACCACTGGGACCTCGCCTTACCGGCCGGGCCGCCGGGGTCATCGGCCGCCGCTACTTCCGCGACCATGCGCACCTAGCTTTATGTCTAACGTAAGGTTTTAGTCTGAATCCAACAGACTACAGCACTAGCTTGTGATCGTGACTTTGTCTGTTATTGCTGCAAATAGTCTTCGTCCTTTCTTATAGACCAAACTACATAACTTAATAAGAGAATGAATAAAATCTGGATTGTGCTTTGGTCCTGTCAAAATCGTTAATCGCATTTTTTATGTTACTAAGGATTGGTATCAATTTAATAATGGTAATGTCAACTAATTGGCTGTGTTGTTTTGTTAACAATACAAGACTTATCATTATACTCATCTGACTATATTGTCTTCTGGTTAGACTTTTTAAATCTTTGAACTAATTATTTAAATATGATATTACTAAGGAAAATATTTCATTAATTATAATGATACAATTAAATACAAACTTAACTATTGTAAACACACATTGGAGAATAGAAGAAACTTTTGACTATTTATTGTATCCTATCTACTATTTATTAATACATAACTACAAATACACTATAGAACGAAAGTCATACTACAATTTTAAGCTTGTTTTTTTTTTAGTAAGCTTATAAGCATACTTTTACATACTAGATAACATAAGTTGTCAAAACTACTGAAAATTTCAAATATGAGCCAACTTTACTGGTTTAATAATATCACTTCAACTCCACGTGCGACAAGACCCCAAGGTCAAGCAAGTGATCTAACACCATAATAAATCAAGCAACATTCTCAAAAGCCCCCTAAAATAACACCCTTAAAAATAATATAATTTATATCCCAATTGAAAGTAAAAAAAGTCGGAATAAATCGGTCATACATCGCGAGCCCCAGTCACATCAAGGACATACACAAAGGGCCAAGACGGAGCCCTGCGGAACACCGTCAAAAAGGACCAACAAAAATCAACTTGCTCGCGTCTTATCAATTATTTTTCAACCAGTTTAAACCTTCGTAAGTGAAATGTTTATAATTCAAGCTAATTTGGACCTTATAAGCTGTGTTATAAGGTGGTTTACGCTGGTTGAGCGTGTCAAAGGCTTGGGTACGGTCGAGAGTGGTGCGTTGTATAGATTGTTGTTGCTATGCCGATGTGTACTTAAGATTTACTTGCTTGTGTCTTGCACTGTCTTTAATTGGAGTTATCTTCGCGCTATTTATGATTTTGGATAAGCTGGCCTTAAGTATAATCAACGTCAGGTAGTGATGTCCGATATTTTGTGACAGTTTTATTTACCAAAACTAGGACATTTTAAAAGACTTTTTTTCTCTTTCTATTACGTTGTATTTTAGCTATTTCTTGTACACCTGTTTTCTTTTTTCATGTAGTACTAATTCTATCTATTATACAAGATTCGAACGTCGACACTTTTGTACAGCAGACCGGTAGTTTAACCACTGACCTTACAGGGAGATCTTCTTTAAATATTGTTAAGTACCAATATAGCAAAAAGTTGCAACATTTAATCAATGACAATTCGTTTTCCGTGCGTACTTTTTGAAAACTTCGTTTTATAAATTCATGAATGCTAATTTACTAAATGTCTGTTACAGTAATATAATAAAGCTTGTGTCTCTTTCCTGAAACTGCCAGTCTGATTTTAAGATCAATGCTCGTTCCTTCTCTGTATGAGAAGAGCCCTGTGCCCAGCAGTGACGTATTTATACGCCACTATAATTTAGTTATTTGATTTAATTTCACAAATTAAGAAGTTTATTTACCTCACACATTATTTCATATTTTCTGTTAAAAAATCCTCTGTAGAGCTTTTAGTCAGAAAAGTTGGTCCAGTGGTAAAAACCGCCTATAAATTAATGTTGCCTTACATATTACGTTGAACTTTGACCAATCTATTTGGTTTAATATAAAAAAAAACTAAACATTATTCCATATCCTATTTGGGTAATAAGTTTGTTTTTTTTTGTTTCCTCTTTTTTACTTTTTTTCCATCCTATAATTTGAATACGTTCATAAGTTCACCAAAATATATTGTTTGTTTCTACCTACCCCTGTAATATCAAGCGTGATAGTGCAATACCAACACTGGCGTGTTGCCAGAGCAATTAATCCTATTGTTTCTGATACGAGAGCGGAATGCTAACTTCACGACTTGACGAGGTGAGCAGAATGGCTAGGACTGGACATTGTTTTCAACTGACTTCAAAAAGATTATATTCTCAGTTCGACTGTATGTTTTTTTTATTTCTTTTTTGCATGCTTTCATTCGTAAATATATATTTTTTATGTGTTTAACTCGATTACTTAAGCAATTGTGACCTGATTTTAATATTCCTTTTCTCATGGATAGGTTAAATACGTCAGAGCTGGTATCATTTAAATTCCATCAAAATCAGTCCAGAAGTTTTACCTCCTAGCACACGTATATTACACACTTAATAAAATGAGGACTCTTTGTCAGATTAGAAATATACCTTTTTATTACAATTAGAAATTAAACTTAAGATATTTACAATAGTAAAAAAAAACTAAGCCTACACAATAAATAAGAAAAATTATAAACTAAAATAAGGCATCAAAAAATTCACCCACGTCGCTGTCGACTGGGAGTGTGCCCAAAAGGCTGGCAGCATTGCCACGTTGTATGGCAATGCTTATGCGCTGACCTAGGTAGAAGCCAGCCTTTGACCTTTTTATTATTTTCTTTGTGATCTTAATTATTTCCAATCAATTAGGGATATGATATAAGCATTTACTTAATCTCCGTAGTCGAGTGGCGTACTCACCAGTTTTCAAAGTCTCACCAGTTCTGAGGTCCTAAGTTCGAGTCAATGTAGAAAATAACTTTTCTACATTGTCTCGGTCTAGGTGTTTGTGGTATCGTTGTCAATATCATAACTAAAGATTTTACTTACTATTTTTTATTATTACTATTATTACTATTACTATTACTTGAGGTTCAGAGCATTATCTGTGGTGTTCATCATCCATTTTATTTTAATTAGGTCTTAATTGTCCTTCATTCCTAGTATTATTTATCTTGCAAGTAACAAATGCAATTTTTGGTATCCTGGCATTTTTTTTTCTAAAATTATGGTAGGTCCATAATGTGTTATAGCATGTTTATCACGACATGTTTTACCTTTAAACGTGTGTAAATAATAGTAAATATACACTTTAGTTATTCCGGAAAAAAAAGCAACTTACTATGTATGACTCTAAAAATATTTTATGAACCAGTTTATATTAAAACTTAATCGCCTTCCACCTTCATGTTCTTCATGTCGTCAATCTTTATATCATGTTTCTCACCAATCCCAATAAAAAACAGTCCAAGAATCATTCCAATAACATTTTAATATCAAAACAAACCGTTTTATGACAATCGTCTATTTTAAGGCGAGACATTATATCGATTAGACCCCCCCTCTCCCACCCCTCTAGGTGGGGGGTAGGGGGGTAAGAAATCAACCCACAGCAGCTAACTACCTATAAATCAATAATTCACAAAATGGAGACTTTGTGTCTTTGATACAGTGTATTTTAAGCCGACATCAATAAAAGGGGTGTATGTCAACCTACTGCAAATAGAGGAGGTTGTCATTTCGTCTGTATATTTTTTGTTTATATTTTTTGACAATGTAACTTTTCAAAAGTTATATGTACTTTTTTAATTATTCTAACACACTTCTGACAAACGGTGAAGGAGAACATCGTGAGAAAACCTGGATTCCAAAATTTGGGATCTGAAATCGCCCGCAGAGCTAGCGTGGTGATCAATGCTCGTGCCTTCTCTATATGGGAAGAGGCCTGTGCTCAGCAGTGGGACGCTTATAGGCTGGATTATTATTTTTTGATCTTCAAGTCAATTATAGATAAAAAAAAAAGAATAAAGTGGGGTTTGTCTTCGATATCAATTGTTTAAAGCTGACTTCAAAAACAGTTGTTTCTCAAACTACTTCAAAAAGAGGAGAACCTCGATTCGTCTGTATGGTTCGATTTCTCGTTATATTCCGATATTCATATAAAAAAACATCGGTACTTTTACTTTAGAGATGGTCCCATATAAATTTCATTAAAATCGGTCCAGCAGTTTTGCTGTTTTAATTAAAGTAGTTTTTTTCTTTTCTTTTCTACATTTAAAATGAATCAGAAGTCTAACATTGCAATAACGACCACTTCTTGACTTACCTACTTGAGGGCTTACACAATGTTAATAGGATACATTGGTACATGGTACTTTCGAGTTGGTCTGATGATGGAGCCAGAAGGTGGTCATAGGAACTCTGTAAAACTACGCAACCCCATCGTGTTTGGGCTTGTTTGATTTATCTTCACTAGTACTGGAATACTAGACGAAAAATATATTCTATATAGTAACATAATATTTACCTGCCTTGCTTCTCTTTTCTCAAGAATCTACAATCAAATTCAGAAAAGAGTTTTCCAAATCTTGTCTCATAGTTTTAGAGATTAGTGCGTTTAAACAATAAAAAAATGTAGCTTTAGTATATAGTTTAGTTATAGTAACTTATACTTAGATGTTTTAATAAATTTACGTAGCTTTCTTTTTTTTTACTTTATTGATGATTTTGTATTGACCAACAATTTTTAATATACTAAATAACAATATCTTGATTTCCGCATATAAAGAGTATATTTTAATTTCTTCCCGTAAGTCTACTGTCCAAGCCGGTGATAAAGCGTGATGTTTCCCCTCATTGTATGTTTATCTGTGCGCGATAACCTCCTGAACCGCGGTATCGTTATGTATTAAACGTATTCTGTATACTTTCCATGTGTCTCACCATAACGCTGCTTATATTAAAGCTATTTATTAATATGGGGGTAACAGTGTTAAAAATAATATTATGTTTGATGCTTTTACTAAGAAGAGTTTTTTGCCCAGCAGTGGGACAGAAAAAGGAAGAGTTGTGTCATCCATTCTCATATTATAAAATTCGACATTAACTTCGTCAGTTACTTTCACGACAAAATAACAAAAATATTACTATTATTATTTTGCTTTTTTTTAATTATTATGTGTCCCACTGCTGGGCAAGGGTCTCCCCCGTCTGACTCCAGACATTCCTGTCTCGAGCTATAAGACACATTATTTAATTAAATAAATAAAATATGTATCGGTTTCTTAGCTTTACGCGAATGTTAAACATTGAAATAAAACTACTTTTAACCTACAAAGGTGTTGAAACTCCGGAACCTAAAATCTTAAATAAATCGACATCATCATCATCCACAGCCCTTTTCCTCTCACTGCTGGCACAGGCCTCCCCTTTCTCGTGCCATTTTCTAGGGTCCTGTGCCAGCCTCATCCAGACTTGACCCGAGACTTTAACTAAGTATATAAATGTATATATAAATTATTTATTTCAAATCCGTCAAAAGTAGTTTCATTTCAAAATATGTAATTAATACTTTTTACTTAGCAAAGACACATGTTTTTTTCCACTCCACCCACGCAAGCGGTGCCGGCCAAATAGTAAATAATAGATCGTTTAATAGCACATTTATACCCCCCTCTATTGAAATATTAATTCCCCCCCCAAGGTCTAATTTGTTGCTAGAACCTTCCTGACCGACCAATGTGAGCTGACCCCCCAGGGTTTGTAAACTATCTATCTTTAAGACTTCATAAAATACTAAAAGAAATTCATTACACCTAATATAACCTTTTACACCTTTTTTTCACACAAAGTGGTAGGCAAACGTCAAAAAACAATATTATTACCTTAATTAACTATAAATCTTACTGCCAATTCCAACATATCCAAAGATAGTCTTTTTTAATTAGAGATTGGACTTTGACATAATCTGTGTAGGGGGTTGTGTCAAAATTCTATCATATAGGGAAAATTGTCTACATAATTGGAATTGGTGGTTATTGTATTTTTTGTTTGCTATTTTATAATATGTTCATTGTTTTTATCTCTTCATTGTCATAAAAATAACTAATAAATTGCCTTTTTGAGACTTTTTAGAGAAATGATTTTTCTATAAGCGTCAACGCTGATCGAATCGCTCAAATATGTTTAAGAGACAAGTTTAATTCAATTTATCGAAAAGACATCATTATACGATTTCTATCATCGCTAAAAAGCTTGCCTAAAAAGGCGGTAATATTAAAAACAAATGCATCTCAAGAAATATCATTGCACAGCATTCATTGCTGACCTGCGACGCTAAGATATCACAACCAATCTAACAAAACCAGCAATGTACAGCAAGTCCCACAATATACTCATCTCAAACAGTAACTCCAGTGATATTCGTCTGGTCGATATATCCAGGGTATTCAGGTCACCAATGTTAGCTGACCTATGAATTGGTAAGCTTACCTTATTGGTACAGATCTTTGTAATTTGGTTGAAACAAAAGGTAGACCAACTTACATATCTTGGACTCCCGGGCTTTTCTCCTTGTATGTGTATAAGAATGTAAATAAAAATTTAAGTAAATATGTATATTTGAAAAGTAGTCGTTATTTGTGACAAACGTTATTAAAGATTTTTTTAAATGACTTTAATTCTACGATTTATACAGTCATATTTAAATATAAGAATAAAAATTTCCTTGATAAGGAGTTAGCTGAATAATAATTATTAGTTCGTATTTATAGGCCTTTACCCTGTAGTGGGACCGTAATGTGTGGAAAAAAAACGTAGTTTAAAAATATTTTCTAAGCTACGTGTTCGGCTGGCAGTCTCACCGCCAGCAGAACACCAGTATGTTACAGAGCGACTGTCTGTCTGACACTCTCTGACCCAACTTACTAAACCTAACCTTCTACAAAATGTACAAACAGTACATAAAATCTACTTTCTTTGTTACAACTTAGACGTATCTACCAGAGCCACAGTCTATGTAATACAGTAAACAAACCATGACCTACGTCGGCGCACTGCGTTGGCTAGGCTGTGGCTTTTCATCGAACGCTAGTTTTCAGTGAATCAAAACACAGTATTTGACATTTGTATGCTGTTTAATTAAATTGTTTTTAATTGAATTAAAAATGAGTGGATTTTTGGGTGAAATGTAAAAAAAATGTTTGTTAATTGCAAAAACAATAAATCAATTCTAAAAGATATTTTTTTTTTTTTGCTTAAATAATAATACGAGAAGTGCATTTCATTATTTTTTAAATTAATAACTTTATGATCCAAACATACAACAAAAGTAAATAACTATTTAAAAATGTGTCCTGCCTTATAATAGTAATGTAATTATTTACCATCTTTACTTATATTGAAAATGCGTTAGTAACTCTGTCATTTTGTCTCATACAATTTCACGACTAAACTGCTAAACCGATTTTAATGAAATAAGTGTACAGCTTATGAGCAAGCGTGGTGATCAATGCTCGTGCCTTCTCTATATGGGAAGAGGCCAGTGCCCAGCAGTGGGACGTTTATAAGGTAGTATTATTATTATTAAAAATAATAATATAGCGGTGACAAAAACTATTAATAAATAAATGAATGCATGAATCTCAACACTCGACTATTTAGTATAATTATCGTGTTGTCTGTTACATAATAATATAAGGATAAAATATTACATTTGTCTAGTATATACAATTTAATGTATTTCTGTACTTCAATGAATAATATTGATGAGTAAAAACATAAACATTTTTGTTGGACTTAGCTAAAATAAATAGAAATTAATAAGTAGGTAAAAGAGGTGCTATAAAATCTTTATAAACTTATTTTTTCGTTGAAAAATGTATTTTTTGTCAATATGAATCTATTGTAATGGTAACTTGTTTGTAAAATTTTGAGGAAAGAAAAAATTTATTTGACACAGCAACACACAGTCACAAAGATAAAACAAAAAAATAGAGGAGGAAAAAACATACAGTAAAGGAAAGACAAAACATTTTGCTGAATGTTTGCAATGAAGATTTTTTTTGGTAAAGTTCTTTTCAGTTTGTCTGAAGGCAGGCTTTGACTGCTTCACCAGACCTTAGGTGAGGACCTTAAGGCCTCCAGCCAGAGCAATAGGAAAAGTAACTACGTCAGCAACGTCCACTAAGGATTAATAAAGAAGAAAAATATGGTGGTCACGACTTTTACAAAAATAACAGTTAATCTTAGAAAGATACATCCTTTAAAGTATGTAATATATAATTCTACAAAAAGAACCACACGGGAAGCACCAGCTTCCAAATAAAAAAATAATCATCTTTATCGTTTCACCCAGTCAAAAGTTCTGTGGTAACAAACATAAAAAAAATTGTCGAATAGAGTACCTCCTTTTTTTTAATTTGATTAAAATGTAAAATTTTCTTCATTTTCTTATTTTTCGCAGCAAATTATATAATAATAGTTTCTATGTTAGTTAAAAGAAAACATAACACTAGTCCTTGATGAGATAACACATTGATATGAAGATACTTTAGATTGTTATTTGAAGTAGTACTTAAGAATATATAGGTTGGTCGGGCTGGTTGGTCTAGTGGTTAGTGACCCTGACTACTATACCGGAGCTCGTGGGTTCGATTCCCACTCTGGAAAAATGTTTGTGTGATGAACACGATCATTTGTTCTGTGTCTGGGTGTAATTTATCTATAATATGTATGTATTTAGAAATATATAAGTATGTTTATCAGTTGTCTGGTTACCATAACACAAGCTCTGCTTAGCTTGGGATCAGATAACCGTGTGTGAGTTGTCCCGGAATATTACATTATAATTTAAGGCCTAAGAATTAAAAATACAGTATCTTTATGGACTTCGTTCCTAAGTATCAAAAGAAAATTATGATGTAGAAGATGATGCAAAATCATGCTTTATAAAAATCTGTATGCTCTATAATCATCATATTCTATGGTCAATATATTTTAATTATTTAGTAATTTCTTTTGCTTTCCTACTTGGTAAAGTAAGTGACGAAACTTAATCTTAAAACTAAATAAACCCTTAAGCAGAAGAGCATACTCGTAAGTAATATTTATAACTTGCTGTTTCAGTTATTACTTTGATTCAGTCAATATAATTCTGACAACCAGTCTCACCAAGACATACTGTATCCCTTAGTAAATGTGTTGTGTGTCAGACAGACAGTCGTTTTATAACATACTGGTGTTCAGCTGGCGGAGAGACTGGCAGCCGAACATGACATAGTGCAGAAATATATAGCATATAGTAATTCCTTCGTTCTTATAATGTTGGTAACTAATATTGTGTGTGTGTGTGTAATTTATACAGGGTGTCACCGAAAGGGTATATTTATACAAAAGGGGTGAAGAGTACATCTGGTATAGAGTCACTTTACAAAGTTTCAGCTCAAATAGAGTTAGTTTAATATATTGATAGCCAATTTTCGGGTCAATTCATTAGAAACCAAACATTCTTACAAATACAAAAATAAGTTAAGCTCTTTTTCACCAAAAAGGCGGTTATTAAATTAGCTTTTATAGTTAACTGTTAATATGTGAAAAATACTGTAAGTACAGGAAGATATTATACCTTTAAGGTGTCTTTTTTATCAAATAGATTAATATCACTTATGTCCTATAAACGAATAATATCTACATCATTATGCCAGGTTACAATGAATAATATAACACTATTTTCCCCATACAAATCAAGACCAACTGACATGTGTCAGGAATGCATTCTCTAGCGGCCGACATATAGTCTTATAAAGTACTAAAGACTCATTGACAGGTTTACTAACATTGTATTTAACACTACATCGCCAATTTGTCTAGCACAGATAATTACTAATGTATTTATAGACACAGCTATTTTCCCGAAATGACACATCACCGTGATGTCATACGTCAACTGTTTGGCTGAACTATATTCGTATTTAGCCGACTTAAAAAAGGCGGAGGGTCTCAATTTGTATTTTTTTTGGAAAATCCTGGGTCAGCCCACACAGTCATCTGATCCCAAACTAGAAATAGCCTGTTTAGTACCCAGACAACTGATAAACATACTTATATATTTCTAAATATATTCATGTTATAGGTGAATTACACCCATACACAGAACAAATGATCATGCTCATCACACAAACATGTGTCCTGGGTGGTAATGACCACGAGCTCCGGTATAGCAGTCAGGGTCATTCACCACTAGACGAAATCTACAATTTGTTAGATACTTTATCAATATCTGTAAGTAAGACGAAAGACTGGTCATTGAATATTATTTAAGAAAATATTTTATATTAATATTTCTTTGAGTAAAATTAAAGTACTTTTTTTTTGTCACTTGATGTTCAAAACATCCCAAAATAGGAGGAGTTTTGTAAGTGACACGACGGCGGGGCCGCGGGCAACGCTTAGTTTGAAGTCATTACTTTTTTCAGCCCCTGAGCATGATTTGTATAGTTTAGTGAACAAACAGTTTCCGGGTCACAATACACCCCTGATTTTTGACTTCTGGTTTTTCTTTCCACTTTAATTATTTACTTTTTATTTTATGTTAGGTTCTTTATATTTCCCTTATATTATAATCCTTGTGTTGTGTTATTTTTTTTAAATGTTGTTTTGTTGCGTCATACGTTAATATTTGAAGTTGAGTTTCTTTCCTATAAATTTTATTAAAATTCTAGTTATCAGACATATAGTTTGTTTAGGCCAAATCATTTCTTAATATCCGATTAAGATGAAAATACAATATTATTTTACTTTCGAGGTGGTCTGATGATGGTGCCACAAGGTGGTCATAGAATCGCATCGTGTTTGGGCTTGTTTAATTTTGTCTTAAGTGTAGTCATTCTAATTCTTATTAACTTAATTGGAAAAAAAAGGGAGGCCTTTGCCCTGCAGTGGGACGACAATGGCTGAAAATAATAATTGTAATTCTAGATGGTACCTATAGAAGCTTGGTTATATAATATGTTCTTATTAAAAGATAATTTAAAAACTGTATAGAATGTATTAAGATGAATTGGATTGTCGATTCCTGCTAGAAATGAATTGCATTTCAAATAAGGTGTTCTTTAATTTTTTTCTGTTAGTTTTCCTGTGATTTATATATTTCATAGGGGTTGATACACCTAAATTAATATTATTATTTAAAGTCTTATTATTGTCATGACAATATTGTCAATTATCCTTAATTTTAAAAGAATAAAGGGACACAGTTTCTAATATTTTAAAGAAAATATTTATTTTTCTTTTACTTGGTTAGATAAAAGCTGTTGAACTAAGATATTTTTCTTTCATTGCACTATGAAGATGCATAGAGTTTTGTTTTGTTTCTAGCAGTTTAATTCTTTGTTTCATATTCACCCATCAGTTTTAACACGATTTTCTTGTTGTCTAGCTACATTCATAAAATTATTTAAAGATTATTTCTATTTCTCGATTTCCGATTAAGCTGAAACTTTACATACACGTTTAATTTGGATGACAATACATGATTAAATTGGTAACCTTAGAAAAAAGTATATTTTGGTTTTTAACCGAATTTATTATTAACTTTTCTTTTGCTTTTTTTTTGTCTTTGTATACGTAGATATATACATACAGATGTATATTAGAAGAGAATCTGCCAACATCCAAAACGCCGAGTCGTGATCATAAAAAAGTCGTTCCATATTATCATCCTGTTGCTATGGTAAATGCATGTTGCAGAGTTCTTACTTTCACGAGTGCAACGAGTATTACGCGCGCGCCTGTGTGGGTGTGCGCGCGTGTGTGAGTGCGCCCTGTGCAGGCCCTGACTCCCTCAGTAAGCCCCAATGCACCAGAGTGCAACGACGTGTCGCTACAACGAACATTAAAAATCACAATTTCCAACAAATTATCATCAATTTAGTGTTTTAATATAGTATTTTTGTTTTTAGTTATGTTATTGTTCAGGATTTCAGTTTTTATTTTCGATTTAGTTTCTTTGTTCCGCCGCCATGTTGGATTCGCACTGAGGTGAGTAGCTTTCTATTCTATATACGAATTTCTTTTTTTTCCTTTTTTCGGGACATTTACAGCTTTTCTTGTGACAACCTTTTTGGTTCAATCACCTTTTGAGAATAAATCTTATAAGAAGTAAAAATGAAATTGTCATTTTCAATACTTTCTTTGTGTAACTTGGTTAGATAATTATTGTATTTTTTTTTAATCTTGTGACGTAACAGTTGCGATCGATAATCGGCTTTGGATGCGCGACGCAGCCAAACTCAAACCCAACTTAGGCCCAAAAATCTTGAGTTTAAGTCCAAATTAACTTTTTTTTTTTGTTAAATCGGCTGGAAATTGAGGAAAAAAGTTAGAATTTTGGTTATTTTCTTGTATTTTAATGCGTATTACGTCATGTAGTCGGTAGGTACGCCATATTGCAATTGGGCGTCCCCACCCCTTCGAGCCTAACAAAGACGCCCATACACTCAAAGAATTTTCAGAAACTGAACAAAAACTAAGAAAAATAAAATCAAGAATACAATTTTAAACAACTATAATACATTTCTTAACTAATCCAACCAAACTGAAGTACCAAAAAACCCACAAAAAACCTAAAAAAAAATGTACAAAATTTTCAAGTACCAAGTTTTTTTTTGTAACTATTTGAGGTCATTTCCTTGATTTTTGGATAGATTTTTATAGTTTTTTTTTCATCGACCACACCCTGTATAGCGTCGTGTATAGTGGGTGTGTTTCGGAAGCTATTTGCCATGCGCAGACCGAGGCATCTACTGTAACTCCGTAAGATCAATACTTTGTAAAGGCCTTAAGGTCTAGCTTGTCTATTGTTCTAGATATATTCTAAAGTATCGATTTTAGGACTTCAAATACGTAATAAAGATCTTTCTTAAACATTTTCTAGATTTTCAAATCTTAAAGCCGACGCATTTCTGTATTAAATACTCTTTTTAGCGCGGTTGATTTCCATAGGCCTCTTCAATATTGCGTTTTAGTATGTGATAGTTTTGATGAAAGTTTAATTATAATAAAAAATAATACCAGCCTCGTCCCACTGCGGGGCACAGGCCTCTTCCCATATAGAGAAGGCACGAGCATTGATCACCACGCTTGCTCACAGCGGATTGACGATTATTGTTAATAAAAGTTTGTTAAATCAAAATCTGATTTATTCAAATCAATATCTGTTTTATAAGCCTTTTCTAGCAATTTTATATTATATTCTAATAACGACTAGCGCCACTGAAATGTGGAAGCTTCAGTAAGACACTTAGTAAATGAAACAGATTCTTTCTTATATAGTAATTAATTAAATTTTAACTGTTTTTTTAAATCCTTGTTTATATAATACTATTTGTTGGCTATTACAAACATCTGACTATTAGTAGTTGGTTGTTTAAAATAGCCAACAAACAGTTTTATTAGACCTGCATTGAGGCAGGTCAGTTTTGTTATCGCTGTAATCAAAGTTCTTAGTTTTATAGATGGCTATTGTTTCTTGAAGTTATCGTTGTTGTACAGTTGTCCCACTGCTGGGTATAGGACCTTCATATAGAGAAGGAACGTTCAATGATCACCACTATTGCTGTTGCGATTTGTAACTTAAATTTTGGGGTCCAGG
The DNA here is from genome assembly GCA_905146925.1 of Autographa gamma. NCBI lineage: Eukaryota > Metazoa > Arthropoda > Insecta > Lepidoptera > Noctuidae > Autographa > Autographa gamma. Next base: position 368,133 of record LR989878.1, on the reverse strand, counting down.
ATTCATCACAATGTTTTTTTTCACTGATTGTCTATATCTTGGTGGCCTAGCTATGAATACCTAGATTATTTTGTATATGAATATAATATAGGAATTTATTTAGTAAAAAAGGTATCTTTATTAAATACAAATATATAGATGATCTCCTCTGTAATTGCTTGAGAAACTTAACTTATTCTAATGAGCAATAATTGAATAAAGCTGCTCATTAAAATAAAAATCAAATTTAAATGCATTTTTTCCTATGCATACATCCTTCACCGCTTCCTAAGTGCTCTGGCTGTGGAGAAGAAACGGTGGAACAAACACAAGCAACCCTCTTAATATAAGTATTGTAAAATAATAATATCCTGGTACAACTCAAACACGATCATCCAATCTCAAACTAAGCAGAGCCTGTACCTATGTGTGTATAATTTGTATATTTCTAAATACATACATATTTTAGACAAGTTACGCCCAGGACAAATGATCGTGCTCATCACACAACATGTGTCCTGGATGGGAATGAGCACGAGCTCCGGTATAACAGTCAGGGTCACTAACCACTAGACCAACAGGCCCGTCCTTTAAATAATTATACTTATCTATATTTATAAAACAAATAGATGCGTTTAATATCGGAGTGGTATAGGTGCACAAGTCAACTAGAGCCGTGAAATGGGTTTTGGGTTTAAACCATAATACTGATACTATAGTAAAAAATTGTAAATGCGAAAACCAACCAGCTATGTCTATCTCTCTGTCTGTTATCCTGTCACATCTAGAGAAAATAACAAGGAAAAAAAATAAAGATAGAAAATATGGTGAGGCAACTTTGATTCCTAAATCGTGGTGATCAATGTTCTATCCTTGTCTATATAAAAGGATATAATATACAAAGACAAGACAGTTATTTTTTGCCATTTTATCTACTTTATGTTATTACTTTTATAATAAAATAATGATTTATTTCGAGAAGTCGTGGTGGCCTAGCGGTTCAATGAACGGATTTCTATGCACGAGGTTGCAGGTTCGAACCCGGGCAAGTACCAATGTAACTTTTCTCAGTTATATGTAGTTTCTTAATTATTCTAAGACACTTCTAACTAACGGTGAAGGAAAACATCGTGAGGAAACCTGGATTCTAAAATTGGGATCTGAAATCGCCCGCAGAGCAAGCGTGGTGATCAATGCTCGTGCCTTCTCTATATATTATGGGAAGAGGCCTGTGACTAGTTGGACGGTTATAGGCTGGTGTTACTATATTATTCTGTTGACTCTCTTACACTGTTTTCTCGTATGTAGTTGTGTTGACACAGATCGAATTACAATGGTGACATTGCTTGCTTACACTTACTTCAACTTACCTAAGTTGTTGTTGTAACAAGCAAGTGTAACAGTTACATCCAAATTAAGAATAGTCTTTTTTACTTACATTTGACATGCCTGAATTTTATTCAGATATGTTGCTTTTAAACATTTAGCGATTTAATATATCAAGGCGAGTGTGAATGAAAGTGTTGGAAGGGGTAGACCTAGGCGGACGTTTCGAGACCAAATCGGAGACGTCTTGAAAAAAGGCCAGGTCAAGAGTACCCTAAACCAAAGAGCATGTATGAAGGGAATAATGACAGTGGATGAAGCGAAACAAGTATGTAAGGATCGTAGCAAGTGGAAAGAAGTGGTATCTGCCTACCCCTACTGGAAACAGGCGTGATTACATGTATGAATACTATATCATGCCTCTAGGCTTAGTATGGGATACTGTGTTACCCAGTAAAATATGTTGTGGAGGTCAGATAGGCATTCGCTTTGTAACATACGGTGTTCAGCTGAATCCGGTAAGACTGGAAGCCGACCACAACATAGTTGGGAAAAGGCTCGGGAGATGATGATGATATATCATACGTAGTATATAAAATCTTTCTTACAATAATCAGTAGTAGTAATATATTTCAAGTAAATTCTTTTCTCTGCCTCGTTGGCCTAGTGGTGCTAAGTGCATTCCCAAGTCGACCAAGGTGTTATTGGGTTTTTCTATGAAATTATCAGTAGCAGGTCGGAGTTGGATTTGTGCCCGGTTAGTGGCAATAGGCTCGCCCCCTATTACATGGGACCTAAACATATCAGCGAATTGTGGGTGTACATTGGAACACCTCTGCCTAACCTTTCGGGGATACGATGACATGTTATGTTATGTAAATTCTTTACCAGATTAAAGATATATTTTCCCGTTGATCACCTGTCAGAAAAGCATTTTCTCAGTGGCCAGAGTACAGTGATGAAAATCAAAGTTTTTTTATAGACAGTAAGAGATGCCAGAGGGTTCATTGGCCTGACGATACTATATCAGTTATAATTAGCTTTGTTATTGGCCTGATAATAAGCCAAGTGGACAGGGCTTGTCAACAATATGTATAAACACTTTTAAATATCAATCTTAGTACGTTGTAATAAGGTTTATAGTGCCACTGTATGTATAATCTGAATCATGTTTATTTGTGCGTTAAGAAGCTAGCTTTTTCCCGCGGTTCTGCCCTCTTGAGTGTCGGCAATATTATTTTCTTGGGATTCAAGATATATCTACCTAATTTCATCAAAATTGGTACAGCGCTTGGGATGTTATTAAGAGAGCCCGTAACTTAAACTCGAAAACAGTTGTATCTTCTAACAATTTCATATCTATATCTTAGCTACTATTTATAAGTAACCTGACCAGATAAAAATAAAAAAAGAAAGCAAAGATTGTAATAATTAAAAATCCAGAATCCATTGGTATTTCAAACGACGCAGTATAAGGATTCAAAAAATATAATTTATTAAAATCTGTTTAGCCATCTATAAGTTTAATAAAAAACATGAAAAAAAAATATGTTTATTTCATAACACCATTGTAACAGTGTATAAATCAAAAATAAAAAATAAAAATTTTAAAAACAATATACAAGGTACAACAAAAAAATACTTTTTCCCTTTTTTTTAGTTAATCATGCATTTAATAATTAACCACGAGTCTTTTTACCAATTCTAATAATAGCCAAAACAATTTGACAGTCCATCCCTACTCTATGTCACTTTGGAATAGGTTGCGATAGGTCAGTTTTAGGGCCGGCCTGCCATTGGCCGAGGGCCATAGAAATAGACTATAAGGCCTATAGCCAATAGCGAGCGGGCGTCTACCTGGCTTTTTGTAGGGAACGTTCATGATTTATTTTCATATGGTCTTTTTGGGGTCTTGTAACTATGTGTAAATATTTTGGAGGTTTTCGATTTAGTAAAAAAATGTTAGCAAAGCATTTTTTTGTAATATTAAATTTGTTAAAACGAAAAAAAAACAAGCATTTTATTTGATTTTTGACTATAACAGAATAGCTTGGAGCAAATAGGGGGAAACCTTTGCCCAGTTGTGGGACACATAAAAGGTTATTAAAAAAAATTAAACTTAACTATTATGGTAGAGTACATATTTCTAAAAGGTTATAGTTTGTAATTATCGTGTTTTTGACATTATATGAACTCTTTATTGTACGACATTATTTAAACCGAAGAAAAAAATTAATTTATTTAGCAAGCACATAGTACAATAGAGGACTTTCAAAGCTTACATTTTATTTTCAATACACTACAATTTTTCAAGAAAACTAATTACGAATCTACTAAACTAATATCAATTTAGATTGAATATTTTTTTTTATTTTTTTTTTACTAGCCTGTACTGTCCCACTGCTGGGCAAAGGCCTCTCCCAAGTCTTTCCATTCAACCTTATCCCGCGCCACCGCAAACCAGCCCTCGCGGTATGCTACTCAGTCATTTTGAAATGAAACATTATTAAAAACATCAGCTGTATTATCCCTATACTTGCCAATAAGCCCTTTAACTGTCTCCGTTTGTACCAATAAAAATTAACTTTATTCATAATTAAAAACAGTAGCAAGTGGAAAGAAGTGCTCTCTACCTACCCCTACGGGAAACAGGCGTGATTATATGTATGTGTGTATGTAAAATCAGTCCTATACGGTCACTACAAACCTATATATCTTAACGCAACACATAACAAATAAAATAGACACAAAAAACAAGATAGCATCTATCTCTATGCCAGAACGGGACAGCACTAACGCTCTCTCCCTCTGTCCCTAGGCCTGTCAGAAAAGGGCCATAAAGATATTTGTTATCCAAGGCCCTTTAACTTGATAGTTACAAGTGAAATAGCCAATCACATGTCGGATAGAAAAACGTACTATTACTGTGAAATATAGAAAGAAGTACCACTCTGTACAGTGATTGAGATTTCATACAAATGTATGTTCCTACCTAATGTATATTTATATGAAATATTAATAATAATGGTCGAATCTGTATTTACTCTACGCAGTAATAAGGATTTCATAAAAAAATATATAATGTTTATTGCAAAAAAATGAGTAAGTAATACAAGAAAGGTCGAATTTAAAATGTACATTAAAAAAAATACATTTGATAAATTCTTATTTTTTTGTTGAGAGCCTGAGAGCTGGCTTTGACTGCTTCACCGGGCTTTTGGCGAGGACCTAAGGCCTCCAGCCGGAGCAATAGGAAAAACTAACTATAATAAAATCTTAAAAGGGAAAGTAAGAAAAAAGTTTCTAAGTAAATTTCGTAAATAAATAATAAGTTGATAGAAAACATTTCAAATCACTTATAAAATAAGTAATGTAAGAGATACTGTATTTATGCTTAGCAAGCATTTTTTGAAACATTACAAACATGATTGATTTCCGAGGATTACGCAAATGTTAGGCATTGAAATGAAACTACTTTCACTAATTTGCAAATAGAATATAAATTAAATAGGAACTTGCTTTTTAAATATTGGTTTAAAATAAAAATCAAATGGAAGAAAATTGTACTTATGTTAATTTCATTCATTTTTGTATGGTCATACCTTCTGTATGTACCTGTGTAGTGGTTATTGGATGCATTTGTTGCGTCGTAGGGCCAGCCAATAGGAGGGCTCGCTGCTAGGCGAGATATTGTTGATTTTGGCCCTTTTGGCCTTATACTGGCGAGCGAGCGGACATTTAAGATAAAATCTTTAATATTTTTTTATAAAAAGAAAAAATATTTTTTGTTAATTTATTTTCTGGACAACGTAGTTGTGAATGTTTTTTAAACTAAATCTATTTAGTCCGTCAGTTAGTTAAGAAATAGATCTAATATTTTTTTAAGATAAGGACCAATGGATGGACTTGGAGCTTTTACCCAGTAGTGGGACAGAATAGGCTAATAACAAAAAAAGGTTTTTTTTTATAAAGATAGATTATACGGAAATAAGTAAAAGTTCAGAAGTCTGTTTCTAATAACGTCTAGCTTTCTTATAAAATAAACGAAGTTGTGACGTCATGACATTTCAAATTAATGTATCGTCGTAAGTTTTTGATTTCATGAAAAAGAAAAACGTACATTAAGAAAAAAATATACTGCTGATCCGGAAGTCATGTGTTCGATTCCCAACCAGGACTATTCTTTGCGTGATGAGCATGATTATTTTGTCTTGTAATTTATCTATAATATGTATGTATTGAGAAATAAATAAGCATGTTTATCAGTGGTCTCTCTTAAGAAACACAACACATTCACTTGATATAGTATGGCTTGGTAGATTGCCAGAATTTAAAGGTTTTAACGTTTTTAACCAACTTTTGTTGACAAACATAGTCATCAATACTCATTTTCAATCTTAACTAAATAATAAATGATTGTGGACAACATCACATACATTGCTCTGAACCACATGACAAGTACACTGACCGACCACTGACTCGGATATAAAATAGCTGAATCGAGGCCCTACAGTGGGACAGTTACAGGCTGTTGTTATTATCACCACTTGTCATGATAATTACTATCTGTGCTGTGTCAGTTTTCAGAAAGACATGACTAAACTAAATCAGGGAAAGTCCCTAAACAATAGGAATATAAAAGCTTAGTTACACCTCCGTGGTGGAGTGGCGTACGCACCGGTTTTCAAGGTGTCGCTAGCTCTGAGGTCCCTGGTTTGATCCCCGGACGGGTCAGTGCAGAAACTCACTTTTCTACATAGTCTCGGGTCTGGGTGTTTGTGGTATCTTTGTTGTTTCTGAATTCCATAACAGTCGTGCTTTAGCTACTTACTTTGGGTTCAGAGCAATGTAGGTGATGTTGTCCACATTTATTTAATATTTAATTAAAACGGTAAGCTCTTTATTGATACTAATTTACGACCAAACTAGTTCATACTCACTGTTCGTACCTTAACATGTGCACTCTGTAATTTATATACTCTAAGTTAAATATCAATTTCTTAACACCAGTGTTATATTTTGTAAGAAAGTAGGTACATAAGAGTGACATAGTAAGAGTCACCTTGAGGAAATTAAATCTAACTTTATGATAGTAATAATATCATAATACCTACTATAAAAGTGACTCATTACCTTATTTTATAGTTATTAGATTACAGACTTGTTGAGAAAACTTATAAAATGAATAATATTGAAAACGAGTATCACGTAAGGGATCGACCATTAATTAGGTGGAAGTGAAAGGGGGTATATAATCCAGCCGCTAAGAGAATGCGTTCCTGACACATGACAGTTGGTCATCATTTGTATGGGAAATAAAAATACTACTTATTGTGATCTGGCATTATAGTATAATTTTGGATGATATTATTCGTAAGGACAAATTTATAAATGAGCAAAGTTAATTCTTTGCCATTTTAAAGTTAAGTCTATCTTGCTATTGACCATGACCTGTCAGAAACGCATTCTTTCAGTGGCTGGACTGTAGGGCTGAGATTTCAGACTCCTTTTTGATTACAAAGGAGGTGTGTAATGTAATATAACGAGTATTTGCTTTTACATTGAGAGTTTTCTTTATTATTATTTTTAATCGATGCAAAAGTACGAGTTTGCGTCAGGGCGTTATAATTTTGTCTGCATCTGTCAGTGTCTGGCATAGTAGCTAATGAACGCATAAACCGATTTTGATTTTGTTTTAGAAACGTGAATAAGTCGTTAGTGTTCTTAGCTACGTTGATGAAAATCATGAGGTATTTCAAAGGTTATAAGAAATTACGAATCGGGAGTTTCTTGAATTTTTAATGAATCATTTACATATAATTTTTGTTACCAGTATTCATAACAGCTATCTTCACCCTAGAACTACGATATAACATGCTTAGTTATTGTCGGCCATTTTTTTTTGGTAGAGATCTTTGCAGTTACCCTGAGCGCAGGCTTTGACTGCTTCACCGGACTTTTTATTGTCGGCCTTTGACTAAATATCTAAATGTCACGTAAATGTTTAACCATCGCTATCTTCTGCTTTCCATTTACCCATAGTCTCTTCTGGCTAGCCTTTCCCTTGCTATGTCATGTTCGGCTGCCAGTCTCCCCGCCAGCTGAACACCAGTATGTTACAGAGCGACTGTCTGTCTGACACACAACACATTTTATGAAGTTTCACAGTAGTACTACTACTGTAGTAGTAGACTGGTTGATTGAATTTGGTTTTACAACTGCTCCCTCCTAACATTACAACTGTGGAGCCAACTCTGTCTGTTACACTTTTAGAGGTAAATCACTAGACCAATTTTGATGAAACTTATTTTGGAGTATGCTTGACATCCTGATCCTACCTTGAATCTATGATTACTGGTATAAAAAAAGGTAGTATTTAACAAAAATGTTGAAAAAAAGAAAACCAACAAAAAAAAATCAGGTCAAAAAAAAACTCAAGCACATTTCTAAAATTATTTTCACCTACAATTTCACGTACGTATGTAAATTGATAAATCATATAGTAAGCGATGCAAGGTCAGAGTTTCGGGCGGCGTCGCTGCGCGGGCGCACAAGGCCGCGTGACGTAGCAACATGGCGGCCGCGCGAGTTCGTTCATCTGCACGCACACACGCGTCGCCCGCGGTGACACTTACACGAACGAAGCCAAACGCTAAACGATACTTACTTTTAAGTAGACGTATAGCCAGATCCTTAAGAAACTACAAATTAATAAATAATAAACATGGACATCATTTGAAGAAGAAAAGGGAGGCCTTGGCCCTGCATTGGGACGATTATGGCCAAAAATAATAAATAATAATGGACAACATCACATACATTGCTCTGAACCCCAAGTAGCTAAAGCACTTGTGTTATGGAATTTAGAAACAAGGAAGGTACCACAAACTGCCAGTCCCGAGACAATGCTCGCTAATCGTTACTTGGTTTTAAGTAGACGTATATAAGATCTTTAGGTTAGGAAGCTTCAAATTAATAAACATACATATAATCACGCCTTTTTCCTTTGTAGGGGTAGGCAGAGACCACTTCTTTCTACTAGCTACGATCCTTACACACTTGTTTCGTTTCGTACACTTTCTTATTCCTTCATACATGCTCTTCGGGTACACTTGACCAGGCCTTTTTTCATTCACACTTTATTCGTCAAACGTTCTTCATTCATTGTCTCAACAGAGCCAAACCATCTCAGCACACCATTTATTTTGGTTTACATCCATCATCTGACATACTTCATCCACCTTACCAACCATTCCTCCTCTTACATAACTGGGCCGCTTTTTGCCCTCTCGATAATTGAGGAAAAAAATACAAATATGAATTACATACATTGCTCTGAATCCAAAGTAGCTCAGGAATTCAGAAACATCGAAGGTACCACAAACAGATCAGAGGCTATGTAGTAGTATGAAATTATCGCCCGTGAATGAAAAGAAGAGAGGTCACCGTATTTTGGGATGGACATGTTATGAGAAGGGATGAAAGTCACGTAACTAGACGATTTATGAGTATGAATGTGGATGGCAATGCATATAATATGCAGACGAAGACTGAAAAAGATATAATAATAATATTCCCGAGCTAAGCAGAACTTGTGTTTTGGTAAACAGACAGCTGATAATCATACTTATACATTTCTAAATGTATAGATCCCAGACACAGAAGAAATCATCGTGCGCATCACACAAAGATTTGTCCTGGATGGAAATTGAACCCACGACCTCCGGTATAGCAGTCAGGGTCATTAACCACTAGACCAACAGGCCAGTCAAAAATTGGATGGATTGTGTGAAAGATGATATGAGAAAGAAAGGAGTCAATGCTGAGATGACGAGTAGTAGAGATGGAAGCTACGTATTGCTCCGACCACAAATAATTTGGAACAGGGCAGGGAGATAATGATGATACGTTCATCTTTAGCTAAGTCAATTCTGCCAACCAGTCTTACTATAGAATACTGTGTTATCTTGATGTAATGACGACCTCCGTGGTCGAGTGGAATACGCACCGGTTTCAAGGTGTCGCTAACTCTGAGGTCCCGGGTTCGATTCCCGGACGGTACAAAGCAGAAAATCACATTTCCACATTGTCTCGGGTCTGGGTGTTTGTGGTACCTTCGTTGTTTCTGAATTCCTTAACACAAGTGCTTCAGCTACTAACTTTAGGTTCAGAGCAATGTATGTGATGTTGTCCGCATTTATTTATTTATTAGGCAGACTAGGATCAGACTTTGAGGGTTGGTACTCAGAAGTCCCTTAACTGCTCTCAGTTCGAAGGGAACTCGAATTTAAGTAGCCCTTATATCTCATGTCTCTGCCACTTCATGGTATAAAGTAGCGACAGATAGTGAGATCGTCTTAAAGTTGATATTCTGCATATTCTTTAAGTATACTTTTCTGCCTACTACAAGTTTAATAAGCGTGATAAAATACACGCATGATGGAAATTAATTATAAATGGTTGAGAAATCGTTTCAATCCGCAGTTATGTTGAGTCATGACCTAGGCTAACAATTTTAAAATAACCTAGAAACGTATAAAGTAACTGTATAAGACCTTTGCCCAGCTGTGGGATGAAGTGATATCCTGGGACAACTCACACACGGTCATCTGACCCCGAATTGAGCAGAACCTGTGCGATGGTAACCAGACATCTGATAAACATACTTTATACATATAAGTATATTATAGATAAATTAGACACAGAACAAATGATCATGCTCATCACACAAGCATGTGTCCTGGGTGGGAATGACCACGAGCTCCGGTATAGCAGTTAGGGTCACTAACCACTAGACCAACAGGCCTGTCAAATTAACTAGGTTTTGAGTACGGTACGACTTTACTAGAATGGTAGATAGTTACACATATTTAGAGTATTGTTGGGTAAGCTCTACTTGCTTAATTTTACTACGACAGTCTCACCGGCAGCTGAACACCAGTATCTTACAGAGCGATTGCCTTTCTGACACACAACGCATTATTTTACTGGGTAACACTACTGTGACCAGTCAAATAACCAGTCTTAATATGGGATACTTCCCATGTTAAGACTGGTTGTCAGAATTGACCTAACGACTGCCAAAGATCCACGTAGTTCGGTGTAAAACTCTTGATACAAATAATTAGACATTAAGTACCTCACAAAGTAACTCATTTTGAGCTGAAACTTTGTAAACTGACTCTATACCAAATGTATTCTTCACCCCTTTTGGATAGATATACTTTTGGTAACACCCTGTATGTTGCCACTTGACCAATTATGGTGAGATTTTTTTTTGCAACTTAAGGTTATTTTAAAGATATTTATTAATTATAATTTATGAAGATCTAAGTATTCAGTTTTTTTTTTAAGTTGTCAAATATTTACAGATAATGTTAAATGGGCTGCAGCATGTATCACTTATTTTTAAGTTTAATTTTCTATTTAATCTGGTATTATTTCCTGCCCACCTCTTATAATATACAATAGATCACTTATCAACAAAACATCCGACTAATGTCAAGGTTTCATCAAAATCGATTCAGCAGTTTTCAAGGTATGTTTATTAAACAAACATTATGCTTATGTAAGATTCATTGTTGTAACTCGACACTAAGTAATTTTTCCTTTATTCGTCATAACTGCTATTTATAATTATAACACTTTTAATACTGGATAGTGACCGTGTTTGCCCACGGCTGGGCAAACCAATTGACCACTATGTTTATGTCTGACTTGCTGTGCCCTATGAATTCATTTACGTTAGTACATAGTCCCCTTAAAAAATTAATAAAAGTTTTAAAAGTTCTATTATAAAACTAGGACAACATATTCTTTAAAACATTAGCTATCAGTAAGTCAAAGTCCGGTAAAAATCGGTCCAGCCGTTTGAGAGATTAGCCACACAGTAACTTAGCTACATACTTTGGGTTCAGATGTGATGTTGTCCACATTTATTTATTTATGGCATCTACTCAAACATGTACCTAATCAAATATATTCTCCAACTGACAGGTGTCAGAAATGCATCCTCTCAGCGGACGGACTAAAAAATTTACGACTTTGTAAAAAAAAAGAAAAAAAAAGTGTCCGTTTTGCTCTATCATAGATCAAGGCGTATAGGGCGATATGAAGGGATACCCTCTCTCTTTCTGACATGTAGCGCTGTCTCTGTCACACCTATAGTATGAAATGACGGGAGGGGTAATTTTTTTTAATGCTTTTTGTAGGGATAGACGATTTTTAATGAAATTGTCTGCAATTGTTACTTTTTAGATTTTATGTGTGTTTGTTTACACGATTTAGGGAAGTGTAGTTTTTAAATAATGTATGTAAGGTTTTTAGTCGCGGAAAAAAAAATTGTGGGGTTTCTCAATTCATTGATTTTTATTTCAATTTTAAATATAAATGAATGGCAATGGTTTACTTATTTAATTGTTTTTATATCAATGAATAAGTTTTTTTTTAGATTATTAACAGGTGTCTAATCAGGAAAAAAATTCAATATATGAGGTTTTAAATAATTGCAAAGTGGTCTTTAATTTTCATTTTTATGTGTTTTAACTTAATTAAAATCATTTAATCGGTTACTTTTCTTTTGTCTATACTTTAAATTTTAATAAACGGTAAAAGCTTTTTACAATTTTTAATAATTTTTATCATAGGTACAGTCAAGGCAAAACTTGATCATCATATTTTTATTTAAATAATTATAACAGCTAAATTAGGAGCTTTTATAATTTCATGTAATAAATAGCCTATAACTATCCCACTACTGCTGTGCAAAGGTTTCTTATTTTGTAGAGAATATTTTTTTCTCTATGTGGGAAGAGGCCTGTGCCCAGCAGTGGGACGTATATAGGCTGGATTATTATATATTATTATATTATATATTTTTTTCGAGTGAGACTCAAACCTTTGGTTTAGCAGTCACTAGCCACTAGACCAACATATCTGTTCATGAATTACATATTTTATTAATAATAAGATCAAAATAATTTATTATTTCGACAGATGTTAATCTACATTTTTCTTCAAAACATTTTCCACTACTTTTTGTCATTGACTGTACCCATTAATTTTTGACCTACATAACGTAAACCAAATTGTTTACAATTTGATTATAATTGTAATTATTTTATTTACAGATAAAGAACAAAAGCTGGACTCTCAAGTAAGTGGCTTTTATTATTAAAACCGAAGATCGGTCACCGGTGACCTATCATCGTAACTTGACGAGTTATGAGTATGAATGTGGATGGGATACATGCAGAGGAAGACCAAAAAAGAGATGGATGGATTGTGTGAAAGATGATATGAGAGAGAAAGGAGTGAATACTGAGATGAGTTGTAGAGATGAATGGAAGGTGAATACGCATTGCGCCGACCACAAATAATTGGGAACAGGGCAGGGAGATGATGATGATGAAAGGTCACCGGTGACCTATAGTCCGGCCACTGAGGAAATGCGTTCCTGACAGGTCGTGGTCAACAGGAAGATACAACTTTCATATGTTGAAGAATTTCCTTAAAATTACTATCACCTAACGATTAATATCATTCAAAACTTGCAAAGGTATATGCTAAGTTACAATAGATAATATAAAACGGGTTTATTTACTTCCCAATACAAGTCAAGACCAACTGACATGTGTCAGGAACGCTATCTCTCAGCGGCCGGACCGTACCTTAGGGTGCGTCCACATCTGACGAACGAGCACTACACGAGCTGCTCGCGAGCCTTTCGCGAACTGTTCGCGCCAGTCTGTCAGATGACGTAATTGACACTAGTCCGTTCGCGAATGACTCGCGAGCAGCTCGCGAGTTAGATGTGGAAGCACCCTTATAGTATCACGATAGGTCACCCGTGACCGATTTAGAAGATATTCATAAACACAAGTGTGATACTAATCTCAACTTGTGAAATGAATGCCCCGTAGGACATAACTATTTATTTAGGTCAGTTTGTTATAAAAAAAAACATTTATTAATTTATTCTAAAAAACAGTATCGGTGAAAGAAAAAATCGTAAGGAAACTTGGATGCCAATTTAATGTATTAAAATCACCCGCAGAGCAAGCGTGGTGATCAATGCTCGTGCCTTCTCTATATGGGAAGAGGCCTGTGCCCAGCAGTGGGTCATTTATAATTACAGGTTTAATGGAATAATATAGTGATATTATTATTCAGAGAAGAATTTATATTTTCATTTGTTAAGGAAAATAATAATAATTCGGTTAGTGACGAAATTCAAGGTTATTTCTATACTTAGATTAAAATGTTTATTTACTGACGTAATGACTACATATAACAAATAATAATAATAATGTAATACTTAAAACCTATTTTAAAGACTAGTAATGCATTATAAGCTGAATGTATAATCGAGTATATTACTTCAAAAAGTATTTTTTTGCTTGTTTGAGCCATCAAGTCTCGGAAAGAGCTGGATCAATTTCGAAAAATCTTCATAACCTACCTAGGTCATTTGTGTTTTTGGACTTTGGGCGGATAAAAACATTTTGATTAAATTAGATTAGATAGATTTGATTAAATAAATCTGTATTTAAATATTGGTCTCTAAAAAGAGACTTCTTTACATGAGAAGAGATTTATGATGACGTAATTAACGTTAATAATATTAATTAATATTACTAGCTGACTTGAGAGAAAGTCCCGTCAAAATCGGTCCAACTGTTTCGGAGATTAGACGGAACCCCCAAACAAAAGGACGGACGAACATTTTTTTTAAGTTATACCCTATATACTTTAATATGCATTTAGTGGTTAAGATTTGATTTTGAATGTTTTTTTTACTAATATTACGTAGGTGTATATGTATGTAGATGTATCACACCCTATTCTATATCTTTGGGGGTGGGCAGTAGTCATTTTTCGAAAAGTTTTACTAATTATACAGGAATCTAATTAGGCAGTGACATAATATATCTTCAAATAAATTTATTTTTAATAAGACCAAAAAAAAAAAAAAACCTGTATTGAATGTGTTCTATTAAAATATATTTATTATATTAAGGTAGACATAATAATTTAATTTTCATAATAGTTTCGAGAATAGATATAAACTAAGTGGCGTGCAATTGAAGAGGCCTATGCCCAGCAGTGGACTGCTATAGGCTGATGATGATGATGTTTCAATATAATAATAAAATGCATTTTAAGGATTCTTACAATAAAACTACAAAGAAGCCCTAAAAGGATCACTTGGTTGTCCGTATATCTGTTTGTCAAAATTTTAATCTCAAAAAATAGTGAAGTCATTTTGAAATTAATTTCCTGACTCGAGTCTACGGCCCCCTGAAGAATAAGAATTTTCTTTTTTAAATTGTCAGATCTTCAGTTCTAAAAGAAATATTTAAGTAAGAAAGTACATGTAATTTTTTTTGTATAATAATGAAATAGTATCTTTCAAATAGATCTTTTACTAAGTATAAATAGCACAATACTATTATGTCTTCATATTTTTCAGAATTATTTATAACGAATCTTAATTATAACGTATTTTTTTAATAATCTTTTATTCAGATTGTTTCAGATATGCGTCTTATAATAATAATACCTATTTTTTTAAGTTATTCTAAATAACGTTGATTTATTTTTGGTAAAATATAATAAAGATATTTTTTTTATATTTATAAGTTGGGATTTGATATAGGTAAGCAATCCGCAGAGAGCAAGCGTGGTGATCAATGCTCGTGCCTTCTCTATATGGGAAGAGGCCTGTGCCCAGCAGTGGGGCGTTTATAGGCTGGTATTATTTTAATACATTTTTTAGTAAATTAATCTTAAATGTGTATTCGATATTATATTAAAATATTATCCAAAAAAAATACTGTTTCTAGCAACAAAGTTTTGATCTAAAAATAGGTGTATTTTCAGCAATGTATTTACTGCTTATTTTAAATATGTAATGTTTTATTAAAAATAATGCTTATTATTAGGCTTATTGGTATAATACATATTATATGTTTAATTATTATTTTACTTTTGTCCAATAAAATAATAACAACATTAAACCAACATTGCTTAGTTTTGGTTTTGGAGAACTATTTTTTATAGTTTATTTTTATTACAAATCTAATTGTTTCTATTGCAATAATTATAGATATTATTATAAATAAATTTTATGGGTATTATTATAGATAGGTATCATACAAATGTACCTACTTGATGTCCATTTTTTCCTATGAAATCTTTAAGTATCTATTATATCAAAAATAATAAAAATCATCCCAAAAAAATATCATAATGCACTTTTTAATAGTATAAATTCTCTAAAACGAAACATTTTTCACAATTTTATTTATATTTTCATATAGTAAGTTGACTTTGAAGTTGGCGTCAAAACCACGCCACGTCTTCAATCGTGAATATAAAATAAAATCAACTGTATTATAAAAAATAAAAAAAGTATAAATATTTGACCCTATACCACTCCTATAGAATCCATTCTTTATCCAATTTCAAGAAAACTACAGTCGTTTCCAAGAAACAACCGATCTAAAAATAGCAACACCGGACCTCTAAGATATTAAAAAAGAAATAAAACCAAACAGGCTATCCCTAACAGATGGGCAGCTCTTCCTGAACACAAAACGATATAATTTTCATTAAAAATCAAATTGAAACAGCGGAAAAAAGCGGACGATTTAAAAAAAGTTTAAGGTCGCGTTGCGCGGGCGCACCGTTATGCTTTCAAGACGTAGCTTTGGAAATTGTAGTGCTGTCTCTTTCTAACGCGCCCGCCTACCTCACTCCCCCATGAAAAGGCGAGTTCGTACTGCGACCGTGAATTTTGATACTTTGTCTGGCTTTTTTATGCTTTATTTTAGTTAGTAATTGAGTGTTTATTTTAACTTGTAGACTTAGAAAATATAGTTTGAAACGTGTCAACTGATGATAGTTATAATTCACGAACGTGTTGTTTTGTTTATTTAAAATTAGTCACACTTTTAATTAATACTAAGGTTTTCTAATAAATATTTATGATAGGCATGCAAGTTATAGCATGGTTATTTAACTTTTAATAAGTATTTTAGTTTAAATAACTAAATTAAAAGAAATTGTAGAATAAAAAAAAATGAAATCGGTAAAGGCGTCTTTGAGAAATCGAGTAACAAACATAAAAAAAGAATAAAGCCGAATTGAGAACCTCCTCCTTTTTTTTAAGTCGGTTGAAAAGTTGTGGTACTAAAGTACATAAAATATATTATTTAAAATGGTAACTTAGTTATTTCTCTCGCCGTAAATATAAAGAAAATGGTTTATTTATTTCGTTCCGTATATATTTACTAAAGTTATCTCTTGAAGTCAGACCTTAATTGTAAAGAAGAGAATATGTGTTATTTTTGTAAATTACTGTCTTCAAATATCGTCATAAAAAACGGTTTAACGCTCCATAACTTTGTAGTAATACTTTTGCAATTTATTTTTGAATGGACACTTGGTACAGAATACACCTATGCACGCCGTATTTTTAAAATAACATATCATCACGCCTGTATCCCCGAAGGGTTAGGCAGAGGAGTACCAATGTACACACACAGTTCGCCGGTATGTTCAGGTCCCATGTAATAGGGGGCGAGCCTATTGCCACTGACCGGGCACAAATCCAAACTTATTAGCAGGTCGGAGTTTGGATGTGTGCTGTATTTTTAGTCAGTTTAAAATCGATGCAAAATTTTTAAGATTGTTTTTCTATATTACGGTTAGTGATAAGTAAATCCAACGATGGTTTATTGATATCCGATTATTGATTTGCTTTCGAGATTGTTTTTATTTTTATTCATACATTTCCAGTATATTCCGTTTTTTAAATATACTAGTTGTGTCTCACGATTTTACTGTTCTTACTTTTCCCAAAACATGTTAATTTAGCCATCAAAAGATATCAATTAATATTATACCTTGAAATAAAACTACCCTTAACGAGTTTTATCGCTACACAAAATAGATTCTTAGCATTAAACTCCCTTCATCAAAACGACATAACAAATAATAATTCAAGGCCGTCTATTTATAGGTAAGTAAAGAATATTTTTACCGGCATTCTCAACCTTGACCATATTAAAACCAGTTACGAAGGGAGCACAATGCATGCTGCACTTATTGCAACCGGCAAGCATGCAAGGAATTCATTATTAAAGCATCGCTTTTTGTTGCTTTCATACTAAATGGCCTAGGATTTTAGCAGCTGCGTTTGTAAAGTCACAAGTAAAATATGTATACACATAACATAACATTATATCATCACGCCTGTATCCCGAAGGGGTAGGCAGAGGTGTACCAATGTACACCCACAGGCCAACGAGGCAGTCTGTATACACGCAGCGAAATTATTAAACAAATTTAGCAAGAATGATTCGTCGAAAGTTTTAAAAATAAATAAGTCAATTATTACGAAACTGTTTCATGTATTTCTTTCATAGTATGATTTTCAAAACTAAACTAGAATAAAAAAAAATTGCTTAGTGTATGTATACACATTTTTGGTGGTGATTGTACGCATGAGGGGAGTTTTGACCATCTGTGGGATAGAGCTAAGAAATAATGTCTCTTAATTTTTATACCATACGCTATAAAAAAAG
This sequence comes from Autographa gamma, assembly GCA_905146925.1. Classification (NCBI taxonomy): domain Eukaryota; kingdom Metazoa; phylum Arthropoda; class Insecta; order Lepidoptera; family Noctuidae; genus Autographa; species Autographa gamma. Next base: position 350,239 of record LR989878.1, on the reverse strand, counting down.
TATTCAAAGTTTGACCCAATTACCGTTTTCCGATTATTAAATATTATTTTCACGTTAAATTAGGGTGATAATGCATGATTACATTTAAAAAGCGTGTTTTTTGGATTTTTAAAACTACATTATATTAAAAAGGTAAATAAATAAGGGTAGGTACCTAAGGGCCAGTGTTTTAAATAGTTAGTTTATTAATTTTTCCATTATAACTCCATTTCATCTTAGATTCTGATTTAAAGAACATTTGTAAATAATGACAAATTGAATCTTTTATACATTTTGTGATCAATACAGTTACCCACGAGCCATAATAAAATGTTTACTCAATAGATGGCGGTGTCTCCATACATTATGAAACCATAGATTGCATAGTAAATTTTAAATGTCTATTTGGTATAATGGCAAGCAATCAGTCCTTACGGGCAAAGTAAAAATAAATAAAGTAATGTAAAACCTTACATTAGTACTTTCTGTCTTTTTGTGCTCACAATTGCCTATAAAGACGAACTCTTTGATGAAGACTCAACATAAAACACATGAATTCACGTAAACTGTAAAACCGAGTCACTTATATATTAAATACAAATTCACTGCAAAAACAACTTTAAACTCTTACAATAAAGTCGAAATTGTGTTGCGTTTTGTAGACGCTGTACAAAGCTATTTCGAGAACCATCCGAGATTGTTGCCATGGCAACGGTTAATTTATGAATGAATTTATGACTGCAGGCTGCAGCAGTGCGCTAACACGAAATATTTATAGGATACCGAGGATGGTACAAGCGTGCATTGTTCTGAATGCACTCTCTTTATTTATTAGTAGGTTAAATGCTTAGGTATTAATGAAGTGTAATTGCATTGATGCAGTTAATTTCTAACTACTTAAGAATCTTATTCTTGTTTTACACGTAAGGTTTATGGTTAAATATACATTAAAAGGAAATTGCCGATTAAATTGAGTGTTAATTAACACAAAGTGATTAAATACAAAAGCGACGGATACTACCGTCGGTAAAACAAGCTGTGGGGTCCTCTAGGGCTCCTAGTATAGCATCAAGAGAGTCTTTTGACATTAATAAATGGTAAACAAGTCACTGGCTTACGATTGGTAGAATAATAATAATTCCAGCCTAGGAACGTCCCACTGCTGCACAGGTCTCTTCCCATATAGAGAAGGCACGAGCATTGATCACCACGCTCAATGCAAGCGATTGCTGATACAAATTTTTGCAATCCATATTTCTTTTTTTGGGCTTATCAATGTTCGTTATTTCTTAGTATGAGAAGAGTCCTGTCTCCAGCAGTGGGACGTTTATTTGCCAGTTTATTTCTTCTATAGGTTGCTATACTTACTACTTATACTAATAAATGCTTCTCCCAGCTTTCTCTGCAGCGTTCCCCAGCGCTGAGTCACAGTTCGCTCACATTCCTTAATTTACTTTTCTCTTAATTATGAAGCTACATTAACACCGACTAAACATACTGAAGTGTTTGCAGCTTTAAACTTAGCTATTAACACTTTATTAAGGACAGTGGTGAAAGTTGTAAGGTCTTAGAAAATTTGAAATTAAACAAAAACATTTATTTTGAATTGTTTTATATTAGCTTTTGTTTCATGAGCCACTTATAACTAAACTACATCACCTGGAAGAATTGTTTTTTTTTTCAAATTCTAATCGAATTTGCCCAGCAGTAATGTAGGTAATGTAGGCTAATAAAAAAAAACGAATTTATTATAATCGCCGGCAATCATTTTCTATTCCTTTATATAAGTACTATTATCCATAAAGTAAATATTGGTTTCAAACATCCTAGCAACCTAAGCCCAATGAGAAACATCTATAAATCGAGCAAAAATATTATCGTTATACTTCCCATTATTAAAGAAATACTAAAATTTTCCTACAAAATTAAAATGTAAAATTTTGAATACAACGCCATCTAGCGAAATATTTAAGCATCAAACCGAAATTACTAACAAAAACGTAATATTGACGCTTACCTCTCAATACAGAGTAAAAAACTTGAACAGATAATTATAATCAGCGGGTTTTTGCCGCGCATTCCGACTAGTCTAGCCTTTAATTGACTGATTTAAGAGCTATTTATAGCCCGCTATAAATAGACTGCACTGTTGCCAAGCAGCACTTCGTTAGGCCCGATACCCACTTGCGATTATACGACTTTTATGCGCGACAAGTCGTTAAGATAAATGACGTATGTTAACTGTAGAGTTGGGGCTTTATAAACATGTTTTTTTTTGTTAAATAAATTGTTTGTGCTTATGAATAAGTGACATTTACATTTTTTGTTTTTATTAATATGTTGTCATGAAAAATATATGTCATTTGCTTCAATTTGTTTGGTATTTAATTATACTGAATAGTTAGAAACCTTCTGTCTTAATGTACTTTATAAAACAAATAACACAAATTACGTATATAATTATCTACAGCATCAAAAACGCGGACACAAATTAAATTTAGACAAAGCTTTTAAAACAATACCAACAAACGTCAAATAAGCTCAACAAAATTAAATTACGGATAATGCAATTAGTCGGGCGTGTGTACCAAGCCTTATCTGCCGCACAGCATTATGCGCTATTGTTTCATTCATAAGACATTAATTATTATGCTTTAGCAATAGTGAAAGCCGACTTTTATTAATTAACTGACATGCTAATTATGATAAACTTTTTATAACTTAATAAGATGCAGTTTAACTTACAAAAAAATAATTGATCGATTTAATACCTTAGCTCACTATTTAGTAAAAACTACAGATTAACTGAAAATTTAATTAAAAATAGCGTTTACTTTATATCAGCAATATATACGTATATTTATCTAGTTAAATTAAAAGCATACACAGGAAAACCCAATCCCCGTCAAAAACGAATTTCCCAAAAAAAAAAACAAAAAAAACTCAAGTATCAAGTCTGTCTGGACGCGCTACATCGATCGAAATACAAGTTCCGAACAAAAAGTAGACCGGGATAGTCCATCTCACTCGCTCGCACGCTCCGCCGCCGTGCGCGACAGAGATAGAAGCGGCGTTGCGCGCGCCCACACTTTGTAGGACGGTACATTGAACTCTGCTTGGAATGGAAGCGAGGGACGTATAGCTGTCTCGCTCTAACAATACGACGGAACGCTAGCATTCGGATTTTGAAACAAACCCCACCAGTCAGTCTGCGTTCGGGGCTAAAATTTTAGTTCTCACTTCAAATTCAATATTTCGTTCAAAAATCTTTAATTTTACACAGTTTTCTTTTGAAACTCATATATTATTATAAGTGCTGAATTTAGGCCTAAATCTGAACTGTAAGACTAGTTTTTAAATGCAGTGGGACTTGGACCAGTGATGGTGATTTTGGTGATTTTTGAAAACTTGGTTGTTTTTTTTTTCGTGTAGTGATTGGATACGAAGTGAAATTTTCTGGTAATAACATATTTCATAATATGTATAGGTATGTACTAATATCATACTATAATAAAAAGAAATTTAGAGAGTTGGTTACCACGTGTAGAAATTACTGTCTTTATCCTAAAATTGAATAAAATACCTATTCCCTAGTAAATGTGTGGTGTGTCAGACAGACAGTCGCTCTGTAACATACTGGTGTTCAGCTGGCGGAGAGACTGGCAGCCGAACATGACATGGTCCCCGCAAAAATGACTAGTTTTCATAACCATTTACTTAGACAATACATTTTTGATTACCACGCTTGTTCTTGATAAAAATGTCTCAAAAATGTCTCAAGATATATTCCAGAATACATTTTTATCCATCCCTAAACGATTGATAAATTATCCTTTCCTAAATTACTTCTGAAAAAAGAGTACATTTTCCAATAATTCCTCTTATGAATACCTATTTCATAAACTTTATTGAAGTCGGCTTTCAGTCTTACCGGATTCAGCTGAATACCGTATGTTACAGAGCGACTGTCTATCTGACCTCCACAACATATTTTACTGGGTAACACAGTATCCCATAAAATCATAAGTATATATCATAAGTAGTTTTATTCCTATCCAAAAGTACATTAAAATATATAAATTTAAAATTAAGTAAATTGTTTTTACTGAAATATATTTATTTGTATCTAATCAAGTCCCTACAAACACGAGGCATAAATGTAAATGTGGGGAAAACAAAAAATTAAGTTAAATAACCCTAAACAAAAATTACCAAAAATATACCTAAAACTAAAAATATACCTACAAAGGATTCTTTAAATAATTTGATCGATCTCATAAAAAACATCATCTCATCAAGATTGTCATCAAGAGTGTCATCATCTGCATCAGCCAATGTAACCCCACTGCTGGGCATATTAATTATATTCCAGCCTAAAAATGCCCCTCTGGGCACATGCCTCTTCCCATATAGAGAAGGCACGAGCATTGATCACCACGCTTGCTCTGCGGGCGATTTCAGACTTCATACTTGGTAATCCTCTTTCACCGTTTGTCTGAAAAATGCTGGGCATTGGCCTCCCTTTATTTATCTGACTTTTTGATTCTTCTGCCCATGTAATTCTGAGTCTTATACTTATAATAATGTAAAGACACACCTATGCCTAATTTACGTGAGTATGTACAGAGAATATAATCTAAAAAGAGTTTTATACATTAAATTATTAATAGGTATTCCTATATCATATATTGATGATTTAACAGTACCATATTATTATCCATCTCTTCATAAATTACCAAAAATAATCCATTTTACGAAACCTTTTAGTGTAAAGAAAAATATAAGAGACTACTGAACATATAAGTTATACCAAAATGGTATTGCTTTAGCCCTTATTTCATCAGGCCATAATATGCTATTTTAAAGAAACAAACTTAGGTATAATATCCAATTAAATCACCATTGAAAGTAAAACGAATTGAATGAAATCATTCCTGCCCATGACATTAAAATTTACAGTCGTAATAATACAAAAATTAGATCTAAAGTTAATCATTAAACATGTCAAAAAAACTGTAATTAATAACTACTAGTGGCGCCCTCTATAACAGCAACATTTTTGTAAAAACATGATCATATCTATTTAATAATAATATTAAGATATGATATACCCCTGAATTAAATATATCTTGGTCACAATAAACCTTTTTATGCTTCCCTTAAAAGTATACTTCTGCCTAGCCCTTTTCCCTTGCTATGTCGTGTTCGGCTCCCAGTCTCACCGCCAGCTGAACACCAGTATGTTATAGAGCGACTGTCTATCTGACACACAACACATTTACTGAGGGATACTGTATCCCATAGTAAGACTATACCTTAAAGGTATCAGGGAATGTTCCTGTATGCAATAAAAATTAGATGAAATGATCAAACAAGTTCAACAAAAAAGTGTTTATCATTATCATCATTCAGATTATTTTCCACACGAGTCGTGTGCCAAAAGGACCCTTGAAATACCTTTTTACCCAATCCTAACCTTTATTGAAAACCAAAAAAATGTATAAAACCTCTTTTCTACATTGTCTCGGGTCTGGGTGTTTGTGGTACCTTCGTTGTTTCTGAATTCCATAACCCAAGTGCTTCAGCTACTTACTTTGGGTTCAGAGCAATGTATGTGATGTTATCCACATTTATATATTTATTTAAATATACTTAATCACTTACCATCGATAGATGAAGGAAGCCACTATTGTACAGTTAATTAAAATAATAATTAAAACAAGCTTTTTATCACCTACAATTAAAGTACTCGTAAAGACAAATCAAACAAGCCCAAACGCGATGGGGTTGCGTCGTTTCGTTACAGAGTTCCTATGACCACCTTCTGGCTCCATCATCAGACCAGCTCGAAAGTACCATAATATTTTATTGTCACCAAACATATATTAGTGTGCTAAATTTTACCTAAATGAAATGTCAAAAATTGGTTCTAATTTAACTTGCACGTTTCGACCTATAAATTACGCCCTTCAAAAATTTCAAAGGTTTAGGGCAATGTAAAATACTACAAAAATGATATAAGATATTGTTATGAATTAATATTATATTATATACCTGATAAAACCTGTAACAGTCACATTTAAGTCCTCAGAATTACCATAAATACTGAAAAAAAAATTGGGGATGAAAATCCAAAATGGACTTAGTGTGTCCATATAATAACAAAAAAAAATACGTACTTTCCTTTTTAAATTAGCAAATACTAAGCAAAAAAAAGCGTTTCAAAGTTCAGTCGTGGCTAATGACGTCACATTATGACCTCATTATGTACTTAATTATGACGTCAAGCTACATTTCAAATCTATGTACTTTCATTATAGTTACGTAAATCACGCAAAGATACTCCTCTAACATTTTAACTAATTCAGCTGACTGAAAAAATGTAAGTAATTTATCCCTTTAGTTATCAAGCTTGCAAGCAGTTGTTATTTTAATAATACTTAAATATCTATTAGAAGACCTTCATAGCAAGATATAATTTAAATCAAATCAAACATTATTTCATTATTTCAGATTCATTACCCATAAAATACTTACATACTAACATAAGAATCAGACACACTAAAATAATTCAAAAGAATAACGGCAGTAGAAATTTTAACTTCAACTATGCTAAGTATTTTAAAAATCTTTTAAAATTAATCTAATTCACTATATTTATCGTTTACCTTAGTTTATATTATTCTTCTATTACAAAGAATAATATTTATCCCAATCACGTTATATTGATTGTAGCGCCATCTACATTACTATTTAGTAACTAATTTATAAAAGTACATTTTAATACCAATTTCTTACAAAATAACAGTTAAGTGGTGTGACTGTAGTTAATTTACATTATTTCACATAACAAAAATACAGTCATTTTTCAATACAAACAGAATAAATAAAAAAATCCATAAAATCACCTTGGGCATTATAAAATATTAAAGTACGAATGAAGACAAATCAAACAAGCCCAAACACGATGGGGTTGCGTCGTTTCGTTACAGAGTTCCTATGACCACCTTCTGGCTCCATCATCAGACCAGCTCGAAAGTACAATAATATTGTTTAAATCTTTCATCCTATTATAAAATTTATATGTATGGGAAATTAAGAACATTTGGATATCAAAAAGTTTTTCAAATAAACATTTTATGTGTAAGGGCATTTTCTTGGACTTTTCATAGGTTCTGGGCCCTAAGGCCTTATATGTAACCATTTTTTTATTTAAATACTTAGACTTAACACAGAATACAGTTTACAAAAATTGTATTTATTAGGTATATGGCGTTGTCCCTAAACATAAGCCCTTTGAATGTGTAATTGTCGACAGGATAATCAAAATACTATAAAAACATATTAATATTATCCATACACGTATAAATATCATAAAAAAATAAAATAACTATTAATCTGTCTAACTATTAAACTAGTAATCTGTGTAAATATGCGTGAACCGATTTTCATGAAACTTAAAAAGAGAAAGGGCAATTTTTTCTAGCAATCCCTGCCTCTGGAACAAATGTTTTATGATATTTATATTCTTGTAATGTTTTAAAGAACACAAATCACCCTTAATGTACCTAACTATCCCAGACTCACCTTTGACCCAAACCTACCGTATTTGACCTTTTATAATAACCAATAAAAATCTAGATAAAAGAAAAAACATTTTAAATCAAAATAAAAAATAAGATTTACAGATTCAGAAAATTAATTCTTGCCAGATAAATTGTAGTTTAACAAGTAGAATTTCTATGGCAAGAATTGATGTTCAAACTAAGGGAAATAAAAATCAAGGAGCCCTACAAATTAAAAATCTAATTAACATAGCTTTACTTTCATTTATTTTTTATTTTGATTTGTAGTTATAATTGAGATGAATCTAACTTTGCTGTCTGTCAAGTCAAAATCTATTTCTATTCTGCAAAGTTGGCTACAGAACTAATCTTACATACACTCTTCTGGCGCAGTCGGTTAAAAAAACAAGGCTACATAATGACATACAATAAAGTTTAAATAATACTACTTTCTTCAGTAACATACTACTAACGCCATCTATCGGCACGATGAATGAACGAAATAATTGTAGTACTTATTTTATCGAACAATTTGTATGAATATAATTATGATTATTTTCAAGGACATACCTTAAATAATATAAACAATACGCATTTCTTTTAATTATTCAGTTATTTAATTTAGTACGAGTAGTTTGGATTTTAAATATAATGATAATTCCAATAAAAAAACACACCTATATTATTACTGAGTTTTTCATAATAATGCCTATAACTGTCCCAGTACTGGGCACAGGCCTCTTCCCATATAGAGAAGGCACGAGCATTGATCACCACGCTTGCTCATTTGCGAACTTAAGATTCCACTTTTGTTATCCAGGATATTATTAGCTTTACTTGTAAATATGTGGAAACATCTTATAAAATAAAGTTAAACAGTTTTCCCTTTAAACAGTTTTTTTTTTATAAGAATCAAATTTGAATCAGAAACCGGAAGTAGGTTAAAAACAAGATGTTCACATATTAACAGGTTAAGGATATAAAAAATAAAAAAACAACGTGTGACCTTTGCCCAACAGTTGGGCAGTATAGACTAAAAAAAAGTGTTACAAATATATACGTCCTTCAATCAATATGTGTTAAATTAAATCAGCATTAAAAGTGATATTATTCTGAAATAAAGTACTAAAATTTTCATAATACTAGCTTTGTCGCACGGTTTCACCTATAGAGAGAGCACCTGAGACTATTCCGTTGCAATAATCTGTATAAAATCTTCCAACATTTTTTATTTAGATCACAGGTCAAATAATAGAAAAACCGACTTCAAAATAAGTCTTATATTTATTTCTTATGGATCCCATTAAAACTGGACCAAAATGGGACCACACGGGAAGCACCAGCTTTCAAACCAAAAAGAAATAATAATAAAAATCGGTTCACCCAGTCAAAAGTTCTGATGTAACAAACATAAAAAAATACAGTCGAATTGAGTACCTCCTTCTTTTTTGAAGTCGGTCAAAAGGTGTTAAAATTATGTCACACCTATTTTTCTTGTGATGTTTAATCAAAACTTATTCTTAGACGTCAAAATTTAGTAAAAATCGTGACGTAACATGACGTAGCGTCTCTCCTTGATATTTATTCAATTAATATACTTGAACATAAACTAACTATTGTAAGACACTTCTGACTAACTGTAAAGGAAAAAAGAAAAAACCTGGATTCTGAAAATTGGCATCTGAAATCGTCCGCAGAGCAAGCGTGGTGATCAATGCTCGTGCCTTCTCTATATGGGAAGAGGCCTTTGCCCACCAGTGGGACGTTTATAGGCTGGTATTATTATTATTTAAAATTAAATATTTCTTTATTTAGCAAATAAAATGTAAACTAACATTTTCAACTAAAACTAATTTCATTTTCCGTTTCATACCTTTTGAACCCTAACTAAAGTGATAGCGAATTTGAACCTTATCGCTTCGTCATAAAGTCGTTATTAGAATCGCTTACCTCATCGTGACGCGTCGTGAGGTTAGCATTCTGTATAAGACTGGTGTCATTGCCATACAAGACGGTGTGTTTCCATTGTTGGCACGACACGATATTTTTACAATATAATTTTTTTTTTTATACAGGGTGAATATCAAGTCGTTGTTTTCCCGAAGCGAAATGAGTTTGTATCGGTCATACAATCGATTAATATATGTAAAAAAAATTAGACTCAATAAATGGCGGATTAACAATTGTTATAAACAAAACTCGAAAGTGACTTGACCCAGTAGTAATACATCGCGCTATACCTACGCGGGCGGGCGCGCGGTTACCCCGAACGCCGCGCGGTCGTTGCACTTCGCGTGTAAATCAGCTGATCGCTACTCGTGATTTAATAAAACACAAAACCAATAAGTAATTCAAATTTTCGCTTCAAACTTTTACGGGCTTAGGATCGTCATAAATACTTAAAAAATCAAAATAGGTATCTTTAAAAAAAGTCGGAATTTGATAATTAAGTATTTAAGGCGTAGGTATTTAAAAATGGAATCGACTTATTTACAATGATTTTGATTACCTAACCTACTTTTAAATGTTTATTTACAAAGTACGAGTACTTACACTTAACGGTAGCGGAGTAATTGTTCGAAATGTAAACCACTACGTTCAATGCACAAACGAGCACGTTTTAACTGATTGTCTTTCAGTTTCATTAAAGTGTCTCTGTCACGTCTCACGATATTAAAAGCGTCCACTATCGCACTTATCAAAGAGTCGCGTGTTTGGTGTTCCTCACGATACACCAAGTTCTTGAGCTCAGACTCTACACACCACAAATAAAAGTCCAAGGGAGTCAAGGCCGGGCTCCTCGGTGGCCAAGGGTGTGGCCCGCCACGAAAAAAAAATGATAAGGATGCAGTCCTTCTGTGTTGAGCACTTTCATCGCACATTCATCACTTGACGTCATCGACGTTCGCGCACAGAACACTAACTAAGCCGTAGGCACAGAGCGCAACATTTGGCGGCATTCTATTGTGTTTCGGCGCTTGCCGCGTGCATGCAAGCTAATTTATACCGTATCACGATGACCGAGAGCTTATTTTGCTCTGAACATTTATTATTGATTCTTTCTTTGTAAGTTTGCCGACAACACGTGGCGGCGGCGTGTGCGTTTCGTGTTACCTACAGGTGCCTACGTGATCTCTAGTGAGTGAACTACTATTGATTATCGCTCTTTCGAGTTTATGAATACTTTTTTAATGATGTGAAAAAAAAAACATTATGTTTTTTAAGTTAAACTTTGTATTTCGATACTACTACTGATGGGTAATCGTCCTGCCGCGGGAAAACAACGATTCAATTTTCACGGTGTATATATACAACGTGTAACACAAAAGACGCTAGTTAAGAAAGCAGTCGGTTCAGAATAGGCATCTTAATCGAATTCCGAAAAAAAAAAACATTTTAATTTTTCAGGAAAACTCCCTTCACAAGTGTTGAATTAGAAACATAACAAATCAATTTAATCTTTAGTTTAAAGTAATTTGAACCTTAAGTTAAAAGCATAAAGATCAATTTGTATTTCTCGTACGTCGCTAGTTTCCTTACGCACACATAAATCATAAAACATTTTAAATATTTAAGTTGTTAGAACGCGAATAATAAATATTCAAAGAAATTTGGAACTTACTGCAACGAAATAAAGCTTATCTAAATGTACTTCCGACTTTGTAGTCGGCATTTTACATTGTTGTGTCAAAAGACGCGAAATTCCTAAAAAATATTGTACGTCATTTGCTAATGTAAACATAATGCATGCGAGTGAGATGCAAACATTTCCCGCCACCCTTTGACCAATGAGCGCCGCACGCGCCGCGGCCGCTCGCGCTGCAGCAGCGCCAAGAGCGGCAACCGCCCGCCTAACATCAAAGACGATTAGTCATCCGCCGACAGCCTTCTGTGATCGTTTTCCGTTATCCTTCTTGACAACTGTTTTCGCGCGCGATGACTTTCCGGTATACCAATATTCAGTATACTGAGATGGTGAGGACACTTGCTCGTTGCGACGATAATGTCGAGTTAGCGTGTCGTGAGTTTAATAGCCGGTATCAAACCACAGTGAGTGCTAGGACAATGTTAAGTGCAACTCAACGTTTGAGGGACTTTGGGACCTTTCGCCCTAACACGGCGATTGAAAGAGGGGCGAATGTGCGCAGTACTCGTCTGCAAGGTGCGATCCTCGATTTTTTCGACGAACACCCCGAAAGCAGCACAAGAGAAGCAGCGCCAATGTTCGACTGCAGCCACATGTACGTGTGGCGAACATTACGTGCTGATGGAGAACACCCGTTCCACTTACGACGTTGCCAGGAGCTTACGCCCGCTGACTACCAGCCGCGTATACAATTTTGTAGGTGGTTGTTGGAGAACTGGCAACGGAACATTATTTGGACGGACGAGAGTACATTTACGCGAGTAGGTATGTACAACCAGCACAACCAACACTTGTGGCGGCATGAGAATCCACATGCATGCCGTGTGGACTCTTTTCAGCACAGGTTCTCCGTAAACGTGTGGGCGGGCGTATTAGGTACACACGTACTCGGCCCGGTTTTCCTACCGAGGTTGAACGGCGAGACCTACCTACAGTTTTTGCGCGAAACATTGCCGGAGTTGCTGGATGACGTTCCCCTAGTGCACCTGAGGAACGTTTTTTACCAACACGACGGTGCCCCAGCGCATTACTCATTGAGTGTTCGCCAACACCTTGACGTGGAGTATGGCGCCCGATGGATAGGTCGCGGGGGCCCCGTGCAGTGGCCACCCAGATCCGCCGACTTAACACCGTTGGATTTTTATTTATGGGGTCGTGTAAAATCGCTGGTGTACACAAACGAGGCTACAAGTGTTGAGGACCTAAAAAGACGCATTGAGCTCGCGTTCCAAAAAGTGAAAAGTGACACTCAAGTGCTGGACAAACTAAAGGCCAACATAAGAAAGCGGGCAATACAGTGCATCGAACAAGGCGGCGGACATTTCGAGTCACTGTTGAAAAGAAGGAGAAGAAACAGTGTTAATTAGTGTTTCTACAAAATGTTCTGTAAGTACAATCTCTTTTCAATTTATTTTCGCCGAGTTATACCTACCTACAAGTGTAAAAACGACTCAGACACCTACCGCTCCACGCTACGTCATAGATAGTTATCTACGTACATAGCTACCTACCTAAATCGCAGACGAAAGTCATATATCGATTAAAGTTGCGTAGGTACCTACCCTTTATTCGCTCTATTATAACTGAACGACTTAAAAAAATATTGTAGCGTGTGTCCCATGTGTGATGCAAAGACGGAATCTTAATAACCTATTTTACTTACAACTATCATAAAATTATACTTCTTCTCTACTAAATGATAATATCATCAACCTGAGTAAAGAGCATAGAGATTATGTAGCTAAGTAATAGAGATTTCTTGCGTGTAGGTAGAATGTCCGCTCTACTAGTAGGTACCTACTTCGTACTAGTGGTCTAGTGCCTAAACAGTTGATGATTTATGAAGAAAACTCAATTCAAAGGTCTTGAATTAGAATTACCATCTCGTAACAAATCAATTTACTAGGTATTTAATTTATGACAACAAAATCGTACATAAATCCACGAACAATTTTTAATTCGTTCAATTACGTCGCTTGCTTAAACACACACAAACAATAAAAACATTTTAAATATTTAAGTTAGAACGAAAATATTTTTTTCGCGCGCAATGTTTATTCAAAGAAATTTGGATCTTACGGCACCGAAATAAAGCTTATCTAAATGCAGCGTCAAGAGCGGCAACCCTCCGCCTAACATCAAAGACGATTAGTCATCCGCGTGCTATGATTGTCTCGTTATTTATTTTGTGCCTTATGACCTTGACGTGAAGTATTGCACCCGATGGATAGGTTAAAGTTAGTTAAAGTAAGAAAAAAAAATGAAAAATCGGGTAATACCTAAAGTGAATCGAAAAATACGGCAGTTTATTGACGAAGAAACAAAGAAAGTTTCTACATTATGTTCAGTTTTGTAAGTACAACTTTTAATTTTCTAATTCTTTCTTTGCCGCGTTTAATTACCTACTCGACGAGTGTAATACGGCGACTCGGGCGCCAACCCCTGCACGTTACGTTATTGACGATAAGTACCTAAGACTACTTATGACTTTATTAATTTGTCACATTAATAAATGGTTGAAAGTCGCACAGCGATTAAAGTACAATACCGTTATTATGTTTAATTTACTTCTAAACACACATCTCATTAAACATGCCAGTCTGATCAGTCTGGAAGTGTGACGAAAACATAGAAACTTTATTACCTATTTTACTGGTTAGAAAACTATCAATTCAATAACTTATACCATGATAATATCCAGCTTAGTGTGAACAGTAGTTAGGTATTAGAGATAATTTGAGTTTAGTTAGAATGTTCGATCGAACTAGTGCCGAAACAGCTGACGAACAATCGAGTGAGCGCGCCTGTGTGCGTGCGTAGGTTAATACGACCAAACGTTCAACGTAAAGTCGGGCATCTATTAGATGAAAAATTTATAGGTTTGGTTCGTCTAAATTAAATTTTTGTGCACATATGGGTATTATAATTTAATAAACTAATTGGGGTGTCTGAAGCTATGATCAATATTATTTTACACCTTGTATATATTATACCAATAGGATACGATAGGATACGATGACTATTTAAATAATTACAAATACAAATATAAACAAAATAAAAAAAAAACATTAAAAACTAAACTATGTATTAAAATGGCAACATTTTCAATATCGGAAAGTTCTTAGGCATGAAAAAAAACAAAACAAACCATCAAAATGTTTGTTACACAACACATCAAAGTAAAGAAATAATTTATCAAGAATTCATGTTTTGTATGTCTACCACAAATGCTATACCAATACTCTTAGACCAACGGAATTTGTAACTTTGGTAAAAATGCTCACATACATACAGTTACCATGCAGACACGTGACGAGTCAAAAAGAGTTGCCATATAATAATAATATAATATTCCGGGACATCTCACACACGGTTATCTGATCCCAAACTAAGCAGAGCTTGTGTTATGGTAACCAGACAACTGATAAACATACGCATATATTTCTAAATACATACATATTATAGATAAATTACACCCAGACGCAGAACAAATGATCGTGCTCATCACACAAACATTTGTCCCGTGTGGGAATCGAACCCACGACCTCGGTATAGCAGTCAGGGTCTCTAACCACTAGACCAACAGGCCCGTCAAATCAATAACTTAAATATATCCATATATTTAAGTTATTTCTACTATCATTAAAGCTTTTACAATATCATTTATCTATAGATAGAAGCTAAACACAGCAAGGCAAGTTTAGGATTTTTCCTATTTTCTTGTTGTATATAACATTTTTGCATTTTATGTAAAGCTAACTTTATCATGTTGTTGTACAATTACCAGCTTACATTTTAACCAAAATCTTATTTATATTCTCATAGGAGTAACAAACTAAAAGCAGCTTCCAGTGGGTAAGGTCCAATAAAGATATTTCTTTAACAAATTTTACCTTTGGAAAATTTTATCTTAAAGATGTATGCCATTATTTGTCGTGTAATAAATAAATTGGAATCTGAGGTTTACGTGAGTTAGGCATTGAAAAAAACGATTTACATAAACCTTAGGTTTTAATTCCCGACATTTTGACACCTTTGCAGGTATTTATTCAAGGGCAAACTACCCTTAAAACTTAAATTAAAAAAATCCTTTATATTAGAATTATTTCAATAAATAAATATGATTTAAATACATTGCGAAATTAGTAATAAGCATAAAATAAACGTGACTATATGCAGAGACTCAATAAGCCCACAGTCAGACCATGACGACGGTCTTATTTATAAGTTATTTTTGCATCATGTGAAAATAAATAGTATTATAAAATATCGAACCCCGCAGGGGGTGCCCTTAGCTTTCCTTGCCACAACCCTTCATTAATTTGTAGCTTCTGGCTGGAGGAGTATTAGTAATGTCTCAAACTTAGTTCGGTAAAGCAGTCAAAGCCTCCAAGAGGCTAAATGCAGCTCTCCACAAAAAAATAATAAAAAAATCGTTTCCTTACCGTATCGTCCGTCACACCGCGCGACAATGGACACACACGTCACGCAGACATGCGCGCGCGCGTATCACGGTAGCTGTCAGACCGGATCGCGGCGCTGACTCACACTACACGCCGGGTTCCGTACCAATTACATATTATAACACACACTTTTATTAAACTTTTATTTCTAATTTTAAATTATTTATATTATGAATTACATACCATCACGCCTGTATCCCCGAAGGGTTAGGCAGAGGTGTACCAATGTACACCCACAGTTCGCCGATATGTTTAGGTCCCATGTAATAGGGGGCGAGCCTATTGCCACTAACCGGGCACAAATCCAAACTCCGACCTGCTACTGAGAAATAGAAAACCCCAATAACACCTTGGTCGACTGGAGAATCGAACTCAAGACCTCTAGCGTAGCAGTCGCGCTTAGCACCACTAGGCCAACGAGGCAGTTTATGAACTGAACTTCAAATATTTACAATAACATAAAAACTAAGCCTACACAAGAAATAAGAAAAATGATAAAACTAAAAACTAAAGTAAGTCGACTGGTAGTGTACCCAAAAGGCTAGCAGCAAACACTGTAACTATGTAAAATCTTGATAGTTATTGACAAATGTCCCGGTTTCCTATTTAGCAAAATAAATGCCTATCTCGATGACCTCCATGTGGTATAGACGCCGGTTTTCAAGGTGTCACCAGCTCTGAAGTCCCGGGTTCGATCCCCGGTCAGGTCAATGAATAACACTTTGCTTCATAGTCTTGGGTCTGGGTGTTTGTGGTGAGTGTGGTGTGGCTCAAAAATAAGTGGGGAGGCTGTGTATTTATAAGTAACACAAATAAGATATTAAATATATAAACCATTCTTATTTGGAATCATGATGCGAAGCAAAGAATTTGACCAATAGGTGTACATGGTCCTAAACTGTTCAAAATTCATCCTAAACTTATCAACGACTAGTATAAAAATAATTACATAAACAATCATAAAACTTAAAAATAAACGCGTTGATGTCTTTTGTTCGTAGTTTTTCATTCAAGAAAACGGTTTTTCTTTGATTTTAACTCACATATATAAAAAACACTGTCTCTTTGTACATGTGACCTAAATACATAATTATTTTACATATTTTTGAAATTTTATGGCTTCACTTGCTGTGCCCCCCAGGTTTACTCGCTCAGTTCTCATTTCTTAATATTTATTTATATAAAAACAACTCTATGCCCTGAATCAGTTTATAAACTATCTTTATGCCAAAGTTTACTTAAATCGATCCATTAGTTTTTGAGTGAAAGTGTTACAAACATCCATACAAACATTCACGTTTATAAGTACTTGATTTTTATTTTAGCAGTTAAGAATATTCTGTCAAAAAAATATTTAGAAAACAATCATTTTAATTAATATTCCGGGACATCTCACACACGGTTATCTGATACCAAGCTAAACAGAGCTTGTGTTATGGTAACCAGACAACTGATAAACATACTTGTATATTTCTAAATACATACATATTATAGATAAATTACACCTAGACACGGAACAAATGATCGTGCTCAACACACAATCATTTGTCCTTGGTGGGAATCGAACCCACGACCTTCGGTATAGCAGTCAGGGTCTCTAACCACTAGGCCAACAGGCCTGTCAAAACAAGCAAACAACAAACATTTGTCCAGAGTGGGAATCGAACCCACGACCTCCGGTATAGCAGTTAGGCCTGTCAAGATATATGATGGAAAACGAAATTATGCACAGTTCCATAAGTTCAGTGGTAACACAATATTATGGCAGTATCAATCTAGTCTGATGATGGAGCCAGAAGGTGGTCATAGGAACTCTGTAACGAAATGCACCCTCAATGAATAAATCCAGTTATCTTATTTTAACAACGGAATCAATTTTGATGAAATTTAAATGGGATCTCCAATGCACCATCAGAATATATACGTTGGCTGGGTGATATTTTTATACCGCGTAAAAAACATACGAAAAAAAAAAAACAAATAATAGAGAACCTCCTCTTTTTCATAGCGGGTAAAAATGGGACTGCAGTTTTCCATTTTGATGGAAGTAGTTGTAATACCATGCAACGCAACACGACGGGTGCAAGCGATAAAAACCGTGCAAATCGATACAGTAATTTAAGCGGGATTGGTCAAAATTCTCGTTTTTTGAAAGCACCCTTACACCAGGGTCGTGTCGACCAATACGGGGTCACCCCGACTTTCACCCCTTTTCATTATTATTAGAAAAAAGAAAGTTTGGGGTTGTAATATTAAACCCCCTTGTTATACATAGGGGAAGGTTTTAGAAAGCTTTTTTGATTCGTTTCGTTACTGAATTTATTTTTTTGTTACATTATATGACAAAATAAAAATTTAAGTACATAGCCTACTACAACTAATACACGGTCATCTGATCCCAAGCTAAAATCATGCTAGAATATAAGAGTAGCCAATCTTATTAGAATTTGACGATCTGTCCCTAAATCTTAATGCTTCATAAAATATCGACTCTCTTGTGTCAAAAAAAGAGCCTTCAAAAATCAAAATCCTGCATTCAAACAAGAGTATTTAGCACTTTTTGACCGACTTCAAAAACGGAGGTTATCAATTCGAATACTTTTTTTCTGTTTAACTCCACTTCACTGGCTATTATGAATGGATTTTAAAAATATTTTAATTTCTCGTAATTTTAATATAGGTAATTCAGAGGTATATCTCTGAATTACCTATATTATATGGTATAAATCAAATTTCATAATAATAATAACAGCCTATAAACGTCCCACTGCTGGACACAGGCCTCTTCCCATATAGAGAAGGCACGAGCATTGATCACCACGCTTGCTCTCTGCGGATTGGCAATTTTAGATCCCTATTTATTTTAAGTATTTTATTAAATAATATGAACATATGACATATAGAAATCGCTCTGATTCAATACCAAATAAAAAAACTATCATCAAAATCAGTTCAGAGGTAAAAAACATAAAAAAATCAGTCCATGAATACCTCCCCCTTTTTGAGTCGGTTAGAAACACCGATTTCTTAGTTATCATAAGTATTACTAATCCAACATAAACTTTTTCAGCATTCAATTTCGATGAGAATTGTGTTAATTTTGTGGAATTTTAAAACTCATTTTAAAAGTTACATTAGTACTTAATTTTAATTTAAATTCTATATTATATTATGATTAAACTGGCATGTTGTCTAGTGGCTATTAACACTGACTGCTAAACCGAAGGTCGTGGGTTCAATTCCCACCCAGGACAAATGTTTGTGTGATGAGCACAATCATTTGTTCTGGTCTGGGTGTAATTTATAATATGTATGTATTTAGAAATATATAAGTATAATCAGTTTTTTGATCAAGCTGTGCCTATCTGAGATCAGATAATCGTGTGATCAGTTTTCAACTTCTAAATAATTAAAAAGAAATACTTG
Source organism: Autographa gamma (assembly GCA_905146925.1). Classification (NCBI taxonomy): domain Eukaryota; kingdom Metazoa; phylum Arthropoda; class Insecta; order Lepidoptera; family Noctuidae; genus Autographa; species Autographa gamma. Next base: position 331,160 of record LR989878.1, on the reverse strand, counting down.
AAAAATAATATATAAATAATAAATATAATTTTTCGAATGTTTGTTTTTAATCAATAATAAAATTGATTCATAATTGCCCAGTTATCGCTTAACATACATACAGAGTAATACAGAATTGAGAATCTCCTCTGTTTTTAAGACGGTTGAAAAAGTAGTATCTTACGTCTTGCCGCTGAGAAAATGAGTTCTTGACGTGGTTTCAATAAGAGGGTATAACTTTAATGTGATGAAGAATTCACTAAAACATCTCCCGAGCCTTTTGCCAACTAAGTTGGGGTCGGCCACCAGTCTTACCAGATTCAGCTGTATTTTACATGGAGCGACTGCCTATCTGACCTCCACAACCCATTATGCCGGGTAACATAGTATCCCATGGAAAGACTGGTTGTCAGAATTGACTTAACAACTACCAAAAATCTATGTATGACAGCCGGGACACAGTTTAACGTGCGTTCCGAAACAAAAGGGGTCTCGGTATGTTATAAATGGTCATCCATCCATGGACCAACCTCGGTGAGTGCGGCTTAACCTGTATTATCGGTCAAACCGTACGGCTTACACTAGCCACGAGCCCCTCTGAATTCACTAAATACTACCACTTATTTGTCCTATAAACGAATTATATGATCCAAAACTATATCATAATGCCAGTTTTCCCCATACAAATCAAGACCAACTGACATGTGTCAGGAACGCATTTTCAGCCTATGTCATAGAGAAATAATTATAATCTACTAGCTGTGTCCTGCGGTTTCACCCGCGTGAATACCTAGGTCCCGTTCCCGGTGCCTTTATGTTATTCAGGGCGCAGGTGAATCCTGCAAATCACTATCGTAACAAAGGTCAGGATTACTTATTATTTTTTTCCGCACAATTTTCCATTTTTCTTTCGTAAGAAAAAAAGACCTTCTCCTGACAATAACTAACACAACAAAAAAAGAATTTGCGAAATCGGTCCAGGCGTTATAGAGTTATGCGCTTACCAACACATTTAGCGATTCATTTTTATATATATAGAAGATAGAATCCTGTACAGTCTAGCTTTTCCCCGCACTATGTTGTGTTCGGCTGCCAGTCTCACCGCCAGCTGAACACCAGTGTGTTACAGAGCGACTGTCTGTCTGACATACTATTAGATACTACGCAAAGGTTATAAAGGTTATTAAAGACATCTACACCACTGCCTACCCCATAATAATAGTTAAACAAACCCTTAAAATCCTGTCTGCCGCAAATAATGATTCAAAACTTCCGAAAATAAACACAAACAAAAATAAACTTTGATGTAACTCAAATAGAGTCGAAAATCAAACGAGAAAATCTAGCCGAAAGAGTTTTAAAAAAATTCCTAAATCTTTGTATATTGCAAAAACCGAGTGTCGGTCAACGAACTCCGTTTCTCTGTGTGTGTGCCAGACTTGTAGCTACACGGAGGAGTCTGTGTAGGTGTGCGTGAAGTTACTCCGTCCTGTTATGTATGTGTGGGTGTGTTTGTGTCTGTGTGCAGGTCCAGACGTGTAGCGACGTGGTGTGGCTGTGTGCGTTAAACTCCTACGCGTTGTGGGTGTGTGGGTGAGACAGACGTGTACGGATAAGCGAGTTATGTCTGTGTGCGTAGACTGACTGTCTACAGGATGGTCCGTTGTTTATCTTATTATTTTATGTTATTTAATTATTTTTGTTATATTAGTATTACGTACTATAGAGAAGATATTTCTTTTATGTTACTTTTTGTAATAAAGTAAATTATTTATTTTTTTCCTCTTTTTTCCCGTGTAATATACAAATTATTTTAAAATTTCACGTTTCTCGCCATTGACACGGATGACGACAATATTTTTGACGCGCTTTAGTTTTATTTATTTATAAATATAAGTTTTCATTTTAGTATAGTAGAGTGTTTGTTAGATGTAAGCTCGCCTGAAATAAATGACATTTACCATTATTCGAAAATGTGTTTTTGTTACAATGTTACAGGTATTAAGAGCTTGTTAAATATCAATCAAAATATCTTAGTAAACATGCCATAAGAATAAAATTCACTTAAAAAGGTGAAGCCAATTAAACAGTTTAAAACAGAATCATAAATGATCAATCTTTATTATAACGCCCACAAACATTATTAAGGCGCTCCCCCGAGCAAAATGCGCAAAAGCGGAGTTTTATTAAGCTATAAACTCGATATTTAAAACATATATCAAATTCACTGTTATACCAAATCATTATTTAATATGTTGTCTTTAATTTCAACAGAGCTTTTTCTTTTTAATGCAGCGAATATTTAGTAGTACTCATTTTAAAAATGGTCTATCAAAATTTATTCCTTGGATAGGCTCACGATGTACACGTATTTTATTAATGTAACTTATACCAACTGATAGAGGATTTAATTCTTAACATTTTCATCTGCTTTGTTTTTCAAAAAGACCAAATATCTATTTTATAATTCGAATTATTCCTAAAAATGGTCAATTTCACAACATAAACACAGTCGCGGTGGCGATTCAGCAGTCAGCCGTAGGCTCTCGACGTGAGACTACGTCGGTTTTTTATTTGAAATGTCATTTACAATTTAATATTATGACAACTGTCAAAAAGTCATTGATAGCCCTATGTAGTTTTACACACGGCACTGGTGATAAAATTCAAATAGCATGGAATACATATTTATGTTTTACATAACATATCATCACGCCGGTATCCCCGAAGGGTTAGGCAGAGGTGTACCAATGTACACCCACAATTCGCCGATATGTTTAGGTCCCATGTAAGTAATAGGGGGCGAGCTTTATTTATGTTTTAAGATTTTTTTTTTAAATCTGACATTGAAATAAAACTACTTTTTACGGATTTTTTCGCGGTTTATAATTAGTAGTTTTATTTTATCACATATTTATATTTGTTTAAATATGTCCAACTATCAAAAGGTCGAAATAATTCTTATGCGTCTACAAATGTCTTAATTACTTTACATGAAATAATATGTTACTTTTTTGAAGTTTTATTTAAATAGCGTCTAAGTCTATGAAAAAAATATATAAAATTGGAAATACAATTGATAGAATCGTTCTTTGTTTTTATTAAATTCAGTTATTTATGAGTGAAATTAATGGGCTCTCGTAAACAATTAATTACTTTTGCCCGACCTTGTATTTATATGACAGAAATTCATAGGAAATATGTTGAAAAACTCTTTGATTATGAAAAAGTAAACCTTGTGAAATATACTATTCAAAAGATTTAATGCGGTTGTTTTATACTTATTTCTAGAGATATAATTATCTAGGTTTTCCCTGGTATAGCTTTGATAATACTTGTAAAGAATTATAATCAGAGTTTTTTTTAATAATCCTGACAGAATATGTTAATGTTTTCTTATAGGCTTTCTTGTTATATTGTTTAGTGCACAAAAATAGTCTATAAAATAGATGATCAAAAGCATGCATGAAAAAAGAAACAGCATTAATTCAAATACATTTATCTTTCATCCTTCCTTATCACGATATGATCCAGGAAACCAGCAGGTGCAAAGAGGCTTTAAAAGACTTCACATCGTGAAAAATAAATCGTTCTTTTTCACGTAAAAAAATCCAATTTAATTTAAAATCGGAGTCAAACATCACAGCAAAATTTCGTCGTAAGTGGTGGGTAATCGGAGTCTTTTGGCTAGCACAGGGAGAAATCTCGAAAGTCCATAAGCAGTCCAAGTCAAAAAGCAAAATAATAGAAATAACAAATGCGCAAACAAAGATTTTGGTGCGCACAAGCAAAGTGACGTGCAAGACAATGTCACTGGCATGACGCAAAATTTCACATTGATTGTATCCGTTGTTGTTGCCATGCTAGATTGAAGTTTTCGTAACAGTATTTTGATGTCATTTATTAATTTCGGTGATGTTGGGTAGAAATAATAATATGTCCTTAGACTATTCATGTTCATAAATCTTCAATATATTCTAAAAGCAAGCTTTTATACATAGTTTACTAGCCAAAGATATTCGTATGACTTAGTTTAGATTTAACGTTCATATGGCAACACTCAAAGTACAATTCAATCAATTGTATTTCCAATTTAATGTATTTTTTTTTCATGGACTTAGACGCTATATTTCATGTTAATCTGTAATTAAGACGTTTGTATATCACGCATAAGAATTATATCAACAATTATTTCGCCATTGCCCTTTATCATGTGCGTAGAGTATTTCTTAAGTACTCCATGCGACCGCGCTTTGACACTCACACACTGTCAACTTTCACACATTCACAAATCATGCCGTATTGAGACAGCAATACTTTCTTCAAGAACCGAATTTTCAAAAGTCTCGCCGCCCGCCTTTGCTCTGTATAAGTGCCTTGTTAGAATCACACTGAATAAATGGTTAAAAAAATAATTTTTGAAATCGGTCCAGCCGTCTTTGAGAAATCCCGAACTTCGAGAAATACTCAAACGTAAAAAAAACATCCGCATTGAAAATCTCCTCCTTTTTTCGAAGTTGGTTGAAAAAAGATTTTTGTAAAAAGACATTCAATACCTTTCTGACTAAATAACTTTACATCATTAAATGATTCACTTAGAAGTCTTCAATTACTTGAGTTATAATTTTAGATACAAATAAAATATATTTCTCTTATCTTTTTTTTTAATCTCGCGACCATGATTGATTATATTTTTGTCTATAAATTCATAAGTCTACTATTTTTACTACTTAATACGTCGGTATATCAAACAGATGGCGTTGTATTTTCATAGAAAGTAGCGATGTATATGTAGAGGGGCAAAGAGGGGGGTTTAGAGGTCAAACGCTCAAAGTCATTTGCTCGGGGTAGCGCCTTAAAGAAAAACATAATAAAACCGGGGTCAAGTAAATGCTTTGTTCTTTATATTATAATAAAGAAGTAAGTGCGTCTGTCGGTCTATCACGTCTGAACCGCTGAACCGCTTTTGATAAAACTTAGTTTTAAAGTAAAAGCTTCCTAAGATCGTAGGCTACTCTGCCTTGTTTTTTAGAGAGTTAATTCAGTATTTTTGAGTTTAAAGTCTTGACACATCAGTTTAATTAATTTCTACCTTTTACAAAGGTTTACTCTTCTTACATTTCAAAAACTTTCCTGGTCATTTATCATGGTCATAGACAGACAAACATCAAGAACTCAAACCTTAATATATACCGCGTTAAAATCCGTAAAAATTATAGCAAAAGAAAACGACTTCAAAAAAAGTCTCATATTTATTTCTTATGGATTCCCATGTCAAAACTGGACCTTACGGGAAGCAACAACTTTAAAAAAAAAACAATCATCATAATCAAAAGTTCACCCAGTCAAAAGTCCTGTAACAAACAAGAAAAAAAATACAGGCAAATTGTGTACCTCATTTTTTGAAGTCGGTTAAAAAGTAATTTTATTTCAATTTTCTTTATCAACGTGTATTTAGAACATTCTGTATAAAGTTCGTCGATGCTTGCGCGTGTGTGCGTGAGCGTCGTACGTACACGGTATAATGTCTTAGTGTGAGTTGTCTGGCTATCTATGTGTGAGTTTCAGGATACAGGATTGAGTTTTTGATTTAGTTTTTTTTTAAGTTCACAAAGTTTACTTGACTTATTAACTCATTTTAGGGGTATTTATTTAGATATACATACATATAGTCACGCCTCTTTCCCTTGTAGGGGTAGGCAGAGACCACGTCTTTCCACTCGCTACGATCCTTACACACTTGTTTCGCTTCATCCGTTCATTATTTCCTTCATACATGCTGTTCGGATCTATTTAGACTTAAATGTAAATTATATTTGAGAGCTTCTCAAATGTTTTCGTCACAAAATACATTTTTAAGGGCGACTTAAATTTGAATGATGTTAAAGTGTTCGACCATTTATATTTTAAATTGATAACAAATAAGGTAGGAACAGTATAATATTTACGAATTATAATTAGACTTGGATTTTTGATTTTGACTATACTAACGTCATAAGACAGACTATAACGTCATGTGTGTATGTTTGTGCTCATAAATGTCCAAAACGAATTCTGAGGAAAGTTCTTTTAATACAGTTACGCACTTAGCAAGTTACTTTTAATTGTTTTTCGAATAAGATTAAATCTGACCTCAAAGTCTAATATATAAAAGGATTTTTTTGTTTCTTTGCACTGGTCTCCGTAACTACTAGCCAGATTTTGATAATACTAGTCTTGTTATTCATGATCCCAAGCTAAGCAGAGCTTGTGTTAGGGTAACCAGACAACTGATAAAAATACTTATAAATTTGAAAATACTTACTTATTATAGATAAATTACACCCAGACAGAACAAATGATCGTGCTCATCACACAAACATGACTGTGTCCTGGGTGGGAATGACCACGAGCTCCGGTATAGCAGTCAGGGTCACTAACCACTAGACCAACAGGCCCGTCAAAATAAAAATTAACTCTAGAAATATTAAAAAGACACACCCTGTATAAATAGGTCAGGAGGTTGTGTAACTAACCTACCCCAATCGTACATCTAGCTTTTTATAGTATTATTTTTAGCCTACACAAAAATAGGGGTGTTATTTAGACGTGTTTGTCTTTGTATGTCTGTGACATCGTACCTCCGAAACGAATGAATCGATTGTGATGCGTTTTTTTTATTGAACGACGAGATCTATGTTCTTATAAGAATTGGTGAAGATTTTTTTTCTGTAATCAACAATTTTCTAAAAGTCGGGGTTTCTTCAATTTCATGTCGCCAAGATTTTATTTCATGTTATTTGGAAATTGATTCTATTATTATACATGCAAGAGTATTACTCCGTCTGTCTATTTATCATGATTATTTATAACATGAAAATTGTAATACCAGCCCATAAGCATTCCACTGCTGGGCACAGGCCTCTTCCCATATAGAGAAGGCACGAGCATTGATCACCACGCTTGCTCTCTGCGGCCGATTTCAGATCTCAATTTTTGGGTTCTAGGTTTCCTCACGATGTTTTCCTTCACCGTTTGTCAGAAGTGTTTTACAATAATTAAGAAAGTACATTGAGGCAGTGTTATTTCTTGCCTGGGTTCGAAACTGCAACCTTGTGCATACAAATCCGTTTATTGAATATAAGATATTAATGCATTTTTTTTGTTTTCAGATGAAAATGGAAATATATCATTGAAGAAATGTACAACACATGTTTTTAAAGGTTAGTAGTTTATCCTATTAAATCATTGTACGGGCCTGTTGGTGTAGTGGTTAGTGCCCCTGACTGCTATACCGGAGCTCGTGGTCATTCCCACCCAGGACACATGTTTGTGTAATATTTTGTGTCTGGGTGTAATTTATCTATCAAATGTATGTATTTAGAAATATATGCGTATGTTTATCAGTTGTCTGGTTACCATAACACAAGCTCTGCTTAGCTTGGGATCAGATAACCGTGTGTGAGATGTCCCTATTAGTCAATAATTATCTTCAAGATTATATACAAAATAGATAGCCTGACATTTAAGAGAAATAATGACTAGACCGAAACTTACATTAATTTTACTTAAACAATTAAATATTAACCATCATTAACCTCACAAATAACATATTTTTACAAATCATCACGCCTGTATCCCCGAAGGGGTAGGCAGAGGCGTACCAATGTACACCCACAGTTCGCCGACAACATATTTTTACAAACGATAAATAAAATATAATCTATAAGAGATAGTTATAAATAAGTTAGTTCTTAGCAATCCGTAACCCTCTGTTTGGGGGTAGCTGGGTGTCTAGACGGCGGGGGTGATGACCTCGGAGGCTGCTCTGCGCTGGCTTTAACTTCACTGTTGTGTCTACAAACTGGAAAAATATGGTTATCCGACTTTGAAAGAGGAGGGTGATCTTTGATGGTATGACTTTTGTTGATATAATTTCTTGGACGATCATACGATATTATTATGTAAATCGATTAAAAAAAAATTGTTGTTGTAGGGTATATTATTTTGTCCTATGGTATAAATTTCTTCAAAATCGATTTAGTAGTTTTTTTTTTGTTTTGATTCAGTTTTTATGTTTGTTTGAGCTATGTTGATGGATCGATTTTATTGAGTTTTTTAGCTTTCGATTGAGTATATCATAAAATGGTGGTTCTATATTACATAATTGATAGATGGATTGTGAGAAAGATGATATGAGAAAGAAAGGAGTGAATGCGGAGATGAGTAGTAGAGATGAATGGAAGCTGAACACGTATTGTGCCGACCACAAGATATTGGGAACAGGGCAGGGAGATGATGATGTTAGTTGATCTCATATAAGTCCCACGTTTTCATTGAAGTTGGTTCTAAAAAAAATTGTACATAACATAACAAACATAACATATCATCACGCCTGTATCCCCGAAGGAGTAGGCAGAAGTGTACCAATGTACACCCACAGTTCGCCGGTATGTTTAGGTCCCATGTAATAGGCGAGCCTATTGCCACTTACCGGGCACAAATCCAAACTCCGACCTGCTACTGAGAATTTCATAGAAAAATCCAATAATACCTTAGACGACTCGGGAATCGAACCCAAGACCTACAGCGTAGCAGTCGCGCTTAGCACCACTAGGCCAACGAAGCAATTCTCAGTAAGTATGAAGGTATAAAGTACTACAAACATTATATCATGTTTTATCAAAACTCGAAATATAGATTAAACTGCGGGGCTAAACGGTCTAACACAGGTAGACAGTGTGGCGAGGGGGAAAATATTCCCAGGAATCGGGGAGTTTACACCAATTGGGGATAATTGTGGGAGACAGTTGTGTGTCAATAAATTGTAGGTATCATCTTTCCTGTGTTTAGTAAATATTTAGTAATAAGATATAAAAAGAGTTGTTATTTTAGGTAGAATTTTAGTTGAAACTTAACCTAAATAGAGCCTATAACTGTGTAAAAAACCTAAGAAATTAAATTCATTCATTTCCCGATTTTGATCAATCTCAAATAAACTATACATGACGATACATAATAATGTAAACAAGAGTAGAAAAAGCCTATCTTTTCAATAGGTCAAAATTATTTCTAATAGGTGTCCAGTCGGAATCTATTTTAAATTACTATACATTCATCTCAAAATCATATCACACAAACATTTATTTTAACTAAAACACAGCAAAGAAAGTTATAAGCACAACCACTTAAAGTAGTCTAGACAAGCTATTGATCCATTCTTATAGAAGACAAAACAAAAACACATAACAATAAATCATGAATTTACTATTGATATATTTTACCCTTAGCCCTTACTTAAAAGAAACTTAAATTTGAGAAGCTCTTAAGTCTCTACATTACACATCAAAGTGATAGAGACTGATACCAGCGACTTAAAATTAAGTAGAGTTTAAGGCAACCACTCTCTTAATCTATTCTTAAAGAAAATAGACAAAACATCTATGTATAAAAAAGAAAACATGTTTTTCTATCAAATACCCTGGCTGTATTTTACCCTGAAATAAATTTAAGACGCTCTTAAAAACTGATAGAGTCAAAGACTTAATAGCTTCTCAAAACTAAGTGGAGTTTAAGTCAGCCATTAGTCTTGAAATTTTAGGGAGTGTAGTCCCTTCACACTGGCAACACAGTCTGTCGCCCTTCTACCCGTTAGTAAGGACCTGACAGCGAGAGGGGCTGCGCGCTCCCGCTTGTAATGCCCGCGAAATATATTATAAGTATCGTAATTTTTAGTATTTAATATAAGTGTTTGGTGAAGTTATTTTGTGATTGTATGGTGTTAAAGAGGTTTTAGTTATCCGACTGGTTAAGACAAAAAAGAAAAGGCATTGTTTAAGGTAGGATTTTTTATTTTGTTTTTTTTATGTCAGGGTATTTTTTTTATATAAAAGGATTTTTGTTAATTTTGCAAAATATAGTAAAATGATTACTAATTGTAATTTGGTTCTTATTTTGTAACTGACTTCAAAAGTAAGAGGGTCTCAAAGGACAATGGCGAAATCATTGTTGATGTAATTCTTATGCGTCTATAAACGTCGTCATTACAGATTTACATGAAATAATAAGTTACATTTTATCAAGCTTTATTCAAATAGCGTCTAAATCTATGAAAAATATATTTTAAATTGGAAATACAATTGATTAAATTGTACTTTGAGTGCTGCCATGACTGAAAGTTAAATCTGAACTAAGTCATACGAATATATTTCGCTAGTAAACTAAAAAAGCTGTTTTTTTAGAATATATTGAAGTTTTATGAACAAGAATAATCTAAGGTCATATTATTTCTTCCCAACATTACCGAAATGAATAAATAGAATCAAAATAATAATACGTAAACTTCATAGAGAAATATAATAATTGGGTAAACTTCATTCCAGCATGGCAACAACAACGGATACAATCAATGTGACATTTTGAGTTATGTCAATTGTCATTGTTTGTGATCTGTCAATTTAAACGTTCGTTACTCCTATTATTGTTGTATCTATTCTATTTATTTTCTTTTTAATTTTGATTTGGAATGCGTATGGACTTTCCACATATCTCCTGTGACGTGTGCTTGCCAAAGGATTTCGATTACCTACCACTTACGACGACATTTTGCTGTGAACTTTTGACTCTTATTCTACTTCTTACTTTGGATTTTACTGCGTGTTAGAGAGACGATTTGTTTTTCACGATAGGAAGTCGTGTAAAGCCTCTCAGCACTAGCTGGTTTCCTGGATGATATCGTGATAAGGGAGGATAAAAATAGATAATAAAAAAATATATAGCTGTGTTGTTTAATTTCTTTGACAATCCCCTGTTAGAATTTATGCTGTTTTTTATTTCATTCTTGCAGTTGGTCATCTATTTTATAGACGATTTTGTGCATTTAACAGTATTACAAGAAAGCCTATAAGAAAACATTAACATGTTCTGTCAGGATTACAGATTTTAAAAGATACCTCTGATTATTACTCTCTATATTATCAAAGCGACACAAGGGAAAACCTAGTTTAATAATATCTATATTAATAACTATGAAAGAACCGCATCCAATCTGTTAAAAAATTAGTGACCAATTCACGAGGTTTACTTCTTCAACATATTTCCTATGAATTTCTGTTATAAAAATGCAAAGTCGAGCAAAGGTAATTAATTGCTTGCCCATTAATTTCACTTTTAGATAACTGTTTTTTTTAGTTTGAACCTCTGAGTATTGATAAGAAACTAAAGAGTGAGTCTATCAGAGTTTGAACCGTAAGCGCTAATATGAACCAGTTTTGTTGTGAATTATGTATGAAGATGAAGCTTGCCGTTTTATTAATTTTATCTCAAACACTAATATTATCCTAACAATGTCAAAACCATCGATAGTTTCGTATATAAGTTTCTTGTTGCGTGAAAAATAACTAAAATCAGTAAACGAATGTACTAGATACAGACTAAAAAGTGCTCTCGCTTGGCACAAGGGGAAACTAGCGATGGTATCGGTCTACGTATATGTAAAGTCTATGGTTTGAACAAATCTTAAATGACAAGACACCTACCCTACTATTCTCTATGCACCTAGCCTGAAATTCTTTAAAACTTAAATATCTTTTATTGGTGACTTCGTTCATCAGTAAACCTTAAGACAATATTGTTCAGAAATCTAAACTCTATATTTTAAGATTTTTTTTATTAGTAGACGCAACAAAATTATGTCAACAAAAAATTGTATGGGAGTTCGCCATTGTCCTTTGATTGTTTGTTGTTCATAATGGATCGTTTAAAAAAACATTGATATCTGAGGTGCGTAGAAACTATTTATTAATCTGTGTCCGAGGGTACAATAATATGGGACCACTTGGGTGTACTTAAATCGAATATAAATCAAAATATTCAAATGTCAAAACAAAACTACGTATTTAGTACTTTAAGGTAACAATTTATTTCATTTGAAGCCTATTATTTTATGCTACCTTGATACTTTTTCACAAATTTAAGTACATAAAAATCATTTTCATAGTATTTTTTTAACTTATTTATTTAAATAAAATAAAAAGTACAAAAAATACATATCCCTACAATAAAATGAATTCAGTAATATCTGTAGACATAAACATAGTCATGTCTATATCTAGCGGTCTAGACCAGACACGTGACAACACATTGTCCTAGGTCATGCTCAGTGACCTCTGTAGGTCACAGTGTAACTAGCTGTTACCCGCGACTGTGTCTGTGATATTATAATAAAATTATTGTAAGTAAATATGAAAATATTTCAATTATAAATCTTTAATTAAATAATCGATAATGATGATTTTTTATGTTACCAGCTATGAATGAAAAGTTTTTGAAATTAATCCGCAATGCATATAAAACATACAATAATTAATGAACAAATAACATACAGAATTAAGAACCTTCTCCTTTTATAGTCGGTTGAAAAATGCGATCCGACATCGTTCGCAAGTGAGCGAGCGTGGTGATCAATGCTCGTGCCTTCTCTATATGGGAAAAGGCCGGTGCCCAGCAGTGGGACGTTTATAAAATAATATCCTGGGAGTTGTCCACCAGACAACTGATAAACATACTTACATTATATATATTTCTAAAACATACATATTATTATAGATAAATCACACCCAGACATAACAAATGATCGTGCTCATCACACAAACATGTGTCCTGGGTGGGTCACCACGAGCTCCGGTATAGCAGTCAGGGTCACTAACCACTAGACCAGCCAGTCTAACCAGTAACCCCGTGACCTGCTGACTGAGATCATTCAGAGGACAGGTTCCGGGTCATGAACTCAGATCAACTGCGGTGCAGTCGGCCATGACAGTTTTATACATATATAATACATATATGTATGTGTGAGCTGTTGCCATCAGAACTATATATGGGATAGGCAGAATGAAAAATGTATGTATGTTACCGAAAGGGTATATCTATCCAAAAGGCGTGAAAAGTATGTATTACTTACTATATGTATAAATTACTCTGCATTTGTTTACACAAATTTACTATTGTATTGTCAGGACTAAAAGAGACTGTGACCCCCGAATTTGTTTAGACATTTCTTCTCAGGGTAGTCAGGAAATGTCGATCTCATCTCATGTGTACAGCTCAAAATGTGTAAGTCAAATAATTGATACCCAATTTTTGACCAGACCAATGAAGCGATGCATTGCTAACTAACACTTACCGGATGACGTCATAAAATATTGACTCTTGCAGTATGGTGATACCTACGTTATTTTTTTTGCCAAATGCTGAGTACGAAAAATGTTATGTTTAATTTTTAATTAACTCATTTGAGCTGACATTTTGTAAACTGACACTATATAAGGAGTACCCTTCTGCCTATCTCATCCCCTATTTTACTGGGTAACACAGCATCCCATGGTAAGACTGGTTGTCAGAATTGTAAAGATATACGGACTGCCAATATATATATTATTATGCCTATATGTATTTTGATGCGGTTTTCACAGACAGTATAACGTTAAATGAAGATAAATAAATAAGAGTAAGTAAGATAAATGAGTATATTTTTTTATATAAAATGACAAAATAATTATTAAAATAAATAGAAGTATAATTCCTCCGTACATTTTTCGTTCGTATAATAGTTTACTTACACAGTACCATTTCCATAGTAATAATCATAGTAAAATGGGCCTTAAGCACTAAGTAATAAGGACTACGAAAATTTTATACTATGGTTCATTGTACTATCAACTAAGATCTTTATCAATAGCAACGTCCATCGCATACTAATAATAACATCTCCTTAATAGAAACACAAAGACATTAATAATAAATATAATAACATTAATAGTCTGAACACGTTGATATAAACTATATATACATACAGACATAACACCAGCCTGTAACTGTCCCACTGCAGGCCTCTCATACAGAGAACGAGCGTTGATCACTCTTGTGAGCCCCACGGTGGGCGCCATTACCGAAGCTGTTTATAACACCAGCCTGTAACTGTCCCACTGCAGGCCTCTCATACAGAGAACGAGCATTGATCACCACGCTTGTGAGCCCCACGGTGGGCGCCATTACCGAAGCTGTTAATAACACCAGCCTGTAACTGTCCCACTGCAGGCCTCTCATACAGAGAACGAGCATTGATCACCACGCTTGTGAGCCCCACGGTGGGCGCCATTACCGAAGCTGTTAATAACACCAGCCTGTAACTGTCCCACTGCAGGCCTCTCATACAGAGAACGAGCATTGATCACTCTTGTGAGCCCCACGGTGGGTGCCATTACCGAAGCTGTTAATAACACCAGCCTGTAACTGTCCCACTGCAGGCCTCTCATACAGAGAACGAGCATTGATCACCACGCTTGTGAGCCCCACGGTGGGCGCCATTACCGAAGCTGTTAATAACACCAGCCTGTAACTGTCCCACTGCAGGCCTCTCATACAGAGAACGAGCATTGATCACCACGCTTGTGAGCCCCACGGTGGGCGCCATTACCGAAGCTGTTAATAACACCAGCCTGTAACTGTCCCACTGCAGGCCTCTCATACAGAGAACGAGCATTGATCACCACGCTTGTGAGCCCCACGGTGGGCGCCATTACCGAAGCTGTTAATAACACCAGCCTGTAACTGTCCCACTGCAGGCCTCTCATACAGAGAACGAGCATTGATCACTCTTGTGAGCCCCACGGTGGGTGCCATTACCGAAGCTGTTAATAACACCAGCCTGTAACTGTCCCACTGCAGGCCTCTCATACAGAGAACGAGCATTGATCACTCTTGTGAGCCCCACGGTGGGTGCCATTACCGAAGCTGTTAATAACACCAGCCTGTAACTGTCCCACTGCAGGCCTCTCATACAGAGAACGAGCATTGATCACTCTTGTGAGCCCCACGGTGGGCGCCATTACCGAAGCTGTTAATAACACCAGCCTGTAACTGTTCCACTGCAGGCCTCTCATACAGAGAACGAGCATTGATCACCACGCTTGTGAGCCCCACGGTGGGCGCCATTACCGAAGCTGTTAATAACACCAGCCTGTAACTGTCCCACTGCAGGCCTCTCATACAGAGAACGAGCATTGATCACTCTTGTGAGCCCCACGGTGGGCGCCATTACCGAAGCTGTTAATAACACCAGCCTGTAACTGTCCCACTGCAGGCCTCTCATACAGAGAACGAGCATTGATCACTCTTGTGAGCCCCACGGTGGGTGCCATTACCGAAGCTGTTAATAACACCAGCCTGTAACTGTCCCACTGCAGGCCTCTCATACAGAGAACGAGCATTGATCACTCTTGTGAGCCCCACGGTGGGTGCCATTACCGAAGCTGTTAATAACACCAGCCTGTAACTGTCCCACTGCAGGGTTGATCATTTGAAATAACTAGAAAATAAATAACTACAGACCTACATCAGTCATTCTCTACAAAACAACTAAAACTTAAAAAAAAAAAAAAACTTGAATTCTGGGTCAAAAGTTTTTTAAAATAAATAGGTAACATGTTTTTAAAAGCTGTGTAATAATACAAAACTTTTTCTATAATAATAGTAACAAGTACGAATTTAAAAAACTGCATTTTTCTACAAAAAACCACCCCTTTTCGATAACCCTAATGTAAAATCAAACAATGGATGCATTTTATTTGACAATAGTTGTAAAAAGTTATCAATAAAATCGATATTATTAGCGTGACACGATTTTGTACAATACAACCCTATTTTTAGGGTTCCGCGAGTAAATAAAAAATCGATATTCGCAATTACGAACAAAGTATAGGTCCCAGGTTCGAATCTTTGCTCGAGATTAAAATACTTAACTGGTAGATGTCAGAATCCGAAAGGACAGTGGTGATAAGTTTTCTACACTGACCCGTTCGGGAATCGAACCCGGGACATTTTGAACACCGAGTTTACACTACGGAAATTTTTCGGAAGTTTTTGTCAAAATAATAATAATAATAAAAAGTTATTATTAAAATCAAGCTACGAGTATAATTAGAATAATGCAATAGTATGTAATACTAGGAAATCGAGTATCGTGATTTAAATTATAATATCCTGAAATAGCTCACCATAAATATGCAAAAACAAAAGCAATTATCTATGTATTAAAATCGTCTTGTCCCACTGTTGGACAAAGGCCTCTCTCTCCCATCTCAACTCACTTCTACCTTGGGCTAAGATGAGCCAGTCGTTTTAGTAGGAGTCTAGTTGGTCTCTCCACCTTCTTCTCTTACATTTATATTAGAAAATTTATTTATTTTCTAACTCGCTGTTGGGCCCAAAAACAATATCTGAATGGATCCCACAAAACCACAGACGACCACGTGACAGGCCCAGACGGAATGGCGAGACGAGCTGGATTCCTATATGAAGGAGTGGTCCACGTTTGCCCTCAAAAGAGAAGATTGGAAGGAAGGGAGGGAGGCCTTTGCCCAGCAGAGGGACAACATGGGCTGAAACAATAATATAATAATAGCTCGACTAGGTACTAACACAGGTAAAACGGCAGGGCACACCCAGTAGATAAATAAAATTGGTTTTGAATAGTAAGACTCTTCTAATTGGTTTGAATAGAAAGCAGTTTAAGTTTTAGACTTTCTCAAATGTCTGTTTAAATGTATTCGCCTAAAACCTACTCAAAACTAAGTACCGTTAATAAAACATACAGAACCTTTAAAATAAGTGAACTCCGAAACACAATACTCAATAATCCGCGAAAAAAATAATTAGGTTCGCACATTGACAGAGTTTTTTATAAGTTTACGCCATTGGCACAGGAATCAGCTGCAGGGACACAAAGGAGGTTTTTTAAAGTTTTTTTTTTATCGAAAGGGATGCGTACAATGAACGCTTTTTACGCTTTTTTGTAGTTTTAAAGCTAAAGTTGCAAACGAAAGTTTTATGTGGATATACTTTTTGATAGACTGTAGCTTTTACATGAAATTAATCATAAATATATTTTGTGGATTACCAAAATAGTGGGAATCATTTTTACCGTTCTTAATTCACTAATATATAAAAATAAATCTAATTGATGAATTTAGTTACAATGTATTATCACTACCTATCAATTACAAAAGCTTTACAAAAAAAAAGATTGAACTGTACTGAAATTAAAACATAAAATTTAAATAAATCTATTGTTTTTAACCATCCACGCATTTTCTGAGAAACTTAACGTGTAAAAGATTTCAACTTATGAAGAAACTCAGAAGTGGGTCAATTTCGACTTGTATTTTTTTCATGTATGTTGGCTACGACGATATTTACGACAACATTAAACGACAACAAAAAATATTTTTTTCATTGGTAGGGTAAAAATCAATGTAGTAGTACTTTTAATAAATTTTCGTTTAAACATTTACACGCAATTATTTATCCTAGAGGTATCAAAGTCGGATAAAGTAATGTCCACATTGACACTAGCTTGTTGCGAATAAAATAAAAAGTTAACCCCCTCTTAAATAGGGTTGCGCAGTGACATCTGGTGATCGGCTTCACTCGGCTGGCTTCGGCTTACATCGGGTTTAGCTTATTATTATTATTTCGCTGTATATTCGATTAGAGGTTTTAAGCTACTCATCATCATCTCCCGAGCCTTTTCCCAACTATGTTAGGTTCGGCTTCCAGTCTTACCGGATTCAGCTGAACACCGTATGTTACAGAGCGACTGCCTATCTGACCTCCACAACACATGTTACTGGGTAACACAGTAGATTATCACATATTAAGACTGGTTGTCAGAATTGACTTAACGACTGCCAAAGATCTTTGTATGACAGCCGGGACCTACTGTTTAACGTGCTTTCCGAAACACGGAGGGGTCTCGGTATGGTATAAATGTATCCTTTAAACTACTCAAAAGGTTGAAATGTAATTTTCAACAATTCACAGGCCTGTTGGTCTGGTGGTTAGTGTCCCTGACTGCTATACCGGAGCTCGTGGTCATTCCCACCCAGGACACATGTTTGTGTGATGAGCACGATCATTTTGTTCTGTCTCTGGGTGTAATTTATCTATAACATGTATGTAAAAAAGGGTAATATAATAGACCTTTGCCAAGACTACAATAACGCGAGTGAAGCCGCAGGCTAAAGCTGGTAGAGCATACAGAATGTTACCAAAAGGGTATATCTATCCAAAAGGGGTAAAGAGCACTTCTGGTATAGAGTCAATTTACAAAATTTCAGCTCAAACTACTCTTTTGATATACCTAACCCCTTTTGTATAGATATGCACTTTCGGTGACACTCTGTATAGCTGTAGGCATGCCATATTAAAAAGGGTAGTAATATATTTTGTCTTAAATCATAAGTTTATTTGAAACTTCATAGGCAGACATAAAAACGTCTTTAACTCAAGGCAATAAGGTCTATTTTCGTATATCCCTACCTTGCCAAGTTGATTTATAGGAAGTAAGAGATTTTAAGATAAGTTAAGGTCATTTGTCTGATACAAGGGTCATTGACCCCGCTAGACGGATCGCAGACAGTTTTTTGCTAACATTTATAACATGTAACTATATTTAAACGACTTTAAAACGGTTACCTGTACAGATGTTTGTTGCTTCATAACGCAAAAACTGCTGAACAGATTCTAATGACATTTGGCGCACGGATAGTTTATAATATGGTTTTACTTTTACTTTGTCAGATGATGGATGTAGAAGCAAAACTTAAGAAAGGTATGCTGAGATGGTTTAGCCATGTCGTGTGAGAATAAATGAAGAACGATTGACGAAAAAAGTGTATAAGGCGAGTGTGAATGAAAAAGGCCAGGTCAAGGGTACCATCAACTGAAGAGCATGTATGAAGGGAATAATGAAAGTGGACGAAGCGAAACAAGTGTGTAAGGATCGTAGCAAGTGGAAAGAAGTGGTCTCTGCCTTCCCCTACAAGGGATAGCGGCGTGATTATAATAAATTTCAATTAACTTTTTTTTTAAGCCCCAAATTACGCGGATAAAACCACTGGATGCAACTAGTTTATAATTTTTAGGTAATAGCTACGATAACTCTTTGACATTCCTTAAGTCATTACAATTCTGACAAGCAGTCTTACCATGGGATACTGTGTTACCCAGCAAAGGTGTTGTGGAGTTCAGATAGACAGTCGCTCTGTAACATATTGGTGTTCAGCTGGCGGTGAGACTGGTAGCCAAACCCAAAATATAACGAAACATAACAAAACATACCATCACGTCTATATCCCCGAGAGGTCAGGCAGAGGTGTACCAATGTACACCCACAGTTCGCCGGTATGTTTAGGTCCCATGTAATAGGGGGCGCGCCTATTGCCACTAACCGGGCACAAATCCAAACTCCGACCTTCTACTGAGAATTTCATAGAAAAACCCAATAACAATAATGAAGTTAATAATAATAATAGTATATTTCTACTATATTTACAGTTAAAGATAACCTTTTTACTCATAGCGGTTACTGGTACTTATCTATAACTATTTAAACTGATAAACTAGACTATTGCTATTGGCGGGTTATAATAGATAAGTGTCGCAGTCGAGCATCGAATCAAGTGCGTTTCAATAATAGTTACTAGGAGTGTCCTTAGCTATGAAATCACATACAGAAGGCACTTAACGTAATAATAATATCAGACCTATAAACGTCACAGGCACAGGCCTCTTCCCATATAGAGGGCACGAGCATTGATCACCACGCTTGCTCTCTGCGGGCGATTTCAGATCACAATTTTGGAATCCATGTTTCCACACGATGGTTCAAACGTTTATAATCAGAAATTTCTTAAAATAATAATGTATAATATAATATCCTGGGACAATTCACACACGGTTATCAGATCCCAAATTAGGCAGAGCTTGTACTATGGTAACTTAACTGATAAACATACTTATTTATTTCTAAATACATACATTAATAGAAAAATCGCACCCAGACATAGAAGAAATGATCATGCTCATCACACAAACATGTGTCCTGGGTGGGAATGACCACGAGCTCCGGTATAGCAGTCAGGGTCACTAACCACTAGACCAACAGGACAGTCAAAATATGTGATATGTTTTTTTTCATTTATCTGTAACGAACGACTGCCTCGTTGGTATAGTAGTTCTAAGCGCGACTGCTACGCTAGAGGTCTTGGGTTCGATTCCCAAGTCGAGCCGTGTTATTGGGTTTTTCTATGAAGATTTCAGTAGCAGGTCGGAGTTTGGATTTGTGCCCGGTTAGTGGCAATAGGCACGCCCCCTATTACATGGGACCTAAACATACTGGCGAACTGTGGGTGTACATTGGTACACCTCTGCCTAACCCTTCGGTGATACAGGCGTGATGGTATGTTTATGTTGTATGTATATTTGTATTTCTTTATCTGTGACGAACGCAGTCACAGTATCAAGCTAGTATGTTGTAGTAATGTAAATAGTGACGTGCCCGGAAGTGATGCAGACTTGTCTGTTATAATGTTTCTCGGTAACGGCGCTTCTATGAACGAATAAACTTTAGTATAACGACTGTAAGTGGTGTAGGTGTAGGCAGAGTAAGAGGGTACGGAAGAGAAAAACTATTTAGGGTGTCTGATAATATGAATAATTATAAGTAAAAAAGTAGAACAAGATGTAATTTTATACATTGCCGATAACTTTCAAAATACTGAACTTATCGTCAGAAATTGCAAATAAGACAGAAAAAAAACTTTCATACAAGTAAAAACAAAATCAAATTGGATAATCTGTTCGGGAGCTACGATGAGCTAGGTAGAAACACACAATCAGACATGTCAATTAATATAAATAAAACCCGATTTAAAAAAATATTGTATAACTGAAGCTGTTAAATCAGATAGGTTTAGTAATTGTTTATTTTTTTAATTCCTTTTTTAAACATTTATGTGCTATGATTAATGTTATCTATCGTTTAACTGTTATGTAAAACAACATAATATTATTTGTGTTCTTATTTAACATATTTATTATTTTTCATTTTCAGGAGCAAGCCTAGTTGCGGCGGATTGGTGAGCAAAGGCTTCGTTTCTACAAAATAAGAAAACTGTGGTCTACCGGTTTTGTTTTATACAGGTAAATATAGAAAAAGCCTAATATTATATTCTATTACTATTAAAAATTAAAATAGGTAGGTATATAACAGTTAAATAAATGATAATAAAAAATGGCCTAATATAATAATAATAATAAATGCGGACAACATCACATACATTGCTCTGAACCCAAAGTAAGTAGCTATTAAGCACTTGTGTTATGGAATTCAGAAACGACGAAGGTACCACAAACACCCAGACCCGAGACAATGTAGAAAAGTGACTTTCTAAATTGACCCGTCCGGGGATCGAACCCGGGACCTCAGAGCTAGCGACACCTTGAAAACCGGTGTGTACGCCACTCAACCACGGAGGTCGTCAAATAATAATATAAAAATTATCAATTAAATAATCATGTATAAATCAAATTTATTTCGCAATGGTACCAGGTTTTCATAAGCTGTAGGACGTTTAATACTTACTTCAACAATAAAATATTGTTGCTTCTTATCATACATTTAAATAAATACCTTTTTTATTCATACTCCAAAACAAAAGTTAAAATCATACTCAAATCACAGGAGTACTAGGCTAGCATAAGCCGTAGGAGTTTCAAAGCAAAGCCGAGTCGATGAGCTACGTCTAGACGTCCCCCCTTCCCCCCTCGGACGTCTAGACGATCGCTAGACACCCCCCCTACCCACCCCCAGACGAGATATTTTTGGTATATTTTGGGACGAAATGTTCAAGTTAATTGCGAAACTTAGTAAAAGACAAATACAAGTAGCTATCAAATCTATAATATTATAAAGAGGAAAGATGTGATTGTTTGTTTGAATTGAATAGGCTCCGAAACTACTTGACCGATTTGAAAAATTCTTTCATTGTTGGGAAGCTACACTATCTGCGGTTAACATAGGCTATATTAAATTTTCAAAAAAGTTAGGGATCCATAGGATATAGGTATTAACGCGGGGCGCAGCTAGTATGGTTATTATAATTGTTTGTGTAGTTAATAATCTTAGTTTTTTGGATGAATACTGTATCTGTCTTAGCTCCGATTCAGATATTTAAGAGTTGCTTGAATTGACCGAATGAAGGACATTTGGTCATTTTTACGATAATTGCCATTCTGCTAACTGTCTCCTCTGCCTAACACTTCAGGGATACAGGAGTGATGGTATGATTATGTTATGTCATTACAATCATTAATTGGTCACTACGATCATTCTCTTCGAGAGTTCAATGAGATTTTATTGTATGCTTAACTGAATATGAAAATTAAGCACGATGACAAGTACACTGACCGCCCACTGACATGCATTTAAAATAGCTGGATGGAGGCTAAAATTTAGAGTTCGGTGAAGCAGTCTAAGCCTTAGGCTGACTACGGTTAAAGAAAAGTTGTTTGTATTGTAACTGGTGTTATTAACAGCTTCGATAATGGCACCCACCGTGGGGCTCACAAGCACTTTACATAAGACTATTTCTATAACAAACATACTCAAAAAAAAAAGTCCACCATTTCCTTCCTCCTTTTGAAGTCGGTAAAATATAGATAAAAACATTACATATCATCACGCCTGTATCCCCGAAGGGTTAGGCAGAGGTGTAACAATTTACACCCACAGTTCACCGATATGTTTAGGTCCCATGTAATAGGGGGCGAGCCTATTGCCACAACCGGGCACAAATCCAAACTCCGACCTGCTACTGAGAATTTCATAGAAAACCCAATAACACCTTGGTCGACTCGGGAATCGAATCCAAGACCTCTAGCGTAGCAGTCGCGCTTAGCACCACTAGGCCAACGAGGCAGTCAGTATAAAATATAGATCAAAAAGATTTATTATTCCTTTATTGATTGTCTGATATTAATAAGTAGTTTATTGTCATTATAATATATACGGCAGGTGTAGAGTCTCACTACAGAGCAAAAAAACTCAAAACCCCGTAATCGTGAGAAACACAACAGATGGACTTTTTTAAGTAAAAAGCGAAGACTTTTTGTGCAAAATGTCGGCTTTTTGTTGCAAAAGAACTCGCTTTTTTTAATGTGTTATTGTTGGGGTGAGAATAACGGTTGTTATTAGTTCGGGGTTTGATTAAAATCAATTATTTATTTAGTAAGAAAGTTAACTTTGAATCTTCCAGTTTTATTAAAGAAGAGAAAATTAACAAATAAGTGTTTGT
Organism: Autographa gamma; assembly: GCA_905146925.1. Taxonomy (NCBI): domain Eukaryota; kingdom Metazoa; phylum Arthropoda; class Insecta; order Lepidoptera; family Noctuidae; genus Autographa; species Autographa gamma. The sequence continues at coordinate 308,007 of LR989878.1, read as the reverse complement.
AAATAGTAAGAAAGTTTGGAAGTCTTTATTTAAAAAGACTTGAAAAAACCAATGTCCTCTTCGTTGTAATCTTTGTTCTTAACCGATTTGAAAAAGTGGAGGTTCACAATTCGTCTTTATTTTATTTGGATGCAATGCGAAGGCAAAGGCTTGGATACTGTTTAAAAAATCCTTGATTTTGAGGTCTCCACTCCGCAGAGGTCTCATACCATCGACGTATGATATGCATAGACTGCTACTATCGCTAGGTTCCCCTTGTGCCAAGCGAGAGCAGTTTTTAGTCTGATCCTAGTACATTTCGTTTTTCATTTAAGTTAATTTTCGCGCAACGAGAAACTTATATAAGAAAATATCGATGGTTTTGACATTGTCAGGATAATATTAGTGTTTTGGATAGATTTTTTAAAACGGCAAGCTCCATCTCCATACATAATTCACGACAACACTTGATCACACTAGTGCTTACGGTTTAAACTCTGATAGGCTCACTCTATACTCTAACCTCGTTGTCTCATACATATTTTTCTCATTTTAAATTTTGACAGTTTTTTTTATTCGGGCTAATCTCCGAAACAGTTGGAAAGTCTTTGATGGGACTTTCACTAAGGGGTAACTTAGGCTATATTTAAGGTTTTTATCTATTTTCAAAGTTGACATGGTACTAATTATTGTGAAATTGTAAGCTAAAGCTAGAAATAAAATATAAATAAATGTTCTCTAAACAATACCATACAGTTAATTATCATCTAGCTGTCAAAGTAATCAGTTTGACGTTAACATTATTTTTACTTGTTTATGTCAAACTTTGACAGATGAAATATTAAACTAGAGATTATGATAATAATTCAACTGAACTTAAATCCCTTTTTAAATTGACTTTAATAGTAATTTAAAATAACAATTTAATTAATAGATGATACGAAATAATTTAGAGATTTCAGTTTTAAACATGCTTTTGTTAATTTCAAAATCTTGGCAGTCCATTTTGATCCAACTATTATGGAACATAACATATCATCACGCCTGTATCCCCGAAGGGGTAGGCAGAGGTGTACCAATGTACACCCACAGTTAGCAGATATGTTTAGGTCCCATGTAATAGGGGCGAGCCTATTGCCCCTAAACGGGCACAAATCCGAACTCCGACCTGCTACTGAGAATTTCATAGAAAAACCCAATAACACCTTGGTCGACTTGGAAATCGAACCCAAGACCTCTAGCGTAGCAGTCGCGCTTAGACCCACTAGGCCAACGAGGCAGTAATTATTATGTCTTAGAATAAAATAATGTTCATTTTAATTTATACTAGTAACTAGTTATTAATTTGTATACTTATTGCTTATTTAATTATTTTCTTCTTACAATTTTTCATAAAAATAATATAACTTTTTCTCGTTTTCAGGTGGCGAAGGAGATAAAAACAAGAGGTTTTTGAACAAGAAATAATCATAACAAAAACATAATTTCAGTATTAAAAACAATACAAATACTTACAGTAAAGCTAAAGATTACTTAAGGGATTCCTTAGTATCGATTTAAGTAAAGCCAAGTCTCAGAAATCAGAGAGTTGGATATTGATAATTATCGATAAAAAGAAATTCTTTAAGTAATGAAAAGTATAAAGGCTTCAGATATGGTAAGTTACATGACTTTGACAGTCCGTAAGTCATTACAATTCTGACTCCCAGTCTTACTATGGGCTACTGTATCCCGCAGAAAATGTGGTGTGTGTCAGACAGACAGTCGCTCTATAACATACTGGTGTTCAGCTGGCGGTGACACTGGCAGCCGAACACAACATAGCAAGGGAAATTGGTTGATCATTTTAAAATCAGATCACATACATTGCTCTGAACCCAAAGTAAGTAGCTAAAGCACTTGTGTCTCAGAGTCAAAGATACCATCAACGACTAGAATCGAGAACAATGTAGAAAAGTTGTTTTCTACATTGACTCGTCCGGTGATCGAACCCGGGATCTTAGAGCTAGCGAACACTTCCAAAACTGATGTTTATACTATTTGACCTTGGAGGTCGTAATATGGATTCAATTAGTTACCAAGAGAAATTCATAAATACTAATATGAAGGCAGATAGAGTTATATAAACTCTAATAACTAACTTACCCAAGATCGGTGTGAAAATATTGAAAAGTCTGAAAAGTTTATTAAAAATGAACAAAAATAGAACTTTCCCGCGCGCTCATTGTACCTTATTACAAATAAGTAACTATTTGATTATTATCTTATTTAATTTTTCACTAGCTTTTGCCCACGGCTCGGCCCGTGAGAATTTCAGTTATCAAGGCAAAAAGTAGGCTTTGTCTATCTTAGAGAAAACTCTACTCGACTAAACATCAAAAGGAGAAATGAAATGAAAAAAATGATGAATGTGAAGCTGTAGAGCAAACTGGGGCTTGTTTGTATGGCATTTAATATGCATGCAATACTAAAGTAATTTACAAAATTATGTAGTTCTGTGGATATAAGGAAGATCATGGCTAGGAGTAAGCCCTAAAGCTTAACCTATAATATAGGATGTACTCTTCAACGCGGTTGGTCATTGGATGAACATTTATAACGAACTTCTGATATTATTTTCGTGCTTCAGAAAGCACGTTTAACCATTGGTCTCGACTGGCATACCTTGATCTTTTTAATCGTAATACTGACAACACAGGACACAGTTTTACCCAGTACCTAACATGTGTTGTGTGTCAGATAGACAGTCGCTCTGTAACATACTGGTGTTCAGCTGAATCCGGTGAGACTGGCAGCCGAACATGACATAGCTTGGGACCAGGCTCGCAGACAAAGAAGAAAATAAATATTTGAGCTGATTCTAAATTTCGCATATTAAACCAAATTTTAAGCATAGCTTAATGTAATATTCTAGGACAACTCCCACACGGTCATCTGATCCCAAGCTAAGCAGAGCTTGTGTTATGGTAACCAGACAACTGATAAACATACTTAAATATTTCTAAATACATACATATTATACATAAATTACACACAGACACAGAACAAATGATCGTGCTCATCACACAAACATTTGTCTGAAAATCTATATACTAGTAAATATACTACAAAAAATGAGTCAACGAAGTGATGAGTATTAGGGATAAATGGAAGAAAAATAATCAATGCTATATTTTCCTATAAATACTAAAACAACACTTAAAAAGACGTTCTTAAATGTCTATCTGTCAACTCTTGAAAGTGACAAAGACAGCAAAATACTTAACGGAAACTTAAAATTTTATTTGAGTATTCGGAATTTAATTTTTTTTTTCTTGTTGAGCTTATATTAAGTTATTATTTAACTAATTTATCATTTATTAATACACAATTAAATCTAATATAAGAACAAACTCTAACAATACTAAAATTAAAACTTAACTAAAGTTATTTTATGTTTTTCTACTTTAAGGGTAGATTTTTATTGTTTTGTTTTTCAGATACATTATGTTTTGCTCTTGTCTTTATACCAAGCTTTATTTTTTAAACACTCCGCATCTTAAAATTATGTTAAAACACTAAGCCGCCATTTTGGACAACTATTTTTTTATTTGTTAACGCTAGTACCTAAAGGGTGACTTTACTTTCAGTATTTTTCAGTGTTTATTGCACTGTAGACCTTTTTCTTTTATGATCTGTTTTTTTTTTTACTTTTGTGTTTTTTGACTATTTAAGTACACATAAATATTAAACCATAACTCTTCTTAACCGACTTTAAAAAAGGAGGAGTTACATAACTCCTCTTTTTTAGAAGTCGGAAGACAATTTTTTTATTTTTTTTTTATTTTTTTAAAGGAATTCATGAAATATTGTTTTATCGTTATGTGTACTAAAATAGTTATTTTTCTATGTATTTTTAGCTAAATGGCCCCCCTTAACTGAAACCCGTAGATCCGAACTTGTGCGTTTAAGCGTTGGGGGAACGCAACTGTGCGACTTTTCTGTCGCACGTCTACAACTACTGTCGCATATAAAAAAAAAACTTGTTCGAATAACGACACTCTTGTTAATCGCAATAAAAGCTATTTTCCAAGAATTTAGTTCTTAAAAAAGTGTTGCGACAATTTAGTCGTGGTGTCGTGCGACCGTTTAGTCGCGAGTGTGTGCTACCCCACACAAGTTTGGTGATACGTGGGCGCAGTTTTGGCGGGAAATCGTCGCCCTTCGATTTTTTTTTCTCCTATTTTCTCTACTTTTTTATAATTTCGTTTTGTGTTCTGAAACGTGTTTACTAATTTAAAAAGTGATTAATCTTTTTGGTATAAAACCGTATTTTTTTTTAGTTTCTTTCGCATTCCTAACTTACACTTCACTTACAATATTATTAAGGTGGATTATCATTAAAGTACAAAAATAAATTTCAAACTTTTATTTTTTTTGTGTTTTGGATAATATTTTATTATCAAGTAACAATAATTAGTAAACACATTTTTTGTAGTATTTTAGTTAATTCTTCAATTATACTTTTTTATTAATTAGTGGAAATTTAACGAACACTGTATTTAGATTTTAGTTCACGGTAATATTAACAATTTTTAGTTCATTATCTTTATTTTTATGTTGATTATTATTTTGTCACCTTATTTTACTCTTATTGGTTTGCTAGAACTTCCTTGATATAATTTAATTGTCTTTATCATACGGTTTTATTTGTTTAAAAATGCTCGGCTAGCTAAGGGCTAGCGAAAAGTCTCATCAAAAGTTTTTTTTAAGATGAAATCGAAATCTCTATTATTGATTACTTTTTGCCGAAAGATAGTAATATGATACAGGACTATATAAACATATTTAATGTAAAATTTTATAATTATTTGATCCACAAATACTTTTTTTAAGGCTCACACTATCAACATATTACTTAATGACGCTCAATGTTACTTTTAAATTACTTATATAGATTGATTGCCCGTAGTTTTTTTAAACTAATCATTGTCTTGGTAGTATATTGTGTAAAATAACTACATAATAATATAGACTTGAAATTATTATGGGTGTATAGGTATTTAATACAATACACACTTAATATTTATATTATATAAGCAAAAAATGCATAACCCGCAAACAAGCAAGCGTGGTGATCAATGCTCGTGCCTTCTCTATATGGGAAGAGGCCTGTGCCCAGCAGTGGGACGTTTATAGGCTGGAATATTATATAATATATATTATATGTACACAATAAGTACAATCCCAATATAGCATTGTATAAAATAAGTAATTTATAAAGTAAATGTATATTTAATTCATGTATTAAATAGATGTTTAGTAAAATAACAACAGAATTCGCTCCCGGTGTACAGCGAGGAACGCAAGTTGTGCAGCAATCGAAGACGTCCGTCTACTGGGTGAGGTAGTAGGTTGTATAGTACTGTATTACAACATTTGGGTGACACTGTACGTCCTACTAACTTTCCTGGTTTTCGGAACTATCATCATGGCGGCGAAAGAAGATTTACGAAGATTTTTTTTAAGATAATAATTAATTATGTTTAAGCAATAATTCTTATGTTTTTATGTTATGTCAAACTATTTACAGTAACTACTATCGCTCATATGGGTAGAATCGAATTTATTTGTTATCCATAGATTTGTGTTAAAAATGATTGTCTTAAATGTAATAAGGAGGATGTTATTGTATTATCATCAATATGTTAATAAACATTAATGAATGAGACATACAAAACTTCCCCTTGAATCACTCTGTCGGAAACTCTGTCACATAAAAATCTGTTCTGTTCTTTATTACGCTTTTTAATGTGTAGAAACATAAGTATATTAAAAATATATTATTGAAGGTAGATACATAAACTGTTTTATAAACCACCTCAGTCTACTCGTAACAATGACAACTACAAACCAACGAGGTTGCATTTGAAACTATAGAGTGAGCCTATCAGAGTTTAAACCGTAAGCGAGTGTGAACAAGTGTTGTCGTTAATTATTTATGAAGATGGAGCTTGCCGTTTTAAAAAATCTATCTAAAACACTAATATTATCCTAACAATGTCAAAACCATCGATATTTTCTTAAATAAGTTTCTCGTTGCGCGAAAATGAACTTAAATGAAAAACGAAATGTACTAGGATCAGACTAAAAACTGCTCTTGCTTGGCACAAGGGGAACCTAGCGATAGTAGCAGTCTATGCATATCATACGTCGATGCTACAAACGCATTGAAATGGTGAAATCGTAGTTTTATTTCAATGTGTTAATATTAAAATCTACTGGGAAATAAACGTAGCGTATAGGATTAATTATTATGGAATTAATACTTTATATAGAAAAATGCACCAGTCTGTAATGTAGAGAGGAAAAAAAAACATAAACATGCATTTTCTTTTGTATACAAAGTGATTTATTAAATTAGTTAAATTAGCTTTTAGTAAAATGTTTAATGGCACCATCACTGAGCCATACCCTATTGATGAAAATAAAATAAATTAATACTGAAAAAGAAACAGACGTATACCTCCTATTTTTGAAATCGGTTGAAAGAAATGTTACCATCTTTATAGTGTGTTTAGTTTAATTTTAGTGTAATTTTTTAATCGTTGAGCGATTTAGGTAGCTCAGCTCAACGGCAGAGCGACGCTCGGCATCGTTCTGCCGTTCCGCAGCGCCACCTATAACTACGACGAAATATAATTCAGAAATCATCCAGAAAAATTGTAGTCATTTTTCTTTCTTTATGTCTAGAACTTGAAAGACATCGGCTACACAGAATATTTTATCATTGGGAGAATTATAAAATGTTTATCAGCAATAAAAGTAATAAATATTTATTAAAATTTAAGTTAAACCCCACAATTTAAGTAAAAAACTGTGATATAACAATAAAGTAATCACTTCTTCATGTCACACCATTTTAATTAAGTCTTATATTACGTTAGACTTTAATAAAATAGCATGATGAATAAAAAGCCTATTTTCTACATTTCTTTGTTTTATTTCCTCAACCTCTAATTTTAATTACAGTAATAAAAGTACATAATGTCATAATTACATAATAACACTAAGATATATGCAGATACTGCCCTCTGGCGGCAGAGCTTAGCAGCATAATATATTTGCATCAATGCAAATAATTCAGTTACTGGTTCGATCCCAGAAATAAAAGCATTTTGTAGAAAGATTAAAATTAATTTAGATTAACATCGATAGCATACATACTAAATAAACTCTGAAAAAAAATGAATAGGTACAGTCACAAGCAAAAAAAATATATAAATTGAATCATTTTTAATTGCACGAAGGAGTCGGTTACCAAATGGGCATTGGTCATCATACCAAACGCGTTAAGCGAGGCCAAACCTCCATTATCAGTTTAAACTTGCAGTCATTCTGCTATATTTATGACGTTTCGTTTTCCATGCAAACTTAGATTATTATCAAAATCACTGATTTATGAGAGAAAACATTGTAAAGAAGGATTTAGTCTGACATCGACAAACAATGACCAAGGACTCTACTGAGTCTTTATAATATCTTATCATTACCTGGTTTAAATCTATAGGTATGTGTTATAAAGATACTTTAATAAGTGCTAAACCAATGGAGTAAATATAACATAGAAAAAATAAAAATGATATTATGGACGGATTTATTATAAAATATTTACGTGTTAAATATTTAATTTAAGTGCTAAGTGGTTAAAATTCAATGCTCTGAAAACAAAGACACATGCATTCTGAAGTCAAAGGTAATCCTATGGTTATACGCTGCTATGGAAACAAAAAATCATAACACAAAATGCGATATAGCTACCGATGAAATTTAAATGGCATATAAGATGGTACCTAGTAAGTAAAACCACAAGGAGGTTTCTCAAGGAGGCTCTCTATGAAACAGCTTGTTTAGAAATAAGATAAACATAATATTTGAAGCAGGTAAATGTTACCGCCCCAGACATAAAATTTTATCAGCAGCAAGAACGTGTAATGCCATCTATTAGTCTAATATAACATTAAATAAATTCTACTCGCCACTAGATGGCAGCACATGTTGTTTGGCTGAATACAAAATATCGTAGCTTGACATCATTAAAACTAAAATTTCTGACTTCAGTTACTTGAGGCTAACTTCATATCATTACAAGTAAAACCAAAAAATGGCTTCGGGCGTAAAGTTTTATTATGTGGAAGTAAACGATTTCATTGCTAAGAAACAGACAACTCACCCAGAATTGTCTGCAGATTGGCTTAAACTAGAAGAGCTTTACAACAAAAAGTGAGTACCACAACTACCATACTCTTTGTAAGAACAAATAGTGTAAAGTCACCGCACTTTGTCTTCTCATTATACTCTGTTTTTCTCTTAAATCACGCAAATTTATATACAAGGGGCCTTTCGACTCCTACTAGACTATCAGTTCTTTAAATTTTACACTCTTATGCACTAAATAAACTTAAAATATACATGTAATTCATAAGACGCGGCATGTGAAGCAACTTCTGTTGTGCCCAGTTATTTCATTTGTTTTAACTTAACCAGCCTTAAAGAATGCACTCACACACCAGTTTTGTTATATACGATTTATATACAAAAGCGTTATATTGTAACTGCCTAAGTTTCTGGCTTTTGTGTATGCAAAATAAATTGCAAAACAAGCAATATTTTATGAATTGTTTTGTACATGTCATTCTGACCAATATTATTAGGTTAGTATAGATATTTTGTGTTGCCTCTTTGGATGGATCTAATCAAATTAATAGACCCACAAATCCTTTAAAGGGCTTAGAGACGTGTCTCTACCAATTTTAGGTCCAACACTCAGGGTCCTTGTTTGATACCTTTACTCTTATAAGAAATGTGGCATTGGCCCTAGGCCATACACTCCTGCTCTATGGGAGAACATACATAGACAGCCCATTATAGATGCAGGACTATTTATTCTAAATTATATTTTATACAAAAAGATTACATTGGGTTCTTAGATTTACGCGAATGTTAGACATTGAAATAAAACTACTTTTTTAGGGATTCTCGTCACCGGCAGACTGTCCGACAGTTTGCCTAGTTAGTTGGGACCTAAAATCAAAATAAACTGCAACAAAATCCGTAAAAAAAAGTAGTTTTATTTCAAGGTATTACATTACATACATATTGACTGTATCACATACTATTATATACCCTCCTAATAGATATTACTTATTTCTTTCAGATTATGGCATCAACTGACCCTGAAGATCCAAGAGCTGGTGGAGAACCCGGCCATGCAGCGCGGAGACAACCTCATCGGACTCTACACTAACTTTGTCAGCTATTTCGAGAACAAGTAAGTTATTAACACTAGCCTGTAACTAGTGCACTTATATAAAGTAACTTAATTTTGTCAGAAAAATGAAAATATAATCTAAATAGTAAGATAGTTTAAATGAGTTCAAATAGTTTAGATTTTTCATACATGTTAACTTAGACACATGTAAAACCTGGGACATCTTACACACGGTCATCTGATCCCAAGCTAAGCAGAGCTTGTGTTATGGTAACCAGACTACTGATACACATACTTTTATCAGGCAGTGGATGGGCTTGCATTTAACCATTTTCCCAGTTTCCTATTAAGCTGTATTTGGCATATTGCATTAGATAAAAATCCATGGTTTACTGCTTGTAATGATTGAATTTCTTGGAAAATGTTCATCCAAAAACTGTTATAAACATATTTCATATGATTTTCAACAATAGTTAAAGTGATTCAACAGACACAATATTTATTTATGTGTCATGCAGTGTATAAAAACTAAATGTTTTTCTCGTATATTTCAGAATCAACCCCCTCTCCCTAGTGGAGATAATATCCCATGTGGTGAAGCAGTACACCAACAAGAAGGAAGCCGTGGCCTTCCTCGAGAAGATCGAGACTAAAGTCAAGGCTAACGATGAGGCTCTGGCTTACTGTAAGGTGAGATACAATATACATTGTTTAGTTTTAAGTTATAAATGTGGATAACATCACATAGGCTGCTTTAACTCAAATTATAAGTAAAAGCCTCCAAATACACGTACACACTCACACTAAAATGTTGCTAAATGATAATTATAATATTTGTATTGACTATTGGTTTGGAAATAAACGAGGTATATCTTTAAGTGGACTGTATTTTTGGAGGATGGCTGATTATCGCCAAGAGGTGAGCGAGCGATGTAGGTCTATGGGAAAAAGCACGCATACCTGGCTCTCCAGCGTTGAGCAGTACAAGATGGCGGGCGGCGTTCTTCCCGTTGCGATCACAAAACTGTCACGTTCACACCCGCGGGCGGGTTATCACAAAGTTCGCTATCCGGCAGCAGCAGTAAGGAGGCGATGCAGCACAGGAGCGACACGGGCGCGGTATCGTGTGCCTCCTCTCGGCGATTCGTTTATTTCCAGTGGTTTTCGAAAGCGCGTACGTGCGTTACGCGCCAGGCATGCGAAAGGATTGGTAAGGAAGCGGCGGGGTTCACATCGCTCATTCCAAAAGTGGTCAAATGAATGAATGGAACTAATATTGCGAAATATGGATGAGACGACTAGTAGTCCGTCTTAAACAGATAGATGGCGCTACCATTTCCCCCCGGCCTTAAAGGGTTGCCTTTAAAAGAAATATAATAATAATAATCTAGATATGTAAGGTGTACTACCGCATAACCTATACACAGTCTAAGACAGCGAGCGTTAAAATATTTTAAATTAATTGCGTTAACAAAGCGGAACAAATTATAATTGAATTACACACTAAATACCTAAACTAAGAAAGAGATCCAACTTCAAGCTAGATCTTACTGAGTCGGTAGCGGACAGAGACGTACAACAGGGCGCACGTAGCTACCCTTAGCGGTTTTTACAGTAACGACGCGGGTTGTGCCGTCCTTCGCGGTATGTAACTTCTCAACAATGCCCAGTGGCCATGATAGCGGTGCTGAATTATCATTTATAATAATTACCAACGTACCCTCCTGTATAGGGGATGCAGGACTATTCCATTTAGATCTAGCCTGAAGTTGGTGAAGATATTCTGAGCGCCAGCGCCGCCAAAACGACTGTACGAGGTTGTCAAGAAGAGTATGTCTCTGAAGCAAGCTAGAAGAGTCTGCTTCAGGCGCGGGAAGTGACGACAATGGCACAGTATTTAAAAAATGCGCGGGAGTTAACGCGGATGGTTCAGCAGGGTCACTACTGAGTGCTGTGAGCGGGCGCGAGTTAACAAGTGCCTCGATTTGCACGAGGACAGTTAAAAGCTCTTCGTAAGAAAGGATTTGTTGACCTATGACTCTGAAGAGATGCGTTTTAATTACTTTGACCATGCTTTCCCAACATCCGCCAAAATGTGGTGAAGCAGGCGGAATAAACTTCCAATCAATGCGATTAATGGAAAGTTCCTCCTGAAGACGTGAACTATACTCTTTATTGAGAAATTTATAGAGATCGCGTAGATAAGAACTTGCACCCACATAACATGTGCCGTTATCCGTGTATAAACACTTTACGGGACCACGTCGCGAAAGAAAACGTTTTAGAGCTGCGAGAAATGAAACCGTACTTAAATCCGTCGCAACTTCGATGTGCGTAGCGCGAGTTGTAAGGCATGTGAAAATACATAGCCAAGCTTTACGGCTTTTGACGCCTCTACCACGAACTGGTGTGTACTGCAGTGGTCCTGCGTAATCACAACCGGTATGTGTAAACGCTTTATCTACCTGGTTGACACGTTGGCTAGGAAGATCTGCCATTGGAGGAAAGATCGGACGCGGACGGAATTTAAAACAGGTGTTACATTTATGAATTATGTGGCGAATTATTCGTCGTGCAGCGAGAATCCAGTAGTTTTGCCTAAGTAAGGACATGAGTAACTCTGGACCTGCGTGGAGATGCTTCTTGTGATAGAAATCAACAAGAAGGTTGACTACATGGTCGTGACGCGGCAGGATGCAAGGATGCTTGTAGTTGTAAGGTACGTCCGAATTTGACAAACGACCGCCAACACGTATGATGCCGTGCTCATCGAGAAACGGCTTGAGTTTAAGAAGAGCGGGAGAACAAGGAATGTTATTTTTTAAATTTTGAACATCCTTACTAAAATGAACAGCCTGTAGGGCGCGCAACAATGTATACTCTGCGACCTCAAGATCAGAGCTTGAAACAGAAGTTCCATTAGGTAATTTCTTAATAAACCTACAGACATAAACGATGACACGTAGTAACTTAGACCACGATGACATGCGTAGCGCGAGTGCGTAAATAAGAGATTCCGCAACCTCAATGGTCACGGGATGAGAGACAGACTTCCGCTCAGGTATATCCTCGTCCTCTGCATCGTGGACAGATGGATGTATAGGCCACTCTGATGGATCACGAGAAATCCAAGAAGGGCCATGATGCCACAAAGGATGATCCAGAAGATTAGCCGGAGTAACACCACGAGACAGGCAATCCGCAGGATTCTCAATACCCGCGACGTGATTGAAACAAGTAGCAGGAATAAGTTCAATTATTTTAGTAATGCGATTGGCGACAAAGGTCTGCCAGCGGTGCGGAGAAGAATTAATCCAAGCGAGCACTACTTTGGAGTCGGAAAATGCATATATCTTATTGATGGAGTGATGGGGCGCAATTGTGTCTTGAACTTTGCGAAGCAACCGAGACAGCAACAGAGCCGCGCACAACTCCAGTCTCGCAACCGAAATGGTTTTGACAGGCGAGACCTTAGACTTGGCACAAACTAGCTGCACAGAGTAGTTAGATCCAATGCGGACTTGCAAATATATGACTCCGCCATAAGCGCGTTCACTGGCGTCAGCGAAACCTATTAAGTTAACAAAACATCCATCTACTAAACCTAGATGGCGCGGCACAATTATTTTATTGAGTGCGGGAAGTTCAGCACAAAACTGTTTCCAAGCAGCGACAATATGGTCGGGAGGAGTGTCATCCCAATCACATTTTGCTAACCAAAGCTCTTTGATCAAGAGCTTGGCATACAAAATGGTAGGAGCCACAAAACCCATTATGTCCCATAAACGAGCCACTGTGGATAGCATTGCGCGTTTGGTACACTTATCACCTGGTGATAAGATGTCAAAGCGGAAGTTATCACAATGTCTGTCCCAGCGTAAACCAAGAACCTTGTGATGTGCGGACCTCTCGAACTCAATGTCCGGAGAAGCTTTATGCGAATCAGGTATGTGCGCGAGAACCTCTTTGGAATTGCTTGTCCATTTGACAAGGTCAAATTGGCCTCGTTTGAAAAGCTGAATAAGCTCTTCACAAAGCGAAACTGCTTGCGGAGCGGATGCGACACTACAGACAATGTCGTCCATGTATAAAGCGGAAGCAGCAACAGCGGCTGCAGCGGGAAAGTTGTCGCCTTCATCAGCGATCAACTGGCGGACAACTCGTAACGCGTGATATGGACTAGACTTAAGTCCAAAACAAACGCGATTAAATTGATACACGGTTAAAGGCTCACTATTGTCAAAACGATATAAAATTCGTTGAAATCTACGGTCGGATTCGCGAATGCCGATATTGAGAAACATTTGTCTACAATCAGCTGAAAGTGCAATTTTGAAAAGGCGGAATTTAATTAAGATGTTAAATAAATCACCCTGTAGATCAGGACCGGCATGCAAAATGTCATTGATCGACTGACCCGATGTAGTTCGGCAACTAGCATCTAAAACTACACGAAGTTTAGTGGAGGTCTTATCTTCGCGAACCACGCCGTGATGCGGAATATAATACGCGGGAAGAGAATTGCCCTCGTCGTTTACAACTGGGCTTAAAAAACCTTTATTTATGTAATCACGCATGACGTCATTATAAGCACCGCGTAATTTAAGCGACGCATCGAGTTTACGTTCTAAACAGTATAAGCGCCTAAGTGCAGCAGCGTGCGAGTCGCCTAAAGAATACGGGTCGCCACAGAACGGCAATGCTACAACATATCTACCACTATCGTCGCGAACAGTGGTAGCGCGGAAATGTTCTTCACACTCGAGATCCTTACGGCTCAACGAGGGCGGTGCGGAGACCTCTTCAAGCTCCCAAAATCGCTTAAGAAGAGAATTAATATTATTTTCTTGAAGAACAGAACAGCAAGACGTAGTATAATGTGTATTATGCAGCGTAGGTACGGCACCCATAACTACATAGCCAAATACCGTCTCAATAGCGGGAGGTAAATTATGTTGCTCACTACGTACAACATTAGGTAGTAGTAAGTGCGGAAAAACTGAAGCACCGATCAAAACATCGATATTACCCGGCTGCGCAAAGTGAGCATCGGCGAGCGGCAATGTCTCGAGGTGCGCGAGTAACGACACGTCCACGTGAGCGCTAGGCAACGTGTCCGTAATACGTTCCACAATAAGCGATGAAACGTTGAAATTAATATCATTATTGAAACGCGAATGTATTTTAATATCGACGGAACCCTTACAAGATTTTTCTGAACCACCGATCCCTTTAACTACTAAGTTAGTATTTTTAAAGTTATTCCAAAGTCCAAGACATTTGAGACAATCCGAAGTAATGAAGCTACTTTGTGATGCACTATCAAGTAAACAACGAACCACGCGGGGTGTGTTGTTCACGTCATAAATAATAACTTGCGCGGTCGCTAATAATATCGTAGTAGACGCGTTACATTGACGCTCTGCTTCGCGCTGAGTATGTTGAGTGCGTGCGCACTGCCGGCGTGCGAGCGCAATGGATGTCGTACACAAAGAAACTCCGGGCTGAGACGCGGGAAGGACAGGCGCCGTGGTACGAGCGGCCTGTGCCTGCGGTAAAGAGAACGAAACAGCTGGACTAGGATTTACGTTTACGTTAAGGTTACCGGGGTCAAATAACGGAGATTTTTTCTCAAAATGCAATAACGTATGATGTTGTTGATTGCATGAGCGACACTTAGTTTTACTAGAACAATCGCTTGTTTTATGCTTAATACTCAAACAATTAACACAAGCTTTATTTTCTTTAGCGTATTTATAACGAGCAGTCGGATTTAAATTATTAAAGGCTGGACATTTAAAAAGGTGGTCGTGAACAATATTGTCGCACAGACACTTGTGTGAGTTATTTGCGGAATCCGAACATGCTACGTAAGATTGTGGGTTAGGGACCGACTTATTATTACTATTTCGCGATTTATTAAAGTTTTGTTTACTTGTATTATTATTACTAAACGAGCTAGACGAACTAGGCTGCGTATTCTGATATATTCGACACTGATCCTTAATGAATGAAAGAAAACTATTTAGGGTAGGTAATTTATTTTGACGTTCGGTCATCTCGAATGCACGAACGGTTTCCGTGTCGAACTTTTTTAATGCGAGTTGCAATAACATAAAGTCTGCAAGGTTTTCTAACTTTAGGTTTTTAAGGGAATTTACTGCGGTGACAAAGTTATCAATAAACAGTTGGAAATTCGAAACTGACGCGGGACCAGACAATTTAAGATTCAAAGCTTGATCAAAGTAAGAAGACGCGAGGATGCGAGTATCCTGATACCTATCAAGAAGTGACTGGAAAATGACCTGATAATTCTCAGCACTTGGTGTGAAACCTGCGAATGTAGATTGCGCTTTCGGCGACAGCTTACCTATTAAATAGTACAACCTGTCAGCGTCCGTCAGCGAGGCGTTATCGTGCACTGTAGACTTGAAACTTGCATAAAATAATGGCCAGTTTCGTATATCGCCATCGAATGACACGAGTTCAATCGCGGGCAGTTTCGGTGCTCGGACAGCCGGTCCGGCGCTGGGCTTCGCGGACTGTTGATTATCTAACTGCGATTGTATACGTTTTATGATACAATAAAGATCTTCGAATGAGGTGTATGCCTGATAATTTGGTTTAGATTCAGGATTAATAGAAAGTAATTGTGCGTTATAAGCGTCTAATAATTTATGAAAATCGGTTCGAATATCGTCTATTGTCATACAATAACTAAGAAATGATTCTTTGTTGACATCGGAAATTTTGGCGGTTTTTGAACGCTCGTAAATGTTTTGTATGCGCTCAAATAAAACATTGCGTTTAGCTTCTAAGATAGCTAATTCATTCTCGTCAGAAGTACATTTCTTTTGTTGCGACATTTTATATACAAAATGTAGGTAGAAGAAAATAACCTAAAATTATGCTGTAGTTTTATGTTATGCGGAAAGTAAGTACTTGTACCTAATAATAAGGCAACGACTTTAAAGGCGGTGGTAAAAGGCGCTTGAAATTATGAATTTACAAAACGACTATATACCTAGTTTATAATTATTATTGTAAGTCAGTAGGTAGCTACGTTGAGTATATTACCTACTGGGGGTGCGGGAATAACCACGTAATGGGTATATATTTATGAACTAGGAGTGCAGCTAGGTGCTACAACTACCTAGGTAGGCACTTATAAAAGATACCTACGCGAGCGGGAATACGGATATATGAATCCGGGTCGTTCGGACCAAAAAAATGGTTTGGAAATAAACGAGGTATATCTTTAAGTGGACTGTATTTTTGGAGGATGGCTGATTATCGCCAAGAGGTGAGCGAGCGATGTAGGTCTATGGGAAAAAGCACGCATACCTGGCTCTCCAGCGTTGAGCAGTACAAGATGGCGGGCGGCGTTCTTCCCGTTGCGATCACAAAACTGTCACGTTCACACCCGCGGGCGGGTTATCACAAAGTTCGCTATCCGGCAGCAGCAGTAAGGAGGCGATGCAGCACAGGAGCGACACGGGCGCGGTATCGTGTGCCTCCTCTCGGCGATTCGTTTATTTCCAGTGGTTTTCGAAAGCGCGTACGTGCGTTACGCGCCAGGCATGCGAAAGGATTGGTAAGGAAGCGGCGGGGTTCACATCGCTCATTCCAAAAGTGGTCAAATGAATGAATGGAACTAATATTGCGAAATATGGATGAGACGACTAGTAGTCCGTCTTAAACAGATAGATGGCGCTACCAACTATGTCATAGATTTTGTGCCTTATCGGGTCCATATTGTGTCTATACTATAAGAAATTGTACCACCTGTTATGTTACATATGGAATGCTAATAAAGATTTGACGACCTCCGTGGTCGAGTGGCGTACGCACCGGTTTTCAAGGTGTCGCTAGCTCTGAGGTCCCGGGTTCGATCCCCGGACGGGTCAATGTAGAAAGTCACTTTTCTACATTTTCTCGGGTCTGGGTGTTTGTGGTACCTTCGTTGTTTCTGAATTCCATAACACAAGTGCTTAATAGCTACTTACTTTGGGTTCAGAGCAATGTATGTGATGTTGTCCGCATTTATTTATTTATTTATTTATTATTTGAGAATTGAGTAAATAAGGGTTATTTTGACTGGGAAATTAGGCATCTGAATCTAAGCACACATTTTTTGGAATCAGAAACCACAAAGTCTACACAAATACCCAGACCAAATGAGACAATGTAGCAGAACATGCATTGTTTTTGCAAGTTGGCAATTTATATGTCCGCTTAAAAAAATACGTTCACCGTGGGTCCCACCCATTGTGGGTTGATCTAACCTACGACCTCCGGTATATCAGGTAGGGTCACTAACCATTAGAACAACAGGCCTGTCATGGTGAGATGATTTCCTTTGTTTTAATTTGTAAAAACGTATTTTTTTTCAAATTTTTATTTATTTCATAGAAATTAAATAATAAATGGGTGTAAATTATTTTTAATCATATAGAAGAAACTTTTACAGTAAAGCTGCTTATTTCTGTCATCTTTATCGCACCTCTGAAAATTTCCACTCCGCAGGTCCTCCAAGGCCAGATCTACCTGGAGCAGCTGAACGACCTGGACTCCACCGAGAAGATCATAGAACAGCTGGAGGGAACCCTGGAGGATGCTGACGGGGTCACCAAGGTGCACGGCAAGTTCTACAAGCTGGCCTCCGAGTACTACAGGTGCGTTGACCTTAACTACTGTATGGACATTAATAATGTGTTCCTGAAAGGTTGTCAACAGGAAGGGAGTTAACATATTTTATTATTATGTTAGTAGTTTTTCTATACACAAAGAATATCGTTCTCCGACGACGCGCGTTGTACGCAACTAGGACGCTTAGCAAACGCAGGGCCGTCGACGCGCGTTGTACGCAACTAGGACGCTTAGCAAACGCAGGCCCGTCGACGCGCGTTGTACGCAACTAGGACGCTTAGCAAACGCAGGCCCGTCGACGCGCGTTGTACGCAACTAGGACGCTTAGCAAACGCAGGCCCGTCGACGCGCGTTGTACGCAACTAGGACGCTTAGCAAACGCAGGCCCGTCGACGCGCGTTGTACGCAACTAGGACGCTTAGCAAACGCAGGCCCGTCGACGCGCGTTGTACGCAACTAGGACGCTTAGCAAACGCAGGCCCGTCGACGCGCGTTGTACGCAACTAGGACGCTTAGCAAACGCAGGGCCGTCGCCGCGCTGTGACCTTTGCACACGATGCTCGCGCTTGTATCGCTACAAACGCGCAGATAGCTCGATAAGAACGCACTGTGAGCGCGCGTTTCCTCCCGCGCACAGGGCCTCCATAATTCTCTCATCGGCCGAAGTATAGTTAACAGCAAGCATTGGTATAGCTCCTATTCAAGGATTTCACAATAGCTCTTTGTCTTATCGACTGCTTAAAGTACGCTGCTAACGTGTAGTCATGATAAGATTCATCGAAATGCTTGTTTTTGAAATAAAACTTACTTTATGGATCTATCGCGGTTTGTATTTAGGTCCTGAAGTTTCGACACCTTTGCAGGTATCATGGTCACGGGCAGACACGCGATAAAATCCGTAAATGTATTATTTCCATTGTTAACATTTGCGTACACCTCAGAACTCAGTATAATAATTTCTTATTTACGCATTTAAAGTATAGTGCATGTTTTTATCTCAACCATTTCTGTCCCACTGCTGGACAAAGGCCTCTCTACCCTAATTCCACTTCTCTCTGACTACTTAATGCTCATCCCGCCATATCCGTCTGGGCCTATTGTGCATGTATTAAATATTATATTCTATTCTAAAAGTTGCAGCAATATAAATGATGACATACAGAGTGTTAAAACCCTGTCCGACCCGAAAGGGTTTTTTTTTACATGAATGGAATCAGATATTGAGACCTAACAGTACCGTCAGGGATCGGACAGGGTTTTCTTACACCCCTGTAAATTAATTTCCATTGCGGAACATGTGATTAATTGTCCGGGTAGAGTCGGATACTACCATTTTTTTGGGATCAGACACCATTTCGACGGCAGATTTCGACGTGGCAGTAATTGTGCGACTATAGTCACTCAAAGGACGTTGCGATTGCTCGCGGCGAGTAATTTGTATAGTCTTCACTCTTTACTACGCGGCGTACTTTAGGGCAGTGCGTTATATTTGATGTATCCTTCAGGGTCCGCGGCCCCATGGCCCGCTACTACCGCTTCGCGCTCCGCTACGTGGGCTGCGCGGACGGCGGCGTACTTTAGGGCAGTGCGTTATATTTGATGTATCCTTCAGGGTCCGCGGCCCCATGGCCCGCTACTACCGCTTCGCGCTCCGCTACGTGGGCTGCGCGGACGGCGGCGTACTTTAGGGCAGTGCGTTATATTTGATGTATCCTTCAGGGTCCGCGGCCCCATGGCCCGCTACTACCGCTTCGCGCTCCGCTACGTGGGCTGCGCGGACGGCGGCGTACTTTAGGGCAGTGCGTTATATTTGATGTATCCTTCAGGGTCCGCGGCCCCATGGCCCGCTACTACCGCTTCGCGCTCCGCTACGTGGGCTGCGCGGACGGCGGCGTACTTTAGGGCAGTGCGTTATATTTGATGTATCCTTCAGGGTCCGCGGCCCCATGGCCCGCTACTACCGCTTCGCGCTCCGCTACGTGGGCTGCGCGGACGGCGGCGTACTTTAGGGCAGTGCGTTATATTTGATGTATCCTTCAGGGTCCGCGGCCCCATGGCCCGCTACTACCGCTTCGCGCTCCGCTACGTGGGCTGCGCGGACGGCGGCGTACTTTAGGGCAGTGCGTTATATTTGATGTATCCTTCAGGGTCCGCGGCCCCATGGCCCGCTACTACCGCTTCGCGCTCCGCTACGTGGGCTGCGCGGACGGCGGCGTACTTTAGGGCAGTGCGTTATATTTGATGTATCCTTCAGGGTCCGCGGCCCCATGGCCCGCTACTACCGCTTCGCGCTCCGCTACGTGGGCTGCGCGGACGGCGGCGTACTTTAGGGCAGTGCGTTATATTTGATGTATCCTTCAGGGTCCGCGGCCCCATGGCCCGCTACTACCGCTTCGCGCTCCGCTACGTGGGCTGCGCGGACGGCGGGGCTGCACTCGCTCCAGAAGAACGCCGGGCGACCGCTCTGCGGCTCGCGCTCGCCGGCGTTATAGCGCCCAATGTATATGATCTGGGAGAGCTGGTGAGTTATACTTCACTTACATTTTCTTTACATTTATGCGTCAACAGCGTTTATTTTTATTATTAACTAGCTGTGCCAGCGACTTCGTTGGCGTGGATAACGAAACTTATCAATTACCCAACATTTCCTTCACTACTCTGCTCCTTTTGATTTTAGCGTGGTGAAAAGTATACTATAACCTGCCCAAGAGTATGAAGAATAAGTGTACAAAGTTTCGTTAAAATCCGTCGAGTAGTTTTTGTTTCTATAAAGACCATACAGACAGACAGACAAAAATTTTAGTGATTGCATTTACACCTTCGCGGATCGGACAGGGTTTTCTTAACACTGTAAAGTGTCTTTAAAGATCTATACTATCATCATCATCTGCCTTGCCTAACTACGTTGGGCTCGGCTTCCAGTCTTACCGGATCAGCTTAATACCGTATTTTACATGTAGCAACTGCCCATCTGACAACAGTATTCCATGATAAGACTGGTTGTCAGAATTGACTTAACGACTGCCAAAGATCATCACATAACAGTCTGAACCAACGGCTTAACGTGCTATCCGAAGCACGGAGGGTTCTCGATATGTTCTCTAATGGTCATCCATCCACGGATCAACCGCGGCGAGCGCGGCTTAACCTGTGTTACCGGGCTTACACTTAGCCACGAGCCCCTCAAGATCTATACTATTTCTTTACTATTATGTTATAAATCGTCTCTTAGCTAGCGCACCCAATCCTGGAGTCCCTCCGCAACACGCCAGACGAGTGGGCGTGCGAGCTGGTGCGCGCGGTGGCGGCGGGCGACGTGGCGCTGTTCGACAAGCTGCGCTCGCACCACCCCGACCTCGCGCGCGCCGACCGACAGCTCCGGCAGAAGATCGCCATACTCTGTCTCATGGAGGTAGGTCGCAGTAGAGTAGGGATCATACAGAGAACGAGCATTGATCAACACGCTTGTGAGCCCCACGGTGGGTGCCATTACCGGTTTGGTCACTGGTCAAAACACCTGCCTATAACTGTCTCACTGCAAGCCTGTAGTACAGAGAATAAGCATTGATCAACACGCTTGTGGGCCCCACGGTGGGTGCCATTACCGAAGCTGTTAATAACACCGGCTAGTAACTGTCACACTGTAGGCCTCATACAGAGAACGAGCAGCGATCTGGAGCAGATTTGTTTCCCCATACAAATCAAGACCAACTGACGTGTGTCAGAAACGCATTCTTTCGGCGGCCAGACTAAAGTAATTGTTATCTATCAAAAATACCCAAATTGACCAGCAAAGAAAATAACAAAAAAAGGTACAACAACCTTTTTTACCATATTCTATCTAATAAAAAAATACTTCAAAAATGTTCAGTTGTGTTTCATTTAGTAGGCAGTGGTTAATAGTGTGTATCCCCGCTAGATGGCGTTCAACCGCACATCAGCGCAGCGCAAGCTCACCTTCGCGGAGATCGCTCGCGAGGCGCGCGTGCCGCTCGACGAGGTCGAACTGCTCGTCATGAAGGCGCTCGCCGAGAAACTCATCCGCGGACACATTGACCAGGTGAGTGTAGCTTCGTAAGGCTAGACTTAGAGCGCCAAATCCACAAAACACAAATGATTGCCTTTACCTGCACTATTTCATTGTTCACGTTGAGGAATAAGTGTCGAACATGTCTCTCCTTTGCGCGCTATCTGTATCCGTTAATGTACCACCTGTTATGTAACATATGGAATGCTAATAAAGAATTGAGTATTGAGTAACTTCAAATATTTGTCTTGAGTGAGCTGAAACTCACTACGAGCTTAGCATTCAGGATTACTGCCTTGGTTTCTTCGGTTTACGCGAATGTTAGACATAGAAATAAAACTACTTTATACGGATTTTAGTTAGGTTATTTAGATTTAGGTCCCGACGTTTTGACACCTTTGCAGGTATTAGATTGCGAAAAAATACGTAAAAAGTAGTTTTATTTCAATTACTGCCTTGGTTTTGGTCGTTGTAAGTCCGACATAATATTCCCTTGTGCTCTCGACGTGGGTTGACACTGAGGCTAGTTAGTGACTTACAGCGTCTCCCCTGGATCACTACCTTGGTTTTGGTCGTTGCAAGTCCGACATATTCCCTCAACGTGGGTTATCATGAGGCTAGGTAGTGACCTTACAACCTGTCTCTGCAGGTGAGCAGCACAGCGCACATCGGCTGGGTCCGGCCGCGCGCGCTCCCCCGCGGCGGTGCTGCGGCCCTCGCGGCCCGCCTGGGCGCGTGGTGCGGGGCCGTGGCCGCCGCCGCCGACCTGCTGGCCGCCGCCGCGCCCGACCTGCTCACTGCATAGGTGCGGATGTACTACACAACACACTACACATGTACCTACTGGACAAGCAGACGACATCGTCAGAAAGATTTCCTCACATAACACTACCTACACTAGCGTTCAAAGCTACATCCATACTACTGTCTTGCTAGCTTCGTCTTCTCACCAGCACCGATGTCGCCAACACTGAGGCTCACGAACTTCTAGACGCTAGTGGAGGTGGGCTAACGTAACATGAAATCATAGGACTTCACAATAAGACTCTTGAACTAACCACCTCTGACAACTTGCCTAATAATTTCAACTTAATCTAATATTTGGGTAGTTAGTGTAGGTCAAACTAATTAAAACGAATAACTAACAGAATGTCTTTATTTCCAGATACAGAACAGTTGGCTAGAAGAACACGCCGTGAGATAGAACCGGTTCGGAAACAACGCTTCCTTCTCTACACCTTATTTACAATACATTTAATTTTAATATTTATGTGTTTTATTTATCATTGGTTTCCTAATCCATAGTCAGCTACGACTATGGATTGAGCTGCTTTGAAAAAAAGACGCCTATTTTAGTTCTTTATGAGGTAATCAGGGTGTTCAGAAAACCCTGCAGGATCCAATTAGAATTATAAAAAAAATTAAATAACTTATTTACCTAGAAAGCCCTAAATATGAGATTAAATAAAAAATAGGGGTGTGTCATTGTCACATGTGGGTGTCAATTTCACATTTATAGGGGGGGTGTCATTGTCACATGTGGAAGGGGGTGTCAATCTTACATATGTAGGGGGGGTATGTCATTGTCACATGTGGGGGGGTGTCAATCTTACATATGTAGGGGGGGTATGTCATTGTCACATGTGGGGGGGTGTCAATCTCACATATGTAGGGGGGTATGTCAATTTCACATATGTAGGGGGGGTGTGTCATTGACACATGTGGGGGAGGGAGTCAATCTCATATGTGGAAGATGTCAATCTCACATATGTGGAGGATGTCAATCTCACATATGTGGAAGATGTCAATCTCACATATGTGGAAGATGTCAATCTCACATATGTGGAGGATGTCAATCTCACATGTGAGGAGAGGGACACAATCTGAACATGTGGAAGATGTCAATCTCACATATGTGGAACATGTCAATGTCACATATGTGGAAGATGTCAATCTCACATATGTGGAAGATGTCAATCTCATATATGTGGAGGATGTCAATGTCACATATGTGGAAGATGTCAATGCCACATATGTGGAAGATGTCAATCTCACATATGTGGAAGATGTCAATCTCACATGTGTGAAGGATTAAAATGTCACATATGTGGAAGATGTCAATCTCACATATGTGGAAGATGTCAATCTCACATTTGTGGAAGATGTCATCTCACATATTTGGAAGATGTCAATCTCACATATGTGGAGGATGTCAATCTCACATGTGAGGAGAGGGACACAATCTGAACATGTGGAAGATGTCAATCTCACATATGTGGAACATGTCAATGTCACATATGTGGAAGATGTCAATCTCACATATGTGGAAGATGTCAATCTCATATATGTGGAGGATGTCAATGTCACATATGTGGAAGATGTCAATGCCACATATGTGGAAGATGTCAATCTCACATATGTGGAAGATGTCAATCTCACATGTGTGAAGGATTAAAATGTCACATATGTGGAAGATGTCAATCTCACATATGTGGAAGATGTCAATCTCACATTTGTGGAAGATGTCATTTCACATATTTGGAAGATGTCAATCTCACATATGTGGAAGATGTCAATCTCACATATGTGGAAGATGTCAATCTCACATATGTGGAAGATTTCAATTTCACATATGTGGAGGATGTCAATTTCACATGTGTGAAGGATTAAAATGTCACATATGTGGAAGAGGTCAATCTCACATGTGTGGAGGATGTTAATGTCACATATTTGGAAGATGTCAATCTCACATATGTGGAAGATGTCAATCTCACATATGTGGAAGATGTCATCTCACATATGTGGAAGATGTCAATCTCACATATGTGGAGGATGTCAATTTCACATGTGTGAAGGATGTTAATGTCACATATGTGGAAGAGGTCAATCTCACATGTGTGGAGGATGTTAATGTCACATATTTGGAAGATGTCAATCTCATATGTGGAAGATGTCAATCTCACATATGTGGAGGATGTCAGTCTCATATGTGGAAGATGTCAATCTCACATATGTGGAAGATGTCAATCTCACATATGTGGAGGATGTCAATCTCACATGTGAGGAGAGGGACACAATCTGAACATGTGGAAGATGTCAATCTCACATATGTGGAACATGTCAATGTCACATATGTGGAAGATGTCAATCTCACATATGTGGAAGATGTCAATCTCATATATGTGGAGGATGTCAATGTCACATATGTGGAAGATGTCAATGCCACATATGTGGAAGATGTCAATCTCACATATGTGGAAGATGTCAATCTCACATGTGTGAAGGATTAAAATGTCACATATGTGGAAGATGTCAATCTCACATATGTGGAAGATGTCAATCTCACATTTGTGGAAGATGTCATCTCACATATTTGGAAGATGTCAATCTCACATATGTGGAAGATGTCAATCTCACATATGTGGAAGATTTCAATTTCACATATGTGGAGGATGTCAATCTCACATCTGTGGAGGATGTCAATCTCACATTTGAAGAGGATGTCAATCTCACATATGTGGAACATGTCAATGTCACATATTTGGAAGATGTCAATCTCACATATGTGGAAGATGTCAATCTCACATATGTGGAAGATGTCATCTCACATATGTGGAAGATGTCAATCTCACATATGTGGAAGATGTCAATCTCACATATGTGGAAGATGTCATCTCACATATGAGGATTAAAATGTCACATATGTGGAAGAGGTCAATCTCACATGTGTGGAGGATGTTAATGTCACATATGTGGAAGATGTCATCTCACATATGTGGAAGATGTCAATCTCACATATGTGGAAGATGTCAATGTCACATATGTGGAAGATGTCAATGTCACATATGTGGAAGATGTCAATCTCACATATGTGGAAGATTTAAATTTCACATGTGTGGAGGTGGGGTGTCAATTTCACATGTGTGGAAGATGTCAATCTCACATATGTAGAGGATGTCAATCTCACATATGTGGAACATGTCAATGTCACATATGTGGAAGATGTCAATCTCACATATGTGGAAGATTTCAATTTCACATATGTGGAGGATGTCAATCTCACATCTGTGGAGGATGTCAATCTCACATTTGAAGAGGATGTCAATCTCACATATGTGGAAGATGTCAATGCCACATATGTGGAAGATGTCAATCTCACATATGTGGAAGATGTCAATCTCACATGTGTGAAGGATTAAAATGTCACATATGTGGAAGATGTCAATCTCACATATGTGGAAGATGTCAATCTCACATTTGTGGAAGATGTCATCTCACATATTTGGAAGATGTCAATCTCACATATGTGGAAGATGTCAATCTCACATATGTGGAAGATTTCAATTTCACATATGTGGAGGATGTCAATCTCACATCTGTGGAGGATGTCAATCTCACATTTGAAGAGGATGTCAATCTCACATATGTGGAACATGTCAATGTCACATATTTGGAAGATGTCAATCTCACATATGTGGAAGATGTCAATCTCACATATGTGGAAGATGTCATCTCACATATGTGGAAGATGTCAATCTCACATATGTGGAAGATGTCAATCTCACATATGTGGAAGATGTCATCTCACATATGAGGATTAAAATGTCACATATGTGGAAGAGGTCAATCTCACATGTGTGGAGGATGTTAATGTCACATATGTGGAAGATGTCATCTCACATATGTGGAAGATGTCAATCTCACATATGTGGAAGATGTCAATGTCACATATGTGGAAGATGTCAATGTCACATATGTGGAAGATGTCAATCTCACATATGTGGAAGATTTAAATTTCACATGTGTGGAGGTGGGGTGTCAATTTCACATGTGTGGAAGATGTCAATCTCACATATGTAGAGGATGTCAATCTCACATATGTGGAACATGTCAATGTCACATATGTGGAAGATGTCAATCTCACATATGTGGAAGATGTCAATCTCACATGTGTGAAGGATTAAAATGTCACATATGTGGAAGATGTCATCTCACATATGTGGAAGATGTCAATCTCACATATGTGGAAGATGTCATTTATTTATTTATTTATTTATTTATTTAGGGAAAACAAACAATTGTACAATGTATGATACAATAAATACAGACAATGTTGAAAATTAGGCAAATGTACAATCCACGACGTTTCCACAGATTACCACACTCTATCTTTATTATCTTCTCTATCTATCTCACATATTTGGAAGATGTCAATCTCACACATGTGGAAGATGTCAATCTCACATATGTGGAAGATGTCAATCTCACATGTGTAAAGGATTAAAATGTCACATATGTGGAAGATGTCATCTCACATATGTGGAAGATGTCAATCTCACATATGTGGAAGATGTCATCTCACATATTTGGAAGATGTCAATCTCACATATGTGGAAGATGTCAATCTCACATATGTGGAAGATTTCAATTTCACATATGTGGAGGATGTCAATTTCACATGTGTGAAGGATTAAAATGTCACATATGTGGAAGAGGTCAATCTCACATATGTGGAAGATGTCATCTCACATATTTGGAAGATGTCAATCTCACATATGTGGAAGATGTCAATCTCACATATGTGGAAGATGTCAATCTCACATATGTGGAAGATTTCAATTTCACATATGTGGAGGATGTCAATCTCACATCTGTGGAGGATGTCAATCTCACATTTGAAGAGGATGTCAATCTCACATATGTGGAACATGTCAATGTCACATATGTGGAAGATGTCAATCTCACATATGTGGAAGATGTCAATCTCACATGTGTGAAGGATTAAAATGTCACATATGTGGAAGATGTCATCTCACATATGTGGAAGATGTCAATCTCACATATGTGGAAGATGTCATCTCACATATTTGGAAGATGTCAATCTCACACATGTGGAAGATGTCAATCTCACATATGTGGAAGATGTCAATCTCACATGTGTAAAGGATTAAAATGTCACATATGTGGAAGATGTCATCTCACATATGTGGAAGATGTCAATCTCACATATGTGGAAGATGTCATCTCACATATTTGGAAGATGTCAATCTCACATATGTGGAAGATGTCAATCTCACATATGTGGAAGATTTCAATTTCACATATGTGGAGGATGTCAATTTCACATGTGTGAAGGATTAAAATGTCACATATGTGGAAGAGGTCAATCTCACATATGTGGAAGATGTCATCTCACATATTTGGAAGATGTCAATCTCACATATGTGGAAGATGTCAATCTCACATATGTGGAGGATGTCAATCTCACATTTGAAGAGGATGTCAATCTCACATATGTGGAACATGTCAATGTCACATATGTGGAAGAGGTCAATCTCACATATGTGGAAGATGTCATCTCACATATTTGGAAGATGTCAATCTCACATATGTGGAAGATGTCAATCTCACATCTGTGGAGGATGTCAATCTCACATTTGAAGAGGATGTCAATCTCACATATGTGGAACATGTCAATGTCACATATGTGGAAGATGTCAATCTCACATATGTGGAAGATGTCAATGTCACATATGTGGAGGATGTCAATGTCACATATGTGGAGGATGTCAATCTCACATATGTGGAAGATGTCAATCTCACATATGTGGAGGTGTCAATGTCACATATGTGGAAGATGTCAATGACACATATGTGGAAGATGTCAATCTCACATATGTGGAAGATGTCAATCTCACATGTGTGAAGGATTAAAATGTCACATATGTGGAAGATGTCAATCTCACATATGTGGAAGATGTCATCTCACATATGTGGAAGATGTCAATCTCACATATGTGGAAGATGTCAATCTCACATATGTGGAAGATGTCATCTTACATATTTGGAAGATGTCAATCTCACATATGTGGAAGATGTCAATCTCACATATGTGGAAGATTTCAATTTCACATATGTGGAGGATGTCAATTTCACATGTGTGAAGGATTAAAATGTCACATATGTGGAAGAGGTCAATCTCACATGTGTGGAGGATGTTAATGTCACATATGTGGAAGATGTCATCTCACATATGTGGAAGATGTCAATCTCACATATGTGGAAGATGTCAATGTCACATATGTGGAAGATGTCAATCTCACATATGTGGAAGATTTAAATTTACATGTGTGGAAGATTTAAATTTACATGTGTGGAGGTAGGGTGTCAATTTCAAATGTGTGGAGGGGGGGTGTCAATTTCACATGTGTGGAAGATGTCAATCTCACATATGTGGAAGATGTCATCTCACATATGTGGAAGATGTCAATCTCACATATGTAGAGGATGTCAATCTCACATATGTGGAACATGTCAATGTCACATATGTGGAAGATGTCAATCTCACATATGTGGAAGATGTCAATCTCACATGTGTGAAGGATTAAAATGTCACATATGTGGAAGATGTCATCTCACATATGTGGAAGATGTCAATCTCACATATGTGGAAGATGTCATCTCACATATTTGGAAGATGTCAATCTCACATATGTGGAAGATGTCAATCTCACATGTGTGAAGGATTAAAATGTCACATATGTGGAAGATGTCATCTCACATATGTGGAAGATGTCAATCTCACATATGTGGAAGATGTCATCTCACATATTTGGAAGATGTCAATCTCACATATGTGGAAGATGTCAATCTCACATATGTGGAAGATGTCAATCTCACATATGTGGAAGATTTCAATTTCACATATGTGGAGGATGTCAATTTCACATGTGTGAAGGATTAAAATGTCACATATGTGGAAGAGGTCAATCTCACATATGTGGAAGATGTCATCTCACATATTTGGAAGATGTCAATCTCACATATGTGGAGGATGTCAATCTCACATTTGAAGAGGATGTCAATCTCACATATGTGGAACATGTCAATGTCACATATGTGGAAGAGGTCAATCTCACATATGTGGAAGATGTCATCTCACATATTTGGAAGATGTCAATTTCACATATGTGGAGGATGTCAATTTCACATGTGTGAAGGATTAAAATGTCACATATGTGGAAGAGGTCAATCTCACATGTGTGGAGGATGTTAATGTCACATATGTGGAAGATGTCATCTCACATATGTGGAAGATGTCAATCTCACATATGTGGAAGATGTCAATGTCACATATGTGGAAGATGTCAATCTCACATATGTGGAAGATTTAAATTTACATGTGTGGAGGTAGGGTGTCAATTTCACATGTGTGAAGGATTAAAATGTCACATATGTGGAAGAGGTCAATCTCACATGTGTGGAGGATGTTAATGTCACATATTTGGAAGATGTCATCTCACATATGTGGAAGATGTCAATCTCACATGTGTGGAAGATGTCAATCTCACATATGTGGAAGATGTCATCTCACATATGTGGAAGATGTCATCTCACATATGTGGAAGATGTCAATCTCACATGTGTGGAAGATCTCAATCTCACATATGTGGAAGATGTCATCTCACATATGTGGAAGATGTCAATCTCACATATGTAGAGGATGTCAATCTCACATATGTGGAACATGTCAATGTCACATATGTGGAAGATGTCAATCTCACATATGTGGAAGATGTCAATCTCACATGTGTGAAGGATTAAAATGTCACATATGTGAAAGATGTCATCTCACATATGTGGAAGATGTCAATCTCACATATGTGGAAGATGTCATCTCACATATTTGGAAGATGTCAATCTCACATATGTGGAAGATGCCAATCTCACATATGTGGAAGATTTCAATTTCACATATGTGGAGGATGTCAATTTCACATGTGTGAAGGATTAAAATGTCACATATGTGGAAGAGGTCAATCTCACATATGTGGAAGATGTCATCTCACATATTTGGAAGATATCAATCTCACATATGTGGAAGATGTCAATCTCACATATGTGGAAGATTTCAATTTCACATATGTGGAGGATGTCAATTTCACATGTGTGAAGGATTAAAATGTCACATATGTGGAAGAGGTCAATCTCACATGTGTGGAGGATGTTAATGTCACATATGTGGAAGATGTCAATCTCACATATGTGGAAGATGTCATCTCACATATTTGGAAGATGTCAATCTCACATATGTGGAAGATGTCAATCTCACATATGTGGAGGATGTCAATTTCACTTGTGTGAAGGATTAAAATGTCACATATGTGGAACATGTCAATGTCACATATGTGGAAGATGTCAATCTCACATATGTGGAAGATGTCAATCTCACATGTGTGAAGGATTAAAATGTCACATATGTGGAAGATGTCATCTCACATATGTGGAAGATGTCAATCTCACATATGTGGAAGATGTCATCTCACATATTTGGAAGATGTCAATCTCACATATGTGGAAGATGCCAATCTCACATATGTGGAAGATTTCAATTTCACATATGTGGAGGATGTCAATTTCACATGTGTGAAGGATTAAAATGTCACATATGTGGAAGATGTCATCTCACATATGTGGAAGATGTCAATCTCACATATGTAGAGGATGTCAATCTCACATATGTGGAACATGTCAATGTCACATATGTGGAAGATGTCAATCTCACATATGTGGAAGATGTCAATCTCACATGTGTGAAGGATTAAAATGTCACATATGTGAAAGATGTCATCTCACATATGTGGAAGATGTCAATCTCACATATGTGGAAGATGTCATCTCACATATTTGGAAGATGTCAATCTCACATATGTGGAAGATGCCAATCTCACATATGTGGAAGATTTCAATTTCACATATGTGGAGGATGTCAATTTCACATGTGTGAAGGATTAAAATGTCACATATGTGGAAGAGGTCAATCTCACATATGTGGAAGATGTCATCTCACATATTTGGAAGATATCAATCTCACATATGTGGAAGATGTCAATCTCACATATGTGGAAGATTTCAATTTCACATATGTGGAGGATGTCAATTTCACATGTGTGAAGGATTAAAATGTCACATATGTGGAAGAGGTCAATCTCACATGTGTGGAGGATGTTAATGTCACATATGTGGAAGATGTCAATCTCACATATGTGGAAGATGTCATCTCACATATTTGGAAGATGTCAATCTCACATATGTGGAAGATGTCAATCTCACATATGTGGAGGATGTCAATTTCACTTGTGTGAAGGATTAAAATGTCACATATGTGGAACATGTCAATGTCACATATGTGGAAGATGTCAATCTCACATATGTGGAAGATGTCAATCTCACATGTGTGAAGGATTAAAATGTCACATATGTGGAAGATGTCATCTCACATATGTGGAAGATGTCAATCTCACATATGTGGAAGATGTCATCTCACATATTTGGAAGATGTCAATCTCACATATGTGGAAGATGCCAATCTCACATATGTGGAAGATTTCAATTTCACATATGTGGAGGATGTCAATTTCACATGTGTGAAGGATTAAAATGTCACATATGTGGAAGAGGTCAATCTCACATATGTGGAAGATGTCATCTCACATATTTGGAAGATATCAATCTCACATATGTGGAAGATGTCAATCTCACATATGTGGAAGATTTCAATTTCACATATGTGGAGGATGTCAATTTCACATGTGTGAAGGATTAAAATGTCACATATGTGGAAGAGGTCAATCTCACATGTGTGGAGGATGTTAATGTCACATATGTGGAAGATGTCAATCTCACATATGTGGAAGATGTCATCTCACATATTTGGAAGATATCAATCTCACATATGTGGAAGAGGTCAATCTCACATATGTGGAAGATGTCATCTCACATATTTGGAAGATATCAATCTCACATATGTGGAAGATGTCAATCTCACATATGTGGAAGATTTCAATTTCACATATGTGGAGGATGTCAATTTCACATGTGTGAAGGATTAAAATGTCACATATGTGGAAGAGGTCAATCTCACATGTGTGGAGGATGTTAATGTCACATATGTGGAAGATGTCAATCTCACATATGTGGAAGATGTCATCTCACATATTTGGAAGATGTCAATCTCACATATGTGGAAGATGTCAATCTCACATATGTGGAGGATGTTAATTTCACTTGTGTGAAGGATTAAAATGTCACATATGTGGAAGAGGTCAATCTCACATGTGTGGAAGATTTAAATTTCACATGTGTGGAGGGGGGGTGTCCATTTGACATATGTGGAGGGGGGGTGTAAATTCAAATATGTGGAGGGTGGATGGCAATCTCACATATGTGGAGGATGTCAATCTCACATATATGGAAGATGTCAATTTCACATGTGTGGAGGGGGGGTGAATTTTGCATTTGTGGAAGATGTCAATTCGACATATGTGGGGGGGACGAGGTCTGAGCGAGATTCGAGATGAGCCTTGCGAGGTGTGAGCGAGGTTCGAGATGTGTCTTGCTAGGTGTGAGCGAGGTTCGAGATGTGTCTAGCGAGGTGTGAGTTATGGTCGAGATGTGTCTTGCGAGGTGTGAGCGAGGTTCGAGATGTGTCTTGCTAGGTGTGAGCGAGGTTCGAGATGTGTCTAGCGAGGTGTGAGTTATGGTCGAGATGTGTCTTGCGAGGTGTGAGATGTGTCTTGCGAGGTGTGAGATGTGTCTTGCTAGGTGTGAGCGAGGTTCGAGATGTGTCTTGCGAGGTGTGAGCGAGGTTCGAGATGTGTCTAGCGAGGTGTGAGTTATGTTCGAGATGTGTCTTGCGAGGTGTGAGATGTGTCTTGCTAGGTGTGAGCTAGGTTCGAGATGTGTCTTGCGAGGTTTGAGATGTGTCTTGCGAGGTGTGAGCTAGGTTCGAGATGTGTCTTGCGAGGTGTGAGATGTGTCTTGCGAGGTGTGAGATGTGTCTTGCGAGGTGTGTCTTGCGAGGTGTGAGATGTGTCTAGCGAGGTGTGAGCTAGGTTCGAGATGTGTCGTGAGAGGTGTGAGCTAGGTTCGAGATGTGTCTTGCCAGGTGTGTGATGTGTCTTGCGAGGCGTGAGCTAGGTTCGAGATGTGTCTTGCCAGGTGTGTGATGTGTCTTGCGAGGCGTGAGCGAGGTTCGAGAAGTGTCTTGCGAGGTTTGAGATGTGTCTAACGAGGTGTGAGCTAGGTTCGAGATGTGTCTTGCGAGGTGTGAGCTAGGTTTGAGATGTGTCTTGCGAGGTTTGAGATGTGTCTAGCGAGGTGTGAGCTAGGTTCGAGATGTGTCTTGCGAGGTTTGAGATGTGTCTTGCGAGGTGTGAGCTAGGTTCGAGATGTGTCTTGCGAGGTGTGAGCTAGGTTCGAGATGTGTCTTGCGAGGTGTGAGATGTGTCTTGCGAGGTGTGAGATGTGTCTTGCGAGGTGTGTCTTGCGAGGTGTGAGATGTGTCTTGCGTGGTGTGAGCGAGGTGTGAGATGTGTCTAGCGAGGTGTGAGCTAGGTTCGAGATGTGTCGTGAGAGGTGTGAGCTAGGTTCGAGATGTGTCTTGCCAGGTGTGTGATGTGTCTTGCGAGGCGTGAGCGAGGTTCGAGAAGTGTCTAGCGAGGTGTGAGCTAGTTTCGAGATGGGTCTAGCGAGTTGTGAGATGTGTCTAGCGAGGTGTGAGCTAGGTTCGAGATGTGTCTTGCGAGGTGTGAGATGTGTCTTGCGAGGTGTGAGCGAGGTTCGAGATGTGTCTTGCGAGGTTCGAGATGTGTCTAGCGAGGTGTGAGCTCGGTTCGAGATGTGTCTTGCGAGGTGTGAGCGAGGTGTGAGATGTGTCTTGCGAGGTGTGAGCGAGGTTCGAGATGAGTCGTGAGAGGTGTGAGATGTGTCTTGCGAGGTGTGAGCTAGGTTCGAGATGTGTCTTGCGAGGTGTGAGATGTATCTTGCGAGGTGTGAGATGTGTCTTGCGAGGTGTGAGCGAGGTGTGAGATGTGTCTTGCGAGGTGTGAGCGAGGTTCGAGATGAGTCGTGAGAGGTGTGAGATGTGTCTTGCGAGGTGTGAGCTAGGTTCGAGATGTGTCTAGCGAGGTGTGAGCTAGGTTCTTGTCTAGGGCGTATGACCCAGGGAGCGAGGTAGGTATTGACTATTGGGTATACAAATGAAAGTCAGTATATCTTTAGATAATAGTTTATTGCTTACTCTAGGGGTAAGGCATCAGAAGGCAGGACGCAACGCTTTGTACTGTAAGTACTGCTCGAATATACCTTAGAAATGTGAGACAATCAAATAAAAAAATACAATATTTTTATAATACAATGTCCAAATAAATAAAACGACATCCCAAAAAATAAAAATCTAAGTCCAGATTTTCCAATGGAAAAATAACTTTAATTGGAGATAAAATTCACTACTTAAAATTAAAAATTATTCCTCAGATTAAAATTATCTAGTGTTGGACAAATCTGCCCTTAGAACATAACATATGTCATGATTATAGGCGCCAGTCCCAAAGAAGAGATACAATTATTAGGTAACATCAAAATGATTTAACAATTTATCATAAAGATAAAAACCATTACACTTTTGAAAAGACGACAATATATCCCACATTTCTAAGATATAAATTAATTCCTGGTTTTGTGTGCTGTTTGTACATATAACAATACAATTTAAGCCTTAAATACAATGTACAATGATTACATAGTAAATATAAATCGCCAACAGATGGCGCTGTCAAAACTTATTACAACGCCATCTATCGACGAAACATTGTAATTAAAACGATGGAAAATGATAAATTTCATTAATATTACAATTTACAAAGCTTTTAGTTAGACGATTACATTGTAATTGTTTATTATTTGTTACCACAAAACATTGTGTAAGATAGTGTGTAAATCTGTTTTGTCACCTTGCTTGTAAACTGAGTTTTCAAAGCCCCTTTGTATAATATGTTATTTTAGACACCAAAATTTGGATTCTGAAAGAATGCGTTTCCGACCTTGGTCATGGTTTATATGGGGAAAATAGGAAACAATGTTATAATATATACTTAGCTTATAATGTTATCATTCGTTTATAAAAGAATAAGTTACATTCATTAATTTTTAATAAAATCTTCGTCATATTGGAGTTATATCTTCCTGTTAGCCTAACTTTTCAAGAACGCATTCTCTTAGCGGCTGGATCATATGGAATTTGACATCATACGCGACTAGCGCCACTGGCGGCCAAATGGCTAACTATAACCCTAATTTTCGACAATAACAGATTTAACCACTGTACTAGCCAATATTTTGTGACATATAAGTTAACAGCACACATAAATAGGAAGGTCTTCTTAAAGAATCGTTCGTAATAAAATATTTATGATATGTAAATCATTATTGTTTCGTGTTATCATCTAGTGTCAACTAAACGTGTTCGCAAACATATCAAATATTACAGGGGGCACGAAATTGCGTGGTTATATTTAAAAATACTGTTTCTCTACCGATAAAAGAAAAATATTCGGTTAATCAATAAAAAAAATGTCTTACCAAACTAATTTTGACCAGCGATAAGAATTTTGTACTGAAAGATCTTTTTTAAATAATTTCCTTGAAAAAAAGTAGATCTTTTTGTTGGGCAAAGGCAGTATTTCAAATATTTCCACACAATTCCGTAACACACTGTATACTCACTAAATAAAATTATTTTGCATTTAATTTCTAAAAATCAAATCTTTTCTATGTTATGTTCGGCTTCCAGTCTCACCGCCAGCTGAACACCAGTATGTTACAGAGCGACTGTCTGTCTGACACACAACACATGTACTGGGTAACACAGTATCCCATAGTAACACTGGTTGTCAGTACTGACTTAACGACTGTCAAAGATCAACGTATGACAGTCAGTACGTATTTTAATTATTTCTAATTAAACACAAAATAATTTTAAACAGTAAACATAGTGATTATATGTAAAAATAGTTGCAGATCTATTACTACAAGAATAACATTTATATTTCATATTCTATTCAGTTATATTTTATTGTTTATATTATAAATTAATACATGATTTAATATTAATTTTATTGATTCACTTTTAATTAAACTTAAAGAAAAATATATAAAAAATATGTGTTTAAGATTGATTAAAATATATATTTATATTAATAAAATATAACTCAATAGAATAGTTTCTTACGTATTAATATTTACAAATTCACTAAATTTATATTATAATTATATTTATTTAAGATTTTAAGCCGATTCCAAATGTGTGACGTTTGACATTACATACATTTTTATTCAAATTACTGTGTTTTTATTTTGAGTAGAAATATACCATAATTTAGATTCGATAGTAATAAGCAAAATATCATTTTAATTTATCATTTGTAATATAAAAATGTATGTAATCTCAAACAATTATGTTACGTATTTTTTTTCATTTACATACAGTGAAAATTTGCTATCATATAACTAAATAATTGATGTTCTAAAAATGTCAACAACTCACACAAAAAAATAACAAAACAATTTTGTATTATTTGATTTTTCTTAGACAATCTTTTTTTTATTTGGAATCCAATATTTACCTCGTTTTAATAGCTTTCGAATTGAAACCTTAGGTTACACAATTAAAAGTACAATTTTCTCTGATCATGATTGAGTTTCCACATTTTCAGAAATAAATGATTTAGTTATATGATAGGTAATATTATTTATATAGATAAAGCATTATTTGGTCG
Organism: Autographa gamma; assembly: GCA_905146925.1. Taxonomy (NCBI): domain Eukaryota; kingdom Metazoa; phylum Arthropoda; class Insecta; order Lepidoptera; family Noctuidae; genus Autographa; species Autographa gamma. The sequence goes on along the minus strand of LR989878.1, from coordinate 270,485 downwards.
GTGTGTACCTAATACTAGGAGGTAGAACATACATCTTCCATACAAAAGGGGCCCGATGCCGCTATTATAAGTCAGTGAGTGGCGGTTTTGATTCAGATAAGAACATTCACTTGCAATCCTACAACAACAGTGGCAAGTAGGAGTACATTTGTCAATAAACGAAAATTAGGCACAATAACAAGTACACTGGAAGGTTTTTTAAGCCACCACTCACTGACTTCAAATAGCGACATCGGGCCCAAGACGAGCGGTGTCGATATCTGGTAGACAATAATCGGATATCTTCGGCTAACTTCGGAAATCTTCGCAAGTATTCGGCTAACATAGTATTGGCAGATCAATGCCGGATAGTAAGCAGACAAATTACTAATTCGTAATTCGTAATAAAAGCTTTAATAAAATTACGACTACTTTAATTATATCTATACAAGGTATAACAGAAATAACGCAAGTTGAGCAAATAGTATGTTCAGAATAGGCTTCTAAATCGAATTCTCAAATAAAAAATACATTACTTTTATGGTCGGCACATATCTCGTGCCTCGCGAGTAAGCTTAGTTCCGCTGCTTACGCCGTTAGGAAGGTAAGACAGATCTCTGATGTGGACACAGCTCGTCTCGTTTACTTTAGCTACTTCCACAGCATCATGTCCTATGGCATATTGCTGTGGGGTAAAGCGGCGGATTTAGAAACCATTTTTATTTTACAAAAGCGAGCATCGCTTGCTAGGTCTGGCAACCCTGGCAGATGTAAACAATAGCTCCTTAATTAATTATTGATTTAAATTTATTTACTGAGTTTTTACCTATGCAAATAATGTGATTAACGTCCAAATAGTACATTTCACCAGTGATATCGTTTTTTCTAATTAGTATCAAGTTCAGGGACAGTTATAGCAAAATAAGTGAATGCAGTGAATGTGATTCAAAACAAACATTAAACTAATTGAGAGTGACATTATTAGACTATTTTAATATCAAAATGTGTATGAAGTGTCATTAATCAAGCAAACATTCATCTATAGTGTCCTAAAAGTCAACAATTATCAAGTAAGACTGAATTTCAATTTTGGCGGTTCGTTAATTTTATTTAAAAACAATAACAACATACTGCTAGTGCCAATAAGTCATACATTTACTACTCTAGTGGTGAGTGGAAGAACTAATTGACGTATACACAAAGTTTCCAGTGCTACCAATATAAGGATAACTACAACAACAACTAGCGCCATAGTTCATACAAAACGGCTTAAAAACAAACTAAAAATTACCGCTACTCCCCGCTAAGGGGCGTTTTAGTCGTTATTGGGGATACCAGTATATAAAATAAATTTCCGAATGGTAGAATACTGAAATTAACATTGAAGTCGGTATACAAGTGCAATTTGAAAATAACATAAAAAAAAAAGAACGCTATATTATTAACATACCAGAAGGACTACGAGTTTACTAACTACAAACGAGATGGCGTTGGTATGTGCAGGTTGCAACCAAAATATACCAAAGAGTGAAATTTTAAAATGTGTACTATGCCAATGTTCATACGATCTAGTTTGTGCAAATATTTCGAAAGTCCAGCTTAATAAAATGACACAAGAAAAGAAAAAAACATGGAAATGCCAAACTTGCTGCTGTAAGATTCCTAAGAAAGATAATTCAAACACGCCAATACGTCCACGTGATTATGATGTCACAGACATAACTTTATCGCCGGAATATTCGAACGTCACTCAAAGGACAAGAACAGCCTATCCAACCAGCGGAACCTTTGAAGATCTTAGTATACTCGGTGACACAATTTGCACAGAAAACAAGGAATCGCCACTGAACCCTGAAGTAACACTGCAAAGTATATGCGAAAAGATTGTACAGAAGCTGCAAGAAAATAATATAACAATAATATCGCAAATCGAGAATACAATAGAACTTGAAATTAATAAAGCGATATCTAATTTGAAAAAAGACATACAACCCGAAATAAATACCTTACGCATTAAAAATGAAGAAAGAGAATTAGAAATTGAGAAATTAAATACAAAAATAAAGAATTTAGCAATTGAATATGAAAAACTAAAAAAAGAAATAGAGAAGTTTAGTCGCGTTTTTGATGTACCCAGGCAGGTTTCAAACATAAAGCACAGACAAGCTATGCCAACCCCGAAGCATAAAAATAAATTGTGTGTTATCAGCAGTCATTGCACAAAGGGAACTCTGCCGCAAATTGAAGCAGTTTTCACAAAACATTTTGACTACTGTCATTATTTATTACCAGATATTTTCCATGATGAATCTATAAACAATGTTGAAAATAAATTACGAGATTTCACATTGAACGACTATTGCCTTATATTTATCGGAGAGAATGACTTAAAAAATGAAGACTACATAAATATCTTAGACAACTTAAAGAAACTGTTAAAAAACACTTCTCACACGAATAGCGTTATCTGTGCTCCAACCTATATAAAAGGTGCATTAATATTTAATTATAAAGTTGAGTTATTTACCAACCTCCTGTATATGGATATAAGAGATAATGAATATGCATACTTCTTTAATAGTAACTCTTACCTGAAACATGAGATGTTTTCGCACATCACAGGAAAAATAAACAAAAACGGATGGAATAGCATATATGAACATATCCTGGCTAATATATTAGTGGACTACGAATTATTTAATCATGAAGACAATCGACAAGAAAGTTCCGTGGCATATAGAATAAATGATACTGATACTAGTCCTATGAATACTGATACTGGTCCTATGAATACTGATGCTGGTCCTGTAAATAGTAATAATTTATTTCGTCTATAACTATATACATGTCTTACATCAGAATACTGCAGGTTTAATTGGTAAATCAGATATGTTAACAGTCAGTTTGAATGATTTTATTTCTAAAACTATAGACGTATTGTGCATTACTGAGCACAATATGATTATTGATGACATCCCTCGACTTTATATACCATCATATAAATTAGCTTCAAAATTTTGTAGAAATAGCAGAAGTGGAGGTTCTTGCATTTTGGTCAAAAATTATCATTCATATAAAGTACTTGATGATGTAGTATCACTTTCAGTGCCTAATGTAGTAGAATGTTCGGGAATTGAATTGTTACAACATAAAATAATTACCATATGCCTATACAGAGTTCCAAAAAATACTTCTAAAGACTTTGATACTTTCTTTCGGATTTTACACCAAATTCTAAATAAGTATAGATCTAAAGATAAGAAAATTATAATTGCAGGAGACCTGAACATTGATATTCTCAAGAATAATAAAATAACAGCCGAGCTCATTCACTCACTCGCATCGTACAACTTGCGACTTCAGTTTGACACTCCAACACGATTGATTAGTGGCACGTGCCTGGATAACATAGCTCATAACGTCAAAGGCTGCAAAGGTGAATTGGCTGAATTGGCCCTATCAGATCATATGGCCCAAATTCTTAAATGCCCGGTAAAAAAGAGTTGCTCCATTAAGTACTGGTACATCCAACGGCGAGACTGTTCAAATGAAAACCGAGATAAATTTTTAAAATGTCTTAGCAACTTAAGTTTTAGTGAAGTTTATGAAACTGATGACCCTAATAATGCGTTCTCTCAGTTTCATAATACGTTTACATTGTTTTATAATTTATGCTTTCCTCATATTAAAGTTAAACTTATGGTAGACAAAAGGCCAAAATGGGTTTCAAAAGGCATTACCTTGTGCAGTAAACGTAGACGTGAACTCTTGTGGAAGTATAGAAAATCCCCAAGTAACAAAAACAAAAGCAATTTTAAAGCTTACTCAAAAAGGTATAAATCTGTTCTCAATCTTACCCAAAAATCACAAAATAGCCATTACATTAAAACTTCTATTAACAAAAGTAAAGCTACATGGCAAATTATAAACAAAAATAAAAGTAATATACTTAAGGAGAACATAAATAAAATGAAAAATGATAATGGTAATACAGTCTCTAACCCGAAAGAGATAGCTCAATTATTTAATGACTTCTTTTCAAACGTAGCTAACTGTGAACAAACAAACACAATACCACATTTAACGGGTAAGAGTCAACCAAACTCTATTTTTATGAAACCTGTAACTCCTAAAGATATTTTTAAAATAATTATTTCTTTGAAAAATGTAAGCAGCACGGGTTACGATGAGGTTACAGTTAGAGTTGTGAAAGATGTAGCTCATATAATTTCTACTGTTTTAAGCTATACTATTAACCTGAGTATAGAACACGGAGTATTCCCAGATAAACTTAAGTACACTATTATAAAACCTATGTTTAAGAAGGGTGATGTTGAAGATCTCAATTGTTACAGACCCATAGCGTTAATACCTATATTTTCAAAAATTTATGAAAAAGTTATATATGCATCGTTGTACTCTTTTCTTGAAGCCAATAACGTTTTTGCCAGCGAACAATACGGCTTTCGTAAAAGTCAATCAATAAATAATGCGATTTATAATTTTATACATACAGTAATGGCCAATTTAGATAATAGTAAACCAGCTGTAGCCATGTACTTAGACATGTCAAAAGCGTTCGACCACGTTCGTCATGACATTTTGCTCCAAAAATTAAATGACTATGGTGTTAGGGGTAATGTCAATAATCTCATAAAATCCTATTTAAGCAATAGACACCAAGCTACTCAAATAAATCGAGTATGCCCACTTTCAAAAGAAGAAAAAGTATACGAATCCGAGTTCACAAATGTCCGTTTTGGGGTACCACAAGGTAGCGTATTGGGCCCATTACTCTTTATTGTATATGTTAATGATCTGCCATCAATAACGCACCATCAAATGACGCTTTTTGCTGACGACAGCACAGTTCTGTTTAATTACAACAATATGCATTCTAGCATAAATGTGGAGATTGATATGTTTTTAACTAATGCAACTAAATGGCTGTCATCGAATAATTTAAACATAAATCTGTCAAAAACAAAAATTATGAAATTTAGACAAAATTCTCTAGCATCGCCGCATTTAAATATAACATTCAAAGATACAAATATTGAAGAAATAGATGAAATTAAGTTTTTGGGGTTACATATTGACAGAAGACTTAACTGGAAAAATCACATAGATTATGTCTGTAAACGGTTGAATCAACAGTCATATGCCCTTTATAAATTAAGTAAAATAGCAGATAGGTCTGCTGTTCTTAGTGCGTATCATGGTTATGTCTCTTCCATTTTAAGGTACGGTCTTATTTTCTGGGGCAATTCAACCAACAAAGACCTAGCTTTCAAGGCGCAAAAGCGGTGTATCCGATCAATCGTAAGTATTGATTCAACGGAATCCTGTGTTCCACATTTTAAGGAACAAAAAATTCTATCACTCCCCTGTCTGTTTATTTACGAATGTGCCACCTTCGCTAAATTAAATATTCACCGTTTCAAATTTAGTAATAGAGCCAGACATAAAGACAAAATGACACGTGAACCCCACAAAACTGCTCTTTTCCACAAAAGTGTTTTTTATCTAATCCCCGAGATATATAATAAATTGCCAAAGACTATTAGAGATTTAGATTTCCATAATTATAAAAAACAATTATTTCAATTGTTATTAAATAAATGTTACTATACTTTAAAGGATTATCTCGATGATGTTATTTAATTTTATTTGTTATCATATATTTCTTAATTTGTATTAATTATTTTAATTGAATTTATAATGTATGTCTTATTATTGTAATTGTTGCCTTAAAATTTTAAAATGTTTCGTTTAGTCTAAAGTGCTCCATTTTATATTGTTATACCTATTTAATATGTTTATGTTTAAAATGTCACTAATATTTTAAAAAATATTGTATGCCATTATGGCGGGTCATAGCTGTGTACTATCTCGGAAATATGTAACAACTATTTGCTTACCTATGTACCACAATAAAGAATTTTGTATTTGTATTTGTATTTGTATTTGAGCTGTTAGATCCATTTACCAGCTAGGTTCTCGAGTTACTCTTAGGGAGCGATTTAAGGAGATAGGTATTTTAACTGTAGCGTCTCAATTCATTTTTGCAAATATATTATTTATAAGACAAAATATTCACTTATATGCCAAGAACAGTGACATCCATAGTATAAATACGAGAAATAGGCATAAGTTATGTTCTAGATCACATCGCCTGCATAGGGTACACAATTCATTTGTGGGGCTTGGTATTCGTTTTTACAATAAAATTCCTATTAGTTTGTTAGAGTTGCCCTTTAACTCCTTTAAATGCACAATTAAAAATAAGCTATGTTTAAAAGCTTACTACTCAATTAATGATTATTTAAATGATAAACATTGTTGGTCGCCGTGATAGACACAAGACGGTTCTGTATGGATTTATAACAGTTTTATTCATCCTTATGTTGATAGGCATACATTTCGTATGTAACATTTGTTACCTATTTTTATTTTATTGTTAGTACGATTATACAAATGTAGGTATGGTGTACCTACAAATGTCCAATGAACGATATTTGTTCGGTATTTTTTTTATGTATAATTATATTAATTATAGAATTTAATTATGTATCCACTCATTTTTTTTGTGATAAGGGACAGTGCAGTAAATCAGTATTTGAGGATTTCCTTTTTTGCTTTATATTTGTTTAAACCGGCAACAGTTTCGTCATGCTCCCTTAGTTGTCACTGCCTGCGGTGGCGTTTTGGGTCGGGTCTCCTCCTTCCCTCTAATATGGCGAGGGAGGGGATGGCTGACCCTTGCGTCATACTCGTGAACGGGTGCTGCTTGCGGTGACTGGTCGTTCTGTTGACCTTGGATAAGATCAGTGTCTGAACTTTTATATTATATATATTATACTTTTATATTTCTTAGTACCTCAAACACTTGTTTATCTGGCGCGGTCCCTTAATTATATGCAGTATTATTGTAAAGGCAGCGTGCTACTGGGGAGTTTGTTGCGCCGTTTCTTCTCCTCGGCCGAAGCACTTAGGAAGCGGTGAAGGGTGGGCGATTTAGGGTCGGTTCATCTCTGGCGGGAGGCGCGTCGCGTATTGTCGGTCGCTTGGCGCTGGGGCGGGCGGATGCGTGGTGGGGCGTTCAGCCTTTCACACTCAACTGATGTTGCGTTAGCGCGTCAGGTGTGGGGGTTGGATGTCTCATTGCGTGTTTGTTTGTTCTGGCGTCGCGCGGCTGGTGGTGCGTGGTGCGCTTCCGCCGGATATGAACCGACCCTTAGGGTGCTGTCTATTTTTGTTTGTATTGTTTGACGTTCGATAAGTGCTACTGTGTAGCCTATATTGAATAAAGAATTTTTGAATTTGAATTTGAATTTGTTAATTTTTCAGGAAAACTTCCTTCACAAGTGTTGAATTAGAAACATAACAAATCAATTTAATCTTTAGTTTAAAGTAATTTGAACCTTAAGTCAAAGGGATAAAGTCCAATTTGTATTTCTCGTACGTCGCTAGTTTTCTTACGCACACATAAACCATAAAACATTTTAAATATTTAAGTTGTTAGAACGCGAATAATAAATATTCAAAGAAATTTGGAACTTACTGCAACGAAATAAAGCTTATCTTAATTTACTTCCGACTTTGTAGTCGGCATTTTACATTGTTGTGTCAAAAAGAAGCGAAATCCCTAAAAAATATTGTACGTCATTTCCTAATGTAAACATAATGCATGCGAGTGAGACGCAAACATTTCCCGCCACCCTCTAACCAATGAGCGCCGCACGCGCCGCGGCCGCTCGTGCTGCTGCAGCGCCAAGAGCGGCAACCGCCCGCCTAACATCAAAGACGATTAGTCATCCGCCGACAGCGTGCTATGAATGTTTTGTTATTTATGTTGTGACTTGTGACCTTGACGTGAAGTATTGCACCCGATGGATAGGTAGCTGGGGACCCGTGCAGTGGTCTCTCTGATAAGGCGAGTGGACGCCAGAGGATTTTTATTTGTGGCTGTTATAAAATCGCTAGTACAATTAGGTAACAACTGTCGATGACCTCAAAAGTAAAATAAAACTCGCGTTTGTGACAGTGAACAGTGATACTCGAGTACTAAACTAGCTAAAACACCTTGAAAAAGCCGGTAAGACCTAAAGTGAATCGAAAAATACGGCAGATTATTGAACCATTGTTGTGAATGTGACGAAGAAACAAAGAAAGTTAGTGTTTCTACATAATGTTCAGTTTTGTAAGTACCTACAACTTTGTTCTAATTCCTTCTATGCCGCCTTTTATTACCTACGATTGTAATACGGCTACTCGGGCGCAACCCCTACACGTTACGTTATTGACGATAGGTACCTACATCTCAAAAGATTGAAGGTCACACACCGATTAAAGAACCTACCATTAATATGTCCTATTTATTAAGTTTGATTTACTATTAAACACAATTACTGTGAAATGAACAAAACACCAACACGCGAGTCCCGTTGCCGTTGTGATAGAAATACAGAATCTTAAATAAGTAGGTACCTACGTATTTTACTATTTGGTAAAGTATCTACCTATTTCACTATCAATAACTTATACCAAGATAATATCCAGCTAAGTGTGAACAGTAGTTTTTAGAAATAATTTGGAGTAGAATGAACTTGTAGATGAGAATGTTCGATCATTGAACTAGTGCCCACCTAAACAGCTGACGAACAATTGAACCTACTCACACACGCAGAGCACAGTCGCCTACTGTGCTCTACGTGTGTGCGTATTTAATACGACCATACGTTTAACGTAAAGTTAGGGTATTTATTTCACGAAAAATGACCGGGTTTGGTTTGACTAAATTAAATTATAGTCCTTATTTTGATATTATAATTTAATAAACTAATTGGGGTGTCTGAGGGCCAGAATTATTTTTTTTACACCTTGTATATCTACAGACCAAGAATTTTATCTCCAACACGTTAGGTTTTATACGAAAAATTCCGTATCAAAATCGGTTCAGTAGTTTAGGAGCTACGATGGCATGGCACACACGGACAGACAGACCGATATGTCAAACTCATAACACACCACGTTTTAAAATTTTCTTTACTTAGACGCCTGTAGAAATAAGTATATCACAGAATTCCTATTTAACCGACTTATAAAACAGAGGTCATCATCACCCGACATCGACACACAACTCGCCTCTCATACTTACATGTACTTAAGTACTATTTTAATAGAAATTATAATACACAGGAATAGGCAAGCTTACTCTAAGGCTTAATATAATAGGCATATGGCAGAATACTTGAGCACAACTCAAATTTAAGTAGGCGTTAAGTGTCATTCTGTTGTCGTACCCAGAGACGTTAATGATCACTTAAGGTATTTCTATTTTATTATTTTAGATAAATCAATCCTAAACATATCGGCGAACTGTGGGTGTACATTGGTACACCTCTGCCTACCCCTTCGGGGATACAGGCGTGATGATATGTTATGTTTATATTGTAAATCAAGAAAATCCGTTCTTGATTTACGTCGACGTATGCAAAAGATTGTAGGTTCAAAACCCAGGCAAGTACAAATGTGACCATTTCAAAGTTCAAGTACTTTCTTTATTTCTAAGACACTTCTGACAAACGGTGAAGGAAAACATCGTGAGGAAACCTGGATTACAAAAATTGGGATCTAAAGTCGCCCGCAGAGCAAGCGTGGTGATCAATGCTCGTGCCTTCTCTATATGGAAAGAGGCCTGTGTCTAGCGGGACAGTTACAGGCTGGTATTATTAGGTTAAACTTGGCTTACTTAAGTAGATTAAGATTCCTTATTAAAGATTTAAGTTATCATTAAATATCTTTGATTACCACAATTATAAGTGTAAGAGTCTGATTAACATTTAAGACCGTCTTAAATTTAAGTTGTGTTAAAGTACGGGAGTTACAGATTGTTTCCGAAAGACAGAATTTGTTTATCTTTTTCCAAATAATTGTCAACTTTGATGGTTTTGCCTTTCAGAAACTTAATACCGGATATTTTTCAAAGGCCGAATATTTTTAGAAGCCGAATTTTCAGAAATACTCGATTATTATTATATTTATAAATGTTTATATGGCAAATGTTAATTGTTATTTGAGAGTAAATGTGTTTACAAAATATTGATTTTGAGAAAAGCATCATTAAAGATATTATTTTCTAAATAGGTCTGTTTTATTGCAACATTAAGCTCTTTAGTTTAAATATTCGGCCTAAAATTAACTTAATATTCAAACTATCCGGCCTTAACTATGTAGTAAATCGAATATATTTTACTGGCAACATTAACAAATGCACCCTATACAACGGGCGTACTTAACCAACAAATTTGTGCTAAATAACAAGATATGTGAAAAAGCGATTTGTCGTAACAAATGTCGACAAAAAAAACGCACGTGCGATTTTTAATTTTAACGTCAATTAAGTTTAATATTTAATGCTTGTCGACATTAACGTCAAAAAATCGTGTCGCAAGTCGCAGGGCGAAGAAAATATATAACGTGGAATTAGATAAATATTCAACAATAACAACAAAATATGAAATGCCCGAGAAATATGTCCTACAACTATAAGGCAGAGAATTTGTAAGATAGTCGGGAGATATTGCGATTTTTAGTCGCACAATTTAGTCGCAACGTGGCAACTTAAAATTGAAGAGTAATTACGTATATGCGATTATAAGTCGCATGCGTTAGAGAGACATTGCCGCAAAACAAAAAGGACGGTAAAAACGCAAAAATCGTCTTGCGATTATCGTACGACAAAAAATCGCAGCTCCCTACCGAAACGCAACTAAACATAACTATTTACAATTACAAATGAGTATCACTAATGTTGCTATACGATAATATTATTAATTTTTAATTATGGCAACACAACACAATTTAATTTGTTCATTATTACTTAAAGTATGAGAATTCACAAGTTGTTACATATATTACCTTAAGAATTTAAAAATAGCATAGCTAAATAAATAATAGTTCATAAACATAGCAAATAGCAGTTACAACAAACTGGTAAAGACATCGACGTATGATATGCATAGACTGCTACTATCGCTAGGTTCCCCTTGTGCCAAGCGAGAGCAGTTTTTAGTCTGATCCTAGTACATTTCGTTTTTCTTTTAAGTTAATCTTCGCAACGAGAAACTTATATAAGAAAATATCGATGGTTTTGACATTGTTAGGATAATATTAGTGTTTTAGATAGATTTTTTAAAACGGCAAGCTCCATCTTCGTACATAATTCACGACAACACTAGTTCACACTAGTGCTTACGGTTTAAACTCTGATAGGCTCACTCTATAGTTTCAAATGCAACCTCGTTGGTTAAAGAGCTATTTGCTATTTTTTATTCGACAAAAAAGCATTTTCCTAGTTTCGAAATATTACTTAATATTAAATAAAATCTTTAAACAGAACTTAAAGACGTTTTCTGTCTCTATCTACACTTTAAAGTGACAGAGACAGACAGATAAAACGGCTACTTAAATTTGAGTGTTCTTTGAGTGGCCTTATATGTAACAACTTGCTTAACAAGACAAATCGTGGAGTTAATCTATTTAAGTCGTATATAAGTGCAAGAGGGAACGCAGTGGGCAATATTAACTATTTTCTGGAAGGTATTTTGCCCAACAGTGGGCACAATCTCTACTATTTTCGGATTTTATTAATCTTACAATTATTTTATACCTTAAATTTGGGTTTCTTTTTAGTTAGATTTATTGTTGACCTCCATGGTCGAGTAGCGTACGCAACGGTTTCAAGGTGTCGCTAGCTCTGAGGTCCCGGGTTCGATCCCCGGACGGGTCAATGTAGAAACCAACTTTCCTACATTCTCACGGGTCTGGGTGTTTGTGGTACCTTCGTTGTTTCTGAATTCCATAAAACAAGTGCTGCAGCTACTTACTTTGGGTTCAGAGCAATGTATGTGATGTTGTCCGTCATAGTGACGTGCCTGTTGGTCTAGTGGTTAGTGACCCTGACTGTAATACCGGAGGTCGTGGGTTCGATTCCCACTCTGGACAAATGTTTGTGTGATGAGTACGATCATTTGTTCTGTGTCTGGGTGTAATTTATCTATAATACGAATGTATTTAGAAATATATAAGTATGTGTTATCAGTTGTCTGGTTACCATAACACAAGCTCTGCTAAGCTTGGGATCAGATAACCGTGTGTGAGATTTCCCGGAATATTATTATTAGTTAATATTGCCCACTGTTATACCATAACAAGACAATCTAAGGCACTATCACATATATTACGGTGGTATGTTAAAACTATACACTTATACCCATCATATTACAAGCCTAGTACATAGCTGCTTAACTTTGAGGTCATTTATTCAATTTTGTGACTATTTAAAGCTGCAGTTTTATGATTTTCTGTTAATATTGCGACACAAATTTATTTTTAAATACATTTTGTGAGGTGTGTCTTGCAATAAATGTCGGACTCTCAGACACTCGGTGTATACACTGAGTGTCTAGTGTCTTGGGTCGTAGTTTGAAGATGATTATAAGAAATATTTTACAAAAGGCATTTTAATAAAATATCTTGTAATACATATTTGTACTGATTTTTATACTCACTGAGATTCTTACCAGTGCTTACACAGGGTGCTACAAAAATGTGTAGTCATATTTGAAATACTTTTTCGGCTTACAAAAAAGAACAACTTTGTTTAAGAAAACTTAAAAAAAAAATATCTTCCGTTACAAATTTTGATAAGTTGATAATAATATAAGCATAGAGAGGCAAATTTTTTTGTTGGAATTTTACGAAAAATTTCCTTGAAAAAAAAAACGAAATTTCTATGGGTAGAAGCAGTATTACAATTATGACTACGTATATCCGTAACACCCTGTATATTAATATTAACATCCCCAGTTACAAAACTTTGAAGCTATTACAATTACTGTTATTTCTTAAACTGGTCCATTTCGTATTTAATACTACCTATTACGATACTAGGTATTTCTGATATATAACAGATACATACAACAGATATATCTTGTATTAAGAGTATTATACTCGTAAGCGTAATTACTGCAAAACCTGTGGAAATAATTTATCCGTAGATTGATTTCTGAGTTTACTTTGAATTCTTATCTTTAGTTGAAAAATCCATCTTTTAATATGTTATGAAGTAGATCAGCTAGATTAATAAGAAATACTAGACCAATATTTTTCTTTTAAAATTTCACGACTTCATATTGTTAATTAATATGTATTTAGAAAGCAAAAATATTGTGTCTAATATGTTTTATTATCTAACTAAATTGATTTTAGCGACCTTGTCAATTTAAGCCGTGTATAAAATAAATAAAAATGATTTCAAATGATTTGAAATATGACGTATAATAAACTCAAAAAGTACTAAAAAGTCTTTCATTCCTGCACGATATATTAACAATAAAAAAACATGATTTTACAAGTCATAATATTCCCAAGTGTATACGTTTTAACATTAAACGAAATAACTAGTTATTTCATACAAACCAGTTACTTTAAGAACTAGCTATTTCAAGAACTAGTTAAATCAAGAACCAGTTAATAACAGTTCCTAACAATTAACGGCTGTATCGTTAGCGTTCACATCACTATCAATCGCCGGCAAGTTATTTATAATAGAGCACAAGCTCTGTACATTATTATTAATCGCGCTATCATTTACATTTGTGTCCTGTCGTGAATTATCGTGATTCCCGTTATTGCCGTTATTGTCGTTATTTGTGGGGTTCAGAGACCTGTCTCTTACTGTAGCGTTATTTTCCGTGACAGAAGTATCTCCGTTAAAAGAACTAGTTGTAGCAGTAGAGCTACTCGGGATAGCTTGTGTGTTGTTAACGTTATTTCCGCTGGGGTTACCTAACTCGTCATAACACGGCGGCATTTCTATATTATTCCTAGCTTCTTCATCAACTCTAGCGTTTAAACCTTCCCTGCTTAAATACTCTGGAGGAGGACCGAAAAACTTACATCTCATCGCTTCATTATAAGGCGGCGGCCGCGTACCGTCGGGCAAAACCGGATAGTTCTCGAAATTAGCTCCCAAAAGCCGGATAGTCCGACCGTTTAGGGTATACGTATCATGTGACGTCATTCGCACAAAGTCTAGATCGTCGATGTTAATTTCGGCGACATTCGGAGTATCCGGCCTCCGGTCTGTTTCGGCTCTTCGTCCAAACCGAGGGATAGTTAACTGGAACCTGCCTAACTGTAGAGTTAACCGCTGCCTGTCTAACTGATCGATGACTCTTTCTAAAGTATTGTTGGAGTTTCGCCTCATATATTCTACTGGTGTTGCCATGTAATTTAAGTCGCGGCCAAAGTCGCCGGTTTCGGGGTTTGTGAAGTAGAACTCGGAGGTGTTGAGGTCGCAGTAGGTCGGACTTCTGTAGTTGTCTAGGGTTCGAGTCCTAGTCGGTGAGTTGTTGAGAGATGTGGAGCGAACGTTTGTTAATTCTACGTCACTTTGTGTTGGTACCTGAAATTAATTTGTTGTTGAAGATTTTTATGACATACTTTTGAGTAGTAATGAATTAAATAAGAATTGTAATTATTTGCTTCTATATTAAGATTATTAACTACTAGTCATAAGGTCAAAATTACTTTCTGACATTTGTTGCAACTTTCATTTAAAGGTTACTTTTTTTCAGGTATTTTACCAGCATTTAGAAGGTAATGAACAAAAAAAAAACAATTGATTTATGAAATTATTAATTTATACGTTCACACCCACGGACGTCGTCGTCAGAATGACATGCTAACGAAAGGCTCAATAAACAATATTCATCAAAATCAATTCATCCAGTCAAAAGTTCAGCAGTAACACACATAATCGAATTGACAAGATCCTCTTTTTTTGATGTCGACGAGATTTAACTTTTCGTGTGCCCAAAGTTACACAGCTCGACATAAAAAAATAATTGTTTTAAGTCGGACATTTGGCGCATTTTTTCTTAGGTCGAACAGGTTTACTTGAGACAAGCGAAAGGTTAACACTTAACACTAGGCCTTACCTGTCGGTACCGCGAGGAGAATATAGCGGAGAGTCTCGCGAGGCCGAAGCCCGGCGCCGCAGCCGGGGGCTCCTCCGCCGCAGGGGGGGCCTCCGCTGGCGGACACTCCGACCCACACTGCTTGTGTAGAAGGATAGTGGGATAGTTACTAGTATCCGGCTCTCGGTATATTATGTTTTAGTGTCTAAACACACAATGCCGGAAAAGCGACCGAAGTTCAGAACAATTACGCTTGCAATGCTTTTTGAATTACATCGCGTCATAGCGTGCAGCCTAACTTCGGTCGGGCGTAAGTTTAGCGGCAACTTATCCTGTGAGCACACATTATACGCGACCGAAGTTTGCTTTGATTGCCAACGAAGATCACTGGCAATCGAACCGAACATCGGTCGAACCGAATTTCTGCCGCGTAAGTTCGGCACTTATGTGCCGTTAGTCAAGCACGTCAGAACGTAAAATCAGCCGCCAAACTTCGGTCGTGTAACTTTGGCACAGTGTGTTTAGACACTTAAGGTAGTGAGTACTACATGGTAAGTAAATATTCGGCCGGAACAGGGGATAGTCATTTAAGACATTAATTTAAACAGTTATAGAATTTTATGAATAATAAGGGATATATAATATTTAAAAGATAGTTGACGTGTTAAAATTTACTTCTGATAATTTTCTGAAAGCGATATTCCCTATCAATAAAAAAAATATCAGAATTAGGATAAGTTTATACAATTAGGACCTACACATATCATACACACAATTTTTTTTTCAGCAATTTGACACAATTTGTTTCTAAAAAAAAAAGTCTTTTAAAAAAACCTCTAAAAGGACAATATATAACTATAATGTTACCTGTAGCGCATGTCGCGGCGACGCGGCGGGCGAGGCGGCGGGCGAGCCCTCCAGCAAGCGAGACGCCTCGTAGCACGGCGGGAACCCAGCCGGCTGGAGGGGAGAAACATAACATACATATCATCACGCCTGTATCCCCGAAGGGGTAGGCAGAGGTGTACCAATGTACACCCACAGTTCGCCGGTATGTTTAGGTCCCATGTAATAGGGGGCGAGCCTATTGCCACTAACCGGGCACAGATCCAAACTCCGACCTGCTACTGAGTATTTCATAGAAAAACCCAATAACACCTTGGTCGACTCGGGAATTAAACTCAAGACCTCTAGCGTAGCAGTCGCGCTTAGCACCACTAGGCCAACGAGGCAGTTTGAAATTCAGATACAACGAAGGTACCACAAACACCCCGACCCAAGACTATGTAGAAAAGTGACTTTCTACATTGTCCCGTCCGCTGATTGACCCCGGGACTAGGGCATGGATACCGGTAATCGGTAATACCGAAAAACCGGTAATACCGAAGAAATTACGGAATTTTGTAATACCGGTATTAAGGCTTACAAAACCGGTATTTCGGTATTGATTCGAATTAATAGACCATAGCCGCCGTTTTAACCGTTTTTTTTTCTTTAAGAATCTTTTGAAAAGCTTAACAATTATGTTGATAATTTCTTCAAATATATTTAGTCAAGTTTCGGTTTCAGTTTTGGTTTCGGCCGGAAGTGGCCGAAACCGAAACTGATTTTGGTGGTTGTCGTGCACACTGGCCTAACTTCGTGTCGGGAATTGTCGTGCGCGTAGTATCCGAAATATAGAGTACAGAGTACTGTAGCAACAAAACTTAGTCAGTGCGTTATCGCCCCACGCAGACATTTTTTATAGGTTACATTTTGATAGAACTCTGATGTGAGTTTTTGTTTCGTTTCTTTACTTGAATCCATCAATATATACTAATATAATAAAGCTGAAGAGGCCAATAGGAACGAAGCAGGAGTAAAAAAAGTCAAAAAACGGGGAAAATTATCATATTTGAAAACTTCCGTTGAGTGTGATGCGTACACGGTACGAGTTACCCAAAAAATATGTATGAAAGAATTGTTCCTCTTTAAATGATCTAAAAGAATGTCTGCAAAAGTATATGTCTATCTTTAAAGATTTACAAGTACTATAAACTTATTTAAGGTTATTAATTTTGGTTGAAATTAATGCATTATTTGCTATACCTTACTCCATAATATTAACAAATATTAGATTTGTTTAACAACTTTATCGCGATCGTTATAATAGAAATTGACGCGGATGAAGTTGCGGGACCAGCAGTGATTTGTATAGTTAAATATTGAACAAATCAAGTAAAATCTAAAAAAAATGTGTTTAATTTGTTAAGTTACGTTTGTTTAGGTAAATTTATTTCAAGATTTGTTTTTCATTTCGATGACCTATTCATTAGCTATTGACCACATGAGTTTCGGTTTCGGTTTCGGCCGAAACTTAAGCCACGGCCGAACATTCGATTTCGGTTTCGGCCGGAAAACCAGTTTCAGTTGGACTCTAATTAAAATATACAAATGAATAATTGCTATTAAAGATCTCATATACTTAAGGAAGAAAGAAGCTACAATCGTTTAAGAAAAATGTTTTTTTTTTTTTGTTAAAGAATTGTTGATTTTGGTTATATTTTTTTTTGTCATATATTAAAATGTTATTTTACTTTATTTGAGTCCTACGAACAATCAATAATAAATACCGAAAAAATACCGAAATACCGGTATTTCGGTATTGATAATTACAATACCGAATAAAAACCGGTATTTCAAAATTAGCAATACCGACATGCCCTACCCGGGACCTCAAGAGCTAGCGACACCTTGAAAACCGTACTAATATACGGTAATAGCTAGTTTACTACCATTTCGCTAAGCAAATACTAATAACCTTCCTCACCACTTCATAATAATAATTATATCTCTCAAAGGTTTGAAGAAGAAAGCTCAATTTTGAGATAAGCTCGCCTGTGAACATCAACTTTAATTAATATATGGTTTAGTAAGGAAGTTAATAATAATATTGGATGGAAATTAGTCTAGTGTATTCTACACATTATAAGCTACATTTACACTTAATTTTAAGACAATATCTTAACGAAGTTAGAAGTAATACCAGTAAAAACACAGGCAATACCTTATTTAGTCAAAAAAGTTTTACATATTTTTGGTAGTAAAGCTAGCGCAGATTCTAACCCATTTTCCTAAGCTGGTTTACTGAAAAGTTATATCTATCCAGGGGGGGCGAAGAGTATATGAGATAAACAGTAGATTTAAAGAAAATACTCCAACCCTGGATGCCAATTATAAGAAGCTAAAATTGTCAACATGTGGGGTATGCTGGTGACCTGTGCTTATTACCCTCTACATGAGGAGAGGCCTGTGCATCAGGGCTCGTGCCCAGTCCTGTGCAAGCTGCAGAGCACGTGCCTATAGCTTGTGCAGCTGCAGGGCGGGTGTGTCCTACCTGTGCATACTGCAGCGAGTAGTGATGTCGTGTGGCTCGCAAGGCGTGTGCAAGCTGCAGGGCGGGTGTGTCCTACCTGTGCATACTGCAGCGAGTAGTGATGTCGTGTGGCTCGCTCGGCGTGTGCAAGCTGCAGGGCGGGTGTGTCCTACCTGTGCATACTGCAGCGAGTAGTGATGTCGTGTGGCTCGCTCGGCGTGTGCAAGCTGCAGGGCGGGTGTGTCCTACCTGTGCATACTGCAGCGAGTAGTGATGTCGTGTGGCTCGCTCGGCGTGTGCAAGCTGCAGGGCGGGTGTGTCCTACCTGTGCATACTGCAGCGAGTAGTGATGTCGTGTGGCTCGCTCGGCGTGTGCAAGCTGCAGGGCGGGTGTGTCCTACCTGTGCATACTGCAGCGAGTAGTGATGTCGTGTGGCTCGCTCGGCGTGTGCAAGCTGCAGGGCGGGTGTGTCCTACCTGTGCATACTGCAGCGAGTAGTGATGTCGTGTGGCTCGCTCAGCGTGTGCATAGCTGCGTAGTGCTGCGCGCTTCATGTGCATCTTGCAGATCGCCGACACGAGCAGCACTACTGCTATCATGAAGATTAGGGCGCACGCTGGGGACAACAATACAAAAATATTAGTTTTTAAGTTGAAAATTAAAGAAAAATTCCGATAATAATATGTTTCAAAGTAAAATACGGGTATTCAACGTCAACGTAGTGTGTGTGACTCACCTGTGACAGTGTAGATGGTGGACTGTATGAAGCCGTAGTCATCGCCCGCGTGCCGGTCCTCGAACAGCGGCGGGTACTCCACGTCTACGTACCCTGTTGGGGGTCAAATGTAGTTATTGGGGGTCATTAGTAGTAACTATAGTCATTGGGGTCAATAGTGATAACTAGTCATTTAGGTCATAAGTTAAACATATTGTAAAACATATTGTAATAATCAACTATAAACTTGTACACAAGACCCCATTTTCAAAAATCACTCTTTCCCTATTACTTTTTCCTTGTCCCCTTTATCCCAATATTTACCCACTTAACCCTACTTTTTCCAATCATTTATCACATTTTAACACAATATAAAAATACACATTTTCCGATATTTACCAAATCTTTTATAACCATTTTCCCAGCTTACCCCCACATCACCCCATCATATAATAAACAATACCAGTCGACCCCACTCACCTTCCAGCCGGGAGTAGCGCGGATGCTCGTCGCAGCACGACGGCTGCTGGCAGAGCGGCGAGCTCGTGCGGCAACACGCCGACTCCGATATACAACGACCCGTAGAACAGTTTAATTTGTCGCTACCTGTGTGTTAAGATATAATTGTATACTGTGAATGTTGCCTTCGCACGACTCATAGTTACCCTTGGATTCTGTATGAATACACAATTTATACATTAGATAACTAATTTATTAATTATTAAACGAGTGGGGAAAGTCATTTTGTAAAATTAATATAAGTAGATTTTTATGACACAGAGAATGTCCCGTGCATAATTATTACCCCATGTAGTTTTTTCAGGCCCACAACTTTATCTATTTTGACCCCATTGTTGCCACTTTCTGCCCACACGACCCCCTAGAGATCCCATATTCATGCGCAGAGAGTGTCAAACTTTTACCCCATGTAGTTTCCATGAAGCCCACAAAATCAACCACTCGTTAATTGTTTATTTATTTTCATTCGAATTTTTCTTTCTATTTTGTCGCAAGTGTTTAGTTATTAAGTTAAAACTGTTTTAGACTATGTATAATAATATTTCGGGACAACTTACACACGGTTATCTGATCCCAAGCCAAACAGAGCTTGTGTTATGTAAACCAGACAACTGATAAACATACTTATATATTTCTAAATACATACATATTATACATAAATTACACCCAGACACCTCATGACACAACCATGTGTCCTGGGTGGGTATGAGCACGCGGTCCGGTATAGCAGTCAGTACCGGTAGTATCGGTATGTATACTCACGCGCGCAGACGTGCGGCGGGCACATGTGCGGGGCCTCGTCCTCGGCGCGCTCGCAGTCGCGGCGGCCGTCGCACACGTACTGCGGCGCCATGCAGCGCTGCCCGCACCAGAACGCGCCGCGCCCGCAGTACTTGGGACCTACACGACCAACGTAACACATTACATACCGTCACGCCTGTATCCCCTAAGGGTCAGACCGAGGAGTACCAATGTACACCTACAGTACGCCGAGATGTTTAGGTCCGTAGGTAACCGGGCACAAATCCAAACTCCAACCTGCTACTGAGAATTTCATAGAAAAACCCAATAACACCTTGGTCGACTTGGGAATCGAACCCAAGACCTCTATAGCGTAGCAGTCGCGCTAAGCACCACTAGTTCACTACTGCCTTCCGCTCGCAATTCTGACATCATAGATGTCCAATAACGCTACAATACACACTTAAATCTTTCTGCAAGTCATAATCCATATAAATCTAAATTATAACCATTAACTTCTTTGTCTCAAAATCGGAACAATCACCAAATGTTTAAATCGCGTTTGTCATCTACGAAAAGAAGGGGTAATTTCAACTCACAACATAAGTGAAAATTACCCCCGCTCCTCTACAGTATACAGGACAATAGAACATAACCACGTAAATCACTCAAAAACAGATAAATTTCTTCAACATAGCCATTCAACGTGGCAATGCAGCCAGCCTTCTGGGCACTTTCCCCGCCATTGACAAGGATGACGATGAGTTCTTTGACGCCGTTTAGTTTTTATTTATGTAAGTTTTAATTTTAGTATAGTTAGAGTTTTTTCTTATATTAGATTTAATTGTGTATTAATAAATATAAAAGAATTTCTGCAACCAATCAGTAGTTTAACGTGATATAAGTGAGACTTACCCCTAGTCTGCACGAGTATATACTTGGTGACGCTGAAGGGTGGCGCTGAGCACATGTACTGCCCGCTGTCCGACTCCTGAAGGTCGTGCTTCGTGAGCGTACTGCTTGAGGTAGGCCCTTTTGGCTCCACTTTGAATGTTCTGGAAGGAAATTGTAGTTACAGGCCGGTATTCTAGCCAAGTGATGATTCTACATGGAGAACACTGATCGAATAGTCCCAATGTAGGAAAGCAAACAGTCAAAATCACGTGACTAAAAGAAAAGAAATAGGTATATTGGCTACAGAGGCAGCAAATGTAGATTTGACGTGAAATTATTGACAAGATTAAAAGTTACGTTACGAACATAATTTGGACAAGCGGTCGTCATGACTTTGTACTGGAAACAATAACGGTTTTCTTGCGGGTCTACTGGTGGGGATTAAAAAAGGATCTTATTGAATCATTGTGGCTACATTATTCGGATCAAAAGGCTTTCTAATGGGTTCAAAATCTAAATTTTCCTGGGGTCAAAAACATAATTTTCCTGGGACAAAATCTAAATTTTCCTGGGGTTCAAAAACATCATTTTTCTGGGGTCAAAAACACAGATTTTTGGGGTCAAAATCACAATTTTCCTGGGGTCAAAAACCACTTCTGCGGTTTTTTGTTGTTTTAATTCCTTTTGTTATGTAGATAACACAACAGCTACTTACACATCGCTCGTGCCGTTCTCCTTCATATAGTTCCACACGTACACTCTGTGGGCGAGCTCGCCGCGCAGCTCGCACACGAGCGTGAGGTTGTCGTGCACGCGGCGCACGAGCACGTCCGTGTAGTCGGGCTCGCCGGGAGTGTACAGCACTAGGGAGGGGGCCGGAATGTCGCCCGTACCTAGAAGAAAGGTGGTTGGTATACCGGCCGCTGAGAGAATGCGTGAGTGACAGGTCGTGGTCAACAGGACGATAAAACTTTACCGAGGCAAAGAATTTACGACGAAAAAATACTGATTCCAAAATAACGATCTGAAATCACCAATCTGCAATTGAGCAAGCATGGTGATCAATGCTTGTGCCTTCTCTATATGGTATGAGGCCTGTGCCCAGCAGTGGAACTTATATATATTAGATAATTCCAGCTAAGTACATAGTTACGATCCTGTAGTAAAATGTGTAAGCAGTTTAAGAAATATTTTTATGAACAAGTTTCTGATAAATAAATATGTATAAATAACTATCCTATCAAGAATATACCATAGCATAGGCATATATACGCTAGCTGTAGGCAGTAAAGCTAGTAAACTAGAGCTTATTGTTATAAATGCGGACACCATCACATACATTGCTCTGAACCCAAAGTAAGTAGCTAAAGCACTTGTGTTATGGAATTCAGAAACAACGAAGGTACCACAAACACCTTGACCCGAGATTATGTAGAACAGAGCAGCAATATCCATGGCCCTTTAAAGACTTTATGTGGCACTCAACTACAGAGGGTGTTCCAAAAATAATTTTGTACAGTACAGGAACTAGAAAATCAAAACTTCGTGTTTTCCACTTTTAGTTTGTAAATTATGTCTACTGACTGCTTGGCTTAAAAATCATAAACATAGCACATTAGTGTGATCTACAAACATTGGTGGATCACACAAATGTTTGGCAAACTATCAATGTCGGAATATCAACAAAATTATGTGCTTTACATATGTGACTGATTCTATATAAGACTTTATTTCTAACTAAAGAAATGAATTTTGTATGTAAACATAAGATAAATATATCGTAAATAAAAAAAAAATAGTCTACATATCTATGTATACAGGATTTAAAATATATTTTAACTGTACTAACAACATGCTGAACTTTTAGTGATCCTGCCTTCTAAACCAAAGGTTGTGGGTTCAACTCCCAACCAGGAAAAATCTTAGTATGCCTGTACATGTGTTCTGTCTCTCAGTGTAATTTATAAATACTAACGTTTTAGGAAATATACAATATTAAACGGACAGCAAATAATTGAGAACAAGACATGAAGATGATGACAGAATTGTTTATCAGTTTACAGTTGCCTGGTTGCCATAACACAGGCTCTGGCCTGATTGGGATCAGAATTCAGATTCTTATGTGTGTTGTCCACAATAAGTTTCGGAAAATAAAATTTGGAATTTAAAAAGTTATGCGTGATCATACATAAAAAAAATATATAGATATGCGTCGAAGTGAGAACCTCCTCTGTTTTCGTCGGTTAAAAAAGAATCTATGACACGTCATAATGTATTATTCTCCAGTTATTTTCCAACAAACAGGTAGTACAAAATGAATATGAATTGTTTCTATTAGCAATAACTTATGACAATTAACCAACAGATAACATGCATAAATTGATAACTTAAATTAATATGTATGAACTAAATGTGCCAAGTATCTATTAATTACAGTAATTTATAAACAAAACAACAAGGATAGTGGACCAAAAGTGAAAGGATCTCTAATTCTAATACCGTTAGGTTACTATGATACAAAAAATTAGCTTTTTTGGTGGATATAGTAAAGTATGCAAGGTAAATATTTATCCTGTTGCATTCTGAGATAAATTTAAAGTATTTTGACGCGAGCCTTGTTCTTAATTGATAAGCCAAACTAACAACCACGGCCAAATCGAAATTCAAGGCTAAAAAACCTGTATCGAACCAAAAAAAATATTTTTGGAAGATGCCAAAATTTGGAATTTTTATGAACTGTAACACTAGTTCTAATAGTTAGTCCTATAGTACTTACATGTTTTTGAACTATACAGAAGTAGAATAACACTAGGTAACACACTGTTGAATGACGAAAACATTTTTATTTACTTTTTACACATTTTCAATTATTGACATTCAACAAATTACGCCATTTTTGTTTCTTTAGGTATTTACGTTCCGAATTACATCGATTGTTGACGTTCGTAGATGAAAATAGTTCTCTGAAACCTGAGTTGCTTAAAAAAGCTGCAATTAAGTTTTTAAATTGATGTAAAGTTAAATACTGTACAATATTACTTAAGTGACCGTAGCACTTAAAACTTGCTCTCATATTTGTACATTTTTTGCTTGACATTTATATTTTGTTTAGCGTGTATCGAAACGTTTACAGATTACACGTTTTATTTAACGCAGCAATCAAATTTATCAATCATACTTCATATAAGCGTGATCTCAATAAGACTAACATATTTACATGTAATTTAAATCTTGATTACATAATTTATAATTTCTGTTCCTTCTTATGAACATACTACAGCGCTTAATGCGTAAACTTTTTTAGTAAGAAGAAAATAATTTAGAGGAAAGGATCGTAATTACAATTTTATATTCTTTAGCATTAGACACTAGCTCTCTTTCCCCCTCTTCGTAAATTGTTAGACTGAGAAAGAGGCAAAAAGTAGGGCTAACTTTACGAACTTTTTGTTTCTGACAGTGCAAAGCAGTTAAATGTCAGATTGACTGAGTCACGAAAACAAGATTTGAGCTTGAGCCACTTATTTATAATTTGTTGATAAATCTGTGAAATCATTCCAATTGTTATTGAAACTGGTCTGTGATATATTGTAATATATTAAACAATAATCTAAAAACAAAACAATGGATCTAACTCGGCTACCAAACGACAAGAAGCTTCAACTTTGCAGATGGTATTTCAAAGGTATGTTATTTTCTTTTTTAATTGTATGAACGTTGAACTCTTTAAAATGATCCTTCAATTATTAAACATTTACATGTCTTCTTATGCGTAAAAGCTTTACCATCAACACACAGCAAAGGATCATTTTATAAAAAGTCGAATGGTTGTTAAACTCGATATTTTTTGGATACTTATTGTGATTTCTGTATTTTCCAGTGGGCTGTCTGCTCTTACCATTTGTGTGGGCTGTGAATGCCGTGTGGTTCTTTAAGGAGGCCTTCATGAAGCCTCCGTATGATGAACAGAAGCAGATTAAGAAATGTAAGTAGCTTTAGTGTCCTTTGTTGCAGAGTTGTATGGCAGATGTTTATGGTAATTTTCATTGTCCCCTGTATTTTGTTCAATTAACCTATTAGTAACTATGGTAAATTCCTTTATTTCTAAAAATGGTGAAGCATAAAATGATTGATACCTACTGTGAACTAAAAGTTTACTTACCCAATAAAAAATATTTAAATAGGTACTAGCCTAAATTTGGAAACACTCAAATATCAGTGAAAATCATAAAAAAATCTTTACATAGCTGCACCGCAATTAAGTCCAATTTATTCGCTCTATACCTAAACCAATATTTATTGGGTTTTTCGTATTACAATTGACTTATTTATTCATTGAAATAAAACTACTTTTTACGGATTTTTTCGCGGTTTATATTAAGATTTTAAGTCCCGACGTTACAGTCTACTCGTGACCATGATACCTGCAAAGGTGTCGATACGTTTTATTAATAAAAGTAGTTTTATTTCAATGTCTAACATTCGCGTAAACCTAAGAAACCAATATGTAACTTATTGATTCATTCATTTTCCAGATGTAGTAATGAGTGCGGCAGGCGCGGGGGCGTGGGTGGCGGTACTCGCGGTGTGGGTGACGGTGTTCCAACTGCAGAGAGTGGCGTGGGGACCCACGGGAGACGCGCTGTCCTTCATAGTGCCGCTAGGAAGAGCCTAGTTAACAGATGATAGTGTGTGATTGAGGACCGTAGTGTACGTGAGATTTGTTCTGTATATTTGTAAGATAATAATTGGAAAAATGTGTTAGAAGTATTAAATGTGTTTACGTGACAATTAACAACTTTGGTTGGATACAAAAAAATATGTATGAATAAATGGAATAAGTTTGTACCTACCTATTGATTCCAATTCGATTTGTAAGTGTGTTCAATGAATTTAAAAGATATGTGTAAATGAATTATTGGTTTTATCTAAAATTGTTGTATTGTATTACATAACAATCTTTTTACATGAAATCCACAAGGAAAATTAAAGACTAGTTCCATTTGAAGACCCAAATATTTTTCTGGTTGTTGGTGGGCTTTGACAGCAACGCTAGTGGCGCCCACTAGTGAGCGCATGTTTAATATAATTTGAAACTGCTAGCTTGCTAGTTACCTAAAAACTATTAAAAAGTTATAAATATTGCCACCCTTAGATATTGTTTAAGAAGAAAACTTGTGTAGTTATATCTAAATTATAGGGAATGAAAAAGGCAGAAGCTAGAATTTAGATATTTGTAAGCTTTGCTTAGAAGGTAATCAACAAGTATGGAAGCTTTTTATACCAAACTGCAGAATGATAATATAATTCATCAATTAGTGTTTTAATGTCGCCAATGACGCTGCAGTTAGTGTGGACAACTACTGGGCGCAGCATATTTAAACTTGAATATACAATTACCATCGACTCAAAAAGAAGAAGAATTGGTGTTTTTAATTACATATGCATATGTAGTGTTTAGCCAACAAAATAAAAAAAAATACTATGAACTGAGAATTGTTTTGAAAATGTCCATAACCTTGCTTTAGTTATAATAATTATAAGTACCTACCTAATTTAATTTGTAACTATAAATAAAGAAAACAATAATAATTGAATATTTATTTATCACCTTACCTACATACAATTATTAGTTAATTGAAAACCTTTGCCCAGCAGTGGGATTGCCATAATAGGGTAAATGAAACAAAATAGGCAGTATCACATCACATATAATACATTATGTACAGACAAAACAATATGTAAACATTTAAAATGCAGGTAGTCATGCCAAGATGGTTTTATAATAACTATTAATGGCGAATATCTTATAAAATACTATACTTTACATTTATTGCTGCTAGACCAACACTTTTAAATAAGGAGCCCCATTATTGTAGGCCTGGATTGGTACACCACTAGATATTTTTTATTCAATAGACAATTTGACATCTGACATATTTTCTATTAAAGAAAATGCAAAATTATTCTTCAGATAATCTGGTGCTGGGGAAACCAACTCGGTATTCAATTTAATCTGAAATGCAACAATGTGATTGGTGGACCAAAATACAGGTAATTAACTTTTTTAAATTATTTAATCCTGTGGAAAATTAAGTGTTCTTACCTACTTGAATAGTTTCATATAGTATTTTATAATCATCAGCCATGACAGTTTACTAAATCCAATGATATTCTAATAAACAGATATGTTATAAGCGTGCAATCGTGAAGACTCGAAAACGTCCTAATTGGGACGTATTGCCATTAACAACAACACTATTTGTCTCTTTTTTTCTTATGGGTTTTATCGCGCTATCTCTTTGGCTAGCTGCCGCACTGCGCGGAACACTTTTTTCGATTGTTTTGTATGTGTATAACATATCTGTTTATTAAAATATCATTGACTAAATCAAATAAAAAAATAGTCAGACATCCAAAGAGTTATAAGAGAATTACGTCAATTTTGTAAGACTTCATAAATTCGGATTACATATGATTATTATATTACTAGGATGATTTATATGATTATTACTTATTTTACTTAACTCTTTTATACATAGCGTGTTTAAAGGAATTGTCAAACAAAAAAGCTAGAATAGGACAAGGCTGTATGACTTGAAGCTTTGCCTTCATCAAAAAATCATTAAAACGTGAAATAAAACTACTTTTTACGGATTTTTTCGCGGTTTATATTAAGATGGTCACGGGCAGACTATCCGTGTCCGAGTCTACCCGTGACCATGATACCTGCAAAGATGTCGAAACGTCGGGACTTAAAATCTTAATATAAACCGCGAAAAAATCCGTAAAAAGTAGTTTTATTTCAATGATTGTTTCAATGTCTAACATTCGCGTAAACCTAAGAAATCAATATGTAAATCAGTTTGACAGCTGTCACTGGTAATTATGGCGCGAATTTAAAACTACGCTACGTAAGAAGTTAAGAAATAAGTTTATTGATAAGTATAATTCTATTTAATAATTTAAGTAGAATTAAATTATATATCAGATTAACTAACTAAGCACCATTGGCAATGTTTATCAAACGAATGTAATATCAATGCATCTCTTTCTTACCAACGTCATTAAAAAAGGATAGAAGATTTTTATAGTAGTAGTAGAAATGGCGAACTTTAGATAATCTTTCTATCCTTTTCACACGTTCTAAGTAAGAAAGAGACAAGTATATTAGCTAAGTTTGTGAATCGAATCATTGCCATAATATTTATTCTTAATCAAAATAATACGAAAAGGAAATATGAAAAAATAAATTGTACTACAGATTAAAAAGAAAAAAGTAACTTAAAATAAAGCGTCTATTTACAATAATAGGCTTTTATTTTAGTATAATTTTAACTTTCTAGAATTTATTAATAATGGTGTTTATATGGCTAATAATTTTGGTTACCTAACATTTTTTTTAATGTAAATTTTTATTTGTATTTATTTATTAGAAAATAAAAATCAAATTTCTGTAAATGAGGAATACAAGTTACATCGAAATCGGTTTAGTCCTTCAAGATACAGACTTTTCAATAACATATGTAATTAAGATTTTTCCACCATTCTTAATGAATCCTATAAATCGAGTCACATAGCTGCTTATACCACATAATGATATAACAGTTAAATTGTCTGGTTACTTTAACCACAGCCAATCGTAGTCAAAATTAACTCTTAGAAACTAAAAAAACCTTTCAACATTGGACAGAACCTTGGCTCAAACGTTTGTGAACACCGTCCAACACAATACTGAGAGAAAATTCAACTAAATATTGGATCAAATGTTCGGCCAATGTTTGTTGTTAACGTCCAATGTTTGTTTCGTCGTTACTTTATTAATTACAATAGAGTCAGCAAAAATCATATGTACTGTAAAAAGCTTAATGGTAACAATTTTTTAATTGAAATTGGACTTTATTGCTTTAAAATAAAGAACTATATTCCAATTATTGCCACTTAGATGAGGTTAATATTTTTTAAACCGACTTCAAAAAAGGATGAGGTACTCAATTCAACTATTTTTTTAAGTCTTTTTTATGTTTGTTACCCCATAACTTTCGACTGGGTGAATCGATTTTGATGATTCTCTTTTTATTTGAAAGCTGGTGCTTTGGCCCACTTCTAACAATCCATAAGAAAACCATACGTCTTATTTTGAAGTCGGTATTTTTATGTATTTCTAGTCCAAAATGCTCGTTCTCTGTATGAGAGGCCTGCAGTGGGACAGTTACAGGCTGGTGTTATTAACAGCTTCGGTAATGGCGCCCACCGTGGGGCTGACGTCATCAATGACTTTTGCTGACCTACTGTATAATTATATCTATCTCTCTTTTTCTCCTTATAACTGTTATGTTGCGTCTCGCTCTAGCTCGTTCACTCGATTCTGACGCGCGGTGGTGACGCCATTCGTCTCTCTTGTCGTATCTTATGTAGTTCCGATCTTGCTATCCTGTATTATTAAATAAATAATTAATTATAGAAAAAAATGGAATTGATTGATTAAGATTATTGAATGATTAAGAAATAATCAGATTCTATATCTCCATTCCCCACAAAATATGAACGAAAAAGTTTGTATTATTGACCGGTGTTACAAATGTAATAACGATGGGATAAATTCTGGCGGTATCAAAATATGTTGGGGTAAGTTGTGGCGGTGACAAAATATGTTGGGGTAAGTTGTGGGGGGTGACATAATATGTTGGGGTAAGTTGTGGCGTTGACAAAATCTGTTGGGGGAAAATTGCATCATTCCAACTTAAAAAAGCTAGCTGTTCATAAAATGATAATATTAATTACCTTAGCAGAAGGAAGAGCGCCATGAAATTGCAGCCGATCAGCATGTAGAACACATACGTCCACGAGTGGCTGGAGACGAGGCCGGCAAGCATCGGGCCTATCGCCGCTCCTGCTCACACACATGAAGATTACATGTTGCTGTCTCACTCTGTTACACGATTATGTCAAGAGAGGAAGTGATCGTGTAGCTATATCAAGTTTAGTATCAAAAAATACATTGCAACAAAAAACTACCTCCTTTACAGTCGGTCAAAATGAATTTGTATGGATATAAATTTAAACGACGCTAAGTTACTCTGAAAATTTTAAGGTCTGAAATGATTCGCCCGTTCTCGAGTTGTGTGTTACAGCTTTACTATAGCAACAGAGCCAGTTTTTTGTATATTCCAGTAATATTTTATCATACCCCTTAGTGAGAGAAGTAGTACGGTAGGTAAGTAACTCACCGACACTCCCCGTTCCATCGATGATCGCTGTCACAGTGGCGAGCGCCTTAGAGTTGCCGGCGAGGCTGGAGTGCGTGCCGAGCTCCGCGCTCACTGCTGTCGTGATGAGCGCGTACGGAGCGTTCACTGTCATGCCCGTTAGCAAGAGCAGGAGCACGTTAATAGTGTATGATGTGGCCCCCCATGCTTGGTACACGAATAGCTGTGGAACAAGGTATTGGTGAGACGGGGTAACTTGTGTAGGGTAAGTGTTGTGTGGGGTAATTTGTACAGTGTACGTTTTGATTAAGACTTACTACACGAACAGATAGAAAACGAGACTTAAGTAAGACGGGGTTTTGTGTGGGGTAACTTGTATAGGGTCATTTGTACATGATAAGTTTCGAATAACGCAATTCGAATAGCAAGTGTTGAATTTTGGGGTTCATTTTTAGTTGAGATAGTTATACAGGACAAATATACATGGGGTAATTTAGATCGCATTCCACGCTTGGTACACGAAATTTTGGAAGCTTGTGGTAACTTTTAGTATGGGGTAAATTGTAAATATTTTAAGCATGGGGTAATTTAGTACGATGACATGTCTGTCTGTATCACACACGTGTGTATGACACGTTCCAGTGTATGACTCACCATGGGCGCACAGAGCGTGTAGAAGGCGACGCACACGAGCGCGGGGCTGGCGCTGCAGTCGGCGACCAGCCCCGCCAGCACCGCGCCCACCACGCCGCCCGCGTCGAACACCGTGCTCAGCTCGCCCGACTGGCGGGCTGACAGGTCCGCTAGGGGAGAACACGAAGAATAATATACTGTACAGATACACTAAGAAAGGCAGAAACCACAATAACGAAGCTGAAATGGAGCTGGGCAGGCTATTTCGCCAGACGAAGTGACGGCAGGTGGACTAAGCCGGTGACAGAATGGTGGCCAAGGCATGGCAAAAGAAGCGTCGGTCGTCCGGAAGCAAGATGGATTAACGACATAGTTAAGGTCTCGGGTCGAGTCTGGGTGAGGCTGGCACGGGACCGTAGAAAATGGCACGAATAAGGGGAGGCCTGTGCCCAGCAGTGGGAGGACAAGGGCTGTGGATGATGATGATGAAGAAAGGCAGTAACACATACTGAACACAGGCTGAGAGGTTTGCTAGGGGCCGAGAGAGAACGACTCCTATGCATGCTATGGGACACACAACCGAAGGGCTGATAGGTCCGCTAGAGGAGAACACATGTTGTACTATACAGGACGCAGTTATACAGAGTTATACTATACTCTGATCGTCATCTCCCAAACCTTTTCCCAGCTATGCTGGGGTCGGCTGCCATCTGACCTCCACAACCCATAGCTACTACTTAATGCAAATATCTTGGAACAACCTCACACACGGCCTTCTGATACCAAACTAGACAGACCCTATACTTTAGCTGCCACACAACTAATAAACAATTATAAATTTCTAAATACAAACAATATAAATAAATCACACATTTAAGCACACAACAAATTATCATACTCATTACACAAAGATGGGTCCTGAGTGGGGATCGAGCTCACGCCCTCTGAATCGCCAGTCACGGTCACCAACCACTAGGACAACTGACCACTGACAAAATCTTTGAAAATCTTCTTCCTATACTAGTGTTACTTACCAGAAGTATATCGTATATAAGACGGTAGCCAATAGAGGAAGGTGTAGCTGACGAGCTTGGCGAAGAACAGCGACATGCTGAACTCCAGCACGCCGGGGATGGCGATGGCGCGCGAGAGAGAGACGGCGCTCTCGCGCTCTCGCTCTGATGAGCGGAGGAGGGAGGTGCGCTCTGTTGCTTCTTCTGATGGCTAGAAGTGAGATGATAATACCGTGAACTGGCTAGGAATATTATAAAAGTGATGATTTTTGTTTTATTTTTATTTATGTATCTACAGCTCAGTTTAGATTCATTATAAACAAAGCTTGGGACTCCTTATTTTTGATTATAAATAAAGATAAATAAAAGCAATCCTTATTTTGGATATTGTTCCATAGAAAGCGCATCGTTAATAATTAATAACCTAATCCTTTTGAAATCAGTTAAAAATAAGTTTGACACTCGATTTCAATCGATCGCAATTATAAAAGAAATATTTATTAATGAGTTACAAAATATGAAAAGAGAAGCTAGCGTGAATATAATGATAATTTCGTCACTTACATGGGGCAAATTCGCGGAGTGTCGGTTCGGTCGTAAGCTTGCTGACTGCAACACAAAACTTAACAGTTAGTCTTATGGCTATTTTGTCAAAAGAAATTACTACGATTAAGTATTGTTTGCCGTGGTCAATTTGCGCACAGCAACCAGACCCAGCAAAAATGTGTTGTTAAGGACAGATAGACAATCGCTCTGCAAAATAGGGTATTCTACGGATTCCGGAGAGATTGGAAGTCAACCTCAACATTAGTGAAGCTTTTTGACCGCGGCAACCACAAGTCAATGTCGGTCATTTCTGTCTGACGGGCAACTGTTACGGCCTATTTGGCAACCACAAGGTTATAATGTGAGTTATTACCTGGTCTCCTACAATGACTGATGATGTTTCGTTATCATCTGGCTCATCTTCCTCGTCTGATTTGCTTGGTTGACGGCTCGGCTGTCACAAACATAAATAAGTTTATATTTTTGGACTATAATTTGTCTGTTTCTAGCGTTACACATTATACAGGGTGTCCGGTAAATAATCCGACAAACTATGGTGGCTGATACCTTAGGTCAGGCCCTATCAAATGAACGCAACATATGTTCCCCGAAAAGTTACAGGTTTCGAGTTACAATGGATTATAGAAAATTTTAGAATTTTCTACCTTGCATCAGACTTTTCCATTTTTCTTGCTGATACATAGCTTTCGTAATACTTTTTGTGCATCAAATTAATCTTGAATAGTTACTCTATCCTTTGATAAGTCTCATATTTATCTAAAAGAAGAATATATTGGCGATAACGCCATTTGTTTTACAATTTTCACTTTCGGTTTTTCTTAGTGCTCAACTTTGAACTGCAGTGGTGAAAAATAAATGTATGTAGGATTTTTGTACAACAATCTTAAAAATTTGCTTGAATATTGGTGATTTTGGGAAAGTAGAATACTTGCATATTTTCTTTACAAATATTGACAAAATAAGCTGCTGAAGGACACCCGGGCCTATTTTTTGAAATATTACTAATGTAAATCTGAGTAAAAATGCGACGTAACTTAACGCGGATCGTTATGGTCCAGTGAAATAAGTTATTTTTTTCTAGCGATTAACTAGTGACACGAAATAATTGTGGGTAATTTCAATTTGGAAAATATAAAAAAAAAATGCTCGTTTAAATTTTTACAATGATACGGAACCCGCTAAGTGCAGATGAATTGGGTGTCCAAAACCAGCTATTTCAGTGTTGTTGCATGAAAAATAAGGTGTTATAAAATCGATTTATCTAGTAAGAAAATACTGAAGGTTAAGGTAACTTTACACTAAAACATGTTTTAATCTGGCATAGAGAGTTAATGTCGAGAAGAAAATACCTCATTTAATTGTACAATGACGATCAGCGTTAAGTTACGTATAATTTTTACTCAGATTCACATTAGTAATATTTCAAAAAATAGGCCCGGGTGTACTTCTGCTGCTTATTTTGTCATTTTTCGTAAAGAAAATATGCAAGTATTGTACCTGCCCAAAATCACCAATATTCAAGCATGTTTTTAAGATTGTTGTACAAAAATCCTACATACATTTATTTTTCACCACTGCAGTTTGAAGTTGAGCACTAAGAAAAACCGAAAGTGAAAATTGTAAAACGAATGGCGTTATCGCCAATATATTCTTCTTTTAGATAAATATGAGACTTATCAAAGGATAGAGTAACTATTCAAGATTAATTTGATGCACAAAAAGTATTACGAAAGCTATGTATCAGCAAGAAAAATGGAAAAGTCTGATGCAAGGTAGAAAATTCTAAAATTTTCTAAAATCAATTGTAACTCGAAACCTGTAACTTTTCGGGGAACATATGTTGCATTCATTTGATAGGGCCTGACCTAAGGTATCAGCCACCACAGTTTGTCGGACTATTTACCGGACACCCTGTATACAGCTGTCTTTCAGTCTGAACTCGAAAACTACAGATTTTCATACGGTTTCCACTAAAGGGATAGTGTGATTCTAGAGGAACCTTTGTTTATGAGAAGTTAATTAATGTTTTGTGATAATTAACGTAGCGTAGGTCGCCCTCAGGCAAGGTGGAGTGACGATATGCACAAGACGGCTGGCAGGAAGTGGATGCGAGAAGCCGATGATAGGACTAACTGGCGCGAAATTGGAGAACCTATGTCCAGCAGTGGACTGCTATAAGTTAGTGTACTCACCGACTGCCTATCATAGACGGCGGCTGCGAGCCCCACCTGCCGCGGCTCGGGCGCCAGCAGCAGCCACACAGCGCCCCCCACCGCGCCCATCACCAGCCCCGGGTACATGAACGACAGCGACCAGTCAGAGTCCACATACTCCGCCGCCATTATCGTACCTAACAAAATGTACTTTAATATCAGTGTGTGTTCCGTCGCTGGGCTAATACCAGGGGAAACACGCACGCCCAATGTCAAGAGATATAGGGCGTGCGTGTCTCTTAAGCGCGTGAACGCGGGCATGCCCAATGGAGGAGAGACCTAGGGCGTCTTTCCATGAGAAGAGGCACGCTCCGATAAACACGCTTGCACTTGCACGCGAGTAGCGCGAATTCAAATACACGTAAAATAAATGTAACTGATTGACTTTTTTAAGACACCACTTATAATTGGAAGTGTAATGTAGTTAGGAAATCCGGATCGAAAAAATTTGACGATTAAATTTCTCAATAATTGGCAATTACAAGCCAATGTTTTTTTACTTTTACTTTAAACTTTTTTTATATCTAAGTCAGAAAACAAGGTAACTCACCTAAAATATTCCCAAGAGACGTATGCGAGTTCCATATCCCAAAGATGAGTCCTTTCTTGCTGTTCCCAAACCATTTGCCCACGATAGCGACCGTGCCCGGCCAGCCCGTGGTCTGGGCTATGCCGGCTCCCGCCTGAGTGGGCAAAGTGCCTAGTTAGTGGTTGCCGAGACGTGAGCAATATACAGAGATAATTAGGAAGTGTTTTGATTTGATTTCGTAAAAAAAATACTGCAATCATAAGTGACGGCGCTTAATATATAAATATAATTATTATGGCTAATATTTAAAAATAAATACTTAACGTAAACTATTATCTGCTTAACACAATTATTAAAATTGTTTAATGCATTTACCGTAAAATGGGGTAAATAGGGACAAAATCGAACTTGTCACTGAAATTAATAGATGTTGTAGGACGAATGCAATATTGATAACTCTATCCAAGGGTTTCCGGCAGTTAATACTTTTCGTAAATGTTGAAAATATCGCCAGAATTAGTTAAAATTTAGATATTTTAACAAAAATATAGGCTATCCCTATTCATGCTTGAAGTGGGGTGACCTGGAACGAGACATGGGTAAATTGGGAAAAACTAGTAGGGTTGTCTCTTTACTATTTAAAAAAAGAACTAATTACCTTCTGCTAAAAGATTAATTTTCTTCATTAAATTTAAAATTTTTGGAAATAAAAATAATACAATAAATCAAAAATCTTTTTTTGAAATAAAAGAACATAAATATTTTACTTAACAGGTTGAACACTCAAAGGTTCGAATTACACTTTATTGATCTCTTATGGATAACCCTTAAATTGTTAGTTCAACACAATACGTATTTTTATTATTTGTTTGTAGGCTTGTTTTTCAAATCAAACAAGTTCGTACCTATGTATCTCTTATTACTTCTCATTAGTTCGCCTTGAACGCATGCTTGTATATAAGTTTAAAATAAATAAAATGAAAATGCCTTATTTTAATAAAAAGTGAAATCCTGCAAAACAATGCGATAAAATGTTCAATTCATGTTGTAGCAGCCCTGACCCTATTCATACTTTACCGTTCCTAATCAACTTTCATACGTCCCTATTTACCAAGTATAGGCGACTCTATTTGTACTTTAGCCGTCTCTTGTCACCCCGTTCCGGTATTTATTCACCTCGAAAAATAAACAATCACGGAGGTTTTAAAGAAAAGGTTTTCAAACAAAAACTATGTAAAATCTAGAGCTACCTCTTTTTGTGTAGCTTCTTAAAGATATTATATCGTTCGCTAACTCCACACGTTGTCAAAAACACACTAGAATTTCCAAAAACGGTCAACTTAAGGGACAATACCGCAACCTCACATCAACAGTCTTATTTGAAAGAAGATTTTTGACACCTTTTACTAACTTCACAACGCTTCCGTGTTGCCAGTTAGAAGATAATATATTCTACTTTTAGAAGAAAAAAAAAGGTAGCAATTGGAAGTTCTTGTTTTTTTATTTTGTGGCTTCCAAACTAGATTCCTCGATTTGACCCTATTTACCCCTGAGTCCATATTCACCCCGTTTTACCTCAATAACATCTAAGCAAACTTATTTTGCTCTACCGTCACTTGTGAATCATACTTGTTTGCTAACGAGTATAAAAGAGCGGAGCCACTGTGGCGCAGTTCAGTTGCTCTTCGACTTTCAAGGTGATAACATCTAAGGTATGATTTATTTTTTGATTATTGTTTGTTTTGTTATGATTATTATAGATGGTAATGTATATTGTACATTTATGTTATATCAATGAAGAATTATGTAATGTTATTATGTAATGTCATTATATACTGATGACTTGTGTATTTAAAATTACGGTTAATACAAAAACTTGTTATTAACTATGGTTGGTATATTGTTATTATATACTGCAATAGTCAGTGGTTATATACTACAAGATAAATAAAATGTTATTATGAATTTAATCGTATTATTTATGTTTTCCCTTAATACCTACTAATAAACAGAGATTCTAGTTATATATCTACATATATATAAAGTTAATAACACGCTCGACTATTGATTGACCTGAACATGTTGAGCGCGGCAACCATCTTATTTCTTTGAAATGATTGCTATGATGTATTTTTTTTTATATTTAATTTTAAACTCTACATTCTCTTTTTTATAATTTGTTTAGCATTTAATGCGAAATTCTAATTCAAATTAAATGTAATAATTGAAAAAAAAAATGAATTTTTTAAACACCAATGATATTATAATAAACAGATATGTTACACCCATACAAAACAACCGAAAAAAGTGTTCCGCGCAGCAGCGGCAGCTCACATGTCAAAATGATACAAAAGAGATAGCGCGATAAAACCCATAAGAAAAAAAGAGACAATTAGTGTTGTCAATTACGCTTCAATCTAAACAAACGTCATAAATAATAATTCCAGCCTATAAACGTCCCACTGCTGGGCACAGGCCTCTTCCCATATAGAGAAGGCACGAGCATTGATCACCACGCTTGCTCACCGCGGATTGGCGATTTCAGATCCCAATTTTGGAATCCAGGTTTCCTCACGATGTTTTCCTTCACCGTTAGTCAGAAGTGTCTTAGAACAATTAAGAAAGAAACAAAAAAAAAACAAACGTCATAGACTAACTAATTTAACGAGACAGAAGGTACAAACCGCGTCTACTAAATTTGTACCCACGGTTTGTGCCTATAACAACTAAGCAACACTACTAAAGGTAGGTAGGTGAGAAATAAATCACGATGTTAAAGCGACAAAGTGGAAATAGAAATAGTTTTATTTTAACATTTTCTGCGATATATTAAGGTAATAAGGGTAAGCTATTCATATTTTCTTTACCCACACATGACATGTTTAATTTATCATTAAGTATATCGACTATTTCAAAAAAACAAATGATTAAATAATCCAACATTAGAAAAAAGGAAAACAGAACTCTGGGGTAATGATGACTTTAATGCCTAATAGTCGCATCTGTACTTTTATTCTATATGTGTGCGATCACGCGTCCTTGTCGTCCTCACGACAAAAAATGTATTTACCGTCTCTTTCTTTTTTCTAACCTCCAATTATCAGAATATTAGGAAAATAAATAAAAAATATTATTAAATCGAAGTATATTGCGTATTTACATGTGGTATGAGATTCCTTGTATTTTATTTACTTCGTTATCATAAATGATACAGTTTCTGGATACACACAATGACATTTAAAAGCTTTTATGTAAATTTCGTTCGAGTGTGTCACTCGTCGAGATGCGTGACGCAGACTAAGGCAATACGTCTCCATTAGGACGTTTTCGAGTCTTCACGATTGCGCGCTAACAACATATCTGTTTATTATAATATCATTGTTAAACACTATCGGATGGACAAGATCCGTTGCCATGGACGCGCTTCTACTTCGCCATTTTGCATTATTTTCTTCCATATCAGCAAGTCTGTTACCATGGCAACTACTACTTCACCATTTTCTTCTATTTACATTCAAGTAAACAACCCGTTACCACAGCAACGCTCCTCACCACTCTTTCGAATCAACAAGTCCGTTACCATAGCAACGCTTACCTGCACCAATAAGTAGTAGGATATGCTGTGTATGCCGTAGGTCCTGCCGAGACCGAAGAGATAGCAGAATATGGCTGACGTCAGCATCCCGAAGGAGAGGAAGTAGCGGAGATCTACTCTCTCAGCTACCATGCCTAGAAATAATATAATATAGTATGTAGCTAGAGATTTATGTCTTAACATATAATCACGCCTTTTCCCTTGTAGGGGTAGACAGAGACCACTTCTTTCCACTTGCTACGATCCTTTTGCGCTTGTTTCAATTCGTCCACTTTCATTATTCCCTTCATACATGCTCTTCGGTTTATGGTGCTCTTAACCTGGCCTTTTTCATTCACACTCGTCTTATACACATTTTTCGTCCATCGTTCATTCATTCTCTCGACATAGCCAAACCGTCTCAGCATACCTTACATAACGTGAAGCGATAACACGATTCTCAACCGACTTCAAAAAGGAGGCGGTTATCCGGGTGTTTATATATTTTCCCAGAATTGAAATAGACATTTGTGGATCACACAAATGCATGTCCTAAGCGGGGATCGAACCGACACGCAGAGTGGCACAGACAAATATTATTCAATTAAACCAATAAACGTATTATATTTGAAGTTACGTTTAATATAAATAACCTTCAATAATGGCCTGTTGATTCAGCTTACATGGATAATGAGTAAATGATATGAGAATTAATTACGCCGCGTCGATCGCAGATGGTTTGTAATCGAGGCCGTATTAAACTGCACCGGCATTACCGTATTAGCGAAAGCCGAACGATGGCAAAACTATATATTTTTAAACCCGTTGCGATACAAGAACTATAAGAGGAAAAACATAACACATAACATATCATCACGCCTGTATCCCCGAAGGGTTAGGCAGAGGTGTACCAATGTACACCCACAGTTCGCCGATATGTTTAGGTCCCATGTAATAGGGGGCGAGCCTATTGCCACTAACCGGGCACAAATCCAAACTCCGACCTGCTACTGAGAATTTCATAGAAAAACCCAATAACACCTTGGCCGACTCGGGAATCGAACCCAAGACCTCTAGCGTAGCAGACTATAAGGGGAAGGAAACGTTTAAACAAATTGTGTCAGGTATATTTCATTAAACAAGTAATGAAGGTATATTCAAAATTTGTGATTCTCCAACAATGGGATAGATCAAGCTATTGTTTTTTTTTTTTGAGATCTTTGCAGTTAACCTGAGCGCAGGCTTTGACAGCTTCGCCGGACTTACCAAGCTACTGCTATGGACAGACTTGATACGAGACTAGCAAACCTAGCCGATAATTCAATAGCAAACAATTATAAACAACTCTAATTTAATATTTCTTTCTGATCTTTTTATTTCCTGGTGTATTTTGACCAGGGGCGCGAGGCCGTTATTTTTAAGTTAGTGGGTGAAAAGTGTACTACTACTACTTTACAGTGTACTTGTCATTGTGCCTAATTTTCGTATTCAGATTTCGAGTTTAATTACAAATGTCCACCCAGCACTTGCCAGTGTTGCCACTGTGGCTATTGTAAGATTGCTACTTGCCACTGACTGTTTATTGTAGGCTATCTGCCAAGCTTACCTGAGACGAACATGGCGCCGGCGTAGGAGAAGAGGAAGGCGGAGTCCAGCGCGCCGAGCAGGGCGTTCGCGTCCGTCGTGTCTGAGAACAGACAAAGCAACATAACAATAGTATTGCTAAATGTACTGCTTTTGGTTACTAATGTAGAGTTGGTTAGACTGTAAGAGAATTTATAGTAATATGCAGAATGTTCAATATGTGACAGTCTTAAAAGTCTCCCTGATGCTGACTGATGTTATGGTCTGATTGGGTATATTAGAGTAGTTACTGTATTATGTATACAAACGTTAAATATATGGTGATAGATCAAATGAGGGCCAGTTTTAGGTATATTAGAGCATTGGACCAAAATGCTAAATATTGTCCTGAATTAATGTCCTGCTGATGGTGACTGCTCTAGAAAAAGTTAGACAGTAGTTTTGTAATTAAAAGAATGTTAACTGGAAACTTAGGGTGTTACCACATCAATCGATCGACAGTCGATCGATGCCATCGATCGACGGCAGAAGGGACTAGTCGACGACGATCGACAGTTTCTACCATACCATTTACGTCGACCAATCCATTCCTCCATCGATCGACAGCATCGATCGACCATCGATCGATTGGTGTGGTAACACCCTTAAACGTTTCGATGTAACTTCACAACATCTTTGTGGATTGTTTTTTTTTCACTTGACAGTATTAAGTTAACTTAATTTCTGTTGTAAAGCAATAAAAAGAAACTTTGCTATTTGTTTTTGCATCTAATAATGTTTGATAGGTTCATTCTTTGTACCATTAAAGCCCAATACATATATAATATACTGAATAATGCCAAATAAATATACTGAATGTTGAATATTATGACACTCCCGCTAAATGTTCTGCTATTGGTGACGGATCTTATACCTATGGGTCAGACTTAGCATTATGACACTGTACGCTAGTGTACCTACAGGTGTTAAATTTTAAACACACGGCTGCAGTTAGAGCCATCAATCTAAAGTTACTCACTGAAAGGCGCCCAGTTACACCACTGGTCATCGTTGGGGTCTGTCCCCGGCGGCGGCGTCAGCGCCGAGCAGTTCTGGTGCAGCACACTCTTTACCACGGAGATCGGCTTCCGGGTCAGGTGGTACGTCATGTACGTGAAGAATGTCAGGACTAGCACGGAGGCTTGGTACCTGGGGAGAAATGAGAAACAATTTGAGTTTTTAGTGGTGTATCGGTAAGGGGAGACGGAGGGATGAACTGGACGCATACAGAGACTTGTGGAAGGAGGAAAAGAAGGCCTTTGCCTTGCAGTGGGACAGTTCAGGCTTTAATATAATAGGTAAGGGTCGAGGGCTCGTGACTAAGTGTGAGCAGTACGGTTTAACGTATGACACAGGTTAAGCCACGCTCGCCGCGGTTGGTCCGTGGATTCAAGCGTTGTGTGGGTTCCGACTGTCATACGTTGATCTTTAGTAGTCGTTAAGTCAATTCTGTCAACCAGTCTACTATGGAATACTGTATTACCCAGTAAAATGTGAGATCACACCAGAGTCACTCCATGTAAAATACAGAACGGGCTTAATAGGGTTGATGATTCATTTTTATTTTTATGTCCATCTTTTATATACCTAATAAATAAATATTAAACACGTAT
This sequence comes from Autographa gamma, assembly GCA_905146925.1. Taxonomy (NCBI): domain Eukaryota; kingdom Metazoa; phylum Arthropoda; class Insecta; order Lepidoptera; family Noctuidae; genus Autographa; species Autographa gamma. The sequence continues at coordinate 228,323 of LR989878.1, read as the reverse complement.
TTTTTCTTTTGTACCGTAAACAGAAAATTATTAGCACAATTCTAGCGTGACGTCACGTCTAAGCACAAATTGTACCCAGCTGTGACGTCACAAGCTCCTGAACTCGCGGTTTATCTTCGATTTTTTTTTGATTTGATAAAAGAAAAAATACGAGTCTATTAAATTTTGATTATCTAAATGGCGGACTAAATAATTTTCGAATTTTCATACCTAGTAATTTACCCTATTCTACTTGAAGGTATTTTATTTTCTGTACTTACCACGAGACCAACGCTAGATTTTTATAAGCATAGCATACACGATTCTCTCAATAATTAAAATTATATCTATTTAATTTGAAGTCAGTTTTCGTATTTAAGTGTAATCAATTATTACAAAAACAAATGGGTGGTAGGAAAAATGCGATATCAAGGTCATCGACCCCAATTGACATTTATTTTATCGGCAGTTGTAACGCTAATTGGTGATGATTGGACAATCAATTAAATATTGTTTATGTAATTACTGCATATAACATTGTAAACGTGCATTCAATCTATACTTTACATGTTAAACAGACAAATGGGTATTATAAATTATAGTTGTGTTAATTGTGTCGTATAAATTTTAGCCCAGACGCAAAACGTCTGTAAAATCGTGGCTTCTAAACGGATGGACCGATTATAATGAAATTTTCAAGCAATCTTCCTGTTTAATTATTTTTATGAAATCAACATCAATCAATGACCTCCGTGGTCGAGTGGCGTACGCACCGGTTTCAAGGTGTCGCTAGCTCTGAGGTCCCGGGTTCGATCCCCGGACAGGGCAATGTAGAAAATCACACTTCTACATTGTCTCGGATCTGGGTGTTTGTGGTACCTTCTTTGTTTCTGAATTCCATAACACAAGCGCTTTAGTAACTTACTTTGGGTTCAGAGCAATGTATGTGATGTTGTCCGCATTTATTATTTTTATTATTAAGGAATTTGATCCCACTTGTAAATTCGAGTATTGGTACGAATGACGGACCAGCGTCAATTTACATTTCATCGTATAAACAAATGACGTAATAAATCAATGACTAATGTATCACTCATTAATATTGAGGTTTAAGAAAACAGTATCTAATTTCGTTGCTATTCTGTGAACTGTATGTAATTGTCATCCTACACTATAGATCAGATGCGCTAATCATGTCCTCTAGCGGATTGAACATGGAACGTTTCGTTCCACTCTCGGAACTAGGTGCAGGAAACATGCTCGCGGAACTAGAAGCGTACCTAGTAAAGTCATTCCGCACATGCACAACTTACATAGTTCCTCGCGACACTGCTGTCAGGACATGATTAGCGCATCTCTTCTCATGTCCTGCCCAACCTTACTATCAACTATCAAATATGGACCTTATCGCATTGCAATAAGGTTTAAAATTGGAATGATTCACGCATGTTCGTTCGTTCCTCGTGGACCACGTGACCGCGTCGTATCGAGGAACGAGGACCGATGGACCGACTTCAGTTGACATTTCGGATTGCACCGATATCGTTCCTCTGAAGGAAATAGTTCCGGGAACTATTACGGTCCGGAAGGACCCACCTCTACCATACACTATATAAGAATTGTTTGAGTGATGCTAATCTCTAAAACGACCAGTCGGATTTAGATAAGGATTTGCATATTCGGTTTGAGAGGAAAGCCAAGTAAAGAAAGCTAGGGTCAGACCTATAGTCCGGCCTTTGAGAGAATGCGTTTCTGACAGGTCGCGGTTAACAGATAGAACATGCTGCTACTACTATAATGAGAAAAATCACTTATTCATCCTATAAACGACTAACTAATATCATACAAAACGATGTCATTAGGTTACAATTAATACGGTTTTTATTTCCAAACACAAATCAATACCAACTGACATGTGCCAGGAATACATTCACTCAGCGGCTGGACTATATTATACTTTTATTTACGTTTATTAGTTTATATTAGTATTGAATATTACCTATCTTAAAAGTATCAATTACCAAAACTCCCTTTTGATATCATTAACAATATTATTTAATGGTATAATCGTGTCTACATAGATAACATGTTTATTATAGATTACATCATTAAGATAATTTGTCTGATATTACTCTAACATGCTGTAGTATTGTGATTATCAGCTAAGTGCCCATATCCTACTATTTCGAGGTTTTTCAATCTCACTGACAGTTAAACACCTTGTTTTTGGTAGAGATCTTTGCAGTTAGCCTGAGCGCAGGCTTTGACTGCTTCACCGGACTTTTGGCGAGGACCTTAAGGCTTCCAGCCAGAACCCAGTATGTTATAGAGCGACTGTAAAGGCAAGTTAGATAGCGAGTGGTCTCACATTTTTTTTTCTTATTAAATAAATTATTATGTCAGATTTCGATCATAAATTTATAAGATATGTTTAGGGTCACGTTCATGGGTTTGCGTTAATTTGTTACAGAGTAGGTATTTCAAAATGTTATGATTATTACAGTTTTTTCAAAGTTTTTTTTATTAAGTAGGTACTAATAAACCAAAAAAAGTGGTATAAAAACGTATAATCAGTATTAAATCTAAAATAACTAAATTTTGTATTTTTGCCGCTTATTCATTATTTCAGTTATAAATAAAGAAGGAAGTACATTCATTTAAAGTAGGTATTTCACGATAACATTGTAACTGACCACGTTACCTACCGCGCACGTTGTGGGGGACCAATGTTTGTTCCAACTCTCATTTCTGGCGAAAGCGATACCCGCATGTGACAAACATTTGTGTGGTGACTGGTGACCAATGTTTGTTCCGATCTAAGTCTGCCTGCAGACCGAAACCCGCATGCAACCAATATTTGTGTGGTGACCAATGTTTGTCACAACCAACAAATTTAGGTGCTCCTCTGTATGCAGCTGGCATGTCAATAATACCAGGGAGATATAAATTAAATTTATTTGAGCGGAAGTCGTAAATATACAATAAATTGATTACGATTAAATGAAAAAAAGTCTTAAAAGAGAAGGGAATCACATAATACATATTTGCCTACTAAAAGGTCTAAAAGATAGTAGGTATTTCCTAGTGGGTGTTTTTGTTGCTAATCAAGATAAATACTTATTAGTTTACAAATCAAACTCCAAACACAATTTTGATGGAATTTACAATCAAAACAATAAATTACAATGCCATAAAGCCTATCAAGAAACAATGATTTTGATGCTTGTCCATCTCCTACAATTTTGTGAATCAAACATACAAAAATAATATGAAGAAACAATTCCAGCACATTTTGGAGTTTAATATAGCTTATCCTTACCTTACTATGGATTTAATTGAGTACAATATTACTATCCAACTGTTACTAGTAATTATAATTAACACCGTAACCATTGCCAGTTGCGATGTCATGCATCATTAGAATTGCAACCTTGATTATTCTATGCGCCGTTGATAAGCCACAAACACAGATTAGTGGCTTAGTACTTAAGTGTAACTCAATTTTAAGTAGCCGATAAGTTTGTCTCTATCTTATTTGTAGTCTGAAGTAGAGATAGATAGATATTTGAAAATGACTTTAAGTAAAATTGAGTTTTAGTGTACGGGAGTAAGATTAACAATAGACTAGTTGTAAAACTAGGTAATACTATAGTAAGTATATTTTTTTTAATAACATAATTGTAGGTATATAACATAACATAAAATATCAAAACACCTGTATTCCCCGAAGGGTTAGGCAGAGGTGTACCAATGTACACCCACAGTTCGCCGATATGTTTAGGTCCCATGTAATAGGGGGCGAGCCTATTGCCACTAACCGGGCACAAATCCAAACTCCAACCTGCTACTGAGAATATTTTTAGTAAAAACCCAATATCACCTTGGTCGACTTGGGAATTGAACCCAAGACCTCTGGCGTAGCTGTTGCGTTTAGAACCACTAGGCCAACGAGCCAGTTTAAATTTAATATCCTATGAATAATATAAATGTGTAATAACACAGATGTACATAATTTTATGCAGTAGGAACTATTGCTGTATCATTTGAATAATAATAGACTTAAATAACTAAATAAATATGAAGCTAGACTATGTTTCTCCTTGGTCTGCCAAACAAGTGATAAAGCATGATTTAAAATTATTTTCCTATCCCTAATAAGAGGCAGATTCTGCACAGCTATGGGTAATTCACAGGCCGGTATATATGGACAAAATTATAAACTACTTTTAAAAAGAATGACACATACAGCCAGCCTTATAAAATCAACAGGTATTTATCGAAAAATGCCACAAGTATAGTACAAACAAAGAGATCTTAATCTTAATAATTAAAAGCGATTCTTATCGCAATAAAATACCTAAAATATTTAGTACAACGTAAAGAATTCGCGTAACCTTTAAAGTAACCTAGTGGCTAGCAGAATTAGAATTTGGAATGAATACTTTTTTTTTATAAATGAGGACAAGGCTAAGGTATACAATATACAGCCTTAAATGACTCACCATCGTAATCTGTTGATTTGCAGTCGCGGGCAGCAGTACGAACTAACTTTTTGTATAAACTGCAGCCCTATCGGCGCATCTCTGCTCACACCACTCATTCTCCAGTATTTCCTTTTAAATGTCCTCGCGAATAAGTCTGCCACGATCTTCATTCACGCCCCCTCACCACACGCATTGTTTTAAAAACACATCTTTTGTTTACATCCAAGGATTCGTTACGCCAACGACGATCGCGGTTCTAAGTAAATTTATGTAATTTTTACATCAATTTAATGCACAGGTTCAATCAACAGAATATTATTAGTCACAAACTTTATGATAATTGGAGTTATTTGAAGTATTATCAATGATTTCCTTATTAAAAATAATATTTTAAAACCCGTATGTGCACGACACGTCCCCTATGGCCACGTTCCGTTACTAAACGCATCTGCAATTTTTAGCCTTGACATTTCTGGTTCACTCACACTCGCATTGTGTAACAAGGTTAGCAAACACGGAATGCTCAAGCTATTCTTTCGCAATTTATTTACATCCACACGTCAGCTGTCACTGTCAAAGTGACGTAACGTTTTGTTATTGCATTACAAAGTATGGCCGAAAATGCTTCTTCTCACAAGAAAAAAGTTATGCTATTATAATAAGCTACATTAGGCAGTGAATTAAATATTTAATTATGTATCTCATATAAAACCAAGCAATGTATGCAACAAAATTACTGTGTTTTCGAGTTCCCTTGGCACATTGACTAACCACTCGATAGATGGCGTTGTCCAACATTTCTGTATGGCAGTTTTAAGATTTTTCGCGACTTGATTTCTATCCCAGCTGCGTGGAGGTTTGTCGTTCATTTGCCACTAATAATAATAAACTATAACACATAGGATCGTGCGATCGCTATGCCCGTAAAAGGTATCTTACGGAATGGTGGGTATGGGCCTAATATATTCGCATGTACTGTAATCAGAGTGTGTGATTTTCATACATTTGTTTAGACAGGCACAAAAGGTACATATTCCTCTAGCAAGGCAAATGTGTCTTATTATATCTACTACTTCTTAAGTTTATAGTACATCATAAGTAAAGGACCTATGTATTTACAGGCAATCGTTTTTTATATTTTGGGCTTTTATTTGTTATCGCAGAAAGGAAGATTTGACTTTGTTTACTTAGTATGCAACCAATCTTTCTTCGACCGTGCTTTAAGCATTTGAATATGGCTACTTAGGCAAAAGGGGTTAATTTAAAATAAAAGATGACGTCAATATCCCAAAAACCACTGTTTTTTCAAAATACTAACAGAACCTGCGTCATTCTAAATCTTGAATTTTTAATTTTTATATTGTAGGTAAAAACTGTCGTGCAGCGCATTTCTAATTACATTTAAATACCTCATTTTTTCGAAGTTTATTTTTTGCGATCACCCAATTTTCGCTGCTGTTAAGCGCTCAGTAGTTCGCGCCACTGGAGCTTTAGCTGTCAAAATTGTTAATCATCATTCAGATATTGTGTATGTTATTTTTATATATTTAATTACTATATAAAAATATTTATTATACTTATACATACCTTTACTTTAGGTATCGCAAAGGAAGGAAAATTTATACATAATATAAATCTGTCTGTGAATCGATTAAAAGTTAAATAAATCGTCGGAACATTTTATATTTGAATAAATTAATATTGCAGTTTATTGCACTAATAGATACTTATATTTTCTGTACACGTGTTGCACTACGGTGTTTAATTTATATAACCAATTCAATCCTTAAATTTTAAATAACAACAACTATACTAAAATTAAAACGTATGTGGAAAATAATACTAACAGGCGTCAAAGAACTCATCGTCATCCCTGTCAATGGCGGGGAACGTGCCCAGAAGGCTGGCAGCATTGCCACGTTGAATGGCTATGCCGACTCTCTGTGCAAGGAACAAACCAGCCCTCTGATCACGAGTAGACGGTATTTTAAATTATACAAATTGATTGAATTTTATTTATGAGTTTAATGTTTGTTCTTATATTAGATTTAATTGTGTATTAATGCAAAAGAATAGTTTAATGTAAATTTCGTTGACCTAGAACTATTAGATTAAAAAAAAATTGTACCACCAATAATACCGAATAAAATCGTGGTGCAATTTTAATTGTAATGTAATCTCAAAAGGGTAGGTATTTCATGGCCAAAAATAGTTATTTTAAAATTTCTTTATTATTGTTATTATCACGAATATTTCTAATTTAATATTTTATTTGGTCATGTGATTGTGGAACCTATATCACCTTTTCGGGTCAGACGGGGTTTTCTTAACACTCTGTATAAAATATAACTATTTATAAATTCAGCTATTTTAAATGCATGTCAGTTGACGGTCAGTGTACTTGTCATTGTGCCTAATTTTCGTATTCAGATAAGCCTACAATAAAATCTCATTGAACTCTCGAAGAGAATGATCGTAATGACCAATATAAATGATCGTAATGACAGTTAGCAGAATGCCAATCATCGTAAAAATGACTAAATGACGTAGGTCATGGTCAATTCAAGTAACTCTAAAATAGCTGAATCAAGGCCTGTTTTTTTTTTGGTAGAGATCTTTGCAGTTAGCCTGAGCACAGGCTTTGACTGCTTCACCGGACTTGTCGAGGCCTGAACTACATAGCTATTTTTGTACGGAACTCTCGGTGGGAGACGCCGACTGTAACTTTATTTCAGTTTAAAAAAGTAGACGTTTAACAATCTGTATTTCCTGCTCTTTATATTTATTTTATGGTATTCGCTCTACATATTTACATAATCATAATTATCTAAATATAACTTTATACATTATGTATTATTTAAATTTGGTTTGCTTGGTTGCCAACTGAAAACCAGCGCAGGGTTTTCGACACCTACCATACGCTGAGTTGGCAACCTTTAATTTATAGTATTTTGCACAATGCTACTATACTTAAACCCTTAGAGTACCTATACATAAGAAACTAGAGTGAGCCTATCAGAGTTTGAACGTAAGCACTAGTGTGAAATGGTTTTGTCGTGAATTATGTATGAAGATGGAACTTGCCGTTTTAAAAAATCTATCTAAAACACTAATATTATCCCAACAATGTCGAAACCACGATATTTTCGTATGTAAGTTTCTCGTTGCGCGAAAATTAACTTAAATGAAAAACGAAATGTACTAGGTTCAGACTAAAAACTGCTCTCGCTTGGCACAAGGGGAAACTAGCGATAGTAGCAGTCTATGTATGTAGTACGTCAATGCTTAAACCGTTGAGTGAATGCGTTCCTGACACATGTCAGTTGGTCTTGATTTGTATAATAAAAAATCGTATTCTATATTTATTGTAACCTTATTAGATGTTGAAGTTAAAAATTGATGATATTATTCGTTTATTGGGCAAATAAGTAGTACTAATATTCGTAGTAAATTGTTCGCCACATTAAAGTTACGTCTTCTTGTTGACCAGGGCCTGTCAGGAACGCATACTCCCGGGGACCGTAATGTACACACATCAAAATAGTTATATAATATAACATAGCATAAAATAGCAACAAGCATCATTTAAAGAAAATGCATGTTTAATTTTTCTTTTGCATAATATACAGCATTTTAAGATAACCTTGTCCAATCCGTGTAGAAGCCAGTAGAAGGTATGTTAGGCGTAGATATCTGACTATAATTGTGTGTTCTTTTTTGAAAGTGCATAAAAAATACCGCCTTAAAAGAAAAATAATATTTAAGATCGGCGTCGTCACAGATACCCCAAAGTATTAACTAAAATGCCGCCAAAAATCGAAGAAAATAGTGTTGAAACAATTTTTTTTTCGTTTTTCCTAGCCGTTTCTGTCCCACTGCAGCGCAAAGGCCTCCTTCCATCTGTCTCTATCTAGGGCCGTGGTCATGCACTCCTTATCAAAGGTTCTCTACTCCAGTTCGACCCGCCATCTCCGTCTCCGTTGAAACATTAAAAAAGAATTTACATATTTGCGGAAGTTATAGAAAAATAATATTTAATTCTTTAATTTTTGTTTTTATTAATGATTACAAGTTTTATATTTTATTTGGTCATGTGTTCTTGCATTCTGGGCACGTTTCCCGCCATTGACAAGGATGGCGATGAATTTATATTATATAAGTTTTAATTTTAGTATAGTTCTAAGTGTTTGTTTTTTTAATTTTGTATTTATTTGAATAAAAGTTAATTAGCTTTTTCCTATTCCAGGTGTTTTCGTTGCTTGGTAACTGGTATTTATGTCACGTTTATCAAATTGAAAAATAAATATCTTGATTTAATTATTATGGAGTTACGCCATTTGACTGCTGATGAAAGGTGGATATAAGCCGGAATAAATGTATCCAAGGTAAAGAGTGTATTCAATTATAATAATACTAACAACAAACCGATTTAAAAATAAGTCTTATTTTTATTTCTTATGGATTCCATTGTCACAACTGGACCAAAATACCACACGGACAGCACCGGCTTTCAAATGAAAAATAATCATCAAAATCGGTTCACGCAGTCACAAGTTTGGTGATAATCAAAACAGTCGAATTGAGTACTTTCTCCTTTTTTGAAGTTGGTTAAAATGCCGAGAGCCGAGTGTAAGCACATTTTTGTCTGTATGTAGTACATTCGTCGATTCATTTAAGTTATTTTCCGTGGGACAACAGATGTTTATGTGAAAATATCGATGGTTTAGATAATATTAGCGATTGAGATAGTTTTATTAAAATTGTTCACTGTGTTTTGATATTGTTTTTGCGAATATGCTTAGCTATATTACAGCAAAAATAATAATATAATAATAATAATATTCCGGGACATCTCACACACGGTTGTCTGATCCCAAGCTAAGCAGAGCTTGTGTTATGGTAACCAGACAACTGATAAACATACTTATATATTTCTAAATACATACATATTATAGATAAATTACACCCACCACCTTAGTTTAGTAAGTTAATTTAATTTTAGTATACCTAAAGAATTTTTGCTGTATGTAACTTATTTATTTTACAGGTGGAAATTGTGTACTTGTGTAAATTTATTATAAGTAAATGTACATGGGGTAAATAAATATTTCAGTACTAATAAAAAACTAATAAATGGACCATAGTAAAACTCGTTCAAAACTTAAAAACTGTAAATGTTGCTCAAACCTTTTTTGATGTCTGTAATTAATTTTTAAAGTATTTTTTTTGTTTTTTTTTTTTTTTTTACTACTTTATACTTTCGTCTTTATACCGTCGTATATTATGTGACAAATAAATGCATTTCTCTTTATACTTATTATTATTATTTCCAGCCATGCATCACCCTGTATACAGACCTTTGACGTCACAGTGGTCTCTAAGCTGGTCGGTGGCCGCTCTCAGGCAGTCCTTTGTAACGCACCGCCTCGGTTACACTGGTTAAACTTAACTTCCGGAAATTCATAACTAAAATATTAATAATTAATAAAAATATTGTGATTATCTACTGTGATATTTACTTTTAGGTAAGTTTAACTTATATTTTTTTTGTATTTTTCATTGTTTTTTTTTTTCATTTTTTTTTTATTTAATAAATCATCATTATCTCCCGAGCTTTTTCCCAAACATGTTGGGGTTGGCTAATATATTATAATACAAGTATTCAGATATTTATGCGCAGCTTTCAGTACAGAAAAATAATTAGTTTTTTTTTTTTATTTAAATCAGATGAGTAATTTTCTCATCGTTCCATAATTTATAATCAATTACATTAGACACATGTTATTTTTTTAAAGAAATAGGAAACTCATTTCATTATACATACATACATACATACATACATACATACATACATTCATACATACATGCATATTAAAATACATTTAAATTAATTTGGGATGCGCGTAATGCCACTTTTTAGTGTATTAAGTGAGATATGACGTATTTGACCCAACTCCGAAAATATTGGTTAAAAGCTAAGGAATCCAAGATAGAGAATTGTCGATATCAGAAAAACTTAACAGATTTTCATTAGTCAGAACCTCGTCAACTTTCTAAAAATAATTATAAAAAAACTGACTTCAAAATATTTTTTTATATTAATTTCACTTTCAAAACTGGACCAAAATGAGAAGACACGCGAAGCTAAAGCTTTCAAATAAAAAAAGAATCATCAAAATGCCTCCACTGGTCAAAAGTTCTGTGGTAACAAAACATAAAAAAATACAGGTGAACTGAGATTCGCCTCCTCTTTTGAAGTCGGTTAAAAACTAAAAGCGTATCAAAATCAGTTCATTCCTTTAGGTCAGGTCCATTTCCTTTTATACCCGTCATTTTTGACATGGGTTTATAATGGCACCTGTTCAGCTTATATGAATGATGGTATAGCCGAGTGGTATAGGTAACGCTAACTACCACAGCGCTGCGTAATGCAGGTTCGATTCCCACATGCGACAAACATTTGTGGGTGACAAATGTTTGTTTCAAGGATGTTCTTTGTATCTGTGAATTGAAACAAACAATATAGGGATACATTTGCGAAATAACTATAACTTAAAAAAAAGCAATAGTGTTATTCAGGAAACTATATATTGCAAAAAAAAAAAAATTAACTCTCTTAGATAATTAATTGAACGGTAAAATACAATTAGCACCTTTGCATCTAAGCACCTTCGTTTAGAAAAACATATCATCACGTCTCTATCCCCGAACGATTAGGCAGAGGTGTATCAATGTACACCCACAGTTCGCCGATATGTTTAGGTCCCATGTAATAGGGGGCGAGCCTATTGCCACTAACCGGGCACAAATCCAAACTCCGACCTGCTACTGAGAATTTTATATAACCCTCGTTTAGTTTCATTCAAATTAGGTAATTCATTTCTTTCTGTTCTTTAAACTGTACATGTCCGACATTTGCCGACTTGCATCAATTATATAAACAAATAAAACACTAACAAGGTCATGTTATAGCTAAGAGGCATTATTTTAACACTAGTTAAACCTCGCGACTTTGTTTAAAACAAAAATCTCTTTAGAACAAAAGGTTTTCAAATATGACAGCTGTTGGTCTAGTAGTTAGTGACCCTGCCTGCTATACCGGAGGTCGTGGTCATTCCTACCCAGGACACATGTTTGTGTGATGAGCACGATCATCTGTCCTGTGTCTGGGTGTTATTTATCTAAAATATTTATATATGTATTCGACGACCTCCGTGGTCGAGTGGAGTACGCACCGGTTTTCAAGGTGTTGCTAGCTCTGTGGTCCCGAGTTCGATCCCCGGACGGGTCAATATAGAAAGTCACTTCTCCACATTGTCTCGGGTCTGGGTGTTTGTGGTACCTTCGTTGTTTCCGAATTCCATAACACAAGTGCTCAATAGCTACTTACTTTGGGTTCAGAGCAATGCTGTTGTCCGCATTTATTAAAAAAAATGTAGAAATTTAAATAAGTATGTTTATCAGTTGTCTGGTTACTGTACAGTAGAGGATCTGCCTAGTTTGGGATCAGATGACTGTGTGGAAGTTGTCCCTGTATGTTATTATTATATAGATACACACGGAAAACTGTTAATATATTATAAGTGTTCACATATAAGTAAAACAATATTGATTTTGGACTAATGAAGTTGTTCAATATTTATTATTGAGTGTATAAATATTGCATTATTGCAACGTGACATAAATGGCTGATGCGGAATTACCCGATTTTCTTTAACTTGCAATGTTTTCGACATTTATATTGTTTCATTATTATTTATTGTTTATTTGGACTCGTGCCTCGTTGGCCTAGTGGTGATAAGCGCGACTGCTACGCTAGAGGTCTTAGGTTCGATTCCCAACGACCAAGGTGTTATCGGGTTTTTTCTATGAAATTCTCAGTAGCAGGTCGGAGTCTGGATTTGTGGCCGGTTAGTGGCAATAGGCTCGCCCCCTATTGCATGGGACCTAAAACATATCGGCGAACTGTGGGTGTACATTGGTACACCTCTGCCTAACCCTTTGGGGATACAGGCGTGATGGTATGTTATGTTATGTTTAGGTTATGACGAACTCCGTGGGGTTAGGAGCGCAATTCCGCTATTGTAAATTCAGTTGGTAGAGAGCTGTAATGAGCTTAATCGTCGGATTCAGATAATTTTAGTTTAATGACAAATGTACACCGACTTGCCACTGTTGTCATTGTAGGATTGCCAATGGCTGTTTATTGTAGGTTTGTCTGAAAACGTAAATTAGGCACAATGACTATCAGTGTACGCGCGACTTTATCCGCATTTTTATGTTTTTGTCTCTTCTGCGTAGAACTTTTATTTTAGTCCCTAGCTATCTACCATAAAAAAAACTGTCTAGTAGTTTGAGAATACATTCCGATTTACAATAACTATAAAATATTTTTCCGTTTCATATTAGATATTTAAGTAAAATAAATTTCATTTTAGATTTATTATGATAGTATTCAGAATTAATTGAATTAATGAAATTAAGCAAATACTACAATACTATTGAGTACCTACATTTGAAATTCCACCAAAATCGGTCTAGTAGTTTATCCGTGAAAGCATAAATAACATAGACAGTTTTGCATTGATAATGAAGGGTCACACAATGAATGAAGAGCATTGACTATTTAATGGGCATCGTCTAGTAATGCATGTCTGGCAAGAAACCAAGACTGTTCCCTATGTGAGCGCCATTCATACATTCTTATGAATGCAAGTCTTCATATATGCGGCTATTTAAATTAAATACCTGGCGACAGGCCTGTTGGTCTAGTGGTTAGTGACCCTGACTGCTATACCGGAGCTCGTGGGTTCGATTCCCAGTTAGGACAAATATTTGAGTGATGAGTATAATATGATCATTTGACGACTTAGGTGGTCTACGCACCGGTTTTCAAGGTGGCGCTAGCTCTGAGATCCCGGCTTCGATTCCCGGATGGGTCAATGCAGAAACCAACTTTTGTTCATTGAATCGAGTCTCTGTGTTTGTAGTACCTTCGTTGTCTCTGAATTCCATAACACGAGTGCTTCAGCTATTGACTTTGGGTTCAGAGCAATGTTTGTGATGTTGTTTGATTGATTTATGCCCCGGTTTCTGAGAGAATGATAAAGACTGTGGTAAAATGCTTTTTTTATTGTACCTATCCTACGCACCAGTCAACCTGGGGCCCAAGTCTGCTATTTACACTCGGTTCAATGTCTTCATAGTGCCGTGCCAGCAGAGCCATTTTCGGAAAATTGGTATTCTACTAAACGTCAAAACGTCAAAATTGCGCATTACAATTTGTACCAAATGTATGAACTATTGGTCACAGTCGTTGAACATTGAACCGAATCGTTCCAATGCGCAATTTTGACGTTTGAGACAGACATTGAACCGAGTGTAAATAGCAGACTTGGGCCCCTGTTTATTGTTTACGCTTTATTGAACCTTAGGATTGTCTTCACACCTCATTTAGTGTATTATTACTATTTTTAACATCCTTGTTTGTCTTTCCAATTATATTGACCTACGCAACAAAGTTTTATTTAACCTTCTTCCATTTTATATTACTTATTCATTTCATACTAGCTGTGCCCCGCGGTTTCACCCGCGTGAATACTCATATCTCTATATTTTGGACAATTAATACACTATCTTTATAAATTATAGCCTATGTGTTAATCCGATGTGTTAGCTACATCATTGTAAAGTTCATTCTGCTGTTCACGTTGTTGTCGCATATTTTAAAATTAATGTAATCATAACATCGTTGTTAACCTTTTTTTTTAAAAGAGTAACCTATGGAGTTTCTTGCCGGCTCTTCTCTATAGGAATGACACTTTGGAACCGAGTAACTAGAATCAGTAGTTTGTAACGTAACGTTTCTTTTAGGTTTATGAGAAATAAAAATATTTTGATTTTGATTTTGATTGAAGTTTCGTTAAAATCCATTCAGAACTTTTTGCGTAATAGAGTAACAAACATACAGCCAAACAAACTTTCATATTTATAACATTAGTAAGGATTTGACAGAGACAGGCAAAACTATCGATGTTTCTCAGAGCATAATATGATACAGGATGACGTCGATCTTGTTCATACCGAACTTTGTCCTAGTCACTCATTTCTCTCGTAAAAAACAGCAGAGGCGGAACTTGCATGTTGTAGAAAAGATATTTAAAATATGAAGTTATAAAAACAAATCAGAAAGGTCAATGGGCACCTTAGTATGGAAACTATACCCACGCTGTACAGAAACAAAATAAGGTGACATAGAGTAATGTCTCTAGTTTATGATAGTATGGGTTGCATTACTGTGGGTATAGTCTGAAGTTACGCAAGAGAAGAGTGTCTGGAAGGATACGGGGAAAGCCTTTGACCACCATTGTGGCATTGTTCTTTGACCGACTAATGTTTAATATCGCAATAAACATTAAAAGTACATGAAATTAAAAGTGACACACAGAAACACTGACAAACGGTGAAGGAAAACATCGTGAGGAAACCTGGATCCCAAAATTTGGGATCTGAAATCTCCCGCAGAGCAAGCGTGGTGATCAATGCTCGTGCCTTCTCTATATGGGAAGAGGCCTGTGCCCGGCAGTGGGACGTTTACAGGCTGGTATTATTATTAGTTTAGGTACACAAGTTTTCACAAACTGGGTCAGAATATGCCCAATGACCTTTATATTGCTAATGTTATTGAGTGCTGCACTACTGAATCATGTAGATTGGATCATATAGGATAGGGGTGGTCTTCTCTCCATTCAAACGCTCTCGCCTGTTTTCTCGCTGGTTTATGAATTTTAAGAAATGTTTTTTGCAGTATTATAATAATATTCTGTAATATTCCGGGACATCTCACACACGGTTGTCTGTTCCCAAGCTAAGCAGAGCTTGTGTTATGGTAACCAGACAACTGATAAACGTACTTATATATTTCTAAATAAATACATATTATAGATAAATTACACCCAAACACCTAACAAATGATCGTGCTCATCACACAAACATGTGTCCTGGGTGGGAATGACCACGACCTCCGGTACAGCAGTCAGGGTCACTAACCACTAGACCAACAGGTCCGTCACTTTATAGGCTCCCGTTTTTTTCTACTAGGGTACGGAACCCTAATAATTACCTCTGAGCGGTAGTACAATATCCCTTGGTAAGACAGGGGCCCAATTCCGCTATGTTAAAGTCAGTGGATGGCAGGTTAATGAGCGTTTCAGTGTACTTATCATTGTTTCCAATTTTCGTATTCAGATAATTTTAGTTTAATGACAAATTCATACCTGCTTGCCACTGTTGTCATTGTAGGATTGCAACTGACTGTTCATTGCAGGTTCATCTGAATACCAAAATAAGGCAGTACACAAGTTCACTGGAACGTTCATTAGCCTACAACCCACTGACTTTAGAATTGTGGATTCAGGGGGGCCGAGTCTGCTATTTGCAATGGCTTCAATCGTCTGAGTGGGTGCCGTTAGTAGGTCCATTCTAGGATAATTACGTAGGTAAAACATCATTTTAACGTCAAAATTGGCCATTGGGGCGGCCAATGTTGACGTTTTGGTGTTTAGTAGAATGCCAATTATCCTAAAATGGACTTACTAACGCCACCCACTCAGACGATTGGAGCCATTGTAAATAGCAGACTCGGCCCCCTGGCCCTTGGTTGTCAGAATTCTATCAATATAAGACAACCGGGTCCAATAGACCAATGAGGTAATGTGTACACAATACTTATGGTGTACACAACACAAGTTTGTTGATGTTATTACAAGTAGTCACAACACGGATGTACATCGCTAAGTAAATCTTAGATAATAATTACTGGTCATTTTCAACGACAATAGGGACATGAGAAAATAATAAATAAATGTACAATTATTATTAATTAACTGGTTAAACATTAAATTAATGTTACAGAGAACTGACAATTAAAATATTTGATTTACGATCTATGAGGTAAACTCTATCGATGATAAAAATAACTAAGGAATATTGAATACCTTATAAATAAAATAAGATAGCGTCGAATTGAGAACCTCCTGTTTTTGACGTGTGTTAAAAATATTTATATGAGGGCCCGAGACGATACCGGAGTATGAAAATAATTAATATATTATTACATAGGTAGGGTATCATATCTGCCTCGTTGGCCTAGTGGTGCTAAGCGCGACTGCTACGCTAGAGGTCTTGGGTTCGGTTGCCAAGTCGACCAAGATGTTATTGGGTTTTTCTATGAAATTCTCAGTAGCAGGTCGGAGTTTCAATTTGTGCTCGGTTAGTGGCAATAGGCTCGCCCCCTATTACATGGGACCTAAACATATCGGCGAACTGTGGGTGTACATTGGTACACCTCTGCCTAACCCTTCAGGGATACAGGCGTGATGGTATGTTATGTTATGGTATAAAATATAATGGTTCATATTTATATTTTTACGGAAAGTTGGGGATTGGGGCTCGCTACGCCATAACTTACTACTTAAGGCCAAAGGTTTGCTACAAAAGAGTAAAAATAGGATATTGAAATAAAACTACTTTTACGGATTTTTTCGCGGTTTGTATTTGAATTTTAGGTCCCGACGTTTCGACACCTTTGCAGGTATCATGGTCACGTGACCATGATACCTGCAAAATGCATGCGTGATACCTACAAACCGCGATAAGATCCGTAAAAGTAGTTTTATTTCAATATCTAACATTCGCGTGAATCTCAGAACTCAATAAACATAGGACAACTCTTAAAAAGAGGCGTCGTTTTAAAAAACGCGGTATCTGTCCACGATATATATCCGATTTTTTTTTTATTTATTGATATATTTACCTTAGAGGTAGTTTCATATAAATTTGAAGTCGGTTTCTTATTACATTCATAATAATATGTAATTCTAATATGTTCTGTATTCACAGTGAGCAGTCATGGTCCCCCGCCCGATGCCGGCCGCCGCCTCACCCCCCCTCATCCCGGAGTACTTCGCGGGGAGGGAGGTCTTCATCACCGGAGCTACCGGCTTCATGGGCAAGGTAACTCCTGATGTTTATGATGCCCTGGTAGAACTCCTACGACGACCTCCGTGATCGAGTGGCGTGTAAACTGGTTTTTAAAGTGTCGTTAGCTCTGAGGTCCTGGGTCGATCCCCGGACAGGTCAATGTAGAAAGTCACCTTTCTACATTGCCTCGGGTCTGGGTGTTTGTACCTTCGTTGTTTCTGAATTCCATAACACAAGTGCTTTAGCTACTTACTTTTGGGTTCAGAGCAATGTATGTGATGTTGTCCTCATTTATTTATTTATATAATTTATATTAATAGAACCAATGATATTCTAATAAACAGGTATGTTATAAGCGTGCAATCGTGAAGACTCGAAAACGTCCTAATTGGGACCTATTGCCATTAACAACAACACTATTTGTCTCTTTTTTTCTAATGGGTTTTATCGCGCTATCTCTTTCGCTAGCTGCCGCGCTGCGCGGAACACTTTTTTCGATTGTTTTGTATGTGTATAACATATCTGTTTATTAAAATATCATTGAATAGAACCAACTCGATCGAGTTAGCTTTCACACAAAACAACTGCACCACAGTCTTTCCATTAATTTAGGAGCAGCGATGCCTTGTCAACACTTCTATTTTTCCGTTGAGGCTTAAAAAATGACTATGTATAATGTATATGATCTATCTACATATATATATGTTACGGTAAATGTGATTAATTGAAAATTATTAATAATTTTACAAAATTATTAATAATTTTACAAAATTATTAATAATAATCACATGTTTTGGTAATTATTAATAATTCTCGACACATATTGGTAAAAGTGATAAAATAAATAAAAACCCAATGTTTTTTGACCAGCAGGCAATGATATTATAATAAACAGATATGTTGTTAGCGCGCAATCGTGAAGACTCGAAAACGTCCTAATGGAGACGTATTGCCTTAGTCTGCGTCACGCATCTCGACGAGTGACACACTCGAACGAAATTTACATAAAAGCTTTTAAATGTCATTGTGTGTATCCAGAAACTGTATCATTTATGATAACGAAGTAAATAAAATACAAGGAATCTCATACCACATGTAAATACGCAATATACTTCGATTTAATAATATTTTTTATTTATTTTCCTAATATTCTGATAATTGGAGGTTAGACAAAAGAAAGAGACGGTAAATAAATTTTTTGTCGTGAGGACGACAAGGACGCGTGATCGCACACATATAGAATAAAAGTACAGATGCGACTATTAGGCATTAAAGTCATCATTACCCCAGAGTTCTGTTTTCCTTTTTTCTAATGTTGGATTATTTAATCATTTCTTTTTTTGAAATAGTCGATATACTTAATTATAAATTAAACATGTCATGTGTGGGTAAAGAAAATATGAATAGCTTACCCTTATTACCTTAATATATCGCAGAAAATGTTAAAATAAAACTATTTCTATTTCCACTTTGTCGCTTTAACATCGTGATTTATTTCTCACCTACCTACCTTTAGTAGTGTTGCTTAGTTGTTATAAACACAAACCGTGGATACAAATTAAGTAGACGCGGTTTGTACCTTCTGTCTCGTTAAATTTGTTAGTCTATGACGTTTGTTTAGATTGAAGCGTAATTGACAACACTAATTGTCTCTTTTTCTCTTATGGGTTTTATCGCGCTACCTATCTCTTTTGTATCATTTTGACATGTGAGCTGCCGCTGCTGCGCGGAACACTTTTTTCGGTTGTTTTGTATGGGTGTAACATATCTGTTTATTATAATATCATTGCCAGCAGGTATTTATTAATATTATTCACTCTTACCCTGACATATACACTGACTTATACATATAAACTTGGTTAATGTTTCTTTAATTTATAAAAATATATGTGATGGGTACATACGTCGTCGCTCGCTTCGCTCGCTCTGTTGCAAGGTCACAATATCTAACCTATTGATCTCCGTCACAAAGTCGAACCTAATCAAGCATACTAAATAATCAGCCCCGCAACCCTTGGCCACTTATTACATTTATCACTACTAGGGTTAAATTATGAATAAAAACCGACAAATGTGATTAATTTATTACTTTTACCTCGACTTTCGGTAATTATTAATAACTAGCTGTGCCCGCGACTTCGTCCGCGTGGAATAGTTACTTTTCGGGCAGCATATTTAGAATTAGTTTTTTATACATATACTTTCGCTTGGGTAGGTATAAATTTACTTTACAGATGCTTCTCTGTATACGATTTTTCAAATAGACTTAACTTTTTTATCTATGTAGCGATTGACATGAAATAAACACTTAATGTTAAGTGAAGCTTACTACAATATATTTGTCAAAACCGCATCTTAATCGAGTAAGCCGTTTCTGAGATTAGCGTGCACAAACACACAGACAAACAGACAAACCGACAAACAGACAAAAAAATAATAAATTATAATTTCAGGTTCGGCATCGATATTATAACAACCCTTGCTACTTTTTTTGTTTATATTTCCATTGTACAGACACCACTCTTCTACAATTTTATTATATGTATAGATGATTTTTCAAATTGATATAACTTTTTTATTTATGTACCGATTGACATGAAATAAACACTAAATGTTAAGTGAAGCTAACTACAATATATTTGTCAAAACCGCATCTTAATCGAGTAAGCCGTTTCTGAGATTAGCGTGCACAAACACATAGACAAACAGACAAACAGACAAACAGACAAACAGACAAACAGACAAACAGACAAACCGACAAACAGACAAAAAAATAATAAATTATAATTTCAGGTTCGGCATCGATATTATAACAACCCTTGCTACTTTTTTTGTTTATATTTCCATTGTACAGACACCACTCTTCTACAATTTTATTATATGTATAGATAATCGATAATTATTAATAATCTTCAATTAATCACATTTACCGTAACATATATATATATATATGCCTATGTCCAGGTGCTGGTGGAGCGTCTCCTATGGACATGTCGCGACGTGTCCCGCCTGCACCTGCTGCTGCGCCGCAAGCACGACGCGCCGCCCGAGAAGCGTCTGCAACTCCTCAAGCAGGCACAGGTCAGTGCAACTGATGCTATGCGTGACAATATGCACTCAATAAATCTGTAGTACTACTTGGATTCTTTTGAATATGGCCTTTAGTACCAACTGATAAAATAAGTACCTACTTTGTCATCTCCCGAGCCTTTTCCCAACTATGTTGGGGTCGGCTTCCAGTCTTCCCGGATTCAGCTTTAGTACATATACTTTTTATGATATTATTATGTTTGTTTTGTATGTCTGCAGGTGTTCGACGTGATCCGAGAGCACTGCCCGCAGCAGCTGGACAAGATGTGCGCGGTGGCCGGGGACGTCACGCAGCCGCAGCTAGGGTTAGATGCTCACAGCATGGGACAGCTCAAACAGGTATCATGATGTTGAAAGTCTGTTTCAAAATTCACTTTCATGAAAAGCGTAAGTTAAATTAGCCCTGATCTTTTAAAAAAATAATCAATTAAGATCCTTTTCCAAAATTACGAAACCTTTAATGATGGGCCATGTTAGGGTGTGTACCGAATAAGTACGCGCACCATTTGCGAGCTGAGTTCGTGCGCTTTAATTTGGAAGCTGATCGCGATCGATAGCTGATTACTAGCTGCGCTTTCGCCAGGTCTGACCACACTCTTAGAAATATATAGATGCAAAGCTAAACATACGACCCATTGATGCCCCAAGTGCGATGTCTACCTCGATTTTATTCATACTTATCATTGAGGACACCTGTTCAGTCCACCAATGTCCTGATTTCCTGGTCTGCAGGTGTCGGTGGTGTTCCACTGCGCGGCCATGCTGCGGTTCCAGGAGCCGCTGGCGCCGGCGCTGCAGCAGAACGTGCTCTCCGCCGAGCGACTCATGGACGTCTGCGACCTGCTGCCTGACATGAAGGTACTCAAATGAATTTAACCCGCGCTGAAGGCAGGAATGCGTGTTGGACTTACACCGACAAAAATATCGCGGTCTCGATCTTGCTTTTGCCGGAGCCGCTATATGGTGAGGATCTTGGCTCTCAAATCTTGGAACCAACTCCTTTAAAACCGTTATTGACCCACAAGGCTACCACAACATTAATAGTTGCCACTGTTGCATTGCAGGTGTTCGTGCACGTGTCGACAGCGTACATAGCGCCGGAGCGGCGCGCGGTGGCGGAGCGCGTGCTGCCCGCGCCGCACGCGCTGCCGCACGCGCGCGCGCTCGTGGCCGCGCTGCCAGCTGACCTGCTGGCTGAGATCACGCCGCAGTGAGTTACATTTTATAGCACATGTTCTAACCGCGACTGCTACGCTAGAGGTCTTGGGTTCGATTCCCAAGTCGACCAATATGTTGATGAAATTCTCAGTAGCAGGTCGGAGTTTAGATTTGTGCCCTTTTAGTGGCAATAGGGTCGCCCCTATTACAAGGGACTTAAGCATACCGGCAAACTGTGGGTGTACATTGGTACACCTCTGCCTAATCCTTCAGGGATACAGGCGTGATGGTATGTCATGTATAACACCTTTTTTTCGGGTGAAAATCTAATGTGTTTTACCCACGTCGAGGGCACGACGTGAGGATATGTCGGAACTGTACCGACCAAAAACACTTGGTCCTGTTCTTATAACACCTACCTTCAGGACACTAGCTGCAGTGGCCCATTTGGAAATCTCTCAACAGACGAACCAAGTGGGTCCCTGCGAAGCTAATTTAGGCAAACTGGTTCATCATCGGGCAGTCAAAAATTGCATAACAATGACACTGGCAGTTTGAATTTGGTCAATGATACAAAAAGAAGAAGATAACACTAATATATCCCTACAGGTTATTTTATACTGTTATTTATTATTTGCAGGCTAATAGCACCCAAGCCAAACATGTACACCTACACAAAGGCGCTAGCGGAGACACAGGTCGCTGAGCGCGCGCCCGCCGCGCACTATGCCACCGCCATCTTCCGGCCCACTATTGGTAACTAATGATCTATACAAATTGTACCATATTTTTATTATTATTTACGTTGAAGTATGTAAAAATGTTTATTGCAATCTAATGATTTAGTGTGCAGCAAAATCTAGTAATGAGTTTTCTTAACAATATAGTTTCGACTCTTGCCAATAGATGGCGTGGAACATTACTTTCCTTGAAATGAACAAATGCAGTCTCTTGGATTTGAAATCTTCCTCCTTTAACATGGGTTAAACACGCACAATATTGTCTTCATAAAGTTTTTCATTATAATTCTCTATGTAACAAATTTTTAGATACCTGCAAAAGATTCCAATCTGTTACATGTTTTATTTACTTGCCTTTACAACCCTCTTACATTACACTCTAATATTTAATAACCAATCCATATTGATTTACAACCCTTTTACAAAGCATCATATTATTATTTAATTTATTTTTACTCAGTGACGTCGTCCCTCCGCACGCCGTTCCCGGGCTGGATCGAGAACCTGAACGGTCCGTCCGGCGTGGTGGCCGGCGCCGGCAAGGGCGCGCTGCACGTGCTCAACTGCGCGGGCGGGTGCCGCGCCGACATGATGCCTGTCGATATCTGTATTGATACACTCATCGCTGTCGCCTGGGAGGCGGGGATCGATGAGTGAGTAGATAGTAGGCTATTTTGGGAAGACAAATGGTTGGTCTGTTGGTCTAGTTTATTTATTTATCCATTAATAATAACCAACTTGAATTTACAGTTTAAAACCACACACACAAGTTATAGGTCTGTACAAAATAAAGTCTAGTCTAGGTCTAGTGCTAACCGCGACTGCTACGCTAGAGGTCTTGGGTTGGATTCCCTATAAGGCGTAATCTGGCTTCACAATTTTATAGCAGGGATATGCTACGAAAAGGAACGTACGTAGCTTGAAATACTACAAAAAAGGAACATTTGTAGGTGGGATGCTACGAAAAAGAAACTTTAAATGGAAATTGATCGTAGGAAAGGGTTGCAAAATGATGACAAGTTATGAGAAACGGTAAATCGTTGCAGTAACGTCATGAAAAAGAAACATCATAGATGCTAAGAAAAGGAGACAGGGAAATGCTGAAATAGGGTTAAATTCAAAGCTAAGTGTAACTCGACGAAAAAAGGATTTTTGTAGTACGGGTAGTAAGGGTCCTACGATTTTTTAAAATATAATCTACAAGAACCAAATTTTTTTCCTCGTCACTTTATATTCGCTATTCGACACAAGATGGCGCTATAACTGTTAAATTATTTCTAGTAGGTAATTATTGTAATTTATTTTTACTTCACCTATTGAATTCGGTTTACGTGTAATATCACGTATCGCGCAGGTCTCGCTGTGCCCGCGTGTACACGTGCAGCTCCCAGTCGCAGCCGACCACGTGGGCGCAGTTCCGCACAGACCTCATGCGCGCCGCCCGTCGCCACCCGCTAGACAACGCGCTCTGGTACCCCTTCGGTATACTTATTGAGAACAGGTGAGTTATACACCTACTTATAAACTGCAAGATATCGACCGCCGTGAAAGAGTCTTATACGAGTATACATACACCAGTTTTCAAGGAGTCGCCAACTCCAAAGTCCCTGCTTTTGTACCCGGATGGATCCTTGACCAATTATTTACCTTCACTTAAACATAGCGCTCGTGTGGTTAATTCATTTTATAACCAGGATATATCAGTACTTTCATCGCTATGCTTGATAAGAAGTGTATGATGATCCTGACAAGAGATGTTCATTCAAACTCCTCTAATGGAAAAAAAGTTCTCCTTCGCTAGATAAATATCTATTTAAGAAATGAATATTTAAATGTGTCAATTGCAGCGTGATATACAAGATATTGGAGACGACGCTTCAGACGATCCCGCTGAACATCCTGCACGCAGTCACCACCGTGTTCGGAGCCAAGCCACGGTAACTACCCATAACAAACTACACTACATTGTTGTATTATGTCTTGCACAAGAACACACAGTACCGACTATAAATGAAAAGGGAGTAATGACTAATGGAACAAATCCAAACACGATGAGATTGCGTCATTTAGTTAAAAAGTTCCTATGGGTACATTAAGGCTCCATCATCAGAGCAGCTCGAAAGTACTGTATGATTGATTTTTATTGTGAAAATCCCACGAAAAAAATTGTCAGTCACAGATTTTCAGTGGTCACCCCTTTTGGATTGATGAACATACTCTGTTGAAGCAAGCAAAATTTCATCTCACTCAAAAATCAAGTAATCATTCTAATTTACCTTGCAAGATTTGACCTATACACACACACATATACATAAACAAACGATACACCATCCATTGCTGTCCCCAGCCCGAGCCTGACGACAGTCTCCAAGCGCCTGCAAGCGATGAACGACGCGCTGAAGTTCTTCGCGCTCCGCGAGTGGGAGTTCGAGACAGAGCACGTGACTCGCCTGCGCGAGCGACTCGCGCCGGAAGATAAGCTGCTCTTCAATCTCGATCCTCAGACTATAGAGTGAGTAGAATTCTGTCTATTTTTGACCGACTTTAAAAGAGGGAAGTTCTAGATCCGATTAAAATCAAAATCAAAAAATATTTATCTGACTTAGGCTACAAAGTAGCAATAATCAAACGTCAAAAATTATTACAAGAGGACAGCACCCTAGGGGTCGGTTCATATCCGGTGGAAAAGGCGGCGCGCAACATCAGCCGCGCAACGCCAGAACGAACAAGCACACAACAAAACATCCAACCTCCCACACCGGACGCACTAACGCGTCATCATTATTTTAGTTCCTGTGCACTCCAGGGTACTAAAATATTTACATCGTAATAACGTTTCGAATTGGTCTACTCTTGTCTGCTGTGCTGTGTGAGATTTGGACTTCTTTAACAATTTTTATTTGTTAGTTTGACTGTAATGTTTAGACACTTCTATTACATACCTACCTGGTGCTCTAATAAAAGCTAGCCAGTAAAGCCACCGACACATTAGTACAGTATTTAGTGTGGGACTACTATCAACGTATGTGGAACAAATTTCTGTACATTAGAGTTCAAATACCTATTCGTCCTTACAGCTGGGCCGCGCACTGCGAGGACTTCGTGCTGGGCGCGCGCCGCTACCTGCTGCGGGAGAAGGACGACGATACGGAGCGAGCGAGACGCAGGATGTACAAGTTAGTCTCACTCTTATACAGAGAGACATACATTTATCATACATTATTTACTTACACACATTGCTACTTGAGTTCGTCCTTTTAAACTGAATACTAAAAATGACTTTCTCTGGTTTCACAAAATCTGTAAATTTTATATGCTAAGTCTCTAAAACAGACATTATATAACAGGTGTCCCATGATTTAAAAAATAATGCATTACACAGCAAGATGCATTGCGAAACTACCAGTGAATATTTATGTAGGTATTTACAGTAAAAATATAACCCAGATAGCCCCAAATAAAATATCATGTTTCTTTATAATATAACATTATTTATTATGATACTATTTAATTATATTTCAGACTACAAATACTTCACTACGCTATGAAAGCGTTCCTAGCGTACGTGACAGCCCGCCTAGCGCTGCGAGCGACGCCCGCCATCTTGCGGGCAGTAGCGACACTAATACAACTCCGACAACGGTACGTGGCGCGAACGAATTGACACGCATTTACTACTAGATGAAAGGTGGTGTGACGATATCAAAATGTTTACATTAGTAAGTTTAAATGTACAAAAATTAAAAAACTTAGCAAAAACTAATTAGAAAATTTACTTCGGAAAGAGAGCGCTCATGGGATAGAGGGCGCTGCTGTGCTAAGTTACCATGTATTTTTAAGTTATAGACTTCTTGTTATGTATTTCCATTAATGTATTAGAATGTAATATTTTCAGATATATCATAATTCTAAAGAATGATTTCAATGTCATTCTATAGCGGCGATTCTCTTTCCGCACATAGTCTATTTGATTTTGAGAAATCGTTCGAAAGTTATGACGAGATCACGGAAAATCAGAGTTTTTTTTTAAATAACATATAAATTTAATCTCATAAAAGTCTTTAAGTACTTAACAATTGAATATGATTTGGGAATTTAATGTTGTTTTTATATTGATATATTGTAATTTTATATTTTTATTGTCTTTTGGTGGCGAGACTGAACCTAAGCTAGTTGTTTATAAATTGACACAAATTAATATTTAAGGAGAAATGTGTAGTTAATAATTAATAATTAAGAGATATAAAATGACGGATATTTGTAAACTGTCAATAAATAAATTAGTATAAAAGATATACTTTGTGATATTGGAATAAATTATATTTATACGTAAGTTTATCATAGACCCTTTATTTTTTATTAGCTGTAGTTACCCCGTTTAGTTTGGTTCCTTAAGTTACATACCATCACAATATTTAAAAAAAAAATAGTTAAGAAAAAGATAAAAAATTTAACATATATTTCAAAACATTACCTTTTAGATAGCTAGTCTTAAAATAGAGAAGGCAACTCCAAACACGATGGGGTTGCGTATCGTTACAGAGTTCCTATGACCACCTTCTGGCTCCATCATCAGACTTGGTACCATAATTTTGGGTATTGTCACCAAAGTTGTTGTGCGTAATTTTGGCTATATCAGATTGTCAATTAGTGGCTTTATGTTTTGCTTGCACAATTTGAAGAAGGAACGAATATACATAAATACTTGCATAGGTAGTACCTCCATACCTACATACATAAATTGCATCGACAAAGCTTGTGACTAGCCTGTTTAAAAAAAAACAAATTTTTTTTTTTCCGTACTTTTATAATCACGAAATTTGAGTCCAAGCAGGAAATGGGAAAAGGGTCAGTTACACGCAGATATCAGGAAAGAAAAGAGCTAGTTAAATCTAAAACGTATTGAATGATTATGTAAATACCAGCAATACATATTGATCGGTAGAGGAAGCAATTATCCCAGACCTCTGTAAGGCCATCCATTGTAGAGACCGCTACTTATTAAACGCGAAGTTAATCACGCCATCTTGATGACGTCACGGTGTGTACTTGAAATACTTTCTTAGTAACCAATAATTAATGAGTCATCAATAAAATATTTATGCCAGATCTGTTAGTCTTGAAAAAAGGCCAGGTCAAGAGTACACGAACAGCATGTATGAAGGGAATAATGATAGTGGACGAAGCGAAACATGTGTAAGGATCGTAGCAAGTGGTAAGAAGTCTCTGCCTACCCCTACAAGGGAAAGACGCGTGATTATATTATGTATGTATGTATGAATGCATGTATGTATGAATGATTGAATGCATGTATGTGTGTATGTTACAGGCAGTAACAGGTAATGGCACCCACCGTGGGGCTCAGACATTGATCAATTCTCGTATGTATGAGAGGCCTGCAGTGGGACAGTTACAGGCTGTTGTTATTATACATATTGATTATAATAGTTTGCGTTTTAAAGAACGATCCTATAAATATTCAACTACAACAGTATTCTCACAAGACTAGTGATATTTATTTACGTATAGGTCTAAACAAACAATTAATAAACAGATGCAGAAAACAAAGGTTTGTATTTTACTTTTAAACAATATACGTACGTTATATGACAATAGGGTAGTTACTGGGTATGAACAGACAAAACCTAATTAGTACCGTCTTAGATAATATAAATGTAGGTCACGAATTTTTTGCATCTTCATAAATATGACAACCTTAAAGTGGAAAAATAATAAGATTAATAATAATCCAGCCTATAAGCGTCCCACTGCTGGGCACAGGCCTATTCCCATATAGAAACAAAAAGTAAAATATAGGTCTTCAAATGGACAAAGTGTATTACTTATCCGTAAAGTGGAGATTAAAATAAAATTCTTAACTAAGTACCCTACAAAACTAAATAATACAGTTTAAAGCAGAATCATACGTGCTCGCGAAGTGAAGTTGAAAAAACAAAACTAAATTGTGTAATTTTGAATTCTGAGGTTTACGCGAATGTTAGACATTGAAATAAAATTACTTTACGGATTTTATCGCAGTTTGTATTTGAATTTTTCCACGTCGGGAACTAAAATTCAAATCCAAACCGCGATAAAATCCGTAAAAGTATTTTTATTTTAATAAAATGTGTAATGTTAGTTATCTCTATGAAATATTTATACTGATATACATATCTTTACATTTAATAGTGAGTGCTTCATAAAATAAAGACTATAAGTAATTAAAAGGCATTAATTTCGTTGTTCCTGAGAAAAAAATCAAGGTGGCCACCACTTCAATGAACGGATTTGGTTGCAGTATCGAGCACAGTACAGGTAAGTACCAATTTGACTTTATGAAAATTCAAAATCATTACTTAAAAAGGACAGCACCCTAGGGATTGATATTATGTGATTATAATTGCGGGTAAGTAATCCTTCGGAAAAATGTTGATTACGACAAAAAATGTCACTTTAAATAATGGATAAAAAAGTTAGGTGACACGATAGAGAACCTCGGTTCATATCTGGCGGAAGAGGCAGCGCGCCATACCGGCCGCACAACGCCAGAGCAAACAAACACACGACCAAATATAATACTAAATTGTATGTACTTTCTTAATTATTATTATTGACGGGCCTGTTGGTCTAGTGGTTAGAGATCCTGACTGCCATACCGGAGCTCGTGGGTTCCATTCCCACCCGGCACAAATGTTTGTGTGATGAGCACGATCATTTGTTCGGTGTCTGGGTGTAATTTATCTATAGTATGTATGTTTTTAGAAATATATAAGTATGTTTATCAGTTGTCTGGTTACCATAACACAAGCTCTGCTTAGCTTGGGATCAGACAACCGTGTGTGAGATGTCCCGGAATATTATATTATTATATTATATTATAAGAAATCATTGAGGATCAATGAAGTAAAACATAGTGAAAGAAAATAGAAAAAAAAAAACTGATATCCGTTAAGTGATCAAGTAGTGAACAATGCTGCCACCAACACCTGAAGTGATGACCACGACCACTCTGTCAAGAGTGACCCCGACTAGGAAGAAGTGAACAATGATCGTCCCTTCTCTATATAAGATGAGCCTTTTTACCAACAATGGCATATTTTACCCCTAATCTACTTCTAAATAGCAAGAGACGTCGCGGTATGCCCAGACAGAGATAAGGACGAAGGCCTTTGCCCTGCAATGGGACAGAAACGGCTAGGAATAAAAATCTACTTCTGCTAGCCTTCTCCCGCACTATGTCATGTTCGGCTGCCAGTCTCATCGCCAGCTGAACACCGTATGTTACAGAGCGACTGTCTATCTGACACACGACACATTTACTGGGTAACACAGTATCCCATAGTAAGACTGAATGTCAGAATTGTAATGACTTAACTACTGTATACATAGACTGGTAATATTTCAGCGATTATTAACATAATAAAGGTTTATTGTTATATGTTATTGTTGTAGGTATATTATAATCATTTCTTAAGACGTATTGCTAGTGTCACATCTGCGTCACAAAAACAAATGGTTTGGGTTTATTTTATACACTCATCTTAAGGAAGGTTTAATTATTTCGAGTAAACAAATCTTAAACTTACATCAAAAAATTGTTTACAACAACTGGGAAAATAGTACTAGTAAAGACAAATCAAATAAGCCCAAACACGATAGGATTGCATCGTTTCGTTACAGAGTTCTTATGGCCACCTTGCTCAATTATATTGCATTGTGACCGTAAATATAATAATAACATAACATATCATCACGCCTGTATCCCCGAAGGGTTAGGCAGAGGTGTACCAATGTACACCCACAGTTCGCCGATATGTTTAGGTCCCATGTAAGAGGGGCGAGCCTATTGCCACTAACCGGGCACAAATCCAAACTCCGACCTGCTACTGAGAATTTTATAAATACCCCAATAACACCTTTATCGTTGGGAATCGAACCCAAGACCTCTAGCGTAGCAGTCGCGCTTAGAGCCACAAGGCCAATGAGGCAGTATATATAGTAAGTTTGCAAAAAAGAACATCTCAATGTGCGTCTAGAAGTTGTTATAATTTAATTTGCAAGATTTAAACCGAACAAAATAATAAATAAAAATAAATAAATAAAAATTGTTTATTCTTCAACCATTGAACTTTACAGTTAATCTTACGCAGGGCCCTTCTTTTAAGTAATAATGTACTTGTGCTAGAAGGACCCGCTCTTCAATTACAATGGTAAATATGGTAAAAGTTATGTACAAGGAATTAGTAAGGAGTAACGTTAACAAAAAACTTAAAAACAAACTTCTAGAATATTAAAAACATAATTATAATTTTAATTAGTATGTGTGTGTGTATGTGTGTGTGTGTGTGTGTGTTGTGTGTATGTGTGTGTTGTGCGTGTGTTAGCGTTTGTGGGTGTGTGTGTGTGTGTGTGTGTGTGTGTGTGTGTGTGTGTGTGTGTGTGTGTGTGTGTGTGTGTGTGTGTGTGTGTGTGTGTGTGTGTGTGTGTGTGTGTGTGTGTGTGTGTATGTTAGTGAATGTGTGTGCTTGTATGTATAATATTAACCTTAACTACTCATTTAAATGTAAAAACAATTCTGTATCTTCGTACGGTTTTGGTTTTAACCATTCAATAAGTGCTTTTTTGCAATCCCTTTTAGATAGCGGATAGATATTTAGTATTTTGTTTACTTTATTATACAGGTATGCTGATTTTGAGTAGAATTGTCTTTGAGCATATGTTGTTTTAACAATTACTACGGGGGCTACTAGGAATTTTCTTCTTTTTTTTTGAGTATGGGCATCATAAGGGAGGGCTTTGTGTAGTTTTAAAAGAGAGTTTAATATATATAGCTTTCTGACAGTAAGAAGGTCACTAGCTGCGTACAAATCTTCTGTAGGGAACCTGAAAGGCTTGAAGTACATCACCTTAATTAAAGATCTTTGAGCTCGCTCTAGCTCAAGGAACTTTGTCTTTGTTGCACCACCCCATATTGGTATGCAATAGGTCAAAATTGATTGAGCCAGAGAAACATAAATTTGATTTAGGAGCTTTTTATTCATAACATGCCTCAATTTTTTAAAAATCCAGATAAGCTTTCGTGTGCGCGTCATTACCATATCTATTTGAGGATGCCAGGAAAGACGCTGGTCAACTAATATACCCAGATATTTTATGTGAGAGACTTTTTCAATTTCCTTACAAGAACAAGTTAGACTAGTAATGTTATTACAATTGTGAATTTTAAGACTAAATTTACTTTCTGGTTGAGTACTACTGTAATTAGTGAATGCAATATATTTTGTTTTAGAAACATTAAGTGTAAGAAGATGAGTGTTTAACCAGTTAGTGATTGTAGAGAGACCCTTTTCAGCATATTGATACACAGTGTCCCATGTATCACCAAAAAATACGACGGCTGTATCATCTGCGTAAGAGAAAATACGCCCATTTTCTGGAATTATGTTGCAAAGATTATTTATATAAATTAAAAACAGAGTCGGACCCAAAACGCTACCCTGAGGAACGCCATAAGTCACGTTTGACTCTCCGCTAACTTGATTTCCCACTCTTACTCGTTGTCTACGATCGTTAAGATAGTCTTTAAGTAATGCTAACGGATTCCCTCTTATACCTATACCTTCTAGACTATTCACAAGTATGGGAATAGAGACGGTGTCAAAGGCTTTTTTTAAATCGAGGAAGACAGCTAAACCCTTTTTCCCAGAATCTACGAATTTAACAATTTGACTAGTTATTGCTGTAACAGCGTCCTCAGTTGAAATTTTTTGTCTAAAACCGAATTGAGCTTTTGAAATAATGTTAAATTTGTTAGTATAATTTATTAGTTGGCCGTTTATCAGCTTTTCAATAATTTTAGAAATTACAGGTAAGACAGAAATAGGCCTGTAGTTATTAACATCATGTCTGTCTCCACCCTTATGAACTGGGGTAATGATTGCTTGCTTCAAAGTTGGTGGGAATATACCTTTTTCAAAACATAAATTAGCGAGGTGTGTTATTGACGGTACAACTATCTCATGAGCAAGTTTAAGAAACTTGGTTGGTATATAATAGCAAGTTTTAAAAAGTTTACGATCAGGTAAACCGCTTAACCACTATAATTTGTTAGCGGACCAAGTCACGGGTAAAACCTAGTGTTTCATTTATTAGTATTGTCTTACTTCCTACAAGTTCACAGAACTCAAAGGTTTGAGTCACTCGGCAACGTTTGATCTACTATGCAGGTTGTATATGCCTAAACGCAGTTCAAGGCTTTATTAAGTAAAACTAAAGGAAATATATTATAAGGAAAAACTGAGTTAATCACTTGTGTAAAAGTCCCTCGATGACATTAAAAAACACAACATATCATCACGCCTGTATCCCCGAAGGGGTAGGCAGAGGTGTACCAATGTACACCCACAGTTCGCCGATATGTTTAGGTCCCATGTAATAGGGGGCGAGCCTATTGCCACTAACCGGGCACAAATCCAAACTCCGACCTGCTACTGAGAATTTTATAGAAAAACCCAATGACACCTTGGTCGACTTGGGAATCGAACCCAAGACTTCTAGCGTAGCAGTCGCGCTTAGCGCCCCTAGGCCAACGAGGCAGTTTTAACTAGTTTTAAGTACATACCTTGATAATAATATATCGTCGTAATTGGGAATCAAACTGAAGACAACATAAAAATGTTGATAGTGTCTGCCGCTTGCATTTCCTGCAGAGATAAAAAACAAGGAAACATGAGTGTTCATACCTTCAGAAACATCTGGTTTTTATTTAATTATAATTAATAATCAACAGTGAATTAAGTACAAGACTTACTGCCTACATTTTAAAAGAGTAATTTCTTTGTGTAACTAAATATTATATATAAAATAAATGCGGACAACATCATCACATAGATTGCTCTGAACCCAAAGTAAGTAGCTAAAGCACTTGTGTTATGGAATTCAGAAACAACGAAGGTACCACAAACAACCACCCGAAACAATGTAGACAAGTGACTTTCTACATTGACCCGTCCGGAGATCGAACCCGGGACCTCAGAGCTAGCGACATCTTGAAAACCGGTGCGTACGCCACTCGACCACGGAGGTTGCCAATTATAATTTCTTTATGAGAATAAAGTATCTTAAACCCGATATATCGTTTTGTAAAATATTAGATCATTTTAATAATATGCGTCTACAAACATATCTACAACTACATGATGCATTCATAAATAACTCCTGAAATTCGCATCGATGTGAATATTTTACAGTGCCAATGCGTATTGAATTAAAATATGAATCTTTTTTTATTAACTTGGTTAAATCACTATATACTATACTAACATACCATCACGCCTGTAAGTATCCCCGAAGGGGTAGGCAGAGGCGCACCAATGTACACCCACAGTTCGCCGATATGTTTAGGTCCCATGTAATAGGGGGCGAGTCTATTGCCACTATCCGGGCACAAATCCAAACTCCGACCTGCTACTGAGAATAATATGAGTAAAATACTCAACAAATGTTGATAAAACGGTTCTCGAAAGATGTAGTCGCCTGTACTTCTTAATTGGAAACCACACAATACTAAAAGGAATGATATTTTATATCTTAAAAGAATAATGATAATTGTCCTCCATTAATCTTTGTGTTATTAAAGCTTCCCCAGTTTTTATGTACAAAGCTTATTACTGAGACCTTGTTTGTATTTTTAACCGACTTAAAAAGGAAGAGGCACTCATTTTGAATGTATTTTTTTGTATGTTTGTTACACGATATCTCTGGCAATATTGGAGCGATTTTAATAAGATATGTTTGTCATCGATAGGGTGTATCTCCGATTTGTACTTTTTTTTTATCTTTGTGTATACCTAATTATTTCACTTAAGGTACACAAGATGTCGTGATGGCTTAGCGGTTCAATGAACGGATTTATTTGCACAAGGTTGCAGGTTTGGACCCAGACAATTATCAATGAAGTGCCATTTTCAAAGTTATATGTATATTCAAAGTTTTCTTATAACACTAAACTGGTTATTTTGCACGCCGAACTAAGTAGACGAAAAATTGTGAAGTTTTTTTTTTAAATCTGTAATAACTGCATTTTAAGCAAATTTTCTTTGTTATATTCTATCTTTTATATCATACTAGCTGTGCCCCGCAGATAGTGTAGCTTCCCAACAGTGAAAGAATTTTTCAAATCGGTCAAATAGTTTAGGAGCCTATTCAATTTAAACAAACAATCAAATCTTTCCTCTTTATAATATTAGTATAGATTGCTACTAAGGATTACCTCATGGGGAAACCTGGATTAAGTACAATATTTAAGTATCACTTCTTCCGTACAAAATTCGGGGGATTTTTATAAATATTTTATATAATATTTATAATACGTCAATAAGGCAATGAGTCAGTGCGCAGGCGCCGCCCGCCATACTAACTGTGTGTTTATAGTTTCTCAGAATCATTATATGTTAGGCACTGGTACGTTTTAAATGGCTATTATTTAAGGTTCTTTTAATGCTAGTATTTTTCCTAAGATGACTGGGAGATTTACATTTTACAAAGTTAGGAGTATTAAGAGAGTTATATTGCAAATATAACACGTGCTGTGAATGTGTTAACATCAAAATCAAAATATTTTAATTTCAAGAAGCCTTATTAAGCTCCTTTATAACGTTAAGTTACTGACTCTAATTATTATAATAAACACTATTACTGTTAAGTTGGGTGTAATTGATCTATGTATAATATGTATGTATTAAGAAATATAAAAGTATGTTTATCAGTTGTCTGGTTACCATAACACAAGCTCTGCTTAGCTTGGGATCAGACAACCGTCAACCGACGTGTGAGATGTCCCGGAATATTTATTTACTTATTTATTTATTACTTACGATTTGATGAATGGAAGCTAAATTCGTATTAGGCCAAATAATTGGAAACATTGCAGGGGGATGATGACTACCTTCTACTCTTATAATTCTATTAAAAAAAATCGACTCCAAAATAAGTCTTATGGATCTTATTTCTTATGGATCTGTCAAAACTGGATCGAAATGGGGCCATACGGGAAGCACCAGATTTCAGATACAAAAAGAATCATCAAAATTAGTTCACCCAGTCAAAAGTTCTGACGTAACAAACACAAAAAAGAGTACAGATGAATTCAGTACCTCCTCCTTTTTTGAAGTCAGTTAAAATTCAGTTCAGTCAAAAATATATCAAAATTCAGTCAGTTAAAAATATATCAAAACTATCTTCGAGAAATGGGCTATCAAA
The DNA here is from genome assembly GCA_905146925.1 of Autographa gamma. Taxonomy (NCBI): domain Eukaryota; kingdom Metazoa; phylum Arthropoda; class Insecta; order Lepidoptera; family Noctuidae; genus Autographa; species Autographa gamma. The sequence goes on along the minus strand of LR989878.1, from coordinate 192,631 downwards.
ATGAATTTTATTTTATTCCACTGATAGTTTCAGTTTAATCGCACAAAACAAAGAAGCCGTATAATTGCATTAATAACCGATATAGGTAGTTATGTTAACTACGACACCGATAGATCTCCTCGCTTGAGGTAAACTGCACTTAAACTATTTTCCTGGTACAGTACTCCGCACTGCACTTCGATATGAAACTCGAACTTATTTCCAAAGTGTTTAGGGTTCAATATAAAGCGTTGGTTTTTGTTGTGTGGGTGGTTGTATATTATTATGAGCGTGTATTTGTGACGTCAGAACACCTGTGTCGACAGGGGAAGCACCATGAGTTTTCCTTTAGGATAACTCAAGAAGGTTTTTGAATACGAAATGAATAAGGAAATTGTTTTCATTCTTTATGAATTCAATTAAATTTTGAACAGTTTTTTAAGAGGGAGTTATGAGGTACATATTATGTGTGTAGATAATAATAGCAGCGCCTGCTGTTTTGTGTGCGTACAAATTGTTTTCTTGGACTTTTTGTGATGAAAAAATGAAAAGTAAAATAGAAGACTACCAAAATGCTAAATCTGATAAAAATAATGGCTTGTGTGAAAGATGATATGGGAAAGAAAAGAGTGAATGCTGAAGTAGAGAAGAATGGAAGCTTAATGAGCATTGCGCTGGCCACAAATAATTGGAAACAGGGCAGGGAGATGATAATTACGTATATCCAAAATGAAACTTTGGAACCGAGCAATTAGAGTCAGTAGTTTTTAACGTAACGTTTCTTAAACGCCTTTTTTTTGGTTTATGAGAAATAAAAATATTTTGATTTTTACTCCTTCCGCTCGTCACTGAAACCCACATTTTTTCCAGTTCTTGAAAAAACTGCAGGTAATTTTCGTCCTATTATTGTAGTCTTATTTATTTCTTTGTATTAAAAACTTTCATTGTATCGGACCTGGACAAAGGTCTCCTCCCTTGTACCTTTTTGTAACTTAATTATTACTTTTACTCTTTACCTTATGTATTTTTTTTAAATTAAACACTAAAATGTATAAACTTTAAACATAATGACATTTCGGAAGAAGAGAAACAAGCCATACAAGGTAAAGAGCTCGTTATTTATAGCATTGCATACATACGGGTGTAATGTTCCCGCGGGGGAATACCCGGGCCAAGTCAACGTACTATGCAGGTGAGCTAGTGGGTGGCTAGGACAGGTTGCTACAGGTAAATGAAGGCAATATCTTAGTCCTGGTTGAGAGGATAAGAGAAATAATATAGTTTGCGCATTTACAGTAATTCAGTATGGGAACTATGGATTTGGGGATTTATGTTATAATGTCTCTTAAAAAGTGTCAAATTTCAGGAAGGTAATTTATAAACATTTTGAATTTAAAGTGTTAAAATTTCAGAAATTAATTCATAAAAACACTAAAACTGAACTCAAATGGTCGTAAATGTTTTGAAACGCATCACTGTTATTTAATAAAACTTATTTAAAAGAGAAAGTGTTCATCACATTTCAGTTAATTTAACGTTAAAAACTTAACTGCCGTCATTAAATATGATAGAATGTAAATTTAAAACTGTTTGATTTTGTTACACAAGTAAAGCTTATTTTTACTACTCGTATGTTTACAGTCGAAATGTATGAACCGGGTAGAAAGCTCAGTCACTCACGAATGACACTCACGCCACACACTCACGCCAGACACTTACGCCAGACACTCACGCCGGACACTCACGTCACACAATCATGCCAGACACTCACGCCATACACTCACGCCAGACACTCACGCCAGACACTCACGTCAGACACTCACGCCAGACACTCACGCCACACACTCACGCCGGACACTCATGCCAGACACTCACGCCACACACTCACGCCATACACTCAAGCCGGACACTCACGCCGGACACTCACGCCAAACACTCACGACTGACACTCACGCCACACACTCACGACACAAAATCACGCTACACACTCACGACTGACACTCACGCCACACACTCACGACTGACACTCACGCCAAACGCTCACGCCACACACTCACGACTGACACTCACGCCAGACACTCACGCCAAACGCTCACGCTACACACTCACGACTGACACTCACGCCACACACTCACGCCAAACGCTCAAGCCACACACTCACGACTGACACTCACGCCACACACTCACGCCAAACGCTCACGCCACACACTCACGACTGACAATCACGCCACACACTCACGCCAGACACCCAACCACTCGTCAAACAAAGTTACAAAGGTCAAAGGTCACGTATATAAGGTTTTCGCGAATACCTCGCGTCCCTTTAATGGGAGGTCAACAACGTCAAGACAATAATAATTGTAATAGAACCGGTATCGAACGATCTGCGCATGCGTCAAGTCGCGTCATCACATCGCAGTTACGAACGAGTTTGTTATGGGCATTAAGTTATTTAAATGCGGACAACATCACATCCATTGCTCTGAACCCAAAGTAAGTAGCTGAAGCACGCGTGTTATGGAATTCAGAAACAACGAAGGTACCACAAACACCCAGACCCGAGACAATGTAGAAAAGTGACTTTCCACATTGACCCGTCCGGGGATCGAACCCGGGATCTCAGAGCTAGCGACACCTTGAAACCGGTGCGTACGCCAGTCGACCACGGAGGTTGTCAAATCATTATCGATGGAATGTACTGCTATGGTATGAAAGATATAGATTTGTATTGCGATTCGTCTTACTTAACTAAGCGATTTAATCTCATATTACTATACACAAATCGACTTAATTAAACTGTTCTAAATGGATTGTCTATTACGCAATATACAGGTGTTACGTAACCCCTGTCCGATCCGTTAAGTTATTGTTAGGTATCGATATCTGATTACAAAAATGTGTAAAATTAATGGAATAAAAAGAAAAAAAAATAACCAAAAATTTTTTTTTCTCTTATTTCCAGATAGAGAGTCGACGTCGTCACAGGTGCTTCCTTATTATCAAAAAAAAGGCCCCCAAAATACTGACGAAATTGGTGTTGTAGTTTTTGTTTAATCTCAAATTTAGGGAATTTCGGTTCAAAATATGGTCATTTCAAAATCCATTAATTATTGTTTCTATCATGTGTTTTCCAAATTTGATATTTTATTTGGGCTTTTGATTGTGAACCCTATGTCATCCTTTCGGGTCGGACAGGGGTTACTTAACACCCTGTATACTAGATAAAAAAAAAACTAGTTTTGATGTTGACTTTTTGCATTGTCCAAGTAAGTACATTTTATTGCTGTAAAAAAAACGGCATATTATATTGTAAAGAGTTAAAATTACATTATTTAGTGACTTTATCCGAAGATGTCAGATTTTGTAAGATTTTCTTTATTTATTGATGTCTCATCATTGGGGCCTTTTAAACAGGTTGGGCTGTGTGACCTGGATTCTGATTTCGCAGTTTCTTTACCCAAAAAGTTTTACAAGTAATTTAGTATTCTGCTTCGCCTGGATTTTGTAGCGGAATAAATAATAAATATTATTCATAACATTTAATATTATGGATTTCCGAAAAGTAACGTCTGATGTTATAATTTAAATTATTATAATTAATCATATTTTGTGAATTTGCGCGTCCGTGACCTTTATTTTCTCTCGCCATGACAGTAATGTATAGTGGTCAGACAGGAAGCAAAAACTAATAAATATAAGAGTAACATAGCAAGTTATGTAAAGTAAGGGATCACCCCTGAATGAGGAAAATATTAGATAATTCTAATATTAATGATCAATATTATATTCTTATTTTTCCTCAACGAAGGAAAATTAAGAATTTAATAGACTGTCGTACATTTCATAACAAGATCTTTGATAGTCGTTAAGTCTTTTCTGACAAGCAGTCTTACTATGGGATACAGTGTTACCCAGTAACATGTGTTGTGTGTCAGATAGACAGTCGCTCTGTAACGTACGGTGTTCAGCTGGCGGTGAGACTGGAAGCCGAACATGACATAGTGCGGGAAAAGGCTCGGGAGATGATGATGACTGTGATGTTTGTGGTCCACATTTATTATTTCAGTAATGACGAGTTATAAAGGTTTTTGATTGTTAAAAAAAACAGTAATAAAAATACTAAACGAGAGATAAGACAAGGAAAAAGCAGAATATAAACATTAAAGTTTGTACTCTTCATGACCAATTTGGGCAATTACAGATGATGGACAAAAAATACAAAAACTGGTTGATTTGGTTTTTGAAAAATAACCCGTTTGATTGGAAACTTTGGGTTGAGCTATTATCATATCATTCGAAAAACTAAGCCTATTTATTTTGTGTCACTTTTTTATACAGTTTGTTATGAAACCCCTGTCCGATCCCTTAAGAGGTTGTTAGGTATCGATATCTAATGACGAAAAAGTAAAAAATAAATGAAAAATAATATTATATATATTTTTTTTTTTCGCCACATGCGGTTGTTAGTGACGGCATCGTCTCAGCTCCTGCCAAATGATCATACAAAAGGCCACCATTAACACCGACGAAAATGGTGGTGTAGTTTTTGTATCTTCAAAAGGGATTTTGGAGGCTATTTCAAAGTTCATTATTATTGTTATTATCATGAATATTCCAAATTCAATATTTTATTAGGGCATGTGATTGTGAACCCTATATCACCCTTTCGGGTCGGACAGGGGTTTCGTAACACCCTGTATTTACCTTATCACATATTATAAAACAACGTTACCTGGCCGCGTCTGTTGGTTAGAGCGCGATAAACTCAAAAAATACTCAACACATTTTCATGTGGCTCTCACGAATGGATAGAATGATTCAAGAGGAAGGTTTGTGTGTATAATTCATTACGTTTTATATCACTACATAGTATAAAACAAAGTCGCTTTCCGCTGTCTGTCCCTATGTATGCTTAAATCTTTAAAACTACGCAACGGATTTTGATGCGGTTTTTTATAATAGATAGAGTAATTCAAGAGGAAGGTTTATATGTATAATACATGCATAATATACTAGAGCAACACGGATAATTTTAGAGATTTTTGACGTCAGGTCGTAAATCAACACATTTATTGCGCTTTCATTGCAAACGCTGACTGAACCCTACGAGATAGATCAAAATAATGTTCTACAGTATTGTGCACATTAAAAAGATCTACAAAAAAGTCCGCGATGGTATATGTCTATCTCTTGAGGCTAACCCACAATAACTATTTTTTATCATTTATTTATTACTTATTCACGAAAATACCATTTTAAGCAATGCAGCATTAATCCTTATCCAATTAAGTACCTTCAAAAAATTGTGCATGTAATATAGATCAATATTGCCCTTTACAGCATGTAATTTAAATGAATGTTTTCGAAGATATTACAGATTTAAAATGCAGGGACATAGCGGTTGCGGCGGTACCGGCCGGGGGGCCGTGCGGGGGCCGGGGGGCGCGTGCCTATACCAAAAAATGCCTCTAAGGCTGTGCTTCTTTATGATTGCGTAGTTATATTTGGTATCAGCGTTGCACCCGAGCAAAGCCGGGGCGGGCCGCTAGTATAATAATAATATAATAATATTCCGGGACATCTCACACACGGTTATCTGATCCCAAGCTAAGCAGAGCTTGTGTTATGGTAACCAGACAACTGATATACATACGCATATACTTCTAAATACACACATATTATAGATAACTGGGGCGAATTGCTACACGCTTTGTTTTATACTACTTACATTTATTTCTTCTTAATTCCTGATTAAAACCGGTGTGAGTCAGAGCCAACAATACTTATTACGATTAAATGCATCGATAGAATACTTCACATACTATTCATTACTTACTTGTTACAAAAACATTTACATTTTAATTAAAATTAATTGTTATTTATTATTCTATAACCGTACTCAGAGACGTTTATGGAAACTTATTAATACTAAGGCATTCCTTAGTATTGATTTAAGTGATTTACTTTTAAAATTCTGACTCCTTATTACTCCTAGTGAAATATATCTTAAACGACCTCCGTGGTCCAGTGGCGTACGCACCGGTTTTCAAGGTGTCGCTAACTCTGAAGTCGGGTTCGATCCCCGGATGGGTCAATGTAGAAACCCACTATTCTACATTGTCCCGGGTCTGGGTGTTTGTGGTACCTTCGTTGTTTCTGAATTCCATAACACAAGTGTTTTAGCTACTTACTTTGGGTTCAGAGCAATGTATGTGATGTTGTCTGCATTTATTATTTATTATCTTAATAAACAACGTCTTAGTATAGTAGTGACTATATTACTTATATTTTTTGCTGACAAGTTTATTTTATGTTTTTGATAAGGTGAAAAACTTGTAAATTTCCAGTGTCGCTTCCAATTAACACTGCTAATGAAATAATATACATTGAAAATTTGCAACAACTAATGAAATGGCTACGGATCGGACCGATAAGTGATAACCTACATTTTTGAAGTCGGTTTTAACCACAGGTATATTATATATCTTTATATACAGACTAACGGTGAAGGAAAACATCGTGAGGAAACCTGGATTAAAAAATTGGGATCTGAAATCGCCCGCAGAGCAAGCGTGGTGATCAATGCTCGTGCCTTCTCTATATGGGAAGAGGCCTGTGTCTAGTGGGACGTTTGTACAGACAAACCGCACCTGACAATATTACATTCTAATATAATTTTATAAGTATCCAGATTTTACAGTCGCACTATATTATTTTAACATTGTTTTTTATTTTTTATTTATGACGGGCCTGTTGGTCTAGTGGTTAGTGACCCTGACTGCTATACCGGAGGTCGTGGGTTCGATTCCCACTCAGGACAAATGTTTGTGTGATGAGCACGATCATTTGTTCTGGTCTGAGTGTCATTTATCTATAATATGTATGTATTTAGAAATATATAAGTATGTATATCAGTTGTCTGGTTACCATAACACAAGCTCTCTTAGAGCTTAGCTTGGGATCAGATACCGTGTGTGAATTGTCCAGGAATATTTATTACATATATTATTTTTTATTTAACATATATAGTAATCAAGCACAGCAGCGCCCTCAATTCTCTTGCCGCACAGACTCTATCATGATAATTATTTATTTATTTATTTAAACTTACATGTACAATTATGGTACATAAGGCGGACTTAATGCCGCAAGGCATTATCTACCAGTCAACCTTTGGGTCAAATGGAGAAGCAGCTGGGATGGGTACAACAGTACAATATGAAAAATAAATAAATCTACTACATCTAACGATGGCTATATAAATAATATACGTGCATATAAAAATATATACCTTCATAAATATACCTATATGGGTAAATAATATTATTTAGATAAATAAATTAAACAGATGTAACTACTTAGATATAGATAAAATATATAAAATATGGATATATAATATGACATGACGACGACCATATCAATATTCGAAATCCTAAGGAACCAGTGTTTTCAAAAAGTATTCCCGAACTTGTCGTTTAAACGTAAATTTACTGGGAGCTTTTTTAATGTCAAGGGGAAGCGCATTCCAGAGTTTAATTGCCGTGACCACGAAGGAATTGGAAATAAAACCGGTAAGGTGAGAAGGTATCTGAAGGAGCAAATTTTCATTTAATCAATTAGTCCACTAATTAATTACAATTAACATGAAATCAGTGAGTAATCGGGAGTTATATTTTTCCCAAACTCCACAATAATTGACAACTTCAAACTAATAGTTAATGAGATCAATTCTGAGAACGCGTCATATTTCCGAGGCGTGACGTCACGAGACAAGCAAATAATAAAAGTTGTTTTATTATAACGACGAGATTATGTGATTTATATAAGAAAAGGATTGGTTTGTCGAAATGTAGTGACTAGACTGTCATAATGTTTGAATAACTTCGTATTTTATTAGAAACTAGCTATGCCCTGCGGTTTCACCCGCATAAATACCTAGGTCCCGTTCCCGGTGCCTTTATGTTTGGCCGGTGATTACTTTATTTTTTTCATCGTAATTTTACAGTTTTTTTTTTCTAAGAACCTTCTCCTGATAATAACTAACACAACAAAAAAAGAATTAGCGAAATCAGTCTAGGCGTTTTTGAGTTATGCGCGTACCAACTACGGACTACCAACACATTTAGCTTTTCTTTTTATATTATTCATATTACCGATTTCAAAAGGCAGAGGTTCAATTCCATTTTTTTTAATTGTTAAACATAATACCAACAGCTACAATTTGATCGATAAAAAAAATCGTCATATTAAATTCATTGAAATCGGTAACTTTATACATTTTATGTAGTATATTGTATCGATTATAAATTACATTTTAGGTAGGTACTACTTACAAGAAAACTAATCATGATTAAGTAGGTATGTCACAAGATTTTCAGTACCTAATTCAAAGTTAAATAAAGTAGTGTATACTCGTATTTCTATGACATTCAATAGATCGAGGTCATTGACTTTTCCATTTGTACTTATACAATGCAATAGGTCTATAATAATAATATGTTACTTATAATAATAATATTCCAGGACATCTCCCACACGGTTGTCTGATCCCAAGCTAAGCAGAGCTTGTGTTATGGTAACCAGACAACTGATAAACATACTTATATATTTCTAAATACATACATATTATAGATAAATTACACCCAGACGCAGAACAAATGATCGTGCTCATCACACAACATTTGTCCTGGGTGGGAATGACCACGAGCTCCGGTATAGCAGTCAGAGTCACTAACCACTAGACCAACAGGCCAGTCAAAAGATGAAAAGACCAATCAAAGAAGATAGTTTAAAAAGAAGACCAGCTTTAAGATGCAATTTGTTAGTTCACTACCTATATATTATAAACATCACAACTTCGCAGCCAATCCATCACAGACATACTCTCTCCGCAATAAACGCAGTGTTTCCCCAAACACAGAACGCAAATAAATAAAAGAAAAGAGGTTTTACTCCGCGCTCCGACTAACGCGAACCAGTAGAGTCAGTGTCGCGATACGCAGCGGACGCTCGTCCCGCCAAAACTAAACCGCGCGAAACACGACAAGTGACATCTTTAACAGTTGACAGCTGACAGGTTGAACTTTTAATTTAGCAGTGATGAAGGGGCCCTGTAAACGGTTTGTGAGCCATAAAGGGAAGGCATATGATATGCATGTCAAGAAGAAAGAGGATGATAGCATTGGATTTTTTGATTTGGTGAGTTTTTTGGAACTTGTTTTTGACTCTATTCAGGTTTTAGTGAAGTTTCTGTAGACTCGGGTAGTGTTCTTATCAAAATTATGTGTGAAATATTTTCCTTGTATTTCTTTATTTTATTTACTGATGTAAATAAAACATAACTTTTTTAAACACGAATCTTAATAAAATTATTTCTTTATGATAAAAATTAGATCATATTTTTAAATTCAAACTAATTAATATAAGGGACTTCTTAAAGTTACAATTTCCTTCTTATTGTTAGGAATAAGTAGTTAAAGGTAAAGACTTAAATAAAACTTTAATAAAAAAAAACTGACATTGCTCATAGTGGTGTGATCAATTTTCGTTTTTTCTGTAGCTATAAGATTTGATGAGAAGCCATAAAAACAGGCTAAGGCATCTTTATGACATGTTTGAACTTGTTTAGATATTAATTCTAACATTATTAGAATGAAAGTTTAAGGTCGACACAGATTTTGCTAATGATTCTCATAGAACATTTACTCATTACTCATAACATATTGGCGATACTTATGTCTCTTTTTAATTAATAAAGCTCTTGATAGATAGAAGCCTTTGTATAAGAAGAAAAATATCCAAGTGTCATTGTAACTAACCATACCAGAAGTTTTTTAAAACCATAAACATGTAAATAATTAAAACTTAGATCCAGCCATACCTTGTTGTTTTGCTTTATGATTGTTAGCAACGTACTAAGTCGAGGTCCGAACTCCGCAGGGGGTGCCCTTAGTGGACGTTGCTAACGTAGTTAGTTTTTCCTATTGCTCTGGCTGGAGGCCTTAAGGTCCTCGCCAAAAGTCTGGTGAAGCAGTCAAAGCCTGCGCTCAGGCTAACTACAAAGATCTCTATAAAAAAAACACCATAAACATGAACAAAAGTTAGGATTGCTTTTCAGATTTTTTATTAAGATTATCTTAATCCCAAAGTATCTTCGAACTTATGCACAGATGAGGTATTAAATAATGTTGTGTAATACTAAACAAGCAAGTCATACTTCATATCAAATCCATAAAAAACTTACAACTGATATTAAAATGCGAAAGCTGATGAATAGAAGATAATAAAGGCGATTAAAAGCTCATCTATAGATGAAAGTTTCAAATAAGCTTGTAACCAAAGAAATGATTATAATCGACTTCCTTAGTTCCTAAGTCAGTGTTTTATAGCTAATAGTTCAAAATGTATCATTAACATAAACATTTAACATATCATCACGCCTGTATCCCCGAAGGGTTAGGCAGAGGTGTACCAATGTACACCCACAGTTCGCCGGTATGTTTAGGTCCCATGTAATAGGGGGCGAGCCTATTGCCACTAACCGGGCACAAATCCAAACTCCGACCTGTTACTGAGAATTTCATAGAAAAACCCAATAACATCTTGGTCGACTAGAGAATCGAACCCAAGACCTCTAGCGTAGCAATCGCTCTTCGCACCACTAGGCCAACGAGGCAGTTTATCATTAATAACTTATATTTATGAGAAGACTTAAAACTAAACTAGTTTCTAGTTGTAAAGTTATTTATTTTTGTGATATCGCCATCTTTGCCGATATGCCATAAGATATAATACGAGTATAAGCTGATACGAAACCTGTTATACTTTATAATACATTTATTTGCAAACTGACACAATGCGGTTTATTGAGCCAGCAGATGGACTCGAAAAGTAACAACATATAAGTAACAAAAAATCGACTTCAAAATAATTGTTATATTCAATCTTATGATCCCGCTGTCAAAACTGGATCTAAATAAAATGGAACACGGGAAGCCCCTTTCAAATAAAAAAAGAATTTGATTATTCTTCTCAGAATTTGATCGGTTCACCCAGTCAAAAGATCCGTGGTAACAAACATAAAAAATATAGTAGAATTGAGTACATGCTCCTTTTTGAATTCGGTTAAAAAATTGTGATTAAGGATTGAATTTTAACTTAGCGCAAAAAGAAGAGTGTTGTAAGTTCGACTTGCTAGTTTATCTTGTATGCAGCACAAGATAGGCCAACACCTGGGTACTGCTAGGAAACGTAGCTCCTAAACAAATAAACAGATCGTAATGGTTTTTCTTTGAAAGCTTGGCTTAATCTCTTAGATAAAAAGTACTAGACACAAGGATAGATTGGTTTTGCCCATAATTCCTAGAACAGCATTGTACAGCAAGAACAGCTACGCAATGTGCTGTCGCATATTTAATGCTTTGCCGGATACTGTTAAAACATTACCAACTAATAAATTTACAAGGAGTCTCAAAGTATGGTTGAGGGAAAAAAAACTTTTACTCGGTAAACGACATATTTAAAAGGAGGTTTTAAAATTAATAATATTTTATCTTATTTGACATTTGGTTGTGTTTTGATAAAGTAGTCGAACATATTGACAATGATGATTTAAAGTAAAATAAATGTATAATAATAATTAATTATAATGTTTGCATGTCACATTATTATGACTAAGAGTTGCGGATATATATGTTATTTTAAGACCTAAATTGTACCAACACTTATTGCAAATAAATAAATAAATAAATAAATAAATAGATAGATTTCTATCGATATGTTCAGGAATCAGGATTTGTCGGCTCTCATCGAATTTGTAAAATTTTGCTTTTGTCATTATTTTCAGAAGTAAATACTAGATCTAATGATTACATAACGTATTCAAATATAAGTTGACCTAATAAAAACGTGTTGAATAAACAGGATTTATATTAATGTAAAAACGGTTGTTGATTGTATTAAGGTTCAAACTTGAAGAGCAGAGGGGTATAAAATGAAATACGTGTTGACCGATTGCAATTGTATTAGCGACTAAAAAATATAATGATGAAACGATGTTTTAAACCAGTGACCTGATATACCTATGAATAGCTAAACATAGAACTGTTTGGTGAGCAGTTACAACAATTCTTACATCAACATACCGCCCACCAAAAGAACTTTTAGTTCTTTTACAAAATAAAATTAGATTTTTTCTCTGAATAATCTACGTATGTAAAGTTACACAAGCAAGATTCAATACAAAAAATCTACAGTACATATAAGTTCAAGACAAAAAATCAAGTTAATTTCCTTATGAATTGTGAAAATCTAACAATTTATGGTTCAATAACAATCGTTAAAGACTAAGTGGAATCAACTGGCAGTGCACATAATTTAGTAACAGTTCTCTTCGTAATAGAATTTCCGCTTTTCACGCTGTATACTCTGGTATGACCATCTGCACCGGGATGTTTCTCCATAATTCGTCCTAAAGACCATTTTCCGGGTGGCAGATTATCTGTTTTTATCAATACAATGTCGCCTATTGAAAATTCTTTATCCTTCTTCATCCATTTAGGACGCTGCTGAAGTCCAGTCAAATATTCCTCTTGCCATCGACGCCAGAAGTCGTTCAGGAGCTTCTGTGCGTGTTGCCAGCGTGTCAAATTATGCATTTTCACAGCTTGAAAATCAGGTGAGGGTACCACAATAGGTGGTTCTCCTATCAAGAAATGTCCAGGAGTTAATGGATTCACGTTTTCTGAGTCGCTGTCATCTATAGGACATAAAGGGCGTGAAATAAGACAGGCTTCTATCTGGCACAATATCGTCGTCAATTCCTCAAACGTGAAGTTGGTAGTTATTATGCGTTTCAGGTGGTATTTTATTGATTTAACGCCTGCTTCCCACAATCCTCCAAAATTCGGGCTATATGGTGGGATAAAGTGGAATTGGGTGCCATCGGTAGTGAGTGTGTTTGCTACTTCAGTTGTCATCTTTGTTTCTTTCCATAACTCATGAAGTTCTCTGTCTGCACCTACGAAGTTTCTACCTTGGTCACACCACAGATGACTGCATTCACCCCTCCTGGCAACAAAACGCCTAAATGCTGCGATAAACGCCTCAGAGGTAAGATCTCCAACCAATTCTATGTGGATCGCCTTTGTAGACATGCATATAAATATCGCAATATATGTTTTTGTTGTTTTGTTTCCTCTGCCTTTAGACACGAGTGTTTGAATAGGTCCTGCAAAATCTACACCGCTGTGCAGAAACGGTCTGGTAGGTGTCACTCTTTCTACAGGTAAGTCACCCATTATTTGTGCTTTAGCTGTTGTATTAAGACGAGCACACTTCATGCATTTGTGCACATGCTGTTTGACCAGTGATTTTGCTCGTACAATCCAGTATTTAAAGCGTAAATAACAAAGCATTAATTGGACTCCACCATGTAGTGTTTTATCGTGGGCATCAGCAACAATTAACCGAGTCAGAGGGTTTGTCCTTCCTAAGATTATAGGATTCTTCGTGTTGTGCGGTAAGTTTGCATGTCTCAAACGACCGCCCACCCTGAGGATATTTTTCTCGTCTAAATATGGATTTAGAGATCGTAGCTGACTTCTCTTCTTCACTTGTTTCTTGATCTTTAAATAATCTATTTCTTCTCGAAAATCTTCTTCTTGTACCCTTTTAATACAGATGTTTAAAGAATCTTCTAACTCTTGTGTTGTTAAAATTTGTTTATTTTCGTAATTATCTTTCTTATAGTTTAAAAATCTTCTACAGTAAGTTTGCAACTCTCTTAAAGTTTCAAAATTTTCTAATTGTGATATTATTGATGTTTCTTGGACTATGGTTTCTTCCGTATTATGGTAAGTATTTATTTTTATTGTCTTCATTTCTAAATCTGTTTCTGTTTTATCATTATTAATTTTGATTTCCTTTTCAGATAGCCAGCTCGGACCGTGCCACCACAAGTTACTTTCTTTCAATTCGGACAACAACATTCCTCTTGACGCCAAGTCAGCAGGATTTTCGTGTGACTGAACGTGGTACCAATGTTTATTATTTAGGTTCTCGACTATTTCTACGACACGGTTTGCTACGAAGGGCTTCCATCTATTGGGTTCGCCACAAAGCCATGCGATGACAATTGAAGAGTCAGTCCATGCATACATGTTTGATGTTGGTATCCTCATTGACTGTCCAACTTGCTTCATTAGTTTTGAAAGTAATAGGGCTCCACTTAGCTCGAGACGAGGCAATGATATAGTTTTCAATGGTGCTACTCTCGTCCTGGCAGCTATTAGCCTTGTTTCTATATTTCCATCAGAGATTTCAATCCTTATATAGACTACTGCTGCATATGCACGCATTGATGCGTCACTAAATCCATGTATTTGTATATCATGGTTGTTAACAGATAGTGTGCCAAGCCATCTTGCGATTTTTATTTCATGGATGTTATTGAGATCAGATCTGATTTTGTTCCATTCTTCTTTTAAAGTATCACTAACTTCATCATCCCATTGTAATCTCTCAAGCCAAAGCTTTTGTATCAGTATTTTAGCCATAACAGTACTAGGTGCAATCCAACCCAGAGGATCGAACAGTTTTTGTATATCGGACAGTATGTTGCGTTTTGTTATTGGTTTGGTATTGGCTGGAAAATTACAATTGTATTGAAACTGATCTGTTTTTAAATTCCAAGTGATTCCAAGTGCCTTTATAGTTCCGTCTAGATTCAAATCAATACTGGCATTGACTGATCGTTTGTCCTCTTCAATGGATTTCATGACTTCAATGCTATTGGATGCCCATTTGGTGAGTATGAAACCTCCCCTTTTGAGTGTATGAGATAATTCTTGTGATAGTGTTATAGCTTCGTCTACTGTATCTGTGCCCGACAAGAAATCATCCATATAAAAATCTTCGTTAATAGTTCGAGCAACAGAAGTATTTGTATTAGCTTCATCTTTGGCTATTTGCTGGAGTGTTTTGACAGCCAAATAAGGCGCGGAAGCTGTGCCAAAGGTAACTCTGAGCAGTCGGTATTCTTCTAAGATATCCGATTCGTGCTGCCTCCATAAAATTCGCTGATAGTCCGCGTCATCTGGATGAATTAATATTTGACGATACATTTGTGTTATATCAGCTATTAAACAAATATGTTTCATTCGCCATCTCATTAGAATGTTTCTTAGGTCTTCTTGCAGCTGCGGACCAACGAGTAATTCATCATTTAAAGAAAGGTCGTTAGATCCTTTACACGATGCATCAAATACAACGCGTGTTCGAGAAGACTCTTTATCATCACGGATGACCGCATGGTGAGGTAAGTAGAGAGATCTTTTATCCTTTTCCTTTTCAGGTACCTTTTCTAAATGGCCCTGTTCCATATAATCACTAATCACTTTTGTATAATCTCCTTTCAGATCTGGCGATTTATTGAATTTCTTTTCAAGTAAAACAAATCTCGTCGCGGCTATCGATTTAGTGTTTCCATCAGGTGATTGTGGACTGTTTGTTTTAAATGGTAATCTAACCATGTACCTTCCTTCTTTCGTTCTAGTAGTTGTTCTTTCGTATAATTCTTCACACAGTTGCTCTTCCTTTGTTAAGTGTCTTTTAGTATCCGAGTCGATTTCCCAAATTGATTTTAGCATGTCCTCGATGTCAACTGAATGATGCATGACTACGAATTTGTCTTGTTGTGTTGTATAAACTTCCCCAAAAAGGATCCAACCTAGGTTTGTTTTCTGAGCGCTTGGTGTGCCTGGTGGACCTTTGATTAAATTGTTTTGTAAAATTTCAGCATATTCCTTTACACCTAAGAGCAGATCTATAGACCCTGGCATGAAGTATGTTGGATCAGCCAGGTTGAGCCCTTGGATGTGTGACCATTCTGGTGTGCTGATTGTCTTTATGGGAATCCTTGTGGTCAGTTGCTTGGGCATTACGTATGCCTTGATAGGTAAACAATAGTTTCGGTCCCATCGTGATCTTATCTGTAGCTGTACCACATGTTTCATTTCCGTTCTAGTGGATCCCACTCCTATGACGCTTCCCTTAATTGGATGTCGTTGTAACTTTAATAATTGAGTCGCCTTCTCGCTAATGAAAGCTGCTTCAGAACCCTGGTCGATTAGCGCTCGCAGTAAAATGGTGTGTCCTTGTTCGCTTGTTGCTTCCACTACTGCTGTCGCTAAAAGAGCTAAACGTTGCTTAGCGCTGCCTTGTGACGTCATCATTGTGTTGACTTGTATTGTTTGCTCGTCTTCTACATGTGATTTAGCCAGGGTGGATGTGACCGATGTATCCTCTGGCTTTGAGTCCTTCTTTTCATGTAAAAGGGAATGATGGCGTCTGTGACATAGACGACAAGACACTGGCAGCTTACATTTAAATGCCGAATGTCCTGGCACCAAGCAATTGTAACATAAGTGTTTCTCCTTCACAAACTCACTCCTTTTATTAGGTTCCAATTTGCAGAAATCTTTGCAATGACTTAAAGTGTGGTTATCCTTGCACATAACACAAACTTTCTCTGTTACTGGCGTAGCAGCGTGAAATGAACGCTCCTTAGTTGGTTTATAATCCCTGGTAGTAGTATTCTGGTTTGTTAATTCCAATGTGCGGAACTTATTTTCTAGAAACTTCTTAAGATCACTCCAGGTAGGTATACAGTCTGAATCTTCATTATATGCGTACTCTTCCCAGTTTTTGTGAGTCTCTGAGTCCATCTTCTGCACGAGAAGATATATAAGAACTGGATCCCAAGAGCTTGTGTCAATGTTTAAAGTGCTTAAGCTATGTAAACATTCGGTTGTTGTATCCAACAATCCTTTTAGCTGGGAAGCTGATTGAGAAGTCATCTTCTTTTGGTTGAATAATCTTCGCATGGAATGATTCAATATTAAGCGTTTATTCCCGTACCTTGTTTTCAGAATACCCCACGCGTGGGCATAATTACTATCGGTAACCTGTATGTGCTTCAGTAAAGTCTCAGCCTCGTGCGTAACACTTGTTTTCAAGAAATGAAGTTTTTGCACATCACTTAACGAAGTATTATTATGCACTAATGATGTAAATAAATCTTCAAATGTTTGCCATGATTCATAAGTTCCAGAGAATGTTGGTAATTGAATCTTCGGTAAATGGATCAATTTATTTTGTTGATTTGCAAGGATAAAACTAGAATTCGCTGACCCTGGTTCCACAGCGGAAGATCCTGATGATGCAATAACCATATCTTTCAAATCACCTTGTAGCACATTGTACAATTCTTCATAGATAAAAAATTCATCATTAACAAAATAAGGCAAAGTTCCTTTATGAGCTTTAGGTGTTATCTTTACTAAGTCTTGATGCGCACTTTTAAATGTCTGCCAATATTCATCGATAATCTTCATACGCGCTTCGATATAACCTTTAGTTAAGCGCTGTTTAGGACATTTTCTCAGGTTATTTTGAGTCTTCTGTAACAGGTTAGCAGTATCTTCCAACACGGAGAGAAGTTGTTGTTGTTCTTCGGTCGAACACATTTTTCTTGATAACTAACCTCAAATGCAGCTGCTTACCGATGTGCAATGTCGTAATGATATCTTCTTAATAATTTGTAGTAAACAACTTGCTAATTCTCGGAATTGAATAGGTGCAAAAAAAAGGGTTCGCTTATCGCTGCTTAGGAATGCGGCCTTTTGTTCTCTCGGCTCGACGACTTGACTGCTGTATCCGGCTCGAATTTCGACCATATGTTGATTGTATTAAGGTTCAAACTTGAAGAGCAGAGGGGTATAAAATGAAATACGTGTTGACCGATTGCAATTGTATTAGCGACTAAAAAATATAATGATGAAACGATGTTTTAAACCAGTGACCTGATATACCTATGAATAGCTAAACATAGAACTGTTTGGTGAGCAGTTACAACAATTCTTACATCAACAACGGTTTTCAACAAGCATAGATTTTAGAGTTGACTTTTTGCATTTTGGCATCTTTTTCGCGCATATTTGAACAAAAATTGTATCATGATTGGGAACAAACGAGGGCCTAATATTGTTCCTTGTGGGAACACTTTCTCTTATCAAGGTCCGAAACACTATCTGCTAAATTTAATTCGTGCTATTGTGATAAATTACAATAAAAAAATATATTCTAAAAACATATGTTTACGAACTAAATGTTCTTACTGCGCTTAAGATTTGTAATGTTGTGATCAACAGAGTCGAATGCTTTGGGAAGGTCATGGAAAGATTCAGTATTATTTTAATGCATAAAAATCCTTGCAATGTGGTCACAAATACCTTCTCGTAAGATAGATGACAAATCAAATACATATACATTATGCTTTACATGCGTTTAAAACTTCCATAAGTTCATCATAGGTTCGTCGACGATTTTCGAGTGGCGTGCGCAGCTATCTTTAAGGTCCTGGGTTCGATCCCCGGAAAGGTCAATGGAAAAAAAACTATTTTTCTGCATAACGTCGTTTCTGAGTGTTGAAGGTAGCTACGTTGTTTCTGAATTGCAAAAAACGCGTGCTTTAAGAACTTACCTTGAGTTCAGAACAATGTATGTGATGTTGTCCGCATTTGTTATATTATAAGTCCTCTGTGTGGTGTACCTCTCATACTATAAACCTTACTAAGTTCTTAAAAGACTGATCTATTTTTCTGTTATGAAATCTACTGAACACGACCATTATTTGGTTGATCAAAGAACTAAGAACGAATGATAGCGATTGACATTAGTTTTGACAGTTGATTAACTAATTATTGTGTTGATTAGCCCTTCAGGAAACGGGGTTTAGTCTTTGTAATAGTTTCTGTGACGAAATAATTTATGTTTATCGAGCAATTATAGAAGCAATATTACGTAATTTCAAGCATATATTTTCGATCCAATTCGTCTTAGTATTGTTATTGTTGAAACTAATTTATGAATGCTATCATTTTCACTCTTATTATGACGTACTCGGGACAAATTGGGATCAGTTGTTTAACTGTATTATAGCTTAATTTTTCATTTTTTCATCATTCATTATATAAAGAAAAGCAAATAAATGAGATTAATTGTATTATTAATAATTTTTATCTGTGCTTAAATGACTATAACTTCAAAAAACTCCAAGTGCGCGACTTATAAAAATCTCAAAACAAGTGAATGATGACTTAGTAGTATTTCTTCTTCATACCTCAAACGGGCCTGTTGGTCTAGTGGTTAGTGACCCTGACTGCTATACCGGAGCTCGTGGTCATTCCCACCCAGGACACATGTTTGTGTGATGAGCACGATCATTTGTTCGGTGTCTGGGTGTAATTTATCTATAATATGTATATTTTAGAAATATATAAGTATGTATATCAGTTGTCTGGTTACCATACCACAAGCTCTGCTAAGCTTGGGATCAGATAAGCGAGTGTGAGATGTCCCGGAATGTTATTATTTCCGGGGTAAGGAAATATTTGCTTTTGATAGCCCATATCAAATGCTAATACCTGTTTCTTTCAATTTCGCCCTTTAGTTTAAGATGGAAGAGTCCCGGCTGTCATAATTAGATAACCAGGATACTGTGTTTCTCAATAAAGTGGGTTGTGGAGGTCAGATGGGCAGTCGCTACATGTAAAATACGGTATTCAGCTGAATCCGGTAAGACTGCAAGCCGACCACAACATAATTGGGAAATGGCTCGGGAGATGATGAATTTAAGATGAACGAGTCCAAAGTCCACACAATATGAGTATAGATATGCACAATTTGTTTGTGACCGATTCACCGACATGAAGCCGGTTTTGTTTAAAGAATGCGAAGAGGGCTCTCACGTGGTCAACTGTTTATTATTATGACGATTGTGAAAGTTATCGGCAGCAATATGGAAATTGTGAACCATATACAAAGCCTAAAAATTGCTTAACAATAGTAACTGCTGTTTTGGGAAGGTTTTTAACCCCTGACCCAAAACGCAGAGTGCTATAGGTTAGACTTGTTTGTCCGTGTGTCTGTTTGTTTTATTTCGCCCTTCAATGTATAAACGGAATTTGATACGTGCTCTTGTTTGAAAGATGACGTAATGGTTCTAAATTATATTCTGTCAAGATAGGTATGTTCAGTATTTGGGAAGATAACGACAATTTTCAAAAAGTCGGGCCTTCCTTAATTATTGATTTTAAGTAGGCCGCCGAACTGGTGTTGCAAAAGGAAATTCAGAATAAAATAGTGAAATATTTACATGTCCAGCAGTGGGCATGTAAGATGTGTTGTTTTGACATTTTGATAATACTTAGGTACTGTCGTGACTCAGTTTTACATACTTATGAGAATCTAAAGTAGGTAGGTATCACCACAGAGTACATTTGTATATAGGGAGAGGTATCACAGTAGGTATCTATCAATGTCAATGAAAACTTACTATCGTCTAAAATATTTTTAACAGATTTTAAAAAGGAAGACTTTATCACATCTGCTCTTTTTTCATGTATGTCCATTGTCCAGTAAGTCTGTCATAGATGACGGGTTTTCAAATTCTTTTTTTATGAAAGTTATTTGGTTCTTTCAATTGTTGTGTATTACATGTGACAATGTGACATAATTAAGTAGTATCATATGTTCAGGTAAATTAGGTACGTTTTTTGTTATATCTTCATGTTAGAAGACATTTAAGTAGTAAGTATATTATTCACAATTGTCCGTACATTATATGTGTCACAAGGTCAGTTTTTGTGCACCGATACCTCACAAAAAATGGTCCAATCAAATAATGATGGCAATTTTTTAGTGTAAGATGTAGCTCAAAATGAGTCATATTAGGGACCTAAGTACACAAGTTTATGAAGTTCTGTCAGTAAAATTTTAACTTGTTTTAACCGACTGCAAAAGGAGGAGCTTCTCAATACGACTGTATGTCTTTTGTATGTTTGTTGTTCATATCTCCGACAATTGTGAATCAATGTAAAAATATTGTTGTCTCCGATAGTGTACCTTAGAAGTGACCCCATGTTGATTTCCTTCTTACAATTATGTGTTATCAATTATTAAATTGAAATACCTAGATATAAATAAACTAACAAATAAATAATAAACAGCAATTGACGTGCCTGTTGGTCTAATGGTTAGTGACCCTGACTGCTATACCGGAGCTCGTGGTCATTCCCACCCAGGACACATGTTGTGTGATGAGCATGATCATTTGTGCTGTCTGGATGGAACTTATCTATAATATGTATGTATTTAGAAATATATAAGTATGTTTATCAGTTGTCTGATTACCATAACACAAGCTCTCTTAGAGCTTAGCTTGGGATCAGATGTGTGAGTTGTCCCGTAATATTATTATTACAATACAGTCTGAAAAACAGTGTGTTAATTAATTTCAATTTGATGACGTACATTCATTTTCTTTTATAACTTTATCGGAAACAATTATACTTTATTATCATACGCATAATAAAAATAAAAACCGTTTTCTTGTTTGGCGGCCTATTTATGTCAGGAATGAAGATAGCAGTAAGTTATTGCTAAAAAGAAGGAAATTTACATTTTTTAATGAATTGTATATAAAAAACATCTAAGTAATAAAAGCAGGTTGCATCGCATCATTAAAATGCCTATTTTCATGTACTGTAATGACATTTTAGTAAGCATCTAGAGTAATCGAGTACCTCTGCCTAACCCTTCGGGGATACAGGCGTGATGATATGTTATGTTTATCTTGAGTAATAATAAAAAACTTATCGTGAAAAATCGGACTACGTACATAACAAAAAACATTTTTTTTTTAGTTATTTATTTATTAAAAAATTACATACGTTTATTTCGTCACAAAAGAAAAAAAGACGTAGTATTTTTTACATAATGTATATTATATTGTTAATTAATAAAGATTCTTACATAAGAAATGTAAAAAAAGCAACCCTCCTTGTTTTGCTTCACCACAGTCGGGTAAAAAACCACCTGCATTAATAAAATAAATAAGTTTTGTCATTCTTCTTAACTATTAAAATTTATTTACACATCAGGTAGATCTTAAAACTAATGGATCTATTTAAATGTCCCTTCTAAAAAGGTAAGCCTATTCTATCGATTACAAAAATATTTATTGAAATCGATCTATATTTCTGAAGATTTCGCATAACAATTGTAAAATTTTAACTTTAGTATAGTTAGAGTTTGTTCTTATATTAGATTTAATCATATAGTTAAATTGTTGTTTTTTATTGAAAATATTTGTATTTAATAAAAAAGATTGTAAAACAAAACATACAGGTGAATTGAGCACCTCCTCCTTTGGGAATCGGTTAAAGTTTTTAGTCACATCCTTATTCAAATGTCACACAAAGTTGAACTCTTTAACGGTATTTTATCAATGGTTATTTGAAACTGTAAACTATTCAACAAAGATCTTTATATAAAGACACTGAGTATTAGTACTAATCGTTAGTACCGTACTGTGCTTTATCTGAACAAAGAATGGCACAAGGTAAATGCAATTAATTATCTTTTTAATAGGTAATTAGGTATTTAAATAGTTTTAGCATTTGTATGCGTTTTTGCCTTGCACTATGTTGTGTTCGGCTTTCCAGTCTAACCGCCAGGGTCTGGATTCCGCTATTTTAAATGCATTTCAGTGGTCTGTCAGTGTACTTGTCATTGTGCCTAATTTTTCGTATTCATACATACATACATATAATCACGCCTGTTTCGCGTAGGGGTAGGCAGAGACCACTTCTTTCCACTTGCTACGATCCTTACACACTTGTTTCGCTTCATCCACTGTCATTTTTCAATTCATACATGCTCCACGGTTTCGGGTACTCTTGACCTGGCCTTTTTTCAAGATGTCTCCGATTTGGTCTCGAAACGTCCGCCTAGGTCTAACCCTTCCACCATTTTCATTCACACTCGCCTTATACACGTTTTTCGTATTCAGATAAGCCTACAATAAAATCTCATTGAACTCTCGACGCCAAGCTAAGCAGAGCATGGTAACCAGACAACTGATAAACATACTTATATATTACTAAATACATACATATTATAGATAAATTACACCCAGACAGTGATCATGCTCACAACACAAATTTTTGCCCTAGTTTGGGACCGAACCGGTTAGTCAGTCAGGGTCACTAACCACTAGACCAACAGGCCAGTCTGTACGTCAGAAGATGTTAAAAAGGGGGAATTCCTTCTAATGATTATGACGCACTTTGAAAGTGAGTAATCTGTTTAACTAGCGGGTGGGTAACGGCCAGTTAAATATTCAGAGAGGACGGAAAAATATTGTGACGTAGTGTAGTTTCAAATGACGCTGAAATGAGAGTGCATAAATTTAAACTAGGGTACTATCTGCGTTCTTTTTATTAACCGACTTCTAAAAGTAGGAGGTGTTCAATTAGACTGTAGTGTTTTTATGTTTGTTACCACTTGGTTACCACAGAACTTTCGACTAGGTGAACTGATTTTGAAGACTATTTTTTTATTTGTAAGATGGTAAACTGATTTCGATGTTTTTTTTTTATATGAAAGTTGGTACTTCCCGTGTGATCCCATTTTAATTATGACAGTGGGATCCATAAGAAAACCATATAAGACTTATTTTGAAGTCGGTTTTTTTTTGTAAGAATTTAAAGAATTTAATTTATTTGATAGGTGTATGTGAAATGTGAACGCCATAGCTCTGAAACGAATGGATCGATTTTGACCTTAAAGACTTAAGACTCGATGCTTCTTTGTTAAAATTGTAGTGTATTTTCATGTATGTTATTTCTTTTATTATTTTATCGTATTTTTTTTCTTATCAATGTTTTTTATACTTATTAAATTATCTATATTCTTTAGAAACAGTTAAGGCCGGATATATCACTTCCTGTTAACCTATAACTTCAGTAAAAAGGTCAGAGGGAACAATAGCAATCATTTGCACTGCGCATGCGCACCAAGTTCAAACAACGTTCCATTTCACGCTTTTTGCTAGTTTTTGTTTAGTATCTAAATATAATTGCGTTCCTTTCACTACGTGACGTATTGTACGAGCTGGGAAGTGAACCTGTGACCTTTCGTTACAATACAAACATTTATTTGTATCTAGTAAATTGTTAGTTTTTAATTTATTTATTCTCAAAAGCTTAAATAATGCTGCGTCAGCGTTTCCAATTACTTAATTATAAACCTCAAAATATTGTGGTTAACTTTAACTGGTAGATACGAGTAAGTTAGTTTTTGCTGAATTATTTAATTATAATAACTACAATAATGTGGAAATAATTAATATTAATGTTTTTACAATAATAGGAAGAGTCGGTGTGGTTTTGATGCAGTTTTTCTCATCGTTTATTATTGTCTATTAATACACGCTTGTCAGTTTGTTGCCTTGTAATGACTAAACTATTAAACCTAATTTAATGAATATTGTCTAAACGCCTCGTTGCCTCGTTGGCCTAGTGGTGTTAAGCGCGACTGCTACGCTAGAGGTCTTGGGTTCGATTCCCCAGTCGACCAAGGTGTTATTGGGTTTTTCTATGAAATTCTCAGTAGCAGGTCGGAGTTTGGATTTGTGCCCGGTTAGTGGCAATAGGCTCGCCCCCTATTACATGGGACCTAAACATATCGGCGAACTGTGGGTGTACATTGGTACACATCTGCCTAACCCTTCGGGGATACAGGCGTGATGATATGTTACGTTGTCTAAACGATACATAGCTTTCGTCGCTTTACCTTAGTGCAGAAGTTATTGTAAAATGGTTCGACAG
This sequence comes from Autographa gamma, assembly GCA_905146925.1. Classification (NCBI taxonomy): domain Eukaryota; kingdom Metazoa; phylum Arthropoda; class Insecta; order Lepidoptera; family Noctuidae; genus Autographa; species Autographa gamma. The sequence continues at coordinate 167,921 of LR989878.1, read as the reverse complement.
ATTAAAAATGTCTTGGTTAAATTAAAAATATTTGTACGATCATTAATCCCAGCTTGTCATCCCACTGCTGGGCATATCTATGGGCTGTACCGACCTCATTCATGTTCTTATGACGAACTGAATAAAGTAATAATCATAGACAAGGAATACTCTAGACTGTAAGACCAGTTTGCCTAGATGTTGTGTCTATAGTATGTAGCTCTATTATTATAAAACTAGATCTTTGTCTATGTTTGTCACTGCCTAACGGTGTAGAAAATTAGATTTAGGAAACCTTTTTAACCGACTTCAAAGGAAGGAGGTTCTCAATTCCACGGGATGTTTTATAGTTAATTAAACAATTCAACAAAGTAAACTACTTTTTTAATAGCAATATCTCATGTTTATATATTTTTTATTTCATATTTCCGTCCTATAACTTTAACTGAAAATGATATATTTTTTTTGCAATGATGAGTAATCAATTTATACTCATATGACACAGTATTTCAAACTTTATACTTGGATAGTTACCCTACCTGCTTACCCATTGGTTATATTACTAGCGAGATAATTAAAATAAAAACCGTGTAATTCATCAAGTGCTCTTAATTACAATATATTTGTAACGTTTTGCTTGATTGCACTAAAAGTCAACAAAACAATATTAACATATTTGACCGCTAGTCATGAGCTATAACTACATCACAAAACACATAATAACATAACATATTATTATCATCACGCCTGTATCCCCGAAGGGTAAGCAGAGGTGCACCAATGTACACCCACAGTTCGCCGATATGTTTAGGTCCCATGTAATAGGGGGCGAGCCTATTGCCACTAACCGGGCACAAATAAAAACTCCGACCTGCTAATGAGAATTTCATAGAAAAACCCAATAACACCTTGGTCGACTTGGGAATCGAACCCAAGACCTCTAGCGTAGTAGTCGACTAACTAAATCACTGTCATTCTATACATACATATAGATAGTTATAGTCTGGACGCTGGGAGAATGCGTTTCTGACAGGTGGTGATCAACAGGAAGATATAACTATAATCTAGCGTGGGTTTTCCTAGAAATAAATTACTACAACTTAATTGTCCGATAAACGAGTACATCATTGGAAACTATATAATTATATTAATTATGCTAGGTTACATATTAACTAATCAAGATCGACAAACATATGTCAGGAAGCCATTCTCTCAGCGGCTGGATTATAAATAATAGTCATTCTTGCGTAGAAACGTTTTGGTACCAACACGAGTTTGTTTAGGGCTTGGCAGAGAAACATGAATAAAACTATGTTATATGCTTAGAGCAAATTAATCACGCATCACACATATTATATCTACTAGCCATGTCCCGCGGTTTCAATCGTGTTCTAGGCGGTTGACATTGACAGCTACTGTCAAATCATTGATTTGACTTTCGTAATTATTGGTCACTTTTGACGTGCAGTATGGTATACCCAATATCTCAATGAATTCATCTCACAACTCAAGTTAAGGTTAAAATCGACTCAAGTGGGTCTTAAAGTGACCTCGAGACGATCAACATTTTGACACATTCACAGAAAATCGCTCATTGTATTTATATAAAACTCTCCATGTTAATAAGGCAATAAATCATCTTTATTTCAATACATGTTTCATAGAAATCGGTTTATTCGTTTACGAGATATTTAAAGTTTTGTTTCTTGATGTGAAAATGATTATGTCGCAAATTATTAGAAGCGTAGTTATTTCTTAAACTAATATTTGTTTAATGTTTATAAGGCAGAATTGTAATAATCAATTGAACTTTAGAACATAGTTAAGCTGGCAGTATTACTTTTTAAAATCATATAAGAATTGATTTGTAACTAACTTAAGAACAAAAGGAGAGTTTGCTTGACATTTACACAATTATTAAGGGTAGAAAAGAAAATAAAAAAATACTTTTTATCAACTTTGAAATATGTAGATTTATATTGCTTTTGTTCTTTCATACTTATTTGGATACTGCAGCAAGTAATGACATTACAAGGAAAACCTTTTAAATAACTTAGCAAAGCTTCTGTATAACTTATTCAGAGACGCACGTGTTTTAAACAATGCATAACTTAGATATATATTTTTTTTTATTCTCAGTAGCAGGTAGGAGTTGGGATTTGTGCCCTTTGTGTGTGTTAGTGGCAATAGGCTCGCCCCCTATTACATGCGACCTAAACATATCGGAGAACTGTGGGTGTACATTGGTACACCTCTGCCTACCCCTTCGGGGATACAATACAGGCGTGATGATATGTTACCTATATTAAGTTGTCTGTGGGTGTAGCGTTGCAGACAAAGTATGGAAAGCTTAATGCGATCGGCGATGTAGTGCATAGTTCTATACTTGCATACAGGTGAAATGAGTGGTGATATTTGAAATACCGCTTGTACAAGTTTCTCCAAGAGAATTAGGGTAAATTCCCCAAAAGAGTGGCTTTACCATGCATAATTATTGTTATAAGATGATCTATTGTACGGAAGTTACATATTTAATACAAATAAATGTTAAATATTGTTTCGCAACAGATTGCCATTTTTCGGAGAAAGGTGTTCATTTCAAACATGACCACGCATTACTGTAAAACGCTGTTTATTTGAAGTATCTAGCTAATAGTAGCTACATAATGTTGTAAAAGAGTATTTTTTGCGTTTTTATTTTTGTGATGTGATCTTAATTCACTAAATAGATAAAAAAAACATTCTCTCAATCGCTGTGTCGCTTTTTAATGCTAACTAAGAGTAAAATAACTAAATTCTTACCTACGTATAGTCTGGCCGCTGAGAGAATGTGTTCCTGACAGGTGGTGGTGAACAGGAAAATAAGCGATTTATGTAATTTAAAGCGAACGAACAATATGAAACGGCTTTTTTCCCGTCATAGAAATCGAGACCAAGTGACATGTGTCAGGAACGCATTCTTATGGCGGCCGTACTATAATCTCTGTTGTGCACAGTCAAGTTTAAAACAAAACACTAGCGAAAGCTATGAACTACATACAATAAGTCGCTCTTACAACAAAGTTAAGATCAATGTAGTTCGCTTCCTCCGCCAGCGATCGTGCGCTCTCGGCTCTCGTCGTGTCACCTCGGCTCCCCTCGTGTCGGCTCGGCCAAGTTCATGGCGCCCGCGCAACCAGTCCGGTGACTCATGAGTCGGACTGTTTATAGTTAAAGGGTCTGTAATAGATTTCTTATGAGTAGAGTTACTTGTAAGGTCTCCTTATGTTTTAGTCTAACTGGATGGAAAAGGAGGAGGTTCTCAATTGATGCAATATCAATTTTCTTAGTTATCAAGATGACTAGGATTTTTTTTTATACAACATTGAAAAAAAACCTGCCAAATTATTAAAATTGCTGTTCAATATGTTCTGACAGATCTACATAAATTATAGAATTCGCAAAGAACCACTTTGATCATCTCAACAATAAATAATCAGCGTAACAAGCTGTGCCCGGCGGTACAGGTTTTGGTAGAGATTGGTAGAGATCTTTGCAGTTAGCCTGAGCGCAGGCTTTGACTGCTTCACCGGACTTTTGGCCAGAGCAATAGGACAAAACTAACTACGTAAGCAACGTCTAACGGCGTCCTGCGGGGTTCGGACCTCGACTTAGTGCGTTGCCAACAATCTTAATAAAGCAAAAAAACAAGGGCTGGCTGGATCTAAGTTTTATTATTTAGGGACATATTTTTATTGCTAGTTTGGCCGGCTCGGGCCAGCTTGATCTAGGGACGGGGGGATAACATTTACGTTACTGACTACCTAAGTTCCGTTTCCGATGACAGTATAGTTATTCTGTTATTCAGGGCGGAGACGAAGACTTCTTTTAGACTTATTCGGGCAATATTTTTAATTTTTCTCTTCTTAAGAATGTCGTACTTTAAGGAATATTACAAAAAAAGAGTTAACGAAATCGGTTCAGCCGCTCTCGAGATTAGTGCTTAGCAACACATTCAACAATTCATTTTTATATTCTTATTATAATAACAGCCTGCATTCGCAAGACATGCGTACGTTTTATGCATTTCTCTGGATTCTGCAGGCGATCGCCGTGCGACAGAGATGAAACACAATTGTATAGCTCTGTCCCTCTCTAATATATTTGAACCTGTTTGACTTATATCCAGATGTTTATAACAATAAAAACAAATGAAAATACAAGCTCTTTTGCAAGAAGTTGTAGGATTCAATATATCAAATAAGACTGATCTTCTTAGTGAGCATATAATTATGTAAAAAAACAATTTTTATCAGTTTTTATATTAATTAGTTACCGACCTATATTAATTATAATTGCGGTATTAATACTAGACACCTTTATTTGTATGTCAAACTCTAATTATGACCTACATACTCGTAGTTACAAGATTTATTAAAATAAAAACTTTTTAACAAAAAAATTAAACCGCCGAAAACACTGAAAAGCAAAAAATAAGAAACCTTTTTTTATTTAATCTTAATAACTAAGTTCTTAAACGAATGTGAGTACACCTAAGTAATTTCGAGTCGGCGCCAAACAGGCAAATTAATTAATTACGATGTAAGTATAGGTACTTAATTTTTTTTGAATTTTTAATGTTTATCGCTGGAGATTTCATTGCATTCTTAACTTGATTCAAACTCGAACTCAAAACTTTTATTTGCTTTCCACAATGGAATTAGTAGGTGGTAAGTAAAGAATATAATTATAGTATATAGCGTTTTTGATTTGGTTGTTTCTTTATTCTTAAGGTAATTTTGTGATCTTTGTTAATTGATAGTTTGGCGCCGCCTCAAAATTATTTAGGTATGCTCACATTCGTTTAAGAACTTAGTTATTAAGATTAAATAAAAAAAGGTTTCTTATTTTTTGCTTTTCAGTGTTTTCGGCGGTTTAATTTTTTTGTTAAAAAGTTTTTATTTTATATTTTTTTGTGGCTATTATATACTAATTGCTACATGCTGAAGTATTTATTATTTTTAAAATAGCTAACTACCTTATTTTAGTATTCAAATCTGTGAGTGAACAATAAATCACCCCTATTTTCCCAACCTTAGAGTAAAATTATATGGGACCAGCTTCAAGGTATAACCCCCTATCTAATAAAAAAAGATTTATCAAAATCAGACTGTTCTGTAATAAGTTACGCGTGGTCATATTAAAATCAGTTAGTGAACAATCAATATATCCCTGTTTTTCTACCCTTAGGATTGGAATATTTTTTCCAAATTTATATGGGACCAACTTCTAGGTATAGCCTACTCAATAAAAAAAGAATTATCAAAATAGAACTAGGTACTCTGTAAAAAGTTACGCGTGTTAATACATTACGATCAGTGCGTGAACAATCAATTAACCCTTGTTTTTCCACCCTTAGGGTGGGAATTCTTCTTCTAAATTTATATGGGACCAACTTTGGAGTATACCCTTTCCAATAAAAAAAGAAATTTCAAAATCGGACGTTTCAGTAAAAAGATATGCGTGATCATACATAAAAAAAATATATATATACGCGTCGAATTGAGAACTTCCTCTGTTTTCGTCGGTTAATAAGGCTTTTTGTTCAAGAGATTTGCGTGTTCAAACAAACTCTACAACTTTGTCACATTATTGGTTTTATTTTAGTCACTATAAATATATAGTCTAGTTTTTTGTATAATGTAGATCATTTACTTTGAGTTACATTTTAATATTATTATAACAGACTAGATTAAATTAGCTCTATCATGAAATAATCATGCAAAAAATCTTGTATTATACATATTAGAAACTAGGTGTGCCAGCGACTTCGTTCACGTGGATGACTTATCAATTTCCCTTCACTGCTCTGCTCCTATTGATTTTAGCGTGATGAAGAGTATACTATAACCTGCCCAAGAGTATGAAGAATAATTGTACTAAGTTTCGTTAAAATCCGTCGAGTAGTTTTTGTTTCCATAAGGAACATACAGACAGACAAAAATTTTACTGATTGCATTTTTGGCATCAGTATCGATCACTAATCACCCCCTGATAGTTATTTTGAAAATATATTTCATGTACAGAATTTACCTCTCTACAGATATATTATAAGTATAGATAATTATACATACTATTGACATTAAATACTTATAATAATACTAGTACTATTAAATATTGACTATAACTCGTACCTGTGAGGTGTGACAAAACTAGATGACAACGTAATATGTGACCTATATCAATAGCAACAAAGTTATTTTTAGAATAGCAACTAGGGTATATAAAAATAGCAAAAGCCAGTTTTGAATTTTTGTTTGATTTTGAAAGGCATTGAAGAAGGTATGTGGGACTTGTGACTGAGTGTAAAGCTTTGACCGATAGTAAAGGTTAAGTCGCGCTTGCCGCGGTTGGTCTGTGGATGGGTGACCATTTGTAAACATACCAAGGCCGTTGATCACATCGTTCAAATGAGTATATTTGAGCGAAAGCCCCAACTGTATTAACAGTTGATCTTTTTAATTAAAATGTCATTGGTCTTTGGCAGTCTTTAAATAATTATAATTCCGAGATCCCGTCTTACAATGGATAGTTTATTATAGTACCTTATGTCTTTTCTTAGAAACCAAACTTACCCCAAGTTTCATCAAAATCGATTCAGCGGTTTAGCCTTGAAAACGCATCACACATACAGAAACTTACTTTTGAATTTGCATTAGCATGGATAGGAAATATTCGAAATTAAGAAAAAGTCCAAGCACTAATAACCTAATGAATTAGCTAATATCTCCCCATTGACGTATACTTAGAAATGTTTTCCTTCCGTGAAGTCTGTTGGGTATTCCCCCGCTGCAATACTCTAGAGAAATGGAGGCATATTATTTACACTAATGTTCCTTACTTATAAACATTATGTTTGTAAGACTGTGCGGTAGTTTCCAAACGTTTGGTAGAATCTACTCGTGATCAGAGGGCTGGTTTGTTCCTTGCACAGAGAATCGGCATAGCCATTCAACGTGGCAATGCTGCCAGCCTTCTGGGCACGTTCCCCGCCATTGACAAGGATGACGATGAGTTCTTTGACGCCTGTTAGTTTTTATTTATGTAAGTTTTAATTTTAGTATAGTTAGAGTTTGTTCTTATATTAGATTTAATTGTGTATTAATAAAGTAAGTAGTAAATTAAAAAATGTACAGTCGATTTTATTTGACGTAAACTTGACTCTTATTTTTATATTTACATTTTAATGTAAATTAAATTAATGTAATGTAAATTTAACCTTATAATGAGCATAGTTGCTAAAAACTAAAAAAAACTTTATTTCTCTGTGTAAAATTAATGTTAACTTTAAAATGCTATTCACAAATATGGATTATCTTGTATATTACACAACTTTACCTAAAGACATACATTTATGTATGCACCCATACACAGGCATACAGCTCCATACACGGGCCATACGTTGTGACGTCACAAGTATGTGTAACATCCCATACATTTTGTTTAGCTCTGCATTATGTGGGACAGTCTTTGTGATCTCAATATGGAAAGTAAACTGGTTTGTCCATTATTGTAAAGAATGTGTTTCTATAGAAAGAAAAATATGTTTTACTTTGCCTTGTGGCTTTACCTGAAATTTTGTCGATACACTGGGATTTTGGGTGGGACCAAAATACTATAAAAAAACAGGTTTAGTTCATCATTTTGATGTTACCGATAATCCAGGTTATAATCTATCCGTGCGGAAATTTTCATTCAAATCGATTAAGCCGTTTCCGTGTTTAAGTGTAACAAACATCCAATATTATTATACTTTGATCGTCAGTAAGTAAAATGTTGGCAGACATTATAAGGCTTCGCTGTACGCACTTTTATTGCCTGCTTATAGAAGGTACTTATGTTTCCCTCGATACGCGATGCACTTAATTATACATTGAAGGGTTTCATATAAAACCTCATGGAAAGTTTACATTTCCGCAAAATGTTCCCTTTGCGTGCACAACAAACATAATATATGAAATCGAAATCTTTTCAAAGAACTTTCTAAACGTTTGGTAGAGTCTACTCGTGATCAGAGGGCTGGTTTGTTCCTTGCACAGAGAATCGGCATAGCCATTCAACGGGGCAATGTAGCCAGCCTTCTGGGCACGTTCCCCGCCATTGACAAGGATGACGATGAGTTCTTTGACGCCGTTTAGTTTTATTTATGTTAGTTTTAATTTTAGTCTAGTTAGAGTTTGTTCTTATATTAGATTTAATTGTGTATTAATAAACTTTACGATATATGGAAATATACAGACCGACAGACGGACGAGTAAATGATGTTTCTGTATGTGTTTCATTTTTAGGAATACAAAGGAAAGAAACAAATGAAATCGTATTATGTTTTTAAGAAGAATATCCTAAACAAATCATTTAAATATCACAAATGTTAATAAAGATATCGCTAAACATAGTCAGTCACTCTGTAACATACGGTATTCAGCTGAATTCGGCGAGACTGGAAGCCGACACCAACATAGTTCGGGAAAACGAGGTCAGTAGTCAGTCTTGGGGTCTCTTTGTTTATTTGCCAAAGAGGGATTTATTTATTTATTTAATAGGGTTTACCAACAGCTTATGTGTACCTTAATAGCTCTGTATATTAATAGCTCTGTCTAAGTCTTACACAGTCGTCAATTACTGGTTAACCAGCATTCACAAAATAACAAGGGATCTATTCCATTTTGATTAGATGCCGATTATTAGACAGGCCTGTTGGTATAGTGGTTAGAGACCCTGACTGCTATACCAGAGGTTGTGGGTTCGATTCCCACCCGGGACAAATGTTTGTGTGATGAGCACGATCATTTGTTCGGTGTCTGGGTGTAATTTATCTATAATATGTATGTATTTAGAAATATATAAGTATGTATATCAGTTGTCTGATTACCATAACACAAGCTCTCTTAGAGCTTAGCTTGGGATCAGATTACCGTGTGTGAATTGTCCAGGAATATTATATTATTATATTATATTGTTAAGTCCTCCTCTAAGAGTGGCCGAACTGTACACCATAACCTGTTATCGAAAAGAATACGAACTCTAAAAAAACACACAACCATCATACAGGCAATTTAAATATTTTTTTAGTAAACCATCAAACATTTAACCGAAGCTTAAGCCAACAGTTGTTTTGTAGGTTAAGTTGTAAAGTTCAATAAAACAAGACGAGTCTTAACTGTGCCTGTGTATGTGTGTGTGTGTGATCACGTCAGCAAGGAGTCTCAGTGACTGGTCTCTGTGTGGGTGTGATGACGTCAGCGAGGAGTATCATCATGTTGGAACAGGTTGCGTTACATCACACCGATGGGGTATACTTGTCGCGGTTTTTATAAAGCGTCCATTTTTCGCGAGCTATCATTTTTTCGTCATTATCTTTAATCGTTTTGTATTTCGCTTGGTAGACCTTTTAAGTTTTACTTACTGTGTATTCAAACACTTCGCTCAAAAGATGACCTCCGTGGTCGAGTGGCGTACACACTGGTTTTCAAGGTGTCGACAGCTCTGAGGTCCCGGATTTGATGTCTGGGCTGGTCAATGTAGAAAACCAGTTTTGTACTTTTTTCGGTTCTGGGTGTTTGTGGTACCTTCGTTGTCTCTGATTCCGTAACACAAGTGCTTTAGCTACTTGCTTTGGGTTCAGAGCAATATATGTGATGTAGTCCACATTTATTTATTTGAAGGCCATAGCCGCCATAGGTTACTTTACACATTAAAAACCAGTATGACATTTAACGACTACTTAAAATTGAGTAGTGTTTCCATATTCTCCTTCCATCGACAATATCAGTATTGAACTGTCAGCCCCTTCGTACACTAGGCGACAAAAGTCTTAGATACAAAACCATTTTAGTATCCAATTATTTAGTTATCTTGTCCTTCGTGCCCTTACACCTGCACGATGGACGATTTAATGCAAGCTACTGACAATGCAGTTCTCGTAGCAGAATTTTGGGCCGACACTATATAATTTGATTGTCATCGACACGCTAAGAAGAAGAAGATCCAATTGACTATCACCAGCCAAACTAAAGATGTTCGTAGGTACACAGGTGGAGACTAATGCCGTCAGGTATCGCAGAATTGTAGCCTCGTGTACGAGCAACATTCACAAATCTCACACACGGTTATTTGATCCCAAGCTAAGCAGAGCTTGTGTTATGGTAACCAACTGATAAACATACTTAGATGTTTCTAAATACATACGTATTATAGATAAATTACACCCAGACACAGAACAAATGATCGTGCTCATCACACAAACATGTGTCCTGGGTGGGAATGACCACGAGCTCCGGTATAGCAGTCAGGGTCACCAACCACTAGACCAACAGGCCTGTCAAACGACTACACCATAAGCCATGGGAGCTAGCCATACAATAGACTCCATTGATGACTATGATAATTGTCTGGTTATAATTAGAGTGATCTCTGACGGATCGCGTCTTAATTAACGGTAATTGATAGATAGTAATTAGCATGATTGTTTCTTCCGGGTTATGAAACTTGATTATAATGTTTGTTAACTAGGTCAGTTTTTATTGACTTCAGTCCAAAGATTTATTGTTGTTGTTTATTATTAAAATGTACTTTTATTTGTGTGATCCAAATGGTTCTTAGCTGTAATTTATGAAGATCTGTTCAGTACTTTAAGAGATAGGATTAGGGTAACTTGTAATGATTGATGTAAAGTGTGTTATAAATAAATAATAAAAAAATAAATGCGGACAACATCACATACATTGCTCTGAACCCAAAGTAAGTAGCTGCAGCACTTGTGTTATGGAATTCAGAAACAACGAAGGTACCACAAACACCCAGACCCGAGACAATGTAGAAAAGTGACTTTCTACATTGACCCGTCCGGGGATCGAACCCGGGACCTCAGAGCTAGCGACACCTTGGAAACCGGTGCGTACGCCACTCGACCACGGAGGTCGTCAATTTGCTGACCAATCAAGCTGTAATTTATGAAGATCTGTTCAGTATTTTAAGAGATAGGATTAGGGTAACTTCTAATGATAGATTTAAAGTGTGTTATAAATAAACATTGGTTATATTATTATTTATATGGGGCACAGGACACTTAATTAATAAAAATATAAAAAAAAATTGAAGATATCCTAATTTTTGTTTAAAAATTAATATTTTATTTATTTAAAGACTATGGAATAGTTACTACTAATTAAAGTGATGTAAAATATGATAACTTGGCATCGTAGATCTCACTAGGATTCTATTTTGTTATTTTTAAAACATAATTTTTGTTCAACAACTCGTTTAAAATTTGTTCTCAGATATAATTAAAAACTTAACATTGTTTTGAAAATTATCAGATCTTCACAATCTTCTTAAATATTTTCAAAGCTTGCTGTTTTATTTTAGCTTGTTATTTTATTTTATTCGACGCCTGTGATTATGTTTTTGTATTTTGTTAAGGTTTTTGCGTGTTCTATCAGATTACGTAAGTGTATGATACTTTTATTTTCAGTTATTATAACTAATTTGAGATTAAAAAAAACATGCCAAGTTAAAGTCCGACTGATGCTTGAACGGATCCGTACCATCTTACAATATGTTTACAAATATATAAACGAGCAAAACCGCAAAAAAAAAAAAAACAGTTTTAGTCCCCAATTTTTTTTTAAATATTGGTAAATTGTTTTATTTAATTTTTTAACGAATATACAATATTTCAACAGAAAATTTCAAGTGTGTACCAGTTACCATTTTTTATTTAAAAAAATGTTCCTATTAAAATTAATAACCCTTTTTAATATGTTTGTTATTATAGCAAACAAAAAATCATGATGATAAACAGACGTGCAGACAGACAGTCTGACATTGAAGGCGTAATAGTACCGTGGTAATAGGGTCCCGTTGGAACCTTCACGTAAGAAACCCTAAAACCCCATTGTCTGTGTTAGTTCGCAACATGTGTACATGTTTTTGTTAAATGAATAATAATAAAAAACATGCATTATCTTTATACATATATATAATTCTTGTGTGAGTGTGTATGTCACTGAACTTCTCTCAAACGACTGGACCGATTTTGATGATTTTTTTTGTGTGTGTTCAAGGGGATCTGGGAATGGTTTAGATTCTCAATTTTGTCCGCTGGACAATGTTTTTTTAATTATTTTTGATTTATTAGTAGTAATTGATTTTGGAATTTACATTGGATCCGACAGACGGCGCTACCATCCCAGTGTCAAATTTTAAATAATATTCTAATTTTAATTTTAGTCCGTCCCGAAAGTTAGCGCTGCGATCAAATTAAAAAGTTTTGTTATCATTGTGTTATTGTAGACCATGTAGACAGGACAACGTCTGTCGGGTCCGCTAGTTTCATATAAATTTGTATCTCAAACGTCTTGTTATTGCACTATTTAATATCGACATAATCCTACGTTTGGCAACTGTTGACGATTGACTCATAGTATTCGCCATTCAGATTTAAACTCTAATTAATAAACATTTAGGTTGAAATTTACATATCTTAGGGGATTCCCTTCATAGCACATAACTATAATATGTGATTTAAGAAGATTAACTTTTTGCCATATTAGCATATGTAGGTTAAGCTGTCTAAAAAAAAATATTTTTTTACAATTAAATGTTATCTATTTTGATACGTAAGAATTTTTACACTTACTCATAGTAATATTAAAAAAATACATAGGTATACTTAAAATCTAATAAAGATCCTCCTTCTTTTTTATGTGTTGGTTAAGCTACATTGGTCCCAGCCTGAGTTCAAACCTGCAACCTTGTACCCACATAGGTCATTAAACGACGTTTGCAACTCATTAAGAAATCACTTAAAACAAGCGAATTAATTACAAATAAATTAATTATTATTAGCATAAGGAAGACACCTTGACACTTCCCAAGGCGACCGAGTTCAATATCGCTTGCCGCCTTAACAAGACAACGAATATTGCGTGCGCTAATGAAGCAAGCGATGTACAGCGAATAATTAGATAGGCTCATTACATGAAGGTTCTCATTGTCGCGTGATTTGTAACAAATTGGCATGATATTCTAATTAGTATTGAAATAGGAAAATGTATCAGAGAAATTATTGTTCTTTATGCAAAGACACAATCTGATCATTTTCTATTTACCATTTCCCTTTGTGCCTCGTTGGCCTAGTGGTGCTAAGCGCGACTGCTATGCTAAAGGTCTTGGGCTCGATTCCCAAGTCGACCAAGGTGTGATTGGGTTTTTCTATGAAATTCTCAGTAGCAGGTCGGAGTTTGGATTTGTGCCCGGTTAGTGGCAATAGGCTCTCCCCCTATTACATGGGACCTAAACATATCGGCAAAATGTGGGTGTACATTGGTACACCTCTGCCTAACCCTTCGGGGAAACAGGCGTGATGGTATGTTATGTTATAATTTCCCTATGTCAGCTTCCAGTCTCCCCGCCAGCTGAACACCAGTATGTAACAGAGCGACTGTCTGTCTGACTCACAACACATTTAAGCCGGAAACCCACAGCGGCGCACGGAGAGGCTGTGCACGTGTGTTCAGCTTCGCTTTAGTACAAAATGTATGAGAGCGTTCCCACTGCAGCGCACGGACATGCTACGCAGCAATTGACGTCATAAACACACGCGTAGCTAGCCCGAATAGGCGGAACGTATCTCAACCCACGGCATTGCGACGCATCCCAGCTGCGTGGGTCGGCCATTTCTAGGCGACCCACGACTATGTACATATTTTTGCTCGTGACTGTACCCCACGCATAGCTATGAGCTGTGTGGGCGACACATCCGTGTCCGTGCGCCGCAGTGGAAACGGAGGCCGACGCCGCCGAACTAATGAGCCCACGCAGCAGAGGTGAGCCACGCATCCGTGCACAGCCTGCGCAGCGGTGGGGTTCCGGCTTTACTAAGGGATACAGTATCCCATAGTAAGACTGTTTGTCAGAATTGACTTAACGACTGCCAAAGATCAACGAATGACAGTCGGGAGCAATGCTTTCCGAGGCTAGGTAAATTAATATTTAAATAAATGGCCACCCATCTACGGATTAACCTCGGCATGAGAGCTTTACCTTGGTCGACCCTTAAGAATCTGTTAATTATTGGTAATTATTAATTAATGCATTTCTCTATAATTAGGTAACGTTATTGTTTGACCTGCCTCAACGTTACTAAGTATATTTTTCCTTCCTTAAGTGCTTTTCCAATGATCTGTGAAAAACTAAATAAAAAATATTCTTCTAGTCTTTACTTTGTAAAAGAAGATTTACTAATTTATGTAGCTTACATTATTATTAGTTTATTAGACAGTCGCTCTGTAACATACGGTATTCAAAAGAATCCGGTAAGACTGGGAGTCGACACCAACATAGTAACATAACATATCATCACGCCTGTCTTCTCGAAGGGTTAGGCAGAGGTGTACCAATGTACACCCACAGTTCCCGGTATGTTTAGGTCCCATGTACTAGGGGGCGAGCCTATTGCCACTAACCGGGCACAAATCCAAACTCCGACATGCTACTGAGAATTTCATAGAAAAACCCAATAACACCTTGGTTGACTTGGGAATCGAACCCAAGACCTCTAGCGTAGCCAACAACTAGGCCAACGAGGCAGACCAACAAAGTACGAGAAAATAACTTCGCAGAGAGAAAGGCTTATGTTATTATTTATCCTAAATGACTAAGCAAATTATGATAAATTGTTATAAAAAGATTATGAGTGGAAAGTTCAAATTAACTAACTTGAGTTAAAATCTGCGACTAATGAGTGATTGCATTATATAAGGCGTGTGCATGCTACGGTTATGATGAGGTTAACTTTAACTGTTGTAATTGATGCGATTAGTTCTGCGATTGTTGGCTAAAGTTACGTTTAATACGCAGTTATTATAGTTGACACGTGGGAGTTTGTCATATTGTTATTGCTATGCTATGACGGGCCTGTTGGTCTAGTGGTTAGAGACCCTGACTGCTATACCGGAGGTCGTGGGTTCGATTCCCACCCGGGACAAATGTTTGTGTGATGAGCACGATCATTTGTTCGGTGTCTGGGTGTAATTTATCTATAATATGTATGTATTTAGAAATATATAAGTATGTTTATCAGTCTGGTTACCATATCACAAGCTCTGCTTAGCTTGGGATCAGACAACCGTGTGTGAGATGTCCCGGAATATTATTATTAATTGTTATTGCTATTATTCAATAAAAAAACAGGAATCTTATTTGATTATGTAACCGTTATAAGACGCCTACTCTGATTTGTAACTTTATTTGTTTGTTTGAAAGAGTGTTTCTCTAGTCTCATCAGGGCCTCGATTCAGCTATTTTAAATGCATGTCATTGGTCGGTCAGTGTACTTGTCATAGTGCCTAATTTTCGTATTCAGATAGCCTTGCAATAAAATCTCATTGAACTCCCGAAGTGAATGATCGTAATGACAGTTAGCAGAATGCCAATTATGGTAAAAATTACCAAATGAAGCAGGCCGTGCGGTCTTTTCAAGCAACTCCTCCTGACGTCCTGATCAGCTCGCAAACCTTCATAAATTACAGATTTGAAGCTCCATGCCACAATACACACAGTCGGAGAGGCCCCTGAAATAACACCCCCCTTCTTACGTCGCAGGTTAAAAACTTGCTCTATTCCCTATGTTGCAATCTCCCGCGATCCATCAAAAATTGAACCAATCAGTTAATTCGTGATAAATACATATCCGTCTTCTTCAACGTCGGTTGACAGCCGGAAGATTTTTGTGTATTCACGTGATATCCAAGGTTATGCCCGCATAATGTACTATTACTATAGCATATTATTATGTACCTACTTATGTACTAGTCAATATATATGGCCAGTGATGTGGAACTTATGTGTTTAGATAATACTCTGGGGTTTGGACAGGAAATCAATAAGTAATGTGATCAGGGTGTAGGGGAACTCATCGCAGAATGACTTGTTTTAATAATATTCTGGGTAAACACACGGTTGTCTGATGACAAGCTGAGCAGAACTTGTGTTATGGTAAACAGCCAACTGATAAACATACGCATATATTTCTAAACACAAACATATTATAGATAAATTACACCCAGACACAGAACAAATATGATCGTGCTCATCACACAAACATGTGTCCTGGGTGGGAATGACCACGACCTCCGGTATAGCAGTCAGGGTCACTAACCATTAGACCAAAGAGCCCGTTTGGTTATGGTATTTTCATATTGGTTTATACCTAGGTATAACGCATACAAACATCCCACTGCTGGGCACATGTAAGTTCCCATAAAGAAAGTATAACTGGAGTTTATTTCCTTGTTAGTAGTTAGTTGAAATGGAAATTAAAGAAAAGTATACAACTTTTCAAAAACATACTTTCGTTAAATTACAAACTTCCTCGTTCTAAAACTCGGCTAACATACCATTCTTAAATAATAAACTAGTGTTACACAGAAGTACTTAAGTATAGTAAATCAGCTTGTATTATTATTCCATTGTCAAAAACCTTGTTTTCTTCAGCACCTACTTATTTAAATAACCACAAAGGCGATGGTATTTTTCATAAACAAAGGTACAGTCAAGTCTGTAGAATCCAACTGTAGATTAAAGGAATATCAACCTTAACACATTTCAATAAAGTCGAGATCAGTGTAAAAGTTGTAACATTGAAGTGTAGTTGACTGTCCGGAATAATTTCCAAATTATGTATTCTTTTCAAAAGATAGAAACAAAACAAAATCGATTTGTTTTAGCAGACTGCGATGTTACTACGGTAGTATATTTTACATACCTACATTATTTAGGAAGAAATTCTTATCTTAATAAAGATTATAATTATATGTTGTATGTCAGCCAGACTGCGATATTATTTGCAGAACATAGGGATATAACCAGGGGTCGAACCTGAGACTTCAGAGCTGACAACTCTTGGAAAGCTTGTGTGTAACCGAGTCGACCAAATCGCATCACTACTTAGTAATCTGTAATAGTCAAATTATTTAACATTAGCTGTGCCAGCGACTTCGTTCGCGTGGATGACAAAACTCATCAATTTCCCAACATTTCCCTTAAATGCTCTGCTCCTATTATTTGTAGCGTGATGAAAAGTATACTATAACCTGCCCAAGAGTATAAACAATAATTCTACTAAGTTTCGTTAAAATCCGTCGAGTAGTTTTTGTTTGTACAAGGAACATACAGACAGACAAATATTTTACTGATTGCATTTTTGGCATCAGTATCGATCACTTATACCCCCTGATAGTTATTTTGAAAATATATGTCATGTACAGAATTTACCTCTTTACAGATTTATTATAAGTATAGATGTATTGAAACCCAGCAGCTTTTAACTTGTGCTACATAATAGGGGTGTAGATAATATATTAGTTTCCTTGAGTTATCATCGCGAGGGGATTTCCTCGTATCTGCGAGTTTGTATGTTTGACATGCACTTCTTAATGTTGGATCGGAGTAACACAAACAATACAAGAGCACTCGTGTGGTGCACTTTGTTTAACATAAATAGCTGTATATACTGTTTATAGCTGTATATATGGTTTTGAAGGTGTCGCTAGCTTTTCTTAAAGTCCCGGGTTCGGTCCCCGGACGGGTCAATGTAGAAAGTCACTTTTCTACATTGTCCCAGGTCTGGGTGTTTGTGGTACCTTCGTTGTTTCTGAATTCCATAACACAAGTGCTTTAGCTACTTACTTTGGGTTCAGAGCAATGCATGTTGTCCGCATTTATTATTTATTATTTTCATTTATTATACTTATGTAGCTTTCAAAATGCTGAACAGATCTTCGTAAATGTAGCTAAGAAGTATCTCGATCACGTTAGCTTTCAAACAAAAACTCATCATAATTGGTCTATTCGTTTATAGACTTACAGATACATAGATACATACATTAAATAAATATTCAATTCTATTCTATTCTATAGATTTCCAACTTATAACACCCTTCTTTTGCGTTTGAAGTTAAAAATAAGCCAACAAGCCAATTTCCACAGAGCTAGGCGATGCGTTCACCATTCCCGATTGTGACAAACATTGGTGTACGCGGCCAATGTTTGTTCCAACTCTGGTTACTATTCGTGTGTGATTTGAATATTTTGAAACCCCAACAAAGGGATTAGCATAGACATCATAATACACATTATATTACTATAAAGGGCCGTCTGACATGCTCGTCACATATCATAATAACATGTAGGTATATACATACAGTTCTCACGCGTACATAGCTTGCTACAGTAATACAAATGTCTTCATTACAGACCGGTTCCAAACAATACCAAATAATAAGGTGTTTTTAATAAAAACCTGCTCCGAAATTACGCGTATATCGTGCAAAAAACCATCAATATTCGTTAAGTGTGTTTGACGGAAGATGATTATACTTACAAACATATTTAATAAACACTTAGATAATAATTAATAAAGGCTATTTTTAATTATAATTAGTTTCGAGTCTTTTAAAGCTTTGTGTTTAAATGGGACAGTTACAGGCTGGTGTTATTAACAGCTTCGGTAATGGCACCCACCGTGGGGCTCACAAGCGTGGTGATCAATGCTCGTTCTCTGTATGAGAGGCCTGCAGTGGGACAGTTACAGGCTGGTGTTATTAACAGCTTCGGTAATGGCACCCACCGTGGGGCTCACAAGCGTGATCAATGCTCGTTCTCTGTATGAGAGGCCTGCAGTGGGACAGTTACAGGCTGGTGTTATTAACAGCTTCAGTAATGGCGCCCACCGTGGGGCTCACAAGCGTGATCAATGCTCGTTCTCTGTATGAGAGGCCAGCAGTGGGACAGTTACAGGCTGGTGTTATTAACAGCTTCGGTAATGGCGCCCACCGTGGGGCTCACAAGCTCATCAATGCTCGTTCTCTGTATGAGAGGCCTGCAGTGGGACAGTTACAGACTTTTCTTATTGTTATATTGTTTCTGCGAAACCACGTATGATTTTATCAGTGTTGGATTCCACAAAACGTGCGAAAACCTTTACTTAAAGGACAAAACACAATAGTTCAGTGAGTAAAGGTGCTTTGAGGTCGTGGGTTCGAATCCGATTGTGGTAGGATTATGTATAGTTATAATAGGGTTATTATAATGCCTTGCGAATTACAAGGTTTCGATACAATCGGTAGAAGAATACAGATCGCGAAAGATGGCGCGATGGGAAAACATGGCGTACTCTGTATAGTTTGTGTTATGTTGATTAAATTAAAAAAAAGATAGTTATAAAATATAAATGCTGCTTGTATTGTTGTGCTATGCTTCTAAGTCAACAATGCTAACTTAATTTATGAAAACCTATAAATAAAAAAAAGGTTTTTTTTTCAAGTTGGTAATAAACCACTGAAACGATTTGATGTAAATTTGGAACCAGGTTTCTCTCTTATTTTCGAGGATGGTTAAAAAGTGGGTCTGTAGTAAATAAGATATTAATAATATTCATTAAGTTTCATTTAAAGCCTGAACTGTCCCACTGCAGAGCAAAGGCCCCCCTTTATTCCGTCCACAGGTCTCTATTATTAGCTGTTTATTGCCACTCCTTTTTGTATGCGTCCAGTTCATCCCTCCATTTATTAGGCACCCAATTTGTAGAGGCTTCCGCCCACGGTTCTTCTGTAATAATAATCTTATTATGAAGTGTAAAAATAATAATAATATAAAGAGTTAAATGTATGCAAAGAAGGAATTTGGATGAGGTCTTATGTAAAGTGTACACAAGTGTGAATGAAGAGACAATTAGTAATGCTCAAAACATGTGACGATCAAGGTTTGAGATAAGTAATTATTTATTGTAGTTAGTTGAAATTAAAGAAATCGAAAATATTGATAGGTCTTTATTGAAACATTCAATAGGATCGGATATATAAACATTTTATATTATTACTGTTTAATAAGCAAATATAAATAATCTGCTTACTTTAAATATGAATAATATACGCAACAAGTAGCCGAATTTTAAATGTGTTTTATTAAGATTAATCTTAATATCTGGTTTGATCATTTTAAGAATATTGTATATATTGCCAAAATGCCAAATAATATTGAAATAAAACTACTTTTTTTGACAGACAGGTCGTGACCATGATACCTGCAAAGGTGTCGAAACGTCGGGACTTAAAATCTTAACATAAACCGCGAATCCGCAAAAAAACTAGTTTTATTTCAATGTCTAACATTCGCTTAAACCTAAGAAACCAATATGCCAAATAATATCTAATTATAATAAAATAATAATAATCCAGCCTATAAACGTCCCACTGCTGGGCACAGGCCTCTTCCCATATAGAGAAGGCACGAGCATTGATCACCACGCTAGCTCTCTAACAATCATAAGGCACTTTCACCTCTCTAAAGTGCTTTCGAAGACGATATCTACGCCATACAATGTTTCAACACACCAACAATGTATGAACTCACAGTATATAAGGTGTTTCCGAAATATCTGCATCGGCTTTAATAGGAGGTAGTATTGTGTTTATAGATTACAATAGTGAAGAAATTTCGTACCCCCGAACAGTCAATAAAATTTTAGAGATTAAAATAGTTAAATGAACATTAACTCTATTCTGCATAAAGTGTTTCACAAATTACGCGCAATGTGACGGTTCGTCAATGAAAACAACTGCTATCTCTTTCAATCATTTCTGTGAATAAGAACTGTAATCAGCTGACTAGTTCGTCACTACAAAATCTACTAGGTACACAATAATACGCAGGCATACAAGTGTTTTAAAAGTACTTACCAGTAACCACATTCTTCAAAAACACTGACGTAGGTAAATAAGATGATAAACTTCCCATCACACTTGAAACAGGCTTTGGACTGACAAGTTAGTGTAATAGGTATAGCACGCGTAACAGTTTTGTTGATAAGTAGGTAGGGAGTGTGTAAATAACTGTAAATTAAATACGGTGCAGTTGTTGTAAATAAAATTATTAACTTTTAAACACGCCAAGTTACTGTAATCGATATTAATCTTACTAAAGTACGCGCCAAATAAACCTGCAACAAAGTTTGTTCACCTCCTTCTACTAATGTATCCCAATATTTAAAAACGATACGAAAAAAATGTATAGGCATATTCCTTGATGCATGTACTGTCTTGCGATAAAGACGCCTCTTACCGCGAAACACTTGTTTCGATCGTGTTAACGACACGTATCGTTTTTTTTTAATATTGGGATACATTAGTAGAAGGAGGTGAACAAACTTTGTTGCAGGTTTATTTGTCGCGTACTTTAGTTAGATTAATATCGAATAACGATAAGTTACAGTAACTTGGCGTGTTTAAAAGTTAATCATTTTATTTACAACAACTGCACCGTATTTACAGTTATTTACACACTTCCTACCTACTTATCTACAAAACTGTTACACAAGTCCGCCTTCGCGTTGCACACATGTCTCTTCACTTTAGTTAATGTGTCCGATTCACTTTTCACTTGCCTAAATGCGCGTTTGATCTCGTCAGTCCACATAATGTTACGGCGTTCTTGCACTCTTGTGAAGTGGTAAGGATGGAGCCCTTCACGATTTAAAAGTCGCCACACGTAATTGTCGCTCACGTCGAAGACTCGAGCAGCATCCCTGGTGCTCGCAAGAGGATGACGCCGGAAGAAGTCTAACACTTTCTCTTCGAGTTCGGCCGAGTATGAAGGCCTGCTTGCGTCAAGGGATTTTTAATCAAAGCGCGCGCGAAATCCTTGTCGCTAACCACTAAACTAACTTCCGGAACGCGCGGGAGGCGAGGCGAGACTGGCGACCGGCGGGCGGCGGTCGCTAGGCGCGTGCGACGAGCGGGGTAGCGGGTGAGGGTGGGGGCGCGCAGGGCAGGGCTTTGTAGACTGAGCGGCGCCGGCCGGCGCGTACGGCGGCATGCTTTGATAGGAATGGCAACAGCGCATGAACGAATTCGGTGCGGTGCGGCAACAGCTTATGACACGGGATGGTTTTATACTATTAAGTAAATTCAAATTTATACGATATTTATTTTTGTATGAAATAAAAAATGATAAATTATCAATAATTTATCTTTACTATTGTAATCTATAAACACAATACTACCTCCTATTAAAGCCGATGCAGATATTTCGGAAACACCTTATACAGGGTGTCCGGTAAATAATCCGACAAACTGTGGTGGCTGATACCTTAGGTTAGGCCCTATCAAATGAACGCAACATATGTTCGCCGAAAAGTTACAGGTTTCGAGTTACAATGGATTTTCGAAAAATTTTGAATTTTCTACCTTGCATCAGACTTTTCCATTTTTCTTGCTGATACATAGCTTTCGTAATACTTTTTGTGCATAAAATTAATCTGGAATAGTTACTCTATCCTTTAATAAGTCTCATATTTATCTAAAAGAAGATTATATTGGCGATAACGCCATTCGTTTTACAATTTTCATTTTCCGTTTTTCTTAGTACTCAACTTTGAACTGCAGTGGTGAAAAATAAATGTATGTAGGATTTTTGTACAACAATCTTAAAAACTTGCTTGAATATTGGTGATTTTGGGAAGGTACAATACTTGCATATTTTCTTTACAAAATTTGACAAAATAAGCTGCTGAAGTACACCCGGGCCTATTTTTTGAAATATCACTAATGTAAATCTGAGTAAAAATGCGACGTAACTTGACGCGGATCGTTATGGTCCAGTGAAATAAGTTATTTTTTTCCAGCGATTAACTAGTGACACGAAATAATTGTGGTCAATTTCAATTTGGAAAATATTAAAAAAAAAAATGCTCGTTTAAATTTTTACAATGATACGGAACCCGTTAAGTGCAGATGAATTGGGCGTCTAAAACCAGCTATTTCAGTGTTGTTGCATAAAAAATAAGGTGTTATAAAATCGATTTATCTAGTAAGAAAATACTGAAGGTTAAGGTAACTTTACACTAAAACATGTTTTAATCTGGCATAGAGAAATAATGGCGAGAAGAAAATACCTCATTTAATTGTACAATGACGATCAGCGTTAAGTTACGTATCATTTTTACTCAGATTTACATTAGTAATATTTCAAAAAATAGGCCCGGGTGTACTTCAGCTGCTTATTTTGTCAAATTTTGTAAAGAAAATATGCAAGTATTGTACCTGCCCAAAATCACCAATATTCAAGCAAGTTTTTAAGATTGTTGTACAAAAATCCTACATACATTTATTTTTCACCACTGCAGTTCAAAGTTGAGCACTAAGAAAAACCGAAAGTGAAAATTGAAAAACGAATGGCGTTATCGCCAATATATTCTTCTTTTAGATAAATATGAGACTTATCAAAGGATAGAGTAATTATTCAAGATTAATTTGATGCACAAAAAGTATTACGAAAGCTATGTATTAGCAAGAAAAATGGAAAAGTCTGATGCAAGGTAGAAAATTCTAAAATTTTTGAAAATCGATTGTAACTCGTAACCTGTATCTTTTCGGGGAACATATGTTGAGTTCATTTGATAGGGCCTGACCTAAGGTATCAGCCACCACAGTTTGTCGGACTATTTACCGGACACCCTGTATATGACACTGAGTACCGCAGACTGTTAGACAAGCATTGTGGAGAGCTCCCAGAGCCGTGACGCTGCAAGGGCGAGGACAACACTGTTTGGTATAAGCTGTATAATATAACTACTGCACAAGAAACTGCTGCTTTGAATAACATACAGCGCTCAAATCATCTCCCTAAAGTTGACTGCCTCGTTGGCCTAGTGGTGCTAAGCGCGACTGCTACGCTAGAGGTCTTGGGTTAGATTCCCAAGTCGACCAAGGTGTTATTGGGGTTTTCTATGAAATTTTCAGTAGCAGGTCGGAGTTTGGATTTGCGCCCGGTTATTGGCAATAGGATCGCCCCCTATTACATGGGCCCTACACTCTCCGCTCGACGCTCGCCGTGAACGGACGTGTCGCTCTGTGGCGCGCTCGCTCTCGTCACCCGTCCTGCTACCTGTTACGATTGCGTAACGCTCTGCGTAGCCCGCCTACGCACATCGATAGATCTAAAGCTGCCTTTTTCAAGGCGGTGGCAGATCAACACTGTTTCTTGGTTCGCGAATTAAATTCATTTGTCCCATCAGGATAAAACCGCAGTTTCGCGGTCCTCGGTGGAAATCCTAACGGTGCCAACGAAACCGAGTGGGGTGTTGTGCCCAATCACACCCGCCGAGCCTCTTTAAGGCAAAGCAGTCAATTGGACGGGACCTAGTGTATCGGCCTTGGGGGGTCTCCTAGTCGATCCTGGTGATCTGGTTTCCTTTTCAGCTACTCACCTAGTGTCGGTTGGGTGTGTCTACACCCTTCGCGCTAGACTGGTCAGGGCCTCGTTCGCACATTAAGACTGGCGACGAGTACATCACAGCTTAAGGCACACCATAGGTACTCACCTCCCTGCTTAAACCCAGCAGGGAGGGTCACACATCCCCGGGCGTACCTACCCGGGGAGATAGATTTAGTTAGGTTAGTTTGATGCTAGGCGCGTCCCCTACGTCATTATCTATGTTAGGTTTTTAATTTTAATTTGTTTTCACCTTTT
Source organism: Autographa gamma (assembly GCA_905146925.1). Taxonomy (NCBI): domain Eukaryota; kingdom Metazoa; phylum Arthropoda; class Insecta; order Lepidoptera; family Noctuidae; genus Autographa; species Autographa gamma. The sequence goes on along the minus strand of LR989878.1, from coordinate 143,372 downwards.
ACTTCTCGTTTTCTCGAGAAAATGGATGCCCTTTGGCCCCGTTTCATCGAGGAGATGAAGAACTCCCAGGTCATCCAAGACCTCTTCCAGGCTTGGACCCGTAAACATAACCCCTCCTTGCTCTCAGAGTTAGATTGCCCGCGCCCTCTTATCGGCGCCGACAAAGGGATTAAAGTCCGCCAAAGGCCCATTGTCTCGACAGCTACGTCGAAACCTATTGTTGGGAACGCTATTGTTCCTATTTCTATTGTCTCGTCTCCGAGAATTACTTCGCCGAGTTGCACACCTGCGTGTGACGCATCACCGGCATCCACTTCCCGCCCCCGCTCTGCTTCTCCGTCCCCTGTCGACGCCGAGATGGCTAACGCCTCCGACTACTCGATCGATGCTCTTTCCGCATCCGACTCGTCGTACTCAACTGATGGCTTTACTGAAGTCATTGGAAAGGGCAAGAAACGTACCCGTAAGGCTAAATCCCAACAGGTACCTTCCAAGGCGGCTAAAACCGCCGCCTCTCCCTACTCTGCTGAAGCCTCGGCGTCTCAGCCAGCAGCCCTCTCAGCATCACCCTCATCGCATACTGCCCCTCTGGCGACCAATACCTCCGACTCGTCAACCCCTAAGAAGGGTGGCCCGGTCCCTCCTCCAATCTTCCTTCAGGAGAAAGGAAAGTGAACCGAGGTGTCATCGTGGTGCACACAGCACCATATAAATTTCTCTAGTGCACGTTCTGTCAAGGACGGCATCAAAATAGTTGTACCGACAGCGGCCGACTTTCGTTCGCTTACTCGTATGCTGCAGGAGAGAGCCCTGCCATACCATAGTTTTACTCTCCCAGAGGAACGCGTCCTCCGCGTAGTTATAAAATCAGTCCCCGTTGAGTTGTCCTCAGAGGACATTCTTAAAGACCTCTGTTCGCAGGGCATTCCGGCCCTCGAGGTACACCGGATGTACCGTTCGCGAGGCAAGTTGCCATACGAGATGGTCCTTGCCGTCACCGAGAGATCGGCAGACGGTAAGTCCATCTTCAACATTAAATCCGTCTGCCAACTTTCCGGAATAAAAGTTGAGCCGCCACGTAAAACCGGCACTATCGGTCAGTGCCACCGCTGCCAGTTGTACGGTCACTCGCAGCGTAACTGTTTCGCGCGCCCTCGTTGTGTGAAGTGCCTCGGCGAGCACGGAACGCCTGATTGTCCCCGGCCCAAGGACCGCACCCAGTGCGCTGAGCCCCCTAGCTGCGTTCTCTGCGGCGAAAAGGGTCACCCAGCAAACTACCGAGGCTGTCCAAAGGCTCCAAAAACCGTCGCGAAACGGCCTGTCGCCCGTGCACTGGCCCCCGCGCAAAAACCCGCGACCGCTCTGCCGCGTCTTAGTCCGCAACGCCCAACCGGGGCTTGTTGGAATAGAGAAATGCATCTCCGTGCGTTCCCGGCCCTCGCCTCTCCTCCGAAGGAGACAGCATCGATTACCGCGCTCCAAGGACCCTCTGTCCCACGCATACCTCTCGCCGCGTTCAAACCTGCGCCTGTACCGAAACCCGCGCACGCATCACCGTCGGCCGCGGCCCTTATGGCCCCGACGTTCTCGGCCGACATCACCGCGTCGGTAAAAAACTATATCGAGGTGTACGAGTCGTTTGACTTTAATCGTATCCGCCTTATGGCTGAGGCGATTAGAGCCAACCCCTCACCTCTGCACGCACCTTTCATTAGGGAGCAGTTCAGCGACGTATTCGCCGCATACAAAGCCGCCGCGTTCTAATGGCTACATCCGCCGGTAAACTCAAACCCCGTTCCCTTAAATTAGGTTTCTTTAACGCGCAAAGCATTAATAATAAACGCGATGAAATCGCAACGTTTCTCCGCGACCACCAACTCGACGTTTTTCTTGTACAGGAGACCTTTCTTAAACCGTCTCATAGAAACCCGCGAATCGCGAATTATAACCTAGTCCGTAACGATCGAACCAGAGCCGCAGGCGGCGGCACGCTCATTTACTTCAAAAGGTCCCTGTACTGTGTTCCGATGGACCCACCTACGCTGTCGCACATTGAAGCCTCTGTCTGTAGGCTAGGCATGACCGGTCATAGACCTTTGTTCTTAGTCTCAATTTATATCCCTCCGTCACCTCAGGGGGTCGACTTACGACCTGACCTGCAAGCTCTTCTTGCTCTCGGCGACTCCGTCCTTCTGGCGGGAGACCTGAATGCAAAACACGAAGCGTGGAATAGCCACACTCGTAATATCCGCGGTAGACACCTAGACCTTCTCAGCTCCGAGTTAAACTTTGACATCATCGCGCCTATGAATCCTACGCACTTTCCCGCTAACGTAAATCACCGCCCCGACATCTTAGATATAGCTTTGCTTAATAACGTTAACCTAGCGCTTCGGTCCATTGAAGTAATTCAGGAATTAGATTCTGACCATCGACCAGTGATCATGTCTTTCGGTCCGCGTGTAGGTCCCCCAGACGCTGGTCAGCCCATCCCCACTAAGATAGTTACGAACTGGACGAAGCTTGGGACTCGCCTTAAGTCAGTCCACTCCGCGCATCTCGATTCAATCCCAGACCACGTAAAATCCGCGATGGACGCTATAGGCGCGATCGACTCCCTCACTGAGCACGTGCAGTCCCTGGTGAACGAGTGTTCACGGTCGGTACCTTTGACAGAAGACGCTCGCTGGCTCCTTCCGGATGACGCCCGTGCCCTACTGACGGAGAAGAACGCGGCTATACGCGCCTACGACGCTTATCCCTGCGACTCCAATCGCGTCCGCATGCGCTCTCTACAGCGTGCTTTTAGAAAACGCATAAGGTTACTGCGTGACGAACGCTGGGATAAGTTTCTCGACCAATTAGAGCCCAACCATCACGCGTTTTGGAATCTCCAACGTAAACTACGTAGTTGTACCGAAGTTACTATGCCCCCGCTGAACCGTCCGAATCAGAGCCCTGCCTTCGAAGACGACGAGAAAGCGGAATGCCTAGCAGACAGCTTAGAGGCCCAGTGTACGCCTAGCGACCTTCCGGTCGATCAAGCTCACCTCGCCAGAGTTGACGCTGAAGTCGAACGTAAGGCCTCGCTCCCTCCTTCCGAGGATCCGGAACACCCACTCGCGCAGGTAACTGTAGACGAGGTACGCTCCCTGATCAAGGAACTGCATCCACGTAAAGCCCCTGGCTCAGACGGACTCACCAATAAGGTGATCAAACTCTTCCCCCCAGCATTAGTAATCCTCTTGACAGGCATCTTCAATGCAGCATTAGGCAACAATCTCTTCCCACAGCAGTGGAAAGAAGCGATAGTCATCGGCATCCACAAACCCGGTAAACCGAAGTCTGAGCCCACTAGCTATCGCCCAATTAGCTTACTCAAGGTTCTTGGGAAGCTATACGAGCGAATTATTTACTCCCGTCTTATGGACTATGCCGAGTCCAGGAGTCTCATACCAGACGAGCAGTTCGGTTTTAGAACCCAACACTCGTGCGTCCAACAAGTCCACCGCATAGTCGAGCATATAAGCGCTAGTTTTCAGCGTGGAAGGCTCACTGGCGTGCTCTTCTTCGATATAGCAAAGGCCTTCGACAAGGTCTGGCACAATGGCTTGATCTTCAAGTTATACCAACTCGAGGTGCCAGATCGTCTCGTGCTCATCATCCGAAACTTTTTGTCGAATCGGTCCTTTCGCTATCGCGTTGAGGGCACCCTCTCTTCCCCTCACCCGATCCGGGCCGGAGTCCCTCAAGGCTCCGTACTCTCTCCACTCCTCTTCACGCTATACGCTAGCGACATTCCTCGCGGTGGCAAACCCCAAGTAGCTATGTACGCCGACGATACGGCCATCTATTATTCAGGCACCAGCCCCTTAGCGATAGGTCGAACTCTCCAGACCGCGGTCACGACCCTCGGGAAGTGGTTCACGAAATGGAGAATCGAAGTCAACCCTACCAAGAGCGCAGCCGTGCTCTTTAGCAAGAAACGGCAGCCTCCCGCTCCCCCTCCACCTATAACCCTCTTCGGCAAGTCTATCCCTTGGGAACAGCAAGCCAAATACCTGGGTGTAATCCTTGATCGGAAGCTTACCTTCATAGCTCATATTAAAGCGGCACGCGCGCGAGCCGCCTTCGCTCTCGGCCGACTTCATGGTATGTTGAACAAGCGCAGTAAACTCTCTCTTACTTGTAAGAAGAGAATTTACACTGCGTGCGTGAGACCTATCATGACTTACGGCAGCGTCGTATTCTCTCACGTTCCCGATTATCGACTCAAACGAATGCAAACTCTCCAAAACCGTTTCATGCGTAGAGCCACAGGCGCTCCAGGTTACGTCCGTAACTTGCAGTTGCACTGTGACTTAAAGCTGCCAACAATCAAGCAGTTCATGAAACGCGCCGCGATCCGATTTTTCGACTCCTCCGAAACCCACCGTAACCCGCTAATCGTAGCGGCCGCGCGATACGTACCTTCCGTAATATCTAAGATTAAACGCCCCAGACATACTCTCTCCTACCCCGATGATAAAACAACGCTTCTCCAAGAAGCATTCGATTTAGCTAGCATTAGCAATACAAAACACAACCGCCGTATATTACGTCCTCGCCGGCGAGGCCCGTCGCGTATTATAAATAATAATAACGTAAATGTTATCCTCCCGTCCCTAGATCAAGCTGGCCCGAGCCGGCCAAACTAGCAATAAAAATATGTCCCTAAATAATAAAAATTTAGATCCAGCCATCTCTTGTTGTTTTGCTTTATTAAGATTGTTAGCAACGCACTAAGTCGAGGTCCGAACCCCGCAGGGGGTGCCCTAGACGTTGCTAACGTAGTTAGTTTTTCCTATTGCTCTGGCTGGAGGCCTTAAGGTCCTCGCCAAAAGTCCGGTGAAGCAGTCAAAGCCTGCGCTCAGGCTAACTGCAAAGATCTCTACCAAAAAAAAAAAACATGGGCCCTAAACATACCGGCGAACTGTGGGTGTACATTGGTACACCTCTGCCTAACCCTTCGGGGATATAGGCGTGATGATTATGTTATGTTAAAGTTGTTCCGTTGCGACAAATCCACTGACATATTCTTTAATTATTTGAACTTATTTAAAGTTCGGTAATAAACTGTGTTGTTGTATTTCAAAGTCTGATGGTGGAGCCAGAAGGTGGGCTTAAAAACTCAGTAACGAAACAAATCAGTCACATCGCACGTGGGTTTGTTTGATTTGTTTTTTAAATTAACATGTCGTTGGTCGATATAAAGGCTTAATATTCAAAGCCTAAAATGCCCCACTGCTGGGCAAAAACGCTCCCAATTTCTTTCTATTACCTATCTCTTAATAAATTTATTCTTGGACAGGGACATTCTCTCCCAACCTTTAATAGATGTCACTGAAAAGGAAAGCATTTATATAAAAATCACTTTAACATCAGGCGAAGCCATATCCATTCGCTAGTTATGAGTTCTGTCTTCTATTACATAACAAACGCAACATTTCTACACAGCATTGTATTAACGGTAATGATATGTCGCCTTGCGCACTGTCATGGCCGCCGCGCATGCGTACTGCGCGCGTGAGAACTGGCGCGCGCCGAAAATTGCAGTTTATGTTTACATGTTTATTGCGTATTATGTCATTATATTTATATTTAGTTGTACTATAAATGAATCTTATAGCTTTGAAATAAATATTATTCATCTTTGTAACCTTGACCCATGTCATTTGGGGTAAAAAATGTCTCATATATAAACTTGTTATTCTGCTACCATTTAGTCGGTTATTTATTTATGAATATGTGTATATGTTTACATACTATTATACGCAAATCATTTACGTCACTATTTTAATATATCGCCTTATTATAAATGATGCAGCATATTGCAAAAAGACTTATAAAAAACAGTATTGCGGCTACTAAAGAACTAAACGTCAAATCTTTCTTTGACATAGCTAAATAAAACAGTGACAGTAATTGTCATGTTTGAGTTATAAATAGCACTAGTGAGTGATCCCACGTCATTGCAAAAACTATGTTTATTATAGATCCTTTTGAACTGCAACACTTGTACACACAAGATTCTATTTTAAACTTTAGAAATTTCATAAAAAAACAATACTTAAATATCATAACATTCACAATTGGTAGTATTACTACTATACATCACAAAGACGTCACACTGTTTCCCGGTTTCTGAAAAGACAAAAAAACTAAAAAAAAATAACTGTCAAACTGAAAACTACTTTATGAAGTTGGTTGAAAAAAGGGTCATGTGGCTAGTCAATTAATAGTCGGATATATTGTCACAATAAAGACCAATTTCACCGTAGATTATAAACGCGATTAACTGAAACTAATCTCTTACGCTTCAAATTACATAATAATAGCTATCACCAACATGTAACTAAACTCAGTTTAGGCGTAGAATTTGAAACATCTTCGTAACTTGGTTTATATATAACTGGTATAATCGTCCCTAAGTGTCGCTGTATACTTGAAGTTGTTGATTAAATAATGACACCCGGCAGTTTGGAAACTTAATAATTTAAGTAATGATATCATTAAAGTGCCTTTTAATAACACATTAGCGCTTTTAAGATGGTATTGTGAATGTTCAGGAAATACCGAAATAGAATCACGAATGTAGTTCCCGGTTCATTGTGACTCATGGCACGGTAATTACATCAATCAATATAGTATGGACAACATCACATACATTGCTCTGAACCCAAAGTAAATAGAGCAGCTAGCACTAGTGTAATGAAATCAGAAATAGCGAAGGTACCACAAATACACAGACTCCAAAAAATATTTAAATGACATTATACATTGATCCGTCTGGGGATCAAACCCAAGACTTCAGAATTTGCGACATAGGAACTAGTGAATAATCCAATCGAACTTGGAAATCATCAAGAAAATGTATAATATGTGATGGTAACATTAATAATGAATTTTGAAATTATTAAACGAAAATATTAATTATTTTCTTAACACCTTGTTGATAAATTACTCCCGGGCACAGAACAAATGATCGTGCTCATCACACAAATATTAATCCTGAGTGGGAATAGAACCCACGACCTCTGGCATAGGAGTCCAGTTATTAGTTGTCTGGTTACCATAACACAAGCTCTGCTTAGCTTGGGATCAGACAACCGTGCGTGAGATGTCCCGGAGTATTATTATTATTATATGTATGTTGTGTTCGCAGTGGCGCTACGCGACCTTACTGGAGGTGTGTGTGACGTGCGCGGGCGCTCTGGTGGCGGGGGTGAGCGCGCTCGGCACGCTGGCCGGCATCGTGGTGTACGGCGAGCTCACCGCGCTCTTCGTGCCGCGCACCAGGGAGCTGCTCGCGCCGCAAGTCTTCGTGCTCACCTGGTTCGGCGGAGGTCAGCTCATGTGAGTATAATAATACCAGCCTATATAATAAACATCCCACTGCTGGGCACACGCCTCTTCCCGCACAATTTTTATTATTTTCTGTAATGTGGACCAATCCATTATTATTAATTTTTGGCTACACCCCGATCAATACCCATTGTAACCTCATGATATACAGCTTCCATATATTACATAGATACTTAAAATCGCGCCTGTTTCCCGTAGGGGTAGGCAGAGACCACTTCTTTCCACTTGCTACGATCCTTTCATGCTATTTTATGTTGATAATATTGTTTCCTACGTTATAGCCCAGCCGGCAACCGCTCTCTACACATGGACGCGCTGGTTGCCGACAGCGTGGCGTTCGCGGCCGCCAGCGCCGTCATCATAGTGCTGCACATACTGCTAGCTGCTGCAGGAGTAGCCACCGTGCAGTGGGCAGCCGCTAGGATGGTCAGTACACCTGTTTATATGCGATGTGACGTCATTATATACTCAACCACCGGCTCGTTACATAGCATGCTGAATACCAGACGCAAAATCTAATTTAGCTTAAAACAAAATTGAAAAATCGTTGAGGCTGGCCTTGACCTTCCTCTCATTATCAGATCCTGGCTTGGTGACAAAGGGGCCTCTCCGGTAGCACTCTTCTGAATAAAAAAGAATTATGAAGGTTCATAGTTGACGGGAAAATCTGTATCCCTAGATAAGAAGATGAAATTATACTGTCATGTCATCTTTGTCATTAATTTGAAAGACTCCTGTTGTCATCAATCGCAGCACCCGCTCTGCCTAGTTTGTGATCAGGTGGCTGTGTGCGAGTTGTACCCAGATATTATCAGTATCCCTTCTGTTCCAGGTGACGCGCATGCGCGTGCAGCTGCTGCGCTCCGTCATCAGTCAGGAGATCGCCTTCTTCGACACCAACACCACCATGAACTTCGCCACGGCACTCACTGAGTATGTATAGAGGAAATTATTATATACATAATATGCAAATCAGTAAATAAAATTAACACGCGTTAAAAAACTCATCGTCATCCTTGTCAATGGCGGGGAACGTGCCCAGAAGGCTGGCAGCATTGCCACGTTGAATGGCTATGCCGATTCTCTGTGCAAGGAACAAACCAGCCCTCTGATCTCGAGTAGAGTCTACCAAACGTTTTGACAGTTCTATTATATTTATTATGCATAGCTTTTGTGGATGTCCAAAATGTCAGCAATCAGCAACAACAACAATGTGCCAATTAGGCCCACCACACTCGAATGTGCCTTCGACAAAGTGCGTGCTGAATTCGGAAATTCAATCAACTTCACTGATCGAAAATCTTCCCATGGCGCTCATACAACGCACGTGTCGATGGGTTTTTGGTTTTTATCTATTACTGTACGGTTGTCTGTAGCATATTAGTAGAGCAGCTATGTTCGTTGACAGCAAGCAAAGGAATAATAATAACAAAAGACGGCGCGGCGGTGCGGTTTCTTCATCTGAATGAGCTTATTCTTTGAAAATGTGTGAAGGTTTGTTTAATGTTGTGTGTGTGTGTGTTTGCAGGGACATGGAGAAGTTCCGCGGCGGCGTGAGCGAGCACGTGGCGATGACGGCGAGCCTGGCGGGCACGGTGGTGCTGGGCGCGGCGCTGTCGCTCAGCTACGGCTGGCGGCTCACGCTGGCCGGCCTGGCCGTCGTGCCGCTGTCCGTGCTGGTGGCTGCCGTCGTTGCCAAGGTAACCACACACAGGTGACGGGCAGCCTAACCCCCAACAAGCTGCTGAACAATATCTTGGAGCAACGGAAACACAACTGATACTAAACCAGGCAGAGCCTGTGTTTGGTAAGCAGACAACTGATAAATAGACACATAAATAAGCTGTCAACAAATAAACAAATACACGTTAATGTTGCAACCATCTTAGCTCGACATTGATCTAATTATCATCTTCCTTTTTTCTGGTTGTTCCCTCAATGCTGAGGATCGTGACTGTATGTCAATCTTCTCGACTCGGCCCGGTTCTGCGCCATATGTACCGCTCCCCGTATCTGGCCTCCAGTCACCTCCTTGAGTTGGTTCACCCATCTAGCTGGCGCTCACAAAAAGATAGGTCTTGGCTGAGCCTCGAACTCACAACCTTCAGTGTAGCAGTCCAATCAGAAGGTGACATAAATATGTTGTATGTGTTGCAGTACCAGACGAAGTGCTCCGCCAACGAGGTGAGGGCGTACGGCACGGCGGCGCGCGTGGTGGAGGAGGCGCTGGCCGCCGTGCGCACCGTGCGCGCCTACGCCGGGGAGGAGCAGGAGGTCAACAGGTACGCTACAGTGTCTAGGCTGCTGCGGCTGGTACTACATAAACAGGCCCCATTAACAAAGAAAATGAAAAAGATTGGCCCCAAGATGGATCCTTGTGGAACTCCTTGTGTTATTAACCTTTCGCGTGCCTTAAGTTATACAGTTTGACATAAGAAAAAAAAATAAGGGCTTGGTCAGGATTGGTCGATAAATGACAAACCTGACCAATTCCTTAGGTTTAACTGTCCGACTTAAGGCATTTAGAGCATTTTTTTCTAACGTTTAACTGTTTTACTTAAGACAAGCGAAAGGTTAATTGGAGCCTTGATTTATAAGTATTTTCACAATTTCGTTCAATCACTTTAATTTCGTTTACGTTCATTCACTTTAATTTCTACATATTGCTTCCGGTCATCATCAATCATTTGTGATCGGATCAGGAAATATTTGAGAAAAATATTTAAAATATGGTAATATGGAAAATGCAAACGCAAACATACACGAAAAGCGAGAAAAAAGAGGGTCACATGCCATGCAACAAACCCATCCTCAGGTGATGTTGACTCGTTGTCGTTGCGTGGCTTTTTGTAGCGGAATAAAAACTATATATTTTTAATAACATTTAAATCCTCTATGTCTATTGTCAATTAGTAAATCATGACTGATAAAGTTGATTTATTGCCCGCTCTCAGATGCTTTGATACCATAGAGGAGAGTAATAAGTAGGGTAATTAATTTATTAACATGTGATCCCTCCGAATGTTGTAGCTTAACGCGGGCCAGCCATATGTCTCTTGTCAATTGGTACATTATGATAGGTAAGGTTGGTTTCTTGCTCGCTCTCAGGTGTTTTGATACTATGTTCCCTCAGCTACACTTCTGCGCTGACTGGCGCGGCTCGGTTCTCGCGCATGCGCGGCATGTGGGCGGGCGCGGGCGCGGGGCTGGGCTGGCTGCTCACCTACAGTCTCAACTCCGTCGTGTTCGTGTACGGCGCCGCGCTGTGGGTGCGCGACATGGACCTGCCGCCCGACCAGCAGGAGTACCACGCAGGGACCATCGTCACCGTGAGTCACTGTTTATAAACGTCCCACTGCTGGGCACAGGCATCTTCCCATACAGAGAAGGCACGAGCATTGATCACCACGCTTGAGCTCTGCGGATTGGCAATTTCAGATATCAAATTTTTGAATCCAGGTTTCTTCACGATGTTTTTTATTTACCTCATAACTTTTGACTGGGTGAACTGATTTTGATGGTTATTTACTTATTTATTCTTTTACAAGTTGGTTAGTAAACATACAAACTAAGCCCCACAAAACCTTCTTGGTTCTTTTTTTATTTGAAAGGTGATGCTTCCAATGTAGTCCCATTTCAATTTGTTTCAGATATGACAGAAGGATCTTTAAGGAAACCATATAAAACTTATTTTAAAGTCGGTTTTTTTTTTTGTAATTATTATCTAATACTCCAAACCTAACCCTATCTCCCCAGATCCTGTTCCTGACATTCATGGCGGCGCAGAACGTGTCGATGTGCCAGCCGCACCTGGAGCAGTTCAGCGCGGCGCGCGGCGCGGCTCGCTCGCTGTACCGGCTGCTGCAGCGCCGCTCCCACATCGACGCGCTCGCCGGCGGCGGGACCAGGCCGGACGCCTTCCGCGGGGATATCACCTTCGAGAACTTGTACTTTAATTATCCCTCGAGGCCTGATGTTAAGGTTCGTATTAAGAAGCGGGATTTGAAGACTTATAATAATATCTTATTATCTATGTGATGTTGTCCGCATTTTACATAAATAAACATTTTAAATGTAAAATGTATGACCTATTTACAACTTTCTGCAATATATCACTTAGAAAAAAATATTTTATGCAACATATTTTTATGTTTTAAAACATTATTTGGACCACCCATCTTTTGGAGGTTAAACAGTTATTTTTTTTTAATTTCATTACACATGGTCAACTCACTCTCTTTTAAACCAAATAATGAGTAAAGATTCAGTTTGGGAGCTAGGTTCTTTCTCTACATTCAGCATATAAAACCTTCCCATCCTACCCTTAGGTCCTCCGCGGCCTCTCGCTGCGTGTCCGCGCGGGCGAGACGGTGGCGCTGGTGGGCGGCTCCGGCTGCGGCAAGTCCACGCTGCTGCAGCTGCTGCAGCGGCTGTACGAGCCCGACAGCGGGAACATCACCGTGGACGGACACCAGCTTAAAGACCTCAACCTGCATCACTTCAGGACTAGTATTGGTGAGCTGACATAACATCACGCCTGTATCCCCGAAGGGTAAGCCAGAGGTGTACCAATGTACACCTACAGTTCGCCGGTATATTAAGGTCCCATGTAATAGGGGGTGAGCCTATTGCCAATAATCGGGCACAAATCCAAATTCCGACTTACTACTGAGAATTTCATAGAAAACCCCAATAACACCTTGGTCGACTTGGATCGAATCCAAGACGAGATCGATGATGGACTTGAATCAAACCCAAGACCTCTAGCGTAGCAGTCGCTCTTAGAACCATTAGGCCAACGAGGCAATATATTTGTTAGTCTACAATGTTTTTGAATAACATCCGTTCCATGCAGGTGTGGTGGGGCAGGAGCCGGTGCTGTTCTCCGGCACCATCCGCGAGAACATCGCGTTCGGTGCGGGCGACGTCACCGACGATGACGTCATCGCCGCCGCCAAGACCGCGCATGCGCACCAGTTCATCACCAAACTTAAAAACGTGAGTACTTTGTGCCGTCATTTTGCTTCAAATTGGGCTCCGAAATTCCTATGTTTGTATAGTTTACGTACCTAGTGGTTTTAGTTTTATATTTATTTATTTCTATTTTAGTCTTAAGTTACAGAGTAAACACAATTGGATTTTGAGGTTTCTTAATTTAAATGAACTAACCCAAAAACAGACGTAAATTATGCCATTAGATCTGAACTCCTATTAGGAACCATATTATTGTTTTGGTTCAGCTGTGGCTATTATTTTAGTACTCGTGTGTTATGGGATCTCATTTCGTATTCCCCAGGGTTACAACACCTCGCTGGGCTCAGGCGGGTCGCAGCTGTCGGGCGGGCAGAAGCAGCGGCTGGCCATCGCACGCGCCGTGCTGCGGAAGCCGGCGATACTACTGCTGGACGAGCCCACCTCCGCCCTCGACCCCGCTGCCGAGAGACAGGTATGTAACACGCTGATGAATCAACCCTCGCAACATCAAAGAGTAGAAGAAACAGCGTCACAAACTCCACAAAGGAAGTCTGCTTGTCGGTTGACAGAAAACAAATATTAACGGATATCAAAATTTGGAATCTGTAATCGCCAATCCCCAAAGAGCAAGTGTGGTGATCAATTCACGTGCCTTCTCTATATGAGAAGAGGCATGTGCCCAGCAGTGGGATGTTTATGGGCTGGATTATTAATATTTAATATTATACCGAAATTCGATACAATTTCTGGGACATGTGACATGTCATGTCAACCATTTCTATAGACTTTCTTTAAATACAGTCACGACATGGGTCTACCGACCCCTTATGATTAGATTTTTTGTAATCGATCCACAATTGCCCAAATTGTATCGCGATACTATGGAAGGAGTAGGTCTCCTTTTGAAGTCTGCTGAAAGGCACATAAAACACATTCTCGTCCAAACTTTGGCTTGATCCCACGCCATATGTTCTATCTACTAACCAGCGTGTGTGTGACAGGTGCAAGCGGCCCTGGAGGCAGCGTCGGCGGGTCGCACGACGCTGGTGGTGTCGCACCGGCTGGCGGCCGTGGCGCGCGCGCACCGCATCGTGCTCATGCAGCAGGGAGCCGCGCTCGAGCAGGGCTCGCACCAGGACCTCATGGACAAGCGGGGGCTCTACTGGCGGCTCGTGCAGGACGATATGACACACAAGTAAGGATAGCTATACTAGCTCGAGCAGGGCTCGCACCAGGACCTCATGGACAAGCGGGGGCTCTACTGGCGGCTCGTGCAGGACGATATGACACACAAGTAAGGATAGCTAGCTATACTAGCTCGAGCAGGGCTCGCACCAGGACCTCGTGGACAAGCGGGGGCTCTACTGGCGGCTCGTGCAGGACGATATGACACACAAGTAAGGATAGCTATACTAGCTCGAGCAGGGCTCGCACCAGGACCTCATGGACAAGCGGGGGCTCTACTGGCGGCTCGTGCAGGACGATATGACACACAAGTAAGGATAGCTATACTAGCTCGAGCAGGGCTCGCACCAGGACCTCATGGACAAGCGGGGGCTCTACTGGCGGCTCGTGCAGGACGATATGACACACAAGTAAGGATAGCTATACTAGCTCGAGCAGGGCTCGCACCAGGACCTCATGGACAAGCGGGGGCTCTACTGGCGGCTCGTGCAGGACGATATGACACACAAGTAAGGATAGCTATACTAGCTCGAGCAGGGCTCGCACCAGGACCTCATGGACAAGCGGGGGCTCTACTGGCGGCTCGTGCAGGACGATATGACACACAAGTAAGGATAGCTATACTAGCTCGAGCAGGGCTCGCACCAGGACCTCGTGGACAAGCGGGGGCTCTACTGGCGGCTCGTGCAGGACGATATGACACACAAGTAAGGATAGCTATACTAGCTCGAGCAGGGCTCGCACCAGGACCTCATGGACAAGCGGGGGCTCTACTGGCGGCTCGTGCAGGACGATATGACACACAAGTAAGGATAGCTATACTAGCTCGAGCAGGGCTCGCACCAGGACCTCGTGGACAAGCGGGGGCTCTACTGGCGGCTCGTGCAGGACGATATGACACACAAGTAAGGATAGCTATACTAGCTCGAGCAGGGCTCGCACCAGGACCTCATGGACAAGCGGGGGCTCTACTGGCGGCTCGTGCAGGACGATATGACACACAAGTAAGGATAGCTATACTAGCTCGAGCAGGGCTCGCAACAGGACCTCATGGACAAGCGGGGGCTCTACTGGCGGCTCGTGCAGGACGATATGACACACAAGTAAGGATAGCTATACTAGCTCGAGCAGGGCTCGCACCAGGACCTCATGGACAAGCGGGGGCTCTACTGGCGGCTCGTGCAGGACGATATGACACACAAGTAAGGATAGCTATACTAGCTCGAGCAGGGCTCGCACCAGGACCTCATGGACAAGCGGGGGCTCTACTGGCGGCTCGTGCAGGACGATATGACACACAAGTAAGGATAGCTATACTAGCTCGAGCAGGGCTCGCACCAGGACCTCATGGACAAGCGGGGGCTCTACTGGCGGCTCGTGCAGGACGATATGACACACAAGTAAGGATAGCTATACTAGCTCGAGCAGGGCTCGCACCAGGACCTCGTGGACAAGCGGGGGCTCTACTGGCGGCTCGTGCAGGACGATATGACACACAAGTAAGGATAGCTATACTAGCTCGAGCAGGGCTCGCACCAGGACCTCATGGACAAGCGGGGGCTCTACTGGCGGCTCGTGCAGGACGATATGACACACAAGTAAGGATAGCTATACTAGCTCGAGCAGGGCTCGCACCAGGACCTCATGGACAAGCGGGGGCTCTACTGGCGGCTCGTGCAGGACGATATGACACACAAGTAAGGATAGCTATACTAGCTCGAGCAGGGCTCGCACCAGGACCTCATGGACAAGCGGGGGCTCTACTGGCGGCTCGTGCAGGACGATATGACACACAAGTAAGGATAGCTATACTAGCTCGAGCAGGGCTCGCACCAGGACCTCATGGACAAGCGGGGGCTCTACTGGCGGCTCGTGCAGGACGATATGACACACAAGTAAGGATAGCTATACTAGCTCGAGCAGGGCTCGCACCAGGACCTCATGGACAAGCGGGGGCTCTACTGGCGGCTCGTGCAGGACGATATGACACACAAGTAAGGATAGCTATACTAGCTCGAGCAGGGCTCGCACCAGGACCTCATGGACAAGCGGGGGCTCTACTGGCGGCTCGTGCAGGACGATATGACACACAAGTAAGGATAGCTAGCTATACTAGCTCGAGCAGGGCTCGCACCAGGACCTCGTGGACAAGCGGGGGCTCTACTGGCGGCTCGTGCAGGACGATATGACACACAAGTAAGGATAGCTATACTAGCTCGAGCAGGGCTCGCACCAGGACCTCATGGACAAGCGGGGGCTCTACTGGCGGCTCGTGCAGGACGATATGACACACAAGTAAGGATAGCTATACTAGCTCGAGCAGGGCTCGCACCAGGACCTCATGGACAAGCGGGGGCTCTACTGGCGGCTCGTGCAGGACGATATGACACACAAGTAAGGATAGCTATACTAGCTCGAGCAGGGCTCGCACCAGGACCTCATGGACAAGCGGGGGCTCTACTGGCGGCTCGTGCAGGACGATATGACACACAAGTAAGGATAGCTATACTAGCTCGAGCAGGGCTCGCACCAGGACCTCATGGACAAGCGGGGGCTCTACTGGCGGCTCGTGCAGGACGATATGACACACAAGTAAGGATAGCTATACTAGCTCGAGCAGGGCTCGCACCAGGACCTCATGGACAAGCGGGGGCTCTACTGGCGGCTCGTGCAGGACGATATGACACACAAGTAAGGATAGCTATACTAGCTCGAGCAGGGCTCGCACCAGGACCTCATGGACAAGCGGGGGCTCTACTGGCGGCTCGTGCAGGACGATATGACACACAAGTAAGGATAGCTATACTAGCTCGAGCAGGGCTCGCACCAGGACCTCGTGGACAAGCGGGGGCTCTACTGGCGGCTCGTGCAGGACGATATGACACACAAGTAAGGATAGCTATACTAGCTCGAGCAGGGCTCGCACCAGGACCTCATGGACAAGCGGGGGCTCTACTGGCGGCTCGTGCAGGACGATATGACACACAAGTAAGGATAGCTATACTAGCTCGAGCAGGGCTCGCACCAGGACCTCATGGACAAGCGGGGGCTCTACTGGCGGCTCGTGCAGGACGATATGACACACAAGTAAGGATAGCTATACTAGCTCGAGCAGGGCTCGCACCAGGACCTCATGGACAAGCGGGGGCTCTACTGGCGGCTCGTGCAGGACGATATGACACACAAGTAAGGATAGCTATACTAGCTCGAGCAGGGCTCGCACCAGGACCTCATGGACAAGCGGGGGCTCTACTGGCGGCTCGTGCAGGACGATATGACACACAAGTAAGGATAGCTATACTAGCTCGAGCAGGGCTCGCACCAGGACCTCATGGACAAGCGGGGGCTCTACTGGCGGCTCGTGCAGGACGATATGACACACAAGTAAGGATAGCTATACTAGCTCGAGCAGGGCTCGCACCAGGACCTCGTGGACAAGCGGGGGCTCTACTGGCGGCTCGTGCAGGACGATATGACACACAAGTAAGGATAGCTATACTAGCTCGAGCAGGGCTCGCACCAGGACCTCATGGACAAGCGGGGGCTCTACTGGCGGCTCGTGCAGGACGATATGACACACAAGTAAGGATAGCTATACTAGCTCGAGCAGGGCTCGCACCAGGACCTCATGGACAAGCGGGGGCTCTACTGGCGGCTCGTGCAGGACGATATGACACACAAGTAAGGATAGCTATACTAGCTCGAGCAGGGCTCGCACCAGGACCTCATGGACAAGCGGGGGCTCTACTGGCGGCTCGTGCAGGACGATATGACACACAAGTAAGGATAGCTATACTAGCTCGAGCAGGGCTCGCACCAGGACCTCATGGACAAGCGGGGGCTCTACTGGCGGCTCGTGCAGGACGATATGACACACAAGTAAGGATAGCTATACTAGCTCGAGCAGGGCTCGCACCAGGACCTCATGGACAAGCGGGGGCTCTACTGGCGGCTCGTGCAGGACGATATGACACACAAGTAAGGATAGCTATACTAGCTCGAGCAGGGCTCGCACCAGGACCTCATGGACAAGCGGGGGCTCTACTGGCGGCTCGTGCAGGACGATATGACACACAAGTAAGGATAGCTATACTAGCTCGAGCAGGGCTCGCACCAGGACCTCATGGACAAGCGGGGGCTCTACTGGCGGCTCGTGCAGGACGATATGACACACAAGTAAGGATAGCTATACTAGCTCGAGCAGGGCTCGCACCAGGACCTCATGGACAAGCGGGGGCTCTACTGGCGGCTCGTGCAGGACGATATGACACACAAGTAAGGATAGCTATACTAGCTCGAGCAGGGCTCGCACCAGGACCTCATGGACAAGCGGGGGCTCTACTGGCGGCTCGTGCAGGACGATATGACACACAAGTAAGGATAGCTATACTAGCTCGAGCAGGGCTCGCACCAGGACCTCGTGGACAAGCGGGGGCTCTACTGGCGGCTCGTGCAGGACGATATGACACACAAGTAAGGATAGCTATACTAGCTCGAGCAGGGCTCGCACCAGGACCTCATGGACAAGCGGGGGCTCTACTGGCGGCTCGTGCAGGACGATATGACACACAAGTAAGGATAGCTATACTAGCTCGAGCAGGGCTCGCACCAGGACCTCATGGACAAGCGGGGGCTCTACTGGCGGCTCGTGCAGGACGATATGACACACAAGTAAGGATAGCTATACTAGCTCGAGCAGGGCTCGCACCAGGACCTCATGGACAAGCGGGGGCTCTACTGGCGGCTCGTGCAGGACGATATGACACACAAGTAAGGATAGCTATACTAGCTCGAGCAGGGCTCGCACCAGGACCTCATGGACAAGCGGGGGCTCTACTGGCGGCTCGTGCAGGACGATATGACACACAAGTAAGGATAGCTATACTAGCTCGAGCAGGGCTCGCACCAGGACCTCATGGACAAGCGGGGGCTCTACTGGCGGCTCGTGCAGGACGATATGACACACAAGTAAGGATAGCTATACTAGCTCGAGCAGGGCTCGCACCAGGACCTCATGGACAAGCGGGGGCTCTACTGGCGGCTCGTGCAGGACGATATGACACACAAGTAAGGATAGCTATACTAGCTCGAGCAGGGCTCGCACCAGGACCTCATGGACAAGCGGGGGCTCTACTGGCGGCTCGTGCAGGACGATATGACACACAAGTAAGGATAGCTATACTAGCTCGAGCAGGGCTCGCACCAGGACCTCATGGACAAGCGGGGGCTCTACTAATGATAATAAATTTTGAAATAATCAATTTTGCCCCGAAATTCCCTAAAAGTGGTTGGCATTTTTCTCAATAGCTGTCCCCCAAAAGCATGTTCTAGCTGCAGTTACTAACCATCATTACTTTCTCAGGAGTATCGCCAACACGCTGTCGGAGCCCGAGCTGGACGACGATGACGTCATCGAAGCGGAACAGCCCTTCATGAGAAGTATCAGCAGGCAGTCCACTAAAGGTAAGCTTCAGTAGGGTTACATACAGGTTAGCTTTATATTCATTTATGAAATACTGATTAAAAGGAGCTCCAACGTTTCCGAGACATCCGAATGAAGGAAACCTACCACTATATTTTGAGTTGGTTGATGGTTTAAAGACTAGGGCGTAAATCATGGAGAGTTAGAAACAAAGAACTAAATAAATCAATTATAAACATCATTCCGATAAGACGATTGCCCTTGACGCCTTCTTATGTCTACCTAGCAGTGCCCCGATCTTTCAACTGCGCAATTAGTTTTTTTTTATAAGTAGTAATGTGAAGTATAGTTAGTTACCCTCTTCTTTTTAGGATCGTTTCCCTCGTCTAGTTAGTTCTAATTAGTGTGCTGAAAATGGTACGTCCTTATTTTAGGAAGGTTCAGTAAGGAGCTCTACCTCCTTGTTGCAGTCGCCTGACTCTTGTGTCATGTTACAGAGTCGCTGCCTCGCTTCACGCGCAGCAGCATTCGTCTCAGCACGGTGTCGTCCGCGCACGTGCCCTACGCCGCCGCCGACGCGCTCAACCATGTCGTACGTATCTTATACTTACATATCTTTTGTGCCATAATCATTTGTAGAGAACTGTCGAAACGTTTGGTAGACTCTACTCGTGATCAGAGGGCTGGTTTGTTCCTTGCACAGAGTATAGTATAGCCATTCAACGTGGCAATGCAGCCAGCCTTCTGGGCACTTTTCCCGCTATTGACAAGGATGACGATGAGTTTTTAACGCGTGTTAGTTTTGTTTATTTATAAATTATTAAATTTTCGTTTAGTTCTAAGTGTTTATCGTTGTGTTAGATTTAAGTATTGATTTGTAAATTATTAAGTTGGGATACGCCGTCTTTTGTGGCAGAAAACCACTTTTCTAAACTTTCTCTGTTCTTGTTGGTTCTAGTATATACCTTCTTTGTCATGTCTTCTTTCAATGTCTGATCTTTTATTTTTGTATTAAATGTTTAGCAGGAAGTAGAGGAGGATCAGTCGGAGTCGGAGGAGCGGGTCCCGGAGGTGTCGAGCTGGTCGCTGCTGAAGCTGAACGCGGCGGAGTGGCCGTGGCTGGCGGGCGGCGCGCTCGCCTCGCTGCTCGTCGGCGCCGCCATGCCGCTGTTCGCGCTCTTCTTCTCCAAGCTGTACGGCGTGAGTACATCGAGCTAGTCCCGTCCCGGTCCACTTGTCTTATGCAAGCTAACTCGATCAAACGAACGCGATCCAGTTGCAGCAAAACTTGAAGATTTCGCGTGATTAAGTTCTTTCTAATTAGTAGGATGGCAGACCGGCTTTTACCTAGGAAAATATATTAGTTACTTCCAGCTCCAGCATTACTCGTAACACAATATACCTTACCAACTACTTATTTCACAACTAAGTTCGGTATGGATACAAATATTTACGCTCAGCGGTAGTGTTACTGCTAACCTGCCTCGTTGGCCTAGTGGTGCTAAGCGCGACTGCTACGCTAGAGGTCTTGGGTTCGATTCACAAGTCGACCAAAGTGTTATTGGGTTTTTCTAAGAAATTCTCAGTAGCAGGTCGGAGTTTGGATTTGTGCCAGTGGCAATAGGCTCGCCCTCTATTACATGGGACCTAAACATACCGGCGAACTGTGGGTGTACATTGGTGCACCTCTGCCAAACCCTTCGGGGATACAGGCGTGATGGTATGTTATGCTAATTATCCTTCGTCGTTTCCGCAGATGTTCGGCTGGTCGGACAAGGAGGCGATCCTGTCGATGTCGCGGCTGTACGCGGGGCTGTTCGCGGCGGCGGCGGCGGCGTGCGGCCTGCTCACCTTCCTGCAAGCCTGGTGGCTCAACCTCGCCGGCGCCAGCCTCACGGATAGGCTCCGGCAGATGCTCTTCACTAACTATCTTAAACAGGTATGTAAGAGGTGAACATGAAAATATGAATTCTGGCATACCCATCACTTGAGAAAAGGCTCTTCAAAAATAAAAAAGGAACAATAATTTTGATGGGATATAGAGTTTAAAAGAAGTAGACGATGTAAATGTTTTAAATGTCTTTATCTGCTTTAAGATATAGTGAGATATTGTCCCATTAGAAAATAACTGTCTACAGTTTTTTTATGTCATACTAAATGTAACTTGAAAGGCAGTTCCTAGCAGTTCGCTATATGGTTCTTACCAACCATTACAAACCAACACAAGCAATATGGCCAATTTACCATATTGCTTTATATGATAATATAGTAATGTATATATTTTTTTGTCACCCCAGGAGCAAGGCTGGTTCGAGCTGACTCAGAACTCAGTGGGCGCGCTGTGTGCCCGCCTCGCCACCGACTGCGCCGCCGTGCAGGGCGCCACCGGTATGTACCCACCACACTAGTACCGGTATACTGTTTTATATTTACGTTAAGCTGGACATGGTAAGGTTCTGCTGTCTGACGTCCAGTACACATCAGCCTTTATAAGTAAAGCTTAATGATATGAGTACGTTACCTTGTAAGTCTGAATAGACATTATTCCTCAATGGAAGTTTGTATAGAAATGATAATCAAACATGCTTCGAACAATTTGCACTCAAACACAAATTAACTTCAAAATGGATTTTGATTCGTGCATTCTACTGAAGTTTGTCACTATGATAATAAACATCAGACAGAGGGTAACGATTTGAGTTTAGGTTTTTTCATTGGCGATTTAATTTCGGCACACATCAGTCCATTTAGCTGGATGGCATGTTGAAGTAATTTCTGTTTACATGTATGTGTGTGTTTTGCAGGCACCCGGCTGGGCACGGTGCTGCAGGGCGTGTCGACGATGGCGCTGGGCGTGGGGCTGGCCGCCTTCCACTCCTGGAAGATGACGCTCGTCAGTCTGCTCTCCGTGCCCTGCGTGAGTTACCTAACCTCCTTACTGTTTAGCAGATACCTTGAGCGTAGCACAGGGAAGAGAGTTTGTGGTCTATCATCCTCTTAGCTCATCTCTTCCACTTCTCTAGGTAGCTTACCTACTCTTAGCGTATTCGTCGAGTTGAACTATTAAACCAACTAAAAAAGGAGGTTTTTTTTCACTGTATTTTTTGTTCGTTAACAATTTGCTGGTCATTCTGGATAAAATAAGAAAAATATATATTTTTCCATTTTTCTTGGGACCGATCTCATATTATTTATAGTGTTTTAGAAAGTCTGTTTTTTATTTATGTGCACTCATTTAATTTAAGCAAGAATGCGAAGTACTTCTAAACTTCTACCCCAATTTATTATGCCTTGGCATTAACCATGTGTGTGTGTGTGTGTCTGCAGGTGATGGGTGGCATCTACTTGGAAGGCTACGTGACGAAGCGTGCGGAGCGCAAGGAGCGAGCGGCGCTGGAGCTGGCCGCGCGCCTCGCCACCGAGGCCGTGCGGAACGTGCGCACCGTGCACAGTCTGGGTCAGTGATAAATAATTAATATTACAGATGAATTATGCACAAAATTAAACAAAAAATCATGCCAATCACACAAAGATTTGTCTTTGGTGGGGATCGAACCCACGACCCCTAACTTCGCAGTCAGGGTCACTTACCACTAGACCAACAGGCTAGTACTTCATCATATATGGGGGAAAGACATGAGAGCTGGGGTAGTTGCAGGTGACCACTAGAAGCTGCAAACAATCATCAAGCATCCTTATTATGTTTAAAAAATTCAAAGAATTTCATCTTACATTTTATTAATCTTCATGTTTCTTAAATGTGATAGATGTTTCTGCTTATGAGTCTTTTTAACTATGTAATATGTCTCCTAGGTGTGGAAGCGACGATCCTATCCCGCTACACGGCGGCGCTGGAGCAGGCGAGCGCGCAGTCGCGGCCGGCGCGGCGCGTGCGCGGCCCGGTCTACGGCATCTGCATGTGCGCGCCTACGCTCGGCTACGCCGTGTCGCTCGCCTACGCCGGCTACCTCATCGCCAGGGAGGATCTGCGCTACGAGGATGCTATACTGTGAGTGTAGGACACTGCAGGGCCTTCCTTCCACAGGTCTTGTTTGCTGTTTGTTGCCATTTCTCCCGTATGCGTCTAGTTCATCCCTCTATATCCGCCTGGGTCTTCCACGCGGCCTTCGTCTTTGAAAATTCCAAGATTAAGAAGAATTCTAACTTCACACTAATTCAGACTTTAATCACAAACTTATGCACTACAGGCAACAATTTTTATGTAAACAGTTTAACATTTCTATGTAAGCTGTATGTCTCGCTGTTTTTTACTCATGTTATGATTTGGTAAATAACCTCAGCTCTTACTTTTGATTTAGTTTTTCAACATGATGTGTTTTTTGCAAGATATTATTTATTATACCTACAGCAAAAGTCTCGACCAATATTATCCATTCTAATACCGGAATGGTTTCTAAAATCTTTATGTAACCCCCTCTCTCCTCTTATGTTGTCTCACTGACTCTGTCGGGCGCAGTGTATCGGAAGCGCTGATCTACGGCGCGTGGATGTTGGCGGCGGCGCTGTCGTTCGCGCCGAGCTTCGCGGCCGCGCGCCGCTCGGGGGCGCGCATCCTCGCCGCGCTCAACCGCGAGCCGCTCGTCGTCACCGAGCCCACCGCCCAGGAGATACCTGACTGGGTGAGTCACACTGACACAGATGCAGAGTACGAATACATAGAGAAACACATTGATACATCGACACACAGATGCACA
This sequence comes from Autographa gamma, assembly GCA_905146925.1. NCBI lineage: Eukaryota > Metazoa > Arthropoda > Insecta > Lepidoptera > Noctuidae > Autographa > Autographa gamma. The sequence goes on along the minus strand of LR989878.1, from coordinate 119,672 downwards.
GATCCACAGATACATAAACACACAATTATATAGATCATGAGTACATTATTATTAATGGTAAGTGTCTTACAGTCTTTAGGTCTGGCCAAAAAAAGAAGTCACAAAAGAACTACAAGTCTCTGAAAATAGTCTGTAACCTTAGTAAAGCATTCGACACAGCCTCAGTCTCAAGTCACCTGCAAAAAACTACAACATTGGATGTCTTAGTTATCCAATTATTACTGTTACTGAACACCTTAAATCCTATAATATTAAAAGTGATGATGACGTAGCTATTGACATTATTCCTGTAAATATAAGGCGTGCCTCAGGGTGTCATATTAGGACCAACCTTGTTTTTCTTCTTTCGCCTGGAGTCTTTTGAGAGTCCAATAGGATCTTCAGTGCTTATGTTGTCATGGAGACGGATTGATAATACTAGTGTTGTTGTTTCCAGACCGCGAATGGCGAGGTGGTGTTCTCGAACGTTCACTTCAGCTATCCGAAGCGTGCGCCTGTGCTGCGCGGGCTGAGCCTGCGCGTGCCGGCGGGGAAGACGGTGGCGCTGGTGGGGCACAGCGGCTGCGGCAAGAGCACGCTGCTGCAGCTGCTGCTCCGGGACTACGACCCCGACCAGGGCACCATCGTGAGTACATAGTCGTGGTCTAGTGGTTAGTGACCCTGACTTCTGAACTGGAAGGCGTGGGTTCGAGTCCCATACATGACAAATCTTTGTGCCATCAATAACTAGCTGACCCAGTAGACTTCGTACTTCCTCAATCGATAAATAAGAGCCTATACTTTTGTATAAAATAAACTTAAAAAAAGTTGTTTTTTTTTTTATTTAACTCCGAACATTTTCATATTTATACACCTTTTAAACCTTACCTGTGCTTTCACAAACAGTTTAACACTATAATAAGCCAAATCGGTCCCGCTGTTCTCAAGTTTTAGCGAGACTTACGAACAGCAATTCATTTTCATACAATAAGTAATAAAATGTCGTTTCCCCCCTACAGACGCTGGACGGGCATGACTCCCGCCGCTCGCTGTCGCTGCCGCAGCTGCGCGCGCAGATGGCGCTGGTGCAGCAGGAGCCGGCGCTGTTCTCGCGCTCGCTGCGGGACAACATCGCGTACGGCGCGCGCTCGGCCGCCGCCGCCATGCCGGACGTGCTGGCCGCCGCCGCGCAGGCCAACGTGCACTCCTTCGTGGCCGGCCTGCCGCTGGTCAGTTACCTTACTACTCTAGCCGATCGCGAACGAATAAACAGTTATTTACTAAAACAATACTAAAATAAATAATAATAATAATATCCTGGCACATCTCACACACGGTTGTCTGATCCCAAGCTAAGCAGAGCTTGTGTTATGGTAGCCAGGCAACTGATAAACATACTTATATATTTCTAAATACATACATATTATAGATAAATTATTAATAAAACTAACACGCGTCAAAGAAATCATCGTCATCCTTGTCAATGGCGGGAAACGTGCCCAGAAGGCTGGCAGCATTGCCACGTTGAATGGGAGTTTTGGACGCCTGTTAGTTTTATTTATTTATGTAAGTTTTAATTTTAATTAAGAGTTTGTTCTTATATTAGACTAGCTGAGCCCCGCGTTAATACCTATATACCGTTCCCGACGTCTTTATAGTTATTTTGTTACACGGGGCGGAAACGAATCCAAAAAATTCAAGGTTTTGTTAATCGGTCTACTCGTCCTTGAGTTATGAATGTACTACCTCTTTAACCCCGTTACATCGTTAGTTTCTTTACTAATTATTATTTATTTATTTATGTAAATTATTAAGTACAAAAAATAGACTTATGTTTATACATGGGTCCACAAAATTGCACCCTGCCCGCGCGTGCCAGTCTAGTCAGTCAGCAACATGATTATTTTTGCGCGTTATTTGATTTTGCTATATCTCCTAAAGTATTAATATAATTTGCATGGTGTAAAAGGAAAAAATAATCTTCGTGAAATGCTCAAGCCAACCAATCTATTTAAAACTATAAGGATTAATACCGTATTTGTATAAATAGCTTTCCAAGTTAGCACTTTATAATTGCCCATTTTTTTAGTATTTAAATGGATGTAGTATGTTATCCTTAAGAGCTGGACATATAGTATCGCGGACTTTTCTGTAGATCTATATAAGATAAACAATTACACCATACATTATTTTGTTATATCTTAAAGGGTTTAGGCAGCGTTTTCGTTAAAAGCTCCCAGATTACTTATTTTTTTCTGACATTGTCAACAATTTTCATTACTTAAACGCTTTCACCCCTGTTGACCGGGATAAAAAGTAACTTATATGTTAATCCAGGGTATAACCTATCTACATACTAAATTTCAAACGAATCGGTCCAGCCGTTTCTTGCGTGAAAGAGTAACAAACATCCACACATCCCACATCCATTCTCACAAACTTTCACATATACATATAATATTAGTAGGATATAAAAATAATAAAATATTTTTTTATAATTAAAGATACTTGTACATTCTGAATCTATGACAAAAGAATGTGCTAACTATAAAAATATGCGCCATACATTTCTGTGTCTGAAGAAACAATTAGTGTAATTGCCAAAAAAATCGTAATTCGATGTCCGAGTCATTCGTTCTTGCAAGTAATGTAATCTTCAAAATGACATTTCTTATCACGTAAAATGTAAGTGGGTCAAGTAGATAAATACTGTGTGGTAAACATACTTAAATTTCAATACTTGAATCACAGCCGAAATAGCTCAGTTGGGAGAGCGTTAGACTGAAGATCTAAAGGTCCCTGGTTCAATCCCTGGTTTCGGCAATTCTTTTTGCATGTTATTTCTTGTTCTTTTTTACTGATTTTATTCGTGTGATTTTATTCAAGTCGCATTATTAATGTTTTATTGCATATTCTATATAAATATCATTTTTATATAAATTATTTTAGTTAGATAAAATTTAAAAAATATGTTACCCGAACTTATAGAGCCGGAAAAACCTAAACAAACAAGTGTGATGTTCGAGATTGTATGCTATGGACTTCGAAATAAGAGCTACTTTCGGTTCAATCATTAATTTTCCCTGGTTCAATAGGAGGAGTGTGATACATCTGACTGTCTTTGTGTGTCTGTTGTTAGCATCGTAACTCCTACACAAATGTTTGTGTGATGAGCACGATCATTTTGGTTCGGTGTCTGGGTGTAATTTATCTATACCTAATGTATGTATTTAGAAATATATAAGTATGTTTATCAGTTGTCTGGTTACCATAACACAAGCTCTTGTCTGATCCCAAGCTGCTTAGCTTGTGTTATGGTAACCGTGTGTGAGATATCCCGGAATATTATTATTACTATTAATGAACCGATTGTGATGCGGTTTGTTTTGTTTCAAACAAAAGAAATCAAAAAGGTTATTTTGTCCCGAGCCTTTTCCCAAGTATGTTTCGGGTCGGCTACCAGTCTTACCGAATTCATCTGAATTCCGTATTTTACATGGAGCGTGCTATCTGTCCTCCACAACCCATTTTACTGTTAAACACATATCCCATAGAAAGAATGGTCGTCAGAATTGACTTAACGACTGTCAAAGATCAATGTATGACACCTGGGATCCAGTGTTTAACGTGCTTTCTGAAACGCGGTTATAATATGTTATGTGATTGTTCAGGGCTACGACACGATGCTGGGGTCCGCGAGCGGCGCGTCGCTGTCGGGCGGGCAGAAGCAACGCGTGGGCATTGCGCGGGCGCTGCTGCGGAAGCCGGCGCTGCTGCTGCTGGACGAGCCCACCTCCGCGCTCGACGCCAACAGCGAGAAGGTGGGTTGATGGCTCTGCTGGTCTAGTGGGCAGTGAGGCTGACTGCTGGACCGGAGGTCGGGGGTTCGTTGTAGATAAATGCAGAGAAAGGAGCTTTCCTTAATTAATTATATTCTAATAACTATACTTATTTACAGACGGTGCAAGCAGCGCTGGAGGCGGCGGCGGCAGGTCGCACCACCATCCTCATCGCGCACCGACTGGCCACCGTCAGGCACGCGGATATCATCTGCGTCATCGATCAAGGTAGGTCACTGCTGCTGGTTGGGTGGGAGTAGGCTGGGATATGCAAGGCCTACAGCGAGCAGTGGACGCTGCGCTAATGTTAAAGTTCACTGACATTTGTAAAGCAACCATTGCTCGTCGGAATAGAAGCAAAAGATATAGAAATGTCAAAGTTAACTGTGCTAGCTTCATTTCGCTGTTAATTAGTAACCATTGCGTTCTGTTAAATAAGTCACTGTTAATCGACAAAGTGTCTTGCAGTAATCGCTTTGACACGAATTCCCAAAAATATGTATACTAGCAGCATTTTAAGCTATATTTTATGTGTATTTTAGTATACAGCTTTGTTCCTATTGTCAATGTAAACTCACCTCTGTACTCTTTACTTTACAGGTATGGTAGCAGAAAGCGGCTCCCACGACGAGCTCGTCAAGAAACGCGGTCTGTACTGGGAACTGTTACAGCAGCAGGGAGCGCACGATACCACGTGATATCGATATCCGAAGTAATATCATAATACACTGTAAATACTGCCATATATCGCAGGGAATATTAGGAACAGATACAGATATTAAATACTACATTGTAAAAAATATCGATGAAATTACTTTGAAGGGTCACATCACAATAATTGTATCCTACAGCCCGTGGATATCCTAATAATTACGTATGGTATAGAATATTAGGTAGATACAATTCTACATCACTCTTATTTATTATGCGAAAGCAAACTATTGTGATAGGAACTATAAATAGCTGTGAATACTTTAATGTAGGTAATTGTTACAGAAGTAACAACTAGTATTAAGTAACAGATACATATCGTTCAGCTAGTATCTAGTATCGTGTTCAAATTGCTCGCTAGTTGTAAGATTAGGTTTTTAAATTAAAGTGTCAAAGGCCATAATAATGTGCGAACTGGCTTATGTAGTGATATTTTAAGTAGTTAAGTATGATAGAAAAAATAATTGAAGCTCCAGTTGTTTGTAAACGTTGCTAACTATAAAAATAAAATATACTCTGTGAATAATACACTACACAAAAAAGTTTGAATGATTTTACATCGAAATTATTTATTTTTAGATTACACTCTTGTAAACCGACACTATTCATACAAAAAAGTATGTTTTAAAATCACTGTGCTTTAGCTGGTATTTATTTTAAGTAGTATATTACCAGTGACTTGTGCCAGTTGGCAACAACCAAATATCTATGTGTTTGTGTGAGTGAAGACTTTTATTGTTTTTCTCCTGTATGTTATAATTTCGGGAAGACCTACATTAATTCTTACCAAACTGGTCAATCGCGGCTCTTGAGAGAGATAAATGGAGGGAGTGTGGGGAGGCTTTTGCCCAGCAGTAGGACATTTCTGGCTCCTAATAATAATAATTATAATTTATTGTTACTGCTGCTAAACATATAACAATATTCAGAATTGATTTTTAGTGTAATAATTGCGGTATTTTTTATGATTACATACAATGGCGTCAACGACTCTGTGTACCTACCTACGTGTAATGTGAAAGAGCATTTTAATTTGAAATTGTATGTTGTACTATTAAAGTATTATGTAGGTAACATAAGAACACACTTAAGTTATTAATTATGTGTAGTAATGTATATAAGTAGGTAACTATTTAAGTTGTTAAGTGATAAGCAAGCTAAGTTGAAATGTGATTTTAATATTAAGTATTGTATGAAAATTTTGAAATAAATTGCCAATTGGTTTATGTATGTTGTTTTAATTTGATAACCACCATGAAACATCGCAGTACACATCAGTGGTTAATTTTAGAAGAATTGTGAGTCTGTACCCGCGAGCGTCGGTCCCAATAGGCGTCGGTCCCCATAGGTTTTGGTCCCTGATAGGCGTCGATTTAAGAGGCGTCGAATTTCATGAACGTCGATCTTGAAAGGCGTCGTTTTTTATAAGCGTCGATCTTGAAAGGCGTCGTTTTTTATAAGCGTCGATCTTGATAGGCCTCATTTTTTAAAAGCGTCGATCTTGATAGGCGTCGTTTTTTATAAGCGTCGATCTTGATGGGCGACGTTTTTCATAAGCGTCAATCTTGATAGGCGTCGTTTTTCATAAGCGTCGATCTTGATAGGCGTCGTTTTTTTATAAGCGTCAATCATGATAGGCGTCGTTTTTTATAAGCGTCGATCTTGATAGGCGTCGTTTTTTATATGCATCGATCTTGATAGGCGTCGTTTTTATAAGCGTCGATCTTGATAGGCGTCGTTTTTATAAGCGTCGATCTTTATAGGCGTCGTCTTTTATATGCATCGATCTTGACAGGCGTCGTTTTTCATTTGCCTCGATCTTGATCGACGTCGTTAATTATAAGCGTCGATCATGATAGGCGTCGTTTTTTATAAGCGTCGATCTTGATAGGCGTCGTTTTTATATGCATCGATCTTGATAGGCGTCGTTTTTATAAACGTCGATCTTGATAGGCGTCGTTTTTTTATAAGCGTCGATCATGATAGGCGTCGTTTTTTATGAGCGTCAATCTTGATAGGCGTCGTTTTTCATAAGCGTCGATCTTGACAGGCGTCGTTTTTGATAAGCGTCCAATTAAAAGGCGTCGTTTTTTATAATCGTGGATCTTGATAGGCGTCTTTTGTTATAAGCGTCAATCTTGATAGGCGTCGTTCTTTATACGCGTCGATATTGATACACGTCGTTTTTTATAAGCGTCGATCTTGATAGGCGTCGTTTTTTGATAATCGTCAATCTTAAAAGGCGTCGTTTTTTATAAGCGTCGATCTTGATAGGCGTCGTTTTTTTATAAGCGTCGATCACGATAGGCGTCGTTTTTTATGAGTGTCAATCTTGATAGGCGTCGTTTTTAATAAGCGTCGATCTTGAAAGGCGTCGTTTTTCATAAGCGTCGACCTTGAAAGGCGTCGTTTTTTATAAGCGTCGATCTTGATAGGCGTCGTTTTTTTATAAGCGTCGATCTTAAAAGGCGTCTTTTTTTATAAGCGTCGATCTTGATAGGCGTCGTTTTTTTATAAGCGTCGATAATAATAGGCGTCGTTTTTTATGAGTGTCAATCTTGATAGGCGTCGTTTTTAATAAGCGTCGATCTTGAAAGGCGTCGTTTTTCATAAGCGTCGACCTTGAAAGGCGTCGTTTTTTATGAGCGTCAATCTTGATAGGCGTCGTTTTTTCATAAGCGTCGATCTTGAAAGGCGTCGTTTTTCATAAGCGTCGATCATGATAGGCGTCGTTTTTCATAAGCGTTGATCTTAAAAGGCGTCGTTTTTTATAAGCGTCGATCATGATAGGCGTCGTTTTTTTATAAGCGTAGATCATGATAGGCGTCGTTTTTTATAAGCCTTGATCTTGACAGGCGTCGTTCTTCATTAGCGTCGATCTTGATAGGCGCAGTTTTTTTATAAGCGTCGATCTTAAAAGTCGTCGTTTTTTATAAGCGTCGATCTTGATAGGCGTCGTTTTTTTATAAGCGTCGATCATGATAGGCGTCGTTTTTTATGAGTGTCAATCTTGATAGGCGTCGTTTTTAATAAGCGTCGATCTTGAAAGGCGTCGTTTTTCATAAGCGTCGACCTTGAAAGGCGTCGTTTTTTATAAGCGTCGATCTTGAAAGGCGTCGTTTTTCATAAGCGTCGACCTTGAAAGGCGTCGTTTTTTATAAGCGTCGATCTTGATAGGCGTCGTTTTTTTATAAGCGTCGATCTTAAAAGGCGTCGTTTTTTATAAGCGTCGATCTTGAGAGGCGTCGTTTTTCATAAGCGTCGATCATGATAGGCGTCGTTTTTTATACGCGTCGATCTTGAAAGGCGTCGTTCTTCATTAGCGTCGATCTTGATAGGCGCAGTTTTTTTATAAGCGTCGATCATGATAGGCGTCGTTTTTGATAAGCGTCCACTTTAAAGGCGTCGTTTTTTATAAGCGTCGATCTTGATAGGCGTCGTTTTTTATAAGCGTCAATCTTGATAGGCGTCGTTCTTTATAAGCGTCGATATTGATACACGTCATTTATTATAAGCGTCGACCTTGAAAGGCGTCGTTTTTTATAAGCGTCGATCTTGATAGGCGTCGTTTTTTTATAAGCGTCGATCTTAAAAGGCGTCATTTTTTATAAGCGTCGATCTTGATAGGCGTCGTTTTTTTATAAGCGTCGATAATAATAGGCGTCGTTTTTTATGAGTGTCAATCTTGATAGGCGTCGTTTTTAATAAGCGTCGATCTTGAAAGGCGTCGTTTTTCATAAGCGTCGACCTTGAAAGGCGTCGTTTTTTATGAGCGTCAATCTTGATAGGCGTCGTTTTTTCATAAGCGTCGATCTTGAAAGGCGTCGTTTTTCATAAGCGTCGATCATGATAGGCGTCGTTTTTCATAAGCGTCGATCTTGATAGATGTCGTTTTTCATAAGCGTCGATCTTGATAGGCGTCGTTTTTTTATAAGCGTTGATCTTAAAAGTCGTCGTTTTTTATAAGCGTCGATCATGATAGGCGTCGTTTTTTTATAAGCGTAGATCATGATAGGCGTCGTTTTTTATAAGCCTTGATCTTGACAGGCGTCGTTCTTCATTAGCGTCGATCTTGATAGGCGCAGTTTTTTTATAAGCGTCGATCTTAAAAGTCGTCGTTTTTTATAAGCGTCGATCTTGATAGGCGTCGTTTTTTTATAAGCGTCGATCATGATAGGCGTCGTTTTTTATGAGTGTCAATCTTGATAGGCGTCGTTTTTAAAAAGCGTCGATCTTGAAAGGCGTCGTTTTTCATAAGCGTCGACCTTGAAAGGCGTCGTTTTTTATAAGCGTCGATCTTGATAGGCGTCGTTTTTTTATAAGCGTCGATCTTAAAAGGCGTCGTTTTTTATAAGCGTCGATCTTGAGAGGCGTCGTTTTTCATAAGCGTCGATCATGATAGGCGTCGTTTTTTATACGCGTCGATCTTGAAAGGCGTCGTTCTTCATTAGCGTCGATCTTGATAGGCGCAGTTTTTTTATAAGCGTCGATCATGATAGGCGTCGTTTTTGATAAGCGTCCACTTGAAAGGCGTCGTTTTTTATAAGCGTCGATCTTGATAGGCGTCGTTTTTTATAAGCGTCAATCTTGATAGGCGTCGTTCTTTATAAGCGTCGATATTGATACACGTCATTTATTATAAGCGTCGATCTTGACAGGCGTCGTTTTTTATAAGCGTCCACTTGAAAGGCGTCGTTTTTCATAAGCATCGATCTTGATAGGCGTCGTTTTTTTAAAAGCGTCGATCTTTAAAGGCGTCGTTTTTTATAAGCGTCGATCATGATAGGCGTCGTTTTTCATAAGCTTCGAACTTGATAAGCGTCGTTTATTATAAGCGTCGATCTTGACAGGCGTCGTTTTTGATAAGCGTCCACTTGAAAGGCGTCGTTTTTTATAAGCGTCGATCTTGATAGGCGTCGTTTTTTATAAGCGTCAATCTTGATAGGCGTCGTTCTTTATACGCGTCGTTATTGATACACGTCGTTTTTTATAAGCGTCGATCTTGACAGGCGTCGTTTTTTTATAGCGTCCACTTAAAAGGCGTCGTTTTTCATAAGCGTCGATCTTGATAGGCGTTGTTTTTTTAAAAGCGTCGATCTTAAAAGGCGTCGTTTTTTATAAGCGTCGATCTTGAAAGGCGTCGTTTTTCATAATCGTCGACCTTGAAAGGCGTCGTTTTTTATAAGCGTCGATCTTAAAAGGCGTCGTTTTTTATAAGCGTCGATCTTAAAAGTCGTCGTTTTTTATAAGCGTCGATCTTGACAGGCGTCGTTATTCATAAGCGTCGATCATTATAGGTGTCGTTTATTATAAGCGTCGATCTTGACAGGCGTCGTTTTTGATAAGCGTCAACTTGAAAGGCGTCGTTTTTTATAAGCGTCGATCTTGATAGGCGTCGTTTTTTATAAGCGTCAATCTTGATAGGCGTCGTTCTTTATAAGCGTCGATATTGATTCACGTCATTTATTATAAGCGTCGATCTTGACAGGCGTCGTTTTTTATTAGCGTCCACTTGAAAGGCGTCGTTTTTCATAAGCATCGATCTTGATAGGCGTCGGTTTTTTAAAAGCGTCGATCATGATAGGCGTCGTTTTTCATAAGCGTCGATCTTGATAGGCGTCGTTTTTTTAAAAGCGTCGATCTTAAAAGGCATCGTTTTTAATAAGCGTCGATCATGATAGGCGTCGTTTTTCATAAGATCGAACTTGATAGGCGTCGTTTAGTATAAGCGTCGATCTTGACAGGCGTCGTTTTTGATAAGCGTCCACTTGAAAGGCGTCGTTTTTTATAAGTGTCGATCTTGATAGGCGTAGTTTTTCATAAGCGTCGATCTTGATAGGCGTCGTTTTTTATAAGCGTCGATCTTGAAAGGCGTCGTTTTTTATAAGCGTCGATCTTGATAGGCCTCATTTTTTAAAAGCGTCGATCTTGATAGGCGTCGTTTTTTATAAGCGTCGATCTTGATGGGCGACGTTTTTCATAAGCGTCAATCTTGATAGGCGTCGTTTTTCATAAGCGTCGATCTTGATAGGCGTCGTTTTTTTATAAGCGTCAATCATGATAGGCGTCGTTTTTTATAAGCGTCGATCTTGATAGGCGTCGTTTTTTATATGCATCGATCTTGATAGGCGTCGTTTTTATAAGCGTCGATCTTGATAGGCGTCGTTTTTATAAGCGTCGATCTTTATAGGCGTCGTCTTTTATATGCATCGATCTTGACAGGCGTCGTTTTTCATTTGCCTCGATCTTGATCGACGTCGTTAATTATAAGCGTCGATCATGATAGGCGTCGTTTTTTATAAGCGTCGATCTTGATAGGCGTCGTTTTTATATGCATCGATCTTGATAGGCGTCGTTTTTATAAACGTCGATCTTGATAGGCGTCGTTTTTTTATAAGCGTCGATCATGATAGGCGTCGTTTTTTATGAGCGTCAATCTTGATAGGCGTAGTTTTTCATAAGCGTCGATCTTGACAGGCGTCGTTTTTGATAAGCGTCCAATGAAAAGGCGTCGTTTTTTATAATCGTGGATCTTGATAGGCGTCTTTTGTTATAAGCGTCAATCTTGATAGGCGTCGTTCTTTATACGCGTCGATATTGATACACGTCGTTTTTTATAAGCGTCGATCTTGATAGGCGTCGTTTTTTGATAATCGTCAATCTTAAAAGGCGTCGTTTTTTATAAGCGTCGATCTTGATAGGCGTCGTTTTTTTATAAGCGTCGATCACGATAGGCGTCGTTTTTTATGAGTGTCAATCTTGATAGGCGTCGTTTTTAATAAGCGTCGATCTTGAAAGGCGTCGTTTTTCATAAGCGTCGACCTTGAAAGGCGTCGTTTTTTATAAGCGTCGATCTTGATAGGCGTCGTTTTTTTATAAGCGTCGATCTTAAAAGGCGTCTTTTTTTATAAGCGTCGATCTTGATAGGCGTCGTTTTTTTATAAGCGTCGATAATAATAGGCGTCGTTTTTTATGAGTGTCAATCTTGATAGGCGTCGTTTTTAATAAGCGTCGATCTTGAAAGGCGTCGTTTTTCATAAGCGTCGACCTTGAAAGGCGTCGTTTTTTATGAGCGTCAATCTTGATAGGCGTCGTTTTTTCATAAGCGTCGATCTTGAAAGGCGTCGTTTTTCATAAGCGTCGATCATGATAGGCGTCGTTTTTCATAAGCGTCGATCTTGATAGATGTCGTTTTTCATAAGCGTCGATCTTGATAGGCGTCGTTTTTTTATAAGCGTTGATCTTAAAAGGCGTCGTTTTTTATAAGCGTCGATCATGATAGGCGTCGTTTTTTTATAAGCGTAGATCATGATAGGCGTCGTTTTTTATAAGCCTTGATCTTGACAGGCGTCGTTCTTCATTAGCGTCGATCTTGATAGGCGCAGTTTTTTTATAAGCGTCGATCTTAAAAGTCGTCGTTTTTTATAAGCGTCGATCTTGATAGGCGTCGTTTTTTTATAAGCGTCGATCATGATAGGCGTCGTTTTTTATGAGTGTCAATCTTGATAGGCGTCGTTTTTAATAAGCGTCGATCTTGAAAGGCGTCGTTTTTCATAAGCGTCGACCTTGAAAGGCGTCGTTTTTTATAAGCGTCGATCTTGAAAGGCGTCGTTTTTCATAAGCGTCGACCTTGAAAGGCGTCGTTTTTTATAAGCGTCGATCTTGATAGGCGTCGTTTTTTTATAAGCGTCGATCTTAAAAGGCGTCGTTTTTTATAAGCGTCGATCTTGAGAGGCGTCGTTTTTCATAAGCGTCGATCATGATAGGCGTCGTTTTTTATACGCGTCGATCTTGAAAGGCGTCGTTCTTCATTAGCGTCGATCTTGATAGGCGCAGTTTTTTTATAAGCGTCGATCATGATAGGCGTCGTTTTTGATAAGCGTCCACTTTAAAGGCGTCGTTTTTTATAAGCGTCGATCTTGATAGGCGTCGTTTTTTATAAGCGTCAATCTTGATAGGCGTCGTTCTTTATAAGCGTCGATATTGATACACGTCATTTATTATAAGCGTCGACCTTGAAAGGCGTCGTTTTTTATAAGCGTCGATCTTGATAGGCGTCGTTTTTTTATAAGCGTCGATCTTAAAAGGCGTCATTTTTTATAAGCGTCGATCTTGATAGGCGTCGTTTTTTTATAAGCGTCGATAATAATAGGCGTCGTTTTTTATGAGTGTCAATCTTGATAGGCGTCGTTCTTTATAAGCGTCGATATTGATACACGTCATTTATTATAAGCGTCGACCTTGAAAGGCGTCGTTTTTTATAAGCGTCGATCTTGATAGGCGTCGTTTTTTTATAAGCGTCGATCTTAAAAGGCGTCATTTTTTATAAGCGTCGATCTTGATAGGCGTCGTTTTTTTATAAGCGTCGATAATAATAGGCGTCGTTTTTTATGAGTGTCAATCTTGATAGGCGTCGTTTTTAATAAGCGTTGATCTTAAAAGGCGTCGTTTTTTATAAGCGTCGATCATGATAGGCGTCGTTTTTTTATAAGCGTAGATCATGATAGGCGTCGTTTTTTATAAGCCTTGATCTTGACAGGCGTCGTTCTTCATTAGCGTCGATCTTGATAGGCGCAGTTTTTTTATAAGCGTCGATCTTAAAAGTCGTCGTTTTTTATAAGCGTCGATCTTGATAGGCGTCGTTTTTTTATAAGCGTCGATCATGATAGGCGTCGTTTTTTATGAGTGTCAATCTTGATAGGCGTCGTTTTTAAAAAGCGTCGATCTTGAAAGGCGTCGTTTTTCATAAGCGTCGACCTTGAAAGGCGTCGTTTTTTATAAGCGTCGATCTTGATAGGCGTCGTTTTTTTATAAGCGTCGATCTTAAAAGGCGTAAGCGTCGATCTTGAGAGGCGTCGTTTTTCATAAGCGTCGATCATGATAGGCGTCGTTTTTTATACGCGTCGATCTTGAAAGGCGTCGTTCTTCATTAGCGTCGATCTTGATAGGCGCAGTTTTTTTATAAGCGTCGATCATGATAGGCGTCGTTTTTGATAAGCGTCCACTTGAAAGGCGTCGTTTTTTATAAGCGTCGATCTTGATAGGCGTCGTTTTTTATAAGCGTCAATGATAGGCGTCGTTCTTTATAAGCGTCGATATTGATACACGTCATTTATTATAAGCGTCGATCTTGACAGGCGTCGTTTTTTATAAGCGTCCACTTGAAAGGCGTCGTTTTTCATAAGCATCGATCTTGATAGGCGTCGTTTTTTTAAAAGCGTCGATCTTTAAAGGCGTCGTTTTTTATAAGCGTCGATCATGATAGGCGTCGTTTTTCATAAGCTTCGAACTTGATAAGCGTCGTTTATTATAAGCGTCGATCTTGACAGGCGTCGTTTTTGATAAGCGTCCACTTGAAAGGCGTCGTTTTTTATAAGCGTCGATCTTGATAGGCGTCGTTTTTTATAAGCGTCAATCTTGATAGGCGTCGTTCTTTATACGCGTCGTTATTGATACACGTCGTTTTTTATAAGCGTCGATCTTGACAGGCGTCGTTTTTTTATAGCGTCCACTTAAAAGGCGTCGTTTTTCATAAGCGTCGATCTTGATAGGCGTTGTTTTTTTAAAAGCGTCGATCTTAAAAGGCGTCGTTTTTTATAAGCGTCGATCTTGAAAGGCGTCGTTTTTCATAATCGTCGACCTTGAAAGGCGTCGTTTTTTATAAGCGTCGATCTTAAAAGGCGTCGTTTTTTATAAGCGTCGATCTTAAAAGTCGTCGTTTTTTATAAGCGTCGATCTTGACAGGCGTCGTTATTCATAAGCGTCGATCATTATAGGTGTCGTTTATTATAAGCGTCGATCTTGACAGGCGTCGTTTTTGATAAGCGTCAACTTGAAAGGCGTCGTTTTTTATAAGCGTCGATCTTGATAGGCGTCGTTTTTTATAAGCGTCAATCTTGATAGGCGTCGTTCTTTATAAGCGTCGATATTGATTCACGTCATTTATTATAAGCGTCGATCTTGACAGGCGTCGTTTTTTATTAGCGTCCACTTGAAAGGCGTCGTTTTTCATAAGCATCGATCTTGATAGGCGTCGGTTTTTTAAAAGCGTCGATCATGATAGGCGTCGTTTTTCATAAGCGTCGATCTTGATAGGCGTCGTTTTTTTAAAAGCGTCGATCTTAAAAGGCATCGTTTTTAATAAGCGTCGATCATGATAGGCGTCGTTTTTCATAAGATCGAACTTGATAGGCGTCGTTTAGTATAAGCGTCGATCTTGACAGGCGTCGTTTTTGATAAGCGTCCACTTGAAAGGCGTCGTTTTTTATAAGTGTCGATCTTGATAGGCGTAGTTTTTCATAAGCGTCAATCTTGATAGGCGTCGTTTTTTATAAGCGTCGATCTTGATAGGCGTCGTTTTTTATAAGCGTCAATCTTGATAGGCGTCGTTCTTTATAAGCGTCGATATTGATACACGTCATTTATTATAAGCGTCGATCTTGACAGGCGTCGTTTTTTATAAGCGTCCACTTGACAGGCGTCGTTTTTAGTAAGCGTCGACCTTGAAAGGCGTCGTTTTTTATAAGCGTCGATCTTGATAGGCGTCGTTTTTTTATAAGCGTCGATAATAATAGGCGTCGTTTTTTATGAGCGTCAATCTTGATAGGCGTCGTTTTTCATAAGCGTCGATCTTAATAGACGTCGTTTATTATAAGCGTCGATCTTGATAGGCGTCGTTTTTCATAAGCGTCGACCTTGAAAGGCGTCGTTTTTTATAAGCGTCGATCTTGATAGGCGTCGTTTTTTTATAAGCGTCGATCTTAAAAGGCGTCGTTTTTTATAAGCGTCGATCTTGATAGGCGTCGTTTTTTATAAGCGTCGATCTTGATAGGCGTCGTTTTTTATAAGCGTCCATCATGATAGGCGTCGTTTTTTATGAGTGTCAAACTTGATAGGCGTCGTTTTTAATAAGCGTCGATCTTGAAAGGATTCGTTTTTCATAAGCGTCGACCTTGAAAGGCGTCGTTTTTTATAAGCGTCGATCTTGATAGGCGTCGTTTTTTTCTAAGCGTCGATAATAATAGGCGTCGTTTTTTATGAGCGTCAATCTTTATAGGCGTCGTTTTTCATAAGCGTCGATCTTGAAAGGCGTCGTTTTTCATAAGCGTCGATCATGATAGGCGTCGTTTTTCATAAGCGTCGATCTTGATAGGCGTCGTTTTTTTAAAAGCGTCGATCTTAAAAGGCGTCGTTTTTTATAAGTGTCGATCATGATAGGCGTCGTTTTTCATAAGCTTCGAACTTGATAGGCGTCGTTTAGTTTAAGCGTCGATCTTAAAAGGCGTCGTTTTTATAAGCGTCGATCTTGATAGGCGTCGTTTTTTTATAAGCGTCGATAATAATAGGCGTCGTTTTTTATGAGCGTCAATCTTGATAGGCGTCGTTTTTCATAAGCGTCGATCTTGATAGACGTCGTTTATTATAAGCGTCGATCTTGATAGGCGTCGTTTTTCATAAGCTTCGAACTTGATAGGCGTCGTTTATTATAAGCTTCGATCTTGACAGGCGTCGTTTTTGATAAGCGTCCACTTGAAAGGCGTCGTTTTTTATAAGCGTCGATCTTGATAGGCGTCGTTTTTTATAAGCGTCCACTTGAAAGGCGTCGTTTAGTATAAGCGTCGATCTTAAAAGGCGTCGTTTTTATAAGCGTCGATCTTGATAGGCGTCGTTTTTTTATAAGCGTCGATAATAATAGGCGTCGTTTTTTATGAGCGTCAATCTTGATAGGCGTCGTTTTTCATAAGCGTCGATCTTGATAGACGTCGTTTATTATAAGCGTCGATCTTGATAGGCGTCGTTTTTCATAGGCTTCGAACTTGATAGGCGTCGTTTTTTATAAGCGTCGATCTTGATAGGCGTCGTTTTTTATAAGCGTCCACTTGAAAGGCGTCGTTTGGTATAAGCGTCGATCTTAAAAGGCGTCGTTTTTATAAGCGTCGATCTTGATAGGCGTCGTTTTTTTATAAGCGTCGATAATAATAGGCGTCGTTTTTTATGAGCGTCAATCTTGATAGGCGTCGTTTTTTTATAAGCGTCGATCTTTAAAGGCGTCGTTTTTTATAAGCGTCGATCTTGATAGGCGTCGTTTTTTATAAGCGTCGATCTTGATAGGCGTCGTTTTTTATAAGCGTCGATCTTGATAGGCGTCGTTTTTTATGAGCGTCAATCTTGATAGGCGTCGTTTTTCATAAACGTTGATCTTGAAAGGCGTCGTTTTTCATAAGTGTCGACCTTGAAAGGCGTCGTTTTTAATAAGCGTCGATCTTGATAGGCGTCGTTTTTTATAAGCGTCGATCTTGATAGGCGTCGTTTTTTATAAGCGTCGATCTTGATAGGCGTCGTTTTTTATAAGCGTCGATCATGATAGGCGTCGTTTTTTATGAGTGTCAATCTTGATAGGCGTCGTTTTTAATAAGCGTCGATCTTGAAAGGATTCGTTTTTCATAAGCGTCGACCTTGAAAGGCGTCGTTTTTTATAAGCGTCGATCTTGATAGGCGTCGTTTTTTTATAAGCGTCGATAATAATAGGCGTCGTTTTTTATGAGCGTCAATCTTGATAGGCGTCGTTTTTCATAAGCGTCGATCTTGAAAGTTGTCGTTTTTCATAAGCGTCGATCATGATAGGCGTCGTTTTTCATAAGCGTCGATCTTGATAGGCGTCGTTTTTTTAAAAGCGTCGATCTTAAAAGGCGTCGTTTTTTATAAGCGTTGATCATGATAGGCGTCGTTTTTCATAAGCTTCGAACTTGATAGGCGTCGTTTAGTATAAGCGTCGATCTTGACAGGCGTCGTTTTTGATAAGCGTCCACTTGAAAGGCGTCGTTTTTTATGAGTGTCAATCTTGATAGGCGTCGTTTTTAATAAGCGTCGATCTTGAAAGGAGTCGTTTTTCATAAGCGTCGATCATGATAGGCGTCGTTTTTTATGAGTGTCAATCTTGATAGGCGTCGTTTTTAATAAGCGCCGATCTTGAAAGGATTCATTTTTCATAAGCGTCGACCTTGAAAGGCGTCGTTTTTTATAAGCGTCGATCTTGATAGGCGTCGTTTTTTTATAAGCGTCGATAATAATAGGCGTCGTTTTTTATGAGCGTCAATCTTGATAGGCGTCGTTTTTCATAAGCGTCGATCTTGAAAGGCGTCGTTTTTCATAAGCGTCGATCATGATAGGCGTCGTTTTTCATAATTGTCGATCTTGACAGGCGTCGTTTTTGATAAGCGTCCACTTGAAAGGCGTCGTTTTTCATTATTGTCGATCTTGACAGGCGTCGTTTTTGATAAGCGTCCACTTGAAAGGCGTCGTTTTTTATAAGTGTCGATCTTGATAGGCGTCGTTTATTATAAGCGTCGATCTTGTTAGGTGTCGTTTTTTATAAGCGTCGATCTTGATAGGCGTCATTTTTCATAAGCGTCGATCTTGACAGGCGTCGTTCTTCGTAAGCGTCGATCTTGATAGGCGTCGTTTTTTATAAGCGTCGATCTTGATAGGCGTCGTTTTTATATGCGTCGTTATTGATAGGCGTCGTTTTTTTATAAGCGTCGATAATAATAGGCGTCGTTTTTTATGAGCGTCAATCTTGATAGGCGTCGTTTTTTTATAAGCGTCGATCTTTAAAGGCGTCGTTTTTTATAAGCGTCGATCTTGATAGGCGTCGTTTTTTATAAGCGTCCACTTGAAAGGCGTCGTTTGGTATAAGCGTCGATCTTAAAAGGCGTCGTTTTTATAAGCGTCGATCTTGATAGGCGTCGTTTTTTTATAAGCGTCGATAATAATAGGCGTCGTTTTTTATGAGCGTCAATCTTGATAGGCGTCGTTTTTTTATAAGCGTCGATCTTTAAAGGCGTCGTTTTTTATAAGCGTCGATCTTGATAGGCGTCGTTTTTTATAAGCGTCGATCTTGATAGGCGTCGTTTTTTATAAGCGTCGATCTTGATAGGCGTCGTTTTTTATGAGCGTCAATCTTGATAGGCGTCGTTTTTAATAAACGTTGATCTTGAAAGGCGTCGTTTTTCATAAGTGTCGACCTTGAAAGGCGTCGTTTTTTATAAGCGTCGATCTTGATAGGCGTCGTTTTTTATAAGCGTCGATCTTGATAGGCGTCGTTTTTTATAAGCGTCGATCTTGATAGGCGTCGTTTTTTATAAGCGTCGATCATGATAGGCGTCGTTTTTTATGAGTGTCAATCTTGATAGGCGTCGTTTTTAATAAGCGTCGATCTTGAAAGGATTCGTTTTTCATAAGCGTCGACCTTGAAAGGCGTCGTTTTTTATAAGCGTCGATCTTGATAGGCGTCGTTTTTTTATAAGCGTCGATAATAATAGGCGTCGTTTTTTATGAGCGTCAATCTTGATAGGCGTCGTTTTTCATAAGCGTCGATCTTGAAAGTTGTCGTTTTTCATAAGCGTCGATCATGATAGGCGTCGTTTTTCATAAGCGTCGATCTTGATAGGCGTCGTTTTTTTAAAAGCGTCGATCTTAAAAGGCGTCGTTTTTTATAAGCGTTGATCATGATAGGCGTCGTTTTTCATAAGCTTCGAACTTGATAGGCGTCGTTTAGTATAAGCGTCGATCTTGACAGGCGTCGTTTTTGATAAGCGTCCACTTGAAAGGCGTCGTTTTTTATGAGTGTCAATCTTGATAGGCGTCGTTTTTAATAAGCGTCGATCTTGAAAGGATTCGTTTTTCATAAGCGTCGATCATGATAGGCGTCGTTTTTTATGAGTGTCAATCTTGATAGGCGTCGTTTTTAATAAGCGCCGATCTTGAAAGGATTCATTTTTCATAAGCGTCGACCTTGAAAGGCGTCGTTTTTTATAAGCGTCGATCTTGATAGGCGTCGTTTTTTTATAAGCGTCGATAATAATAGGCGTCGTTTTTTATGAGCGTCAATCTTGATAGGCGTCGTTTTTCATAAGCGTCGATCTTGAAAGGCGTCGTTTTTCATAAGCGTCGATCATGATAGGCGTCGTTTTTCATAATTGTCGATCTTGACAGGCGTCGTTTTTGATAAGCGTCCACTTGAAAGGCGTCGTTTTTCATTATTGTCGATCTTGACAGGCGTCGTTTTTGATAAGCGTCCACTTGAAAGGCGTCGTTTTTTATAAGTGTCGATCTTGATAGGCGTCGTTTATTATAAGCGTCGATCTTGTTAGGTGTCGTTTTTTATAAGCGTCGATCTTGATAGGCGTCATTTTTCATAAGCGTCGATCTTGACAGGCGTCGTTCTTCGTAAGCGTCGATCTTGATAGGCGTCGTTTTTTATAAGCGTCGATCTTGATAGGCGTCGTTTTTATATGCGTCGTTATTGATAGGCGTCGTTTTTTTATAAGCGTCGATAATAATAGGCGTCGTTTTTTATGAGCGTCAATCTTGATAGGCGTCGTTTTTTTATAAGCGTCGATCTTTAAAGGCGTCGTTTTTTATAAGCGTCGATCTTGATAGGCGTCGTTTTTTATAAGCGTCCACTTGAAAGGCGTCGTTTGGTATAAGCGTCGATCTTAAAAGGCGTCGTTTTTATAAGCGTCGATCTTGATAGGCGTCGTTTTTTTATAAGCGTCGATAATAATAGGCGTCGTTTTTTATGAGCGTCAATCTTGATAGGCGTCGTTTTTTTATAAGCGTCGATCTTTAAAGGCGTCGTTTTTTATAAGCGTCGATCTTGATAGGCGTCGTTTTTTATAAGCGTCGATCTTGATAGGCGTCGTTTTTTATAAGCGTCGATCTTGATAGGCGTCGTTTTTTATGAGCGTCAATCTTGATAGGCGTCGTTTTTAATAAACGTTGATCTTGAAAGGCGTCGTTTTTCATAAGTGTCGACCTTGAAAGGCGTCGTTTTTTATAAGCGTCGATCTTGATAGGCGTCGTTTTTTATAAGCGTCGATCTTGATAGGCGTCGTTTTTTATAAGCGTCGATCTTGATAGGCGTCGTTTTTTATAAGCGTCGATCATGATAGGCGTCGTTTTTTATGAGTGTCAATCTTGATAGGCGTCGTTTTTAATAAGCGTCGATCTTGAAAGGATTCGTTTTTCATAAGCGTCGACCTTGAAAGGCGTCGTTTTTTATAAGCGTCGATCTTGATAGGCGTCGTTTTTTTATAAGCGTCGATAATAATAGGCGTCGTTTTTTATGAGCGTCAATCTTGATAGGCGTCGTTTTTCATAAGCGTCGATCTTGAAAGTTGTCGTTTTTCATAAGCGTCGATCATGATAGGCGTCGTTTTTCATAAGCGTCGATCTTGATAGGCGTCGTTTTTTTAAAAGCGTCGATCTTAAAAGGCGTCGTTTTTTATAAGCGTTGATCATGATAGGCGTCGTTTTTCATAAGCTTCGAACTTGATAGGCGTCGTTTAGTATAAGCGTCGATCTTGACAGGCGTCGTTTTTGATAAGCGTCCACTTGAAAGGCGTCGTTTTTTATGAGTGTCAATCTTGATAGGCGTCGTTTTTAATAAGCGTCGATCTTGAAAGGATTCGTTTTTCATAAGCGTCGATCATGATAGGCGTCGTTTTTTATGAGTGTCAATCTTGATAGGCGTCGTTTTTAATAAGCGCCGATCTTGAAAGGATTCATTTTTCATAAGCGTCGACCTTGAAAGGCGTCGTTTTTTATAAGCGTCGATCTTGATAGGCGTCGTTTTTTTATAAGCGTCGATAATAATAGGCGTCGTTTTTTATGAGCGTCAATCTTGATAGGCGTCGTTTTTCATAAGCGTCGATCTTGAAAGGCGTCGTTTTTCATAAGCGTCGATCATGATAGGCGTCGTTTTTCATAATTGTCGATCTTGACAGGCGTCGTTTTTGATAAGCGTCCACTTGAAAGGCGTCGTTTTTCATTATTGTCGATCTTGACAGGCGTCGTTTTTGATAAGCGTCCACTTGAAAGGCGTCGTTTTTTATAAGTGTCGATCTTGATAGGCGTCGTTTATTATAAGCGTCGATCTTGTTAGGTGTCGTTTTTTATAAGCGTCGATCTTGATAGGCGTCATTTTTCATAAGCGTCGATCTTGACAGGCGTCGTTCTTCGTAAGCGTCGATCTTGATAGGCGTCGTTTTTTATAAGCGTCGATCTTGATAGGCGTCGTTTTTATATGCGTCGTTATTGATAGGCGTCGTTTTTTTATAAGCGTCGATGTTGATAGGGGTCTTTTTTTCAAGTGTCGACACTCTCTTTTCCTATAAATGACTAATTATTATAGTTTTCTTTTATTCGCTCATCTTTATGAGTAGGAGGATTTTGGCTCGCTTCTAGCATCTGAAGTTTTCAACAATTTTTTACACATTTTTGTCGTATACAATATCAAAAGGAACTGCCGTGTCAGGACCGCATTCTCTTAGCGGCTGAATTATACATTGCCACAGTTGGAATTTAACATATCATCACGCCTGTATCCCCGAAGGGGTAGGCAGAGGTGTACCAATGTACACCCACAGTTCGCCGATATGTTTAGGTCCCATGTAATAGGGGGCGGGCGTATTACCACTAACCGGGCACAAATCCAAACTCAGACCTGCTACTGAGAATTCCATAGAAAAACCCAATAACGGAATTCAACTTTTATTAAAATCAAATAATTTAAAGGTATAGGTTCCACCTCAACGCTTACTATCAGTTACTTTAGTCATATTCTCCAAATGTTTTATTTTCCAATTAAGTTCTATATATGTACAAAAAACCAAGCGTGGTAATTTAACGTGAAATGAAATGAAAAAAAAAAGAAGCTGACAGAGACAGCGACTCAAAATGACAATTGGTTGACAGATGAAAACGAAAACAAACTGCGCGTAGATTGTTTTAAAAACGTAGTTTCTATTAATATAGTGATAATCAGTTAGTTCTTACTATTACTTGTTTATTTAAATGATGTTGTCCAACACGCTCCGTTTGGTCAGAAATGGGAGTATTGTTAAACAAACAACACCGATTTTGAGGTTAGTTATACAATAACAAACTCTTTGCACATCATTTCATCAGCTCCTTGTTAAAATTAATTATGTAAAGCTTAAGAATATGAGCTTTTTGGTCTATGAATATAAAGCTTTAATTTTAAATGCATAGAATACACAGCAGACAATATATTACCTGCTCTGTACATGCCATTTTTGTTACACATATCAAAAGCAATAACAAGTTCCCTAAATGTTTGTGTTCGTCCAGACACCGCTTAAATCATTATTTACATTTTACATACATTAGAATCTTAATCTCAAGCTTTAATTGTCAAGTAACGCTACCTACTGTAACATATCACATGTTGGCCTCACATAAGTGTGTGTGCTCTGCGCAGTGCGGTGCGCGGCAAGGCGGCGTATGAGGGCGAGGGCAAGACGACGGTGCGCGTGCTCAACAACGACCCCGAGTTCGGCCTCATGATCGACACCTACGCCACGGTCTGATATATTAAATGTTCACTTCATATTAAGATGCTCGATGCTTGTAAAGTTTGTGCAATACTACATACTACAATATAGGTTTACCATGTGCAAAATATCATATATAATGTTTGCCTCTAAGTAAGATAAAGCCCAAATCACATAAATGTCTTCAGCTCCTCCTATATTAAAATGGTTTAAATTTTTTTTTTTAATATTCAAATGGTTTTGTAGGGCATGTTGTTGTATGGCTGTAATATAATAATCCAGCCTATAAACGTCCCACTGCTGGGCACAGGCCTCTTCCCATATAGAGAAGGCGCGAGCATTGATCACCACGCTTGCTCTGCGAGCGATTTCAGATCCCAAATTTTGGAATCCAGGTTTCCTCACAATGTTTTCCTTCACTGTTTGTCAGAAGTGTCTTAGAATAATTAAGAAAGTACATATAACTTAGAAAAGTTACATCGGTACTTGCCCGGGTTCGAACCTGCAACCCGGTGCATACAAATCCGTTCATTGAACCGCTAGGCCACCACGACTGGCTGGCTGTAATATACAATCATAAAAAAAAGACCGAACCATTGCATTCCGATAAATACTGTATTTATCCAGGAAATGAGTAAAGTTTGTTAGATAGACAGTTGCTCAGCCCTGTAACTGTTAGATGCACACTATATATGGCAGAAACTCATTGAAATCTTAGGTACCTGTTGTATGTAATTGAACTTTTTGTGTTTCAGTACGGTTTCAAGCTGAACAACGGCCTCACAGTACTGGGACCCATGGCCATCTTCCCCAAGTAAGTACCTATCTATATTGCAATGCACATAATGTAAATGTATATGCTAACTAACACAACTTGGTTGTGTAATATGATATGTGTTTTGTGCAGGACGGTGTTGTCATGGCAGGTGACGAGTGTGGATGAGATCACCGAGGAGTCTCTGAGACTGTTCAAGCTGCTTGAGCCTAAGATAGACCTGCTTGTGAGTATGTTGTGTAATAGCCGTTGGTTATTATTGTTTCTTGGTTCTGAGAGGTATCATTATATTATTTTGATAAATAAGTTTTAACAAGATACTATAAAGTATACATTATTTGTATAAAGTAAGCCCTCTAAACATTTTTGTCTCATGTAAAGTGAATACTTTTAATCAAATACAAACAATAGAAAGGTATTTTTATGGCCTATTCTTTACAACCTACTATTTTTCTACTGATCTAATGCCATGTCTACTTGTTTAGTACAAATCTAAGTATGTTGATCAGTTGTCTACTTACCATAACACAAGCTGTGCTTAGCTTGGGATCTCTAAGAACTATAAAATTAATATTATTATTAAATTATAATCTTAGTTTCGACTGTGTACTGTATGTAAAAAGCATTATTATGTTTATCGTGTAGATCCTGGGTCTGGACTCGTCTCGTCGCTCGCAGGTGGCGGCGGTGTTCGCGGCCACGCGCGCCAACAACCTCAACGTGGAGATCCTGCCCACCGAGCACGCCTGCTCCACCTTCAACTTCCTTAACGCTGAGGGACGGTATGTACTAGCATACATAGTGTCGTCTCTGTCTTACACGGAGTATGTGATAAGGATCCCGCTATACGCAGTCAGTGTTGTCTCTGTCACAGTCAATTATAACCGCTTTTTAATTTGTTGCTGTAGTTTGTAACTTGGTCACATTCCATACACTTTAGATATACCTGTGTCTTATTTTGTCTAAATTGTTATTAGTTCACGCAACTCTTTTCTAATATATTCCTCCGAATATGTTAGAAAAGAGCGTTGCGTGACCTTTTACCTAACATTAAATGTAAAAAGACCCTTCCAGCTTCCTAGACATCTTTTTATAACCGAAACAATCTATCTGTCAATTATTCAAAACAGTATTTCCCCATCTATAGTTGGATTCAAAGTTAATGGCCGCTCTGAAGTTTTTTATAGGCAGCGTCACGTAAAAAGAACGCTGGCTGTCAAGATGCGCAGAACGCGATTTATTGGTCTGTTTGGTGGTATGAAGTGCGGGGGGCACGAGCCGCATGTTTGCCGGTGCGCTATTGGTTCGTAGGACGACCTTTACCTGCCGAATTGTATAGTCATGTGCAAATATACCCACCCACTCCACCTTTCGCCAGCGTTCTTTTTACCTGACGCGACCTATATACACTTAGCGCAGTACCTCGCCCCGCACCCCCGCTGGCGCATAAGTTTGTTACTGCGCAGCGACTCGCCTCGTGTCAGAGCCGCCATTAAGTTTGCATCGTACTGTACATTTATAACCAACGCCGGGTGTATTCCTACAGGTCTGTGGCGGGCGCGCTGATCCCGCCGACGGCGATACACAACATGAACGAGGACGACATGATGCAGACACGCCTGCAGCAAGACACCTTTAACAAACCACTCTACTAGTACTAGGGCGTCATATATAGCAAGCAGGCGACACGAACATACCTACACCATACCAAGTACAGGACACCTTCAACAAACCGCTGTACTAGTACTAGGGCGTCATATATAGCAAGGGGATGGTACGAGCAAACCTACATACAGCGAGTGCAGCAAGCCATCTTCAACAAACCACTGTACTAGGGTATCATACATAGCAAGCACACGTCACGAACATACCTACACCATAGCAGGCACCTTCAACAAACCGCTGTATTAGGACATCATACCTATACCTACACAGTAAGCGGATGGTACGAGCAAACATACAGCGAGTGCATCAACACCATCAAGCCACTGTACCTACTAGGACATCATATATAAGGCAGATGTCACGAACATACCTACACCATAGCATTGCTATGCTGTAGTGTAGGTATGTGCTGTACAGGACACCTTCAACAAGCCGCTGTACTAGGACAGCATACATAGCAAGCAGATCATGCAGTATTTGTTCACCGAGGCGCCGAACAAATGGCCGCACTTGGCCATTGATTGTCGTTAGATGTTTAGTATAGCTACCAGTTGCCATAAGGGGTAGTTATTTTTTGGTCTCGGTAGTAAGACACATTCTCCATCGTTGACAGGACAGCAACCAACATAATGTAAATATTAGAATAGTTATTTAAATAAATAATATTGTTTTGTTATTACATGTCGTCGTTTTCTTATCCTTTGTAATCTATAAATAACTGCGCAATTTACCATTTTTGGAGATCATTTAATTTTTCGACAAATGCTCATAAAATATAATTCTGGTAGTAAACAGTTTCTACAACACGGCGTTATTGTAATATTTTTTCAACCAACCTTACATTCACTTATGAGATTTGTGCTATATTTTTATCGAAATATCTCAAGTTTAACATTATTTAAATTAAACGCATTTTTCACTTTTACCAGACACAACTATATTGTAGGGACGTATGACATCTATCTGTCGCGTCGCTCGGACGACGCGCTGCGGGACCGACAATTGCCTGCAACAATAGGTGATGTTAAAGCAATCCGACCCACATAGACCGGGTATTATTTATTTAAAAACAATGTTAGTGAGAAGACTTGCCGTAGACTGAAATGCGAAGAGTTAATGAGATACATTAATATCAAAAAGTAAAGCTGCGCCATCTGTTGTGTAGATTTTAAAATAAATCTAACAGTTAGTTACCCGACGTATTCATAGATGGCGCGTCAATCATACTATTTATGTCATCTACTGTTAACTTATTTTAAAATTTTAGTTTGTTTACCTTTCTAAGATTGCAAGGCAACCGTAATTAGTTTATTTTACTTACTTTTATACTATTATTGTGATTACTAACATTATCCTTTACCCACGCGTATGTCTGTATGCAGTAAGTAATGTGTGTTACCTATAAGAAGTTGGCCCCGACGCCGAACTGCAACCCGCTGTGTGGTCGGTCCCGGGGCTGGGCCCGCAGCGGCAGCACGTAGTTGAGCTCGAGCCGCGCGACGCGCCCGAGCCGCACGCACACGCCCGCGCCGCACGACGCGCGCCACACGCGCAGCGCGGAGAGAGACTCCAGGGACACGTCGCGAGACTCTGCACCGTACACACAAATTATTATACTATTTCACCTATAAAAGAGACTAAGCCCTTGAGTTTGTTTCGACATTTCTTCTCAGGGTAGTCAGGTAGGAAATGTCGACTTCATCGACAAAAGACATTGTAAAGTGATTTATATAGTCCTACTTGCAAGAATAAAATATATAGGGGACATAAGATATTGAAGCGTTTATATAATGAGACTTTCGGAATCTTCAGTCAGAATCTGGAGCCAGGTCTTATAAATAAGCTTAACACAAGGACAAATAGGCTTAAAAAATGGAAGTTCCTTGAGTAAAGCCTATTTATGAGATCTGATTTACGAATATTCAAGATCAAGGCACAAAATCAGTATCAAACTGAGTCTTCACTCTGCTGAGTCTGTGGGTCGCAATGGTTACGTAGGAATCCGTCAATCGTGTAAATTAAACGTAGCGTAAAAGATTCACGATGTGATTTTTCTTACACAAATATAGTTCCGTCTAAAAGCTGAAGAGATCGAGCTGGTTGTATACCGCAGTATATTACAATTTGCTGTGCAAAGGTAAAAAACCATACTAGAGATGTGAGGAAGCTTACTTCGTGAGTTGCGAGCGTGTTTGTGTGTGTGTGTGTTGCATGCGTAAGTATAGTTGGATTCAAACTTAATGGCGGCTGCGAAGTTAGCTACACGCTGCGCAGGGTCTCACCCCGCACCACCGCTGGCGCATAAGTTTGTTCCTGCGCAGCTGCGCAGCGACTCGCCTCGTGTTCAGAGCCGCCATTAAGTTTGCACCGTACTGTACCTCGCTGTATGCGGAGGGTACGGGTCTGACCTGGCAGTGCGAGCGCGCCGGCGTTGAGGAACAGGTGCGAGCGTGTGTATACTAGCGTGTGTGTGTGTGTGTGTGTGTGTGTGTGTGTGTGTGTGTGTGTGTGGCATGTGTAAGTACCTCGCTGTATGCGGAGGGTACGGGTCTGACCTGGCAGTGCGAGCGCGCCGGCGTTGAGGAACAGGTGCGATCGGAACAGCGCGCCCAGCCCCGAGCGCGCGCCCGGCAGCGGCAGCGGCGCGTACAGGTGCACGCCGCTCGCCCAGTACACCTACAACACATACACATGGTCATGCACCACACGATACATCTATGTTACATGACTCATTTACACGACAATCTGCCTGCCTTATAACGACCAGTATAAACGAGTCATAGGTTAGGTTGTTCGGGCGTACCCGTCCGCCGAGCGCCTGTCCGTCGTTGTGTGGTCCGACGCCGCGCTGCTGGAACCCGCGCAGCGAGGTGGGACCCCCCAGGAAGAAGTGGTCGGGCAGCTCCGTGCCGAACACATCGTGCAGCACGCCCAGAGCGCCTGTTGCTTGCAGCACCTGGATACACACCGATAAATAAGGAGGGTATACATATTTATATGGTCTAGTTAAACCGACTAGTATGTTACTCACGATATCGTCGACGAGCATATGGTTGGCCTGCGCGGTGAGCTCGGTCTTGACGTTGGCGACGCCGCCGCCGAGCCCGGCCACGGCGGTGGACACGCGCACGCACGTGCCGCGCGTCGGGAACACCGCCTCGTCGCGGTGGTCCACGCTCATCACGTGGCGCACTATCGACTTCAGGTGCGGACCTACACATATCACGAAGGACTATAGAACCTACCTCCAGGACAAAACAAATGTTTTGTGTATCAGTTTCAGTGTCTTTGGTCATGTATAACCACTGGGTATTGTCATGAATGTGTTTCTCTTATGCCACTATCCTGTATCATGCAACCTAACCTAACCAACATCTTTGTGATATAGCGTGGAGTTGGTCAAAAATCTGCATCAAATATTTACTTTGTTACATACAACTGTCTGCCGGTAGGAAAGTACCAGATATAAGCAGTGGCTATCCTGGTACCTATTTGCTTTGTATACGTCTGTTGTGTACATTAACTAATAAATAAGCAGTGTCCCTGACCGCTGCTCTCTCTGATCTTGAAGCTGGTCTTGTTGAGGACGGTCATCTCGCGCACCAGCCCTTCCCACTGGATCGTGTGCTTCGTCTGCAACAAACAACAAATTGGCATTTATTCTATGCTCATAGCGTTTTACTATCAGGTCAAGTCAAGCTTGTGAAGGTTATGTGCGTTCATCTTACGGTAGGCGATGTCTTGAAGCCGACGTCGAGCATGAGGCCGCGGTCCAGCAGCCGGTAGCCGGACCACGGGTAGTCCTGGTTCTGCTGGAACATCGACGCCGACAACCTGAGGAAGTTATGTGATTCAATAGAATTGTACTATGACTAAGAAAGCGAAAGCGCCTTCCTCAATGCATGTCATTGCACTGTGCACCGACCGCACTTCTAAACTATTATTAGGATCTTTAAACATTCTTTACTTTGCATGGGTTAAGCTTAAAATACCTTTCTATATTTTAATACAGACTTAGCAGGATAGTGGAAAATTTCACTGAAATTAATTAAGGACCCATTCTCCTTCTTTACCATTTCTAAAGTGGTTTGTTTGCGGAATAGAGAATACCTACAGTTATCTCACGAATGTTAAGAGTGTGGTAAGTAGGTACTAACACAGGACTGTACTGTTTGAAGGGCAGCGGCTTGGTGGCGGTGAGGTTGAAGTTGGAGGTGTTCCGGTAGCCGAGACTGTACGCCGCCTGCGCGCGCTCGCCGCGACCGAACAGGTTCGGCAGCTTCACGCCTGAGACGGGGAGATAGCAAGAGATCAGTCATTATCATGTAGTAATCACATCCACCAAACAAGTGCCAGAGACAGGCAGAATGGATGTAATTAAAGACGGTGAAGGCACTTGAGTTGAACCAGCATAAATTACCCTTCTCCATCAATCCTTAACTCTAACATTATAAATACCGACTCGGACGCCTTTTACTAATTCGATGACGAAGAATTTTACTGAAAAGTTGGAGAAAAGGTGAAGTTACCCTTGAGAGGGATGAAATTACTCCTGAAGTTACTTTGGGGGAGGTGAAATTACTCCTGAAGTTACTATTGGGGGGTTGAAGTCACTATTGGGGGTTGAAGTTACTATTGGGGGGTTAAAGTCACTATTGGGGGTGGGTGAAGTTACTATTAGGGGGTTGAAGTTACTATTGGGGGGTTGAAGTTACTATTGGGGGGTTGAAGTTACTATTGGGGGGTTGAAGTTACTATTGGGGGGTTGAAGTTACTATTGGGGGGTTGAAGTTACTATTGGGGGTGGGTGAAGTTACTATTGGGGGGGTGAAGTTAGTATTGAGGGGGATGAAATTACTATTGGGAGTGGGTGACGTTACTATTGGGGGGTTGAAGTTACTATTGGGGGTGGGTGAAGTCACTATGGGGGGGTTGAAGTTACTATTGGGGGGTTGAAGTTACTATTGGGGGTTTGAAGTTACTATTGGGGGTAAGTGAAGTCACCAATGGGGGGGGGGGGGGGGGTGAAGTTACTATTGGGGGGGTGAAGTTACTATTGGGGGGTTGAAGTTACTATTGAGGGGGTTGAAGTTACTATTGAGGAAAGAAATTACTATTGGGGGGGATGAAGTTACTATTGAGGAAAGAAATTACTATTGGGGGGGATGAAGTTACTACTGGGGGGGGGTGACTTTACCATTGGGGGGGGGGGGGGACGTTACTATTGGGGGGGGGGGGTGAGGTTCCAATGGGGGGGGATGAAGTTACTATTGGGGGTGAGTGAAGTTACTATTGGGGGGGGGACGTTACAATTGGGGGGGATGAAGTTACAATGGGGGGTGAAGTAGCAATTGGGGGGGATGAAGTAACTATTGGGGGTGGGTGAAGTTACTATTTGGGGGGATGAAGTTACTCTTGATGAAGTCAAAAAACCGACAACGTCGCCTTTTTTAAAAAACGACACCGACGCCTATTATAAAACCCGGAAAACCGACAACGACGTCTATTATAAAAACCGACACCGACGCTTATTATAGTGACCGACGCCTTTTATAAAAACCGACACCGATGCCTTTTTATAAAAACCGACACCGACGCCTATTACAAAAAACGACACCGACGCCTATTATGAAAACTGATACAGATGCCTAATATAGCGACCAACGCCTTTTATAAAAACCGACAACGTCGCCTTAGTCGTCGCCTAGTAAGTTCTTGACTTCTTGATAACAAGCAACTCTTTGCGACGGGATGGTTCAGTGTGTAGGAGTGTAACATACCGAGCACGAGACTGCCCTCGTCCTCGCCCACCGACGCGTTCAGTCCGCCCGACACGCGCGACAGCTCGCGCACCTGGAACGTCACCTGCACACACACATACACAATTAATATTATATACTCTCCCTAAAGGCAGTTACAATGTTGCTCTTATATCACTTCGTCTTACCTCAGAAACTAAGGTGACAAAAAGTTTTCATTGGTAGGTTAACGGACTTTTGGACATGTTTTACATAGACAAACTGACAAGGCTCTATCTATTACATACGTAGCTTGGTAAATAGTATAACAGAAGGAGTTACACCGTACGATACTTTTGGCGTTAGTGTGTGTGGGTGTGTGTCACCTCGAGTCCATCGGGCGTAGCGTCGGGTCCGGACGACACGTCGATGTAGACGCACACGTGGCCGAAGCAGCCGAGCGAGTCCAGCGCCTGCCGCACCTGTGGGCAGAGAGTATATACAGCAAGCGTTGAATAATGGCGTGGTGTCACGTTATGTGTGTGTATATGTATTTATGCATGTGTGTGTTAATGTGTGTAAGGGACTTTGAGTGCAAGTAGGTATACGAGTCTGTTAAAGTCTATGTCTGCGTGTGTGTACCTTGTGCGCTCGCACGATCACATCCTCAAAGTCGGTGGCTTTGAAGAGGTCGTCCACGGTGTTGCGGATGACGTCATCCTTGGTGCGGTACAGCCCGTCCACGTGCACGCGGTCCACCCGCGCCTGCACACACGATAAGCAGCTGTAACACCTGCGCGCTAAGGACGATTATTGTATGTCGATAGTGGCAGGTCGGTGTGAACCTTGACGGAGTTGAGTGCGAAGTTGTTGGTGACGGAGGGCGCGGGCTCGTCCTCCTCGAACTCGGTGTCGTCGAAGTCGAACAGGCCGCCCTCGTCCTCGCCGAAACAGTACTTGTGCGCCACCTGACAAACATATACCTCAAGCGTGTCATAACAGAAAGTATAATACGATACACGTTGTGACTAACGACAAAAAAATTAACCTGTGGAGAAGAATACATTAATTAAAGATGAATGTTACATAAATACTTTATTGTAACCAATTTTAAGGAAAAAAGCATGTATTTTCCAAGACATATTTTTTAAGGTTTTGCAAATAACGCCATCTATGTTATTCGCTCTGAACTAACTTAAAGCTCAACTTCGATCAAAGATTTATCCCTACTATTACATTTCCCTCTGGTTTTGATTCATTTGTATAACACTAGATGTCACTGTTACCAGTTTACAATTTCGTATTTCTGTTAAAGTACACATTTTTAATTATATAAAATTTATGTGACATAAATCTACTAAATATTTATATTATCACACCTTTAATCTTGTACAATATACATGATATCTTTCAGCAAATCAAAATGTTACATATTCGTTTTGTTGACATTCCCATTTTCTGTATATTTTAATACATCATTAGTCCATTATTATTATTACTGCAGTTGGGCAAGAGCAGCAGTCTGCTGTCAACCAGTATGACTCCCTGCCGCGAGCGCTCGCGTGGTACGGGGGTACCTACCTGCGAGTACCAAACTCTTCACAACCCTTACCTTTGCGTGAACTGTGCCCATTGTTATGTATTGATGTTAAACTTTCCTCAAAAATAAACCCATAAATAATAATTATAAATACTTTTGATTAATTTATTTTGAAACAAATCATATCATAAACACTGCGAGTTTTGACAAATGGTTGTTACGTTGTGACAGAATAATGTAAGAGGCAGGTGACGTCGTCAAATATGAGCTCACGGACGAACCAAGGAGGATTCTATGTAGCGTGATTAAAAAGTCAAAACCTTGTGATAGAATCTATTTGGTCATTAATCTTTTTAGTATATTTTGTGACATTTCTATACTAAACTCATACATACACAACACAATATAGAATGAGGCCTAGTTACCTAACGAAACATAATAATAACATAAAGATACAGCAATGTTTGCCGAGGTCACTTTGTGGATGGGTGACCAATGCCATCTACATATAACAAACTTATTACCCGAAACATATTGAAAGCAGTGCGGAACTCTTTGTCTTAGTTGTTATTGATTGTTTACGATCACAGTAGCCGTATAGTGTAACTTCACACAAACTGCTTGTTAGAAGACGCTGGTCTTATAACATGGCAAGCATATTATTTATTCGTAATGTTACGCAATATAAAGTTATCTAAACAATAGAGAATACTGTACTACACAATATTTACGCTAACGAAATACAAAGTAATGTTTATTTACGAGTTTTAGCTGCAAAAGTCGAAATTAGGATATTTTTTCATGAAAATTAGCTATTTTACAATTTTTATGACAGTTAAAAGAAATGTAATTATTTTAAACTATGTAACTAACTTAAGGCTATATTTAATGCCTATATTTCTAGCAGAAATTTAAGGTACAGCATGTTAAAGCGTTAAATAAGGTCTCAAAAACAACGAATTTATTATACTTTGCAGTGTACGTCCACGCTTTAAGACAAAGGTCTTTTTTTATTTATACAAAATTAAGTTTATTCTAATACCTTTCCAACGCTGCAAACCGCATCTCTCTACCTCACATAGTTCACGAGATATAACGAATTAAAAGAACCCGAGTATCGGTTTACACCGACAGATTGCTACGGAGTTTACCTGCCTAGGAACAAATGGGTGGGTGGGCGGGGTTTTTTTTCGGAATTCCCCGGACTTTTAATTATCGGATCCGAACGCGAGTGGTATCATTGGCTTCGTCTTGATAATTTCTACCTGAATCAGTAAAAATATTAGGAACCATAGAACCAAAATACCGAGAAAACTTGATAAAAGCGTTTTTCTATGAAAAAATGTATGAAGATACCCCAAATGTAATATATGTTTACAAAGGGTAACAAGAAAACCTCTTAAAAAGCTAATAAAAAAGCCAAAACCTAACTGAAAAATCTGGGAAACTAAAAAAACTTATTATTTTGAAAATAAACTTGTATCACCAAACTAATATAATTCCATGTTTCTGATGCAAAGAATAACTAAAAAGAAGGCCAAATAAATTAAAAGAATATTTTAATACATAATTAAACAAAACCTATATTATTGAACACGGATTTTCTCATAAACATTGACCAAACATAACATTCGAAAGCCTAACCATCTCAACCCTAATTTTTGAAAAACGTACGTTTTGCGCAAGTTTTCTTTGGCAAAAATAGGTTCAAAAAAGTTAGCTTTGGCAAAGTTAGTTTCGAAAAAGTTAGGTTCGAAAAAGTTAGGTTTGAGAACAAATTTTGATAAATAAAAGCGGATTTTTTAAACCTAACTTTGAAAAACCTTACCATGTCAAACCTAACATTGCCAAACCTAACTTTTTCGAACCTAACTTTGCCAAACCTAACCTTACAAAATTTTATTTTGAAAAGCGTTCGTTTTGTGTAAGTTAGGTTTGGCAAAGTTAGGTTCGAAAAAGTTAGGTTTGGCAAAGTTAGGTTCGAAAAAGTTAGCTTTGGCAAAGTTAGTTTCGAAAAAGTAAGGTTCGAAAAAGTTAGGTTTGAGAACAAATTTTGATAAATAAAAGCGGATTTTTTAAACCTAACTTTGAAAAACCTTACCATGTCAAACCTAACATTGCCAAACCTAACTTTTTCGAACCTAACTTTGCCAAACCTAACCTTACAAAATTTTATTTTGAAAAGCGTTCGTTTTGTGTAAGTTAGGTTTGGCAAAGTTAGGTTCGAAAAAGTTAGGTTTGGCAAAGTTAGGTTCGAAAAAGTTAGGTTTGGCAAAGTTAGGTTCGAAAAAGTTAGGTTTGAAAACAAATTTTGATAAATAAAACCGATTTTGTCAAACCTAACTTTGAAAAACCTAACCATGTAAAACCTAACTATGTCAAACCTAGCATTGAAAAACCTAACTTTTTCGAACCTAACTTTGCCAAACCTAACCTTACAAAATTTTATTTTGAAAAGCGTTCGTTTTGTGTAAGTTAGGTTTGGCAAAGTTAGGTTCGAAAAAGTTAGGTTTGGCAAAGTTAGGTTCGAAAAAGTTAGCTTTGGCAAAGTTAGTTTCGAAAAAGTAAGGTTCGAAAAAGTTAGGTTTGAGAACAAATTTTGATAAATAAAAGCGGATTTTTTAAACCTAACTTTGAAAAACCTTACCATGTCAAACCTAACATTGCCAAACCTAACTTTTTCGAACCTAACTTTGCCAAACCTAACCTTACAAAATTTTATTTTGAAAAGCGTTCGTTTTGTGTAAGTTAGGTTTGGCAAAGTTAGGTTCGAAAAAGTTAGGTTTGGCAAAGTTAGGTTCGAAAAAGTTAGGTTTGGCAAAGTTAGGTTCGAAAAAGTTAGGTTTGAGAACAAATTTTGATAAATAAAACCGATTTTGTCAAACCTAACTTTGAAAAACCTAACCATGTAAAACCTATGTCAAACCTAACATTGAAAAACCTAACTTTTTCGAACCTAACTTTGCCAAACCTAACCTAACAAAATTTTTTTTTTGAAAAGCGTTCGTTTTATGTAAGTTAGGTTTGGCAAAGTTAGGTTCGAAAAAGTTAGGTTTGGCAAAGTTAGGTTCGAAAAAGTTAGGTTTGGCAAAGTTAGGTTCGAAAAAGTTAGGTTTGAAAACAAATTTTGATAAATAAAACCGATTTTGTCAAACCTAACTTTGAAAAACCTAACCATGTAAAACCTAACTATGTCAAACCTAGCATTGAAAAACCTAACTTTTTCGAACCTAACTTTGCCAAACCTAACCTTACAAAATTTTATTTTGAAAAGCGTTCGTTTTGTGTAAGTTAGGTTTGGCAAAGTTAGGTTTGGCAAAGTTAGGTTCGAAAAAGTTAGGTTTGGCAAAGTTGGGTTCGAAAAAGTTAGGTTTGAGAACAAATTTTGATAAATAAAACCGATTTTGTCAAACCTAACTTTGAAAAACCTAACCATGTAAAACCTATGTCAAACCTAACATTGAAAAACCTAACCATGTAAAACCTATGTCAAACCTAACATTGTAAAACCTAACTTTTTCGAACCTAACTTTGCCAAACCTAACTTACATAAAACGAACGCTTTTCAAAAAAAAAAATTTGTTAGGTTAGGTTTGGCAAAGTTAGGTTCGAAAAAGTTAGGTTTTTCAATGTTAGGATTGACATAGGTTTTACATGGTTAGGTTTTTCAAAGTTAGGTTTGACAAAATCGGTTTTATTTATCAAAATTTGTTCTCAAACCTAACTTTTTCGAACCTAACTTTGCCAAACCTAACTTTTTCGAACCTAACTTTTCCAAACCTAACTTACATAAAACGAACGCTTTTCAAAAAAAAATTTTTGTTAGGTTAGGTTTGGCAAAGTTAGGTTCGAAAAAGTTAGGTTTTTCAATGTTAGGTTTGACATAGGTTTTACATGGTTAGGTTTTTCAATGTTAGGTTTGACATAGGTTTTACATGGTTAGGTTTTTCAAAGTTAGGTTTGACAAAATCGGTTTTATTTATCAAAATTTGTTCTCAAACCTAACTTTTTCGAACCTAACTTTGCCAAACCTAACTTTTTCGAACCTAACTTTGCCAAACCTAACTTAAATAAAACGAACGCTTTTCAAAAAAAAAATTTTGTTAGGTTAGGTTTGGCAAAGTTAGGTTCGAAAAAGTTAGGTTTGGCAAAGTTAGGTTCGAAAAAGTTGGGTTTGGCAAAGTTAGGTTCGAAAAAGTTAGGTTTGAAAACAAATTTTGATAAATAAAACCGATTTTGTCAAACCTAACTTTGAAAAACCTAACCATGTAAAACCTAACTATGTCAAACCTAGCATTGAAAAACCTAACTTTTTCGAACCTAACTTTGCCAAACCTATCCTTACAAAATTTTATTTTGAAAAGCGTTCGTTTTGTGTAAGTTAGGTTTGGCAAAGTTAGGTTTGGCAAAGTTAGGTTCGAAAAAGTTAGGTTTGGCAAAGTTGGGTTCGAAAAAGTTAGGTTTGAGAACAAATTTTGATAAATAAAACCGATTTTGTCAAACCTAACTTTGAAAAACCTAACCATGTAAAACCTATGTCAAACCTAACATTGAAAAACCTAACCATGTAAAACCTATGTCAAACCTAACATTGAAAAACCTAACTTTTTCGAACCTAACTTTGCCAAACCTAACTTACATAAAACGAACGCTTTTCAAAAAAAAAAATTTGTTAGGTTAGGTTAGGTTAGGTTAGGTTAGGTTAGGTTAGGTTAGGTTAGGTTAGGTTAGGTTAGGTTAGGTTAGGTTTTTTTTTTTTTTTTTTTTTTTTTTATTGAACTTTGTTTTCGAATTAGTAAAGTTTTATGTTTCGCATTGTGTTAGTTACGGCAGCTCACGCTATTTGATACGTTTACTGCCGCAACCCTTGATGTCACATAGTTGTAATTTTGGACTTAATATTGGTTGAGCAAAGAATGCTACATAAATACGATAAAATATTATTAATAGATACAGTATTCATATGTTTACGTTAAGTTGTTTCGCATTGTGTTAGTTACGGCAGCTCACGCTATTTGATACGTTTGCTGCCGCAACCCATGATGTTACATAGTTGTAATTTGTCTTATTTGTGGTTTAGCAAAGAGTGTAACGATAAATATGATAAATTGATACAATATATATATACTTTATGTAAGGAAAGTTTCTATTTCGCATTGTGTTAGTTGCGGCAACTCGCGCTATTTGATACGTTTGCTGCCGCAACCCGTGATGTCACATAGTTGTAATTTGTCTCATTTTTGGTTTAGCAAAGAGTGTAACGATAAATATGATAAGAAGATACAATATGCTTATAAATACGTTAAGTTGTTTCACATTGTGTTGGTTGCGGCAGCTCACGCTATTTGATACGTTTGCTGCCGCAACCTGTGATGTCGCATAGTGGTAATTTTGGACTCATTTCTTTTTTGAGCCGAGAATGCTACATAAATACGATAAATATAATAAAAGATACAAAATAAATATATATAAGTTGAGTGGTTTCGCATTGCGTTGGTTGCGGCAGCTCACGCTATTTGATACGTTTGCTGCCGCAACCGGTGATGTCATGTTAGATTGATCTACGAGTATGTTTCGCTGCAAAATTTTTAATGTGTAGCTTATCCATAATGGGTACGGGTAATTATTTTTATTTTAAGTGATTTGACTCGAGGGCAAATGTTGGAGGTGGCTGTGTGTCCGGTGTCATGGGTAGTTTTGTACTTGGTGTTGTGTTGCAGGCAGTTGTAACACTTGGGAGTGCCTTTCTTCTCGCGCAGAGGGCAGTTGGTGGTGGCGTGCCCCTCCTCCGAGCAGTAAGAGCAGGGTGCCTGAGTCGCGGTACATTTGGTTTGAATGTGACCGAACTGCAGGCATTTCCTGCATTGGAGGAATGTCGAGAAGTCTTCGACGTGTACCCGCTGGTGGTCGACGCAGACACGCTTCATGTCAAGTATTTTGCGCCATACGGCGGGCTTGGCTATGAGGACGGCGTTGTACAGTTTAGGATGACGGTTGTTTCTTTTGAATGCAAGCCGCAAATCGTCGCTATCTACCGCAAGGGCAGTCAGCTCCTCATTTTGGCCGCGAATAACGTCAACCAGCTCTTCTGATGGCGTATCCAATGATATCCCCTTGAGGATAAGCATTGGCATCAGGAGCTTGGCCGGTTCAGCTGTGACTTGTGAGGACGTTTGCAACTTCTTGAGGGTTTCATCGCGCTGTTGCTCAGTCTCAAACTCCACTCGCAACTTATTATTTGACACGGTCTGTATTCTAGACGGTGCGTACGATGTGGTGCGGAAACTGGCGGCATTTTTGAAGGACTGCACTACATCCTGGCGAGTCTGGGACGTGCTGGCGCCCTGCGGCGCAACGATGAGTGCAGGTTTATTAGGCGGTGGTGGTTTGATTGTTGGACGAAGGGTCGGGACGCTCGCTGCCTGCGCATAAGACCTCGGTGCGGGTGTGATTGGCTTCGCGATCGTGGCGAGGTGCTTACTCAGTTCCTCGCGCACGCAGGTTGCAATTTCCTGTCGCAGGTTTCCATTTTGGGACGCGCAGATTTCCTGCGGGGCGGAGAAGGTGGGTAATTTTGCGGCCACACACCGGATTTCATTCGCCGCAGTAGTGATGAGTCGCTTGTTGATGGCTGTAACGTTTTTACCTTCGGCGATAGCAGCCGTGATGCACTCAGCGAGTTTATTTAACGTGCTTATGCACGACTCGGTGCAAGTTGCATCTGCAGCAGTCGCCGGGAGGGACGGGACTTCACCGCTAGACGGTGCCATCTTGCTGTTCACTAAACACTATTTTTAGTGTTTTTTTTTTTTTTTTTTTTTTTTTTTTTTTTTTTTTTTTTTTTTTTTTTTTTTTTTTTTTTTTTTTTTTTATACACTATTTTTAGTGTTGTGGTGGCTCCCAGTCGAGTAAAAGAGCGCCGGTGAGAGCCAAAATGCTCACAACGGGCCCAGGATACACGAGGGATTGAATTTAGAAAATGAAAAATTTTGAAGTGCTAGACCGGAATTGCCTTCCTTTTCCTATACAGAGCTTAAAAATGATAAAAGGGCGGGTGGGCGGGCAATTTTTTGCGTTTTTTTTTGCGAGCTAGCCGCACGTGAGTGGTGTCGTTAGCTGCGTCTCGGCGAGAGCTAGCTAACCGTGTAATAAAATAAGGTGAGTCTAATATAAAATTTTAAAGTTATGGTCAAAAAACAGATTTTTCAGTACAAAATTTAGAGTTATTTATGCAGAATTACTATTTAAATGCCAAAACTGGTGGTTTCGAGGCGCACAAAGCGTTCTAGACACCAGCCCCGACAGGTGAGCAAAGTTGAATCGCCAATCGGTGCAATTAATTAGCGCAAAACAATGAAATTTAATGAATTTAATCAAAAATAGGTTTATTTAGGACAATTTTATGTTATTATATCAAATTATTTCGCACCTAGACGGTATAAAACGCGCCTAGGGGTTGGACGGAGCCAAGGTAAGGTGATAGAAACGAAAACGGCGCAGAAGTACGAAGTTTCTTCTAAAAGTGTTTTCGGTTAGGTTAGGTTAGGTTAGGTTAGGTTAGGTTAGGTTAGGTTAGGTTAGGTTAGGTTAGGTTAGGTTAGGTTCCCGGACCCGCGGGAGTGGTGCATCCTGCGGGAGAGGGGTTGCTGGACCCCTACCGGGCGCGTCCCTAGGTTGCGGATAAGGGCATGCCGCACAGTGCGGTACCGGTTTACCGGCGCGGACAATTCCAGCAGCGGGGTCGCTCCTCAGCCTGAGGATGCGACAGCCGCGGCGGGTCTGGCCAGTGTCAACTGCTGGCTAGACATCGCGGCCTGTCGGCGTCTCGGACGTATTCCGAGTAGCGGCGGCGGGCGGTGAGTCTGCCCACATTCTTGTGGGTGGACGGCGGGGTCTGTTCTGTCCAGACCGCCGCGTGGTGGACACCAGCTGGCGTCTCGGACTCATTCCGGGTAGCGGCAGCGGGTGTAGTGCTCTCTCATCCTTATCTCTTGCGAGGGAACGGGTGAGATGAGCGGTCGTGCGAGTCCGGTCCGTGTTTACTGCGGGCCGGATATCGCAACCTGCCGGCGTCTCGGACGTACTCCGAGTAGCGGCGGCAGGCGTTGGGTCTGCCCACTTTTCCATTTGGTGGGCGGACGGCGGGGGCCTATCTGTCCAGGTCTCCGCGTGTTGTTTGACCTACTGGCGTCTCGGACTTATTCCGAGTAGCGGCAGTGGGTCGCTCTCTCTCCGTTCCCCATGCACGCGGGGGACGGTCGAGTGGAGCTGTTGGGCGAGTTCGGTTAGTGGTTTTGCTGGCCGGACATCGCGGCCCGCTGGCGTCCTGGACTCATTCTGGGTAGCGGTTTCGGGCGGAGGGCTTCCTTCTCCTGACCTTCTTTTTGGGGGGGATGGGGGAGGTGGCGGTTTGGTCAGTGGTTTTGCTGGCCGAACATCGTGGCCCACCGGCGTCTTGGACGTTATCCGAGTAGCGGTGGTGGGCGGTGTGTCTGCCCATTTTTGTGGGTAAGACGGCGGGGTCTGGTTCTGTCCAGATCGCTGCGCGTTGGGCGATCGTTTTCGGTCGCGGCCCGCTGGCGTCTCGGATATTCCGGGCAACGGCAGCGGGTGGAGTTTGTCCTCCTCTCTCTCTGTTGAGAGATTGGGGGGGCATTCGCGGGCGGCGGGCCCGATTCGTCGGGCGTGACCACGGTCACCGTCGGCCAACCCGTAAGTCTGTCCTTTTCAGGACGGGACCGGGGGCCGCCTTTCTTTACAGGAGTAGAGGAGGGGGGCTACGTGGAAGAAAACCACTATAATAAATTACCCTGAAGCCTACGCATTGATGCCCGGCAAGGGGCTGCATGGCGGGGGGGAACTCCGTCGTGAGGGCATCACACAAAACAAAAATGGACGAAAAGACAGATATCATAAACCCTCAGCAAGCGGGTAGGGAGGCCTCAGGCCGAACAGAATCCCGTGACTCTTCGGAGTTCAGGCGCACGTATTTGCTGGCGCCAATATCTGCCTCGGGGAGTGGGGAAACTCACGATCCGTTTTTGGGAGGAGGGAGGAGGGTGACTCGGTCTGCGAGCAGCAGCTTGAGTCACGTGGAGTACATGACGGGAGAGCCTCGAGTGGTGCTCGAGAGGCTCGTCATGGACGAGGAGGCGGCGACGACCACCAGTCGCCCTGAGGGGGAGGAGGCGACGACCACCAGTCGCCCTGAAGGAGAGGCAATGGAGCTTGAGGTGCCGGCGTCTTGCCGGTCCCGAGACAGCTCTGTTGCAGGGAAGCACGGCCGGAAACGTCCACGACGTAGTTCGGCCGGTGAGGACGACGTGGGTGACCGCGCCGCTTCGGGCTGCGAGAGCGATGCCTCATTAGCATCGTCGACGCGGTCCCGCGGTTGTGTTACCCACGGTCGTTACGTGGGGCTCCACCGACAGCGCGAGTTGTACAGGGCGCTCGCCGCTGAAGCGGCGCAGACACCTGACGCCCGTGCGTCGGTCGAGAAGGCGGAGGAGGAGAGGCAGAGGAGGGAGGCTCGTGCGGCTGCCCGGGACCTCATTAGTTCCGGCTCGCAGTCGACCGACCCCTCCGCTGTAAAGGAGCGCATTGACAGTAGTCTCCTGTCGATCTTGGAGGTAGCGTGCACCTCCAAGAATATCAAGGGGACCTACATCAGGCGACTCAAAGACGCGGTGGACCACATTCAGGAGGGCATTCGCTCCCTGACGAGCTCCACCTGCGTGGAAAAGCTGCTGGCCGAGAATGCTCGGCTGAGCAAAGAGGTCGAAGACCTCAGGGGCCAGATGCTCGTGGTACGCGAGCAGGCCCCTGCAGCGTTCGACACTGCGGAGTTTCAGCGGTCCATCATGTTGTCGGTCGGGACAATGATGGACGCCAAGCTGGCTGGGGTAAAGGAGCGGCTTCCGCCGGAGAGGGTTTTACGCCCGCCCCTGGCGGCGGACAGGCGAAGCTGTGCGGAGGTTGTGGGCAGAGGGCCTAAACCAGCCGCAAAGCAGCCCGCCAAGCCCGAACCCAAGCAGCCTTCAAAAGCGGCTAAGAAGCCGAAGTCGGCACCAAAGCCGACTCCCGGACCGGCACCAAAGCCGACTCCCGGACCTGCCCCCAAGCCGGCTCCCAGGCCGGCTCCAAGGGCGGCTCCCAGGTCGGCTCCCAGGTCGGCTCCAAAGGCTGCCGCTGCCAAGCCTGCTCCAAAACCGGCTTCAAGACCGGCACCCAAACCTGCTGCACCAAAGCAGAGTGCGCGTGTCGCTGAGGCCGGAGGCTGGACCGAGGTCTCACGGCGGAAAAGGGTGAGGAACAGGGTCAGGACAGAGGCCCCCAAACCCAGGACCGCCGGAAAGACCAAGTCCAAGAAGCAGACTGGCAAACAGAGGAGGAAGCTGGCCCAGAGACAGCGGCGTGCGGCTCAGACGCCCGCCGTTGTCCTGACGATCGAGCCTGAGGCTGCCAGCCGGGGTCTGACGTACGCTCAGGTCCTCGACAGGGCACGGCGGCATATCAATGTCGCCGAGCTGGGGATCGACATGACAGTCGATCCCATAAGGATAAAAAGGTCCCAGACGGGAGCTCGAGTTCTCGAGCTTCCGAAGAAGCTGAGCCCTGAGGGGGCAGACCTTATGGCTGAGCAGCTCAAGGCCATCTACGAGGATGGCACAGTGAGGGTCCACAGACCACTCAAGTGCG
Organism: Autographa gamma; assembly: GCA_905146925.1. NCBI lineage: Eukaryota > Metazoa > Arthropoda > Insecta > Lepidoptera > Noctuidae > Autographa > Autographa gamma. The sequence continues at coordinate 76,371 of LR989878.1, read as the reverse complement.
CGGAGCTCCGGGTGACAGACCTGGATGACTCCGTCACTAAGGAGGACCTCACTGCTGCCGTCGTGGCGAAGGGCCAGTGTCCTCCTGCCACGGTGACGGTCGGAGAGCTTAGGCTGGGCCCCGGGGGCATGTTCACCGCCCTGGTGAAGTGCCCGCTGGTTGCTGCACCTAAGCTCATAACGACGAGGACCAAGAAGTTCCTGGTTGGTTGGAGCTCCGCTCGCGTGGTGCAACTTGCAGCACGGCCCATGAAGTGTTTCCGATGCCTGGAGATCGGACACACTAGGGCCGTGTGCACCAGCGAGACGGACCGTAGCGGGCTGTGCTACAGGTGTGCACAGCCTGGCCACAAAGCGGCATCTTGTAGTGAGCCCGCCAAATGCCCGATCTGCGTGCAGAGGGGGCGCAAGGCGGACCACCAGATGGGCAGCCGGGGATGTGCTCCCCCGGCCCCGACCAGGAACAAGAGGGCCTCAGTACGGCCCCAAAATGACGCGGCGAGGGCGCAGGCTGCGCCCCGCACGGAGGAGATGATGGAGTCGTAATGGACCAAGTCCGTCCACATCTCTTCCTCCAGGGGAACATCAACCACTGCGCCGGTGCCCAGGATCTCCTCCTGCAAGCACTGGCGGAGTGGGAGATAGACGTTGCGGTGGTGGCGGAGCCCTATTTTGTCCCTCCCCGGCCCAACTGGGCGGGGGACCTTGACGGGTCCGTCGCTGTCGTCGCCGCAACAGGCACGAGTTCCCAGCCCCTACACACCATCCGTAGGGGCTCTGGATATGTCGCTGCGTCATGGGGGCCGTACGCCGTCATCGGGACGTACTTCTCCCCGAACAGGGGTCTCTCCGAGTTCGAGTCGTTTATGGCCGAGCTGGAGGCCCTTGTTCGGTTGCTGACACCCCGCCCGGTCATTCTGCTAGGGGACCTCAATGCCAAGAGCACGGCTTGGGGGGAACCGGCAACAGACCGGCGCGGGGAACTACTGGAGGAGTGGGCTCTAGGTTTGGACTTTGTCCTACTAAACCGGGGTCACACCCAGACTTGCGTCCGGCATAATGGCGGGTCCATTGTGGACCTGTCGTTTTGCTCCCCGGCCATTGCCGGGCGCATCAACGACTGGCGCGTCGTTGTAGGGATGGAGACGCTGTCCGATCACAGGTACATTCGGTTCAGCGTCTCTCCCTCCGGGGGGCCCAGGGTTCGGCCGACCCCGAACTCAGGCCCTCCACGATGGGCCCTAAAGAAACTTGATAGGGAACTGCTGATCGAGGCGGCAATCGTCAGTGACTGGTGCGCACCACCGTCGGGTCTCTCGATTGACGACGAGGCGGAGCTGTTCCGCAGAACGCTTACGCTGGTATGCGACGCAGCGATGCCTCGCGTCCGGAGAAGACCCAACAGACGGGCAGTCTACTGGTGGTCGCCAGAGATCGCAGTGCTTAGGGAGGCGTGTGTTGAGGCGCAACGCCGGTACACACGCCATCGCTCTAGGCACAGGGACGAGGCTGCGGAGGCCCCTCTTTACAGGGCCTACCGCACGGCCAGATCGAACCTCCGCCTGGCCATTCTGCAGGCGAAGGCCGCAGCAAGGCAGGAGATGTACGAGGAGCTGAACCGGGATCCGTGGGGTCGCCCGTACCTGGCGGCGCGGAATAAACTTCGCGTCGCAGCGCCCCCGATTACGGAGTCCATGGAGCCTCAGCTCCTCCGGAACATCGTTTCGTCCCTGTTCCCATCCCACCGGACTGACTTTATCCCTCCAGCTATGGGTACCGCGTTTTCGCGGGAACAGCTGGAGGAGATAACCGAAGGAGAGTTCGAGGCGTGTACCCAACGCCTCCGAACGAAGACGACTGCTCCTGGACCTGACGGGGTACCGGCTCGGGCTATTGCCTTGGCTGTGGGTCCCCTAAAGGACCGGCTGCGGGGTCTCTTCAACGCCTGTTTAGTGGCGGGGAGATTCCCCAAAGTCTGGAAGACGGGGCAGCTCGTCCTCCTTCGCAAGGAGACACGACCGGCCGACTCGCCCTCGGGCTACCGGCCTATCGTCCTGCTGGACGAGGCGGGCAAGCTCTTTGAGCGCGTCATCGCCGCCCGCATCGTTCGGCATCTGACGGGCACGGGGCCCGACTTGTCGGCCTCCCAGTTCGGCTTCAGGGCGGGGCGCTCTACGCTGGACGCCCTGAGCCACGTCAAAAAGTTCGCCACGGAGGCTGCGGCGCGGGGAGGAATGGCGCTAGCGGTGTCGCTCGACATCGCGAACGCCTTCAACTCGCTGCCGCACCAGTGCATAGAGTCGGCGCTTCGTTACCACGGGGCGCCCCTCTATCTCCAGCACATCGTGGCGGACTACCTGCGCGACAGACATGTCGCGTACTCCGGAGTGATGGGCCCGCAACTGCAACCCACCGGGCGCGGTGTTCCGCAGGGGTCAGTCCTAGGACCTCTCTTGTGGAACATCGGGTACGATTGGGTGCTTCGCGGCGCCCTCCTCAGTCAGACGGAGGTCGTCTGCTATGCAGACGACACCCTGGTGCTGGTCAGAGGGACCACCCAGGAGGAGTGCATCCGGCGTGCTACCTGCGGCGTACAACTCGTCGTAGGTCGCATCCGGATGCTTGGATTGGATGTCGCTCTGGGGAAGACCGAAGCACTTTTGCTACACGGCCCCCGGAGTAGACGTACGGATTCGTGCCTAACGGTGGAGGACGCGAGGATCCCACTGACGGGCACGATGAAGTACCTCGGACTGGTTCTCGACGGGCGGTTGAGCTTCCGGGAGCATTTTCAGCGGTTGGCGCCGAGGCTTCGGTCCGCCGCTGCAGCCCTCGGAAGGCTCCTGCCGAATGTCGGGGGCCCCGACGTTGGGTGTCGCCGTCTCTACGCCTCGGTCATTCGATCGATGGCTCTGTACGGCGCACCCATTTGGAGTGACCGACTGACGGCCGATAACCGGGCGGTCCTACTTGGTTTGCAGCGTGCTGTTGCCAACAGGATCGTCCGGGCCTACCGGACCGTCGGTCATGAAGCCGCGTGTGTCTTGGCTGGGACACCGCCTTGGGATCTGGACGCGAAGGTGCTAACGGACCTTTACACCCGTTGCACCGAGCTCCGGTCCCGGGGTACCGACCCCCTTGCGAGGCAGCGCGAGCTATGGCGCAGACAGGCCCGTCTCGTCACCATGCGGAATTGGGAGCTTCGGCTCGCGAGACCGTTGGCGGGACGGGTCACCATTGAAGCGATCCGCCCACATCTTCAACCGTGGGTGGAGAGGCGGTACGGTTTATTGACCTACCGCCTCACGCAGATTCTGACCGGGCACGGGGCCTTTGGCCATTACCTGTGCCGGGTCGCCAGGAGGGAAGGGACCACGGCTTGCCACCAGTGCGGCGCCGGTGACGACACCGCGCTGCACACTCTGGCCGTGTGTCCCAACTTCGATGAGCCTCGCGCCGTTCTCCAGGCGGCGCTGGGAGGCGTGGACGTCTCCGCGCTGTCGGCTGTTGTCGCAGCCGCGCTCAGCAGTCGCACAGCGTGGGACGCGCTGTCCTCCTTCTGTGAGACCGTCATGTCCCAGAAGGAGGCGGCGGAGCGCGCTCGGGAGGACGACCCCGACGCGCCCCAGATACGCCGACGTCGAGTGGGGCGGCGCAGAGCCGCGCATGAGCGCGATCTCCCGCCCTAACTAGGGTCCTGGGCGACAGGCACGGGGGTGCATGTCGTCCGACTATAGGACCCACGACGGGGAGCCACATTTCGTAGCATCGGGTGTGGTTCCAATAGGAGGCGGAGAGGCCGAAGCCTTTACACTTCGGCCTCCAATCACGAAAGTGAGCCATCGGCTTATTGGCCGATGGATCCCCGCAGTTGGCGCGTGACGAATTGCAACGCATTACCACGCGCCAACACCAAACGCGGATGACGGTGCACGGCGGTTTAGGTTTAGTCAGTAAGAGTCTGACACTACCCATCCACTCCCCCGAGTGGGTGGGTGTCCATGAGGATTCCCCCGCCTGATCAAAAAAAAAAAAAAAAAAAAAAAAAAAAAAAAAAAAGGTTAGGTTAGGTTAGGGCTCCCTATCTGCGCTCTGCTGCAGCAGAGTGCACGACCAGGGAGCGAGGTGGGGAAGACGGGTTCCCGCGGCGTGTACGTCGCGGTGACCGAGGTGGGAAAGACCGCGGGTTGCTCCTCAACCTGCGGTTTAAGGGCATCCGTGGCGAGGTGCCGGGTGGTGGGTAGGCTTAGTTTAGGTTAGGGGATTAAAAAAAAAAAAAAAAAAAAAAAAAAAAAAAAAAAAAAAAAAAAATATAGTTTTAGTTTTAGTTTGTAGACACCGAGCAGCGGGCGGTTTATCCTGCACCGGAGGCATCTGCGGGCCTCGGGAGACCTAAATACCCTCCCAAAAAGAGCGGCCGCATCGCCTTGGGGAAGCGATGTGAGTAGTACCCAAATTTTTATATGATAATGTCGGACAGAGAATCAACTTTGTCATGCGCTCCGGCTGACGCCCGGCGCTCGCAGGTATCCGGGCCTGCGAGTGTTAAATTGACTACCGATGGATGCGCAGGGGTAGGCGACCAGGCCCCTGTAGCGGATGTGGCTACTGGAAGCAGTTTTGCGTCATGCGACCCGGTTGACGCCCGGCGCTCGCAGGTTCCCGGGCCTGCGAGTGTTAAATTGGTTACCGACGGTTGCGCAGGGACGTCTTCCATAAGGAAGCGTCCAGTGAGCCGGTCCTCAGACGAGGAAGGCCTGCCGGCCCCCAAGTTGCCAACTTCTAGGAGGGGTCGGCCGGCATCGAGAGGAGCGAGTGCTTCGCAGCCGCGGAGGGATGGGCGCGGGCGTTTTGTGCGCGCCAGTGCCTCGGCGGCTAGCGAGGCTGAGAGTGACGTGGGGGTCACCACGGAGGACCCTGGCGATGGCGGTGACAGCTGTGCCTCGCTAGGGAGCTCAAAGGCGGAGCTCAACGCCGCCAAGAGGGAGCAGCGCAAAGCCGTCGCGGCCGACGAAGTGTCGGAAATGGCCCGACGCGCACGCGAGCGACGTGCTACTCTGGCGGCGGAAGGGGGAGAGCCTTCAGCGGTGGCCTTGAGCCAGCTGGCTCTCGACGGGGTGGACTTAGTCCTGAAGGTTGCCACTAAGTCTGGCAGCCTGAAGGGCACTTTCACCCGTGGCTTAAAAGAGGCTGCCGCGGACATCCGGGAGGCGGTTGGCATCCTCCTCAGCAGGACGGCCTCTGACGAGGTCGCGAAGCTGCAGGAGGAGAACAGCCGCCTCCGGCGTGACCTAGAGGACCTCCAGCGGCAAGTCGCTGCGCTGAGCGAGCAGCAGCAGCGACGCTCGTCCGCCGATGCCGCGCCAGTGGTGGCCCCTACTCCCGCACAGGGTCCGGCAATCGCTCGTACCGACGATGAGGTCGAGCGCATTGTCCGGATCTGCATGCTCCAGTGCGGGAGCATGATGAATGCCCGGTTAGAGGCGATTTCTCGGCGTCTCCCACCGGAAACCCTCCGTCCGCCCTTAGCGGCCGACGCACGGAGGACTGGGGAGCCGCCGAGACTCTCGCCTCAGAAGAGGAAGCCCGCGGAGGGAACGAAAAGGCCCGCGGAGGGCGCAAAAAGGCCCGCGGAGGGAGCCCCCACGAGCGAGCCCACGACTGCCGGGTCTAAGGGTGAGACCTGGGCGAAAGTCGTGGGCCGTAAGAAGGCCCGCAAAGCCGCCAAGAAGGCCGCGGCCGCGGCACGCGCCTCCAGCCGTACCGCAAATACGGTTGCGCGGCCTGTGGGACGGACTGAGAAAGGTGGACGCAAGGGGCCGACCGTGCATGCCGTGCATACCCCGCGCTCTGAAGCTGTGGCGCTCACGCTACAGCCCGGGGCTGCGGAGCGCGGTGTGACTTACCGGTCGGTCATTGCGGAGGCCAAGGCCAAGATCAGATTGTCGGATCTTGGTCTTCAGTCCGTCACCGTCAGGCAGGCTGCCACGGGTGCGCGGCTGTTCGAGGTGGCTGGCGCTGCAAGCGGCAGCGTGGAAAAGGCGGACGCTCTGGCCGCCAAGATGAGGGAAGTCCTCAACCCTGAGGACGTCCGGGTCTCCAGACCGGTGAAAACCGCAATGGTGCGGATCACTGATCTGGATGACTCGGTGACCTCAGAAGAGGTGGTGGCGGCCGTTGCCCGAAGCGGCGAGTGTCCGCCGGACAGCGTGCGGGTCGGCGAAATACGCGCCGATGCCACTGGACTCGGCGTGGTCTGGGTTCGGTGCCCTGTGGCATCGGCGAAGAAGATCGCCGACAGGGGCGAATTGCTGGTGGGCTGGGTTGCAGCGGGAGTAAAACTCCTGCAGCCCCGGGCTCTGCGGTGCTTCCGGTGCCTGGAAAAGGGGCACGTCCGGGCAAAGTGCACCGCCGAGGTCGACCGTAGCGATCTGTGCTATCGCTGCGGTCAGCCCGGCCACAAGGCGGCCCAGTGTTCCGCGGCCCCCAACTGCATCTTGTGTTCAGTTGCGGGGAAGCCAGCGGGACACCTAGCGGGCGGAGGGGCCTGTGGCGCGCCTGCCAGCAAGGCGCAAAAGAAAAAGAAGGGGGGCTCTAAGCCTGCCGGGGAAACCTCGCCTCCCCCGCAGGCTAGTAGCTCCGCGGCCGACTCCCGGCACAGGACTGTTGCCGAGGGAATGGAGTGTCAGTAATGGCACAAAAACATTTCCTCCAGGGCAACATCAACCACTGTGCCAGAGCTCAGGATCTTTTGCTCCAGAGCATGGCAGAGTGGTCGATTGACGTGGCTGTGGTCGCCGAGCCGTACCTCATCCCCGCCCGTGAAAACTGGCTGGGGTGCGCTGACGGTTTGGTGGCCATTATTGGCGAGACTCTGATCGACCCGTCTAGGGGCCGTGGCTGGGTTGCTGCGGTCTCGGGCGGCATCGTCATTGTGGGGGCGTACTTCTCCCCCAACAAGAGTCTCGCCGACTTTGAGGGTTTCCTTGTCGAGTTGGGCGCCGTCGTAGGCCGCTACCACCCTCGTCCCGTTCTTGTGCTCGGGGATCTCAACGCCAAGTCATCGGCGTGGGGATCTCCGGTCACTGACCTTCGGGGCGAGGTGCTGGAGGAGTGGGCGGTTGCGACAGGCCTGGTCGTCCTGAATCGGGGTTCGGAATTTACGTGCGTGCGACAGCGGGGCGGGTCGATAGTGGACGTTTCGTTCGCTAGCCCCTCTGTCGCCGGCCGGGTCCGCGACTGGCGTGTCGCTGTGGAGGTGGAGACGCTATCGGACCACCGGTATATCCGGTTCGACGTCTCTGCCCAGACCACGGGCGGCCGCCATCCAACAACCCCGATCAACGACGGCCCGCGTTGGGCGCTTAAGCGCATCAACAGGGAACTACTCGAGGAAGCAGCCTTAGTCCAGTCCTGGACCTGGGAGTCGGCGACGGACGGCCCCGTCGACGTCGAGGCGGTGGCGCTGCGGTTTCGCGGGGCGATGACGCAGATCTGCGACGCGTCCATGCCCCGTGTCCGCCAACAGTCCGCAAGGCGCCGGGTGTACTGGTGGACCACCGAGATCGCGCAATTGCGCGTGGCGTGCGTTGCGGCCCGCCGCCGGTACGCCCGATACCGCAGACGGCGTCGACGGGATTCCGCCGAGGAGGACGCGCTGTATGAGGTGTACCGCGCGTCCAAGGAGACTCTGTGGCTGGCCATCGGCGACTCAAAGTCGCGTGCCAGGGAGGAGCTGCTGGGGTCCCTAGATCGGGACCCGTGGGGGCGTCCCTACCGCTGGGTAAGGGGCAAGTTGCGTCCCTGGGCGCCCCCACTGACGCAGACCATGCAGCCCCAGCTGCTGGAGGTGGTGGTGGAGACCCTCTTCCCTGTGCGAGTGGGACATGTTCCCCCGCCGATGGCATCGCCCTCAGCCACAGACTCTCCGGAAGAGGAGAGCACCGATGTCCCCGAGGTGACGCAAGAGGAGACGAGAGCGGCCGTGTCGCGACTCCGGGCGAAGAGCACAGCGCCCGGACCCGACGGAGTTCCTGGCCGAGCTCTCGTCTTGGCTCTGAAGGAGCTAGAGCCCCAGCTGAGGGGGCTCTTCACGGCATGTCTCGAGCGGGGTCAGTTTCCCGGCGTATGGAAGGAGGGGAGGCTGGTCCTGCTCAGAAAGGAGGGGCGCCCTGCGGACTCACCGTCCGCGTATCGGCCCATAGTGCTGCTTGACGAGGCGGGCAAACTGTTCGAGCGGATTATCGCGGATCGCCTCGTCAGCCACTTGTGTAGAGAGGGGCCGGACCTGGACGAGAACCAGTTCGGTTTTCGTCGGGGGCGCTCCACCATAGACGCAATCATGCGCGTGAGGGCCCTGGCGGAGGAGACGGTGTCCCGGGGTGGGGTGGTGTTGGCGGTGTCTTTAGACATCTCCAACGCATTCAACACCCTACCCTGGAGCTGCATTCGGGAGGCGCTGAAATACCATCGCGTGCCTCCCTACCTCCGCCGTACAGTAGGGGCTTATCTGGAGGACAGATGCGTCACCTATCGGGGACGTGACGGTGCTGCTCGGCACTTCATGTCGTGCGGTGTTCCACAGGGATCGGTCTTGGGACCGCTCCTGTGGAGCATCGGATACGACTGGGTGCTGAGAGGTGAGCTCCCGTCGGGTGCAGACCTGACGTGTTATGCGGACGACACGCTTGTCACTGCCCGGGGGAGCTCACTTAGGGAAGCGACGTTGATGGCCACGGCTGCGGTGTCACAGGTGGTGAACCGCATCCGGCGCCTGGGCCTGGAGGTGGCCCTAAACAAGTCGGAGGCCATAGTGTTTCATGGCCCCCGACGGGCGCCGGCGCCGGGATCACACATTGTGGTCGGTGGGGCTCGGATAGCTGTCGGGCACACCATGAAGTACCTGGGATTGGTGCTCGACAGCCGGTGGGAATTCGGGCCTCACTTCCGGCGGCTAGCGCCCAAGCTGATGGGCGCGGCGGGCGCGCTTTCAACGTTGCTTCCCAACATGGGGGGCCCGAGCGCCGCCTGTAGGCGGTTGTACGTGGGAATCGTGCGGTCTATAGCCCTTTACGGGGCTCCCGTTTGGGCGCTAGACCTGACGGCCAGCACTCTCGCCATTCTGCGAAAGCCGCAGAGGGCGATGGCCGTCAGAGTCGCCCGCGGGTACCGCACGATTTCCTACGAGGCGGCTTGTGTCCTGGCCGGATCCCCGCCCTGGGACCTGGAGGCGAAAGTACTCGCGTCATTGTACCGATGGCGCGAGGAAGAGCGGGCGCGGGGCTCGACGCCGGTGCAGCGGCAGATCGAGCTGCGCCGAGGAGAGCTCCGTCAGGTCCTGGTGGCGGAATGGCGGCAAAGGCTTCTGCGCCCTGCCGCCGGCCTCGCTACCGTCGAGGCGATCCGGCCGGTACTCAACGACTGGCTCGGGAGAAGGCACGGTTCCCTGTCGTTTAGGGTGACGCAGGTGCTGTCGGGGCATGGGTGCTTCGGCAAGTACCTGTGTCGCATGGGCAGGGAGCCGGACGCTCGGTGCCACCACTGCGTCCATTGCGGGGAGGACACGGCGCAACACACGCTCTCTGAGTGTGTAGCTTGGGAGGAGCAGCGCCGTGTCCTCACAAATGAAGTAGGAGGCGATCTGTCGCTGCCGGCCGTAGTGCAGAGTATGGTCGGTAGCGCAGAGTCGTGGGACGCGGTGGTGTCCTTCTGCGAGGACGTGATGTCGCAGAAGGAGACTGCGGAACGGGAGAGGGAGATCTCGTCTCTCTTCCCCGGCCGCAGAAGGCGCACCGGGCGCAGGAGAAGGGCGGACAACGCCCTTTTCCGCCCCCCATGAATGGGTCCAGGGGCGAGGGACTTGGGGAAGTCCCCGCCCCCTAACCGCTGGACCCGAGGCGTAGGCGCGCGCGGGTGTCGGCGCGCGCCTCCGAGGCGGAGCACGGGGTAGTCTTACACCTCACTACCCCGTGCACGAGATGAGGCCCGGACAACCGGGCCAGCACCAGCGTGGGGCTGCGGAAGAATTTGGATTCCCGCGGCCCCACGTGCACGTGCGAGGAGGAGACACCGGGGGGTTTTAGCCGGTAAGAGTCCGGCATGCCCCTCCGCCTCTCCCCAGGCGGAGGAAGTCCATGAGGATTTCCCCCCGAAAAAAAAAAAAAAAAAAAAAAAAAAAAAAAAGGTTAGGTTGGGGTGCCTGGCAGAAAACCTCCACGTGTGCTCGGTGGCTGCTTGTCCGCTTGGTTTCTTGGGGACGAGCAGGTACCGGGCCGGTGCACCCTGGGTGCGGGCAACAGTCTCCTCGCGAGGGGTGGAGAGGGGGAGATTGTTGTCCGTAGCTAATTTCTGCCGGAGCGGAGGAGTCGCTCCCGAGGGCTCCCTATCTGCGCTCTGCTGCAGCGGAGTGCACGACCAGGGAGCGAGGTGGGGAAGACGGGTTTCCGCGGCGTGTACGTCGCGGTGACCGAGGTGGGAAAGACCGCGGGTTGCTCCTCAACCTGCGGTTTAAGGGCATCCGTGGCGAGGTGTTGGAGCCAGGTGCCGGGTGGTGGGTAGGCTTAGTTTAGGTTAGGGGGATTTAAAAAAAAAAAAAAAAAAAAAAAAAAAAAAAAAAAAAAAAAAAAAATTAGTTTTAGTGTTAGTTTGTAGACACCGAGCAGCGGGCGGTTTATCCTGCACCGGAGGCATCTGCGGGCCTCGGGAGACCTAAATACCCTCCCAAAAAGAGCGGCCGCATCGCCTTGGGGAAGCGATGTGAGTAGTACCCAAAACTTTTATGAATATGTCCGACGAAGTAGAAACTTTGTCATGCGCCCCGGCTGACGCCCGGCGCTCGCAGGTATCCGGGCCTGCGAGTGTTAAATTGACTACCGATGGATGCGCAGGGGTAGGCGACCAGGCCCCTGTAGCGGATGTGGCTACTGGAAGCAGTTTTGCGTCATGCGACCCGGTTGACGCCCGGCGCTCGCAGGTTCCCGGGCCTGCGAGTGTTAAATTGGTTACCGGCGGATGCGCAGGGACGTCTTCCATAAGGAAGCGTCCAGTGAGCCGGTCCTCAGACGAGGAAGGCCTGCCGGCCCCCAAGTTGCCAACTTCTAGGAGGGGTCGACCGGCAACGAGAGGAGCGAGTGCCTCGCAGCCGCGGAGGGATGGGCGCGGGCGTTTTGTGCGCGCCAGTGCCTCGGCGGCTAGCGAGGCTGAGAGTGACGTGGGGGTCACCACGGAGGACCCTGGCGATGGCGGTGACAGCTGTGCCTCGCTAGGGAGCTCAAAGGCGGAGCTCAACGCCGCCAAGAGGGAGCAGCGCAAAGCCGTCGCGGCCGACGAAGTGTCGGAAATGGCCCGACGCGCACGCGAGCGACGTGCTACTCTGGCGGCGGAGGGGGGAGAGCCTTCGGCGGTGGCCTTGAGCCAGCTGGCTCTCGACGGGGTGGACTTAGTCCTGAAGGTTGCCACTAAGTCTGGCAGCCTGAAGGGCACGTTCACCCGCGGCCTAAAGGAGGCTGCCGCGGACATCCGGGAGGCGGTTGGCATCCTCCTCAGCAGGACGGCCTCTGACGAGGTCGCGAAGCTGCAGGAGGAGAACAGCCGGCTCCGGCGTGACATGGAGGACCTCCAGCGGCAAGTCGCTGCGCTGAGCGAGCAGCAGCAGCGACGCTCGTCCGCCGCGCCAGTGGTGGCCCCCCATGAATGGGTCCAGGGGCGAGGGACTTGGGGAAGTCCCCGCCCCCTAACCGCTGGACCCGAGGCGTAGGCGCGCGCGGGTGTCGGCGCGCGCCTCCGAGGCGGAGCACGGGGTAGTCTTACACCTCACTACCCCGTGCACGAGATGAGGCCCGGACAACCGGGCCAGCACCAGCGTGGGGCTGCGGAAGAATTTGGATTCCCGCGGCCCCACGTGCACGTGCGAGGAGGAGACACCGGGGGGTTTTAGCCGGTAAGAGTCCGGCATGCCCCTCCGCCTCTCCCCAGGCGGAGGAAGTCCATGAGGATTTCCCCCCGAAAAAAAAAAAAAAAAAAAAAAAAGGTTAGGTTAGGTTAGGTTCCCGGACCCGCCCGGACCCGCGGGAGTGGTGCATCCTGCGGGAGAGGGGTTGCTGGACCCCTACCGGGCGCGTCCCTAGGTTGCGGATAAGGGCATGCCGCACAGTGCGGTACCGGTTTACCGGCGCGGACAATTCCAGCAGCGGGGTCGCTCCTCAGCCTGAGGATGCGACAGCCGCGGCGGGTCTGGCCAGTGTCAACTGCTGGCTAGACATCGCGGCCTGTCGGCGTCTCGGACGTATTCCGAGTAGCGGCGGCGGGCGGTGAGTCTGCCCACATTCTTGTGGGTGGACGGCGGGGTCTGTTCTGTCCAGACCGCCGCGTGGTGGACACCTGCTGGCGTCTCGGACTCATTCCGAGTAGCGGCAGCGGGTGTAGTGCTCTCTCATCCCTACCTCTTGCGAGGGAACGGGTGAGATGAGCGGTCGTGCGAGTCCGGTCCGTGTTTACTGCGGGCCGGATATCGCAACCTGCCGGCGTCTCGGACGTACTCCGAGTAGCGGCGGCAGGCGTTGGGTCTGCCCACTTTTCCATTTGGTGGGCGGACGGCGGGGGCCTATCTGTCCAGGTCTCCGCGTGTTGTTTGACCTGCTGGCGTCTCGGACTTATTCCGAGTAGCGGCAGTGGGTCGCTCTCTCTCCGTTCCCCATGCACGCGGGGGACGGTCGAGTGGAGCTGTTGGGCGAGTTCGGTTAGTGTTTTTGCTGGCCGGACATCGCGGCTCGTCGGCGTCCTGGACTCATTCTGGGTAGCGGCTTCGGGCGGAGGGCTTCCTTCTCCTGACCTTCTTTTTGGGGGGGATGGTGGAGGTGGCGGTTTGGTCAGTGTTTTTGCTGACCGAACATCGTGGCCCACCGGCGTCTTGGACGTTATCCGAGTAGCGGTGGTGGGCGGTGAGTCTGCCCATTTTTGTGGGTAAGACGGCGGGGTCTGGTTCTGTCCAGATCGCTGCGCGTTGGGCGATCGTTTTCGGTCGCGGCCCGCTGGCGTCTCGGATATTCCGGGCAACGGCAGCGGGTGGAGTTTGTCCTCCTCTCTCTCTGTTGAGAGATTGGGGGGGCATTCGCGGGCGGCGGGCCCGATTCGTCGGGCGTGACCACGGTCACCGTCGGCCAACCCGTAAGTCTGTCCTTTTCAGGACGGGACCGGGGGCCGCCTTCCTTTACAGGAGTAGAGGAGGGGGGCTACGTGGAAGAAAACCACTATAATAAATTACCCTGAAGCCTACGCATTGATGCCCGGCAAGGGGCTGCATGGCGGGGGGGAACTCCGTCGTGAGGGCATCACACAAAACAAAAATGGACGAAAAGACAGATATTATTAACCCTCAGCAAGCGGGTAGGGAGGCCTCAGGCCGAACAGAATCCCGTGACTCTTCGGAGTTCAGGCGCACGTATTTGCTGGCGCCAATATCTGCCTCGGGGAGTGGGGAAACTCACGATCCGTTTTTGGGAGGGGGGAGGAGGGTGACTCGGTCTGCGAGCAGCAGCTTGAGTCACGTGGAGTGCATGGCGGGAGAGCCTCGAGTGGTGCTCGAGAGGCTCGTCATGGACGGAGAGGCGGCGACGACCACCAGTCGCCCTGAGGAAGAGGCGACAACCACCAGTCGCCCTGAAGGAGAGGCAATGGAGCTTGAGGTGCCGGCATCTTGCCGGTCCCGAGACAGCTCTGTTGCGGGGAAGCACGGCCGGAAACGTCCTCGACGTAGTTCGGCCGGTGAGGACGACGTGGGTGACCGCGCCGCTTCGGGCTGCGAGAGCGATGTCTCATTAGCATCGTCGACGCGGTCCCGCGGTTGTGTTACCCACGGTCGTTACGTGGGGCTCCACCGACAGCGCGATCTGTACAGGGCGCTCGCCGCTGAAGCGGCGCAGACACCTGACGCCCGTGCGTCGGTCGAGAAGGCGGAGGAGGAGAGGCAGAGGAGGGAGGCTCGTGCGGCTGCCCGGGACCTCATTAGTTCCGGCTCGCAGTCGACCGACCCCTCCGCTGTAAAAGAGCGCATCGATAGTAGTCTCCTATCGATATTGGAGGTAGCGTGCACCTCCAAGAACATCAAGGGGACGTATATCAAGCGGCTCAAGGACGCAGTGGACTTGATACAGGAGGGCATTCGCTCCCTGACAAGTTCCACCTGCGTGGAAAAACTGCTCGCCGAGAATGCTCGGCTGAGTAAGGAAGTCGAAGACCTCAGGGGCCAGATGCTCGTGGTGCGCGAGCAAGCCCCTGCAGCGTTCGACACTGCGGAGTTCCAGCGGTCCATCATGTTGTCGGTCGGGACAATGATGGACGCCAAGCTGGCTGGGGTAAAGGAGCGGCTTCCGCCGGAGCGGGTTTTACGCCCGCCCCTGGCGGCGGACAGGCGAAGTTGTGCGGAGGTAGTGGGCAGAGGGCCCAAACCAGCCGCAAAACAGCCCGCCAAGCCGCCACCAAAAACGGCAAAGAAGCCGACGCCGGCACCAAAGCCGACTCCCAAACCGGCACCGAGACCGACTCCCGGCCCGGCACCGAAGGCGACTCCCGGCCCGGCACCAAAGCAGCGACCTGGACCGGCCCCCAAGCCGGCTCCCAGGGCGGCTGCCAAAGCTGCAACAGCCAAGCCTGCTCCCAAACCGGCTTCAAAACCGACACCCAAACCTGCTGCACCAGAGCAGAGTGCGGGCGTTGTTGAGGCCGGAGCATGGACCGAAGTCTCCCGACGGAAAAGGGTGAGGAACAGGGTCAGGACAGAGGCCCCCAAACCCAAGACCGCCGGCAAGACACAGTCCAAAAAGCAGACTGGGAAACAGAGGAGGAAGATGGCCCAGAGGCAGCGGCGTGCGGCTCAGACGCCCGCCGTTGTCTTGACGATTGAGCCCGAGGCTGCCAGCCAAGGACTCACATACGCTCAGGTCCTGGATAAGGCGCGGCGAAATATCAATGTCGCCGAGCTGGGGATCGACATGGCGGTCGATCCCATCAGGATTAAAAGGTCGCAGACGGGAGCTCGGGTGCTCGAGCTTCCGAGGAAGCTGAGCCCTGAGGGGGCGGACCTGATGGCTGAGCGGCTGAGGGCCATCTACGACGACGGCACAGTGAGGGTCCACAGACCACTCAAGTGCGCGGAGCTCCGGGTGACAGACCTGGATGACTCCGTCACTAAGGAGGACCTCACTGCCGCCGTCGTGGCGAAGGGCCAGTGCTCTCCGAGCACGGTGACGGTCGGCGAGCTTAGGTTGGGCCCCGGGGGCATGTTCACCGCTCTGGTGAAGTGCCCGCTGGTCGCGGCCCCTAAGCTTGTCACGACGAGGGACAAGAAGTTCTTGGTCGGGTGGAGCTCCGCTCGTGTGGTGCAGCTCAAAGCACGGCCCATGAAGTGTTTCCGATGCCTGGAGATCGGACACACTAGGGCCGTGTGCACCAACGAAACGGATCGTAGCGGGCTGTGCTATAGGTGTGCACAGCCTGGCCACAAAGCGGCGTCCTGTAGTGAGCCCGCCAAATGCCCCATCTGCGTACAGAGGGGGCGCAAGGCGGACCACCAGATGGGCAGTCGGGGATGTGCTCCCCCGGCCCCGACCAGGAACAAGAGGGCCTCAGTGCGGCCCCAAAATGATGCAGCGAGGGCGCAGGTCGCGCCCCGCACGGAGGAGATGATGGAGTCCTAATGGATCAAGTCCGTCCACATCTCTTCCTCCAGGGGAACATCAACCACTGCGCCGGTGCCCAGGATCTCCTCCTTCAAGCACTGGCGGAGTGGGCGATTGACGTTGCGGTGGTGGCGGAGCCCTATTTTGTCCCTCCCCGGCCCAACTGGGCGGGGGACCTTGACGGGTCCGTCGCTGTAGTCGCCGCAACAGGCACAAGTTCCCAGCCCCTACACACCATCCGTAGGGGCTCTGGATATGTCGCTGCGTCATGGGGGTCGTACGCCGTCATCGGCACGTACTTCTCCCCGAACAGGGGTCTCTCCGAGTTCGAGTCATTTATGGCCGAGCTGGAGGCCCTTGTTCGGGTGATGACACCCCGCCCGGTCATTCTGCTAGGGGACCTCAATGCCAAGAGCACGGCTTGGGGGGAACCGGCAACGGACCGGCGCGGGGAAATACTGGAGGCGTGGGCCCTGGGGTTGGACTTGGTTCTCCTCAACCGGGGTCACACCCAGACTTGCGTCCGGCATAATGGCGGGTCCATTGTGGACCTGTCGTTTTGCTCCCAGGCCATTGCCGGGCGCATAAACGACTGGCATGTCGATGTAGGGATGGAGACGCTGTCCGATCACAGGTACATTCGGTTCAGCGTCTCTCCCTCCGGGGGGCCCAGGGTTCGGCCGACCCCGAACTCAGGTCCCCCACGATGGGCCCTAAAACAATTGGACAGGGAACTGCTGATCGAGGCGGCCATCATCAGTGACTGGTGCGCACCACCGTCGGGTCTCTCGATTGACGACGAGGCAGAGTTGTTCCGCAGAACGCTCACGTCGGTTTGCGATGCAGCGATGCCTCGCGTCCGGAGAAGACCCAACAGACGGGCAGTCTACTGGTGGTCGCCAGAGATCGCAGTGCTTAGGGAGGCGTGTGTTGAGGCGAAACGCCGGTACACACGCCATCGCTCTAGGCGCAGGGACGAGGCCGCGGAGGCCCCTCTTTACAGGGCCTACCGCACGGCCAGATCGAATCTCCGCCTGGCCATTCTGCAGGCGAAGGCCGCAGCAAGGCAGGAGATGCACGAGGAGTTGAACCGGGATCCGTGGGGTCGCCCGTACCTGGCGGCGCGGAACAAACTTCGCGTCGCAGCGCCCCCGATAACGGAGTCCATGGAACCTCAGCTCCTCCGGAACATCGTTTCGTCCCTGTTCCCATCTCACCGGACTGACTATATCCCTCCAGCTATGGGTACCGCGTTTTCGCGGGAACAGCTGGAGGAGATAACCGAAGGAGAGTTCGAGGCGTGTACCCTACGCCTCCGAACGAAGACGACTGCTCCTGGACCTGACGGGGTACCGGCTCGGGCTATTGCCTTGGCTGTGGGTCCCCTGAAGGACCGGCTGCGGGGTCTCTTCAACGCCTGTTTAGTGGCGGGGAGATTCCCCAAAGTCTGGAAGACGGGGCAGCTCGTCCTCCTTCGCAAGGACACACGACCGGCCGACTCGCCCTCGGGCTACCGGCCTATCGTTCTGCTGGACGAGGCGGGCAAGCTCTTTGAGCGCGTCATCGCCGCCCGCATCGTTCGGCATCTGACGGGTACGGGGCCCGACTTGTCGGCCTCCCAGTTTGGCTTCAGGGCGGGGCGGTCTACGCTTGACGCCCTGAGCCATGTGAAACGGTTCGCCACGGAGGCTGCGGCGCGGGGAGGAATGGCGCTAGCGGTGTCGCTCGACATCGCGAACGCCTTCAACTCGCTGCCGCACCAGTGCATTGAGTCGGCGCTTCGTTATCACGGGGCGCCCCTCTACCTCCAGCACATCGTGGCGGACTACCTGCGCGACAGGCATGTCGCCTACACGGGAGTGACGGGCCCGCAGCTGCAACCCACCGGGCGCGGTGTTCCACAGGGGTCAGTCCTGGGACCTCTCTTGTGGAACATCGGGTACGATTGGGTGCTTCGCGGCGCCCTCCTCAGCCTGACGGAGGTCGTGTGTTATGCCGACGACACCCTGGTGTTGGTCAGAGGGACCACCCAGGAGGAGTGCATCCGGCGTGCTACCTGCGGCGTACAGCTCGTCGTAGGTCGCATCCGGATGCTTGGTTTGGATGTCGCTCTGGGGAAGACCGAAGCACTTTTGCTAAACGGCCCCCGGAGTAGACGTACGGATTTGTGTCTGACGGTGGAGGACGCGAGGATCCCACTGTCGGGCACAATGAAGTACCTCGGTTTGGTTCTCGACGGGCAGTTGAGCTTCCGGGAGCATTTTCAGCGGTTGGCGCCGAGGCTTCGGTCCGCCGCTGCAGCCCTCGGAAGGCTCCTGCCAAATGTCGGGGGCCCTGACGTCGGGTGTCGCCGTCTGTACGCCTCGGTCATTCGATCGATGGCTCTGTACGGCGCACCCATTTGGTGTGACAGACTGACGGCCGATAACCGGGCGGTCCTACTTGGTTCGCAGCGTGCTGTCGCCAACAGGATCGTCCGGGCCTACCGGACCGTCGGTCATGAAGCCGCGTGTGTCTTGGCTGGGACACCGCCTTGGGATCTGGACGCGAAGGTGCTAACGGACCTTTACACCCGTTGCACCGAGCTCCGGTCCCGTGGTATCGACCCCTTGCCGAGGCAGCGCGAGCTATGGCGCAAACAGGCCCGTCTCGTCACCATGCGGAATTGGGAGCTTCGGCTCGCGAGACCGTCGGCGGGACGGGTCACCGTTGAGGCGATCCGCCCACATCTCCAACCGTGGGTGGAGAGGCGGTACGGTTTATTGACCTACCGCCTCACGCAAATACTGACCGGGCACGGGGCCTTTGGCCATTACCTGTGCCTGGTCGCAAGAAGGGAAGGGACCACGGCTTGCCACCAGTGCGGCGCCGGTGACGACACCGCGCTGCACACCCTAGCCGTGTGTCCCACATTTGATGAGCCTCGCGCCGTTCTCCAGGCGGCGCTGGGAGGCGTGGACGTTTCCGCGCTGTCGGCTGTTGTCGCAGCCGCGCTCAGCAGTCGCGCAGCGTGGGACGCGCTGTCCTCCTTCTGTGAGACCGTCATGTCCCAGAAGGAGGCGGCGGAGCGCGATCGGGAGGAAGACCCCGACGCGCCCCAGATACGCCGACGTCGAGTGGGGCGGCGCAGAGCCGCGCATGAGCGCGCTCTCCCGCCCTAACTAGGGTCCTGGGCGACAGGCACGGGGGTGCATGTCGTCCGACTATAGGACCCACGACGGGGAGCCACATTTCGTAGCATCGGGTGTGGTTCCAATAGGAGGCGGAGAGGCCGAAGCCTTTACACTTCGGCCTCCAATCACGAAAGTGAGCCACCGGCTTATTGGCCGGTGGATCCCCGCGGTTGGCGCGTGATGGATTGCAACGCAGTACCACGCGCCAACACGAAACGCGGATGACGGTGCACGGCGGTTTAGGTTTAGTCAGTAAGAGTCTGACACTACCCATCCACTCCCCCGAGTGGGTGGGTGTCCATGAGGATTCCCCCGCCTGATCAAAAAAAAAAAAAAAAAAAAAAAAAAAAAAAAAAAAAAAAAAAAGGTTCCCGGACCCGCGGGAGTGGTGCATCCTGCGGGAGAGGGGTTGCTGGACCCCTACCGGGCGCGTCCCTAGGTTGCGGATAAGGGCATGCCGCACAGTGCGGTACCGGTTTACCGGCGCGGACAATTCCAGCAGCGGGGTCGCTCCTCAGCCTGAGGATGCGACAGCCGCGGCGGGTCTGGCCAGTGTCAACTGCTGGCTAGACATCGCGGCCTGTCGGCGTCTCGGACGTATTCCGAGTAGCGGCGACAGGCGGTGAGTCTGCCCACATTCTTGTGGGTGGACGGCGGGGTCTGTTCTGTCCAGACCGCCGCGAGGTGGTCACCTGCTGGCGTCTCGGACTCATTCCGAGTAGCGGCAGCGGGTGTCGTGCTCTCTCATTCGTGCCTCTCGCGAGGAAACGGGTGAGATGAGCGGTCGTGCGATTTCGGTCCGTGTTTACTGCGGGCCGGAAGTCGCAACCTGCCGGCGTCTCGGACGTACTCCGAGTAGCGGCGGCAGGCGTTTGGTCTGCCCACTTTTCCATGTGGTGGGCGGACGGCGGGGACCTCTCTGTCCAGGTTCCCGCGTGTTGTTTGACCTGCTGGCGTCTCGGACTTATTCTGAGTAGCGGCAGTGGGTCGCTCTCTCTCCGCATTCCCACGCGCGTGGGGAACGGTCGAGTGGAGTCGTTGTGCGAGTTCGGTTAGTGGTTTTGCTGGCCGGACTTCGCGGCCCGTCGGCGTCCTGGACTATTCTGGGTAGCGGCTTCGGGCGGAGGGCTTCCCTCTCCTGACCTCCTTTTTGGGGGGGACGGTAGAGGTGGGGGTTGTGCGAGTTCGGACAGTGTTTTTGCTGGTCGAACATCGCGGCCCATCAGCGTCTTGGACATTATCCGAGTAGCGGTGGTGGGCGGGACTTCGCCATTACCTCCTCTTTAGAGGAGGAGCGGTTGAGGTCTGGCTTCCTTTCTCTCTGTTGAGAGATTGGGGGCGCATTCGCGGGCGGCGGGCCCGATTCGTCGGGCGGGACCACGGTCACCGTCGGCCAACCCGTAAGTCTGTCCTTTTCAGGACGGGACCGGGGGCCGCCATCCTTTACAGGAGTACAGGAGGGGGGCTACGTGGAAGAAAACCACTATAATAAATTACCCTGAAGCCTACGCTTCGATGCCCGGCTAGGGGCTGCATGGCGGGGAGGAACTCCGTCGTTAGGGCATCACAAAAACAAAATCATGGAACAGACAGATGGAATTAACACTCAGCAAGCGGGTAGGGAGGCCTCAGGCCGAACAGAATCCCGTGACTCTTCGGAGTTCAGGCGCACGTATTTGCTGGCGCCAACATCTGCCTCGGGGAGTGGGGAAACCCATGAACCGTTTGGGGGGGGGGAGAGGAGGGTGACTCGGTCTGTAAGCAGGCTGAGTCACGTAGAGTGCATGGCGATGGAGCCTCGAGTGGTGATCGAGAGGCTCGTCATGGACGAGGAGGCGACAACCACCAGTCGTCCTGAGGAGGCGGAAATGGAGCTTGAGGTACCGGAGCCTTGCCGGTCCCGAGACAGCTCTGTTTCTGGAACACTCGGCCGGAAGCGTCCAAGACGTGGTTCGGTGGGTGAAGACGACGTGGGTAGCCGCGCCGCTTCGGGCTGCGAGAGCGATGTCTCATTAGCATCGTCGACGCAGTCCCGCGGTCGTGGGACCCACGGTCGTTACGTGGGGCTCCACCGACAGCGTGAGCTGTACAGGGCGCTCGCCGCTGAGGCGGCGCGGTCACCTGACGCTCGTGTGTCACTGGCGGAGTGGGAGATAGACGTTGCGGTGGTGGCGGAGCCCTATTTTGTCCCTCCCCGGCCCAACTGGGCGGGGGACCTTGACGGGTCCGTCGCTGTCGTCGCCGCAACAGGCACGAGTTCCCAGCCCCTACACACCATCCGTAGGGGCTCTGGATATGTCGCTGCGTCATGGGGGCCGTACGCCG
Source organism: Autographa gamma (assembly GCA_905146925.1). Classification (NCBI taxonomy): domain Eukaryota; kingdom Metazoa; phylum Arthropoda; class Insecta; order Lepidoptera; family Noctuidae; genus Autographa; species Autographa gamma. The sequence continues at coordinate 55,200 of LR989878.1, read as the reverse complement.
TCATCGGGACGTACTTCTCCCCGAACAGGGGTCTCTCCGAGTTCGAGTCGTTTATGGCCGAGCTGGAGGCCCTTGTTCGGTTGCTGACACCCCGCCCGGTCATTCTGCTAGGGGACCTCAATGCCAAGAGCACGGCTTGGGGGGAACCGGCAACAGACCGGCGCGGGGAACTACTGGAGGAGTGGGCTCTAGGTTTGGACTTTGTCCTACTAAACCGGGGTCACACCCAGACTTGCGTCCGGCATAATGGCGGGTCCATTGTGGACCTGTCGTTTTGCTCCCCGGCCATTGCCGGGCGCATCAACGACTGGCGCGTCGTTGTAGGGATGGAGACGCTGTCCGATCACAGGTACATTCGGTTCAGCGTCTCTCCCTCCGGGGGGCCCAGGGTTCGGCCGACCCCGAACTCAGGCCCTCCACGATGGGCCCTAAAGAAACTTGATAGGGAACTGCTGATCGAGGCGGCAATCGTCAGTGACTGGTGCGCACCACCGTCGGGTCTCTCGATTGACGACGAGGCGGAGCTGTTCCGCAGAACGCTTACGCTAGTATGCGACGCAGCGATGCCTCGCGTCCGGAGAAGACCCAACAGACGGGCAGTCTACTGGTGGTCGCCAGAGATCGCAGTGCTTAGGGAAGCGTGTGTTGAGGCGCAACGCCGGTACACACGCCATCGCTCTAGGCACAGGGACGAGGCTGCGGAGGCCCCTCTTTACAGGGCCTACCGCACGGCCAGATCGAACCTCCGCCTGGCCATTCTGCAGGCGAAGGCCGCAGCAAGGCAGGAGATGTACGAGGAGCTGAACCGGGATCCGTGGGGTCGCCCGTACCTGGCGGCGCGGAATAAACTTCGCGTCGCAGCGCCCCCGATTACGGAGTCCATGGAGCCTCAGCTCCTCCGGAACATCGTTTCGTCCCTGTTCCCATCCCACCGGACTGACTTTATCCCTCCAGCTATGGGTACCGCGTTTTCGCGGGAACAGCTGGAGGAGATAACCGAAGGAGAGTTCGAGGCGTGTACCCAACGCCTCCGAACGAAGACGACTGCTCCTGGACCTGACGGGGTACCGGCTCGGGCTATTGCCTTGGCTGTGGGTCCCCTAAAGGACCGGCTGCGGGGTCTCTTCAACGCCTGTTTAGTGGCGGGGAGATTCCCCAAAGTCTGGAAGACGGGGCAGCTCGTCCTCCTTCGCAAGGAGACACGACCGGCCGACTCGCCCTCGGGCTACCGGCCTATCGTCCTGCTGGACGAGGCGGGCAAGCTCTTTGAGCGCGTCATCGCCGCCCGCATCGTTCGGCATCTGACGGGCACGGGGCCCGACTTGTCGGCCTCCCAGTTCGGCTTCAGGGCGGGGCGCTCTACGCTGGACGCCCTGAGCCACGTCAAAAAGTTCGCCACGGAGGCTGCGGCGCGGGGAGGAATGGCGCTAGCGGTGTCGCTCGACATCGCGAACGCCTTCAACTCGCTGCCGCACCAGTGCATAGAGTCGGCGCTTCGTTACCACGGGGCGCCCCTCTATCTCCAGCACATCGTGGCGGACTACCTGCGCGACAGACATGTCGCGTACTCCGGAGTGATGGGCCCGCAACTGCAACCCACCGGGCGCGGTGTTCCGCAGGGGTCAGTCCTAGGACCTCTCTTGTGGAACATCGGGTACGATTGGGTGCTTCGCGGCGCCCTCCTCAGTCAGACGGAGGTCGTCTGCTATGCAGACGACACCCTGGTGCTGGTCAGAGGGACCACCCAGGAGGAGTGCATCCGGCGTGCTACCTGCGGCGTACAACTCGTCGTAGGTCGCATCCGGATGCTTGGATTGGATGTCGCTCTGGGGAAGACCGAAGCACTTTTGCTACACGGCCCCCGGAGTAGACGTACGGATTCGTGCCTAACGGTGGAGGACGCGAGGATCCCACTGACGGGCACGATGAAGTACCTCGGACTGGTTCTCGACGGGCGGTTGAGCTTCCGGGAGCATTTTCAGCGGTTGGCGCCGAGGCTTCGGTCCGCCGCTGCAGCCCTCGGAAGGCTCCTGCCGAATGTCGGGGGCCCCGACGTTGGGTGTCGCCGTCTCTACGCCTCGGTCATTCGATCGATGGCTCTGTACGGCGCACCCATTTGGAGTGACCGACTGACGGCCGATAACCGGGCGGTCCTACTTGGTTCGCAGCGTGCTGTTGCCAACAGGATCGTCCGGGCCTACCGGACCGTCGGTCATGAAGCCGCGTGTGTCTTGGCTGGGACACCGCCTTGGGATCTGGACGCGAAGGTGCTAACGGACCTTTACACCCGTTGCACCGAGCTCCGGTCCCGGGGTACCGACCCCCTTCCGAGGCAGCGCGAGCTATGGCGCAGACAGGCCCGTCTCGTCACCATGCGGAATTGGGAGCTTCGGCTCGCGAGACCGTTGGCGGGACGGGTCACCATTGAAGCGATCCGCCCACATCTTCAACCGTGGGTGGAGAGGCGGTACGGTTTATTGACCTACCGCCTCACGCAGATTCTGACCGGGCACGGGGCCTTTGGCCATTACCTGTGCCGGGTCGCCAGGAGGGAAGGGACCACGGCTTGCCACCAGTGCGGCGCCGGTGACGACACCGCGCTGCACACTCTGGCCGTGTGTCCCAACTTCGATGAGCCTCGCGCCGTTCTCCAGGCGGCGCTGGGAGGCGTGGACGTCTCCGCGCTGTCGGCTGTTGTCGCAGCCGCGCTCAGCAGTCGCACAGCGTGGGACGCGCTGTCCTCCTTCTGTGAGACCGTCATGTCCCAGAAGGAGGCGGCGGAGCGCGCTCGGGAGGACGACCCCGACGCGCCCCAGATACGCCGACGTCGAGTGGGGCGGCGCAGAGCCGCGCATGAGCGCGATCTCCCGCCCTAACTAGGGTCCTGGGCGACAGGCACGGGGGTGCATGTCGTCCGACTATAGGACCCACGACGGGGAGCCACATTTCGTAGCATCGGGTGTGGTTCCAATAGGAGGCGGAGAGGCCGAAGCCTTTACACTTCGGCCTCCAATCACGAAAGTGAGCCATCGGCTTATTGGCCGATGGATCCCCGCAGTTGGCGCGTGACGAATTGCAACGCATTACCACGCGCCAACACCAAACGCGGATGACGGTGCACGGCGGTTTAGGTTTAGTCAGTAAGAGTCTGACACTACCCATCCACTCCCCCGAGTGGGTGGGTGTCCATGAGGATTCCCCCGCCTGATCAAAAAAAAAAAAAAAAAAAAAAAAAAAAAAAAAAAAAAAAAAAAAAAAAAGGTTAGGTTAGGTTAGGTTAGGTTGGGGTGCCTGGCAGAAAACCTCCACGTGTGCTCGGTGGCTGCTTGTCCGCTTGGTTTCTTGGGGACGAGCAGGTACCGGGCCGGTGCACCCTGGGTGCGGGCAACAGTCTCCTCGCGAGGGGTGGAGAGGGGGAGATTGTTGTCCGTAGCTAATTTCTGCCGGAGCGGAGGAGTCGCTCCCGAGGGCTCCCTATCTGCGCTCTGCTGCAGCAGAGTGCACGACCAGGGAGCGAGGTGGGGAAGACGGGATTCCGCGGCGTGTACGTCGCGGTGACCGAGGTGGGAAAGACCGCGGGTTGCTCCTCAACCTGCGGTTTAAGGGCATCCGTGGCGAGGTGCCGGGTGGTGGGTAGGCTTAGTTTAGGTTAGGGGATCAAAAAAAAAAAAAAAAAAAAAAAAAAAAAAAAAAAAAAAAAAAAAAAAAAAAAAAAAAAAAAAAATAGTTTTAGTTTTAGTTTGTAGACACCGAGCAGCGGGCGGTTTATCCTGCACCGGAGGCATCTGCGGGCCTCGGGAGACCTAAATACCCTCCCAAAAAGAGCGGCCGCATCGCCTTGGGGAAGCGATGTGAGTAGTACCCAAATTTTTATATGATAATGTCGGACAGAGAATCAACTTTGTCATGCGCTCCGGCTGACGCCCGGCGCTCGCAGGTATCCGGGCCTGCGAGTGTTAAATTGACTACCGATGGATGCGCAGGGGTAGGCGACCAGGCCCCTGTAGCGGATGTGGCTACTGGAAGCAGTTTTGCGTCATGCGACCCGGTTGACGCCCGGCGCTCGCAGGTTCCCGGGCCTGCGAGTGTTAAATTGGTTACCGACGGTTGCGCAGGGACGTCTTCCATAAGGAAGCGTCCAGTGAGCCGGTCCTCAGACGAGGAAGGCCTGCCGGCCCCCAAGTTGCCAACTTCTAGGAGGGGTCGGCCGGCATCGAGAGGAGCGAGTGCTTCGCAGCCGCGGAGGGATGGGCGCGGGCGTTTTGTGCGCGCCAGTGCCTCGGCGGCTAGCGAGGCTGAGAGTGACGTGGGGGTCACCACGGAGGACCCTGGCGATGGCGGTGACAGCTGTGCCTCGCTAGGGAGCTCAAAGGCGGAGCTCAACGCCGCCAAGAGGGAGCAGCGCAAAGCCGTCGCGGCCGACGAAGTGTCGGAAATGGCCCGACGCGCACGCGAGCGACGTGCTACTCTGGCGGCGGAAGGGGGAGAGCCTTCAGCGGTGGCCTTGAGCCAGCTGGCTCTCGACGGGGTGGACTTAGTCCTGAAGGTTGCCACTAAGTCTGGCAGCCTGAAGGGCACTTTCACCCGTGGCTTAAAAGAGGCTGCCGCGGACATCCGGGAGGCGGTTGGCATCCTCCTCAGCAGGACGGCCTCTGACGAGGTCGCGAAGCTGCAGGGGGAGAACAGCCGCCTCCGGCGTGACCTAGAGGACCTCCAGCGGCAAGTCGCTGCGCTGAGCGAGCAGCAGCAGCGACGCTCGTCCGCCGATGCCGCGCCAGTGGTGGCCCCTACTCCCGCACAGGGTCCGGCAATCGCTCGTACCGACGATGAGGTCGAGCGCATTGTCCGGATCTGCATGCTCCAGTGCGGGAGCATGATGAATGCCCGGTTAGAGGCGATTTCTCGGCGTCTCCCACCGGAAACCCTCCGTCCGCCCTTAGCGGCCGACGCACGGAGGACTGGGGAGCCGCCGAGACTCTCGCCTCAGAAGAGGAAGCCCGCGGAGGGAACGAAAAGGCCCGCGGAGGGCGCAAAAAGGCCCGCGGAGGGAGCCCCCACGAGCGAGCCCACGACTGCCGGGTCTAAGGGTGAGACCTGGGCGAAAGTCGTGGGCCGTAAGAAGGCCCGCAAAGCCGCCAAGAAGGCCGCGGCCGCGGCACGCGCCTCCAGCCGTACCGTAAATACGGTTGCGCGGCCGGTGGGACAGACTGAGAAAGGTGGACGCAAGGGGCCGGCCGTGCATGCCGTGCATACCCCGCGCTCTGAAGCTGTGGCGCTCACGCTACAGCCCGGGGCTGCGGAGCGCGGTGTGACTTACCGGTCGGTCATTGCGGAGGCCAAGGCCAAGATCAGATTGTCGGATCTTGGTCTTCAGTCCGTCACCGTCAGGCAGGCTGCCACGGGTGCGCGGCTGTTCGAGGTGGCTGGCGCTGCAAGCGGCAGCGTGGAAAAGGCGGACGCTCTGGCCGCCAAGATGAGGGAAGTCCTCAACCCTGAGGACGTCCGGGTCTCCAGACCGGTGAAAACCGCAATGGTGCGGATCACTGATCTGGATGACTCGGTGACCTCAGAAGAGGTGGTGGCGGCCGTTGCCCGAAGCGGCGAGTGTCCGCCGGACAGCGTGCGGGTCGGCGAAATACGCGCCGATGCCACTGGACTCGGCGTGGTCTGGGTTCGGTGCCCTGTGGCATCGGCGAAGAAGATCGCCGACAGGGGCGAATTGCTGGTGGGCTGGGTTGCAGCGGGAGTAAAACTCCTGCAGCCCCGGGCTCTGCGGTGCTTCCGGTGCCTGGAAAAGGGGCACGTCCGGGCAAAGTGCACCGCCGAGGTCGACCGTAGCGATCTGTGCTATCGCTGCGGTCAGCCCGGCCACAAGGCGGCCCAGTGTTCCGCGGCCCCCAACTGCATCTTGTGTTCAGTTGCGGGGAAGCCAGCGGGACACCTAGCGGGCGGAGGGGCCTGTGGCGCGCCTGCCAGCAAGGCGCAAAAGAAAAAGAAGGGGGGCTCTAAGCCTGCCGGGGAAACCTCGCCTCCCCCGCAGGCTAGTAGCTCCGCGGCCGACTCCCGGCACAGGACTGTTGCCGAGGGAATGGAGTGTCAGTAATGGCACAAAAACATTTCCTCCAGGGCAACATCAACCACTGTGCCAGAGCTCAGGATCTTTTGCTCCAGAGCATGGCAGAGTGGTCGATTGACGTGGCTGTGGTCGCCGAGCCGTACCTCATCCCCGCCCGTGAAAACTGGCTGGGGTGCGCTGACGGTTTGGTGGCCATTATTGGCGAGACTCTGATCGACCCGTCTAGGGGCCGTGGCTGGGTTGCTGCGGTCTCGGGCGGCATCGTCATTGTGGGGGCGTACTTCTCCCCCAACAAGAGTCTCGCCGACTTTGAGGGTTTCCTTGTCGAGTTGGGCGCCGTCGTAGGCCGCTACCACCCTCGTCCCGTTCTTGTGCTCGGGGATCTCAACGCCAAGTCATCGGCGTGGGGATCTCCGGTCACTGACCTTCGGGGCGAGGTGCTGGAGGAGTGGGCGGTTGCGACAGGCCTGGTCGTCCTGAATCGGGGTTCGGAATTTACGTGCGTGCGACAGCGGGGCGGGTCGATAGTGGACGTTTCGTTCGCTAGCCCCTCTGTCGCCGGCCGGGTCCGCGACTGGCGTGTCGCTGTGGAGGTGGAGACGCTATCGGACCACCGGTATATCCGGTTCGACGTCTCTGCCCAGACCACGGGCGGCCGCCATCCAACAACCCCGATCAACGACGGCCCGCGTTGGGCGCTTAAGCGCATCGACAGGGAACTACTCGAGGAAGCAGCCTTAGTCCAGTCCTGGACCTGGGAGTCGGCGACGGACGGCCCCGTCGACGTCGAGGCGGTGGCGCTGCGGTTTCGCGGGGCGATGACGCAGATCTGCGACGCGTCCATGCCCCGTGTCCGCCAACAGTCCGCAAGGCGCCGGGTGTACTGGTGGACCACCGAGATCGCGCAATTGCGCGTGGCGTGCGTTGCGGCCCGCCGCCGGTACGCCCGATACCGCAGACGGCGTCGACGGGATTCCGCCGAGGAGGACGCGCTGTATGAGGTGTACCGCGCGTCCAAGGAGACTCTGTGGCTGGCCATCGGCGACTCAAAGTCGCGTGCCAGGGAGGAGCTGCTGGGGTCCCTAGATCGGGACCCGTGGGGGCGTCCCTACCGCTGGGTAAGGGGCAAGTTGCGTCCCTGGGCGCCCCCACTGACGCAGACCATGCAGCCCCAGCTGCTGGAGGTGGTGGTGGAGACCCTCTTCCCTGTGCGAGTGGGACATGTTCCCCCGCCGATGGCATCGCCCTCAGCCACAGACTCTCCGGAAGAGGAGAGCACCGATGTCCCCGAGGTGACGCAAGAGGAGACGAGAGCGGCCGTGTCGCGACTCCGGGCGAAGAGCACAGCGCCCGGACCCGACGGAGTTCCTGGCCGAGCTCTCGTCTTGGCTCTGAAGGAGCTAGAGCCCCAGCTGAGGGGGCTCTTCACGGCATGTCTCGAGCGGGGTCAGTTTCCCGGCGTATGGAAGGAGGGGAGGCTGGTCCTGCTCAGAAAGGAGGGGCGCCCTGCGGACTCGCCGTCCGCGTATCGGCCCATAGTGCTGCTTGACGAGGCGGGCAAACTGTTCGAGCGGATTATCGCGGATCGCCTCGTCAGCCACTTGTGCAGAGAGGGGCCGGACCTGGACGAGAACCAGTTCGGTTTTCGTCGGGGGCGCTCCACCATAGACGCAATCATGCGCGTGAGGGCCCTGGCGGAGGAGACGGTGTCCCGGGGTGGGGTGGTGTTGGCGGTGTCTTTAGACATCTCCAACGCATTCAACACCCTACCCTGGAGCTGCATTCGGGAGGCGCTGAAATACCATCGCGTGCCTCCCTACCTCCGCCGTACAGTAGGGGCTTATCTGGAGGACAGATGCGTCACCTATCGGGGACGTGACGGTGCTGCTCGGCACTTCATGTCGTGCGGTGTTCCGCAGGGATCGGTCTTGGGACCGCTCCTGTGGAACATCGGATACGACTGGGTGCTGAGAGGTGAGCTCCCGTCGGGTGCAGACCTGACGTGTTATGCGGACGACACGCTTGTCACTGCCCGGGGGAGCTCACTTAGGGAAGCGACGTTGATAGCCACGGCTGCGGTGTCACAGGTGGTGAACCGCATCCGGCGCCTGGGCCTGGAGGTGGCCCTAAACAAGTCGGAGGCCATAGTGTTTTATGGCCCCCGACGGGCGCCGGCGCCGGGATCACACATTGTGGTCGGTGGGGCTCGGATAGCTGTCGGGTACACCATGAAGTACCTGGGATTGGTGCTCGACAGCCGGTGGGAATTCGGGCCTCACTTCCGGCGGCTAGCGCCCAAGCTGATGGGCGCGGCGGGCGCGCTTTCAACGTTGCTTCCCAACATGGGGGGCCCGAGCGCCGCCTGTAGGCGGTTGTACGTGGGAATCGTGCGGTCTATAGCCCTTTACGGGGCTCCCGTCTGGGCGTTAGACCTGACGGCCAGCACTCTCGCCATTCTGCGAAAGCCGCAGAGGGCGATGGCCGTCAGAGTCGCCCGCGGGTACCGCACGATTTCCTACGAGGCGGCTTGTGTCCTGGCCGGATCCCCGCCCTGGGACCTGGAGGCGAAAGTACTCGCGTCATTGTACCGATGGCGCGAGGAAGAGCGGGCGCGGGGCTCGACGCCGGTGCAGCGGCAGATCGAGCTGCGCCGAGGAGAGCTCCGTCAGGTCCTGGTGGCGGAATGGCGGCAAAGGCTTCTGCGCCCTGCCGCCGGCCTCGCTACCGTCGAGGCGATCCGGCCAGTACTCAACGACTGGCTCGGGAGAAGGCACGGTTCCCTGTCGTTTAGGGTGACGCAGGTGCTGTCGGGGCATGGGTGCTTCGGCAAGTACCTGTGTCGCATGGGCAGGGAGCCGGACGCTCGGTGCCACCACTGCGTCCATTGCGGGGAGGACACGGCGCAACACACGCTCGCTGAGTGTGTAGCTTGGGAGGAGCAGCGCCGTGTCCTCACAAATGAAGTAGGAGGCGATCTGTCGCTGCCGGCCGTAGTGCAGAGTATGGTCGGTAGCGCAGAGTCGTGGGACGCGGTGGTGTCCTTCTGCGAGGACGTGATGTCGCAGAAGGAGACTGCGGAACGGGAGAGGGAGATCTCGTCTCTCTTCCCCGGCCGCAGAAGGCGCACCGGGCGCAGGAGAAGGGCGGACAACGCCCTTTTCCGCCCCCCATGAATGGGTCCAGGGGCGATGGACTTGGGGAAGTCCCCGCCCCCTAACCGCTGGACCCGAGGCGTAGGCGCGCGCGGGTGTCGGCGCGCGCCTCCGAGGCGGAGCACGGGGTAGTCTTACACCTCACTACCCCGTGCACGAGAGGAGGCCCGTACAACCGGGCCAGCACCAGCGTGGGGCTGCGGAAGAATTTGGATTCCCGCGGCCCCACGTGCACGTGCGAGGAGGAGACACCGGGGGGTTTTAGCCGGTAAGAGTCCGGCATGCCCCTCCGCCTCTCCCCAGGCGGAGGAAGTCCATGAGGATTTCCCCCCGAAAAAAAAAAAAAAAAAAAAAGGTTAGGTTAGGTTAGGTTAGGTTAGGTTCCGGATCTGCATGCTCCAGTGCGGGAGCATGATGAATGCCCGGTTGGAGGCGATTTCTCGGCGTCTCCCACCGGAAACCCTCCGTCCGCCCTTAGCGGCCGACGCACGGAGGACTGGGGAGCCGCCGAGACTCTCGCCTCAGAAGAGGAAGCCCGCGGAGGGTGCGCAAAGGCCCGCGGAGGGCGCAAAAAGGCCCGCGGAGGGAGCCCCCACGAGCGAGCCCACGACTGCCGGGTCTAAGGGTGAGACCTGGGCGAAAGTCGTGGGCCGTAAGAAGGCCCGCAAAGCCGCCAAGAAGGCCGCGGCCGCGGCACGCGCCTCCAGCCGTACCGAAAATACGGTTGCGCGGCCTGTGGGGCGGACTGGGAAAGGCGGACGCAAGGGGCCGGCCGTGCATGCCGTGCATACCCCGCGCTCTGAAGCTGTGGCGCTCACGCTACAGCCCGGGGCTGCGGAGCGCGGTGTGACTTACCGGTCGGTCATTGCGGAGGCCAAGGCCAAGATCAGATTGTCGGATCTTGGTCTTCAGTCCGTCACCGTCAGGCAGGCTGCCACGGGTGCGCGGCTGTTCGAGGTGGCTGGCGCTGCAAGCGGCAGCGTGGAAAAGGCGGACGCTCTGGCCGCCAAGATGAGGGAAGTCCTCAACCCTGAGGACGTCCGGGTCTCCAGACCGGTGAAAACCGCAATGGTGCGGATCACTGATCTGGATGACTCGGTGACCTCAGAGGAGGTGGTGGCGGCCGTTGCCCGAAGCGGCGAGTGTCCGCCGGATAGCGTGCGGGTCGGCGAAATACGCGCCGATGCCACTGGACTCGGCGTGGTCTGGGTTCGGTGCCCTGTGGCATCGGCGAAGAAGATCGCCGACAGGGGCGAATTGCTGGTGGGCTGGGTTGCAGCGGGAGTAAAACTCCTGCAGCCCCGGGCTCTGCGGTGCTTCCGGTGCCTGGAAAAGGGGCACGTCCGGGCAAAGTGCACCGCCGAGGTCGACCGTAGCGATCTGTGCTATCGCTGCGGTCAGCCCGGCCACAAGGCGGCCCAGTGTTCCGCGGCCCCCAACTGCATCTTGTGTTCAGTTGCGGGGAAGCCAGCGGGACACCTAGCGGGCGGAGGGGCCTGTGGCGCGCCTGCCAGCAAGGCGCAAAAGAAAAAGAAGGGGAGCTCTAAGCCTGCCGGGGAAACCTCGCCTCCCCCGCAGGCTAGTAGCTCCGCGGCCGACTCCCGGCACAGGACTGTTGCCGAGGGAATGGAGTGTCAGTAATGGCACAAAAACATTTCCTCCAGGGCAACATCAACCACTGTGCCAGAGCTCAGGATCTTTTGCTCCAGAGCATGGCAGAGTGGTCGATTGACGTGGCTGTGGTCGCCGAGCCGTACCTCATCCCCGCCCGTGAAAACTGGCTGGGGTGCGCTGACGGTTTGGTGGCCATTATTGGCGAGACTCTGATCGACCCGTCTAGGGGCCGTGGCTGGGTTGCTGCGGTCTCGGGCGGTATCGTCATTGTGGGGGCGTACTTCTCCCCCAACAAGAGTCTCGCCGACTTTGAGGGTTTCCTTGTCGAGTTGGGCGCCGTCGTAGGCCGCTACCACCCTCGTCCCGTTCTTGTGCTCGGGGATCTCAACGCCAAGTCATCGGCGTGGGGATCTCCGGTCACTGACCTTCGGGGCGAGGTGCTGGAGGAGTGGGCGGTTGCGACAGGCCTGGTCGTCCTGAATCGGGGTTCGGAATTTACGTGCGTGCGACAGCGGGGCGGGTCGATAGTGGACGTTTCGTTCGCTAGCCCCTCTGTCGCCGGCCGAGTCCGCGACTGGCGTGTCGCTGTGGAGGTGGAGACGCTATCGGACCACCGGTATATCCGGTTCGACGTCTCTGCCCAGACCACGGGCGGCCGCCATCCAACAGCCCCGATCAACGACGGCCCGCGTTGGGCGCTTAAGCGCATCGACAGGGAACTACTCGAGGAAGCAGCCTTAGTCCAGTCCTGGACCTGGGAGTCGGCGACGGACGGCCCCGTCGACGTCGAGGCGGTGGCGCTGCGGTTTCGCGGGGCGATGACGCAGATCTGCGACGCGTCCATGCCCCGTGTCCGCCAACAGTCCGCAAGGCGCCGGGTGTACTGGTGGACCGCCGAGATCGCGCAATTGCGCGTGGCGTGCGTTGCGGCCCGCCGCCGGTACGCCCGATACCGCAGACGGCGTCGACGGGATTCCGCCGAGGAGGACGCGCTGTATGAGGTGTACCGCGCGTCCAAGGAGACTCTGTGGCTGGCCATCGGCGACTCAAAGTCGCGTGCCAGGGAGGAGCTGCTGGGGTCCCTAGATCGGGACCCGTGGGGGCGTCCCTACCGCTGGGTAAGGGGCAAGTTGCGTCCCTGGGCGCCCCCACTGACGCAGACCATGCAGCCCCAGCTGCTGGAGGTGGTGGTGAAGACCCTCTTCCCTGTGCGAGTGGGACATGTTCCCCCGCCGATGGCATCGCCCTCAGCCACAGACTCTCCGGAAGAGGAGAGCACCAATGTCCCCGAGGTGACGCAAGAGGAGACGAGAGCGGCCGTGTCGCGACTCCGGGCGAAGAGCACAGCGCCCGGACCCGACGGAGTTCCTGGCCGAGCTCTCGTCTTGGCTCTGAAGGAGCTAGAGCCCCAGCTGAGGGGGCTCTTCACGGCATGTCTCGAGCGGGGTCAGTTTCCCGGCGTATGGAAGGAGGGGAGGCTGGTCCTGCTCAGAAAGGAGGGGCGCCCTGCGGACTCACCGTCCGCGTATCGGCCCATAGTGCTGCTTGACGAGGCGGGCAAACTGTTCGAGCGGATTATCGCGGATCGCCTCGTCAGCCACTTGTGCAGAGAGGGGCCGGACCTGGACGAGAACCAGTTCGGTTTTCGTCGGGGGCGCTCCACCATAGACGCAATCATGCGCGTGAGGGCCCTGGCGGAGGAGACGGTGTCCCAGGGTGGGGTGGTGTTGGCGGTGTCTTTAGACATCTCCAACGCATTCAACACCCTACCCTGGAGCTGCATTCGGGAGGCGCTGAAATACCATCGCGTGCCTCCCTACCTCCGCCGTACAGTAGGGGCTTATCTGGAGGACAGATGCGTCACTTATAGGGGACGTGACGGTGCTGCTCGGCACTTCATATCGTGCGGTGTTCCACAGGGATCGGTCTTGGGACCGCTCCTGTGGAACATCGGATACGACTGGGTGCTGAGAGGTGAGCTCCCGTCGGGTGCAGACCTGACGTGTTATGCGGACGACACGCTTGTCACTGCCCGGGGGAGCTCACTTAGGGAAGCGACGTTGATAGCCACGGCTGCGGTGTCACAGGTGGTGAACCGCATCCGGCGCCTGGGCCTGGAGGTGGCCCTAAACAAGTCGGAGGCCATAGTGTTCCATGGCCCCCGACGGGCGCCGGCGCCGGGATCACACATTGTGGTCGGTGGGGCTCGGATAGCTGTCGGGTACACCATGAAGTACCTGGGATTGGTGCTCGACAGCCGGTGGGAATTCGGGCCTCACTTCCGGCGGCTAGCGCCCAAGCTGATGGGCGCGGCGGGCGCGCTTTCAACGTTGCTTCCCAACATGGGGGGCCCGAGCGCCGCCTGTAGGCGGTTGTACGTGGGAATCGTGCGGTCTATAGCCCTTTACGGGGCTCCCGTTTGGGCGCTAGACCTGACGGCCAGCACTCTCGCCATTCTGCGAAAGCCGCAGAGGGCGATGGCCGTCAGAGTCGCCCGCGGGTACCGCACGATTTCCTACGAGGCGGCTTGTGTCCTGGCCGGATCCCCGCCCTGGGACCTGGAGGCGAAAGTACTCGCGTCATTGTACCGATGGCGCGAGGAAGAGCGGGCGCGGGGCTCGACGCCGGTGCAGCGGCAGATCGAGCTGCGCCGAGGAGAGCTCCGTCAGGTCCTGGTGGCGGAATGGCGGCAAAGGCTTCTGCGCCCTGCCGCCGGCCTCGCTACCGTCGAGGCGATCCGGCCGGTACTCAACGACTGGCTCGGGAGAAGGCACGGTTCCCTGTCGTTTAGGGTGACGCAGGTGCTGTCGGGGCATGGGTGCTTCGGCAAGTACCTGTGTCGCATGGGCAGGGAGCCGGACGCTCGGTGCCACCACTGCGTCCATTGCGGGGAGGACACGGCGCAACACACGCTCTCTGAGTGTGTAGCTTGGGAGGAGCAGCGCCGTGTCCTCACAAATGAAGTAGGAGGCGATCTGTCGCTGCCGGCCGTAGTGCAGAGTATGGTCGGTAGCGCAGAGTCGTGGGACGCGGTGGTGTCCTTCTGCGAGGACGTGATGTCGCAGAAGGAGACTGCGGAACGGGAGAGGGAGATCTCGTCTCTCTTCCCCGGCCGCAGAAGGCGCACCGGGCGCAGGAGAAGGGCGGACAACGCCCTTTTCCGCCCCCCATGAATGGGTCCAGGGGCGAGGGACTTGGGGAAGTCCCCGCCCCCTAACCGCTGGACCCGAGGCGTAGGCGCGCGCGGGTGTCGGCGCGCGCCTCCGAGGCGGAGCACGGGGTAGTCTTACACCTCACTACCCCGTGCACGAGATGAGGCCCGGACAACCGGGCCAGCACCAGCGTGGGGCTGCGGAAGAATTTGGATTCCCGCGGCCCCACGTGCACGTGCGAGGAGGAGACACCGGGGGGTTTTAGCCGGTAAGAGTCCGGCATGCCCCTCCGCCTCTCCCCAGGCGGAGGAAGTCCATGAGGATTTCCCCCCGAAAAAAAAAAAAAAAAAAAAAAGGTTAGGTTAGGTTAGGTTGGGGCAAGTTCCCGGACCCGCGGGAGTGGTGCATCCTGCGGGAGAGGGGTTGCTGGACCCCTACCGGGCGCGTCCCTAGGTTGCGGATAAGGGCATGCCGCACAGTGCGGTACCGGTTTACCGGCGCGGACAATTCCAGCAGCGGGGTCGCTCCTCAGCCTGAGGATGCGACAGCCGCGGCGGGTCTGGCCAGTGTCAACTGCTGGCTAGACATCGCGGCCTGTCGGCGTCTCGGACGTATTCCGAGTAGCGGCGACAGGCGGTGAGTCTGCCCACATTCTTGTGGGTGGACGGCGGGGTCTGTTCTGTCCAGACCGCCGCGAGGTGATCACCTGCTGGCGTCTCGGACTCATTCCGAGTAGCGGCAGCGGGTGTCGTGCTCTCTCATCCGTGCCTCTCGCGAGGAAACGGGTGAGATGAGCGGTCGTGCGATTTCGGTCCGTGTTTACTGCGGGCCGGAAGTCGCAACCTGCCGGCGTCTCGGACGTACTCCGAGTAGCGGCGGCAGGCGTTTGGTCTGCCCACTTTTCCATGTGGTGGGCGGACGGCAGGGACCTCTCTGTCCAGGTTCCCGCGTGTTGTTTGACCTGCTGGCGTCTCGGACTTATTCTGAGTAGCGGCAGTGGGTCGCTCTCTCTCCGCATTCCCACGCGCGTGGGGAACGGTCGAGTGGAGTCGTTGTGCGAGTTCGGTTAGTGGTTTTGCTGGCCGGACTTCGCGGCCCGTCGGCGTCCTGGACTATTCTGGGTAGCGGCTTCGGGCGGAGGGCTTCCCTCTCCTGACCTCCTTTTTGGGGGGGACGGTAGAGGTGGGGGTTGTGCGAGTTCGGTCAGTGTTTTTGCTGGTCGAACATCGCGGCCCATCAGCGTCTTGGACATTATCCGAGTAGCGGTGGTGGGCGGGACTTCGCCATTACCTCCTCTTTAGAGGAGGAGCGGTTGAGGTCTGGCTTCCTTTCTCTCTGTTGAGAGATTGGGGGCGCATTCGCGGGCGGCGGGCCCGATTCGTCGGGCGGGACCACGGTCACCGTCGGCCAACCCGTAAGTCTGTCCTTTTCAGGACGGGACCGGGGGCCGCCATCCTTTACAGGAGTACAGGAGGGGGGCTACGTGGAAGAAAACCACTATAATAAATTACCCTGAAGCCTACGCTTCGATGCCCGGCTAGGGGCTGCATGGCGGGGAGGACCTCCGTCGTTAGGGCATCACAAAAACACAAAAACAAAATCATGGAACAGACAGATGGAATTAACACTCAGCAAGCGGGTAGGGAGGCCTCAGGCCGAACAGAATCCCGTGACTCTTCGGAGTTCAGGCGCACGTATTTGCTGGCGCCAACATCTGCCTCGGGGAGTGGGGAAACCCATGAACCGTTTGGGGGGGGGGAGAGGAGGGTGACTCGG
The DNA here is from genome assembly GCA_905146925.1 of Autographa gamma. Lineage (NCBI taxonomy): Eukaryota > Metazoa > Arthropoda > Insecta > Lepidoptera > Noctuidae > Autographa > Autographa gamma. The sequence goes on along the minus strand of LR989878.1, from coordinate 39,430 downwards.
TCTGCAAGCAGGCTGAGTCACGTAGAGTGCATGGCGATGGAGCCTCGAGTGGTGATCGAGAGGCTCGTCATGGACGAGGAGGCGACAACCACCAGTCGCCCTGAGGAGGCGGAAATGGAGCTTGAGGTACCGGAGCCTTGCCGGTCCCGAGACAGCTCTGTTTCTGGAACACTCGGCCGGAAGCGTCCAAGACGTGGTTCGGTGGGTGAAGACGACGTGGGTAGCCGCGCCGCTTCGGGCTGCGAGAGCGATGTCTCATTAGCATCGTCGACGCAGTCCCGCGGTCGTGGGACCCACGGTCGTTACGTGGGGCTCCACCGACAGCGTGAGCTGTACAGGGCGCTCGCCGCTGAGGCGGCGCGGTCACCTGACGCTCGTGTGTCGGAAGAGAGGAAGGAGGAGGAGCGACAGAGGAGGGAGGCTCGTGCGGCTGTCCGGGACCTCATTAGTTCCGGTTCACAGTCGACCGACCCCTCCTCTGTTAAGGAGCGCATTGACGATGGTCTCCTGGCGATTTTGGAGGTAGCGCGCACCTCCAAAAACATAAAGGGGACGTACATCAAGCGGCTCAAAGACGCGGTGGAGCTGATTCAGGATGGCTTTCGCTCCCTGACCAGCTCCACATGCGTGGATAAACTGCTCGCCGAAAACGCTCGGCTGAGCAAAGAGGTCGAAGACCTCAGGGGCCAGATGCTCGTGGTGCGCGAGCAGGCCCCTGCAGCGTTCGACACGGCTGATTTCCAGCGGTCCATCATGTTGTCGGTCGGGACAATGATGGACGCCAAGCTGGCTGGGGTCAAGGAGCTGCTCCCGCCGGAGAGGGTTTTACGCCCGCCCCTGGCGGCGGACAGGCGAAGCTGTGCGGAGGTTGTGGGCAGAGGGCCTAAACCAGCCGCAAAGCAGCCCGCCAAGCCCGAACCCAAGCAGCCTCCAAAAGCGGCCAAGAAGCCGAAGTCGGCACCAAAGCCGACTCCCGGACCGGCACCAAAGCCGACTCCCGGACCTGCCCCCAAGCCGGCTCCCAGGTCGGCTCCAAGGGCGGCTCCCAGGTCGGCTCCCAGGTCGGCTCCAAAGGCTTCTGCTGCCAAGCCTGCTCCAAAACCGGCTTCGAGACCGACACCCAAACCTGCTGCACCAAAGCAGAGTGCGCGTGTCGCTGAAGCCGGAGGCTGGACCGAGGTCACACGGCGGAAAAGGGTAAGGAACAGGGTCAGGACAGAGGCCCCCAAACCCAGGACCGCCGGAAAGACCAAGTCCAAGAAGCAGACTGGCAAACAGAGGAGGAAACTGGCCCAGAGACAGCGGCGTGCGGCTCAGACGCCCGCCGTTGTCCTGACGATCGAGCCTGAGGCTGCCAGCCAGGGTCTGACGTACGCTCAGGTCCTTGACAAGGCACGGCGGCATATCAATGTCGCCGAGCTGGGGATCGACATGACAGTCGATCCCATAAGGATAAAAAGGTCCCAGACGGGAGCTCGAGTTCTCGAGCTTCCGAGGAAGCTGAGCCCTGAGGGGGCAGACCTTATGGCTGAGCGGCTCAAGGCCATCTACGAGGATGGCACAGTGAGGGTCCACAGACCACTCAAGTGCGCGGAGCTCCGGGTGACAGACCTGGATGACTCCGTCACTAAGGAGGACCTCACTGCTGCCGTCGTGGCGAAGGGCCAGTGTCCTCCTGGCACGGTGACGGTCGGAGAGCTTAGGCTGGGCCCCGGGGGTATGTTCACCGCCCTGGTGAAGTGCCCGCTGGTCGCTGCACCTAAGCTCATAACGACGAGGACCAAGAAGTTCCTGGTTGGTTGGAGCTCCGCTCGCGTGGTGCAACTTGCAGCACGGCCCATGAAGTGTTTCCGATGCCTGGAGATCGGACACACGAGGGCCGTGTGCACCAGCGAGACGGACCGTAGCGGGCTGTGCTACAGGTGTGCACAGCCCGGCCACAAAGCGGCATCTTGTAGTGAGCCCGCCAAATGCCCGATCTGCGTGCAGAGGGGGCGCAAGGCGGACCACCAGATGGGCAGCCGGGGATGTGCTCCCCCGGCCCCGACCAGGAACAAGAGGGCCTCAGTACGGCCCCAAAATGACGCGGCGAGGGCGCAGGCTGCGCCCCGCACGGAGGAGATGATGGAGTCGTAATGGACCAAGTCCGTCCACATCTCTTCCTCCAGGGGAACATCAACCACTGCGCCGGTGCCCAGGATCTCCTCCTGCAAGCACTGGCGGAGTGGGAGATAGACGTTGCGGTGGTGGCGGAGCCCTATTTTGTCCCTCCCCGGCCCAACTGGGCGGGGGACCTTGACGGGTCCGTCGCTGTCGTCGCCGCAACAGGCACGAGTTCCCAGCCCCTACACACCATCCGTAGGGGCTCTGGATATGTCGCTGCGTCATGGGGGCCGTACGCCGTCATCGGGACGTACTTCTCCCCGAACAGGGGTCTCTCCGAGTTCGAGTCGTTTATGGCCGAGCTGGAGTCCCTTGTTCGGGTGCTGACACCCCGCCCGGTCATTCTGCTAGGGGACCTCAATGCCAAGAGCACGGCTTGGGGGGAACCGGCAACAGACCGGCGCGGGGAACTACTGGAGGAGTGGGCCCTAGGTTTGGACTTTGTCCTACTAAACCGGGGTCACACCCAGACTTGCGTCCGGCATAATGGCGGGTCCATTGTGGACCTGTCGTTTTGCTCCCCGGCCATTGCCGGGCGCATCAACGACTGGCGCGTCGTTGTAGGGATGGAGACGCTGTCCGATCACAGGTACATTCGGTTCAGCGTCTCTCCCTCCGGGGGGCCCAGGGTTCGGCCGACCCCGAACTCAGGCCCTCCACGATGGGCCCTAAAGAAACTCGATAGGGAACTGCTGATCGAGGCGGCAATCGTCAGTGACTGGTGCGCACCACCGTCGGGTCTCTCGATTGACGACGAGGCGGAGCTGTTCCGCAGAACGCTTACGCTGGTATGCGACGCAGCGATGCCTCGCGTCCGGAGAAGACCCAACAGACGGGCAGTCTACTGGTGGTCGCCAGAGATCGCAGTGCTTAGGGAGGCGTGTGTTGAGGCGCAACGCCGGTACACACGCCATCGCTCTAGGCACAGGGACGAGGCCGCGGAGGCCCCTCTTTACAGGGCCTACCGCATGGCCAGATCGAACCTCCGCCTGGCCATTCTGCAGGCGAAGGCCGCAGCTAGGCAGGAGATGTACGAGGAGCTGAACCGGGATCCGTGGGGTCGCCCGTACCTGGCGGCGCGGAATAAACTTCGCGTCGCAGCGCCCCCGATTACGGAGTCCATGGAGCCTCAGCTCCTCCGGAACATCGTTTCGTCCCTGTTCCCATCCCACCGGACTGACTTTATCCCTCCAGCTATGGGTACCGCGTTTTCGCGGGAACAGCTGGAGGAGATAACCGAAGGAGAGTTCGAGGCGTGTACCCAACGTCTCCGAACGAAGACGACTGCTCCTGGACCTGACGGGGTACCGGCTCGGGCTATTGCCTTGGCTGTGGGTCCCCTGAAGGACCGGCTGCGGGGTCTCTTCAACGCCTGTTTAGTGGCGGGGAGATTCCCCAAAGTCTGGAAGACGGGGCAGCTCGTCCTCCTTCGCAAGGAGACACGACCGGCCGACTCGCCCTCGGGCTACCGGCCTATCGTCCTGCTGGACGAGGCGGGCAAGCTCTTTGAGCGCGTCATCGCCGCCCGCATCGTTCGGCATCTGACGGGCACGGGGCCCGACTTGTCGGCCTCCCAGTTCGGCTTCAGGGCGGGGCGCTCTACGCTGGACGCCCTGAGCCACGTCAAAAAGTTCGCCACGGAGGCTGCGGCGCGGGGAGGAATGGCGCTAGCGGTGTCGCTCGACATCGCGAACGCCTTCAACTCGCTGCCGCACCAGTGCATAGAGTCGGCGCTTCGTTACCACGGGGCGCCCCTCTATCTCCAGCACATCGTGGCGGACTACCTGCGCGACAGACATGTCGCGTACTCCGGAGCGATGGGCCCGCAACTGCAACCCACCGGGCGCGGTGTTCCACAGGGGTCAGTCCTAGGACCTCTCTTGTGGAACATCGGGTACGATTGGGTGCTTCGCGGCGCCCTCCTCAGTCAGACGGAGGTCGTCTGCTATGCAGACGACACCCTGGTGCTGGTCAGAGGGACCACCCAGGAGGAGTGCATCCGGCGTGCTACCTGCGGCGTACAACTCGTCGTAGGTCGCATCCGGATGCTTGGATTGGATGTCGCTCTGGGGAAGACCGAAGCACTTTTGCTACACGGCCCCCGGAGTAGACGTACGGATTCGTGCCTAACGGTGGAGGACGCGAGGATCCCACTGACGGGCACGATGAAGTACCTCGGACTGGTTCTCGACGGGCGGTTGAGCTTCCGGGAGCATTTTCAGCGGTTGGCGCCGAGGCTTCGGTCCGCCGCTGCAGCCCTCGGAAGGCTCCTGCCGAATGTCGGGGGCCCCGACGTTGGGTGTCGCCGTCTCTACGCCTCGGTCATTCGATCGATGGCTCTGTACGGCGCACCCATTTGGAATGACCGACTGACGGCCGATAACCGGGCGGTCCTACTTGGTTCGCAGCGTGCTGTTGCCAACAGGATCGTCCGGGCCTACCGGACCGTCGGTCATGAAGCCGCGTGTGTCTTGGCTGGGACACCGCCTTGGGATCTGGACGCGAAGGTGCTAACGGACCTTTACACCCGTTGCACCGAGCTCCGGTCCCGGGGTACCGACCCCCTTCCGAGGCAGCGCGAGCTATGGCGCAGACAGGCCCGTCTCGTCACCATGCGGAATTGGGAGCTTCGGCTCGCGAGACCGTCGGCGGGACGGGCCACCATTGAAGCGATCCGCCCACATCTTCAACCGTGGGTGGAGAGGCGGTACGGTTTATTGACCTACCGCCTCACGCAGATTCTGACCGGGCACGGGGCCTTTGGCCATTACCTGTGCCGGGTCGCCAGGAGGGAAGGGACCACGGCTTGCCACCAGTGCGGCGCCGGTGACGACACCGCGCTGCACACTCTGGCCGTGTGTCCCAACTTCGATGAGCCTCGCGCCGTTCTCCAGGCGGCGCTGGGAGGCGTGGACGTTTCCGCGCTGTCGGCTGTTGTCGCAGCCGCGCTCAGCAGTCGCGCAGCGTGGGACGCGCTGTCCTCCTTCTGTGAGACCGTCATGTCCCAGAAGGAGGCGGCGGAGCGCGCTCGGGAGGACGACCCCGACGCGCCCCAGATACGCCGACGTCGAGTGGGGCGGCGCAGAGCCGCGCATGAGCGCGATCTCCCGCCCTAACTAGGGTCCTGGGCGACAGGCACGGGGGTGCATGTCGTCCGACTATAGGGCCCACGACGGGGAGCCACATTTCGTAGCATCGGGTGTGGTTCCAATAGGAGGCGGAGAGGCCGAAGCCTTTACACTTCGGCCTCCAATCACGAAAGTGAGCCATCGGCTTATTGGCCGATGGATCCCCGCGGTTGGCGCGTGACGAATTGCAACGCATTACCACGCGCCAACACCAAACGCGGATGACGGTGCACGGCGGTTTAGGTTTAGTCAGTAAGAGTCTGACACTACCCATCCACTCCCCCGAGTGGGTGGGTGTCCATGAGGATTCCCCCGCCTTATCAAAAAAAAAAAAAGGTTGGGGCAAGTTGCGTCCCTGGGCGCCCCCACTGACGCAGACCATGCAGCCCCAGCTGCTGGAGGTGGTGGTGAAGACCCTCTTCCCTGTGCGAGTGGGACATGTTCCCCCGCCGATGGCATCGCCCTCAGCCACAGACTCTCCGGAAGAGGAGAGCACCGATGTCCCCGAGGTGACGCAAGAGGAGACGAGAGCGGCCGTGTCGCGACTCCGGGCGAAGAGCACAGCGCCCGGACCCGACGGAGTTCCTGGCCGAGCTCTCGTCTTGGCTCTGAAGGAGCTAGAGCCCCAGCTGAGGGGGCTCTTCACGGCATGTCTCGAGCGGGGTCAGTTTCCCGGCGTATGGAAGGAGGGGAGGCTGGTCCTGCTCAGAAAGGAGGGGCGCCCTGCGGACTCACCGTCCGCGTATCGGCCCATAGTGTTGCTTGACGAGGCGGGCAAACTGTTCGAGCGGATTATCGCGGATCGCCTCGTCAGCCACTTGTGCAGAGAGGGGCCGGACCTGGACGAGAACCAGTTCGGTTTTCGTCGGGGGCGCTCCACCATAGACGCAATCATGCGCGTGAGGGCCCTGGCGGAGGAGACGGTGTCCCGGGGTGGGGTGGTGTTGGCGGTGTCTTTAGACATCTCCAACGCATTCAACACCCTACCCTGGAGCTGCATTCGGGAGGCGCTGAAATACCATCGCGTGCCTCCCTACCTCCGCCTTACAGTAGGGGCTTATCTGGAGGACAGATGCGTCACCTATCGGGGACGTGACGGTGCTACTCGGCACTTCATGTCGTGCGGTGTTCCACAGGGATCGGTCTTGGGACCGCTCCTGTGGAACATCGGATACGACTGGGTGCTGAGAGGTGAGCTCCCGTCGGGTGCAGACCTGACGTGTTATGCGGACGACACGCTTGTCACTGCCCGGGGGAGCTCACTTAGGGAAGCGACGTTGATAGCCACGGCTGCGGTGTCACAGGTGGTGAACCGCATCCGGCGCCTGGGCCTGGAGGTGGCCCTAAACAAGTCGGAGGCCATAGTGTTTCATGGCCCCCGACGGGCGCCGGCGCCGGGATCACACATTGTGGTCGGTGGGGCTCGGATAGCTGTCGGGTACACCATGAAGTACCTGGGATTGGTGCTCGACAGCCGGTGGGAATTCGGGCCTCACTTCCGGCGGCTAGCGCCCAAGCTGATGGGCGCGGCGGGCGCGCTTTCAACGTTGCTTCCCAACATGGGGGGCCCGAGCGCCGCCTGTAGGCGGTTGTACGTGGGAGTCGTGCGGTCTATAGCCCTTTACGGGGCTCCCGTCTGGGCGTTAGACCTGACGGCCAGCACTCTCGCCATTCTGCGAAAGCCGCAGAGGGCGATGGCCGTCAGAGTCGCTCGCGGGTACCGCACGATTTCCTACGAGGCGGCTTGTGTCCTGGCCGGATCCCCGCCCTGGGACCTGGAGGCGAAAGTACTCGCGTCATTGTACCGATGGCGCGAGGAAGAGCGGGCGCGGGGCTCGACGCCGGTGCAGCGGCAGATCGAGCTGCGCCGAGGAGAGCTCCGTCAGGTCCTGGTGGCGGAATGGCGGCAAAGGCTTCTGCGCCCTGCCGCCGGCCTCGCTACCGTCGAGGCGATCCGGCCAGTACTCGACGACTGGCTCGGGAGAAGGCACGGTTCCCTGTCGTTCAGGGTGACGCAGGTGCTGTCGGGGCATGGGTGCTTCGGCAAGTACCTGTGTCGCATGGGCAGGGAGCCGGACGCTCGGTGCCACCACTGCGTCCATTGCGGGGAGGACACGGCGCAACACACGCTCGCTGAGTGTGTAGCTTGGGAGGAGCAGCGCCGTGTCCTCACAAGTGAAGTAGGAGGCGATCTGTCGCTGCCGGCCGTAGTGCAGAGTATGGTCGGTAGCGCAGAGTCGTGGGACGCGGTGGTGTCCTTCTGCGAGGACGTGATGTCGCAGAAGGAGACTGCGGAACGGGAGAGGGAGATTTCGTCTCTCTTCCCCGGCCGCAGAAGGCGCACCGGGCGCAGGAGAAGGGCGGACAACGCCCTTTTCCGCCCCCCATGAATGGGTCCAGGGGCGAGGGACTTGGGGAAGTCCCCGCCCCCTAACCGCTGGACCCGAGGCGTAGGCGCGCGCGGGTGTCGGCGCGCGCCTCCGAGGAGGAGCACGGGGTAGTCTTACACCTCACTACCCCGTGCACGAGATGAGGCCCGGACAACCGGGCCAGCACCAGCGTGGGGCTGCGGAAGAATTTGGATTCCCGCGGCCCCACGTGCACGTGCGAGGAGGAGACACCGGGGGGTTTTAGCCGGTAAGAGTCCGGCATGCCCCTCCGCCTCTCCCCAGGCGGAGGAAGTCCATGAGGATTTCCCCCCGACAAAAAAAAAAAAAAAAAAAAGGTTAGGTTAGGTTAGGTTAGGTTAGGTTAGGTTCCCGGACCCGCGGGAGTGGTGCATCCTGCGGGAGAGGGGTTGCTGGACCCCTACCGGGCGCGTCCCTAGGTTGCGGATAAGGGCATGCCGCACAGTGCGGTACCGGTTTACCGGCGCGGACAATTCCAGCAGCGGGGTCGCTCCTCAGCCTGAGGATGCGACAGCCGCGGCGGGTCTGGCCAGTGTCAACTGCTGGCTAGACATCGCGGCCTGTCGGCGTCTCGGACGTATTCCGAGTAGCGGCGGCAGGCGGTGAGTCTGCCCACATTCTTGTGGGTGGACGGCGGGGTCTGTTCTGTCCAGACCGCCGCGTGGTGGACACCTGCTGGCGTCTCGGACTCATTCCGGGTAGCGGCAGCGGGTGTAGTGCTCTCTCATCCTTACCTCTTGCGAGGGAACGGGTGAGATGAGCGGTCGTGTGAGTCCGGTCCGTGTTTACTGCGGGCCGGATGTCACAACCTGCCGGCGTCTCGGACGTTCTCTGAGTAGCGGCGGCAGGCGTTGGGTCTGCCCACTTTTCCATTTGGTGGGCGGACGGCGGGGGCCTATCTGTCCAGGTCTCTGCGTGCTGTTTGACCTGCTGGCGTCTCGGACATATTCCGAGTAGCGGCAGTGGGTCGCTCTCTCTCCGTTCCCCATGCACGCGGGGGACGGTCGAGTGGAGCTGTTGGGCGAGTTCGGTTAGTGGTTTTGCTGGCCGGACATCGCGGCCTGTCGGCGTCCTGGACTCATTCTGGGTAGCGGCTTCGGGCGGAGGGCTTCCTTCTCCTGACCTTCTTTTTGGGGGGGATGGGGGAGGTGGCGGTTTGGTCAGTGGTTTTGCTGGCTGAACATCGTGGCCCACCGGCGTCTTGGACGTTATCCGAGTAGCGGTGGTGGGCGGTGTGTCTGCCCATTTTTGTGGGTAAGACGGCGGGGTCTGGTTCTGTCCAGATCGCTGCGCGTTGGGCGATCGTTTTCGGTCGCGGCCCGCTGGCGTCTCGGATATTCCGGGCAACGGCAGCGGGTGGAGTTTGTCCTCCTCTCTCTCTGTTGAGAGATTGGGGGGGCATTCGCGGGCGGCGGGCCCGATTCGTCGGGCGTGACCACGGTCACCGTCGGCCAACCCGTAAGTCTGTCCTTTTCAGGACGGGACCGGGGGCCGCCTTCCTTTACAGGAGTAGAGGAGGGGGGCTACGTGGAAGAAAACCACTATAATAAATTACCCCGAAGCCTACGCTCTCGCTGCCCGGCAAGGGGCTGCATGGCGGGGGGGAACTCCGTCGTGAGGGCAGCAAACAACAACAAAATGGACAGGTCAGATATAATAAACAATCAGCAAGTGGGTAGGGAGGCCTCAGGCCGAACAGAATCCCATGACTCTTCGGAGTTCAGGCGCACGTATTTGCTGGCGCCAATATCTGCCTCGGGGAGTGGGGAAACTCACGATCCGTCTTTGGGAGGGGGGAGGAGGGTGACTCGGTCTGCGAGCAGTCTGAGTCACGTGGAGTGCATGGCGGGAGAGCCTCGAGTGGTGCTCGAGAGGCTCGTCATGGACGAGGAGGCGGCGACGACCACCAGTCGCCCTGAGGGGGAGGAGGCGACGACCACCAGTCGCCCTGAAGGAGAGGCAATGGAGCTTGAGGTGCCGGCGTCTTGCCGGTCCCGAGACAGCTCTGTTGCAGGGAAGCACGGCCGGAAACGTCCACGACGTAGTTCGGCCGGTGAGGACGACGTGGGTGACCGCGCCGCTTCGGGCTGCGAGAGCGATGTCTCATTAGCATCGTCGACGCGGTCCCGCGGTTGTGTTACCCACGGTCGTTACGTGGGGCTCCACCGACAGCGCGAGCTGTACAGGGCGCTCGCCGCTGAAGCGGCGCAGACACCTGACGCCCGTGCGTCGGTCGAGAAGAAGAAGGAGGAGGAGAGGCAGAGGAGGGAGGCTCGTGCGGCTGTCCGGGACCTCATTAGTTCCGGCTCACAGTCGACCGACCCCTCTTCAGTCAAGGACCGCATTGACAGTAGTCTCCTGTCGATATTGGAGGTAGCGTGCACCTCCAAAAACATCAAAGGGACATACATCAAGCGGCTCAAGGACGCAGTGGACTTGATACAGGAGGGCATTCGCTCCCTGACAAGCTCCACCTGCGTGGATAAATTGCTCGCCGAGAATGCTCGGCTGAGCAAAGAGGTCGAAGACCTCAGGGGCCAGATGCTCGTGGTGCGCGAGCAGGCCCCTGCAGCGTTCGACATGGCAGATTTCCAGCGGTCCATCATGTTGTCGGTTGGGACAATGATGGACGCCAAGCTGGCCGGAGTCAAGGAGCTGCTTCCGCCGGAGCGGGTTTTACGCCCGCCCCTGGCGGCGGACAGGCGAAGCTGTGCGGAGGTAGTGGGCAGAGGGCCCAAACCAGCCGCAAAACAGCCCGCCAAGCCCGTAGCCAAGCAGCCACCAAAAACTGCTAAGAAGACGGCACCGGCACCAAAGCCGACTCCCAAACCGGCACCGAGGCCAACTCCCGGCCCGGCACCGAAGCAGCGACCTGGACCGGCCCCAAAGCCGGCTCCCAGGGCGGCTGCCAAAGCTGCCACAGCCAAGCCTGCTCCTAAACCGGCTTCAAGGCCTGCGCCCAAACCTGCTGCACCAGAGCAGAGTGCGGGTGTTGTCGAAGCCGGAGAATGGACTGAAGTCTCCCGGCGGAAAAGGGTAAGGAACAGGGTCAGGACAGAGGCCCCCAAACCCAAGACTGCCGAAAAGACACAGTCCAAGAAGAAGCAGACTGGCAAGCAAAGGCGGAAGATGGCCCAAAGGCAGCGGCGTGCGGCTCAGACGCCCGCCGTTGTCTTGACAATTGAGCCCGAGGCTGCCAGCCAAGGGCTCACGTACGCCCAGGTTCTGGACAAGGCGCGGCGTCAAATAAACGTCGCCGAGCTGGGGATCGACATGGCGGTCGATCCCATCAGGATCAAAAGGTCCCAGACCGGGGCTCGGGTGCTCGAGCTTCCGAGGAAGCTGAGCCCTGAGGGGGCGGACCTGATGGCTGAGCGGCTGAGGGCCATCTACGACGACGGCACAGTGAGGGTCCACAGACCACTCAAGTGCGCGGAGCTCCGGGTGACAGACCTGGATGACTCCGTCACTAAGGAGGACCTCACTGCCGCCGTCGTGGCGAAGGGCCAGTGTTCTCCGAGCACGGTGACGGTCGGCGAGCTTAGGTTGGGCCCCGGGGGCATGTTCACCGCTCTGGTGAAGTGCCCGCTGGTCGCGGCCCCTAAGCTTGTCACGACGAGGGACAAAAAGTTCTTGGTCGGCTGGAGCTCCGCTCGCGTGGTGCAGCTCAAAGCACGGCCCATGAAGTGTTTCCGATGCCTGGAGATCGGACACACTAGGGCCGTGTGCACCAGCGAGACGGACCGTAGCGGGCTGTGCTATAGGTGTGCACAGCCTGGCCACAAAGCGGCGTCCTGTAGTGAGCCCGCCAAATGCCCCATCTGCGTACAGAGGGGGCGCAAGGCGGACCACCAGATGGGCAGCCGGGGATGTGCTCCCCCGGCCCCGACCAGGAACAAGAGGGCCTCAGTGCGGCCCCAAAATGACGCAGCGAGGGCGCAGGTCGCGCCCCGCACGGAGGAGATGATGGAGTCCTAATGGATCAAGTCCGTCCACATCTCTTCCTCCAGGGGAACATCAACCACTGCGCCGGTGCCCAGGATCTCCTCCTTCAAGCACTGGCGGAGTGGGCGATTGACGTTGCGGTGGTGGCGGAGCCCTATTTTGTCCCTCCCCGGCCCAACTGGGCGGGGGACCTTGACGGGTCCGTCGCTGTCGTCGCCGCAACAGGCGCAAGTTCCCAGCCCCTACACACCATCCGTAGGGGCTCTGGATATGTCGCTGCGTCGTGGGGGTCGTACGCCGTCATCGGCACATACTTCTCCCCGAACAGGGGTCTCTCCGAGTTCGAGTCATTTATGGCCGAGCTGGAGGCCCTTGTTCGGGTGATGACACCCCGCCCGGTCATTCTGCTAGGGGACCTCAATGCCAAGAGCACGGCTTGGGGGGAACCGGCAACAGACCGGCGCGGGGAAATACTGGAGGCGTGGGCCCTGGGGTTGGACTTGGTTCTCCTCAACCGGGGTCACACCCAGACTTGCGTCCGGCATAATGGCGGGTCCATTGTGGACCTGTCGTTTTGCTCCCAGGCCATTGCCGGGCGCATCAACGACTGGCGTGTCGAGGAAGGGATGGAGACGCTGTCCGATCACAGGTACATTCGGTTCAGCGTCTCTCCCTCCGGGGGGCCCAGGGTTCGGCCGACCCCGAACTCAGGTCCCCCACGATGGGCCCTAAAACAATTGGACAGGGAACTGCTGATCGAGGCGGCCATCATCAGTGACTGGTGCGCACCACCGTCGGGTCTCTCGATTGACGACGAGGCAGAGTTGTTCCGCAGAACGCTCACGTCGGTTTGCGACGCAGCGATGCCTCGCGTCCGGAGAAGACCCAACAGACGGGCAGTCTACTGGTGGTCGCCAGAGATCGCAGTGCTTAGGGAGGCGTGTGTTGAGGCGAAACGCCGGTACACACGCCATCGCTCTAGGCGCAGGGACGAGGCCGCGGAGGCCCCTCTTTACAGGGCCTACCGCACGGCCAGATCGAATCTCCGCTTGGCCATTCTGCAGGCGAAGGCCGCAGCAAGGCAGGAGATGCACGAGGAGCTGAACCGGGATCCGTGGGGTCGCCCGTACCTGGCAGCGCGGAACAAACTTCGCGTCGCAGCGCCCCCGATTACGGAGTCCATGGAGCCTCAGCTCCTCCGGAACATCGTTTCGTCCCTGTTCCCATCTCACCGGACTGACTATATCCCTCCAGCTATGGGTACCGCGTTTTCGCGGGAACAGCTGGAGGAGATAACCGAAGGAGAGTTCGAGGCGTGCACCCTACGCCTCCGAACGAAGACGACTGCTCCTGGACCTGACGGGGTACCGGCTCGGGCTATTGCCTTGGCTGTGGGTCCCCTGAAGGACCGGCTGCGGGGTCTCTTCAACGCCTGTTTAGTGGCGGGGAGATTCCCCAAAGTCTGGAAGACGGGGCAGCTCGTCCTCCTTCGCAAGGACACACGACCGGCCGACTCGCCTTCGGGCTACCGGCCTATCGTCCTGCTGGACGAGGCGGGCAAGCTCTTTGAGCGCGTCATCGCCGCCCGCATCGTTCGGCATCTGACGGGTACGGGGCCCGACTTGTCGGCCTCCCAGTTTGGCTTCAGGGCGGGGCGGTCTACGCTGGACGCCCTGAGCCATGTGAAAAAGTTCGCCACGGAGGCTGCGGCGCGGGGAGGAATGGCGCTAGCGGTGTCGCTCGACATCGCGAACGCCTTCAACTCGCTGCCGCACCAGTGCATTGAGTCGGCGCTTCGTTATCACGGGGCGCCCCTCTATCTTCAGCACATCGTGGCGGACTACCTGCGCGACCGACATGTCGCCTACACGGGAGTGACGGGCCCGCAGCTGCAACCCACCGGGCGCGGTGTTCCACAGGGGTCAGTCCTGGGACCTCTCTTGTGGAACATCGGGTACGATTGGGTGCTTCGCGGCGCCCTCCTCAGCCTGACGGAGGTCGTGTGCTATGCCGACGACACCCTGGTGTTGGTCAGAGGGACCACCCAGGAGGAGTGCATCCGGCGTGCTACCTGCGGCGTACAGCTCGTCGTAGGTCGCATCCGGATGCTTGGATTGGATGTCGCTCTGGGGAAAACCGAAGCACTTTTGCTAAACGGCCCCCGGAGTAGACGTACGGATTCGTGCCTAACGGTGGAGGACGCGAGGATCCCACTGACGGGCACGATGAAGTACCTCGGTTTGGTTCTCGACGGGCAGTTGAGCTTCCGGGAGCATTTTCAGCGGTTGGCGCCGAGACTTCGGTCCGCCGCTGCAGCCCTCGGAAGGCTCCTGCCAAATGTCGGGGGCCCTGACGTCGGGTGTCGCCGTCTGTACGCCTCGGTCATTCGATCGATGGCTCTGTACGGCGCACCCATTTGGAGTGACCGACTGACGGCCGATAACCGGGCGGTCCTACTTGGTTCGCAGCGTGCTGTCGCCAACAAGATCGTCCGGGCATACCGGACCGTCGGTCACGAAGCCGCGTGTGTCTTGGCTGGGACACCGCCTTGGGATCTGGATGCGAAGGTGCTAACGGACCTTTACACCCGTTGCACCGAGCTCCGGTCCCGCGGTACCGACCCCTTGCCGAGGCAGCGCGAGCTCTGGCGCAGACAGGCCCGTCTCGTCACCATGCGGAATTGGGAGCTCCGGCTCGCGAGACCGTCGGCGGGACGGGTCACAGTGGAGGCGATCCGCCCACATCTCCAACCGTGGGTGGAGAGGCGGTACGGTTTATTGACCTACCGCCTCACGCAAATACTGACCGGGCACGGGGCCTTTGGCCATTACCTGTGCCTGGTCGCCAGGAGGGAAGGGACCACGGCTTGCCACCAGTGCGGCGCCGGTGACGACACCGCGCTGCACACCCTGGTCGTGTGTCCCGCCTTTGCCGAGCCTCGCGCCGTTCTCCAGGCGGCGCTGGGAGGCGTAGACGTTTCCGCGCTGTCGGCTGTTGTCGCAGCCGCGCTCAGCAGTCGCGCAGCGTGGGACGCGCTGTCCTCCTTCTGTGAGACCGTCATGTCCCAGAAGGAGGCGGCGGAGCGCGATCGGGAGGAAGACCCCGACGCGCCCCAGATACGCCGACGTCGAGTGGGGCGGCGCAGAGCCGCGCATGAGCGCGCTCTCCCGCCCTAACTAGGGTCCTGGGCGACAGGCACGGGGGTGCATGTCGTCCGACTATAGGACCCACGACGGGGAGCCACATTTCGTAGCATCGGGTGTGGTTCCAACAGGAGGCGGAGAGGCCGAAGCCTTTACACTTCGGCCTCCAATCACGAAAGTGAGCCACCGGCTTATTGGCCGGTGGATCCCCGCGGTTGGCGCGTGATGGATTGCAACGCAGTACCACGCGCCAACACGAAACGCGGATGACGGTGCACGGCGGTTTAGGTTTAGTCAGTAAGAGTCTGACACTACCCATCCACTCCCCCGAGTGGGTGGGTGTCCATGAGGATTCCCCCGCCTGATCAAAAAAAAAAAAAAAAAAAAAAAAAAAAAAAAAAAAAAAAAAAGGTTAGGTTAGGTTAGGTTACCGTCGAGGCGATCCGGCCGGTACTCAACGACTGGCTCGGGAGAAGGCACGGTTCCCTGTCGTTTAGGGTGACGCAGGTGCTGTCGGGGCATGGGTGCTTCGGCAAGTACCTGTGTCGCATGGGCAGGGAGCCGGACGCTCGGTGCCACCACTGCGTCCATTGCGGGGAGGACACGGCGCAACACACGCTCGCTGAGTGTGTAGCTTGGGAGGAGCAGCGCCGTGTCCTCACAAGTGAAGTAGGAGGCGATCTGTCGCTGCCGGCCGTAGTGCAGAGTATGGTCGGTAGCGCAGAGTCGTGGGACGCGGTGGTGTCCTTCTGCGAGGACGTGATGTCGCAGAAGGAGACTGCGGAACGGGAGAGGGAGATCTCGTCTCTCTTCCCCGGCCGCAGAAGGCGCACCGGGCGCAGGAGAAGGGCGGACAACGCCCTTTCCCGCCCCCCATGAATGGGTCCAGGGGCGAGGGACTTGGGGAAGTCCCCGCCCCCTAACCGCTGGACCCGAGGCGTAGGCGCGCGCGGGTGTCGGCGCGCGCCTCCGAGGCGGAGCACGGGGTAGTCTTACACCTCACTACCCCGTGCACGAGATGAGGCCCGGACAACCGGGCCAGCACCAGCGTGGGGCTGCGGAAGAATTTGGATTCCCGCGGCCCCACGTGCACGTGCGAGGAGGAGACACCGGGGGGTTTTAGCCGGTAAGAGTCCGGCATGCCCCTCCGCCTCTCCCCAGGCGGAGGAAGTCCATGAGGATTTCCCCCCGAAAAAAAAAAAAAAAAAAAAGGTTAGGTTAGGTTAGGTTAGGTTTTTTTTTTTTTTTTTTTTTTTTTTTTTTTTTTTTTTTTTTTTTTTTTCTCTAGTACCTCCAACATGGGAATCGGAGCCTATTTCTACATTGAGCCTTTTGCATACCAGTTCTCGCTTTCATGCCTCTCGTACTTCCATACCTCATACCACTCTTTCATACATCTTCTTTTGTCAGTCTTTACGGGTGGGATTCCCGTCTATTTTCTATTGTAACTAACTATTTCGTATTTATTTACTTTTCTTTATTTCGGGTAAATAATGTTCTTCTCGTAGGGGTGTTTTATTTAACTTTAGTAATTCCATACATTTCTTATTATTTACATGTCTCTTATGCTAGTCTTATTAAATAGCTTAGTGTCTATTACAGGTTAATCTTATTTACTAGATACTTATTATCTATGGTGTGCTATAATATTTAATAATATTATGCCATCATACACTTAATTACTATTTATTTTGTTTACAAAAGATATAATTTTTATACGGTACTTAATAAACCCAGTGTGACCACTTGACTTTACTAGCATTAACTGTTTATTTTTCCCTACAGGTTTGCGAATAAGTGCTGCACAGCGGGTTCTGCGGCTCTTCGGTGCAATTTCAGAGCTTTCTACTGGAAGTTTATCGGACCACCTTGGTAAGTTACATTTTCTTAAATTTATTACTATAGATTCTGTATTTGAGTTTTTATTTAATTTGCAGTTTTCATTTAGTTTTAATTTATATTCTATTGTTAATTGTTTCAGTTTTTTATTAAACTGAGCGCAATTTACTGTGGAAAGGTTCTGTGTTTGTTTAATTAATATGTTTTTGACTTTTTCTAATTTGTTTATTCCGAACGAGTTACCTTCGTGGTCCGGTCTTGCTAGGTACTCAACCTCCTTCCAATTTTTTGTGTTATCCAATGTGTCTACTGTGCAGGCTTTTAGATCCTTGTATGGCTCGGTCGGGTGATTGCCAAGGTGACAGGTCTTTGTGTTGTTATATGCCTCACTTTGGAGGTTGGCAACCACCACATTGGTGGCCGCCAACCCAGGGTACTGAGCTAAGTTCAGGTCTGGGTTGCGTACCACCACTACGGTGTCTGCCACCTCCTGGTTGTTATTCGAGGCGTTCTCGTCTTGGCTGCCCTTAGCAATACGCAACCGTGGAGCGAGCCAACGCATCCCATTTTTTCTTTATTGGGCAGGAGTTATCGAAGGCATTGTGCTCGCTATTTGAATATTTTGCCATATCGCAGTTTCTGCATTTCGGAGCAGTTCCGATGATCACATCGGGGCAGTCAGCCTTCACGTGGGGTCCTCCGCAGTGGCTGCAGAGATCCGCTGGATCAGTGCAAAACCGCTTGCTATGGCCATAGCCTAAGCAACGAGTGCACTGAACCAGCGGAGTTTGATCCTCTATCCTTATTGGCTGCAGGTCTATCTGTACGATCTTTTTTATAACTGCTCTTTGCCAGATGTTGGGCGAGACGCTGATCACGACATGGCAAGTATGCGGATTCCGGGCTTTCCTTCTATATTTTAGCTCGACTCTGTCATCGTTCTTGTCCAGGCCTTGGAAGAGATCTTTGTTTTGGTTCTTCAGGGCCTTTAATATTTCGTCATCTTTATGCATATTAAGAACTCCCCGAAGAACCAAGAGAGGGTCACGGTTTACCACCTCTTCTACCTTTAGCTGACCTGAGGCCGCCTTTAATTTAGTTGTTAGCTTTTCTCTCTCTTCCTTCGTACTTAGGCCTATGATGATCTTTCGGTCTCGGGCCTTTCGGACATTTCTGACTTGAATCCAACCCTCTTTTGCGTCAACGACTCCCCTAATCTTCTCTAATACCTGTTCACCTGTATCCTGGTCGTCAGTGGAGGTTATCACAACTGAGTGAAGAGTTTCCTTGGCTCTCTGTGTGCTTGCGTTCTGCACCGCTGTGTTTGCGGTCACGCTCGCATAAGTGCTTGCTGTCACTTTCTCAAGGAGCTCTTTTTGTTTGAGCATTTCCGTTTTTAACTCAGTCATCATTAGATTGTTTTCCCTAAGTAACTCAACATGCTCCTTAATATGAGTCGCCTGCTGAGCCACCTCGGGATCCACCCTCGGTGTGTCTGACTCCACCAGGACAGGTGTAGTTCCTTGGTCCCCTTGAGTTGACGACAGGCCCTTGAGGTCAGTTTCGAAGCCCTTGATCAAGGAGAAGAGCCTCGTCAGTGCTGACAGGACCTCCTCCTTGATCTCCCTTTTCAGGTTTCCGGCTTTCCCAAGATGCAGTTTGGCCCGTGCAATGCACTCTCGTGCCTCTATTGTTTTGCTCTTGGGAGCCTGTCGTGGGGGTACGGTTCCAGTGGTAGATGGTGGGGGTGTTCTGGCGATCTGGGCGATTTGAATTTTGCTTGAGGGGCTGGGGATTTTACCTGCCCTGGCGGCCTCCCAGTCTTCGATTCTATCGCCGATGCTTCGTCTCTCCGTTGTCACCTTTTTTGGAGGGGTCCTAATGCCCATCATTTTTGGTTGGGGTACGCGTCAACAAATATAAACAATGAATTGTATAAAACGAACTAAAACTAATGCAGTAGCACTAAACAGCTACTGCATATGGTCCAACAAATAATAGTGATAAAAAGAGAAAGATTTTTCTATGAAAATTATGTAAAAAGTCGAAAAATAATACTTTCTCTACCGTGTAGAGACTGTCTGGTGATCTACACAGGGTCTATACAGTCCCGTGATATCAATAATACACAATATACAAAGTTACAAAATAAAAAAAAAAATTCTAAAAATTACAAAAAATTTTTTGCTGTTCTTATGGTCCTATCTTGTAGCCCTGTCTGAGACCTCCACAATAACCCCAAGCACCACCAATCTATCCCAAGTGGTTCCGGAGTTATAGGGATTCAAAAAATCCAGATATTGTGCGCGCACCTCAGGTGGTGGTATTGGAAAGCTATTTCTCCGGGACCTATGGGTCGAATCTGCGCGTGCTTGGGTTCGTTGTTTTGGTCTCGTCGAGTACTACAAGGTGGTACCTTCAGTTTTCCTGAAAATTTCAGGAAGCTGAAAACTGATGGTTTTCAGCTTATGAGGTCGGGACTGTCGTGGCAGTATGCCCAAAGAAAATCCCGACGCTCTACGACCTCCGGCTCAGAAGATATGGCACTCTGAAAATCAGTTTGACAGTAGTAAAACTGTCAAAGTCAATATTCGAGCTGTTATATCTCCGTAACCGAAAGTCGCAGAGTACCCGGGTTTGGATCCTTATGGTCAGCGTAACTATGACTACCTAATCTTCGTTTTTCAGGGTCCTGAAAATTTTCAGTCTGAAAACGCCTGAAATCTTAATGGCTGAAAAAGAGGGTCTCCCCAAGGTCCCCGAAGCAAACCCCAGTCCTCTACGACCACCGAGTCGGGAGCTACGGGCGTTTGAAATCTGCCAAAATGGCCGCCGAGCTGTCAGATGCTGTTTTGTAACAGCTATAACTCCTCGACCGTTCGTCGCAGAAACGTCGGGTTTCCACCGGGGGTACTGGCTTGACTTACTCTTTGATGTTGAAGTACTTTCAGGCCTGAAATTTTTCAGTTCCTGAAAACGTCTGAAAATTTTCAACAATAATCTTGAAGTCAAGCTACACTTTATAGAAAAAGTCTGGAGTCCGTAGGTCCAACAACAACCGAGTAATTGGGTGTCAAAAAATCCAGACAAAAAATCTGGAAAAGTCTAAATAATTATCTCGGCCGTTTCTGCACCTATCAGGCTGGTCTTTAAGGTTTGTCCAGTTGAAAAACCTGTTATACACACTTCCCAAAAATAAAATTTTAATTATTTTAATTATTTCCTAATAAATTTATAAAAAAATACAAAAAATTTAATAACTTTGCCAGTTTAAGTGCTAAAATTTTGGAAAAAATGTCTAAATTAACAGAAAATAAAGGCGTTTAAAATTATATAAAAAGAAATTTAAAAATTTAAAAAATGCTGAACAAATTTTGAAAAAAGTGAATTTTTGCTTAAATTAATATTAAAAGTGCTAAAACTAAATCCTAAAAATTCTTTCTTGACGCAGGGATGGTCTTCTAATGAGCGCGCAACAGGTGGCAGCAAAAAATATAGGGGTGATGGATCTTGTTTCGGAGTTATGGGGGCCCAAAGTTTGGACTTTTATATATTAATAACTCCGGATCCAAAAGCGGTAAAAATCTGGACTAACCGGTTAATGTCTTCACTCTTCAGTGTCTTGCACTCCCCAAAGTTTCAAGCACGTGGCTCTTGTATTTCGATGACCTCGTGTCACTTGTGAGGTTAAGAAAAATTTTTCAACTCAATTTTGCGGCTTTCCTGTACATCCGAAAATTCGGTGTAAGGTGTCAAAAGTTGCGCCTTATTGCGCCCAACAAAATGGCATAAAATTTATTGATGGTCACCACTCACTTTTCCGAGTTATTTCACTTTTTTCACTTTTTCACTTTAGCAAAACACGTGTTTTTATAGTTTTTCTCTAACTGCGGTTTTCCACGGTTTTTCCGGGTGAAACAAATTATACTTCCGGGTGCACTGCACTGTCACAAAACTTTTGGTATATGTTACAACCCTGTACGACGCGAAAAACCAATTTTTAATAATTTTTTAACGTGGAGCTTAGTGATTATTGAACTGTTACGGCCCGTATCTGGACTCAGACTCGGTTAGGTTAGGTTAGGTTAGGTTGCCGGTACTCAACGACTGGCTCGGGAGAAGGCACGGTTCCCTGTCGTTTAGGGTGACGCAGGTGCTGTCGGGGCATGGGTGCTTCGGCAAGTACCTGTGTCGCATGGGCAGGGAGCCGGACGCTCGGTGCCACCACTGCGTCCATTGCGGGGAGGACACGGCGCAACACACGCTCTCTGAGTGTGTAGCTTGGGAGGAGCAGCGCCGTGTCCTCACAAATGAAGTAGGAGGCGATCTGTCGCTGCCGGCCGTAGTGCAGAGTATGGTCGGTAGCGCAGAGTCGTGGGACGCGGTGGTGTCCTTCTGCGAGGACGTGATGTCGCAGAAGGAGACTGCGGAACGGGAGAGGGAGATCTCGTCTCTCTTCCCCGGCCGCAGAAGGCGCACCGGGCGCAGGAGAAGGGCGGACAACGCCCTTTTCCGCCCCCCATGAATGGGTCCAGGGGCGAGGGACTTGGGGAAGTCCCCGCCCCCTAACCGCTGGACCCGAGGCGTAGGCGCGCGCGGGTGTCGGCGCGCGCCTCCGAGGCGGAGCACGGGGTAGTCTTACACCTCACTACCCCGTGCACGAGATGAGGCCCGGACAACCGGGCCAGCACCAGCGTGGGGCTGCGGAAGAATTTGGATTCCCGCGGCCCCACGTGCACGTGCGAGGAGGAGACACCGGGGGGTTTTAGCCGGTAAGAGTCCGGCATGCCCCTCCGCCTCTCCCCAGGCGGAGGAAGTCCATGAGGATTTCCCCCCGAAAAAAAAAAAAAAAAAAAGGTTAGGTTAGGTTAGGTTAGGTTTTTTTTTTTTTTTTTTTTTTTTTTTTTTTTTTATATTTAATACGTTAATTCCCCTGACGTGGTCAGGGACTTTTTTATTCAGTTGTGTTTTCGTTTCTTTTATTTTATTTTTGCTCACCTATTTGTTTCTTTCAGCAGCGGCGCTGCAAACGCTCACTGCAAATTCCATAAATTGTTTTCTTGACGATTTGTTTGCTATGAGGCAGTGAGCGTTTGCAGCGCTCACCTCTACCTCAACTGACTGTTGCAGGTGGAATCTGTTCCTGCTGTGGGCCGGGCACTCAAAAATTAGGTGCACGACACTTTCGTGCACGTCGGGGTCGCAGATGCATGATGGGCTCTCCTTGCACTTGAACCGGTGCAGATACTGGGAGAACCCGCCATGTCCAGTCAGCATCTGCGTTATTACTCCTTGGGGTTGAATTTTACGGACGAGCCTGAAGGCGTCCACCGCGTTTGGGAGGAACAGCTTCGTGACGGAGGCAGTCTCGCCGTCCAGGTACCTCCGGTTCCACTCGCCAAGAGACTCACCGCGAAGCTGACTCTTGACGAAAGAAACCGGGCACCGGTCGTAGTCCGGCTTTCTCCGTCCCGAAACCGCTGCCTCCTTTGCGAGGATGTCGGCGCGCTCATTACCCTCGAAACCGGCGTGGGCCTTGATCCAGAACAAGGAGACATCTTTGCCCCGGGCCAAGGCCTCGCAGAGGTTTTGGCGCGCCTGGAACGCTAGCGGATTCAAGGAGCCATGGTTTGTGACCGCCTGCAGTGCTGCCATCGAGTCACTGTACACACCATAGCTCCTCTCTCCGCACTTCAGGATCTCGTCCGTGGCTCGGCAGAGTGCCAGCAGTTCGGCCTGGTAGACTGTGCAGTACGCAGGCAAAGATAGTTTACGGGCTTTCAGTTCGGAGTGGCTGTCCCACACGGACAGCGCAGCTCCGACCTTACCCCCTATCTTGCTACCGTCTGTAAAAATACGGCGCGTCTGCACGTTGTGTTGTTCTACCAGGCTTTGGTTGTCCAGGCTTTTGAAGCTAAGCTCTGGACGCCGAGCCGGGTGTGGCATTTTCGCATAATCCACCACACGCTCCACTTCCCGGTCTCCTAGCACTAGCCGGGACGACCCTTTGCGCGCTTCATACAGGGCTGCTGCTTCCTGTATGCGCAGGTCGAGAGGAAGTATCCCGGCCAGTATTAGAGCCGAGTTTAGGGAGACCGTGCGGTATGATTTGCAGATTTTTTGAGCCACACCCCTCTGTACCGTCCCAAGGAGCTTTTTGACCCCGACTTTGTTGGCTGCAGGAGCCCACGCTGCCGCCGCGTACAAGACTATTGGCTCCACTGCCGCCGAGTAAATGGTGCGTATAACTTCCGGGTGCAGGCCCCAGCTGATCTTGGCTGTTCTCTGCAGCTTCTTGTAGATATTTAGGGCCTTCCTAGAGACGTTGGCGACATGACTGTTGAAAGTCAACTTGTCGTCAATGGTCAGCCCTAAAATCTTGACCTCTTTGGACATGCCAATGTCGACCCCGCCCATGCTCAGGCGGGGGGTGTCATATTTGAGCTTGTTTGTTATGAGCATTGCGCTCGTTTTGTGTGCTGCAAACTTTAGCTTATTTTTGACACCCCACCTCCAGACATGCTCGAGGGCGACATTGGCCTGTCGCTGCACCTCGGAACCAGTACACCCAGCGAACAGCAGAACGACGTCGTCCGCGAATGCCTGACAGCGGACTCCTTTTGCAGCCAACTCCTTGAGGAGGGGATCCAACAAAACGTTCCAGAGGATCGGTCCTCCAATCGAACCCTGGACGCATCCCTTTTGGGTTACCCTCTCGTGTTCTACCCCCGCATACCTCAGCTTCACACATCTGCCGTCAAGGTAGCTGTCCAGTAGCCTCCTGAGATTGACCGGACACTGTTCCTCAGCCAGTCTGACCCTGATGGCCGGCCACCAAGCACTGTCAAAGGCACCCTCTATATCTAGTGACACTAGCGTTATCAGCTTTTTATCTTTAACCTCCGCTTTTATTTGGTTCACCAGAGTATAGAGGGCGTCCTCCGTGCTTCGCTGTGGCATAAAGCCATACTGGCGAGTACTCAGTCTCGGTGTCAGGTGCCACTGGAGCCTTGCTACAACCATTTTCTCCAGGATCTTACCGAGGACAGGTAGCAGGCCGATTGGCCTGTACGACTTTGCCCTACGGTAGTCGTCCTTGCCCGGCTTCCTCAGGACCACGACTGTGGCCTCTTTCCAGGGCTTGGGGAAGTGCCCTAGACTGAGGCATGTGTTGGCCAAGGCAAGGAAGGACTCTGAGTCCTGGAGAATGGCGTGACTGCAGATGTCTGCCGTGAAGCCGTCGGCGCCCGGCGCCTTTTTCGGATTAAAGGCTCGGACCACAGACCTTAGCTCGTGCGCTGTGAACGGCGGGTCATGTACCTCACCATGGACCCGATCGTTCACCCGCTTCGCGAGGCTTCTGGTGGCCTTGTGGTCCTCGCCGTCCTCCGACTCGCGGTCCTCCGGGTAGAAGCATTCCGCGAGATAGGCCGCCGAGCGTGCGGGGTCGAGGGTTTCGCCATCTCTGATGAGGGTGACGTCTTCAGGTCGAGTGGAGGTCCTTCCGATCACCCTGTAGATCCCCTCCCACATCCCTTCCCGGTCTTGTTTTGTACAGAACTGTTTCCAGCTCTGCACTTGAGCTATTTTGGCCTTCTTTTCATACTCTTCCTTTTCTTTCAGGTACTCAGCAACGACACCATCGCGACGGATCGGCGCGGCGCAACGGATCCTTCTCCTCCTGGTAGCAACCATTTTCTTCAGCGCGGCGAGCTCTTCGGACCACCACGGCAAGGTAAGTTTATTTTTATTTTTCTTTTCAGGTATGCATGTTTTACATGCATGTTCTATTGTTTTTATGTATGACTCTACTGTTAATTCCAAATCTTGAATATTGTTAATTTTATCTATTTCTGTTTTGTTTATTTTATTTTCTATTTTTAATTGGGCCAGTTTCTCATGAAACTGGTCCCAATTTGCTTTTCTTGTATTATATTTACGCGTTGTAGTTTTAATATTAATTCCTAATGATTTTTCTAATTTAATTTTGAATTCAATGCCGTTGTGGTCAGAGCTTGTCATGCCCACGTCTACGCGCCATCCATCCACCAGGCTGAGAAGGTCCGTTGAGCATGCCGTTATGTCGACGTGACTGCTGAAAACTTTCCCTCCTCTGACGGTGTCGAAAGTTGGTGTGGTGCCGCTGTTGAGTACATTTAGGTCGAGTTCTCCAAGAAGGCCGCACATCTCCTCACCTCTACTGTCCTCCACTCTACTTCCCCACCACGGGCTCTTTGCGTTTACGTCTCCACCGATAAGCAGGCTTTGAGCTCCCATGCGGCGACGGATCGCACCAAGGTGCTCCAGATAAGGTGCGAGGGGGAGGTCAGGCTCGAAGTATACAGAGACCACCACGAGGTCCCAGGCACTGGTACGGATCCTCACCACTACGATGTTGTGCGTGGTGAGTTCTGGGTACTGTATGACGTCAAGGTCTTGGTCGAAGACGACGATGGCCGCCTTTACAGTCCCACTTCCCTCTTCCGATGCCTGGAATGTTCTCACCCCGCGGTAGTCCCGCATCCTTTTCTTGCCCCCCACATATGGCTCCTGTACAAGAGCCATAGTCGCTTTCCTTTCCAGAGCCCCCTGGATCAGCTCCACGGTCGCCAGCTCTTTCCTTTGGAGGTTAGCCTGCATTACCGGGTACGCCTTCAGCCCCGCGGTGGAGGCAGCCGATGTTTCTGCCATGGAGCCCTCAGCAATACGCTACTTTTGCTCGAGCCAATGCGTCCCACCTGCGTCGGACGGGGCAGTCTGGGCTGAACGCGTTGTGCCCCGTCATGTCTAGTTTTGCAGTGACGCAGTTGCAGCAGGTGGGAGCTGCATTGGCGAGCTTTACAGCGCAGTCTTTGCGTAGATGAGGGCCCCCGCAGTGGCCGCATTTTTCGGTGGTCTCGACGCAGAGGCGTCTGCTGTGGCCGTATCCCAAGCACATCGAGCATTGGACCAGTGGCGACTGGTCCTCCACTCTGATGTGCTGTAAGTCCAGGTACACCTCAGACGCCCCCAGCAGCCGATTCCACAGAGTGGGGGATACCTTCGCGACCATATGGCAAAGCAGGTCGTTTCGGGCTTTCTTCCGGAATCTAATTTCGATTCGGTCGTCACCAGTTGCGAGGTCACGGAAGATTCTCTTGTTTTGCACCCTCAGGAACTCAATCGCCTCCTCGTTGGTATGCGAACTGAGAACGTCCCTGAGGATGATGAGAGGGTCCTGGTTTTGGACCTCCAGGACCTCGAGCCGTTGGTCTGCAGTCTCGATCTTCCTTTTGACCCTGTTGCGAGCTTCTTCGCTGCGACAACTGATGACGACTTTCCGGTCTTTAGCTTTGCGAAGTTTGTCAATTTGAATATCGCCCTGCTTTGCGTTGATCGCGACCCTAATCCTCCCCAACACGTCCTCACCCGTTTCCATTTCGTCCCTGGAGGCTACAACCACCGAGTGGAGCGCTGTCGGGACCGGGCGTTTACGCCCTACTGCGCTCGCCGCTACACTCGCGTAGGTGATCGCCTCCAGCGACTCCCTTTTCATTTCCAGAGCCCGCTGGAGTTTTTCGGCTCTCTCGTTGCTCTCCTTCATCAGCGTAGTGTGCTCCGCTAGTGAGGAGAGCAATTGAGTGACCTGCAGGCTTCCTGGCTCCCTTCCCTGTTCTTCCTCCCCCTTTTTTCCTTTCTTCTTCCTATTCTGGGAGTCTTCCGCGTCGCCCTCCCTGTCCGCGCCCTTTAACGCGGGCAAGGAAGGAGACGCAGGTCTCTCGGCCTCATCCTCCTTCACTAGCTGGTAGAGCCTGTCGATGGCCTGCGTGACGTCGGCCTTAATATCAGTTTTGAGGTTCCTGGACAGATTAAGTGCTGTCTTTGCCTTCGTCACGCAGGCCCTCGCCTCCCGAACTCTCCCAGCACGCGCGGATAAAGGCTTTGTTATAGGGGCCACCGGTAGGGTGATTTGAGCTGATAACTCGTCCACTGCAACGGTAGCCAAGGCAACGGTAGAATGGGAAGCGGTCATGGCCTCCTCAGGAAAGAGGACTCTGCCCGCCTCCCATTCCCCAATGCTCCTTCTAACGTTCGTTTGACTTTTTGTTACAGTGGTCCGGTTGGCCTTCGGGGGAGTAGACGGCTGCTGCGACGTGGAAACCTTAGCGGGGGTGCGGAACATCGTACAGGTGAGTAAAAATACTATTCAATAAAACCTAACCCAACCACAATAATAATTAATCACGTAAGTTTGTAAAAGTTGTAAATACTAATAATTGTCTAAAATTTTGTAAAATAATTTAAAATGTACTTAAATAAAATGTCATAAAATTGATGTAAAAATAATGCAGTGTAAATAATAATTATAAGCTAAAATCTTAAAAGTATTTTGATGGGGTATAAGGTTAAAACTTAAAACCCAAAATCTGTGCTACTTCTATATCGATGTAGCGCTGTTTATTGATCGGTGGTGTACGCCGACCCTTTGTGACGTCGGAGGGGCCCAGGGAGCACCTTGCTAAGGCCAACTTAGCAGGGCTACACTTCTTGCAAAAGCAAAAAGTGTCCAAAATTGACCTGTTATGGCAAAATTTTTGGTACCTTTAGCAAAGGTACGAGGTCCAGGAGTGGGCGGCGTGACCGACTGTCGCGTCTCCCTGTCAGTAATAAGGTGCTACTCAAGACCTATCCGACGCCACAAACCGCAACCCTCTAGCACTACCGATTCCGGAGATATGGCCTCCCAAAGAAATTGGGGTACAAAAAAGTGTATGGAAAAAGTCTCCGGAATCGATATGCCTAATGAAATAAGGGTGGGTGGGCGGGCCAGAAATTCGTTATTTCCTCGGCTCCTGGTAGTCGGAGCGCCACGGGAGTGGTACCGTTGGATTCGGCTGGACGTTTGCAAGCGAATGGCGTGAAAATTTTTGGGGGTCCGGGAACAAATTTCCCTGAAAAACCGTGAAAAACTGTTTTTTTAATGATATTTTTAAAGTATAAAAATTTTGAAGAACTATATAGACACGCAATACGTGTGCTATATATTTAGGAAGGTCTGTAAGAGACCTACAAACTAATATAACCAGATAAAATTTTTACTGAACCGTTTTTGAAAAAATGAAATTGAAAAATGTTAATAATTTTGAAGGTTTTTTGCCAAAAAAGCTATTTGTTTTTTAAAATAGAATATCAAAATTATGCTCAAACGAAAGCCAACGTCTTAAGCTGTAGGTCAACAAAGAAATCACGAAAATCCACTGATAAACAGCGAAGA
This sequence comes from Autographa gamma, assembly GCA_905146925.1. Taxonomy (NCBI): domain Eukaryota; kingdom Metazoa; phylum Arthropoda; class Insecta; order Lepidoptera; family Noctuidae; genus Autographa; species Autographa gamma. The sequence continues at coordinate 11,550 of LR989878.1, read as the reverse complement.
TATCACGTGTCAAAGAAAAAATGTATCGCTATATAGCAATAAAAACAACGATTTTCGTATAAATACGAAAAATATCAAATATTTTCGCGTGTAAAGGCGCGAAGGTCAATAAATAGATCAAATTAGACACGTTTACAAAAAAGTTCGAACAAAATCGCACAAAAATTAAATTTTTTGTATACAAGTGAATTATTTGTGCGGCCGACTTAGGTGGATTTCAAGTACTTATGTATGGCTCCACGAGATGTTATTTTGGTCGGGAACACACAAATTCGTTATTTCCTCGGCTCCTGGTAGTCGGAGCGCCACGGGAGTGGTACCGTTGGATTCGGCTGGACGTTTGCAAGCGAATGGCGTGAAAATTTTTGGGGGTCCGGGAACAAATTTCCCTGAAAAACCGTGAAAAACTGTTTTTTTAATGATATTTTTAAAGTATAAAAATTTTGAAGAACTATATAGACACGCAATACGTGTGCTATATATTTAGGAAGGTCTGTAAGAGACCTACAAACTAATATAACCAGATAAAATTTTTACTGAACCGTTTTTGAAAAAATGAAATTGAAAAATGTTAATAATTTTGAAGGTTTTTTGCCAAAAAAGCTATTTGTTTTTTAAAATAGAATATCAAAATTATGCTCAAACGAAAGCCAACGTCTTAAGCTGTAGGTCAACAAAGAAATCACGAAAATCCACTGATAAACAGCGAAGATATCACGTGTCAAAGAAAAAATGTATCGCTATATAGCAATAAAAACAACGATTTTCGTATAAATACGAAAAATATCAAATATTTTCGCGTGTAAAGGCGCGAAGGTCAATAAATAGATCAAATTAGACACGTTTACAAAAAAGTTCGAACAAAATCGCACAAAAATTAAATTTTTTGTATACAAGTGAATTATTTGTGCGGCCGACTTAGGTGGATTTCAAGTACTTATGTATGGCTCCACGAGATGTTATTTTGGTCGGGAACACACAAATTCGTTATTTCCTCGGCTCCTGGTAGTCGGAGCGCCACGGGAGTGGTACCGTTGGATTCGGCTGGACGTTTGCAAGCGAATGGCGTGAAAATTTTTGGGGGTCCGGGAACAAATTTCCCTGAAAAACCGTGAAAAACTGTTTTTTTAATGATATTTTTAAAGTATAAAAATTTTGAAGAACTATATAGACACGCAATACGTGTGCTATATATTTAGGAAGGTCTGTAAGAGACCTACAAACTAATATAACCAGATAAAATTTTTACTGAACCGTTTTTGAAAAAATGAAATTGAAAAATGTTAATAATTTTGAAGGTTTTTTGCCAAAAAAGCTATTTGTTTTTTAAAATAGAATATCAAAATTATGCTCAAACGAAAGCCAACGTCTTAAGCTGTAGGTCAACAAAGAAATCACGAAAATCCACTGATAAACAGCGAAGATATCACGTGTCAAAGAAAAAATGTATCGCTATATAGCAATAAAAACAACGATTTTCGTATAAATACGAAAAATATCAAATATTTTCGCGTGTAAAGGCGCGAAGGTCAATAAATAGATCAAATTAGACACGTTTACAAAAAAGTTCGAACAAAATCGCACAAAAATTAAATTTTTTGTATACAAGTGAATTATTTGTGCGGCCGACTTAGGTGGATTTCAAGTACTTATGTATGGCTCCACGAGATGTTATTTTGGTCGGGAACACACAAATTCGTTATTTCCTCGGCTCCTGGTAGTCGGAGCGCCACGGGAGTGGTACCGTTGGATTCGGCTGGACGTTTGCAAGCGAATGGCGTGAAAATTTTTGGGGGTCCGGGAACAAATTTCCCTGAAAAACCGTGAAAAACTGTTTTTTTAATGATATTTTTAAAGTATAAAAATTTTGAAGAACTATATAGACACGCAATACGTGTGCTATATATTTAGGAAGGTCTGTAAGAGACCTACAAACTAATATAACCAGATAAAATTTTTACTGAACCGTTTTTGAAAAAATGAAATTGAAAAATGTTAATAATTTTGAAGGTTTTTTGCCAAAAAAGCTATTTGTTTTTTAAAATAGAATATCAAAATTATGCTCAAACGAAAGCCAACGTCTTAAGCTGTAGGTCAACAAAGAAATCACGAAAATCCACTGATAAACAGCGAAGATATCACGTGTCAAAGAAAAAATGTATCGCTATATAGCAATAAAAACAACGATTTTCGTATAAATACGAAAAATATCAAATATTTTCGCGTGTAAAGGCGCGAAGGTCAATAAATAGATCAAATTAGACACGTTTACAAAAAAGTTCGAACAAAATCGCACAAAAATTAAATTTTTTGTATACAAGTGAATTATTTGTGCGGCCGACTTAGGTGGATTTCAAGTACTTATGTATGGCTCCACGAGATGTTATTTTGGTCGGGAACACACAAATTCGTTATTTCCTCGGCTCCTGGTAGTCGGAGCGCCACGGGAGTGGTACCGTTGGATTCGGCTGGACGTTTGCAAGCGAATGGCGTGAAAATTTTTGGGGGTCCGGGAACAAATTTCCCTGAAAAACCGTGAAAAACTGTTTTTTTAATGATATTTTTAAAGTATAAAAATTTTGAAGAACTATATAGACACGCAATACGTGTGCTATATATTTAGGAAGGTCTGTAAGAGACCTACAAACTAATATAACCAGATAAAATTTTTACTGAACCGTTTTTGAAAAAATGAAATTGAAAAATGTTAATAATTTTGAAGGTTTTTTGCCAAAAAAGCTATTTGTTTTTTAAAATAGAATATCAAAATTATGCTCAAACGAAAGCCAACGTCTTAAGCTGTAGGTCAACAAAGAAATCACGAAAATCCACTGATAAACAGCGAAGATATCACGTGTCAAAGAAAAAATGTATCGCTATATAGCAATAAAAACAACGATTTTCGTATAAATACGAAAAATATCAAATATTTTCGCGTGTAAAGGCGCGAAGGTCAATAAATAGATCAAATTAGACACGTTTACAAAAAAGTTCGAACAAAATCGCACAAAAATTAAATTTTTTGTATACAAGTGAATTATTTGTGCGGCCGACTTAGGTGGATTTCAAGTACTTATGTATGGCTCCACGAGATGTTATTTTGGTCGGGAACACACAAATTCGTTATTTCCTCGGCTCCTGGTAGTCGGAGCGCCACGGGAGTGGTACCGTTGGATTCGGCTGGACGTTTGCAAGCGAATGGCGTGAAAATTTTTGGGGGTCCGGGAACAAATTTCCCTGAAAAACCGTGAAAAACTGTTTTTTTAATGATATTTTTAAAGTATAAAAATTTTGAAGAACTATATAGACACGCAATACGTGTGCTATATATTTAGGAAGGTCTGTAAGAGACCTACAAACTAATATAACCAGATAAAATTTTTACTGAACCGTTTTTGAAAAAATGAAATTGAAAAATGTTAATAATTTTGAAGGTTTTTTGCCAAAAAAGCTATTTGTTTTTTAAAATAGAATATCAAAATTATGCTCAAACGAAAGCCAACGTCTTAAGCTGTAGGTCAACAAAGAAATCACGAAAATCCACTGATAAACAGCGAAGATATCACGTGTCAAAGAAAAAATGTATCGCTATATAGCAATAAAAACAACGATTTTCGTATAAATACGAAAAATATCAAATATTTTCGCGTGTAAAGGCGCGAAGGTCAATAAATAGATCAAATTAGACACGTTTACAAAAAAGTTCGAACAAAATCGCACAAAAATTAAATTTTTTGTATACAAGTGAATTATTTGTGCGGCCGACTTAGGTGGATTTCAAGTACTTATGTATGGCTCCACGAGATGTTATTTTGGTCGGGAACACACAAATTCGTTATTTCCTCGGCTCCTGGTAGTCGGAGCGCCACGGGAGTGGTACCGTTGGATTCGGCTGGACGTTTGCAAGCGAATGGCGTGAAAATTTTTGGGGGTCCGGGAACAAATTTCCCTGAAAAACCGTGAAAAACTGTTTTTTTAATGATATTTTTAAAGTATAAAAATTTTGAAGAACTATATAGACACGCAATACGTGTGCTATATATTTAGGAAGGTCTGTAAGAGACCTACAAACTAATATAACCAGATAAAATTTTTACTGAACCGTTTTTGAAAAAATGAAATTGAAAAATGTTAATAATTTTGAAGGTTTTTTGCCAAAAAAGCTATTTGTTTTTTAAAATAGAATATCAAAATTATGCTCAAACGAAAGCCAACGTCTTAAGCTGTAGGTCAACAAAGAAATCACGAAAATCCACTGATAAACAGCGAAGATATCACGTGTCAAAGAAAAAATGTATCGCTATATAGCAATAAAAACAACGATTTTCGTATAAATACGAAAAATATCAAATATTTTCGCGTGTAAAGGCGCGAAGGTCAATAAATAGATCAAATTAGACACGTTTACAAAAAAGTTCGAACAAAATCGCACAAAAATTAAATTTTTTGTATACAAGTGAATTATTTGTGCGGCCGACTTAGGTGGATTTCAAGTACTTATGTATGGCTCCACGAGATGTTATTTTGGTCGGGAACACACAAATTCGTTATTTCCTCGGCTCCTGGTAGTCGGAGCGCCACGGGAGTGGTACCGTTGGATTCGGCTGGACGTTTGCAAGCGAATGGCGTGAAAATTTTTGGGGGTCCGGGAACAAATTTCCCTGAAAAACCGTGAAAAACTGTTTTTTTAATGATATTTTTAAAGTATAAAAATTTTGAAGAACTATATAGACACGCAATACGTGTGCTATATATTTAGGAAGGTCTGTAAGAGACCTACAAACTAATATAACCAGATAAAATTTTTACTGAACCGTTTTTGAAAAAATGAAATTGAAAAATGTTAATAATTTTGAAGGTTTTTTGCCAAAAAAGCTATTTGTTTTTTAAAATAGAATATCAAAATTATGCTCAAACGAAAGCCAACGTCTTAAGCTGTAGGTCAACAAAGAAATCACGAAAATCCACTGATAAACAGCGAAGATATCACGTGTCAAAGAAAAAATGTATCGCTATATAGCAATAAAAACAACGATTTTCGTATAAATACGAAAAATATCAAATATTTTCGCGTGTAAAGGCGCGAAGGTCAATAAATAGATCAAATTAGACACGTTTACAAAAAAGTTCGAACAAAATCGCACAAAAATTAAATTTTTTGTATACAAGTGAATTATTTGTGCGGCCGACTTAGGTGGATTTCAAGTACTTATGTATGGCTCCACGAGATGTTATTTTGGTCGGGAACACACAAATTCGTTATTTCCTCGGCTCCTGGTAGTCGGAGCGCCACGGGAGTGGTACCGTTGGATTCGGCTGGACGTTTGCAAGCGAATGGCGTGAAAATTTTTGGGGGTCCGGGAACAAATTTCCCTGAAAAACCGTGAAAAACTGTTTTTTTAATGATATTTTTAAAGTATAAAAATTTTGAAGAACTATATAGACACGCAATACGTGTGCTATATATTTAGGAAGGTCTGTAAGAGACCTACAAACTAATATAACCAGATAAAATTTTTACTGAACCGTTTTTGAAAAAATGAAATTGAAAAATGTTAATAATTTTGAAGGTTTTTTGCCAAAAAAGCTATTTGTTTTTTAAAATAGAATATCAAAATTATGCTCAAACGAAAGCCAACGTCTTAAGCTGTAGGTCAACAAAGAAATCACGAAAATCCACTGATAAACAGCGAAGATATCACGTGTCAAAGAAAAAATGTATCGCTATATAGCAATAAAAACAACGATTTTCGTATAAATACGAAAAATATCAAATATTTTCGCGTGTAAAGGCGCGAAGGTCAATAAATAGATCAAATTAGACACGTTTACAAAAAAGTTCGAACAAAATCGCACAAAAATTAAATTTTTTGTATACAAGTGAATTATTTGTGCGGCCGACTTAGGTGGATTTCAAGTACTTATGTATGGCTCCACGAGATGTTATTTTGGTCGGGAACACACAAATTCGTTATTTCCTCGGCTCCTGGTAGTCGGAGCGCCACGGGAGTGGTACCGTTGGATTCGGCTGGACGTTTGCAAGCGAATGGCGTGAAAATTTTTGGGGGTCCGGGAACAAATTTCCCTGAAAAACCGTGAAAAACTGTTTTTTTAATGATATTTTTAAAGTATAAAAATTTTGAAGAACTATATAGACACGCAATACGTGTGCTATATATTTAGGAAGGTCTGTAAGAGACCTACAAACTAATATAACCAGATAAAATTTTTACTGAACCGTTTTTGAAAAAATGAAATTGAAAAATGTTAATAATTTTGAAGGTTTTTTGCCAAAAAAGCTATTTGTTTTTTAAAATAGAATATCAAAATTATGCTCAAACGAAAGCCAACGTCTTAAGCTGTAGGTCAACAAAGAAATCACGAAAATCCACTGATAAACAGCGAAGATATCACGTGTCAAAGAAAAAATGTATCGCTATATAGCAATAAAAACAACGATTTTCGTATAAATACGAAAAATATCAAATATTTTCGCGTGTAAAGGCGCGAAGGTCAATAAATAGATCAAATTAGACACGTTTACAAAAAAGTTCGAACAAAATCGCACAAAAATTAAATTTTTTGTATACAAGTGAATTATTTGTGCGGCCGACTTAGGTGGATTTCAAGTACTTATGTATGGCTCCACGAGATGTTATTTTGGTCGGGAACACACAAATTCGTTATTTCCTCGGCTCCTGGTAGTCGGAGCGCCACGGGAGTGGTACCGTTGGATTCGGCTGGACGTTTGCAAGCGAATGGCGTGAAAATTTTTGGGGGTCCGGGAACAAATTTCCCTGAAAAACCGTGAAAAACTGTTTTTTTAATGATATTTTTAAAGTATAAAAATTTTGAAGAACTATATAGACACGCAATACGTGTGCTATATATTTAGGAAGGTCTGTAAGAGACCTACAAACTAATATAACCAGATAAAATTTTTACTGAACCGTTTTTGAAAAAATGAAATTGAAAAATGTTAATAATTTTGAAGGTTTTTTGCCAAAAAAGCTATTTGTTTTTTAAAATAGAATATCAAAATTATGCTCAAACGAAAGCCAACGTCTTAAGCTGTAGGTCAACAAAGAAATCACGAAAATCCACTGATAAACAGCGAAGATATCACGTGTCAAAGAAAAAATGTATCGCTATATAGCAATAAAAACAACGATTTTCGTATAAATACGAAAAATATCAAATATTTTCGCGTGTAAAGGCGCGAAGGTCAATAAATAGATCAAATTAGACACGTTTACAAAAAAGTTCGAACAAAATCGCACAAAAATTAAATTTTTTGTATACAAGTGAATTATTTGTGCGGCCGACTTAGGTGGATTTCAAGTACTTATGTATGGCTCCACGAGATGTTATTTTGGTCGGGAACACACAAATTCGTTATTTCCTCGGCTCCTGGTAGTCGGAGCGCCACGGGAGTGGTACCGTTGGATTCGGCTGGACGTTTGCAAGCGAATGGCGTGAAAATTTTTGGGGGTCCGGGAACAAATTTCCCTGAAAAACCGTGAAAAACTGTTTTTTTAATGATATTTTTAAAGTATAAAAATTTTGAAGAACTATATAGACACGCAATACGTGTGCTATATATTTAGGAAGGTCTGTAAGAGACCTACAAACTAATATAACCAGATAAAATTTTTACTGAACCGTTTTTGAAAAAATGAAATTGAAAAATGTTAATAATTTTGAAGGTTTTTTGCCAAAAAAGCTATTTGTTTTTTAAAATAGAATATCAAAATTATGCTCAAACGAAAGCCAACGTCTTAAGCTGTAGGTCAACAAAGAAATCACGAAAATCCACTGATAAACAGCGAAGATATCACGTGTCAAAGAAAAAATGTATCGCTATATAGCAATAAAAACAACGATTTTCGTATAAATACGAAAAATATCAAATATTTTCGCGTGTAAAGGCGCGAAGGTCAATAAATAGATCAAATTAGACACGTTTACAAAAAAGTTCGAACAAAATCGCACAAAAATTAAATTTTTTGTATACAAGTGAATTATTTGTGCGGCCGACTTAGGTGGATTTCAAGTACTTATGTATGGCTCCACGAGATGTTATTTTGGTCGGGAACACACAAATTCGTTATTTCCTCGGCTCCTGGTAGTCGGAGCGCCACGGGAGTGGTACCGTTGGATTCGGCTGGACGTTTGCAAGCGAATGGCGTGAAAATTTTTGGGGGTCCGGGAACAAATTTCCCTGAAAAACCGTGAAAAACTGTTTTTTTAATGATATTTTTAAAGTATAAAAATTTTGAAGAACTATATAGACACGCAATACGTGTGCTATATATTTAGGAAGGTCTGTAAGAGACCTACAAACTAATATAACCAGATAAAATTTTTACTGAACCGTTTTTGAAAAAATGAAATTGAAAAATGTTAATAATTTTGAAGGTTTTTTGCCAAAAAAGCTATTTGTTTTTTAAAATAGAATATCAAAATTATGCTCAAACGAAAGCCAACGTCTTAAGCTGTAGGTCAACAAAGAAATCACGAAAATCCACTGATAAACAGCGAAGATATCACGTGTCAAAGAAAAAATGTATCGCTATATAGCAATAAAAACAACGATTTTCGTATAAATACGAAAAATATCAAATATTTTCGCGTGTAAAGGCGCGAAGGTCAATAAATAGATCAAATTAGACACGTTTACAAAAAAGTTCGAACAAAATCGCACAAAAATTAAATTTTTTGTATACAAGTGAATTATTTGTGCGGCCGACTTAGGTGGATTTCAAGTACTTATGTATGGCTCCACGAGATGTTATTTTGGTCGGGAACACACAAATTCGTTATTTCCTCGGCTCCTGGTAGTCGGAGCGCCACGGGAGTGGTACCGTTGGATTCGGCTGGACGTTTGCAAGCGAATGGCGTGAAAATTTTTGGGGGTCCGGGAACAAATTTCCCTGAAAAACCGTGAAAAACTGTTTTTTTAATGATATTTTAAAGTATAAAAATTTTGAAGAACTATATAGACACGCAATACGTGTGCTATATATTTAGGAAGGTCTGTAAGAGACCTACAAACTAATATAACCAGATAAAATTTTTACTGAACCGTTTTGAAAAAATGAAATTGAAAAATGTTAATAATTTTGAAGGTTTTTTGCCAAAAAAGCTATTTGTTTTTTAAAATAGAATATCAAAATTATGCTCAAACGAAAGCCAACGTCTTAAGCTGTAGGTCAACAAAGAAATCACGAAAATCCACTGATAAACAGCGAAGATATCACGTGTCAAAGAAAAAATGTATCGCTATATAGCAATAAAAACAACGATTTTCGTATAAATACGAAAAATATCAAATATTTTCGCGTGTAAAGGCGCGAAGGTCAATAAATAGATCAAATTAGACACGTTTACAAAAAAGTTCGAACAAAATCGCACAAAAATTAAATTTTTTGTATACAAGTGAATTATTTGTGCGGCCGACTTAGGTGGATTTCAAGTACTTATGTATGGCTCCACGAGATGTTATTTTGGTCGGGAACACACAAATTCGTTATTTCCTCGGCTCCTGGTAGTCGGAGCGCCACGGGAGTGGTACCGTTGGATTCGGCTGGACGTTTGCAAGCGAATGGCGTGAAAATTTTTGGGGGTCCGGGAACAAATTTCCCTGAAAAAACCGTGAAAAACTGTTTTTTTAATGATATTTTTAAAGTATAAAAATTTTGAAGAACTATATAGACACGCAATACGTGTGCTATATATTTAGGAAGGTCTGTAAGAGACCTACAAACTAATATAACCAGATAAAATTTTACTGAACCGTTTTTGAAAAAATGAAATTGAAAAATGTTAATAATTTTGAAGGTTTTTTGCCAAAAAAGCTATTTGTTTTTTAAAATAGAATATCAAAATTATGCTCAAACGAAAGCCAACGTCTTAAGCTGTAGGTCAACAAAGAAATCACGAAAATCCACTGATAAACAGCGAAGATATCACGTGTCAAAGAAAAAATGTATCGCTATATAGCAATAAAAACAACGATTTTCGTATAAATACGAAAAATATCAAATATTTTCGCGTGTAAAGGCGCGAAGGTCAATAAATAGATCAAATTAGACACGTTTACAAAAAAGTTCGAACAAAATCGCACAAAAATTAAATTTTTTGTATACAAGTGAATTATTTGTGCGGCCGACTTAGGTGGATTTCAAGTACTTATGTATGGCTCCACGAGATGTTATTTTGGTCGGGAACACACAAATTCGTTATTTCCTCGGCTCCTGGTAGTCGGAGCGCCACGGGAGTGGTACCGTTGGATTCGGCTGGACGTTTGCAAGCGAATGGCGTGAAAATTTTGGGGGTCCGGGAACAAATTTCCCTGAAAAACCGTGAAAAACTGTTTTTTTAATGATATTTTTAAAGTATAAAAATTTTGAAGAACTATATAGACACGCAATACGTGTGCTATATATTTAGGAAGGTCTGTAAGAGACCTACAAACTAATATAACCAGATAAAATTTTTACTGAAACCGTTTTTGAAAAAATGAAATTGAAAAATGTTAATAATTTTGAAGGTTTTTTGCCAAAAAAGCTATTTGTTTTTTAAAATAGAATATCAAAATTATGCTCAAACGAAAGCCAACGTCTTAAGCTGTAGGTCAACAAAGAAATCACGAAAATCCACTGATAAACAGCGAAGATATCACGTGTCAAAGAAAAAATGTATCGCTATATAGCAATAAAAACAACGATTTTCGTATAAATACGAAAAATATCAAATATTTTCGCGTGTAAAGGCGCGAAGGTCAATAAATAGATCAAATTAGACACGTTTACAAAAAAGTTCGAACAAAATCGCACAAAAATTAAATTTTTTGTATACAAGTGAATTATTTGTGCGGCCGACTTAGGTGGATTTCAAGTACTTATGTATGGCTCCACGAGATGTTATTTTGGTCGGGAACACACAAATTCGTTATTTCCTCGGCTCCTGGTAGTCGGAGCGCCACGGGAGTGGTACCGTTGGATTCGGCTGGACGTTTGCAAGCGAATGGCGTGAAAATTTTTGGGGGTCCGGAACAAATTTCCCTGAAAAACCGTGAAAAACTGTTTTTTTAATGATATTTTTAAAGTATAAAAATTTTGAAGAACTATATAGACACGCAATACGTGTGCTATATATTTAGGAAGGTCTGTAAGAGACCTACAAACTAATATAACCAGATAAAATTTTTACTGAACCGTTTTTGAAAAAATGAAATTGAAAAATGTTAATAATTTTGAAGGTTTTTTGCCAAAAAAGCTATTTGTTTTTTAAAATAGAATATCAAAATTATGCTCAAACGAAAGCCAACGTCTTAAGCTGTAGGTCAACAAAGAAATCACGAAAATCCACTGATAAACAGCGAAGATATCACGTGTCAAAGAAAAAATGTATCGCTATATAGCAATAAAAACAACGATTTTCGTATAAATACGAAAAATATCAAATATTTTCGCGTGTAAAGGCGCGAAGGTCAATAAATAGATCAAATTAGACACGTTTACAAAAAAGTTCGAACAAAATCGCACA